>CM029530.1:8200607-10848660 GCA_017141395.1 Laodelphax striatellus
GTTTAATCGAACTTCTTTATATTAGGAAACATATGAAAAAATAGAACTTGGTTCAACTTCGTTGGAGAAACCGGTCTCTAATTGATCAGATTTCAGTCATTGATACTCGGCACTAATTTAGATCGTGATGTGGTCATCACGTGGGAATGTTTGCCTCTATAACAATGGATACGAACATGCTAATGAATGAGAGGGCTGCCGAATGAAGTTAATGAACTGTCCGTCTGAGATCAGATTAAATCAATAGTGAAACACATTGTTACAATGATCTCGTATTAGTATAAAAATATCAGCGCTGCGCTAGTTTTCGGAAGTTGATACATTTGAAACGTGTCTTCGTCAGCAGACAGCGCTGTGTTAAAAATGCACGATATGTGTTTACCCGGTTGATAGCGGTAAGAAGTGAAGGGGACAAAGCAGTAAGGATTTGGCGGCCGCATCACGTATAAGGCACGGTCGTTTAAGGCGGCGTTATAGTTTCACAGGTCGCAGAACCGACTTGGGTTGCGGTGTTGGAGTTAGGGAGGGAATGTAAGATTCTGGCTGAATTTATGCTAGGGCACCGGTCGTCGAGCATAGTCAGGGAATGCCAAATAGACCACAGGCCTGTGGGAAAAGCTGTGGGGGCTCGGGAGGTTCGGGGTTCAGTCTGAGGCCTTGAAAGACTGGCTGTCACTTTTCTACGACCTGAAAAGCGAAGGCTTTGCCGTGCCGCCGCCGCTTTTCCGGCGGTCACGTAGTCCAGATAAGAGCTAACGCCTCGGGCCACATGCCTCAGTCACTCCCCTTTCTATTAATGGCATTTTATCCGTCTCACCATGCATCCGTCCTAAGTGGCTGATGCCTGCTCTGCTCCTCCTCTGCTCTCCAACTTCCTAGTTAAAATAAACGATACCTGAAGCAAAATGTCCATTTCGGTGATAGCCACTGCAATTGAAATCTCATGTTAATTCTGCCACATAAACGTGTCCCGCTTTGTCATCGAATATTGGCTGCTCGGATCAATGCTGTCCCAAATGTACTTCCTCACATATGTTTATTTCCGGAAGTGTACAGTATTATATTATAGTGGAATTCAGCTACGCAAAACGGTCAAAAATTTAGTACTTTAATTGGAGATAGATATCATGGTAGTTCGCTATGAATGACACATTTCAATACACCTATATACATTTTCCGTTACACATTTTGCCATGAGATTCATTTTCCAATACACACCTACTCTGTTACGTGACTTGTCTCACCTTCGATAAGAATGACGTGACATGTAATTAATGACGATAGATGTAAATTTACGAAACATTATTCCGAGTATTATATACACATTTTTAAATAAACATCACTTTCTCCCCTTTCTGTGTACCAATTCCGAGCCGCAGATTCTCTGTCTCTTCTAAGGCACCCCATTCTATCTCATCAATGACCGCCTAGTTTATTTGAGTGGTTCGGTACCATTAATATTATCACTTGCTTTTTGTTCAGGACTGACTCATGGGTTTTATTTCCATCTCCAAACATCGCTTAGTAGTCTTCCATATACCTACTAGTCTCAAATTCTTAATTTTTGGTCAAGTTTGATAATCCCATTCACCCATTTAAAATGATACCTTTCTCGACTTCCTAAATATTTTCAAAATTGTTTTCTATCAATTTCTGTAATAATTTCATCAAATTCTATTGGTCATTTGCCTAACCAATATTCTGGACATTTGTTCTTCAAAACCTTCTAATTATTTTCAATTATGACATCTTGTTGAACTGATTGTGACTAACAATGCATGAAAATCTATCACGATTGAGATGAATTTTATTCGTTAATTTATGAGAAAACGTTATTATTAGTTCAATTCCCATTTCAATTAATGATGAATGATAGATATTTCTGGGTGACATTCCATAGAAAAATACATATCTTTGATACGTTCGCCAGATATAAGTGGTAAATTTACAAGGGACGTGTTCCGTTTCGGAATTGTTGACTTGGCATTCTATTTCTTTTGGCGAAATAACAATACTTCCATCGTGGAAGAAGAGACAGAGTGATGAAAGTTGCAGTTCGACTTGGTTTTTTATGCTGGTCTCTCTGCGTCAATTCAATTTGAGCTGTGGGCCACGCGCGCCCAGTCTAAGGAAGCGAAAAGGGATGTATGAGTGAACAGAGAGTTCCCATGATTGAACGGGCGAACAGAACTGCACTACCCTGCCAGAAAAAGCATCGGGGACCTATAACATTCTCTTTGAGCGAGAGGGCACGAGGTACAGCTCTGGCGTCTCTTCATGCCGAAGAATAGGGAAGACTTCCGCCGAATTTTTCTCAGATCACGTTCTAACACCATTTCCTATGTAGAGACCGAATTTTACGTGCCCCATTTGTGATCAAACGACTTGATGCCAGCATGACATTCCGAATATTCCTCTCGATAACATCTCTTTCAATTTTACCACGCTGCAAAACAACGCAGTGCTTCTCAACATGCCTCAAAAATAACCAACTGAGTCTCCAGAATTTGTTGAAATCACAAAAGGAGCTAAAATATTGATTAGCATGGAATTATATTAGATGTAGAAGCAAGGAAACGCCCACTAAGTGATTAAAGTAGCTTGTTCGTTATGAAGCGTATATAAATGGGGTGATATAATATATGTTGCTATTCATAGCCTTCCTATGATAGGAATTTGCTGGAACAATTATGACAGTTGGATCATTCATAACTTACCAATGATAAAAATTGCAAACGTCTACTGGAACTGGTATATGTAAAAAACAAAAGCACGTATCTATGGATTGCTTGCATTGAAAACGTCGTATACCACTATTCCAAAACTGTGAAATTAATTAAAGTTTTCATTTAAAAACTGAATAATGGTGATGTTAGTTCAGTTAGTTGAATAGTTGAGGTGATTTTAGAGAAATTCTGTTAAATTCATTGTAGAGAGATGATAAATATTTCATCAAGATAATCTTTAAAAAAAAAACATAACATATTGAATTCCGTTATTATGGAAATCCCACTTCATTGCCCAAGAAATTAAAATAAAAAATGTGATCCGTATCATTTATTCATTCATAAATTTCTTGACGTTTTATTCTTGATAACATGGACCGCATTAACTATTTGAGTATGTTCGCGCATTGCCTTGTACTATCATTACTTTGGACTATACCGATGAGCATTATTGTAAAGTATTCGAATTACTAGTCGAGTATAAAATCTAATAACTGATGATAATTATATTCATAACCACTTCATGATTCTTGTTAAGGTTAACAGTGGAATCCATAGATCAGCATCCAAATTTATTGCTGAGGTCTTCCGTGTTTAGACAGGAACAATGTACATCCAAGTTTTATTCGAAGCCTAAAGCTCAGGATAATGAAATGTACAAGCTTGTAGATTGCGCCGATTTATTCTCAAGGCTTAGTTTGTGCTCGAGCCAGGTGACACGTCACGACGACCCACGATCCACCGCGCGACCCAACATCTCAACGAATTACCTAGATGATGAGAGCGCGGCGACCCCTCCCGCGCCTTGTTCGCATTTGTTCATCCAATTTGGGTGATCCACGACGCTTTGAATAAAACACGAGGTGCGAAAGACGAGAATTTTAGTTTTCTTCGTGAAAATTTCGCGGCCTGAATGTTTCAATACGCCCTATGAATATTCTGTTAGCATTACCATATTTAACAAAGAGATAAATTGTGTTGTAATATCGTCTAATGAGACCAAAAAGAGAAATGAAATAAATGCGAGAAGCGGCCTACTTCTGCAAGGCTACGTTTCCATTTGTCTTGCTGCGCTCACCTGAATTAAAACGACATTGTCTCTGCCAGAAAAAGCCGGAGGAAGTCGCCAAAACATAAAATATTCCCATTCAGAACTACCCTTTCATATTATTGAGAAACGGGAAATTAACATAATATTGACTTCATATACATGCCCAGCTCTCCATTAAGCTACTTATTTAGGGCTGGTTCATGAGCTCAGATTTAGCTTCGTCTACACTTAAACGGATGGCCGCCGTAGCATCGACAAACATTAGCCTCGACACCATGTACCAAGGGCTCTCTATGCTGCTAACCCACTAACCTGTCGAGACAAATGTTTGTCGGAAGCCACCCGTTTTAGTCTAGGACTGGCTGAATCGAGCTCATCAGCTCAACTAATATAAGATCGGTTCATGAGCTCTGAATTTAGCCAAGTCCTGACTAAAACGGGTGGCCGCCGTAGCATCTACAAACGTTAGCCTCGACACTATGTACTAAGGGCTCTCTATGCTGCTAACCCACTGACCTGTCGAGACAAATGTTTGTCGGTAGCCACCCGTTTTAGTCTAGGACTTGGCTGAATCCCGAGATCATGAACCGGCCCTAACAGTATTATAGTTTTGTATTTGGTCGTCATAGTAGGCTATAACACTGCAGACTACAGTGCGTTCATTATGCTAAGGTTCAATGAAAAAGCTCATTAAAGCTTTTTACAATGATGAGAATGTAATGTAAGAATTCACTATAACCCAGCCATGTTGATACTGTACAGTTCACATGAAATATTTTACACTTTGTACACTTAAAAAAAGCTGTAATGAGAAATCAATGAGTTGTTATGTTATGACAATAATCCATTTTCAGTTCAGATGCCATACCAAAGTGATCGAGCTATACCTAAGTTGGGTATTAAAACCTATCCCTCATTTCTGAACATGTATCTTATTCCTTTTCAATTATTATAAGCTCTCGTTTTGTTATAAGATAAATTCTCCTATTCCCTGACCAAAGCTGTCTGACTAAATTCTTTAAATAGTAGAAAATATGGAAATGGTCAATGATCTATCACGACCATCATTCAAAAGGGCTCTGCATCTGTTTTATATTGTGTTACATCTGTTCGAACAGGTATTTCATGCATGTTCTCTCAGAGAATCAATTGATTATAATTATATTTTATGATTTCTGAAATTGATTGAATCTTGATGTGGTATATGAAGATTTAATAAGAAATTGTAGGTTGAGAATGGGCCTCCTAGAAGAATTCTGAAAACTGAAATAAACTTAGATTATTTCGCAGTATATTGAGTGTATCATACCCATATTTTTTATGTGATTGGAGGTCAAACACTCAAGGTTATCGAGAACTGCACTCACCACTACTGGGATCTCTGCAAACTCTGGTTATGGAGTTACAGTTAAACCAAAGTTAACAAGAAGAAGGTCTGTGGCCAAACTCTATGTTTTGTGGCCTCTGTTCAACAGTCAATTACAACAAAAGCGCAATTAACGCAAGATTTATGGCCTGCAACGCACAAGTTCGCCTCTAATCTTGTAGGTTAGCGCTCCGGATTCAACGTTCAGGAATGCAGCAGCGATACATTAGCTTTTTCTGCCTAAAATGACATTCTGAAAAGGCTTATCAGTATTAAAATCCGCTTACTTCTCATTAGCATTCTTCAGAACGTGATGCTGGATTTTCTGAGAAGAAAAATTTTCAATAATGACAATAAAATATTATCTTAGTATTATGTACAATCTCCAATTCCTTTTAGAAGTCTTTCATCCTATTATTTCAGTTCAAATTTAATTCAATTTATTCACACATGTCATAGGCCATACATTAGTCAGCATTGACAATAGTCATACAGACATCACTAAAAACGAACAATGCATTAATGCTAAAACTTGCACTATTAATATTAGTTTAGTCAGATTGAGAATTCTCGAACAGATAATTGAAAGGTTGTGAAACATGAAAACAAGGAGACAGGATTACAAATGATTGAAACGAAATTGAAATTAATCGATTATCTGCACTGTTATTTAACATTTAAGATTAAGAGTCGGTTGCAAAATACATAATGATAGCTGTAGACCAGGATTATTTTCATTCTGAACTCAACTGAGTAGAATAATGTTCACTTCAATGAAATATCACTCGTGGCTCCACCTAAGTGATGTGCATCTCTGAAGAAGATTCATGATCTGACACAAAACCATCGTCTAACATACTTGCTTGTCGCATTTATTCAAAGAAGGAGATTTCGCGTCTGTCTGTGTGGGAAGAATAGCAGATGGAGGAATCAGGAAATGTCTTATCTTGAAGAATCGTCTCACGTCTTGCTCGGAGAAAACCAGGCGGTACCTGCGAACATTAGGCTCTAGTTTTGGGTTCTGGTTTGGTCTTGTTCGCGGCTACTGGATCATTCCTGAATTTTAAATTTACATCTGAAATTCTCAAACAAATTTCTATTTCCCAGCTATTGGATTATTTTCAATCAAATGCATCATTTTTTTAATCAAATTAGAAAGATTTGAATAAATTGAGAAATTGATTATACGATAGAGAGAATGAGATCGAGAGGTTAAGAAAATATGAATAAGAGTATTATTATTGAAAATATTGATCAAATCGTTTATAATTATGATGACTCCGTCGTATCGTTAAAATTCCTATTCGAATACAATCTGTATATATAGTATTTTTTGACATATCTCTAGATTCTTCATTCTAATTAATAAGAATACTTCATGTCTAAAGAATAACCTACTTATCTTAGTTAAGCATGATAAACAAAGTGTCTGCTGTACGAAAGAGCAATTTTCCTATAGACATGATAATGTATTCGCGGTAAATGATTTATTTATGTTCAGTAAATGAGTACAGGAAAGTTAGAGACGTTAATCGGATCCTTCGTCACAAGAAAAATTATTACAACCCTCAACAAGAGAATATTATTTATGTGATTAGCTGCTGATAATGAAAAAATAAAGATAATGAAAAGATAATAGGAAAAATACTCCTGATAATTTTTTTAATGAATTTATAATTTTTGGAGGAACGAAAAACGAGTTGATGAATTTATGAAATTTTCCTTACAAATCTGATCATATGACAATGCTTATGCCTTCAAAATTGCTAATTCTATAACAATGGAGTCGTTACACGGTGTATGATTCCATTTTTTACATTCATTACCAATTCAATTACAAATATGCTTATTAATTTCCCATAACAAATTCAATTAAGTTCTATTATCATCCAGTTTTATTAGTCTGCTCTTCCTAGTATTATGGTGGATGTTTCAAGTGAAGGTTATAAAGCTTTAGCTGGCATCTTCACAATCACTAAATCTCCCAAGGCTTAAAAATCATTATTCATCACTTCAGAAGTAGATGTTGGTTCAAAAGCTAAGAAAGAGCAAAATTTAAAGTAAATGAACTTTATAAGAACTAAAAATAAAGTAGATGAATTTTGTAAATCATTTGAACAAAATTAGATTTCACTTCAAAATATTTTTTTACATAAGCAAATTTTCTTTTTTACAGAGTCGCCAATTTCTGGTCCTGAAATTCACGCTGAGAAAAGTAGATACTCGAGCGGTGAGACAATAAGTGCCTACTGCACATCACCTCCATCTTATCCTCCAATATCACCTGGTATCTCAACGAACAATTGGTGAGCAATCCATACTAATCAGTACATCTACTGAAAGATTCTAGATTGTTAATGAGGATTTTCTTTCTTTTAATCCAGCAATAGTTGAAGCTTCGGAGCTCTTGCGATTCATCCACAATATTCTTATTTATCTACTTGCATTCACCAATGCAATATAAACGTAGTTTTTTTTTAGTCATCCAACCTCAAAGTCAATATGTTCTCTATAATACATGGAATGTATGCAAAGTGAGTAAACGGATGAATGGATGTTGAATTTTCATTTATTTATTATATAAATATAATAGGGTGAATCATTATTCGAATTAAAATAAATTATTCAATCGAAATAAATTTTTTCCAAATAAGAGTTGTTTAATAAGAGCTATTGATTTCTTTTTTTTGACTATCGAGGGAATGATCAAAAACAATTATTATTTTGATATGTTGGTCTACTTGGTAGAAACAAATATATTCAGAAAAAATCATGATAAATTATTTATTTTATTCAATGTATTGTATCTCTCGGGCATACAATTGTAAAGAAATTCATAGAAAATAAATAAATATCATGAATTCCTATAAATGAATCGATTAGACTCTTCATTTGATGAAAAATATTCAGATATCCAAGGTTTAGTGCTAACATAATAAACAGTGTTTTTTTATCGTATGGCTTTTATTGGTGGGGAGACCCTTACGGGTAGGTTCCACCTCACTTCATTGCACAATTTTTTGTGTCGGTCACCCATCCGAGAGCGGTCTTGAATGTTAGTTACTTGACCACATGATTACTTAGCAACCGCTCTCACCGAGTGAGATATTACTACAGTGCTATGAATCGTTTAATAGAAACCACGTGAAGCTTGTATACTATGCTAAATTCCACCGTTGAATAGTCGGCTTCATAGTTATGATGGTATCACTCATACAGTCATTACATGAATAAACATCATCAATGCAGGATTATTCATACAGTGATAATGCTACATTGGCATGAATTCCAGACAAGCTCTCCCATGCAAAATGTGTAATGTACCTCTGTTATTACAAGAGCAATGCATGTAACAATAATTGTTCAAATTCAAATCATTGGGTATTCGTGAATGAGCTGGTTCATCTCATGTCTCATCACACAGCTGCTGTTCAGCATCAATCAGTGGTTAGCAGCACATATTGAAATGAAATCATTATCGTGCTTGATGTGATGATGTACCTACATCATGGACGTTGATGATACACTTCGCTATGAAACGGGTTCAATTTCCGACTGTCAGTCTTATTTTCCAACCCAATTTTCGAATGCAAGTCTGCGGCTTAGAGATAAAGAATCGGCTCAGTCATGTTGAAGAATTTACAGACGCATACTTAAGTTGCAGCATATTGAACATTGAACAAAAAATCAGTCAATGCTAGATTACTTTCATAAGATTTGTTTGATGTTTTGGGATGTATATGTGATTAGATTGCAGAAATCAACAATAGAAACGTATCCAATCATGATAATGGGTTCTACAATTTTTCAGTATTGGATTGAATTGGAAGGATTGTTCACTTATTGATATAATATAAATGTTGAAATTTCACCCAATACATCTCCATTATTCTGTACCATATTTGTTTCTCGCTTCTTCTTAGTACATACCTTAGAAATTGGATACGTTTCATCTGAATTTTCTTCTCATCACAAATGAATTAATAGATTACGTAATTATTCTCAAAACTCCAACCATTTAAAAAATTCCTCACATTGATTTCTCTAAAATCCTAATTATAGGTTTCCATGACTGATAAATAAATTTCCATTGAATTGAAAGAAATTATTAATATTGTCAATTTCAGGAGAGAACTGTTCTTGTGATGATAGATTAATAGTAGCTTTAACTACTGACATCATTTTAATTGTGATGAAGATTATCATCGCCGACATCGGAAGATGACTGAATACTTGCTCTGTCCAATATTGTGATGGAATTTGATCTAGCAGAATTATTTAGGGACTTGTTTCGAGCCAATATGAATTCCCAGTGTATGATCGACGACTTGGGTGGAATTTATCGGCGAATGCTTTGAAGCGACCCCAAGGGTTGAGCCTAAGTTGATTGAAAATTTAATAAGATATTCTCTGGGTCACCGATATTCGAGAACCGAGCGCGCTTCTTGGCTCCCTTTGATTAGTCGTTCAATTCTTACGGAATGTTCAAATTTGTCGTCGTCCTCTTATAGTTATCCGCCAACTCTTGACTACTTGGCTTCTTTACCCCCCCCCCATACTTTACAGCGTCCACTGTGTTGCAGCTCATCCTAGACCCCTTCTCCAACAATACATTTCCATCGCTCTGCTTTGAACCCAATTACGGACTGCACTTGAAAGATCATTCGTGCCTGTTTTACTAACAAGGCACCTACTACTGATTCGGAGACGTTTCACGATACCACCACCACACTCAAACTCCTCAGCCATGGTCGTTTCCTTTGCTGCGAGCTTTCTGGCGAATAATAAAATCTCCAGAACTGCAGAAGCACAACTGGCCTAATTAAGAGCGATTCTTCTCCTGCAACGAAGTTGTCGAGTAGCTCTTACTTTTCTTATGCACGGAAGCAGCTTTCTCGTACTAACGCTCGAGAAGATATAACTCAACCTTGGGAACATGATAGAATCCTACTCGATACTTAACAGAATCAGCTTGTCTTGTTGAACTTGGAAAACCACTACAAGAATCTTGAATAAGTTGAGAAGATTCATAGTTCTCCTTCACAATAAAACTTAGGAAGCAACTTTCTCACTAATGCTTGAAAAGATATTACTCACCTTTGATAAATTGATAGGATCCTACTCGATACTGAAGAAAATCAAATTGTTTCGTAAAACTTGGAAAACCACTGCAAGAATCTTGAATCAGTTGCACGCTCTAATAAAGGAGTTTGACAATATGTACTTTCGAGTGAAACTTATTGTAATAATTGAACCACTCACATTATTTTCCTCACCATAGAAGTCATTTTTCCAAGGAGAATTTTGAAATTATTTTTCGTCGAATTTCCCAGGCTCTCTTTAATTTATCTTCATTCATCAAAGTATTGGAAGGTGTAAAAGGCTAGACGACAAAACTGTCCCTTTTCCAATATGAACTGTTTCTTTTTCAATTTATAGAGACAGTCCAAATCAAGCTGATGAGGTATAAGATACTAATTTTACTACCACAAAGATACTAATTTTCACTAGATTATTTTTTTAATATATTGGAAGAGAATGTGGAGTTCTGAACCAAAAATATAGGAGAAATAGTAGTAGAGAATAATATCTTTGGGGTGAGTTATTTGTGGTCTTCACAAGCTTGAGCTTACTAAAAATTATCATAGCCTATATTATAAAATGTCATTCTTGTCATAGATTTCATGACTAATTAGTTGGTAATTTCAAATTTGTCGATGGACAAAGTCTTATTCTTTTCTTATTCGAATTTTCAACCTCTAGTTGAACTTTTTGTCATTTCTATACTCACAATTCCTATTACGAACTTCAAGAAATCTAGTTAGCTAGAATGTACCAATCATTTTAAGGATGCTAATTTATTCCATTTTTTTTGACAAAATCACCTTGAGAGCTATAGCTGAGATTCAACTTGAGGAAAGAACAGGATACGAGACAATTTATTTATGAATTCATGTACAGGAATGAATTGTAGAATGGATTTCTGAGAGATAAATCCTATTTTCGGCATCGTAGCCACCTGACATAATAGAAACTGGATCAGCGAAGTTGATCAAGCAAAAGATTGGGGAAATCGGCCTCAAAGAGGGACTACACAGTGGATTATTGCTGTTCAAAGGAATTGAACACTACAAAGAAAATTATTGCTGGAAGTCTGTGTCAATGGCAGACTTTATTCGATTGCTTCTGGGTGGTAGGTAGGAGGCCCATAGTAAAGGAATCAATGAACTCTTGACTGACTCTACTCTGTATTTCATAATTTCATAGTGGAACAGTTGTTGTTCTCTTCTAGTGGCGAAGCGTTGTATACTTATTTGGTCATTGCCGGGTATATTTCCTATAGGTTCTCTTCGCCACGGTTCTCTTCATATAAGTGGAAGAGCCCTCCTGAAAGAGAGTCAGTCAGTCTGATGGTATTCTTTGAGAATCGTTCATTAATATTTATCGCACAATTTCGCATTACACCACTTATTGCTCTCATCAATGTTTTCATTCATCTGAAACTGTTGAATGAGATCGATCTAGCTGCTATGAAAAATAATTCAAGATTACTCAAATATCTATTGCACTATTTCCAATACGTACGTTTCAATCATTTCCGTTCCATGATGTCAAATCGTATTCGTTTTTAAGTATCCAGAATATTAGCATGTGCCTCATATCAGATGATGTACATTGTGTATTGCTCATGGTCCTCTTCATGAGTGTTATATTCTTAATTGAACTCAATTGCATCTCATTACCACATTGATAGTGGTATTGAATTCTTGCGAAAATAAATAAAAATTTAATATTGTACAACAAATGTGCCAACAATCGTTTATTCTTTCCAAAAATATCAAATTTACCCATTATAACATTCAAGAAACTTTATCTTTTTTAAAATCCTATTTACTTGATTTTGATTTCTAAACATAATTATATTCCTTTTCAATAGAGTTGATAGATTCGTATGACAACTCAAAGTAGAGGTAATTGGAACCAAATTTAAAAGTATTTCAATAATTGATAACATGATAACAGAGATCAAACGTCGCTCTTTAATCTATTTCCATATTTATTCACACATTAGAGGAAACCCTATAACAAAACACGTTCGTCATGAAAACAAGAAGTCAATAAATTTCACTCTCACACTCCGAGCACATTGACAATAGGTGCAAAATACATACATGGTTCATTTAAGGCACCCTTCTCTGTCAATAGAATAGCGATTTCAATCAGGAAACAGAAAGCAAACAATGAAAATATCAATAGAGCGTTTCGATTGCCTCAGGGCTGGAGGTAGAGCAAGAAAAATGCATCAAATATCGTTCTCTACGTTTGAAGTTCTTTTTTGTATTCAGCTGAAAACTTCGTCACTGTTTTTACGAATCATAGATAAAAAACAAAGTTCTAACATGTTCGATGTTCACTGAGCCTTACTTTTTCGCTTCAGTTCATGTTCGATACAGCTTTCAGAAATATTTGTTGAAAAAATGAAGTCTATCTACACAATTAAGCTACATTTTTCAGCCTACTTTTCAAGTTGGAAATTTCTATTATTATCTTTTGTATTTATCGTTTCCTCATAAAAAACGTAGTCCTATAAATGATCCTCTTATTTTATTCTTACAGACTATTTCCTCTGAAAATTTGATCATATAGCTTTCAAGCTGTGATTATATTCAATTAATTTTCTCTTTTATTTGTTTTAATATAATGAATGTTTGATACTTAGTACTTAGTACCATCCAGCTTGAAAATTGTCAGTCAGCAGAGCGTAGTTGCATGCAATTTATCTCATTTAAATCATTATTGAGAATTATTCAAACGATGTAGAAGAAGTAGGGTACATCATGAAATACTCAATTGTGAAATATCGAATCGAACACAAATCATGATATGTTTAGATTTTGGTATTTGGCTTTCTACGACATTTTGAAGTAGATAGTACCTGGATATAGGTGAATCTGCATCCAGCCTTTACAGGTGTTTTAAGAAGACTTCAACATAGAGATTTACCAGACTCAAGCTGGAAATTGAGATTTACTAGAAATTTAAGTCTCAAGCTTCAATGTTTTCATGTTTCATTATCCTGTTGTTCATAGAAGTACTGCATAATAATGAATGAGGGTTGATAATATGAAGTCATAATGGTAATTAAGTAAGTACAGTGAAGTAAGTGAATTTCTAAGGAAGATCCATTAATCCAAGGGAATGATTCCTAAAGGAACCATTCATCCAAGTAATGAATATTTTATACCTATATTCTAGCTCTATAAGTTGTAAGATTTTCGATTTTTTGAACTCCCTAATAAGTAAGAATGCACCAGTCTTCTACTGGTGTAACAATTTATCAGCTTGTACAAAGAAAACCACAGACTGAGTTCGATGATGGAGTACCATACTTGATGCATAGAAGGAGAGCACGACAGGAGTAGGGCAGTTGCCCAGAAATATTAGCAGTTGAGGGCAAAGGACTTGCAGCTGACATTTGTCACGCCGGCTTAAGAGTCCGTAAAAATTCCATCATCATAACACGGACTCGGGAATAGCAAACGACCTGTGCTAATCGCATTTCAAGGCGGTTTCCTTGTAATGTCTCAGGATCAGCTCATTTACTGGGACATTGAAATTATAGATTATGAGGCATTTAATTTGTGAGGTACCAATTTATTTTATGAGCTTTTTCATGTGGGTACAATAAAAAATATTTTTTAATATAATTTGGGAACTTTTATTCAACGATTTTTGAATGCTCTCCAGTGTATTTCAGAATTACGCTGGCTATCACAGTATAGTTTTCAGCTATGAATCTATTTGCAGAAATAAAAATTCCATTTTAGATTTTCATCTAAAGATATCGAATTAATGCAGAAATGGTTATCCTTCATTGCACCCAATTATCAAAAATGATTTGTTAGAATGCATTATCCTTTTATGAATTGAGAAAATATGGAAACTTTCATGTATGAATACAATCTATTCATGAACCAAAAGAATATAATCTTCCAATATATTATCACTGGTCTTAATATTCGATCGATATTGATCTATTACCAATTTCGAGTTGAAATTATTGTTTTGTAATCAATTGCGCAATCAGCTTTCGTCGGTAACACCAAACTTATCAGTATTCATTTTCCATATCCATTATCATCATCATTTTGAAGACAATCATTCTGATAAACCGTAGAACGTATCAAAAGTTTTATGAGCTTTCTTCACAAGAAGTAATAGTATTCCGACAGTAGTTTGTTCAAATTGTAAGAAACTCAATGCCAAAAGGGAGACATGAGGATGAGACCTTGATTCTGCCATGGAGAATCGATAAAATAGTTATTTGTTGTTTGTCAATGGCTCAACAGCCCTATGTGGGCTTAGGCCTACCAGCTGGTTGCCAGTTTCATAAATATTTATTTATTTGAAGCTAAATAGTGATCTATTATAAAGTGAATGTAAATTTGCCATACATTCATCCACAAACTAACTATGCATACATGTGAACATAAATTCCATGTATGGTAGAGAGCGTTATTGACTTAGAGGTTGGATGGCTATGATGGAATACAAGCGAAGCGTCATCGTATACATTAGTAGAACGCTATTCATGTTGATATTCATCCATAATCATTGAATAGTGTGGAGCATGAATGTGACTGCCAGCCCAAAACGATTGGAGCGTATTGCATGTAACAGCCGGTGAAATGACTTTCAAGACGAATAGAATGATGCAAGAAACTGGTGGAGGATTGCAATCTCGTTTTCCGTTGCTTAACACTCGGAATCTTCCATTCCCACCCCCTATCAACCCCTCCCCGCTACTCACATCCCCCTCAAACAATCGGCTTTGAAGACGTCGCGTGACAGCCTCTATTACTCGGAATTGAAATTGTATCGAATTGAATTTTGAACAAATAAATGTATTCGAACGCATTCCTTTTCCGACAGCAACTTATTCATGTTTGCGATGTCTGCAGAAGATCGATTTTAATTCAAGCCACTCTAGCACCCAGACACAGTTAGCTGAGATAGGAAAGTAGCTTGGAACCTCCACCATTACTCATCTTGATTCTTCTTATCGATGGAATTAGTGCAGATTACCGCTTGTGAATGGAAACTTTGGAAAAATTTCACAATCATTTTCTAACAAAAATCAACCTTGCCATGCATTCCGGCATTTCTCTCTCATGGAATCAAAATTTTATTCAGAGAAGTTTATAGAGTTGATGAATGAAATCCAAAATAACTGAAATTATCTCGCATGTATTTTGATATCGGTTACAATGAAATGGAAAATAATACATCTGAGAGCAAAGAAGAGGAAAATCCATTAAACACTTTCAATAACGTGATACAGAGGTTCTATGGTACTTATGCACCATCTTTCAAACTAATTCAAACAAAAAGTAGTTTTAAATTAGTTTACACTCTTCAAATTCACGGTTTAAACTTGATTGGAAATGGAAATCCCCAGTTTGATCACGATTAAATTTTGATTTGGTTTAAATAGGATGGGGCATACCATAAGGCTAGGCGTACACTGGTTAGTCAAGACAAAACAAGACGAGATTAGTCACGTCTAGGCACAGTACTTCGCATAGATGCTTATGAAGCAACACACACCGATTAGCCATTGCATCGGTGTGTGATGCTTCATAAGCAACTATGTGAATTACTGTGACTAAATGTGACTGATCTCGTCTTGTCTTGTAGATGATATAAATTTGCTCATAAGTCCAACATTACATTTTGCACAAGATTCCACTCATATCGATAGGACGGATATCATGATAATACTAGTCGAACAGCCGACATTGTTCAAGCATTATCGATCATTCCAGTTCAAGTGAAGCATGATTTACGTTGGGCTGAGTGCAGTTCAGCATTCATTATGATACACTGAAATTCAGATGCTAACCCTAATCCCCCATGTCAAGTAGGATCAAGCCGAGTAGGATGATGTAGTCTACATCAGCTATCTACTATCTCACTGTCTGGCATGAGTAGACTACATGTCATGTATCAACATATAGATCATTGTTCACTTTCAAGAGATGTATTGTAAATCAAGCAGTTAATCAAGCTCAATCATTCGAAAAGCACGGTCTTACTCCAAACCCTCTCATAGAAAATACATCTGTGAATTCAGAAATAATTGATGGTAGAAAAATGGAATATTACCCTGCAGCAATGTATTGTTAATATGACATTCTTTTAACCCTCCATTTTTCATTGGCTTTAATTTATAACCCTCGAGACAGGAGACTTAATAACAAAAAAGCCATTTTACTATCTTGAGTTTATCATAAGCAACAAAATAATTGACACCATTATTTTATTCAGTGGAAGTATGTTCTTCAAGCCATTAGTCTCTTTATGAAGTTTAGAAAATATTTATATTCTTTTTATTTGTAGTACCATCGTACTTGATGAAAATTGACTCCTTTGAGGAGCTTTATTGTAGGATAATGTTAAATAAGCAGGAAAGTGTCTTGGTCTTACTCATTCCTTACAATGAGAATCACCCAAGCGTCATTATTTTTGAAAAATCTGCCTAAATTTAATCAGATAGCTGCTAATCCCACAAAATTCAATCTCAATACGACTGATTTAGTGATTTGCCAAGTTAGGTGTATCTCAAAGTGATAACGTGGGAAATTAAAATTGTCATTTCAAAAGCTCGAGAATGTTTGAGAATGCTATTGATAGAAAAAGATAATAAATACTTGGTAAGGAGTCTCTGGAAATTATTCAAAGGACAATGGACTCTAGAAATCTAAGCCAATTATTGAAGTTTGTCTTGGATTACAAACTTACCTTTTCCTTTTCCCAGTAACGCTCATCATGCCACATTAAACTGTCTGAAACATTCATTTTGAAATTTCTATTACACATTCTAATATCCAGATGTCCATTCCACATTACAAAATTTCAATTGAATGTCTTCTTAAAACATTTCTTGTACTTTGACCATCCTGACCTGCAACCGGAGGATTGTAGAGAAATGTTACAGACTTTTAAGGCTTAAGACGTTGAATGAGATGGGAGCTTAGGTTTATAGTTGTAAATTATTATTTAGACTGAAGAGAGTTATTTTTTGGAAAAGTTGAAAAAATAGATAAAAAAGATAGTGGACAAAAAAAAATTGTGCGATTATTCCTGTCTAGTAGCGTATTTGTGTTCTCGTGTGCTCTAATATTTGGTTCTTTGCACTTGAGATATAGTTACAAGATACCTGTATTCACCCAAGTACGGTGTAGATACGAGAATACTGTCAGGTACAGATCCTTTTAGCTGCAGCCAGCTTTGATGTTAGCTGAGTCCGCTACGCGCTCACACATCGTTCCGAAATTTGCTCTTCTGTTCGCTCATATATACTTGAAGCAATCTTTATCAAAAGAGCCAGATTTGATAAACTCTCACGTTTTTCTTTCATGAATAGCATATTGGATTCTTCACATAAGTCTTCTACTTTTCGCAAATTGAAAACTGTTAATCCAGAAATCTTTATTCACTGATTTCTATTTCTTTCAATTAGTCTACTTTCTCAAATTTGAGTTTACATTCATGTACAGTAAACTTCAAGTTTACTGAAGTTACTTCAAGTTACTTCAAGTTTAATGTACAGTGACATTCGTTCAATTTGAGGCTTGGCATTAGATAGATAGATATCATTTCTCGACGTTGCTGATGACTATAGAGTACGATGGCAAAGAAATAATATCTCTTTATCTATCTGATGCCAAGCGTCAAATTGAATGAAACTGAATATACCAGTTATCAATATTTTAATTTGTTTTCTCCATCTAATAATTATCACAGACCAATCGAAAGAAATAGAGACTAACTACGAATTGACTCCCACTTTTTCATACCACATCTCCACCAACTGAACATGCTGACAAATAAATATTATTATTTTTTGTTTGCCAACAAAGTTCGGCAGATATTTGAAGAGTGGTTGTTGGAGACGACGCGGCTATTTGCTTTCCTCCTATGCATTTGCTTTCCCACTCAGAAATATTACATAATTTCAATCATTTTACTCAATTTATTATTTATAATCAACAATCATCACATTATTTTCACTATTCCATCATATTTGGAACTTTATCCTCAGGGCCAGTATTCAGCTTGTTACAAAACATGACAACATCAGATAACCTTATTTAATCTGATGAGTTTTGATTATTAGAAATAGAATCCCATTTATCAGCTCGAAAATTTCAAATTTGTATTTCTCCTCATTCAACTTTACAGACAATTCCTGGAATTGACCATTATTATAATTACTACTGTTATGAGTCTGAAATAGAGTTCAATTCAATCAATCGGAATTATTTTCGTATACGATTTTCCTCATTCATGACCTATGACCTACTAAGGCTTCTTCCACATCAGTGCGATCCGGGCACGGATCAGACGGGATGGAAAAGTTTTGACTGCTTAATTAATCATATATATGGGTGCATTCAGACACTTCAGGCTGAAATCTTCAGTGTGAATAGACCCATTGGAATGAATCAGTCATCCTTTCTGATTTCGTCTTATGACTGATGCATCTTTTGAAAAGTGTACTCATACTATAGTGTCCAAACCACCATTTTGGCCCAGTTTCATAATGTAACCCAGCTTTAAACTTCAAAATGATACTGAAGGTTCAAGCAGTATTCACTCAAGCTATTTCAACAGCTGTCTGAAGTCTAGGACCAAAATGGTGTATGCTGCGTCTACCTGGTGTTTAAAGAGCCCTATTTATGATGTTTTATGTGTTTATGACACTCCTACTTTGTTTTTCATCACTTTAATATGTTTTATGGTTATGCCAACTCCCACTTCTTTTCATTCCAAATTTCCATCACTTTCTAATAATGTTATATGGTTGTGACAGCTTCCAGCTCTTTTTATTCGAAATAATTATCATTTGATTGCAGGCGGAGAATTCAGCAGTGTACCAAGTGGAACCAGGAGGTAGCAGCCTGAAGAGCAGCAGCCCATCGGGATCTGGCCACAAAGCATCGGTGAGTCGTCTGCAGCTGGAGGCTGGCTCAGGGAAGCTGAGGATTCGCTGTGAGTCGTCGCTGTTCAACGTCTACCGCGGAACAAGTCAAATTCTGGAACTGAGGCAAGACTCGCCTCGGCCCGCATCCGTGCTTGGGCCTGGCAGTGTTGACAATGGTGAGCTGCTTCACTAATCACAGCTATTCATGAAATTAATTATTCTCTATTCATTGTTATTTTATAAGATTCCCATTAATTTTGATAGAAAACATTCATAACGTAATCGTGTGTTATTATCATGTATTCTTGTTTTGAAAAAATTAATCGGGATTGGCTCAAAGATTATTGAAAGCATTCATTGTGATGTAAATACATACATGAAGTAATTTTAGTCTTTAATCGGAGCATTGCCTCTTTAATGAGCGATTATCTAATGCTCCATTCTATTTTTGTTCTGGGAAGATCATTTATATTTATTTATTTATTTATTCGTCAATTGTCACATTTATATTAATAAGGGCCGGTTTCTCCAATGACAGTTAAAACAATTTCTAGTTTAAACTTACGTTTTACCACTCACTAGAAACTTTTTTGTCAGAAAGTCCGATGTTCGAGCACCTGACCATTTGATTCGAATGTTAGCATCATAGAATCAAATGGTCAGCTGTTCGGACATCGAACTTTCTGACAAAAAGTTTCTAGTGAGTGGTAAAACCCAAGTTTAAACTAAAAATTGGTTCAACTGTCGTTGGAGAAGCCATCCCTAATAGAGATAGAGATGACTATTATTTCCATCTAGTTCTGTACTGACTACTATTCGAATCAAGCGTTGATCTGAGATTTTGATTGGGATTCAACACAATTCCGATGGTGAACACTCAACAAATTCAACAAACAACTTAGTCTATAGACCGCTTGTGAAGGAGCGTGATTTAATAGAGAATTTATTCCACAATTGGTAAGTTCGCAAAATTAAATATTTTCAAGAGAGAACGTAACTTTCCCTTTTGTATGAGAATATAAAAAAAAATTTTTTTACTATTATAGTGAGCTAGCTGCAATGTCACTCAACATCAATCAATCTAATATTATTTCCATTATAGCAAATTTTAACAATATGAACACAAGTTTATAGCTCAAATTGTAAAGCTGAATTTCAACAGTTGATCTCAAAATTCGGGATTGGAAATTCCATCGATATTAATAGTACGCACATTATATGGAGCTAGTTTCATACAGTAGAATAACTGAGCTGTATGACTCTGATATCAGAATTTTGGAGATGCATCAAGAGTAGCAGTGTGTGGTGTGGGGGGAGGGGGTCTGAATAAATGGATGTCATCCAAGGTAGAAAGTCGCTTGATAAACGAGCTGTTTTCGATCAGGCTGGCGACGTCCCTATCCCATCTTCTCATCCCAGTCTTATCCAGCCAACGTGGTCCAAAATCTCTCTTTAAGGACACTATTTCTGTTGAATGAGCCCTGTCTGCTCCAGGGTAGAGCCTTTTTGTCGCTTTATAACATTTATGACAGTCTACCATGTTGATATTAATAATGATGTTACTTTATCATATTTTCTGGACGCTTTGTGCTGTGCAAGTATGCCGTCGCCAGGAAATCGCATGGAAAAATGCGAATCTCATAACAATTTTGCAATAGAGAATAGATTAATAGCTTTCTGATGTCTCTTTGTGCATTCATTTTTGGCGATCCATTCTCAGGCCCTCTCGTCACTGCCACTGCTATCAACAGTGCTGACGTTGATTTATTTCCACACGCACTTCAAAATAATTTGTAACAAATGGGTTTCAGCTCATATTATTCCAGTATTCTGAAACATCACCGGAAAAAACTCTTCAACGACTTAACTGATACACATCCACACTATCAACGTTCTTCAATTCTGCAGCCATTAGTTTTGTTCTTACTAACACATACAATTCAAAATAGCACAATATAAATTGGCTATTTACGACATAGCCTATTGTGCGTTTTTGTAAAGCTGGAAATGCTTATATAATGTTATATGTTATTGTAATAATTTTGTAATATTATATTGTAATAATATGCATTGTAATTTGTAATATCTTATAATATAAAATGTTATAATATAATGCTTATCATGATAATTAGTGAGCCGGATTCTTTTATATATAAAAGTGAGCTGAATGGTTAAATGAGGGTACTTATGTTCTACTGTTCTGTTTAGTATTAATAATCTTCAGCCCCTATCGCTCTCATGAAGTTTTTATTCTTAGAAAACTTTAACTAATAAAATTAATAATTGAAATTAAGTGACGATGTGGATATGACTAGCATGAAATCAATTATGTATTTATTCTTGTTAGAATGCAATCTTCTCCTTCTGCATTTTTTATATTTGTAATCTACATCTATTTGCTCAGATGTCTGTGACAAGATTACTAGTACGGAAGCTGCGATAAGTCACGTAGAAACTGTAAAACTGTAAAGCTCAATAAGACTCGTGCCCTGGTTTTTCACTCAAGCACATATATTGCTCTCGTTCATGTACCTGATGAATAAAGAACAAAAGTGTTTCGCACGCGACTTTATTCTGTCCTAATTATACGTGTGACTGACTTCTACGACATGTTTCCCTTGAAATAACAAAGTATTGGCAACAGTTGGCAATATTTCCTGACTTGGCGGAAAAAGCGTTAACGAGAGCAAGCTCGTATCATCCCACTAGAAAATCCGTTGGGCGTGTGTGAAAGATAATTTTCCGCTTCACTGATTCGTTCTTTCCAATAACAAGAAGGAAAAACGAAATCAGCACGCTCAAATCGATTCCCGCTTTTAAATAAACAATCTTGAGCTGCCTGCCAAGCGACAAAATATGTTGCAGGGCATGATAGGAAGCTTTAAATTATTGAAACGGCAAGAAGTAACGCAGCGTCGTCGTCACTTGTGATAATAGTGACGATTTGATCAAATGAACGCAGCCAATGGCAGCTTCTTGTCGGGAAACTCACTTTGCCAAATCAAAGAATCTATTGTCAGATTTGAGGAGTCGTGCGTGCTGGCGAGTGCACGTACATGTGTGTGCGTTGGTGCAGGCTTGCTTTTCCCTTTATATTTTTGTTAGTTTTAAGCTTGACTGTTCTTCAAACAAAAGATTGGCTCGTGTTCTCCCTTATTCTTGTGTCCTGTCTCTCGTTCATTTACTTTGTTCTCGGTCCAACGCACGTTCCAATATAATCTATGGTGCGTTTCTTTTTCATCATTTATCTCCTCTGCAACATCTCTCTTATTTCTGTGATTTGCTGAGATGCTTTTAGAATTCCCTTATTCCTATTTTTGTAATTTTATTTCTGTAGAATCACTAGATTCTAGCATTGCTTACCTCACGTTTTCAGAGAGATAAATTTATTGCATGGATCGTCAACAAGACATGAGTTGACGATTAATTCTTACTGAGACTACAAACATTACCGTAGCGAAGCGTGGTATGGCAATGACCAAATAAGCATACCAAACTTCGCCGCTGAAATATTATGTTCTATAATAATATCAATCCTTCTTACAACATTTTTCAGAAAGGTCTTGAACCTCTCACATGAAGTAGCCTATATCCTCAACTTTCCATTACAAACTGCGACTCTTCTTAAAACATGAAAACTTTTTTAAAAAAAACCTGAAAACTCAGACTAAAAGATGAAATCTTAAACTAAAAATACTGCTTCGATTGGCGCATCACGATTTGTGTTTTGCTGAGAAGAGGTGTAGAAAAATGTCAACGATGAGAGATAATAATACATAGGCTACTACAGCCACTTTTCTAAATGGACGCGACTGCGAAATAAGCTCCGTTCGACTCAATGTATTGCTTGCCGACAGTAGAAATAGAAATAATCATTTATCTCTCTAGTATAGTTGTGTAGTATAGTTGTATAGTCTATAGTTGTATAGTAGATCTCTCTAGATATTCTTCATAGAACTTCATTGTCAGACACTGGGTAATGGTTCAAGCAGCATCAACATGTTGAGGTAATAGCAATCTGGAAGCCGCTCACTGTCGGGAGGGAGCAGTTTTGAGGTTTCTCAACCAATCCAATTGCTTGAATGTGAATCTGTCGCTGGCTAGTCATGACAGTTGTGGTCTTGTAGTGACTGACCACTAGTTGGTCACTATCTCTATCTCTTTCCTCATCTCTATAACTAGCTGTCAGTTTCCCGATTCAATTCTCCCATGCAAACAAGAGCTAGCATATGCGGATGATGGTTCATTCAGGTTATGATGGAAAACGGTAAATAGTGTCAATATTGAAAATTGATTCGTCTTAACGACTTATAGTGCAATGACTCACTTTAACACTCGAAGATTTCTATTCCGATTGGAATAGGTATGATTGGGTTGAAAATACTCAATCATAGTGATATTACTCGAATGTTAAAATACTCTTCTACAGCAAAAGTTTGACTTGAATTAAACATGCACAAACATCGATTAAAATGTGTTTAAACAAACAACAGTTTGAACTGTGAAACCATAATTTGAACCAAGATACTACAAGTACAAATCAAATTTGAACTACTGTCTTGTTGATCATATTATTTTGAACAGAAATTGGCATACGGGTCTGAAAAATAAAAATATTCCAGGCATAACACATGAAAAATTCTTACTAGAACGTTGAATTCCTTAAGTAGGTAAGACTTGAGAGAATGACCTTACTTTATGCTCATAAGAAGGTGAAACTATTTAAAACCAGGTAAAACTATCATCAAACGCTTATAGTGATTAGCTGATGAGAGCTGATAGGATAGTGAATAGTGATAGGAAAAACTAAATTTTCATATTGAGTAGACTTTTGTTTGATAGACAAAATTGATGGTGATCAATAACAATTGATTTTATAATATTATAAGCTTCCGGAATTCGAAGATGAATATTATTGGTGTCATTATTACTCACTCACTTTCCCACTTCAAAAACAGGAACTATCCGTAAGTCACTTGAGTCACTTTAACTGTGTTCTATTATATTGCGAAATTGATTTAAAAAATTGTTTTACATAAATATTATTCAAGAATAATTCCTTGTGTGATATTACTGTGATAAAACATTATGATTGCGCCCAGTAGCTCTCTAGGATTCCTTTGAGATTTGAAGATTGCTTTTCACGAAATAAAAAGAATTCGTAGTCAACTCGATCATCCGTTTTATTGCATTCTCAATAAATACTTGATAATCATGATACGCGGCTTGGTTTAATACTGGAAGCTATTGGATCATGAATAATGCATAATATAATACGAAATGCGCCACCGGGATAGTATGCGCAGATATTGGTTGTCAGAGTTTATTTGCAGCTCGCATATTTTAAGAGGGAGCTCGAAATGATAAGTAGTGGTCAGGATATCTCTTTATTCTCCTTTTCCTTTCCATATTCTTCATCCTCCCTCGTTTTAATCTTTTATCAGAGCACATCTTTTATCGGAAAAGTCTGAATTCCTATTTCGGAGTCACAAACGGTCCCTTTCCCTAAATAATAATTTTCTGTCACAAATCTTCATGAGAAATAATTTTTCACACCTTCCTGGTCAATTCGGCTATCGGAAGGAATTCGGTCGAAAATTTGAACACAAACGCATTTAAGACAAAAATAAAAAATATTAATCAACACAATACTGTTATACAAATGGGTTACACCATACAGTTGACGTTAGTCAAGTGCTATTATTTATAACATTACTTGACATATTCTCATTTTCATACAAGAATGATTAGCAACACCGGATTTCATTTCCTTCTAGCGTGCGTATATAACATAAATAAACTCTCCTAATCAAATCCAAGTTGAAAGGGCCAGTGAACTTGAATGTCAATCTATAATTTGGTGCTGGCTCGCTACAAATAATTTATAGTATTCTGATTGTGAGGAATAAATTGGAGCTAACATGTTGGAGGGAGATAGTGTCAAATGTAATTGTTGATAAAGTCTTATCTCATCACGCACTGCCTAAGTAACAGGATATGGGCTGGATTACTCGACCCTTGCGCTTATCCTAGGTCACCTTTCAAGCTTGCAGCTGACAGTCAAATCACCATTATAAATATGAGATTCTCGTGGAAAAAACCTACTGGCTTTACAGTCATTCAAAAAGGCAGTTTATGGCAAAAATTAGAGAATGACATGTGAAAAACTATCTAATATTTTAAATACAAGGAGATGCATATATTATTATCATGGGTAAATGATGAATGATTCGTTATGAAAATATGTCCCTTTCGAATCGATAATGACCATTTACAACGGACAGTTGTTTTTGATAAATTTATTATCTTCTTCTTAGCATCATTTTTCATCTTGTGCAAGTCGCAAGACATTTTTTTTAAGAAAGAAGTTTATAGATTAAATCTTACTCTATGTCGAAGGACATGTATTAATTCTTTTAATGCTGCTCCTCAAACAGAAACCCATCCCCACTACCATCGTTTGATTCTGGCGCAATTCTGGGAAAAAATCTGACGTTTTCAATAGAATATTTGTTCTCTAATGAACTTTTTACATTGATTTTATCATTAAATGAATTAAATAAAAAATCGCTAAACTAAATATTTTTTTTTCATCCACAGTGTGAAACTGAATTTGAAATTCAAATAATATCATTTTTCATGTTTCAAATAAATAATATTTTCTCTGATGATTGTTCACAGGTGCATCACTGGGGGTTCTCCACTCTCTGCTCATCAGGACACTGGCGATTATGGTGTTACTGAGGTAGCGGCTAATGAATTGATAGACTGAGCGAAAAGTGTTTGTGACATCACGAATGAGTTCCACGTTTTTAGTGAGCAGATTCAAATTCTGTTTGGCGATTTGATGCCCGAACGTTTTGTATAATATTACATTTCATGTCTCACCCAAAACTAACAAGGTCGGGGTTGACTCAATAACGATAAACGCATAAGCCGACTTGTAATTGAATGTTTCATCTGTGAAAATACCTACTCAATATTGTAATACCATTTTAAGACTTAGAATACCAGGACAATTTCCATGTTGGTCCGAATTTGTGATTTGAATGATGTGATTGCTTTGAAACAGAAATGGTAGGCTACACGTGAAATCTCTCTAGCTGTCCTGTAATTTCCCTGGAAATTCAAAGAAGCATTGTGAATTTGACTTAAATCAGTGTAATTGTTAATTATTATTATATCCTAAGTAAATCGTTAATTCGTTAACTGTGCGTACATTATTTGTAAATTGCCTACAATACCTTGTAAATACATGAACTCATTGTAATGATTTGATAGTTGAAATGATGAATAAATATTTGCAAAAGGTTCTTGTCTATTTCTCTGGTAATTCCTTCCCATGTCATGTTTTCATTTCTCATAGAGAGTATAGTTGGGGAGTCGGCTATCAGCTGCCGAAGTGAACGGTTGGATTGTTGACGAGCGCTCTTATCTCGTTTAACCTTAAAATTGTGTCAACTGTGTTCGGACTTGTGAAGTTGTTTAATTTATTCTTCGCTTGGTTTAATGAGCAATACAGTGGACAAATATTTTACATCTACGAGTGGTAGGCGAGAAAGTAAGCGACCGTTGAGTTCGCCAGACGAAAATAGGAAGCAACAATCCAAGAGAACTACAGCTACAATGACTGGAAATTCATCTACAGAAGCAGTAAATTCTCAGAATATCGAGCAGGTTTTGAGCAGGTTACTAGATCAAAAACTTGAAACGGTAGCTTCAAAAACTGATATTGATGAACTGAAAAAGTGTTTAGGGAATATGTGCGCGGAAAATAAAAAACTGAAACAGGAACTCCAAGTTATAAGAGACGAGAACATTCAGCTAAAAAATAGGCTTATCAATTTAGAAGATAGATCAAGAAGAAATAATCTTATTTTTAAAGGTTTGAAATATGGTAGGGAAGACGATTGTAGTGAAGTTATAAAAAACTTTTGTGTCGACGTCCTGAAATGTGGACAGCAAATAAATGTAAATCGCGCACATCCCTTAGGACTAAGGAGAGAAGGGGCACCGATTATCGCCCACCTCCCAGCTGACAGTGATCTCGAATGCATACTAAAAAATACTAATAGACTAAGAAACACTCCGTTCATCGTACATAGAGACTTCAGTTATGAAACGAGAAAGAAACGTGCTGTGCTACTAGCATTGAGAAAAGAAATCATTAGGGCGGTAGGTGATACGAAGATTCATCTGAACGTGGATCGGCTGTATGTGGAAGGACAAGTATTCACATATTCCGACAAGAATGGACTGAAAGCGGGAAACCTGGATGGAATCGGAAAGCTGAGGGAAATGCTTCGCGTAGATTTCACAGACAGTTTCCGGAAAATTGTAGCAGGAGGACGTGACGAGACGAACGCGGGTGAAGTGGTCAACGAGACTGAGGATGAACTTTTGGCTGGATAGGGAAGTGTTGTCTGTCACGAGTCGAATGTTAGTGTAAATAATATTCCTACAAATGCTAATAGTCAATATATTAAAGTACTTGGGTATAACGTAGCTGGATGGAAAGGTAAGATGAAGGATTTAAATTTCATCCAATTCATTAAATCATATGATATATTTTGTATATGCGAAACTTTTTTGGAACAAGCCGATAATTTTATTTTTGAGAGAGATTTCCATGAGTATGATTTACGTTTTGTGGCTGCAGTAAGAAGTAGTTTGTTTGGAAGGGCAAGTGGAGGTATAGTTTATGGTTACAATATACAAAAATTGCAGGGAAAAGCTAGTTTTAAAGTATTTGATGATTTTGAAGGTTCAGAAATTAGTTTACATAACACAAGTGCTGTTATAGTTCCTGTCTATTTGAATTGTGCGGAAAATAGGTGGGATTGGGATGTATTAAATTTGTGGCAAAAAGTAGAGAGTTTAGATAGTAATTATAATAATAGGAATATTATTTTGTTAGGAGATTTTAATTGTAGAGTAGGGAATAGCCAGTTGATACCAGAGGAGTTGTTAGATCCAAACTGTAGAATTAGATGGGATCGAAGATCGAAAGATTTGGTATTGAATCGTAGGGGTAAAATTATTTTGGACCTTTGTGAAAGATATGATTTAGTAATATTGAATGGGAGAACAATGGGTGATGAGTTAGGAGAGTTTACGTTCACTAGAGGTTCAGGTGCTTCAGTTATAGATTTATGTTGTGTGTCTAGAAGCTTGTTGAAAGATATTAATGATTTTAAAGTGAATCAAGAGATATTTTCCGATCATTTTCCCGTAGAAGTAGTAGTCAGTGTGAGTGAGTTTCGAGTGAATGAGGATTATTTGTTGCCGCTACCGAGGTATGGTTGGGCAGGAAATGTAGAGCGACAGTATCAGGAACGTATTAGAAATAAATTGAATGAATCAAATTTGGATGAGGTAAGTAATGTTGAACGCACAACAAACCGAATACTTGGAATAATTAAAGAGAGTATGAATGGGCAGCGTGAGAGTGATAGAGTGAATGGTAAATTTAAGCAGGTATGGTATGATTGGGAGTGTGAAAGAGCGAGAGTGAGGTGTTTTAAAATGTTAAATTTATTTAGGAAAAGTAATTCGGAGGTCACTAGACGTACTTATTTGGAATTGAGGGGTAATTATAAAGTATTGTGCAATAATAAAAAGAAAAAGTATTATCTCGATGCGGCGGTAAAATTGGCTAACGTAAGAGACTCCAAAAACTTTTGGCAGACGGTGAGTTTATTTAAGACGTCAAAAAGGTTAGCAAGTAATTCAATAACACCAGAACAGTGGAACCGTTTTTTTGAGCGACAGTTTACCGCAGAGGCTCTCGGAGGTATTGATGCACTTGTGGGCCCTATCAATAGGAGTGAGATTCTGGATGCGACTATAGAGATGGATGAGCTAAAGGAAGCACTTCAGAGAGGAAAAGATGGAAAAGCCCCTGGTACGGATGGAATACCGATAGAATTTTTCAAGAAAGCCCCAGGTGAACTGTACAATACTGTCCTGTCGCTATTCAATTTCATTCTCCAGAGCGCAGACATACCCAGTTGTTTTAGTGAAACAGTCATTTTCCCTATATTCAAAAAAGGTGATTTATTAGATGTAGAGAATTATAGAGGAATTTCGTTTGTGAACTCGTTTGCTAAATGGTTTGCAGGGGTGCTGCTTGGAAGGCTGGAAAGGTGGGTGAACTTGAATAGAGTGCTATGTGAGTATCAGGCGGGCTTTAGAAGAGGGTATTCGACTGCTGACAATATTTTTAATCTAGTTAGTATAATTAACTTGAAACTAAGAGGCAGAGGGAAAAAGATGTATTGTTGTTTCGTCGATTTGAAAGCCGCATATGATAAAATAGATAGAGTAGCGCTCATTCATAAACTGTATGCGATAGGTTTGTCGGACCAGTTTGTGAAAGTAATTTCTAGTTTGTACACAGACACAAAGGCTAGTATCTGGTGTGGAAATAAAATGTCTAATTTTTTCAAGACCACATGCGGATTAAAGCAAGGCTGTTTGTTGTCCCCGCTGCTCTTCTCACTGTTTATTAATGATTTGAGTGATAGCTTAAGAGAGGGGATCTGGTTGGATGAATTAAACGTTAAGGTTCTGCTGTATGCGGATGATTTAGTGTTATTGGCCTCTACTCCAAAGGCGTTGCAAAGAATGATAGACGGTATTCAGAGTTATTGTGAGAAGTGGGGGCTGGTGATAAATAGAGGAAAATCTAAAATAGTTGTGTTTAGGAAAGGAGGACGCATGGCGGAACATGAGAAGTGGTATCTGGATGGTGAGGAGGTAGAGGTGGTGAATAAGTACAAATATTTGGGCGTTATTTTAACTTCGAAGTTATCATTTGCTGAGCATATTAGGGAGCGGACTTCGCTCGCAAAATTTGGAATGAATGGTGTCTGGAGAAACTTTATCGCTAACAATGACATAGATATGAAGGTAAAGTGGAAAGTTTACAGAGCGGTGGTAAGAACAGTGGCAACATACGGAGCACAGGTTTGGGGTTTTAGAAGCTATGATGTTCTAGAAACATTGCCAAGATTCTTCGCAAAAAAACTTTTTATGCTACCGCAGTCAACGCCGAATTACATAGTTCACTTAGAACTGGATATTGAGCCAATATTTTTATTTATTTTAAAATTGCATGTTGAATTTATTTTTAGAATAATTATGAAATTGCCCCGAGGAAGGTTACCCAGAGTATTAGCAGAGAAAATATTAAGAAGTAAGATATCGTGGTACAAGGAATGGAGGAGCTGGGACGAGGAATTCGGGTGTAATTTAGTAAGATGTTTGAATGAGAAGAGTGAATGGATGAATGAATTTAGTTGTCTGTGTGAGAGAATGAAAGAGAAAATGAGAGGTGAATGGGTACGAAGAGCGAATGAAGCACAGTTTCATGGATTGTATAAACAGTTAGACCGGCAGAACGATAGTAGATCTTATCTTGAGTTTCAGTTTGATAGGAAGAAGATAAGTTTGATTATTAAAGCTAGGGGTTCTCTTTTTCACCTTAACTTCTCGCACGGTAGAGAAGAAAGACAATGGCGATGTTCATTATGTAACTTGGACGAGAGAGAGGATATGATACACTTTATGGGGGCTTGTCCGATATTGGGGGGTGTCCGTAAAGTATGGCTGGGAAAATATAGACTCACAGAAACAGAAGTAGTTGAGTGGCTGAATGGGAAAGACTGGAGAAAAATGACGGCATTTTTAAGAACTGCTTTAAAACTAAGAAGAGATCTGATATTAGAATTTAACTATTAATACCGACTCCTGGCAGACAACCTTCCAGGTTATGCCATAATAATGTCTTGTTATTTTTATTTTGTTTTTTTTTTTCATCATGTTTGGTATGAATTTTATTTTTCTCATTGTTAATGATATGTAATTCTGGTATTATTATGTTATTTTTCATTATGTTTGCTATGAGTTGAATTTTTTTGTACAATGTTTAATGCATAAATAAAGACATTTTTACTACTACTACTACTACTACTACTAGAGTGTATAGTTTCTAGTATTTTCAGTTGGATCAATGACTTATTATCATGTTTAAAAGTATCCTAATGAATGTGCAGTCTTCATCAAAAACGAAGATTATTGTAGAATTCGCAAGACTTTTGTGAGCTAAAATACTACAGAGTTCTTATTCTGGAACATTGGATAATGTTTCATAAAACTTCAAGCTCAGTTTTGGTTTGCGATTCCAAAATCTCTCAATTACACAATCAAACGAGATAAGTGTAACGAGTATTATTTTTTTTGTAGCCAGAAAGGTAAACATCTCAACAAACTGTATTATTAGCTCAAAAATAATTTGGTTTTACAAGGATGCATTCATATAGATAGTGGTTTGTTAATTGGAAGGTTCGGCTCCCTAATTATTATTCCTCTCGGAACGGACCTCTTAGAATGGAAGAGCTCATCTGCGTAGAAATTAAATATGAATTTTCAATTCTCCTCTTAATCTCCATTCTCGTTAAGAGGTATTTCCAAGGGAGAGTGCCGGCATAAAAGGTCTCCAATTTCATGGCGGCGAGATGAAGTGGATATTTGAATTTTTTCGTGATTATACTCCTTTCAACTCGACGAAACTCATAATCGCTTGATTCGCAATCAAAATTCCTATGTAATTAGAGATCTTCATTAATAAGTCCCAGCCTAGAGTGTGTACTGTTAGTACATGCTATTAGCTGTACCAAATTGGGCAACAATATCGCCGTGATAATAGCCTAGTCATTCTTTCGTAGGACGCTTAAAAAAGAGCTCTCCTCAAACATTCGCATGCATTCTTAATAGTGTTCCAGTTCCAGTATAATCATCTCATTTCCATTGAAATTTGTATTTCCATTGTGCTCTTTAAAGGCATAAAACGTTTCTATTTACAAGTGAAGGCTAATTCACATGGAATGTAACTGAGAATCACAAAGTCACTTTAGAGTTGTTGTAGTAGCTTTAGAGTTCGAGCTTATGGTTCAATTATTCATATATAATAGCACTTGTACCAAACATTTTCCTTTTTTGCTTGTAACTTTTTCAAATTCAACCTCAATGTTCAAAATCAATGGGCCTCTTACTTGAAGATATTATAATCCAAATTTCAAAAGTTTATGGTCGCCTGTTCGTTAGATACGGAACTATTATATGCAGACTGACGGACACGAGTACGGTCACCGCAAGGCCATTCGTGTCCTTTTTAAGTATAAGTATATAAGTAAGTATAGAATAAATAAGTATTAGAAAAATCGAAACTTATGGTCATCGCATTCAATATTTTTGCAGTACATTCGAGTACTATAATGATGAATGCCAATTTGCTATTTGAATAATCTATCTTGGAATTCAAACTCAATGAAGGTGTAATCGTTGAGCCTAGATCTCCACTATCAGTACTTTTGACGTTCACTGTTGATGGCTCTCACTCCATAACGCTCGATATAAGTGATGGGTGTAAACAGCAAAAATTTCTGGCAACAAAAGGCGTTACACTGTCCTTTGCCACAAAATACTGGGACCATTTAGCGCGACTATAAGCTCATTTGTTCGTTCTTATCATGGATAAAAACAGGTCACCTCGATTCTCACTCAGTTTACTACTCTTTCTCTCTCACTTGTCGTTGATGTTGGTCACTTCTTTCTTCGATTCTCTCCTGCTTCACCTTCTCGCTCACACACCCACTTTCTCTGTGAATCCAATACTGGCAACGATAAATCATGTCCACTGTCATAATGGCAAACGATCCGATATGCCCCATTTCACTGCCACGGATCAGTGAGGACCTTTCCCTGCTTATTGAACCACCCACCGGCAGCCCCATGATATAGGGTCTCGATGACAAATATTTATACTTTTCCAACACTTGACGGAATTATCAAGATAATGGAGTCGATATTTTCTATCTCCTCTCACACTGATTGTTTCCTGTGCGAGTAGAGATGGTCGGTTTGTTTGAATATCGCAACAGACCATGAAGAATACCAACGTTATTCCAAGTGAAAAGCATCGTTCTCAAGAAGCTTTCAGTGCCTTCTCGACTCCTCGCATTGGTGAATCCTAATAATTATCATTACGTAGTAGTGAAGGTGATAATGTAGTAGTTATCCATACTGAATGAAAAGACTAGGAGTTTAACAACCATAAATTTATCAAATCATGTATGTTGATGTCAGTTTTGGGATAAAAAAGTTGAAAAAGTTATTTACACTAATGTTTATTCTATTCATGATAGTGAACCCAACAAATTACACCATGAAGGAACTAACAACAAACTTCTGATGGGAGATATAGAAAGATTGGATGAAATATGGAATAAAATAGACGGTGGATTTGGTTTCCTATTATTTATTTCCTATTATTATTTGGTATTCTATTACTTATCAGATCTTGTCTTGAAATCAAGCTGGAGCAAAATGAGTTTGATATTTGATACCAATGACGATCTTGTTAAATCTGAAGTTTCAATGAGAAGCTCACTCACTTTCTCATTTCTATTCATATAGATCCAATCATGTCTCCGAAGTTTTGAGATTTCTAACATGCCGAACAGAAACGACTCCTTATTATCGAGGTAAAAGAGTCTCGTTTTCTATATCAAGGACTGGCTTTCTACCTCAGAAATGTCGGAAATAGAATGTTACAATATGTATGATTTTATATATTTATATATGTGTAGTTGTAGCTTCCACCAATCACAATCGAGCCTGGCCTCCAGCTCTTTGTTGAATATACATTACCATTCTTCAATTTTGTAACCATGGAAACCGAAGACAAAATTGAAGCGCTCCCTGGCGACGCTTGTTCTCCTTGACTACAAACTACCTGCCACTTGAATTGGAGAATCGCAGCAAAATACTTTCCCATGTTGGCTTGTTGTACTATCGCGATGCCAAAACAAAGTTACGAGCTGCTCCCAATCCTATTAGATACAACACTCACATAACCAAACAATGATTTCAAATCTAGTGACTGATAGAAAAGTTGATTTGAAAGTTTAAGGTTGCTGTTCTAATTTGATGGAGTTCGAAAATAATCAAGAGTTAAGGTTTTGATTAATATTAATCAACACAATCATAATAATTTCTGGAACGAGAAATTATGCTACGAATATAGCTACAAAAAACAAATAATACCGAAGATGCGCTACTAAGTACATTGATAACGAAATAATTAGCTTGAGGAGATTCGATAAACGATTCGTCGTACAAAAATATTCAAACTATAGGGCTAGGCGTACACCGGTTAGTCAAGACAAGACAAGACAAGATTAGTCACGTTTAGTCATCGATTAGTCATTGCATCGGTGTGTGCTGCTTCATAAGCAGCTATGTGAATTACTGTGACTAAACGTGACTAATCTCGTCTTGTCTTGTCTTGACTAACCAGTGTACGCCTAGCCTTAAAAAGCTTCAGTCATCAACAAATCATTACTTGTGTAATGCTTTCTCTATGCTTCCGCATTGTCGATTGATTGTGAATTTTTCACATGATTTATGATGGGATTGCCTCTTCTTCACTCGAAATTCCTTCAAGATATTATAATAGGTACAAACGATATTTTTCGAGGTTGATTAGTAAAGTTTTCGAGTGAACTTTGAGTATAGTTTTCGAGTTATTGAATGAATTGGATGGAAATGTAATGAAAAAGTTTGAATCAGATAATTTTAAAGCTCCATAATTCCACTAATTTTAATATTGATAGCTCACTGATGTGACTTTTAACAAATTTTTTTACTGGAAGCTCTGATCGCGATTTGATTGAAATACTGCCATTTGATCGATGATTGGGAAAGATAGAAGGGCTGATTTTTCGGTGATTGACGGACCAGACAATGTGCAGGTGCAAAGGGGGTTAGTGGTGAGGGAGAAGAAGGGGGCCGAGCTGAAAATAATTCGCGTGATCGAACGTCAAGTTCACAGCTCAGCTCCAGAAGAGGTGCCAACGCCCAGCAAACACGGCTCTGTTTGATTTTTCATAATAGAAACTTGTCAGCGTAACTTTTCTCCCTGTTAATTTCAATTCGACTGTCTCGAATTTGCTCACAATCGCCTTGTATATTCATCCAGAGCAGTTGAGTGATGTAGTCAGCTGTCGACACGATTCTTTCCTGGTGGAAACTTTCGTTCGTGCATCTCGCGTGTTGACGTTGAGAGCTCAAACAAAACGAACTAGATAGCTAACCAAAATGCTCACACAACCTGACAAGTTTCTCACTTCTTTAAAATGTTTTATTACCAGAGCTGTTATGTATTATACTACCAATGATTAACTGTTTATCAGTTCGATGATGTCCAACAAGAAAAAACGGTCGTCACAACAATGTGAGCTTGATTTTTTTTCACTTACAAATTTTAAAATCAGCCAACTCCAAGTGTTTTGGTAAACCTTCATTCGGTTTCGAGACAAGGGTTACTTGATTTGGAGCAACTCGAGCAAGACACAATGTTGCTCGTCTTTGGTTCATCTCAATGCACTTCTTGTAATTACTCATTTAGAATGAACGAGCTCGATTGAGCCAGTTTGAATTCCGGCTCCAAGTGAAAAATGCGTTAAGAAATAATTTATTCAAGAGAGACAGCGTTTGACGTTGAGTAGCAGCGGTAAAATAACGTTGAGCTTGAGAATACTGCTGTTCAGAGTTTTAAGGACGCATGCGCATTTGAAGCGCGAGATGGAGATTGCAGATTAGGGGGACAAGGAGATAGGGACAAGCCTGGCCTTGTGTAATCCTCGGCTCGACGAGTATTAAAAATTGCTCTATAAGCTAGCGTGCTTACTTGGAGTGATGGCAGCAGGGTCTTGTGAGAGCGGCAGGGGTTGGTTAGGCTACCTGCCTAACCTAAATGAACGCTCTGCATTCGTTTACATAATTTTCTCCGCTGCTCTCGACCATACATCCTTGTATAAGCTTGTCTTCCACATTTAATATCTATTCAAATTCCACTGTCCAATACATATATTTTGTGTGCATAAATATGCAAGATATAAGCTTTCAAGTAGACACTCATCTGAAATCAACGACTGCACCCTTAATCATGAAAAGTCTTCATGTTCGCCTCGCCATTGAATAGATTAGTTTACTGGAGATGATCTCGCTGTATTTTCGACTCAAATATTAAAGCAAGATCTTTATATTCTGATGTAAAGCAATATAATATATTCTGTGTAGATTAATATACAAGATCCGTTAATGAGGTTTCAAGAAGGCGATATACGAGTACATACAACATATTCAAAAAACAATTCCACCAGCCAAAGGAAGTACATTACTTCCTATTGAAATTGCATTCACAGGCACATCACGGTAGTGAATCTATTCTACAATAGAAAAAAACTATTGTGTGTGAATGATGGGTTAGGATACTGGCATCCTAATGAACCATGCAGTTACAGTATGATTCGGAATTCAGGAACATTCCTGGAGCCTGGAGCCATCTATTCCTGGTGTAGCTCGGTGATTGTGAGCTTTGTGTACAAGTTTGGCACAATTGTCATTTATAAGTAGTTTATGAAAATTCCAGAACAGCTCTTGTTCGCAATATCAATATTGGAATAATGATCAGGACAATAATCATCAATTATGACAGTTCGAATTCATCATTACTTTTACGTGAAGGCTTGTCAAAATTTTTATTACTCGACTGCAATGATGGATAAATTATTTATCGAAAAATTTAATATTCGATACAAAACCTATCAGCATTGCGTTGGCTAGTACTTTCGTTAAGAACTCACACTTAAATTTCATACTCTACATTTGTTTGGTATCACAGGTATCTCATGTTTTAAAACTAACTTCTCCGGCAATGACCGTCATATTTTTTTATTGGTTCTCGATGCATTGGTTTCGTTAGGTGGCACTGTTTTATCGCCTATTATTCAATTTGATCTTCGAGCACCTGACTCTTCATCTGATCACCCTTCATCAACACTCTTCCCTTAGTTCTTTAACTTTCTGTCAATATTTGTTCCTAAGCTCAGTTTAATTTTAGGTCAGTATTTTTCCGTTGCTATTTTCATCCTTAACTCTGTGTAATTTTCCTTGGTATTCCCTAGTGTATTTCTATATTTTTCCTTTGTCATGTTTTCGTAACTTTGTGTAATTTTCCATTGGTATTTCTTAGTAGTTCTGTTATTTTCCGTTGTTATTTGATAACATCATTTCATCGGTGGTTGAATTCAGTTTAACTTTTGTGCAACTGGTCGTGAATGTTTCAAATTGATGCGGTAATGGTTTTCCATCCCTAGCTCAAGCATGTTCTCATTAACATTGTTTTCCTAGCCCAAGCATGAAACCCCTCAGGATCGATTCATGAGACTTTGAAGGGAGCATCATAACGAATCAAGGAATGGAACATTTTGGTATCTCGATATATCGATTATAGAGGAAGGTCGGGTGATATCGGCCACCTTAGCTTTTTCTCAAGTACCAAGTTAAAGGATTATGATAAATGCCAACTTTATGCGTAAAATAATACTACAGTATATCATCTATAACTGGCGTAAATTATATTAAATAATATCAATAGCAACATACTTTTTTTTCCAAAAATCCAACTATCTACAAAACGCACTTTTCAATTTATGGCGGGTGGTATCGGACAGACATAAAATAGTACTGAAATTATGTTTGAGGGATATTAAATCACACAAATGAATACATTTTTGGGCAGTCTTGCTACTAAAATGGTTGTACTGACAGTATGAACAGTGCTGCCAATTGCAGCACTTTAAGAACTGGCTTTGTCCGATGCCAGCCGCTGTTCGGTAGTACCCGACCTTCCCTAGTCATTTCATTACATAACACTTTTTCAACAGCCAATTTTAGTGATTCTTCTGTCCAATTTCCTCTTTTCTATTCCATTATCCCTGAAAAACCCAGAGAATCTATTAAAATCCGTGAATTTAAGTGGTCATTACATTGTCCGATACCGCCCGATTGCACTTTGTCCGATACCTGCCGCCAGACAACCTAGGTGAGAATGGCTGTCAAGCCATAATCAGTCATGTGACTGGAGCTAAACGTCGTATTCACTTGATATAAAGTACACTAAGTATTTTAAGACCAACTATGACTAATATTACTTACTTCAATTGATGCAGCAGCTTTTTAAAACTATCTCCGTGCACTTGTCAACCGTAAAAAATACATAAAACTGGAGCCACTACGAAAACGTGCTACGTCAAATGCGCAATACTGCTGTGGGCAGTCTTGCTACTTAAGTTGGTTGTACTGACAGCATAAAAAGTGCTGCCAATTGCGGCACTTTTTAAGAACTGGCTTTGTCCGATGTCAGCCGCTGTCCGGTAGTGCCCGACTTTCCCCTATCTTAAGTCAGGGAACGTGTTTATGTAGTTCTCACAACTGGTCTTATTATTGGATATGGATTATCATCACAATATCACCTCCACCTCCACATAAAAAAATATAAGATGATTCATTACAACATTTTAATGTTTCAAATTTTTGAGGGAATGGTTTTTCATCACTAGATTTCCTAGCTCAAGCATGGAACCCCTCAGGATCGATTCATGAGACTTTGAAGGGAGCATCATAACGAATCAAGGAATGGAATATCAGGAATTTGAATAAGAAGAAAAACAACAGAGAAAATTATTTTGGAAAGACTGAAGAAACAACAAATTGAATTCCTCGGGTGGAACAGAAGAATTCGTGGGCCCAGAGCAGCGTGAACTCTCAAACTCAAAGTTTCAATCTCGAGCTGGGCAAAGTTATTAACATTGTAGGACAACTCCATGACGAGATTAAGAAAGATATTTTGAATTCCTCAACTTCATTCCTCCACATTTCAACCACCGTACAACTCGCTCGTAACTAGTCGAATACCAGATTTTCTCACCCACTGCCATCTGTTAACTTTCAGAAAGGAAATGGCAGAGCAAAGAAAACATCTCACTCGCCCTCGCTTTCCTGGAATTCGTTGATTTCAACAGAATCTGGGTCAAGAATATAAGGCAAGATTTCTAATATTTCATCCAATATTGAAGGACAAGGTATGCGGCTGAAACTTTTTTCATAAATGAGCAAAATGCTTTGTGAATCTTAAAAATTAGCCTACATGTAGTGGAGGATTTGACATTGAAAAATGGCAAGAGCTATATATTTTCAAATTTTGAAACTGGAAAAGAGAATTTAAATCAATGATTAATGCCCGGTTTTTCAGTCGTTCAATAGAATTATTGAATCAATATTTTTTGCATTTGAAAACACATGGTTTTATAGATTCAATGGTGCTATTGGATTCATGAACTGTCTATTGAGCGACTGAAAAACCGGGCATCAGACTGTGGAATTTATCGATAGTGTTATCAATCAGAAGAAATAACTAACTGAATTTTCTTTTTTTATCTGATTAGTGATTGAATTGTGCATGTAAATTTTTGTTGTAAATTACATCTATGAGAAGATATTTATCCAGTATTCTGCCTGGTCTTTATGTGAATCTTTGTGATAATTAAGTCTTTCAAATCCTTTACTACTTACCGCTCTTCTTATCACATAATCCCTGCTACATTTGTTCCAAAACACGATAACCAACACGAGTGATAACAATATGATACTTGGCCTTGGCCATGGTAACCTTTTATCAGGCCTACACCTTTGCAGAATCAATTCTCCTACAGCATTTCTTGTGCGATATCAATTGAATGAATGATCACTTCTCAACCAAGTTATAAACCAATTACCAACAAGAGTGCTCAAGATTGTAAACAAACTTTTAAACGCTGCGTCCGATCATCTCAACAATTTGCAATTGCTGGCTTACTAATAAATCAGGACTTGATACAGAATTTAATTAACTGTTGATATTCAACAGGGACGAAAGAGTTTTGAAACTATCGATTGAGGAAGGTCGACAGTAGGGTCGGTAGGGGGGGATTGGTTGGTGAGGGGGGGAAGAAGTGTTGTCGAGTTGAACTCTGTTATCGCTTCGATTAAACCAGTGATATATATTTCGATTCTGAATTAGAATGGAGATTATGTGGATGCGAGCTATGAACCATATGCCAGAGCCCGCTTAACTAGCAGACTCAGTGGGGAAATTATGCAAATGAATGCGGAACGAACGCTGGCGTATCACACTACTACCTGTCTCCCTCCTTGTCTCTTGTCACTGTCACTCTCAAGCCTCAAACTCATCTCCTTCGCCGCTCTGAAAGGTATGTTGTTCAACGCAAACGACTCAGAAAACAGTGAACGATTGTTCCTTCAAATCAACCTTCATCTTTCACCACAGCACCTTGCAACATTGGAATAATACCATATTTTCTTCAAACTTTTCACAAAATTTCAAAGACAATGTTCACTGGTCAAATTCTTATTTTAAATAGAGTTTTATTTCGAAATTAAATTCGTATGATAAAATAATAAGTTATTTATTAACAATGCACGTGAATTGTTATTAATAAACTTTAAGTGGTTCAGATCTCGCTTTTATGTAGGTTTTGATGTCAGTTGATAACATTTAATTTCAGGTAATGATTACCACACTTTGGACATTGGATTATTGCTAATAAAAAGATCACTAAATTTGTCACAATCCTATTATATTTATTGAGATATTAAGATACCAGATTCACTATCAATCTCTGGAAAACTACAATAAAAGTAAGAAGAAGCTGATACTAGCGAGCGATGCGATCATGTTCTGCTATTGGTCAACACAAGCCACACCCATAGTAGGCGGTCCATTCATAGGCGTGGCTTATCTTGGCCAATAGCAGGCCTTTAACTTGATAGGTCATCCAACTACCAATCGTATCGATCGATACATAATACTGTATATTATAAATTCTGCAGCTCATTACAATTTGTTTCTTTTTGCCAGAGACTTATAATGTTATATGAACCGATTTCGGTATCTCGATTTATATAAATTATATCTGAAGTCAGGGAACGTGTTTATGTAGTAGTTCTTACAACTAGTCTTATTATTGAATATGGATAATCATCACAATAATACTGTATTACCTTCACCTCTACATAAAAAATATTAGATAATTCATTACAACATTTTAATGATATATTTCTATTCTTTAATGGTTGTTATCAACTACTAGTATCAACAAAATTATTTGTACAATTCATTGTAGGTACCGATAATTGAAGAATACTCAAACCCCTAGAACAATGGTAGGCATTATTGCAAGAAAGCTTCTAGGAATGATTCAGAAAGGATTATCCTCCTGAGATAAAGCTGAAAGTACTTTCGAATACTAAATAATTAATAGCTCTGCTCTTAAAGTCTGATACATTCTTGGAATTGCTTAATTGGAGACTGGAGTTAATTCATTAGAGTGCAATTGCATGTGTCCTCTAACCAGTTGTTCTAAAATCTCTTAACATAGAGCTTTATTCCGTAAGTAGAGTAAATCTTCTTCAATTATTTCGAGATGGAATCATGGAACAAATTTCTAATGAGATAACATACTCCATGTAGGCCCTATGAGGTGAACATACTTCTACGTTCAACCCGTTCCAATGAATTTCGTGAATATTTTATGGATGTTCTATGAATCAATGAAAAATTAATATTGGAAAACGGAGGCTATTTTATTAACGTACATACAAGATTATATCAGCTTAAACTCCATTTTAGATTCTAGATTGGAATACGAAGGCTATTTCACTAACGTACATACAAGATTATATCAGCTTAAACTCTATTCTAGATTATATAGATTATGACATTTGTTGATAGAAGTTTAGATCTTCAGATTGAACAGAGCTCTTGAACAGAACTTTGAAAAGCATTAATAAACTACATTGAGATGAGCTTCTATATTATCACAATAATTTTATATTGATTGTGATAATTTTCATGAAACGGCGAAGTTTTATTTCATATAATTGCATTTTCTAGGAAGAGCTTCATTGATGCAATAATTACATTTGAACTATTTAAATCTTGAGGTAACTTCAATAGAATATGATAGCAAATTAACATATTCATTACAGTGAATGTTCTCGAAGTGATAGCTCTATGTTTACAGAGGAAACCGATACTTTTTGTAAGACAATTCGACAACATACCAAAGTTTCAAGCAGCTAGTGTGATGACTCTATTACGGCCTATCTTTTGGCAGCAGGATATTATATGCACAACAGACTTCCACGAAACATTCACTCAGTTATGTTGGGAGTTGATAAATTGAGTATCATCGCTCTGCTCTGCTCTTCAGACAGTTGAAGCAACAACAATCCTCTCTGAGTTTGGAGACATTGTGTTAGCAGTGATCAAACAGGCACATGTACAGTAATCCTCGCTCAACTCTTGGTGGTAATGGCAGTGGTGAATGCCTTGTGTAACTTGTGAGTATGGTCAAAACGAGCAAGCTAGACTCGCATCTAGCACTCTCTTGTTCTTGTTTGAATTGTTCGCGTTAAATTAAGTGTAAAGTTCTCGGAGACTGTCTCCACTTCTATCAAATATCATTGTTTGTACATCTATACTTGAAGCGACAATCAAGTTCAATTAGAAGTGTTTGTAGAAACACTTGGAAGCGTCAAACTGTTCCTGAAAACTATGTACAGAATCTTCACTTTAGAGGTAACTTCAAAAATTGAAAATTGAAGATAAATCGATGATGACGTTATCAACTGAATTTCAGCCTTTTGAGAGATCTGTAGGAGAATTTATTGAATTTTTATTATGATTGTGCCTATTTTCCTTGATTTCTATGAGTTTCACTTTTTCTAATGAGTTGTGAAAAACTGTATCGTAAGTTGATGAGTTCGCTGAGCTGCAAATTTAAAAGTTTTTCTGCTTCAAATATGGTGTTTATACCATCGTATAAACTTATTAAAAACCTTCTTCAACTATAACATGGCCTACTATTGTTTATGATACTTATGGCCTATTATTGTTATGATTGTTTTTGATGGGAATAGTGTTTGTTATAGAAAAATTCTCAAATTAAATCTAGGCTACGACAAGGTTAAGATGAGAAGCAATATGAATTGCGTATCTGAGTTCCATGGAGCTTTGCTTCCCCTCATAGCCTTCATAGGCTGCCATTGACAATATTATAAGATAAGAAAAATCACTTTGTGGTGTATAAATAAAAATGCTTATTTATATTTTGATATCAGCTGTGAACTAGGTAGGGACATAGATAAGAGATAGGAGATATTCTAATCTGATATCTATGGTAGGAATAAGTAGTTTGTTTTTCAAACTGATCCCACGTTTTTTTAGCACGGGTTCAATTTCTTGGTACAATTAATTGCCCAGTTATTGTAAAACACAACAACCAATGCTAGACCTTTCATGAGAGTAGAAAAACTACTCTCCTCCAATTTCAATTTATAATTAATACAGTTTTTTTGTGGCTCTTGTACCTGGTGATCATTACAAATTTTCACAAAATGTACAATCATAGAGAATGTCTGGAAAATCAGTTACCTTCTAAGATTCCATTGAATACCCCCTATTACCAGAGAGCATAGATAGCTGAACAAAAGGTGCGAAATATAACACGGCTACGATCAGCAGATTTCAGGACAAATAACAATGGAAGATAGAGTGGAACAAGCATGAGAAAATAACAAGCATACTTGGGGAATAACAAGGTGGAAAATTGGACGATGCCATCTTGTCACAAGCCTCGATTCCACATCTTCGACGATCTGAATAATATTGAAGACAGTCTGTGCTACAATGATCTCAGTCTTACTTTGGAAAATCGGCAGTCCTGCAGTTACTAGGATGTTGGTGGGCACTAGGAAGTGATGTGGAATCACAGAGTCAGAGTGGAATCATCATCAAAATTCACTTTCTCGACAGAAAAATAGGATATTTTTCGCTCTATCAGGATACGTACCCAGTAAAAATAATGAAGGACAATGTTGGGCCAGAATTGAATACTGAATAGAGAATGATGGAGGAAATGTAATAGAATTCAATTCTTGAGCTTTAGGTAGTATAGGATTATTCTTGCAGCTACGTTTTTGGGCCTGAACTGTAAATATGAGTTCTCTTGTAATTCCAGCTATTAAAACAAGTATCTCCGCTTTCAGAAACATTTTATAAGATGATTTCACAGGTTTTCATTCTCTATTCAGTAAGATAGAATTCACATAACCAAGAGAATTAAAACGGTACTTGTGGCGAAAACTCTACATTGATATTTTTTATTCAATAAGTATTACTTGAACAAACATGCAAGTCAACAATCGATATTGAATTTATCTTCATCGTAATTCTCTCTAGAACATCCCTATCAGGGCATTCCAATGGAGCAAGCTAACCAAGAAAAAATTAAAAAAGCAGTCCAAAGCTTGAAAGAGCTTTGAATGCTATCCTTCTTTTATTATTTGTGTTAATTCTTTTATCATTCACGATAGACATGGATGTTATTGGTATTTGATGAGAATTCCCATTGAATTTTTCAAGCTTTTTCCCTATTGAATTAGCATAGCCTTTTCTCCAGGGTTGTAGTCCACTGGAATAGGTTCTAATTTAGTGTTCTGATCGTTGAATATTCCGATCCCATGAAAGAGAAGCAGAATTGATGAGTGGAGTTTTAGGAAGGTTTTTATAACGATTTCAGCTCAGAACGAGAACGATCAAATAGAAAAAGAGTGGAGTGAGATTGGCCATTAGAGATGGAAAGAGCGGACAAACTCCGAGACCACTAATGAATTCTATTTGAATACACTTCTGAATAATTCTTTTCAAATACAAGAAGCAAAGAAAAATTGGCTTTACATGTACTTTTTTGAGGCTACTACCCTATGAAAGAGGAATAAAATCCTTTTGAACTTCCAGTTAAGTGTAGGAGTTGATTTTCTGGATAATGATAGCTTAACGTTCTCAGTTTTGTTATGTAGGCTTCTACGGACTGTGTTTCTTTTGAACTCCTTATCGCACTGGACTCTCCAAAACTTTACAATTCATAAACAAATATGTATAGGGCTTTATGATTAGGATAACTCAATCCATATTCTACTGCTTGAATTTATTTAATTCTCCTCACTTTCACAGCCATTTCAGAATATTTTATCACTCTCACTACAGTGATTCATGAATTCATAAATAGTAAAACACTCATAGCTTTAACGTTCTCAAGAAATGAAGTGGATGAATAAGATTGATACTGCGGAATTAAGAACAAATTTGTCTCGAAATAATATGAATAAATTGAACTTAAACAGAATGTTTCAGCAGCTGAGAATACAGTGCTCTTGGAAAATAGGCCTCAACAGCAAGAAGACAACATTAATATTAAAACTTACACCAAAAAATCCCAAAAGTAAGAGGGTAATAAAAATCATCCTTTCCACCTGAATTGATCGTGAATGAAGAATGGAGGCTCCTATAAGAATATTATTGAGAAACCCAAGTTCTGTATAATATTTTATTACTGCAGCTAAAGAGATTTTCAGATGGCTTCCTAGAAACCATTGAGTAATAATGGAGTTGAATAATTCAGAATCTTTAAAACTTGGTTATTAATTGAAATTACGGAAACTTATTCAGAAAAACAGAGGTCCACTTTGAGCAGATTTTCTTTAATCACTTCTTTCATTCTCCAAAAACAAGGTTTTCTCTCTCAATCTTCTTTCTTGGAAGCACATGGCAATGAGAAAATTGAAATAAAGAAAGCCATGAACATTATACTTCTTTAAATTTCACTGTTTTCCAGAGAAAATTTGTGGAAATTCTTCCAAGGACAAATATTTTATAAATCTTACAAGCTAAAAATATAATTCAATTTCCATTGTTCCTGGTCAACTAATCCATTCTGAGAAGTCAGATTTTTAACTCACAAGGAGGAAAACTCTGCTTCAAGGAATTCAGCGGAGATCAGATAAAAATGTTATCTCTTAATTAAATTATCTTGGAAAATGCCTCCTGTTATCCAATAAGAAAATATTGATTTATCATAATAGAAAAGTATTATTTGTTTAGAGTATCTTCGAATAGCATATCTCCAATTACCCCAAAAGAGCTTAACAATCAAATGTAGTCTATAAACTGTATCTGAAGTTGGAAATGCTGAGTATGAACTTGTAGGAAACTTAAGGAACTATTCAATGAACTGAAAAACAGGAACAAGAGAATAAATCAGGAACAAAAGGATAAGACACGGACAACAAATTAAACAAAAACAAAATATTTAAACAGGAACAGAAGAATAAGACAGGAAAAAAATAATAAAACAAGAACCAAAGAATAGGCAATAAGATCCATTATATCTAATAATAAGGAGTGCTTTGAAATAAGTTGCGCATGTCCAGTGTGTATGAATCCTCACAATTGAATACATAAATAAATAGCTTTTTCTGTCTTTCAGACTTATTCATACAAAAACAGGATCAAGCTATTTTTCATGTTATACCCAAGAAATGCTCATTTCAAAATATCAAAAACCATACCACACATCCAACGTTGCCAACTCTTGAATAACTACGCATACTCGTAGAACAAGAAGTGGGAATTCGAGCAAAATCAGAACAAATGCACTCGAGACCAAATTCGAACATAAACTACTATCGCGTGTCAGCTCAACGCTAGTGTAGAATTGAGCATTGACTCGGTATCAAAATGATGAATTCGATTTTTTGACAGAAGAATGATGAATTGATGCTCTGGTTTTACAGTGTATCATCGTAACGTAAGACAAAATATTGTAACGATTTGTGGTGTCACAAATATTCAACCATTACAAAGTTGTTGGTAATACAACAACTGCTTGACTAAAAGTTTCAATCTGATAATTATCAATCATATGATATCATTTTACTTAATTCATATTTATTTTGTTATTTCAAGTTTAGTTCTTATTCGAGCATTGTACTGGTGATTTGGAAAATATTATTATGTCTTTGAATATGAAGTTCAATTTTATTTAATCAACTATAATACTGCTTCAAATTGGCATCCCTTACGAACCCACGAAAATAATGAAGCAAAAGGAATGAGAAACAAAAAAGAATCAGTGGACTTATTGGAGAACCTGTGAATAAGGTAAGATTGGAATTGATTAAACGATATTTGGATTTGAAGTTTTTTGAAGTAAAAGTAAACAATGCCGCCAAAAAACGTAAGAAATAAAAAAGTGGAAGAAACAGAGAATTGTGTGTTGAGTGATATAGATTTACAAGGTGAAATGTTTTTGGTAAATGAGGAAAATTGTAAAGATAAGGAGGAAAGTATGGAAATGGATTTGAGAAAGAATGTTAACATAAGCAAAATGTTTGAAAATATTTTGGAAGGAATGAAAGGAATGGAAACAAATATGAAAGAAGAAATGAAAGGAATGGAAACAAATATGAAAGAAGAAATGAAAGGAATGAAAGAAGAAATGAAAGTAGGTAATGAGAAGTTAGAAAAGAATATGAAATTTGAAATGACAGAGATGAAAGTAGGTATTGAGAATTTAGGAATAAAAATGTCGAAAATGATAAGAGAAGAGATGAAAGAGGTGAGATCGGATTTGAACGAGATAAAAGCAGATGTAGAAATATGTAAAGAAGATCAAAAGATAATGAAGAGTGAAGCTGACAATTTTAAAATGAATGTGGAAGAAAAAATACAATTGGAAAGTATTGAGATTGATGAGATTTTGAAGGACAGTAGAAGAAAGAATAAAATTGTAGCAAGGGATCCTAGATTTGAAGATGCTTGTGGTGTTTACGATGGAAAGAAATTCAAAACCAACTGCAAGTTTTTGGACAAAATTCGTCGTAAGAAGAGAAAAATGCTTCAAAAAGATTTGATAGATACAACTGATGCAGAAAGAAAAAGACAGATAAAAATTCTTATTCAAAGGATGGATAATAAAGAGAGAGAAGAAAAGAAGAAACATCTCAAAGAGTTAAAGGATAAAGAAGAAAAGGAAATGCGAAAACAGGCGGTCAAAGACGGAAAGAAACCATTCTACTGTAAAAAATCTGAGAAACGTTTATTGGAGTTGCTGGTTGACAATTATGAGCAGCTGAAGAAATCTGGAAAGCTGAACAAGCATTTAAAAAAGAGGATGAAGAAAAAAAATTATAAAAAAAGAAAAAAAAAGAACGAAGGAGGGAGAGATTTGTGGTGTCACAAATATTCAACCATTACAAAGTTGTTGGTAATACAACAACTGCTTGACTAAAAGTTTCAATCTGATAATTATCAATCATATGATATCATTTTACTTAATTCATATTTATTTTGTTATTTCAAGTTTAGTTCCTATTCGAGCATTGTACTGGTGATTTGGAAAATATTATTATGTCTTTGAATATGAAGTTCAATTTTATTTAATCAACTATAATACTGCTTCAATGTTTCAATGGCAGAGTGATATTTGTGTGATGGGAATAGCTGATTCCGCTCTGTTAGTGTGTGCGAATCACGTGGATCAACAACATCATAGAAAAAAATGAGCAGCGATATCATCAGAAGTTTCAAAAAATTTTGAGTTGTCAGTGCTGTATAGTGTCCGCAATAATGACTGTATAATATACAGGGTGTTTCAGAACTCCCTACCAATACTCTAGGGCATTGTTCCTGGGTAGAAACCATATCTGAATATCATATTTAAATTGTCCAGAAGTCATGGTTATCACATTTTGTTTTTCACTTATTATTTTTTATTTCAATAATGGTGAAACATATGGAGTTGAAACTTCGCACCAACATTTATGACAGCTGGACAAAGCTACAAAAAAATTATGACAATTTTTCAAATTCATAAAACAAAATGGCTGCCATTTAAAATTTTATTTCTTGAATAACTCGGGAACCGTTGATATTACGAAAATTTTACAAGAATAACTTGTTTTAGTAAATTTAATTACAAATCGATTGAAACCTTATTTGTAGAGATTGGATCCATATTGACTGAGATATGGCAGCTTTAGTGATAGGTGACCGCTGGAGGCTGGTTGCAGTGCATCCTGGGCTTGCGGCTAAAGTCTGCTACAACAATGCAACAGTCTCCGTATGCTTTGCATGTTATGTTCAAGCGATTTCAAATTGTTTCATGTGAATTTTAAAGACAGTAAAAAGGAGTGCAACTAACCTCCAGCGGTCACCTATCACTAAAGCTGCCATATCTCAGTGAATATTGGTCCAATCTTTACAAATAAGGTTTCAATCGATTTGTTATTAAATTTACGAAAAAAAGTTATTCTTGTAAAATTATCGTAATATCAACGGTTCTCGAGTTATTCAAGGAATAAAATTTTAAATGGCCGCCATTTTGTTTTATGAATTTGAAAAAATGTCATAATTTTTTTGTAGCTTTGTCTAGCTGTCATAAATTTTGGTGCGAAGTTTCAATTCCATATGTTTCACCATTATTGAAATAAAAAATAATAAGTGAAAAAAACAAAATGGCAGCTGTGTGAGTAACTAAGGACTTCTGGACAATTTAAATATGATATTTAGATATGGTTTTTACCCAGGAACAATGCCCTAGAGTATTGGTAGGGAGTTCTGAAACACCCTGTATAGTATATCCTTGATTACCTACGAGCAGCTTCGACATGTACATTGTACAAATACAAAAACTAAAATATCATGCACAAATAAAAGTGTTCATAATCAGCATTATACAAGCAGAATATGTAAGTATTTATTGGATATTTTAAGCAGTATATTAATAACCAGCGACCACATAATACAAATGTATTATGTGGTCGCTGTTAATAACACACATATTTCAGTTACATGTTACTGAACTAATCATATGTTCTTATTATCTTATTATCTGAAACCATGCAACAGCAATATGCCTCGTTCAAGGAAGGTGACGGCAACTTTCAACAGGCAACAGAAGTCCATGATCTTCATATAGAATTACTGAAGATGACACAATGATACAGAAACATGTTTGTGGATTTCTGTACTGAATGCAGCGACATTTTTGAAAACATCCAAGTGTTTTCATTATGTATTATAAATAACACAACATCTCACCAGACACTGTGTCAGAGTTTTTTTCACATAAAATTCATTTTTCCCTATTTTTAAACAAGTAGAAAAATTTATAATCCAGTATTGAAGTGGATGTAGCCCTATTCTGTGGTCAGTTTACCACTGTCTTCGTTATTTTCTCTGTTGCAGGTTTTTATATCGATTGCAATCAATTAAGTAAATATGGAGAACAATTCAGCACATTGGAATACTGATTAGTATTTGTCATTGTTGAGAAAACTTGTTGAAATAGTCTTACTATACTTAAGTAAACACAATGTTTTACAATGTTTTCCCTGTGAAACATTGTGTTTATGGAAGTGGAGTTTGACAATTTAAACAAGTTTTTTTCAATTATGGAAAGATTCCACAACATCAACATTTGTTCTACAAATTTTATTTGTCATTGAATGTTTAATTGTGAGTTCTTCATTCAAAATTCAATCTTTTTTTATGAGATATAACCTTGAAGCTACATTCTCTTACAATCGCTTCTCAAATTTGAAATCAATTTTTGTAAGAATAGATGTTTTGGAATTATATTTCCTCCCAGCTTCCTTCAACCTCCCACAGAATAACATGTTTGCAGTAGCGTAGAATTCAGTAGTTTGATGGTTTTGTGCGGGCCTATTCCTGTCGTGCCAGCAAACCTGTGTTGCCATCAAAGAAATGGGAAGGCTGAGAGGAGAGGAAAGGGGGCGAGAATAACAACTACGTGACATTGCACGTCTTGCTCGTTATCAAATGATAAGGCGATCGTCAATAACAGAACTCCTTTCTTTAAAGATAAGCAAATATTTGTCACAGGTCTTTATAACCAACCGTCTCTGCGAATGCGAATTCCCTCAATACAGTTCCACCACCACTTCACACTTTCATTTCCACTCCTTTGTATTTACTCAGTAATGCTCCGGCTCTGCTCTTTCCCTCATCTTTTCTCAGCACTTTTCTCAATCTTGGAACTTTTTTGTTTTCTCCGCTGACGGCGCCTGCAAGAGAAAAGAGACAGAGCCATCTATTATTACGCTCTTTGCCGCCAGGTTCGTCACCTCCGCGCACTAGAATTTTATCTTTGATTCCGGAAAACTCGGTCGGCAATAGAAATTCCATCTCGGAACTTTCCACCTCAATTTCCTTTTCTGCTCTACTTTTCATTTTGTAAACAGTGCTCAGTTCTACAAACGAGCAAAGCATTTGATTTCAATTTTCCAAATGCTACTTTCACGTCTAAAGTATTTCTAGCTGTTGAGCAGTGAATAGAATGGTAAAACCCCCTCCCCCACAAAACCTCCCCCTCCCCGCCCACAACACTTGCTCTTCTTCTTTCTATTCATTCTCCACTGTCATTCTATTCTCCTTCTCTATTCTCCATCTCTACCAGATTTACATAATAATATGTAGAAATCTCTCGACCTCTCAAGTATTACAAGTATTTTTTCCTTCCTGTCACAATTATTTTTCCTCTTCATATTACAAGTATTTCGATCTTTCTGTGTAATTTGTTTTCTTGGAAATAATGGAAACTTGTAAACTCTTTGACTATTCTTTTTCTTCACTTTCCATCAACAATTAGAGTGCAGTTGAAGAATGGATCAAGTTTCATTTTATAGATAGTTCATGATGGAGAAAAAAAGTTCAAATACAGTGCAACCTCGATATAACGGACCCCGATATAACGAATAACCCGGTATAACGTATTTTTTTTCCGGTCCCTTGAAAACCCCATAAACCTTAATAGAAAATTAACCCCTATGTAGCGTACAAAATACGTATAAGAACCTCTATATAACGAATTTTTGGTGTGTTTTTTAGTAATATTTCGACCCCTGTATAACGTATATAAAAATTAAGAAACCCCTACATAACGTAGATAACCTCTATATAACGTATTCCCACGGTTCAGACCCCTGTATAAAGTATTTTATTCTTATCTAGGCCATCACTTGAGCATGTTTGAACATGAAAGTTTTCATTTACCCCCCTTCCGCTCGCCGCCCATAATAGAACTACTATTGAATTATAGCATTTTTTACTCAATTGCTATTTTTAATACGGTATTTCTATTATTTAATAGCAATTGAATAATTGCAACATCCTATTTCCTCCCACCTTTATAGAGTAGTTAACAAATCTGCATTCATTTCCAAGAAGCCAAGTTGGCTAGTTACAAAGGTGGAAGGAAAATGGGTACTGTATTACAATTATTAAACTGCTATTAAATAATAGCATTTATTTAATTGCTATTTTCAATACAGTATTTCTATTATATAATAGCAATTGAATAATTTCAATATCCTATTTTCTTCCACCTTCTGTAGCAGTACAGTACTGTACTGTAATATGAAACATACAGTACAGTATTTGTACAGTACTGTAAACTGTATATCTAAAAATCTACTTCAAATAGAGGTTGAACGTGTTCAATATACTTTATATGGAGGTTATAACTAACCCCTATATAACGTATTTTGCCAGACTTCAACCTCGATTTAACGAACCTCGTTTTTAAGTAAACCCCTACATAACGTACGAATTTCTTGGTCCCTTCAAATACGTTAAATCGGGGTCCCACTGTATTATAATTGGAGTCTGTAGAAACTTATATGATTTAGTATTATTTCAAAGAGCTTATTTTCAACCTTCTCTAAAAACGTCTTCCCATTGTTCTGAAAAACAGGTTTTCTTGCACCTTCATGAACTTTGTCACCTCATGGAGGATGTGCATCTAGGCAATATGATGGTGTCATAATGGAAGATATTTACGATTCTAGGATCAACTCTTTTAAGATTCTAGATTTTTCAAATCGATTTAACACTTCGCATCTTCTTTGAAGCTAGAAATCATGATGCTTAAGAGTGTAAAAAAGCAAACTACACAGTACTACAACTAGGCTACTATGTACCTTCATTGTTTGTTCATTGTAACTTAGAAACTTAGGAATGAAACTTATACAAAAAAAAGAAATTTTATTCAGTTTATCATCTGGACTATCCATCAACTTTTCGTGTAAGAACATAATAATTCAGACACAAAGAATCACACCTCTTGAAGGCAATTAATAAAAGTTGCCAGCTATATTCTGTTATGACTATTCCGGTACCTATTATGATGGGTGGTTGGGAAACGCGCAGAAAAGTTTGGATTACTCGCCGAAGTTGAGGTTAGGTTAGGTTTCCTGCTGGGTTCTGCTGTTGAATACCAAGACAATGTCTTCATTAGCATACTCCTTTCTGTGCGCCCCCGCCTGACATTCGCAGTCATCTGCAATAGCATCAGCCATTACAAGAAATTCCAAAGCAGAAGCATTCCCATTTCGAACCGTATTCAATCTCGACCCGGAATAATATTAAATATGTCACAGGTTTGAACAAACTTTCCAAAGAAAAAACTTCATACAAAGCCATGTGTTTTGATCCAGCATTCTAGCTGGTGAGCGTGTCTGCGCAAGCGCGTACACACCATAAAACACCCGCTGCAAGCTGCAAAGGATTAAATCTGTTTACATGAAAAGTTGGAGCAAGCGTCATGTTTTCCCATCAATTTATTACTACGTGATAAATCATGAGATAAACTTCATGAGCATCCATTTTTCATGAATGCTCTTCTGTAATTTATTCAGTTGAAAAAAGAGGAATCCTATATATACGCTCTCAGCGTTGGCATTATCAGAAATGTACTGCACTCCACTTCAAAATGTTAAGTGATACTGCTGAGAGAAATTCAAAATCGTTGTGAATCATCTATGGAATTTCATCAATGATTAAGTCTTCCCGAGATCATTTCTATGAGGAACCACACTGATACACAATTCATGAATACCGTATTATTATAACGGATGAAATTGAACTCCATCATGACAGATTCCACCTTATTTATGAAAAACACACTATTATAGTTTGCACTACAGAGGCTTCTCTGTATTAGAGACGTCTCTGAACTACAGAGACTGTATTATACAGTCTATGTAGTTTGCACCAAACGTTAATGAAAGGAATGATGATGAGAGATGGCGACTACTTTTTAGGCAGCCGGGACCAACGGCATTATTCTAGGGAAATTTCTGAAAATCACTCTGACCTCTATCTCGAATCCTTTCACGTTTATTGTCAAGTTTGGTTAACGTTTTGGGTCTCTATCTCCATGAATATACATAAAACTTTATTCGCTGAAAATGATTCCCTCAGATTGTGGGACACCTTTATATTATCTATTTCATTTATTCTTAGTACATAGTACATTGAATAGATGAAATATAAAAAAATAGTATGTTAATAATGGGTTGTGCTGATTTCCATGGGCTATTTAAAAAAAATCAAATCTGATATTATTATTTTCTAAGAAGCCATATTGATAGAATTATATCTATGATCCCTTACGCAGTACCCGATAATGCTTTGTAGAAACGATTCGAAAACTCGACTTTCACGGTTGTATGGAAAAACATCCAATTTACTTTCTAGTTGTATCGGAGCCGGACACCAATAGAACGGCTCACAGTACAGTAGCTTTCATTGTTATTCGAAGCGAATGCTTGAATGTTGATAGAGCGTCCACTCATTCAAAGGCGTTCGGTGTTTGCGCCCTTGCCATCGAGTCGAGTGGAAATGCAAGCAGCCAATGCATTGCAATCCTCTCACGCCGGCCCTATCTTGCAGAGAATCCTGTCTTGAGACCGATGGACGGAGAGAGAAATAGGAATAAGAAAAGGAGAAAGAGGAAGGAAGACTTTGAGAAACAGATTTTTAGTTAACGGGCTGCAAAAATACAGGAAACTTTGTGATTAGAGTTATGAATAATTTATTTGAATAATCTGCAAAGATTATAGATTACAGTAGTTAGAATAAGAAGTGATTATTGAATATATAAATAAATAATTATTCATATTCTATGAATTATGAGAATTATAAATTCGGTAATTATTCACCGATACGAGTGATAATAGATGCGATAGATGTGATGTTTAATAGTGCGATTATTATTATTATTATGCTTATGGCTTTGATGTGCTTAGTGCGATGATTAGATGCGATGTGACAATGATGATATATGACTGCGATTTATCTACATGGAACCGCGAAGTTTATAGTGATAAATGTCCCTTCTTGAAGAAGTATTTCAAAGGATATTATTTCAATTGAGACTTGGCTGTAGTTTAAGAGTTAGAAGTCCAGCTTGGATGGAAATGTGAATCTTCACCAAAGACAAGCCTGCTTAAAACGATCAGAGAAATAAAAGAGTATACTGGAATAATTATGGAGAATGACATACAGTACATGATTATGAGTAACATAATTCGTTTAGTTATGAGTCACATAAATAAATTTAATTAAGTAATTACGTGCCTAAAAACAGTCATCTCTCATCATCACCCCTCTCATTACCCACGCACAAGCCTAGAGCTCATGTGGGCATCACCCTCAAAAAAAAAAAAAAAAAAAAAAAAAAACAGAAATTTACATTAACTCAATTTATTATAAGTCACATTATAGTAAATCTCATAAAATATGTTGATCTATATTAGTATTTGAGGAGAAATTGGCATTGAATCTGAAAATAAGCTGAATAAAATTTTATTAGGAATTCGAAATTTACTCTAAAATTGAATAATTGGAAATTTAAATGGTTTTGCTCAACTTCACAGCATTAAAGTTGAGCATCAAGATAATAATTAGGTTTATCATTGAATAAATTATTGTTCTTTCAAGGGACAAGTCAAAACTCTTGAATTTCAACCATTCACTCTTGAATTTTGATTCATGAATTTGTATTAAATCTTGTCTCGCGAATCAAGTATTTGAAACGTGGAAAATTGATTTTTCATCCTTTTATTCAATCATGCCAGACATGGGACTCAAGATCCCTGCTTGTGAGTAGAGTAACTGTAGGGTATTGTATTGTACTGCATTGGGTTCCCACATTATTGTGGCTTCATTACCTTCTCAGACAACCTTTTCTACTACCTCCAAGATCAATTCGTTATTCTTTTCTCAAAAATTCATCTTTACAATATTTGGATTGGGAATAATCCCTTCCCATGAGATTACATTTCAGCTTCCTTGTGAATTAAGACTGGAAACTGATCAACTATTTGGATGGAACCTGATCTAAATCCTTAAAATGCAATCAATTTTGAAGAACTGCATCCAATCATCATCCAACTACTGCTGCCATCATTTGGCAAAATCGGAAATAACATTCAAACCAATCAGAGAAGAGTAATTACATCGGAGGCGTGTCACAAAAGTTGACCCAACAGCTGCTGCCATCTACCGTGAGATTAGGAAACCACTTTCCAATCATCATTGTTTATATTTGATATTTTTTATTATGTTAGTTATTAACCTTGCGTTCGCGTGAAACTTGTCCGATTCATGTGATAAACCGCTAAAAAATGGAAGCCTAAACTCTACGTAAGCTTCTCTAGGACCCAAAACTTTATGGTTACATGACTGTAGGCTATCTGTAAATCAAGGAATAGATCTTCAACTGAAATCTGCAAACTTTGTTTGTGAAAGAAGTCTCTCATAATAAATACATGAGGAGAAATTCTCCTCTGCATGTGAGTCCAGCTATGCTGTAGATGAATGAATTCTGGTGCTTGATAGCTGATCAGCTTGTGCATTCCACAAATTTTAATCTCAGTTTTGAAAAACAGCCTATTAGGAGAGATTGAAAGCTTCAGGAGGAAAGAACGATATTTTAAAATAATATTGCAAGATACTCGAAACTCTAGTTCTCTAAAGCTCTTGTGATTTAGTGATCACAATTCTCCAATTCTCCCGAATCTACTCACTTCACTTCATTTCTCACATTAGAAATGTGCAATGGAAATTTCATTTCTCAAATTCAAAAAACCTCCAATAAATTAGTGGATAACAATTATATAATACTCATTTATGCAGAATTACTTGCGAAAGTTCAATATTATCATTAAAAATTATTCAATATAATTAATTATTGAAAATTATTCAATAGGCTATTACTAGTATATGGAGATTATTATTATACTCAATAGTATTTTGAATACTCAATAGTATTATGATCATCATCCTATTAGTTGAAGCGATTGCAAAGGATCACTTAAAAGCGCCATCGATTTCCAAGACTACCTCTATTCCTGCTTTTCTCGGAATGCAGAATGTACGTGTTTATCGCCTGTTGTCTGGGCGCCTTGGAAACTGAGAGCCAGCGATAAGACTGTTGTGCAGCTCTCAAGGCTGGCTAAAAATTATGAAAGTTGCCGAAATTTAATTGTTCATCGTCGGAATTTCACTCTAGAAAGATGGCTGCGCGATAGAATGTTTCGGGGGAAGAAAAGTTGCAACCTCTAAGCACGAACAGTTAGTTATTAATATGCCGCGAAGAGATAGAAGGGCGCGCGGGTTGCATACTTTGAATTCCTTGCAAGCCCTTTGCCGAACACCGAGCCCTGTCTGGCCAGCCTTTCCCTTTGGCGACTTCACAGCGGCCCTTCGGCCACCGGCCGCTCCTACCTCCCTCAACTTTGCCCTGAGTGGGTTGACCCTGTAATCCTGAAAATAGCTGCGAGTATCGCGTATCTTCATTCACAGCATAAACTGTTTGGAGAAACACTTCTGATAAGGATATAGTCGTGATAAACAGAAACAGTTTACACGAATTGATCTTCAACACAATTAAAACAGGTCATCCAAACCGATACTTTAAGTTGGGGTTTCTGAGATTTTATTGAAAATAATTATTCATTATTCACACTTGTGTTTGTGTCTATTGATTGATCTTGTGTCCATCATCTGAGAAAGAAAAATGTTGGGAGACTTGAAGATGGAGATTGATCTACGATCAGCCATAAAATTTTTCCAAGTTAATTGAAAATGACAACTTTATCGGCCAAGAAATAAGGCGACTGAGACATTTTGAGCTGTTGTCGAGTCTTGCCAGCTGACTACTCTAAATATGCAGGGGAATCGACTCAAACGCTCAAAATAGGCAACGCTGGAAGCGTTGTCAATTTGTGATTAATAGCAAGTAATTTTCGACATTTCCTCGTTCTAACGGTTTCATATCTGACAACAGCGCAAACATTTGTCAGCCAATCTCGTGGCCGCTTCTTTAACAGAAGATCATCATGGACTAAAATTAATATTATACCAGGAAAATACATAAGGGTAGGCCTACTACACTTCAGAGGAACTTCAAGGTCACATAGGGTAGCCTACATGATAATGAATCTGTACGAACAGTTTAGTATTTGTAGCCCCTTACCAATTTACATAGTCATGACTGTAGTGAGTGAATATTTAACAATCAACCACTGTAATTCACCACAGGTCATTGATAACAATATATCTCAACATACGAGTTCTCTTGAATTCTTTGTAATCCAGTGTTACAATGATTTATCATAAGGGTCGAGTGCCTCACGGTCTCAGGAGATAGCTCAATATACAAGGTTATTTGTGGGTTGAACACCACCTCTGCGACCAACCAAGTACTTTTCGCTGGAGCATAATTTCATATTTTCTAAATTTATAACAGCGGAAAAGTGTGCGAGGTAGACATGTTCGTGGCCAGACAGAGATAGGGTTGGTGCAAAAAGCAAAGGGTCTAACAACCCCACACATTCTTAGCACGCATATTATATCGAATAAATCCACCCCTACTAACTTTTTCCCGGCCTTTTTATTACTTTTCCTATCGCATGTATTCACAATAAATTTCGCACTCTAACCATTCTAAAGCTCTTCTGTACACTTGCATTGCTGTTTCCCCTTCAGATGATTGATTCTTGTAAGCTTACCCTCGATTGTGCCATCTGAATTTGTAACTGGCCCATATAATTTAGTATTGTACAGAGAATTGATGATTCAATAAACTCCAAAGTCAGACGAATTGCAAGTTAAATAAAAAAGATTAAGATTGGAATTGAGATTTAATTATTCCATCGGACTCTCAAAAATTTTAGATTTAAGGTTGAAAACAATTGTTTTCAATTACTCCGTGCAGGGTTTGCCACGGAAAACGGACCGGAAAACTGCACTATATTGTGGTCAAAAAAATTTATTGGTGGAAATAAGTTTCTCAGTATAAGCAATTTGACTTAATATTTGAAAATAATATCATCAAGATGGTGTCCATTTCCACGATGACAAATGTATACGATGGATCAGAGCGATCTTGAGGTAGTTCAGCTAAGGTTTGGTTTCATACCTTCACAAGAGACTTTGATTACCCATACAATAAAAATCACAAATCGGAAGGTCTGAAGAGCAAGAGTTCGAATTCAGATTACCGAATCTGAGAAAAGAGCGATTAAAGGGAGCGAAAGTTCATTGTAAATGAATTTATGAGATACGTAGAACTAGGGCTGTGGTGCTCATATTCATGAGCATTTAGTCTATTCTTTCCACATTTATTCAGTAGTGTACAATAATACTTAATGGACCGTTCAACAGGCTTACTCCTAAAACTGTCCCTTTTTCAGTTTATAAAACAGTCTAAATCTAGGTTATGTTGCATATCTTTCACGGTCACAAATTTTCACTCCAAAACCAACACTTGAAAATTATAATCTATTCAAGTCTAATTAATAATTGTCTATATTATTAATTTCTGAGTCTCTGTTGTAAAAAGTTTCATTAAATGTCTTTTTAAACATGCTATCTGGATATTTGCACATTGTGATACACGGATAGCATGCGTAGCACTTTTTCTATTCAGTGAAACCTGGCAGCACGGATCTCTCTCATGGAACGAAGTGATGAGCTGCTTGGAGAGGAGCATCAATTCTTAATTGTGCCTCGCGGCAAAATATTATTTCGTCACAAAAGATAATAATTGAGCTGCAGAAAAACTCAAGGAAGAAAAAAGAACCCACCCTATTGTGAGGAGAAATGAGAGAAATTAATTATTCTGGCTCGGTTGAAGAAATATTCTCATGAGGGATAGAAAACTCCAGCAGACCTTAAACAATACTTCTCATATTTTCAAACCTACTATTCCTGCTGTCAACAATAATTTATTTTTACACAGACTTTCTATTTCTTAGCATGACGTATCATTTTTTTAAATTCTGTTATTGATCAGTACAGCAGGATTGATCAAATCCTTATCAATAGAATTCAAGAGATTGAATTCTTATTGTTGATGAACAATAATAGTAATTAATAATAATTTTTTATCACATGCGAGTGTCTATTGAATGATATACACATGAAACACTGATATTCACATGATTATACACATGAAAGGGAACATTTGTTATAAACATCCTTTCTCTTCTTGTTCCGTTCCAATGAATGAAATCTATATTATTGAACCTGAAGCTGTATCCAATTTCAATCAAAACGAATGAGATTGAATAGCCTACGAATCAAAATGAACAAAACTCCAATTCAATGAGTTTGAGTAATTTATAATCGCCACGAATCAAAACATCAACAGATCAACACTATCAGATTGCTCCATGTTGAGCCCAAACATCAAACTGAATTTTTCATGAACTGATCCCCCCTCCAATTCACTCTTTCCAAAGTTTTTTATCCTCCTCTTTCTCGTTGTGAATGCGAGAATAAAACCGACTAGAAATGAAAAATCCAATCAGAATGAACCCAATTATTTCATGCAAATTTTATTCTAATCGCATCGCTAAACAGGGAATTAAATGAGAAATTAGAACCAGAAGGTAATTATTAATGAGAAGCAATGATTAAATAAAGGATTAATTTGATTTTGAATTGAAATTCACACAGATGTTGACGTTGAGCGTAATAGTCTACCTTCGGCTTTTGAAAATGAGGTAAAAATAAAAAATACTGCGCTCCTATCAGCTAAGACTCGGACTTTTGTTTTATCTTCCAGGAAATTGTTCAGGGAAAAATCGCTTCATCGAAGGCGTTGTGCATGAAATTATCTTCTTTCAGAGTTCATCTCCTTGAATTAAAACGAGCCTCTCTTCTTTTTGACTATGAATGAGAGCTTATAGAGGATTAAAACTGCCTTTAATGGGTGAGGCGTAAAGTGAGTGAAACGAAGGCTATTCAAATGACTATTGAATCGACCTTTTTTGCAAATAAAGCAAGGGCGGTGCCAAACAGTAGAGAATGGCGAGCTCTTTGTTGATTGTAATGAAACACAGCTTTAATTTCGCTTGGTATAATACTGTAATAATGATTATTATTATGAGAAGCGTTCATCGAAAATTCATTATCAAGAGAAAAACTTTATAAATTCTTTCTGGCCATTTTCCAGGGTTGAAAAAATAAAATCCATATTGTAGGATCTCATATGGAATGGTTATGATATTGCCTAATTTTAATAAGAGCTCTAAACACGAGAGCTATCATAATGAAAAAAAAGCCAAAATTCTCAACCCAAAATGAATATTGGCTTCCAACTTTCAATGAACCTGTTGTTTTTCAGTCAGTTGAACTCTGATTTGGTAAAATATTACTTCAATAATACCTCAATTCCGCAATTGTTAAACATCTACGATTATTTTGAAATCTCCGAAATCTTCTGGAATGTAAAATCATTAGTTATAACTCAATATTACATTCATTGTGTCTATACATCGGTTTGTGGAACTGGAATAGCCAACAATATGATAAAAATATTATTTACTCATCAATAAACGAAACAGTAAAGGGTAACTTATATGATAATGATTTAATTAGATTTGCCGCATGATGTTTATAATCCACATGTATGATAAAGATAGCCAGAGCATTAAAATTATAATCGAGACAAGAGATCTTGAATCTTGTTATGAAGTTCTATTTTGAACATGGGACTCGTAATTAGTCTAGAGTAGAAGTGTGGTGGATTTAGTTTGGTTGGCAATAAGCTTCTATTCAAATATCACTTGCTCCATGCTGTCACCAGCGTAAGCTTTATTAGTTCTCATTCGCTTCTAGAGGGTATTCATGCAGCCACTTTATCACCGTGGACTAACCAAATATTCTTGTCTTATCTGTGTTATAATACTTAACTATTACTGGTGCAATTTGATTGCATGAGTACAATCTCTCTACTGATAGATTTCATAAAACATTATTATCTGTGTAGCCTACATTTTTCTATTCAAATATTCACTCAATATCATTTCCATTTCCGTGAAGTTATTGGAATAAAATTCTATTGACTATGGAAAGGCATGCATGGAATATTTTCTTTTCGTCTGATCCACAAGTAGAATCTTACTCTCTGGTTATAACACGTAGACTGTTACATTTGATGATCAGAATCTCCTAAAGAATCTTTTCTGTTGGTGCTCAATCTTACATTCTTTCTCCACATTGTTCAAAACACTTCAAACACTAAACGTTTACATTTCTTCCTCTATACTTCTTCTTCTACTAGTTTTGCGGTTTGCGGTATATGCAAACACCAAACATGTTTTCTTCATATCACGAAATGTGTGGTTTGCTATTAGCGAATAATATAATATATAATTATTGTGAATACAAATATAAAAAAATTATATTACATTTATAATATTTTATAATAAATAAAATAATACAACGAACTTTTCCAATACCATTATTTCGTACACTCATACCAACACAAATGTTCAGTGTTTGCCAAATACTGCATGTCATCTTTGTCATCATGTGTTATTTTCATCATTAGGTTATAAAGAAATAGCCTACAAATTGGAAGTAGCCATTTCCATAACTTAACATTATACTTAACGTAACTTAACATTTGCTTGGTGAAGATGGCGTCACGAAATGACGTAAGTACGGCAACTTCGCTTCCACCAATGAGATTGCGTTAAAAGTGGGAGTCGTTACCTGTTTAAAATGGCTGCTTGCATGTGATTGGTAGAATCTGTTTGACTTTATAGAGCGTTATTTACATAGGATTACTTCGTTAATTAACTTGAAACTGAATACCATACAGTATTATTATTTTTGGTGGGAAAGAGAAGGCTATTTGGAATGGTATTTATTTGGGCTGGATAATAATATTTCTAGTGATATGTGTTTGGTTATTGATATTTTTTGTGTTATAGTAGCCTATTATTTTAATATGGAGTTATTACGTGAATTTCAATGTCACATTTTTACAAATCATTCTCTTATTCACACTTTGTCACATTTTTACAAATCATTCTCTTATTCAGAAGCAAAATGAACATCTATTGAATATTTTTCTATGCTGGAATCTATTTTTCGAAACCATTCCAAAGGGATGATAAGTTGAGCTTGTAGAGGAAATTCTGATATAACTTGCAATTGAACTCAGAATTGAGATGCTCCGTTTGGATAGAACTTGAATTAAATAGGTGGATAAGGGCTAAGAGATAGAGCGCACAATGCTTACGTGCAGATAATTGTGTGATGACGTGAATAAGCACAGTACCCGTCTGCATAATTCGAGCGCAAAAGCTTAGGAGGCGATTGCTTAGTGATAGCCGCCCCCCGCCCCCCATGATATACTCCCGGGGTATGGATGCCAGGTCAAGCATTACGTCGAATCTCTGGCTACTCCAAATTTAATCCGTAGATAAATTATGTCCCAACTACGTCACTGGTCTATTGATCTATTCCATCGATTTCTGTTGTGAGGCTCCTATTAATCATGAAGGAAACGTTCCGGTATATTCTCACTGGTACTCGGTTGAATACTTTCAATTTTTGTTCAGTTTAGGATGATGCTGAAACAGAGGATGATAATAATCTTTTTTTTTTCAATTATATCAAATCTGGGTTGATAGGATTATCATAGACAGTAAAGATGATTATCATGATTCTATCTGGATAGAGCTAAGATAGAGATAAGAGATAACATGCTGTAGCAGATATTAATAGTACTAATAAAAAAAAGGAATGATTAATAGAATGATTCTCTAACTCTAAGGAAGTCGTAAACTTCAGAAATGAGAAGAATTATTTTTATAACTTCATTAGCATTATAAGTCTATTATTAAGAAGATACACAAAATAACTCTACCGGACATTTGACATAAAATCGTGAAATTGTAATATTGAGATGCAATACTTTCACTTGAGACATGAATCTAATAATATACATATTGATTCTAAAATTACTAATTTCAATAATGAAAAGTGCTCGATGGAAATTCAGATGATCTGTTTCTGTGATTACAACTTCCAATATATCTCCGAAATTTATCCAATTTCATAAATTCGGAAAGATACCTATTAGTCTATAAGCAATACAAATGTCTACTCTATTTTACTGTATTAAATCAATCGATTGTATCATTTGAAGTATAAGAGAATGAATAAATAAATGAAAACAAAAACTCTACTTGAAACCAATTCTCTGTTAGTTTCTTTGTTGTAGATCACTCTATGAAACAGTTTAAATGACTTCTGATCATGATGATTGCAATACATGAAGTCCCACTTGGAAGTTGACTCTCGAGTTTCCACAAAGTTATTACTTCTTCTTCGAGTTGAACTAGAGCAAGTGAAAAAGTCAATTGGTCGATCATGTACTTCTGTAAGAGAGTTCTGTATCACTTGGAATGGGATAAGTTGGGTGATTACATCCTTAAAGAACATTTTTTTGTTCTCTCAGCTCAAATTCATTCAAGTTCGTTCTAGACTTTTAAAGAATCTTTGAATCACTTACATTATATCGTTAGAGAAGCTATTTCCTATGCAAGGGAATAGCATAGGAATAGCATGGGTCCCCCTGGCCCGGGTCCGCGTACCCCCAGAGATCCACAAACCAAACTTTGAGAAACTCTGGATCAATTGACTATTGATTGTCAGCTAGTTTTTAGCCGAGAGTTTAACTTCGAATGATCACTATTCAACTGCATTCTCAAAATAATCGATCAACTTTGAACTTACAATGAACGGATACAACTTTGTATCCATGTTAAGACTAAAAAAATTATAAACTCTGTTGATATTATATTATCACCCGGATCACAGATGAAGGAAAGGTAAGGACATTCGTTGTTATATTCCTAGTTGTATTGTTTTGTCATGTCTGCATTATTATCGCGTTGATGTACTAGTACTCTTGCCTAGTATAATAATAGACAATCGAAAGTAAGTAGCCTCTAGTGAATTACCATTGAGCGGCAATGGAAGTCTGAGAAAATGTCAAAGCTTCACGTGCTACGCAAATGTTAGACAAGTATCATTAAATCGAATGCTCGAGTTGCTGGGATGAGGATTACACTGTAAGCGACTATTAGGGAGATTCCAAATGAAACCAGCAAGATTCGGAACTCCACTTCAAAACAAGGGCACATAAAGTCTTGGTCCCTGTTCTTAAATAGCTCGGAAGTAATTCTATTAAATGGAATTTTGTGCTCCTGCCAGATTTCTTAATCTGGAGCTGCGGCTTTGCATTCGGAGTCTTAATGGTCGGGCCAGAGAATCGTTTTTAATATTTCCAAGGTTTTCCATGAATGAAAAACAAAAAGTGTTGTTGACAGGAAACATTCGTATTTCTACGAGGGAAAGTTCCTTCTTGAAGCGAATCTTTATTTATATCTACTCGAAATGTCAGAACCCTCGAAGGAAAAGATTGAACTAACTTTGATTTGAAATGCATCGATAATTAATCACTTTACGATCATTTAGAGATATATTAGATTAGAGACCTCACCTTAAACATCGCGAGCCGCTCAATACTGGAGTAATCACAGCTTTAATGTCTGTCAATATTAAATTTCATTGGCAACGATTTATTACTCAACTATCAACATAGACTAACCGAATATATTCAATTTGAATATAATCTGGATTTTGATAATCTCTGCATTGATAGCAGATCTATGAGTTGTAAATTCATTCATGTTATTTTCGAACTAATGTATTTTGAAGAATATAAACTTTTCAAAAACCACATATAACCTCAACATGAACATGATAACATTACATTGGTAATTAGAAACTAACATCAAAGAAATTGTAATTGAAGTGAATTTGACATCTTCTAATAGTCGAACTACCTCCCTGACTCCTCTGATACTAAAACTCCTTTCATCAATATTGTATAGAAAATCTCGGTTTACATGGCAACAATAATAACAAATGTTTGATTAATAAATTAATTTAGAATGGAATGACTTCTTTATTGTTTTGACATGGCAAAGTTTGGACAATGACGATTCTCTACCACTTAACCAGTTGGTAATATATCACATAGCATTAATAATAATGATAATCATGAATAACCACAAATCAATCAATAATTTGTTCAGCCTAACAAATCTTCTGAAACATAGAGATGAAAGATCAAAATGAAATATGAATTTGAAATATGAATTCAAAATCGGCGTCACCCAACATGACGAAAACAAGAACCATTTGGAAGATTGTTCATCAGTGCTAATGTGCTGTTTCCAAAAAGATGGAACATTTCTTGATGGCAATTACAACAGCAATATTCGGAGGTGAAAAAGTATTCAGGATATTATCTGGCCGTTGCTGGCTACAAAGCAATATCGTACATTTCGCTGTGAGTTCATCTCCTTGAATTAAAACGCCGCTGTTTTCCACCTAGCAGCGGCTTACTGAAGATTAAAGCTACCGCTCATTCAAAAAGCACAAAGCCGGACCAACAGAGAGAATGGAAATGAGTACTAAATGAACACTTCACGCGAATGAGGCTAATGTTGGCCAATAGAGAATCACGGCATTCATCGTATGCTCCGTCTGCCCGAATAGTGCTATTTTTGTGCCACATTCAAATGGAACCGCACATCACAGTCTCGTGGGAAATGTTAACTTCTATCTCGAACATATTTCGTTCAAATGCGTAGTTATTTCCTTGATAAGGACTTGCTTCCTAATATGAGTTTCTTTCTGATGTGGATAAGCGTGTTAACGCTACTATTTTCCAGGAATTTGAGTCTCGGATCTAACTCTTCTATGACCTAACACTGCACAGTCAAATGAAGAGTGTGATGAAAATATATTAAAGCCCGTGGCGAAGCGTGGTATACTTAACCGGTCATCGCCGGGTTTATTTCCTAGAGGACATATACCCAGCGATGATCGGTTAAGTATACCACGCTTCGCCACTAATTAGAGCTTAAATACATTAGGAGTTAAATTAGATAAAGTACATTGAAGCAACTGCTTAATACCTAAGAAAGCTTAAATTACTTTCATATAAATATGAAATACAAAAGCAACAGAAATCATACTGTTGAGCATCATCAATTCCATACAATATTATTTTAGTTTTCCACGACTCTGGTTAAATGTTGAGTTTATTTGAATTATAATATTTATAATACTAGATTTTTAGATTTTCAGGACTAGAAGCAGATTTTCAGGACTAAATAATCTTGAACCTAAATTACATACTGATGAGAAGCATTCAAATGCAGCGATAATTCAAGAAGAATGGAGACACAGGATTGCGAGCGACTTCAAGTCCCGGGTTCAATCAAATAATAGAATCGTCAGTGCGAGTGAGTGAGTCGTTGGAGCGAGGTGGATTACGTATCAATTTAACCAGATATGAGAAACGAACCAATGAATGACGTCGAATGGAACGAAGGGGTTGAAAGAGGTTTTGAAATAGGTTCAACCCCCACCTGAGGGGGGGGGGGTGAGGGAGTAGAGATTTGAAACGAAGATGGAATGAGAGACGTGAATTGCACCTATAGCTGGCACATTGCTATTGATCCCAGCCTCAGATTCCCACCCCTCTTCCCCTTAAGCTCTCTTTTTGGGACCGATTAAGACCGGGAAGAGAAAACTAATGGCTTATAAACTAACCGCACCTAAGTATCCATAACTTTTCGAGGTTTCGCAGATGAAAATCATCTAAAAATTTTACTGTTTCAATGATAATAAATAATGGAGATATGTGAGTGTGAAATTTTAATGTAATGGTGAATGTGGTAGTGAGTGATGCTGTAATTGTAATATTTTTACATCCATCTTTTAGTTAATACTCTTATAATGATTTATAAGTAAAGCAGCTGATATCAAGTAGAAGTTTGTCGCCGCATATCATAATATTAATACACAGTCGTTTTGAATGAAAAGATTGAAAGACATTTTTCTTAAAAATGGATGTACCACAAAATCGATTCAACATCATAAATAATTATTTTTCCCAATTAAACGTCTAATCTTAAACAGCACAAATTTCCTGTAGGCACAAACTTTCCATTTCGTTAACTGGTCAACAACTTAATGCGATACTTTACTTCTATGATATTCATATTTCGGACTCTTTATACCGTTTTGTACATCCAACAGTGAACATTATTGCGCAGTTGTTTATCAAATATTGTAGAAATGGTACGAGAGATACGTATATTGTGATGATACCATGTGAAAGAGTTCTTGAAGCAGCAGAATGCGCTTATTTTTTGGTCCGAAGAATTGAATTTAATTTCGTGAAGATGATTATTCATCTCGAACTTTTCGGTTTGAGGAACATCTGAACTTGGTTAGTAACAATGATGTACTGACGGACTAGCCTAGTTAGATTTTACAGAAATGTGATTCACGTTATTTACTTACGTAGGTATAATTTTGTATTATTGTTAATTTTTAATTGTCATTCCAATAAACTTGCTCCACATTAAGAACTCTTATCAAAGTTATCCGAAAGTAATCTCAAAGAAACTTCAACTAAAGTATCAATCGGTTTAAATTTGTAACAAGCAAAATATTACTGTATTATGATTACAGAATCACAGTTTAAGCCTGAAAATAATATTTTCAGATGTGACTGGTTCACTGAATCAAGACAATTGATTTTCCATAAAAAAAACCTATGGGCTACCTCTAATTGTTTTGAAAAATCTTTCTCGGTGAAGATATCTTCCCCGAGGAGATGAGAGACAAATTCATCAAGGTGGGTTTTCTCTGTGCTAAGAAGACGGATCTACGAACTTTTCTAAATCCGATTCTAGAAAAAAAAGATAAACGACGCTTTTGCACAGAATGATCGTCCGGCAGGACAATACGGAGAAACGTCTTTACGACGTGCAAGAACGTTGTAGAGTGTTTTCTGAAATGATGTACCTTTTACGATTCTCAATCTAAAAGGGCATAAAAGCTCTGTTACTCAGTGCACCTCGTTGTATCTCTTGAGAGACGAATTTAAACCTTTTTCCGTCAGCTTTTTTTCTACTCTTTTTATAGTCATCAGTCGTAAGTGTTGTCTCAAAATCTCACCTACCGTTCCAAGGACGGTGTCTTCCAAATCCTTAGGTCACTGTTTGCAATTAGGATGAATTCTTATTTCCATAGGTTTATCGTATGCTCCATGAAATGACCCAACCTTTCAAGTTGGATATAAAATTATACTACCTTTATCCTCCAATGCTTTTCTCATTTAAACAAGATTCATATTCTAAATATACAACAGTCTATTTCTCATGAAAATTAGTATTCACTACTGCACAGTGTACTTTCTTCAGGCTAGGCGTACACCGGTTAGTCAAGACAAGACAAGACAAGACAAGATTAGTCACGTTTAGTCACAGTAATTCACATAGTTGCTTATGAAGCAGCACACACTGATGCAATGACTAATCGGTGTACGCCTAGCCTTTTCGCTCACATCTTGCTCAAACTTTACAGAACGTTTTTTCACAAACTTCAAGATGAATCATCTTCATTTGAAGAATTCACAGATGAAGTGAAGATTTGGATCCCATTTGCAGAGACAATGTTAATTCCAATCCAACCGGAGTAGACTGCATTGTATAGCTTTCCGCCCCAATAAGTACGTGATCGAGAGATTGAATATTGCGATTACTTGAATAGTGAAGTAATCACAAAAATAGCCGGCGAAATCGGAATGCACGTGCTGGCCTTCTAGTTGTTCGTTAGAGGCGAAATTTACGATTGCAATCACCTCCTCTTTCAGGCACGGCTGGCTACGTATTTTGTCAAATTGAAATCCAACTCAGACCCCTTGCCACTGTTGACCTCCACCCCTTCACACCGTCACCTCCTCGTCCACCTCCTCCTCCATCTCCTCCTCCTCCACCTCCACCTCCTCCTCGTTCTCTTCTTCCTCCTTCAACCCCCACTCACTCCTTAAACGTCTCTCTCCAGTCGCGTCGCGTCCATTCTATCAACCAAACGGAAAAAACTGTCGATGGTAACTAAGAACTGCAATAAATAACCAGAGCTCCCCAACTCCCCTTTTTCATTTTCATCGACAAACTAATATGATGCTCTCGAATCAATAACATTGTAAACAACAGTAATACAAAGAGAATATTGAAATAACATTTCATCTCTGGCTATAATTTCAAATTATGAAACTTCAACAAAATTACGTTAGGTAAGTCATGGCATGATTAAATTCATTCATTCAATAGACACTAATAAATAAACATGTTATCGGAATGTTTTCAAGGCTTTAAATAAGCGGTAAAACATTGACCGCTGTTTGGGCATTGATATCTGGAGTTTTTAGGTAATACTTATATGCTCACAAGAGTTTATAACTTTTGCATTGACTGATAAGCGAGTGTTGTATTACGGAGAACAGACTTAGTAACAGAGAACAGACTAGAGTGTATGCCTTCTCTATGGTTGTATGCAACTTTGGATAATTTTTGAGCTGCTATTAGAATTGAAAACTACTTCATAATTCAATTTTATTCATCCAAACACCCGATGTTTTGTTTGCAATGGAACACATTAAAAAACAAACGGTACAATAAATTTAACCACTTCATAATATTCATTTTTGTCCAGTTAGAAATGTTATGTTGAACCACTCAACAAATTCAAAACCTGCAGAACAATCGCTGAAAATTCTAAACCCAGTGAAATGGAATGTGGAAGGAAGGAAGTATCGATAATATATTAGTCAATTGCGTTACTAAAGAATAATAGCCGTTATCCAGGCTCTCATACCGGAGCTTAACGGCGAGAGTGAGGATATTTTCGCTCTTAATGGGGTGAGACAAGTAAGATGAGGATAATTATTTTTACGGTGCAGATGGCCGGGGGCCAATAGCTGGGGGAGGGAAGGGGACAGGAGTTATCCTGGACGGTTCGGACTTCTGAATAATGGAATCCGCAATGAAAGGAGACGAACAAGCCCTGGGTGGATAATGTTTCAATTGAACAACGAGGGGTGGTAACTCTATGGGATTGTAACAGTAAATCCAGTTTTGCTCCTTGTTTGAGGCGCATTCGGCCGCCGAGCGAGAGAAAGCTCACTGCAACTGTGATAGCCCAAACCACAGTCCGCCCAAAATGTAAATAAACTTTCATCTCCCCTGATAAAAGTTCTCTTCTTGGCTATTGGTAGTTTATATCTCCTTTCTGTATGCATCCGAAGCCGGGAAATTGTTACTGTATAACAGCGTTACTAACTTCGTAAGCCTGAGCAGTTACTGCGCTCGAGACTCTCTCACGAATAAACTCATGTAAGCTCCTTGCATTGTGATACTAACCTGTAAATGGAAGGATTCTATACAATTTGATCGTAATATCATTGAGGTACCTACTTAGTTGTCGTTCACCTTTCACGATAATCAGTAATATTTAGTTATTGATATAGAGTATGATGACTGTATGTGTTCTATTACATAATCTGCAGACACTTGGTGAACTCTCGCAAACTACCAGAATTTGTGATCGACATTGATTTCAGTGGCATTTAGGAGACCTTTATCTGTTAAATAATTATGTAGAATTTTTGTTATAGAAGTTGATACTCTATAACGCTCAAAAATTAATGCTCAAAAACTCTATTGAGGTGGGGATGGAAAAAATCTCCTATTCTCTCCTCCTGAAAGTCTCCTCTTTATAGATTATACCTTATAGTTTATACCATACAGTTTATATCTATGATTTTTTAGGTTAAACCTATTTTATCTAATAGTTTTCTCTCGTAACCATCTCCTCTACTTCTTATTTGTGAATTCAAATACAGAGACACGTGAAAGCAACATATTTCTATTCTCTGAAGATTTTAATGAATTACGTGGGCTAAGTGTTGACCAGTCTAAGTGGAGCTGTTCATCCGCTTCAAAGTCGTAAAGAGAGGATTATTTGTCTTATTATTGTTGGTAAACTCATGAAAATGTATGTGTTCACTGTGCAGCTTGCGCTGATGAAATTACAAACATGCCCCAGGAGTAAATCTGTGAGAGCTGTGTCTAATGGAGGACACTTGGTGCCGTTGAACCGTAAACAGTACAAATAATTAGTGAGTGTCCCTCTATTTCGCGAGCATGTACACACACATAAACATGCATAACTACAGGACAAAATAAGTAATACATATTCACTGCGCTGGTCGTAGTGAGCCTACACAGTGCAAAGCTGCAAATTTACTGCCGGGATATCTTTTGTTTCCCGTCCGTAATCAAACGGCGAGGCCCTTTCGAGCCGCACTTCTGGGCATTATCATATTATTGTCGTCCTTTGTCCCGGTTTCACTTGCACCGCTGCTGCAAAAGCAAGACCCTGTGCCCCTTTGCCCCTTCCCCACTCTCACCTCTCCCCCCCCCCAAGATCCGGTTAATTAAATCGCCCTTAAATTCACTTCTCGGTCGGGAACATCCTCCCGCCGGCAGACGCTTTCGCTCTTTTTTGTCTTTTCAAAGCCAGCCTTTTCTGGATGTAAATTCGAGCGTAAGTCAACTGTCACAGCTCAGCAGTCACCATGCGAAGCCAGCAGCCAGCACCAAGCTCAGCCCAGCAGCCAAAAATAATTGTTCCTCATTGTAGCTGCACGCAGAGAGATTAGAGATCAGCACAAGCATCTAGCTGAAAACGTGCTCAGCAGTATATTTCAATTTGAACTATTTCACACATATAAGATGTTGATTACACGACGAGAAAATAAGCTGGATATATTTCACGAAATACGAGCACGAGCACACACGTGTATCGTGTATGTAGCTTTGAATCTGAGAACTTTCTCTTAACTGTCCATTATTTGAGAAGTATTCGGACAAGATGAACCGTTCGTAAATACGTAACTATGATTGCAAATCAATCATATTGAGAGCATTCATAATTTCATGCAACTAGTACCAAATTTATGTTCATAATTCGAATGAAAACAAAATATGATCAAGGTATTCCAACCGTATATAAATGATTTATTATGAGAAGAATTGAGTACAATTATTTTAAGTAAAGAAATAATTTGTAATAGAAATTTCTGGAAGCCATACAATAGGATCCTCATTACGTACCATATTGAAAAGTGTAGCGTAGATCTTTGAACAAGTTAATAAATGGATAAGTTATATTACTACTGTGAACCTCTCTTCATTTTGAAACACTTTCAAGTTTCCTGATGCTCTTAAAATAAATTATTAACTATCGTAGAAAGTGGATCAGATTAAAAATCATTGTGAAAACACGGAGTATCTCAATCTCCCGCTCCATTAGCAATCCTATTTCCAGCTACAAATCTCTGTCTGGTCTGCAATGTGTTATTATCACGGTACCCGGATCCTATTCGTACAATACTGTCTCGTCTACGTTCAGTACCAATTCTAATCTCATACGTCCCGCCGTTGTTATCCGTTCCGATAAAATGAACAGTACTGCTCGCTGCATCTAGCCCACGGCCATTTTCAGAATAAAAATAATTACTCCAGTTTCATTCAAATCTCCCATAGAAATCCCAGCTCCCGCGGTTCATTGTTTGAAAAAACTCCAACAAAGTTTTCGCACCACAAGCTTTTCTACTCAGTCGCCATGTCCCCGACCCAACTCTGGGGAAAGCTGTATGATTTCCAAGGACGACTGTCATCCCATTAAGTAATAATATTCTTCCTTCATTATAACTTATCATTATCACGTTAACTTTTGCTCACTCTTCGACTTTATTCTAGCTAAAACAACAGTAGGAGATATTCTAGATCTTTGAATCAGAGATAGGCCTAATAATCCAAATCATTGTTAAACCTTGCGATAAACCAAATATTTGGTTTACAGCTGTAGGAAATATTCTAGATCTCTAGATCAGAGATAATCCAAATCTTTGTTAAAACTTGATAAACAAAATCTTCGATAAACCAAATATTTGGTTAGTATTTATGTCTAAATGAAGTACTAAAGTGAATCGTTTCTTTATAATAAATATAGAAATAGTCTATGTTGTATAGTAGACCTTTTGAATTTTGTGGATGGCGAATTACTGTTATTTAACAAGATTGGTGACGAGTGACATTATGCTCAGCTCTGTTCTAAAATAACATCACAATAGCCAGTCCGCCTTAACATAACATAGCGTCCTCCAGGGCATAACATCCATGGAAACGTTAAATAACAGTCATTCGCCATCCCCCAAATAAAAAATCTGCTATGTATTTATCTTCTCACCTTCAGAATGAAATTCATAATGGTCGAATTAGTTCGTCTATGAATGAAAACTATGTAGGACATTCGAGATTATATAGTTCATCAAAGTTGTGATAAAGGAATTCAATTGGAACATATCCCATTTCCAATCACCAGCACACATTTGAGAATGTTTGAAGTGCATCCACACATCTAGAGATCGTTGAAACATTGACAGAATTGGGCCATTACTATTCAAGCTTTGTAACTGAGCCGTTCTAGGCTTAGACAGACAGCCACGACAACACTTCAGTACAGCTGGAATATTCCATTGTGATTGAATTAGGAATTGAGATCAATGTAGCCGGTGGCATCATTGCATGGCGGCGGTAGAGCTCAATCGTTAAATCCATGTTTATCGCACAGATAAACCTCGCCGCAACGAAAAGGATTTGCCTCAGACAGCCCACGCAACGCGGCCAAAGACAAAGGATGACAATAATAATATTATAACGCCTAGCTGGTGCTGGTGGGATGACCATGGCATCTAGCACTTTGATTACAAGCGCGCAAACAAAAGACACCAGGGACGTAAATTCGCGCTCTCTGTGGAGAGAAGTCGAGCTATGTAACGTGCATTGTTAATATGCATGCTGGAAACACTGTCGAGAACATGATATGTATATGGAGCGGTGTAATAACAAGCAATTCCATTCAGTTCTTGTGTGCAGCCTATTACAATTGTAGCCCTCTCGCAAACGCGAAATGCCTTGCTCTGCACTCTTGAAACACACTACTTGTGTATTTTGCCCGGTTTATAAAAAATAGCAATATATTTTTGAGCAAAGTACTGGTTCGTTTAAAAGACACGCTGTGTGTTTTTATCGTCGCACTTGACGGAGCGTTCCAGTTCACACATTCAGCGAGAAAGAATTGCCACCATAAAAGCAGCGAGCAGCTAGCGCTCTGTTGTCTCCTCTACGAGTAGAGAAAATGAACTAGTGGAAATTTCATATGGAGTTATGCATATTCAAATGAGTTATCAAATAATAAACATGTTCTAGCTCATACTAGGATGTGATTCACATCGTCCTCTAATTTCCTGGTCAATTCGGGCTCAGATTACATTTCAATTTGAGTTCACAAACCGTAGGCTATAATAGCTTCAGCACATTACTATTCACTTTAATACTGTTTTTTATCATCAGAACAATTCAGTTATTTACATTATTTTTCATAAGAGCTATTTTAATCATTAGACTCCCGGTTATTGTTTATGATTAATTTCATATATGTACATTATTCTCAATGTGGATAACATTCGTCTAAATTCACAAAGCATACATGCCAAAAAAGGATAATATCAGTAGCCTAGTAGTTGGGATAAAAGGTTTTAAGTATTCTGTTTTTGATTTTTTTCACCATAATTATTTTTATATTAGAGCCAGAAGTTCTCTTATATGATCATATTAACTCTATATTATTGATGGATGTATTGTGCAGAAATTAGTGATTAAGCTAGAACATCAAGGGTTGCTTTAAAAAAGACAATCCGATCATGCTTTGATCTGATTCTAAAAATGATTAGAATCGTCAAACTGATTCTAAAAATGATTTTCATCATTGAGCATTATTTCTTCAAGAGCCTAGAAAATTCTAGGTACAATTTACAGCGGTATACACTATAAAACCTCGAACTAACAGTTGAAAAGGGTGCGAATCGATAGTGGCTCGGGCTTTAGCCAGGGGCCAAGCAACAAGCCTATAAATATCCATTTCGCTCCTGAAGGAGATCTGTGTGTTTGAGAGTGTATTTATATCCATTCATAGAAAGCAAATAAAAGTATAGGGATGAATCACTTGGATGGGTGAAAATTAGGTTCCTTCATCCTTGTGAATCAATACTATGGGGTTTCTGTTGGATGGAAGCTGGAGATTGCATGAAGCTACAAGGTAGCTCTCAAGATGTCTGGCAAATCAAGTAGGAAGCCAAGTGGAACAGATAGCTTCTGTGCAAAAGATACCGAGCCCTTGGCTGGTTGATGGTAGTCTATCTAGTGTGAAGTTTTCGTTCTCTTCTTCGTCAAATTCAGAGCAAGTTCGCTTCTATCAGGAAATAGTGAACTTTGCCATTTCTTGATGAGCTGCGTTGAAATTATATAGCAGAACTTTTTGGGTGAGCTGAAGGATTAGGGTACAAGAGTATCCAAGATCAGCGTCGCACTGAACTTCCATAAACTTTAGGCTCATATTATTTATTCTCATTTTCCCAAGTACCGTGCCTATTACAGGATAGGACTTTCCTATGCACTTTTCACGAAGAAAAACTCACATAAGGTTTTTTCAACAGCTATATCACACAATATGAGAGTCGATTACCCGGAGCAAAGAAAGCAAATTCAAAAAATAACTACCTGTTTTTTCCTTCATCCATTACTACCGTATACATATTAATTTGATAGTTCTGTATTTTTCATGTTTTATGGATTCGTAAACTTGTTCAGATGCTTTTTCCAATTCAGCTATTCAGCTACTGCTCTTCGAATACTTAAAATGAATATGAACATTTTTGATACCCAAACTTTAGAGAACAATTTCTAGGCTACTGGAATTAAATAATAAAATAAATAATAATAAATAAATTATTTATTTTCTGAAAAAATAATACAACTACAAATACAATTTCACAAAGATCTACAGTTATTTATACAGAATTGTTTTAGTAAAAGATCAAAAAATGTCTTATAATACAAGAGTTTCTGTGTGGAAAATTGACCTACTCCACTATGACAAGCCATATTCTAGAGTAGGTTTAAATTAATTAAGTTCAATTAAATTTAGCAACAGAAAGTAGCATTATAGAAAATTAGCAGAGTAAAGATATTGGTGCCAAAAATATCATTGGTTATATATTTATAATATAATTTTATAGAGAATATATTTTTGAAAGAAAAATGGAATAGGTTTCAGAATCATTGGTCTGAATTTTTAAATGATAATTATTGCAATTATAAAATTTAATTTAAATAAAGAATTTTAAATTATAAAAAATTGCAGCTCAATTGATCTAATTTTCATTGAAATGTTTCAGATAGAATATCGATATTGAGGTGTGTGGTTCATTAGCTGAAGGGATGCGGATATTTAAACAATTCATAATCTGTAGTCACGGTATATCTGTATAATCTGTAATCAAGGCTAGCGCACAAGTTTTAACTTATGCTAGTCGAGCCACAATATTAATAAAATTACATTGACACTTTGCACACTTTACTCACATTTTAATATTTTAATCGATTTTAATATCATACTCAGGGGGACTTGATTCATTTATGTGGGTCATATTCAAATGTGTATTTGTATTTGTGTATATTGGTGTATATGTGCATTTTGTCTATTTGTTTTGTAACTTTATGGCAATAAATTTGATTGATTGATTGATTTCACAATGGTAAAGGTTTGAATATTTAAATAAAAGCTACATCGCAGCTCTCAAACACAACTTCAGGATTGGTCGTTTCATTTCAGGATTGAATACACAACTTATCAACTCTTTTTAATGGACTGCTCTTGGATGGGTGACCGACACAGAAAATTGTGCAATTTGGCGAGGTGGAACCTACCCGTAAGGGTCTCCCCACCGATAAAAAAATGGAAATTAATTGTTTTCAGTTTTTATAATATCGGAAGAGCTTCTATAACCATCATCTAAAATGGGAGTTGAGTGTGAACAAGAATTTCAGCAGAAATACTTTTCTCTTGGCGGAATAAATCAGAATAATTCATGAATGTAAGGATAATTCCTGCTCTTCTGAGAAAGAAATCATTATTAACTAGCAGAAATGCTTGTTCACCAACCTTGAAACTAGCTTTCCCTCTCTTGCTGGAGCCACCACTCTCCACAAACAATAGGGGGATGAAGTTTTTTAAAAACTCTTTTCCTCTACCTCACAATAACGGAACATAAATCCCCTCAACGTCAATACCAGCTCTCACAGCTCCATTGCTGACAATGGGTGGAATTATGCAGAAAACACCAGTATTAGCTCCAAAATCGTGGTTGCATCATTCCACTCAACTCCTGAGTTAATGGATGAGATACCGCCACGTTCGTGCTTTTCTGTTTATTAATCTTTTGCCTTCACTTATTCGAGGAGCCTCATTAATACAACATTCTATAATTTCAATAATATTAATGAACTCCTTATTAATAAGAAATATGTGATATGGGAAGTCTCATTTCTACTTTCAATTGGACAAAATAAAGCGCTGATTCATTATTAAACAATGAATAATAATAGATCAGCGCTTTATTTTGTCTTATTGAAAGTAGATAAAATTGTGAGTTATAATATTGAGTATAATATTGTGGACTATATTAGTTTCCATTGATAAGAGAAGCCTGGAAAGTTTTCGATGATTCTACCACTTATCATTTAGGCCTTGTGACAATCATCTTGCAAAATCTTCAAGTTATGCAAAAGTCACTCAGGTTCTTCTTATAATAACTAAGTGAATAAATAAGTGTTAGGTAACTGTGCTGCTCATATAAGAATATAAAGTAGGCTAATCAATTCTGAAGTTACTAGACATCACAATAATATTATTCTAAAAAATCTCAAAGGAAAATTTATTATTTATTAAGCTTCAATAGGTTTTAGCCTAATCTTCTGTTGTTGTAAACATTGGTATTGATCTAATTTATATCATACTCAGGTCTCTAAATCAGAAACTGAGGATAAAAACACTTGATATGAAGTTCATCAGCTCACCTCAATGCTATTCCTATTATTAACATTCAGACAACAGATTTTATTATCATTCATTTTGTCTTTAACATTACGGTACTGAACTGACTATGGTTTGGTAGATAAACTATTCTGCAACACTTACAAACAAGTAAGGTAAAATAATAATATTATGCTGATGATAATTTTCTGCTAATCGGGCTCAGATACAACTCATCAATACAGTTTTGGTTATATGAGTAGTTCTAAATGATTTTCTACAATAAATAATGTTATTATGGTACAGTGATATTCATTTAATTTGACGTTTGGCATTAGATAGATAGATATTATAGAGAGATATTATTTCTTTGTCATCGCACTTTACGGTCGTCAGGAACGTCCATAAATGCTATCTCTCTATCTATCTAATGACGAGCGTCAAATTAAATGAATGTCACAGTAACAATAGATTGAATCATTTATGGAGTTGTATTAGACATTACTATAGTGCGATTCACGTCAAGAAGTCAGCATTGCTTAGATGGGAGTTTGCTATCCTTGTTCAGCACAAGGCAGTTGCTGATGTCTCTATCCTATTCGCACGGTGCATAGTTGCCGCACTGTGCATTGGTGTCGCACACAGTCCCGACAAACACGTTTGGTGCAGTTTTCTCTTTCTCTCTCAATGAAACTTGGCATCAATGCTCCTCATATAAACAATGCTGACTTCTTGACGTGAATCGGACTATAGACGATTTTGTTAAAGAAGCGCTTTGGCAACAATAACGAACACAAGTTGGGGTAAATTTAGGCTGATTACGGTACTTTCTTGCTATTTGGGCTCAGATGCAACTCATCAATACAGTTTTGGTCATTTGAGCAAATGATATTCAAAGTTAGCAGACAGCCTACTTTGTAACAAAGTTCATCAGCAGGCGACCGGGGCGAGAAAGCGGCTTGATATTATGGAGTAGTTGAAAAAGGGGACCGCCGGAGCAGCTTAATCATTTGCATGATCCTCCTCCATTCATGCCTCCATGCCTCCATTCATGGATGATTCATATAGCAGTGCAGACAGCTGAGAATTCGGAGGTGAAATATTGACGAACCATCAAGAAGGCTCTTTGCAATAAAGGCAATTTATTACTTCCACTCATCTGACACAATGGCGGTGGGAATTTTCATAATACCTTGCCTGATTTATTGGCGGCCGACCGCTAGCAGCTAGCACAATGTCGTCCTGCGCGAAAAACTGCTTACGCACGCAAACCACCTCACACGCACTCACACACCCACGCAGACATTCACATTCCAAGTAATGCAGTCAACATCATAAAGAACCGTGTGCGTTGAAAAATTCAATGTTTATTCTGCAATCATGAATACTCACATACGACTCAGTGGACCAGTTTTTCAAAGCTCTCAGCACAGATAATAAAGGACTATCCTTTATTTCTTCATCTGTTCTCTCAGTTACCTCTTCACAAAAATCCAGGGATAACGCAAGAGTCATCAACATTATTGGGCTGAGTTGAATTCAACAATGAGTCAACATATATAATTTGAACAGGTAATATGTAACTAACTAGTACACTCTTCTAACACATTAAACTTTAAGAGAAAAATTTATATTACATGATTAGACTAAAATATATCATTGAAAACAGTTTTATTTTAATTTCCCAGAAGTTCATAAAAATGCAATTAGGTGATTTCTGAAATAATCGATTCAATTTACGTGATCCATCCTATACAATTTATTATCACTTGTTTAGTGTCTGATACAGCTCAAGCTGAGGTGGAGTTTATTTTTATTGAGAAACTACTAAAAACTAAGACCTATAATACAATAAAATCTAAGACTGTCAATTAAAATTAGTGTATCAACCAAAATGAAAACTAAAAAATTTATACAATACTTAGAAAAATGACACTTTTCTTGCTCACATTTTAACATTCATTCAGATAACGTCACACTGGTGAATTTGAAATTTAATCACACTAGGCCTATGCCTACAAAACACAGTGGTTTTTCCCGAAAAAAATTATAATACAGTAAACTTATAAGGTGGAAGGAAATGAGATATTGCACCTATTCAGTTGCTGATATTAAAACTTATAAATTATGAATTTGATATGTCATAGTCTGAGTTGAAAATTTAGATATTTGGGGTTATTTGGGCCTTGGGGTGTAGGTTTATGAGCTGAGGTATTAAAGCTTATTTTGCTTTAAAAACTACAAAAAGATCTATGAATGATAAAAAGCAATGAAAAATCCATTAAATTAAGTGTGTTACCCAGAATTACAATAATTCTTTAAATTTTAGCTAACAAAAATCACATAGTTAAGAAATTAAACTATTCTTCCTCTCACATCATCAATAATTCAGCTCACGTGACACGGGGATTCCCAATTAAGAAATTGAATCACGTTATCAATGTCAGAAAACTCGAAAAAATGAATCTTGATACATAAAGGCATTACTTTTAAAATGAAGAGACATGTAAAAATTCCTGCTCAATTTTCTCTCTCATACAAAATTATGTCATACACATTAATGTATGCTGATTAAGTTCAAGCGAGTCATAGCGATAGTAATGAGCCAAAGTCAAATAATAAAATACAACTCTCTTCTCAACTTTACTAGCCTACAAATAATTTTTCAAGAGTGTGGTCTGGTAAGTAGACTATCAAGCTATAGATTGTTCACATAGAACTACCTAATTCAGAGTAGAGCTCTATTTTAATTCTTACTACGCCCAGCCTAATCAATAAATTAGGTACTGGATTGAACAGAATTGTAGAATATTGATGGCAAGAATTTGCCAGTAATGATTTTAGTCTATTTTTTTAGAATAAAACTGCTATTCCTTTTTGAATTTTTGGTTTGAATATGTAGAGATGAATGAATAATGAAAGCAATAATATTATTTAAATATCGTTCAGATCTTAGGCCTATTACCTTTGCATCTATGTAAGTTATTTTAGAAAAATTCATAGAGGAAGAAAAGAATGGATCAACATTTGATTCACTCTATTTGAATAAAATTTATTTTGTGATATTATTAAATTTTAATAAAGAATCAGAATAAAATGAAACAGTCATAATCAAAAGGGATGAATGAATACAAGGCACAATAATATCGTATTATGAAAATACCTATAATCAGTCAAGAAATCCTACTGCTACCATTTTGTAAATCAAGCGCTAGGTATTTGAATATTCCCGCTCTTTTGTTGGCAATGGAGGAGATTTCTATGTATGGGACAAAATCTAAAAAAATATCATAGCTATAAGAATTTTACTTTATTTGGGCTCAAGTAAAACGTTATTTCTATCAACTTATCTCATTCTTCCAAGAAAGTGATAATATTATTCAAGATTGCAAGTATTGATTTAGAATGGTTGGAGTGGTAAACCTGTATCTTCCTTCATTTTGTTGATGTTTCAGTTTGTCATCTCACTCACTCAAGGTGGGATTTCGTTAAGCTGGGTTTTCGTTACTGCGGCTCCGCAGCCGACCCCGACACGACTAGCCAAGATGGCGGACAAATTTGCAGTCTGGGCACCCCACTGCCTTTGAAGGCCATGTATACACCCCAGCGGGTGTATAAATGGTGCAACAGATCTCGTTCAAAACTTATTCAGATATTGTAATTCGCCGGTTTAAAGCCCTTTAATATCTTATTATTGTTCAATTTGATGTTATCAATTTGATTTGATAACGGCCTTCGAAGGCAGTAGGTTGCCCAGACTGCGAATTTGTCCGCCATCTTCGCTGGTCGTGTCGGGATCGGCTGCGAAACCGCAGTAACGAAAACCTACCTTTACTGCGGCTCCGCAGCCGATCCCGACACGACCAGCCAAGATGGCGGACAAATTCGCAGTCTAGGCACCCCACTGCCTTCGAAGGCCGTCATCAAATCAAATTGATAACATCGAATTGAACAATAATGAGATATTAAAGGGCTTTAAACCGGCGAATTACAATATCTGAATAAGTTTTGAACGAGATCTGTTGCACCATGTATACACCCGCTGGGGTGTATACATGGCCTTCGAAGGCAGTGGGGTGCCCAGACTGCGAATTTGTCCGCCATCTTGGCTGGTCGTGTCGGATTCGGCTGCGGAGCCGCAGTAACGAAATCCCACCTTTACCTCGCCAATACATCTTCCTTTTCTCTCACACTACACATTTCAAGGTTTGTTGTTTGTTTTTTGTTTTCATTTCATGTTCTCTATTTCTGTTTTGGATTTGTGGCTTGTTATTCGTATAAACTATTTTTAAAAGTTTTATTTATCAAAATATCAATATTACTAACTCATTTACTTGGAAATAAACGTGGCGAATTTCGGAAATGCAGACGAAATGCAACCAAAGAAACACAAAAAGCATAAAAGAGAAAAGGGCGAAGGTGAGTCGTGGTTTGGGCGTCAGTTCTGTAGCGTAGTAAATATATAATTTACTTATAAAATGAAGCCGATATTGTTATGAGTTCCAAGAAGGAGGTTAATAATGTACCTCTCCTTTTTAATTTTTTTCTGTTACTCAGCCTATTACATTTGATGGGAAAAGTAACATCTTTTGCTTTCATTAACCTATAATTTGAAAGCCGGGAATTCAATATAGGCCTAGCAGCTATTCGAATTTTTTTGAATCTATAATAGTGTAAGGTGATTCTCGTGTCTAGAATAAAGGTTAAATTCCAGAAAACTTGAAAACAATTGAAGTTGGGTTGGTTAGGTCAATGATTGTATTTTTTACAACTTGATAAGCTTTGCCCCTCATGACTGGGAATGAATTGGGTCTTCCATCAAATTTGATCCAAAAAAGTAATTGAATTATAGTATAACCATAGTAAGGACATGATTAATGACAAGACTAGAATTGGCCCACAAGAAACGTTTGTGATGACAGGTTAGGTAAATATTAGAATTATATTACTCAATCTATCATAACTTACTAATCGAAGAAAAAGGACAACCTATGTTTTTATTCATATTACCTGAAAAATTGTGAATTTTCTTGAGGAAGAGGTGAGCCTTTTGTCAAACTGTTTGAATTAGGCTAGGCCTAATTATGTTTGACAGGTTTTTGTAGATTGTTTATTACCAGGTTTATACTCTTGTTATAGTATCTTCTTATTTGAACAATGTATAGAAATTGTTAGTCACCACACATCTTTTACAGATGTTGCTGTAGACCTACCTCTGATGTTTTGATAACTTCTGAGAAAAATAATGTCTCTTCCAGAGTTTTCAACCTATCAATGTGATAAATGATTCATTGAACTAAAATACATGTCATCATTTACCAGGTTAGGGAGTAGTATTTAACAATATTAATTATAGATAATTTGATATTAACTTATTCACAACTTTAGTTATTGTTACCTTACATTTTTGCTGTCTATAAAATGCATTTACTTTAATAAGCAAGAAAAATTACTTAGCGATAAATGATATTTATTTATTTAGCGTATGGCGTATGTCGGTGGGGAGACCCGAAGGTTGTTCCACCTCGCCGTGATAACCTAATTCCACTTAGGTTGTAGTTTTATGCACTTTTCGGAATGATTTAGAATTTTGAAAGCATAAATGATATATAGCCTATTAATAATACAATATTGTTATCTAGAACAGAACTATAAGCAGAAATATTAAGTTTGGATCGTTTGGAAGTGATGAAGAATTAAAAACATGCTGCTAATGCTTTTTTATTATTCATAATTCATTGAATAAAAACATCTTGAAATGCCGGGTTATTGTTCAAAAGACCCCATCAACTTTGCACAGATTACTGAAATCCATTACAATTGGATTTAAATGAAAGAGATTATCCAAGAAGGATATCAATAATTATACTGCAATATTTCTGATATTAAAACTGAAACTATAATAGGTAAAATTAAGTTCATCCATGATCTGTTTCATCTATAACTTTTGATATTAGGCCTAGTCGTTCTTCAAATTACATACTATGATCATTGATGTATGAAATCGGTAATTTTTTGACGCCCGACTTCAATATCATTAATGCCGTTCCTGACAGGCCGTTAATATCTAGCTTCTTATTTGAATAAGAAATTCAACTTAGATTCGAAATTATTCTTGGAGAACTTACTCCATTTTTAATCGTATTTTTTTATTCCATTCACAAGTAATTTAAGACCTTAACACTTGTCTAGATCTCAACAATCCACATTCTTCGAAAATCACGCCATTCATAGCAGGTTTATTTCGCTAAGGCACCTGGATTGGTAATAGATAGGTTGTAACAGCTCAACAGCTTGGAGTGGTCCGTAGCCGAGGGCGATAAGCGCCTGTCTGATAATCCAAAGGTTTCAAGATCGAATACAGTTGCCGGAACGGATTTTGACAGAAACGGCCACTGCCGTCTTTCGGAGGAGACGAAAAGCCGTCGGTCCCGACTGCCTAAAAACAGTCGCCATCTCTCATCGTCACCCCTCTCATTACTCACGCACAAGCCTAGAGCTCATGTGGGCCATCACCCACAGTGTTTGTGACAATAATTCATTGCAATCCAGGTGCTCTAAAAAAATTAACCAAGTTTCAATCAAATGAAGCAAAGCTCGTTCACTTTTCTGAGGCCCCTGGACCGGAAATGAATTATTGCATAGCCCCCTCTTATACAGTATTAGATTATTGTCATTACAGCTATTTATTATGTTCGAAGTGTATAAGATTTCATCCACTTTATGTTACCGGATGAATTCTTGAACACTTTCATCATTTCAAAAAGCTGTAGGCTAATAAAGTGAATTATTGTCAGTTCAGGGGTCGTATCAAAGTAACGAACTATTCCCATTGACATAGGCTATTTAGCCTCGTCGTCTACTGGAACTGTTTCGTCCAAAAACTTGAATGACATTAACGGTTGTCAGACAAAAACGGTTCTTCGGTGAAAGAATAAACACAAAATTTTGTCTATTCCACAGTAAATACTATGGTTAATAAGTGGAATAAATACTTTTGTTTTTATTCTTTCACCGAATATGGAGAAGTTACACTACATCTCTGAACAAAGTGTGTGTTTTATTAAAAATGGTTCTAGTATAGCAGGATTCAATTCAACGAAGGCCTTTAAAGTCTTTGACCTTTTAGACCTTTCAAATAATAACTTTTTAAATGACCTTTTCAATAATCAGCGAGATTCAGCATTTGTAGGTTAAGTATTGTGATCATATGCTCGTCGATCAGCTGATTTATGACAAGTTAATTGCATCCTGCTATAGTCGACGAGGCTTAAGCATGCCGTTTTTGTAGACCTGTCATTTTGCAACTTTTCATTTTCATCAGTCGAATGATACGAGGTTTATTTTCGAAATTCATGATTAGCATTAACATAGATTTTTCTTAATTTCAACAGACCTTGTCTGTTTCATAAAGATAAACAAGTGAGCGCCGCGGAGAAGGGTGCAGGTGGGCTCAGGTTGATCCTGAAGGTCGCGTCGACTCCCGAACACAGCAACGACTCCCTGCCGGGCACCTACTCTGTGGCAGGAGCGGGCAGCGAGGACTCGTCGTCAATGCATTCGCTGGTGACGTCATCACTGACGCCGCAGCCGCTCCGGCATGCCGGGCCTCCGGATCCCATGGCCGCCGCCGCCGAACAGCAGCAGCGGCTGCACAAGAAGGCCAAAAAGAAAAAGAAGAAGAAGGAAAAGGACAGGGACAAGCATGACAAAAAGAAGAAGCATCATCACAAGGTAAACTGAAATTGGTTTTATCTCAGTTTTGATATTGAGTTTAGTCTTTGGAGGGACTGTTTCATAAAATTTGGAAGTTCGTATGCGGGGATATGCAATAATGTACTTGAATTGAATTGAAATATATTTATTCTCAAAAAAACAAAACAAAATACATACATTTCAAAGAAATAATGACAATACATGAATTTAATCCTCACCTAGAACGAGTCTGTGTGTGAGAAGGGTCGTTTGTAATATTACATAAGAAATTTTACTTGACGGGAAAGAGAAAAATCATCACAAGGTTCACTCAAAAATCATCACTTGATTCCTTTAAACAAAGCATGCAAAAAAATTTCCACATGAACTAGAGATGACCACATGATAATTATTCTTGGTCAACTTGGGAAATGAACGATAATTATTACAAATTTAAATAAAGTTTCATTTAGAGTTGAATATGAATTCAATGTTTCCGTTTTTCTAGTGAGCGACTAGCTTAGGGCCGGTTCATGAGCTCGGGATTTAGCCAAGTCCTAGACTAAAACGGGTGGCCACCGTAGCATCGACAAACGTCAGCCTCGAAACTATGTACTGAGGGCTCTCTATGCTGCAAACCCACTAACCTGACGAGACAAACGTTTGTCGATGCTACGGTAGCCACCCGTTTTAGTCTAGGCTAAATCCCGAGCTCATGAACCGGCCCTTACTGTTCTTTCTCAGCTTTAATCAGCTGCTTTGTCGCAGAACTCTACACCCGTATAAGAAAACTTCTGCTATTTAAGGTTTGCTAAGGTTAAACTATAAATGTGAGTAGCACGGCACACTATGCAATAAACTTTTTTCCGAACTGTATAGGATTTAAACATGTTTAAAATACATTCAATTTGAAAACCTGAATAATTTGCTTTCGCATCGCATCTTTTTACAATATTTCTTGTAATTTTGACAGGAAAAGAGAAAACGGTTGAGAGATGAATCCAGCCAGGATGATGTGAGTCTGGGTGAAGAGTCCCTACCTGAACCTCCCAAGAGATTGGCTTTTGGTCATGATTTGAAAGCCGCTCAACCGTCACCCAGCCACCATGACTCTTTAGGTAACATTAAGTTTCCACTTGAATCAATTGATAAAAATATAGGCTAAGTAAAATTGAATTTTTATAAAATCCAGACTTTCCTTGGAATCATGTCTCTTGAGCGCATGATAATTGATGAAGTAAGTAAAATTAAATTCATATAAAATCCATACCTTTGAATTATAGCGCTTGATATAAAGAGCGCTTTATGTTTCTTTTGTCTGGGTGTCTTGTACAGGATGGGGCAGAGCCGAACTCTTATACAATTCAGTAATTAAAAGTGTTCTGTGATGTTTTCTAACTATTTTTGTTCAAAATTAGCTTTTTTCTCGTTTTTAGGAGGAGTAGGAAGCCCTGGTCGTGAGCCCAGGCTTTGCGTGCAATTGCTGAGAATGCGACAGGAACAGAAATCTCCTCTTCAGAAACTGCTTGAGCATTTACAACGACTTCTGGAAAAGAAAGATCCCCAACAGTTCTTTGCTTGGCCTGTAACTGACCAAATTGCTCCCGGGTATTCGCAAATAATCCTTCAACCAATGGACTTCAGTACGATGAAATCGAAAATTGACGACCAAAGCTATGGAACGATTACTGAATATATTGTAAGTATGATCAGGATGTAGAGTCATTGAAAACCTGTGCTGGGTTTCAATTATTCAAATCTGCTCTGCCCAAGAAATTTTAAGATATTAATTAGGTAGGCCTACACACATTTGGATAGATGTGTATAAGATATTTGTATGGTTAACAAATCTAGAAAAATTCGTTCACACTAATTGTTTGAGCATCAACTATTTCTCAAAAATTTTAAATGTACAAAAACATTTTTGTCATTTGACGTATGTGAGGTGTGTATTTCTCAAACAATCATCTCATAGAAGTTCCGAAATGTAAACGTACCTTAACTTAGTATAATGTCGAAAAATAAGTTTTGAATACATTCCCAAGCTGAAGTAACAAAATAAACTGAATAACATCGGTGGATTTCGCCATACAAGTCTCGTTTCCCATCATACTGATTCTACAGGCTTCTCTTGGTTGAAGATCTAAAATGTTTAATAATTCTCTTATCAATTATTTCTAGTCTATGCTGGAGGTATATTTTCTTACTTTGTGTATTCTATCAATAATTCTTATTATCTAGAATTAGTAGGTTATGATTCTTAGGTTATGATCACCCACTCTAGTACATGGATGTCCATAGTTGAGTGGGTTAATTTCCATAAATTTTCTTTTTTCTTGATGTTTATATAGTTTTTCTACATTTTTGTAGTCAATATTTTATTAATGTATTCTTATTTTTTAGTTTTGAAGGAAATAAATTTATTATTTATTTATTTACTTGTCGATACGAACGTAACAAGCTAGTATAGTTTAGGACTGCTCCAATACTACATTGTTTTATAGATGAATAAGCTTATGGGTACTTATATTTCTAAACTTTTATTATGATAATGGCTTAACCAGGAAATGTTACGCAAAAATACACAACTAATTATCAATTTTATTCTACAGGATGACTTCAAGCTGATGTGCGGAAACGCAATGGTTTACAACCACCCAGATACAATTTACTACAAAGCTGCCAAAAGACTCTTGCATGGAGGCATGAAGATTATGAATCTCGAGAAAATAAAGCAAATGGCCCCCACTTTACCTTTCATGTCGCAAATCCCAAGAGATCAGCTTGGATTTGATTTGGGAGAGTATAAGGTATGTTTGTTTTTATAATTGAAGCTGTTTTTGTTGGCATACCAAAAATTTTAGAACTTGGATAGAGCATTGCCAAAATTTTAGTAATAATAACAAATGCAGTGTGGCATTCAGTTTATCTTTTCGAATGTTTCATAACACAGCAGATTAGGGTAGGCTAAAACAGTCGTATTTCGATTATCTCCTATAGGACTGTGTTGTTTATCTTTAGATAAGACTTGAATTTTTCTCAGTATTTTTTCCTTACAGAGTCGTATTTGAACTAGATAGTCGAAAAATTGTCTTTTTCGGCCAACCCTAACGTACACTAATGTGTGTGTGTGTGTGTGTTATCTGACCACTTCCTGCTCCACAAGAGCAAATACCACGATTTATTTTTCAGTTATCGATATTGTTCATTAGTGAAAGATTCGTATCACAAGTCAGTTCTGATCCTTCTGGCAGTATCTTTTATGTTGAGCTACAAGTTTTCAACATTCGTAATTTTATTTTTTAAATGATTGATTTTTATAAGTCGATTGCAGTTTTGAAGTTCAGAAATTGTGTTGCAAAAATTACTGGAGATATTAATATTACCTACTGGATATATACCTCTTCAACTTAAATAAATAACACAGTTACATTTGCTAACTTACTGGGATAAACCAGCTAAATAACTGGGATACTGTTGATACTTTCTGTATTTATGTCATTCCTTCATTTTTGTTTAATAAAAATATATGTGAGGGAATTTTTCTTTGAGTATAAGTCGAGTTATGCGGTAATTTAATGAATGCCGTTGTTTGATGACTAAGTACGTACAATTTAAGATCCCATTCATAAAATCGGTCCGTATACAGCCGAATGGAATGTGAAAAGAAGAAACAATATTTTATAATATATGAGTTACGAATAGGAGACTCACATTAACTAAAGTGTGCTGCAGTGATGTGATTTTTAATGTTTCAGATAAAAGAAGATCAACAAGAAATGGAAGTTGATATCAAAGAAGAAATTCCAACGAACATTGTTGATAATCAAGAAGATATGGATCAAGATACACCATCCACACCAACAAGGAAGGGTCCGAATTATTTGCCAGAGTAAGTTCTGTCTCTAATTATCTAGAAACTATTATCAATTTTGTGCAGGGATGGACGTGGAAATAACTTACTGATGCCCATTCAAAAAAAGTTTACAAGTCACAATATTTTATCCAACTATTTTCATTAAAACATAATGACTGGTATATTGATCCACCTTTGAACTGCATCGCAAATATTCGACCTACTTACGAAATGTACTTGAAAAATTATTATCCCTGTCAATGAAATTTTGTAGGCTAGTTGAGAATTTATATGCTTCGTTCGTGCTCAGCATCCCACTAGCTGGTTTTCTAGCAGTTTAATTTCGTCTTCAACCTTTTCAGTTTGTACTTTGATCTAATATCTCCCCATTTATTCTTTGCAGCAGCAAATTTGAAGCCATTCCTGATGATCTCACGCCAGAGGAAATTCTAGAGCAAGTTCAGAAAGCGTCAAAAATGGCTGCCGATAAACTATCTTTGAAAAAACCTGATTCCAAGGTATGTTCAAGTATTATCTGTTAATTGAATTTCATTGGTGCGTTCATGAGGATTCTGATTACAAAACTTCTCTATTTACTCATTTTCTCTTAGCTTTACCAATACAGGCATTCGTAGGGTTTTTTAAGAAGAACCCCATATTTGTTTGAATTTCAAATTCAATTTTATTTCATTTTTGCCACAATACAAAATAAAATAAAATCTTACGTACTAACATATTTAACAAAATCAGGAATAAAATAAATGGGGAATTGAATAGATTTTGTCTAGGATCAAGTCTAGGGTCTTTTGCAGAGGAATCCATATTTGTTTGAATGGAATAGATTTTGCTTACCCAGATGACAAGTAGTGCAGTCTACTTGAAAAAAAATAACTGCTGATGTTGCATGTTGTATTTCTAGTAAGGTACATCCTTATGTCTATGAAATCGGTTCTACTTATTGTAGTGAAATCAAATTTTGGGCTCTTCTGCAAAATACCTCAAGTCTCTGTGTATTTATCTTTGAAAATTTATGTTGAGCTAGTACTGCACCACACTAGGCCACCAGGGAGGCACCACCTGTCGTGTCAACTCCTACTATAATGTGTTATGCTCCTATATGGAGATTCCACGTGGTGACTCCTCCATGGTGGTCTAGTGTGGCATTGGCCATTGTTCAAAAAATTGTTGATACAATACTAAGTGACTAATATGTGAAGTGACTGATGGTTTTTGATTGTATGTAACTTGGAAATATTCTTTCAACGTAACAAAGGAAACTATTATCGATACAAGATATCCCTTTTCATAAGAAACTGGTTTTTATTAAAGCTCAATTTAACTATCCTAAGCTCAAATTATAGGCTACAGTGAACATATATGGATTTTAATTGTATGCAACTTAAAAATGTAACCTATTATCGATACAAAATGTCATTATTTTTGAGGAACTGGTTTATTAAAGCTTAATTTAGTTATCCCTTGTCCAAACTATATTCCAATCAGATGAAAATATTACAATTTGATGAAAATGTTTTTACAGATGGGATTCCTAAGGCAGAAGAAGGATGGAACCACTTCCCTGGCTATCCTTGTGCCAGGAGATGGCATTGATGCAGCTAAAAATGAAAGGCCAGTGTCGTTGGGCCAATTGGTCGGAAAACTCACTCATGGATCTGGCACTCTTCAGGGCTTCAAAGAAGATCGTAGAAATATTACAAAGACAGGTACAGTTGAATACGTTTAAAAAGTTCACAAATCGTATTCCAGCATTATCTGTTCTATTATTTTTCTAATTGCATAACATCATAGTGTACATCGTAAGCTGATGTATTAGCCTCATAATAAGGATTTTTGTGAGGTTGATGCCCTCATGAATTCTGAGGCTTGTGCGCGGGTAATGGGAGGGTGATGATGAAAGATGGCGACTACTTTTGAAGCAGCCGAGACCGAAGGCTTAACGTCTCCTCAATGAATTGAATTCATTTCAATTTTTCAATGTCATTTCATAAAAAGATACAATTTTAATAATATTGAAGAGTGTTCAATTGCATTGAAGTTAAAAGCGCATAACGAAACTTATTTGAAATCCACTTGTTTTTGACATCTGAAAACTGGAACATAGGCCTACATTTATTTTATTTTTTCAACTACTAAATTGATGATAGTATTTGAACTGCATATGTTTTATTTAACTTAAGGTGGGTTTTCGTTACTGCAACCGAGTGCCGCAGCGGAGCCCGACCCAGCGTTGCCAGATGCAATTGGTGAAAAATCCCCACTATAAATAGTTGGGATTTTTCATCAATTGCAGCTGGCAACGCTGGAATCAACTCGGCTTTCACTCGTCGCAATAAACCACCCTTAAATTTCATCATCAAATTTGTTCCTCTGCTTTTTAATGTTTTTTTCTCATTATCTTTCTGCTATTGTATCTCATTCAAATTATATGATTATTTGAAATTATAATATTATGAAACGCTCTTTATTAGGCGGAGTTAGAGAATCAAAATCCTCTATTTTATTTAATCATCGGCTGTTCACCTCTTATTCAGCAACCAATAATTGATTTCGTGTGTTTTGTTTTGCAGTGAAGCCTTTGTATTATGGTGCATTTGGATCATATGCGCCCTCCTATGACTCAACGTTTGCAAACCTTACCAAAGAAGAGTCTGATCTTGTTTTCCAAACTTATGGTGATGAAACTTCTGTTCAATATGCTGAAAGGTAAGAAAAATTGATAAATTTAGCTCACTACAAAGTAGTGTGCTCACCATTTTGAGGCGTGGATATTTTATTAACTTCCATTCATATAAATCATACCCTATTCTTATTTCCATAATCATAATGAATGAAGTGAGTGGTTATTGTATTTTAGGATTGGTAACTGAATGTCTTTTACATTTTTTTGTCATTGATCGATCAATTTTTGGAAAGTTTAGTATTATAATTAGTTTTTTTAGCTTGCTCATTCTGAGGTAGAAATCTAAACAAATCTCAACCAGTGAATAGTTTTGACTCATTATGCGTTCAAAATTGAAAAATACTTCAAATTTTCAAATACGTTTTGGGAACGCTCCCATCTAATAGACTTCTCACTCTTCATAATTCATAGCTTAATAAATAAAGCTAAGATTCACTAGAATTGTGTTTGGCCTTGAACCTACTTGCTTAATTTGCATAGGGAACCTGAACTTAAATTCTCGAATACTTTTTTTGATAAGTTGATGTATTTTTTATTAACTACAAGCTGTCCCGGCGAACTTCGTATCGGCCTCTTTCCCCCCCCAAATGTCCCCCCTCTTCTCCCCACAAATGTCCCCCCCTTCATGCCACCCCCTAAAAATGTCATCCCCCAAATGCCCCCCTTCCTTCCCCCCACAAATACCCCTTCATGTCCCCCCCCTCTTCTCCCCAAATGACCCCCATCATATCACCCCCCCCCCCACGAAAAAAATGTCACGAAGTAAAAATATCTATATCCACTCGCTTTATTGATGGAAATTAAAAGAAATCTGCAATATACTAATTTTTAAAGCGAGTGGATAAATATTAATCAATGCTGAAAGTTGTCAAAAAAATATCACCCGTCTCGGAATCGAAGCCGAGAATTCTGCGTGGAAGGCAGAGTCGCTAACCAATAGACCACGGAGCTCGTCTCTGGGAAGACCTATATTGTAGCATCTTCAACTACACATCGATTTCATAGGAGCATTATTGTTTGGACTGGATCAAAATGGATGTCATGTTTGATAGGTTAGGTCATTAATTTACTAATTATTTATTAATTATAAAGAGATTTTCTTATATTTTAATACATATTATGTTAACCAGTGCTTTAAAAATTCAAACGAATCCAAAATCATCTAAATCGGTTCAGCCGTTCTCGAGTTATAAGCGAGCGTACAGACACCAACTCTCTTTTATTAATATAGATATTCTTACTTTGATTTGATTCTAGTATCCTGAACTTTGCCAAAGACTGTGATTACACTCTGACTATGGTGGATAATCTACTCGATTTACTAACTGGTGGAGACCATAGAAAAACCAAGAAAATTCTTGAAGAGAAAAAGAAATTCAGAGAAGAAGAGGAAAGAGTGAGGCAGATGATGGAAGCAAAACCGGTGCAACTGCCTCCATCCAATGTCAAGATTGAGATATCTCAATTGAAAACTCTTTCTGATCTGGGCATTGAAACCGACTTCTTGGATTACTTTGGTTAGTTCAATCACATTTTCCCAATGCTCAATAGTCAAAATTAGTTGGTTTGATGTGATAAGTTGGGTTACAGATTAACTCAGAATTTTTTTAAATGAATAATTACGTCACATACTAACCACAGTCTAATAAATACATTTATTAGACTGTGTACTAACTCTATTGATTTAGACTAGTCATTGGTATTGTTGATCAATATTTTGGAATAATGTAATCTATTATAATTATTAAGTTTGTTCATCCTGAAGTAAATATTTGAACAAATAATAAACCAGTAAATAGTTTTGACTTATCTAATTTCATTATTTTTCATTGTGTTTGGCTATTGGATTGCCTTATACTCGTCGTCCACAAAAATAGTTTCCGTCCGAATCATCCGTTCGGCCGAACTGCCGGCCATTTGATTCCGTTTTGAACGTTTGGACGAAAACGGCCGAACGGATGAAAACGGTTCCAATGTACTTTAGGTTTTCAAATTGAGCTTAGAAGGCCGATGTAGAGCTTAGAAGTACGGGATGTATCATTCTTTGGTGAGATCAATTCTGCAGTAAGGTATAAAATGTAATTTCTTACATTTTTCTTTTTTGCTGACAAGCTGGAGATCATTATATCGCAAGCATGTTTGCTGTTCTGAAACCCATATCAAATTCTAATTTATAATGAACTAATTGTATAAATTATTAGTTCCGTAATAAATTAATTTAAAATTAAGTAAATTTTGATAAATTGATAAATTAAGTTCTTACTCGTCATTATTTTTAGGCACAACTCCAGTAAGTTCAATATTCTTAATTTAATTTTCTGTTTTAATTTTGTAGAACGATCCTGGAAAGAGGAGTGCATGATGCAGGATTGCTTGGATCAGACAAGTGTGCTGTTGGAGAAATTACAGCAAGTGCAAAATGACAGGCTCAGTGCTCCACCGCCTCCACATTTAGCCAATGTTATGCAGCCCTCAGAACAAGAACTGCAGTTGGGTAAGGACTAAACGGTCATTCAATTACTTCAGGGGTTTTCAACTGATAGTAGGCCTAAGTTCGGATTGTTCAGAAAAATATTATTAATAAGAGTAATTCGATTTCATTAATGACTTTCGAAGTACCCTAAACTGTTCTAGATTTTTATTTATTTATTTATTTATTTATTGATCGAGTACAAAATATAACGTATAGGATGAAAACACAGACAGAGTCCAAAACGTCTTCTCTTCCTGATTTTGATAAAATTTCAAAAGAGGGTTATGTTCACATTCACAATTCAACATAAATTTTCACTCCTAAAAATAGAATAAAAACTGTGATTCGATTGATATCGTGTTACAGTTTCTAATCCTTCCAAAATATCCAAGTTTTTTTAATGATTGAAGGGATATGGTTTACCTCAATTGGGTTTCTACAATAGTTTTCCATCGAATCATAGATAATGTCAGGAGTTAATAATAAATGTGCTTCTTTGATTTCACTTTTGCAGCTGATAAAATAACGGGAAGTCTGACTGAGCTGACGAAGCAAGTAATGCCAGGAGTGGTGGCTCCTGTGGCAGCCATAAGAAAAGCGATGGGGATAGTCCCTCAACCACCGGCCCCCGCGCCCCCTCCAACCCCTAACGTCGATCTTTCCACTACACCGCCATCACCACTCGATACAGCTGGAGAGGTGGGTCCTATGACTTTCTCATTTTCTTTGTAGTAGGCTCAATTATTATAGTTATTCCTTCACATAGAATTCATTTTAGGGTTATTCTGAACTTTCCTTATTTTCTTTGCAGTGTGTGGTTACCTCACCTCCCTATTCCTTAATTATTTTGGGCATCAATAATTTGTGACACAGTCAATACTAGTAACGTACCTTTCTTTCTTGAGTATACTCTTTATATCAAGCTATATTGTAAATCGCTTCTTCTCATTGTATTAGTATCCATTATAGAAAAGTGATCTGCATGAGTCTCCATCAAATAAGACAAGAAATATTTTCACGGAAATGAATTTAGAACTAGTATTCCTTTCAGAAAATACTCATTCATATATTTTTCAAATAAGTTTTGTTATACTGTATTATTTTTACTTCTCATTGTATTTTCCACTACTGTTGATGTGTATTTTACAAATGAAACTAATATTTTGATTATACTGTGTTTAAAATAATATTAGTGTTCCTAAGTTATTTGTACTTGCTTGAATAATTCTCGGCTGACGGCCTAGGCTAAGCTAAAAGAACTTGGCGAACAGATGAAATATTTATCTGTGGAATTTTTTGTTCGCTTGAATCTATGTTTGTTGCAAATGAGGTTCTATTCTATTCTGTGCTTGAATGAATATTTATTAAATAAATGATTGAATTTTCAGCGAGCAACCAGCTCCAACTCAGTATGTCTGGAGTCGAGTGGTGGAGAAGAGGGGGGTGCCGATCCAGAAGAAGAGGCGGGAGTTGGTGTTGACCTGGAATCCGAGCTGAGAGAATTTCTAGAAAGTGATACGGCGCTCACCAGTTTTCCATTACATGATGATAAAACGATTGAGGAAATGCTGTCTGAGTCATGAGGCCCGATAAGGTAATAGCTGCTAGTCATTTTCACGTGTTAATAGATGATTCAGTGAATATTAAAATGTGTTACTTTCAGCTAATTCTGTGAGGACCATTCTTTGATTACATGATTAGTGAGGTTTTGTCAATAGTTGATGGTGGAAAAGTTCTGTACATTTTAAGGACTAGACCATCAAAAACTGACGTATAACCGATTAAATAACTGATTTAACCTATTAAATAACAGATTTAACCGATTAAATACCAAGCAGGTAAATAACCTTGAAACCATGCTCAGGCTAATGAACAAGCAAAGCAAACCTTGCATGCCTAAGTTACCTTTTATGTAGTTCTCAAGTGTTTATTCTGAAATCATCCGTTGTTTGCCATTCATTAGTTGACAAATATTAAGTGTTACTATTGAAAAATGAATATTCATGTTTATGTTGAAAATCTCATTCCTATAAAATTTCATTCAGTGGAATGATCAACTGGAAATGATAGCAATATTGATTTCTATTTTTTGCTATTTAATTTCTGTTATTTATTGTTTTTTATCGGGTCAATAATATCAGTTTTTAATTTCCTGTACTTGTTTTCAGATGACTGCTGTCGGAGTCCTTCCATGATAATTATAAGTGTGTGTGAATTGGACAATGTAATGTGGACATTATTTTAAAAGATTATCATTGTGAAAATGTAATGTGATTATATTAATGATTTTTACATTAACGCTATCGATATGATTCCATACTTTTTGTAGTCATTACATTCTAATTTTCAAATATAACAGTTCAATAATCATTTGCCGTGTTGAATTCATGTACTGGATGACATTGATAGTACAATCTCATCTCACTCTTATGTTTGGTCATAGACTAACTATACATGTTGTCTGTGGTTTGGTATTGAACATTAAAATCTACTAGGAACATAATGCTGTAGGCCTGCTAGGAAACTGCAAAGTATATCTCCAAGAGTAATCCGTTTTTTCGATTTATGCTTCGCAAAACTTGAAAACTGATTGATGAATTCTGAAAACTAATTTTACGGTACTGCAGCAAGTGTATTAACTACGATCTGAATAATAATTGAATATTAATCTTGTCTTCATGTGTTCTACATGGGTGCATCACGAAGTTATAAAATCGTGATTGAATAGAATTTTATGTCTACACAGTTTAATGTCGATTCACAGTATGTAAATCGTATGTTAACTTCAACGTATAACATTTTCAAGTATTCTTTTGAATATATTCAACAAAAATGGTAAGTACTTCTATCGATAATATTGATAGTCCTATTAGTTGCCTTCAATATTATAATGCTTTAAAAAATGTATTGCATCTCATAAGCTAATAGTGTACAAGCTACTAATAATGAAAAATTAGTGGAATTGTATAGCTGATAGTTTATCCCTACATTCAAAATATTTTTAACAAATTTGAAAATTATCTAAAATTGTCTTGGAATGAAGGCATCATATTGATACAGTTTGGAATCGATATGACAAACCACAATAATTATTATTACCTGTATAGATTGCTGCATGCTACCATTCCTTCACGTTCATCAGGATCAGTACAGTTTGTTGTTGAAGGATACTGCAGGTCAGTTTAGAATTTCTATTGAAGAATATTTGATATTAGGTTATCAACTATACTTTGAAGAATTGTTTAACATCTCTGTCATCGTCATAGGCCAAATACCTGGAGCTAAATTTGTTAATAATCTATAATTTCTATCCATATATTCTACTTTCTTTAATATTTATTTCAAATTCGGTTCCAGGTACAATCACTCTATTCTAGCCATGTAGTGACTATGCTCTTAATATCAATATTGCACATATTAAGATGTCTGCCTATTGTTGTGTCTCACAACATCTCCTATGCACATCACATTAATAAGCGACAGACAGTTGAGAGATATGGTGAGTATTAATATCACGACGTGATTTTCAACATTCGTTACGTCTAGCTTAATTTTTGTAATTAAATTATCTAGATTTTTTTGCGGATGACTTAGTTTTTATTTTATATTAATTTAATGCATTTATCAATAGAGAAAACGAGTCGCTCCAAATCTGTGTCCTTCACTGCAACAAATTACTGTAAATAAAAATTACAAATAATCACTAATCTCTACTATAAATAATAACTTTTACTTGAACGATATTTGAAGTTCCACGTACATCGGTTTAAAATAATCAGTATCTTGTGAATCGCACCTCTGAACTTTTTATGGTAAAAGTACAGGATTATTCAAATATGATGGATCCATTTTAAAATATTAACTTCAATGGAAAAACGGAGTTTCTAAGTTTTCTCTTTAAATCATTATATGTGACCGCCGTCTTTAGCATTTGAATGCTTATCAAAACGTACAACATGCTAGTTAATCAAATTTTTTATTTGTTCAAGTTCATGAATACATTTCCTATCTCTTCAGAGTGTATTATTTGGATGAAGTTACATAACTAGATACTGCTCCTAGCGAGCTAGAGGATTTAAAATGTTTCTGTTTTTTTAGTTATAGACCTAATGATATACGAGAGGCTATTTGAAGTATTAAAGACATAATCGTGCGTGTACGCTTCTAAATTAAGTATACCTGGTACGAGGGCCGTTTGGAAAGTAACCTCCGGTTGATTAAAAAAAATACACCAAGTTCAATATAAATATTTTATATGCATCTTAAAACTACATTTTTGCACTATTTCTCGACATAGTCTCCATAACGATTGAGGCACTTATCATATCTCTTCACAAGCTTTGAAATTCCTTCTACATAAAAATTACCCGCCTTTGCCTGGAGCCAGCCTGTGAGTAACCTCCGATCAGTCACAGTGCGGGTATTCATGGAACGTGAGACGACCATTAATCAAGACGTGTATGTGTGGGTTCGGGTCCCAGCGCTTTGATGACGACGAAGAGCTCAAAGATGCGGTCACAGGCGGGTGATTTTTATGCAGAAGGAATTTTAAAGCTTGTGAAGAGATATGATAAGTGCCTCAATCGTTATGGAGTCTATGTCAAGGAATAGGGCAAAAATGTAGTTTTAAGATGTATATATTGAAATATTCCTTGAATGGAGGAGAGGTGACAAGACTTTGTCTATTAATAATTAAGTTAAAAGTGAGTTTAGAGCTAAACAGTGAAGATTTTGGCATTGAAATGAGGGCAAAATGTAGATTTTAATGATATATAATAATAATATTGAAATATTTCCATTGAACTTTGTGTATTTTTTTTAATCAACTGGAGGTTACTTTCCGAACGGCCCTCGTAAATACGTACCTTATCTAAATAGTATTAGGTTATTAGTACAGTCTCTGTAGTTACCGTATTAGTATTCTTTTTGAAAACTGATTGGTGCTTTTTTAAACTGCAGAATCAGTTCTATGCAGCACGTCAGAAACTTGTGAAGAGTATCTTGAGTGTGAACATACTATCTGTCGTAATCCATGTCGCAATATCAACTGTGAACATATAAGACCGGAGACTCGTTGCCTAGTTGAACTGCATCGACCAGTTTGCAAGCTCAGGTCAGAGTTAATCGATTCAGATCAGTGGGTCCGAGAAAATGGTGAGTACAAAATGTGGTTGCTACAAAAGTCAAAAACATTCAACCGTCGTAAAATTACGTCATCTAACGAAGCTCAATGGAGAAATCATAGCATTGTTTCCGTTAATGTCGGAATTTAAATTCCATTGGTTTCGTCGGATGTCATTTTGTAGCTTTGAAAAGAGAAAAACTTTCAGATATTATAAAGTTCAAAAATTTCAAATTGTTTAGGTCCAGTATTATGGTAATATATCAATTATTTTCATCTCAATGAGTAGAATGCCAGTATCGGTTAGCTGTGTTGGTGTAGTATAGATTTCTGAAATAAGAATTTAATGGATGAAGAAAATTTAATCAATGTTGTTTTCCATGACGAAATACTTGTAGAAAATTCTGTTAAAGTAACGACTTGTATTTCACTGTAAATAATTTATGCTATTACTTACATTATTGGACACTATTGGAATGCATTTCACTCCTGATGAGGAGCTTCATCAGCTTCTTCTGTTACTTTAACAGAAAATTTAATCGTTTCTCACCATGTCTTGTACTCTGATCTTCAGATGACCAAAGTAATAATCGAATTCTCGTAATGTAGTGTGTCTGGAAGAACAGGAAACTTTTCATGACAGCTGTACTATGTGCAACTCAGCTCACGATTAAAAAAAATTCCTTAGTATTGATACTGAACAAAAAGCAACATAATTATATCAAATTTTGAGTCTCCACAGCTGAATATTCTATCAAAAGTCATGAACCAGGTTCAATCTTTAAGAAAATCTCACAAAATAATGTTCTCAAATGAATCAACAATTTTATTTACAATTGTTTAATTTGCAGTAATTGAATTCTAGAACACCAATAGCAATAGGTACCCTATGAAGGAAAATCATAATCATTCTTATTTCACAAGTATTGTCTCATAAGTGAGATGGTATTTTATTTTGCATTTACAATCACTATCACAGACATGATAATCAAATTCTGGAAACCCCAATATTTGTGGATTATTTTTGTTTTATCAATATCAATTGGGAAGTCTAATTTGACAGTGTCAAAAAAGGATTGTTGCAACCTGTTGACACAATGACTTGTCATCTATAAACTGAAACAAGTGAATGAGTCGTTACTTCATTATAGTTATGAAAATCGCAGCAATAAAATTAATTATTTCTTCAGAAATATCTAAATAGCAAGATTATTTGAACTCTACAACCTACTGATGTTAATCACAATTCAGAATGTGAAAATGTTGTCTCCAAAATTATTCAAATGTAACCAAGATTGAAAGTCAAAGTAATAGTTTGTGTCATTCTGATAATTGGTGATTTTTTGCCAGATTGTCATATCAATGACGATTGTGCGTATGAACAATGGTGCTTTGATGGCAAATGTAAGGAAGCATGCGCAAATATCGACTGTTTTTCTTGGAATGACGATGGCTATTGTGACGTTGAAGACCATATGCCAGTTTGCAAGTTCAAAACTACAGGATTCGATGAAGAGCAAGTCATGGAATTGGAAAAGGAACAACGAGCCATAGGTAACCTAGATTCCTTCAATTTTGTATTGAATGACTTATTATTCCTGTATCAAATTTATTCATAATTCAATATTAACACTCATTCCATACAAATTTTCTAATGCAGACAGCTACGCGGGTAACTATTAATCCCTCAACAAACCCTTGAATACTCGAAAATACAATTTTGTGAAACATAAAGTACTAAGTATTTACTATAACTAAGTATAACTTACTGTAACAAAAAAATTAACACAATCTCATAAGTTTATTTTATTAGGACGATGGTATTAATATTGATGGTATTGACTTATATTCATAGAATCATGACTACCGTATGCAATCATTTAATCGAATTCTATTATCATTACACTAGTGATAATAATAAGACACAATAGGTAAAAATGAAGTATTTGGTGGTGCTTTTGTATTACAGGTATATTAGGCTGTAATTTTGTATTACCTTTTGTAATACCTGTATATTATTGTATAAAACTGTGTAGCAAGTATTCTGTTGTATCCTCAATTGAACTCTTGAAAATTATTTAGTCCATCTTCTTACCGAATTTGTACCGTCATTATCGTGTGTTTCATTCCATGGTTTCGATTCTTTTGCAATTACCATAAATTACAAACCATCGGAATATATAAAATCATTTTTCAGATTTATAAAAAGAAAACAAGATTATTTCTTAAGCGGCTTATAAGCGGGGAAAGTTGCTGGCGGCCAGTAACTTTCCGTCTCTGCTTTCACCGTTTATAAGCCGCTTTTCATACAATTATTATCTTCCAATTACATTACTGGTAGATGACTTACAGCATCTAATACTCAAGTATATGACTAGATATATCTATTCTCGTGATGAATCAATAATAAAGAAAGTTATTAGATTATAAATGATGGTCATTTGCAGGGGATGCGTGTAGCAACTCCCACGAATGCGCTTTCAATCTGGTTTGCAAATCTGGAACATGCGCTTTAGCCTGCGATGAGGTTATTTGCTATACTGAAGACGGCTCCAGAAATTCGCCGTACCCAATTCTTAAAGCAAACGTACCAGAGGATAAACCCTCCAATGATCAATGGAAATGCGTCAGCCAGTATCACGTTATCAAATGTATTGCAAATTCGCAGGAGAATCTCGAACTCTATGGTAAGAACTATTATTCATATAATAATTATAATTATTCTCGATTGAGATTGATGAATATTATTCAAGTTGATATAATTTTAATGATTCAATATAAAATAGTATACTTGGAATAAAACACAGATTAATCCTCTATAATCATTTGTTTATGACCAACACACACAACATGCTTTGTACAACGACACCCAAAGGGATTATGAGATGTTTAGGATATTTTTTTCGCATTAGAATTTTTTACTCCATGCTTTTTTTCAAAAAAAGACAATGCCAAATTAGTACATAAAGTGAATGAAAAAATGCTTAATGATGTTTTTTCCTAAATGAACATGTTTTTTTCTAAATGGAGTGTATTATGCAGAGTGTCCCAACCCTTTGAGAATGCTTCTAGGTGCTCATCTGATTTGTAAAGCTAATTCAATAAATTTGAATAGTACAAATTGAATTTGAATCATTAATGAGAAATTTGTTGTGTGTGATGTTGTGATATGAAAAAGACAAAGATATTGTCAAAGATATTCAAATTTGAATTTGAATCATTAATGAGAAACTTGTTGTGTGATGTTCCATATGAAAAAGACAAAGATATTGTCTAACCACTTATCTATCATAACTAAACAAGTAAACATTTCTCATGTTCAAATTATAATTAGTACGTGGATTGACAATATCATAATCTTTTTATTTCATTAGACTACTAATAAATAATTAAACTGCAGCAACAGGTAACATTTTAAGTACTTCGATTGCTTTCCAGGATGTGATTCAAACGATCAATGTGGAGAGAAGCAGGTATGTGTGAATCGCAAATGTATAGATTCATGCAAGTGGGTGGATTGTGAATCGTGGGCCTCCGATGCCTACTGTGACGTAATCGATCACTACGGCGTTTGCAGGTTCGAAACATTTGGAGTGCCAGAAGAACAAGTAGAAAATCTGAAGCATCAGAGAAAACTCGGTGAGCTATTTCTTGATTTATCGAGAATATTTGGAATTCAATCATTGTGATCTGCCAATTAGGCGATCTCATCAGCTTTGATCCGATCTTATTATCAGATCACTCTCAATATTTTTATCTCAGTTTTATCACTGTTACTATGGACAGTATTCTTTTTTCTCTTCTAAATCATTATGATTTTTGTATCAATGATACATCTTTAATAATGTTTCATAACCTAGTTTTTTATTATAAAACGTTACTTTCCGTGTCTCCCGCACTCTCCGTCCACCTCCCGTCTCTGCACATCACCAAACCACTTCATCCTTGCCTCCTGCGTTTTCTTACCCAGTGGACCAACCCTTATTGTAATTCACCCCCAAGCCTTCATAATGTAACTTAGCTTTTTGCCTCTATGGTTATCACTGTTTCTACTGAGAAATTATTTCTTCTCTTTCAAATTTTATGTTTTAGTTTAGTAATTTATTGTTTCTTCTTATACGATTTCTATTCCTATCGATTCCAGTGTTGACTTTTGAGGGCAACCTCTGAAAATTATTTATTCAATAAACAAATGATTTCAGGGGCCCGTTGCATCAACAGTTTCCAATGTGAGCATCATCTGGCCTGCCTCTCGAAGAAATGCGCCGATCCCTGTGATCTGCTGTGGTGTCTTGCCGCTTCTTCTCGCCACCCGATCCGTCTCGTACAGAAGAGGTTATTTTCCATGGAATGGGGCTACGACCCAAACCTTATGTGTCTTTCTGAGCACCATACTGTGAGATGTTTAATACCCGAGTAGTTGCTGAAGAAACAGCGAGTGAAAAACCTAGAGTATATGCAAATTGAATAAGTTTCTTGAATTGATTAATGATGGGGGTTTCACTAAAATGAATAGAGTATTAAATTTATGCAGTTGATAAATGTCTCACTGACATTAGTAGATTAATAGTAAGCAAGTAACTTCGATCAAAATGAAATTATTATAGTTTACTGTAGAAGTAAAGCTTCTATGAATCAATTCTTGTCATTATTTATAACCAATTTTTCATTAACATTAAATAAACACCAGCGGCTTGTATACAGTCTTACTTTAATAGTAGGATATTTTCATGATTGTGTTGTGGAGAAGACTCAATTTTACAATCTCTGCTTGAATTCATGAATTGTTGATTTCTTTTTTTACTTTACGCCCAAAGATATTCCCAAAGGATTCATCATGTCTACATGTTACCTGTGAGCTTTAGATACTGTTACCTTAGTTACTATAATTAAAGTTACTGTTACCTGGTAGGCTACTATTAGCCTATGTTAATCAATTGATAATGACAAAGGTTCATTGAATTGATTAACGTTGATGTTGAGTGTGTATTCCTATCACAACTTTATGTTTATAATTAGTAGTACATAGCTACAATATGCATGGGAAAAAATAAATAATCTTTGCAATGGGTAGAACAGAGCTAGTATTTGAGTAATCTAAGTCCTGTTAACAGAAGACTGTCACGTTACTCGAGTTCATAATGATATAAACCAAGATGTTGAGGATTTATATCCCAATAAATAAAAGAGTCTAAATTTCCTCCAAGTATGTTGATGATCCTGTGGAACGCTTGCTGGGAAAAATCATCCAGTCTTACAGCATAGATGCGGATTGTGAATTTCCAACCCAAGCGTTCTACCTGATCATCAAAATACTTGGAGGAAATTTAGACTCTTTTATTTATTGGAATACAAATCCTCAACATCTTCGTTTATTTATATCATTATAAACTCGAGTAATGCGACAAGACTTGAAAAGCAGCATAGGTATTGCTGTACCCATATAAGCCCAATTGCAGTGAAGTTTTTTATGGGGTTAAGACTAGTTTGAGCTATCTCGGCCATACATTTACTGAACTTGAAATCCATGTACTGTATAGAATGGATCACGGGTAATCACCGGAGGGTGATCTCAAAAAACATATATTTGTCATAGGCCTACCTCTTAAATCACTATACTACTTTATTGCTTCAATCGCTATATATAGTGCTATTGAAATTTGTCATTCCCCCTTTCTCACTCATTACGAAACTATGAGTAAGGGTTTCAATCTTTGCGAATTATGCTTTTAAGACAAGTAGATAAGTAAATTTAAAAAAAAACGAAATTAACAAGAATGAAAAGAGAACTAAATAGAATAGGCCTACTTGGCGTCAGTCCAAGATATCAAAATAACAAAGTCATACAGGAACCCGGTCACATGTTCCCATTCTAAATCAAACTATTCAGTGTTTTACGGAATTTCCACTTGAGTACCAAAAGACGTCATTTCATTACGATGATAATATTTACTCTTTGGAGTGAAATTGATGAAATTGCCTCTGCTAGTAAAGAAGTGATAATTATTATCATTACGGTATCATTATCCAAAGAGGAAAATCAGATTTAAATAAAACTTTTAATTGCACTTTATCATAGTTTCTGTACAAATTGGATAAAGTCATAGTCGCATAGCAACTCATTATAAAACACATAATCATGATTTCCCGTAAACGCATCAACGAGGAAAGTTGATATGATTTCCCGTAAACACATCAACGAGGAAAGCTGAAAGTGTTCAATGAAAAGTTCCAATGAATTGGAAATTTATAGCTTGGACAAAAAATTAATTATAACACTGACCTATTGGATTAGAATCAATACAGATTTAGTCATAAATGCTTCAATCAGATCATAAAAATATCTTCAATAGATGGATTTATTCCCAATAATTAATCATAACACACAGAATCGAGAAAGTATTTTTCAACTTTTCTATCTCTTTTAACATTTTATAGTTGGAAATAATAATCCACTGTACAATGGTGAGTATTTCTTGAATATTTTGTGTTTTTATTAATGAATCAAATCATTTCATCATTTTTTATGACAATAATCTATATAGCATGTACTTGATCCTATTGCATTGTATGTTTCCCAAATAAATTATTGGTTATCACAATTTTATTATGAGTCTGTAAACGTTAGAATTACGATATCAATCGAGCTCCAATGAAAATTATGAAAACCCAAGCTATTTATAAAAATAAGATTTTCAGAATACGTTCAGCTTTCAGAAAAGAAATGATGAGTTTTCAGATTGAAAAAATCATATAATTCGATGAATTTGTTTAAGAACTTCATAGGCCTGTATTGTAAGAATAATTCTTATATTCTTAGTTTGAGAAGGACGAACTCAGCGTAGGAGATTAAGAAAATAGTTTGCTATGCCTATAATTATATTGGATTAGCATATTTCACGGGTAGGCTACTCATAAAACATGAGCATAATATTTATGTAGCATATAATATCCCCCAAAAAAATTATTTTATCCCCAACCGTAAAAATCAGGGTTTGCCTCTGAGTTTGAATATTCTTATTCAACTGCAATATTGCCAAAAAAATAGAATATCTTCATTGCTACGTAATATCACAGAGAACAGACCTAGTAATACTAGAGAGTATTGCTTCTCTATGCATATTATTACAATTTTCTAACTCGTTTTTGGATTTCAGATTAGGATAAGGACATTATTATTGTTTATCCTCCCAATATTTATGATAATCCATGAATATGGCTGCCTGCCGCCATTTCCATCATCATCACCAGCTAACATCACTAAGCGTCAAGCTGGTAAGTTAATATACTACCTGCGCATCTTATTCACTTTACCTATAGGAAGATATTCACATTATCAACTATACTGTATTTCAGGCAGTTTGTACCGGTACCATGAATTGTATAAGTGATGAAAAATAATTGGTCATATAGGCTATCCTGACTTCAGACATTTTTCTTTGTAATTTTGTATTAGAAGAAGTTCTGGGCTAACGACTGTTTTTTTTTCTTTCCATTAATTTTTATTTTGATCAAATAGATGAATATAATAGAAATACTCACTTGGACCATTTTTCAGGATGTTCGATTGATGCAGAATGCGAGCAAAATGAGTGGTGTGCTAATAACAGATGCGAGCTTATCTGTGACTCGAACATGGATTGTGAATCTTGGTCTAGAGACGGTTACTGCCATGCGCAATCACAGACTGGTGTCTGTAGGTTTCACTCCGCTCTAGCATTTAATCCAGTCACGGGTGAATCGGAGTTGAGGCATGGAGGCAAATCAAAAGGTAAGTAGGCCTACATTAAAAGGTGTAGCACTCTATTAGCCTAATGATAAGAACTTGGAGAACAGGTAAAGTAGGTTCCAGACAGTAACCATACTTTTAAGCAAGTTTCAGCATATTTGAGAGCAGATAAAGTAGTAGAGTAGGTTCTATCATATACTAGATTGACATATGTATCATGAACGTTTTGAGCAAGTTTCAAAAGGATACCTTATGCGTTATAATTTTTGTAAGGCATATAGTAATTATTAACATTTTTGCACCTCAATAGCTTGACCGCTAAAATGTTCGGCCAGGTTCACTGCATTTGCATGTTGCACTGTGCAAACATACATGACAAGAAAAAAAATTGTGAGGATAAAATACCGTAATTACTTCTGCATCACAATTTGCAATAATTGCAAATAATAACGTCATCAAATTAACCTCAAATTTGTTCATTGGCTCTGTTACATGACATCATTTTCAATTCGATTATATTTCTGTGCAACTGTCCATGTTTCCAACATTTTTGCAGGGACGTATTGTGAAAAGACTCATCAATGTGCACCTCACCTGTATTGCCATACGAACAATAAATGCAAGGATCCCTGTTCGTATGTAAAGTGCACTTCTTCTGGACTAATGGGTTTCGTGGTTTCCAGAAAAACCCAATTAGTTCAAGCCAGTGATAAGTACCGCTGTACTGTCAAAAACTATGTTCTAAGTTGTATCTAATTGAATTAAACAACGCAACTAACTGTACGAACTCTTGTCAATGAAATGTTCCAGATAAAAGAAATGAGAGAAATTTTCAACATGTTTATTTCTTAACATTAATTTGGAATATATTAAAAATTTTATTCAAATAGTGTGGATTAGTTTTGAATTGGAACTCATTTTCCTGTTACAGGCCTAGATTGACTAGAAAATCTAGTCTATTATTAGACCTTATTATAATTCAGCCTATTCAGACCTTAGAATGCAGTAAAGAATCTTATGGGAATGATATTTCATGCAGGAATATGAAAGCATTTATTGCCGGTTTTCTATTGAAAAGTTTTTATTTTCTACATAAGCCTACACATTTATAATGTGCAAATATTGAACTACTTCTCCACACCAAGATGGATGTCTTTGTAGAAAACATCCACAGTTTGTATCTATTCTACCTGTATTAGGAGTGGCCATAGCCGAGTGGGTTAAGTGCTGGCTTTGAAACCTAGAGGTCCCGGGTTCAAACCCAGGTCAGACCGTGAGATTTTAGCTCGAGCCACTCCTCGTGTTTCGGAGGACACGCTAAGCCGTCGGTCCCGGCTGCCTAAAAACATTTGTTAAGTCACGTCAGAGACCCTGAACTGATCAGGAGTGACCTGAAAACCAGACCTGAGCCAGCCAGGTTACACGGAATTATTATTATTATTATTACTTGTATTGGCTGTTGTATTTATTTATACTGTGAATAAAGATTATTTATTTAATTGGATTTGAGTGGAAAATAACAAAAAAGACATCATTATGATGTGGAAATGAATAATAAGCTTTTTGCACTTGATTGGTTGACGTTTGTTACATAAGGGTGTAACTGATAAAATTTGAAATTGTGAAAAATTTTCATTTCCCAAAACCATAATACAATATACAGTACAAACATAGAAGAAATTTCCGCTGTACTATTATCATTACCATTATCATCTTTATGTGAGCAAATGGATCCGCTACATAAATCTTCAAGGTCCAACTATAAAATTCCTCCAGAAAGCATAGCCTAATCAATATTCCATTTAAAAAATGAATACGGTAATTTACAATGATTGGAAATTTCAATTAAGATATAAAGGAATTATAAGATTTATGGAGCTATAAACATGGAATAATATCATTATTTGAGAAGCTCTGACTGGACGCTTTTCAAAAATTGTAACGAAATAAGCAAATCATGCATGAAATCAATAATGCAGTTTCTTAGCTATCAGTTTGAAAACCGTGCTTTTTAAATCTGATAAGGGTGAGAATTCATAATAATTATGAATGCTCAAACAACAATTATTGAGACCAATCCAATTTTCATCAATTTATCTCTTCTATTTACTGCTATGGTAAATTTTCTGTTGATTTTTAGTTGTTCATGTATTCGTAATCAAACAAAAATAATAAGCATACTTAATGTTAATCAATAGACTCATCTCATTTCAAAATGCTCTATTTCATACAATCCGGATTGTAGGATCCTACAACAGTACTATATCCCATACAACTACATCCATAATTATAAATTTAACAAGTAGAAATTGAATTTGAAACTCTATGGATTGCAAAACCACATAGACTGTCTAGCAATTCACAACAATACATTATGCAGATTTCAAATGAGTAACTAATGTGAAAGAGTTCATTGTGTTTATTTAAACTCTTATAAGATGTGATTATAATCATGAAAACTGTAATATATTTTATTTCTGCAAGAAACAAAATGGAAAACTTTCAATAACAAATGCATTATATATGATAAAATAATTATTGAAATGAAATAAACTCATTCGACAAACAAATAATATGAAATTAATTGCAATATTATCGTGTATATAGAAATATAGTTTCTTCAATCACCTTCATTGTACAGAGGTTTCAAATTTCCATACATATCCTATGTTATCAGGTGTTCAGTATTCAAAGACCTCGCCGCATACCGTATTTGATGCTCATCTCAAAGTAAAATAAGTGTCTAATATCCGTGGCTTCTTTCAAGAGCCGTTCATACCATTGATGCCCGGGGACATCATTACCATTCAAATACCGGGGATTCAACTACCATTTTGAATCTGGGGGAAATGGGAATTCAAGGCTCTGGCCCCTGCTATATGTTACAAATTTATAGAATTCTATGATAACATAATAATCTATTCTCTACAAAGCCTTTCACCTCAAACCATTGTTTCCTACCTCCACAAGCCATCAAATATAAGTCATACAGAGATACAGAGTGATGATAAAGCCTCTCCGCATTAATAATTTATTGAACGAAATTCCTAATTAAAAAGCAATTGAATAGTTGCAATATCCCATCTCCTTCTAACCTCTCTGCAGTAGTTGCATGGTGGTATAAATTGTGTTCTGGTTAGATAGCCGTACACAAATTGAATCGTGTGTAGTACTCAAGAACAATGGAGGCACTTTCAATGTTTACTGTAGAAACTGAATTGAATAATTTTAATTACTTGTTCTGTAGACTAATAGATAAAGTGTTTTCGAGTAATTGAGTATTTCATTGTAGCCTATATTTCACTATAGCAGTATCCATTTAACTTGCCAGAGAACAGCTGATTTAACGTTAGTAAACGAGCGTACATCAATCAGCTGTTTTCTGACAAATTAAATGGATCCTGCTATACAAAGTGACATTGATCACTCTGTACATGGTTCACATTCTATTGCAACTCTGCCTATCTGAGTTGCTTATGCTTAGAACTCCTATTACCAATCTTTCCTTTATCATGACTTGTTTCTCATGGCCATTCCATAAATTCAAATTCAAAGTCCAGACATTGAAGGTTTGACATGGGGAAAAATGTCTTAACAAAAGCAAATTTTCAATGCAATGTTCTTGGGTCCTTGGACAACTTAAATACAAAAATAAAATTACCTCCTAAACCATGTGCTTTATACAGAGTGCCCGAAAACCGCAAAATTTCGACTCTGCGAGTCTTCCATCGAATTAAAACGTCGAACAGAAAAATTAAGAATTCTTATTTTTATTCTTAGTGAATAAAATTTCGACGGGATTGATTTCCTGTTTATTTAAAAAATGGTAATTTCGAGAGAAGAAATTTTGAGCATTTTCAGGTGCTTATTATAATTATATTATTCTGTATTTCTAATTAAAGTGAATGTTTGAAAACACAACTAAATAAATAATTTTCAATATCTTTATTTATCAATTCTTTTGAGCCAAAAACACATTTTATAACATGATTGATAACGCCGCAATTATAGTTTGGATTAACAAAATTCTTGTCCTTAGAACTCTTCAATACCAAGATGCCAAGATCATCCTTAGTCGCATAGTCACAAGTCAATATTTTTTGACAAGGATCAATGCACTTACCTTCTAAACAGATGAGATTAGAATGGCAATCCGAAGATCTTGTGCAAGCACATCCTGTGAACAATATAGGATTCATTCTGTTTAATCAAATTGCATATTTTTCATTATTAATATTTGGAAAAACCAAGAGAATGCACAAATTGAATTAAACTGCTGCAACAATATCTATTTATAGAGTGAGTGTATAATCACAAAAACATTCTGAGAAACAACTGATTCCCTTTTTAATGTTCTCTTAAACTCCCACCAAATCCCAACACCTTACATAAACTTACAAATTTCGAGCAACTCCGTCTTAGCTCAAAGTGCCGACGATGAAACGCATCTGCGACTTAATTTGTAATTTAGGCTAATGTGTATTGCAAAAAGTTATAAATTCCATTATCTTCTATTCAAATTGCTTCAAATCTTGCTAGATTTGACACTCTTTCTTACATTGACATTGGTCAGGATTTTCAGCCCCTCGATTTGATGATAAAAGATTGTAAAAAGAGTTTTAGTACAGTATTATAGTGGCAGAAACTTATAGTGGATACTTAGGAAGACACAGTTAATAGAAGGGGTTGATGCTTGCATCGCTACAAACTTTATACGGGGTAGTCAATGAAAGCCCACAATTCCCAATTCGACACATTTTCAGCTTGCTGATTGATTAGCAGCATCTTTTGAAGCTATCAAATCTATTTTTAGAACAGAGGGAATGTATTGAACAAATTTAATCACACTGCTGCAAAAATCTCTGCGTATAGAAGTAAATGTATTTAATTGATATTCATGCGTATAGAAGTGGATGTATTATTAATTGTTGATTTTTTTCTCTTACTGCAAATGCATGTATTATTTTGTCACTGAACTGAACGGCTACTATAAAACCTTCGTCCAGACCCTAGAGATCCAAATAGGCGATTATTTATATGATTGTAAAATGCTTGTTTGTAATAAATTCTTCAATAAATTGAATTTGTATTATCATAAAAAACATTTGAGAATCAACAAATCCTTTTTTGAAATGCATCCCTCACTCCCACCAAAAAGAATTGAATCAAAATGCCAATGTGGATGCCAATATATAGTGGAAAATGTATATAATAGAAGTAAAAAAATGTACTATCAAAAACACATTTTGAGAATCAACAACTCCCTTTTGAAGTGCATCCCTAGCTCCCACCAAAAAGAATTATATCATAATTCCAAGGTGGATGCCAGTAAATACTGGATTTCTCAATACAAGCTAATTTTTTCTAACTTTTTATTCCTTTTTAGTAACCTACAGGTAAAGTACCGTATGTGAATTTATATTCCCTGTACAAATATTGTATGTATTGTAATCATTAAGTAACTTGTTTTTTTTCGTGGAAATAAATGAATTTAAAAACAATTACACACCTCTCCTTCTAGGGATAAGCAGACTTGTCGAATCAGTGGACCTGAACTTGCAAACAGGTCTGTTTTCTTCAACAACGCAATAGCCGTCGCTGTTCCATGTATCGCAGTCGACTTTTGCACAGGCATTAGTGCACCATCTCTCCAGACACCATTGATGGCTTTCACATTCATCATCAGACAAGCATACTACAATCAGTATAAGTTAATAAAATATTCATCCTGACACAGTAATAAAACAACTCATTCATTACTATAACTATGGGCTATACTAGAAATAATACAGCACTATATTGTACAGTAAACTATTTTATCATAAAATTGAAATTATGCTCAGTTATGAAGATGGAAGGAAATGAGATAGGCTATTTCAACTATTAAATTGCTTTCGAATCATAATAATTAATTGAAAGAAATTGCTAAATTAATAATGCCAGAAAATATTCTGGATAAAGTTTCTCTCATTATAATTATATGCTCAGTTGATCAAGACAATAAAATAATAATTACAACTAGTTGAGAGACTCAAGTATAAAATTATATACTAAGCCTTTAATTGTCCCTTTAATGTTCAACTTTTCAATCCAACATCATTTTCGACCATGATATGGCCACGATTGAATAGGCCAAGTAGGTCTATTTATCAATCATAATAAATAACTATAACTAAAGGCTACAGTAGTAGAATATAATATTCAACCTGATTCTGTACAATCTTTATCGTTATTTATAGATAATGTATTGTTAAGTATCGCTTTATTTCACGAAAAATACCAATTGAATACAGAGTCAACTGTTAAAAGCATGACAGTTAATTTTTCTGGTCAATTTTTCCGCTAATCATCAATCAAAATGCACAGTTCATTATGAAGTATTATGCATATTAAATTAGTAAGCACAGTGAATTCTCTATATTTCAAGTAGGCCTATTATAAGAATGTATGAATTAAAATTCCTTAAATTGCATGAAGCTTGAGATCATAGGCCTACAAGATGCTCAACTATTCAATTTAAAAAAATTGAAATTATGGTCAATTAATTGAGACGATAAGAACGAGCTGAGAAACGAAGTTCATCACTGCAAAGAATATAATTTATAGAATAAATGATAGCCTGTATGAAATTACAAGAATTGTTTTTTTTAGTGATAAAATTCTAACAATTTCATCTTAAACAAATAGTAGCCTACTAATGATGCTTAATCAATTATTGAAGATACTATCATAGCCTAATATTTAATGGTAGATAATATAATACTAATAAGATACTAATGATTGATGGAGTTATCACCATTTCATTTAAGCTCATCCCTAATGAGCTATTCTATATGCTGATCTGATTCGATCTGTCTATTAATTGATTACCGGTAGAAAGCAAGTAACTTTGAACAGGAGGTTAACTTAGAACCTTCAGGTTTAGAAGTCCTGTTATACAGGAAAAAGGTGGAACACATACTTGTTCGTATAAAAGATGGTAGTAATACGTCTACTATGTGTTCCACCTTTTTCCTGTATAACAGGACTTCTAAACCTGAAAGTTCAAAGTTAACCTCCTGTTCAAAGTTACTTTCTTCTACCGGTAATCAATTAATAGACAGGGTTTCAGAATCACATCAGCATATTCATAGCTCATTAGGGATGAGCTTGAATGAAATGGTCAACCAACTTATCCAACAAATTATTGTAATGCTGAATCTTACCGGGGCCACCTATCTCGTACGTTGGTAAGGAACGTTTGTACCGTGTGATGTTAGCTGTTGACAAATGAGATGGAAGAGAAACAGTTTGATGGAGAATTAATACCATCGTGATGGCTGGATAAAGATTTTTTCCAATCTGAAATTTCATAGAGCATTCAACTTGCTGGTGTCTTGAGCAATCAATATTTTTTACATCAAACACAATACCATACAGATACGGTACATAACGTATAACTTACATTTAAAATGAGCTTTCAATATTTATTTTAAAACCATATATGTTTTCAAAAATCATACCATTTACTCTAATGAGCTATTTTCCTAAATGAGATACTCAATCAAGATTAGAGATGGCTTATTAATATAATCCATCACAATAAAAACTACAAAAGTTTCATTAGAAATAACCCTACATATTTTGTACTCTCATGTTCAAAATTCATGTAACAATAAACTTGCATTTTATCCAACTAGTCATAAACCTTTTATTTTACTTGTATCCAAAAATAATGGCTGATTAATGATTATCAGCTTCATCTTTTTCTATTTTAGAATTTTCCATCTCACGTTATAATACAGTATAATGTTATCTTTTCTCCATCCATCAAAACATCATAATAGATAAATCTGTATCATCAATCACCCCCTCACCATCACCTAGGCTTAAAATACTTGTTCAAAGTTGCCTTTGTAAACAAATAAATAAATAAATAATGTTTTTTACAGTTATAACTCCTTGACATTTCAGGTCACCTTTTTTCGATTATGGTAGGTACTGTAGGCCTGAAAAAGTAGGGTATATTATTTCAACTTTGAGCTTTAAGCTCATAAAAGACTATATAAGATTTACAAAATAATAATGATTATTTGATAACAGCTCACCATAACATAAACAAGTATGAATGTATTAAAGAAAATTTGATTAGACTCCTTCACCTACAAACTCCCTTATTAGATAAGTGCCCTGTTTTGAGAAGTCAGGATTATAAACTGATATCTTAAAAATTGCCTAACCGCATTGATTTCACAATCCTGATTTGCTAATTTTGTTACAATATCTTTGAAGCGTTCAGTCAGATCTTCCAATAATGAAATTATACCAGGTTTATCGCTCCATAAACTTAAATTCGTTTCTTTGAGATTTACAATCAATCTAATAAATTCAAAGGTTAACTCGTTTTTATTTTTTAATCAATTGAATGTTGACTTCACAATCCTGATTTGCTAATTTTGTTACAATATCTTTGAAGCGTTCAGTCAAATCTTCCAATAAGAAATTATACCAGGTTTATCGCTCCATAAACTTGAATTCATTTAATTGAGATTTGCAATCATTCTAATAAATTCAAAGGCTAACTCGTTTTTATTTGTTAATCAATTGAATGTTGATTAATGCTTGATTTTTAATGATACTATTTCTCAGCATTTGAATAATAAGTTGTACCGGTAGATTTATTCTTCATAGATTTGATAAGTATAGTAAATGTATAGGAAATAATGCAGATTTTTCTTACAAATACTGCATTATTGCCTCTGCCTTTACAATTCTCATCAAAGTCACAGACATGGAGCAAATTGATCTACTGAACTATAAAATGTTGAAGTGTTGAGGTTACCGCATATAGTGTTTCCTCTATTAGTGAAAAGTGGAAACAGAGGTTTAACAATTGATTACTTTCAGCCTTCACCAGACAAGGCAAAGTGCAGCCTCTCATGTCAGATTGCACTCTCTTCCGTATAACGTTCATTTTAATCAATGTTGTTTTCAATGACAAAATACTTGTAGAAAATTCAGTTAAAGTAACGACTTGTATTTCACTGTAAATAATTAATGCTATTACTTACATTATTGGACACTATTGGAATGCATTTCACTCCTGATGAGGAGCTTCATCAGCCCTTCATCAGCGGGCATTGGAGTGAAATGCATTCCAATAGTGTCCAATAATGTAAGTAATAGCATTAATTATTTACAATGAAATACAAGTCGTTACTTTAACTGAACGTTCATTTTCTTGGGGGCTAGGTTCTATAACGCTTTGCCGATTGACATCAGCCATTGCTGGATCTAAAAGTAAGAATCATGTGAAAAGAAGAATAAAAAATTTGGCTTTCGTCTTTGACTCCCGAATATCTAGAAAGTCTGTTTCAAATTATTGTTTGATCGTTTACTAAAATTAATATATTATTTTTTTTTTATATTAGGATTCTTTATGATTGAGTGCCCTACTTCTCCTCTTACTTCTCCTTCTCCTTATTTCCCTGTAAATTTTCCATGACCCAATTCTGAAACTTGTTTTGGTTCAATTTTTTTTCATTTCAAACGTTTTTCCGCTTCAAATTTTCTCAAATTTCTATTGCGTTTGGTTCTTTTTCCACGTGTAAGACTCCTTCCAGCGGTCCGTAACTTATATCTCATGTGCTGGAATGTGTGTTCTCAATAAGTTTAACTCTTTATTGTTTCTAATTATTTTGTACAATAATATTGTGCTTATTAATATATGCTTATTATCTTTCTGCTTTTCTGTAATGTGTGTGTACCGGTACTGGCATATAAAAATTATACATCATATTATATTCATATTATTAATCCTAGGAATAAATATCCGCGCAACACCGTAGATGCCTGGGTAATTGTGAAGAAATTTGGGGAATTTGGCCAAGCATTCCGGGTATAGGTGTGCCAAACTGCTATTTCAGTGGAGCAGTGACGCTTGAAGCAGTGACGGTTGTGAAGCAGTGATTCACAACCAGCGAAGCTCCTGCTTCGCTGGAGCAACTGTTCCAATGAAGCAATCAGCTCCTCAGCAGTTCAAAGAATAACTTTTTAAAAGACCTTTTCAATAATCTGCGAGATTCAGCATTTGTAGGTCAAGTATTGTACTGGTGGCCGAGTAAAACATATGTTTTCTGACAAGTTGAAAGGATCCTGCTATACATGCGTCGCTGGGGATTTTCGCTTCTATATAATTATCTTCTTGATTAATTCCTTATTATTCTCGTTTTTCATTCGAGTCGTGTGTAAAGTGTTTGTGTTGGTGTATCTGTGTACAAAGCTTTCGCACTATATACGCGTTCGAAATTGTGTTAAATCTGTGAAATACAGTGTTGTGATAGAGAAAACTCCTCTTAGAGAAATTATAGATCTCCTAGAGATTTGTATATGATAAACAAATTTTGTAAGGTCTTTTTAGAGATTTTTGTCAATCCCCCACCAATCTCCTTATAATTCTGAAGTTAGTCCTTTTATAATTCGGTTCTCTTTTACATAGAATATGTTCAATAGTTTTTAAGCGGTATATGAGATCTAATTTGAATGTTAAAATACAGTCAAGTTCGGAACTATATTTTATAGATTAATATAATCGTAGATGGTGAATATAAATCTCATTTCGCTTGATCCCTGAAATAATTCTTGTACTTTAATCTTGAATTTATTGATTGATAACACATTCCACCTACACGAGTCATTCAGTGTGGTTTTTATATCCAACATTTTCAAATGAATATTAGGCCTTTGATTGGCCAGAACCCCTTCTCGGTATTTCAGTTCAAATTACCCCCAGATTTTTGTCTCCTTCTTTGCAGAACATTATGGCTAGATTTCACGATTCCAGTAGACGTTCAGGTTACTGGAGGCAGGTTACCTGCCTGAGTGCCTGGCAGCCTGCCTCTGCTCTAACCTGAATAAGCCAGTAACCTGTTCAAGTAAGTGGTCCCACGGTTCACTTTACCTGCTTCAGGCAAACTGCCCCCAGTAACCTGAACGTCTACTGGAATCGTGAAATCCAGCCATTAATGTTGATATTTCAATACAAATCACAGCGTATTACGAATTCGACCAAAAATAATATTAATATTAATATTATTGTGCTTCAATTCCAATACAGTGATTCTGATGATAAACAGTTTTATCCTAGTTGAACCTCCAAAATTCTGCAAATTTTTTAATTACTTTGATCTGGAAACCGTGTTTTGTCTTCAAACTATTCAATTCCATTCAAATTTTGAATATATCGCGGGTCACAAAATGGCCGTAATTCAACAGGTTGGCCTTGTCGTAGTTCTGGTAGATGTTAATTAATTTTTTGACACCTATAAGTGAAATTAATATTTTCACCATGAAATTCATAATTATATCTAACAAATTAAAAATATTGACAGGTCGAAATGAGAATTAATTTTCTTTCCTTATTCACCAATCCTTGCCACGCCCACAAGCGTCTTTCAGATTCTTCAATCTTCAGTATTTCGTATTGCAGGATTATTTTAACTTGTCATAAAACAGCTGATTTAACGTCAGTAGCCTTGTCAATCAGCTGTTTCTTTTCTGACAATTTAAAATAATCCTGCTATAATGGCGAACGTGAAGGTGTTTGCTGCGTTTATGAGTTGTGGTTTTCAATCCCGTTCAAGTTTAATTGTCGGTTAATCGGTTCGGGAAAATGTTGAAATTCATCAAAAAAGTGTAGTGAACTTTATTTAGTCGTGAAATTCATACTGTGCATGTTGAAGAAACGAGAAGTGTGAAAATTGGTATGGTGTTCGTGTCTCTGCATTCAGGCTTTTGATTTTGAAGTTTCTTCGGTTTTGGAGGTAGGAATACGTTGTAAAACAACTATTTGCATGATAATGATTGAGATTTGACTCAGGTTATTGTCCATGATTAGAATTGAAACACACATTGACTTCTAAATTGAAAATAGGCTGACTTTGACCATTGTCAAAGCCCTCAAAATGGCCGTCGCTTAACAAATATTTCTAATTTCAATAAATCTATCCTTAGGCTCCTTACACTTGGAAACTTAGCGACTCGGATAAAAAACTTGTGCTTTCAAATGATTACTTTCCAAGTGTGAGTAGAGCCTCAGTAGGCTATAATAAGAATCATAATATGTAATTATAATCAATTTATGAATAGGCCTACCTTATACCTATATTGTCATCATTGGTGCCGGGTGGGGAGGGACATGTTTATTAATGGTTGACATTGTCAAAGCAGAAAATCTAAATCAAATCATCTCGTATTCTGCCCAAAAAACAATAGAGTATAAATACAAACTCATCACAAAATATGAAGTAAAAATATATAATTAATGTAGATGATAGTTTATTTCTGTCACATGAAAAACCGTAGCTTATATCACAGAAGCACCTATTGTAATAATAGTTGACAACATATAGTTCCAACCCTATTCACAAAAAAAACTTATTTCACGTTCTGATTTCAATTGAGAAATTTAGAAGGTTACCCGTGCTTCGCTACGGGGTTTCAAAATCCTTTTTAGGTTAAGGATATTTGTGTGAAATATCTAATCCCTGCGTGCACGTTGTTAGAGGAAATTTTAAAGGTATCTAAAACTCAAACCCCGCTATTAACATATTAAACCCGCTATTTTGCATGTTAACTTTGACATAGAACCAAAACATTGTAAATAATTAGGCCTATTTGATATAGGCCTTTATGTAAATTTAAATGAGGTTACTGATAGAGAATAATTTGGGATACATTTTTTAAGGATTGGGGTATATCTATGTTTTTATCATCCTTGATCATACCTTCAATACATGTCATGTTCTTATTCAATACAAAGAGTGTATAGTAACAGTGTGGCCATTTGTGTGAAGCACTCTGTAACAGTATAATATGAAGATCATTTTTTTCCCGCCGCCACCATACCGGTACTTTTTCCAAACATGAATTCACTCATTTGTCAAACTTATTTAAAGAGAAACAACATCAAAAATAACTTTTCCATCATTAAAAATAGTCTTCCTACTCTTGGTATTGCTATAAAAGCTTGAACTGATGAAAAATAATACTATACTGGCAAAGGCGAAATGAGGGTTAGAAGTTTATCACTTATCATAACATATGTGCTTTTCATTCCAATGCAAATCTTATGGGAATTGGAAAAAGTTTGGTGGATTTGTCCGAGCTAACCAATCAAAAGTTAGACATGCAATGTCCACACTGTTACTGTACACTCTGTATTATTCAAATTACTTCACTGACAACTTTCCCATTTCATAATGGTATAAAAAACATCTGTTTGTTATCATTGAACGTTATTCACAGGTGAAAACTTGGCGTCAAGTTCAAAAATTACTACTCCATAAGGATACATTGATAATTTTCAAGTCCTGTAGAATGAACTTCTTAAGGTTCAGGACCTTGATTTATGGCTAAGAATCATCCTTGGGTTAAAATGGTGATGGTTGTAATATGCAAAGTTTCGTGACAATCGGATGTATGGTATTCACACGCCGTGGAAAAAAGAAAAACCTTAGCTAATTAATAATATACAAGATATTACACTCACAAAAGACACACACACAAGCTCACCCACCTGTTACATTATTCACTTACTGGTTTCCGTTAACAGACTATAGTTTCTGACATTTTCACCACCACTGGCTTGCCACTTGCCGCTTTTTAACTAGAAAATCCATTTACATACGGCTAGTTTACTAGCTAGCTCGCTCAAACGCCGGCTAGTAGCTAGTAAAGTTGACCGGTCTTCAACTTCTTCCCCAGCTTTTTTACAAGCCGGCTAGTAGTATGCTAGTTGGCTAGTATAGGATTACACGGAACTAGTTTACTAGCTACTAGCCAAAAAGCCAGCTAGTAGCTAGTAAACTCGCCCCATGTAATCGAGCCTTTACTTACTGTAACTGAAATAGCCTTGAACTAATAGCTGATTAGACAGCGTTAACTGTGTATTGTAAATGTAAAATGTTTTTTTTTTTCAAATTGTAAATGTTTGCCTTCTCCGTTGTGCAGGAATTCGAGCAAGCTGCCGTGCTTCATGTACTCCTGCACTATGAAGACCGGTTCCTCTTTTGAGAAGACTGCATACAGCGCCACCAGACGGTTGTGACAGAACTTCTTTATGACAGCTGCCTCTTGCAGGAACGCCTGGGTCGACATTGTGTATTGTTTAAATCCATTCTTTTTTTCTACTGATGATATTACACTGACTTTGGAAAACTTTCAAGTACAGTAGAAAATAACTTGACTTACATCATAGTGCCGGTCACTATGTAAGTCAAGTTGGTTTTTACTTGCAAGTTTTTTAAAGTCAGTGTAATATGTTAATAATATTAACAATAATATTTCTTTTTATTCATCCAACTAATCATGCATGAATTCGAAGTTGATTTTAATGCGTTCAAAAATATTATTTTCTTTTCATTTATCCAACTAATTATGCATGAATTTGGTCCTGATGTCACATTTTTATGGGTTGTAAAACTTTTAAACAATTGGTAGGTGATTATTAATAATAATTATATAAATAATTGGTTAAATGATTGATTATCACTGCAGTTGAAAATTTCTAGATTGTCCAATTTTTCCAGCAAAATTAACTCAAGAATTTATCATTTCCATACCGAATTAAGACAGCAACAGTTCATAAAATTGTAAATTAGTAGAAAAATCTTGAATCTACCGGTCTCTTCAACAAATATTTTTTGGAAGCTTTTCATAAAGATTCCTATCTTCCTTCTCATAAGAGTATATTTAAGAGTTACAGGACGCCACATATGAAAAATATAGTAATATATATTGTAGTGTATTGTAAATGCAAAGTATCCATTGGTATAATTTTTTAAATAATAGGAAGTTTCTGATCAATAATAGTATTCCACTCCTTTTTAAAAATGTTTTTCAATCAAAGTTGATTTTTGAACTCTTGTTGAATAGGAACAGAAAAAACTTGGAATTAAATTTCTGGACATTACAGCTATTTTATTTCCAATAGAATTGGGTGAAGATAAAAAGTATTAATTTGACTAAGATCAGTTATCCATCCTGCCTCCGTTTTCTTTTGATTGATTTTGGCAATGATTCTATATATTTTTTAAATTTATTGCTTGTCAATAACAATTTGAAGATTTGTTGTTGAAAAACAGCCTAGGACTCGAGGGGAATTTAGAAAAAATAAGGTAATTGATTATTTCAAAATAATCACAAATCTATTGGTGTTTTTTTTATCGTATGGTTTTTTATCGGTGGGGAGACCCTTATTGATGGTGTGATCAATATATAAACAACATATAAATAATTATTTTCATGCTCTGACAACATTTTTGGAGTCTTGTCAAATAATAAGCAAACTTGAAATTTATTTTCTAGCCATTCAAGCTCATTTAATTTTATTTTATTTGATGGAAGAGTCGACTTTGGAAATGATTCACGTTATAAAAAACTATATATTATGTTGTTATTTTTATTTATTAATTACACCCTAAATGATGTCACTTCTGGAGAGACTTAACTTCTTCTGTTTGTAAATGAATATCTGTATTTTTGGCATGCACCCTAAATGCTGTCACTCCTGGTGTGACTTATTTCTGTTTGAAAATACAGCTCTGTATCTTTTGATTGCATCCTAAATGCTGTCACCCCTGGAGTGATTCTCTACTGTAAAGGATTTTGTACACAATCAAACTTCTCATCAAATCAATAATCACCTTCAACTACATTTTCACTGTTTGGCTGGAACTTGAGAGTTCGTTAAATTTTCACTAAATTTAAATCTATTTTTGACTTGTGAGATTTTATGTAACAGGCCCAGTGTGTTACTGTTTCATAAAACTATTTTTTGGACTTGTGATATTTTATGAACAGGCTATGTGCGTTACTGTTCATAAAACTCTTGTCCTAAGAAATAGTAACTTCTCACTATTAGATTTTTATTTTATTGGATTGGATGAAAAATTCGATTGAGTACAAACTCCACAAGATGAGGCTTGTATATATCAAGTTTAGCTCTCATTTTAATTTTTCAATGTTAATTGTGAAAAAAGAAAAAATGAAAAATATGTATATAATTTCTGTTTGTAAATGGAGCTGTGTATTTATGGCTAGCATCTTAGATGCTGTCACTTCTGGAGTGACTTTTTTTTAATGAAGCTCTGTATATTTCTATTGTGCTGTCAGACCTGTTTCCTGTTTCATAAAACTTGTTCTGAGAAATAGGAATTGTTAACTATTTGATGGCAACACACCAGACGTTAAAAGAAAAAATGGTGCTGAAAAAAAAATGTTAGCATCTTATAGTCAGCTATTCCAAATCTTGTGAGATTTTATGAAACAGGCCCTTGTGTTCACTTTTATCTGTAGGTCAAGATAAATTGTACTTTTCTGTTGTATAAGATGACAAAGAAAGTTCTGTCACTCCTATAGTGATTTAAACTACTGTAAAGGATTTTGTACACAATCAAACTTCTCGTCAGATAATCAACTTCAACTAAATTTTTCAATTGTTTGGCTGGAACTTAGGAGTTCGTTAAATTTTCACTAGATTTAAATCTATTTTTTTGACTTGTGAGATTTTATGTAACAGGCTCAGTGTGTTACTGTTTCATGAAACTATTTTTTGGACTTGTTATATTTTATGAACAGGCTATGTGCGTTACTGTTCATAAAACTTGTGTTCTAACTGCTCACTATTAAAACTTTTATTTTATAGGATTATTTGAGAAATTCGATTGAGTACAAACTCCACAAGATGAGGCTTGTATAACTTATATCAAGATTAGCTTACATTTTAATTTTTCAATGTTCATTGTGAAAAAATAAAAAATAGAAAAGAAAAAAGGAAAAAAAAGAAAAAATATAAAAATCAAAAAGAAAAGAATGAAAAAAGAAAAACAAAGAATGAAAACAAAAAAAAAAAGAAAAAAAAAATGAAAATTGAAAAATAAAAAAAAAAAAAAAAAAGAAAAAGAATTAAGAAGAAAACAAAAGATAAAAGAACAAAAAAGAAAAAAGAATAAAAAAGAAAAGAAAAAAGAAGAAATTCAAAAGAATCAAATATATAATATGTAATTTCGGTTTGTAAATGTAGCTGTGTATTTATGGCTAGCATCCTGAATGCTGTCACTCCTGGAGTGATTTTCTACTGTAGAGGATTTTGTACACAATCAAAGTTTCCATCAAATCAATCATCACCTTCAACTACATTTTCACTGTTTGGCTGGAACTTGAGAGTTCGTTAAATTTTCACTAAATTTAAATCTATTTTTGACTTGTGAGATTTTATGTAACAGGCCCAGTGTGTTACTGTTTCATAAAACTATTTTTTGGACTTGTGATATTTTATGAACAGGCTATGTGCGTTACTGTTCATGAAACTCTTGTCCTAAGAAATAGTAACTTCTCACTATTAGATTTTTTATTTTATTGGATTGGATGAAAAATTCGATTGAGTACAAACTCCACAAGATGAGGCTTGTATATATCAAGTTTAGCTTTCATTCTAATTTTTCAATGTTAATTGTGAAAAAAGAAAAAATGAAAAATATGTATATAATTTCTGTTTGTAAATGGAGCTGTGTATTTATGGCTAGCATCTTAGATGCTGTCACTTCTGGAGTGACTTTTTTTTAATGAAGCTCTGTATATTTCTATTGTGCTGTCAGACCTGTTTCCTGTTTCATAAAACTTGTTCTGAGAAATAGGAATTGCTAACTATTTGATGGCAACACACCAGACGTTAAAAGAAAAAATGGTGCTGAAAAAAAAATGTTAGCATCTTATAGTCAGCTATTCCAAATCTTGTGAGATTTTATGCAGGTCAAGATAAATTTTACTTTTCTGTTGTATAAGATGACAAAGAAAGTTCTGTCATTCCTATAGTGATTTAAACTACTGTAAAGGATTTTGTACACAATCAAACTTCTCGTCAGATAATCAACTTCAACTAAATTTTTCAATTGTTTGGCTGGAACTTAGGAGTTCGTTAAATTTTCACTAGATTTAAATCTTTTTTTTTGACTTGTGAGATTTTATGTAACAGGCTGTGTGCGTTACTGTTCATAAAACTCTTGTCCTAAGAAATAGGAACTGCTCACTATTAGAACTTTTATTTTATAGGATTATTTGAGAAATTCGATTGAGTACAAACTCCACAAGATGAGGCTTGTATATATCAAGATAAGCTTACATTTTAATTTTTCAATGTCCATTGTGAAAAATGAAAAAATAAAAGAAAAATAAAAGAAAAGAATGAAAAAGAAAAACAAAAGAATGAAAAACGAAAAAGAAACAAAAGAAAAAAATGAAAATTAAAAAAAGAAAAAAGAAAGAAAAAGAACAAAAAGAAAAAAAAAAGGAAAAAAGAAAAATTCAAAAGAATCAAAAATATATCATTATATAGTAAACTTACGAAAGAGAGTGACACACTCACTCACTCACTGACTGACTGACAAAAACTCACAGCCAAAACTGCTGATCGGAGAGAAAAACTGAGCTCGCCATTAGATAGGGGACTAAGAGTAGGTACAGGGAAAACTCCAAAACCTTGAAAAAGTCCCCCCCTCAGGGGGGTTCAGGCCCCCCAAAGATTTTCTGCAAAGCTAACCGCTTATCGCACAGCAAAGTCATGAGGAACTTTTTTGTTCAGCACCCGGAGATACCCCGATTTCAATAATAAAATTTCAACCGGGTTCACAAGGGGGCCCAAGGGGGGCATTTGAAAATTTTTTTTCTCATTTTTTTCTTCAAAAAATTCACAGCCAAAGCCGCTGATCGCAGAGAAAAACTGGGGTCACCGTCAGATAGAGGACCAAGAGTAGGTACAGGGAAAACTCCAAAACTCCAAAAGGATGTGAAAAGTTTTCTGCCAATTCAAATACACATTTTACAGCGAAATGGCAGAGGAAAAACTTGTTCAGATTGTGGAAAAACATCGAAATATGTGATAAAATTCAAACCGGGTTGGCAAGGGGGACCAGGGGGGGAAATTTTCATTTTTGGCCATTTTTGCCGGTTTGGCCAGATTTTGTCAATTTTCAATGGTTCTAGATTTTCTAGCGCAGTTTTCGGGCTCAGAATGTTGTTCCTTGGACCCAAAGACCTCATAAAAATGTCATCTGCCCAAAAAAAATATTCAGGGGGGCACCGGGGGACATATGTCAAATTTGGCAAATTTTGGGACGGCTGTATTTCTCTTATTTGGATACCGGGTATTATTGTGCCATACATCACTGAACTCAGCTCATCAAGGCGATTCAGAAACATATGCTATATGCCCAAATCAAATCAATTTTTTGGAACTCAAATTTGACAATTTTCAAATTCCCCCCTTTATGAAGATCACAGTGGAGAGGTACCCACTGAAATACATTCTAAGCCACTCCCAGCATAGGTGAAACGATTATTTTGTTTTCATGAGTACCCAAAATCATTGAGAAAACTCCAAGACTATGACATTTTTTTGTCAGGGGGGGCAACAAGCCCCCCTCAATTTTTTCAACTTTTCCATTTCACTATTTAGAGCAAAAGTGTAAAGGACCTTTTTTGTTTAGCACGTCAATATGCTTCGATTTCAATAATAAAATTTGTACCAGGTCAGCAAGGGGGATCAGGGGGCGCAATTGTATTTTTTGGTCATATTTGCCAATTTTTCAAAAAATGTTTGGGGTCTATTTTCTATGGTTCCTGACATAGACGTGCAGTTTTCGAGGTCTAAATAATGTTCGTTGGGCCTGAAAAGCTAATAAAAATGACACCTACACCCAAAAAAATATTCAGAGGTGGAAGTGGGGGGGACATGTCAAATTTGGCTAATTATCAGACTCCTGTATTTCTCATATTTGTATACTGGGTATTATGCTACATGCCCAAATCAAATACCTTCTTTGGAATAACTTTTTGGAACCCAAATTCAAAAATTTGAAAAGCTCCCAGGAGATCATCATGCGAAGCTTATGCAGAAGCACGAAGTGCGAGTATAATTTACGTTTGTAAATGGAGCTGTGTATTTATGGCTAGCATCCTAAATGTTGTCACCCCTGGAGTGATTTTCTTCTGTGAAGGATTTTGTATGCAATCAAACTTTTCATCAAATCAATAATCACCTTCAACTACATTTTTACTGTTTGGCTTGAACTTGAGAGTTCGTTTAATTCTCACTACATTTTAATCTATTTTGACTTGTGAGATTTTATGTAACAGGCCCAGTGTGTTACTGTTTCATAAAACTATTTTTTGGACTATTTATATTTTATGAACAGGCTATGTGTGTTACTGTTCATAAACCTCTTGTCCTAAGAAATAGTAACTTCTCACTATTAGATTTTTTATTTTATTGGATTGGATGAAAAATTCGGTTGAGTACAAACTCCACAAGATGAGGCTTGTATATATCAAGTTTAGCTTTCATTCTAATTTTTCAATGTTAATTGTGAAAAATGAAAAAATGAAAAATATGTATATAATTTCTGTTTGTAAATGGAGCTGTGTATTTATGGCTAGCATCTTAGATGCTGTCACTTCTGGAGTGACTTTTTTTTAATGAAGCTCTGTATATTTCTATTGTGCTGTCAGACCTGTTTCCTGTTTCATAAAACTTGTTCTGAGAAATAGGAATTGCTAACTATTTGATGGCAACACACCAGACGTTAAAAGAAAAAATGGTGCTGAAAAAAAAATGTTAGCATCTTATAGTCAGCTATTCCAAATCTTGTGAGATTTTATGCAGGTCAAGATAAATTTTACTTTTCTGTTGTATAAGATGACAAAGAAAGTTATGTCATTCCTATAGTGATTTAAACTACTGTAAAGGATTTTGTACACAATCAAACTTCTCGTCAGGTAATCAACTTCAACTAAATTTTTCAATTGTTTGGCTGGAACTTAGGAGTTCGTTAAATTTTCACTAGATTTAAATCTTTTTTTTTTTTGACTTGTGAGATTTTATGTAACAGGCTGTGTGCGTTACTGTTCATAAAACTCTTGTCCTAAGAAATAGGAACTGCTCACTATTAGAACTTTTATAGGGTGCGGCACGGCATTTTACTTATTTGAATTACGCGCTACGCAGCGGCCATCGGTCGTAGGAGGTTGGGGCCATTTGCAATCAGATGGGTGGAGTTTAAAGTTTTAATCAGTCTAGGTTAGTTGCGGCCATATAGCGGTCAAGAGGGGAGCGAGCGTTTGCAGTGTCTGCATACTTTTTCAACAGTCGTTTGATCATTGCAACCCAGCGTGCGTTTAGGAAACAGTTTAATGTCGCACCCAAAGGACGTGTTCCTGGTCGAACATCAATCATTCAGTGGGTGAATATTTTTAAGAATACCGGTAGTGTTTGGCAAACAAATCCAGGTCCGTCAAAAACCACTAGAACACCAGAAAACGTAGAGAGAGTAAGGCAGGAAGTTTTGCAGATAGGGCGGTACAGAGACGATAGGGCAGTTACAGTCACTTCGGAACGGTACACGCGGATGATTGAAGAGTTTTTCCACAAAATGTGTGGTTTCAGCAAGTTGGTGCCACTCCTCTCACACGGCAGGCGTCAATGGATCTCTTGCGCGAACACTTTCCACGACGGCTCATCTCTCAAAGGGGTGATCTCCAGTGGCCAGCACGCTCGCCGGATTTAGCCCCTGTGACTATTTTTTGTGGGGATATCTGAAATCCGTAGTTTACGCCAATCGTCCGAGGACCCGAGCTGAGCTAAAGAACAACATTCGCGCTGCAATTGTCGACATTGGTCCAGATATGCTTGAAAAGGTACAGTACAACTGTCGCTCTCGCCTTAAAAAATGCTTTGAACAACGTGGAGGTCACCTAAAAGACATTATATTCAAGAATAAGCTTGTGAACCAAACAAAACTTTGAATGTAGCATTTGTAAAAATAAAAAATTAAGTTCTTATCTTTAATACTTTTTGACTTGTGGTTCTTTAAAATAAGTAAAATGCCGCGCCGCACCCTTTATTTTATAGGATTATTTGAGAAATTTGATTGAGTACAAACTCCACAAGATGAGGCTTGTATATATCAAGATAAGCTTACATTTTAATTTTTCAGTGTCCATTGTGAAAAATGAAAAAAATAAAAAGAAAAATAAAAAAAGAAAAGAATGAAAAAAGAAAAAAAAACAAAAGAATGAAAAACGAAAAAAGAAACAAAAGAAAAAAAATGAAAATTAAAAGAAAAAAAAAGAAAGAAAAAGAACAAAAAGAAAAAAAAAGAAAAAAGAAAAAAAAAGAATAATTCAAAAGAATCAAAAATATATATAATTTATGTTTGTAAATGGAGCTGTGTGTTCATGGCTAGCATCCTAAATGCTGTCACCCCTGGAGTGATTTTCTACTGTAAAGGATTTTGTACACAATCAAAGTTTTCATCAAATCAATCATCACCTTCAACTACATTTTCACTGTTTGGCTGGAACTTGAGAGTTCGTTAAATTTTCACTAAATTTAAATCTATTTTTGACTTGTGAGATTTCATGTAACAGGCCCAGTGTGTTACTGTTTCATAAAACTATTTTTTGGACTTGTGATATTTTATGAACAGGCTATGTGCGTTACTGTTCATGAAACTCTTGTCCTAAGAAATAGGAACTTCTCACTATTAGATTTTTTATTTTATTGGATTGGATGAAAAATTCGATTGAGTACAAACTCCACAAGATGAGGCTTGTATATATCAAGTTTAGCTTTCATTTCAATTTTTCAATGTTAATTGTGAAAAAAGAAAAAATGAAAAATATGTATATAATTTCTGTTTGTAAATGGAGCTGTGTATTTATGGCTAGCATCTTAGATGCTGTCACTTCTGGAGTGACTTAGTTCTGTTTTTGAATGTAGCTCTGTATATTTCTATTGTGCTGTTAGACCTGTTTGCTGTTTCATAAAACGTGTTCTGAGAAATAGGAATTGCTAACTATTTGATGGCAACACACCAGACGTTAAAAGAAAAAATGGTGCTGAAAAAAAAATGTTAGCATCTTATAGTCAGCTATTCCAAATCTTGTGAGATTTTATGCAGGTCAAGATAAATTTTACTTTTCTGTTGTATAATGATTTAAAAGAGTATTTTGTACACAATCAAACTTCTCGTCACATAATCAACTTCAACTAAATTTTTCAATTGTTTGGCTGGAACTTAGGAGTTCGTTAAATTTTCACTAAATTTAAATCCTTTTTTTTTTTTTTTTTGACTTGTGAGATTTTATGTAACAGGCTGTGTGCGTTACTGTTCATAAAACTCTTGTCCTAAGAAATAGGAACTGCTCACTATTAGAACTTTTATTTTATAGGATTATTTGAGAAATTCGATTGAGTACAAACTCCACAAGATGAGTCTTGTATAGCAGGTCTCTTTTAACTTGTCAGAAAACATATGATCGACGAGCATATGATCTCAATACTTAACCTACAAAGGCTGAATCTCGCAGATTATTGAAAAGGTCTTTTAAAAAGTTATTCTTTGAAAGGTCTTCTTTAAAAAGGTCTTTTAAAGACTTTAAAGGTCTTTAAGACTTTAAAGCCTTCTGATTATTGTGTCGAAATCAATGTTTAATTATTACCAAAACAGCTGATTTCTGACAAGTTAATTGCATCCTGCTATATATATCAAGATTAGCTTACATTTTAATTTTTCAATGTTCATTGAAAATGAAAAATGAAAAAAGAAAAAAAAGAAAAAAAGAAAAATAAAAAAAGAAAATAAAAAAAGAATGAAAAAGAATGAAAAAGAAAAAAACAAAAGAAAAATAAAGAATGAAAACGAAAAAACAAAAGAAAAAATGAAAAAAAAAAAAAAAAAGAAAAAAAAGAAAAAAGGAAAAAATAAAAATTCAAAAGAATCAAAAATATATATAATTTATGTTTGTAAATGGAGCTGTGTATTTATGGCTAGCATCCTAAATGTTGTCACCCCTGGAGTGATTTTCTTCTGTAAAGGATTTTGTACGCAATCAAACTTTTCATCAAATCAATAATCACCTTCAACTACATTTTTACTGTTTGGCTGGAACTTGAGAGTTCGTTAAATTTTCACTAAATTTAAATCTATTTTTGACTTGTGAGATTTTATGTAACAGGCCCAGTGTGTTACTGTTTCATAAAACTATTTTTTGGACTTGTGATATTTTATGAACAGGCTATGTGCGTTACTGTTCATAAAACTCTTGTCCTAAGAAATAGGAACTGCTCACTATTAGATTTTTTATTTTATTGGATTGGATGAAAAATTCGATTGAGTACAAACTCCACAAGATGAGGCTTGTATATATCAAGATTAGCTTCATTTTTATTTTTCAAGGCCTAGTGTGTCTTTTATTTGTGTGCTGATTTTTTTGTATTCTTCTGATGTATAAAATCATAAAGAAAGCCCTGTATCTCTGGCTTGCATCCTAAATGCTGTCACCTCTGGTGTGACTTATTTCTGTTTGTAAATGAAGCCCTGTATTCTTGACGTGCATCTTGAATCCTGTCACACCTGGAATACCCTTCTTCTGTAAAAGCATTTGTACCCAATTGAATTTTCCATCAAATAGTCTCATATCATTTGGCTTGATTCAATCACTTGACAATAATATCGAACAAGATTCTAAAAATTTATCTCATTCAATCTTTCTTCTTATAAGGTTTGACAAGATGTCCAAAAAAAGTATCAAGGGGTTTTGTTCCACAAGCTAGTTAAACTAAAAAACTCAAATAAAATCCCCCTCATTATTTATTCGAGGTGGAACCTACCCGTAAGAGTCTCCCCACCAACCCACCATTAAAAAGCCTTATGATAAAAAAAATGAAATAAATATTGTAGTGTGTATGAGTATATTATATATTTAGAGTTATGATACTTTGCATTTACAATACATGCTACATAATTCTAAATAACTTTCTTCTACAGAGTGTTGCGTAACTCTGAGAATACCAGCAATGTGTTGTGCTTATCAAAATTGAGAGGAGAGTCCTTGGAAACATTTTCGGAAAAGTTTCCAAGTTAAAAAAAGTAGATTTCTCTATTATTCACGAGTTTATAAATTGTTGGTGTCTTAATTCTGTATCAAAATATTAAATTTCTATGTAAACTTTGCTGAAAAATGAGATCATTTTGCTGAAAATGAGATCATTATAAGTTTGAAAATGCAGTGGTAATTGAGATATTATAAATGTATAGAATTCGCGGTTTTGTTTTTTCAATTACAAAAGTTAAAACTTGATTGTTTGATTGATAAACCGACATTTTTATTGAAAGAACTTCTACAGGAGTCAATTTTGAAAGTAGAATGTCCAGTGATTCAATAGTCTAAAACTCATCTAAATCTTTAAAATTAGGATTGAAAGAAGTCAAAACCGATAAAATTTGACAAAATGATGAAATACGGTATGTAGGCCTTCCCGCTTTTTTAAGCTATTGATGATAGCCAGCTTTTAATGATAAAATATTATTTCAGTATAAATAGGTGAAGACTCGACTTATATCAATTAACTCAATTTTTTAATCAACTCAAAATGTTCATATCAATTGAACCAAGTAAATCAACCCCATCAATGTAACTTGTTTACTTTGCATGATTTATTATGCCATTTTTTGAATTTCTTATGTATTTTGTGCGTTGTGTGTATATTCATTAATGTATTTCAAGTTCCTTAACATGGAGCTGGGCTGGTGTATATGAGATACAAAAATAAATTTACTCAATTGAAATTTTCTTTTAACCTTCAAGTGCATGTGACTTGTTCAATTTGCATGATTTATTGTGCCATTTTTTGAATTTGATGTGTATTTTATGCGTTGTGTGTATATTTATTAATGTATTTCAAGTTGCAATGAGTGGAACTGGTATACTTAAGGTACAAAAATCAATCTACTCAATCGAAATTTTCTTTCAACATTCAAATGCATGTAACACCCTTCCATTCATGTCCTTTTTATTAATTTCGGCAGTGATATGACCATGAAAATATTCCATGTACAAAATATATGGCCTTGAAAACTAAATACTCCCTTGAATTAGGTTTTGGAGCATGAGTGGTAACCCGGAAAAAAAATCATGTTCTGGTAGAATTCACCTTTTAAATGTCAAGACATTTTTTCAGTTTTGTTACGTTTCTCTGATATTATGAAGCAATGTATTTCAGACTTGTTTCTAAATTCCATCTCACCTGGAATGATATTCTCCTAGAAAATATTCGTGTATTTTAAACAATTGTATTTTCCATCAAATGATCTCATGCTATTGTATTTAATTCCAATGCCTTGCAAGATATTGAACAATAATCTCATTCATTTAATTTTGTATATGGTTAGATAAGAGAATTTATCAAGGATTACAATACCACAAGTTAGTTAAACACAAAAACTGAAAAACCTTTTACTCCTCATTGTTTGCAATGGAAATCTAATTACATTTTTTCGTAAATGTACAATCCACTTCTAGGATAAAAGAAAAACAGTCCAAACACAGTCTAAAAAGCTTTCTCTCCACAATTATTGTTGATATTATTGTAGTTAGATTGCTGCATTTCCTCTGCTTCTATACTTACTTCTCTTTCTACTGTATTATGTTGATCCTCTCACATGGTGCTACATGTGCAAGGATCTGCAATGTGCATTGAATGTTTATGCTTCTATAAATGTTGTAATTTTGCTGGTGATTTGGATTTATCGCCTCTAAAACTCTAATTTCTTCTCTTTTCCTTCTATTTTATTATGTTGCTCCTTTTAATGTACTGTAGCTTTTATGCTGATTATTTTCCTTGATTGCCTCAACTATACTCTTCTATTCCCTCATCATATTCTATTATATAGCTTTTCGAACATGCTGCCATATATGTAAAAGAACATAAAATGACATCACTATTGACAATATAATAAAAAATATATCCACATTTTCTCCATCCTCAATGATAATCCATCAAGAAGCAAACTTACTCGTAGATTAAATTAAATTTACTTGGATCAAATTCAATTTTTAAGAAGCATTTCGGGTATCATACTCCCTTTGTAATGGTCTCCGCTTGGTGCCTACTCAAATGCATAGTTTAGAACCAAAAATATCAGAAAAAACTTTCTTATAGAAAAGTTGACTTGTAAGTTAGCCTACACTAGAAATGAACTATTAAAACGCATTGAACATTGATATACAGTCATGTTCATTATACCATACAAAAATCAAACTTATTTGCCATAAAATAACAAAACAATAATTCAATCCAAGGCGACTCCTTCATTGGATGGAGCATGGTTAGAAATTTGATTTTTTACAAATATTGATTTATAACTTTTTGTATTAGTGCTTGATATTTTTCGTAAACTGAATTCAATTTTTTTCCTATGTTTTATTGCCTGCTATTCTGCGGAGAGGACACTGCATAAGCAATTATGAAACTGGGAATACTGATACAACTATCCGAGTTGCAGTTCTTTATCTGTCATGAGCCACATAAGCCTTCAACTTAGAGGTGAGTTTTGCCTCTATCTTTATTTTTTAGTATTTTTTGGTTCTTCAGAACGTTTGTAGGCCTACACATGATTAAAATTATCAAAAAATTCACTTTTGGAAAAAGCCCTTGATACCTTTAGAGCCCTTGCAAAAAAACATGATTTAGGCCTATGCTATATACCTTTGGAAAAAAAACATGAAAACAGGCCCTCGGCAGTTTACTCCTTCCGTCGCTATTTTCAAAGCTAGAAATTTGTGGATTGTCTCAAATTAAAGATAAACATTGCTAGAATTCTTGTTGTACCGTAAATTTCCAATATCACTAATGAATTTTTGCCAATTGAAGGAAAATGAATGAAGTTCGCTCCATATTCATTGACTTATTAAGGAGTAGCTCATAGACCTGATCAGCGCGCTCTAGTGAGAGAGAGTGAACAACCTGGGGAGATTTTAACCATTGTGAGATAGGAACAAAATAAGATTTTGAGATAGAATTCAATTAAATCATTATGGTATCATCAATACTTTATTGCTATCTATTATTTAGTGGTTTCAAGGTGTTTTATTGAATGTATTAATTGGATTAAAGTATTTTTATCAGAATTTTCGTCATCTTGTTGCTAGACTCTTCTTGAAGGCTATGATGTTTGAAGTTTGAACTTTCCGCTTCGTGCAACAATCAATGTCACGAGTAAAAAAGACATTATTATTTCAGAGACATCAACTACTGTATTTCACACAAATAATATTCAATTCAATCACAACATTGAATAAAGTTGAGCATTTGCTTATACTTCTAAAATATTGAGCATATGCTTCATTTTCTATGAATAAAAGAGAGCAAAACCTTATGCTCATGCTCATCCAAAAATTAATTTTAGCGTTTGCTCAAAAATAGAGGTTATGCTCAAAATTGTATGAATAAACTATAGTCCGTGCAAACCTTAGTTTGCAGTATTACGTTTATGGGGCGCAGTGTTGCCGGATCTACTCATGTAGAATCTAACTCATGACCTAATGACCTTTTAAAAATTATTCATAGTATGTGAAATTATTCATAGTATGTGAAATTATTCATAGTATAATAGTAAAAACATATAAATAGGTAATTAGTGTGCTAATTTTTTCTCATTCATGTAGTTTTGATAGAATAAGAAATGTAAACAAAACAAGAGAGAGAGCAGAAAAGAGAGCGAACAGCTGTGAGTGAGGAGTAATGAATAAAATAATAAGCAAAACATGGCAACAGCGCTTCCATATCCCCATAACAAATAGCATTGCCATTTAAACGCTTACTGCAAACTAAGGTTTGCACGGACTATAGAGCATTTGCTCAACTTTTAAAGCAAGTGCTTCAAAAACGTTGAGTCTAGTCTAGAAGAGCTTTTGCTCATACTAAAATGACTCAATTAATTCAATAAATTAAAGCAAAACTGACTGCTTCAACTAACACATCAATATTTTACTGAAATGAGCTGTAAAATTCTAACCTTTCACTATAAAAACAAAGTAAGATGAATCAGCTGATGAAAAATCGTTTAAATAGGTAAGCATTTGCTCCAGATTTCAGAAGCATGAGGTAAGAGTATAAGGTAAAGATTATTCATATAAAAATGAGCAACTGCTTATGCTTCTACCTAATGCTCATAAGCAAAACCTCATGCTTCATGCTCGTGCTTATGAGCATAATTATGCTCAGTTTTTATTCATACGGCCCATTATATTTACATCTTATATTTTCCATATTTCATCTATTTAATATTATATTTTATATCACTACATATCTCACCCTCTTGTTCACGGCCAAGTGTTAATGGAAAGGATGTCCTTGGACATCCTTTTCCAAGAATGGACATTGACATGTCCAAACTTCGCCGTTTCATGTAGATAAATCTCACTTATATCAACATTTTCACATTGCATATAATACTTATATTGTTAAAAATTATTAGTCATATTCATAAAGTTAAAAATTATGTTACTCATACGTACAACTTCTGTAATCTAGAATCTAAGCAGTTATAATTATTGTTATCTACATGAATAAAGTAATCCAATCTAATCTAATCTAACCTCTTTTGGAAAGGAATGCTTTTGGAAAAAGGATCAAATTAAAATATTATCTTTGTTTCTTTTCTCTTGAAGAGACAACTGAAGTGTTATTAAACATCGTAGCTTTGATTTTATAAGTTACTGGAATATTTTGGCTGAATATTTATCAAATACGTTGGGTTTAAAAACAGGCATTTTTACATTTGATTCAATGATAACCAAGCTTCAATCCCCTCAGGTTGTTCTCTGTCTCTCACTTGAGCGCGCCGATGTTTGTGAGCTACTCCTCAATATTGTCATTTTCAAGTTGAATGATCAAATTTCTAAGGTTGACTTATTCAGCAATTCTACAGATCTTTCTGAACAATTTGGTAACATTTTCATGATAAAAGCTATTTAACGGTTGGTTGTTAAATAGCGTTTTGATCCCCTTCATCCGCGCATTGCAAAAATCACTTCTTTTGTATAAATTCAGACATATATGATTCCCACATTATATATATAGAGGTATTTATCCAAAGCTATATAATTCCAAGAGATGACACGTCTCATGAGGTGTCATGGGATATAGTCCCAAAACTATAGTCCCGAAATTACTAAACTTTGATTGCTGGTAGTGTTGTTGATGTTCTATTATGAGTTTGAGGATAACTAGGAATTTATCTTGAAACTAAACTGCAAAAAATAAATGTCTCGTCCATGATTGATTACTTAGTTTCAGGTTTTTCTGTAGTAGCGAAAGTGATCAATACTCTTTAATGTAGTAGATATCCATTCGAAGCTGTTACCATTATCTTTGATTTATGGGAGAACTGATTTTTGGTTGTCACGTCATTATCAATCTCAAACGAACTTGACAAACACTCCTTAATTTTTCAATGTATAAATTGTAATCAATCTAAGCCAGTATTTCAGCTAAGTTATGTGATTTGTAAATAATTTATTATAATAAAAACGTAATTTATATTATTTCAAACGTATTATTGAAACTACAGAAATTTTTTGCATGTTGAATTCAAAGTTTTACATATGATAATCACCTTTTTTAAAGTCTATATCACAGATTTTTGGAAATTGTTGATTCAATCGGTTGATTTCCTCAAATCAATGATTCAAGGGAAGCGGCTCTTGTACTTCACTTGCTTTGCATGTCATTACATTTTTCATATGCTCATATATATGTTCGTATGTATCTATATTTTTGTATGCTCATGTAAGTTAGTTGATAAGTCGCTTAAGATACGGTATTTCATTTTCTAATTCAATTATTTAATTAAATTCTTTTAAATTAATTATTATAAATCAACAAAACAATATTTGTTGTTACAGTATTTGTTTTCAACAAACATGCATTGATACAAACAACTCGATTGTTTCAAGTTTTGAAAATTGATGCCAAATTGGATAAAAATTAGTGGTTCCATATTTTTGGCTTGTATGTCCATTTTGCCAAGGAGTTTGTTGGATTTTTGGGATGGATTTGAAAAAGAATAGTGAAAGATTGTACGTGTGGTGTAAAATGTTTTTAATATTATTATTATTTGTTTTTATTTTAAAATAAATCCATGCAATTTTCCTTTTGCAGAGAGATGAAAGAAAATGAAGCAGTGGTTTTTTGGAGATTGAAACCACCGCAACGCACGAATGATGCTGTGAAGCGAGCGAAGTGAGTTTTGAAAATGGTTTTTTGCCATGAAATGTGTTGAATTCTAGGGATAGATTTAGACAAGAGTAGTGAAAGATTGTACGTGTGGTGTGAAATGTTTTGAATATTATTATTATTGGTTGTTTTTATTTTGAAATGAATCTATGCAATTTTCCTTTTGCAGTGAGGTGAAAGGGAATGAAGCAGTGGTTTTTTTAAGATTGAGACCACCGCAACGCACTGAATAATATTTTGAAGCGAGCGAAGTGAGTTCTCATCAAAGGTCTTTACGGCTTTGGTAAGTAATCTGTTTGTGTTTTCAATTGCTAGCAATTTCATTATGCTGTTGACTACAGAGACTGTATAATAACAGTGTGGTCATTGGTAGGAATGGGTACATAATATTGTATTGGAATATTTTTTATTCCCGCCAAACTTCTGCCAAATTTTTTAATTGCATGAGATTACAGGCAAACATGTAACTTATTCACTAATTTTTCAAACTTATTTCGAGAGAAACATCAAAAATAGCTTCCCTGACATTTGAAATATTGTCTCTTACTCTTGGTATTGTGTTAGAAGCTTAAAATAATAAAAACTAACACTGGCAAAGTCTAATTGTGGGTAAGAAGTGAAACACTCAACATAACATAATATGATCTCAATGTTGAGGTTCAATTCAATACAAATATTATACAATGCAATTAGTATTACGGGAATTGGCAAAAGTGTGGAGGATTTGTCCGAGCTAACCAATCAAAATTGTGACATCAAACGGCCACACTGTTATTATACAGTCTCTGTAGTGTTAATATACATGATCAAATTTTCCATCCGATCCAATAAAATGAAAGCTTGCTAGATCCAAGCAACAGCTTGCTAGTAAATGTCAGCAGGCAAAAGTCAGCTCTTCAAGTCAAGGGCATTTCATTGGTCATGAATGAACGTTTTCACAAAATGTTGCGGTAGATTTATTTTTCAATGCTCTTCGGTTGCATAAATTTGCTCTAATGTAAACAGTGGAAGGCTGCTTTTTGGTCTCATCTCATCTCTTCTTCTACTAGGTACTTCTTGACAAACTAGGACTTCCCAGGTCGCACAAAACTGCGACTATTGAACTGCTTGAAATAGTTTCTAATTCTCCTCCTCCCCTCCTCCCTCTTCACCACAATCTTCTTCACCCTCTTCTTTTTCTCATTCTTCTTATGCTTCTTCTTTTCCTTTATCTTCTTCTTCTTCTTCTTCCCTCTCTTCTTCTTCATCTTCTTCATCTCATCCTCATTCTCTTATAATGAACATGTAATTATTGGAGACGAAACGGAGATGAACATGGAGACGAAAAGCCGTCGGTCCCGACTGTCTAAAAACAGTCGTCATCTCTCATCATCACCCCTCTCATTACCCACGCACAAGCCTAGAGCTCATGTGGGCATCACCCTTAAAAAAAATGATTAGAGAATGATAATGCAGTTGATTTTTCTAATTATTTAGCTAAAATAGATTGTTCTGGTAACACTATTTCACTTGACTTTGTAATTTCAATTTGATTCAGTTTGTCGTCGATCCCACTATGTTGCTGTCCTCGATTTATCGCCCGGTCAAATTTAATAGACGTACGAACAACACCAGGCATAAGTCTTTGATTATTTTTCAATGATGAAGCTAAATGCTTTTTTTTAAAGTAGCAATAACTCGCAACTTATTTGATCAGGTATCACTCATTTCGTCCTGTTTGAAAACTCTTTGTAGGCTGAGGCTTACCTGCTGGTTACCAATGATAGCCTATCTCATGCGTTATTTGTACTACGGATATTGAAGCATTGTTAATTTGCGATTCCATTGCATACTAAACTTGAACCTCGGTCTACCAAATGGTACCTTTGTCAATTTACTGAAATGTAGGTCGAGTATAGTGTCAGAGCTAAGGTCAATGAACTTGATTGCAAGTGGGCCTAGGCCTACCTGTTGGCTGTCAGTTTTTATTTCATTTTTTATTGTTTTATGTGAGTCTACTTGTAACTATGAATAGGTATTAAATTTGTTTTTCTTCTTCTTTAGGAATTGAGGAGAGAGACACACATCACACACAAACAAAAAGAGGAGGATGAGTCGCACTCGATTTCATGACAAAGATTAGAACTGAAGGAAAATTGATAAAATTTATGATAAAAATATGAAACAAGTGAAAAGTGTACTAAGAGATTGAATGGACTCGAATGTGGTTTTATCACAATGAACTAAGTTATCATTTTTGAATACTAGCAATTGAGTTTGAAAAGAAACTATGAATTGATTGCTATTGAATTGTGTATGTTCTGTTTTGTATGGTCTATTGTATTGTGTATGTTATGTTTTGTGTGGTGTATTGTATATGTTTTATTTTTTTATGACAATAAATACAAACGGGGTGGGTGTGGGACTTTTCAGGCATCGTTGCAGACTTGGAGAGAGGCCTTGCTTCGCAGAACTTCAAAAAGGTAAATTAGCTCTGGGCCGATTTCAACACTGTTCATACAAGATTTTTCCAAATTTTCATCTTGATATTTGTACCTTAAATTCTTCAACTTCTATTAATAATCCTAAAATCAATCAAGCGGCATCTTTCGATGTAACCTGTGAAAATTTCAATTATTATTGTAAATTGAAAATTATTTTCTTTTAATTGAATTGACATTCTTTTCTTTCAGTTGATAAAAAGAGAGCCTCCAGTTCCAAGAAGTATTGTCAATCACTTTTTTTATAGTTGTTTATTTTTAATTCATACATAATATCTTCGAGCTCATATATCAGTATATTCGAGTCACCATTATCTTCTCACTAACTTAATTGTTAATGTCTTGTTGAACAGTTGAATCGGTCCTGGGCGACTCAAATTTGAAAACCTTATTACCGTACGAAATAATTGATATTGCATGTCTAGACCGTTGGCCGATTCTATTCTCTAGTAGTTATTCCCTTATACATATACCGCCTAGTCTGAGCGTCGTCATTTGAAAACACATGCTGAGCCGCCGAGCGATGAGTTGCTTTTCGATGTGAAGTTTCCAGGTGTGAGTAGTGCCTTAAGCCCGGTCTAGACGCAACGATAAGTTTGTCAAACTTATCAGGATTATTTTAAATTGTCATAAAACAGCTGATTTAACGTTAGTAAACGAGCGTATCAATCAGCTGTTTTCTGACAAGTTAAATAGATCCTGCTAAATAGCAGGATTATTTTAAATTGTCAGAAAACAGCTGATTGATGTAAGCTTGTTTCTTCTTCTTCTTCTTTTCCTTTAGCTTTTCCCTATTCGGGGTCGCTATTCCGTATCTTCCTCCTCCACACCATTCTCTCCCCGGCTTCTTCATCTGTCAGCTCCTTTTCCCTCATGTCCCCTGCAACACAGTCTCTCCATCTCCTCCTTGGTCTCCCCACTGGTCTACTAACACCCCTCCACCTGCATTCTACTCACTCGCTTTCCAACGTAGTCCTCTTCCCTCCTCACAACATGACCATACCACTGCAACCTTCTTTCCTGGACCTGAACACTCCACCACCCCAGCCATCTCTCTTATCCTTTCATTTCTGATCCTATCCCTTTTTGTCTTCCCAAGCATCCATCTCAGCATTCTCATCTCTGCCACATCCATCTTCTTCTCCTTGTAAGCTTGATTACAAGATTTCATCTTCTTCTTGATGTAAGCTTGTTTACTGACGTTAAATCAGCTGTTTTATGACAATTTAAAATAATCCTGATGAGTTTGACAAACTTATCGTTGCGTCTAGACCGGGCTTTAGACAAAGACAATCTGAACGCTCTATCTTCCAATAGTCCTGCCTACATTCCCCCACCATAGTTGTCAATTGAACATTGAGTGTTGAATGCAGAGAGTGTAAAGTCACAGTGTGGCCATTTGAAGCACTCCATGAAAATGAATGATCATATTTTTTCCCGCCGCCGCCATACTTTTGCCAAATTTTTGAATTTTGATATGGAATTATAGACAAAAATAAACCCATTTACTCATTTCTCGAACTCATTTTGAGAGAAACAACATCAAGACTAACTTTTCTACCATTAAAAATAGTCTTCCTACTCTTTGTATTGCTTTAAAAACTTGAAATGATGAAAACTAATACAGGCAAAATGTAGGTTAGAAGTGAATTTTATATCATAACATATATGATCTGCTTTTCATTCCAATGCAAATTTTATGGGAATTGGCAAAAGTATGGCGTATTTGTCGGAGCTAACCAATCAGAAGTATGACATGTGATGTCCACACTGTGACTATACACTCTGTAGTGTGAAGGCATATGACAGCCATCTATTGCAGGATTTCGGAACTAATCTAACCGTTACGAATATCCCGTAAGGCTGGAGGTCTAGAGTTGGTTTATGATATTCCAAAGTTATAGATAGGCCTTCTTCTTCTTAAGTTAACAGCCGTTGGGCTGGTTGGCAGCATCTCTCCACGCTTCCCTGTCCATCCGCCATCCTTTTCATGTTGCTGTAGGTGGCACATCTCATATCCTTCAAATGTTGTTCTGTGTACTCCAGTCTTGGCCTTCCTCGCATATTCTTTCCTTCATTCATCCCCTCTATTATTAAGTCAGTCCCTCATGCCGAAGAATATGACCAACTAATTGTGCTCTTCTCTTTTTTATTTCTTTCAGCAGACAACCTTTCTCTCCAACTCTTTGAAAAACCTCCTCATTCGTAATCTTCTCTCTCCAGCTAATTCTCAGCATTCTTCTGTAGCACCATGTTTCAAATGCAGAAATTCTTCTCTCTTCTTTTATACCCATTGTCCAAGCTTCACTTCCATAAGTTGCAATGCTCCATACATAAGTCTTGAGCAACCGTTTTCTCACCTCTAGACTCAACGTTTTTGCAGTAAACACCCTCTTTTTATTGTTGAAAGCATTCTTAGCTTGGTGGATCCTGCTGGCAATGTCTTTGCAACTTCTTCCATCATTTGTTATTTTGCTTCCCAGATAGGTGAACTCCTTTACTTCTTTTATGACTTCATTCCTTAGTCTTATTCCTGTTCCATTCTCCCTGTTTCTGCTACATACAAACTAGTATTTTTGTTTTGAGTGTGTTTATTTTCATGCTGTATTCTTTTTCCATGATTTCATCCATCATACACAATATTCTTCCCAGATCCTCTTCATTTTCTGCCACAACTGCTATGTCATCTGCAAATCTCAGCATGTCTATTTTTTCACCATTGATTTTCACTCCCACATTCACTTCCTCCCTCACCCTGTCAATTGCTTTTTGAACATATACAGGTTAAATAAATATGGGGATAAGGAGCAACCTTGTCTTACACCTTTTTGGATGGAGGCAGACTCTTCTCTATTACCACAGCGAATAATTCCAGTTTCTTGGGTGTAAATTTTATAGATGAGCCTTCTGTCTCTAAAGCTTATGCCAGTTTGGTGTAGGATGTGGAATAGTGTTTTCCAACTGACATTGTCAAACGCTTTCTCAAGGTCAACAAATGCAATGAATGTCGGTTTTCCTTTTTTCATTTGTTTTTCGATCACTTGTCTCAGTGACAGGATTGCTTCTCTTGTTCCTAGTCCTCTTCTGAAGCCAAACTGGTCATCAGACATTTGTTTCTCCATCCTTCTTAGAATAATTCTGGTGATGAGTTTTGATGCATGACTTACTAGACTTAATGTGCGATATTCTTGACATGATTTTGCATTAGCTTCCTTTGGTAATGGCACTATTATACATTTCACAAAATCTTCTGGTAGCTCCCCGGTCATGTATATACTGCAAACCAAGTCATACAATGCTTCTTTCAATTTTTCTCCTGACTTTTTCAATAGTTCACTTTGTATTTCATCCACTCCTGGGGCCTTTCTTTCTCATTCAAGCCTTCTCAAATTCTTCCCTCATTATTGTTGCTCCTCTATCCTCCATTTTCGACTTCATCCTCTCTCTCTATATGCAATTCTCTATTATCACCTTCATACAATTCTTCAAGATACTCTTTCCATCGTAATGTAATACTTTCTTCATCATACTTTAGTGTTCCATTTTTGTCAGTGATGCTCATTGTCTTGGCTTTCCTTGGTTCAAAGTATCTCCTCACCTCTCTGTATGCAATTTCCACATGACCTTTATTCAAACTGTTCTCTATGTGTTCACAAATTTCTTTCAGATGCTCTTCTTTGTCTTGTCTTGCTTTTCTGATAATTTTATTTCTCAGAATCTTATACTTTCTTTTTCCTTCATCATCCTTGGCGTTTTTGTATTTTCTTCTTTCCTCAATCATTTCCACAACTTCCTGGCTTATCCATTCTTTCCTTTTTCCATGTTTCTTTCTCCCAAGTACAACTTTGGCTGAGTGTGCCATGTTTTCTTTTATTTTGTTCCATTTCAGTTCCACTCCTGGTTGTCTTACTTCCGCAGCTATCCTGTCTGTTTCCTCCATATATCTTGTTTGTGTGAACTCATCTTTCAATTTTGATAAGTCCCATTGTTGTTTTTGTGCTTTGGGTTCTAGTCTTTTGAATTTGAGTTCGCAATCCATTGCCACCAGATTATGGTCACTGTTAACATCAGCTCCAGGATAACTTCTACTGTCCTTTACTTGATTCCTGAACCTCTCTCTAACCAGTATATAATCAATTTGTGCTCTTCTAATATCACCAGGTGCTTTCCATGTGTATCTTCTTCTTGGATGATGGGCCTATAGATAGATAGGCCTACAAAGCACAAAACGACAATGTAAGCAAACCCAATTCGAACACCACCAGTAACCTGTTCAAGTAAGTAGTCTCACGGTTCAGTTTACCTGCCTTCAGCAAACTGATCGTCTACTGGTATCGAGAGATCCAGCCATTACAGCTCAGTGACGAGGAAATTCATGAAGAGCTGGTTTTGATTTTTACGCGCATTTTGATCTGCGCAGCGATATTGCTATTGTCTACAGATACTGTATAATCACAGTGTGGCCATAGAATGTCTTGCTTTTGATTGGTCAGGTCGGTCAAATCCACCATATTTTTGCCAACTTACTATGAAGGGCCTGGTGACATACGATTGTGGTTTGCTTCACTTGAAATGAGGAAGATTCTATTGCTAATAGTAAATCTATTGCTAGTGGTTTACTATATTCTAGCTCGTTGACTTGAGCAGGAGCACCCAGAGAGCATGACAAGAGGAGTAGCTGCTAGACCTGATCAGCGCGCTCTAGGTGAGAGAGAGTGAACAACTTGTCGGGATTTTAACCATTGTGAGATAGGGACAAAACACGATTTTGGGATAGAATTCAATGCTATCTATTATTTAGTGGTTCAAGGTGTTTTAATGAATGTATTAACTGGATTAAAAAATAGTATTAACTGGATAAAAGTACTTTTATCAGAATTTTCGTCATCTTGTTGGTAGACTCTTCTTGCTAGGTTGGGTTTTTGAAGTTTGAACTTCCCGCTATGTGTAACCATCGGTATCTTATGTATTCCATCGGTAACATTATTATTCCAGAGACATGAATTATTTCACACAACTCCATACTTCATCTATCATCTTCAGGGACCTGACATCTCAGGGACTGGAAGTAAGAGAAATAAGGTGTGTAGGATGACTTTAGTTTCCGGACGGACTTTTAGCGGTGTATTTGAAAACATCGTAAATTGATAATAATTACAACTGATTCTGATTGAATAGCGGATGGTTCAAAAGCTTGATTCACGCATAACGATATTAGATCAATGATATTGAAGAATAATCCGAAAGTTTGATACACGCGTAACGATATTAGAAGTTGAGCATTATTAGTGAATTAGTGAATAACCATTCTAACCTGTAGTAGAGAATCATACCTACTTCTACTCAAACCAACCTAAAAAACAAAGAATCTAACAAAAATTTTATATTTTGCCGTAAATATCAACCATATTCTCTCAACAGTTTTGATTTATACCGCAAAATATACCATAAACTTTTAAAAGTCTTTATGAAAATGAAACTTAACCTAAAAGCTCTGAATTCAAATACAGCGCCAAAACTCCGTCCGGAAACTAGAGACTCAGCCGGAAACTAGAGACTCAGCCTACACCCCTTTTTAACATGGGGAAGATACAATATTTCCACTCCGTCTATGACAGCCCCCTGATCATCTTCATCTTCATCATGTGCAACAATCAATGTCCGGAGTAAAAAAGACATTATTATTCCAGAGACATGAATTATTTCACACAAAAAATATTTAATCCAATTACAACATTATATTTACATCTTATATTTTCCATATTTCATCTATTTACGTTCAATATTATATTTTATATCAGTACCTATCTCACTCTTTTTTGGAAAGGAATGCTTTTGGAAAGAGGATCAAATTAAAATTATATTTGTTTCTTCTCTCTTAAAAAGGCAACTGAAGTGTTCTTGAACATCCTAGCTTTGATTTTATGAGTTACTGGAATATTTTGGCTGAATATTTATCAAATACGATGGGTTTGAAAACAGACATTTTTACATTTGATTCAATGTTAACCTATCTTCAATCCTGCCAAGTTGTTCCTCTGTCTCTCACTTGAGCGCTGATGTTTGGCAGCTACTGGTCTATACATACATACATTCCGGGCAATTTCGTTTACCGCTATTGGCAACACTGAATTCAAAGCACTTTTACAAAATTTACTGTTTCTAGGTTAGATTTAGATTAGCCTATTTCCAGTATATTTCTTCAGTTATTTATGAGATATAATATTACTTCAAATATATTTATTGCTGCTGGTATCTTATTCTTTACTTTTGATTTATTAGTGACTTGTTAATTCACTGATGAAGTCATTCTTTCCGCTTTTAGGTTATGCCTATCACAGTACGTCACCTCATTCATGTAAATAATCGCCAGCATTAGTTTTCAAATCTATTAAATAATTCGACGAACAGATCCGTTTTCTTTAACTTAAAAATGAGTAATTTTCCAGTGCCAAAGTGTCCCAGTGAATTATGTTTTAGCAGCAATGATTTTACTCGAGTAAGTAACTTAATTCAAATTATTTTCATTTTTCCTGACAGGGGCGTTTAATAGCAATAATTTTTATGATAATGGCTAGGGAGGCAATATTTTCTCAGGTGATGATTTAGAAATGTATGATATTAGATACCCTACTGGTACGTGAATTTCACTTTGCCTACCGGTATTTTTGTGATTGTGATCATAAGCCTACTCTCTAGTAGGCTACTTATGTAAATATAGGAGTGTGCTCGTATGGCTTTTGTGATTTGTTATATCAATACTGGATATTGATTTTATCGGTGGGGAATCCAAGAGCAGTCTTGAATATAAGTTACTAAGGCCCATTCTACACGAGCGTGAAAACCGCGATGGGACCGTCGCGTCACCGCGCCAATATTTTTTGCAAACTATACGTGGCGGGATCCCCGACGCGGGGTTGACGCTCGTGTAGAATGGGCCTTATCCACATGATCACTCAGCAACCGCTCTCAACGAGCGACCAAACCAAACACTGCCTCGCAAAATATTCTCTAGTGTAACCCTAAGTATATTAAATAATTATATAAAAATAGATAAATAATTTTAGTATATTTCAGGATAATCTGTAAGGAGGGAATAAGCAGAGGAAGTATAAGGAAATTTGAGCGAGGAAATGGTGGTGACACATGTGAGGATAAAAAAGTCTGAGCTATTGTGATTGTTCTTTGAAGATGAACGGTACAAAATTACAATTTGAACAGCTCTATACAGATTAAAAGATTCAGTTAGTTTCGTACTTGATTCATCAGCTTAAACGGCTGTTCAGTTTTGAGCTAGCATGGGAGAGAATGATATATTATAGGTATCAGATTTCTGAACTGAATTGATATTGGTATTATAAGGGTGAAATTCAACATGATATAGGAAAGGTTATTAGGATATATATCCTTTATGATATAGGATATTAGGAAAGGTGACAAATCCAAAAATTTCATGGGACAAGAAAAAATCCCAAGAATTGAACACCATAATATACAATCACAATGAACCAAAGATTAGTTGAGAGGTATTTCGAAGTAGAATGGCCTATAAATCTAAGATGATTTTGTGTCTTTACTTACTCTCTGGCTATAAAAATATTGATTCATTCGGCTTATTTATATTTGTAATCTCAATTGATTTTCAATTCAAACAAAGCCAATTGTTAGAGAGAATTAATTGTATTCATCCAAAAGAGTGAATGTTAATACACTAATGTAATAATAATTGTTTTTTCAGGAGAGCTTTTCTGTTGATAATTTTCTACAAGAACACAGAAACAAAGCTAACTTGGAGCGAATGCGAGATGATCTCGGAGTCTACTTGAAAGTGCTGAGATCAGCCATGATTGATCTCATCAACAAAGATTACACAGACTTTGTTAATCTATCCACCAATCTGACTGGACTTGATAAAGCAATTGATAATATACAAACACCATTGGGACAGCTGAAGGACGAACTCATGGTAATGCTATCCGATCTAGCCTACACACAATGCTACTCAAATAAAAAAACTATTTTTGCATTGATAAATAATAAATTACGGTAGTTTCCTGTTAGACGTTACGTCTAGGCATTTAGAAATATCGATAATCGATATCGAACTTCAAAAGTATCGATTCTCCTCTTCCCAAATCAAAGATTTGATATGGAAGGAAATCCATTATTTCATATTCCTTATAATTTATTAAAAACATTTAATTTATAAATCCATAAATTTTATAAAAATCATTATAAAATCTATTTTCATGATAATCCATAATTTTTTATTATTTTTTAATGTTATATATGGAAGGAAAACGTTAAATCGGAGAATTAAGATAGATTTGACACTCTTATATCGGACGGACATATCCGCTTTCATGCCTTTGTTGTGATTAAATGTTTTGTTCGTTGATAATAACTGATATTGGTACTTTCCTGTTAGACTAAGCTACTAAAACCACTGGAAGTAGTCCAGCATGATCACTTATAATATAACGTCTGTCAAAAAAACATTATAGGCACATTATCTATAGTCGCGGTTATGAAATAAGCGGCTGAGGGATTTTGCTTGGTTGTCAGATGGAAATGGTAAACAACGTAAGGTCAAAAATAGCTCGCTCTCAGCACAACGTGGCAACGTTGAGCTTCCAGTGTTGCCTAGTACTCGCTTCCCCTACATGATTTGAGTAGTGAGTTGGCAAGATTTGCCAACAGCGCAGAATCTCTCAGCCGCCTTATTTTGTGAGCGCGACTGTAGTAGCATTGTAATGATAGTTTTTCATTACTAGAAACAAGTACATAATGATGCGGTTGAAAGACAAGGTTTTGAAGACAATAAAGAATCAGTTGAAAAGACTGTTACTTGTTCCGCTTAGAAATTCATTTCTTTATTTTACTTTTAGCAAGTCCAGCTGAATGTGAATGAAGCGATGACTGAAGTGTCGTCACTGCTGGAAAAGCGGAGACAAATTGAGGAGCAGAAGCGCATTCTGGCGAGTGCCAGCAAAGTTAACACCTCGCTGAGGAAGTTGGCCAACCTGCTGCTGTCAGCTGATAATTCGCTCACCGTCATGCAGCGAGCTGTCTCTGATTACAGCCAGATCAAATTCCATATTGCCCGGTGCCAGAAGCTTCTGAATGCTTCTGATAAATTGGTGAGTGCCTCTCACTGTTTTCTTAAAACTTCACATCTATTTTTTAAATTTTGTAACTTTCTACAATTACAATCTCACATAACAATCAATTCTTGGAGTTTTCGAGAATCCGACATTACTTTGAAAATAAGGATTTAAAAGCTTTGGTTTGAAGGAAAAGCACTATGGCACATAAGCACCATCTTCGTTTGATTTGAGTTTAGCAAAACAATAAATTATTTATTTTTCAAAAAAACTAATACTTTAAATACAAATTTACAAACATCTACAGTTATTAATTCAGAATTGCGTTAGTAAGAGGTTATACAGTATACTACATGAGTTTCTGTGTGGAAAATTGACCTACTCCACTATGGCAAGCCATGTTCTAGCTAGAGTATGTTTGATTTTTTGTGAACGAATGAGTGATTTGTAAGTGTTAAGTAAGAAGGTGTATTGTGTATTAGAACGCAGTTACACATTATGATGTTGTTGCCTTTGGTACAGGAGATAGCTCAGTCCTGATGTGATGCAATGTAATTCTCGAGATACCAGTTGGGATTTCGGCTCTGGGAATTGTAGGTGCGTTTTTAGTGAGTAGGAATATACTACAATCCCAATTGGCGCCTTTATAAGGGATTATCTTACCAAAAATTAAAACTATTTCCATTTCCATTGTATTTGATAAATTTCGAATGATCTTATAATCTGTTCACAAAACGAAATAAATATTCTCTATCAACTCTAATATTCTCTATATATTATATTCTCTATCAACACTTCAATTATCTTGGCTTTGGTTCATCAGATACTCTGAATAAAATAAACTTTTAATAAATTTGAAATTCATTACTTTTAACTATTTAAAATTTATTTGATTTATATCTTTCTACAGAAATGTGATCAGCTTGGACAGAAACTCACCAACATGATTGACCATAGATTCATTTCATGTATAATTGACCAGCAATATCAGAATCTGCCAACACTACTAGGTAAGAATGCAAAATTTGATTAATTCGCCGTTTGAATTAGATGAATAATATTTCTAATTAGATGATGAAGTTATACGAATGTCAGTTCACACTTGATTTACTGTGGACAGTGATTTGATATTTAAGTTTTGTTTTTCAATTAGTATACAGGGTGTCCCAAAAAATAGTGATGCCAGTACTACCACGGTATTCTACAAGTCAAAACAAACAGAAAATGTCGTTGGCAAAATGCTGATTTCTCCTTAGTTTACCTGTAATCCGCCATTTTGTGTTTTTAATATTTTTCATCATATCTCGTTGAAAAAACAAGATTTCCCCATGAAATTTGGTAGGGGTATAATTAAAGGCGTGGTTTACAAAATACATATATCAAAAAATTTCAATATCTGTTTTTTCCAAAATGGCGACCGACTAAACTTTTCAATTCGATTTTACTGGAGGAATATTACTTTTTACGATAAAACGTTCAAATACAAAAATGTAGAGAATTTTATGGCAAATAAAATGGTATATAATTTTAAAGAATCGGATAATAAATAACCGAGATATGGCTATTTGAAGATAACCACTTCTGTGTTTCTTCATTTCTTCAGCAGTGAGACATGAGAATAAATTCATGAATGCAAAACATATGTTTGCCTATCTTTGTCACTCGAACGTTCTCAATTTATTATTGGATGGAACAACCAATTGATGAATTTCATGAATGTGAAAATATGATACAGTATAGCAGGATCCATTTAACTTGACATAAATCAGCTGTTTCAAAGAGCGATATCACAATACTTGACCTACAAATGCTGAATCTCGCAGATTATTGAAAAGGTCGTTAAAAAAGTTATTCTTTGAAAGGTCTTCTTTAAAAATGTCTTTTTAAAGACTTTAAAGGTCTTTAAGACTTTTAAGCCTTTTGATTATTGTGTCGAAGTCACTGTTTAATTATTACCAAAACAGCTGATTTATGTCAAGTTCTGTTTGTTTTGACTTGTAGAATACCGTGGTAGTACTGGCATCACTATTTTTTGGGACACCCTGTATATATTATATTAGTATAATATATTCAAAGTGAATTATATTCATACTAAATAATTCCTATTTTTGCATGGTTCTTGTATATTTTCATCTCAAGTTTAAATTGATTGCTATTTTGACTAACGGTAGCCGGAGTCTGCTTCTCAGTAGCAGAAGCGAAAACCTACCTTGACATTATAGGATACCAATCGTGGTGTTGTATAATCGTTGCAAATTATATTGAATCATTGGATCAAGATAATACTGATATTGAAAATGTTATTATAATGATAAGACAAATATTAATTGAAATTTGTAAATGAAATAATGAATATTAATAGATAAATGATAGAAATAAATACGTGTATGAGTTCTCCAAAAACATAATTAACTTATAAAATTAAATTAATGGAAACTTTATAGTAACAAGATTCCAGAAGACTTAATGACTCGAATCATCTACTCCAGACGATTTTACAGTAAATAAAGAACTCTGTTCCTTGCAGTTCCGATTCCTCCTAGATCTTACTCTGAATTAGTTTTTATTCTTTGTCTTCATCTAATGAGTTCCGAATATTAATTTATAAGGAAAAAATGAAATCTTTTAGATTTGAAAACGAAAGCGTTTGTTGAAAGATGTTAAGGAAGACATTAGGAAGCTGGGCGCCAGGGGTTGAAGGCTGCTGATAGAGAAGAATTTTAAAGGAGGCCAAGGCGTATAGGTACAATATACGAATAGGTACAATTTTTTTGTTTGAAAAAGATGCTATTTTGACCAACGGTAGCCGGAGTCAGCTACTCAGTAGCAGAAGTGAAACCCTACCTTAAAGGATAATCGCTTTGAGAGAATCGCTAATATTGTGCTTTGTATTTATTTCAATATGTAATGACCAAATAAATAAAATTCATATCAGATGACTTCGGCTTCAATCTTAGACGATGTTCATTATTCTTCTTTCTCTTAGACAGAATTATTCCTCTTTAGAAATTTTATCAAAATCAGAAAGAGAAGACGTTTTGGACTCTGTCTGTGTTTTCATCCTATAAGTTATATTTTGTACTCGATCAATAAATAACTAAATAGACGTTGACTTGTCATCTCAAACTTGAACTGTGTGCTTGTTGCAGGCATGTACCTGACGTTGGGCAGGACAGCAGACGCTGAACAGCTGTATCGGAGAGACGTGGTGGCGCCTACCATGGCGAAGTTGATCAACGAAGAAGCCCTGGCCGGACAGCCAAGGGGACTGCAGGGCCTCTACCACTCTATCATCACATTCATCAATGAAGATATGAAGCCACTACTGGCGCTAACTGCTACTTCATCCAATAGGTGCGCTCGCTTTTATGACATGAAAATATATTCAATCATCACTTACTTACTTCTTTACCAGCGCTACAGTCCTACATACACAGCTACAGTCTACACAGTCATACACAGCTACACGCGCTACAGTCCAAAGAACTTAGGTCTCCAACACCTCTTCTTTCCACCTTTCCACCAACCTCTATCTGCAACCCATGTTCTCATTACCATGATGCGTAGATCTTCTTGAATGTCATCAAACCATCTTTTCTTTGGTGTACCTTGTCTTCTCCTTGAAAACAGCCTCCATTTAATCATTACACTATTGTAAGTTTATGAATTATATACTGGTAAAATTACAGGAGATACAGTTTCCAAGGTACCAGTCATTTCCATATTTATTGAGGGAACATCTTTATGAGAATGCTTATTTCAATACAGTACAGTAAAAGTGTAATAAAATGAGATGTAGAATAGAATGACTGCCTTCATTTTCTACCTGGGAGGGCGAAGTTACACTCTCTAATACTTACACTCAATTAACCCTCAAGATATTGTAGAATAATAAGGTTTTTGTAATTTATTTACCTCCATACTGTATATTCATGCCATGAACAATTGAACGTCATGATCAACTGGTAATTCATGTTGATATTGTGTCCAAATTGATTTGTTGAAATTGAGTGATAGCAAGGAATAGGATCATATGTTTCAAATGTTGTTTAACTTTGTTCTGTTTTTACAGGTCGTCTCCAGCAATAAAAGGATTTCAATTTGTAGTGAACAGCTGTTGGCCCGAAGTTGAAGAGCGTCTCGAAATGAATCTTGCGTCTATTTTCGCACCTGGTAATCCAGAACTTTTCTTCCAGGTAACTAAAATAACTTCCTCCCTCCAGGTAACTGTCTAAAATAACTTTTTCAACATCAAAAATAGTCTCCCTACTCTTGGTATTGCTTTAAAAGCTTACATTGATGAAAACTAAATACTGGCAAAGGCGAAATGTAGGTAAGAAGTGAATCACTTATCATAACATAATTTATGCTTTTCATTCCAATGCAAATCTTATGGGAATTGGCAAAAGTATGGTGGATTTGTCCGAGCTAACCAATCAAAAGTTTGACATGCAATGTCTACACTGTTACACTCTCTGTAGTAGATAATAATAGTTTTTTCAAAGGTAGGTTTGAGTAAATATTCCATCAAATAATGGTTTCATTAGGAAATAATGGTTGATGATTGTTCATGAACTTTTTTGGTGTTTTTACAGAGGTACACTGAATCATTAAAGTTTCTTTCCAAGTTAGAGCAGTGTTGTTCTAATCCTGAAACAGTGGATCTGCTAAAAAATCATGCGAACTATTCTAGTTTCCTACATCGTTGGAATTTGCCTGTTTACTTTCAAATAAGGTGCGTACGGTACTTTTATTAAGTAAATTTTTATAACTCACATATTGATTATTGTGATTCCAGTTCATCCCAGAATCATTGATACATTGATAATTAACCTTCCAAATGTTAATTACTGTGTTAGCCCACTCTTACAATTCAAGAGGATATAATTATTTTTCAATTAAGTAACTTAGTTATTGTTTTATAATTCGTTGATTTGCGATTTGCGAGAGGAAATGCATATTACAGCAGTAATTTACAGGTATACTACTTATCACTTGAATTAGTGAGTATGAAGTTTTAAGGGGTCTTCATAAGTTTGATTAAATTAGATGAACTGATTGTTATGCATATTAAGTTGGTCGATTTGCGATTGCGTACCTAAAACGGTGAGGTTAAACTGCCGATTGAGATCTACCCAAATTAATTCGATTAGGGAGGATATTTTTTTCTTTTACTGAACTGTATCTTGCATAATTGAACCATAATGTTTAGGATAACAACTGTTTAATTTTACAGATTTCAAGAAATAGCTGGGAAACTGGAGTACGTAATCGATGAAAGCGAACTAGTTATGAAAAAACCGACTGACAAATCATGTGGCTTCCAGTTAAATGTAACTGAAACCGCCTGGGAATGTCTACAACAGTGCTGGGCTGAAAAGGTTTTCATTCCCCAACTAGCTCATAGGTATTACACTGTTATTTTCTACTATTCCCTTTTAAAAGTTTATCTTAACAAAGGCAGCCGGGACCGATGACTAAATAATATTATGTCCTCCAAAACATGGGTTGCAGTAATGCAGCTGATATTGTCTTGCTCTACTGTTAGCTTATTAAATTATGGAAAACAGAAGGTTTCTATCATGATTCTGAATCAGTTTTTTAATTTTTTTCCCTTATTTTTCCTGTAAGTTAATGACATAGAAATACTATTCTAACTGATCTAAGAAATACTTAATACTGGGACATATTACTGATATTCTCTCGTTTAAGCTGTTTCATCTTCCAGTTTTCCATATAATCGACCAGCTTCACAAAAACGCTTTTTTTATAAATCTGAATTTGAAACATAATGAGCTATTTCATTGAATTACATTGATGATCTTAATTTCATGAAAATGAAATGTGATTGTTGAATATTACAGGTTTTGGAAACTGAGTCTGCAGGTATTATCTCGCTATTATGTGTGGAGTGGCCATGTAGTGAATAAGGTGAGAAAAAATCCAAATTTATTTGCATTATTTTGCATTTAATCCATCCAGTTTTGTCTCGACTAGAGTTGTTTGCTTTAAACCATTGGGACAGGCTCAGCATTGAAGTAGAAGAGATTAATGCACACCGTGTAAGACAAAATGTTCTGTTTGTCTCAAAACATTTTGTTTTGTCTCGTTTCATTTGAGGTGCATTGGACCTAAGTTGTTAATCTATACTATTATAAAAATGACTTGATGTCTGTCTGTCTGAACATCCATCACGCCTAGAATACTTGACTGATAAAGCTGAAATTTTGCATAAAGATTGTCTGTATACCAAGGAAGGACATAGGCCTATTTAAATATTTCAATAGTTTTTATAATTAATAAATAATTAGTAAAATTAAAGACCTAACCTATCAAACTTGACATCCATTCCGTCCGATCCAGTCCAAACAATAATGCTCCTATAAAATCGATGTGTAGTTGAAGATGCTAAAATAATTATAGTTACACGAGATGTGCTAATTGGTGTAATCGATAGCGCGCCCGCCTCCCACGCAGCGAGTTCGAATCCGAGCCGGGTGAAATTTTTTTGACAACTTCCAGCATTGATTAATATTGATTATTCATTATCCACTCGCTTTAAAAATTGGTATTTTGCAGATTTCTTTTAATTTCTATCAATAAATCAGTTCTCGGTAGCCTACCTTAATTTCATTCTCAATGAAAAAAGTTACCAGTATAGCAGGATTCTTTTAACTTGTCAGAAAACAGTTAACGTTAGTAAACGAGCGTACATCAATCAGGTGTTTTCTGACAATTTAAAAGGATCCTGCTATACCAATCTTCCTTCCAATCTTTCCTTCAAGTACCCCGATTTAGCACAAGGGTGCAGTACTAGCGCACGTCGGGCGGGAGTTTTCAAGCAAATTTCAACCTGTAATCTCACGTTCTACTAATTTCATTTACTAATTTTAATTATTTTCTGAAAATTCAGTTGAAAGAGCTCAGTAGAAAATACACTTTATTACTATTTTTTTCATCTCGATTAAATTGTGAGTGAAGCAGATAAATTAATTTGAACTAAGATACAGACATGTGAGACTAAAATTAATTTGGCCTACAAAAAATGAATTCATAAAGAAGTATTAAATTTAATTACGAGTTTAAAATGAATCCGTCTACACTCACCGTTTTCCCGGTGCAAAGCACGGGCTTAGCTACTAGTATGTGATAAATAAGAAAATTAGTAAATACGATACAAACCATATGCTTGCACCGAAATTGATTCCCATGCTTTTTATTTTGTTTTAGAAACTGGCAAATCCTTCTGATGATGACATTGATAACTTAGTGAGACTCTATGCAGACTTGGTAACGTTTTGTAAGAGATTGCCCGAATTTCTTACCACTGTCAACAGTCTGTTTTCAAAACATTTCACCTTATCTAACAAAATGACTGAGAATATGAAAAGTGAGTATCAATAGATTTGTAATTACCCATATAAAATTTATTGTGTAAACTACTCATGTAAGCTGGGTGCAGATAATTTGGCTGGTATTCTCATGGTATCCAACCTTGGGGCGGAAGTAGTCATATTTCAGGTCTTCCACTACTCTAGAAAAATATAAGAATAATTATTACGGGAACCATATTCCATATAATTATTATGAACTATATTAAGGGGAAATTATAAATCATTTAACTCATACTTTTTAGCCTATGTATTCAAATTTTGATGTTTCTGATGACCGCAGTTAAAGATCGTACAATGGCAAAAATTTCTAACTTGGGCGGATCTAGGCTTCTTTCACACCAATGCAGACCGAGCCCAGATCGGACTGGATGAAAATGTTTTGTCTGATGGATCATATGATCAGATGATTTAGTGTGAATATACGGTAGCCTATATACATCCATTATACATCAGTCATTCTGTCTGATGCGGATCCACACCGCTCTGGTGTGGTACAAACCTGAGCAATTTGCTGCAGCAGTGCGGTTGCTTGTGGACAAAAATTCCGCGTAAGCGCAGGGGTCGATTTTAATATCCCCACCACCTACGTGCACACAGCGAATAGTACTATATTACTATAAACTCTCTGTAGCATTGACAGGTCCATGCTCAGCTACATTGAACGAAAGCGAGTATTTTAACATGAGAAAGGATAGGAAATAAGCATTTACAATGCATTTAAAGTATTTTCGTATTCCTAATTGTATAAATACCGTTCACAACAGTAATTGCAGCTTCTATTCCTTCCACATTTCCAAACGTAAATTGATTCAACAAAGAAATCGGGTCTCAGTTTTGAATTAATCAAGTGAAAAATCCTGTTCAAAAGCATATGATTGATTTGAAGTCTCGCGCCCACAAATCATTTCAAAATAATAACCAATGGGAATGAACTTAGCTAAGGATAAACTACTTCGTCTGCTCAGCCAACTTGAAACATAACCTTCAAAGTTGATTTTAAAACTTGAATTGAAGATTATAATAATGTTTTAGAACATGCGATATGTTAATTTTATTATTCTAAATATAATTCCACAATCGATAAGTAGGAAAAATAGCGACAGGGAGTTCTATTTCAATTATAAACTAATTTTTAAGTACATAAGCCTATCCTTGCCCATGTTAATCTACCCTCGTAATTACATCCGATTATCCGCCAGAGTGCAACACGGTAGATGCACACAGCGAATAGTAATATTACTATAGCAGGAACCTTTTAACTTGTCAGAAAAAATAATTATGTTTCGGCCACCAGCATCACAATACTTAACCTACAAATGCTGAATCTCGCAGATTATTGAAAAGGTGTTTTAAAAAGTTATTTTAAAGACTTTATTTGGAATCATGAGCTCGAAGTTTTAAGTCCCAGACTAAACAATGCATCGACACACGTTAGCCTCGAAACTATGTGCTAAGGGCTCTCTACGCTGCTATTCCACTAACCTGTTGAGACAAACGTTTATCGATGCTACGATAGCCACCCGTTTTAGTCTAGGACTTGGCTAAATCCCGAGCTCATGAACCGGCCCTAAAGGTCTTTAAGACTTTCAAGCCTTTTGATTATTGTGTCAAAATCACTGTTTACTTATTACTGAAACAGCTGTTTACTGACAAGTTAAAAGGATCCTGATATATAGGCCTACACTCTCTGTAGTCAATGCTAAAGACTAGTATTCGATTTGTTTGACAGGTAGCGTGGACGAGCTGAGCGAGCAGCTGTCGGGTGAGCAGCTGTCAGCTGTGAGCGGCCGCGTGGCGCAGCTGTTGAGCGGCAAGTGTTGTGCGGCGCTGCGGCAGGTGAGCGAGGTGCCGCGCCTGTTCAGACGCACCAATCGCCAGTCGCCCAGCCAGCCGCTGCCCTACGTGCAGGCACTGCTGGCGCCCGCTCTGCGCTTCCACACCGCACATCGCGACAACGCCAACCAGCAGACTCACCACTGGCTTAGGCTGGTGTTCTCTGATGTCACCAAGCAGTGAGTAGCTGAATCACCTGAATCAAATTTCTATTGCAGCGTGTAGTGTGAACTGTGTAAATTATTCATTCCATTGCATTTATTCATATAGCATTCATTTATTCATATATAGGAGTGGTTCGTAGCCGAGGCGGCCAAGGCGTCAGACTGATTAAGTTATCAGCAGTCAGATAAAATCCATTGGGCCAGGGTTCGAGCCTGGTTGACGGAAGGATTTTTGACAAACTCCCGTCTTCGGAGGAGACGTTAAGCCGTCGGTCCCGGCTACCTAAAAGTAGTCATCATATCTCATCATCACCCCACTCATTACCCGCACAGACTAGAGCTCATGTGGCATCATCCTCAAAAAAAAAAAAAAAAAAAAAAAGCATTTCCATAAAATACAAGAATAATAGAAAATATTTATTAAGGGCCGGTTCATGAGCTCGGGATTTAGCCAAGTCCTAGACTAAAACGGGTGGCTACCGTAGCATCGACAGGTTAGTGAGTTAGCAGCATAGAGAGCCCTTAGTACATAGTGTCGAGGTTAACGTTTGTTGATGCTACGGTAGCCACCCGTTTTAGTCTAGGACTTGTAATTTCTTATACCGTAGCATCGATAAACGTTTGTCACGGCAGATTAGTGAGTTAGCAGCATAGAGAGCCCTTAGTACATAGTGTCGAGGCTAACGTTTGTTGATGCTACGGTGGCCACCCGTTTTAGTCTAGGACTTAGCTAAATCCCGAGCTCATGAACCGGCCCTAAATATAATATATCTTTCACCTCATTACCCACTCACAAGTAATATAATCAAGTGGGCAAAATTATATTACAGTTCTAAGTCTACATAAGTTAGTAATTTCTTTTATGTACTTTGTATTCTGTATTTTCTATATTTTTCTAATTTCTATAATATCTGTAATTTTCTATTTATTGTATTGTTTTTTCCTGAATAAATTACTATTTCTATCATCTGCAGAAAAAAACAATAGGTAGCATTAGTTAGGTATCCTCATTGAAAATTAGGTTTAATAATATCCTCCTTGATAGAGGGAAGTTTTTGAATAATGAAAGTTAATTCTATTGATTTTTCTGTTGATTTTTTAAATAAAAATCGTGGTGAGGCACTAAAGGTATTATGTAATTTCTTATAGGCCAGCCTAAGCCCATAATGCTAAGCTCTGCTTGATTTATTCAAATATGTCGCAACCTTATTCAATACTATATCTAGCAGTGCTCCAGTATCTACCATCAATAGCCGAGAGCTGGTACGGAGTTTATTTTACATTTCTCACTCATTAGGCGTATTTCTCTAAAATAAAAATGAAACCTGCTCATCATGGACAGTTAATCTTTGTTTTGGAACAAACCGCCTCCAAATTGGCTCAGTGTCACAATGACTATCTTTAGTTTTACAAAAGTGTTTTGATTTATAATCATTCACATAGAATTTCAACAAAACTACAAAAATAATACAAAGTATAGATGAAATACGGTTGGAAAGATTTGTTAGAATATTCGATCTTGGAACCATTGGATTATCAGAACAGCGCTTATCGCCCTCGGCTACGGATCACTTCAGAAACCACATTGAAAATCATGTTTTTTTTTTTGCTAGGGATGATGCCCACAGAAGCTCCAAGCTTGTGCGTGGGTAATGGGAAGTATGATGATGAGAAATGAATGGACCTACAGCTTTAGGTGGGTTCCGAACCACCGGGAAGCGATTTTGAAGCTCATAATTTTTTTTATTTAGAGGAGCCGGTCACCGATACAACGGGAGTGTTAGGCGCTGTCTCTTATCTAATCTCACCGATCAGCCTCCCCTCTGCCACTGGGACCAATCCGCTTGGAAGCACCTCAGAGCATCATGTAATTTCTTGTAAATTACATTGACAATCAAGCAAGTCCATTAACGGCCTGTTGGCACTTACAATAAATCTATACAAATTATGTTTTTTAAATGAATAAATCTATTTTTTAAATTTATACTAATTCACAATATAAGGTAATAATTTTATATCCTCGATCTACTTAAGGTGGTAAACCCACCTTTACAGAGAGTCGAGGTTTGTGGCTCAATGCTCTGAACAGAACTGACCTCCAATACAATATTTCATCCTAAATACAATATTGCTGACTTTTGAACATTCATTAGTGGAATTACTGGTCGGGTTTACTGGGCAAGTACTAACTCCCCCAATGAAAACGAACGTGGTAGAGGAAAGTAGTGGAGAGTAAAACATGGTAAGCCTATACTTGAATAGATGTAACTTCCGTATTGGCGTAGCACGTATAAGATAGGGATACGGAATAAGATAGGGGATAAGGAAGTTGCATCTATTCAAGTATAGTTGTTTGTGTAGAGTATGTAGTAATGTAGGCATATTGATGAATTAGGGACACCAAACTAAAAACTCTCAAACATCTTGTTATCCTATTGGATCTACATATTATTAATCTGTTCGCATTACAGGTACTACACAAGTGTTTGCGACGTGCTAACTTCGGTGCAGAAGACGGAGGAGAGTCTGCGTCGATTGAAGAAGATCAGAGAGAGAAGCAGCAGCGCGGCTGCTGACGCGGTCGAGAGAAACGCTGGACGCGACGACGACAAAATTCGCCTTCAGCTGCATCTCGATGTCAACAGCTATTGTCAGCAGGTGAGTCCTTGGTTCGAGTCTGTTCGATACATCCTTTTTTCCAATCTCTAGTTCATTTTTGGGTTCCTGAGTTGGTGCCTGTTGCATCAGAACGAACTACAATAGTTCTTATTCATCATTACTTGGTTTTGGTTATTGATTATTTGGTACTACTGTTATTTTATACTGATTATTTGATATACTGTTAGACTTTTTAAAATCAATTTTGTTTTCAAAGTTATGGGTCCATTCTGAAAAGTGACTTATCAATTGGCTCATTTTTAAGTTTTTGGTTTTACATAACTTACTTTTAGACTTTCTGAAATCCAAAAGTTTTTTTCAAATCAAAGTAACTATTCTGGGAAGTGAAAACCAACTATATTTTCCGTCCTTGTAATTTTTGTAATTCTAATCTTATCTTTCATCATAAAATTATTATAGCATTTGAAATTCATTCGAATGCGAAATGCAATGTAAGCAAAAGGAACTCTGTATTAGCCATGTTTTTTTATTAAAAGCTATATCATATATAATTATATATAATAGTTGCTATAATAAATGGCTAATAGCTAAGTAATAATAAATGTTCTTTTAACATGGTTCAATTCAATTCTTTCAAATGTGATATTGAAATATTGGATCTTATACTACGAAATTCATTATTTCTCGTATCTTAACCATGTTTCACTATATTTCAATCGGCAAGCCGCAAACTTCTGTAACTCCGTAACACTAAAAAAAATAATAATCCATAGAGCCGATTGCACGAAAGCTAATTGAATTAAACCGCCGTCAGATGGCGTTATTTCATGAAGCTCAATAGGGATTTCGTTGTATTGGTTCCGTTAAATGATATTATTTCACGTCCATTAAATTCTATTGGCTTTTAGTGCAACTGGTATCTAGATTTTTTATAGAAGATTGGAGCAAGAAGATAAATTAATAACCGATCATATGAATTGCATGAATTATATTCATACTGGTTAAAATGCTCTAATATGTCTATCTGATCCAATATATTTAAATACCGGTAACTCAGAATTTTGAATATGTATGAAATTGATATGTCTCTTATATTCATAAATGGTTTTAATTGCTTGCAGGTTGAATCACTGAACATTGAGCGTCATGAAATCGATCAGCTACAAAGTCTTCTCAATCTAGTTCAGACTGTACAAGCCAAACCAATTACTGATATCAAATAGAATAGTTTGTTTGGTGTTTGAAAAAAGTGACTTTGAAAAGTTTGAAAAAGTTTTGCAGCTATTGCTCACTCGTGTACATAAGTTTCAAGTTTCCATCCTACAGCATTTGCTTCCTACTGGCTCGATAGAAAAATCTAATGAGGCTTTTACTTTCACGAACATCCAACACGTGAATCTCATCTTGGCAAAATTTCCTGGATGTTGCACAATAAATTTTCAATTTTGAGGTTGCTCTCGTAGGCTGTGAGAAGAAACTGCTTCATAAACCCAAAATCATACATTGATTTAATATTTTTATTGAAATAAATTGAGTTCTCTGAGAATACTGTTATATTTTTTGTGATATTCACTTATTTTATTTCGTTGATTGTATAGTTTATCTATTATCTCATATCAATAAAATATTCCAATTGTTATTGGTCTTTTTCATTGTTTTCTGGTTACTTCGGTATTGCACCATACCTACATCACTTGTTAATTATTCTGTTGTGATTCATTATAAAATTGGAAATTCGACTAAATCTTGTTGGAAAGTTGTTTATGATAATATAATAAGGTATTAGACATTATAGTAGGCAAGTCGACTGTCCTCATTGCAAAATACTTACATTACATTTATAAAGTTGAAGTTTGAACGGGGTTAGGGTATGGTGATTGAATAGATGACTCTGCTGTAATAAAAAACTTATATTTATTAATGCAAATATTTTTTTTACAAATTTTATTTTTCAATATGTATAAATAGAAATAAGATCAATAACTTCCTTCAATATAATATCTCCACTGTAAAATGACTGTAAATTGAATTAAAAAGAGCCAGATCATGGCCTGCTCTGGCCGTCAGGCTTTTTCAAGAAATAATTGTGATGTTGTGGTATCAGTTATACAAGAAAATTCTCCATGAAAAAATTTGTTGAGATATAAATTAATCTCTTCCAATATCAATTGAAAAATTAAGTAAACTTCACATAAAGTAACAATCAATATAAGAATCACAAGTACTTACAAATAAATATAAAAAAATCTACTAAATAGTATTGACTCTTAATGCTGTTACAACACAGCATATTAAGTGATGATGAGATTGCTCTACAAGCAATGGCAGTCCTGAAGAAATAATTATTCTGATTGATATTTTTTAAAGATTTGAATGTCGAAAGACAGTATAGCCTAAGACTTTGTTGGTTGTAATATCATATAAAATATCCTTAAATAATATTTTTATAGTACGTTTCATCTACATGCCATATTTTACTCCATCATTTTGCGTTAAAGCTATGAAAACATAAATTTGACAAAGGCGAAGATTACAGCTGGAGCTTTCTTCAGACCTGCCATTGTAAAAAATACGGTATAACATTAAACAATATTTTGTGGAACATCCAATGAAAGTAGTATGTACAGAGTGATTAAGCTTTATACATCAGATACTATAATCTATACAATGTATAATGTTTTCAAATTCCTCTAATCGAAACCACTAGGATTTGTTCACTTAGTTGATAATTATTAATCTCAAAATGTATCTGAATTTATTTTTTGCGATGTCGCTCCATTCGTATCTGAGCCCACTAAGCTTGTTTTAAGAAGAGCAAAGCTTTGTAATTTGCTAATACAGAACAAGTTTTCATGTTGGAAGAAATAAATGTATTTGAAGGTCTCATACACTAGATAAGGAAGTGCTTTTCATAATCACAGTTTCTCTTTGTTGGATTATTAACAGAGAATAGTAAATCCGAAGAATATAATAATTTATAGTAATGCATAAAAACTAATGCTTTCATAGCAGGCTATATTTATGCTGTTCTCAATACATAAATAACATACAAAGACAACAATAATAAAATCATAACTTACATGTATAAATAGTAGCTAAATTTACACCTAGAAATCAACTAGATTCTATGACTTTTTACATGACTATCTAAAATCTATCTATGTAATCGAAATCAGATCAACGATCGAATGCTACAAGAATTATTGTTTCATGAACAATAGTTTAGTGAACAATATTGCAAATAAATTCGAAATTTCTTCAAACCAATAACAATTTGAAACAAATTTCTGAAGTACATTGTAAACAATATAATACAAGTTTAAAAGCGCACAACATTACTGGGAACGTTTAATTTTCTGTGTAAACTATTATTATTCTAAGTATTCAGTCAAAAAAGCCGCTTTCGTATTCTAACAATAATTAGCTAAATAATAAGTAAGGAGACGAATCAACTAATATATACATATTTATACCATAAAACAGTACTAGAGTAAAAAATTAACATTATAATAGAATGAATATTCACAGCTATAAAATATTTTATTCTAAGTGCAATAGTTTTAATCGAATAAAAATTGTTTATAGTAAATCTTTGGATGTTGATCGTAAAAATTTCAACCCGAATGTCACCATTCTTGTGCAATAGGAAAATCGATTACTCAAAACACTAGATGAACAATGATGGTAAAGAAATCCCATCATTATATTCTAATGAATTGTAAAAATAAAATTTGTGAATGAGGTCTAGTAACTTGTTTTCTATCCCAAAATGTGCAAGTATTAAGAATTTTTCCAGAAAATCAAAAAATGTGATTGATCAGAAGCTATTTTTATACGACATAAACTGAGAAGTACCTATGTAGGAAGTACCGTACTTTTTCACATCTCTCCACTCTGAGATGATTTCAATTTGCAAATAACATTTCTTCATATTTTTCTTTTTATTCATATTTTCTTCAGGTTGAAATGCACAAGATGTTATAGCAGGGTAAGATAGCAACTATCCCGAATACTCAAAATGCAAAAATGATGCACAAAATAATGAGAATAAATACAACAACATCTAAAAAAGTTCTAATCATCAAGTTTTCGAAGAGCTAAGACTTCACGACGAATGCCTAGTGCTAGTGTTGTTGTTGCTGCTGTTGTTGTTGTTATTGTTGTTAGCTGTGTGTGGAGTCTGCGCAAATACGACCCCACGATATTCGATGCCGTTTATGTCTATTGTGACCACTAGAGAACTTTCTGATGCTCTACCATCACCTGAAAACAAAAATGGTGAAAAATAATTGAAATCTATTCAAAAACCAAACTTAGAAAATATTAAGTTTGAATTATTATACAAGGTTATATATCAACAAAGTTTCACTTGGCGGTTGGTGTTAGCAATAACAATTTATACTTCTATTAGCACAGAGGAGGGAGTAGGATTTGCCTCCTCTGCGAAAGCATTGATTTCTATTACTGTATTGAACGTTGGCCTATATCTATAGCTAGAAGTTCCTATTCTCGTCAGGAACTGCGCTACTGTACACTCGCTGTCGCTTATTCACAAGAATAAGTTAATGTATGAAAAATAATAGAATCTACAAATGAAATAATAATGGTACCTACTTTAAAAATAATGAACAAACTAAATAAAAAATAATGAATAAACCAATACATTTTTGTTTGTCAATGGCTCAACAGCCCTATGTGGGCTTAGTCCTACCAGCTGGTTGCCAGTTTCACATCCACTTGACTAAATCAGCAGAGGTGAATGATCATTAATCAGAAAAGATGTAACGAGTGGATAGAATCTGACATCTCAACCATAATAGTCTTCGCAACCCAGTGATGGGAACAAAGCACTGCTGGATAACATTGTGTTAAGCAGCTATAAAGTGCAATGCAACAATTTAATGTGCCTCCAAAATATAAGGAGTAACTGACTAGCCTTACTAGCCTTACCAATACATTCCCCACACAAATTCCCACACAGGATTGATTAGGTACCTTTGGGGCCTCCTTTTCAATTTAGATGATACTCATGCATTGTTTCTTTTTATGAATGTAATGTATTATTTGAATTTATCTATATTATGAATGTAAACTAGTACAGTGTATGTTTATTTTGTCGAATGAATAATTAAAATTTTAAATTCAAAAGAAAAAATCCAACAATGAAATGGGTAATGCATGAAGTTGCAAACAAAATCTTCTAATAAATTATGAATAAAATCTACTTATGGAGTAACTAATTCAATCTACTGATTGAGTAAACTAATATAATCTGCAAGTAGAATAATGGATGATTTAATGGAATCTACACAAACATAATGGTATGAATAAACAAAATAAATGAATCAGCAAATAACATAATATCAGATGAAAGTTTCTAGTTACCTTTGTTGGAGATCTTGATGTGTGGCAGCTTTGTGGGCTCTGGACTGTCGGAAACAAGTCTTTTGGCGGGTGGTGAAGCCGAGCTAGACTCACGTTTCTCCAGATTGATGGGCTCCTTCTGTGGCTCGGGGGTGGCAGGGCTCGAGTGGGAGGCGGGAGCCAGAGCCAGGGGCGGCGAAGATGCGCTGCCGCCTCCGCCGTGATACAGGTTCCACAGCGATAGGCGCGACATTTCGCTGAACGATGGTTCGTGAGGCGATCCTGGCGGTGAATCTAACCGAACAAAAGAAAAAATTTAGAAATTGAATCATCCACAATCATTTCCGTAATGGGAAATGTGGAAAACATACATAATATGATGATATGGAAATGGAAAAGCAATGGACAAAATATGAGAATTAAATTTAAAAATAATTATATATCTAGAAAATTTCGATAAATGATGGTACTCACTTTGTCTATGATTAGGAGGTGTTGATGTTGAATTCCTGAGTTCCTTATTTAGAAATTTAACGTATTCGACCATTCTCGCTTCAAACTCTGGTGGCACTACTCCTGGAAGAGGACCTGCGACACAAAAATATACAGTGATTCAATTATTAATATTATAAGCTCTTGAACATCTTTAATCAATGATTCACAACGATAAGTCAAAGTTTGCTCTTATAAGAATCAATGAGTAGATCACATCATACTGATACAGGAAGTTTTTTAGAAAAATACAAAAATTAAAGTTAGAAAACAATGTGCGCCGAATAAAATTCGAGTATAGAGGTTTTCTAATTATTACTTGCTTGAATAGAGAAAAGTCTTCAAAGAGAAGTTTTCTCGGGAAATTATTTTATTGTTATCAGTTTTTCTTTATGATATAACGTATTTATTCCTTTATTTTTTGCGTTTCACATGCAGTTTTTCACGGGGCTCTATAGCCTATATTATATAAATATTTCTTCTATTCCAGTATTATTGTATCACTGATACTTTTCATATCATTTACATTATTCAAAGATGATACATTTAAACATAATATTTTTCCATTGATATGTGATGTGATTATGCTACTTTGTTTTTCTATGAATTTCGATTTCAATTGGTCCGTAGCGATCTCATGAAAGTTATTAGGTGTGATACTCCAAATTATTGAATTAGACGTTGACACCACATCTAAAAATCATTTGGATGGATTTGACTTGGACAGAGTCCAGTAGAGAAATTCAAATTAGAGGCGGCCAGGTAATCACAGGTCAAAGGAGGCTGACAATAAAACAATAAGATGGGAGGAAACATCACTCAACTGGCTCGAGCCAATAGCAAAATAGCAAAGACAAAGTGTATAGATATAGTTGCTAATGTTATGTGCATGTCCCGGCACAAACTATTGTTGGACTTGTGCTCTATTGGCTACCAGCCAATCCCACCTAACCCAACAATAGATCATCCATCTTTATCTACATCTATCTACGCCTCTCCTCTGATTGCAACACCTTTTTAATATATCTTTCACTTCTGCGTGTAGACTCATCTGATATCAATCATCAGAGCACTGAATATTTGGGTGTGTTTCTGTACACCACCTATCAGTACGCCTAGCGATTCCAGACTTAAAAATCTTGAGGGGCAAGTGCTAAATGCTGAAGTGAAAAATTAAGGTAGTATGATGATTCGATATCATCACACTCTCCCCTTCTCAAGGGCGTAGCTAGGATTTTATTTTGAGGGGTGCTGAACTAGGCAGGAAGGTTATAAGGATGTAATAGTTTCATGTGATAAAAAATCGAACAAGAGACAACAGATGTCAATTTCGGGGGGTGCTAAAGCACTCCAACACCCCCCCTGGCTACGCCCTTGCCCCTTCTTCAAGAATCCAATGAATACTCTTTCAAATAGGAAGGCATTGACATTCTGAGCGCTCTATCAGCCTTTCTTCAGGAGGCTGTACTTAAAAAAAAGGAAAACATGTATAGGTTTATAGGTTTTTTATCACAGGTACAGGACACTTACTTAGGGGTGGGGGGATCTATATAATTATTATTTTAAAAAAGCTAGAGCTCTCATTCATTAACAGAACTAGGAATGAACCAAATCCTTCAAATTTCGGATGCATGTTCAAATAGACCTCTAGAAGTGCACTACAGATTTTTAAAAATTCCCGAAGATACACCCAAAAGCCGTTTTGTGCGTATTTTTTGCGTGTGTATGACCTCTGATAAACAGTGAAAACTACTGGATTGTGAACTTTGAACTCATGGCTTGTATTTATAATACATTTTATGGAAGATATGATCAATCAAAAACTAAGAATACTTTAATTTTAGTTTCTCTAGAAACGTTACCCCTTTTTTGAAAAATCATAACTCGGTAGTTATTGAACTTAAAGGAAATTTTATTTACTAGAAAAAGGCGAGAATGATTTTTTTCTGTGCTACTGTTAGTTTCGACTTAACTTGCAGGAAACTAGAAACGGAACCAAACTTTCGAGGTTTTTTGGACACTCTATATTAAGCCGTAATCAGAAACCGTCGCAAACTCATTATTAGCCTCATTTGGGATGCTCAAAGTGGTTTAAGATCATTTCCAGCCTTATGTTATTTTTTTAGGACTTAGAAGTCTAATTTGCCTGGGCTTATAAAATATTAGTTTGAGTAGTTTTTTGAGTGACTGAAAGAAGTGAAAGTTTTTATTTTATTCCATTTTCATATTTGTCAATATCTATTGAACAAGAGTGGTGATTCGTAACCACGAGGACTTCTCGCAGTATTATTGAACTGGCATAATTTTCTTATGTGAGACCAAAAGTATATTCATTTGAATAACAAAAGCTACAATTACTCATAGAATTATTAATCGTTTAGGATGTAATACGAGGGCTTACGGGTTGTATCCTTTCAACTTAACAGAAGATATTATAATTGATATGTAGTCTCATGAGAGTGGGGGGGTAGTTGAGATTGTCGCTTTGAACAAACAAAAGTGAGTATATTTAGAGGGGGAGTGGGAGAGTCAGAAAAAGAAAACCAACTTTTCTTTCCGGTGTGTGGAGAGCTTTCAAAAATACCAATGACCGATGAATATCTTGCAGGTTCTGAATGGTGGGTACATTAACATTTTCACAATGAAGAGCTCATGGAAGGTGAATATGATAGTATGCATTGAGACGATCGGTATCATAATAAATGCATACTTGGCGTGAGCGCATGCGCGGGTTATTATTCAGCCAGGGGTCAGCTTAGCATTTGAATGCGTTTGTGAGCATCACTGTGACATATCTGAATTTGTCAGCAACGTGCTGTATTATGGTGTAACTATAAATTATTATTAGTTATTCAGTATTCAGGTCGACCACTCACAAAAGGCAGGTTCAACTACAAAAGTCACTCATTTCTATACTATTTTCATTAATATTCTTTCTATTTTCTGCTGCCTACAAGCTAAAGAAAAGAAAAAACTCGACGATTAGCTGCCGACTACCTATACTTCAGTCTTCGCCTCACTATTCTCCAGTCCACTTCTTTCCATAACACTTTTTCCCTTGTTTATATTTCTTTTTCTTCTAATTTTGACTCGCACGCATCAGTTAAAAGTATGCTATTAAAAAATGTCGCCTTTATTTATTGAGGCTGAAGCGGCTCCACTACCGTCCATGCATTCCTAAACACTTTGCTTTTCTCTTTCTCTCTTTCTTTCCTCCTTTTCCTTTCCCTTACAAACCTCCTTTCCTTCCTCCTTCTCTCTCCTCCATCCTTTTCCTCTTTCTTATGCTAGTACTCCTCGGTACTTCTGTTTTGAACACTTTGCTTTTCTCTTTCTCTCTTTCTTTTCTCCTTTTCCTTTCCCTTACAAACCTCCTTTCCTTCCTCCTTCTCTCTCCCCCATCCTTTTCCTCTTTCTTCTGCTAGTACTCCTCGGTACTTCTGTTATACTTCCTCTTCAATTTCTCCTTATATTCCACTTCATTATTCTTGATTATTCTCTTCGGTTTTTCCTATTCTTTATTTTCAAATTTCAATTCTACATCACTGACTAAAGCTTGAAGATAAGTCTGTCCATTCATATTTCTGTCTGACTTATATATTTCTATTTCCGCTGTCACCTAATTTTTCATCTCTATTCTTTTCTTCATCTATCGCTAGAACTTGCTTATTTAAACATGATTCGTGACACCTTTCCACTGTTTAATTATGTATGTAGATCGGTGGACAGATTAGTCATCAGGCAAGAGCAAAGTTCCACCAAGATAAGAGTAAGCCTTACCTTACACCAAACTAATGATAGCTGAGCTAAGCTCATATCTTTCTATCCCAACCTCCCCTATCATCTCTGTATTTTCTGACTGTCCCTTCCCCTCGGACAAATATGACAAATATCAATCTTTGTGTCACTCTGTTTCTTGAATAGTTATTTCAACAGGTAGATGACACCGGTAATCTTGATCAATTACTATTGCCATCTCTGGGGTGATTTTTTTCTGTGAGCCCTAGTCTAATAAAGACACCTGTCACGAATACCAGACATCACCCTCTTCTATGGAGACAGTTGATGTTTAAGAAATTATAAATTTTAGAATGAGGGCAGTTACTTCTTGTTCATGTAATAGCATTGGAATGATAATCTGAAAAATGTTTGTCCTATTAGTTTCAAGTGTTGACTTGAATATTTCAAGGTCATTTTTCCTTCCAAATCATCCCAAGAAATCCTGAAAATGATTTCGAGGCCTAATCAGTGGAGGAGGAGAAGTTGAAGTAGGGAGAGGGGAGAAGTAGCATTTGAATCTCACTGTTATTACCGAGAAGGCGAATATATTCACAGTACTAATCATGGAGTCATTATCAAGAACAGAATCTCTACATTTTATTATTTATCATGACTCAAAAATCAAACTGATAGAAAGCTTTCCGAGCGTGAGCAGAAAGCTTATTTGAAAAACAATAAGCAAAATACCTGTTATAGTGGAATGCATTTTCCCTTGTAGGGCCCTTTCAAGGATGAAAAATGCATGGCAGTTCATAGAAGCGCTCATTCGCTCCAATGAATCTATAAGCGGTGCGTTTTTTTTAGAACCCATGCATTAAGGACCGGGTGGGAATTCACGTTGCGACTGTACAACGTGTGGACCGACTTTTCCCATTGGATTGAATCCTTAACTTATGGATCGACATTTCATATTCGATCCAATGGGGAATGTCGGTTCACACGCTGCACAGTACTTATGCATACTATGCAACGTTAATAATAATAATTCCGTGTAACCTGGCTGGTTCAGGTCTGGTGTCAGAGTTTTCAGGTCACTCCTGATCAGTTCAGGGTCTCTGACGTGACTTAACGGCTGTTTTTAGGCAGCCTGGACCGACGGCTTAGCGTGTCCTCCGGAACACGAGGATTAGCTCGAGCTAAAATCTCACGGTCTGACCTGGGTTCGAACCCGGGACCTCTAGGACCTCAAAGCCAGCACTTAACCCACTCGACTATGGCCACTCCTTATGCAACGTTAATGTGCACCTTTACATGTGAGAATAGCTTTGTGAATCTCGGTAGCTCGGGGACCAGAGGACACAAACAACTTTTCGGAAGGTATCAGAAGAGTAAAAGAAGAAGACTTCAGGGACACAGAGCTTTAGCATCGTACTGTAGCTTACCTTGCATGGCAGACGGCACCAGATGATGATGACCGTGATGGTGCTGCGAGTTGCCGTTGAGATGCGGCTGGCGGTGCGGCGCCAGATGCGACATGCCAGTGACCAGGCTGAGCGGACTCATCTGCGTGGGGCTGCGCTGCTGCTGCTGGTGGCTGCTCATGACGTCGCCGTAGCCGTAGCTGCCGCGGCGTCCTTCGCGTCGGTTGCCGTCGATTGCCGCCTGCAGCTCCACCGGCGTGCTCAGGCGTCGCTTCTCGCACTCGTACGGGTACAGGTACTTCATGTATCTGCAAATCAGAAAGCGAAAACAAGGGTTAGGATTGAAAGGTCAAATTAACGGGTTGGAATTTACTATTGGAAAATAAATGTGTTTGAAAAGGAAGTTCTTGGAGAAAACTAAACTAAATATTGAAATTGAAATGTAGAAGTGAAGAGGGTTGAATAAGGTCAAATGAAAGGTTCAAATACGCACGGGTACCTCGTACGGGTACAGGTACTTCATGTATCTGCAAATCAGAAAGCGAAAACAAGGGTTAGGATTGAAAGGTCAAATTAAAGGGTTGCAATTTACTATTGGAAAATGAATGTGTTTGAAAAGGAAGTTCTTGAGGAAAACTAAACTAAATATTGAAATTGAAATGTAAAAGTAAAGAGGGTTGAATAAGGTTGAATTAATGGTTAAAATTATGGAAAATGGACAAGTTTGATAACAACATTTCTGAGGAGAATGAGACAAAATATTCATTAACGTTACGTGAAAATGAACGAGTTTGAGATCAAAATTTCTGAGGAAAATGAGACAAAATATTCATTAACGTTACGTGAAAATGAACGAGTTTGAGATCAAAATTTCTGAGGAAAATGAGACAAAATATTCATCAACGTTACGTGAAAATGAACGAGTTTGAGAAAATTTCTTTGGAATACAAGGCGAATTTTAAAATAGAAGTAAAATGAGATTGGAAAGGTTAAATAGAAAAGTTTGTGTTAAAGGATTGAAAATGCAGAAAAAGAAAGGCGTTTGAGAAAAAGATACCTATGAAAAACAAGCAGGAAACTGTTTTTCTGCTTTAATTATGAAGTAGGAGGAGGAGATGTGGGGGTGGAGAAGTATGAGAAGAGTTTCAAGGATTCAATTATTATAAGGATGAACAAGACAATTGAATTATTGAAAGATAAGTATAAATTCCATGTTGAATAATTGTGAACCACCGATTACAAATCACCTGTTAAAAACAGTATTTTTGTCCAGATGCAAGAAAATAGTCGAGTTGATAATAAACAAAGAGTTGAAGATTACTGATTCAATAATGAAATCACAGAAACGAGTGACACGAGTAGTAGTAGACTACCGTAAATGCTATTGACAGTATCGCTCATTTCCTTCATCAAATTACAGTCAAGCGGCTGTCAAAAACCAACAAATTATAATTCCGTTTCAAATTCAAATTAGTGAAACCCACGTTTGATTGCGTTTGAATTCAGGACGGAAACTTTGTCAACAGTCTGTCAAGATGTCACCAAGACAACACTCGTGGGCCGGCGGCTGACTTTGAGGCCTCAAGACATGTAATAAAATTCGAACGATGAAGAAAAATAAAAGTTTTAAATTATCGTGTTTTAGAAGGACTACGCCCGACAATCAGTTATCGTGTCGGTATCTGTGACTTGTCCGTGTCGTGTCGTGTTGCTGACGTTGCGCCGCACGAATTATGTCATTCATTGTTCAGGTTTCTCGAATCGAGTGAGTGCACATTATGAATAGCAATTAGACGTGCTGTTGACAATTACAATTGTTAATTAATAGTGGCGTCGCTCTTATTCTCTTTTTCATCACTCTTTTCTCGTCTACCTTTTTTCCTTTTAATCTCATTCGTCTAGCCGCCGAAACAAACCCATAACCGAGCTAAACATAAAGGAATGCCGCGCGCGCACTCAACTGCCCTGGACGAATTAGTTTGCATAAGGAATCAACGTCACTCTTTGCTCTCTTCCTTTTCTTCATCCAACTCCTCACCCCTCACATAACAAACTCACCCCTCGCACTCTCTCTTTCTCTCTATCTCACTCTATTTCGTCTCTTCCAATGACTTTCTTTCTCTCTTTCTCATTCTAGCAACTCACTCAATCACAGACGTCCATATCTAAAAAAACCATAAAAGAACAACAAACCGACATCAAACATACACACCTGCAGCAAGTTTCAGTCTTCGTCTTCATATTTCTCGTTTCAATTTCTCGATTTTTGTATTATTTATTCAACTCCTTATTTAATATATGTTCTCCTTACTTCAACCCTCCCCCCCTTTTTCAAGTTTCGACTCAAATTTCTTAATTTACCTCATTCTTCAATCCATATCTCTTCCATCTGAAATTTCTTATTTTCACACTGGTTTCTTTGGTCCACTCCTTCATTCTGAGTTTCGTTGATTTTTTCTTCTCCATCAAGTAATTCTTTCATCATTCATGTAATTTCACGGATTTTCGAGAAAATACATTGAAACATTCATTTTTCGTTATTTTTTGCAGCATTCGTCATTCCTTAAAGATGGTGCTCTTTTTTGTACTACTTCCTTTATTATATCCTCTCTTACACCATTTCTCATTACTATTGTTTCTGCTTCTCCTACTTCTTCTCTATTATACACTTCCTTATTCTTCTTCTACTTACTTATTCTTCTTCACCTCCTCCTCCTTCTTCTTCATACATCTTCAGTTTTTCTTTCTCTTCTACTTCTTTCTGCATCTTCTTCCACTTTTTTCCTCCTCCTTTTTCTACTCAATCCTCCCTTCTTCCCCTTTCTCCTTCGTCTTTCCTTTTTTCTCCTTCCCCTTTTAAATTCTTGCATACTCCTTTCACTCCCAACCAGCCCGTGCCAGCCTACTAATTTGTGTGCTAAAGCACGTGCTCAAATACATTATCTAAATCAACAGACAGAGAACACGCTGCAACAAAACAAAGATGGTGTGAACGAGAGATGAGAAGAGCGAGCGCTGTTCCAAACAATAACCGACACTATTTTCGAATATTATTCAAATGAACGGCAATAAAATGTGGCAGCCGGCGGTGAGTAGTGACTAGTGAGCAGAGTGTGTCTGGAGAGGTTGGTTCGCATCGCATTTGTCCAATCGCTCGTCCATCGACCCAACGAGACACCAGTCTACATTATTGATTGGCTTTTGTTTTATTACGAACTGTTGCCATACAACATCTCACAAACTATACCTATTTATACAGTCAGCAGAAATATCAGCGGATCCGGCAGCCATCATCATCATCATAATCAGCTCGTAAAGAAAGTAGCAAAGAGTTGGCGGCCAACTCTGCAACACAATCGATCGCCGATAAACATCGCGCATAATAGATTATATACATTAGTTGGCGGCCATTTTGAAAACTTCTTGAGAGAATGAGACAGACGGATGGATGGAATTGGATTTGTTTGGGGCGGAGTTTGGCTCGCCAAAGAAACGGAGAGAACAGCGACTTTGAGGTTCTGCTTTGCACGAGAAATGAGAAGAGGGATAGTAAGAAATGAGAGAGAGAGAGAAAGTGAAATATAACTAAAGAGAGTGACAGGTGAGAAATTGGTAAAAAGGGTGTAAGAGGATAGGATTCAATCACAACATGTGTTGTATAGTGACATAATGTGACATTCATTCAATTTGACACTTGGCATTAGATAAATATAGTATAGATAGATAGATATAGAATAGATAGAGAGATATCATTTCTTAACGGTGTTGATGACCGTAGAGAACGATGGCAAATCTATCTATCTATCTATCTAATGCCAAGCGTCAAATTAAATGAATTTTACTATACATTTTATAATAAATACCTGTAATACAAGCATCAAATTAAATGAATTTTACTATACATTTTATAATAAATACCTGTAATACAGGGTGATCGTAAAGTCGCGCAACCCAAAATGATAACAGTCTTAAAAATCTGTAATGTGTTATTGATTTTTCTTTCAAAGTTTATGAAGAGACTTTTTGGAGAACGAATGAACGTTTCACTTATAGTCTGCAGTCTGTCGTCAGTCAAAACACTTGGTCGGCCGGTACGATTACGGTCATTCAAGCTACCTGTATCCCGAAAACGATGAAACAAACGACATATATTATGGTCGATTTGTTTGGTACTTTAGCATCTGGAAAGGCATTGGAGAAATGTTCTTGACACTTGCGTTGGATTTCGATTCACAGTAACTCAAAACGATAGAAATACGTTATTCTTGCGTAAAAGACATTGCGACCTGAACTGAACAAACAAACTGATTTCTGGCTTTCTGATTTCTGGATGACGTGATCTGGCAGTGCAGCCACCTGCTGTACTACTAGACGAAAAATTCCTATATGCAAAACATACTTTACAAATTTAGCTGTCATTCCTACACGGCTTCAAACATTGGGTTGCGCGACTTTATGATCACCCTGTACTTTTGTAATGGATCTAATAATACTGATTCATTATTACAACATACAATTACAACATACATCAATCTCACCTTACTATACTTACTATACATGTGACAATGTAAATTCATTTTACATTGGCACTTGGATATGCTATTCACTCAACTCTTTTCTTATGTAGATTTCATCGAAGGGATTCATTTCTGAATGATTCTATCTACTTTATCAATGGGAATCTAAGGCTAGTATACACCATCTTTATTTAAAGACGTTTTAAATAATATTAATTTGCAGTTTAAACCGTGAACCAATTATTGTATTATACGCGTTCAGTTGAACTTAGTTTAAAAGAAGATGGTGTGTCTTGAGCGTTTCAAATAACGTCGAAACATATTTATTTGCATTTCTGATAATTAAATGAATATTATCAATTGTAATATTTTATAATATTAAAAATAATTGTTATTAAATATAAATGTTATATTAAAAATACATGTAACTTATAAGAAATGAGATGTTATTTGAATTAGGAAAACAATCAAAAAGATACTGACTGTGTTCGCAGGGTGAAGGCGGCGGATGTGATAGAAGATGGCAGATGCAGGCCTTTGATGATCTCCTGCCAGAGTTTTTTGTTGATGACGTCGACAAGGCCTCCGCGCTGGATCACCAGATTGTACAGCTCGTAAAGGTCTAGCACCGATTTCGCCATTATCGGCAGTCTGTTGATTGGTGTACCTGTCAACCAATAACAAACAATCAGTAAAAGGAACAACAAATTGAATTATATTTGAATAGATGTAACTTCCGTATCGGAATACATTGTATTCCCTATCTTATACGTGCTACGCTGATACGAAAGTTACATCTATTCAAATACAATTTAATTTATATAGTATAAATTATGTGCCTTCACTTACAATACCAATGCCAATGGGTATTTACAAACTTGGTCAATTTTTGTGTGCTGCGTAGCATGCTACCAATGCTAAAGCTCATGCAGCATACTGGTTACCACACAGGAATCGACCAAGTGTGCACATAGGGTTTGTAATACACACATTACAATATTTTGGAAAATATTCAATCTATTTTTGAATGATCAAAGTCAAACAAAATTCAACAATTTCATCTTAGAAACCGACTGTCAGCGTACACTGTTTGAGTACTTACACAATACACAGTTACACAGTACTCTTACTCCATACACAGAACTCTTAGACAGAACTTTCAACGATCCCGAAGAAATCAATAATTCTCTAACAGTTCTTCGATATCATAGGCAATTTTCAATCTATCAATAGTATATTGAGTATAACCCTATAATAAGTATTTACTATATCCGATTCCGATTCATTCCTCTTTTTGGGAAACTGAAAACCGATTTTGAGGCAGCGATCTTTGTTGAATATTTTGCAACAATCCCTGAGATATTTTAACGTGAAAACTCTTGCAGTTTCATTGCTTCAAGTGTCGCTATCTGTGCATATAATCCTAGAAAGCTTTTTGCGTATGCTTTCTCTATGATATAATTAACCAATCTCAACGCAATATACTGGTCAGATAGGAAGAAATTCATGGAGAGATAATGGAATATGCAGTAGGAGTGTCACACGAGTAAAAATGAAGATATGTACGTATGTATGTATTTTTATAAAATAAAAATGAGTTTCAGGAGCGCTAAACTCTGAAGATACGTGTGCTAGCTAGTGGAGAAGAATAATTACTATATAGTAAAATACTAGAAATATACATTGATTCATTTTAATTGTGTCCAAATTCATTCATAAATTAAAGTACAGGTATTGAAGTATATAAATTTCGGTGTAAATTGAAGTATAAAAGTTTATGTTGAAAACAGTTGCGACATTATTAAAATTCAATAAAGATTCTATTTCTTTAACGTGTAGCTTATTTATTCAAAGTTTTAACTGGTTGAAATGAGAGAAGTTGGAAAGACTCATTTCAATAAAATTCTACAAACGTTTCACAATACAAAGTGTGAGCTATATTTCATTGAATTCAGTCAACATTTTATTACAAACGACGATTATTCCTGTGCCTGCTATCATGTTCAATTTGAAAAATCCAATCAAATACAACGCAATCGACAGCGACCAGCTATAAACGTTCCGAATAACGATAAATAAAGTCTCTCTCAAATCTCGGTGTCTTGTAAATATTTCGTTGGACAAAGAGCGGCGCCCATTAACTGTCACATTTACAAGCATTTATTGTGAATGAAGGTTGAGTTAGGTGCCCGGTTTATGGGCCAAACCAGTTACCACAGCCAATAAAAAGTACACTGGCAAAAAGTGGAAACTTATTTCTAACCCAGCAGACAATGTAATGGAGCGATGCTGTAATAGTACACGCCGAACCCCAAGCACATGTTACTCGAGGCACCAGAGCGTTTCACTTCATCAGTCGATATTTTGCCGAAATTTTCTAACAAACCTTTCTAAACAATTTAATAACCTTGATTACTTAATTTTGTTGATTGAAAATTTCTTATCGAAAAAAAATACTTGAAATCTTAGAAAATTTATAACTTTACAATCTCCTGGGATTCAATCCTAGATTCTGATTCATGTGTAACACCTGTTTTCACTTGTATGTGTGAACTTGTTTCATCTAGTGATCTTGTTTATCAAAAAGCGTTCTTTCATGAAAGAAAGTCTACATGTCTAATAATTTACCGTTGTTTTATCATATTTCTACAATAGTAGAAAAACTTTCCACCAAATAGACACGTCTTTGCATTTGAATTATAATCTGTCAATCCAATAATGTACGGTACTTTTATAAAAAGATTGATAGTATCTGCATTCACCTGAGCCCTTTCCATCAGACAGTCTCTTTGCGAACTGAAAACACAAAGATGGCGGTCAATTCAATCGTCTACTCTCTTGCTCTCTATCGCCATCCTCCCTCTCTATCGCACTCCTTCTTTCGCTGTATTCTCGATTCCCTTCTTCGTCACTTATTTCCTCACACACACACCGAAGATCCTGTTCTGCATCGGTAGACTACACAGGATAAGGATGGAAAAAATGGAAATCACCAAGAGTGAGAGAGAGTGAGAGCGAGTGGTTGAGGGGCGAACCAGAATCCCTTTTTCTTGTTCCAAGAAAGGCTCATAAAACTTGGCTTGCTTGAACGCTGTTTGCGTGCCAGATAATATTATGAAAAACATGATTCACATTTTTATGATGGCAGACGGACGGGTGTTGTTGAGGGGGGTTGGAAGGGGGTGAGGGGGTTTGCAATCTGCCTCGGGCGAAATCGAAGACTGGATAAAATAAAAAAGAAAAGTCGTCCACGCTCGCTGGAGAACTTCAAGGCGGGCGGAGCAGGCTGTAAATACATTAAAAATATAGGCTGCTGTTATTTTATTACAAAGGCCCACGGGGGGATGTCTGATATGTAACAGAATAATTATATGGCCCTTATAATATGGACTTATTATGGAGGCTTGCCATTATTGAAAGACTTGGAGGCTTTTAGATGTTTTCGAAATTTCATAGACCTTTTCATAAATCAGGATACGTCTAATCGCTTTTATTGGTCGACTATGCATCTACATTGATATGTGAAGATTATAAAAGCCGTAAATTTTGAGTATTACATGTATGACTACATTACATAATTTGTCGTCAAAGATTTGTTCAATCAAGCGGGTAGACTCAATGCTAGAAACGACGTTTGTTTATTATGTCTTCAGGGTTTGAAGTTGAGTATTACTGATAAAACTAGCCTACTACCATAAGGTTTGATCAAGAATTCAACAAACGAGTCTTTTAAGTGTTTATTAATTCCGAATACCAATTTGTTTCGAAGATATCAATTGCTGGTTCAAAATTTCATTTTTCGAATCATAATTATTATTAATTTATGCAAAACAATACCTTTTGAATTAATCAAAAAATTGATTTTTATAAGAATGTATTAACTGTCTTTGACATTGGTTGTTATTGCTATTGAAGAACACTGTTGATAACCGAAATACATACATAACAAATTGTATTACTGTGGAGAAATCGTTGATATAAATAATAAAATCAAATGTTGGTAAAAAAATATTGTATTCGACAGCAGATTTATGAAACTATATGAGAATAAAGACCTTTGGTGCACCGTATGAAAGGAATTGATAAAATTGAAAAAATTACAATTTCAAAACTAAAAACTACTACGAATAGGAGAGATAATAATGTAAATACTTCACTGGTCACCTTGTTCCTATTCCATTCAATGCCGAGTGAAAGCAATAACTACAACAATTATTATTACTGACAAACATAATGAAATACAGTAGTAGTAATGTTTGCTTGTTGACTATAGCAAAAAACTTGATGAGACCAAAATAAGTCAGTATGGCACACCATAAAGAAATAATTATAAAGAAAATCATGATTGAAAATTAAGATTATTTTTGTGATTCTGAGATTACAGGCGCATGGAGAAGGCGAAAACAAAATGGCGGAAAGGAAGTAGAGTTCAAGGAGGAGGGCCTATCAGAGATATCGCCACCACAAAAAAAAATTATAAAAAAATAAAATTACTATGATACAAGTGTACAGTTACCGATGTGAAGGGGGGACAAAGGAAGAGCGGAAGCTCTGAAAAAACACAATGTAGTTGTAGGGGGTGCATGGGGGGTTTTCCTAAAGGGGGAGGGAAGGGGGGCAGATCGCAGTCACGATACCAGTTTTACTGCCGATAATTGCAGGGCCCTCGTCTCGTGATGACCTATCATCATCATCATCGGCATCGGTAGTGCGCGCGCACATTTGTTGCTGTTGTTACACTCTTGATGTGATTATATGAAAAGCAGCCATATTACCGTCGGAATTGGAAAAACGTTGAGAAAAAAGGAATCAAAATGGCCGGCGTTTTGCTTTGGAATTCTCTGTCAGAATACATAATCTATTGGCAGACAAGGTGTAGATTTGAAAATGATTTTCTATTGTTCATTTGGTTGAAGATGTGATTGCAAACTTAATCAAAAGGATAGTAAATTTTGGTGGGGCTAAAATAGTGATGGATTTTACAAGGATTTTGGTCAGTGGTGGAGGTACACAAACACACTCTCTCACTCTCTTTCCCTCTCTCAGTCTATACTCCTTCTACATCTATTTATCTCATACTCAATTGAAGGAAGGAAGGAAGCAGAAACTCTCTAATTGAAGTGAAGGAACTTCATAACTCAATTTTCCTTTTATAAAAGCCTACAAATCACACTTGTAAAAGGTATTCTGGTTCAAGACTCACTTTTCAGGACATTTCTTTGATCTCACTGTCATCTCAAATTCGAAAAGCAATAAAATTAATTTACAACTTTCAATAACGAAGACAAAAAATGACGACCGACTGAAATTCGGCTTTCAGGTAAGGTCAAACAACTAAACTACCGATCGATAAATTCGCCATTTGATTAGAATATCATATCATAGAGCAGGACTAAAAAACTTACACAATCTAGTTTTCACAAAAAAATTGACAGATATAAAAAATTCACATACATTTGGTACATGGATACCATTATACCATTATTTGGTATAATGAAATATTCACATTGTTCTTTTACCAATTCACTTATACACGCTTTCCTACCTCTCATTCTTCTTTCCCACATTTCACACAATTCTCTTTCTCACTCCTTTATTCATTCACACTCACTCTCTCTATCTGTTTTTCTCTCTCTCACTTTCTATACTCTTCGTACATCCATCTCTCTCATGCCCATCATACCTGATGATTGAATGTACTGTAAATGTAAATTTTTTATAGTCTAATTATTGTCGGGCATTATTATTTTGTGCGGCCGTAATGTTTTTGTTATCGCGCGTTTTTATAACGGCTCATGCGGGTGGTAGGCCTACCTATTAGGCTATAAGCCTATGTGATAGCCTGCCACAGTATATTGTGCCATTGTACTAGCCTATCTGCACTTTTACTTGTACGATGATTTGCATGAGAAATAATTATTTTTCCTTTTTGCGAACAGGATATGTAATGGACATTACTGTGAATGTACTTCCTCGACTCTGCTTATATTTCATAGCTTAAATGTAGATTACAAGAAATTCAATATCTAGCAGAGTCTTAAATGATTTGTTAGTTTTTATTTTAATATTGTTCGATACTGGATTCAACGCCTGGTGGAGCCGGACTCTCTCGTATTGTTGAAGTATTGATTATCAAACCAGCAATTGACTTCAATAATGATTGGTGTTAATAGAATATGGAAATATCTTCTTATATTGGCCTCGTTTTTGCTTGTTTAACTCCTCATTTCTTTAGAGTTCGATGAAAAAATAGAAATCATGGATTTTGTTGTAGTCTGCACCATTATTGTCCACTATCATCCATAAATCCGAGAATCTTCACTTAAATATTGTTCATACCTCAAGTATTTGTTCTAAACCCTTGCCATACATGTAAAGAACATGGATGACTAATTTCAAACCGCACAGTTGCAAGAGCGCTATAAAAAGATCTATAGATCCATTGTCCACACATGTGCAGTAACAGTTCAAATATTGTATTGCAATACAATATTAGGCTACAATAGTTTATACCTGATAATAAATGAATGGATAAATGAATGAATAAATGAATATAAGTGCGCTAGCTCTGCTATTAAAAGATGCACCATTTAGATTTGATTACTGACATTATTGTTTAAAAACTTGTATTTGGTCAAAATAAGAAAATCCTTCACTTCACTCGCTTCTTCTTGCATTAACACGAGTTGTATACTCTACTAGGTCCTCGACTGTGCTCATTCCATTCTTTCCAGTTCCATTTTTAATTATTTTGCGTTTCTTACAGTAAACAAAGCAGAAAACTTAGCGCGATATCAACACTCAATGTAGCAAAAATATTGAAATCACTCGGCGAGACAGTTCCAGGCAATTGCAGCCGGTTCACACAACGCAACAAAGTCCCACATGAGCTAAGTCCCGTCCTAAGCTCGCCACGCTAAGCCCGCTCACACTCTAGTTAAGTCGTAAAATGCCAACGGCGAAATGTTCATTGCAACTTTGTTTCATACCGATCTTTTTGGATATCAACTGCAAGAAACATTACTATAAAGAGAGAGAGCAATCGAAATAGATGGAGAGTGAGTGAGAGGAAATGAGAATGGCTGTCTTTTTCACTTAGCAGCTGCAGTTCCATGTCTAAATTTAGATGCTTTGCATTGGTTATGTCCCACTGCTTCCAGACTGCAGTATTCCTCAGAATATACATAATAAATATGGAAAACATAAGTACTGTATAACTTATTCATGAGTATGCAATTTTCACGTTTCAATCATATTATCAATCTCGTCTTTCTCCCCCACGTTCATTTTTCAACGTGATTCATTTCCAAAGACTATCAACCACTAAATCTCTCACCACACTAGCTATGCGAGAATCGCCTATTACAGGAGAAAGTATCTATTATCTCGTATATCAGAACCCATATTCAAGAAAATTCGTATTGATGAAAAGGGGCTCTGAAAAACGTTTTGGAACTCGTTGTGAAAATTTTCAAATCGATTAATCTGAAGGAGTTGTTTCATTAAATTAACTTTCGATTTTCTGACTGAATTTACATAGATTCGAATTAAAAATGTTCCATTTGCTATAACTAAGAAACTACAATTTATGTATCAGTCACTATTCCAATTTCCATTTATACTTTGAAAAAAAGAAGATTAGTAAAGGACTAGAAATAATAAACAGACTTAAAATTATGACAAATTTAAAAGGAAGACATTTTTAAACTTTTTATCACCCAGCAATAACAAACTCATCACCTAGTATAGGAATCTCCTGTCCGCTAGGTGATTATGATCAAGTACCTACGATGAGTTTTATTAAAAGAATTTCCACGGATTTAAATTATATTCGAATTTTTCAAATGATTCATTTACATCTTATTGAAGGAGAGTAAGTTGCCACAGCAATCCACCACACACATACCGAACCTTCATCAGACGGGAAACAAAGCAAAATAAGACATCAAAGGACTTAATATCCAGTTCATAGAGACAAGCACAACACAATTACTCAAGTTTAAGTACCGTGCTAAATCAAGACGGCTTGCCTTCTTTGCCCCCTCTCCAAGGCAAGGCAAGTCTTCCCCGCCCTTCGCCTAATAGTCTTTGCCTAATGAGTTGACGAATCACCAAAGAAATTCACGGCCCTTTATGACAAATTTAAACTAACTTTGGATGAACGATGAATTATTGAAGAAGCGTGACCAAGTACTGGAACACCAACCAATGATAACTGAACTTTTTATTGACTCTGTTCCAATAATAATAACTTCGTACTCTCACAGAAATTACAAACGATAACTCTACGATAATCTGATTATGAATCTCTGTAGTAATATTGACGAATTCGTTGAGAGAATATAATGTCAGTTTTGGTTTTCAGTAGAAATCATATCACCTTGATATTTTTCGTACATAGATTTGCAGTTATTATAAATTGAATGGAACTATCATTCATGCTCAAATGTTATTTTTTTTAATAATGAATAAATCCGAATTTGAAAAATCGTCATAATAATCAGTCTGTAATCTGTCTGCTGATCAATATATATCTAGTATTTCTCTTCTCTGCAATATCATCTTATTGTTTTGTGACTTCCTTTCCGATCCACTCACTGACTCAAAGCTTCGTCCAGCCATTTTAAATCTAATTATAACAGTCGAACTCTTCCTTCTTCTTTCTTTCCAGTCACAAAATTTATTTCCTTAGAGAGAGAGAGAGCATTGATCGAGAGAGAAAGGCGAAGGGAAGGAGGAAGAGAGAGAACGAGACGGGAAAGATGAATGCCGAGTTATTGCCGAGTATCATATAATTGGTTATGTATTTCATTGTAAATTGACAGCCTATCTTCTTTTCACGCATTTTATTACAAATAAGTTATGCGCGATAATACTTTGTAATATTTATTTGTTAACACGTAGGCTATTCTAATTTTATTAGTCTCTTGTCATTTTTTATTCTTCTTATACTTCTTCTTGTGTCCTTCATCCTGTTTATCCTCCCCTCTTCCTGCACCTAATTCCTTGTCTCATAAGCTGTCGCGAATGTTCAAGTCTATACAACGTCTGCTTTGGAAAAGCTTCGAATTCTCTCTCTCACTTTTTCTCTTTTCACCCTCTTTCTCCCTCTCGTTTTTGCAACTTTGGTCACACCAGCTCTTTCCTCTCATAAATAACAGCAATACCTTTGCCGGCACCTTTTGCTAACGTTGTGTAAAACAAGTCAGATATTGTCTGTTCTCATCCCGCCAATCCTATCTTCTTTATTGCCTTCGCCAAGTCGAATTCGGGTGTATTTGCAAGATACGCTTTTCTCATTCAAGATATTTTTCCCATAATTTATATAATAGTAGCCTACTCTCCATTATACAGTTCTTGATTGAAATTTGGAAACATCTGAGAAATACGGTTGTATAAAAGGGGGTAAATCTACTAATCTTCGATTAATCATAATAATTACTTATTTACACATTTTTAATATTGGAGATCAAGCTGCAGAGAGTGCTCTAGACAAATCGATTGTGCAACTAGACAAAGATTCATAGGTTAGCTCATTTCATTAGTTTTCACTTTTTATCCCGAGTAATTTCTATTACTTTGTTTATTACAGTATTTTATTCAGAGTAAACAATATTTTATTATCTTATTGAGTCCATCCTTCTTAACCTATCTCTTTCTAAACAGATTTCCAGTACCTCCAAGGTTTTTTTCTTGCAGATTACAGTAGTCAATTCAAGTAATCATCTTTTGGGCCCATTGGCTGATCTTCGATAAACCTCTCTCTTTCAAAAGATGGTATCTTGCATCCCTCTTACATTTCAGTCTCGAATAACATGATATTTTTCAAAATTCATTTCCTCTATCTTATATCCTTCCTTATCAAGTTTTTATTTTGGCTTGAATCTGTTATTCAAGGTCTATGGATGAAACGAATATCGTCAAAATTAATGATCTGTGGAATTCATCTTTGTAACTGACAATATTTGTTTCATTCATTAACCTTAAAATTCAACAACATTTCTAAATCAATAATGTAAAAATCGGTGAATTTTTTTATGAAATTTCTATTATGTTAGTAGTAATCTGTGATTTGATTTTCTTCCTGTACTTTCTTTGTTGTTTATTAATGACAGAGGAACAGAGCAATGACCGAACAAGGTTGACAACGACTGTTGAAATTGCAATTTCCTTCATCTCCCTTCTTCTTCATCTTCACTCCCCCTACCTTCATCTTTCGATTGCAATTCGCTTTCATTACAAAAAGGAAGTCGCGAATTACCTGTGCAAGACAGCCACCTCTCCACTACACCCCAACCTCTTCTCCATCTACTTCCTTTACTCCATATTTTCTCTCCTTGTCGTAATACTGGCAATTTCGAAAATACTGTTGATATTTTCTTCATTAACCTAACAATGGTTTTTATATTTCTAATTCAATAGTCAATTATTGTTGAGCAGAGTTGTAATATTCAGTTCTTTACACAATATTCATATATAATATTCTTTGTTATTCTAATAGTGTCTTACATTCAACAACATGAAGTTCATCCCGCTTCACCTCGCATGTGAAAACCAAGGGATCATACTGGAAGAATACAGTCATTAAAAATGAGATCATACATGCACAGTAATTGAAAGTTATGTCCATCCCATTGTTTAAAATTCACAATTTAACAAGTAATTATTCAGCTTCCATATAGCTTCCAATGGAAGGACAAGATACTTTGTCCTGAACTCAGATGATTCCAAATACCATCGAATATTTCAACTGAATCGACAATCAAATGGATTTATTCGCGTTATAAATATTATTACTTTCCTGTGCACGTTTATTACTCTTCTGTCTCCTGAATCACTAGTCAGTAGTGTTTCTGTTCAACTCTGTCAATGATTGATTCCATAGTCAGACATTTTGAACTACAGAGAAAGAAAACCTTAACAGCTTAAAAACTTTCAATGATAATTCTGACTAGTTTAAAACTTTAATCTTCTTCTACGCTACCAGCCCTCATTGTTTCATTAAAAATATTAAAATAATAAAACAATAAAACCTCTACTAATATTGAAACTAAGTCAGGCTAATGAATCAATGACGATTCGTGCTCAAGAGTTATTGTAGTCAGCGAAGCCAACAAATACTCAAACTGTAGCCAACAAAGTAGAGAAGAAATATAGTTTTGTATTTACGACAAGTCAACCCAGATTAAAATTTAATGGTGGTTATGGTTGAAGTGGACCTCTCAAATGGAGCAAACGACACATCAGAAACGGACTCGAGATTTATGGTTCTTATGGTATTATGGTAGCGCAGTACTGTCTTTGACGGACAAACGCTGTTTATATCAATCTTCCCTCATTCCTCACTTCATCTTTCTCTCGCATCCTTCCTCTCAATCATTCTCTCTCACAGTCTTTCTCTGCCTGTCTCACTCCCTCTTTCTCTCTCTGTCTCACTCTTTCTCTTTCTTTCTCGCTCTCTCTCTCACCCGTTGTTCAGGTGCAGATTTACTGTGCCAGTACGCGAGAAAAGTTGACAGTTTTATTGCTCTGAAGTGCTACAGTAGTTGAGTTCTCTGTACTCTAAAAATCAGTCGCCGATCGTAGTGGAAATACTACGAATAAAACCCAAATTTTGGCAGGAGGCCTATATCTAGGAATCCATTGTTCTGCTGCATTCCGTTGCATCGATAGTGGTCTAAATGATGATTAAATAATATCTCATTATGTTTCTATTGTTAAATAAATTGATAATAACTCAATTATCTATATTATCAAAGTAGAATATTTCACTTCGTTTTATAACTACCAAAAACGTGTATTGATTTAAAGTTAAATAAAATTTATATAATCTATACAGCAGTAATAATTTTTATATTATATAAGCATAAATAATCACTATAATTCTATATGAAACTGTATACTTCCAAAATAAGATGCAATATTTTTGTCTACATATTTTATGTTCGGGTATGTTCCTAATTGAAGTATAAGTTCTTATACTTTTAATCTTATTAATTATTTCCAAGATTAAGCAGGCGCATTAACAAAAACATATTGGTAATTTACATACTCACATTCTCCAAAGCTTCAGATAAACCGCTATAGTTTGAATCTTACCTGAAAAAAAAAACAGCAATTAATGATGATTGTTTTTTAATTCACAGACAATATGAAATGAATCTACAAACCTATTATCACAAGTAAACAACACATTTCACATTTTTCAAAACTGCCTTGGTCATGTCATAAAGAACGAACGATTCTTTATGAATTTGAGTGAAATAATTGATTTAATGGAAGACAAAACTTACAGATCTCAATTCAATACTAAAATCTGAATCTGTCTCGGATTAGTAGCCATTTTGTTGTTGCACTGAACACATCCAAACAACCTGCACGAATTTTCGACTTTTATTCGTTCCTAACTTCTGTTTCTCATTTCTTCTCGTCGAAGTCGAGACGCAGGAGAGAAAGGGTTTTAGTGATGGGGAGGGGGGGGGGGTTAAAGGTGAAGGGGGCGCAAACAAAAACGGCTATAAAACTCACAGGAGTTGATCTCTGCGGTTTGGTGGGGGTGGGGAGAAGGGAGCTGGAAGCAACTAACACACAAGACAAGACAGTGTACCGCTCTTATAGTAATTCGATAGATAGACAAGAAAATTCAGAGCATCGTCAATATGGCGTCCGCTGAGAAAATAGAGCAATAAAATCCGGATTTATACACGCGGGCGATAAAATGAAAAGCCATGTGGTTGCCGGCAATTAACACTTCGGCAAATACACACATACACATGCACATACAACAAATAAGATGAAGAACACAGGAACGAATTTACACTAGGTAGATAGTGAAGTAACAGAAGAGACCACCCATTAACTTATATAGAGTTTTCTAACTTTCTTATGAAGTTCAATCACAGTTTCATGGCTTCTCGAATTATTGGTTGTTAAAGGTTTGTTTTCAGTCTAATAAATGATTGATTACTAGTTTCTAATTGCACTAACAATGGTGATAGAGATTATAACTTCAACCCTGATCCATTCCATGGATCCAGTTCATAAACATGATCTTTTTAGATGTGGATAAACTCAATCAAAAGACCTTCATCTCCTCAATAATAAGTTTTGAGATCGAAGAATAGTACCTTTCAACCCTGTCTACAAGTAGAAGAAATATAAAAGAACAAGAAGACAAAAAATGGGAACAAAAAAGGGAATTAAAAAAGGAAGATAAAAAGTTAAAAACGAAGAGACCGCGGTGTCAAGGTTTTTAAAGGCAGCAGAATAATTTAATGACCGCGTGATATATTGCCCCTTCACTAATCCAATCTAATATTGGTTACACTCTTAACACTCCTTATAATCAAAGAAAAACGAAACAGAAACTAAGCGTTCTCGATCAACACTTGTTTCGATTTATGTTACTTCACATCTCCAGATAATGAACCATCTACACACCTGCTACAGATAGCAATAATGATTCTGAAGATTTGCCTAAACTGATACCTTTTCCTACGGTCGTTTTTAAAGACCGTATTCTGACGATTTTTAAAGAATAATTGATAAGTGGATTAATTGGAACAGAGGAAAGAAGGTTATCAATTCGTTGTTCAGTTTTGATACATTCTGTTAATGAGTTGAAATAATTAATTATTCAAGCTGAAACTTTACGAATTTACTGTTGCATTTTTTACGAAGAAAGGACTTTAGTCTTTCCAATGTTGCAATTTGTCAATAATGTCAATTTCTGGATATATTAATAGTAAAAGCCGATAAGAGTACCAATATAGAGTTGACCCTTCGGTTGATAAAGGACACATCATTGATCAAGTTATATTATTGTGAGAAATGATTGGGTTACACAATTTGTAACTAAGATGACACACAATTCAGGGCTGTTACTTTCAAGGACATTGGATATTGTCCTGCTGTTGGATGTTGCAGAACCAAAATGGAGGTACAATCATTGAACTCTCTCATCATTGCTTTGCTCAAGAATGTTTTCTCAGGAAATTGGATTGAGTGATCAAAAGGTGCGAAAAGAATACAGTAATATTGTTGATGAAACACAAAGAAAAGATCAGTAATTGGTTGTTGAGGGGAAACTCAGCTTTACATTTTTTTTCGGGAACAAAACGTCTTCCAGTGATATAGAGATATATTGCGTTTTGCAGACGTAATTTTTTTCAGGCTTCATCGCGTATAATATTTTGTTCGTGAGAAACGCCAACTGTGAAGGAGAAGAGAGAGAAAAAGAAGCAGAAACTGCCCCAGCGAATTATGCTGATCGATTCCACTGCTACAGCAACTGGTCGAAACAGCCAGAAAAAGAGAGCAAACAAAAAATTGCCTTCGTATATCTCACAGACAAATTGCCCCCAATCATTGTTTTCAATTGTGTCTTATTTCATTGTTGATTTGTTTCGTGATTTTCTCGTTCTATGGTATGGTTTTCACTCCGTTCTCCGATATTGAAGGTTAGTATTGATTCTGGACTGGTTTAATGATATTTGAGCATGCACATAAGTAATTTTTCTAGCATTATTGCATAAAATTAATGTGAGCTACAAAACTTGGAGAGAAACTTAATTCAACTTGAATTTCATTGTCAAAATCTAATAGGGATTCGGGATTTTTTGCTGAGGGTGGTGCCAACATGAGCTCTAGGTTTGTGATTGGGATTCTAATAGGGATTCTGGAAGGGGAAAAGTCAGGATTCGCAGTCTAATATGAAGTTGATGTAGTAATCACCATATAAAAGTTATTTCATTAAGTTCAAACTGTTAGTTCACATCTTTTTAACATTCATAAAATTGATACTATTCACAGAAGCCTGCTAATTGTTTTTAATCTTATTGTTTTCTATCTTACTTTTGAAAAATGTTACAATTCAGGAACGCTAAACATACGCTACAAGACGCTAACATACGCCAACTTACGCTAACAGGACAAATCGAAATTTTTCAGTTTTTTTTTAAAGAATTTAACTTCATTGCGAGCTGCATATTTGGTGAATTCAACTTCAATGTGTACAGAATGTAAAATACATGTGAGTATAGAACGCTGTTTCATTCATCCTTTTCTCAGCCATTCATGTGAGTAGAACTTGTGCTCGTACCACAATCTTACTTCTTGGTAAAGAGAAAGAGGAAAACTAAAAATGAAGAGAAGAAACATCATAAATATAGGAACCAACAAGAAGCGTCCAGCAGTCTATTCCATCTGTTCCACCTTCTATCTCATATCTTTCAATTTTTTCTATCTCTTTTTTCATAACCACGATATTAGTCGTTGGCCAACACTTTAAGACATCAATAATTTACTTTGATTATATTAAAATTGTAATATCAGGTGTCACAGCATGATCCTTTATAACCGCGCCTTGCTAGCCACGATTTCTCTCCGCTCACTCTCTCTCCCTTCTCACACACACTCCCTCTCTCTCCCACCACTCACTCTATCTCACTCTCTCACACTTACTCTTTCTCTCTCCTCCGTTTGCTGCTCACTTCACTTGACTTTTGGGCCATTAGTCACGTTTTGGCGTTCTAATTATTGTGCGTTATTTATGTTTTAGGTATTGGTGTTGGTGGCCCCCTGCAGTCAACGTAATTGCCGTGTCGTCTTACATTCTCATTCGCCACTCTTGCTGTTTGTTGTGGTGAATTGGAGAAGAGAGAGAGAAAAAGATATAGGAAAAGAGAGAGAAAGTGAGAACGCGAAAAAATTGACGTGAAAGAGGGGAGACTGTGGAAAATGTACGTGAAAGGTTGGAAAATTAAGTTTGTAGCACATTTTTCCTTTTGGAGTCTCAATATTGATTATACGGAACCTATGTTCTAGATCCAAGCTAAGATATTCTAGGTAGCCTAGAAAAATCTTTACGAACAATTTTGGGTCGGTTGATCAGAAGTGATGAGTTGTATTGTGCAGAGGGTGAGACCACAATAAGGTCTTGTATTTTGTAGGAGTCATACAAGTAATACTGTGAGGAGGAAGGAGGAACATTGCATTTAGAAAATATCAAACGAGGATAAAAATAGTGGAAAATGGAAGAAGTAGGATGATGAACAGTAAGTGGTTGATTGTCTACTTTATTAATCAAGTGCTGTATTTCGGATTTTCAAGATTCTTCATACCATTGAACAACTTCTCTATCTGATAATGAAAGTCCTGAAAGCGATTAACGACAATATCCTAACGAAAGATAGTAGATGAAATATGGAAATAATATTGAACATCAATGAAAAAAGAGTTCAAAAAATGAGAATAGGACTGAATAAAAGATATCGAATATAAAATAAAAACGTCGACTGATAGCTGTAGATCGAGTTGAAAATGAAAGAGATAGATACTTGTGTGGGTGGAATCGGTAAAACAAGGAAAGAGAAAAAAGACAAGGTTGGTTTAAAGAAGATTTATCCACGATTATTATTAATAGTTCCACAGACAAGTTATTATAGAAATCGATTACCTAGCCTTGCCTTTGCATTTTTATTCCTATTAATCCAATGCTGCTCTGTAGCTCCACACACCGACTCTCACTGCTTTTTATTTTTTAGTTATTTCTAGTTTCCTCTCGACTGCAATTATTAATACTGTCTGTCTGCTTGCCCATTCATAGTTTCGTTTGCGCCAATCATCCAGCGATTCAGCGTGAGAAAATTGAGAGGTGTGAAGAATTCAAGAAGTAAGGGATGTGATGACAGATTATTGAAGAAACCAATTCCTCTGTTGATTATAAAAAGGCATTGATTATGATTACATGTAAACAAATTAATTTTTTATGTAACCTTATAAGAATATTAGCTGAATTATACAATGATTATTATCTTTCAATATGGACTCCAAAAAATCCCTTTCGTATTCTACTGTATATTAATTAATTGTTATATTGTATGTGGATATATTTCAATGTATGAATTGATTATAATTCCAGAATAACTAGCTTTGAGGAATTTGTAATTTCTGTGGAGACTCATATAGACACAGAGGCCTGTATTATGTAAGGGTTAAAATATTGGAGAAACACGGGAGTTTTCTATATTCATTTTCAAATATCAATGACTCCTGGGTGAGCTCCGAATATCTTACATTTTCCCACGCTTAATAGGAGAAATAAGCAATAAGATAATAATGTGGTGTAATATATGTGTGTAAGAGAGATACATTATCTTCTTCTCTCTCCAGTGTGAAGAGCTGAAGACGCCGATAATAATTCATAGCAACGATACTGGCTTATAATACACAACTCCACAACTAAACTCCATCGTAAACATCTTCGATAACTTGAGCCATTCAAGCAATTCACTCGCGCTCATTCACGCACTCTCACTCGCTCCATCTCTCTCAGACAATATTTTCATATATCATGCCGGCTTTCAAATTATAATAGCCATTTCATTCGGAGCGTCTGCTTCCAATTTTGAAAAGACTAATAGTTCAAACCGAATGTGTATTCGAGAATCGAAATTATCCACGGAATAAGCAGCCTACGCATAAATGGAATTAAATGAATTCGACAGGAATAACTCTTCTCTTGTGGGAGAAGGAGACGACGAGAGTGAGGGAGAAAGAGAGAGGCGCTGAGAGAGAATAGTCCTTCGAGAAGATTTGAGATGCAGGGATATTGGAAATACGTTTTCAATGTTGTTTTGTCACTGGAATTGTGGTAACGTGTAATTGAAACAGCGTGTTACATATGAGAGAAAATGTTATTCAAATTAAAATAGGTGATAAAATACACAACTGTACTGTATATTCAACTAGAAATATGTTAAAAATAAAAAGCAGATCTTATAAAGAAATAGAGAGGAGGACGAGCAGGTGATGAGAATTGAAACCAAAAAAGGTACAATATAAAAGGAAAATTACACCAGAAAACTGAATAAATAACATACTAGATGAATGTAAGAGATAACATTAAGGGTTTGACCTCCGTTAAACATATTTTTCATTTCCTGGAGAAGCAAATCCGGAACATTGACTTGTGAGTACGGTTGAAGCAAATTTTTGAAACATATTTCAAGTCGGAATTAATTGAATGATAGCTTTGGATTGTCACGTATCTAAAGCTATGAATAACAAATTTCTACAGTTGACTATTATGATATCAGACGAAGCTAACATATAGGCTTAGTGCTTGGCGGGAGTCAAGCAATATAATTTGTGAAACATTTTCACGTTTATGGCATCCATAACACTTTCGGATTCTGAGTAAGGAGGCCGATTACAATGGTGTCGGGGGCATACATAAGTAGTATGTGCATACAAATGCTACAGGGGCTAATATCATCAGCAAAGTGTAACCGATAGGATTTAAATGTTGTATGGATGAAGAAAAAGGGTGAAATAAAAGGAAAAGGACTAGAAGAAGAAGAAGTAAAGAAGAAGAAGGAAAAGAAGGAGGAGGAGGGAAAGTAAAGTTGAAAAAGAGGGTTGATAGAATATGGAAAAACGATGGCTAGAGTGAGAGAGAGTGAGTCTAAAGAGCAAGATGGGATGAAAAGAGCCAAGACCAGATTATCTAAAAGAGTGGTGACCGATCATACAAATGTACTAGTACAAATCGAAATGGCCGGCCTTATTTAGACATCGACGCATATTGCAAATGGTTATAAATAATAATGTATACAGGATCGTATCCCAGGTCGACTAAATGCAGTACAATGTCGCTAACAAGGCCTGCCATGGTGTAAGCACGTACTTCGTTTCGACTACAACATAAGTAGTGTTGTGCATTATTAGCAATCTCTGTTCTCTGGAAGAGAGGCTTTTCTGATTAGACTGAGTAAAGTGGAAGAGCAATATTAGTTTGGAACTTCGGATCAATAGAATGGAACTCCTACACCAATAGAATGTTTGTTGAGATGTTTAAACCTCAAGATGTTGTGTAGTACATGGTAAAATTGATTCAAAACAGTATTAGGCTAGGCGTACACCGGTTAGTCAAGACAAGACAAGACGAGATTAGTCACGTTTAGTCACAGGAATTCACAAAGTTGCTTATGAAGCAGCACACACAGATGCAATGACTAATCGGTGTGTGTTGCTTCATAAGCAACTATGTGAAGTACTGTGACTAAACGTGACTAATCTTGTGTTGTCTTGTTTTGACTAACCGGTGTACGCCTAGCATAAAGCTGTATTGAATCATGGAAGGTGGATCATTTTAATATTTGATCATTTGAGCGAGTTGTTGGTATGAATATTTTCGAGATACAATCAACATTATACAAAACTGACATCAAATCAATCTTAAACATTTGAATTTTGAGTTGCAGTACTGATAAAGCCATCAAATTCCAAATTTCAAAAGACATAACTGAAACCTAAAGGTTGAAAAATGATAGATGAATCAGACAGAACAAAACGTTTCAGTACTGGCCTATTATTGAGACTGTCACAATCCATAATTAAATGCACACACACCGCTGTATTATGATGAAATGAATGAATTGATGAATAAATGAAGAGAAGGCGCGAGAGATGATGAATACGATGAGATGATCATGATGATAATGAGGAGAGTACAAAAAGGCGCGCCACAGCCTTACCGGATGTCCGGTTTCACACCTAGAATCAAATTGACATATTCCGATGACTGAGAGAAAGACAATCAGAAAAGAAAGGAGAGAGAAACAGAAATATGTGTCTACCAGGTAACACTGATTCCTATTGACATAACAGATTATTATAGCTGTCCCAGGAAGAATTTCTCTTGACAGGATGGATGGAAAACAATAGATGACATGGAATGATATTTCAGTCCATCCAACATCCAAGATCTGATTCATTGATGTATGTTTTACAAGATGTTTGGTCTTGAATGTAGGTCAAACATACAAACCTCCAGAATATTTTCAACAAAGCACACCTGGGTTATGGGAATGAGGAAACAATTATTAAGGAAAGAAACTGATAAAAAGGAAATGGGCCAAGACAAATAGATAAAGAGTTTAATATACAAAACGTATCATGAGAAAAAGAAGATATGAGCCAAGATAAGAAGGAAAAAAGTAGAAGAATTTCAAAATGTTGAAATTGAAATAAAATAAAGGATTAGATGAAATCTTATCATTTGCGATGTTACTATGTACTTCAATTAGCCCGCGTTTATTGAGGGAACGCGTAGGCTTTTTGCAATGTACGAAACAAACAATTTGTGCTTGACATCTAGCCTACTCTGCCCCTTCCACTCTTGCAGTACAGCTACTACTGGACCTCCCATAATATTAAACATACAAATTCTCAACAAAACTCAGCTTCAATACTTTTTTCTTAACTTCCAAGTTTTAATCAATGATAGTGTCATTTCACAATCACTCGATGAAATCCCAATTATTTCTCTAGTAAGTTTCTAAAGAAAGTTTTCAGTTTCTTCGAGCAAAAATTACTGTAGTACAATGATACATCAGAATGGGATTAAAAGTATCCAAGAAGAGACGATTGGCATAATAGTAATGGAGAGAGAGAGAGGAAAGTTATAATGAGGAACAGGAGAATAATAATGGCGAAGAGGGAGAGAGGGAGTAAAAGAGAGAATGCTCTCTTCAAACAAGAGAGAGAATTGCAGCATCTTAGCGTTTGCGCAAAAGAAGCGCGTGCAAATCGACCAATGAGAGTGGCTCGTGCGGACCGCCTCGGCTGATGCAATTAGTCCCCGGATTAAAGCGTCACATCCGGTTATCCGACCCCTGCCCCGAGTCCCGGTCCCGGATTAATTAACATTCCATTGTTCCGCCAATCCGCCATTTTGTCATCTGACGCTCGGTCACAATCATTCATAACTTCCATTATTAAACACTTTTTCAATTGTGGCAATAGTTGAATGATTTCTAATCTGGTTAGCTATCCATATTTCATCCATCATAGCTATTCATAATATCCATGTATATCAACAGTTCAAATTGGATAATAATCATGACTTATTCCTGATGTTTTGTTCTTAATCAATCATTTTCAATCTTGTCCTATTCATTGATTTTGTGTTGTGTTTCTTGAAACAGAAATTGGTCTCAATCCTTTGACACAATTGAAGCACAATTTTATCTCTTTTCAATTACGTAACCTTCTCGATCTGTATCGTGATCGTTACGGAAAACAATAGCTCTCAACTCATATATAAACTAACGAGTTCTTTACACGAACTCTTCATATTCCCAATACAGCACTCAAATTGTATGGTACTTGGACTGTTGTATGTAAATTTCCTTTCAAGTGTATCATTTTGACATTTGTATGTTGAGTAAATTAGGTACTAAGACTAAATATTTTTATGTAAGTTTGTTGTATTTTCCTTTGATATGTCATTTTGACTATCATGGAGATACGCGTTCACACTGAAATTCGAATTGAAATAATATTATAATAATGATAATATAAGATTCAATTAATCAGGGAGGAGAACTGGACCTTCACACCAACATGATAATTTCAATAATGTTATCTTGATCTTAAAATCTAAAAACTAATAATCATTAAAATCTTAATGCACGAGAAGAAGTTCAAGAAGAATGATGACGTCTATATCTGGTAGCTTGAATCCGCCTGATAATAATGAATAGAATGATCACAAGTTAGTGTAATAATTCATCCACCTAACAAGATTTTAACAATGTGATGATTGATGTACATATCCTGATAATTTCAAGAATATTTCCACATTAATTGCATGGATTAGTGTAGTCCATTCAAAAGCTTGGAGATCGTAATCGAAATCATCATATTTACTCAGACCTAGGCGTAATAATTATTACGTGGCTCATCGTTGTTACGGCTTGATCTTCACACAGCTAATTAGATATATCATAAGCATGAATAATTCATTTTTCAAACGAATGTTGTTCTGGACACAACAATGAGCCGCAACGATTAAATGCTAACAACGAACTATTCATGATAAACATTCATTTTTCTTTCGATATCGCAGGCCAACATCGCATCTAGCTCCGTCAATCGAAACATAATCTTATTATAATTTTGTTATTATTCAGTGTTCCACAACTAACATAAAACTCTTCCACAACTAACAACTCACAACTTAAACTCAGTGTTCCACAACTAACATAAACTCTTCATAAACTCTTCCCTAACTGGGAACATAAAAGAGTTAGGGCTTGTTGCACAGAAATGTATTAGAGATTACTCATGAGGATTAACAGACTTTATGTAGCCTAACTACATAAATCCAATCTAACTACGAAATCCAATCCGTTGATAATTTGATACAATAATTTGATCGTACCATTTCAACTTAATTAAAAAAAACGTTTTGTAGCAGATGAGTTTTTATCTTTATATGGAGTACTTCAGATACCTAGAACTCTAGAACAGATAACCAATAATCTAGTCATCTAGTGGTTCAGACGTTCAGAAGCTTATCTAATTGTAACTGATCTGAAAGATATTGGAAGCTGCCTCAATTAAACAACTAGAGTATTGTTATTCAATGTAAGAATATAGCCTATAATCCAATACACCTGCTATGAGTGCTATTGCAAGTGAATCTTGTCATTAGGGATTAGGTAATGCTCTGCTCAGAAGATTACTTTCATTTTTTTTATCGTATGGCTTTTATTGGTGGGGAGAACCACTTCCATAAGGATTCAGAACAAAAAGTGATCAGAGATTGGTTGTCACCTCTAGTTCTATTGCAATTGAGTCCCAGGCTCTGCAAATTTTAAAGCTAAAAGAGGACAATGAATCATTACATCGTAGTTTATCTGATTTACAGCAATATTCTAGGACAAACTGCATTGAAATACATAACTATCCTGTCGTGCCCAATGAAAATATTGTAGAAGTCGTGAAAGAAATTGGTAAGGCGTTGGACTACCCAATTTCTGAACAACAGATTGATAATTGTCATCGTCTCCCAACCAGAAAAACGAATATTCCACCTCCCATTATTGTCAAGCTTGTTAGGAAAATTGATAAGGATGGATTACTCAATAAGAGGAGAATTAAACGCGACTTCTCGACAAGGCATTTGGGTCTTTCTTCCGATTGCCCAATCTACATGAACGAGAGTCTGTCTGAAGAAAGGAGGAAGGTATTCGCGGCAGTAAGAAAAATGAAGACAGATAAGGGGTTCAAATACTTATGGATACGTAATGGAAGGATTCTAGTTAGAAAATCAGAAGGTCAACCTGTCATTGTGCTTGAACATCTAACAGACATGGGTAAACTCGAGAATTTCAATTCTAAAGCTAATTAGGAATCTGTTTCAGAATGATGATTATTGTGTTTTTGCATATTTACTTGTCAAGTTCGTTATTTTATTTAAGTTATGTCTGATATTTATTATTCAATAAACAAAAAATTAATTTAATTCATGGTGGATGGTGAGGTGAAAACATTCAATTTAGCATTGCAAAATATTAGGAGTATGAGAGAAAACTTTATTTTATTTGTTCAGGAATTGGAATCCTTAGATAGATTGCCTGAGATAATAGTCTTAACTGAAGTCTGGATTTATGAGGAAGAATTGTTTAATTTTATGATTGATGATTATAATGTTTATGCCAACTGTAATGCAAATTATAGAGCAGGTGGAGTTATTATATATGTTAAAAAATGTATTGAATGTTTGAGCTATAGTAATATTAATTTTGAGTCTGCAGACGGGTTGAAAGTTGTTGTCAATGTAAAAAACTCGAAACTTAATATTCTTGGTTTTTATAGATTTAATTTTATTGATAAGATGAAGTACTTATCAGAGCTAGATGATTACTTACAAGTTGAAGATGTTAACACCATTTATGCAGGTGACATTAATATTGATATTATAAATGATGACATTATATCTGATAAGTATTTACTTCTGTTACAAAGTCATGGTTTCAATATTCTCACAAATCAACCCACGAGAGTGACTTCTGGAACGTGTATTGATCACGTTGCAATCAAGATGAAAAAGAAACCTATTAATGTAGATGATTATGAATTAGAGATTCACGATATAGGAATTACAGATCATTCTTTACTAAATTTAAATCTCACTGAACTTTTCTCACATCGAAATACTGAAAATCTATTAAATACAAGATTAAATTTCAAAAGATTAGAGAGTGACCTTTCTATGATAGCATGGTATGATATTTATGGGATGCAAGATACTAATGTTGCACTCAGTGCATTCCTGGAAAGATTTTTAGATTGTATTGAAGCAGCTAAAGAAACAATAACAATCAAACGTAAAAATTATCCTATAAGGCCTTGGATTAGTGAGGGTTTAGTTTGTAGAATTAAGAAACGTAGGCAGCTTTATAAAAAAACAAGACAGCAACCATATAATAAGAAACTTGAACTCTATTATGAAAGGTATAAGAAAACACTAAAGAATGACTTGAGGAATGCTAAGAATAATCACTTGCGAGAACTATGTAATAATTGTAAAAATAATAAAGAGCAATGGCTTTTTATTAATAGATTAATTGGAGTAGGAAAGACAAAAAAGAAAGTCATTGAGTCGATAAAGCTAGATGATGATGTAAATATTGATGACAAATATCTTATTGCAGAGAATTTTAATAATTATTTTCTTGACATAGCACAGCAATTAAAAAATGAGCTTGAAATTGTAGATGATAATATTGACACTAAATATTACAATTATTTTCATAACCGTTATGAGCATGAAAACTCATTTTACATGTTTCCAACTTGTGAAGTTGAGGTCAGTAATTTAATAGATAGAATGGAAAACAAAAAGTCAACGGGTTTTGATGGGTTGAGCATTGATATTTTAAAAAGAATGAAGAGTTATATATTAAAAGTGTTGGTACACATTTTTAATTTAAGCATGGCCAATGAAATTTTCCTTGTATTCTGAAAAAGTCTATTGTCATACCCCTTTTTAAGGGAGGTGATTCACAGAATATGGGCAATTATCGACCCATTTCACTTCTATCAGTTTTATCAAAACTATTAGAGAGATTAGTAAAGACTAGATTAGTTAATTTTCTTGAAATGAGTGACTTTTTCAGTGAGAATCAGTTTGGTTTCCGTAAAGGGAAAAGTACTCAGGATGCACTATTGAAATTTACGTCAGAGCTATTTGAAGGGAAGAATAAAGGAAATCAAGTTGCAGGATTGTTTCTGGATTTGAAAAAAGCGTTTGACATGGTGGACCATGATATATTACTTGGAAAGATGAATAAGGCTGGAATAAGAGGAATTTGCAATAGTTGGTTTGAATCGTACTTGAAGGGTAGATCTCAGCAGGTGAAGTTGCTTGATATGTTGAGTGAGGAAGGGCAGGTAAAATACGGAGTTCCACAGGGCTCTGTGCTGGGAGCTGTATTGTTTATCATTTACATAAATGATCTGTGCAAAGGAACTTCAAAGGTAGAGTGACAACTTTGCCGATGATACGGCCTTGAGCTATGATAAAAAAACTATTTCCGGGATTAAGGATGAAATAGAAGAAGACCTTAGCAGAATAAGAATATGGTTAACAAAAAAATAGATTGGCATTGAATGTTCTAAAAACTAATTTTATAATTTTCCAACTAAAAAGCCCAACTGTTGTTATAGATAGTATCAAGTACCATGACTCTAACTGTGTGGCTCATGAAAATTGTGCATGTACGAGCATTCCACAAACCAAATCAATAAAGTATCTGGGAGTTATCTTAGATGAAAACCTGTCGTGGAAAAATCATATAATGAAATTGAAAAAAGAATTAGGTCTAAGTATTTATAAATTCTACTACTTAAGAGATTTTTGCTCATCTAGTGTTTTAAAAATGTTGTATTACTCTCTAGTTGAATCAAGACTGATGTATGGCATTATTTGTTGGGGTGGAGCTTATTTCACAAATTTAAGGATTCTATTGACAGCTCAGAAGCACATAATTAGGCTTATCACTAATCAGAGCAGAAGAGTAAATTCATTTCCATTATTCAAGAAACTTTACATTTTGCCTTTAAGATATTTGTACATTTTTAGAGTAACTCAATTATTTTATAAAAGATGTAGGGAGTATAATATGTTTTTCTATGTTATTTACAGATGCGAATTGCGGCTAATATTGCCTCTTCCTAGGTTGGAAGATTACAGGAGTTTCTACAATCTTATTGCACCTGCCTTTTGCTATGTAATGCCAGCGAGTGTAAAAGAGTCTGATACGTTTTACAAATTCAAGAAATTATTATTTGCTTGGCTTTTGAAGTTGAGAATATGGAAAAGCTACTTTTTGACTAATTCAATAGATAATGTTGGTAATTCTTGCTTGGAAAGTTGCTGATTACAGAAAAGTTTGAAAAAAATTGTATTCTGTTTTTATTGATGTGGTTTAGGAGTACAAACTACCTTTTTTATTTTTTAATGTGATGCTAACCCTCAAAACGGACCATAGTGTCTATGGAGGGTACCTTTATTCTTCTAACTTTTTGTTAATTATTTGTGTAAGTTCATGGATAATAATTATGTTAATTAATTTATTTATTATTTCAAGTTCTTTTGAAATATCATTAGTCTTAGTTCTATATATTTTTTGCGTATTTTACTTTCTGTATTAACATACTGTTTGTTATTTTCATTTTGTATTGTCGGAAATATGAAAGAAGAATAAATTTATTTATAAATTTATTTATTTATTTATTATTATTTATTTATAATTCAGAGTCGTCTTGGCAAAGATCGGTGAATCCTATCGAAATCAATATTCATATCGAATGCGAAGAAATTAGTTGAGATGTAGTGATACATAAACAATCCTTCGGAAGATGGAAGGTAATGAGACATTGCAACTTAATTGAACGAAATTTTAATTAATGCCATATAATATTCTGAAGACTTCACTGCAAATATTGACAACAGATTAATAGCTAGTAAGGAAATTCGATGAACGCTACCGCACAAAAGTCCGCCCGGGAAGAATTTTTGTGCAGTAGCGTTTTACCAGCTATTAATCTGTTGTCAATATTTGCAGTAGCAGAAGTCTTCAGAATATTATATGGCATTAATTAGGAATTTCGTTCAATTAATTATTATAATCCTTCGGAATTTAGTGTCAAAAATACTCAACGAGAACCTACCAACTTGCAGTCAACTATTTATTCCATGACTTAATGAATAAACATTTACTGGAGATGTACACTCTATCAACTTTCAGTTTATTCAATGATGAGCCAGCACTTCATTTAATATGTTTGTTCAAAGATAAGGGTTCATATGACTGAAACCTCACTGAAGGTAAAGTCAATTATTCCACATCTTTATTTGTTTCACGGATCAGTCTCAGCCAAGCAAAAATAGCAGTCAGTGTGCTCCAGACGATGCTGGAGAACCCCATCACGCCAGTCAGTATTATTACCGGCTGTGAATGATGGCTTGATGGTTTAGTATAGTAGTATGGTAGAAGAGATTGATGGAAAGAGGGTAGTATTGGACATTTCGCATGCTATATTGCATTGTGTTAATTTGCAATTAGCGATGAGAGGCCCCTTCGCGGTAATTAGTAAGCGAGGATAGTTGTTGAAGAACGCTCCACAGCACTTAGCCTATTACTGGAAACATTCATTAATGTCTTCCCTTCTTAACTTGTACCTACGTCAACTAAAACCATAACAATCCGTCAGTAACAATTTGAGTTGTCTCGTCATCTCTATATCTCACGGTTTTGTCTGAATGCTTATCGAAACGTTGAACAGAATAATTAAGTAAATAAACATTTTTTTCATTTTTTTTTTCTAGAATTTGTTTGATAATTGTTCTTGAAAAGAATCATTGTTAGGTGGAATCGAAAAGGTGAAATTGAAAAGGTGGAATCGTATAAAAGTGAATTGTATACAAGAAAGAATTGAATACAAGTGGATTAATTGCAAATAGTTGTCAACGAAAATAATAGTGAGAGTTCATCAAATCATTAAAGAACTCAATTGTAGATAGTTTCTCAATAATAAAAACGGCACTTTTTACACAGTGCTCTCTATTGTAGTTAAACACTACAAAGGAGGTAGAAGCTAAGCCTAACCGAATAAATGTCTTACAATAAATTTTAAAGAGTAGTAGTATATAGCTGATGATGTAGCCTGTGTGGCCACGAAACCATGATCCTTGTACTATAAATAAATAGTGGAATTGACAAAATCATTGTGTTTTCATTTTAATCATTGAACCAGGTCCTCATGGTGGCTATACTGACGATTTCAGGTACAAAACATAATTATAGATATCAAATTATCAATGAGATTGATTCAAAGTAGATTTATGGTTAGATTTAGGATAGCCAGGATTTTTCAAGTGAAATACACCAAGATTGTAAAAGAACATAGACTTAGCAAATATAGAGTCTCTCATCTGTGATAATAGCTACGAGATTGAATCAGTGACTAGGAAATGATATGTTGAATTGATTGTTTGTCGTCAAACCTGTGGTCGGGAAAAAATCTCTTCCCATATTCTGATCGGAATCACATCTCAAAAAAGCTGCAATAAGCCTAGCAACAAATTGAGTGGCGCCATACAAGCTTTGTACATATGGCTCGTGTCGCCCGTACAATGGAATTCGGAATGAATAAAAAAACTAGCCATTATTTATTACAAATTTATTATCTAGACTGGCTCCGCGCAGGCAAATCAAACAGACCGAGGACCGAAAGACCGAACACTGAATACCCTGCGAGTGATATATGACAACTCTCTCTCTAAATCGTTCTCTTTCTATTGCACATCAAAATGGCATCAAGCACATCCTTACCGACACATGCCATCATCTGTTTTGAGTGATCCTCTGGAGCCGATCCAGGACTACAGAGCAAGAAGACAAAGGATTTGCGTCTGCTTTGAATAATTTGCATACACGCGGACTCTGCATAACAATGACGTACTCCACACTGTTTTACAAAGCTGGTTTCATGAGTTACTTACAGAGTGCTCTAGAGGAGCAATGTCCAATGATGCTACTCTCCTTATCAATACTACTTCTTCTGTTATACAAAATATCAATATCAATACCTAAAATATAAATAATAATGCAAATAGCCTACTTATTGATAATTCTGTTCACAAAATCAATACTTTTACAACGTAAATAAATTTACGTTTCTAAAAGTTCAAATTGATTATTCAATTTCAATTTCAATTACACAAATAATTTGACATTACAGATACACACATTATTTAGTGGTACAAGTTACTGCTCTGACTATTAATAATGCAGGTTACCGCAAAATCCATTGTCCGATACGATGCATGCCATAAATATCCAGTAATAACTTGAAAATAATAACAATTTCTGTTCCAAGTGGGTGAGCAATTGGGGCTGATGCGCAGGCTTTAGGCGCATAACCGAATAACGACCACCCCGACGCTGTTTATAAGGAAACTCACATCATCTGCTCACCCCTCCCCCCTTCACCCAAACTATTACCATAACGATCGCTATAACTCTGTATTCATAAATTATTGTAATTTATCATAAGGATCTTGATCTAGGTACTGTATGTTATAACGATCCGGAACACAACGAAAATCGCGCTCTTGAAGTCTTCAAATAAATGTGGAAATCATTAAAATCAACAGGTGTGTTGGTGGAGAGAGATGGAGAGTGAGAAAGTGCGGAGGGAATAAATGGAAGGGAAGTGAGAGAGAATGAGAGAATAAATGTTGAAATAGACAAGGAGAGAATGAGTACCCATGCACTTCTTCCACTATGCGAGAAATGATGCTAGATGAGAAATATGATCGATGATTCCTTGTTCAGTGCCGTGGGCCATATTGCTTCTATCTGCCTCATTGATCGCACTTAATGCTCGCGCTTGCACGTGCGGGTGTTCCAATGTGTAGGTGTATTGCTTGGGAAAGGGGTACATCAGGATAGATTTAGTTGGTGGTCAACTTGTTCACTCATTTAATTGGGTTTGTAGCCTGAGGAACACAGTCACTCACTTTCCATTTTCATAATTCGCTTTCCTCTGATAAGATTCATTAATCTTTTTTCAATTCATATTTATTTTCTTCTTGTTTCTCTCATTATATATTAAATTAATGTTATTGGATTGCACTGCGCCCTTCTCAAATAATAGGTTAATGCTATTATCTTATTTTATATTGAAAAAATATTATTGAACTCCACTGCACCCTCTTCAAATAGGCCTTATATATTGATGCTCATTAACATGTTTTATTTTCAATCGTTCATTGATTCACTTCCTGTGATATTTTACGTTAGCTTACTTTCATTTATCAATAATTATGATTGGTCTTCTTTGAATTGACAATATATCTATACCAATGCTACCTATCAATATTTCCACTTATCAATGTCAATTTGATACTAAAAATATCAAACTGATGGTAGTTGAAACCTTGAAATATTTTAAAATAAATTGTCTCCCCAATAACCCATTACAATGACTGACGTAATTTATATTGTTTCAAGCTCTCAAAGGAATAGATTCATACTATAATTGTATTTGATTCCTTACAACATAATATTATATGTAATACAATAATATTAATGTATTCATTATGATACAATGTTTGGAGATCTTTGCAAGGTTGTTGAATAAAAATTCAAAGCTATTTTGTCCCCCAGTGGCCGCATACTTTTTAAATGCTGCACATTTTACTACCTCATTCCAATAGCCTTTAACTGATGACTTGAAGTAGAAAAAAAGCCCTTGATAAATAGTATCTAATCTAGGAACGAGCAGGAAGAATAGTATTAAACAGTAGCTGCGGGCATTCCAATACATAATAAATGATAGGCGAACAATGTTGAAAGGCATTAGGAGCATTATTTGAGGGCGGAGAGAGAAAAAGAAGACGGAGAAGGAGGAAGAGAAGAGATCTTGTTTATTTTTTATTTTATAACGAGTGTTTTTCCTCCTGTTGGGATTCAAATCGACGGCCGTCGGTCCATTCGTCAGTGGTGATAAAGATTGAATAGAGAGAGAAAGACAGACTGGCGAGGAAGAGAGTACGAGAGAACATCAATCAGAGCGCTGAACCGAAATCAATCACCGGTCTGCTGGGAGTTTGGCCATCTTGAATTTGATTGGACCAATTAAGCCACGCCCTCTCTTAGATTGGCCTCTCGTCACACGCTATTATCATTATCTACATCGGAAATACCCATCCAACAGCATCATCATCAGTTTAATGATGGTCTGCTGTATTTTCGACGATGTTTTTTCGTTGTGGTTTGATCAATTCCCCTTTCCTCCATGATCATTGACTGTATTCTTTGTCTGTTAAATGCCAAAGACTGGATTGGATTTTCGCTTGAGTAATGTAGTTTACAATATACTTACAGGATTATAGCACTTAAATCAATACGATAGAATGACAAAAAAAGACGAAGTAAAGTAATCTACATTGTCTTCAATTCCTTCGAACAGTCGGAATGATAATATGGTTCTGATGCTGGTAACTCGCAAACAATTAATCGAAAAATCACATCAGAGGAGCATTTACATTGCATCATAATTTTTATGCATTGCATCATTGGATTTTATATGCCGCTTCTCGAGTTCAGATTATATGGTACGAAATTGATGAGTTTCGTGAACTGTCCAAAAAATAGGGTTGTGTAAATAGTGATTAATTTAAAACAGGAGTTCATCAGAGACGAGGGAAGAATATTGGAGAATATGCTTCATTCATAAACTGATTTTTCTATCATTTAACTAATTTTTTTAGAATTTTAAAATATTTCAAATAAATGTAGATTCTTCAGCAGACAATCTATTGCATTTAATCCTCCTGCCATTGATTACTATTGTCAACTTTATTATCATCATCATACAATCGATGAATTATTTCCTTGATCATCCCTCTTTAATAACATTGGATTTATAATCATTCTCTTTCAATTGAATTCATTCTAGACAATGAAACTAGCCTTGATTCTAAATTACAAGTTTCTGAATCATCAACTCAATAATTATTATATGATTTCGAATATCAATTGAATTTGGAGCATACTGTTGACAAGCTGTATAAGAAGATTTCGATAGGATGATGATTGTTCTGATGATCCTGTTTATGATTATTATGATGATGGATGTTGTTCTGTTGAGTAGTAGGTTGGTACTGTGCATTTTAAATAGGCAATTAAATGTATCCAGAGCTCATCGTAATTAAATGACAAGTGATTAATAGTTTTATATCTGAGGGCCGCTTCTAATTAATAAACAAACCCAGAGATAGTTATGGGCACCCATCACGTGATATGTCATTTATCATTCATCTCTCTCACTCACGCAAGTGATCTCATGTTTCTTTCCTTCTCTCTATCTATCCTTAGCGAGACTCTAGATAGATGTTTATATGCTCTTCACCATCTGATCAGAACCTGTCATTCTAAATTATTTTTATTTTTAGTATTCTTCTTCATCTTCAAATTAATCATTCATCTTTGAGGATCTGGTTTATAAGGATTCGAATTATAATCTGAACGTTTTCTATTGGAGAAGATCATAGCATTGATTGATTACTTGGAGTTTTTATATGCCAGTATTCATTTAGGGAATTGTGTGGGCTGAAAGGATGAGAATTGGAAAATAGATCTTCACGATTGCTGTAGAAGTGGGTTGAATTCAAAGAATTTGGAAGTGATAAGTGGAACGGTTGATCTTATCACTCAAGCCGGGTGCTAAGTAGACTACTGTGAAGCCTTTGGATGGGTGACCGCTTGTATGACAGCACTAATAACTTCCAGTTATACGGAACAAAACTAAAACGTCACTCATATCTCATCCCTCCCAATCACGCACTTATTACCCTAAAAAAAAATAAATAGAAAATCTCCTTTCCTTCCCTACTAGGTGCAAGACCTATTTTTCATACTTTTTGTGTTTATTCTCTGGTTGTTAAGAAGGTACATTTTGAATATTGACAATTGTCAAGTTCTTTGTTGTACGAGTTTAGCAATAATATCAAAAAAAATTTTTGTTGTTTTCAACAATATCAACATGTCAAAGAAATGTGAATTTGTACTTTTCAACAGTGTTACCATAATCGGCAAATATTAATTCATTGAACAAATGGAACTACCTAATTCTACTGACGTATGAAATTCAACTTGTCGCCTTCTTCTGTCAATAACTTTTTGCAAAAGTAACATTCTATCAAACAATCTAGATATTTCTTGCGTTATTTGTTCTTCCAAGTGTCAACTTTATCAATTGGACAGAATTATTTCGATTGATAGTTGGTGACTGTTTTATCAATACCATTATGTTGGCATCCGGTAAACAGTGGAAAGTTATGCAGGTCCTTGCATTTCGTTTATCCATGTGGAATGAAATAATAATTATTATCAACCACAATTGACAGTGCAACAGCTAGCATAAAGTGCAATAATGATAGCAATTCTCTATTTCATGTGCTATCAAGGTTAGTACCATAACAATATCCACAGATAATGTCAGAAATATATGGTAACGATGTGCGTTTATTTAAATGTCAAACGTTTGCCTGGTTACTATTCTCGTTTTTCAGCAATTGATTGTCATCATTATGTTTTTGTGTTCATTTTTTATTTTGAACCTGTCATTCTTTATCAATTTACCGTATTACTTGAGAAGAAATCATTCTGTTACTTTTAAATCTCTATACAGTGTGATTTCGTTATTGTGGTATACTCCACAAATGTTATCCACTTTCAAATAAATTTTCTTTTTATACGTTGTTATTCAAATAAAATAAAAAAAAAAGTTTATTAAAAAAATAATCACAATACAGAGTTGTAATCTATACAAATAATACAAAAATTAATCCAAGTGTATACGAGTGTCCGTTGCACACACAAAACGTTGCGGGAAATTTTGGATTCTCAACATCAATTAGCCTACTTTATGCTTGGACTTTACGGATTGATCCTCCTTATTATTCCTTCTTATACATACATATATATGTTACTTATATATTTTTACATATATACTTATATATGTTTTCAGTCATCATCCTCAAGATAAATCCTGATTATTATCATTTCAATGAAATTGCCAAATCTTCTCATTATCACCGCTTGTTGATTTATGATTGTCAGAGTGGCACTTGATATTTTGCACTCACTGACAATCCTCGCTCATAATCGTGCTGTATCTATGACAAGTGTACAACACTGTCTAGCAACAGCACGCGCGGCAAGTCAAAACTGAACAAAGCAAGCGCGATGTCATGAATAAACATACGTGCGGCTCAACCAACAAACCTGAATTAACATCATAAGAATGTGCCAGAACACAAGTCGAGAAATAAAGTAGAGAATGAGAGGGGTAGTGTGAATGTTTGTAACACGCCCACCCACACACACATGCACAGGTTACACACACAATGGCATATAACAGCCTAATAGTGAGGCGGACTACAACAGTAGTGGTTTATTTGTCGGATCTTTCTTATCCTTTCCACGGATCTCCATCTCCTAATCAACTCCCGCCCTGCTCTGCTCCTGTTCTTACTCTGCTAAATGCTGGTCACTGCTCTGCTTTCAACTTCTAGCTCAGCCTGTTAGCATTCAAAAATATGTGTTTCGTTTTCTACTTGTATTTGAACATGTCAGATATTCTCATTCTCCTTCTCTTAAATTCCTTCTCTGTAGCTAAATTCTCACTTTGCTGAATGCTGGTCACTTTTCTGCTATTGCTGTGCTACCTCCTAGCTCAGCCTGAGCCTGTTAAAACATTCAAAAGTATGTGTTTAATTTACTTCGTATTGTATTTGACTTGTGTTTAAACATGCCAGTTATTCTCATACTCCTCTCAAATTCCATGGCTGAATTCTCACTTTGCTAAATGCTGGTCACTTTTCTGCTAATGCTGTGCTACCTTCTAGCTCAGCCTAAGCCTGTTAGCATTAAAAAAAAATGTGTTTCGTTCACTACTTGTGTTGAAATATGTCAGATGTTCCCATTCTCAATTTTCTCAAATTTCCTTCCAATCGCATCTTTCCAAGAATTCTCCAATTCCCACTTTACTAATTATTTTCGTCTACTTTCTAGTCTCTTCTTTCTTAAATGTATTATTTACATTTTCCTTATCAATATTTCCACTTCCTTCTTGTTTTACTTCTCCTGACTTTTCCCTCCTCTACCTTTTTTCCCTTTTAGACTATAGATTCGTAAAAATAATTTCCCGCTTTTCTTCTTTCACTTCCCCTTCTTCCTTGTGCCTTCTTCATCTAGTTTCTTTGTGGGCCTCAATAGTAGAATAATAGTCACAATCAGTGGCGGCGCTTCCATAAGGGCCAAGTGGGCCGGGCCCACCCAAACGAAACGGTAAAATACATTTTTAAATACTTCAGTAGTTGATATTATTCAATAAAATAAGATGAAAAATAATTTTGAACTGTCAACGGGTCGAAACTCTCGTTGAAATACCATGCAATCATCACGTAACACATTGGAGGGCCAAGGATTTCAGGCCCTTCTAGCTTTCATAAGAACGTAATTGGCAAAGCAACGTAGTCTGGCGGCGCTAGACTGTCCGAAAGCCAATGCATCGTATATGATGCCGAATGGGCCCAGTGAGATAGGCCCATTGGACTAGTGCGCATGCGCTACACTCTCACTCTGTTTCTCTCTTCGTCTGTTCTTTAGAGCATCACCATCAAACCATCTCCTACTGTTCCCCGTATACCGCAGAGCCTGCTTGCTCCAGACGTCTTATCTTGATGAGCCATCTACAGGCGCTAGGCTAGTGTAATATTTATAGCCAAATATAATAATATGTAGCATTATGTACATCCGGTCGCTGTCAACAATGGACAACTGAATTCTTCAGTTGAATTGCACACCGATTGGCAAACGGTTCGTCGTTAGTCGCTATTTTAACGGTCATTATTTTATTATTTTATGAAGTATAAAGTATTAAATTTAAACATTAAAACAGAAAAGTCCATCTGTTATATAAATAGACCCTGTCGACGCCTTCATCAAGCTGCAGAGAAATACCTTTTTTGGTGAGTTAACTTACATGTCATGTTGTTTTAATTAAGTTTATAGGAAAATGAAATAGATCACCTTTACCTGCGTAACACCCACCCCCCACTACTTCAACTTCAACACCCCCCCTTCTCAGTCCCACCACGGGCCCACCCTACTGTTCAGGTCAAGCGCCGCCACTGGTCACAATAGTATTGGATTTGCCTCTGTTTTCTATTCCATTTTGGTGTTCAATATGAGAGATTGGTCTTCATTGTAATATAGTTAAAATGAAACACTAGAAGATATTGTCAATTCCACTGTTTTATTATTTATTGTTTTATTCCATTATGGAGTTCCACAACATCAATAACATTTCTACAAATAAGTTGTAATATATTTTGATGAATTTTGTACAACTTTTTGTTCATCCACAGATTCATATAGTTTTCTTTCAAATTTCTCAATCATCTGCGACTTCCTTTGTAATTATTCGGAAATGAGCAGGAGAAGGAGAAAAAATAGAGATGAATAATTAAAAACATCCCACTCAATTACTATGCAATAGCAATCATAATTTCTATCACAAGGCTTCGGTTGCCGCTTTCCAAAGCATACACGACTGAGTACGGTACACTCACATCGCTCTCAAATGAAGCGATCTCTTATTAAAAGCCATTGTTGAAAAGACCGATTGCTTTCTTAATGAGACGCTTCATAAGACAGCGAGAAAACGCCTTGACTTCTTTTTATTCTATGTACTCCTTCCACTCCCTTCCCACCAACACCTTTTCAGGAGAGAGCAATTAACACCTCTTCTCTTTCTCCTGAATTCATCTTTTAGGCCTTTGACTTCCCTCTCACTCTTTCAGTCAGACTGTCCCAACACATTATCGAATTTCCACTACTTACTGTTTAGTAATGAAGATGTAACTCTCTACCAAGTGGGTGGGCTAATGATTGCAACTACTGTTATTACAAAATCACAATATTTTTGAATGTTAAAATGGAAGGGAGTTCAATCAAATTTGAAAAAGGATTTGTAATTATTGTAAGGTGACAATTTTGTTATAATCAGGATACTTTTCAAAATCCAACAATATATTTAGCATTATACTGTGTAAATATTGCAAATATTTACAATTTTATATCAACACCTCCAAAATATTTGTTAAAAAAATATGTTTATGGATTAAATATATTCATAATATGAATAATACTTCATGATATGAAGTATTACATGAAAAGTAAAAATGAATAGTTGCAAATTTTAATGGAGGCCTGTGAGCGAGAATTATAGTATAAGAATTTTCAGATGTCCAAGATTTGACCGTCAACCTATGCTCACCAATGCTGGGTGAGCATTGGTATTCTCCCATGAAAAAATATTAGTATCGGCCAGTAATGGATTAACAAGAATATTTTACAGTGGAGTGTAGAGACGAATCCGAACTATATGAGGTACAGTGTAGGAAGAAATAAAAAGACAGAAATGTAGAAACAAGAAATAGAAAGGGAGAGAGAGAATGAAAAAGGACGTAGAAACCAACAGAATGATGAAGGCTGAAATACAAAATCTAAATAGAAGACGTACCGAATTCGAATAACCCAGTTGATATAATAACTTATTAAAACATTTTCGACTGGCGCATTTATAATGTTATATTACGGGCATAAATAATTCAACAATTTTTCTCTTTCTCCCTCGCGCGCGCTCCTTCTCTCCTTCTTGCACTCAATTATTCATATATGATTCTTCGATCCTTATTCCTTTTTCTTGTTTCCTGCCGCTTCGCTCAAACAAAGACTGCCGTTATTGGCTTTACCTACTCTTTGGGGTTCCTTTCTTCGCACTCTGTAACGATCTGCATCAGCCTTTTTTATTATTAAAAATGTTATCAATGTACAATGCCTGTACATTAAGAGATTAATAAATAAACAATGAGAAGCGAAGACAGAAATAACAATAGTTAATTAATTTCAAAGCAAATGAAACAGTAGCTCTAAATTAAAAATTAACCTAGAGAACGATAATTATTAGTTTCTTTGAATAAAGAGACTGGGAATTTTATAAGTTTCAAATAAAATTCCGAGTTGGTTTCAATGGAGAAATTGGATTGATACAAAAGCAAAAGAAATTCATAAGAAAGCTCTGAATTGAAAAATACATAAAGTGAATAATAATCACGTTTTGTAAGTGAATAGAATGGATAATATAATGGAAGTTCCACTGGAATTTCAAGTCTTGTTTCAATGAAGAAAGTAGATAAGTAATTATTATTGATATCCGAATACTTGAGTTCAAGCGAACAAGCTTTCTCAGTTCAAGCAGAGCTTTTACCGACTGTATTGACTGTTGGAGAGAGTTGGCGCATTTACTCCGGTTCAGCAACGCACAGGTCAGAGATTGGGTGACCGCTGGTCCAGTAGACCACCCGTGATTGGCCGATACACAGCGATCGCCCTGGGCTCACAATAAGCCCGCGTGCCTAGGCCCATTACGCATTGATTATCATTTACCTGTTTATAGTGGTCATACACCACCACAATCATAAATCATCACACTTTTTGTGTCTTCTCTGGTTGGTACTCGTTCACCAATCGTTTATCATTCATCTCTTTCCTTCTAGTTCGATAGGACGCTCTAGCTCGCACTCACTTGGAAATAAAATATTTCCGACATTTAATTAGCCGTACCCAGAGCGCGGGCTCGCGCCAAGAGAACGATGAATATAAATTGATTTCGGTTTTTATCGGTCTTTGTTTTTTCTCTTCTTGCATTCACACCATTCGCGTGGGATGTCGCCTTCCAGCTATTCCCTCTCTCTCCATCTCTTATAAACTCGATTAACACCTTCTCTATTCTACTCCTTATCACTCATTTTATCTCTCTCTTTTCCTCTGAAATCTTGAGATCGCATCTCTCTCTCTTTCGAAATCTTGAGATCGCCTTCTGATCAAATTCCAAACACGGACCAGCCCTCCTGTTTCAACGCTTCCAAAGCACTAATAGGCTGCCAAGCTAAAGCATGGTCTAAACCTGAACAACAATCACTATCTCATGCTGGAGGTGTGATAACACGATTTGTAGATGAACATCTGGTGAAGCACAGCACATTTGTATTCTGAACAGTTCTTTGTGTGGTATGAATGGACATTTTTCGATAAGCTTTCATTACGAGTAATGGACGTATTACTTTTGTTCCGAGATCTCTAATTGTTCAATGATGGGAACTGAATCAAATTGAACCAATAAAAATAAATTCTGAAAATGATAAAGATTTAAAAATGATCATATTTAGAAAATAACGATTCGAGAGAAATGTTGGAAAATCGATTCCATTTAAAATTCAAAAGACGATAGTTATAGAACCAGTTGCACAAAAGTGTATTCCTCCACAGAAGAGTTTTCAATTACTAATCATAAAAATTAATTATTGGTCAAGCTTAGCAGGCCTTCGTGCAACTGGGACATAATATTTTCACAGCTTGATTAGAGCTCATTTTGAAAGCTCAATCCAGTTTGAATCTACTAATGTACAGTATTTTATAATAGCATTCATTCAATTTGGCGGATGTCATTAGACAGACAGATGGATAAAGATATTTTTTCTTTGCCATCAGACTCTACGGCCATCAGCAACGTCAAGAAATAATATCTCTCTATCTATCTATCTATCTATGTAATGCCATCCGCCAAATTAAATTAATTCTACTATACATGCACTTTGGAGATCCCAAACTAACTGAATGCCAAGGTTCTCAAGTTAAATGAGAATTGAAAATATTTTTTGCTTGCATGGAAGTAATGGCGATTTTGAAGAGTATCACTTAGAAGGGTTAAAACATTACGATCAACCCACCACCAGCAAAACCTCCAAGCTGTTATCGCCGAAAAACTTTACTGCTCCCAATATTATATTGGGGCTAAGGTATTTTTTCTTTCAATTTCAGTAGACCTCTTTTGACGTTCCCTTTCACCACAAAAAAATACCATCCAGCTTCACTTCATAAATCTCCCGCCGTGTTTTATATTGCATAATCATAACATACAACTCTTTATATCGTTTAGAAAACGTTCAACCGAAGGAATTTAATTGAAAACTGAAAGCATTAAACGATGCTCGGAATTATTACGAATATAGGCCTAGTAGAAGAGTTGGATTTTGGGTGTGTAGGGGAACGGGGGAAAGTTAGTATCCATATCGAAACAGAGCCGAAATAAAAAACATATTTTTCCTAATCTGGCCGCCCATTCATCGTTCCTCTTATATGCTTCAATTTTTATAACTTTTTTATCGTTTAAGATCCTTTTTATAGCGCACAATAACATAATAGCCTTCCATTTCTGAATTAACTTGGAGACTGTTTTTATCGAGCCGCTGAAACGGTTATTAAAATATACGATATTTTATGATTTTGGTTTTTATTATTCTTATTAATTTTCCTTGAGACCACAATGGAGTCCAAGAACAAGAATTTGGTTGTCTGAAGCCTGTTTTGGAAATTGTTGATGAAAAAACTTTTAGTTTCATTTCAATCTGCAATGAATCTTAACAAACAAAAAATTTATTCTCGTTCAATGGAATTTCTTGTATGTAAAATACACTTATTCTTCTCAATAATATAATTTCTTCCCTTTCATCAATTTTTTACAGCTTACTTAGCTCACTAAGTTTTTCTCATCTCATCCTTATCTTTTTTCTTTCCCTTTCATTTCTCTCATTAATTTTCTTCTTCCTTTACCTTTTTTTCGCCTCTTACTCATTCAACTACTAGTCTATCATTCTCTCTCTCTTTCTTCTTGTATTGGACATTCTCTCTTTTTGTCATTTTATTTCCCTCTGACAAGGTTTATTACAAATAATAGGAACCAAAAATTGATCATTTATCACCAAAACCTTCCACTGCTCTCTATACCATAATATTAGGACTGAGGTGTTTTTCTTTCAATTTCGGTGAACCTATCTGAAAAAATCACATCAAACTCAAGCTCAGACTAAAGTCTAGAGATGATCAAGCCACATTGGTTCCATTCATCCTCCAATCAGCCTATTTGATTGATGATCTTATATCGTGTTAAGTAATTGAACTTTTCAAATCTAAAAAACCTTGTTCGTCGAATCACGATTCTAATTAATCAGGAAGTATTGCGTATAGTTCAAAGACGATTACAGTGTTATTGAAGAGCTGTTCTAGAGAGGAGATAGACGGAAGAAGACATATTAACGTTTTCGTTTTTAATATAAAGTTAATACAAATTAATTATTTCTCATAAACGAGCTTTCATCTCGCTCATCACGAACCATGGTCTTCGATTTATTGCGTGTATTATTATAAAAATATATAGATATAGACTTCCTCAATATCCAAATCCTATGTATGAGAAACGTAGCCAACCAGTTTAATTAAACTCGATGATTAATTAATATCGATTAGAAGGCATTATTTATCAGAGTGATAGCAACAATCATGCTGGCTGATAGGCTTATAGGTAAAGTCAGTGCTGCCAACGTACCGCAGATAAATTACTCCGTCGGCGGTGATTTATGATACAATAAATGCTCAGCGCCAATCCCCTCGGGGATATTTCGAGAGCGGACGCTGAATTTTTAATGACGATTCGAAACCAATAGATCGCACTTGAAACTATATTTCAAAAGCGAAATTAAATTTGTTGTTTAGAAATTTAAATAGGCCTAATTCGTGGAACACGTTCTTTTATACGTTGGTCGTACATATTTTTTCTCAATTCTAAAGTATTTTTGGCAAAAAATTATAAATAAAAAATGTTTACTGAATGGTGTTCCAGTCCAAAAATGGAGAATATCAATGTAGTTTTCATATTTCAAAGAAATAAACATGCAGAATTGAAATTGTTTGAATTGGAATTAACGAGCTTTATTTTTGGCCTTAAATCTTGAAAAAAAACAAGTGATGTGTTGGTAGAATATGAATTGGAAATTATTATTATTATTTTGCTGTGTTGAGATTAAAATGATTAAAAATGAAATCGTGTAATTTTCACTCCAAGAAAATACAAAAGAATAGAGGAAGAATTTCAACGATAATTATTATCTTCGCATACATTCTTCAAGATCAATGAGAAAATTATCAAATTTCCACGTGTGATTGCAAGCTTGTATTTATGAACATAGAGCACAACCTTGAATGATGAATATGCTAGAGCTAATCATTTCATTATTTCTTCAAAAACCAGCTGAAAATAGAAATCCTGTGATACGAAGTTGACAATAATGTGAAATAACGAGATAATAAGCAGTCAAGGTTGGATGAGAGACGCTTTCAAATATATCGTCCATTCTATTAGCACCGCTCTTCAAAAACTACTTATACTTTCAGTGAATCGCAGCTATTTCAAATGGTAATTGAAGTCTCCAAGTTCGTGATCAAATATTTATTCTGGGAGAAGCGTATTAGATTTGACAAAGAATCGAATTTAGAACAAGAAACAAGTATGGCGGTTTAATGATGGCGGAGGATGAAGTGGAGGAGTTGAAGGAAGAGCGAGCGGGGGGAGTGAGTGGAAAAGAAGAAAGATCGGAATTAACGTGAATTAGGTGAGGCTTATGTGAATAAGATTATCGACTCTGCAAAATCAATAGACGTGATTGGCATATTCAAATACAGAAAAAGAGTGACTCCAGACTGATTGACAGAAAGTTTACAAATGATCACGACTCATAACTGAATGCAGGTAACAATCCTTCAATATCCATTTATCTTGAAGTAGAACATAGGAAAAGGGAATGAGTAATAGGATTTTCAGGAGGAAAAAATGAAATTAAGAGATTAGAACATTCAACCACCATTATTATAACTGATCATTTTTAGTTGAAAACCTCTAATACTACTTTTCTGACTATTATGATGTTCCTTACAAATAATCTTCTTTTTGCTGCTAATGATTCGCACATCAATAATTGATGGTTCACATCAAATTTTTGTTCCACATTTCACTTTAGGAAAAATGATGATGAGCTCATGACATCAGAAAGTCTAATTCATTAAATTCATAAACATATATTAGAACTATTGTTCCTATTATTGAACTCCATTTTCATCTATTTACTTGTGACTAAATTCCCGGAGTTTATAGGGTTTTTTATAGATTAATTGCAAAGTTAGTTATAAAAGACACGGCAATAAAGCTAAGCGCCATTCCATTTGCTTTGCACGTCATCACCTCCGGTAATTAAAAGAGCAAAGCGTGCGCTCCTTTTATTAGTTCCATGTTTGTCCGCTGCATGGTGAGACGGCGCTAGTTTCGCTGGAAGATGGAACGGGTCTTGAGCAAAGGATGAGGCTGTTAACAGGCCATTATAGTAATTGATAAAACGTAATGTCTGTTTTACAACCTGAGTACGAGGTAATCCTCTGCAGACATCTTTGCCGGGTAGGCATTGAGCGCAAACTCTATACAAACTCTGTACAAGAGGAAAGAGATAAGAAAAAATAGATGAAATTATAGATGGAGGGAGTCAGAGCGAAGATAGTCTGGGAAAAAGATACTAGGGGAATTACCTATTAAACTGTTAAACCAGAATATTGTAACTTGAAGATCACTGCATCAAAGATAAAAACTCGTGTTTACGTTAATTAATTTGATTTCTGAATCCAAATGAAGATTAATAACCAAATTATTGATAAATATATAAAATTGTGGTTGACAAAGCTTGAAATACAGTATTAGTTGAATAGTAACGACTGAAAGGTGAGGAATACTTTTGGGAATAGTGTTGATATAGTTGAAAGATGCAATGATGAAAAAGTCTTGAAATGTCTAGAAGTGTTGAATTGAAAACTAAGTAATTTGATATGTAAAATTAATTGAATTGTGAGTAATAGAAAAGTAATGAAATAACAATGCACCCTCATATAGCCTAGCTTACCCAGCTGGTGAGCTTCAGCTCCCTTGTTCCTCCATTGAACTTCATTAAATAGCTTCGGAGTAGAATGAATTATTTTTCAATTATTTTATAAGTGGTATGGGAACATCAAGTACTCAGAACTCAAGCAAAGGAAGACAGCTTATGTACCTGTGAGTTTTCATTGAGCAAATAAACTGACCATGTTTACAAATAGCTGGTAATGATCATTATTCATAAAGAGAAGCTAATGTTTACGACTGACGACTGCTAGTTCTCACGAGAACATGTAATATATACTTATAATATCCATAGAACTAATGGGTACTATGCCCAGCCAACCATAGCTTCATATCGGAGCCTTACCTACACATTATTGATAATGATAACACTCACATCGTATTACTTGAACTCTTATTATAAAAAAAAACACTTCATGAGGTTCACTTCCGCTGTCGTTTCAAGTTTAACGTAATCTACTCCGGTCATTTAATTTATCAGTTTCTTGTCTTTTTAAGTTACGCTATTATTAGAATTTTAAAAGTTTTGGGAACCTGATAATAAAAGGTTGGCCCAGTAATTGGAGTACAAGGAATTCGCATGTTTCAGTGATACAAATAGAGAGAGTTAGGACTAGTTACGAGGTGAAGGGCCTAAATCATTTGGTTGTTATCAAAGTTACCAGGAAAATTCGAAAATGTTCAACATATAAATTCTCGTAGGTTATACTCTATACAAAAACGGGGTTCACGTGAAAAGTAAAGCATGAGTATAGCAAATTAGAGTAAAAGTATGAGTAGAGCACCAACTCATACAGAAATTTCATGTCAATTTAATGAGAATTTGTTCGTAATTCTTGACTTACCTCTCCGTTGCATGAAGCTGAAAAGGTCATCAAGGAACTCCTTCCGCTTTGGATCGTCACTCAACTCGTATAGCTGTAACAAGGAAGTGGAAAATTTGAAATTAAATTCAGACTTAAATCTGAAGATTCAAAGATTAAAATCTGAAGATTCAAATATTAAAATCTGAAACTCTAATCCACAATACATCTTATATCAATCATGCTTAAAATTGAGGGAGGAAAGGAAAGGAGTTGAATCAAAAACCTGTAAATTATCAAGCTTATTAAATTAGTCTATTTCAACCCTGAGCAGATCAAACTTATTACTAGCATGTCGAGATAATCACTCATTGATAAGTTTGATATCAGACACTCCTATAATACTATATAGTACTGTAGTAACTACAAGTGAGTTTGTTCTCTATTTCAAGAATTTTCAATGAGAAATTGGAGTTTTTGAAGAATTTATGTTATTGATAATTGAGCTATTTTCGGTTAGAAACTTCCATATAATCTTCTACAATATTCAAAAATTTTCAAGAGTTTGGTTTTGGTGTGAAAATTTGTGACTGTGAAAGATATGCAACATAACCTTGATTCGGACTGTATTCTAAATTGGAAAAGGGACAGTTTTGGGCTTGAGTTTGTTGAACCTTCCGTAAGTATTATTTGTAAATTACTGAATAAATAAATACAAACACTATTCAATACTTTGAGTTTTCTCGTTTCTATTTCTGAAGTTTCAAATTCGTTTTCTCTAAGAGACATCGAAGTTACAGTATGGTAAAATCTAGGCTAAAACGTAAGAAAAACATTCAAAGTAGATTGTGAAGAGTAGCAGTGACAAATTCCAAACAAATTAAACAAAATGGCGTCCATATTCTTTAGGAAAATTACAGGTCATCACAGACCGTTAGCGGAACTGGCAGAATCAATTGTGAGCGCTGGACGTGTGTAACAGTTAATTTGAATGAGTACTTGAATACTCACTTGATTACTTAGTTGTCACTGGTTCGGAGCAGCCATTACCAATTGGCATTCATGCCTGGAAAAAGGTGTAGCTCGGTGAATAGCTGGCAGCGACCGGCTTTATTAAAATAATTATCATTATTATCTTCGAATGTAAATATGTTTGGCCCCCTAACTGTAAAAATTAACACGTGCCCAGGCTAGTAATTCACTAATGGACCACTTTGAATAATACGGTCAGTAGAAATAGTTAACTCTGCTTAATGTCCGACTCGTTGAAATTTTCTCTCATCTAAAAAAGTATTATCAGTTGAAATCCGGGGGTGATTAACAGATATACTTGTGAAAATTGAAATATCAGCCTCAGGAGAATCATACCATTCTGAGAGATCCAACATCAGAATGATAGAGCACTTTTAATTGCTGTCACTGAGAGAGCATCCAATCAAACTCCCAGTACATTAACTGATATAAAAAACGAGTTATGAAGAACTCTGTTGAAATTATGAGATCTTCCGTTTTTTCAAATGTTTGATACAAACTCATCGTCCACTGCTACATTATGTAATACAGTTATTATTTTAACATTATGTTTTTGTATCTTTCTATTTCGTCTCTCATTCCAACCCAAATAGAGATTTCAATGAAATAAATTATTTTCACGTTGACTGTGATGATAGAAATGGCCATATTATTACTATTTAATCTGTTCTAATTTTTCTTCTTCTTACTGTTTACTTTTCTCTCAAACCCCTGATTTGCAATATTATTCATTGTTCCATCATCACAAAATTCTAATCCTCATTCATCCACTATATATTATCTATCATTCCTGATTCTTCCTATTTCTATTATCTATTCATCTTCCTGATTCTCTCTTATTCCTCATTGAATTCTTCCACTTACCCAAGTCTTCCTTAACTCTCTTTTCTCCCTCTTCCTTCGAAGTCGCTGGCAGTCAATGATTTAGAGCGAATCGTTTTGATTCCTCCGCTGTGCTTTTTTCTTATTTCCTTTTTCCAATTTTTTATCCGGTGTCCGTAGTTTATGGAAATGATCGCCGTTACCATTATAGAAGATTGAGCGCGTGTGTATTCGGAATATTATTTTAATAGCCTCGAGCGAATACAATGGGAATGGGCCCAGTTTAATGTGTCCCCCTCTCTATAACTCTTCTCGCTCTCTCACATCCACTCACTCTCACACGTTCTTTCTCTCTTCTCAATCCTCTTCATAACTCTCTGCCCTGTTGCCCTCTCTACCTACCAATCGTTTGTATCTGTGTGTGAGTGAATAGCGTTTAACTTTGTAAAAAATTATTTCCAATTAAAATGCAGAATAAAGCATCTCCGTTTTGGATATTTTATAGCAGGTAGGTGGCCAGGGGAAGGGGAGCAATCTTATTGCTTAGTCAAAGGCCAACTCCAATCGAATGCCAGAACGGAAAGTCATCATTATTCAATGATGTAAAATAGTAATGAAAAAGGCAACGTTTGATATTTCAACAGCAGTCAGAGAAGGATGGAAGCATTCGTTGATTGATTGGATTGTAGAGGTGTTGATGGGTAAATAAAGTGTTACATTCCTTGATATTTTATGGGAGTTGCCGAGTAATAATTACTAGTGCCTCATCACTTGATGCACAGTGTTTTGACTTGATGTGACAATCAGCATACTGTCACTAAATTATTCTATGTGCACAGATAGACGAATTCGAATCGATCAGTCTCTCCCTATTCCCTGTTTTCCCTATTATTCTATGTTCTCAGATAGACAAATTTAAATCCTTCAGCCTCTCCCTGTTCCAGGTTTTCTATGTTCTCAGATAGACAAATTTGAATTTTTTAGTCTCCCCCTGTTCCCTGTTTTCACTAAATTATTCTATGTTCTCAGATAGACAAATTTCAATCCTTCAGTCTTCCTCTTTATCAAACTGAAATTTTCATTAATTTATCTTATAATTTTATCTCTTCCTCTTTATAAAACAAAACTTTTCATAATTTCATATTTGAATTTGCAATTATTTGGTCCCGTGAAATCATTACGATTACATTGATCGTTTTGAGGCCACGAATCGGTCAACTTGTAGAAAGGTTAATGAAGTTGATATTTCATAGTTAATAACTGAATCGCAGTCGAGAAATTAGAAGATTATAAATACTGGACGAATAACGAGATGAGAATGGTGCAGTGGATTTTTATAAATGATGAGCAAGGGGCCTCTAATAGGCTACCTCTATCTTTGAGCGGTAAGCATTTTGAAAAAGAAAATATCGTTACATGCCCGGTGAAAGAGAGTGGCAATAAAAATGGGAGACAACAAAAAATGAGCGAGTGAGAAAAGAAATGCGCGAGAGTGATGTAACCAATGAGGAAATGGATAGAGTGAGAAAGAACGAGTTTACTGGAGTGATTGAGTGATGATTGAGCTGGAATAACTGAAGGGCAATCGATCGAAACCGATTAACACCGAGTTGGAGTGAGAGCCAAAGCAGAGTGATTGATTTCCTATGTCCGACCATTGTACTCATTAGTTGCTATCCCTCCACTTCATTTGCTCCTTCTTCTTCTTTTCCCTCACTTGTCTCCTATTCTATCATCCTGTCCGGCAAATAAAGTGCAGTGCTCGCTAATCGCAGTAACATTTACAATATTGCTTCTGTATTACTATATTATTTTTTGTATCGCTTTATTTAAATAGTGGCAAACCGAATCACAGTAGGTGGTAAACTAGCTTTGTAGTAGGTCTATTAAAGGAGACCTGAAAAATACTACCTACTGTTAGTTTTGAAATGGTTGAAATTCCCTTCTTAATCTATAATGAATCTAATGGGAAATGGTGAAAAAATAACAGTTGACGACATCCAACTAAATTAAAAACAGCAATAATCAATCAATCTGCAAATACGAAACTGTATTAACTATCATTAAAATACATAAGTATTGGATTGATCGAAAAAAAATAGTAATACTGTATACGAACATTTTCTGTCACCATAACTTCTTCAAAACATTTCCTTCAAACTTTATGTTCTTCTTCGAAAGATCAAATGAAACAAACTCATTTCTTCCGGACAATCAAATTTTTCTCGCGAAGTATAAATTTATATACTTCAGGAATACTTACAATAATACAATCAGGAATTATTGCCACAACTGGTACCCCATCAGCTATATTCTTGAAAACTTCAAAATTTACTGAAGTATTTTTCAATTCTTCACTTATTTTATCTTCACAATATTATCTTTTTCAAATTCTCATCCGATAAACTTCATTTAGTTGATTGGCTGGTAATTCATCAATTTTGAATAACTCCAAGATTTTGTTTTGCAACTCAAATTACCGATTAAAAAACGCTCTTGCGTCCTCCCCAACCCTATTCGAATATGATTGATGACAATAATCGTTTTGAATTTCATTAATTTGTTGGCTATAGCTGGATTCTCCGGTGCGCTCAGCGGGCGGCCATATTGTAATTAATTACACACTGGGCCAGTCAGTCACGTCCGGTCTTCGTTATTGATTAGGCAGTTTTTTTAATCGTTCTCGATTAGGCATCGATTAATTACTTTTTATCCGCTAGATTCTGACTCGTTATCAATTAAAACTATCCTTATGAGTTGTCTGCAGGTAATCAAGCCCGCACAAATTCCCAAGGTCAATTGCACATCTTCTGAGAACATGTGGTTCATGACCGCAGCCACTAAGATTACTCCATAAAAAATTCTGCTCGATGATGCGGTCAACTTAGATTGATTTATTACTGTTTAATATTCATAGACGACTCAATAATATTTTATCCAATTATAATCTTCTAGGACTTTCAGTTTGAGGATAAATAATAATGTTTGGTAGGAAGGTAGATAGCTGGAATATGTCTTTATCCAGTAAGAATTATAAAAAATAGAATCACATATGAAAATGTTGAAGGACTATTACAGTACATTCAGTATCAGCTATACATAATGAGACCCCACTACTTTTTATAATTGGATGTATTCTACTAAATTGTATTTGGAGTACAAGAAGGATTTTAGTTTAGTCCTTAGCTTAGAATCCTTACAGTTCAATAAAAATTTATCATGTGAATAAGAAGCACATGGATATTGGAATGATAATTATTTATTCTGTAAAAACTTTTTCTGGTTGGATGTACACTACAGTATACTTTAATAAGAGTAAGAAAAGGATGACAGTAGAATAATTGTCATAATATCACTGTTAATTGAAGAATGCGTGTATTAATAGATCGTTTACAGAAATTCAGTAGCACGAAGCAGTTTTATATTCAGATTTTATTCAGAAGAAGTTTCATCTTAGCTCAGTAGAAAATTGGTTTGAGGAGCAATGCTACTATCCCGCTCAACATCACTGCAGTGAGTTGTGCCTACGCGTTGATATCAAATGATAGCGGGAGTCTCCATCGTCATTTCAATCATTTATAAACTGATCCCATCACGCCACCGACGTTGACTGTTCATATCAACAGGCAGGCGAGGGGGCAGACCAGACATCTCACGTCTGAAATCTTCAAATCATCTTTAAATAGACGACGGCTAACCGACATCAAGCAAGTTCCGTCGTTTCAATTTTTCACGGCATGAAAATAGCTCGCGGTAGCTAGAGCGAAAGAGACATTGCAGGGGAGAGAGAGCTGAAGAGTACAAGAAATGATGAATATGTTGAACGTATTGCAATAGAATCTTAGTACTAGTACAATCTTATCTATAGAATAGTCCGAACTAGATCACAGAAAATTAAGAGTATTATCTGTGACTAGATTTACAAGTTTAGCAGGGAATGGTATGGCAGTAGATAGTGAATATGTATTTTTTTCAAAGGCTATAAATATCGGAAGTGTGATTGTTTAATTGAGAAGATTTTAAGCTCCTAACTTCATATTATCATCTTGATATAGGCCTAGTATCAGAAAATACTCGTTCAATCGAGAATATTGGAATAAATAAAAAGCAAATCAATAGCTGCCTTTTGATTATATTCATAAAATAAATCAAGAATATTAAATAATTGACATATCTATATTTTTATTAAAAGTTGATCGCTTCTTATATTGAGTAAGTTGATAGTTCAACAATTTTTTTTTTAAATCCATATAATAATTTTAAAAAAATGTTGAAATAAAACGTTGCCAGTGGAACAAACCAAATATATGTCTATTGTGTAAATAGGGGGAAAAGTCTATAGGGCGAAACCGTTCCGCATAAATTTTAAAAATCATAATTGAATTGTTGCACATTAAAAAAAGTGCATTACTAAGTTTCCTGTCTTCATGTAATTAATGAGTGAAGACATGAAACATGAGTAAACGAAAATGGAAATTATGAATCTTAAAATACTTATCATCTTCCAATGTATTTACTATGGAAGTTTCACTTGAATTACTAGAATATTCACAACTTAGGAATGGTTCTTTCTCACTACACATAGAATAATATTTGTATAATATATTATTACATTACTTCAATATCAAAGAAATTGATAATTATATTCGAAACTACCATTATTCGAGTGGAAGAAACAGAAGCAACAGGGTACCGCCTTATCATCTGGTGACGAAGAACGAACAACCCCAGAATCAACAATCTAATAATAATAAAAGAACAAACAAGAGATGAGACAGATTATTAGTGAGAGGGATAGATGCTACCCACCCTTATAAAACGACTCTATTTCTGTAAATATGAACGGAATGCAGCAGCATAACTATGACGAGGGGGTTGGCAGTTAGGGGCGGAACTAGAAATGCTAATGCCAGAAAGTATATTTATAGATATATTTCATATATAAATGCGCCAAGAGGGCGGAAATGAAGTGTTTATCCCCTATAGACCCGACATTCACAAACTTAAAGCAAGTTGAAGAACGGAGAAGTAGTAGGCTAACATGGAGAGGAGAAAGAAGGAACGGTGATCAAAAAAGACCTATTGAAGAAGATGGATGAGGAGAATAAGGAGGAAAACTAGGTAAAGACGAATTATAGAAGACTAGAAGCCAAAATTCAAGGGACAAGGAAGAACGGGAATGAATGGAGCGATTGCATACAGATAAGGGATGGAAAAGAAGAGAAAGAAGATATAGAAAATAACGTAAAAAAATTAATATCTTCGTCCAATAAAAATAAAGGACGATCAATATCAAATAAAGATAGAGAACAAGCAGGATAGAGAAAGAGAAGGACGGAGAAATTAATAACTCAATAGCAAGTAAGATAAAGATGGAAAATATAAAATGAAGATGAAAAAATGAAGATGGAGACGAAAAAGGATAAGCTAAGTGAAAGATAAGGATAAGGAAGAAGACAAGAAGGATGAGGTAACTACAAGATGAGGATAACTACACGAAGGATGGAATGAGAATTAAAGAGAGAAAACGACCCTTGTCGTTAATAAACACCCTCTCAGCCATTAAGCCCTGCAGATTTCCAGAATCAATTAAAGGATCCTGTGGAGGCGCACTCACATCTGGTTGGAATCGACGCACAAGAGGCCTTCCTTCCCACTTCCACCCTTCAAATCAATCACGGACTGTTTCTGCTCCTGGAGAAGTTTTGCTTCTGCAGCGGAGGAAAATATCGCCCGGAATAAGTTCATCGTTGAAAAGATACGAAAATAGTTGGATTCACTCCATCTGCAACCTCGCTTCTTCTCACTCCAAATCCTATTATTTCTGACTCTCTTTCTCTCTCCAGTACACTGCAAAACTGCAGTCCGCGTTCTTCAGAAGAAGTTACGCGTCAGCAACTTTATCGTCGAAATGCTAAAATTAATTTGTCTCTTCTCGAACACATGACTAGCAATGATGGTTTTATAACTTTTCTAGGAATTTGCAGATAAAATGAGAGCAATAGTATATCCTGCATAGCATATTAAGAGATTGTGGAAACGGATGTGTGCTACAAAAATGTGAAAAGATAAGTAAATGAAAAATATAAAGAAAAAAGAGATAAAAAGAGAAATGAGGCGAATTGCAGAAGCGCAAAGTTTCCTAGCAGGCAGGAATACATAAGCTGTGGCAGAAAGAAGGAGTAGAAGAGGAAAATAAAAAGAAGAGAAGAAGAAATAGGAAAAAAGTAAGGAAGAAGAAGGATGAGGAGGTGGAGGAGGGGGAGGAGAAGAAAGGAGAAGATGAATGATAAATATATGCGAGCATCATCAGCATGATTGATAGATATCACATAGCATGTTTGATAACATTCAATTACAAAAAAAATTAATTAAAAATGTTACTGAACATTCATTCAATTATTCATTATTGATTGAGGATATTTCAATCCTTTCAATTTTGGTCTGCTTCACCAATTATTAAGAATCAAAAAAGAAAAATAATATAATATATTGAGAAAATGGTATCATGCCATTTTGAACACATCCATGACGCATTGTGACCACGAGATTGGGGTGGAATCCTGGAAATATTATTCTCATGTCTCAATCAGGGTGGCAAAAAGGGAAGGGTGGGGGGACGCGAATTTCCTGTGCCCATTAATTAGAGATGAAAGAACTGAGGGGTGCAAGTTTGGCAATCTGTTTCTCATCACACAACATGCAAAGAAAAATAAAACGATAAAGAAGAAAAAGGAAGAGGGCCGAACAGTCGTCGTCTTCTCACCATGTGCCCCACAAATACACAGGCCGAAGGCAGATGATCCCCAATCACTAGTTGACCCTTATCCAGCATGTTAAGAGTTTGGATTTACCCTCATCAGTCTCTTTTTCGAAATTAATAGAATGAACACAGATAAATTTCGAAAGTCTCAGGATTGAAACTACGAACTATAGCAGTAACTTTAATAGGATGATGACCCACACGGAGTTCCTAAAACTTTATTCAAAATAAATTGTTCAATTTATATTTTTATAATAATTAATATTAATTATATTTATTCTACTATTTTTTTCGAAATATTGAGTAAATGAATTAGAATCAGAATTTTACAGTTTGCTTGTTATGTCCATGGTAATTTGAATTTGTATTTGGGAAATAAACTGAAATCGGTTGATGAGTAATTGAATTGAACTGTTAATCTAAACTGATTGTGGAAACAAATACATATCAAGTTTGTTCAACTTTATATATTGATAAATTGTGGGTTCATATCACCTTCTAGAACTAAAACACTGAAGGGACATTGATTGCAATAAGACCATGATAATTTAATATTGGATTTTTAAACTGCAGTCATTGTGAAAGAAAAATCAGTTGTACAATCAAAACAGTTTCCAAACTATCAAAAAAGGGTATTAATCCTTTTCGTTGAAGTGTTCATGATATTTGATGATATTTCATCATGCTATACTTCTATAGGAAACATACCCGGCGATGACCAAATAAGCATACCACGCTTCGCCACGGGCTATACTTCCTACTTCAACAACTCTTCCCTGTTCCCTCTTCCCCAATGCATCTTAGTCTAAAGAATACGATCCACTGTTCCAAGCACACCTAAAGATAAATAATGTCACCTCATTTCATCACAATCATTGAAATTACAGTCAGAAATCAATGAGAGTCAAGTCACGTTCTCTTGCATAAAGCGGTGAGCTGGAAACTGTCAGAACAGATGAATGTGCTCGAAAAAGACGAACGCGTATTTCTGTCGAAAAATTATTACAGATATGCGTCTGAAGAATACATGAAGGAAGAGCCAGCAGGCCAGGTGAGGTTGATGAACTTGACTCGTTCTATTCAATGGCCGAAGTGTGAATGAGCCCAAATAATGAGAAATCATTGTCAACAGAACAAATGAATCAGGCCTTGTGTACTTACGGCCTCCCATCTACTCACTAATACATGCATAATTATTAGACAAGCATAAAGCTTATTTATAATGTCTTTCACATGAATTCCTGACGGTAAACGTGATGTTTGGATCCTTTTTTCCTTCAAACAGGCTAAGGGTCAATTGTCAATACGAAAATTTTTGGTTTGTTTGGAACATGAACCTGAAAATTATGAGTCATTTACTGTACATCAGTACGTTTTTAGAATAGACATTTTAAAAATGGACTTATCCAATATCCATTGTGGATATGTACCAAAATTCAAAACTTTAATTTAAGCCGAGATTCTTCTTTCTTTCCTTTCTTCTTCTTCACATCTTTGAGTCAAATATGTTAATTGAGGTAAAATAAAACTGGTTTGATTACATTGTATGTATAATTCTTACAAAGAAAACTGATTTAATAATTTCCCAGGCCTAGTTCTGTTATATTTTTCATTATCACTTACATTCAATATTCAATATCAGATCATTCCAAAACCGATAAAGTGGCATCAATAGCAAAGGCAAATACGAACAAAATGTGAACAAACCAAGAAAATAAAAAGGGGAAAACATAAAGAACAGAAAATATTTTTTTTACTATTGTGGGATTATTTTATGGCGAAATAAAATAGATAAATGTTGAAAAATAGATAAAGAAAAGAGAATGAAGACGAATAACAAATACGAAAATGAGGTTCGTCGCATATGAAATAAATTATAGGAAGGGCAAGATGAGAAAAGTCAGTGCTGGAGCGCGAGGAAAATAAAGAAAGAATACTTGAAGTTCACGAAGAAAAATTCAATTGTGAAGGACTCACAAACTGATCACTGAAATGACATATAGCTTGAGAACAAGACTACGAGAGAAGTAACATTCATTCTAAAATATAGAACTCACCCTCAATTGGTTGGTGCGTGTGCTTCTGATATAAGTGTGGCAACCAACAAAATAAATGAATTGCCGCAATAAGTGTGCTGAGGGGACGATTAGATTCGATTCGATACGATTAGAGAAGGGTGGCGGAGGCGCAGAGCAGACACAGAAACACGATGAGATGATTGGTGCCTACTTCTAAGCGCATTAGACCCGATCCGTGTCTGATTCAATCTCGAAATGCCCCGCTTTGCCAACCCCGCGCGATAAATTGCAGTCGGCATGTCTCAATTCTCACAATAAATTGAGATGGCAGTGGACAGCACCTCCCTATTACACACACTATATCAAGACTGGAAGAGATAGTGAGTGAAAGAGAAACATTGAATATCCAGACTGGGAGAATAAGAGACAGTCTATGAGAAAGGAAACAGAATTGCAGTAAAGTTGTAGCTCACAAATAAATTCATTAACACAGAATCATGATTCTCCTCTTAATGTTCTCCCTATCATCCCCTGCTCACAGCTCAATTAACGTGGCATGCTATAGTGAAATAGAATTTGGATTAGGGGTGAAACTTTTTGGAACAAACATTTTGGAACGTCTCACCCACATGTAAACAATCAAGAAGGTGTGAGTCATATGGGTGATGATTCAATTATTTTCGAAGAAATTGATTTTGATTGATATTGATCTGAATGTTGACCCTCGAGGCAACGTGAATTTTAGGGATAATTCATGGTGACTGCGGATAATTTGAAGAGTTTCATAGATATATGGTACAGAAATTGTGGGAACTGGTATACATGAGTTATGACAAATTGCCACATTAGGGCCAAACTTATGAGAAGTTCTGTAATTCTTTTTTCACACGATTATGAGAACAATCTTGGTGGGAAAAGTTCAAATGGATGAAATTTATTGAATTCAATAGATTCTAATGAGTTATTCACATTATAGAAATAGAAATACGAATAAGGTAATATAATAATTCAGTATAATACATCACATAAAATGAGTTAATAGCTTGAATACACGTAGTTGGCGACAATTATTATCACTTATGCATGAAATATTGGCATAATCTTAAATCATCTCAACCTTTTCATGAGATCAACAGCCTTCTCTATTTCATCCTTACAATGAATTTCACATCCACTTCTCTATCAAATAACACGATTCTGTCATATTTATAATACAGTACTATTATACATAGAAATATGTAAGAAGGATATTATTTAGTGTCATTATTCAATGTATATAATATTCCAAAGTTTTGAAATGATGGAATTTCGCAGACAGTGTTTCCACCCCCAAATGTTAAAAAAGGCAAACACTTGATACACCACTTCACACGAATCTGTTGAAAGCTGTATTGGCTTTTTTATAGACAAGTTTGGTGACGTCTGAGTTTATCTTGTGATAAGGAAGTCGCCAAGAAAATGTGTGGGCTGCAGTTGTAGAACGTAGTTGCCAGTAGGGTAGGTCAGGCACCGCACTTAATCCTAGCACTCACTCGGTCAGTCTCTCTCTCTCTCACTCTATCCTTCTCTCCCTCACTCAAACTCTCTCCCCCTCACAGTTCTCTCTCATTCTCATGTATTTCCACTCATTTTCTCTCTCTCTCAGATGGCTCACTCCCAAACCATCCTGATAAACACTGGCACACACATCGAATAAAATCACCCTTATCCATGTGTGCACTGCAACTTACCACACATTTCTACTACCCGGACGGTTACTTCTATCTCACTCGCACCCACACACTTCATCGTTCTTCCTCTTTCCATCTGTCTCCGATTCCAACCTTTCCTTGATTGTAAACTTTTGGAATTCTCGTAAGGCACACCTAAGTTTACGAATTGGAAAAAATATAATATAGAAAGCACACAAACCCAAATGACAGCTTTTATTAGGTTATGGTTTTTTGTAGTCTGTAGAATGTCGATGGAATTTCCAAGTGTTTTTCTATCTAGGGGAGAATCTGGTTTTTTTTCAAGAATTTTATTTATTTTTCTGTTTTATCCATTCATAGGATTCATACTGCTTTCCACAGCCGATTTGATGAATTTCATAAACTTTTCCTCGAATAAATAAGAACTAAGAACCTATATTTTGTGAATGAAGCTGGATCCTGGCAATAGACTACAATATAATGGAACAAATAAGCCAGCATTCAATCATCACTTCAAAGACTGTGAATATCAGTACAATGTTGTACTGAAACATCAATATAATCTCATCACTTCAATTCTTCAAAAGCTCACTTGTTCTCAATTTTTAATTCAATCATGTGTGCGATGACCATCCCACATTATAAATTGCGCACTCGATAAAAATCATACAATCAATACATACTCTTATGAATATATATTTAATTCACGAAGTAAAACATACTCGAATTCAATAAATTAAACAATATTTATGCTTGTGAGAATTATTGTTATCAACCTAACGTTGAAATCTATGAAAACAGCCTCATACTCGTATTCTATGCTTCTTTTCTAGTCCAATAGTATTCCATACTTTTCTTTTCACCATCCAACCCATCTATCAACAGAATAAACAATCGAAATCGAAAATGATTTCAATAAGCGGTCACTAAAAGCGAGATGATGTTTGAAGGGTCAGAGGCTGGTGGGGGGGGGGGTGATCTGAGCGGCAGCAGCATAATTTTATTTGATAATAAAAGGTGTTTGATGACAGCGACAAACGTAGAACGTTAAAAGTGTTTTTTCATTTTTAAATATTCGAAATGTGGACGCAGTTTTTTATAGGCTGGCACACAACGGTAGGTACTCAGAAGAAGGATAAATATGGGTTTGATCCTGTTCCTTTGTGATGATACCGGCCGATGGCTAGAAAGAGAAAGAGCAGTCGGAAAGAGGGGGGGAGAAGAGAAAGAGAAGTCGCGCATACATTAATGGATGTGTACGCAATGGAAGAGACAGAGAGAGTGTGTGAGTGAGAGAGAGGAATGACAAAGGTTGCCCGAAAGATGCAGTAATGAATTTCGACTCAGATGACAGAACCAGATGAGAGGATAAGACGGACAAATGACGTCGATGACAACAACACTTTGCATTACAAAACGAAGACGCTGAAGAGTAATAAGAGGCTAAAGAGAAGCCACGATGCGGATCCAATGCCTTCTAGATCGGCGGCCGCGGCCGACTCAATAAGTGTCTCGCTGATTAGAAGAGAAAGGCGCGAATGAGAAGAAGAGCTGATCAAGAAGTGCGTAGCGAGAAGCAGAGAAACAAGCGATGAAGATTTATAGCGGCATATCGCTCTCATCAATATTGTCTGCAACCGAATTGAGTATTGTGTGAGAACAGAAAGAGAAGGGTGAACTAGAAGATGGAAGAGAAGAAGAAGAAGAAGAGAGGAAAAAAGAAGTAGAAGAATAGAAAAAGTAAGCTCAAAACTTCAATGAGAAAAACCTCAAATCCAACTAACCAGTGTTGAGTGCGTTTTTGAAAAATTTTCTGGCACATTCAGTTTTTGTTCTGAGTTTTCCATTTTAGTCAACGGTCGTTTTAGTCAAACGGTAGTTATCCCAGTCAACGGTACTAGGTTGAATAATCCTATGCGTTTGTTTCATAATTTAATTTGAATTCAAACTATTATTCTAATATCAACGGAAGAATGGCAGTTACTACAGTATTCCAATGCCTGAATGACCAAACTCAATCATCCGAATTTTGTATGCTCCAATAATCTGTATTCAAATCAATCGCATTCATAAGCTAATAAAATTCATAAATCAACAAATATTCATATTCATATTCAATATCTATGAACATCTACAATGTATTGGTTAGGTAGCATATAAAACGAATCTAAACGAAGCTCGAGTTATTTTGTTAATTTATTCTTCATCACATTACAAAATACAATAGACTGAGGGAGAATATAAAATAAGCGAGAATGCTTTTACTTGTCCCTAGAGCAATTGAACTCTCGAAAAGTTCAGTTTTAGGAACCCTTCAGTATAGATGCATTGTACCGAACTTCCAATTTTTCCCAAAAATCCTGATAGTCACAGCAAACGACAATTTTATTGCTCCCCTCTTCTGTTGAATAGACTGCATCTGAACAAGTATGATGTCTCAATAATGAGGTCTGGCAATATTCTGGTCCAACACCCCAGCACAACGACTATCTGCGTCCCATTATGTGTCGCATGACCTACATGACCCATTGACAATGTGACAACCACCACTGAATGTCATCTTCCCATTGTTACAGATACCCTTACAATGATACTGATGGTGAGGGTTGGAGAAAGAAGAAGATGCTGCCGAGATCAGCGCAGTGGGGGGCACAGCGGGGGTCCCTTAAGCCCTTACACAGCTTCCCCCTCCTCCAAAAAAAGATGTAACTGTGATTTTTGGCTGATCTGACCGAAAAACTTTAATGAAGCTAAAAATTACTGGTGGATCATGAGATTTGCATTACGAATACTGTGCGTAAATCATTTTGGAGGAAATATTTTCAAATTAACGTTGGTTTTTACAGTTTATTGGTTTGTAAGAAGTGATTGAGTACAAGAAATTTGCGATTCAAAAGAAGTTGACGAATGTCAGTTGTGAATGTAAGTTGAGTTCAGTTGTTCAGAATGTGAGTTGGGTTAATTTCAATTAACTGAATCTTTTTGATTAAATGCTGAATAGGCTATATTAAATGTAATTCAAACTTTTGGGCGAAAGCCTTTTCTTCAATTACTTAATTGAAATAATTTAAACAAATATATTTATTATATTTAGATAGATTTATTATAATTTTATATTAGATATTAGATAGATATATTTGAGCCTTGGAAACGAGTGAAATCCATTCTTTTATAGAAGATTATAAAGCAAAAGGGAGAGCTTTTGAATGTTTTGTATAATATTCACTAATTTCAACTTCACAGATTCCAGACTACTCAACATGGCTTTGAAATCATTTGAATGAAAAGATGAAAACCGAAAATTACAAACCAAACGATAGTCAACCAAATCGTAACGGATCAACACATACCAATAATCTAAATTTACACATTGCAAATCAATGTGTATAATTCGATATCACCAAACATTATTATTCCTCAATTAATTACCAGTAGAAAGTCACCTCCTTTCTTCAATCTTAATTAATGACTAGGCCTTTGCTATATCCAGTGAGAATAGAAGTGAAATACGACGTTGTCAGGTTCTTCTTCTATTCTACCTGGCTGTACCCAGCCCATTATCCTATTTTTGAAAATAGATAAAGGAATTCGAATATTTCAACAAATATATTTTATTGATAAATCAATTTACAGAGAGGAGTAGCACAACCAATCTGATCATTGATTTAACTAATTCAAGGAATTTCTCAATAACGGACTACCAAATAAGAATATTTTTCAAATCTAAATTCCACATTTTTTGACAGTACTGTATTATGTATCAGTGTTGTGTGGAGAATTAAATTTTAACATTAACTGTCTATCTAAATCGCAAAATTTCGTGTTACTCTTGCTAGTATTCTCACTCTTCAAGAATGTATTCACGCTGATAAGCCTTGTTGGGCTGAAAGTGAGTAATCACCAGTGAAAGTTCGGCATTGATGCTGATAAAGGCCCCAGAGGGAGTTCAGTCTACATGAGAGAAGGTATGCTGCTAGCCTATTCTGTCAGATAAATAATTAATTGGACTAGATTTTGTTTGCGACCGAAAATAGTCCATTATTTCCGAATTAATTGGCGCAAGATATTATTTTTGTTTTTATAATAACCGGGATGTCATTATAATCGTATTATTGAAATAAGCTGAACAAAGTGATCAAATGGCGTCTAGCAGAAGTCATCTGAAATAGTCGCCAATTTAGACATTTCTTAGAAACTTCTATGTTTTTAAAACATTCCTTTTGAGATGAGAGTCGAGAACGCGTATTGTGAACAGATTTTTAATAGAACAAAAACTTATATTCAATCAATGATCAATCAAATGAATGTTGTCTCTCAATTATGTTAGTCAGTCGTTATCACTACTTGCCCGAATATCTGGTCATAAACAGGAATAATAGAATACAGGAAACTGGTCATAATGCTCAAATATAGGATCATCTCACACAGGCCTGCTGTGAGTCATACCCATACGTCAGAAGTACTACAACAAAACTTTTACATTGTCGATATGGGATTTATGAAATTGAAATTTGATTCTCAAAAAGGTTTCCTCGTCAGATTCACGATATTCGAGTATTAAAATGTATTTTATTTTCGAATGAAAAAGTACTTTCTAGTATTTTTGTACTGGGGATCATTAACCGATTCGATTTGACCAATTGGAAGAAATTATTTAGTGTTCTTCTATATTTCCAAATTTCAACTTTAAGAGCACTGTAATCGTAAATTAAAATCTAAGATGCGGACTATCACTGAGCCACCCCGAATTTGAAGCCATAATTCACGATTGTTTGAAAGGACAAAGCCATTATTCCTACGGGATCGTTTTTCAACACTAACTCCGAAACCCTCAACTGATTTACAATTTGCCCTACAACTGGCAATACATCTTTTGTCTATTGTTAGGAAAGGCTTTGATAGGCTCGAAATAGCGCACTTGAAAACCATTGAGCTAAGTTTCTTGTTTCAATTCGATTTCGCTAAGTTTCTATTTGTAAGTTCCGAGTTATAAACTCTGTTTCAGCGCGATCTATTTGAGAATCAAAACAAATTCAAATGACTCGTTTATCCCTGAGAATTCCATAAATTTCAAACTTTGAAATAAACTATTTATCCAACCAACAAGGCAGACCGAACTTTCAGTTGAAGTTATCAAATGTTAAAGTGTCTCATGTGGAAGAATTGATCAACTTTTCTCACAACGAACAAAAAACAAAACTGTAGGCCAATTGTTATGAGACTATAATGATAAATAGTACACCCACATGTAATTTTCGGCTTGGATAAAATATCGATCATATCGTGTTGAGTGATTTATTGTTGAGAATATTATTCCTATGAATATCGAATTGCTAGTTGTAGCTCACATTTATGAGCTGCGAAAAATAATCGACTTTGAAAACTACCAAAGTTTATAATAGCGGTAGCAGTTGGCATTACTACTCGTATTATAGGCCTTCAAGTTATTACATTCCATACGGTCGAAGGCAATCTACAATAATTGTCCAATATAATTATTTTTTCCAACATGGAATGCTATGAACTTTAATCTATTCGCATGACAGGCAAAACTCGCACTTATGATTCGTCAATACATGGCTACCAACTAAATTTCAACATTTTTCCCTTCAACAAAACTGTTCTACTACAAGACTTTCACGTAGAAAATCAATCAAAACAGCATTGGAAAACGACACGCAAAACATCACGTGTTTTATTGTGGTTGTGAAAGCGATAATTATTTTAGAAAATTAATGATTATGCAAAAGTTGTTTTAAAGCAATTAGAGTTTTTGTTCGAATGCCATCAACTAGCGATATTGTATAATCAATCTGAACCAGTTCCATGAAATTGTGGCTCATTGATTACATGATTGGAGTATGACTAGGAGCCGGTTTTTGATTTTGCCAACTATAAGCCTAATAATAATCAACGATAGCTAGTACAAGCATAATTATCTACATTTACTTTCTAAAAACATTTTTCCTTGATTTTCAGATAACAAATTGAAGAACAGTACTGTACAATTATTTTGTACTGTATTATTTTACACATATTTTATTACATTATTTGTATTATTTTATTATTCATACACAACATCCATCCAAATTTGATATTTTATTATAAACCATCAAATTTTTGCATCCGTTTTCATATTTCTGTAACAGAATTCAAATACTGTAAGCCTCTACTTAATTTAGAAATGTAGCCCAATATCCAAACAAATCTTATCAAAAATAGACAGTATTTCTTTTCTAACATCATTTATTCTGTTTGGATTGACAAGCGTACCGCGCTCTGTTCTGGCAACCCTCCAGCCAGCTTTCATAATCAAGCAAAATAACTATTCTTCATTTAGTTTTGTACGCATCTTCAATCTTCCACACTCCCTTCCTACTCCCACTTCAGCCTACTTCTTCAATCTTCTCTCACACTTTGTTCCTACTCCTCTTCTGACTCTCTCACATCACACAGAAATAAAAATTAGAGCAAAGTACACTGGTAGATCAAATGAGAATATTATGTTTAAAGATTTTTATAAATGGAATCGTGTCTGCATTGTCTGTAATCGGTTCCGATCATGTCGAATTTTTTGATTTTGGCAATAAACTGTAAATTTATTTAAAGGGGTTCCCTCCTATTTCTTTTTTTATCGTATAGCTTTTATTGGTGGGGAGACCCTTACGGGTAGGTTCCACCTTGCCTCATTGCACTTTTTTTTGTGTCTTTTTTGTGTCGGTCACCCATCCGAGAGCGGTCTTCAATGTTTGTTACTTAACCACATGATTACTTAGCTACCGATCTCACCGAGTGACCACTGATATTACTTCCTCCTATTGATTCAAGATTTAAATTTTCAATCTATTTTCAACTTTGATGGCTAAAATGAACACCAAATCGTTTAAGAGAACTTTGATGCCTCTTCTTCCATTTTTCAGTGACAAAGGTGAACGTTTCGTTGAAATAGTTTTTCGGTGAGAAGGAATTAGGTCATAAAGACGTAAACTGTTTCTATTTTCCAACAGCGGTTCCGATCTAGAATATAAGAACATAATTTTCACGTCTACAGAATTTTTATTTCCAAACTTATTAGTCCCACTGTTATAATGAACTTGGAGCACAGCTCCAGTGGACGACAACTGAAGACAGGCAAGGTAATTAACGTGGTAGAAAATCAACAAAAGCTGTGAAGTGGTACGATGGTACTACATTTTCAGTCGGTGTATACATTCATATTAAGAGAATATTCCGATCACGTAGATCGACTCTTTGTGAACTGATGGAGACTGATTATTGAGGGTGCTGTTAGCTCTGAGTAAAGTTCAAGAGAACAAGAGAAAGAGAGAGAGAAAGTGATTGAATGAGAGAGAAAGATTGGAGGAGTATGAGCATGGCAACTGATATGCTGGTTTCAATGAGAGTTACAATTGTGAGTGAGAGAATGATACGACACCTAGTGCAGCGTTCCTTCTGATGAAATGAGACAGCAACAAGCAAACAACAATAAACTGTTGGAGTGGGAGTGAAGAGGAAACAGAAGAAGGCAAAAAGAGAATAAGCATTAGTCAACAATCAGCATTGAGATTGAGTGGAGAAGGAGAGGAGAAGAAGAATATGAAGAAGGAGGAATTAGTTGGCAAAGCGTTCAAAGCTGTTCATGAAGTCGTTGACCTAAAGGCGCATATTGTGACTCTAGTTATTAACATAAGCATTTAACAGCCAAGTAGCAATATGGATAGAAAAATAGAGGAATTAGGTAGAAGGAATAGAAGTAGAAGATAAATTGGGTGAGAATACGAAGGTGTGGACTGAGCTGGAGTAGGAGGTAACATTATAAGAGGCCAAGATTGTAATAAAGAGAAATAGAGTAATCGTAGAGGAATTGGGAAGGAATTGAAGTAAAAGATGAATAGGGTGAGAGTACAGAGGGAAGTGATAAAAAAAGTGGGTTGGAAGATAAGTTGAGACAAGATGAATAGAATGAAATGTAAAAATTAAATGAAAATGGATGAATAGGGAAATAATTCAAGAGAGGAAGGACAAGCAATGGTAAAGAATCGCTCAATCGAATTGTAATATCGAGAGAAAGGAAAGTAACGTTGAAACCTTGTAGAAGAAAGTAAATGAAGATGAAATTAGAAATGAGGAATAAAAGAAAGCGGCGATGAGCAAAAAGGAAGAAGAGAAAGAATAGCGAGGATGATACAGAAACATTGACAGATAAATTGAGGAATTGTGGAAAATGGGAAATGATTGAGAATAGGGGATGAAGGTTTCGCATGAAAATCTTTTCATGAGCTAAGTAAGTAGATATGTGTAAAAGCAATAAAGATGATATAGGAGAAGTGAATGGAAGCAGAATTTTCTATGGAGGAAAAGGAATTGAATTTTCAAACTACAGAACTGTTACAAAAACTGTGTTTGCCGTGGCAATTACAAAGAAGCCATGGTACAAATAGGAATGACAGAGACAATGTTGATTTGAGAATAAGAAGATACTGTAATGAGAAAGTTGTAAGGTTGGAGGTTTTCGTCACTAATTGTTCTAATGAAAGAATGGTATGGTAGTCGATCACCAGAAATAAGAATAAATTATTATTTTCACCTAGGAGCCGAAATTTGAATATCCTATACAGCTTTGTTGTGTTAAGGACTACGTGACTCTATACTTAAGGCCTCACCTATTATAATGATATCTGTAAACACTTTCACATCACAAGGATCATGAATACTGAATATAATAACTGAATGTTTTGTCTTCACAGTTAACTTAATAACATAATTCATCCCTTGCTACAACTGGACTGAAATTCTCGGAGAAGACTAGGAATCTGATTTTGAAATTATGAATAATTTAGTATATTTCAAGTAATAAGAACCAACTAAGGAAATCGATGGTTCATTAACTGAATTGACTTTCATAGCACTACAGTGAATAATTTATGTTTGATAAACACTATTAAACATACACACATCAAAAGATACATAATAATTTTAATTGGCTTCCATTGAAAGTAATTTGTGCTCTCATGAAACGAACAATTATATTGAAAATGCTTAAAACTTTAGCAAGGATAACAAAACTAGGCTACTGCAATAGAGAAGAACAATTTGAAAAATATATTTCATAACAGTTGGCCCGTTGAACTCTATTTTTGTGCTGTTTGAAAAACTATTTTCGTTGCCCAGCCCATCATCATTTACCTGGACAGGCTTTAATTTGAAAGCGATTCTTTCGTGTTCTAAATTCGGAAGCCAACTAGAAAAATGAATGGAAACGAGCTGGAGCTGTACTCTTCTTCGCTGATATAATACTCATAATAAACATAGCCATTCCAAATAGACACACGTTTTCGGTTTTGCTTTCTAAATATAATATTGCCTTCATTTTGTTTCGCATTAGGGTGTTCAAAAGTTTTCACGAAAGTTGTGTTGGAAATTGAATGATGAATAAGATACCTGGAGAAAATGATCCATGGAGAAAATTCAAAAGAACTGTATCTAATAATTTTATTCTAGAATTTCATCTTATATATTCTCATATTCCTTTGTATTTAACTGAAGAATTCCTGCCTCTCATACCATTTCAAATGAGGCATGCAGAAATAAACAGCTTATACAAATGATCAAAGATCAAGCGTATAATACAGGTTGAATGCTCATGTGAGAATAATTTTGTAACGTGAAAAACTACTAAAACTTTTCCGCCCATACTTTTTCCATCCAACTCTCTCGCATTTTCTTTAGTGGATGGAAACCTTCCACATCATAAAACCACTGAGAATCCAACTTGGAAAATCCAACTGAAAAATCTCCTCAAACAGTTTATTTGGCGCTTTGGCCTGATTAGGTTTGTGCTCGGTTGGTTTCATGATGACAACAGAGAGGCGAATAAAAGGCGTGTGTGAGAAAGAGAAAGATTACTGGAGGAATGGATGTGACAAAGAGGGGATAAAAGGAAGTAAAAGCGTTCCGTTTCCAGTTTTCGGTAGAAATCCGCAGCGGAACAAGAAATGAGATAAGGGAGACTAAATGTGGAAGGTGAAGATGGAATAAAGCCTCAGACTGAATATCTCCATTAAAGATTTATTTCGGGTGCAATCCTGGAGCGAACGATCAGCTCGGGAGAAGGGAGGGGGTGGAGAGAGACTGTGATGAGTTTGTGAAGGTTTATTCCGGGTGGCCAGCCGCCCTCAAAGGGCTCCAGTTGAAGGGAAGCTGCTATTGCAACTACAGCTGCTCAACTCACTGCAGAGTACCAACTAGTAGATGTACTGAAGTGGAGGCTATTTTCTTGGATGGAAGATGCTTAGTCATTAACACAATGTAGAGCAAAAATTGACCTGATTTTTTTCTCATTATATTCAATTATTATTTAATCGCAATATCGCAATAGGATGTTCGAAGTATTCTGTGTATTCTTGTGTTGAACGAAGGATAGGGTATGTTTTCCATCCAACTGTTGCAGTTATCTCCTGGTTTTTCTATTTATTGCACGATCCCATGTTTTTCTCTAGCGTTCTCTTCCCCGATTAATTTCTTTTACGATCTACGACATTGATGTTTCTCCTCTTTCCTTATTCTCTTATTACTATATAATCTTCTCTTAAAAGATTTCTGCAACGGAGTTTTACTCTTCTTTCTCTATCACGCTTCAATTTCTTTATTTTTATTTGCTTTCTTCCATTCTAATGTTCATTTTTCACCAAGGTTTTGTTCTCCATCGATCAAATCATCAGAGATTAAAACAAATGCCACTGGACTGACGTGAATGCTGGTTAACTTATCTCACACAAGAGAAAAATGTGGAAAAATAAAATGAAAATGGAAACAAATGAAAATGAATTGAAACAAAATGATAATGATCGAAATTTCTAATGTAGATTGAGGCTCAGTAATAGGATTTATATTAGATTCTGATCATGTTAACCGAGTTTTTACGTGTCTAATCTACCTCTTGCTGATTGCAATAATCTATCACATTGTTTCAAACATGTGCTACACATTATGGAGAAACAATAATATTCTCCTCATATCACAACGAAAAGTAATTGTTGCAACTTAGTATTAAAATGTACCTCTGGGAACCCCCGGCAATATTTATGCCACTTTCTACTGATAACGTACCGTTTTCTAGTAAACTGCTTCTCAGCGCTGATAACGCGTAATTTTTATTATTGCGTGATTTTATCGTTGGTTTGCAACAATGTCGCCTGTTGTTGCACCACTTTCTGCACACTCTGTACGTGCCGATATCTCGATATTTAACTGTGCTAAATTCAGCCAAGTGTGGCGAATCTCAATTGGGCGTAGCTACACTTTCATTAGTGCACAATACCATGTTATTATTATTGGATCGTGTCTAGTGCAGCTTTTTATTTCTCCCAACAACACTATTCTCATAAATTCATCATCGGCTATCAGGTTTTATGGGCGCTTTTAGGCTTAACTGCTTGCAATCGAACTACTTTGTAAGTTGTACTTGCAAGTGATATGAGCTTGATAAGCTTGGGTGCTTTGCTACAATTAGATATTGTTTAATGACGGAAACAAAGTTTCAATTCTGTTTTATTGCTCGCTTCTTCTATCGTTTAGTATTGAAAAGCTTTCAGGAAATCGTGTTTTTTAATGTGTTTTCGTATCAGTGAGACCGCCTTTCGTAATTATCTGCTTCAATATATTCAAGATATTATTGTTCCATTTTTCAAATGCGCTTTAAATAATTGGCTTTGTTCTCTATCTATTCCATGTAATGTAAAAGCATGACGAATATATTCAAGCTAGAATTATTGATGGAAAATTTGAAATATTATCAACCACATGAGCTTCTCCTCTTCATCCTCAAGAAATTCTTTACATTTGAAACTTTCTCAGTAGTATAATCTAATGACATCTTTTGCCCGAATCAAATCATCACTCCTTTGACATCCAGATAACTGTCATTCTCGTAATGTTGAGACTCATTTCATTGAAAAACTAAATATTCTCAAACTCCTAGCAGTTTATTTCTTCATTTGTGATTCACTTGTAAACATGCTTAGTCTTGTTTTTCGAAATCAACAAATTGCTCCTCCAAGTTTCAAGAATTTGGAATTGTCTGAATCTATTTTTATTAATATTATATCAATATCACGTACAATGTTCAATAATCGCACAGCTCTGTACATCAGAAATATCTGAATGAATGGAATCGTGATTCATATTAGCATGAGGTGTGAGGCATATCCATCAGAATAGATCAATGAAGACTGATCAACTGACACCAGGTGTGAAAAAATCATGACTCATACCTGTCATCCCGAACAAGGACTTCCTTTCAATTCAGCATTCACGTTCAATCTTAAGTGAGTTTATAAGTTGTTAACTACAATCAAACTCAAACAATAACAGCACGGATTGATGTGATTGATTGTAAAATGCATAGGTTACAATCAATCATCACTGGAGGTGGTAATTTGCCTAATCGAATAGCTTCTCAGGTGTCAAGTCCATTGTGCGCCAATCGTGATAACCGATCTAGCTTTCATTACATCATCAAACCTCGCGTATTGATTTGTCTGGTTCAGTCATCAGATTGATGAGTTTGATGTTAATGATCATGACAGGATAGCGGTATGGACACTAACTTTGCCCATTGTTCTCATGAAAAGTTCGGTACTGCACAAAGATTAGGTTATTCCCCACTTTCTAGTAAAACATAATTTATAAGTTCCAGAAAATCAATTTTCGGTTCAATTTATTCATGATTTTTTTGGAATTCCCGCAAATAAAAACACACTGGACAAGGATAGCAAGACAAATAAATTTATAACTGAGCAATAAACTTATAATTTTAGTATTCGTTAGCCGTTCTCCAGTATACCTCTCAATTTCTGTGGATCAGATCCCTATTCATCAATATCAGTTTTAGAAGGGAAGTGGTTAATCTTATTCAGAAATCAGTGTTTGTTTCAGCAACCACATAGTATAATGGTCGCATTCTACTATGTGGTCGCTGGTTTGTTTGGACTACTCGATTTTGGTATGATAGACTGTAAAGTGATTTTGTTAACAAAGAATGTAATGTGATAGTAAAAATGTTTAAATTCAATTTTCGTAGTCTAATTTCCAGAAAATCTGGCATTATTTACTAACTACCTTGAAATAAAACTCCTAGAAATTTCCTTACATACCATGTTAAACTCCATTTAATTTTTTGTCATCCACCTCATTTTCCGTCCTATAGCCCACCTTCCTTTTTTCTGTTCTATTATGTCATCATCATCATTATCACGCCCTTTCCCTTTTCCAATCACCTACTTTGTCCCTTTTTTATGATGCCTACCTAATAAAATTAACATACTTTGTTGTGTCGTTTCGTGTGTCGGAATATCCAACTTTCACAAATTGGATTGTTCATTTGAAAAGTAATAACCAGCAACTAAATGGTCAGCTAGTGACTGTCGGCTGCCATCAAGTCAATTGTCATCAAGGATGAAAAGTGTGGAGAGTGAAGACAACGTTTCTTCTTTTGTGTAAACGTACCTGTATGTCATTGTTCTTTCTTTTTGATGCCAGACTGGCTCTCACTTTCCAATGTATTGTTTGTTTTACAGTTGGATGCAACATCTTTCTTGATATTGTTCTTGGGGTAAGATTTGTTGAGAATCAGTCAATCGCTAAATAACACTTTCCAAGAACATTTATTTAGCTCTTGACATTTTTCCGAGAAACGATGATGATTTAGACCTAGTCCTTCTCAAGTTTTATACAATACTAAACAATGTAAAGACTTAATTCATGAGGTAGGAGCCAATCTCCAAACTGCAGTTATTGATGTTCGATTAATACACTTGATTAAAACCGAAAAATGTATATTGTTAATTTGTTGAAATTCTAAACTGAATTCTAATATTAGTTCATCAGTATTGAAGTGCTGTCCAAGAAATTAGATATTAAACACCAATATTTCCTCAGCAACGCAACATATTATTCTTTATAATGTACCAGAAACTAGCTCAATCAAAAGAGGCGAAATTAAAATTCTCTCACTGTATCTCGTTTCTTATCATTCGAGTTGAAATACTCCTTTGGAGTCTTTCCTAGTTTCGTTTTACCTCTGTTTCCTCAACTTCAAGAAGTTTCTGCTTGAATCGGTTCTTCTGTTAGAGAATTGCATGAAATTCCTTACAAGTTTATGAAATTCCCTACTACATGAAAACGCTACAATATAAAGTTGGACCTGATGGATGAGTGTTTTTCCCTGAATTTCCATCGAAATTCAAAAGAACCTACCGCTTTTCTTGAATCAATTAATTTAATTACATATAGTTCATCAACGTAAACATTCTTCCATAATCAGTTAGAAAAGTTAATGATAGCCTCTAAAAATGTGGAAAACCCCTCTGTTCTCAATTGCTTCATCTCTCCGGATAATAAAAGTGATTAAATAGATCTACTAAAAAGGAGACGATTCGAAAGAGGTGCTTAGTTATGAGAGGAAAATAATATTTACAATTTTAGGGTGGTGTATTTAAAAACAAACGAGCCGCCTACCTTAATTTCTAGTCAGCCCCTCAAGAAACATTCATTCAAATTATTGTTTGTGATGGTGATTGTTTAAGCTGGGCTATCAGAACTTTTCCTGAGCTGCAATTAGACTCCATTTAGTGGAATCCTACATTTTTAAATGGCCCTAAAATTGATTCTTATGGCAACAGAAGCTCCTCCCAGGCACCGGTAACGGGTGGAATAATACGATGGGTCTTGACGCCATCATTATCATAATTCTTTATATTCATGTTACTTCTCCCCAATTTTCTGGAATTTCATTCCTACTCTGTACGAATAAATAGTCTTCTGGTCTTCATTATCCACTCTTCAAAAGGCAAGAGCTTCAGTTGTTTTGTTTATTACTTCTCGAAAAAGAGCAATCAACCATAACATTGGAGAATATCGACTAATTCAGCACCAACAACAGTCAAGTATAAGGCGCACCCACATATTGAGAAACGAATCAACCAATAGAAAACGCTTGTTTTGAGGCGACTTGTGGAAATTGTATCACTATCGTTTGCTTGAGCAAATTTTACGAGGAACACAAGAGAGCAGCGTGCTTATTGGCAAGGTTACTGTATCGTGCTCTAATCTAAGGGATATTAGGCTATTCAGAATACGACGCTGTTTATGGCTGTGGGTATGCCGTGCTAGGGGAGGGTGAGCCACTTTCAGGGGTGGGGTGCACACTGTAATGGCTCGGTAGGAAAATTGTACTCTTTTTATCTCTCTCACCATTTCTCTCTCGATCTTTATTATTCTCTCGCGGTCTATGGTTCGGGAATTTCGTAGTCCGATCGTATAATAAGATTTAGAGTTGAGGGTTTGAAATGAGGAAGCAGGGGAGGGGTTCGGTGTATAATGGGAGGAGCCCCGTTTGACGATTGTTGGATTGGACAGAAAATCTGCTACGAAAAAACGTATAAAAGAAGGAGAGGGAAAGCAAAAGAGAATTATTATTCGATCACTTGGCGTTCGTTTTTACTACATCAGAAACATAAAGAAAACGAAGGAGAGGTGTATGTTGTGTGTGTGGTGCCTGATATATAATAACTTGAGAGAAAGTGAGACGGAGTGTTATAGTTGGAATTGGCAAAATAAGAGAAGGATGGAGCGATGCTGCCCCCTCTGGGTAAGGGCGTTGAGCGAGAACTGCCTGTAATGATAGGGTAATTTTCTATCATAAAAATATATTAGTACGGTATTTTTTTCTGTGAAATTTTCTGCTCCGTCCATGTTGTCGAGGTGCGCGCACAAAACAAATAAGAAACAAAGCAACAGACAAGGATGATGGAGGAGACGAGAGAGAACGTCTGATAGGGCGTACTGATACTACTGTATACTGTCGAAGAGTTAACATATTCGCAGCTATTAAATTTTTCGCGCACTGCAGAGATGGAAGCAATTGATAGCTGTGCGATTATTATTGTCCTTCCTCTTTCCCAGTGCCTTCCTCAGCACAATTTTCTATTTCTTCAAATATTCTTGTTCTTTTTACTCCTCGATCTTCAGAAATGCTAGAAAGCATTTTCTAGCTTTTCAGCACCTAGTATTCATGTAACATCTTCATCTGAATTTCTTTTTGCCTTTTCTTCTTCTCCTTCTTCATTCTCTACTCTATCTTCCACTTTCATCTATGTGTAGGATCACAGCCCCATTCGCACTCTTGATACTTAGCTAATTATTTTTCATCTCCTTGTTCTCCTCCATTCTTTTGTCTTTGTCTATAGCTGCTCAAAACTGTATAAATAATCTCTCATCATCTCATCATCATCCCTCCCATTACCCAAGAACATGACTTGAGAACCAGAACTCATGTGTGCATCACCTTTGGAAAAGTCTTAATTCGGCAATATCCGGAAAATACTTCTGGAGCGAATCATTTGTAACTATCCCTAAGAAACATTTTAGTGAACTATCTCTGGAGTAGGGAATATAGTCTTTAAGGAGGAGGAAATCTGGATTTCCTTTTTTATAATTCTTTCTTTCTTAGAGATCAGAGGGTGGGCGGCTCAGCTTCACTAACTTTTAACGATTATTATCAAGAGTCTGCGAACTCTCAATGCAGACTATACAAGGAAATTATAAACATAGATATAGAGCCCACCTTTGCAGCCATTTTGATTTCCCATGTGCCATGGTTTCTATCCCAGGGCTGGCCATATTGGCGTACAGCGTTGTAAATAAAACATCTTGCAAGATTAGGAGTGGGTAAAAAAAGTAAAAAAATCGGGAAAATACCAGCATCTACAATGTATTTCCCTCTCCCCTTCCAGTACAACAACGATCGAACCAGACGTATAAAATTGCGCTGGCAAGAGTTGGTCTTTTTGCACGGCAATCCGAACCTAATAACAGGCAATTTTCTCTACCAATTTACGCTCGCGATCATCGTGCTGCATAAAACGTACCCCCCTCCCCACCCCACCAACCAGACTGACCCCCTCATGCTTGGCCTGTCGGCATTATTAGAATGCGGCTCCTCACCACTATACCACAAGCTACCGCCTGTCTACAAGCATTGAACTGATCTTTATTCCGCTATTCACCAACATAACATTTATTCCAAAACTTTGTCAAAAATTTCTCAGTCTGATACGATTCCCAGGCACTCAATTCAATAGATCCATAACAAACATTGAACTATAATCTCACCAACCAAAATCATTTCACCAACAAAATGAGATTTAGTTCCATTAAATACTAAAGAGAAAGAAACCTGCTCTACTGGAATGGTGTGGATTTTTGAAACAAGAGTGGAATTTTTTATACCTTAAAAAAAATGTGTTTTCTTTTTGGCCGATTCCAGAAGAATAAATTCGATTACAACCACCATACGGCGTTCATTTGACTATTCGTAAACTAGCAGCATCTCTTGTAGAATATTGAACAAGATTAGATGCTGCTCTTTTTTATTGAATATAAATGAAAATTAGATCGCGAGCATACAGCTTCAATGCTGGGTGCTCGAAGAAAGATCAATTTCAATCCAGAATGCTGGTTTGTCAATGCAGGCAATCCAGCTGTAGGTACAATCTGCTGATTTGAAAACGTTGATCGTGGTTGTTGCAACCCAAGTTTGGTTACCACAGCTGCGACACGGAATAGCATCAACAATAAGGCTCTCTGTGTTCTATATCTCGACGCACAAGTAATCACAATATACTCCTCACCGGTCTCAATCTTTTTACAAACGTTCAAAATAAGCTAGTAACGTGGCGGGAGTGGCTGTGCTTTGTCGATGCTAAAGTGACCTCCCCAATCCAGGTGAGTATTGCAGAAAATCTACATTTATTACCAGTATTATTATCTAGATATAGCACGATCTTTTTAACTTGTCAGAAATCAGCTGTTTCGGTAATAATTAAACAGTGATTTCGACACAATAATCAAAAGGCTTAAAAGTCTTTAAGACCTTCAAAGTCTTTAAAGGACCTTTTTAAAGAAGACCTTTCAAAGAATAACTTTTTAAAATACCTTTTCAATAATCTGCGAGATTCAGCATTTGTAGGTTAAGTATTGTGCTGGTGGCCGAGTAAAACATATGTTTTCTGACAAGTTAAAAGGATCCTGCTATAGTTATAATAATTATTATCATTAGCAGAAATGAATGAATGAATTGTGGAACGGTACTTGCCTGACGCACCTGCTTGAACTGCTCCTCAAAGGACCAGGTCTGCTGCTGGGCGGCTGAGGAGGAAGTGGTGGATGACTCGGAGGAGTGCGACGAGCTGCTGGAAGGCGGCAACGCGTTGGAGGCGGCAGACGAGGTGTGGGGCGGCGGCGGGTGATGGGGGGCGGGAGGGTAGGCAGGCGCCGGCTGCAGGAAGGCGGCCGGGGGCGGAAACGGGAATGGCAGTGGCAGAGAGAAGTTGGGAGGCAGGAGACCGCCTCCGGAGGCAGAGCCGCCCGCTGCCGAGCTGGTCAGCTGTTGCAGTGTCGAGTGAACAACTGATTTCGTGTGCTCGTCTCTGTCTAGCTCTTCTCGCTCTCGCTGCAAAGTGGACCGAAAATAACTGAAGTTATTTATTTGATCCAAGCCAAACAATGGACTCTAATTTTACCTTAATCCCCTCACTCTCGTTGAAAATTTGAATGGAAGTTGATTTTCATTCATCATTTTATTCATTCGTTATTCACCAACTTATTGAAGTTATTCATTATCACTTCGTTTATCAATGAAGGTATTCAAATGAAAGAAAATAAGTTATTCAAAGAAAAAGGAATTCTACTGACATGAAGCCTAAATTAGTTTTCACATAATAGTTACAAAACAATATGAACTTATAAGTGGAGGTTATCAAAGTTGTAGAACATCAGAAATAAATTTTTGGCATTTGGAATTTTTAGAGGATGTAATCTTCCTCATGGAATCAGTTATACTGACATAGAGCCGAAATCGGTTTTCACTGATAGTTACAAAACAATTCAATTTATAACTTGAGGTTATCAATTCTTTGCGTCAAGGAATCAATAAATGTTTGGCTCAACTTAGCGCTCACTCAAAAATACTATGCGATATTGTTGTAGATCAATTGACATTAGCACACAAGTGTGATTCAAAGATTCATAAGTGAAATTATGATTTCTTTTAATTCTGTATCTTGAGGTATGAAAGTACATACTAAACTTTACTAAACAACATGATTATTGTGGAATAATTTGTATGCAAAGATTCTGTGTGAAACTGTATCATTAGATGAATAATGTGAAACTCAATGTTGATAATCATTCAATCCCATCAAACTTACAGTGAATGAATAACTTACAAAATAAAACTTACAAACTTATTTATGAATAGTTTCATAAACTCACTAAACTAAAGTTACAAAATGAATAGCAAGATCATGGTTTCACGTTTGATTCCAATACCATAGACCAAACAAATATGATTATATCTTTGAATGGGTCATTTCTGCCAATACACTTTCTGCTAAGCATCTTATTATCTATTACAGGCTTATATCTATATATTAGGAGTCTTTAATATCATTATTAGTTTCATAAATTGAATGGAAAAAATGTGCATTAGTATTTCCAATTGGATTTGCGGAATTATTACGTTTCTCAAGTCTTCATGATCTCAATAACTCATGATTCTTCTTCATGAGGCAGATCAATGGCAATCTTCTTCAATGGCAGATCATTGGATACAAAAATTCAAATTACCGTATTCATTCTCCTCAAATAGTTTACAAATAGTGTAGGTGGTAGTTCATACCACGATTCAGAATGATTCTAGAAAGAGCAACTGACCTTTATTTTAGTGATGATATCGTGTTCGGAGTTCGGTGTGACGGTGAGCGATGCAGGGGGAGTTGGCGGAGTGGCTTGATGCCTCTGTTGCATGGCATCGTCACTATCCTCTTCTGCTTCGCTCATTTCGGCGCCAGACTGCAAAAATCAAATGAAATAATAATTTAAAAAAAACACACCAGAAAGAATTTGGAAATGGATGAATGCTTGTAGAACAACAAGAAGTAATAAAATTCAGCATCTAGTCATCAACTGCAAACAAAATAGAGTAGGGAGGATGATAAACTTAGGCTAGGCGTACACCGGTTAGTCAAGACAAGACAAGACGAGATTAGTCACGTTTAGTCACAGTAATTTACATAGTTGCTTATGAAGCAACACACACTGATTAGTCATTGCATCGGTGTGTGCTGCTTCATAAGCAACTATGTGAATTACTGTGACTAAACGTGACTAATCTTGTCTTGTCTTGACTAACCGGTGTACGCCTAGCCTAACAGTGAATAGTAAAATACATAATTACAAAACAAATAATACACACATAAAAACGAAGACAATATGTACCAAAAATTTAAAAAATGTGCATTAAGTATAATTTATATTTTCACATCGTCTCTAGAATGAATATCTAGAATAATTATGACTCTGTCTCTAGAATATGTGGGGAAAGAACTCTAGTTCTGGTTTGCTTTTTCAGGAACAAATATTGCTCAATTCCATTCCTACCGAATTATTTTCTCGAATGTACATTATATTCATTTGAAGAGTAAGAATAAAATTATCGTAGATTGAGATTACCTAATGTGGAATATTTGTTGAGCAAAATCTCATATACTAAACGAATATTAAATGAAAATAGAATCCAATTTTTTCTAAAGAAATAACATCCACAAGTGATAAAATTTTCATGCTATAAAGGTAAAACAAGAAAAAATGGAGTTGAGAAAATCAAATTCCAATACCCAAAAGAATCTGTGTCTGTAGAAGAACATTTCTGATGATATGGATGTACTGTTCACGAGAGACTCACTACGACTGCGAGAATATCTGCTGTAAAGTGTGAAGAAATGTAGCTCTACTTTGTGAGGGTGATCAATGAAGGGTGACACAACAAGCAGTACATAGAGGTGACAAAATGAATGCCTAAAATCACATCTAATTTTCACAAACCTCACACCCTTCGATTGATTCTGTGAGCTGATGACCCTAAAGGGCTGGACGGACCTTAATTGGGATGTTTCTCAAGGGCTTAGAACCGGTCAAGAGGAGGAGTCGCGTTTTATCGGTATTTCAAAACGGTAATAGGCATTTCTTGAAGTTGAAGGCCTCATTGGCTACTGGTTTTTGAAGCGGTATCGATAATTTATTCAACAGTAATGAGCTGAGTTCTGGAGAAGGCGAGACGACATTGGAAGAAGCTACAACTTAGTGCTGAGATAGCAAGAAAACATGGAGACTTTCCCACTACATATTTCCGTTTGTTAAGGGGAAATCGAATAATAAATAATAATATAAATAACAACTTGATCAAAAAGTTTTCAGGACGAAAGTTCTCTTGAGAGTAACAGATATAATTGAAGTAGTTAACGCACAAGCCAAGAGTTTATGTGGGCATCATGACCAGCAAAAAAAAATGTTGAGCTAACAGTAAGAAAACAAAGAAAGCTTTCTCCAATAAGAATAGAATTCAATATTTCAGCTGTAAAATTTCAAACCTACTTGCATACAGTAACAATAATCAATAATTAAACATTTTTTACTAAGATATCCTTCATAATTATATTAGAAATATTCTGAAATAGAGACAATAAACAATTTTGAGTTGTGAACCCCTTTCACAGCAATAATTGCAACTAAATGTATGATATTTTTTACTTCCCAACTAAATTGGGTCTGATTGGATTTGAATCGCTACAGAGTTACGTGGATTTCTTTGCAATAAAAGTTGTATCTCAACATCAACTGGAGTTGACTGAGTCTCGTACAAATCTCGTCAAATCACCTCAGTCTAGAGACTGAATTCTCTACAAGCGAGTTAATTTGTCAATTTGACAAGAATTTTAATTGATGAGCACATGGCCGCCAGGCTCTAATAAGAATAAGCAATAACATGAAAGAAAGGATGATAGAGCGAAAGAGAAAGACTAGAAGAGAGTAAGAGACAGATAGAATCTGATTGAGAGAGTATGAGAGGATGTTGGAGAGAGTTAGAGTGATGAACCGAGAGAGAATAAGAGAGAGTAAGGTGATAGATAGATCAAGATACAGAAAGAGCGAGAGAGTTCGAGTGTGTTGAAAATGCTCTCGAGTTTAAAGCATGTAACTCCTGTGCTAACAATGGTTCTCAGCTTCTCACTTGACTGCATGTAATAAAGTATGCTATAAAATTGGACTTGAGTCGCTATTGAACTCTCAGTACCTACACTGTGCCTGTCTGCATTCTATTTATATTTCACTATTGTTATGTTATTCAATTTCCTACTTCTTTCAATGAGGGCTACATTTTCCATATTGTTTCTGAAATTCATTTGTGTTTCACTTATTGGTTTGGACATCAAACAATAATAAAATTTCTGAAAAACGTGTTGATTAATTCAGATTACTTCAAGCGGCAATGGATATATCTAATCTATCATTGTAAGATTTCATTTCAAACGAAGTGTTGAGGTGACAGAACAGGTCACCTTTTCCGATTTATTATCAAAGCAACACAAGCAAATCTACAGGTCTGTGGACCGCCCGCAGTCTCAACCAACTTCATTGACTTGTTCGTTTCACAGTCTGTTTGAATGTTTGAGGGAAACCCTCCTCTATTTGCTCTAGAAATAATGCTGCACACAACCATACACCAAAAAGTCGAAAAGAGTGGATCTCCTTTGGCAGGAGAGGCCAATATTATATCCCTACAATACCCTTCCCCCCACCCCTGAGACGGCAATATACAAACACACACTTCGAGAAAATAATGTAAACACTCCTTTCAGGTGGGGTTGAGAAGAATGAAAAATAAGACCCGTGAAACCTTGTAGATTCCGACGTAGACCAACGGTCAACGCCTAGTATGGAATGGAGGTATTTTTTTAGAATGAAATATAATAAATTATTATGAAATATAATTTCAGAGGTTTCCAATGTAGCCTAATCAAAAGGATTATCATAAATAAGTTTAAATTAAAGCAACAAAATTGTAGAATTTAGAAAAAACAATTTGGTGGAGTCATATTGGAAAATGTTGGGGTATTATTCAGTTTTAGAAAGAGCTTATTATTATTCTTATGTTAACTATTCATAATTTAATATACAAAATAATGGAGATAGGATACATGATTGATGGATCAAGAACCAATAAGTGAATAAGTTTCATTATTGAGAGCCGCTGGTCGTTCGTAAATGCAGAAATTCAGATAGTGGAGAGAGAGAAGAAGAGTAGAATTAAAGAGTAGAATAGAATGACTTCTATTCTATACTGTAGAATACAAGCGGGGAAAAGAAAGAGATACAATAAGTAAAAAGGGGGGGTTGAGGAAAAGAATACTTCGCACGATATTGGAAATTCAAAAGAGAAAATGAATGACAGAATAAAGCATGAGAAGAGCCCACGAAGCCCTGTTTTTACAAGCTGAGCCAATAAAAGTTGAGCCCTTTTAATTTATATCTGTTGCCATACAACACAACATGCAATAATACCAATTAAACACCACTGAGTACAGGCATGGTTCATTAAGCAAATAATAAAATCCATTGAAACAGCATGGCGCTCTATCATAATAATGCCGGCGTAAATCATGCGTCTTCAGACAACAACAATTAATTGTTTAATTACATTCAAAGCAATTAAAGTGCTAATCTAGTCGTTAATTTTGCAAAATTAACTACCCCATCAAATATGGTGCCCCATGTGTTGAATTGTACGAACCAAAGTCCAGTCACACTTTGTTTTTTTTTATGGGTGATGAAGTATTGTTGGTTAAACGGTTGATCACTTTCTCAAGACTTCTTCTCTTATTTTTACTATTCTAAACATGAAAGTCAGTCACTCCAAAATAGATAGCTCTTCAATTCTTCCAGAGCATTGACTCAGAAATTTCTACTTTTCGTGAATAATCAAGGACTTCTATTTCAGTTCTGCATGAAATTATTGTTGTAAATATATCTCAATCTGCATGGACATTGGACATTTCTATCACATCTAGTTTTCATTCAATTCAATCTATCAAGGAAAGCATAAATTCAGAACCTACTAAAGAGTACTTGTTTCACAAATTTGAACTATAAAAAAACTTCTGTGCAAGGAGTAGATTATTTATAATGACCAACAATAACAATGTATCGAGAATTATTGTACCATCGTCCAATAGAAGGTGTATTTTATAACACCTCTTGGAATGCTAATGGGTAGAGGCGCCAATTTTCCTAGGCATTATTTTTCCTTGATATCACTAATATCTGGCAAATTATCTCGTTTCCTAAGTTAATTGGCTGACATCCATCCAATTAGATTATCAAACAATACCACAGTAGAATTCTCAACATGATGGTGTTTCAAAAATAAATGAATTGGAGGTTAGTGAGACAGATTGAAATAAAGTTTATGAGAATAAATGAGAAACTGAAACCTTGCAAATTGTACATCCACCTCCATCATTGATAACTCATAATTTCCTCTTTTTCAAAGCTTATAATACAGGTCTCTTGGGCCTTTTGAAAATTAGAATACAGACTTCGAGATCCCTGGTGCCTGTTTTATAAAAATATAGGAGTCCTTTAATACAAAAAAGTGACACACGCTTGACACACATGATTAGGGCATTCATGTATTGATTCATTCATAGGGCCGGTGGCTTACTATGTGATAAATTCTGTAACCAAATTCTTGTTCTATGCTATTTGAATCTTACCAGCCCAATCATCAGAACTATAGTATACAAATTTTAATTGAAATCTTGATCAATCTTGAAGAACATGAACAATTAACATATTAAAATATACAATCGAAGATCTTAACCGACCCAATTCGGTAGCTCTCAGCTACTACTGAGCTCATTCTATTTTATTGGTGAGGACAGAGCTCAATTTATACTAGAAGTGGCAGTAAACAGCCCTGTTTCTAGGCCGTTATCCAAGTTCATTGCTCCAGGTCTTGTTTACGGCCTTATTACAGCACTGGCATTCGGCTCACCAGCTACTTCATTGCAACTACTGTATACATACAGTTGCAACAATAATCATTTATCGTTCTCACATCGCGTCTTGATAACGAGTAGGCCTACAGTGCCCGCGATTTCCTGGTGATACTGTGCTACTGTATAGTAAGGCAGCAGGAAGATCAGGATCAGGTCAGATCAAATCATGATCTTATGCTAATCAGAAAAGACTATCACTGTGTTCTCAGTCATTGTATCAGTATGTGAATACCACGCATTGTATTTGATTAGATGAAATTATTAGTTCCATCATGTTGACCTGTTATTTAATATTATTTATTAAACTCAAAATGATAGTAATATTATAATAACAAAAAAAAATCAACAATTATAAAAAAATTAATATTACTTTCCTCATAACATTTATTTTTATATTGAATAATATCACCTCAATAGCATCCAATGATACGTAAATAGCATCTTTATCCTATTCGCACTGTGCATAGTTGCCGCACTGTGCGTGTGCATTGTTGTCGCACACAGTCCCAACAAACACGTTTGGTGCAGTTTTCTCTTTCTCTCTCAATGAAACTTGGCATCAATGCTCCTCATATAAACAATGCTGACTTCTTGACGTGAATCGCACTTTAGTAGAAATTATATTACAACATGGTGGTGCGTGTTGAAGGGTTGTACTCATTATCCATAAGGTCTGCCACAAGATAAGCAATAAAAAATAACACTTAACAGTAGATCAAAACTGTTGTTCCTCTAGTAGTGTACAGTACTTACAGTGGATTGAGGTGAAATTGGAAAATCAATAATATTTTTCTAAAAAAGACACTATTGACCTGGTGAACAACCAGTGTCCTAAATAAGCTGTTTCTCTAGTAAAGAAAATTTTTGTGGAATATGATTGCGGATAATGGGTGAAGTTAGTCTAAATAATTACGGTGTAACAACCATCAAAAGTGTGGGAGTTGTTCATCATGCTTTTGTTAACTAATTGAAATCGGACAAATAAAATGAATGAACAATTGCATAGAATGGGTAAATACAGAGTAATCTTTAGGACACAACCGATCTGAATATTGTGAACTGATTGGCCTTGACTAGACTTGACTGTATCCTGATCAAACTCTTTGCTGGTCTTATTCCCGTTTTATGGACTAGTGCAGCTGCTGCAAGGTGAAGTTGGGGTGGGATTATGCTCAGTTTGGTCTAGCGGCTTGTAATAGGGCCGTCGCCCCTTGTGTACTGTATGTTTATGACCTCTGTACTACTGTAATGCAATGCGCAGCCTACCACAGTAATTGCGACGTTCGATAGTTATGGTCGATTGCCATCTCGATATTATCAGGCAATCGATATCGGACGTCGATAATAGTGGAATAATGATTGCTTGCAAGTGCTGAAGGTGATTGCCGATCACAGCCATTGTATGAGAATAAGTGGAACTGACAAGAAAAAGGGGATACTTCAGAGGGGGAAGGGGAAGGACAAAGGACAGAAACATAGAGCAAAATCAGGCAAACAAGTAAGAAGAAGATAGTAGAAAGTTGGAAAGAAAGAGCAAAAGGCGACAATAGAATGATGAGAGAATTGAGAGGAGTAGTAAAACTGTTGAAAGTACAATCAGGCAAGCAAGAAAGAATGTGATAATTAGAGAATGGCAAAGAAAGTTATTGAATAGGAAAGAATAATAAATGAATAAACAAGGAGTAATTGGAGACAATGGAGAGTGGAAAGTGAGAATTTAGAAGAAAGCATCAAACCAGAGTGGAGCAGGAAGACGAAAGAGCATATGATGAAGGATTTGAAGGGTTCTCCAATCATGTTTGAAATATTATGTAGTATCATTGAGAGGTTATTCTTGGAATTAATTTCGCACACATGTAATGCTTCCAAGAATATTATCTACCACATTAATCTCATCACTGGACTTGTGTTGGTGAGAAAATGAAACAGTTGAAACAGAACTGAAACATTATTTTCAAATCAGAACCAGTTGTAATGCATTACACAATACATTTAGGCATACAAACTAATCAATTTCAGTAGAGTTAATTGGGAATTAGCTATGGTTATAAAAGGCTTGCTTTATCAGATACAAAAGTGTACTTGGAAAAATAATGGGAGATATGGTGGTCTTTCTTTACAATTGATAGATGTGAAAGTTTTTCTCAGAGTGTTCGTGTACTCATTCGTGTACGCGTAACATTTCCGTTATGAACGTTTTACGATCTGAAATTGTGTGAAAATTAATAAGTCTATCTCATATTATTATTGAATGAATTTATTTCTCTCATAAAATCGTTATTAAAAAAATATTATCTCATATTAGATACAAATTTTTCTCCTATCTGAGTCCGATCATACATTGAATGCAAGCGTTTATTCAAATCAAATACTTCCAAGAAGATTGTCTACCAATATTAATCTCATCACTGGACTTGGTGAGAAAATGAAGCAGTTGAAACAGAACCGAAACATTATTTTTAAATCAAAACCAATTTCCCTCCAATCATCAACACGATTCTGATTCTTCTCAACGCTCATTTTCGGAGAATCGAGGCCGGGACCACCTCATTCAACTACGGCTAGCTATCGTAATGTATCCTAATTATTTATCGACCACTCACTGGGAATTTGTTTGGGAGATCGCGTGTTGATTTCGTTGGTGGTGAGTGTGTGATTTTTTGTCGCCAGCTATCTTCTTTTCTTTTTCTTCTTTTACATGATAATCATCATTATGTCCTGACCGAACTGATTGGCTCACAGTTGCCTCGAGGCGGTGGCTAGTGCAGTAGTAATTCCAGGAGCTGGCATTGAATGGTTTGGTCAACGAATTTGAAATATCTTTCGTCCAGAGGACATTAATTATCGTTCCGATCCGATTTTAACTAATTACCGAGTGGTAGGCCACTTTGTTCTTGGTCACGATATAGTTGGGCGAGACCAGCGCGCTATCTGGGGACAACCACCTCTAACTAAAAAACGAAGGAAAAAGGCCACTCATACTAATTTTATAGAAATTCAATCGCCGTTTGCGTGATACACGATACAGTCAGCTACCGGTCTTCCGAAAGCTCCGGCGACCTCCGTTTATCAAATTCCATCAGAGGAGACCGATCTTTTGACTTATCGCCGCCTCTCCTTCCCAACCTCTACTCTTATCACTCCTTATCAATCTCTCTCACTCCAAATCCTATCCTTTTCCTGGAGACGCACCCTGGTGTACTTAGCGATGCAAGTTCGCGCCCGAATGAAGACGTTTCGCCTGAGGACAGTTGCCAGTTTCACTCTGTTCTGGTTTTTCATCACCTCTTGATTTTCTAACGAAAAACACACACTAATCATCATTAACACTGACTAAATATGCAACTATAGTCCACTTCATACCTAAATTTCTGTAGAGTTCTTCAAAATATTATGTGTTTACGTGTTCATAAAGTAGATCTTGGAAGTGTTGCTGAAAAATGTGGAAATGATGAATCAAAGAAAGGTTAAACTGAGATCTTCTGAAATATCTTTACTTCTGTTTGTTGTGAGGTCCAATTTCACATGCTGATGAGTATTATACTCGAAAATCTTGGGATGAGTATTAACAGAAATTTCCATAGAATTCCTATTCCTCTTCCTTCTTAGAAAGAAGTATTTTCATTTGATTATTTCAGGTGCTTAAGGAAGCTGTTGTAGATCTATGACATAATTCAGAAAATAGTTAACTCAATCAGTTGATTTGAAGAACGAAACGTGGTTCAATTGATATTTTTTTCTTATACTGCAAATGTCAAAATTGATTGAGCTCCAATTCTATACTTCCAGAACGGTACAAAAACAATTTTTGATATTACATTATAGACTTATGTCATAGACTTTTATGTTATCTATGGATACACTAATATTGGATTGAAAGATTATTTTCTACGAACTTATAGAAGAGTTTTGTATCTTATCTAGATCAATATCGGGAAAAAAGCGTTCGAATTGGCCCTAACTGATGAGAGAGCTTTATTTGGGACATCATCGATCACGTAGCTATCAGCACCGACAGCAATTAATGACCACACTGTTCAAGAATTTAGCGAATTCCGATGTTAGTTTTTCAGAGCAGAGCGAGAGAAAACACAGAGGGTGTGCTGGAGTGAGGGTGAGAGAGAACTCCATCAGGCTTTGTAATTGATGAGCGGCTATTGGCTGAACGCCCAAAGAAAAAATCCCATCTCGATCAACTCTTCCCTTTTGCAATCAACCCCGGCGATGAATGAAGAAGAGATAAAAAACGGAACTAGGAGATAATGAAAACAGAAAATAGACTCGGTAATGGAATAGAAGATTAATAGAATACAGTTTAATATGGTTTTTTGCTCTATGAAAATACCTACTATCAAAACCAACCAGTTCTTTATGGGGTAGTTATCAAGATGGGAAGGAGAATGAGGCATTACAATTATTCGAATGTCGGTAGATTGAAACTTGACACATTTAATTGATAAAGTGAAAAAAATTATGATTGAAATGTCAGCAATATTCGCAGAGCGAAAGTTTTCAAAGTGGTTGACAATACTAATAAGGATTTCGTTCAAAATATCAATGTTATTCCGACTATCAAGAATCACCTATCTTTAAATATAAATTAAAATGTATTCATTGATTTTTTATTACGATAATGCATTTGTATCCTCAACTTGTACCCCGTACATTGTTTCTCCTGCATGTATAATAAAAAAGAACCATGTAAAGTTGTGAAGAATAATTATAATATGAAGACAAAATATGAGAACAACTTTTAAGCCAATGTGTACTCCAATGACATTACAATAACAGCTGAATTATTGACATCAGACATTGATCGTCAATTATTGAATTTTTATTGAAAATCAACATAGTCATTATTGAAATATGAATGAGAAATGGAAAGTATGTGAGACTTGAATAGAGCTCGGAGAGATAATCTTAATATGTAAGTGGATTTTAGAGAGTGCTGAGCCCGGAACTACGCTCAGTAAGCATATGATAATGTTATGTCTTCCTTGCAATTAATTCCTCCCTTATCAATGTGCTTTATTACAGGATAGGGTTTTGTATTTCATTTGCGATAGTGAGAGAGATGGAAGGACTAAGAATACCGTTGAACTATTTTAATGCGGGCTTTGTATAAACACACCTGGTGAGGTATTGCAGTTATAATTTGATACCGGTTTAATTCGTACAATCTTTCAACATTTGCGGCAATTTTGTAGGAAGTCAATTGGAAACAATAGTGAGTTCTTTTTTAGAGACACAAAGTCTGGAAAATTCATTCCCGATCACTAAACTTACAGAAACATATTTAACCTCCTCGGATGAACGGATGCATTAAAAGCTTTGTGTAACATTGGAACTTACCCTATTGTCGGAGTCTTGTGCCATTTTCATTATAGGAGAGCAGAATGCTTCGGAAATCTGAACAAAAAATAAAAGACAGTTTCAGGAAAGGTACATTGACAGTAGACAGAACGTTTTCATTACAAAAATCATTTAGTTATATGGACAATAGGTGGAACAGGCACAATCTTTTAATTGTAAACAGAGAAATCATGGATGGAAAGCATAGAATCAATAAAAACAGTAACTAACTTTGCTTTTACTATTAATGAACGTCCTATTTCTACACTTCCTTCCTTATCACACACCTCATCCCTGAGAAAATGAATATGAAAAACCTATTTTATTATTGATGTTCGTGGCTATTATAACCAATTTTGTTCAGTATACATTGATAGAATAAAATTTATTGTTATAAAAGAACTTCTTTCTTTTTAGAATGAAAATAGAATGACTACCACCCTACCATGTCGTTGGTTTAACGTAAAAAACGTTTCGCTCATCTTTTAAGTACGAAAATATTCATCAATTTAGCTTGAAAAATCAATTGAATGGACTTCTTCATGGTAGTGCATGTAATGAGCGTTTGAGTCATAACACATCAATAAACGTAACCCTGATATCAGGCCCAACATAAAAGCCTACCACTTGTAATTACAGGTTAGCCACAGTCATGTGCTATTATGCAGGTCGATTAAGCTTTTGTTTTTGTAATCGAAATGCTTTGGCCAACTGCTAAGCGCAAAGCAGCGTGCCCTAAGCACAACGAAGCACGTGGATCAGCTGTCGCTATCACAATCAACCGTCCTGAACGATCAAGTACTAAGCGCAGTCAAGTTCAATGAGCTTACATGCTAAGCACGGCGCCGTTATCGGAGTGAACGTGTTATTAGAAATTACTCAAGTTATCTAAGTTACAACTGAAGGTCTTGAGAGTCATGTTGGAAGTAGTATGCTCAGGATTGATTCTGAGTGGGTTATTATAAAGGGTCCCGGATCAATGCAAAGCATAAACAGAAGTTAGCCGTCTTATTCACCAAAGCTACAGAACTATAAAAACAAAATTTCCAACCAACAAATCAGATTCTCTTCAAATTTGGGAGGAAATACAATTCTGACACAATATACAATTCAAAGTTTCTGTTAAAACTATGTTTTTATTTTTACTACAATCCCTATGTCCACACATAGTCGACGTTTTGTGCGACTGCATGTTGAATAAGCATAGGCCGCATGCTGTGCAGCACAAAAAGCTTGACCAAGTTTAGACATAGAGGATAAGACGGAATGTAGCCCCCAGCCAACGACAGAGTATTTGTCCAAAGCTAGGAGAAAATACAGCCAGCAAGTAATTATTATTCGAATTAAAATGATCAGACTAATCAAAACTACATTTTACTTCTTAGTTGATTTTGGTTGATTCAAGCTGGAAATTGACGTCACATCATAAAGCTACAAAGCAAATTTTTGATTATATTATAAGGGAGGTGAAAAACGACAACTGCAGTTGTGAAATCCAGAACCTCTAAATAATTTTCATCTATGGAAAAATCAATCATCAATGAAATTTATGAATAGCTCAGACAAACTTTAAAAGCTACAACATTTTGCGAAGAAAAAAGCGATAAATTACATTTGAATAACCTAATAGACCAGTTAATGAATAAATAACTAGAGTCATTCCTGTATAACATGATATAGGCTAACAACATTTCTTCCATGATGATGAATGAGGAGGGGAGGGGGATGAAGGAGGTAGAGGAGGAGGGAGGCTGCTTTTTGAAATGTAATATCAGGCCGGTCATTTGTTACACACCGGGCTTGATGATCAAAGTGAAGGAAGAAGAAGTCAAAGAAGAATGGGTAGGAAGCGTCGCGTCAACCCCCCTCCTCCAGCTAACCTGACGTCGCGACGTCAATATCGTTAGCGAGCAGGAGATGAATTAGGGATGCTCTTCAGACTTCCTAGACTGACAGACGCTGCTTCTCATTAGATATGGGGCGCACAAACACAAGCACACCACTTTTCTGAGTGGTGGAATAATGCACTGTTAAACCCTCTTCCAACTTCTAAACTTTTTGTTATTCGCTTTATTTTCTTTCCAGACAATAAACTTTGAAAGATACGCTTAAAATGTCAGAAATACAATTGAATAAATGAGAAGAAACAGATAATAAATTAATCCCATTCATTCACTAATTTAATTGTATTTAAGAATTTTAATCTCCCGGGTAAAAAATACAAGATTTGGTGTTATTATTGCATTACAGAATAATTGTACAACTGTACTGTGATATGACAATCCAATAGAACAACCTGTTCTTGAAAAATACTGCATCTTGGTGGGCAAAGTCCAAATTCTAACGTTTTTCTCAACTTGAAAAATGGAAACTATAGAAACCAAAACATGATAATGAATAACATTGATCTTGGGGATTGAAGGTTGAACACACGCGTTGCTTCTAGTGAGCATAAAAGTACGACCATTGTTGTAAAGTTCAAATGCTGAATGAATTTACAGACTTGCAGTCACTTCAAGAGAGTAGACAGGAATGCAATTGTACAATGCACAATGCACCGACACATAAGAGCATTGTACTGCAGAGTCTATCTCATTCATGCTTGGAGCATTGTCCTTCATTCCTCTGGCCATTGACTATTTTACCCCGTTACATCAAACTCACACATTCCCTCACACTCTATCATATTTTTCCAAATCCTTGACTATTCATTCATGAAAACTCATTCACTTTTCTTGCAGTGAATGCCTTCTTACAGCAGTATCCAGCTTTTTTCTTGTAAATTATTCTTCTTATGAGATTTCCCTGTTTCTCTTTTTTCGAATAACTTATATATCTCTTTCCCAAACTCTTTTCCTCGGTCTTCCCAGGGTCAGTTACTATTTTTTATTTTGTTTTATCCAACTCAATTTTTTTTATCTTCTGATCATAAATTATAATTATGATAAAATATAAATTATAACAGAAGGATTTCATTGATCATTTTCACTCTCGATCCAATTCCACAAGGAAAAAATTATTTCCAACACTTACACATCTTAAGCGTTCCTTTTCACGGATTCAGATATCTTATTAATTCTTCCATATAGTCAGTAAAATTATCTCATCAATTATTATTGATTATTTTGATTTCATACTGGAAATATTCCTCCATTCATGATTTGAATAAGAGTTTGATTGAAGTGAGTTATAGTGTTTGATAGTAGGTGTCTATTATGACGCGAATACGTAGACTATTCAAGAAAATGAAATGATTGTATTAAGAAGAGTGAATTTTTGGCAGACATCAGTAGTTTTAATTAAAATTCGATGCCGTGAACGATTGAAATGACAATCTTGGAGAGAAAGTGACATGACTCTTGAATTTCAAAGGGTATATAAACAGCTCTTATATTATTTGACGGCTCTAAACAGCTCAGATCCGATGATGACAAAGAGAAATGAAAAAAAGGGAGAGGAAGAAGAGAAAGAGAAGACAAAAATTAAGATTAGAGGTGTTTTTCAACTTGTGCTCTGGTTGTTCAGTCACTCACGTTATTCAAAACCGACGGTCGGTCGTCTATTTATATCGTGTCATTATAAATGAATGAACGGTATTCTATCAAACGAATGAGCGCAGAAAATAATGAAGATTTCATTTTTTTCTGAGTTGGCATAACTGGCGTGCTCTGGATGGATCACAGCCTGAGATGGATGACACAAGTCCAGATTTATCACCTGTCCAAATGATTGCCAACTATCTAGCATTGCCATGCCATATCACTGTCACTTCTGCATCTCATGAAGAAATCATGTCGTTTGATTTCATGATGAGCATGAAAAATGAATTATACACTCATCTTTGATTTTTGTTTGTCACCGAAAATAAACGTTGTTGCACACATCTCACTAGAATCTCGGAAATAATTTCAAAAATAGCTCCATGAAAGATAGAATATTTATGGTCTATTATGATCGTTATGATCATCCGCTGTATTAGAAACTGAATGGAAAACCTATAGCAGGTTTCTTTTGAATTGTCAGAAAAAGCTGATTGATGTACGCTCGTTTACTAACGTTAAATCAGCTGTTTTCTGACAAGTTAAAAGAATCCTGCTATACGTTTCAAATTACTGCATGTCGTTAGCGGGTAGTTCAAGTGAATAATTCATAGTGGTAACCTCGCCGTTGGTTCCTTACGACACGAAACCAGATAAAACCAAGAACCTCAGCAATAGTCTGTTAAACCTCATCTGAGCAACAGTTGATGAGAATGACAATTGCAATGAAAAATAAATTTATCTTCAATTACTTCTTCAACGAGGATCCTTGAAGGCAGCCTTCAGTAGTTGAACGAGTCAATCAATACTTGATAAGTAATCAGATCTAGACTGTATCATCTACTTATAAGAAACCATATAAAGCAAAAACTACAAAATAAAAGAGAAACTTCCAACTAATAAACTTACAACAAAATAAAAGACCAACTGAAATTTCTCTAATCCTCCAGGTGAAGAAGGTTCCTTTATGTGGATTGATGATTTATTTTCTATTTCCTATTCTAACAAGCTTATCAACTCATTTATCCTAAGTGATCGAAATTTTACAGTTTATTTCACTGCTTATTTTTTCAAATCTCAAATCCCAATATAAGGAGCACAGACATGAGACAAACAAGCATCGATATCTACTCTACCCTAATAATAGAGTGCCCCTTCACAAACTGATCGATTTGCAAAGCAATAATTCCCTTCGCATGAAACCATTAATCCCTGTCAAAGTGAGGACAATCATCCCTCTACACGGCTGAGACAAATTGAAAACAAAAGCGTTTGCTTGTCAAAGCCACGTTTAATGATACAGTTTACAAGGCGTACAGTTTTCAATGAATGAGAATGCCGTAATACCGGCTGGTGTCAAGTTGTTTGGCACAGACGGTGAAAGTCTGTGAACTGGTGAATTTTGAAGGGTGCTAAATCCAATAACTTGGCTGTGTCAGTTGCTCAGTCAACTTTATTAACTGTTTGGGCTGATTAAATTCTAATAAGAACAAAAATAAAGTATAGAAATATATTGGACGTAAGTGTAAAAATGTAGAATGAAAGTTCATCAACAAAATAAAGTAACAAACACACATCTCTTAGCTTGTTAGCCCTTGTTGTTTGTATTTTTTTTTCCATGTAATTTTATTTAGACATTGACTAAATGAATGACCTCTTTAGCCTAATATTGTCAATGAAATACAGTAATACGATTTTCAAACTTAATACATTCCTGGATAAGAATTATGATAGTAATCTCGATTACATACATCCATTAATGAACTCTATGAATCCAAATATTTGGTATTTTGGAAATAACATAAGCACGAATGCTGTATTTTGTCGCACATTGATTAATCAAAATTGTAAAGAAGTTGTATAATTATTGAAAGAACCATTGTTACGGGAAATTCAATCTACCGAACAGTTATTTCATGTACTCTCCACTTGCCATTCATTCCAATGTGGAAAAATAGAGAACTCAGGAATGAGAAAGCAATTGAGCAAGAGAAAGATAATAATTTTCGTACGAAATAATAAAAGGAGCAGAAGTTAGGAATGAAGTGTATGAATAATAAACTCAATAACAATGAGAATTTATTACTGCACAGTTGAAATGAATAATAATGATTATTATTGTTCTCTTGGCAATAATTCAGGATGACAGCAAAGGCACAGAGAATTTCAATTGTTGAATTCAATTACTTTTTGAAACCGCAATGATATTATTATGAATAGCAATGAAATCTTGTAATTGGAAGCAATAAATTAAGAGAGCAAGGAATGAATGGAATAAAGTTTCTCCCAGTGCTTGACAAAACCTCTCAAAAAGTCGTGAAAGATAAAAAAAAATTAAGAAGATACAGCTTGAAATAGCATAGAGGCTTCCAAACAAGAAATGATAGACAGTTGAAATGAAAAAAATCAGGTAAAAATAACAACAATAATAAGCTAGGGATTCATTGCTAGCTAATAGTAGATCATGAAATAGTTTTGATAATCAAGAGTTAAATTTTCAAATGAAGCAAGCTTTGTCAAATTTTTCCACTATTTGGCTTCGAAAAAAATTGTGTTGAGGTGTATTCACGATCAATCTTACGAAGTATTACTATAGAATACATCAAATCATTTCGACAATACAATCACGTTAGATATAAGCAATATTTAGACATTCCAGGACAGAGACAGTGTCTGAATTAGTTAAAATGTAATAAAATTGTTTTCCATGAATTCTCAGGTCACTGAAGTGATTTGCCAAGCATTATTGTACAAAGGATGAACAGATTGATGAAAGATTGAGACAGCTACTATGAAGAGAATGACTAGATTGAGAGAAGATGACTCCACACTAGTTGAAGGTGAATGGAGAATTCATCTCCAGACTTTCAACCACAAACAGAATGACCATGTCTTTGAATCTTCCCCCATTCAGTCTCCATTCATTCAGTTCCAGGACTGAGAACACTCCATTGATGTGTTCCAGGTCTCCAGTTGTTCACCACCAGTAGTCATTCAACACCGTGAGACACGAATTCAAATTTTATTTGGCAATCACACTTGTTTTGATGAGACATCCTTTTCTCCAGCGTTGTTATCTTTCCGCTGTTTTCTTTTTCGATTTCTCTCCTTTGTTACTACTTTTTCTCAACCGGAAATCATCGACATAAAACAATAGTTGCAGGGAGGCAAAGGTCTGTTTTGAAAACTATCAGCTAAATGAAGAACACACAGGTGTACTGAGGAGAGTAACGTGGCCTATGTCTAATTATAGGCCACAATGATCAGCTACTGCAATCTGAGTCAGTATTCATCAAGTATGGAGGCGTCCGGTGTTGTTTTGGCTATTGTTCTATTTTTCTTTCCACTCTTGTTCCTTTGGTTCTCGTCTATGTTCAACTGTGCTTGCTGATACTCTCTGGTGCTATCTTGTTTTTTTTTATAAAAATGTATATCCACATTGGAACATTCAAGCTTCTTCATACAATTTTTTTAACAAAATATTTTCTTATACATTTATTAATAACTAGCTGTCCCGGCGAACTTCGTATCACCCTGTCCCCCCCAATGTCCCCCCCTCTTCTCCCCTCAAATGTTCCCCCTTCATGCCACCCCCCAAATGTCCCCCTTCATGTCACCCTCAAATAACCCCCTTCATGTCACCCACCTCTTCCCCCCAAATGTCTCCCCTTCATATCACCCCCCCACGAAAAAAATGTCACGAAGTAAAAATATCTATATCCACTCGCTTTATTGATGGAAAATTAAAAGAAATCTGCAATATACTAATTTTTATAAAGCTAGTGGATAATAATCAATGCTGAAAGTTGCCAAAAGTTGCCAAAGTTGCCCGTCTCGGAATCGATCCCGAGAATTCTGCGTGGAAGGCAGAGTCGCTAACCAATAAACCACCGCGATCGTTTTGGGAAGACCTATATTCTAGCATCTTCAACTACACATCGTTTTCATAGGAGCATTATTGTTTGGACTGGATCAAAATGGATGTCATGTTTGATAGGTTAGGTCATTAATTTACTAATTATTTATTAATTATAAAGAGATTTTCTTATATTTTAATACATATTATGTTAACCAGTGCTTTCAAAATTCAAACGAATCCAAAATCATCAAAATCGGTTCAGCCGTTCTCGAGTTATAAGCAAGCGTACAGACATCAACTCTCTTTTATTAATATAGAGAAATAGAATAGAAGAAGATATATTAAGCTAATTGATCTTGTATTGTTTGTGTCTAGTGTTGATTTAATCTTGGAGCCAAGGTATATTTTAATAATAGAAACTTTTCGAAGATCTACACATTCAAAAAATACATTTGCAAGCATGATAATACAATCTGAATAATATAACAAAATTATAATATTACATGTATAGGTTTAGTTACTGTACTTGAAAATAATTACCTGAAACTATGAATACCAGCGTTTCCAAGCTAAAAACGATCTTCGTTCCAATCACGGATGAATGTATTTCAAATGAATTTAAACTATACGCCTCACTCACAATATTATTTTATCAAGAAAACTTATAAATTGAACTTTCTACTGAACTATTTCAACTCAACAATGATGTTACTACAGATCAGAGTTTGCTTGAAACTTCCCGCTGTGTGCTAGACTGGTAGAGTGCTGTATTCTTGTGCCGAATCTGGGTACTCGAAGGAAAGGTTAGGAGAAAGGAAGTATTTTTTCAAATCGTCATTAATTTTGTTGTTCGTTATTAAATTTGTTACTGTATTCTTTGTTTCATATTAATTCATAAATATGAAGTATTCGCAGCCACTCTTTTGAACTGAAAATAGAATATTTTCTTTCCTATTAACTACAATATTTTGAAACTTGGAAATAATAGAAATAGCCCGACAAAAAATTATTTTATTTTTATTTATTTTACAATTTTATTTCCGTTCTTCAATTTTATTATTAGAAACAATAAAACATGCATGATACGAACGATAACTCATTCTTAATTGATGATTGTAGCGTAAAAAATAATTAGAGTAGAAAACCTAGAGCAAAAAGAAACGGTCCAGAGCGGGGTTTGAACCCGCAACCTCTAGGTTATCACGCAGAGACACTTGCACTGAGCCACGGCGGCTTAGGATATGCTTGCTAATTTATCTGATCTTGAATTGCGATCATCTTTCCGTTGTAGGTACACGTTCGTGCCGGCAAGTTTGAACGTAGCTCTGTGAAATATTTGATAGGTTATGTCATTAATGTAATAACTATTTATTAATTATAAAGGGATTTTCTTATATTTTAATACATATTATGTTAACCAGTGCTGTAAAAATTCAAACGAATCCAAAATCATCTAAATCGGTTCAGCCGTTCTCGAGTTATAAGCGAGCGTACAGACACCAACTCTCTTTTATTAATATAGATTTTAATGACTGTATTGTGTGTTACAATATTTCTCTCCTTCCTACGTTCTCTCTTTTTCCTCTCCCTCGTAAAACCCCAATATTATTTCAACGTTTTGCCGGTAAAAAAAATCGATACTGTCAAATTTTCATAAAATATATTAATATTATTCACCGCAATTTGCTGACTGTAGAATTCCTAGTGATAAATGAATCCTTTCAGAAAAGTGAGTACTTTGAGGTGGTTGTTAGTAAAATAAAGGTGGGTAAGAGGAATGATTAAAAATGATAGTATTCAAAGAATGATACTATTGTGATGGAAATTAATTCTACTCAAGATAGAATTGAATTATTATGATATTTATGAATCACTTACTATATTTATGATGATAATCATTTTTATTGTGAATTGAAATATCATATTCAACTAGTGTTTAGTTGGCAAATTAATTAACAAGTTTTTTTCAGAATGATTCACAAACTTTCATAACAAATTCCATCTAATCTGAAAAATGTAATAAATAATCATAACGATCTATCCCAATGGATATTGGACTCGAATATACATTCCAACAACCAATTAAATAACTGGCACATTATTTATGCATTTATTCATTGGAAGTGAGAAATAGGAACACAGGTAGATAGTAGGAAATGAAACCGATCAAATCTTTCAGCAGAGGGTGAATGCTAGTCATTACAGGGTCGACTGTATTGTTTATTCTTGTAGGAGATTTCAGTCTTGAGAGAGAAAGATGGAATGAATGATAGAGCTCACGCAAACTAAGTTTCATTCGTTTTGGGTTTGGAGCGAGACAGTGAAGGTCGGGGTTTGCGCTAGGTTAGGGTGAACTTGATATTAATAACCAACCCTTGATGTCTGCATCTGTCTTAGCTTGGTCGCCGCCGAGAAGAAAGCGAGAGAGAAGAAGACATAGTGATAAACAGAGAGTGTGAGTGAGATAGGAGACTGTGTAAGAGGGGTGAACATAGTGAACGACAAAGCTATAAAAGTGAGGGATGTTGGCAGCAGCCTATCTCAATATAAATAATTTTAAGTGTAGTTCTTGCTATCTGCTTCTTTCACATTCCTAGACTATAGCCTGCAAAGCCTATCCCTTTTGGTCGCCTTTTCTATCTGAATCGAGACACGAGACACATTCAGAGCAATCAGTCCTTCTCACTCTTTCTGGCTCGCTCTCTCTGTCTTGCAGACATCACACTCCAAACAATCTCCTCTACCAGTACGGGGCATCAAAGCTGGAACATTATTGGGAACTATGAGTGTGGCCCTCATGTGCTTTGATCAACAAACATATCTGGGTGGAATCTAGTTGGTTTAGGCCAGACAACAGCTATCAACTATTGGCTAGGACGTGTTCAAGATATGCCTCAAAATATGACTTGAAACAGATGTGGGTGGTTCTAACATTGAAATATATTGTACAAACTATTCATTCTGAGCTATATCAGAATAAGCCATTATTCAATTATAATATTAAAATTCAATTGAAATATATGGATTAAATCATTGACTCTGAGCGATATCAGGGTGAGCCATTATTGTTTACTATTAAAATTCAATTAAAATATTATACTCGCAATTCGATTAATTAAATTGAACTATAATAATTATATTCATTACATTTTCTTTAAATCTACTTTCTTCTGTCGAAAACGGTTCTTTACTTGAGAGTTTCACTTATTTCTTCTAATTTTTCACATTTCAGTACTTATTGTCTTCTCTTAGTTATTATGCAGTTTCATATTTGTTAGAATAGAGTTAAATAAATTTGTTTTTGTATATTACCGATGAATTACTGCAATTTACCATACCCAAAGCATTACAACAGGCAATTTATAAAAAGAAATATATTTCAAATTTCAGTCAGTAAAAGACTCTACTAAAAAGTTACGTGCCTTTCAACTGCAATTCTATTTAAATTTTACAATTATTATTTAATTTGGTTATAAGATTTATAATACCTATTAATCTACTCTTGTATCAGCTCTTCTCTCTTCTCACTTTTAATGGAATTCTAGAAAGAAAAGTCCGATTCAATTTCTTGAACGATCTGAATTCTGACCTTGAAACTCCACACCCATGTCATCTGCTGAGTTGACACACACAATGTGAAAACAATCCATCAACTTCCAACCCCTGAATCTGGGAATGGGATGGGCGGAGTGGAGTGGGGATTGAACCAGGGACTCTCTCTCCCTCCGATATAAAACGTCTGCTATCTAAATCACCATTTCCTCTTTTCAAATGCGACAAGAACACGACCTAGCGCTTGCTTCTGTTTAGCAGAAAACTTCCGATGTAGGATAGTGGTGATTGAGGACAGGGCACATGGTTTTAACATTATAAAGCAGTATTATTATCGAGACTATTATTACTTGAAAAAAAAGAGAATTGTGAATTATGTACTCGAAAAAAATAGAAAATCATTTATGTGGTAGATACAGGTTGTTTTATTATGACTAATGAACATCCTCAAAATTGGAAAATCTGTTGTGAGGTAGGATCACTGATATCCTTCAGTGCATTTATTAAAATAATTATATATATGATTCACCACACAATATAATTATAGTAAGTTACACCTATACTATATAGTATTCTGGTATTTGTATTGGACATATAACTTGAAAAGTTTCATTGAAATGAAGATTAGCATCAGAAAATTGTGTTATGATTAGAATTTGAATAAGATTTAAATTATTAAAATGAGATTTAAAATATTCAGTTCGTCACATATTAGTAGGTTTGAAGGAAATTATACGTTCTAATTGCACAATTATTAATTGCATAGTTATCAATTTCTTTGCTATTAAATCTCTTTATTTTGAGGAAGATTTAGATGACCCAATGATTGAAATGAGATTTAAATGGCTCAAATCTACACGTATTAGTAGATTCCAATAAAATCATCCGTGTTCATCACACAATTATTATTAAAAGTTGGTGCACAGCCATTAATTATTTCTCCTCTGCTCTACAGGCACTAATTCCCTGGGTTTCGTGAACTTCATCATCATATTGATGTTGATGTTATTGATGACGATGATGATGACGCCGCTTTGGGCCACACACGTGTTCTTGCTTGGCCTGCCAAGTTTCTCTCTTCCTTCCTATTCATAATTTTACGACCGAAATCATAAAACCCAGCATGGCAGGGAGAGGAAATACACTGAAGCATTCTTGATAATTATTATTGCAATGTCACAAATAACCAGCTATTCCATATTGTATCCTGATAATTAATTTATTATTACTGTACAATGGAAACCTAATGAGCCATGGGTACAGTATACTTCTTTTATTATAGAACCGAATGACTTCTTTGTTTATCTGACGTGGCGAAGTTTGGACAATGATGTCCACTCTGCCACTTAACCACGGTTGAGATTATGTGATTCTACCACATTTATTAGCGGCTATTCTCATTGTTTTGAATTTAAATCTTGATTGAAGAAGATTACTATGCTTACAATATTCACACATTTTGCAGTCGTAGTCCATACAAAATTGTCACATAGCAGAAATTTTAATACACTATGAAATCTGTTCATTTCCAATTAATGCTGTGGTATTTCCTCTATTCTTCATGATCAATCAATCACTTATTCAATAATGATTGGAAAGGAATCAGATTATACCACGTATACTGTAACTTATAATATTAATGGTCAATAAAAAGTGGTATGACAACATGTGATTAGTGTTTTTCATTCAAATAGACATACCTATACATCCACCTAGTATTATTACTATATATTCATGTTCCTTGTCTTTTCAAGTGTCATTAAAGTGGTGGAGCATGGAACGCAATGAGCTCCAATAGCTCCTCGTAAACGAAACGATTGTTGGAATATGAGATGAATAGTTGAGTTGTACGAGAAAATCGTCTGATTGATTGGTGCGATTATTTTTGATGGAAACTTCCAATAGTTTTGTTGCAGTTGTTTCAGGGTTGAAAGGATGACGCCATGTGATGGACCACACTGTACGATTGAATCATGCGATCGAAAAAAAAGGGTCTTTCTGATCAAGATGACCCTGTCAGGAATATTCAAGGAAGACTATGGAAATGATAAGAAGAGGTAACAATAGACTGGAAGAGAAGGTGAGGAAAGGACTTTATAATGTTCGAACATAACCTTTAATGTCTGCTCAGCGTCTATCGTGACTATCACACTACCTGCTACCTGTGCCTTGGATGGAATTGGAGAAAAAAAAACCCGAGACAGGGTGAAGGAATGAAAACAACAATCAAAACGATACGTCTGGATGGCACCAAGCCCAGACAAGAACATTTATAAGCTGATCTGAGTCTTTCAACACTTTTCCGGAAGAAATGGAGCAAAAAGAAGATCGATTGCCACCAGACGATGAGACTTTTTATAGTTATGTGAACTGAGTGGCTGACTGATCTACCTATGATCTATGGAGAATTAGGATCTTGGATGAAAAAGAACGCTTACACGAAGAATAATGGTCTTTGAAAGAACTATTCAAGAATTCAGAGACTGCATAATAGTTACAAAAATTATTATTCTATATTGTAGAGAGACTGTTTGTTAATTTTACATGATTATGATTATCCATTTAGTGTTGAAGTTTGTGCAGTATTTCTTACATATTTCTTCAGTACATCTCTGTATCTGTAATGACCGTAATTGGCTAGTACAAACAGCGTACAATTATTGTCGTTTATTAGCGTTGATTATTGTATTCACAGATCATAAAATAAGGGTTGCTTGCCACTGCTTCCGACCTTCAAGTATTGGCCGCCCCACATTAAAAATCGTTATGTGAAACCGCAGAACGCTAACGAGATGAGAAAAGGCAGTTGATTGGAAAGAGGTGGTGATTTCATTATGTTTACTGCAAATCTTGTCCCACCCACCCTTTCTTAGAAAGAGAGGGGTGTACAGCTGGAATAAAAAGGAATTGCAGAAATATGTGGGAATATTTGTAGGATAAAAATGAAAGTAATGTACCTTAAATTCATGAGAAAAGTGAAAAGCAGTGACTGAAGAATGTATCAGAAATATGTAGGAATATTTGCAGGACAAAATGAAAGTAATTTAGATTATACGAGGTAAGTGAGAAGTAGAGGGAGAGAAGAGATGAACGGAGAGTTTCCAGTGTGAACTTGGAGTTCAGGAGAAAGAGTAAGACTACAGTCAAGTTGAAAGTAAACATGAATGTGTAACAGAGAGGGAGAGAAAAGAGATTAAAAGAGACTGAGGATAGAGAGGGATGATACAATGGTAAATGATGTTTCAAGATGAACTGGGAAGAAGAGGAGGAACAAGAGAGAAAGAGGGAGTGTGAAAGAGAGGAAGAGAAGAATATTAAAAAACACACAGGAATCGAGAGAAAAGCAAATGGAACAAGATACAGTGAACAGAGGAGAAGATTGAGCATGACAAGGGAAGAGTATGGGGAGAAGTGAATAGGATATAAAATTACAAAACATAAGTATGAAAAGGAATACAAGAAAAAGCCATAGTGAAAAAAAGATCCGCGAACGCCTCATATGAAACGTGAAGTATTCCGAGTTCACACGAAAACAATAAAACAAAATGAACGAAAACAAAGAAATCCTTGTTAATTGGGCATAAAACGTGATAGCTTGCACAGCAAATCATCACGTATTTTCATGAAAGAATGTGTGAATTGAGCAGAAGGTAGCGAGACGGGGATGTTGCGTGGGCAATGAGCAAAAAGATAATTAAAGTACTTTAATTGCTTAAAATATGTATTAGATTTCTTCAGTACTAAGCATCAATCATTTCAATCATAATTCCAGCTCGAAACCTCTCTTTAGAGGTATAACGAGGTGTAAATCTAATTGGAGAATAAAACTGAGAAAATAATGTTACATAGCATGTAAAGACGTAAAATAATATCACAATCCTTTCAATACTGCATGGTGATTATGTAAGTGGAAAAAATTAAATGTACAAGATTTTAGTTAAAAATTAGCTGAGCAAATTTACTAGCCTGCTTTCAATCATCAACTTCTATGATGAAAATCAAAATCTATCAGAGCCTACCTTTGAATGCAGAGCTGTACTAAGAACAGCATAATTACAAAAAATCATTGAAGTAATCAATCGAGAATTGAATTCTTTTACATTCTTTTGCATTCATGCAGATAAAACCAGTCAGCTGATTATTTGCTAATCGGTTAATGCAGATTAGAATCATGAATCGAAATGAGCCTAAGATAAAATGAACCGATTGATTGTAGGCTACCAGCCACAGGATAGATAATACCAATGATCAATCAATTCAATTATATCAACTCTAATCCCGTGATAAAATGTAAAGCAATGATCAGGCCTTAAAATTCAGATAGGATTTATATAGAACATGGTTTTTACTGTATTACCTGTTTATCATTGAGAAAGCATGGCGCTATGCTTTCTCTACGATAATATTCGATAGGTTTTCCAGAGTGCATGTGTATTTGAGAGAATTTGAAATCACTCTTTCTTTTTCTACACTGAGAGAATGTGAAATCACACTTCCTTTTCTAAATCAACTAAATATGGCGATCGTTCGATGAGTAGAAATATCACTTTGAGTACCATGATAAGAGTAATATTTTCCTTTGCTAAAAACATATTAACAACAATTAATCTGAAAACCAGGCTTTGAGCAGATATCCATATTAAAAAAAATTCAGTGTAATACAGTATTAAGGCCGTTTGAGCGATATCATTATAGATATTTTTAATAAGTGGATATTCTATAATATATATGAGAATTCAATTTCGGTCCTTTTTAAAGTTATATAAAATTACCTAATAAAGTTTCGGGTTCAATATTGGAATCGAATATGTAATATCCTGCAAGCGCAAGGTAATATTACTAATAAGGTGAATGATTAAATCATTAAAGTAATAAAGCCTTCGAGCATTTTATTGGTTTCTCGCCCTCATTTGATTGGTAGACCTACAATTTCGAAAAGCACATTCTTCTACTTCACAAGAGCTTAACCGATCTAAAAATACAAAATCTTCAGACATTTGGGGGATGAAAGCCTCTAAACGCGCGATACGAAAATAAAAATGTTTTCAACCCCTGACCCCCAAATAAGCATGACAGGGAAAATATATGTAGCTTGGGCGATAGTGTGAGTTAGTGTGCGATGTTGGAAGCATCTGCAAGTGTCAATCGGGCATGTGGGACGAGACGGATTAGTAGGGACTCGGATTCTAGGGGATGCAGGCTGCATCCCTCATCATAACGCCCCTTATTTTCAGGTTATCCGGCTATAAATAAAGCACTGCGATTTGATTCTCAAGCAAGCTTATTCTAACTTTTTTATTGCTTCAATAATGCATTACGAGAATTTATCAATATTTCTTTATTTCTTTGGTAATTATGTGATTGAAACTGCGATTCGATTCTCAAGCCAGCTCGCTATGACATCGATACTCATTACTCAATAATAAATGCACTGAGAATTCGTTTACTCATTAAATGGATTTGGTTCATCCATCTCAATAATTGGATTGAGATAATCCAAAATGATTATATATGAATGAATGTAATGCATATTTTGAAAATTCGGGAATTCTACAAGATTTGAAACTTTAACGTCTGTTTTTAATATACACTGGATATTAAAAGAAGCAGTTGAGTAGGTGTCATACAATTTGTAAGGTTAACATAGTGAATCAATCTGTCTTGAAATCTGTGCCAACAGTACTAAGTAAACTCAGAAAAAGAATTTACTCATCTTGCAATAATATTATTTTCGACCTGATATTAAGACCATGGAACTGACGGCCAAGGTCGTCGCAAATGCACTTCACATACCTATATTTATAGACCAACTATTTATACGGGCCACTCGTGCAAGAAATAACGTTCGATAATAATAATCATCATCGTAGTGTATAGGGGCTCTTCAGACACTTAGTTGCAAGCTTGGCAGACATTTTTGACAATGATTAAACAGTAAAACCGGAGGAATTATTGCGGTAAACTTGCATTACTGGCCATGTGATTCGTTTAGGTGGACTTTTATAGGTGTCCAGCAAACTTAGTTTGTTTGCAAGAAGACATACGGTAGTGTTATCAAGTAAAAACGGTTGCGAATCAAGTAGTAAGCTGCAGTTCACTTTGACAGAGAGAGAATATCTAGAATTTTATTGCAGTGGCTTTAATGAATGTCTGCTTAGATTATACAGTGCTTCTATTTTCGAAGCTCACTAGCGCTATTGGAGTATCGGTGGCACCCTTCTCAACTACAACATTTATTGGACTTCATTAAAATCTTTTGAGAGCACTAAGACGATACTCATCCTCTCTCACTCGTTCCCTCTCTCTCACTCCTTCACCCGTTTTCTCCCTATTGCACGGAATTATTTATAATGCAGAATAGCTGCTATTTATACATTTCATTTCTCATGCCGTTTCCATTCTGAATATTATGATTGTTGCTTCATTATTATTATTAGTTTTATTTTGAGTGTGCAATTTCAAAAAGGGGCTCTGCAGAATGAATATTATTTTTAACTTGCAATCTACATCGCTCTTGTTTTGTGAGTTATTTGTTGAGGCTGTGCTCTGGAGTGTTTGCAGAATTAATATTTTGTGCAGTCAATCAAAATGCGAAAAATATTGTTGAAACAATTTTGAATCCCACTCGTCTCAATCTTCATGTTTTGTCTAATACATAATTTAATACCCTGATTATTTTTCACATTAATTTACCATTTCCCATTACCATTACTAGATACATTCTTCAGCTTTCAATGGCATTAGTTAAATAACTAGACTGGAATTAGAATTAGTTAAATTAATTAACTAGAAACTGTATTGTCTAGTTCCCTCTGAACAAATTGTAGTGTGTTGATAAGAGTATCTCAAATTCCCAAATGTTATACACCTTTTGAATGAGAGAAACAGAGGTTTCCTTCTCTTTCCAGGCCCCTTCCATAGAGATTGTCGAACTTCACAAACTCCCGACTTGACCCCAAGGCGTGATCGATTGACTGGTTGAGAATCGATATCGCCTGTCCTTGAGTAGGAAGAGAGCTACAAGATTTCAGTTGTAAAATATTTTGATATTCGTGGACTTAGCGAAGGGTGAAAGACGATATTTGACTAGGGTTTCAGAATGTGTAGCAGTTACTTTGAGGCTTCTCTTTTCCTTCTTATCAACTATTGGATTTCTTATCAACAATGGCTTCCCTTCAATATCAAATTAAATCTAGAGGTCTTTAACAGGATCACAACCACTAATACAATCTTACATTCCTAAGGTATTGCTGGCCGACTGCGTCTTATATGTCGCGCTAAGCTCTCTTCATAAGCTGGCATTTATTTTCGTTCTCCCTCCTTCAAGCTATTTTCCGTCTCCCTCTTATTTCCAATCAGTCATTTCCACTTCATTTCATTATCCACTCCCGTCAATCATACAATTGGATGGAAAATACAGATATTCAAATTCTATAAAATCATCAAGTTCTTGTTAAGGTTAGTATGTTACCTATTAATTATTTGTTAGAAAAAATAAATTATTTTTATTATTAAAAATTAATTTATTATTAATCATTATTGAGTTACCTAATTGATAAATTCTTAGAAAAATTACATTATTCTATAGGATTGTGTGATAATAAAATTTTATCAGATTGCGGATAAATTTTTTTCAATCTACCCACATTAAATTATTCAAGATATAAGCTCTTATAAAATATGAGGTAAATAAAACCTTCTTATAACATTTCATGAGAATATAATTACATGCAGTTCTGCCAGAAAGATTTATCACATGGATTACTGTTATCCCCTTAAGCGCGCGCCCGGCTTTTTGTAACGTAGTGCGCGCGTGAGGTCAGACCCCAACACAAAAAAATCATTTTAACTTGCTGGTATCATATTATTTCAATTTTTTTTCTTCTATGTTTTGCATGCAAAGAGTTAGTAACTGTATTTGGAGTAAAAAATCTATATTGAGAACCACTTTCAAAATATAATTTAATCAATATCGTGCGAGTGACACATACCTCAAATTAGCAGGTCTGGTAACAAGAATTTCACATTGGAAGAAGAGAGGAACAGAATACTCACCTTATAGGGACATATAATAATGTTTTGTCATGTTCGCCAGTATTTCATGGGCCAGTAGGTGCCTAATAATATTTTGTGTGGTCGGAGCTTAGAAGTAGGTGAAATAATAGGTTCTTTCTTCCTTACTGTCACTTCTTTATCTTTCCTCAATAACAAAGTCCTGTTCACAACAATCTCCAGCCCCACGGATACCGTGGCGTCTTCTATACTTCATTTACATGATGGTCTTCAATGACATGCTCATCAACTATAATATTATTCAGTCATTTCCCATGTAAACAAAGTTTCAATCACTCTATCAATCTATGAACAAAAGAAAAGTTCATTTTCTATGTATAAAAAGAAAGTAACCAGGTAAACGTGTGGGGATAAAGCAACCCGACTGTATAACCATTGGAATACCGTATACCATCTACATTGATATAATATATTCAATGGTATAACTAGTTGGTAACGTGAAAAAGTGCAGGGGGTACAAATGACCACCAGTATAAAACTAGCTGGTAACGCAGTACGCGCGCGGGGGTACAGGAAATGGACCCTACTGTACGGGCAGACCCAACTAAATTTAAAACGTTTGTTAAAGGAAACCGGATAGTGTTATTGCAAAACTAACTGCAAATATTGACTCACAACATTCCAGTGCAGAGATGTTCAGACGGCAGGCAGTTTAGCCAACATATTCTATTAGATAGAGAAAAAATAATTTGCGTGGGGTCGTTTATACCCCCGCGCGCGCACTTAAGGGTTATTCACAAAATAAAGTTCCCACAAAAAGTACCCAGCCTACTAAGAACAGAATCTTATTGATGGAATAGATTCAAAATTCCTATAGATATCTCTTGATTGAAAAGTAATTAGTTTTTGGGATTTTTTTGAAATCTAAAATTCAATGAAGTTGAAAGGTATGACTGTATATTCTTGAAGATATGATTACTTCAAAAATATATTACTTTAACCCCAACCAACCCCAATAATTCATTGAATACAATCATAAAATTGATTTTCATTGTTTAAAACTGAAGCATCCCCTCTCATTTTTATTCTCCACCAACACTCATTACAGCTCTTAAAAAAATGTTTATTATTGAAGCCTAGAAGTACTTTTTACCTCATGCATGCTTACCAAATTCTATTCTTAGAAAGCTTCATCCCTAGCAATATTCATTTACTAGATTTCAATTGAATTTACCACAGAAAAACAGTTGTACGCATTCAGGGTCTCAGCCTTGACTCAAGTGAAGCCGTATGACTGGACGGAAAAATTCACTTTCATTTCGAGTAAATTTAATGTCATTGAACCTACATCAACTTCAACCTTCAGGTGAGTGTGTTTTTCTCTAAACAAGAGGAATGATTAAAAGAAATCACACGACAAGAGAGAAAGAGAATGAAATGACAAGAGAAATAAGAGGAATGATTCCTTGTTTTAATCATATTCATTACTATTCTGCAAGAGCTACAGATCATCAAATTCATAAATATACTTTTTTATTGATGAAAGAGTTGTAACTCTGGACAGGTAACTTGACACTGAGAAGTAAGGAATAACGAAGGAACAGGATTAGGAATTGAAAGGGATGTAGGGAAGGAGGAAAAAGGAAGGAGTGTTGGGAATAAAAAACAAAAAGTTGAGCAAAACACGAAGTATAACAACTAGGCTAATTGATGAACAGCAGTTTCCCGGTTTGATAAATGAAGTGATGAGCCGATTATTTCGCTTGGATAGGGATTGGCAGGCTTCCCAGAATAAAGAGAAGCTTCATCAAAGAGGTCCCTTTGATTCAAACCGCGCACGCGCGTGTGCAAGTGTTCTGTAGATAAATTTCGTGTGAAATGAGCGTGTCCGACTCGTGCATCATCTCAATAAATAGAAGATGATTGGACTTTTGTCGAGGCCAATTAATTTCTGATTGGCGACATCCGTGCTGAAAGAACTTCAAGTTATTTATTCAATCTTATTATACACTTCCCATTTCATTCATTCACTTTTCACCTACTTTTTCATCTCTCATTCACCTTTTTCTTCTCCATTCCTCGGAAACATCATCATCTCCCAGCCGAGGACGAGATTAGAAAAAGCAAACATCGGACTTAACTAACTCTCACGGGTCTCTGCCAAGAATAAAGTCCGCTCGACTTTGATAAATCGCTCTTAATGCAAACCATCTCATTATTAAACATTCTGTCAGTCTCCAGTCCTGGTCCCGGACACTTGTCATACCAAGCTCAAATAAATCAAAACATTTAATTATTTCGTATTCCAAGCTAGTCAGGGTGCGAGCTGTGAGTTTCTATGATTTGTCACGGTGGTGTGAACTCGGCTTATAATATGCTTAAAATTGAAGCATATATCATAAACCGCAGAATTTGCATCTCTGCAATAATTTCATTTATTCACATTCTGTTAAATAAGATATAGAACCAAGAAGAGGGCCAATATTTTAGTAACAAACTTTATTCCTGATTATACAAGTAAACACATTGACACAATAAAGAAGAATTTAATTTATTAAATCATATCATACGATAAACTGATTCTCTTGATCATTTATAACAAAAATGATATTTTTGATCATTATGAAAAACGACAAATAATATTATTGAAATAAATAGTAATTTAACAGACATGTTAAGTAATCATTGAATACAATGATTCTGTTTTTAAGTGAAGGAAAACTTCGGTAAAAAAGAGGAAATTTCTAGAAGTTAGTATAGTAGGACAAACTGTGAATGAAGTAGTACAGACTGTGACAATAATGAAATACCTGGACATAACCTTGACTTTATCCATCCCCTATTCCTTCTCATAATGTTGTATTCTCCTATCTCTCTCTTTTTCCCTGATCGCACTCTTCTCTCTTGTACCCCTCATGAAGCTCACTTACCCCCACCCCCTCTATCATACGAGCAACTCTAAGCCGCTACTCTCTATCTCACTTCTTCCTCCCTTTTACTCACACATCAAACATATTTGTATCTCTTTCACTCACCCTCGCTTGACGATTCTCCTTCTCTCTCGCACTGATAGCAGCCAGCTCATGGGTAGTCCCATCACCAGTCAAGCATCTCATACGATTTGTAGTGGTTTTCTAGGAAGGGTTCTTTCTATAAATGTATTGTATCATCCATTATATTGTGTTTTGTTTACTTTTGTGAAAGTTCTCAGAAAAACTGTCTGGATCCCCTAGCACGATCACTCGCATGCTTTCACTGGGACCTTTTTTCTAAGGGAATATCTCTGGCCATCACTATAATGAGACATGAGCGAAGATTCTACGAAGCCTGGAATGAATGTATTCATTTATGCAGAAAACAAATCAGGCACCAGAGAATGATTGGTGGGGTGAATTCCATTCAATAATGGGCCCATTGATAGTCATTTTGTCCCTATTAATGGACAATTCCATTGTTGATGGATTGTTCATGGTCACTACAAGACAGTTGGGATAGAATTCGATGAAATAATAAAATTCGGAACTAAAATCACTAGAAATGACAAAGGAGAAGTTATTTATTTCTGGACTTCCCTTAATCTGTCGTAAAATCATTGTATTTTATTTTCCAAGATTTCAGGAAGTTTAAAAATTCATGTATCAATTATACATGTATCCTTGTTGACATAGTTCAAAAAATCCATCATGATGTAAAAATTTAAATTAATTGAAAAGAATAGAATGACTTCTTTATTTTTCTGATGAGACGAAATTTGGTCAGTAATGTCCACTCCACTACTTAACCAAGATGTAGTAGATTTTTAACTTTGTGTTCGGTACAAGTAATATTGTTTTATATTAAATTTGTACTTGAATTGAAAATTAATGTTGAAAGAATAATTTTTTAACGAAAAGTCAGAGAAAGCTTGCAAAGCTCCTAAATTTAAGAAATTGATGATGAAAATTATATCAACAAACAATCCAATGACAAATCAACAATGACGTCCTATGTAATTCCATGTTATTCAAATATATCTTATAAAAACCTATTTCTGAACTATTCTAAGTAAACTTGTGAAGTCAGGAAACTTGTGAAGTAATTTGAGAAGAAAGTACACAACTTTTTCTCAAACACTCAACAGAGAATCGATTGAATTATTCAATTCTTGAGATAGATAGTACTATAGACCCCCCCCCCCTTATACATTGGAGAGGGCTTTGGCTCACTGGTATGTGAGAAGAAAACAACAAGGACGAGAATGGAATGATATTATTTTCTCTGTCTATATTCAGGCTTCACTTCAAGAATTTAAACTTTGCCGTTTTATTCTTTTTTTAGTAATAAGTGCAATGCTGTGCTAATATTGTCAATCAAAATAAAGAGGATACAGGAAAATGATTATGATAATTGCCAAGCAATCAAATTAATATCGATAACATATTATTGATGTGACGGAATAGATTACCCTCATTTAATGCGAAGGGGAAATCCTATAATTAAATTCAAATTATAATCCAAAGTTCCAAGTTTAGACAAGTGAGCCTATTCATGGAACTGATATTGTTATGGTGCAACAATGAAAGTACTGCACCGAGTGATATCAATATTTCCAAGTGGTACAAATGATTATTTTGCAATTAGAAGACAATAAATTGATAATGTTTATCTGTGCACTGTCTCATAAACCTATCAATAATGCGTTAAATGAGGTGAATGACTAATATATCATTTGCGACGTATTGTTAAATGATGATAAGACCATCATCAATATTATTCCACTGACAATAAATAACAAAACAATGAATAAGTTATTGCGATAGACCAATTACGATGGAATAATCGCGGCAATAATCATTTTGTAGAGCAATAAACGAAGGTAAGGCCACTATCGCCTGCGTTTTAAAACGCTTTCAAACTGATATGAAATTTATTGATAGTTGATGTTTGTAGGCTTTCAAGCAGTATATAAAATCGAGAGATCCCATCCCGTGATTGAAGATTAGACTGATCTTATCCAACAAAACTTAATAATTCAATCTCACCTACTTCAAAAAATTCTTAAATTGATTTTAAGTTGTCATGAGCTGCAAACTATTTTGTACAACTTGAGTGGCTGCACTCATTTGTCGTTATTCATAAATAAAACCACATTCATCCATTCAAGCCGTTCAATTTGTCCATTCATATCTTCAGCACAGCATTTTCCACCAATCCTATATCCATTCGCCTATTATAACAGGATGTTTCTCATTTACATTCGAAAATGTTTATAGCTATTGAAAGATACCTCTTCTCCACTCTGGAGGCCAGTCGCGCCGAGATCCTCTCATAATAACTCATCTAACATTATCCAGTAACCAACCCCTTGTCCCCCCTGTATCACCCCTCTCCACGGCATAAAAATTAGTAAAAGTGTGTGCTGACTCTTCTTCGTTCTGCTAACAGCCTACGTCGCCAGGCCACACAAGTTAAATTCAATTTTCATCGGGTTTGGATTTGAATTTGTTGAAAGTTATTGTCGTGTTAGTCCAGTAAATCTTTTGAAATCACTTATTTCCAGTATTGAGCTTTGCGGTGAGACATGGAAAACTCAAATTTATTGGAAACGTGTGAGGGAATCTTTGAAGTTATTAATATAATACTGAGAGAGACTCTTAGTTAGGCTAGGCGTACACCAGTTAGTCAAGACAAGACAAGACGAGATTAGTCACGTTTAGTCACAATAATTCACATAGTTGCTTATGAAGCAGCACACACCGATGCAATGACTAATCAGTGTGTGTTGCTTCATAAACAACTATGTGAAGTACTGTGACTAAACGAGACTAATCTCGTCTTGACTAACCGGTGTATGCCTAGCCTTAGAAAATAATACTGTTAGGTTAGTGCAGGAAGTGAATGAGATTATTATTCATTTATTATTATCGTGCGAAGAACTTGATAATAGTAATACATTGTTATACTATACCTCCCTCCCAATAATATAAATAATCATAATGTAATTGAATAATAATCCAACTGACTTTTCAATGACTAACATCTTACTACTATGTGGGCGTTTCTAGGATTATTTTGAGCAAAATTAAGGAGAAACCATAAACTAATTTAGAAAAAAGCTAAAATTAATAGAAATTGAGTAAATAAACGGAACTCACCCGAGAGCCGTTGTCGAATATCCGTCGACCTGCCACGTAGTCGGGAGAGCACTGAAAAAAAATACGGAAATATGAAAGTGATAAAATCTTTAAAATAATAGTTTGAATGTTAGTACATTACACATAAATAACAAGTGTTTGAATTGTAGCTATTACTCTATAACTATCACATCAAAAATGTCCACCTCCCTTCTTTTTTGAGAGGTGATGCCTATATTATATCTACGCATGTGCGTGGTGAAAGAAAGATCAGATATTGAGAGATGAGAACAACTACTTCAATACTGAACTGCCTTTCATGTGGCAATGAACCCATTGAAAAAGAGGGAGGGGGGACAAACGTCTATGAATCAATTAATTCTCAAAATTCAACCCTGAACATTATTTGTGCCTGAGCATTATTTGGACTTTATGGGCCTGACCATTATTTGTGTGGTGAGACAAGCGGTGATCGGGCTGAGCTACCTTCATCTTGAAAGAATCATCGAAGTAAAACAACGAACCAATCGTAGTTCGAAGCAAAAAGTAAACTATAAAAATAAATTGAATTTATCAGGTCCCTCACATAAAATTTGGCAGCTGTAAAACGGCGGGGCGAAAAGAATAAGCGGCACACTCTTTTGGCAAACTAGATTTTCCAGCAGGGAAGGAGCAGAGCGGCAGATGAAGTGTGGAGGTATCGTTGATAATTTTCTCATTCTCATTTATTATTTTATGTCTTCCAGAAACACCGATATTTTAATGATAGAGTTTGAGAGTAGCGAATTTCATGCTATCTCCACCACCCAGTTTTTTTAGTAGTCTACGGAAGGAACGAGAATTGGAAACATTAACAATTTATGAAGCATCAAAGACAGCAGAATGAGAGAAAAGAAGAGTTGAATGGTGGAATCAAAATCTGACACCGAGGGAAGAGTAGAAACATATATAATAAGTTGTGCAGAATCGAAGAAAGTAGAATAAGATAAACAAAAAATTGAGAAGCGGGTGGACCGGAAGAAAAATAAAAATAAGTGGAAAGGTAGTAGAAAAAGAGAGGAGACAAATTAGAAAAATTCGAAGGAGGGTAATCATAAAAAAGAGAAAGAAAGAAGAAAGTGAGATTAGAGGAGAAATAGGAGAAAACCAAGTGCTAGCGGATTACCAAAACAAACAAGTATCGCAAGTTGAAACACAAATAAAATAGAAAGTGAAGAAAATCAAGAAAATAGGAAAACGGTAATTGAAAAGCTTGAGATGTTGAAAAAACGTGGAAAAGATGAAGGAGAATAAAACTAGGATGTGAAGGAGAGAAGCAGAAAACTTCTAGAGTAAGTAGTTAAAGATGAAAGTTTTTCAATGTACAAGAAGATACAAACACATTTTCCTATGTTGTTTGATGAGAAACAGAATAGTTGTTCAAGATCGAGACAAACTGAGCTTACTGGCGTGAATGAAAAAAATATTCAAGAAAAAAAGAGGAGATGCAAACAAAGAAGGAAAAAGCTTCAACAATCATTTCTTCTTTTTCTTTTATCCAGAGGAAAGCGAACACCCAACCATTATCCACCAGCCACTTGGGCAGTTTAACGACACCGATGCAAAAAGAAACAATAGAAAAGAATACGAAAACGCGAATAAAAGACGAGAAAAGAAGAATGAGCATTCGTATGGCGTGCTGCAGGATCGCTATGCGCTTTAATTGAAGTCGACTTAATTTCCTGCCGAAAATTCACTGACGCTCGTAAACTTTTGATTGGTGGCTGATGGCTGGGGGGGCCACGGACCCCCTTCGCCCCTCACTCGCGTATCCTAGCAACGCCACCACGCCACTCCCATAAAAGGAGTGTTTTGTATTTAATAGAATCATGGTGCTCTCTGGCAGGTCAATGCCAATAATAATTTCACAAAAAATAATATTCAAACAACAAATAAAGATGAAACGTAAAAAAAATGTAATCAATACCAGATAAAACAGAAGATTAAAAGTTATGTCTATATGTAGTTAAATCTCAGAGCATGAGAAGTAATAGATACATTTGTTTATCTCCAACATAATTAATCAATTCCAGTTGAAAAGATATTTCCCTCATCTTTTGGAGTAGACGTCGGACCCGACTGCCTAAAAACCAGTCGTCATCTGTCATCATCACCCCTTCCCACGAACAAGCCTAAGGCACATGTGGGCATCACCCTCAAAATTAGTATATAACTAATAAACATTGATAAATATATAAAAATGAAAAATGCAATCAATACTGCGGAAAATGTAGTATTTGAATAGATGGGACTGATCTATAGTCTGTGCTACATAGAGAGTGCAGGAAACAGAAAGGATTAAATTATTAAAGTCTCATGGTTTATTTTGGTGAGAAAGTCCACGTTTGAAATTCGCGTTGTAATTGTAATGAATGCAACGCACCTAAAATAACTACAACAGACGCTTAGAATATTATCAATTACTAGGCTTATGTTAACGCAAGCTATCATCACGACTAAACACAGCAAATATGAAAATTCTTATTTTGAGAGAGCATTGATTCAAATACGTCAATCCGTGAGCTTCTCTAACAATTTACCGAACATCTATATGTATACATAATAGCCAAGTGGCTAGCAATTTACTTAATAACATAGGTATACAATCTTGGTGAAGAGCGAGTGATTTGCACCTACATAGTTGATAAACAATATTCCAATGCCAACTTGTCATCTTCAAAAGCTCTCTGCCAGATGAATCGTTTCTGTTCATTGGCAAGGGCCGCCAAATTTTCTATCACTATTCTTCAAATAAATCTATTATTAGACACAATAATCGTATGCTCCTGCTAACAAATATCCTCTATATTTAATATTGCTGGGATGCTCTGCACATCGCTGAAACTGACAATGTTCCCCCACTTCCTACTATTGAAATCAACACTGAAAGAGTTGAAGAGAACAACATTTTGTTGTTCAATCTTCAATTTTTCTCTTTTCTTGGTTCAAATCTTTCTCTGAATCGTGTTTCATTCTGTTATGAATCATAAATCTGACATTGAAATACAGTCATGAACTACATGACCTTACTACCCTTTACATGACTTTACAACCCTACAACTGAACACATAGTATATGAGAATTAATGTGTAAAAGTCAACTGTCTCGAAGTTGGCGAAAACAGGCACGAAGAGAAAGATCACATCTTGAGTAATGTTAAAAAATTATTACTAACATCATTATTGTTATATTTCGATTGTAATGTGAACTATTAATTTAACAATGTTTAACATTCATTCATGATAATCAGAATATATGAGCAGATTACAAGATAGAACATTTTCAAACAAGAAAATGATTGGAAATCAACTGTAAAATTCAATATTGCAAATAACACAATTCCAACCAGAATATAATAATTTAAAGAAATAGAAATTGACAGAAATCAAATACCTTTGTGTAATTTCAGGAAGTAGGAGAGAGAATTTTAAATAAATTTACCACGATCATACGAGAAGAAGAAAAGATAAGGAGAAGAAGTAACCTACTAATATTAAAATTAACGACGAGAAAATTCAAATTTAATTGCGATCCCAGGTAATGGTTTGAGAGTTGTGAATAACACAATAATAAATCCCACCCTGAACGCAACCGTATCCAAAACGTAGTCAGACGTCCAGACGGAGAAAAGACGAGTTTGAAAAATGTATGGCATTTCAAATATTTCTTATTGTTTTGACGGACACTTAGTCGTAATTTCGTACTTCAACGACATTTAGCTTGAGTGCGAACGTTCTGACTTAGTTGCTTGAGAATTGAACAGAAAATATAAAGATACAGAATGAGTGAGTGCATGAGATGTAAGAAAGAGATAGAATCAAGATTTCTGTTAGGGTATGGGGTTGAGGGTGTAGGGATCACTCCTGTCATGTTCGATATTAAATTATAAGAGTTGACGTAAAACTGTATTTTACGCAAGATTTTAATGGATATCTGACTCCTCGGTTCCCTTTAGAATAGCCGACATTTACGATCTGAACAAGTAGTGTACCTTCTTCGAATCCTCGTCGTTGAGATTTTGGAACATTTGCTATCTCTTTCCATCTCCTATCCTTTGCGATATTACTTTCCCGCTCTCAAAAACCCCTCTCCAATAACTCTTCCTCTCATTTTACTATCATAAAAATTTAATTGGAGAATTCACATTCTCCAATTCTTACAATGACTTACTAAGGTCGTTGGAAAACTTTTTAATTAAACTTTTAAATGAAGATTCTTCTCATTACCTGATGATTTGAAAATGTTCAATTTAATTCAAACTATCAGAAATAGAAATTCAGGACCAGAACCGTTTGGTAGATAGCAATGAAAAAAGAAGAAAACTCAAATTTTTATCTTGACATCGTCGCATTTTTTAATCTAGAATCTAGATGAAGTAGGCTAAACACAATCTCATTCCATTTTTACAAACATAATTCGTAATGATGATGTATGTTTAGAATGATGTACTATTTTTGTATTTCCCATTAAAAAAAAATACTCACGAAACTACAACATTGATTTACAATTCACGATAATGTAAACTTGACCATGACTTGCTGCAATATTATTATAAAGTAAATAATTCAAAATTATTATGTTGAAATACATTTCAAAATGAATCATCGACACAATCTGCCTTCACATTTTTCCAATAATGTGCTCAAAGTAGAATTACCAATACCGGAGATGAAGATAGACATTTAGTTGATTTTGTCGTAGCGATTGCAGGAAAGCAATCCTTGGAAGGGATGTTGGGAAGGGAACCCCCAGCAGACATCTCAACGGCGATCAGATAGATTTTCAGGTTCACACACGGGGTTCGTTGGCTGCAAGTAACGGGATCCTATTGTCCCCAATCCCTTTTGTTGAATGAACCCTTCTTGACTTCTTCTTTATCAAGTAGTCCTTGCAAGGTGACAGGGATGAACAAGCCAAGCCTATCATCTGTCACATGTCACACGTATATATGTGTATGACCGTATGTCATACATCTGATACACATGTATATATGTCATATTTTTAGAAAAAAAATAATGAAAATTTCCACAATTAACAGCCAAGTCCCAATATAATTATACATTTTGAAAAATACATCTTTCTCTAAACATCAACCTAAACTATTAGGCAACAACAACCTATAAAAAACAAAAATGTCTACGTGGTATAGTACAGAAATATACTAAGAACATTACAGAATTGTATGATAGTACAAATTTGTTATTATGTGGTCCTATTAGGATTCCTATAACGTCTTCTCACACCGTATGATTCCGTTTTTTCCCAATCACTTTTGTTCTACACTTGCCTCATTCAACGTTACTTTCCACCAATATTCAAAAATTCAATCCATTGTCAATTTAATTAGCGTCTCAATACCTTCTATCTTCAAGACACCGGAAACGTTTACAAAAATAAAAGAAATAATTTCTTCGGCTTTGCTATCTTCAACTGCGACTTGAAAGGAGAGGATAAGGCGTTTAACAACCTTTTTATTACTATTATCATTATCAATTCGTTGGTACCATACAGCAAGAAACCTAATAGCCTAGAAGCGTTTAGGCTATCTGCTATCGCAATCAGACTTGCAATTGTTCTTATCAGCGCGGGTTTCCTCGATAGTCTCTCTCATTGTGTTATCAATCACAGTTAGGAATTAGCGCATTGTTTTCTTGGCGCTACTCCTTCTTTTCTCTTTCTTTTGTACAATAATTCTTTTGTCACTCCAAGAGCCAACAAGTGGGAGGTATTCCTTGGTGTTTCCCACCACCATCTCCATGTACAGTACTTCTTCTGTCTTGCACATCCTCTCTTCTGCACACGTCTCATCATCAACAACAAAAAGGTGTAATGATGAGAAAAATATTACTGACTTGCCGTTGTTGTGGATTTCAATCGGTAGTAACGCCACTAGTGTGGATGATAAAGGAAAGGGGTTTATAATAGTCTATGTCTATGTTGTCTCTCAAGAAAGGTAGGGAGTGAATCTAGATAAGAAACGCTAGTAAGCTATAAGCTATAGATTATAATTGATTCTATGATTGATCGTGAATGTCATTGTACATTGCTGAATGAATCACTATGAAAAAATCATAATCCAGATACAAAAAGCATGGGAAGAGGGGATGTACAGTGATTGTAAACCAATATTGGAGAAAAGAGGACGGTTCAGAATGGAAAGCATGGAAGGAAGCAAAAAATAATGTAGTTATCTGAACAATAAATGGAGAAATCAAACTTTCAGCACTTAATCCGAAGAAGAATTGAGAGCAGTTCAGCAAAAACGAACTTTATAATAATTGACAAATTGTCTCCATAACAAGGTTGGAGAAGTGGAATCAGAGAATGGGAAATTCAAGGTATAGGGAAATGTACATTTTGGATCATCCAAAAGGTTTCCAATTCCTAAATTCAGTATAATCCAAATATTAAATGGCCTTGAAGCCGAAAAACAGTGCTCGAGCAGGCCATGCAGGACCTAATCAGAATGTGGACATCTGGATAACGCATCAATCTAAAGAGTATAAAGATAAAAAAGTTCAATATCACAATCACCACCACGGTGATTTGTCCAACTTGAAATTACAAAAAAATAAAAAAATGCAAATGACAAAATTAGGATGAAAACAATTCTAAATTTACTATAGGTACTTTAATAGTGGTTGATAGTAGAAGGTTACAAATTTTCAACAATTATTATCAACGCACACAACCACAGGGACCTGCAATAATTAGGCATATAATTTCAAGTAAAAAAACTTGTCCAATAGCAATTACACTAATGCTACACAAAATTCATGTATATAAATGTGGCCTAGTCCGATTACTTGGCCTAAAATACAGATATAGTTGATAGGTATTACATGGCCATTTCCATCATAATTTATAACATAATACGAAAAACGAGTCTATTTTTCCGAATGAACGATCATTTTCGAAATAAGTTATATCGGGAGTGCCAAATTAGTGGAACATTGTTGTAAATACGATCTTAATACGAGTGAAACTAGTTTGTTCTACATTGTAATCGGGCTCTTTTATCGTCTCCTACTACAATACGACTCTTTAATGTCGGCGGCTTATCTGCTTCTTGCTTTATATTTCTATGCGATTTACGACTGTGTCAAAATTTCAACTATTTATTCCGCTCGTAAATATTTACTGCTTTGCACTTATCGAAAGCCTGCTAAGGTCCTACTCGGATTGCAGGTTGAATTTCAGGTTTGCAATTTCCATCGATTTGCCTTGTTAATTCAGGCATGAAGGACAAGAATGATTGATTTATTAAAAGTAGGCCCACACGATATTGTGGAAAACTACAAACACATTAAATTGCACTGACACAAATTTTTCAATAATGGGGAATTTGTAAATTCTCAATGATTCATGGGAAAAGGGGATTAAAGGAAAAGGGAGGGCTTTGATACTCTCTATCATAGCAGGAACAATCCAGAGTTCCTCTCCTTTCCTGTGATTGCAGCCATCTCTAGGATCACTAGAGATGGCCGAGTCTCAATTCAACACTCGTTTCCTAGAATTTGTTGACCTGAAAATTCTCAATTCATCGAATCTCCGCTATTGAATGAAAATATGAAAAAATGGGAAAAAAGTATTGTAAGACGGTATGGAACTACTCAAATTACAACCTAATCTCTCACTCATTAAGCCCGTGCTCTGTGAGACTAACTTGTAGTACCTACAAAATGAAAATAGGAAAATTCAAAATTCCTGTAGTCCATAGCCGAATTCTTGTTATCATATTCTTCATGAACCTAAAATTCCAATGTGAAGGGGAGTAGGATCATTATTCTTGTTTTCAATTCTAGTTTGACGTGTGCTTTGTGACTGAGGACTCCATTTCTTCACCAAGAAGAAAGACATCTGAATAATAAAAATAATAATTTAGCGATTCTCTACTGACAATCGATATGACAATAGAGGACTGACACTGGTCTTTTGTCTACTGGCAGTCCAAAAATCAGGGAATTAAGTACTTTTATATTATTAGGGAGCGTGAATTGATGCGTGGGTGTCTTTCTGAGAAAACGTTGAATGAAGGAGATTTATACAGAAGAATACAGTTCATTGACACACAATCATTAAGAAAGGACCTATTGTGTTTGTGATACCAAGCCAAAAAGAGGGGAACACGAAGCAGCAGCAGAAGAAGAAGAAGAAGAAGAAGAAGAAGAAGAAAAAGAAGAAGGAAACTTTGATGATGAAGATGATGATGATAATGCCGATGATGGAGAAGAAAATGCAAAGAATAGTTTGCAACGTATCGATAAAAGGGTGGAGAAAGAATGGGCTACCTGTTTTGTTATGCACCATGCTAGGTGGTAGGAAACCTATCATGATGAGTGACATAGGTTTGACAACTCAACTATGGAATGACATTCTATCACTATAGTCTATAACAGCTTGTCATTATTCACAGTTCTCTTAATTATTCACAACACTGAACAGTCAGGCTCCTAGATTTCACTATAAAAAATGGGGAATCTGTCAAATACGTTTGCGAGAAGAAAATCAAGAATTGGGCAGAGATAGATTTTTGCGGAGAGAATAAATTGTCAGTCCATGTCTACGTAAATCTACTTACAACATTTATGTAGCGTTGTAAGCGAAGTGTTTCAATTGTCTGGCAACAATATCATATTTTTATGATTCGGATAAACATACCTCACAACAAATTCTGCAAAAGCTTTCACACTCACCTATAACCGAGTACTCCAATTATTACAAATGTCATGTGCAACATGTAGCATACAGGCCATTGGAAGGAAAATATTATTTATAAGCTCACAATAATAAAATTATCTGCATGGATGATGGCGAGTCGTAAATTGCAGTTACAGCCGTGTAACTTTTATTGGATAAGAAGGCTTTGGCTATTATCGACTTACAGAACTGTATTATATTTATTGCTTTTCTTGTTTCTTGTCAATCGGTCTCCTTTTCTCTATCTGTTTCTCTCCTGGACTTTCCTTCACACTATAAATATTGATTTTCAAGCAATTCCGATCACAATGTCCAAGTACCAATCTGCTCCAATTCAAGCACTCTCGTCTTTATTCTATTCTTCTTGAAATGAACTTTATTGAAAGCTAACACTATCCACCTGATCAATATCCAAGTGAATGGATTAATGGATTTAGAAATAAATTCCCAAACAATCATGGGGAAATCCAGAAACATGATTGCATTACTTATCTCAGAACTACTCGTAATAACATTTTTTCAACTGATCTAAGAATAGGAATCATAGCTCATCTAATACCCCACGATGAACGGTGGATGAAAGCACTGGACAAAGTGTGTCTATTGTACTTTAATGAAGAAGCAATACGACGGGCAATTCCCTAATGATCATTACTTGCGTATTTTCAACCTTCTTCTTCCGTTCTCATTATATTCTCATTGCAAAAACTTCAAGTGGAGGGCTGCACTACAACAAAAACCTAGAAATCTATAATCTGGTATTTCTTTTATAGTAAAAACAAAATTTCAGATTATCCACTACTACCCTGATTATTGAATGCAAATTACAATCCCAACTTGGATACATTGTTATAGACGTATGCCTGGGTGAATATATATGTATATATACTTATTACCCCGTGGCGAAGCGTGGTATACTTAACCGGTCATCGCCGGGTATATGTCCTATAGGAAATATACCCGGCGATGACCGGTTTAGTATACCACGCTTCGCCACGGTACCCAATTACAGCACGACTTGCAACTAAGAAAATCTACTTTACACTTTACTAAACTAAAAATGTGTTACTACTTGAAGGGGTGGCTGAACTCAGTCTAGTGCGAGCAGCCATTTTAAATCCAACAATTATACGCAATAAATTAGTGCGACCAATAAATTAAACTGGTGTCTTGCCATGAAGTCGACTGTGCTGAATAGTAAAACTATTTTCGAATCACTCCTCTACTTTCCACTGATTGAACGTGCAGTAATATTCTGGCTGCTTTCATCTGGGAACAATATGCATGCACTGTGACTGTGAGACATAACCTCAGATGACTTTTACTATCAATTAAAATAAAGTGGATAAAACAATAAAATAAATACTGAGACAGTGCCGTCATAGTAGGATGGCACAGTGAGGTGTCAGTTCAACTGCAGCTCACAGCTCAGTTAACATGTACCGGTACATTCGAATTATTCAATGTGAATCAGAGTTCAAAACAATTGAAAGTATGGAATGTCTTCTATTGCTATTCTAAATCCCACCGCCACCTGCCATTGCAGGTATATATAGAATATATTCTACATATTATTATACTTTATATATTATATATTGTACTATACATATAATATATTCTATATATATATTCTGTATTCTAATTGTATAAGGAATACAAGAATATGCATTTGATACTACTTTATCTACGTTATCAATACGACTTTGTACTGCACAGTCCTAGAGCTAGAATATGACCACCATCTCAATGCGTCGAGAAAAGTACCCTTAAAAATGTGGGATTTTGAAGTGAAAAAGGTGAGAGAGACTAGTTTAGAATTTAAATTGTCAGAAAACAGCTGAATTAACGTCAGTAAACGAGCATACATCAATCAGCTGTTTTCTGACAATTTAAAATAATCCTGCTATAATTGCAAATCAATAGAATTAAATTAAAAATGCACACTATGAATCTTCTTCATTCCAAGATTACAACTGTTCCGGTTTCAAAAGAAATAAAATAATAATATTGCATAAATGAATCACAAAATATTAAAGAACATATTATTCTCATCTCTGACTTATAATCCTTCCCTCAACCTCAACAAATACCTAGGCTTTAGACTATGAAATGCATCAACAGAGCTGTAATCCCTTTTGGCCAGTGCCTTCCCAATAAATTAATGTCCACAGCCTCCTTGATCTGAGTGCGACAGTTGAAACGCGCGACCGAAATCTTCTTCTCGTGCGTCTACAGTCGCCTACCCCGCGCCGCGTCGCTCTCTCTTGATTGATGGCAGCTGCAACTGCATACCGCAACTGTTTATGACTGTGTTATAGCTGGAGTATATACATAGACATACACGATACACTTCTATGCTCAAGCTTCTACAATATAGCTAGTCTACTACAAAACCATCATCATAATTATGTCAATTGTTATTTTAATGTTCTATATTTTTACAGCAAACTTGTTGATTTTATTCGTATCATTTAGAATTTTATTTATTGTTTAACGTTCCAAGACGTATTGTATTTTGGCTGGATCACTGACTTTCAGCCAACTCTAACAATGATTGGATAATAAATAAATGAATAGATCTAACGCACAATAATTTGTACAATACACCCATGTCACAGTGGAATAGATTTAGTTTTAAGTTAGAAAGTGGCGAAATGGATCAAGAGCTTTTGAAAAATTTAAAGAAACTATGCATAGATAGGAAGAAATTGTGGTTTCACAATTCCAGTCACTGGTTTTTGAAAATATCTCGCATAGAAGAATGGGTCCCTATGATGAGTTAAAAAAACTAGCACATAATTTAAAACCAAAACTGAAGTTTTACTAATGACTTGAATTTGTCGGTGTATTTGAATAAACCCAACAGAATTCAGTTTTTTACAATAAATAAAAATATTTTTCAATATACTATAACATATATCTTTATAATGAATAATATTGTATTCTTTTTACAATATTCTCATTGAAATAAACGAGAAGGATCTAAACGGAACTTAGAATCTATAAAATAGCCACGGTATACCTCTGCATCTCCAAATAGATTTGGAATGCCATGAACAATAATGATAAGTTAAATTAAGCTAGATGAAAGGTGGATAGGTTGCACTCCTATAATAAACTGAATTAATAATGTTAGTAAATTCAATAATTTCAATTAATTAGTCTCAGGTCCGGTTCAATAATTACTCAAATCATGAATGGAATTCAACAATATGTTAATACCACTATTTCGACAGAATATATCAAACTAATCACTATTTGTGAACAATTTAACTGAATGTGATAAACCTATCACAGCCCGAGGCTGTATTTAATTCAATTTATTTACAAATTAATTGGTGGAATCGGGTCAGTATGGTATAATGTACATGTGGAAACAGGAATAGCTAGCTACTCGTAAATTACATATACAGTAATTTGGTTGAAATATTGAAGAACACTGACTACTCAAACTATTTGAGATTTGAACAGAATAAATATGAACCAGAAGAACAGGGCGAGAGTGGAAATACTCATTGTCAACAATAATTTTAAAGTAGACTGAATGACTTCATTGACTTTATCACGTCGGAATTCTATTGTACTAAAAATCACCTGAGAAGGTAGCTTGCACAATCTGGGTAAGGAATCGCATTTTCAATCATGTTCATTATTTAAAATATTTTAAATAACATCAAATGATGTATCATGGTTGAATGCATATCATGATTATTTGAAATAGTTATTGACTTATTCTTCATAATCCAAAAATGCAGGGATGTCTCATCACTTCAACAACCTAATTATAGGTACGTTAGTAGAAAAACTGTCAAAATAAGATTGATCGAGGAATCCGGCAGTTTTTGAGACGAAAGATCGTTTTTGAACTAGGGCAAGAGAAGAAAATAGATTATTAGTCTAGTATTTGGAGTCAACTATCATAGTCGAACGAGATAAAAGACACATTAAGCCACAGACACCTATTTTTGAAGGTCGTGAGTATAGCCCATACTCACATAGTACATACTAACATTAGGTTACCTCCAGTGGCGTGGAGAGATTCCATAAAATATAATCATAATTAGAGAAGTTACTATTGTAGATAGATAGGCCTAGAATCGTATAATAGTTTACAAAAAGCATCCTCACAGGAGCACAGACTAAATTTAGAAAAAAATTTAGTCCTTGACAGAGACTTCAAGAGTAAAGAGGAATTGTTAGCGACACTGAAAACTTGCCAGTTTAAAGTACAGTACATACATTTCAAAGTATAAAAACATGATGGAATATTAGAATAGATTTGTATTTGTGGTGATATTCTAGAGCACAGTATCCTATTTTAGTACATTTAATAAATAATAATACGGTTCAATAATAACGGTTTTATTCTCAGACAAAAAATACAAACATACAATAAATTCCAATAAATTCATATTAGCATACAGTACTGCTGGTCTGTATTGAGAAAAAAGTATCTCTCAAAGATGAAAACATAATTGAGAATGTCTATTTTCTGTATTTATTCTTATTTATATCGTCAATCAGTTATTGTTATCAAAAAGCTTTACCAAAAAGCTTTGTATGGGAAGAATTGTCAACTTATAAATAATATGCAACGGAAATATTAAGGACATGTCTGATTTTCGACTCTGGTCATTGCTCCCCACTTCCGAGTAAGGTTTTATTTTGAATGGTATGGCCTCTAGCAAGCTTTCTGGGTAGCAATTACTTGATTTTACAACTCAATTTTGCAAGAGACAACTCCGCAAAGGTCTGGTGAGCGAAGGAACAATCACTTTTCTACCTGACCGTGTGAATTTCTGGTCGATCAATTGCTAAGCTATGTAAAGGACTTTACAAAGAATTATATGGACTAAAATAGAAAGGTCGATAGGAATTTTACCTGCCGAATCTAATTCCAAACCAGAGACCATTCACATTTCCTTGATAGAATATTTAATTCAAGTGTGAGGTCGATCTATTCTGGTTGAATTCTGGGAATGCCCTTTTTGTTATATAAAAGATTTCAATTGGCCTGAATGAAACAATCCACATTCTCACTCATTTCTATAGTAAATAGATGAGTTTGTATTCTATGTAAATTATTATAATTTAGTTCTCAACTACCAGGTAACATGTTCTCAACTTGTCTCCACGGCAATATAAATACATTTAGATAATTTATTGAGAAACAGAATAATTCATTGATAACATTTAACAATAATTCATATTCATTGGATTAAAATCACCATAAATGTGATTGGACTGCAAATAATTAACGGCAATATTATGAAGAAGCTTTATTATCAAAAATAGCCAGTTGCATATAAGTGGATTAGAGTTAATCTTCGATTACTCATAAGAATTACCATTGCTAATTAAGTTCAACAGAACTTTGTGCAACCGAGAGAAAACTCTTAATTTTCAAATTACAGCATGAGGATCAAGATAACTAGCAACCACAATGAAAAATTTATTCATTCATTATTTATTGTTATTCAAATTTGATAGAAAACAAATTCGGAAATAACATTTCCCTGAATTTCTAGCGCCAGAATGGCGCTTGTATCTCTCTCTCACTCAATCTTACTGAATCCTCATCTCTCGCTTCCTCACTTTTGCTAACCATCATTCATCTCTCTCTATTTTACATTAATCCGCCTTTATCGACTGACATGATGCCGGAGGGCTCTGTTTATTGATAGTCGACATCCTCCTTATCTAGGACAATATTAACTATCTACAATATCAGCCGATAACTTCAGATTCCATCAACTGTGAAATTGGATTATCAAATCAGCTGATAGCGCAATGAGGATATTATCAGTTAATTCTTCTTGATAATGATCCGATTTATTCATTTTTTGAATTAACTCATCTCTCAATACAGTACAGTTCAATAAAATTATCCTTCAAACATTTCTCACGATTTCTTCCTAAGGTCTTTCTTTCATATGATGACTCAGGATTTTGAAAGTGGTCTACTGAACTATGAAAAATTGGATATTATAATGACAGTATTTTCAACAAATTAATCTTACATGAAAATGTACCATAACTCAAACAGTCATTTACAACATAGTTTTATTGGTAGACCTTTTAAAACTAAAATAACCTACTCCTACTTCTACATCACAAAAATAACAAAAAATCTACCGTTAGAAAGGTTAAATTGTGTCATAGTTCTTGTGCAATGTGTCCTAATTAAGGGGATATGGGGCACCAACAAAAAACCTATATCTATTCTCTCAACAATATTATTGTGCCTCGAATCTAAATGAATACACCCTTGTCTTCTCTGGCATGGGCTTCACGTATTAGAAGCGTGACTCAAAAACAATTCTTTTTCCGAAACATCAATGGAAATCAACAGATAGTCGAATGTATAGACGATATCGTGTGCATTGGATTTTTTCTATTGGCAACACTGGATACATATACACCATCCCCATTCATTCGACACCATTGTGTTGGTAAAACTGAGAAAAGGTCCTTGGAGTAGACTTTTATCACCCCAATATTTCCGATGCAATACAAATAAGCCTCTTCACGCATTAATAGGCTGATAGGATAGGGTGGGGTAAGAGGGGTTTACCATTGACTACAAAAACCACCCCAATCTGGGCTGGGTTGGCTGGGCAGCCAGTATCGTCATAGGGTATATATTCAATGGTATCGTTCATCACCACATAAATAGGCCTTCAAGAACATTTCGACAGGAAATTTGTGTTTCTCTGTCCGGATAAATGTGAGGACATAACTGAGAATTTCCATTTTAGAGATGCATGTATTTTTATTTCTTGAAAGGCACTAATAAGAAGTATGATTGCACCCTGTGTTTAATAATGTATAATTTATTAATGTTTAAGAACGTAGATTGTACAAGCTCTTTACAATAGCAGGTTGAGTAGAAAAAAACTATAGTAGTGGATAAAAACGATTACAGAGATCGGAGTTAGTAGAAAAATCTTCTTTGAAATCTTGTTGAATAGAAATTTTGTAGAAAATAGAAATTTAGTAATGGTAGGAGAAATGAGAGATAATTCCTTATACCATGGATTGATTTATTTTTGCTGTGGTGATGCCCACATAAGCTCTCAGCTTGTGCTTGGGTAATGAGACAGATGATGATGAGAGATGAGTGGCCCTACAGCTTTAGGTGGGTTCCGAACCACCGGGAAGCGATTTTGATTTTCATGAATGAATTACATTCAGCGGAAAAAGGCCTGAAGTGGTCCCCCTTACTATGGGAATAACAGGTGCAGTCTCTTACCTAATCTTGCGATTAGACACCGGCAAGACCATGAAGCTTCCCTAGGGTGGGGCAATAGTTATTTGGGATAAATCCACGATATTGGAGAGAAATTATGAACCAATTTCTCAGTCAACAATACAATAAAATAATTATTACTATTAGATGATTAATTCTATATATACGGCCAAATAAAGAACAATAATAAATCTAAAATATTATTGTATTTAGCAACAATTATAATGGAATGCAAGTGCTATTGACAACTCCAGGTCTCTCGTAAAACAGCTAATCAAAACTCGCTTTCACCTTCCTGAATCAATTCCACTAAGCGGGAAGAGCGTCAATAATAAATAAATAATTAACCTTATTAGTGGTCAATTTAGTTGGCGCTACAGAGCAAGTCAGTAGAGTGGAAAACCCAAGTCTAATTCAAATTTAATAGCCATTTTTCATAATAGAATCAATATGATATTTAGTTTGACAAATTATAACTTGAAGTTATGAAACTTGATGATCAATAAACAAATACTAGTTGAAAAGAATGGAAATATTTTGTCCAATACTGGAACGAGAAAAAACTATATTCTTCTATACCGTGGAAAATTAATTTGAACGGATCAAAATTTAGAGAGGGGATAAGCTAGGAAAGATTATTATTGTGTTCTAAACAATCATCTTGAATGGATAAAAATTTCTTGAGGGATGTGCTTGGAAAGATTATTATTGCTTTTATTTTCTAAAAATTCATCAGCTTAATCACTTTTGAGTGTGGGAGTTTTATCAATGTGTTTTTGCATCTCATTATGATTATCAAGTTATTTTTAAATTGGGGTGCATAATAACTAGGCTCTTTCATAAAGAACCACAAACAAGAATAACATTATATTGATGATTCATTAATTCTCATCAATCTATCTTGAAGTGAAAATGATTGATGAAACGAAAATTTATAATATTCTATTTGATATTAATATCAATATGCTTGAAAGGACACGCACACATATACTGATGGAAATGGATGGACGATGATATTTATGCTGAGAAATTGCTTGAAACTCGGGGGTGATACACGCCAAATGTTGACTACCGAAAATTTATCAAGTTACTGAGCACTAATTATACACAATTGGAACAAAATTTCAGATTAAACTCTCTCCAAAACTATAGATTCCCTGATGTTTAAAAAAATACTATGTATATAGAACTCCCTAATCTCTAATTCTCCAGATTGGTTCTTTCTATTTCTATTGGCAGTCAATTTTTGTTTGAATTCTCATTTTCATTTGATTTGAAGGAGTGGAAAAAAGGAAAACAAGAAATCATTTTGAAAGCTCAACTACAAAGTTCCAACCATATTGTACATACGCGTTGTGGAATGCTGTAACTGAATTTGATGAATATAAATTGAAAATTTAGGTTACTATGAACGAAGACTATATAAGTTTTGCAACATTTTCTCCAGCTCGTCAAATATGGCGATGCTTTTGACAATGTGTTTACAGACTCAACTTACAGTAAAACTTTATTACCACATGTGGTAAGTTGTTAATAGTTTCATACCACAATGAGCTTTCAACAATCGCATTAGAGAATGAGGATAGGTATAAAATAGCCTATAGAGGCTACAGTATTTCACAATAGGACGTAAAAAGTGGATTAAATAATAGTCTGTTAATCGTCTATCATAGAACGTGAATAAGCTAATCTTATCTAAGCTCATCTCCAATGAGCCATGCTGTATCTAATTACTGTAAATGACAGTCGATTATTCAATGGATTTTGACGGGCCAATTTCTCTATTACTAAAGAAAAATGAACTTAGTTGAAATTTGTTCACACAAAATATTTACACAAATCAATGGTATTCAACAAATTAATTTGAACCTCATTGACCGCCAATTAAGTTATCATGGGAGGAAGATGGATTCAAGCATTACATATTCAGCTATAGCTTGTAATATTCTCATATTAAATAATTGTAAAATTTAATATTGTTGTTATACTGTATACACTCATCAAAACAGGGTGCACTATTATCATATCCATTTCATTGAATTGGTCTGATGTCATATCATTTCCAAGTAAAGTCCATTATCTACAATTCGATTTCCAATTCTATTCAATTATAAATATTCTATTTTGATCGCTGTCAAGATAATTAATAATGCGGAAGCCTATTCTGAACATCTGGTTCACAGCGAGACAGAAAGTTCATTTTTCAAAAATGTTATGACTGAAGAGTTTGTCAACCTTCCAAAATTCTCCGTAGAAACAACTCGCTTACAAGCATTCGAATGTTGGTTTTTTGCAATAATAAATAAACACAACTTTTAATGTATGTTGCAATCAATCTGAGGTTCTAACAAATAGAAAACATATGAAGGGTGAGAATGAGAATTGACTAAAAGAACTAGAAATCTGGAGATTAGGGATTCGGGAGTTCTATATTCATACGACTATTTTTTTCAACATCATCGAATATACAGTTTCGTGGAGAGTTTATTTGATCTACGATATTTTTCCAATTGTGTATGAATAGTCCTCAGTAACTACAAAGTGCTACACGTTTTCGTAGTCAGCAATGTGCGTACCCATGTATATCAGACCCATGTTTCAAGCTAGAAAGACTTGAATAAGGAGGGGAGTTCAGTTATGTCATCTTTCAGCCGGTCTGCCGGTACCTCATTCAAACAATTTATCGTGAGTCAACTACTTTCCAATTATAGGTTTCCACCTAAATCCACCTCTTATTAAAGCCCAAACTGAAGTTTCAAAGTTGGAAACTAAACAATAGTCTATAATAGGATAGCAGATTGCCATTAGCGAATTGTATGCAGTAGATTACTTTTTTGAAAAATAACAACACCATTGTAACAGCTCTTTCAATTAAACTGAAGCACCCCTCGTAATTTTAGAATTTTATAAATAATACATCAGTTATCCTCAATCCCAACAGAGATCTATTGAAAAATCAAACTAATTTTTGGGCCACAAATTTATCACACAATTCAAAGTAGGTGTTTCGAAATTTCATTAAATCTTGAAGAACTTCAAAAATTAACATGATGAGCATTTTCCCATTCTCAACACTATTGGACTTTTTTGATACCTTTGATCGTAATCTTTTGTAAAGGTTAGGTGAAGGTGTCACAATGCCTAAACAATACCTATATTATTATGATGCAAGTGTACAAGAGATCCTGTAATAATTTATTTGTTTATAAATTGATGTAAATTTCAATTCAATCGTACTAGAACCCGGTGATTCCACTTTGGCGTAAAATCAGTAGCAGAATACAGTCTAAATTTTAGTACAGATATTGAATAGGGTATATTTGCTCAGGTTACTTACCACGCTGCCCTCGATATCGCTGTCCCTATGGTCCATCTCCATCTGATAGACCGGCACCGGTTCTCGATTTTTGACCCTAATTTTGACAGATTGCCGAGCACTAGAACCCAAAAAAGTCCTTGCCGCGCACACTGGCACACAGGTAGGTGGAAAAGAAGCAAACGTCTACAACAGACACACACAGAAATCACGCAGGAGCACCAGGAACAGGAACAACCTGCGCAAGTCCACGGTTGGCGGGGAACTGACACTCACACCGGCAAGGCGCTTGTCCTTCCCCCACCCCTGCAACCCACCAGCCAATAGCAGACAAGGGGCGGCGCCTTCAGTCCACCTCACCCCACTGAATCCGATTTCCGGGGACGATTCAAAGAAATTACAACATAGAGATTGTGATGGATAAAAAATAGAGGAGCAGCTCTGCAATGCGAGCAATCGCGATCTGGTTTCTCGGCCAATCGTATCGCCTGATAGAACTCGGATCAGCCAACCCGAGCTGGGCGTCCCAAGCGCAGGCGTCGCGATCTTATGCACCGGATGCTGCTCACGCACCTACCAGGATTGCTTGATATCAGAATATTCTATTTGAATCCCAAGTATGTACTACCTAAGAAAATGTGGTATGCATTACACTACCAAATCTTCTGCTACAGTGCTTCAGCTACAGGAATTAGAGGGATTAACCAATATTAAATTTTAAAAAATTATAGCATATTTCTCTATCTTTAATTTCTATAAATTAAGATAGATATTCTATCTTTAACAGTGAGCCTACTGCAAGGACAAATTAACTTGTTACTGGTTGATACGAGACACAATTTAGAATACTCGTGCATTTATAATGCAATTGACAAAAATGATGTTACTGGTGGCTAAAAGATCTTGGACAATGTACAAGAAATTTAGAAAAACCAGGATGGAATGGTCAGGAGCCACTGATGATTTAAATGAAGTGGTAATAAACCACTATATTGATATTGGTAATAAACCAAAGTAAAACATATCACATTGCTCTTTCTCATTTATTCTCATTCTCCATGCAGACGAAGCTTGAGGAGAATTTCTCAAAATAAGTTCGGTTACCTACGAACAATCGACCAAAATAAGGTTTTCCTTCATAGGTAAACGCAGGCGTTTTCGTCTGTGAAGACAGAAGACTCGTGAAAAATAAATGAAGCCAGATTGGCTAAGTGAGCATTTAACTTAAGTCCAATCTTTCCTACAGTCAAAAATAAGAATTTGAGATGGTGCAATCAAAATTTACTGGAATAATGTTCCTGTATTCGATTGTAAAAAATCGGGTTTATGAGCTCGAGATTAGCAAGTCCCAGGCGTAAAAGAGCAATATTTCTCAGGGAAAACCCGAGGTTTAGAAGTTGGGTTTATGAGTCAAACAACAGATCATCTCGAGTATAAAAGATAAAGTAGATGGACTAGTAAATCCCTAGCTCATAAACCCACCCTAAGTCTCTCTTTTCATTCCAATAATTGGAATTATTGAAACTGCAATTATTGCAGTTTTCCATTTCAGGCTTTTTTCTTCTTTACAGCTCATCACATTCCGATACAGAATGAATTTTTATAATAACATGCCACTGCTAGTTGCTGCATGTATATGGTCGGTCAAGAAGATTTTGACGGAAACTTATGCGACTGTTATCAGATAATTTGATTACGTTTTTATTACATTAACATTTCACCTTCACCTGCGTTCTGGCATCAGGTATAACTTATTTACACTTTAATCATTTATTAATTTGTCGTCAATTCTCGAATTCTTTCAACTTTGATGAATTTTCCACACACAGAATCTTATATCTCTAGGAAGTTCTAGAAAAGTATATCAAGATGCCCGACAAAACATCCCTCCAGACCCTTCCTCATCAAAAGCTAAATGTGCAGACAAGACATTTGAAAAAATATTGCCAGAACATTGAATGAGATATAAGGATGTTTCATGATTGATTCAATAGATTTCACATTATGTTCATGTTCGAGAAGAAGGAATAACTTAGATTTTCATCATTATGGTTTAATCTTCGGAAAAATTCATTAATTTTTAAAAATTTAACAGTTGCACGTCGTGACTAGAGAAAAATGGAGAACGAGTTTTTTTAGAGCATGATAATGGATAACATGGGTGAAGAGGGGCAAAAAGATTAACTTATTTCGTAGTTCAGAATTGACAGATGCTGACGTGTTCAAACAGGATTCACAGACGATCACAATTATCAAAACTGACGGAATAATAAAGTACTCTTGCTACACCTTCACTTCATTCCCCATATCATAACTTCATAAGTGTGGCTGGTATAATATCTAAATAACCTATCAATTTTGTTCTCAATGACCAGCAAATGTGAAGGGAAAGAGCGATTGGAAGTTCCAATTCCGTTTTATTTCCAGATCTTTCTAGGTGACTATTAATAAACAGCAGGTAACTTGCACCTGCATTGTACAGAAATTATAGATATGATTTTCCAAAATAAAAATAATGATCGATCGCTTTGGTATTAATAACTGGTCTCTTTTCCCATAGAGGTAGTTACATTTTTTCTTTGGATTCGAGTAACAGCATTACATTGATAACATTGTTTCACTTATTATAGTTCTCACGCTCAAACTGAACACCCACCTTCCTTGTCACTTTATGTTTGTATAGTTTGTCCTTTCACTTCATTCCCCATATACTTACTTTATAAGTGTGGCTAGGAGTAGGCTAAAGCCATATTAGCTTATTTTGAACTGTTTAAAGTTTTAGTTAAAAAGTAAAGTCACTTTATAATAAATAATAAATCAAATAAAATATAATTAATTATAATAAATAATTTTAGTATATGAGAAATATTTGTGAATATCAGTTTAAAAGCTACTATCATAGAGAAGAGATAGGAGATACTTCTAATCTGTTATCTATACTATACTCATGTTGTGGAGCGCTTTCGGTCCATCAACGACAAGTCCCAAAGTGCTCCACCACGAGATTAGTATAGCAGGATTAATTTAACTAGTCAGAAAAAAGCTGTTTCGGCAATAAGTAAACAGTGATTTTACGTAGTTTTAACAAAATAATCCAAAGGCTTAAAAGTCTAAGGGCCGGTTCATGAGCTCGGGATTTCAAAATATGAGAAGGAATAAAGATTATTTGAATTTGAATTTAAAATGTTGAGGATTAATTGGAAGGCGAGTATGTGAAGGAAGAATAATATATCAAAGGTTTAAAAAAAGGTGGCAGATAGTAGACGGTATTAGAAATTATTTTCGCTTTATTTTGATGGAAAAAAAAGTTTAGTTGTAGTCTAATAAAATTGCAATAGCCTCCAGTTCAAGTCCAGAGATATCATGAAAAATTTATTGTATAATCCTGTACTGATTGGAGAAACACAACGTATGATTAATTGAAGAGTTAAAAGAAATAATTTGAACTATTTCATTTGTATCATAACAGATTGCGGTTATTATTTCTCTTATAAGCCGTGGCGAAGCGTGGTATGCTTATTTGGTCATCGCCGGGTATATTTCCTAATAGGAAGGTATAAGGAAATATACCCAGCGATGACCAAATAAGCATACCACGCTTCGCCAATGCTTATAAGGAAGATAAATAAATCAAAGTACGTGATGAACCTGAATTGAAACATTCTCAGAAATTAATTCTAGACAATCTCCATATGGTAACGAAATTGGTATTTCTACCTGAGCCGTGGGTCAATAAACTTTTGACCATAGTTTTGTAAGCTTGATAATATTCAACAATCAAATTACCCACAGGAGAAAGCAAGGCCTGTGAATAAATTCAATTGGCTAACATATTCGGGAGCACACGTGTAATTTTTGACATAATAATTCAATGAAGCCAAAAATGGAAAAGGTCATTGACCCGAGTCAGTTCAAAACTCTTAAATTTATCCACTCTTTTCACGACTAGTTGATTCCGTTATCCATGGGATGGAATTTTATGTTGCTAGAATTTAATCCAAAAGGTAAGCTAGAACATTTTTAAGATTGGAAGGGAAAGAAGCTTGTGATTATTTTTAAAAACGTGCACAAAAATTCCTGATAATCATGCTATTTCTCTTGCTCTTTATTATCATCTCATTACTTTTTCTCTAACGCTTTTGGTACTGATTTTGTTCAACTTGGATGAAACATGAAACTTTGTGGGACCTGAATGAGAATAGAGACGGGAAGATTGGTTGGTTGTAAGTTATATTTATTAAGTACAATCATGATAACTAGAGCCCGGATGTTCAGGCAATGAACATTATTATTTATTCATTTTAAGGTTCTCGTAGCCTGTAGCACACTCATGCATACCTTTCTCTGTTTATAAATAGACGATTACTGACTACATAAAGCTTCATATGGGCTCAATGATATTTGTAATGGTAATCATATAGGTATGATAACATTTGATATTTTTTCCAATGTATGACCACTGATCACGCTATTTAACAACTGCTTCAAATTCAAATAATAATGAATGTGGTTGTGTTTTGACAATAACATTAACTTATTTAGTCTTCTCATAACATAATCAACTTATTTATCTTCGCCAATACAACATTGAAGTCATTCCCTCTAAATAACACGATATTGGGAAACAGAATCCTTCTGAATAGAGCTCAGTCCAACTCCAATAAACCATCAAGCAAACTTGGTAACGCAGACAAGACAAGCGAACAGCGATTAGGGTAGATTAATGTCAGGAGCCTATACCATCGAATGCCGATGCCATGTTGGGTGATCAATTAGAGATAGAAAGCTGGGTAGAATACAACGAGGAATCTGCAAATTTTGGAGTAAGAGGTGGAGTGAATTGGGGAATAGCAAGCGTTTCCTCACGAGTTTTAGGGGTTTGGAGAGAGTCCGAAAGTCTCGGTAGCCTAGGAATTTGGAATTTGTTGAAGGGGATGCCGCGCATTTTGGTATTAAAATTTGCTCGCCAACTGACAGGCGGTGTTAAGGGATGAACCATTATTCACTTGCCTCTCTATCTAGACACTTGCTGCCTTTACTCTATAGACTTGCTGCAGCTTGCCTTCCAACTTCATAATAAAACACATCGTTAATCTTGTTGCTGCTAAAGCTGACTCCTAATCCTTGCCCGCTCGCCTCTAACTTGGCTTGTTCGCATGCTTTACTGTCTCACTCGCTCTGACTCGTCTCATTACTCTTTTTCTCTCTCTTTTGGTACTGATTTTGTTCAACTTGGATGAAACATGAAACTTTGTGCAACACGAATGAGAATAGAGGCGAGAAGCTTGGTTAGTTACAGGTTGAGTGCGTATAATTTGATATTTTTCCAATAGATTCTTCTTTGAAACTTTGAGGAACATGAATGAGAATAGAGACGGCAAGATTGGTTGATTACAAGTTAGTGCGTATGATAAACATTCAATATTTTATCCAATGAATGATTACATTATTTCCAACATCCAACAAATTCTATTTCTTTTCAAAGAAGACTTGCTTAAAATTACCATCTTTATCTGATTACTAGACTTTATTTTAGATTACAGATCAGATAGGTGGTCGAATGAGAAACGTCTTTGCTCTTTTATTCACTGCCTACTAAACTAGTCTATCTGAACTTTTACCTGATTGATTCCTTTCTAGAATTTTGCATATTGTGTATGAATATGCATAAGTTATAAAGTTTCATGAAACAGGCCCCAGATTACTAAAATTCGAGAATATTTTTGACGCTGGATACTCATAAGTTCATGTCCGACTTGAAAGTTACAACCAATATTAGCAAGAAAGGAAAGTATTTTTGATAGTTGAAACTCAATTTATTGTCAATTTAAACATAAAAATTCATGAAACAACTGAATAACATCAATGTTATCGACATCCAATGCAAAAAGAAATATGTGTAATCACAAATGTTCAAGGATGATATGGTGATTTACATGTGAAAGGATTATTACCTCTTCTCTATATTTCTATATTTACCTCTCAGCTTCCCGTGAAGGGCTGAACAAGAATATGTCGTGGGATTGACGAAGTTCACTCCCGTTCAGGAGATAGAACCATCTGAAATTTGAGATTTTTCTTCTCTAGAACTTTCTCTAGAAACTTGGACCTCACTACGGACGGTTAATAAGAGTTAAATCTAGAGCATTTTACTCAGCATTTTAAAAATAATAAATAGTTTAATAATTATCTCATAAAGATTATACGTTTTTCAATGAAAATTTATCATTTAAGCATCGCAATAGATTCCGTTATCAACATTATTGTTGCTCCCAAATAATTATGAAATATATATGCGAGAGATAAATCATATTCTATAGAAAGCAATCAGTTATTATTTACTATACAAATATTGAAAAATATCTTCTTATTTGACAACGCTCTGCTTTCAAACCAGCGAGAGAAACAGCGGGAGCGGTAGTAGTGCTCTCTCTTGGCAAGTACAGGAACTACTACGACTACTAGCTATAGGCCAGAGCGCGATATAGTAATAGAAGTTAACGCTAGTCACTTGTGTAGAGGCAATTTCAAACGTCCGGCTCAATTTTTTAGTGATTTCGACTTTTCTAGCTTTTCCGTCGCGTTTCAACGTCAGAAAAAGATGACTTCACATGGAAATCAAGCTGAGAAATCGAATAAGACTGGTTTCAAGTATCTATAAAATAAATTTTAATACCAAAAACTGATGTAATTTTAGGTCTTTTGGGGATAACTTGAAAAATCTTACACTTACATTATTGAAATATTTTTTATACGATTCTTCAGAGAATTTCACGTGATATTAGTTGATTTTCCAATGTTAAATACCTCAAATAACTCTACAAAAAAATAAAAAATAATCATTTTTTTGCATTTTTGACAGCCTGTAACTCAATAACGAAGGGTTTCCGGGTATGTGTTTATCAGATGTTCCTATCCTACAATTTGATGATTGATAATTTCCCCAAAGGATATTGTGATTCATGAATGTTGAAATTTTTTTTAGGTTTTATTAATTTTTTCAACGACCTTGATATAAAAGGACTCAAAACTAGCTTCATTCGATTCCGTGACATATTCTACATTTGAAAAGTATTTTTTGGAACCTTATATTGTCCTACAGAGTCCAGGGTAATTAAAAATTTATTTCTCAATGACCATGCACTACTTTAGATTCTTGAATATTAAAAACTATGTGAAACATTTATAGATCTGAAAATGTGATGAAATATGGAAAATGAGTTGGAGAATCGAATGAAGATGGTTCTAAACATGTAAGTATGCCAGTTTTCGCACGCTAGATGAAAATTCGCGGAAAATCATGCTTTTTTATATGCGTTTTTCGGTTTTTTGATGATATCTCAAAAACTATTAGAGCTATGCTCTTGAATTTCAGCTCACACGATTCCTCATCTTAATCTACATGAAATGACACTAATTTTTAGTCTTCTTATCATTTAGCAACTCCAGAAAAAAATTTAAAAAATGTGGTTTTTTGCATCTTTGACGATTTTTTACTCGATAACGGTGCATTTGCGGACCATGGTTCATCAGATGTTCCTATCCTAACTTTTTCTGAAGAATCATTTGCGTTATTTGTATTCCGTTATCTCGTACTTGCAAATTTTTCTGGTACAATTCGCTCCATTTTGTCATTCTTAAGGAAATATATCGCAAGGAAGAAGCATCGACTATCGATCATTCTGTTAGTCGACAGACATCGATTGAGAAATTATCGATGTATTACGAAATCGAAGACTTCGCAGTTTATGATTTTGCTGCTAGATGGCAGAGGATGTTCTTTTTTTGACCGAATGGTTTCCCGCTGCTGGGAACTGTTTCAATTTACGTTCGAATTCTCATTTTTGTATTTCAAAGTAATTAAAATTAAAAAAATATTGTAGAACATAAATTATAAAAAATACTTTGAAACTTATCAGGGTCATTTCCTGACGGTTAATAAATTTCCATGATTATTGACCGATGAAAGTTATGTCTACGTTTCAACTCCAATGAATTTTCTCGTTTGTCATTCCATCCAATAAAGTAACTTGAACGGAGTATCTGATTTGGTAAGGTTTGGCAAGGTACTGACACTCAAAGGAATGCCTTCCGTCGAGAGGATAATAAAAAACAAGAGTATTATAGTATCATAAATGTTATTCATTCTTATAAATTATTTACATAAATCTTATAAATGCACCTGATTCGGCTTCAGTCGGTCCACTGTTTCAAGGATAATGAATAATTTATCAGAATGAATGTTATCTATGAAACAATAATACCAAAGACTAACCAAAATAAATTTTGATTTGGAGTATCTCTGATACTATATAATGTCACATACAATACCATTTTTTATTAAAAATACGCGGTTTTCACCTGAAATTTCAGAAGTAACACAAAAAACTAGTTGACTTGTCATCGTGTGGTCGCACCATTATTGTCTACTTTTAATAATATTATTATTTTATATAGGCACTAAAATTGTGAATTCCAATTGATTATTTACTGAAGAAAAATCTCTTTAGGTCTATCCATGAGATTTTCAATAATTCTTCAAAACGTTGTTGATATCAGTAGGTACCAAGAATAGGTAGTAGTTGACAAAAGAGGTTGTGATTGTGAGTTGTGATGTATTGAAAAGCTCAATAACAATAACAACACAAGAGGTTTTGCATTAGTATTTTATTTTTTAAAAGGAAATTATATTCCATACACTTGAAAGGTTAATCATAATCATAACTTGAACATGGTTCAAGCACATTTCAACGAGATCTTATTGGAAAATGTTCTTTCATTAAAAATGACGCAGATTAGATCTTTATAAAATTGTTATCAAATTGAAGATATTGAAAAGCAATATGTGATGTGTCATGTCAGATAAATTATATTAATTATTAGCAAGTTAAGTAACACAATAGACAAATTAATTTAACAACGGGAAGCTTTGAGAACAAAAGTATTCTGAACGAATAATGGAATCAGAAGCAAATATTAAAAGTAATACTTCGACAGATGAACTAAAAGTAAAATTTCATTAAAATACTGAATCCAAATTGACCAATCCGAATTGATCTAGAAAATCGTTGACCAATTACACAAACCATCGCTGTTTTTCTTATTGACAGTCTTCTGAGATAAAACAGAATTCATGTGTCTTGCGAAGCTTCTTTCTTTTGCTGAACCAATTCACGAAGATTATTCTCACTGTCTTTCAAACTTCGCTCCAACAATTCCTTATTACTCTGAAAAGTAAACAATCATTGTTAATAATGTATCAATTCAGTAGGCCTATATCTTTAGATATAAAATTCCGATTATACAAAATTTTCATATTTTCTAATATTATCATGTGGCTGACACAGTTCTCATCATAATGACAAAGGCATAATAATGCAGAAAAAAGCAATGTTTTTGAAAACTATGCTACTGTCCCAATTTCATATTATAGACCTCTTTTTAATGAATAAAAACTATGGAAATAAACGAAGCCACAAATTTATTAAAATATCCAGATACTGGTTTCGGTTGATACACCTTATCAATCTCTGATAATACCAGATTTTAATAGATTCATGGTTTTGACAACTTCAAACTACTGTTTTTATTAATAATTATGGATAACTATCACAATATAACCTTCACAACTACACAAATAGCTACTTTTTCAAATTCTCCAAAAGTTTGCGGCATCTAATAAACCATATTGTAGAACATTTCACCGGTTGAAAAGTGATTTTTCAGAGATATTGAAAAAAAAAACATTTTAATAGAGATTATAATACTAAAAAGTATATACATCAAACCTCTTCGATAGTTCTGTTGTGGGAAAAGGATTCATTCAAATGTGAAGCATGAAGCATTACTTAATGAAGATTATTAATTCAATTAATATAATGGAGATTTTGAAGAATTCAATTTGTAAATTATATATTTTTTAGTTGTATTTTCTATGTAAATTAATCAGCCTACAAAAGACAAATTGTGCGCTCACTTCAGACAGAATGATTGATTCGGAATCCTCAATTATTTTAAATAATGAGAATTCTATTAATATTTCAGACGTATGAGACGCATTCGAATCTGAATGAGTAACAACTTACACATTATATATGTGAATTATATTTGCCCTTATATGTTTATGAAAATTATGTTTTTCATATTTTAGCTAGGTACGAATATGATTATTAAAGGTATTCAAAAGCGAATATGTTATCAACATGTTAGTTAAGACAAAAACTGACTAGAGTCTGCAACAGGAAACGCCAAGGATAATGGTAGAGCACCAAAAATATCGTTTACAACAAATTGTTTCTTAATTACCTGCAAAGTTTTGATTTTCTCTTCGCACGTTGAAATTTTTTCTGATAAATTTTTACAGACGACTGGAATCTCAGTCAAGACAAACATTCGGCCAATACTTTCATAAGTGTTTGTGTCAGGTGAAAGACCCTGGAAAATTGTAAAAGAATTATTAATTGTATCACTGCAAACATTTATTGATCATATATTTTGCAAGCTATATGACACAACCTTAAAATAAGTTTTTGATTTTAAGCTTTTCTTAAGAGAAAGTAAGCTGAAGTCCTATTGAAAAATTTAGACAATTCAATGATAGGCTATATTATTTAATGCAAAATTGAAAAATATTATCAACTTACTCCGGAAAAGTGTAATAGGCTCATTATGATAAAATCTCTGCAAGATAGTAGTGGCTTCATATTTTTATTGTCCTTAAAGCTCTCACTTCCATTTCAAAATTACTTCTAAAATTTTGGAGAAATTTTGTGGAAACTATTCCACACCAAAATCAAATAACAGAGTTTAAAAAATGTGCAGGAAATGTGCAATTTTTAGTTCAATTCCGCAGTTCTCAAGAGAGCAAAGATAACCCAAGGACTCCTATCCACTTGACTTCCTATCTAAGAAATCCTATAGCACAGCTTGTCAATATTTTTTTTGTAATTATAAAAATACCTATTCATTTTGTACGTATTAATACCGCAGTCGCAGAATGATCAGAGAGAAATTATACTATGAGTCTGTATCAAGTATTCTAGTTCAATTCCTGCAACTTTTGACTTGCTTAGAACCTGCACTTCAAAGTGGCCTTCACAAATGATTTTGTTAAATCAATTATAAATGATAAAGTATTAGTAGGTAGCCCACCTTTAGTTCTCGTGTCGTTAGGTCTGCATGTTGTCTAGACCTCTTGTAAGTTTCAATCTGCATATCGGACAATTTCAACTTTTGACTTGTTTCCAACCATTTCTGTTGCAGTTCAGTAAAGGCCTGTAATGATAAAATTTTGATTTGTTATGTCACATAAAGATAATTTTCATGCTATGCATGGGCGGAGTTAGAAGATATTTCCTGGGGGGGCTTCTGTAATAAATTTTTTGCTACAAACTATCATATAACTACATTTATAACATTTGCTACAATAATTTGGGGATCTTAGCCCCCCTTAAATCCGCCCATGGTGCTAGAGAGTACTGCAAACTGTCTCCTAAAATTACTTGATACTTGAGGTCTTTGCCAAGGACTGGGTTTTCCAGATCGGCAGTCATGTGGATCCGGTCGAGCTATAAAGAGAGGGGTAGCGCGGGTACTTTTCTGAGAATATTAGGCTACTAAATGCAATGATCAGCAGAAAGCATGATCACATTAGGGTGGATTTGAAGATTTAAAGCAGCAGGCAATGTTTTTAATGCAGTTAGTAGCAGCCAGCTGCAAGAGATTTTGGCCCATCTCAACGTGCCTGCCAATGATTTCTGGTACAGAATAATCAAACCATCACTACCAATGGAATATATTGGTTGAATAAAAATAAACATAAAAAATGACCATCAATTATTATTTCAAAAAATAGTATTCTAGTATCCACAGAAGTGGTACCATATGAAAAATTCATTTGCTTGCAACTCTGAACACATGAAATAACCTAAAAAGTCGAAGGTTTTCAATGAATAAAATCTCACAATAACTTACTTTTTTCAGTTCCAAATCAACCGGTTTGGCAGTCATATTATTTTATTGAACTGATTAGCCAAAATTTAAACTTATAGTACTTTTTACTTTGAGACTTTTGAGAGTTTCGGATTTCACTTTTGCTCTGCTTTCTGCTGGCGTTCTGTAATCTGATCTGCCGTCCACACTCACCAGCTGACTATTATTTCAAACAGTTTCAAAAGTAATTATTGTTTTTCATTTAACTTCTCAAATAATCACAATAATATTAAAGCATTGTGTGTATTTTTTCATTATTCTCTGGATAAAATGTACTGGAAGTGCAAGAAGCAGAAATTCATATTTTATTAATTTCTTCATCAGAATGGTGTGTGGAAGGAGTAGTGATCTAGAAGGTAGTGAGATAGTTGTGATTGAAATTGTGAAGCGAATAGGTTATGTTATTGTGATAAAAATGATTATTTGAAAGAATAATTTTGTTACAGTATTTTCTTGGTTACAGTACTAGTCTTGTGAAGGTTTGGGGAAGCCAAAAATAAAATATTTATTTTTTATCTTTCCATTCATCAGAAATTGATAAGTATTCAAATTGGCACAACTTGTGTAACCTTATCTCATTCAATCCCTAGGAAAAATTCAATTGTATGACAGTTTGGAATGTCATTATGCAGATTCTTTGCTACACGGAATATTTGCCATCATTTTCCTATTGTGTTTCGTTTAAATACATGTTTTTATAGACATTTAAACAAAGATGTTGGGGACTTATCATCTACAAATAATATTTTAGACTATTATTGTGACTCATTCTTTATCTCAAACACACCTAAAATACATGACAAAAATACTCCTCAATATCGTAATAGTGTAAATAGTGATAATCTTTTGAAACTGTTTGATAAGCTGAGCGATGAAGAAATTCTACTTGAAATTAATCAAATGGCAAAAGAAAAGAGATCTAAAGATGCTGCAGATCTACTGAAATTGTGTGTCAAGAAGCAGATAAATCTTTCAGTAAGCTTTCTTGTGTACATTGTGAAATTGTTCTCTAGAATTGGTGAGAAGCAAGGTTTGGAGGTGGCTATTGAACAGTTGAGAATATCAGATAATGACTTATACGAAAAAGAGAATGGTTTCAAACATTACACTGCCCAGTCCTCCTGGATGCAAGGTAATTTTGTTCACTCTACTCGAACATTCATGGAAATTTTAGAAGTAAATAAGTGCTTTAGTCCCAGTGAAAAATTAGTGCTGCAGACTATCATCTCAGATTCAATATCCACTAGAGGAGAAGCAGCGTTGTTCATCATGAAGGAATTTGTTGAAGACATTTCTAAAACCCACGGTGACTACTTTCCTATGGTGATGTTTTGGCAGCATTTGTTTGAAAGTGAATGGTTTGCCGATCAACAGTTGTCCAAAGAACTTTTGAAGGGCAACCAAAAACTTTTAGATCATCTTCATTGGATTATCCCAATGTGGAGTTACCGGCTGTTGAAGAATCATAAAACTGACGTTGTATTCAGGCTTTGTCAAGTTCTGTTAGAATACAACCATATTGACTGTTACTCATTAGTATTGCATCATCTCTTCGATTATTATTGTGAGTACTTCTTACAAATAATAACTCCTAATATTAGCTGCATAATTAGCGTAATATTATAATATCAGTAGTCACTCGGTGAGAGCGGTTGCTAAGTAATCATGTGCTTAAGTAAAAAACATTCAAGACTGCTCTTGGATGGGTGACCGACACAAAAAATAAGGCGAGGTGGAACCTACCCGTAAGGTTCTCTCCACCGATAAAAAGCCATACGACAAAAAAAGCGTAATATTAGTAAATAATTCCTAAGTGGGAATTCCTGACAATCAAGAAACTTACACATGTAAACATGTAAAATATTATATGTTTCAATGATCAAGATTATCAAGAACGATTGGCAAATAGAATCTAATTTTCACTAATTGAGTTATATATGAAAAATGGATTATTCTATTTTGAAATAACTAGAAAAAATTTGTTTAAATGGACCATTTTCCAAACAATCTCCGGGTGTGTGCCCCTAAAGCAATAGAATATATTGAAAAAAATCATCTCCAATGAGCTATCCTTGATGATCTTACATAACAAGAGTAACATCAATATTTGCTTGAAATACTCCAGGACATCTTCTTTAACCAATCGGACCAGTTTTCTAATCACAACCAGCCTAAAAATATTGATATAAAATGATATGGTCTCTAGTGTCTGATTTTCTCTGAAATCGCAGGCCCTGTGAATTTGGTCTCATTGTCTGCAAACATGTTGAGTAGGCCCTATGGTGAAGACAATTTGAAAAGACACTTTTCAATTAAGTGGTAAAATTTTAAATTTTAAGTATTGTAGGATGCGTTTAGCTTCTTGGTTATAGATAAAGTCTACATGGATAGAGGTTTTCATTATATCAGATATTCGCTTTATGCCATTACCAAACTTTTTCTAATTCTCTGCATTGTTAAGTACCATCTTTCTAATATTCTAATTATGTCATTTTTGCTGTTTCAGGTAACAGAGGAGATGTCAAAAAATGTACGACAATTATGAAAAACGCTTTAGATTTGAACATAACTATGAAAGAGGTCCAGCAGAAACGATTTCTAATTCTTCTAACCACTGGAAAGCCAGACAGTATTAGTGAGACGAGTGAAACAAAAAGTAGTAAGATGAAAATTGATCTACACTTCTAATTATACCTAATCAAATAGTTCTGAACTATAAGTAACTTTTCGGTTAGACCTCTACCGCCTACTAGAAAGCAATTCAATAATAAATTGAAGTAACAATTTCTATTGAAAGAATTGAATGTTATTTTTTATAGAAAGTGTTTGTTATCTTATTAAATATTACTTTATAATATCCAACTAGTTTTCTTCAACTTACATGGGAATGATTATAAAAATTTGTTTACAGATAAAATAAATTTATTCTTCAATTTTTTCAATTTGCTCTCAAATCATAATTTAGAAATTTTATTGCTGACAATATTATAGTAAAAAATTACTCATTGTCATAGCAGTGTTAGTGTTTGGAAATCAAATACAAATCGTTTGCGAATTTTTTTAATTTCAACTCCTTTAGATTTTCAAGTACTGAGAATTTATATGAGACTGTAAATTGCCACTATTCCGACTGATTTATCAGAATACAGCCGAAAACTAATAAATTTAGTCGCAAATAAAAGTTTTGCTTTTAAAGAATCATATCTGATTTGATCATCAAAAGTGAAGTCTCATCATCATCATCATCCTTCCCAAGCTAAAGAGCTTATGAGGGCATCACAGCAAAAAGTGTAGAAATATTATTTAGTACTGATTAAGTCTAAGTAATGACACCTATGACTGGGTGTGTGTATAAAAAAATTAACCAAATAATTGACCATAAGTTTTTTTAATATGATAAGAATTAAGGATTTAGAATATCATAAGAATGCAATAAATAAAACAACCAACAGAAAACTGTACACCAAAATACATAGAACAATAACAGCCTTAACAGGGCAATAGTCTCATTTGCTTATTAGTATTGTGGTAGGTATTCAAGATAAATAGAAATAGTATTATAGTAGATGTTGTCTCAAACACGAAGATTTTAACACTCAGTTGATCCTAGATTGATGATGTAACAAATCCAACTAGAAAAATAATCTCCGTTTAAACTGAGTTACGCAAGCAAAACAATAGTTTAAACTTGGTTTAAAGATGATACGACATTTTTAATTTTCGTTAGTTGAACTCATTTTAAACGAAGATTGTCCACACGTGCCTTATTAAATAAATTTTAGTAGACTGATATCATGACTGTGATAAATTCATTCAATAGTGAAGACAGTTGTAAAATAAATATAAATACTCTGTGAGTGACTGTTCCAATAGGAGAACGGCGATGAAATCATTGAATAAATAACAGTATATCATCAATAAAGGCATTAAAGCTGTTGTGGAATGAGTTATTAGCGTGGCTATATGGAGTGCATTAGAAGCATAGTTTCTGGTCTAAGAATTGAGTCGGTTTTGGTGGTGGGCTCTTCTAGCCAATTGAATAGCAGAATAATGGTGGGCACAAAATGTAGATCGATCAGAGTCTTCTCAAATTCAGCTTCTGACAATTTTTGGCCGGTTGGAGAATGCAGAACAAACGCCCCATCTTCTGAAGCCAAATTCTCCTTGATGAAATCGTAGACTGTAACGAGTTGCTCATAAACTCCAAACGTGCCCTGCAAATACAACATCGTACTGAATTATTGAAAAGTTTTAAGTTCAATATTTATCAATAGTTAAATAGTTGAGAGATGATTTGAAGTAATTGTGATGGACATATTTACGCTCACATGGAGGTAGATTATATCAATGTTGGATCAACTCAGTGTTTAAATACAGAGTGTCCCAAAATCGCTAATTCTTGCCAACGCTTACGATTCCAAGCATAATCAGTACATGGAAGACTAGCGATTCGGACAATAACATAAGGCTAGGCGTACACCGGTTAGTCAAGACAAGACAAGATTAGTCACGTTTAGTGACGGTACTTCACATAGTTGCTTATGAAGCAACACACACCGATATGAAACTTCAAAATCATACCTTTCAAATGAAATAGGTCCCAGTACGCTATTAACCATACCGCCTGAATAGCGCGCATTTCAAATCAGGTAGTTTTTGTGCCGGACCCTATATATCTACCACAACACAAATAAATGAATGGAGATAATGCTCCATTCATTTCAATAAAAAATAAAAGGAAAAGCCAACAGACGTTGAAGTTGGAACTACGTACAGTGGATCAAACAAAACGATGAATAACTTTTCAAGACCTTTGCACAGGATCAAATTTCTCATAAAATTCAATCCAATAAAATAACCTTGAACTGGGCATCTGACTTGTAGGATACCAACACACTAGACTGCAAGTTAGTCTATTATCTCGGGCACAAATGCATTATCTTCATGTGTACTGTGAAGGTACATCACAAGTCAGCTGTTCAATTAGAGTTTATTTTGATTGATGAAATATTATTTTGATAGTGTACAAATTCCCCAAGAAAATATTGCCAAGACGTTCAAAACGAAATAACATAAGCTTAAAAACATATTCAAACATATTTCACGAGATAACATATTCACTTAAAATACCTACTTGTATGAAAATGCCATCCGGGAATTTTATTCTTATTAGAGAGTACTTGTACTTCTTCAGCTCTCTTTGCTCTTCCCGTTCTCGCATAGCTTTTGTTTTCAGCATCAAAGACTCTTCCAATTTTTCTGACCTAGAAAAATGAAAATAATAACAAAATTATCAATTAGAACTACTTAGGGGAACAACTTATTATCAGTTCGATTTATTCAAGGGAATTGTAATTCCCCTTGAATTTCAACTACGGGGTCTAGATTGCTGTGATACCCCATGTCCACACTTGGTCGATTTTTGTGACGCATGCGGTACAGCATTCGTTTTTCCGCCTTATTTTAAAAGGATGCGTAAAGCGCAAAATGAAAAGCATGACGAAACAAAAATCGACCAAGTGTGGGCACATAGCTATTGAGGGCTCTATCGGATCGAGAATTTGTTCATGGAACGGGCACATAATAATCTAAAAAGCAAATCGATCTAAAAAGCAGTCGTTGAATTGATACCTTATCACAATTGACCTTACCCATGCACAAGCCTAGAGCACATATGAGCTTCGCTCTCGAAAAATTTATTGTATTTTTGTACCAAAAACGGTCAAATCAACAATTCTATATATTTTTTGGGTATCCCTTACTTCCATGCTACAACAGAAAGCAATCCTCAAAACAAATGTGAGTTAGTGCTCTCATTTGCCCACTTAAGAGATGGGGTTATCATAATTTCATTCAAAAATATATTAGAAGCTTACATTTCCATGTAAGTGCTTCAGATTATAATGTAATTACTCTGCTCTCTGCAGAATACACAACCATCTGTAATCCACTAGATAGAATGTCTATTTTGTCTATCAGATCCCCAAAAGAATGTCTTTATTTTGTCTATAAGGTCCCCAATGGAATGTCTTCATTTTGTCTATGAGGTCCCCGAAAGAATGTCTTTATTTTCTCTATACGGTCCCCAATAGAATGTCTTTATTTTGTTTATAAGATACCCAATAGGACTAGAATGTAGATAGATAGAAATTTGCCTTCAAAATCTTCAATAACCGCTACGATGGCAATTAATAATGCTGGGTTGAGTGATATATCTACCTAGATTGGTGTTCTTTCTTTAGTTCTTCAGGGGATAGTGTGAAAAAGTCAGGTGGCAAATTGACTCTTTGGACTCCCTCGGAAGGCAACAACACTTTCAGATTACGGTCAAGTTCCAGGCCAATTGATTCTGCACTGCGTAACGCATCCATCAACATCTTCAACAAACAAATCAATTACAATTAATTATAGCATAGATTGTGTTGGGTTGTGAAAATAGAATAAATCGTATCTAATCAACTACAAGAACATTAAAAATACCTTATTTATTACACTAATGTTAATTCAATGATAAGATTGATTCAGCAAAGTGAAAACCCCACATTTATTACACTAATGCTAATTCAATCTTCTTCTTCTTTGACATTGCCATTTTCCATTTACTAATGCTAATTCAATAATAAAATTAAATTGTTTTAATACATACAAGGGTTAAACACACGTTAAATACAATTTTAAAACAAGCTTTATCTTCTGGGCCCAGAATGGAATCGAGTAAGTTGAAGGGGTCTCAATGCTCATTGATATTTAATTCATTAAGTTCTTATTATGCATGCATGATAAACCTAATGTGTTAATGAATCTTTGAAGAGAGGAAGAGGGAGAGATAGATGGAGAAAGTGAGTGAGGGATCAAGGAGAACCATTACTCAGAATGTAAAACAATACCGTAAATATTTTTGAAGTTTTTAGTAATCTTATTCTGGAGTTTTTAACAAAGGAAGAACACAATAAATTGCAACAATTATTATAGCTTCATGACTAAAACTGGGCGTAGTTGTAGTGAGTCGTTATAAATTTCCACATTCTTATACACTTTTTAAATGTTACTTTAGCACTAGGCTACTATTAAATAATAGGATTCAATCATAAATAGAAAATTTTGCGGGTTGCGAAGTTAGATAGTCGGATTGTCATGTGAATAAAATTGGGAACACTGCAAATCTAACAATCCAGGAAAACAGAGACTGCATAATAATTATTATACAATAATTATACATTATAATTATTATACATTCTCTGTATCCAGGAGTAATTTCGTCAATATAGAGGCATGAAAGGATGTAGACACGTCTCAAGTAACTTTTCATAGGATTTTTCTTTGCAATATTAAATTTTGATGATGCGGTCATGCCCGATTGTGAGACCAGCATTTCCTGAGCACCAGTGCCTTTGAAAACAAGGAATTCATCGAAAATTCCAAGAAATTTTTAGTTTTGAGAGCTTGTGGCAATGAAAACGGATTCTGGCTGTAGTCATTGGAAGTTGAATCACATGAGAAATGTAACATCGAATAAGATGATTTTCCAATTAATATTGACAAAATCTACTCAATAAGAGCTATTACTCAATAATTAGTCATTATTCCAATGATGATCAAGTGGAGAAGAATGATTTAAAAGAATTTGAGCATTTGCTACTACTTACATTGAAATTTTCAACATCAATCTTCTCTTCGGGAAGTACAAGAAACTCATCCTGAGTATCTTGAAAAGGCAGCGTCTCACGTTGAAACCCAGCAGCCAACAGAAATTCCAGGGCCCCTTCTATGTGCTTCACTTTCTCCATATAAATTTTATTTGACATACGAATTTTGCGATACTTCTCCTCACTTGGATTACTAATTATATTTTCAAGGTATTTACATATTGTTTCTATACACTGTCCAACCTGAAAAAATGGTGATCCAGAAAATAAGTAACTGAAGCAACATTTGAAAAAGGAATGCGATACAAATATAAGTAAGTAAGAATGTTATATAGCAGTTTGGTCATATGATCTTCCACTCTATACAAACAAATACTGACTGGTGTGTATTGCCCTATTTGTTTGTATAGAGTGGAAGATCATATGACCAAACTGCTGCCAATAACCTACACGTCTACTGGTATCGCGAAATCGCGCCTTTAGATTAAGATCCAGAAATTCCACTTTATTGTTACGGCTTAACATTTTGTCAGGTGCTTATTCTTAATATTAATTGTATTAGCAAAATTCTAAGCCAAATCACAAGATAAAAACTAAATTTTAAACCTCAGATAAAACGAGACTTTTATAAATTTCAGTGACAACAAATGAAAAAAAAAGACTTTATTATACTTTACACTCTGGATGAAAAATCTATTAATTGTATCACGCTTCATAGCTCTGAAATATAGAAGAAGTTTTTAAATATGTTTAGCACACTAAAAACTTGATCAATTTACCTCTAAATGAAAGTGATGAACAGAACATGAAAATAATTTTATCTCACATTATTGGCCTCTGACTATGTGTACTCTATTCGAGTAGAGCAGAAAAAAACGCGTAACACTAAAAATATTTAGAAAATTCCGGTATAAGAAATACGTTTCCTGAATAATCATTTATTATAGATATGAATATTGTACGAACATTTTCTCAGAAATAAGGAGAAGAAAGATATAAAACTGAGAATTATAATAATAATTTTTAATTGAACGGAGAAAATATTAAATTATTAGATTTCAGAGGATGGTTTTGATTCGATCTTCAATCAAATGTTGGGGTGTGATTTATTCTGAATTGAATTTGAGATTTGATATGTATAATTGAATAATTCAAGAATTACCTTTTCTTTACTTCTATTACAAGAGTGAATAATAAGACACGATGTGAGTCCTCGTTCTGCTTCTAGTTGTTCATACAGAAATTCCTTTATTTTCACTCTCCATTCATCTTTTGATAGGATTTCAGGACCTGATGAAAAAAATACAATAGACATTAATTTATAAAATGAAATTGAACTATTAAAAAATAGATTAAAAAGAGTTGATGTTCAATTTAATTTTTTCAAACGCTCAACCATATTCTTCATAAACTTTGAAAAGTAGATAAACTTATTGAAGAACAGTAATTTTATGTTTATTCAGCGACCGATTCTATAAAAAAGAAGTTTACTCAATGGAAATTCCCAAAATTCTACTTTACTGTTTCTGCAATGTGATTATTAGAACCTTATGTAAGATTTTCAGAAAGATTTATGATCAAGTTAGAGAAGGAGAGGATGTAGCAGAAGATCAAATTCAGAGCTAGAATCTGATAAAAAGTTCTAATATTAAGGTAAAGGTTTGTAATATTAAGATAAGGGCTCAACGACTCAGATGGTTTGGACATATCTGTAGAATAAATGAAAAAAGAATACCTGAAATAATATCCAAGGAGAAGCTACACTCAAGAAGAAAGAAAGGAAGACCAAAGAGCTTTACGAAGTGAAGGATGATCTTCGAAAAATGGGGTTTAAAGTTGTTAAGCTTGGTGGAATACCGATAAGCTTGAGAGGCTGTGGTGGAGGCGGCCAAAGCCCATATTGAGCTGTAGAGCTAATAATATATAAAAATAGAGCCGTATGTAAGTGATAAAAAGCTCTATATAAAAATAGAGCCTTAATTAAGTGATAAAAAGATCTAGTTCGGAAAAATAAGATTATTCTTGACAAAAGGTCTAATCTCAAATAGCCTACCTTGGTTACACGTTTCCAGTCGATTAGCGCCCAGTTTTCAGTGTTATTTCTAAAAAGTCAGTTACAACAACACGATTTTTTCTTTAAAATGGTATTATAACTGACATGTGAGTAATATGACATCATTAATAAAATTTATTATGGACTATTCATGAATTCTCATAAACAAGTCGATGGTCAACGACTAGATTGGTTTACGCTATTATATGCACATGGAATTATAAACAATTGAAAGTCCATTATAAACCATTTAGTCCATACTCGTCTAATTTAACTTATAATACCATTTTGAGAGAAAAATTTGCATTCCCGTACCTGAAGTTTAGGAAATAACCCTGAGAAATAGTCGTCTAGCAACGTTTAATGAAGGCAATAAGTAGCATTTGGCTCACCAATCAATGGACATTTGAAGTAGACGCCTTGCACAGCAAGAACCTGAGGAATCTCATCTTCATCTTCACGTCTTGTTTCTGGCAAAGACACATCAGCAGGCTTCCGTTCCATACTTTCACTTCTTTCGCTAGCCAATTTTTGGGCTTCCAGTTCTTTTTTCACCTGGGCTTGGATAGCGGCCAACGACCTGCAAAATGTATCAATGTTCGGTCTAAAAGTACACATCATCATTTGAATAATATGTAGGTTAAAATATATCGTCTGTAGAGCAGTATGTGGATTTCTCTTAATAAAGTTTATAAATTGAATAATATGGATGATTTATGAACATGTGAACATATGATTTATGATTAATTCAATTAATCACGTCAGTTCAGATTTCGGCAATTTATAAGAGAAGCTCATAAACTGCACTCTATAGAAGGGCAGTACATGGACTTCTGTGTTCAAGGTTATTAGGTTGTTAGTTACCTATCTAATAACCTTGAAACAGGTTTAGACAGATTTCTGCTATCTGGGCTTATGTGAATAAAAAAAAGAAAAATTTAATACCGGCACAGGGCTCTCTATGCTGCTACCTACTCTACCTACTAGCGAGGTTAGGATTCGCTTCAGACCAGTGCATAGCATAGAGAGCCTGTGCCGTCTCAGGATGTTCTGTTTGTTGGTACAGGGGCTGACAGTGCAACTGTACAGGCATCAGAGTGGTTTGCAGCAAATGGTATTCTCTTGAACCAGGCGAAGTCTCAGTCAGTTGTCTTTGGTTTCAGACCAAAGACAACTATGATAGTGGCTCCATGGTTACAAATAAAGTTTCTAGGGTTAATAGTTGACAGGGATCTATCGTGGGCCCCACATATTGATGCAGTCTTGGAGAGGCTGTCCAGAGTAAACTTCCCGTTGTTGGGTTTGATGTGGGGTGTTCCATTTGAGTATGTGAGACCCACTTATAATGCATTATTCCAGTCTGTCATAAATTATGGCCTAATTTTCTGGGGAGATGCCAAAAAGACTGGGGATGTGTTGCTTATGCAGAAAAGAGCTGTCAGAATTATGAGTAGAGCTGGTAGACTTGACCATTGTAAGCCAATCTTTGTTGCTAGGCATTATGACGGTGGTGAATCTGTACATTTATGGTAGCCTGGGTTTTACTCATAAATCTAAGAGAAAATACCAGATTAGATCAGAATTTCATGACTAGGCATAGGAATAACATTAAAATTCCATACGTTCGTTTGGAAAGGCTGCGATCCAGTCATTTGATAATATGGAAGCGTTTATTTAATAGATTGCCTCTTTGTACTAGGGACCTAGATCTCAGAGAGTTTAAAAGTTTAATATATAAGTGGCTCAGCAGGAATCCCTTTTATGATGTAAAATAATTTTTTCAACTACCAAAATCTAGCATACAACTTGAATTTCCTGCAACCGCTGAAACCGTGTAGGCAGTCTTGTTTTCACCAGTTGATTATCTATTATTCGTAAACTATTTTGACGTGATCGTATCAAGTATGCATATACATATGCCCAAAAAAATCAATAAAAATAGATGTCGTCAAGAATAAAGTGGAAGATAGAAATTGTTTGATTGTATTACAGTGAATACTGTAAAGATTGCAATATCTACTCGTATTCTTATTTAGGTTAAGATCCATAATTATTCATCAGCACGTTCTATGTACTACTTTGATGTTCAACATTGATAGGAGTACTCTACGTGAGAGATTAATTCTTCCTACAAAGTATTACACAGAAAATAATTTTGACATCAAGTATTAATGCTGACATTAAATTGTGTCTTATTTTATTATACGAAACGATTTTAGGTTGTGTGATACAGAGGAATTCAACTACATCTAATGAATGATATATATCATTTCACTCTAGATTCCAGAACATCTGAATCTTGTCTCTTCCAAAACATTTCTGAGAACAAAAATGGTATTCACCATTTTACTCTATTTCAGAACATTCATGAAAACGACTCAAATTTATAATTTCACTTTATTTCTGAACATTCATGAGAACACTGTTTTAGTTATTAAACTAATCTATTTTTTATGTTTTTCAGAAGAAAATTATTTGATTTGAGTCGAGCTCAGTTTTGTTTTCGTTATATCAGTTTTTATTTTGTTTTGAGTCGAGCAGGCAAAGTTTTCTTTTTGCTGGTGATGCCATTATATGACAGTAATTATTATTTTTTCAAGGAATATACGTAAACATAAATTTGAATTTAATTTGACATACGAATTATAAATTTATTTATATTGTTGTATGTTTTATTCTTTACTCTATGTCTATTATTTCATTTTATTCTATTTCCTTATTATTGATTTATTATGAAGTTATGAATTTCATTCTATTTATATTTTGTGATTTCAATTTTTTATGGCAAATAATTGATTTGATTTGATGATTTGTTCAATCTAACACCTGACTAACAATTAATAGACTGACATTAACCTGGTAGTCTAACATTGGTAGCTCACCTGTTCAAATTGACAGTGTCGGCCTTAGGAGGAGCTCCGCCGAGTCGTGCTAGCGCTGCAGCAGCCGCCTGCTTCGCTTCGTCCGACAGAGCAGCTCTGCTCGTCTGCGCAGCTGACTTCGACGTCTCCTTTGGCGCCGGCTTACTGTCAGTGAGCTTATGACCAGGGCCCGCCATCTTGAATTTCGCCTCCACCTTCTTCTTTTCAAAGAATTTTCTTATCTTGTCGGCCATTTTCAGCGATAATAACCTATCAGCTCGCCTATTAGATCCTTGGTGTATGCTCGTTTGGAAGCTTCAGCTGAGCCACACTCTTTCTTAGCTCTTCTATCACTTTGGTAGTTGCTGAAAAAAAAAAACAAGATAAAAAAACAGCAAATGGAATTCAAATTGGAGAAATAAATTTACTTGATTATTGGATATGAATTAGTACCTAGGATTGTTTTAAAATAACCAGGAACATTTAACAGCTGTAACTTAGTGTAGCTCATGCTAGATTTGTGAATTTTCGGCTCAAAATTATCAAATTAATTCCAATATTCTTGGAATTAGCAAACTTTTTAGTACTTTTACGGGTTTCAAATCAACTTTTTTAAATTCAAAATTACTCGCCTACAGTATTCCTGGGCCAGAAATTCGTGTATGAAAATACATAGCCTAACCTTGTCTTGGACTGCATCAAAATTCAGAAGAGAAATAGTACAGGATCAGGCCGCTCAGCCTAGTTTTTCTCTCCCAGATTATAATATTATGATTTATGTGTTTTAAATTAGCTCAATCTGTAACAAATGTAAATAGAGCCGAATATTTTCATTTCATTTTCTACAGATAAAGCTTAAAAGGCCTATTTGTCTTTGGCTTAATCTGTAACAAAACTTTGTAGAAATTAAATTTGAGCGCTAGCCATGAGTTCTTTCAAAATCAATCCGCATATTATAAATTTTAATATTAATTAAATTCCAATAGTAGGTAGGTACAATGAATAAAGGCAATTTAAAAAAGCCTAAGTTAAATCTTACCAGAAGTAATGTATGTTTAACAATTTTTAATTGTTCGCTGGTGATAACTACCTGTAGAGTGAAATCTGATAACTTACTGCTGAAAAATAAATAACTCAACGCAATACGTCAATGATAATTAAATATTCAAGTTACCTGGCTTCATAAACCTAGAATGGATTCGTGGGCCATGGACTCTCCAAAGGAAGAATATTGCAATAATAGTAGCGAAGAGGACGGCTAAAAAGCCTTTCAAAAGTTTCAATTGAAATTCATCAAATGAAAACCAAAGAACTAGATCTTTCAATTTTTCCAAAATCGACTGACTAGACCAATCTGCACCAACACCAACGTAAAATACTGATGTGTTTGAGGTTATATTGAAGAATTTTAAAACTTCATCCACATATTCGTATAAAATTTCAATTAAGGTTATATCATTCGTCGCACTTTCAGCTTGTGACTTCATCAGACATGACAGATAAGCAAGCACTGGATAATTTATAAGCGTTTCTCACAATATTATTTTATTATGAAAATAATTTCAAATGTCAACACAGCAGAAAAAATATTGAAAATCCACTCGAAGAATCCAGTCCAGCTGACTCCAAAAATTTTCTTTTTTCTTCAACAAGCTGTCATGCAGATGCTAAGAAATACAGAAGGCAGTGGAAATATTGATGATCTGCTGAATGAAATAGCTAAGTATCTCAAAATTCTTGTGAAATCGTTTAATACAATTCAACTTCCGATAAATCATAAATTTGAAAATTTGATAGATAATCTGTCATGAAAGATCTTTATATAGCTTTTTTGATCCATGCAATATGTTGGCAATGGGATCTTGACATTTTGTACCAACGACAGTTTGGTCTAACGTCATTCTGGTCCATTTTCTGGGACAAAATGTCGTTGCATGCAGCCGACATATTGGTCCAACTCAGGAATGTGGTACAGAATGTCGTTGGTACACATTGTCGGAAAATGAAGGAATATATTATTATATTGAACCAAAATGTCATCGCATGCAGCCGACATATTGGTCCAACTCTGTACAACCAGCTTTCACGGCGTCCAGCACCTATTTAGACCAGTTCTGGTGATACTGAAAGAGATGGAAGTTGAGCTATTTAGTAAGACCAGTTTCACGGCATCCTTCCTTAGCCTTGCATCATGGGTGGTTCCCCTCAGTTGCAGGCTGATACACAGTCAGCTACACCGTTGCGCACTATATACATCATGTTTTGGAGTGGGTAGCTGTTACTGCATTGCTTCATACAGAATGCCTAGGAGGCTAGGAGCATAGGGCTCTTATGGGTGCGTTAATTCATACCGTACCGAGGAAGTTTTAGTTCGTAATCAGTTATAAACAACCACATTTATTGCAATAAATCTACTGAAACTGGAACTTCCTCGTTATAAACGCAATCTAAGGTCCAATCAGACAGTAGAGATGTGACACGGACATAATATGATTGACTACGGTACTCTACACAAAGAAAAATGGTACAATTCAGAATGCACACAGAAGAGACGTGGCGCGGGCGGTCGTCTTTCCGCTTCTGTCACGACCGTTTGGTGTCTCTAGACTCTAGTGGCGTAGGTAAAGTGGCACGCCACCAATTGATCAAACGTATGTTAGAATTTTTCCAATTTGTCGGACGGCAAATTACTGTTTTTATAATGTTTCTATGGCAACAGAAAAATAAACAAAAACAAAATGCATTCCACTATTCAACTAGATTGTGACACAGAATGAAAAAGAAGAGACAGAAGGCTTACTGCATGTAGTAACTAGATATGCGATAAATATGCGATAAAATAGAATCTCTTCTATTCTGTGTTATGGTATCAGTTCTATCAATAAAAAATACATAACAATTTGAAATTAAATATAAATTTTTTTGAGATAGTTGAAAAATTTTCGTATCAATATGATAATCCAGAAAAAATAGCCCTCAATTTGATTGTATAATTTAAATAATTGAAAAAATTGTTATAATGCACACTGAACAGATATTGCTAAATTCTTCTTATTAGGTACCTAAAGTACATACGGTAGATACTGGACTTGAAATTCCAAATGGTGCTCAAATGGTGTGGAACATTTCTACTCTTCAATCTCCAATAGATATTTGCATGTTATACTTTTGAACAAAAAAGTTACACCTAATTAAAAAAATTGGAAAAATTCATTCATCAATTTGTAAGAAGTCCAGCAATCGATTCGAGTAAAATTTGTTTCTATAAATTGATCCTACGTCAGTTAAGCCTACATTATTATATTTCAATGGTTTCGGCTACTGGTGCTAGACAAAATATTGCCATTATTGTTGAGATCAATACTTTTCCAGTAAGAAAGATGAAAGTTGCTTTGATACATAATTAGTTATTTCCTTCAATAAACAGGTACGATGCATAAAATCACAATAAATAATAATGAATCTCATGGCTCTACTGATACTAGGGTGATAAAATAATAAAACAACATCTTCTGCAAATTTTATTGCACATCCCTCACATTTGGCTTTTTATTCACAAAGTTTTAAACATTTATCTACACAAAACACACTGGAAATTCTTGAACTATTATATTATTCCATGAAAGAGTATGTCATAACAACAATGTTGGTATAACAAAAATGATAAATTATTCAATATAAAGTATCAATAGGCTACTTTTTTTACTCGCCAAATCATTAAACTTTTCATAATAAAATATTTCTACAATAATATGGAAGGCAACAGAAAAAGCAAATAAAAATCCTATGAAAGGAAGTAAATTTGAATAGTTTCTTCCATTAATAACAAATTTGTAATACAATAATTGTTGAAAATAGGCTACTATAAAAATAATATCCAACTCACAGTCTCTAAATTTGAGAAAAATTTGGGAGCAAATATGTTACAATATTAATCAACTTTAAGAACTGATATATTATTGAATACAATATGACTATGGCTGTGTGTCATGAGTAGAACAGTTAATTTATTATCAATTTATAATTCAAACACTGCTTGAATTTTACATCCAATATTTTTTTGAAACCTATGACAAACATTATACCCTACGCTTTTCACTATTCATGATAACACTACGTCTAATAATTTCAAAATCTCATGTTATAATAATACAGCTATAGTATTTATAAACAATTTTATTCTTATTTACATTCTTCTCCTGTCATACGTTGTCTTACTAGATCTATAAACACTAGGAATACCTCTTTGAAAACGATTCTGACTATTTTATAAACGAAAAAGATCAGTATTCTTTTGATGTGTTGTTATTGGAAATGGGGTGGATGAGGAATCATGGTACTGTCTATGAGTACTGGAAACTATTTTTCTAGTACCGGTAACGATAAACAATTTATTGGTTTACTTTATTGAAAAAGTTATCTATTGGAAATTAATATGGGAGTCCGTAAAATAATCACAGTATTTTTAGTTACGGTATTATCAAATTACAGAACTAACAATATATATATTTTTGATAAAATTAATAATAATCCTGCTATTTCCTATTGATGAACAATCAATATGAATACAAAAGCCCATTCAATGTGAACAAAGTTTCAAACCCCTAAATTTACTGAAACAGAATGCCATTTTTCAAATGTACAGAATAGGCTCACTTTGAATTTTATTGAAAAGGTTTTGATTTGTAAAAATGGGCCTTCCATTATAATTGAGTATTTGCTCGCTTTCTTTGGGTCTTACTAAAATTGGAAAAGATTGGAATTCTCTCTCACATTCTGTTTCCTATATTATTAACCCATCGCTAAACATGAGTATTCATACACAGTATAAAATACTCCACATGAAGGAAGTATGAGGGTAATTCATTACGATTTATTCAATCTCAATTTTATAGTACAGAGTTCAAATTAAATTTGCAACAATGAATTTGGATAACTCTGTGAACTGTTCTCTCCAGAATAGATTCTGTCACTTATGTCCCGTCCCCACTTAATGCTATGTCTACTCAAACTTCAAAGCTCTCCGTATATTCCAGTAGCGTCATACTTTTAGAATAAAAGACAATAATTATTAGTTACATAAAATGCTCATTTGTACATTAGCTAGTACAGAATATTTTCTGTAACCCAGAAATAATAAATAATAGCAGCTAAGTGGAAATATATGTAATTTCTGAAATCATATCACTAATAATTTGAACATAATATCACCTACATTACTGTGATACTCTAAAGAATATTGATTTGAAAAATAAATACATTTTTGAGAATTGTTTGGGTCAAATCAGTGTATTCCAATAAATGGTTTAGAAAATACTGGTGAATGCACTGTTTTGGATAATTTCATGTTCTTATTTTTATACGACAATGTTTTTCATCTGGATATCTTTTAGGCTAGGCGTACACCGGTTGATCAAGACAAGACAAGACGAGATTAGTCACGTTCAGTCACAATACTTCACATAGTTGCTTATGAAGCAACACACACCGATTAGTCATTGGATCAGTGTGTGCTGCTTCATAAGCAAATATGTGAATTACTGTGACTAAACGTGACTAATCTCGTCTTGTCTTGTCTTGACTAACCGGTGTACGCCTAGCCTGAGCTGTGTTGCTTAAACTGCTAATTTTGATTGGATGATGAAGCTGATTGGTTGAATCAAACATCTCGATTATTGAAGCGACGTCACAAGGAAAATAAATGGAAAACATTAATATAAATTACTGCAATCATATTTACAATCTGACTTGAAATTATAAGTGCTATCACCTTATCTGTGAGAGTCATTTCCACTTAACCAAAGACAATGCAGGATTGAAATATATTGTCTTTGATCAAATTTAAGGATGAGGTGTCGTTTTCACTTAGTACATAAGAGCCTGACAGTATTTCAATATATTCAGATTTATCACAAAATAAGTTGTCATAAAGAAGGCTTAGGGCCGGTTCATGAGCTCGGGATTTAGCCAAGTCCTAGACTAAAACGGGTGGCTATCGTAGCATCGACAAACGTTTGTCTCGACAGGTTAGTGGGTTAGCAGCATAGAGAGCCCTTAGTACCTACATAGTGTCGAGGCTAACGTTTGTCGATGATACGGTGGCCACCCGATTTAGTAGTCTAGGAGTTGGCTAAACCCCAAGCTCATGAACCGGCCCTAGTGTAGGTAAGTAGCCTGGTTGGATTAAAAAAAATGAACACATAACAGATAATTATCTGGGAGAGACTTATTATGGGATGAGACTTATTGGTCATAGTTTGATAACTTTCCAACATTTTTGTATCAAGTAAACACATAACGCTGAACTTCTGGTTTCATATTAGTACCAGTTCACATTGAACAAGATCACAATTACTATTTACACGGGTGGGTAGCCGCTGTATTGGCTGAGGCTGAGTCACAGTGGGACATTTTCACCTGTGCTTGTCTAGGCTCGCTGACATAGTTGTGAACCGGCCTAGCAGCCAGTGGCGTGGCAGATGAAGTCGACATTGCTGTGAATCGGGGTTTCTCGACGAATCAATTGAGCGTATCTCCTCCCCCTGTGTCGTGGCCGTAAAATACTGGATCTGGACAAAAATACAACATTAAAATCATAAATTATAACTTCAACGTGCATTAGAAGAAACTACATAATAGTGTTCATGGTAAATAATTTACCTTTGGATTTTAAAAGAAAACTGATGATAAAAAGTTCAACCCTTTCTAAATTCAAAATAATTTATCAAGAGATCTTCATGTGAAATGAAGAAATTTCTATCACTTAATCACTATCAATAGCTGTTGTTCTTTGACTGCACAAAAATTACAGAATCATTTTACAATTACATGAATGGAGATTATGAATAGGGATTCAGCTACAAAAGCGTGATGCTGTAACTCAAAGAGCTTATTTAGAAAGATCTCTTCTGGATGAAACGTGGAAAACATTGACAATATCACACACCAAACTAGTTATAACAAGTGTCACAATACCATTAAAAGTGAGAGTGCTCCAAGCGACATGATGTGAAGACATAATATATTATCACAACCACTGTAGTAGGCCTACCTCCAGTTCTGAGCACTAAATTTCTAATAACTTTTGTAGAGCAAAGTAAAGTTCGTTGTCAAAACGATGTAGATCAATCAGGATTTTGCAAAGTTTAATGTACTGAAATGGATTTATAGAGTGGACAAGTTTCAGAATTTAGAATTCATCATGACAAATTAAGAATAAAATGAAGGAATGAAAGAATATTATTGTGACGTTTGAAATCATCACAATACCGGTAAATTTCTAGTCATTTCACAGTTTCTATCACTATTCTCATTGTTAGCAGATAGAATACATGTGTATGATAATTCAAAAATTTAGTTTAATTAACCTGTTTTATTTTTTTAAATGCAAAATGTGAACTAAGTCACTGAGAATCACTCAACTGTCAATCTCAATTGCAACATAAATACAAAATTATATAATAAAATTAACATAAAATTATACACAGTAAGATACAGATGATAACCCATGCCTACTAACTTTACAGAGTGAGAGAAATTTAGAAATATAGTTTCTGCTTGAAATGGATGATCTGAAAATTTTTTGAATGAGCTTTTTATGAACTTTTGTGTATCATCAATGTATAGTGATAATGATAATAATATTATTTGTAGAATCTCAATAAAAAGGAATAAGTCCACTACATGCATTCAAATTTGCTAATTTCACCAATATATTTGACACTCATGTCACTGTATGATATTATCATTCACAATTACATAGATCGCAGAGACATAGGTTTACAGATACTTGTATGAGCTTCTATTGCGCACTACAAATTTCCAGTTTGCATTTGAGAAGCCCGTCTTCTATTATGATTAAGATGTATCTTCTCCGAAATTGTAATTCTTTCAATCAATGGTGACTCTTTCCATGCACTCAGATTTTATAGTTTGAAATAATGAAAATAAGCTTCGCCACGAATCACTTTAGATTCATTAATGAACATTTTTGACAGTATGTTTATTATCTTATAATTATCAATAATTGTAATGATCATCATGATAATTATTAATGATAATCTTTGTAATAATATTTCGTGTAAAATCCTGTGAAGTTTTCTTCTATTTTTTATTTTTGTAAACACTGAGATTTACGAATATTGTACTACCTAATGTGTTGAGGCCATAATGCGCCTGGTAAACGGTGGATCCGTTGGTAGCCATGGATGTGGAAATGGTTGGCAGCACTGATGACGTCAGAGGCGAGCTCTGGTGGCCGTGACTGCCGAATCCACTCATCGATACACTGCTCTGGCTCAGTTGGCTGAGACCTATGTACAAAAAACATTTAACCTTGAAAAAATCTGTGAAAACACAGTACTCTATATACAGTAGTTTGCCAGCTTGATGAAAAATCCTCATTCCTCTTCAATCGTCTCTTCCTCCAATAAATTGACTTTTGTAATGTGAAAGTGAAAAATAAAGTCATTTATCTATCTATCTAAATTGGATTTCTAGATTTCTAGAGGGGTGATTGGAGGTAGGCATCAGATTGGGTGATTAAGGGTGCACCAGTCCGATTTTAGAACACTTTTTGGAGAGTGTAAATCTGAATGACTGTGTACTATCGATTCCCGTTCAGTCCTGCTTGTCTCTAATTTGTTGCGACAAAAATAATAATAATAATATTGTTGCGACAATATTCCATATAATCTTTTTATGTAGATATAGATATTGTTAATTTTATTGTTGAGCAATTTTATTTATCGTTAAGCAATGTTATAAACAAATAAATATGTACATCAGCGCACAAGCCTAGCTTTGCTGATGTATGCAGGTATTATTAAGAGTAATTTATTGTTAATATTATATGTGTATTATTTACTAGAAAATGTTGATGAATATTGTATTGTATTATTGTTGTGAATAAATAAATTGAAATTGAAAAAAATTGAAATTGAAATTCTTCATTCCCTATGTCCACACTTTGTCAGCTGCTGCTGCTGCTTCTGCACAAAAATCCGTCATATCGCATACTGTCATGTGATGAATGCATCATAGCGCATGCTGCATTGCATGCGGTGCAGCACATGAGGCATGCGGTGCAGCAAATGATGCATGAGGTGATGCGGTGCAGTATTAGATTATCCGTCAAATTTTAATTAGGATGCATGGAGCGCTAGACGAACAGCAAGACGAAAGTCGAAACGAAAATTGACCAAGTGTGGATATAGCTGCTATTGTGAGATAGTGTAAACGCAGCTCAAGTTTGTCTCGATTAGCAGTTTAAAACAAGACTTTAACATACTTAGGGCTGGTTCATGAGCTCGGGATTTAGCATAACGGGATTTAAGTCCTAGACTAAAACGGGTGGCCACCGTAGCATCGACAAACGTTAGCCTCAGAACTCTTAGGGCTCTCTATGCTGCTAACCCACTAACCTGTCGAGACAAACGTTTGTCGACAGATAGCCACATATTTTAGTCTAGGACTTGGCTAAATCCCGAGCTCATGAACAGGCCCTTACTATGTTATCAGCTATTGAAACTAGTCAATAATATTGATGGCACTGACCAGTGGTCATGGAAGTGACGCCGTGCCACCGGGTGTCGGCGGCGGCGGCCGAAGCGAACATGCTGGCCGTGGGACAGAGGCCGTCGGCCGTCATGGCGCCGAACGGAGGAAGGCCGTGCGACGGCAGCAGCGAGCCGCCGTGCCCCGTCCGGAACACGTTCGTCGTCTTCTTGCGCTTCTTCCACTTGGCGCGACGGTTCTGGAACCACACCTGTAATCACCATTCATCGATTATTCATCTGTTTTTGTTTTGTGATTTTTTTTTAAACAGGTCTTCACTCTATCTATAGCAGGATCCATTTAACTTGTCAGAAAACATATGATCGACAAGCAATATCACAATACTCAACCTACAAATGCTGAATCTCGCAGATTATTGAAAAGGTATTTTAAAAAGTTATTCTTTGAAAGGTATTCTTTAAAAAGGTATTTTAAAGACTTTAAAGGTCTTTAAGACTTTTAAGCCTTTTGATTATTGTGTCGAAATCAATGTTTAATTATTACCAAAACAGCTGATTTCTGACAAGTTAAAAGGATCCTGCTATACTTGTGTAATGCTTTCTCTATGATGATATGCAGTACTGTAATAATGGATTGAACGAGCAAAATGTAACATATTGAAGAACAATCCATCATTTAAGGATTACATAATCCCTAGAGGGAGTCTAACACAAAATATATTGTACTAAAGCAGTAGAATGATCTGGAAAATATAAAAAATATGAAAGAAAAGAGAGAGAAAAGATGTTTTGGAAAATTAAAATGGAAAAGAGAAGAATAAGAGTAGTAAAGGCAAATAATCGTTGAAAAAATAGAAAATAATGAAAAGTGTAAAAGGAAGAAACTTTTGTTTTGAAATTATTGTATCTGAACATAAATACAATACAATGGTTGGATGATTGAGTGGATTGATACAATACAATGAGTAGTTGAATAACCTCATTAAAACAAACTGTCTATTTGGAAATGTTATGTTAGTGATGAACTTGGTGTCTGATCGCAAAAATTTAATCTATCATCAGGGTCAGTTGGTGAAGAGAGACAAATCATGTCTGGAGTTAAACTTCATACTTCACCAATTTTTAATAGTTAGTAGGCCCTACGCCCTATCTGTAGAAGATTATTCTACTCCAGTATGTCTTGCCACAGCATGATGCTGTCAGCTCATAGGAGATAATAAAGTGTAGATCGAATGGAAAAGTAAATAGGTATAATGCAGCCTAATGTGAAATCAATGATAGATTAATATAGTGTATGCTGCATCCCACTACATTTGACAAAGAGAACCTAAAGACCCTGACGTTTTCACCCAAATTCAAATCGATCGACCATCGGTTTGATCGATTCCAGCTAATGCCGATAAAGTTTTCAATTGTCGGAAAATATGGGTAGGGGGAAATTGATGGAAGCTACAAAAGTAGTGACAGAAAGCTTGATGACAGAATGAACGATAGAAGCCGGCTAAGGACTAGACCGAGGTCCATTTTTAACTGTCTCTGTTCTGGCGGTACCCCATATGTTCGGTTCCCCTATTCCCCCGAGGGGGAGAAGGCAGAAAACAAAGAGAAGAGAGAGATGGAGTGAGTGATGGTGGTGTGGGAGAAATCCCCGCTTGAGCTGACTTAAATTAGGATAGCTGTGCGCACGGTCTGTACCGCACCCCCCACCTCAAACACCACAATAACCCCCCTCTTGGCAACCCCCGCACGCAGCAGTCCAAGTGAATCCCTGATATTGCTTTTTGATGCCGACCTACGGCTGTGTAATAAACATTAAATAAAAGTTTATACGCAGTTTAAATTGTCTTTCTCACCCTCCGATAAAAAACCCATGCAGAAAATGTCTGACACTCTCTTCACCCTCCACCAACATATTCTACGCTTTCTTCTCCCTCAGGATTCTAGAATAACAGTTTGAGGCACGGATGCTACGATCTGAGAAAATTGTTGAGTTTAAACTACAACACTGATGATGATTCCTTAAGCATTGAAACTTACTTATCCATAAAACTATTCAAGTAAGAAAAGGACTAAAACAATAAAAACTCTAGTTGGAACATGAAAGAGCTTTCAATTATTTTTTCCTATCCCACAACTCTCTACTGTTCAGTCTTCTTGTTTGATTATGTATCTGAATATTGTATTGGTATATTGTGTGTGTTATATTATAGGCTGCAAATAAGACTACATGCTATTTTATTATGTCAAAGTTGTCGAGATCTGAAAGAAGTACTATTCTATTTCATTAGAATTAACATACGAATATGCAGAATATTCTATATGAATTTTATTATAAAATAGAAATTCCTACAGTTCTTGTTTGAATGAGCTGCAAAATTGATAAAGTTTATGAAAATCTCTCTAATTTGAAGGATTTATGCAGCTTACAATATTTTCAATTCACAGTTTGATTCTTTTCTAGAATCAACTCATGATTTTTATCAACTTTAATCACTCAAAATTCTTTTGTTTAGGTTTATTCCACCATCATAAAGGTGAATGATAGAATGTTTTTTTTTTTTTGAAATTGAATAATCAAATAATTTCTAACTCATGTACGTTACAAGAAGCTTTTTCTAATACACTTTTGAACAACCCACGCTCTCGGCTCTAATGCACACAGCCTAGAATTGATTTACGAGTTCTGTTTTCAAAACTTGAAATTTATTATTTTTTACTTTGCACCATGCATATAACTTCCACTTTTCCACGTTAAAGTTTACTGCCGATCTTCTGGTTCATACCAATTTCAACAACGCCCCTAAAGGATCTACTTTATCTTTTCGCTCATCTCTTTTCTTCCCTCGTTCCATCATTTTTCCTCTTGCACTTTTCTTCACAAAATTTTCTTCGTTCTTTTACTAGCTGCTCTTCTCCTTCTGAGCTCTCTCATTTGCCTTTTCTTTCCTTTCTTAGCTTCTCACTCTATCTTTTCCTGAAAAATATCGTCTGATTTTCAAATTCCACAGCGCATCATAACTCAATGAGATCTGAATTAATTCCACATCATAATATAGGCTATAACTGTTTTGTTAAATTGTTCTGATTCTGGATTTAAGATACTTTGCCGGTTTGTCCTCTTGTGGGGTTTGTTTTGAAACTCTCGATTTCGACTTATAAATATTTGGGCTATAATACTTTCTAAGAAATTGACATGTATTAGATATCCATACTGTGTTTGATCGTTGCTTTGTATAAAGTTGATGGTCTTGCGGTGAGATGGTAGGACGATATTGACATGATAGCATAAATAGAATGATTGGTTGAAAATTATTATAATTTTTGAATATATTGGTGATATTTTTGGGTGCACACTAGCCAAATTAATCTACCATTCATGACGATAAGATTAGCTAGACTAGAAGACTCAGAATTATTTTCCACAGACTGAAGAATTTTCTTCACCCAATAGTGTAGCACGAATGACCTGCTAGTTCAGTTTAATACAAATAAAAATAAAATAAAATCATTATTTATTTACTCCGCAATGTACAATTGATACTTATTGGAAAAGAGTTATTAATAATTATGCCAGAAAAGAAAATTAATGATAATGTATAAAAAATAATACACGTATTCAAGTAAATGAATAATGAAAGTACCCTTCAACAACTATACACAACATACTAATATACACACACCATACTAACTCCGCACCATATAACGTCTCACAGTTGAAAACATAATCAAAATATCACAGCGTTCCACAAGGGTGGTGAGATAAGCTTCAAGACATTCCCGTTTTTCGTTTATAATCATAGCTTGTAAATCAAAGCTGAGCTGCAGCAAGTGAGTGGGGAAGGATTCCCTCGCTCCCGTTTTATAACTTTGTGTGAGTACATTTATGATGCGTATAATAATACATGGGTAGTCGCCACTGATTCAGCAAGTTAATAATGCATGTAAGCAGGCGGCAACAAGCAAATAAAAGAAGGAAAATAAGAGGAATATCTCACTAAGCCGCCAGGGGTGTTTATATAGCTAATATGCCTGCCCTTGTCTGTAGCCTCGCTATGTTTCGACACCGCACCGGTCTCCCCCATAGCAGGGACCGGCCGCTGGCTCACATACATCCACGATCTAATTACAGTGGCAAATCCCCGCAGGCCATAAATAATCGCCCAAGGCACCACTCACACTCTCTCGCTCTCTCTTATCACAATCCCCCCTCTCTTTCACTCACATTCTCAAAGCTATTCCCACTTCCTCACTCCCACTTCCATCCCTCACTCCCTCACAGACACCGTGATCGCGCTATCCGTGAGGTAGGCACACAATATTGTTCTGGTGGCGAACAATATTGTGTTGGTGCTCATCCTCTCCCTCATTTTCTTTACGTATTTTCCCTGATATCCATCTTTCCCTCTGCTTCTTTCCTAAACCGTGATGTCCTAAACATACCTCCTATCAACGCTGCTCTTGTCGTTGAAATTGCTTCGCATAACAGAAGAGGCATACACCATTCTTTTATTCAGTTATTCTAGAGTTTTTTATGTCATCAACAACAATCCACTATTCATGCATAGTAAATGGCGAATGATAGACATTACAATAAATAAATGTAAAATTACGCAGTGAAACAAGATTATAGTTATCACAATATATAAAATACTATTAAAAATACTAGTGTTAATTATACCAGTAGAAAAAAGTATGGATACTCAACTCAATATAAAATACACTATGCAGTGAAAGGAGATTTAAGATAGATATGATAGTTTGGTGGAAAAATTAATAAGAAATAGTGACACAGATTAGAAAAAGACACGAGATTAATAAAAGAGAACAAACATAAAAAAGCAAGAGAATAAATTGAGAGACAATGAAATAATCGAACAGAGCAAAGAGTGAGAACGACAAACCAATCACGAACCAGATCCAGATTTAGCCACACCTACAAGCTCCACCCACTTTTCCTGCTATGTAACCGATGTAATTCTGAATTCTGCCGATAGATGGCAGAAGTTACTGGGTGATGTTCAATTTTTTCTTCAACTTTTCATGTGGATCGCATTATTAACTGGCCTAAAAACTTATTCTTGTTCTAATGAATGATAACAGATTCTTGTGATTCCATTGAACTTGTAATACTGTTGAATTCATATAAAAAAAAAACTCAAATTTTGATTAAAGTTTTGTTTTGCGAATTTCATATTTGTTCAAGAACTGGTCACTTTGTCTACTTTTCAATATTCATTTATAAATTCGTTTGAGCACAAACTTGGGATATAGTCATGCAATATACCTTTTATGTGGCTTGATCAATATTCTGTGAACAATAAGCTATCGCTTTACCAAAACTCGGCTTAAAAATTTTGGCTTTTCACACAACTGCACCTAAACTCAATTCAGTTCCAACAAAGGTCTTACCTTAAAAAAGTCTAAGAATGAGTTAGATATTGCACTGTCATTGTAATTATTAATATATGCACGTATTGAGTAATACAAAAAGTAAAAAATCTTTGCTATTCTAATATGGAGTTCATCTTACTGTAGCAAAGAAACAAAGTAGCGCTTTGCGCTGCACAGGATAAACTCGCATTGATTGTTAGTCATACATATATGATTGTTAGGTTATATGATTGATTATATGATTAGGTTTTAATATGTTAGTCATACATATATGATTGACTTTCCACAATGAATGACTGCTATTGGCCTAGATAAGCCACTATTATTAAACAATAACTACGGTTTACAACAGAAAATTTTTATTCGGAGTGACTCGCTATGTCTAACTTGCTTGAAGTATGTTTATGTGTATCAATCTCAATACAAACAACTTGATGATATTTCACATTATAATGGAGGGAATAATGATTGCAAAAAAATGATAAGGAAACTCATAAATCACTAGAAATTATATTGCACTTCAATAATTAGAAGTGTATTAAACTTCAACTTGAAAAGCTAAAAATGAAGTAAGACGTATTTCTTTCCTAAATTACACATTAGAACATTTGTTTACTCAGTGAACGGTAACCGGTAACCCTCTCACGATTCTAGAGAACCAATACGCTGTGTGTGTTCAGACATTTTCGCATAAACCGGTGAAGAACAAGTATGTTTACTTTAGAGCCATTAATATTCATGAGTTACACGTTTTTTCTATGAGAAGTTTTCAGTTGACGTGAGATGTGAGCGAAGTTCTTGTCACCTCTTTTTCACTTCCTCTTTTCTCAGAGAAAAAGTAATAATTTGAGAAAGGACAAAGAAGGAAGAGAAATAGCGGAAAGCAACAAGAAGTAGAAAAATAAGAATACAAATTTAGAGAAAGATGGGAAGTTAAATGGAGGATTATGGTCAGAGTTGAAGACAATGATACCGCATGAAATGCTTTTTCAAATCCTGTGAACTTTCGATATTACCAAATTCTAGTTTTCTTGACGATTCTGCTCTGGATTCAAAGATAATGCTATCTCGAGTAGGCTATTTTATAAAAAATGCTCAACAGGCCACAAATCTAGTAAGAATGTCCCAAACCAATAAAAACTGCTAAAGTTCACTCTTCACTAATCTGAAAGTTTGGATATGAAGTTTTCAACCATCAAACACATAGTTTCTAAACCCTATGAAGGAAACCCCTATAACTTCAATCCTATAAAGAAAAAATAGTTTTTAGTATTTCTAAATACTATTCACAAGGTCCACACTTTGTCGATTTTTAATGCTTGAGCATAATTATGCAGTATGCTTGAGTAGATCATAAAATCGACCAAGTATTGACGTAAGGAGTGACTGTTCAACCTTTTGCTGTTTTTACACGTTGACAGTGTTGATTTATTTATTGAAAATTTATGAATAATTTATAAGAATAATTGCTAATTATTTTAACATAATTCCACTTATAGCATTTATAAGGAGAAATAAGCCTTCCCATTGAGAACACTGAACACTATTCAACTGGCAACATTTAAACGCGGCATCAGACAACTGTAATCTGCAACTTTCACGAGGGTGAAAATTTAATATCGACTCAGCTTTCTAAAAATCTAATTTCGAACGAGATCCTGCTAATCCCTGCACAATCACGAATTGCTAAAAACTCCTGATCGATCAGTTATGATTATATCCTTGATCGTTTTGAATATTATTAGAACAGGGTTGAAACAGCTGTTCGCCGGTGATTACGGGCCGCGGCGTGGTGAAGGTGATTAAACGGTGCGAGTCTAATCAATCACCGGTGTCGATATATTGCATCCGACGGCGTGATCAGACCGTGGCCGGACCGTTAAAACTGTACACGTGTGATAGAAACAATAAGTTTATTTAATTTAAGGCGTGGTGCACACAGCACAACCCCGCTGTTTTTCTGCTGTTCTCGGCACACGACTCACAATATTGTGTGCTTGTGTGTGTTTACAAGACAATAACAAACAGGATTGAAGGCTTAGAGGGATGAAGACAGTTGGGGGTGGGGTGTTACCCCCTCCTCCTCCTCCTCAACTAGGGGCAGTTAGTCAGCGACTGTATATAAGGGGTGCGCGCTAATGCACTTGACTGATTCCTTGCCACCAATCTATTAATCCCCTAATGGCAGCATGATGCTAGCCAGTATTCATACACCAGCATATTAGGGCTACAAATCACGGCATGCTCTCTCGCCCTTGGTTGATGGGTGGAGGGGCCCTTTCTTTGCGTTTTATTAACTCTACTTAAACCTGACTGATGATTTCTCGGTTCAAGGTCACAATTTTAATATAAAACACTAAAAGATGTTGTCAATTCCACTGTTAATAAGATTCAATCAATAAGATTTAACAATTTTAAATCGTCATTGCAATGAATACTGAAAAAGGTTCTATCAACGATCTAAACGTTGACTCTACATTTTCTGTCATTGTTTGTAGCTATTTAGACGAAGTTGCCATATATAATAGAGTAAATTTAAACCTCCAATGGAATTATAGCTGCACATAAGAGATTTTTCAGAACTACTTCAATAGGATTCTTTATTGAATGAGGAACAATTAACTGATAATATTACAACAAAAAACTATTAAAAATAATGGACTGAGTGCGTAGAGAACAGATTCTATCAAAGGAACATACTGGAGATCGGATATAGTGAATTGTGCATAATTCATAATTTATACTGATAAGATTGACAAAAAATGTAACGGGAAACCCTAGTATTCAGAGTAACATAGGTACAAATCAAGTTGAAGGATATTGATTGAACAAAAGAACATTATTCAGGATTGAATATATTTACACTGTATTTGGATGGAGGAAGATAATGTGGAATGGCAACTTTTTGGCGACAGCTAGTAGAAGTATCTGTAGGATAGCTTGTAATAACAGTGACTGGTGTATAATCAACAGACGCTGCAATTCAAGTTGCTCGAAAACCTGGTAATGTACTGCTACAATAATAGAAACAGGAAGAGGAGAAAGCAACCGAAATAAAAATGGTGTATAATTTGACGCAGCGAGATTTATGTCAGTACTTTCAAACTAGAGATCTGGTTTCGCTGTATTTTAGCAAAAAATCTTTCTCTTGATTACTTCATCGGAGAAGTAGCCATAGTCATCTAACTGGAACTTGATGAATAAGTAAAGCATTAGACAACATTATGACTTTATATTCATCCTGTTAAGTCCTTTAATAATCCTCTAAACACCAATCCCTTTTTTAATATTGTTGAGCGATTATTTGGAGATCTATTTTTCACAACAAACAATACAACACAATAGAAAATAATTACACACGGAGAACCTAAGTAGCTAAGCATACAAAACTATTCAAATTTCCACATACTTCTTGGAAATGATGCTCAATGAAACATTCTGGATTGGCTTTGGCTACAATGTTGTGTTATGACTCAGACACTACACTGCGACAAATATCATGTGAGGCGTACCACTTCACAGTAAACAGGACAAAAATCCTCCTCACCCCTGGAAAATAACGCACCCATACTCATACAAACACAAATATTGCAAGTGAAACGCTGCGTGCTTGTGCGTTGGTGAATTTGCGTCGTGGTTGAAACATTGCTGGTGGGGGGGGGGATCAAAAAGAGCTCACAACACCCATATAGAGAAAGAGGTCCCATAGGTGCAGATGCTGGTGGGAGGGGGGGTATGGGGGAAATGGGTGAGAGGGTAAAAGCATTCATCTGTTGACTTTGTGCGCCTATATCTATAATGAATAAGGTCGTCTCTGGAAGCCAGTGCTGTTGCTGAGAGTGTGGGGGTCTCTCTGAGTTATGGGGTCCCTGGGGGACGCGATCAACACCGGTTATCCATTGCTACCCCTCTTCCCCTCGCACCCTTCCTGATAAATTATCCACACTGCATTAACACACGCCCTCGCTCCATCTCCCTCTTTTCTTCACACCGATATCAAACAGCTATCCTTCTTCCCTTATGCTCTTTCAATAGGACAGTGATAGTCCCTCACCGATAACTTCTGGGGCCTCTTTCTCAATAAATACAACCACACATTAGATGCTGCTGGCATGATCGCACATAGCAACAGAAGGCCGAGGTCATAAGCCCACGTCATGCATCATGAGCAGTCACATGTCGTTCCTGCTTTTCCCTTGCCTATCGCCTTGCCCATGTTATGAACTTTGCTGCCACCGCATGGTTTAAATTATACAGTATTAATCGATTACTGCAAAACAGATTGGGACTCGCGTAACATCCAGTGATAATTCAACTAATATTTGTAGTCTATCGGGTATTGCGATGATGAACTGGGTAGAGTCGCAAGAGCAGAATAGATTAAATAGTATGACTGCCTTTATTTCTGTGGACTGATGGAGAAGATACTGATAGTGTATACAATGACACTTAGGCCCTAGCTATATTCTACTGTTTTGTGTTTTGCGTTTTCTATTTTGCACATATATTTTTTATTTCTTATAGCAATAGATTGAATCAATGAATTCATTCTTGAAGAGGGTTTGGAAGACCTAAATAGTCTGTTGAATTCATGTCATTTCTAAGTTTGCTACAAAAAATTAATAGATATTGATCCATGTATAGTCTCCTACCATATTAAAATAATTCACACATTCCAGAAAGCCCACTTCCTTATGCCCGACAAAACACATCAATACTCAATTATCATCTCAATTTCGCTATTCAAAATTGATTGTTTCTACAGATATTTTCTATATTATTTCCCCGCCCCCATTTCAAGTGTTTACTGCTAGTATCACTACCAATTTAATTTTCAAACACGTTTCAATTTTTTTTATTAAATATGATTTCTTCTGACCTCTATTGTCACTTAAGGTTTTCAATCTATTGTTTCTGAATTTGTAACATTATTTTGGGAAACTGATCCAATTAAGTGTTTTCAAAAATAGATTTGTTCTGCTGGCTACATTGTCACTTTCATCATGATGTGATGTGAGCCTATGTGTGTAATGCAGCCTAGCCGTCCAAGCGATTTACATTGTGTGCAAGACCCATTATGCTCTACATGAAACTTGGTGTAATGTGAAGTGTCATGTATGGAAATAGAACATTATTCGCGGAACCGAACTGGCATGATTCAGTCCCAACTCATATTAACTGTCATTTTATGACTGACATTTTGTTATTTCTGAAAACTATTCGATGCAATTTAACCCCGTAGATCACACGATCTACACGAACGCTTTACACAAAGAATCAAAACAGGCATTTTAATATGCTGATACAGTACGTACATAACAAGCTTGTTTTGGATAGGCTTAACATGAGGGACACAATTATTGATAAACGCGTTCACTGTCACATAGTCAAAGTAGCATGTATGTTGAGTTGTAATTCGGTTGTGCTTGTTCATACAATGTATGAAGACTATGTTACATATTATTGTTACAAAATAGTATTGTAATAACAAACTTACGTATTGATGAATAATTTAATCACTCGATATTCAATTGGAAAAAATTTAAACAAATTGGAACAATTTTTGGAACAAATTCTTCTTCTTCCCCTCTCTTCTTCACTATTTTCTTCTTCTTCTTCTTCATTCTTCTTCTTCTTCTTCTTCTTCTTCTTCTTCTTCTTCTTCTTCTTCTTCTTCTTCTTCTTCTTCTTCTTCTTTTTCTTCTTCTTCTTTCCCTTCCCTCTGCTTTTTCTTCTTCACTTCTCTTATTGGTTTTCTTCCTCAATTATTAATCTTAGAAAGTTTTAACATCTAGCCTATATAATTTACTGCACCTATGTGGTGGCATTACGTACTGTCAAGACTTATTACACACGTTTTCTATATGAGAACAACAAATTGAATGTTATTTACCGGTAGTGATAGAGTTAGAGATAGAGCCGTTCAGCTGGATTCCTCATTGATAGACTACATTTGACACAGTTTATGCTTCCTAAGAAGAAAGTACCTTCAATATTTCAATAATCGGGAATCCAAAGTTATAAGAATCCAGTAAGTTCTTCTCAATATTTTCATTAAATTTGTTGAGTTGATATTAGCAATAATTGGCAAGATGATTGTTGTTAAAATTTAGTAGAGAGCTGAGTAGAAACTCACTGAAATTTAGCAATCCATTATCAACCACAAACGGTCAGTTGCATGAAAATCAATTTGAATTTAACCGCCGTAAAATGATATCATCTTAGCCCCTGCGCCCACTAAGCAACTGCTATCTGATTTCAATCAGCAACCCAGCGTTGCCAGATGACTTTGGCTGATAGGTTATACTACCCGATTACCCGAAAAACAGCCAAATGTCATCTGGCAACATTGGGTTGCTGACTGAAATCAGATAGCAGTTGCGAAGTGGGCGCAGGGGCTAACGGAACTGATAGAACGAGAACCAACGAACGAGACTGACAACGCAATGTTGTTATTTTGAGTTGGTTAAATTCAATTTTATTTCCTTGTAACTGGCCGAAAGAAAAAAGAAAATGGCTTCTTGTGGTCTATTTCTAGTTTCGCTTCACAGTAAGCGGTTTTAGCGGTGATGTAAAACCATGTAATGTTCAATAATCTATTCTGTGATCATGAAATTTCTAGAGTGACCTTGTTCAGCAACCGAAGTTCATTACTGAGTGAGCTTGCCACTGGAACTTGTCATTTCATTTATTCATTTGTTCTGGCTGTATGGGATTCCCGATCACATAGTACTAAAAAGTATAAATAGAACCATAGACAACACTGTATTCAAACCGGACAACACTGATTCCCGATCACATAGTACTAAAAAGTATTAATAGAACCATAGACAATAACTGTATAGTTAGTCTATGATAGAACCTATTTTCGGATAGATCGGATATTTTCACTTGCTCAGATGATCAGTAATTTGAGGATCATGGAAAGAGAGACAGTAAATAGACAGTAGCGATAAATATTTTATCGTCAAAAGTGTTAGTAGTTAGAGCCAAATTATAAGAGCGGCATTGACGCGGGCGTCAATCGTATAATATGGCCCTTAATCTTCATCACTGCACACTGAAAATTTATTATAAGATGCTCATCATTGGAATTAGGATAAGCTACAGAGACTGCATATGTAAACTATGGAGAAATCTTCCACAATAGAATGATATCTATCAAAAATAGATAATATATCACTTGTTAACATCGCTCACTCGTGAGTATTATAGACTATAGAGGAAATGCAGGAAGCCACTTATTTCATGTTCAGTTGCAAGGAACAACTCTTGAAACAAAACCTTAGTGCTAGCTAGAGATTTTCCCAAAATCGTCTGCAATATTGTGAATCCTAGAAAATAAAACTAAAGCACAGTAACATATTTTGAGGAACAGGAAGAAGAAGAGTAAGAAAAATAATACCAAAAGGAGAAGAAAGCAATAAATCCTTCGCGTAGAGAGAAGCAGAGTCACAGGTTTTTGATAAGGGATGGAGAGGTGAACAATGACAAATTCTCTCAAAACTTGCGCATACTCACTCACAGGAGATGCCGAGGGTACATCAGAGCCAACATAGCCTTCTTAGAACGGCTTGGGGATGGGGGAGCAAACTGATATTTCTACTGAGAGGTGGAAAGAGGGTATATGATAAGGGTAGGCGGGGGAAAATGTGGGGAGGGGGTTGGAATGTCACAGGTAGCTCATTTTATCCGACGTAGCGTACGCTCACTCAGCTCAAGAAGAAATACTTTCATACTTCAGAGCACCGTGCTTTCTGATTCCTCTCCTTTCCTTCGCATCATCCGGGGTTTCACTACTTCAAGAAACCCCATCCCCCCACTCTTTCTCTTATTGCTTCTCTTCTTCGTGTACTCACTCTCTTCCCTAAGAGTCATCTTTTCCAAGAAATATTTCCTTTTATTAATGTTGGGACGCTGTGCAACGCTGGTTTATCTTTGAGCGCTTTGAAGCGGGAAAATATTCAGGGGTGCGTTTTTCTGTCGTCTGTGTGCTTGATTTTTATTCCAGTTGTTTTCTCTCTTCTTTCAAGTCTGAAAGCTATTGCTGTTGTCTTTATTGGCTTTCTTGCTTCGCCACCAAGCACCGCCCCTGCGATCGGTTGCTGAGCAACCGTTTCAAATATATTAGATTTCTATATCAATGCTCAAGTATAAAAAATTTCACATTGGAATGTAACAGTAACTGAAACACTTGAAACCACAGTTGCTGATTCGAAATTCCTTAGGACATGCTCTAATGAAACTGAATGGCTGATCTATCCAAGAAGAAGCTAGAGATAGCAAGAGAGCTTTCCTATTAAAAGCGAAGGATGGAAGCGTAAAAAATTTAGATTGCGAAAAAAACTTGCAATAAACAGATTTGATGTATTCTGTGGTCCCTCTGATGTATTCCTTTTAGTACAGTCGAATCGTAATTTTGACAGGGGAGTTGTGGGAAAGTTTTATGTTGACGGTATGTATTTGAGGACGATGAATCTGAATCACCGTAAAATGAAGGTGATGTTGCATTTTCTGATTCAGTCATTGGTTCGCATTGCATTGGCTTTGTTAAGATGACATCATTTTACGGCCGTTGAATTCAATTGGATCTTCGTGCAACTGGCACTTATTCTTCATCTCATCATCCTTTTTCTTCATATTCAGTATGTAGTTAGTTCTAGTTCTTTATTTTTTGTTGGAATTTTTTTCGTAGCCATGTGTAATTTTCCGTCAGTATTTCTCCATAGTTCTATTATTTTCCGTTATTTCTCCTTAGCTCTAAGTAATTTTCCATCAATCTTCTCAGTAGTACTGTAGATTTCCGTATTTTTTCCATCAATATCATGAGTAGTTCTGTAATTTTCCGTTGTTATTTTTCCATAGCTTTGTCTAATTTTCTTTTAGTATTTGTGAGTGGTTCTGTAATTTTCCGTTGTTACTTTTTCTTTAGCTCTGTGTAATTTTCCGTCAGTATTTTCCGCAGTTCAGTAATTTTCCTTTGTTATTACTCGTATTTTCATTATCTCTGTGTGATCTTTGGTTAACATTTTCCCATAGTCATCCTCTTTCTCCCCACCTTTTTCTCAATGCTCATTAGTTCATTGGAGCTGGAATCAGTAGCCTTCTATTCCTGTCCACCCTGGGATGACACTCTGTATCTTCTTTCATCAAGTTTTCGAGAACTTCTCCAAACCTTTTCATGTCGGGTATCCACACCTTCTCTCCCCGTGATAAACTTCTTAACGGTCTTGCTCTGTGTCGTTTGTCAAAATTTTGTTTTATTCATTAAATTTTATTTTATTTTTAAATTTTATCTCCAGTAGTTGAGTTTTATTGATTAGTAGGCTAGTATGAGTTTTATTGTTACGAGTGTCACTTTCTTCATTCATACCCTCTCCTCGCAGAAATAATAAATTGAATGAAAAATTAGATCACAGTTTATCATTTTGGAGATTTCTGTGAATTCTTCGGAAATTACAGTGATATGTGTAATGCTAATAATCAATTCACGATATCTGATGCACAATCAAGCACTCCTGGTGATTGCGATCCCAATTCCGTAACCGCATGGTAGTACTCCAAATAGCATCAAAAGGATTTTAATAGTGGGGGAACAGGCAACAAACCTAATAGCAAAAGGTTCCAACTCTAATCGTTGAGGATGATCGTATTGCCGTCGTTCGGGATTCCTATTGCCGGAATGAACTTTTAGCTGTTCCTGGTTTTGCCCGGGAAGAGGGGGCATTCGTTTTATTGGTAGTAAAGGGCTATTGATCAGGCAGTAGAAGCGAGGGTCCCCCTTTCCCCTTTCAACCACCTTACCCCCCCCCCCCACCAACTGACACCCCGTGGGGGGCCGAAGCGGCAACTTGAGTCTCTGCGGTTGCCTAGCAACGCCGTGCGTCCCGCTCATGCGCGCCAAAAAGAATTGCTGTTCACGAACGAAAGCGCGATTCCGAAATAAAGAAGAGCTCGACTGGAAAGAAGTGCGTGAGAGAGTGAGTGAATCGAGAAATGGGTGAGAGAATGAAACAAAAGAGAGTATATAATTATTGTTGAAGAGAATCTGAAAGATAATCTTTAAGAAACATGGCAACTTAGAGATAGAGTGTAAGTTAAACGATAATAATTATGGACAATATAATTATGCGGTGATTTTGAGTGATTCATAACAAGGTAACTAATAAGAGTTCGAATGAGAGTAGAAAAAAGTCGAGATACAGGACTATAAAACAGAGGTTGGAATAGTGACGCAGAAGTCTGGAAAAAAAATAGATTGATTGATATCTTTTGTGGAGGGTGGAGTTATTTGGAACCCTCTCAACTACTGCTGACTGACCAGGCAAAGGAGATATAAAAATGGCTGCCTTCCTTATTTTCGAGGAGGTCCAACGAGAAACACATTCCCTGTTTTTAATAAAAAATTATGAGAGCAGGAGAAATGAGAGAGAAAAAAAAGAGATTTGAAAAACGAAAAGATGAAAAATATTGATCATTGCCTGTTTATAGGCCTATAAAGTTTTGCCTGTAACTTATAGGCCTATAAGCCTAAACTCATAAACTAATTAGCCTAAAGTCGAAGTATCATCAGCTATTCAAGCCTAGGCTAGATTTTCTAGAGCTGGATTCCATGAAGAACATTGATTTCTCTCCATTCGTTGATTCGTTGCATTATCAAAATAATTACCATTATTGATTAAAAATGATTGATTATTAACAATATTGATCAATGTGTAGTAGCATTCACAATTGAAAGAATACTTGTTCTGACATTACGGATGTAGAATACCACATACGACCTTAAAGATCACAATATTGAAAATCTCATACAGTTAATCGATACTGCCGGCCTGCACAAAAAAAAATTAATATGATTTGATTAGGTCCCTAGGAAATTTCATGATGAGAAATAATTTCACTTTAAAGATGGAAGTAAATGAGATATTGCAACTATACAGTTGCTGTTAAATCATAATAATTAATTGGAATTTCGTCCAATTAATCATTATAATTTTACTTTAACTTCTAAATTAATAAAAGTCTACTTTTACTTTATTGAAAGAATCAATCCAGAAACTTATGATGAGAGGTAATATCAAAAAAGGATGAGCATAGAAATATCAAGAGAAAGAAGAAAAGACGAGAGAAAACAAGAAAAAGATTACTGTTGAAATGACGTTTTGATAAGTAATCACCATCCAAGATTACTAGACTAGATTTGTCTAGTAATCTTGATTACCGAAAGCGTTCAGCGTAGACGCCATTTTGACTTTTGAGTCGTGCTTGCTGTACTAGAGAGGGGAACATATTATGTAGCCCTGAAAGGAGATTGGGGGGTGAAGTCTCGCTTAACTCGCATTCAATTACATTTCCTCCTGACAATAACTCGAGTTACTCCTACAGAGCCTACTCCATCGCTCCTCTCTATCTTTTTGTCTTCAGTTTTCGTACGAGGACCTTGTTGTACTGCACATCTTACCTATTTATTAATTTATTTCTTAGACCTACACAGTGCACAGTGTACTGAATATAATTTTATATTGCCTTTTGAGGAAGTGAAGACTTTGAATTTAGTGTCGATTCTTGTATGCAATCAATAAAATCAATTGTATCAATACAATCAATACAAGTGCTTACATGAGTTTGCTGACTTATTTTTATTTGTCATTTCTAATTAATTTAAATTACATAATTATATTTCAAGTTGCTTTCCAAATCAAGTAGTACTTTCTCAATCCGCTTGCTTCTCTCAAATAATATACCATTTCTTCTTTTTTATGAATAAGATAATACCCCAATCTCATGAACTCAGTGGGTTCAATTACCAAACGCAGAGTACTATGTTTAATTATAAGAATATGGCTTGTTAGTGCTTAACTACTCGTATAAGTAGTTATAAGTCATATTATCATGAAGTTTTTGTGACAATTTATATGTATAATTCTTGATAATTGTTGTTATTTACCACACATGAGAAAATAATAGAGGGCTTTGTAGTTTATTAAATTTTGTTTGAATTTTGAAGATTGTTATTCTATCATGTTGCCTGGGAGAGGGCATGATGATCAATCACACACACCACACAGTTCTGTGGGAAAATGTCTCGAAGAACGAGTAAAGAATACCATCATCTGTTGTAAGATTTATGTAACTGATAGTATATTGGCAATTTTATCAAACTAACAATCACAGGATACGTTTGAGCACATTGGTTTTTGAAAATAAACCAATAACTAATGATGTTACCGTATTTACTCGCCTACTACACGCACCTATTTCTGAAAAATTATGTGGAAAAGAATTCCTAAGAAAAATTCTAAGGATGCGCATCATATGAATTTCCAAATTAATTTTTCTCCCCGGCCCGGAAACGCACTTGATTAGTCGGTTGCTCATCATAGTTAGATCGGTAGTAATACGTTAATGTATGATACAATACTGTTAGATATACCTGTAATTAAATTTAATCTTAATGCTGGTTAGATTCAATCAAACGTCGTAATCTAATGGTAGTTGATTAAATTGACTACATCTCAATCACAATCCATTGAAAAATGTATTCGTATTGTTTCATCATGAATGTGAGAGACTATGAAGATTCTACTTTGACGTATGACTCTGAGGATTTATAACATTTACCCTTTCCCCGGGTGATGTCAATCGCTCACTTTTCATGATCCCCAAGAAACACCTATTCAAACCCCAGAGTTGAGAAAACTCAGGAAGACGACGCAGTCGACTCCTCCAGCGAGATTTTCAATTTTTCATCCTCTGTGTATTTTAATAAAGAGTCAGTTTAATCAGCCGTACAACAGAAGCACATTTATAACGGAATGGCTGTTCCATGTTCACTTCCCTTCTTACTTACCCCCTCCCCCTCAACCTGACTCCCTCTCACTCACTCCGTGACTTCCTTCACTCACCCCCCTCCATCCTACCTTACCAAAACAGACTTGTCTCACCCTCGTTTTAATAAAGTTTCATCCTAAAAAGTGCGGGAAGAAGTTTTCCAAGAAATGACGCGTGAAAAGAGTGTTCACCGTTTTCTTCATACAGTCAAGGAGTATTCCTTGTATTATAATGCGTACTCTGTTGTAAATAAAAAGTAGTAGCTCTTCCAGATTATAATTCATGACTCATTTATTCAAATGAGTGCAAATCACTTTTAGGGATAAAAACACGGATTGAGATTAGCGTCCATAAGTCTTCTCTTCTGAATTTCGATAATGATATTTTAAATTAAGGTTATCTTAACATTCACAGTTGATTACAAATTCAAACTCCCGGAGCTATAACAAAGCTATGAGTTATCAATTTAGAACTGGGAAAGTTGAAAACAGAGTGAAGAAAGCACCAATCGTTATATAGTGTTACCAGAACAATATATTTTAGCTAAATAACTAGTAAAATCAACTGCATTAACATTCTCTAAAGTAGTTTTGCAAATAAAATCAATGCAATTCAAGGCTTTCCAACACTATTTTGTCTCAATTCTTCATTTCAAGTTAGTTCAGTTTGTCGTCGATCCTATTATGTTGCGTCCCCGATTTATCGCCCGGTTAAATTCAATAGACGTACGAACAACCAGGCATAAGTCATCTTTTTATGACTTGACAAATTGACATTGGGTAATAACATTCAAATTCATAATTCGTTATTTAGGAAAATTTTGAATCCAATCCCTAGGAACATCGCATATCAGGATGACAAACGTCTCATAAAAATGGAAGGCAACTCATCACTTGTTGCTGTCAGCTGTGTGTATTTGTGTATTCTTGTAACGTGGCAAAACATCATCACTGTGAGCAGTGTTAGCTTCAGCGTCATCTGAAAATACGTCACGTCGTTTCGGAAGAAGCTTTCATACTATAAAACGTACCTGCAGTGTCTTTTATTTGATGGACATCAATCTGAGTGTTGTATAGTTTTCATCAAGACTAAAAAAGGAAAATATGTTGATGAATCACCCGTATGTTGCGGTTTATTAACCAATATTCAATAGTTTAGTGATCTAAATTCAATTAATAATTAATATATTAGTGAAATAAGCATAATTCTAGATTGGTGAAATAAGCTTGTTTGTGATGACATTCTTCATCAATATTGTACTTTCTCACAATCATTTAACTCGAGGCTTTATAGTGTAAAAAAACTTTTATGAAAAAATTATACAGTGTTGAAACGGTGCAGTAATCCGACAATAATTTGAAATTTTAATAATATGAAGATGATACACGGTGAAAGAAATGGGATTTGATGTGAGGAAGAAAAAATAGATTTAGAAATAGAAGAAGAAATAGTGAGAATAACATTAACTAAAGAATCAGAGGCTGAAGGCACGTACGAAGCAGTAGGACAAGAATGAAATAGAAAAGGATAATTGTGGCAGAGAGAAGTAGAAGGAGTGAATGAAAAAGAGATTTCATATAAAAACTCTACAAGAAGGGAAAACGGGAAAACTGAAAAAGAAGGGAAAGAAGAAGTGGAAAAAGAGGAATGGAAAAAGGAAGAAGAGGGAGAATAAGAGACTAAGAAGGAGAAGATGAAGGTGAAGAAGAAGAAGGAAAAAGAAGAAGAAGAAGAAGAAGAAGAAGAAGAAGAAGAAGAAGAAGAAGAAGAAGGAGAAGGAGAAGAATAAACAATAAAGAGAAAAAACTGGTAGCTAGAGGAGGGAATAAGGGAAGATGTGGAGAAGGATGAGAAAGAAGAGGTGTAGGGGGGGGGGACGGAGAGAGAATAATACTCTAAGAAGGTTGTGAAGACGAGGTTTAGAATGGATGAAGAAGGAAAGAGAAAGAAAAGATAAAGAGATAAGACGAGGAAAGAAAAGTGCTGAGAAGGGTTTGTCACTTTTGTTTTTATCGTCGTGCACCTCGTAAAGTGCAATCAAGGTGGAAATCCCTTCAGCAAAGGAAGAAGAAGAAGAAGAAGAAAACGAAAAAGAAAAACAAGAAGATGAAGAAGAAGAAAGAAGATGGAGAAGGAGATGAAGAAAAGAATAAGAAATGAAAATGGTTGAAGTAGGGGAGAGAGAAAACACACAAAATAGACTTTCCCGCCTAAAAGTGTTCTGCAGTCATTCCACTTTGCTTTTACCTTCCATTTTCCACACTTCCCATTTTCCTGCACACATTCACACTTTGTGTGGAAACGGCATCCAATCTTTCCAAGTCCTCTCTGTACAAGTTCCTACACTTGGTGTCAGAGCTCAGTTGAAGAAGAAGAGGAAAAAGAAAAGCAGGAGAAGAGATGTAGCCCAATACAAACCGCACACTCGGGATTTGACTGTTCAGATGACATAGTTCAAGAAATGCAAATAAAAGTGCGCAATTGAGTGGGGGGTGTATCAAGAGGCAATACAGTATCGCTAATTTATCTACGAGACTATAGTGACCAATTACAAGAACGTCTATAAAATTTAACAGTCATTTACGAAATTATTGACACGACGTTTTACATTTTGACAAAACTACGGTATGCAACTGCTGATGCAAAGACTTGCCTACCATATTTTTCTCCGTTAGATGACATCATTCCACGGCGGTTAATGTTTTTGTCTGTCTTACAACTTGCTGATCGTCTGTTTATTTTTTCGAATCGGTCTCCACAATTACTGAAAATGTACCATATTATTCAAAATTTGAGTATTAATTTCAATCGAGACTCTAATCTTTTTACTTCGGAAGAAATTTTTTCTTGAAAGCATAGCCTATGAATAAAATTTGGTAGTGATGCTAAGCAGTCATTATTTCAACGAAAGTACCGATCTTATTGCAGTGAATAGAATTGTTTAATGTTATCCAACAATATTTTACCTTCGTATATCGAATCCAATTTTTTACAACGCCTTTAATCACCAAGTTACACTGATATTACGAACACAGCTATAAGAAAGATTGAAAAATTTATTGATTTTTCAATTAATAGTCGATCAAAAATCAAATTAAATTCATACTCAATCAATCAATATGTGATTAATATGATTTATCCTATATTGATTGTGTTTTTAATAGAAAATGGAACATCCTTTGATGAAAATCTTGGACTGAGCTTCAGAAAGAGTAGTAGAACACTCTTGAGTTGTAAACTGTGCACTGAGATGATGTTGAAATTTTTCAGATAGAAATCTTGAAAAATATACTTGTTTTACGTATTTTAAGGTGATGTCATTATACTAGTAGTTTCCAGATTGGGCTCTGGAACTCAGCGTCCTCCAAAACTTTGGGCGAAAATATAAATATTGAGAGAAACTGTTGAGAAAAACAACAATGAGAAGATGATACAAAAAAAGGAGATGAGAAAAAGAAAGAATTAGATATGGAGAGAAACAAGTAGTATGAGGAGAAAAAAATGAACCAAGAGCCCAAAAGATAAAGAAAATAAAAACAAGAACGACCGCTCAACTTTCGGTAATAATAATTATTTGAGCACACACTGATGGTCGTCTATCCTCCACTAATGTATGCAGACACCGTCCGTCACGAAAGGTGCGATATTCGAACCAAACTGTAAAACCAACTTCATTCACTCGTTTTGTCTTCGGCTCTCAGCTTTCAGCTTCGTGAACTTGGACTTCTAGAGAGGGAGTGTCCACAAAAACATTTATTCCTCCACTCTACAAGCATTTTGAGAAACTCTACCCGAATTTTAAGTGGGCCCTTCGAACAAATAGGAGGAATAATTCTTGTAAGACCAAATTTGAGAACGAAACATCAATGATGCTGGCAGAGAGTTGAAAACTTCAACAAAGTTTGAAAATATCAATCTTAGAGCTGTTTTAAATGCTAATGAATAAATATTTTACAAATGAATTGCTTGGCGAGGACTTGACTTGATTTAGTAAGAAGTATTTCTTTGATATATTGAACCGGAGTTCATCGCAGTGAAATGAATCATTCCAGTCTTTTTAAGAAAAAATATTCATAAAAAAATAAGAAACAATCGAATTTCATTATAAATAGGTGGAGAAATCCAAGTAGAATATTGAAGCCAAATAACAAAGAAACAAGACGAAGAATAAAAAAATTAGAGATGAGAGTTGCTTCAAGTAGAATGAATTTGGAAATCGTTTCCATCATCAACCACTACGTCATCTAAATTATACCCGAATCTTCATACTTAATAATCCTTGATCCTTTGTGTAATCATGTTATGCAATATATGTATCAAACGTTCCTTGGATAATGTTTTCAATTTAGGTGATTAAATTTTCTTTATGTGTTCAAGACTTCTGATCTCCAGATAATCTATTAGTGTTGAGGGAAAGGTCGGGAGGAGCGAAGACGTTAGAATATGTGAGGAGGGGGGAGCGAATGAGGGATTTACTTCCCCCATTTGGTGGAAACTTCTTGAACAACGCGACGTTATTCTGGCTAAGCTATTCAAGTCCCCATTAAGCCCGCAGCAGCTTAACAATAAGACTTGATTATTGAATAAGTTTTCTCTTCCGCCTAGAATTAGCTCCTCAGTTGTTTTGGCTTGGTTTAAATTAAGCCTATTTCATTAGCTATATGGGTACCAGAGCCCCTAAAGGTTTGTGAAATACTCATACAACATTCTCCTCAATGTCATGAGTGCAGTTCATTGACATTGATAGCTAGTTTTGCTTGTTTTCGAAGCAGGGTCATAAAATATTCACGTATTATTCAAAGCAAAATGTTCTTAAAAAGACAATGTTTTGGCATCAACCAATTCTCACTAAATTTGTATCAGAATAAAAGAGCATAGTTATTTTTTCCGGTAAATAATATTATCATCCCTTTCTTTAAAAATATTTTATTAGGTATGATTGGATTACGTTACTCACAAAGCAAATGTGCTTGTATCTGCTTCTGCTATTTTGATGGATTGAGGAATTTCAATTGGTGGGTGGTGTTTGAAGAATTAGATTACAGTATGTCGATAATGTACGCTAGTTAGGTTCAATAGTAATAAAGTAAAAATTTGGTTGTTAATAATGTTGAATTGAACAACTTAAACAAAAAGATATTTTATTGAAATCGAAAAAATATTCTAAGAATAGTGTCACTTACGTGTATACTGTTTCAACTATAGTGTCTATGGTAGTATAGTCCTAGATACCTGTAGATCCTAGTATCATTCTAGATACCACTAATTGTATAGAATCTACCGAATCTGTTAGAATCTTCAAGTTATAGGACCATTGTAGTAGGAGTTAATGTAAATCAAAGATCATATACTTAAATATATTATGCTAAACATGCGATAACTGCGCTTGTTGTTTTGTTTGATGTGCAGCTCAACAACTTACTGAAAATGATTTTATCGATTCCAATGGCACTTTCATCAAAATCTAAAAGAACATATTTCAAAAGATCTGAACCGACCCTTCAGCCAACAGTGATAGTTTCAAAGCTTCTTTCTTGTTTCTTCCAAATTATTAATAGTATTTTTTGAAAGTGTTCACTCTGAATTAAAAACTATAAAAGGGCTTTTGAAACCATACAGTAGAGCAGTGAGATACTTGGTAAATACCATGTTGCAATGTTATAGAGAGCTGGAATGGAAGCGTTTTGAGTTTCTGACCACCCAGACTGGCCAAACGTCTGACTGGTGGTCATTCAGTTTATTGGAGGTATGCCGCTACCAACTCAGTTTGCCTAATAGCCTAAAATAGCCCAGGCTTGCCGCCAGATAGTCACTACACTTTTATGATCACTTTCTTAAGAAACTAGAAGGCTCGAACTGCTTCCTTCTTATCAAATATTCAGCTGTCTTCAGATGACCTTGGGCTGCTTTCCATCTCGACAATAATTTAGTGAATTTGAGGTTTCAGCTATTCAATTAACTAGAAACGTTTTTTAGACCTTCATAAGCTCCGAAACTTGGAGCTCTACCAAGCATGAAGAATTTTGAATTCTTCTTTTTGTAGTGCGCTATCCTTTTCGGACGTTGGCGACCAGCAGGGCAAGTCTGACTCTGTTGACAGCAATTCGGTCTCCTCTTCACTAATTTTGAATTAGTGAAATAATGTCCGAGTTTAGAGTGAATTGAAACACATTGACGTAAGTCGTTGTGTAATGGGGTTTAATGATTCAATAGAGACCAATATATTACACGGTATGATTCAATAGACACCAACCGAAATGTGAATAGAACTGTCTGTTTTATCAGAGAAAGTTACTAAAATAATAGTATGTTTGTTCTTTCTTCAATGCTTTAGGTCTTTTTTCATATGCCTATAATGAAGTCATACAATCATGTAAATTTACATCTAAAGCCACTAGGGATTTACCAATCATCTGCACTAGCTTACTTCTCAACCTTTTACTTTGTTTCTTATAATGAATCCGAAACTCCTCATTTTAGTATGAACCTTATAAACTTTTTGTTCTATTTCCTTTATACCTACTTGTTGAATTTAGTTATTTTTTGTTAGATTAAGCTTTGTTAATGATAAAACGTTCGTACACAAAGGCTTAGCCTGATGAGGAATGCACTTGATGTTATATTTTTATATTCTTGTATGAATTGTACCATGAAGTGAATGACGTATTTGAGCCCAAATTGAACAATAATTATTCAGCTTCTTAGCTCTAATTTCATCTTTACTGTGATTGTTTTTGAAAAATCAGAGATGAATATTGAGCAGGCGCATGAAGTTCAATTTCGAAACATCTCAACCTTCCATATTGCATCTCATAATCAGACCGAATTTCCTTTAGTGAGTGTGAACCTACATCACTCCTACATTCTTCCTTCATATTGGCTCGAAATTAATCCCCTATGATTTATTTTGAAAAATGAGTGATGAATGTTGATCAGTCATCTCATAATCAATCCGAATTTTTTTTTTGCTATCATCCTTTTGAGATATGAATGGACCTACAGCTTTAGGTGGGTTCCGAACCACCTCGAAGCGATTATGAAGCTCATAAATTGTTGTATTTAGAGGACACCGATACAACGGGAGTGGTAGGCGCTGTCTCTTATCTAATCTCACCGATTAGCTTTGCCTCTGCCTCTGAGACCAACCCGCTTCTAAACTGACTTGAGAAAACGAATTCTAAAAACACAATAACCACGCCGAATTTTTTCATTTGAGCATGATCCTACATCAAACAACTCAATTCTTCCTTTATCTTTTCTTTAACTTTTCCTTTTTCATTATTTATTTTAAAAAAAATCTTAACTCGAAACTCATTCCGTATGATTGATTTTAGCAAATGAGTAATGATTGTTGAACAGTCGCCTACCTGCACCCGAGACTCGGTGAGTCCAATTCGCATGGCAATCTCCTCGCGCATGAATATGTCGGGGTAGTGCGTTTTGGAGAAGCAGCGTTCGAGCTCGTTGAGCTGTGCGGGCGTGAAGCGGGTGCGATGCCGCTTCTGTTTCGACGGCTTCGAGTCATCCAGTCCGCCGCCGGGCGGGGGCGGCAGCGAAGGTGGTTCGAAGCCGCCCCCAATCAACCTCCCGCCGCCGCCTCCGCCGCCCCCGGGGCTGTGATGGTGCAAGTGCTCGGCCTTGAGGTCACTTGTCGGCTGGCCGTGACCGTGCGTGTGACTGTGCGTGTGTCCATGCCCGGGTCGTGATGACTTGAGGTCGTCGCCGCACTCCTTGTGACCGCCGCCCCCTCCCGCACACACCACCCCGTCGTAGTAGCCTGCCAACACAATAGTTGCAAATAATCAACATCAAAGTTTATTCATCAAAGAATCATTTACAATACAAAGTAAAGGTCTATAATGGAAACGATGGATGGAGGATGGATATGAGGTTCGGAACAGGCAGAGATGCCTAAGCCCTGATAGGAAGAAGAAGAAGTAAAAGTCTATAATATGAAATACGATAATAACAAGTAGTGCAAAAACATTTTATGCTTTGAATCATTTCAAAGTACAGATCATTTATAGATTGTATAATGAATAAATATTCAGTCTTTGTAACTTAGCCTATGGCTGTTGGATGTTACCAATTCGTCAACGTGACCAGTGCTTGATAGTGTCTACCGTAGTTTGAGGTTATGTGATTGTTATCATACTGATGTACAATGCAATCTAAATAGCACAATATCTCAGTTATTAAATAATTATTATTAATTGAGTGGCCGTAGCCGAGCTGGTTTATCACTAAGCTTTTCAAATATTAATGAGTTTAAGCCTGGCACAGGACGGGTCAAGGATTGATGAAAATGTGAAAACAAAAAGGGCTTAATTTCGAAATTTTATCATGCGTTCGGCTCTTTGGTGGCAGATACGATTTGTATTCTCATTAAGATGATACTGATTGTTTCGTCGCTCAGATCATTCTTATTTCAGGGTTATTTACCACATAATTATCTCTCATGGATATTTAATCAACCAAAAAATCAACCAATAGAGGAGAATAATATTAAGGGAAGGATTGAGGGTAGAAGAAGCAGAGCGAGAAGACATTTTGGAATGCTCACAAGCATATTACAAGGAAGGACGTATGAAGACATCAAAGAATTGCTCTAGATCTAAATCGTAGGAAGTGAAGAAGTTTGTTTTGAAACCTGTCTTTGGACAGTTGTACAATACATATAAGTATTATCCATTACGAGTTCAATGCAATTATGACTGTGCCTGATTTCAGACTTTGTATGTGATGACATTCAACGCTGCATGTTTGAGGGATGTGTATCACAAAAATCTGCTAGCTTCCAATCAATTCTACACCCCTAGTCTACACAAATCATGTGACATGGATAACAAGTGGACAAATATCAGTTATGGCAAAACCTTGTTGGTCTGTTGAACAAAAAACCAATTAGTGCCAACAGTTTTGAATACAAGTTCCACATCTAGGATTCACTTGTCAATTGTCCAAACCTATGTGAGGGTATTCCACCCTATCTTGTACATTTCTAGTCGTGATATGACCTCTATGACAATGTGACAAGTGAATAATTATTGTAAAAAGCACCTACTATCATTCAACACATATGCTAGCCCAGTGGTCTACATGATTCCTAATGTAAATAGGGGGAAGATGTTACTACAAGTACTAGGAGGGGACTAGGCAAGGGTTACTAAACTAGGGTTATTAAACTATAGGGCGTTAACCCCTAAAAGGGCACTGACCAGCTGTTTGTAAACATGGAGGGTTTGTACTTTTGGTACACACTGTATACAGGACATGTAAATGTAGAAATGCAAGTTTGTAGTTACATGTGCTGCAGTAGTAGTGAGGTAACTGGGTAGGATCTGGACATGATAGATCTCTTCAGCTCTTCCTGGGGTTAATGCTCAGTTGTCTAGTTTGACAAACGATTTTGAAGTAAGGAAATCAAATTTATCAAATGAGGAAGATTTTAAAATAATAAATTAAATAATTGAAATTAAAGTGATAAGAGATTTAAATTTAGCAAAGACGGAGAAGAGCTTTTGAATGAAAATAAAGAATATTGCGGAAGAGCTTGTGTATCAATTTTACCATTTTTCAGTTACTTAATTCTATGGTAATGCAAAAATTCAGAGCAGACCGAAGGATAAGCACTTCTTCAACCTGTGTAGAACCTGTTATCTCTTTGTTATTGTCACAAAATTGTGTATATGAGTCATGTAAACAACTCATGTATACGAGATCTGACAAGGAATTTATCTGAAAGTTAACTTACATCAGATTACATAATTTCAAGTGATAAAACAAATTTTCAGTTCTCAAGAAGTGGATAAAGATAATATTAACAAGCGTGGTTAAGATGACTTTGCAACGAGCGTGTGATTGTTTTAATTGAGGGGGCAGGTGTCACCAATTAAGTTAAGTAGAAAATGTAATCCAATTAAATAGACGATAAACAAAGGGAAAGAGATAGAGGTGTAGGAGTGGAATAACGGTTTTAATCCAATCAATGTATCCAAATTTTTAAATAGTTTCTTGCAAATAATGCCCCTCTTTTTGAAAAAAATAAAATATGCGCCAACTTAAATAAACGATAAACAAAGGGAAATAGATAGAGGTGTGGTAGTGGAATATCTTTTTCAATCTAAGCAATGTATCCAGATAATAAATGGAGTAATTGAATGATCAAAGTACGAGAATAGTGTTGAATAAAACATTAAAATTTCAATTGAAAGGTACAAATTTGTTTCTCTTATTTCTGAATTGAATTTATTAAAGTATTAATAATATTAAATAGAATATAATATAATAATAAAAATAATAAATTGTAATATAATATTAAATACTGTCTCATATATTTATTTTAACGATTGTTTAAGTACTGTACTTTTGCTATTGTACTTATTGAATAATAACAGTAATTAAACCCAGAATTATTCATTGAAAAAATGTTTATCCCATAAACCTGAAGTCCTACGTTCCTCTCATATCATCCAGAGATCACTGCCCGAAAATTATACATTAATTGGCCTTCAAAAATGGAAATTCATACCTTATTAATTGACATTCCAAAATTGAGAGGAAAACCTCTCTTTACTAATCAATTTATTTCCACTTCCACGATCTTTAATGCCCATATTATTCAAATCTAAAATTAATTAAAAGATATTTTAAATATTCTATACTGTTATCATTAGTCATTCTTGTTTAGTTTCACCTTTTTCAATTCAATAATTTTTGTTGTGTACGAAAATCTGTGAAGAAACTCTCAACTCAGCTGAAAGAATTATTTATTCCTCATTGCTGACTAAATGACTCAAAAAGCTTTGGGGCCTCCGATTTTGAGGGACCGTTGAAGATTGAAACTACCTCTAGCTCTGGTTTTATTGAAAAAAGAAGTTCATAATGAGGGATGGATATTCAAGCTATTCGTACTCAACAATATAATATTGTTTGATAAATAATCATCTCCTGAAACTGAACTGTTTTGATTGATGTTGGTGAGGGCTGATAATATGTAGGGCTTGTTGATTCTATTGTATATGCATTTAGACAAGACAACAATTAATAGAATTACTTGAAATTGTGTATAAGTTATCCAAGTTATAGGACCAATACCCATGAGCGATAATGCTTAATTAGTAGAATGAAATAGGGAGTTAGATGTTAATTTGTCATGAGTTTGCCAGATTTCTCACCGATAAGAAGACTGAAACATGAGATCGGAAGTCATCGAATTCGATAACTGGAAATTATTCATTTGTTTTTTTTTCAATGATGATTTTTCACCAACAATAGACATTGGTTTTAAAATTATTGTTTCATTTTATTCTTGAAAAGAGGAAAGCTTGTTTACTCCAGTTAAGTTTGCTCATATTCTCACTTTATTAAAAAAATAATGAAGAATAGTAATAAAATAATTTGCTCTTATTCAATATCTTTGTCATTTTGTTTAATAGTGTTGATGAATGAATGATCTCTTATCAACTGAACTTCATATTGGAAGAGTGCTGGTTTTATCGCATTGCACGGTTGCCTATACTTGCCCCTTCACAGTATCATCGCAAGATTGCAACCTTCATGAGAAATATTTTAGAATAATTATTGGAATAAGATATTTCTAATTATTCTGAAGTATATGTGGGGCATTGCGTTTCTTCACAGAATTGTAAGCTGTAATAGAGAGTTCGTTATTTATTTTTTAAAACTGTAACCCTATGGAAGAGATTAATGTTGTAATAACTTATTCAATGAAAAAATGAACTTGAAAAAATAGATTTGCTCTTTTTTTCTCCATACTAATCTCTTTCTAGTCTGTGTTTCCAGTTTCTTCAACATTTTGAAGGAGAAATTTTGTTCAGCAAATATAATTTACAACGTACTCTACGTTTGAAAGATCTCAATGCATGATGATGATGGTCCCCAGTATAAGGTGATACAAATCTAGCAGCTAAATTTATTTATTTTCCAAAAGATTGGTAAACAATAGGCTACAATAATCGCTATCGGAAGTCTTATTAATCATTGGTCAGTAGCTGATTGGTGAAACTTTTTAAATATATTGGTTCACAAGAAATAGCATTGAATCTAACATTAATTGTTTTGAAGAAGATTCATCTCTCATTCAGAGCTCGAAATATTCTTCATTCAATCTTCTATGATTAGTTTAATCATAAGGCTTTGATAGACTTGTAGCCATCACAGTAAGAAAATATATCTTGGAATAAGAAGAATAATAAGAAATAATTGAAATAGAATATTTTTAATGATTCTGAAGATCATGCGGAGTACAGTAATGTCAATAACACATGTCACACTAACTCCATATTCGAAATCCCTTCTATTCATTCAATAATAATGACGGGTACACTGATGTCATTATTGTGAAACTAATACCTGAAGACATAAATATCCCTTACTTTATTCAAACTGATATTATTATACTCATTCATCACACTAACCTGATCCGATTAGGCTCAAATTGTTGAGCATCGCGGCTGGCGAATGCCGCAGCTGCAGCGGCGACAGAATGGTGAGGCTGTTGATTGGGGCTGCAGCTCAAAACAAAGATGCAGCGCTTGGCAGCTGCAGCAGCGATTGCAGCTGTCGATCAGCGAGTTACACGATGATTGCTGTAGATAAACAATGAACAGCGGGCTCTCTGCTGATAGCAGCAAATCAGAACAGAGCAGCGGTTTGTTGCAGCTGCTGCAGTTTATTCCAATAACTGCAGCGCATCAGGTTTCCACAGTTGAAGAGGTTAGAACTTGAATTGTTTTGCAGTTACATTTAAAAGTAGGGTAGTGAAAAGCTAAGAGTCTTCCGTAGTACAGGAAAAAACTAAGAACGATCAACGTAGCCAATTCTAAGAGTCTTGAAGGTATGCAGTGATGGAAAATAATGGTTTTCAGTAGAAATGTCTGATAGTCCCACAAAAAATAAAAGCAATAGTCTTCATTCTACTGTCCGTGATATTTCCCTAAACAACCGTAAATCTACAAGAAGTATCACAGCCGCAAGGCCAGAGCCAACTGAGCCTGAACCAAAGTCTCGTGCGCACGAGTTGGCGTGCGGGGGCGGGGCTTAGCTCACCCCGTCCACCAATCAGAGCTCAGCTACCCTCCACCGCTGAGTCCACCCCCCACACACACAGCCGTGGAATCTTTCAGTCAGACCAGATATTGCTTTTGTAAATTGCAATAGAACGAGCGAAAAAAGAGGACTCTTTCTTTTTAATTGTTAGCCCACGTTTGTGAAGGTATGCCGGGGCTTTTTTATTGATATGTTGCAGTTTCATTCATCAGAACGCAATTCGGAGGAAAAAGGACTTACATTAATATGTTTGTCGACATACTGAACATGAATCCCTAAAATACAATGAATTAGAACTTGATTAGATTCAGAGAATGAAGAAATCTCTAAACTTGTAGCATTATGTAGATCCATTTCCATGCAACAGCAGCCTTATAAGCTGTAAATTCAACCACTCTTCAAAATTGATCAATCCGACTTCTGAGTGATCCTCAACTGCTTGGTAGGCCTAAATTGAATTGAAGTTGGAATTGGAATTGATAATCAATTTCTGAGTCTACTGTTCCCTGAACTAAGGACCTTAGTTCTTGTCTCACTGTTCCTTAGTCTATTCTATTGTATTCTAGTCGAGAAATAATCTGATTATGAGTATCGCATTTCGAACACTTTATAAATTAAATAGGAGTTCATAATCTCAAAAAGCAATGCCTTTCATCCAAGCCCAGTCCATCTCTGAAAATCGAGAATATGAGGATATACTTATTAGAACATGAACCGGAAAATACAGGAAAGTTACAGCGTCTGTCTGTCACGGTGAAATTCACTGATCAATCAATTTCATCAACTTGTTCAGGAATATCAATAGTCTGATTTCAGTTTGCTTTTAGAACAAATAAATTCCGTAGTCCAAATCAAATTGATATATATGCAAACCTTTTGCAATATTTTCAAATCATCTGAGGACACGCGTTTTGTAAAAGCTGACAAATAATTTATAATATTACTCAAAGATAATTAATTAGTACTCGTATGTTTGGTTTTGTATTTTCTATAATGATTGTTTTCTAATAATAGTAATCCAACAGAGAGCTATATATCCAATACATAGGAAATCAGAAATACTTCTAGATGCATTACTCAATTCTTTTTAGAATCATTGACATGCCATATACTATGAAACTCTGCTCGATTTTGTAGTGTTATTTGGCGCAAATTAAACTAAACTAATAAGTAATTATGAATCTTTACATTATAGTATGTTTGCACAACTGAGCTACAACTAGAAAGATTTTCTCGTGTTATAAGCTAGCTGCTATAATCGTAGACTACCAAACACCGCACACAGCCAGACATACAATACTCAGTCCCCGTTTGGAGCTGCAGCCAGGTAGCAGCTCACAAACGGCCAGTTATTTTTTAATATTGGAAAACAACGTAGCTCTGCAAGCAAGCGGCAGACGAGTGATGTGCTCTCTCACAGAGGAGCGGCGCGCATAATAATAACGCGGATGACTGAAGTTGAAAAACGCGGCGCTTTGAAGAGGTAATGTTGGGAGGGGGGGGGTGGTAGGGGGGAGGTTTGAGAGGTTGTTGAAGTGTAGGTGGAGGGGGGGGGTGGAGGATATTGCATGCGATTGGCTGCTGACGGAGAGACAAGGCACACAGACAGGAATGCAATAATGTTGGCTACCTGTGTAGTGTAGGCTACGCTTGTTGCAACGGTAACCAATATATCGCCGCTCTCTGTAGCAGCACAAAGGTAACTTTCACACGCGAGTACACGCGCGCACACGCTGACAAAAACGACGGGAATATCATAGACAACGACGACGTCGCGTCTCAACTAATGAAACATTTGATCAAACGACTGCTGTCGACTACATACAGCAGCGTCGGACGCCGGCTAATTGAATCAGGATGACATGCGACACGATCCACTCGTCACAACGCGCGATCGCTCTGCTTTTGAGCGTCGACGACATGACCGCGTCGTGACAGAGACCCACGCGCGGCCGACGTCCGCTAATTGTACATTGCATCCATGACACAACGGTCGTCGTGTCGCAGTGACCGACAGCGTCTTGGACGTTGTCGCGCCGTCAGCCGCCACCGCCACCATTGCTCTGCAGACATGTCTCGCCGTGAAAAACAACTCGCCACTCTGCTAGACATGGCTTGTCGTCTATTTTTGCTGGTCGCCGATGGCTAGTGCCATAGAGAGTTGACCTCTATGATGTTGGTCTATCATCTATGACGTGGTCTCGTCCTTTCAGGTCATATCCAGTGATTCTGAGAACTGGCAGTGATGGAAAACGTTCTTGATGTACTAATATTATAGCAAAATTGGTAGCAGAAGTATGAATAGTTGAGAAGTTGATTCTGAGAACTGGCAGTGATGGAAAACGTTCTTGATGTACTAATATTATAGCAAAATTGGTAGCAGAAGTATGAATAATTTCTGAAAGAGGTGAAATACAACCGCCTGAGAGGTTGACGTGATATGTTCTCGTTCGATGCGCTGGTTCAGATTAAGTCGAATACCAATAGTGCTATAGATCTGCCTTGCACTGATGGAGAACATTCTTGATATACCAGCATCAATGTGAGAAAGTTGGTAGCAAAAGGATAATTCCCAAAAGAGTTCAAACGCAATAGATGTTTAAATTAGAATGGTATTAAGAGGCGTCAAATATATATTAGAAAATGAGAGTAGTCGTTAAAATTGTACAATGTTTCTCATTATTTTCCAAGAATCAAGGGTGAACTAATGAGGGGAAGGAGTAGTGATTTCGAGAATCCAGGGTTGAGAGAAAACGTTTTTATGTGCAAAAGTCATAAGTCATTTGAGTATAAATAGAAATACATTCACGGAATTCTCCAACTTGATTTTCATACTTAATTGAAATTAATGTACTCTTAGAATGAAAAACATTAACCACCAAATCATATAATAATGAATAACTTCAAAAGTATTACTCAAGTAGCAATAGAGTAAACATAATTTCCGGAAGAGTTGATATGCAATTAATAATCCTAATGTAAATTGTATTTCAGATAAGACGTAATTTTTTTTTAATAGAGCATAATTTTTCAATTTCAATTTATTGCCAAAAAACAAACAATTCACTCATACATATACATACATGTGCAAAAAATAAAAATAAGATGAACACATTATTATACATGTATACATATTTAAAGAGAAAAACATAACTAATTATCTTATGTTAGGCATCACCAGCAAAAAGAAAACTCTTTGCCCGCTGGTGAGAGTTGCATAAAAAATCCTTCAAATCGCACAATAATATGAATTTGAAACGAAAAGGTTTATAAAACATAAGTAGAGTACTAAAAATAATATAGTCTATAGTAAAATAATTTACAATTTATAATTTAAAAATATCAGAGTTCACTGAAACCAAAAAAACAAAATCAAAGTGTTAGATTCAAAGTGAAAAAATATTCACTCTTAATCCAATTTGTCATCCTCTTTTTTGATATTCTGTCATCTAAATCGAAAGGTATTGCATTTATCAATTTACTGCTTGTATAAATCAGTTGTCTTCGAATGAAAGAAAACTTTGTATGATAAATTTGGAATTTTTCTATTACATTTGGTCTGAAGTTGTAGAAATTTTTATTTAATTTAGGAAAATTGTTTTTATTTTTTAATAAATACTTTAGTAAGGTTTTAACATAGAGTTGTCTAACTGTAAATACATCAAATTCCTGGAAGATTAGAAGTGTGGAGTAATAAGCTCGGTCGATTCAAAATAGTTTTAATAATATTTTTCTGCACAATAAAAAGATTGTTCATGTGTACATCAAATGCTGCACCCCATATGACTACTCCATATTGTAAAACTGATTGTACTAGAGCATTATATACAGTTCTCAAGTTATTAATGTTCAATATTTTGTTTAGTTTATAGAATTTGTAAGATACATAATTAAGTTTTTTACATAAAAATGATATATTTTTTTTTTTTTTTTTTGAGGATGATGCCCACATGAGCTCTAGGCTTGTGCGGGGGTAATGAGGGGGGGGGTGATGAGATATGACGACTACTTTTTAGGCAGTCGGGACCGACGGCTTAACGTCTCCTCCGAAAGACGGGAGTGGCCGTATTTGTCATAAAATCCTTCCGTCAACCAGGCTCGAACCCTGGCCCAATGGATTTTATCTGACTGCTGATAACTTAATCAGTCTGACGCCTTAGCCGCCTTGGCTACGAACCACTCCATATGAGGTTGCCACTTCAAGTTTTCATCAATTATTATTCCCAGATATTTTGCATTGTATTTCTGGGCAATCACATTTTGAGCAGTCAGGGCAATTTGAGTGCAGTTCCAACCTGAAGTGATTGTCTGGTTGTCCAGTGGAATTTGGTGAATTTTGGTAATGTCACGAATTATATCATAAATGATCACGTTGTCTTGAAAGAACTATCCTTTACTCCATTCTTAGAACTTAATTCATTATACAGTCATTATCCTTATAGTAGTTTACATACCTGAACATCGAATTCCCTTTCTGAATTTTGAAATTGACTAAGTCAATTTCCTAGTAAACCAACAGTAAAGAGCATTCATTGCACATGCTGTCATCTCAAACCAGTAGTATGGTGCAATCATGGGAAAGAAAACCTCAAAATAAGAGTTGATTTTCAATTAAACAAAACCAATCCTGATAGAGTTCTAGTAACATGGTAGTAGAAATTCTATGAAAACTGGCTTGTAACCTGCATAAAATGACAATATTAGATTGTTTCTCTAAGCATCTCGATCTCGGCTATTTGTAACGCTCAAATTCGATCTATCAATGAACTTTAGTTTGAATGATAATTCATATTCCTTGTCTGATGATAATCTATAATCTGATCCGTATAATATTTGAACACGCTTTGAAATATCCAATGTTCACAAACTTCCTTAAATATTCGAACATAGTTTGCAAACATCAAACCGTCAGTGATTGTAAGTAGTATTCACCTAGAATAATAGTATAAGGATTCATAGAAATAAATAATGAAGGATTATTAGGACTTTTGTTTTTGATGACTAATAGCACTGAGATCTTGGACAGGTGGGCTTATTTGAAGAAAGAAAAAAAAGAAAGAAAGCGACTAGAATGAGTGAGAGAGAGAGAGAGAGTGATGGCGATCAATACAAGAGCGGCGCGGCGTGCCTCACCACGTCCAGGACCGGATAACTCGTTGGTTTGATTCATTTACGACGTCCTTAATCCGAATTAAATTGAAAGCAGCTGTATCTGTGCCCTTGTCCCGCAAAGCACGCCACCAGCCAGCCTAGCCTGCAACCGACCCCGCCTAATTTGATCGCACCAAATTGAATCGGTTATACCACCCCCCACCCCCCCCCCCACACACCTCACCACTCGCCTACTCAGTCTCTCTTGCTGACAAACTATTCCTCTCTATTTTCCTATTCTTATTTCTATGCCCAAATTACTAAACTCTCATTTTTTTTCCGTGTTATTGGTGTTTTTAACTTTACATGCTTTCTTAAGTTTTTGGTTTCCAAATTTGACACATTTTCTTCAACATCGTTATCTTTATTACTTTCCTCTACTACTTTTGCCTTCTTCTCCTTGGACTTTCCTTTCTTCTTCTTCTTCTTCTTCTTCTTCTTCTTCTTCTTCTTCTTCTTCTTCTTCTTCTTCTTCTTCTTCTTCTTCTTCTTCTTCTTCTTCTTCTTCTTCTTCTTCTTCTTCTTCTTCTTCCTCATCCTCATCCTTCACCCTTATTCTTCATCCTTAATCTTTCTCTCCTCCTCCTTTTCCTTCTCCTGATCCTCCTTCTCCTCCTCCACCTCCTCCTCTTCCTTCTTCGATTGTTCTTCTTCTCCTTCTTCTTCTTCTTCTTCTTCTTCTTCTTCTTCTTCATCATCATCATCATCATCATCATCATCATCATCATCATCATCATCTTCACCTCCTCCTTTCATTTTTTCCAACTAACCTCAACAAACTCCCAAACTCCTTTTCCTATTCCCTCCCCTCCTCCTTCTCCATCCTTCCCTACTCCTTCCCTTCCCACCGGTAATTTTTCTCCACCACCACCTCTTTCTCCTTTCCCTGACCCTTCTGCTCCACCTCCTTCCTCCTCTCCTCAAACTTCATCTTTCCTCTTTCCTTGTCTTCCTTCTTGTTCTTGATTTTCCAAAAACCATGCAATTCTAAATTCTCCATTCTTTTAAATCTATTCCGATCACATGAAATCATTCTCGCTCTTATAATCTTGTTGACAAAGATGTTAATGTGCTTGCCTCTTTCTGACAAATGACGACTTCACAGTTGCAGTCAACTCCCAAAAGAATAAAATCAATATAATTTTATATAGAAGTTTTGTAACAATTTTAAAACAATATTATTAACTTCTCATCTAGCGTCAATCCAAAGTAAAGCCAATATATTCTATAAGATATATCGTGTAATTATGATGATAATTTTGACATAATGACATCACTTATCCGTTACCTTACCTCTATGAAAAAATTAGAACATTCCATGAAAGAAATCATAACTTGAAGGATGATTTTCCCCTTTCAAACTCCTTCCTTCATGGTAATCTGCAAGATACAACCAATAACTAGCCTGATTAAACCTTGCTTCACCATGTCTACTGATGATAGTCCAATAGCTCTGCTAATGCGATTAGTGCTATGATGAGAACGATCAATTGCACCCGCTCGTTTGGACCTTGTCAGAAGCAACAATGTGACACTAATCTGTTGTGACTCTATTAGAGAGGGAGAGTCATAAGCTGCCACCCTCATGTACAGGCAATGTTGGCAGTTGAAGATCATCCTTCCGATATTACATTGAGGATGCGGAGAAACACGTGCTCGACTTGTGTTGATCAATGTTTGAAACTTACACCAAACTATTCACAAGCCAGCAAATGAGAATGCAGCTCTGATAACAAAGTCAATTGTTAAAAAGATACTTTTTTTAATGGGGGTTTTTGTAGAAACTCTGGATGAAAGGTACTCTAGTATTACTATATCGGCAAATAATAAGTATAAATTGAATAATGCTGAGAATGAGAAAGGTAATAAATAGGAAATTGAACGAGAAATTTACAATGAGAAAGATTTAAATAGAAATATTACTTTACAACGTAACGCTCATGCATTTTTACTTTAAAAAATACGCGAAAACAGATATAAATTTTTATGTATGTTTAGACTTGAAAATGTGAGTCAAGTATCAATGATGATAGAGCTTGTATTGAGATGCAGGGAGAGGAAGAATGTCAAGTTTTTTTAACTCGATAATTAATTATGTTATTAGCAACATTATAATATTTAGTCGTTCCCGGAAAATCCACGAGTTTGGCCAAAATATTTTAGAAAGTTTTCGAAAAGCCTATCTGTTTTCTTACTGAGTGGGGGTTGTAAATCAGAAGTCTTCAAAATTATTTGTAAGAGAAGACCTGCGAATCCCAATTTCACCTTACGAAGACAATAGATGATCAATATCGAGATAATAATAATTACCATATTCTATAATTAGTGCAAATTATCTGTTGACGTTACGAGAATAACCGTAGTGACATTACAGATTAAGGCTAGGCGTACACCGTTTAGTCAAGACAAGACAAGACGAGATTAGTCACGTTTAGTCACAGTAATTCACATAGCTGCTTATGAAGCAGCACACACCGATGCAATGACTAATCGGCGTGTGTTGCTTCATAAGCAACTATGTGAAGTACTGTGACTAAACGTGACTAATCTCGTCTTGACTAACCGGTGTACGCCTAGCCTAAAGATTAACTGGGGGTCAGAATTGAATTAACTCTTCGATCAGCTGAATCAATCCAGTCGCTTTAAACTAGACGTTATAGTTCGAATAAAACTAGTTGTCCCTTGGCCTGGTGCTCAAGAACCACTCACTAGAAACGTTTTTGTCAGAAAGTCCGATCTCCAAACAGCTGACCATTTTATTCAATGTTAGCATCATTGAATCAAATGGTCAGCTGTTCGAACATCAGACTTTCTAACAAAAACGTTTCTAGTGAGTGGTTCTTGAGCACCAGGCAACTATAGCAGGATCTTTTTACTTGTCAGAAAACATATGATCGACGAGCATATGATCACAATACTTTTAACCTACAAATGCTGAATCTCGCAGATTATTGAAAAGGTATTTTAAAAAGTTATTCTTCTTTAAAAAGGTCTTTTAAAGACTTTAAAAATGTCTTTTAAAAACTTTAAATGTCTTTTAAAAACTTTAAATGTCTTTAAGACTTTTAAGTCTTTTGATTATCGTGTCGAAGTCACTGTTCAATTATTACCAAATCAGCTGATTTCTGACAAGTTAAATGGATCGCGCTATAGTTTTTTAATGGTTTTTTATAGTTTTTTTTTATAGTTTTATTCGAACTATAGTGATCTCCACACCTTAACTTTCCATAAAAATATGAAAGATTACCCTTCTATATTATTACAAAGTGAGAACTGTTCCTTAATTCTGAAGCGATCTCCATTCTGGGTGAGAGTAATCGTACCTTAATCAATCTCAACACAGATTGAATTATAGAGTAATGAAGACTCCTTTCCCGTTTACTGCTTCGACAGCAATCCCCTTTCGCCATCGTTACAAAGCGAAAGTCACTTAGTTAAAGTGGTAGTAATTCCCAGGTAGTAACGACGTAATAAATTCAGACGCTAAGCGGTTTCATGCACGATAGTTTTCACCGAGCACGATAGGATAGGTGCGATTGACGTGAGGCAGGGACAACAGCTGAGCTGGTGCCTGAGGCAGTTGTCTGATAGACAAGCGACCCCGCCCTGGGACGGGAGACCCCTCCCTGCCCCCGGGGCGACCCTTGGGGCGTCTGCTGCCGACAGTCGACAAATTAAAATCTCACACTCATGGGTGTGTTGCAGCTTTTGCAGTGAATCGTTCAGCCAGTGTTGGAGGAATGTGTGGGATATGCGGACAGAAGCGTCAAAGCTTTGCGGAATGTAAAATTATTCCATAATATTACAGTACAATAGTAAATAAAAAAAGCACATCTCGGAAATCAAATAAAAAAGTTAATCTAATAATAATATTTATAGCCTATTTTCTCCATTGAAATCTACATTTGAATTAAAAATCAAGTTATTTTTCGAAAAAATTATTTTCGGGAATACTTTTTTCCAAATTTGATATTTTGATAAACTAATTATGTCATGTGGTAGACAATACCTTCAAGCATGTATGCTAAAATGAATGTATGCTGATTGTATTTGCAACTAATTTTGAAATGACCTGTTCCAAAAATATCAACTTTAGGCACCCATATCTCACAACCTAATGAACAAACACAATTTTTTTCCTCTGAAATGTATTTCATTTATAAAGCTTGATAGTATCAAAATCAAAAAGCTTTTAAAAATATCATCATAAAAATATTTTTTGGATGATGATGTACAACCTCAAGTTATTGAAAACAAAGGAGTTTAAAGACAAAATTTAAAATGTCATAACGAACAAGGCACATGTATTCAAATGCACATGCACTTATACTGTAAAAATATACTGTATTTTTTCATACACCAACAAAACTATAAATACTACACATAGGTTGGATTACATGGATAGAGAAAACCATGTCAACGGTTCATAACTATTTCGGTATCCTTCAACCCGAGAACTCTCTCCGTGGATTGCAGAAACAATCATCTAATGCAATGATTGAATTCTCGCTTATCGTAATCCTAAATCATCAGTCAAAATTTAGTCTTAGATTAGCTAGAAGATATTAAAAAAGTATGTTCGTCAACTTTGGTGTGAAATCAAAGTGCGACTCTTCTGATTTAGTAGAGGAATGGACCACCGATAGATGGGGGGTTGAGTAGGCCTTATCGATCTGACCCCTCCTCACCCCAGCAACTCCTTCTTATCCTCGCTCTTTTGCCACTTGATTAAACCTAGCTGCTAGAGCCCTGAAGAGCGGGAGCGGGTGTGGGTGGGAGGTAGGGGAGGGAGAGAAGGAGTTTAGAGGCGCTAATGGAAATTGATAGCGCTCTGTAGTCTAGTGATGTTTAAATCATCGCGCGCGCACAGTCGTCGTATCCCGTCGCTGGCCATTTCTCACTCATCCCCCCCCCTCTTCTTAAGAAACCCCTCCCTCCCATCACACCCCATCTTCAAATTGCTGCATCAGCATCACCATTACTCACTCTCTCTGCTTCACTTATATCATCAACCTCTTGACAATATTGTCCAAGTTTTTCTTTGCCATCTTTTCTTTTCAAACAATTCCCCTTCTCCTACTATTTTTCCACTCACTTGAACGTGATTTTTCATTTTTTGAAATTGTTACTAAAAATAAGAGATTTCATTAATTATAGGCCTATGGATAAGATATGAGCTAATGACACTGGTGGACGTTTTCATCAACCACTTCTGCGGCCGCCAAGTGACAGTCTACTAAGCCTTGGATTGTTACTAAAAAATAAAAGATTTCATCAGTCATAGGCCTATGGATAAGATATGAGCTGATGAAACTGGTGGACGTTCTCATCAACCACTTCTGCGGCCGCCAAGTGGCAGTCTACTAAGCCTTGAAGAGGCCTTTATTCAAGTGGTGCTTCTGACCTGGTCAAAAGATGAAAGAATTTTAGATAAGATGATTTGTTTAGTCGAGGTAGTTACTGTATTTGGTCTAAGTAACAAGTATTCTATTATTCTTTTATAATTGTATCAAAGACAATTCCATCAATTAAAAGGAATTAATTTTAATAAATAGAATATATTACTGAGAAATAGGATTGCCTCTGATTTTACAGGATGTAGATCATCATCAACACAATTTTTCAAATTTTCATGCCAAATTTTTATTCTATAATTTTTATACTTGTTTCCTCCACCTTGTCCAACATTAAAAACGTGATTTCTCAAAGGTACGTAACTACGTAGTGACTATAATTATGAGATACAAGTTGCTAAGACGGTTATATTTTGATTGTATTTCCCATACTTTGAGGATATTTTTATCACCTGATCTTTTATTGTGAATATAAATCTGTATATATAACACTTTACAATATTAATTTAGGCTGCTACGTAGCAGGGTCTCAGTCCACCTTGCAAATAAAATTAAATTGATATCCACCCCAGCCAGAACTTCAATCCACTCCCACCTTTTCAAATGTGAATTGTATGCAATGAAAAAGATACTTCACATAACAAGAGATGAGCAGATATAGAAACGGTAATCTGTTGAAATGAGACGTCAGGTAGTATTTACTTAAATTGCATTCTACTTTTCCGGTCGGTTGGGCGACGTGACGTCAGACACGTGTTGGTCACGTGTCGAAAGGGACGCATCACTCTGTGAGAGCGCTCTCAGGACTCTCACGCCCACTCACCGCTCTTTCCTTTTCAATATCAAGCGACTGTTTCATTGGCGCTTATTAGATTCTTTATGGTTCAGACGATTGTTATTACTTTGCTCAAGTGGAGACAAGTACGCCAGGTAGGTCTTTTGTACAAAGCGTTCTTTGTGGGGTTGCAACTGTTTATCACTGAAGTAATATTTAATTGTGAGTTGTGATGTTGTCACTCGTATTCCAGATTTCTTTTGAAGAGGTCTTATTTTATACAACCAGTGGTTGGTCATATAAGGAAACCGGATACGGAAAAAGACAGTACAGAACTTTCAAAATTTCTTTGTTGAAATAATATCTACTTTTGCTTGAAAGGGGAGGTTGTAAAGATTCAGAGCCTTAGAAGAAACACTTTTTTTTCAAATTCAAGCTTTCAAGCAAGAATTTCATTCAATGAAGTGAGAGTTCTACATAAGGCCCCAATCTGATAATGAATTTCAATTGTTCACTTTGTTGAAAGTTTCTCGTAGATAAAAGACCAAACATGATGAATCTCCTGATAGTCGACTATCAAACGAGAGAAAAATTCGTTTTCGTTTTGAATTCTATCGAATTCGTTTTGTCAATTTCTTGTCTTTATCCCAGCACTGGACCATGGTCCGTGATTTCACCAGTCTCATTTTCAACAGAACTAAATATTATCTACTCCCAAACAATGTTAATAAAAAATTTAGTCGATACCAATCTATAGTCTATCGGTAGAAACTTAGTTCATCATCCTTAGTTCCAGCAATAAGTTTTAGTATCATGGCTTTTAGACTTGAAAGTGTAATATCAATAACTTTAGACATTTAAATAATTAATTCCATTAATTCAGATTGATTTATGAAGTTTTAGAACATTGTTTTGCACATTATTCAAACCAATTATAAGACTTTTCAAAGATATTAATAATATAATCACAAACTATTTTGAATTTATCAACACAAACTAATCTATCAATTATTTTAATATCTTTTCCAGTGTTTAATTGATTATAATCGGCCAAGCACTCAGTAACAATGACAGGAGATCCCCTTTCTGAAAAACTGAGAGGTTTCCCCTCCCCACTCAGTGTAATAAGGAGAAAAAGGTCTTACATAAGAGGAAGCAAGGTAGTAGACTTCTTGAGAAAAACGTATCCTATATAGACTGTTCCAGACAATATGAGCTGAGAAGCGACACAGAAAAATTGCTAGAGAGTGTTTCGTGGAACAAGCCAAGTATTTCGTTCAACGGCTCCCCAAATTGCCAACATACGAAATGGAAGTGAGATAGTATTTCTGCTCTCTCAGCTTCTCTCTTCCAGGGTTTGTGGTCCTTCTCTCGAAACCCCCCTCCCACCGCACAGGAACATACCATCACAACTGGAAACCATCATAGAACGACACAGAGCAAATACTTGTGAACATTCCTGGCATTGCGTTGTGTATGGCGGTTGTAGGCAGGTATGAAGCTTCTACGTTCCCGTTTCGGTCCGTATACAGCTATCATTACTAGCAGAGCTTTTGACTCGCGAAATAATCCCCCTTCCCACCTTCTGCTATTCGCGTTTCAGAGCGTTCACAAAGTGACCCATGCCTATCCCCCCTCACCCCTCCCCCACCTCATTCATTCCTGACACACCGACAATTCTCTGAAAATTGAGGCCCCTTTGAAGGGCGAACTGGCTCGAAATTGCGCACTCTGTGTTTTGTGGGCAGATGGTGGGGGGGGGGGGGGGTTGCTCTACAAAAGGGCGCTCCACTAAACCTCAACATCCCCCTCACCTTCCACACAACCGAAAAACCCTTTCACGTTTCCCGTTCTCGCAATGGAAACGACCGACTCAATGTACCTGTATATTGCTACAAAGCAAAAATGGTGGGCTATTTCAGTATGCAGTTGTTTCGAGTGGAATGTATTCAAATTCAGCAAAAACAAGCTTTTTTCTCTATAGTTGCATTTTTCAAAAATGCATTAATGCGCTTGCTCCATAAGCGTTGGATGAGACCTTATTTTCTTCTTGGAACATGAAACATTGTGTAATTTTCAATGTAAATAAGTTTATTATGCTTCGAAAAATTGCTCTATTGAGAGTTTCCCATGATGAAAATTTTTCATAGAGAACATGGATATATGCACTTTCTGTTCCACTACTGTATATTGGAAGCTAATTTTCAAGTAATAGGAATGTGGTTGGTTCAAATATCATCAATATATTCTTACCACTGTTAAAATAATGTTTATATCTTCGTATCCTTTTTCTCTCTTTCCTAGCAAACATCTATAAATGATTCAGTCAAAAAATTTAACAAATCATGCTTGTTCTATTCATTTATTACTTATCTTTGTATACATTACTCATCCTCTATCCGCATAATACTCCTCCTCCTCTTGCTCCTCCTTATCCTCCTCCTCCTCCTCCTCCTCCTCCTCATCCTCCCCTTTCCAACTCCTTTCTCTCCAGCACCTTCTCCTCCTTCTCCTTCTCTTCCTCTTCCTTCTCTTCCTTCTATTCGGCCCATCCTCCCTACTCCAATTCTTTCTCCTCTTCTTTCTTCTCCTTCTTCTCATTTTTACTTCTTCTCCTGCTCCTCCTTCAACTCCATCTTATCTCATTTTCACTTCTCCTTCCACACTCTTTATCTTCAATCCTTTATCCCCTTACCGTATGTTCTATTCACGTATTGTTTTCTTTTTCTCCTTACACTTATCCACTCACACTCACTGAAACTTGTCTTCAATTACTCTAAATTCTTCTCTCTTTCTAGACTTTATTATCAATCCAACTTCTTAACACATTAATCACATTCTATTCTTCTTCACTCCACTTTTGACCCTCTTACTTCTTACTTCAATTCACTCTCCTGTTGCTCACCACTATTTTTCATCCTTCATTTCCATTCTTTACCTCAACTCACACATGACCGGCCACTTCTTTATTTCTTCAAGGCAGACTTGCGTCTCATCCTTCCATTCATTCATCCTTCTCTAGGGGATGAGTGGGCGGAAGGGGGCATGAGATGGTGGCACATAATTATCGAGTCCCTGTGTCACCCCCACCCCCACCCTAGCCACGACTGGTGGCCCCAGGGGGCCGTGGCCCGCTCTGCCGCCGCCACCACCACCTCGGCTATAGTGCCGTTTCGTGTACGAGCATTACTCTTGATTTCCGTGACGGCCCTCTGCCGCCCCCACCCCTCTCCCCCCACCATAGCACTGTTGTTATGTCCTCTATTGCACTTGCTCCCTCTCACTCGCACACAAGCACACCTCCTATACTGCTTCCCACTCGCCCACACTGGCTGCCCTGGTAGCCCGGCAAGTGGCTTCTTCTTTATAATATACAGTACACACTGACGTTAACGACTCTATGCTTTGCTTTGCGCCGCCGTCCTGTCTCTGGATGCTTCGTTTCTGCATTTTCTCTCATCCCATACTGTAGCTGGTAGCCTTGCTATCTATCCATAGTGAGGGCATATAAATTTAAACAATTTGAGATGGGCAAAAAATATTAAACTCTTTCTACATTATAATACATACGTGGCTGGAAAGCCCATTTTAAATCATTACATGAGAATCTTATTATTTTCATTAATACATTATTTGTATTAATAATGTAAATAATACATTATTTACATTTTCACTACCGGCGCACAAGATTATCTTTTGCCGGTAGTGCCATATTGTTAACAATATTGTTGATGGTTTAAAATTCATTCTCAAGGTAATTATTTATTTTGTATTTTATGCTAGTATTGTATCAATTTTACTTTTGTATTGTTAACCAATATTATTGTTGTATTGTTAACCAATTTACTTTTTGACAATAAATATTGATTGATTGATAACATTTATTCAGAAGTGCTTCCAATCCTTAGAATGCAAAGTTTTGCGTGAAGTTTTTAAATATTATTCAGCATTGAAGGATTGAAGGAATCAATCATATCAACCGCAATTAGACAGATTCCATTGCAAATGCTGCTTAATTCACTTGAAACATGAAAAGTGAGAAAAAAATCAGGAAGCATTGAAGAATTGAAGGAATCAATCACTACATCAATTCGACAGATTATATTGCGAATGATGATGAATACTTAGCACTCTTTCAAGCTGCGTGCAGAACCGCTTTGTATTCACAAGAATGGAGCTCATCTTAGTGATGTTATTAATTAATAATTAGATTAACGTAGAATGCTTCTAGATGGGCTCCCCAGTCATACATGTATTATTACGTTGAAGGTAAAATTTAATACTATTTGTCCATCTTGAATTGTTTTATTATACATGCCTCACCCGGTACTATGGAATCATCAGAATTTCTATATGTTCTCATATATTGAGTTTTTGTGGAAGTCACCTTTCCATTTGCTAACCTACGAGGCTTTCCATTGATACGATCCAAGAGGCGAATCATGATCGAAATGATCTTGTGTTTTCATTATGTTTAAATATCACAACATCTCACCACACACTGTGTCAGAAATCAAAATGATCCTTTCTACTCTCATAATATGATGAAGATAACTGTAATGTTATAGCCATTCTCTTATTCCACCCTCTTGGCAAATGGTCATAAAAATAAGGGTGAGACCAAATAAGTATCAAATAAAAGAATAGAAAAAGAGAACGAATAAGGTATTATGTCGAGTCACTCCATTAGAGACCACAGTTTTATTGCTATGTGTAATGTGTATGGTATACGTAGGCTAGTAGTTCAAATACACAATAATATAGAGAATGGTTTATTAGAGAAATTTACTTGCACAAGTTGATAGAGCTCTTCATTGCTAATGTGAGCTAGATTTTCAAACAGTTTCACTTTTTCACATACAGGTAGTTTAAATTCAATAAACTGCTTGAAATATGTAGATGAGAATAACACGGTGTGCTGAAAAAAACTGCTATTCTATAAAAGTACTGGATTTTCGAAAAGTTGAAAAATATTATAAAGTTATCGTAGTTTAACAAGTATTGAAGTTTGTCTCTATGCTGCTATCAAAACTCTATAGATTTTCTTTTGTTATATCGTTACAAGTTAACCATTGCAAGTTATAAAATGATATAAATGAGGAGTCTTCAACTGAAGAGTACTCCAATACTAATCAGGAGCATGCAATATCGATATGGAATAATTATATAATTGAATGTTGTATTCATTTGTGAATAGGAGTTGAAATCTAACAGAGATCGATACGCCTTATTAAGCACGTAATTTGCAGATACAAATCGATTATTAAGTAGAGCTCACCAACACAAACAAGGGTTTACACATGTGTAGTGTACGTACACTACAAGAGATGAAGAGACCATATTAGACGAATAAACCCCCGAAAGGGAGAGCCAAGCAGTATATCAAAGCGTGGATTTACAGTGTTGATGCCACCCCAAACTCACCCAGTGAAGACCCGGCCACCTCTTCATGCTTTGGATCATACAAATGGCTCGTTTAGGCGGTCACAATCGCTTGAAAGCGGGGATTTTCACGCGCCTTGATTTGTTGCCCCGGATCTTATTGAGTGGAGGGGTGACTTCACTCGAACCAGCATACCTCCACGTACAGGAGAACAAGAAAAAGTTGTCGTTTTGAGCTTTGATGTTTTGATCCTAATTTGGATTGAATTGAAGGCTTGTCAAATATACGTATTTTTTCCATATACGTATTGGGCTTGCGCGTGGGTAATGGGAACGGAGATGATGAGAGATTAGTACAATGACTGATTCATAGCATAATGTGTCCTCTGAAACACGGGAGTGCTACAAGATACTTGCTTGAGTTGGATAGTTCCTAATTTACACCTAAACAATGGCAATAATGCAATCCAATAATGGAGAGGGATAGGCTGACAACTATAGTTCCCATTTGTACATAACTCCACATACCCCAATCAACAATATTACTAGACATTCTCCGATTAGGTACTATTATGTCCAATTACTAGTAGCCCTACCCACAATTATTCAATATTGTCACCCCACGTTAGTCGGCCCCAAACAAACATGATATTGTTTGAGTGTTATAGAAACAAGATTCGCATTTTATTTTTGTACACATGAAACAAGAGACGTACACTCAACCCCCACTCATCCGCCATCTTGTTTTGTGGCCAGCACGTTGTCAGAGCAACAACGAAATTAATTGAATTTGATTGAAATTCATCATAGCCGGTGAGTGGAGTGTTTTTTGCATTTATTGTCATTATGATGATGCATGATGGGTGGTGTGTGTGAGTGTTGAGTGGTTTTTTGAATATTTATATTTGCAGTAGGTTATCTGTCAGCCGATGCTTGTTCCCTGTGACAAGTGACAATTTTCATTTTGCGTAATATTTTTGCAGCAGGCGTTGTTTTGTGCGCCGCGCTCGTCTGAATGACAACATAGCTTTTTAGGCGCCAGCAGCGGCCGGCGTTTTTGTGAGTCGTGTTTTTGGCCAGCGAACGAAAAAAGTGACTGTGGCCGGGGAACAGGCTATACCACTTACTCGCTCTTTTGTGCCAATCAATGTGACACTGGAAAAATAGAAAGAGAGTTCAAATGGGACACAATAGTAAATATAAATAGCACATCTGGACTGGACTTGAATAGATATTCGATAAAATGTTACCTTACCAAAACTGAGTGAATTTACCATGATAATTATCAACTAGAGTAAGAAGATTTGAGCCCTCACACACTTCCACACGCTGGTAGCCGCACCGCACCGCTCGTGTAAACCGAGGCAAGAAATAAAAAGTGCGATATTCAAACTCCGCAACCGAACACAACTGTTTTCGGCTCTTAGAAGATCCGGCCGTAATTCAATTCAATTAAGAATCAACACGGAGGGTGTTATTTGTTTCGCTACTATTAAAAGTGGCTGAAAAATCGTTGGTAAAGAGCATGAGATAAAACTTGTACAAATGTTATGAGATCTTAAACAAAATTCAATTTTGCTCCAAGTCTCTAAGGGCCGGTTCATGAGCTCGGGATTTAGCCTAGTCCAAGACTAAAACGGGTAGCCACCGTAGCATCGACAAACGTTAGCCTCGACACCATGTACTAAGGGCTCTCTATGCTGCTAACCCAATAACCTGTCGAGAAAAACGTCTCGATGCTACGGTAGCCACCCGTTTTAGTCTAGGACTTGGCTAAATCCCGAGCTCATGAACCGGCCCTAAGAGATTTTAGGATGAGTCACCACTTTGGCTCTATAATGGAACGTGTACTTTGCTTCAAAATTATAAAAAAAGCTTAAAACTCATTGCTGTAAATACTATGAGATCTTGAACGAAGTTTTGATCTAAGATATTCAAGGATAAGTAAGGATAAGGGAAAAGAAAGGGAGTCAGAAAGAAACATTTTGGCTCTATGATGGAGCATGTATTTAGTATCACAATTATTGAAAGAAGCTTGAATTGTTACGAATGTTGTGAAATCTTAAACAAAGTTTTGTTTTGTGAGATTTCGCGATAAGTGAAGCTAAGAGAAAATAGAGAGAGATATGAAAAGAGTGCGTACCGTATGAGAAGGGGTGAGATAGATTTGTGATGAGTCTCAACAGGGAGTCGACTGGGACGCGACTGTCTGGAAAGGAAGGGTGCAGCTGTCAGTCAGACCGAGTCCGCACCACCGGAACACACACACAACACCAACCTTTTAGCACCAATACTTCGCCCTTTTTTGACCCGAGAGGGGTGAGTCAGGGGTTTCTTTTTTGTTTTTAAACAAATAAGTGCGGTCGATCGGTCAACTTGGACTACACTCGCCAAAACCATCATGACTTAATAAAACGGCCCCGTCACGTCCGATATTCAGACGTCAGGGACTGGTGCTTATGGCACAATGCATTTTTTTTCAAAGTACCTAATTACTTGTTCGTCATGCTCGGTCATCGATCAAGTTTGAATTATCATTACTGTTCACGTGATTATTATTCATACAATTATTGTAATGTAGTCTGCATAATATTCGTACTATTACTATTTATACTGTTCATTCTAATCATAATAATATATTCTTAATATTCATACTAATCTAGCGGTCATGAAATTGGGCGGGTGAGCCGTGGCGAAGCGTGGTATACTTGACCGGTCATCGCCGGGTATATTTCCTATAGGACATATACCCGGCGATGACCGGTTGAGTATACCACGCTTCTCCACGGCGGGTGAGAGATTTCGCACTGCTGTCAAGTCTTGCCAGCTAACTAATCAGAGCATGCAGGGGAATCGAATCCGACATTCGGGAAAGGCACCACTGGGAGATCAGCGTTGCCAATTCGTAGAAAAGAGCAAGCAGGTTTCCACTTACCCTGGCTTGACCAGTCTCATATCTGACAACAGCGCAAAATCTCTCACCCGCCAAATTTCGTAACCGTTACATTAATGAATTTATACTATAACTAGTTATCATATTATTTATACTATTCATAGTATTCACACTATTTTACCCACTTGTCAGACAAACAGTTTAAATCTGTTTTTATTTTGCAGGTGTTTGAATCAGTCCTGTTTGGTGCTGGCATCTAACGGCAAATTTACTATTTTATATATATTCCTAATTATACAGTCCCCTTGAAGCCATTACACATACTATTCATAGTTTTCTACTATTCTATTCTGTATTATGTTAATTAAATACATTTATTTTCTCTATCGACTTATAATGGTGAATCGTACTTCATATAATAATAATATATTACTTTAACGTGTTTACTGTAATGACACAAACATAATATGAATTGAATTTTCTCGAGTTAATTGAAACTATTTTTTCATTTCAAATTCATTGTTTATTCAAGATTCAAATTTTTAAATTTAATAAGTTTTCATTTGAAGAATTCTGATAGTAATAAAATACATTAATAGCCGAAAAGTGTGACATATAGCTGTTTGAATGGACTGCTCCAATGATGATGTGAGTGACTGATGATATCATAAAGAGTCCTTTAACAAAACTAAACCCGCTTGTATTTCTATGGAAAACATCTGAGAGCTGCAGTGCAGATGCATTTCGAAAATACCATCGTGCAACTGCCACAACTTCCCAGTTCATTTTGAGAAAATGTGAGCTGCACTTGCTCAGGAATGATCGCCATTTTAGTATACCTCACCATTCGATAAGTGGAAAGTGGGAGGTGGCAGACATGTTCAATATGAGACCCAAATTTTCAGCTCGAAGGTAATATTCTCATCTAGGCCTGTCACCAGGCTCAGTGGCCTATCTTTGGCCTGGCCAGTATTATAACACAAGTTAGCATGACGACAACGACAAGCTTTTCAGCTTTGTCGCAAGCGGGCGCGTGTGCATGTGCGTGAGTGCATGACTGACACTTTGTCGTCGCCGTCACGTCTGTGCCATCAGTCAGTGCGCTTAAATCTTTGAATGGCTTAGCAATATTTGGGTAGCGCATAAATAAGTACGCGCGGGCTTCGGCTTGGGCTTTACTAAGCCCCGTCATAAAACACGCATTAGCGTGCCGTTAAGGCTGAATCCCTCCTGGAGAGAGAGTGCAGCGTAAAGAGAGGATTGTCAAAGGGTGTGAGAGAGAGTTGTGCATGTGGTGACGAACTGGAACTTCAGAGAGAAGAGAGATTGTCGGAGGGTTCGAGAGAGTCTTCTGTAGTGACGAACTGGGAATTCATGCCTCAGATTCGCTAAAATGCATGTACAGCCTCCTCTGATTTACAAGCTTCAACCATGGTTTCATCTTCATTCTGCTATTCTCTTTGGTCCTCTCTTTCTCTCTCCTTCCACCCCTTTCCAACCCTTCTTTTCTTCCTCTACAACCTTTTACCTTTCCATTCCCTTCAATCTTGAGTTTTTGGAAATAGAACCTCTTCTTGTGTTTCTAGTGTACCATTTATTGTAGTACCATCTAAAATGAAACTAGATTACTTCAATCCAAGACCCTCTCATCCAAATAATGCAATGATCGTTCAATACCCTGATCGTGTGTGAGAGAGTATGCAATATCTAATTGACTGAAACTCTCATATCAGAGATGTTATCAATTCGCAGGAGCCTACATTGAATAAAAAATGTCAAGCAAGAATGAATAATTAGTAAAATCATACGTAAAATTATGTGTTTAGATGAAATGGAGGTAAAAATATTCATCATATTTTTACTCATCTTATGGTTTTTTGCTTAAATATATCTTTTGATGGGGTGAGATTCGTGTGGTAGTGTTCATGATCAAAATGATAGATGTTGAAATTCTGCATTCAAAGAAATAAAATTGACATAACTTTCAGTTAATTCTAGCTTCATTTATTCCAAGGAAATGAACATAATAGTCTCATATAAACATAAATAAACATAATCATTATTGGAAATATCACAAATGGTAATTATTTCATTATTGGCAAATTTTTAGCGGTAATTTTGCAATCAGTTTTGTAATGAGGATAAAATTCAACTTATCAAATGCAGAAAAATATACCCCAGAAGGTTCATCCAAACACTTTTTTCATCCCAAGAACCAGGTGTGAAACATTTATTTTCTCAGAGAAAATGGAGGGTATCTGATTGGACCAATGAGTTATAATGGAGGACTGCTGAGTAATATCAAGGTATGTAGAGTTCCATATTACCATAATGTAATATGTGGTAAGTATGTAGGTCTCTACTAACCTTGGAGTAATATGTCTCAGCCTAAATCACGAGTCATATGAAATCACGAGTCAGCCTAAATCACGAGTCATGAGAACAATATCAACGCGTTAATGCTTCTAATAAAGTTATATTTGTTGTGCAGTTCAATCTCTTAATTGCAGTTGAATACATAAATGGAGTATATCAATGTAAGCTCCAATTTATTGGTAATGTAACTTTCAAGAATTAACAAATTTGAATCACTAAACATGATCATTTCTTCTCAACTGTTCAACCTGAATCTCAATTATTTGAAGTTCACAATAATTCTCTCAAAAGAAGAGCACTCATCTTTTCACAGCTGAAATCCTGTACTTCAACTAGCTGCGAATGCTAAGGGTTGGTGAATGTGCCACCAGATGTCAGTAGCTTGCAACAGTAACATTTCGTAGGGGTTGAAATGCATCATCTAGTTGCGGGGTCTAGTCACAGATGGCGCGAGAGTTCTCATTCGTCCCTCACTTTTGCTACAAACTGATTTTTGTATGTATACTAAACTCTTCTTGAAACCCTAAAATTTCCTCTGTTCCAATTATCATTACTATTGAGCTATCAGTACTCATATCGAATGTTGAATTTCATTATTGTTAACAGCTGAATCGATATTCTGAATTGAATCCAATTAACAGTTCAATGAAATTGAATCCAGATGAAAGGTCTCCAATGAAAACTTGGCATGTCAAATTTGACTAGTAAGTAAGTTTATAAAGAGTTTGTGATAATTAATTATTGCCATATTATGCTTTACTCGAAATCATTATACAGTAATATGAAGAATTCAAATCGAATCTTCTAAAACCCTTGTAGAAATTTTAGCTTCTAAGCTCTTCTAAGCTCTTCTAAATGATCTATGGATCATTTCACAAACTAAACTCAAGGGATTTAATAATTTAGTACATTTTGCCAACAAGGGTTTTAATAATTTAGTACATTTTGCCAACAGATAGTGCCACAGGAAAATTTTTCATCTTTTTATCAAATATCTTTCATTTAAAATCATTATAATTTAAAAACAAATAGAGCCTGCAAAACATCGAAACTTTATCTTTCTTTTGGAGCAAACCGCATCAAAATCAGTTCACTCAATCTTCTCCACGAACTTTCCAAAGTTGGACAAAGTTGAAAATTCTTTCAATATATAAGATTACTTCCAAAGTCGAAAATTCTTTCATTATATATAAGATCACTTCTGCCATGAAACCTCTAGAAGATTAAAGAAAATAAGAGTTATTCAAATAGATACGGTAGATAGCCTAATAAATTCATGGGTTGTTTCATTGCATCAAATGTGGGATGCTCTACTTTCGTCGATTCGTGAGGACTGCAAGCATATTAATAAGTTACAATCAATCATAATATTATGGAAATGAACAATATAGTGAAAAACCGTAAGGAAGTCAATAAAATTATATGGATATTATGAAAAATACGCGCTTCAAAAGAATGGTTCAAAATTTCATACTTGAAATATCAACTACATTAAATTTACAGTAACTCGAAATGCCTGAATTGGAGATCCAGAGATACAGTAATTCATTCATAATAGTTGGTTAGTCTATGCTTGTTCGAAAGAGATTAACAGAATAAGGTTGAATTCATCTATTCTACAAGGTGTTTCAGAACTCCCTACCAATATTCTAGGGCATTGTTCCTGGGTAGATTCCATATCTAAATATCATATTTAAATTGTACAGAAGTCCTTAGTTACTCACACAGCTGCCATTTTGTTTTTTTCACTAATTATTTTTTATCTCAATAATGGTGAAACATATGAAATTGAAACTTTGCATCAATATTTATGTCAGCTAGACAAAGCTACAAAAAAATTATGACAATTTTTCAAATTCATAAAACAAAATGGCGGCCATTCAAAATTTTGTTTCTTAAATAACTCGGAAACCGTTGACATTACGAAAATTATGAAACCTTATTTGTTAAGATTGGACCAATATTGACTGAGATATGGCAGCTTTAGTGATAGGTGATCGCTGGAGGTTAGTTGCACTCCTTTTTAATGTCTTTGAAATTCACACGAAATACTCTAAAATCGCTCACAAATAACATGCAAAGCAGACAGAGACTGTTGGATTGTTGTGGCAGACTTTAGCCGCATGCCCAGGACGCACTGCAACTAGCCTCCAGCGGTCACCTATCACTAAAGCTGCCATATCTCAGTCAATATTGGTCCAATCTTAACAAATAAGGTTTCAATCGATTTGTAATCAAATTTACTGAAAACAGTTATTCTTGTAAAAGTTTCGTAATATCAACGGTTTCCGAGTTATTCAAGAAACAAAATTTTGAATGGCCGCCATTTTGTTTTATGGATTTGAAAAATTGTCATAATATTTTTGTAGCTTTGTCTAGTTGTCATAAATGTTGGTGCAAAGTTTCAAATCCATATGTTTTACCGTTATTGAGATGAAAAATAATAAGTGAAAAAAACAAAATGGCAGCTGTGTGAGTAACTAAGGACTTCTGGACAATTTAAAAATATGATATTTAGATATGGTTTCTACCTAGGAACAATGCCCTAGAGTATTGGTAGGGAGTTCTGAAACACCCTGTATATACATTTGAATCATTAAAACATGAATAATCTACAACTTTAGCGCTGTGTACAAACATAACAACTGAACTGTGAGATAATATTATGTGAAGAGGAATCTTTCCAGATAAATAGAGTATATAATTATGAATATGTGCTTTTCCAATTCATCTGTCAGTTATTCATTCTGAGATATTCAGGTCTTTCTCGAAAGGATTAGAAGCGTAGTTGGAAATTGTGCTGCCAGGTTACAGCACTGACTACCAATATTCAAGGGTGAGTTCCACCCTTCTCCAAGAGATTTCAGGGCTGACTCAATGGTGTTACAGTGACTATATAGAGTGACTGTAATAGAGTCACTCTTTATAGAGTCACTGTAAATGGTGTTACAGAGAGTGTATAGTAACAGTGTGGACATTGCATGTCACACTTCTGATTGGTTATCTCGGTCGAATTCGGCCATAATTTTGCCAAATGAGATTTACATTGAAAACAAATTCGAATCATAATGTTATGTTGAGTGATACATTTCCAGCTTACAATTTGCCTTTGTCAATGTTAATTGACATCATTTTAACACAATACAAAGAGTAGAGAATGACTAACCTACCCTGGAGAATGAATGACATAAACATCACTCGATTGTATAAATCAGGAATAAAGATGAAATTCGATTGAAAACCTTGAATTCAATACGATTCTAGACTCTTTTTGAAAGTTCTTCCAAAGCAATGAGGGTGATCATTCTAGATAATTATTATGGAATGACGTCTTAATGAATAATACAATTTGACAGCGAAGCAATTCGTATCCGCCGTATTTCATTCGAGATACATCTCAACAGATTGATAACCTTCCATTTCCAAAGTAATAACAAAGGAACCATTTGTTTGCTGCAGTATTTCATCTAAATAATTTCCCCCTTTTGCATCAGAATTTACGCTGCAAAACAATTTCCTAATATTAATACCGCTGACTACAATAGGAAATGGCAATATGTTTTAGGTGTCTTGATTGGAAATTCTGTAAGCTTGTAATTATTATCCCAGTGATTAACTGTTCAATTTAGGAAGAAGTGCTGCGGAATATTGAATTTATTCGGACGTAGAAAGTGACGCTATAACGAGTTGCGATGAGCAACTGATGGGGAGACAGCCGTGGTGTGGAAATGAGAAAATCTTCAGAAATAATCTCGAGCTGAAAAGAGTCATTTTCAAACTAATCTGTGAGCTTTTCCTCCAGTCTCTGTCTCTAATAACTGTTTCAATTATTTATTCATTATTGTTTTGTGAGCAGGTGATTTCAAAGATAACGAATTCAATAGTTTTTTCCACAGATTAAAACTGAAAATATTAATTGTTGGATCTTCTGGATTATATACTGTATTCTGTTATAGTTATCGACACTAAAATATCAACATAACATAAGCTACGAAAAAAGATGTTGAATAACTAAAATAATTGTATAATTTACATGACAAAAGGAGATGGGATAATGAAACATCGAGACCACTTATTCATTTTCTTAATAATATAATAAAATTAAGCTGTCTTCATCCAGGATTTAGCACTTCACTACAAATTATCCAAAATCGAAATCAAATGACATCGTGATACAATGTTTAGCTGATACTTCTAAGAGCAAATGTATTTGCATTTATGATGGATGATATCGGATGTATAGAATGAAAAAAATCTGCATTTATAAACAGTGACCGAATAAAAATCTACAATTCCCAACCTCGAATCTTTGGCAGGTTCTTCTTGTTTGATAGGCCAATCTAACCAATCTTGTTTGGTCATAGTTTCGTTTTTCAAGCATGCCTATCACATTCACAGAATAACAAGCTATTATCATCTCCGCGGGAGATATTTTTGGTGTCGAGGGGTTGACAGAAATGTACTCAGGATGAAGGGGGTACAGGATAACTAACAAAGTTGCGTTGTCAATTTTCTTTCTTTTTTCTATTTCGGGAGGAGGGGTCACCAGCCAGCAGCCCTGTGATGAAAGAGGGTGAATATGATGAGTGAGGAATAAATTAAAGAGAGAGTGAGTGTGTTTGGGGGGGGGGTGGAGGTACTGTCTCTCACCCGAACCAGATTTAATAAAATTTCGCTGATGGAAAAACGTGCACATGGCCTCTGGCCATTAATTTCTACTCTTCTAAAGTGTTCTCAACCTGTTTTTAGCCGGCGAACAACAACTAACTCTTGGCGAAGAAACTCTTTTAGCGCTTAATCGGCCGTCAATGAAATCGTTATTAGATTTGACGAACGCCGCTCGTTGGCTACATCCAACTTATTCGCTATAATAGTCTTAGGCGCTGCAAAAAGAAAATCTAAAAGCTTAGTGTGGACAATAATGGTGATGATGCTGAGGGAGTGGAATGGTGATGGGAGGGGTGGAACTGCAGAGGAGGGATAAACGACAACTGACGTAATCTAATTTTTTTCGTTTAGGGGCCCCAGAGAGTGAAAAATGCAGAACAAATAATTTATTTCTCACAAATAGCTTTTAATTAGAACGGAAAGTTCGTTAAAAACTTCTTCTCCGTCTTTGCTCAGTGCAATAACATTTTTACGACGTAATTCGTTGAAAAGCTTCCAATTTTGAGAGCCCTCGATGATTTGATGATAGAAAGTTATAATCAAGATAATAATTCTCGAATAATAATGACTATGCGTTGAGAACAGCAAGAGTAAGTGAAAAATCCCTTCAAAAATCTTCTGGAAGTTGCTATTCTGTAAATTCTTCAAAATCGTGCAATATAATCCCGTTATAAACCATAAGTTTTCGAACACCAATCATAGACTAACCAAATAGACTTTAATAGACTAATCATCCTCTTGTCTTAACAGTGGTTTAATATATATGCGCTCCACCATCTACAGCTCACTTATTTGATAGGTTTCTCTCCATCTAGGATGTGGTGAAACCCCCAATTTTGCATTGATGAATTGAAAATTTCAAATCAATATATTACAAAAATGATGAAGATGCATTCTGCTATTTTCACAGATCACATTATTCACAACCTGATGATTGATAACACCTTCTATTAACAGAATTTTAAAGCAGCAAAAAGGTGACCTATCCTGAAGCTCAAATTACAACTTGAAGACGACTACTTTTTGGAGAAAAAATATTTTCTCCTCATAGTTTTTGGAGATTGATCAATTTTGTTCAATATGAGAAACAAAATTGAACCGAAAACTTGTTCTATTGAATGACTATAGCTTATTTGGAATGTCCAGTCTATCACAATCTATAGGCTAATACAGATCACCATAATGAGGTTCATGTACAAACACAACTCTCATCATTTCTATCTTTGAGTAAATAATGATCGTTCATAATTATTCATCCTGACATATTAATCGGAATGATTTGGACCAAAACAACAAAGCCCGGTTGCAATATCACGTCAACTCGAGCTCGAAAATTTTCAACTGGAAATCCAACTAAACAAACAAATAATTCATTTCAACCAGAGAAAATAAACAGTGAATTAATATTCATAGCGGTATGTATGATGATAGCTACTTTGGAAATTTATTTGATCTGGCCCACAATGAGAAGCTGAATTTGGCTCTGTGCAAGACAGCAATGTTATTCGCAGTGCAACTTGTGTGAGATAGCTTTTTGTCTGGTTAATAAACGCGATTGACATTTACGAAACGGTTAAAGCGGACTAATATATGAGCCGGCAGTCACAAGCTGCAGCATAGTAATCGAGTGTATTATTAGAACTTGTATTGTGGCAAATTATTAATATTTCATTTCAACTCCTCGTTTCATCAATCTATCTCTGTTCATCGCTTGTTAATTCTCAAATTCGAAATCGGTTTACTGTTACTCGCAGTTTACCCCTTTCCCATCCCCAATAAGCGGCCATTTTGTCAACATTCAACCCCCCCCCCATAACACACTCACACACACGCATACACTTTGCTTCTGGTTCTGCATTTTATGACGATGTATGTGAGTGTGTGGTGTGCGGGGGTGAAGGTTTACCAGCATTATTGAGCTGGGTATTGAAAAATAACTGTCTAATTGATATTTACAAAGGGCAAACCGTGTGAGAACCTCTCTTCAAACCCCTGCTGCTACAGTCATGGTCAGACGAATTAATAAAATACGGCAGACTAAACGAGTATCATCATCATTATCGTTATCACTTCCCACAATTTACTCTTTCAAAAATTTACCCTTGCAAATATTTCCCCTCTCTCTCATTTTTCTCGCTTTCCATGCAGAGCTCATCATTCTGTATAAATTTTCTCATTAATTCACTCAGGCTCGCTTGCTCAATAACCTGTCGTTTCCAACAAAATTTCATCCCCCATCATCATCCGAAATATCATTTTTCTGTCGTTATTTGCTACTATTCAACAAACTCGTTTCTGATTTGGTATTTTTGTCCTCTCATAAAACAAAATTTCCACCTTCAATCATATCCTAATTTCCCTTCCTATTGTATCATTCCCAATATTTCACCATCAACTTCCTCCCTTATTCCATGGCTCTCTTATCTCTCTTACTTCCAAATCACTCCCTTTTTCCCCTCACAATCCCTTTTAAATACTCTCTATTAGCTCCGATTGAAGCGCATAATTAACATCGGTAAAGGAGTGACTAAAACCGACTACCCGCTGAAATAATAATTACGAACAGGAACAATATTTGATTAAAGGTTGCAAATTTAATGAACTTCACATTATCGGAAAAATATTTACCTCCAACTTAATTGAAAATGTTGTTATGCCACATCTTTGATGTCAATCTATGTGATTCGTTTTGACGGTGGGGTAAATAAAATACTGAATTTTGTAATCAGAGGTCTGTAATTTCTCATTGAAATTTCTCTTAAGTCTGGTTTATCTATATTTATTGATATTTTGTATACTGTGATACAGCATACCAATCAACATTTTTTTCTACAATAATGAGACTGTATTAGTTGAATGAGAAGAATGGTGATCTGGACACTCACTGTATCATGGTTCTTGAAAGTTAGGCACCTACGAAACAAATGAGGAGAGAAGAAAATTTTATGAATTTAATAGACCGAAGATGAGCTTTCTTAGGATGAAAAACTATTATAACGTTACAATGCGTCAATAAGCTCATTGTTAGGAATGATGATTGCAGAATAAATGCGAGTGATTTTATAATGCCGAATTTCAAAATACCAATAACACAAATATTGATATTTGTAGTGCAGAAATTTAAAAATATCAATTATACAAATATTGATATTTGTAGAGCAGTGTTTTCAGCGGGCTGTGAGTCAATGATATTGCAAAAAAAATAATTTTGTTTAAAAAAATGGCTCTTATCATTCCAAAAAATATGGTAGTGCAAACTAAACGACATAAACAAATAATTCTTATTTGAGAGAACGTGACTCAAACCAAGGATGAGTGAGAGTGGTGGAGAGGGACTGATAAATACGGGAATAAACGCAATGTTTGTAATTAACAACAGTGCTGCGAGTTCGAGAGAAAAGAGGAAATTGTTTTTTCATCCAATTATAAGGAAGATTGTGAAGTTTGCATAGTTTTTGCCTCAATCTCTCATTAGATATCTTTCTTGTTCGATTATATCTTCCCTTTCTCAATCCCCTCTCACCTTCTCTCACACCCTCTTCTGGTTCCTTTTCTCCATCCAGTTCCGTCCTAATTATTCCAACTCATCACTCAGTTTTGTTAATCACATTTCAAAATTGAAAATCATCTTCCACTCTATGGAGTAGAAATGGGTATCTTTTACATTAAGTTTCATCATCTCACACCTCACGTTATTTCTCTACATCATATTTATTATATTTTTAAGGGAAAAAATCGCTTATCATTCCAAGCAAACATAAAAACATCTAGAAAACTTGAAGTTTACAACTCGCCCCTTGTGAACTTGCTCTATTGATCTCCCTCTTCATACTCCTATCAAAATTATCTTTTTATCTTCAAATAATATTAATCTTTAACTTATATTGCAGTATCTAAAGTAGCAGGATTATTCATTAGGCTACTCAACTAAGTAGGCATATCTGTTCCATAATTACTAGTAGCACCTGACTATTCTTCAATCTCATCCTATATTGTTGAAATCAAATCAAAATAGACAATTAATTGCATTTGAAGTGAAATTTTGAAAATCTTCTGATTCGACTCAGCTACACGTGCTGACAAGACAAAAGTGTCTGGTTAGACTATCTCTAGATCAATGAATCTTCATTTTGATATGATGCATACATCCTATTATACTATTGCAGTTCAAATGAGTTCCTAGATGTGTAATGGATATCAGCACTCACGCACTCACCTCTAGTTTATTATTTGACACAATATCATCTCAAAACTACAAAACACATATATGTCTTACGAAGTGAATTTGATTTTCAATTCTATTTTTCACGTGTAAAATATTAGTATTCATAACTTCCAATAAAATATTATTAATCCATTAGACACAATGTGGTACGAATCGTTCGTTTTTGAAATGAATTTTTTTTGTGATATGAATTGAATTCGCAATGAGACAATTTAAAAATTCCGCCTTTGAACGGGAGAACGAGTTAAATCGTTATCACAGCTTGTTATTCAATGTAAACGCAATCTCAGGTCTGTGGGGGCAGGAAAAACCGGGAAAAAGAGTTTTTTCATTATTTATTTAGAGAACATCAGAGGAAAATGGGGTTGGGGGTGAGAGGGAGGAGAGGGTGGAAGGGCAGCTGAGGTTGAAACAAAGAGGAAGCCTGAGGGTGCCATTGGTGAGGAGGTTCTCACTCACTCAGAGGGTCAGTCCCCTCTCCTCCTCATAGATCCCTCCTCTCATCATCAAGGCCATTCCTTTTGATAAAAAACAAGAACAGTAATTATTTCACGCATGTCCATTCCGAATTCTCGGTTATTCAGAGTTTTTAATATAGAAAAATATTAAAATATACTTCCACACAGCCCTGCCATGTTGTACTGCTTTACATCAAGTACGAGCAGACTAAGAAGGAGAAAGAGGGAGAGAGGAGAAAGTGATTAAGAGAGAAAGAGAGAGAGCCAAACTCAATTACGTTTTGTTCATGTCGGTTCATAAAAGAATGTATAAAACAGCGCGAAATCATGAAAAGCTTGCCGTTTGCAAAAAAGGGAATCGTATTAGGGCTGAACGGGAGGTGAGGAAAACTGATGAGTTATGAAGAGGAAGAGTGTAGGAAAAAGGTGAGGAAGACTGGAAGAGAAAAAAGAGAAAGTGTTACGCAAAACCAGTATTAGCTCTCTATCAATTTCTCCGCCGCTTTCATCATAATCCAGTATTTTCACCAGCAAACGAATAGATCCAGTAGCCTATAATGGGAAAACATCACAGATTAGAAGAAACTTTAAAATGCTGGTACTGTTTGTACTGTGCTTACTGCAGGCTCCTAGATTGAAATATACAATGTTACTCAATGTTAAGTTTAATGAGTATGAATTATCACATACCGGTAAATAAAATTACCATTTATCTCAAATACCTCGGCCTAATTCAAACTACATTAAGGACGCAAATAGATCTACAGCCTAGATAATCACACTTCGTATTCTAAAGTCACAGAATATATAAACGAATGAGCTTTAAATTCAACCACTACAACTACAATTCTATTCAGCCTTGATTCGAAATGAATCGATTGAAAATGAATCAAGTGGAAATGATTTAGCCTTCGTGAATCATAACTGACTATTAAATCCATATTTTTCTGTCAAGTCTTTATATTTCTCTGTATAAATCTTCCTTCAGTGTGGAAGTGATGAGGTGATTGATTATGAAATTGATGTAAAAGTTGAATTATGAAATTGATGTAAAAGTTGAATTATGGAATTGATGTAAAAGTTGAAATGGAAATCAACCCACACCCACAGCTACACCTCTTTTGACATAAGTGTACCCTTAGGACAGCCTAAGCGATAGCTGAATCAAAGTTGCAGCCTTCCAACGCCAACTTGCCAATACCTATTTCGACGTCTCAGTTCATAATTACTATCAAAATAGTAATAATTCCATTCTCATATCTGACATGTAACAAAGAGATGTGCGCCATCGTATAGCAAGTTCTTTGTTAAGGATAATTGACTTGTAAGCCACGCGCGCGCACATACAGAATGGCGTTGTCGACTGCACATGAGAGGTGGACGTTTGGCCTGGCCAGGGCCTTTGCGCTTCAAAGCAAATGAAATCAATTGATGCATATTTTGGCTGCCGGTAGCTTTGAATGGGCGCTGGCTGTGTGACAGCGGCGGTCTCGGCTCAGCTACTAACTAATCGAGCAGCAATTATTATCTCCACAGGGAGCTTATGGCTATCTACGCTCAGCCTTGCTTTACTTGCCTTCTAAACTGTTGTTGGATGTTGCGTCAGTTGTTGATGACATTTGCTGCTCGCCCGTTGTTGTTTTAATAGCAGCAGCAGCAGCAGCAACAACAGCAGCAGCTTATGTCGATCAGATAAACTGCCACAGGACGACAACGGTATTCAGCTCATCAACGTGAAGTGGTTCATTTTATGATGGACGGTTCAAAGTGGATCAGTTGGCTTTGAAAGGGAACCAATCGCAAATGATTTGACAAATCAGGATTACATCAGTTAATCTGAATCTGTCAGAATGCATAATATATTGAATGTTACTGTACGTATTCCATAATTTGAAACTGTATTATTTTGGTAATGCTGCAGTTGAATCTCAATTCACTAATAGATAATAACTCCCATATTCTCAAAACTCAATATTTTTAAATACTAACAATAATTTTGACTGAGCTCTATTGTTTCAGCCAAATCTACTCTACTGGTTACCCTATTCCATTTTGATATCCAATATTGATTGATATAATCTAATTTTTTAGACTGATTTCAGTCTGTTTCGATAGCAGCACAATAGTTTAACTCATCTTCCATTGCGAAGTTTAATGTATAGTCACGATCAACTTCATTCACTTCAATTTAGTACCTTTATCATCCTAGTATAATAATACGGGATCCATTGTAATGTTATGCATGAGTTAGATTGAACAAACTTTCCGTGACTTAATCGACTCAAAATAATCAACCTCATTGGCAGTATGTGATGAACATACATACGATACAGCTTATGATGAACGTAAATGCGTTCTAGGTGGAGTTTCTATTCCGAATATTCGTAGAACTCGTATGATGAACAGAAATTGGATCTGGGATTTCAAATCTCGCAAATTCAAACCACGCCACACATTCACGTTCGTTTATTAGAGGAGTAGCGTAGTGAACAATACAAAGCACACAGCACAATAATTGTTGTCTTTGTTAAAGAAGACAAACTGTTAACTAAACGAGCAGCGCGTTATTCTGGTTCTCGAATGTTAACGAAGGCAGACAAATTGTGTAATTGGGAGAGAGAAAGAGCGACGTCAATGGTAACTCGATTTCGATTGTCAACAAAAAAATCATTACCGAGCGAGTTTTAAAGGACGCATCAAGGAATAACTCAATTCAAGAGTCATTTAGAGACATACAAAGCGTCGGATGACTCGAGTGTGGGGAGCGAGAGAGAGAGTGAGTGTGAGAGAGAGAATGAGTGAGAGAGTAAGATAGAGTAATGAATAGATCAAGTGGTGGAGTGAGAAGGGAGTGTGTAAAAGAGGAAGTCAAGCTTTTTACAAGGGGTGAAATGACTCTGCGTGCTAGAGGGTCTCGTTCATCAGTTATAATGAAGTTGATGGTTATTTAGCGGACATATTTTTGCCTGTTCCATCACACATCGTCATCTGTCGACTATTTTACGTCAGTTGTTGCTCTGCTCACCAGATGTCGCGTCCGGCAACCAGGAAAACCTCGGGGCAGCACGCATAAAAGACTTTCAATAGTTGTTGACAACTTAACTTCGTTTTGTGTCGACGACAATGACTCGTCTACAACACACCCCCCTCTCTCGTACACTACTCCCCCTAAAACATCATCCCATCACAAATCTCAGTTTGCAGGCACTATACTATTAGATTTTGCAGTCTATTATATTAGTTCCGGGGACATTTAGGTTAGTAAACTTCACGCTGTGCACTGCTTCCCCTCTATTCTTTGTCATTTTTGTTATCTTAATGTGATCGTTACTTTTTGTTTCTTTTGCTGATCCAAATCCAATAAAAGCCCGTTCATAATGATTCAGCAATAATTGAGATTGGGTGGATCTTGGATTTGGGGATGCATTTATTATTAAAGACTCATTTGTCATGAAGAATTTTCTGCCAACCGTGAAAGAGTACTACAATGAAACCTATTTCGTAACGTAAGGTCTGAGAATTTATCATGACAGAGAAGTAAGAAATAAACACTGTTAGAAAAACACTAGTAAACAGTTAATTTCTGTGGTAATAGTATAACCAACGCAGAGAATTTAACGAATACTAATAAAATGATATTCATAAGATTCCGTGTTTATGAAACATATACAGGAATTTCGTGCATAGAATTGAAAAAGTATGTTCTCTGTCTTGTCTTTCTTTCGACTTTTTCATATCATATCATATCATTTTTTCTCACATCATCGTTATGTTTATATTATTTTCTAAGGATGATGCTCCAAAATTTGAATACCAAGCGAATAATATGGCTATGGTTGATGATCTCATTGATAGAATATTCTCCAAAAAAAGCATCATTCTATCTGGTATCTGATACAGAGCTTTTGGTCATGAAAGAGATTAACAGATTCACATGGCCAAAAGCCGAAACCGGAAACGCAACTTTGTATCCGATCGCGACTTCCGGCCGATAGCTGGCTATTAGCGCAGCGGGAAACCAAAATGGCGGTCTCAACTGATTAGATTGCTTTCAATTTCAAAATCGTTTGTCGGCGTTCGTCGACAATCGTCTCAATAGAGAGCGAGAGAGAAAGAGAGGGAAATAAAGGAGTAATGAAGTATAGGGTACCAATCAACTCAGAGAGAGAGAGTAATAAGCGTGGGGGAGAACTGTATCATTTTGTAAGCAACAATAGCAGTGGCCTGATAATAGTTGGTTTGTTAACTCTTTCTACTCCAGCACTTGAAATAAGTTGTAGCCGTTAACGATTTAAATAAAAACGGTCTAACGCTGTCATTAGATAGAACTTGTCACAGTTTTGACATAAATTAATAGAATTATAGCAATGATAAGACTATTATTTTGGTATTTGGTTACTCGGTAGGGGATTTAACTCACGCTCCATACTCCTTACCGCAGAAAATGAAGAACCATTCTTCAAAATGAATAATGTATCTGTATTATTTATTTGGACACATGAAAACATGCACGGCCTCTAACTAGTCCTATTGAGTTATTAGAGACGTGAAACAGCCTATAAAATACAATTTAAACTCAAATATGCCTCCACACGATGCAAGCTCCAATGGTCGTAAAGAAAATAGATTCATTAAGTCTGGAGAATATCTGAAAGTAATGAGTAAGTTGATGATTAATTTGTCAGAACAAAAGAGAAACTTTCCTGTTTCATAGAAGATGAAAAATATGATGGATCAAGATTCTTTGAGCTGGAATATCAGAAAGCGGAATGCCAGCTCAGATTGCAAATGAAATTATATCAGAATTGTGTTAGTATAGTTACTCATAAGAACGTTTTTCCTGAGTTATTTTCAGATTGGTAACTACTTTATTCACAGACGTCTAATGAGATGGGACTTCCCTGAGAGAGTAACTGATCTAACTCTGATCTGAAAGAAATAATAAATCTATCAAATTGCTACGTAAGACTTAGCTAAGCTAACATCACTGCCATAGTATCAAAATAATTAAAAACCTCTTACTGGTTTTTCAGTTTATCGTGAAACTTTGACGAAACTTTTGTATCATTTCATACCAGTACGGCTGTCTCATACTTATCTCATGTTGCCCGTGTATTGTTCTGGTCAAACAAGCTCTCCATGTGGGTTGCTATGCAGGATTAGAAATACAATATAATTAATTTCCACATTTCTAATAAATTATTGAGCTTTTTTGATCTTAAAAAGGAAATGAAGAGATGGAAAAATCGACAAACCAGCATTTGAGGGAGGAGCAAGGAGATGAGCAAACAAATCAGGTGTTGGCCAAGTTCCCATCATCGGCTTTCCAAGTGCGAAAACCACTTCAATATGCGCTGAGGCGCGAACGCGTTTACTTCAGCGGGCAATCGAACGAGTTCTTTGTTATCCTTCCCTCTTTGTTGTCATGTATGGCATTCAGGTGAAATGCAATTTGCGGTCGTATTGTAGAAATCGTCGCGACGCACTGACAGCGACAGGAGACGCTTCCGACGCCCAAGGAGACGCTCACGACGTCCATTGTCGCGTCGGAAATAGGCACTCGCTCCTGTGTGTGTGCGCCCCCACATGCAAACCAACGTTTCAAATCTTTCGCGCGACAATTGATTTCACAATTCGATTTCTCGCCGACATTTTTGCGCGGGAAATGAAAGATCTTCAGTGAGTTTTATTGAATATGTCAATTCTTGAATGGGATGTACGAATGAAAGTGAGTGACGATGACAAAAAATGTATTTTGCAGAGCAGATAATGGAATAAATAATAAGAATGAAATGAACTTTTACATTTTGGGGAGATATTGGGATAGCCTGTGGTATTATTCATCCAGCAATTATGCCGGGTTCTTTGTTGAACAGAATTTTCGAAGAGAATAGAACACTAGCATATTCGTTATTAGGAAGAATGAAGAAATCAGAGAAGTGATGGAATATTGAATGGCAGATGCTGTAATGTTCTGGAAATGGAATGGAATGACTGTATTTGTTTCTCCAATCGGAGATTAATCCAGTATTTCTAGAAAACCTTTGTCGTGTTGAAAGCAACAGAAGAATTGAATAGGACATTCAGAGAAGGAGCTGAGACTTAGTAGTTCGAAAGTTTTGAAATAATGTATTTTGTCGAAATATGAAACTCTTGTTCATTGAGTCATCAAATTCAATAATATCTCTTGATTGATTTGTGCTTCCAAAATATTTCTATGATCAAGACTAATTTCACTGAGTGATACCACATTTTAAAAAACTGTGAATTGAGAAACTTGAATCTTCCTTATACTTTGAACATCATTAGAGCAAGGAAAAATTTTAAGAATTTCCTTAAATAATATGATAAAATGTATGATATTTCATCATACATTTTAAGACATACATATCATACCTAAAATGTATGATATAGAAGACCTCATAAAATTATCTTTGTATGAGGTTTTTAAAAAAAGGACTTTAGCAAATGTGTAACTTGTCATCACAGCATATCATGTGAACTCCGAACTATCACGTAAATTATTTCACTTATATTAATTTAATATGATACATTATATCACTTTTTACTCAATCATTTATACTATTTGCTACGATACTAGATAAGTAATATCATACCAATCATTTAAATTCACAGCATGATTGTCGCAAAAACTGTAACTCATACAAAATTGTAGACTATCAAGTTGTCAAGTTTTGTCAAGAACCACAAAAGCTACCCTGAAGTGGTAGCTTGTCTGTCAAGTGGGATACAGCTCAGCACATTTGTGGTTTTTGACAGTGTTTGGACACGGATTCTACTCTATTATTAGCCTAATCGGTGTATGATAAAAAGACTGCTCTGAAGAGTAGAATCTATTACCTCTCTCTTACTCTCTATTCTATTCTACTCTCATTTTTTCTCTCTCTCTTTCTTTTCCTCTCACTCCCTCTCTTTCTTATCCTCTCACTCCCTCTCGCTCTCTTTCATTTTCTCTCAATTCCTCTTTCTCTCTTTCATTTTCTATCTATATCTCTCTCACACGCTCTCTGAGATTATAGTGAACTGGATAGGAGCAGATCTAGACAGGGTGAGTTGTTGCAAGCTTTCCGCTAACAATAAGCCTGCGGAATACATGTTGGTTTTACCTATTACCATGCTTGCATTCTTCTATTTACGCTCCACTACGCTCTTTCTCACTTACTATCTGTCTCGCTCGCTCTGTCTCTGTTGCCGACAGAGGGTGCGCTGTCAATAGAACTTTGTATCCAGCAGTGCCCGGTGAAACTTGAAGGGCGACAAACACTGATACAATGACAAATTTTTTTGTGTTTCGAAAAGCCCCTTTCTGGGGTTGGAATTGGGGTTTGGGTCGTCCTTCTTTTGAGCAGAAGCGAAAGGCCGTGATATTTGTATCCTCTCATCGGACAATGTCGGATCAGGCGCATACGACACAATGCTCTTCTGTAAACACGTTGCTTTGCCGGAATCCGGCGTCTGAAACTGTATCGCGTTGTGTAAACTAAGCTAACCGAAGCGCGCGCTACAACCGAATTATCTCGTTGGCTGTCAATCAGTGTGCCTGGCCTCAAAGTATGCTCCATTAGCTGTCAACACAGGTCGAAGATGGTTCCTGGTACAGCTCTTGAAACCTGGACGAATGGAGCTTTAATGAAGCTGTTCGATGAATGAGGTTTGATCCAGCGACCACATAATACAAATAGACGGAGCATTCCTATTACTTCAACATTACGGGTGATGAAGCCAATTTCTGATGCCTAGACCTAAGTAAGATGGCGGCGGTTCACATGAGTGGGAGAGGGACAAGATTATGCCAGCTGTTTTTCTATCTCTCTCCCACTCATGTAAACCGCCGCCATCTTACTTAGGTCTAGGCACCAGAATTGGCTTCAATACTGAGCCTGAGTGCTCCCTCTATTTGTATTATGTGGTCGCTGGTTTGATCATAAATAGCCTAAATAAATTTATTTCCTTCAAAAATTAAATCTATTAGGTTATTGAATTTGGATTGTGGTTTAATTATAAATAAATTAATAAATTTATTCCCTTCAAAAACAAAAATCTATGATTGAATTTAGATTGAATCATTGATTCATTGATTGAATCAATGAATTATTGAAGTCACCAAAAATGCATGTAATCCATTCAAGATTGTTTGATCGCGATTTGATTGAAACAATGATGTTAAGAAGTCACCAAAATACCATCTATAATGATAAAAATTATTATTATTCTTTCTATGAAGAATGAATATCACCAACCCAAGAGTTTCGCACCCATTCATCGAACGCTCTGGAAAACTACACGATCAAGAAATGTTTTCTGGAAGTGAAACCATATTATAAATTTCAGATGGGGGGAATAATTTGATTTATTGGATGCATGATGATGAATCATGATTCACCATTAATTGATTCAATTAATCAACAATCAATTGATAATTCATTAATAAATCGATAATTAATTAATAAATGATCATTAATTAAATGAAAATCCATTTATAAAGTGAAAATGATTCACCATTAATTGATTCAATTGATCAACAAACAATTGATTAATGATAAATAAATTGATGATTAATTAATTAATGATCATTAATTATACGAAAATCCTAATAATGCTGAGAAAATTTGGTGAATTATGAATATTTCCGCAACTACGAACATTATCAACAAGATAATAACAATTTATTTTGATTTTAGTTCAATTTTTTATTTGAAATATATTTGTTTGATGATGAAATGGAATTTCAATTTTAATCATGAACTGAGATGATGATCCATCACATTCCAGCATTGTATATGTGTATGAGAGGGAGTATGAAAAGGAAGGTGAAAATGAACAATTTCAGCAATATTTTCTTCTCTTCAAGCACTAGCTTGCTTGAAGTTTCTCTTGTCCGGTCAAGCCTATCCAGTTACTTTCAATAACCTTAATCCCATAATCTTCGCTTCTTATGTGTCCCCGACTAGGAAAGGACAATAAAATGTAATACTAGAGGACTGGAAACTGTATTTCTTCCCCAGGGATCAAGGTTTTCTGCTACAAAGTATCTCATTTCAATACCAGGGGGTATTGGTAGCAGTTAGGCTATACAAATGTTTGTATTCATGCCGATGCATGAACAACACACACTTGTATCGGATTGTAGAGCTCCTCGTTTTTCCTGGTTGGATTTACAATTGAACAAATGATCAAGTTCAAGATTCAATGCTTTTCCTTTAGAAAGTTTAAAAGGTGAATTTCAATATTGAGAAAAAAGTACATAATAGAATTAGATTTTGCAATCATTTCATTGTGAGTGAACAATACAAGTTTGAAAACAATTTGCAAAAGCTAAATAGCATTACTATACAGTTTGCTCTACAAACTTCATGCAAATATTTAGTTGGAAACTTGAAAGACCGTAGAAGTTAAACTAACCAAAGGAAAAAGTTGAGTAATCAATTATTTTTGACAAAAGGATCTTGGTTAAAGGAAAGATGATAAGGTTTTTAATTTGTGATAAATTCATGAGTGATAAATAATTTTATCTTCTGTGATTTAATAGTTGAAATATTGTTTATGATATTAAGAAATATTATTCTTTCAAATATGCAAATATTGCTAGTTAACCAGCAATTGCGAATATTGTCATGTAAATAATAAAGTTGGAAACTTGGGAGGGAGTAGAAGTTGAGCTAACTAAATGAAGAAGTTAAATAATCAATTAATTTAATTATGATTTTTGTCATTAGAGTAGTGGTTAAAGGAAAGCTAATAAGGTTCTCCAGTTTTTCATTATTTGTTATAAATCATTTTATCTTCTGTGATTTATTAGTTAAAATTGTTTATGATAATTATAAGGAAATATTATTATTTCAATAAATGATTAGATTTAATAAGTCGTTTATTATTCAGATGCTTGTAGGCTACAACTAGGATTGACTGTCAACATTATTGGATGAATGTGAAGTGAGTATCTCCAAAAAATGGAAATAACAAATCCCTATCAATGATGAAAACGTGCTAGGGTCGCAAGTTTTTCATTGAAATTCTTGTGCAAACTACATTGGTTTGTCCAGTAGTAATCAAATTTCGGTTCGGACGAAGCCTTTGAATGTATCAGTTGGACTCACCAATCGCCAGCAGGGTTTAGAAAGAGATAGAAAATGAGAGAGGAATGTAACTCACAACGAATTGGGAACTAGAATGAGAAAGGCCCATGCATTTCGTCATTCTCTGTATTTGCACTTGTACTTCTCATCAGCCGATCAGAACTCAATCACGGCTGAGTTCTTGGTGAATTTCAATCAACCCTACTCTTTTCCAATCCTTCCTATTATTGGAAAGGGGAAAAAACATTTAAAAAAGTTACCTGAGGGTATTTTTCCTCACTGCAATTTTGTTACGCCTGCGATACTGATCATTTTGCTGCTATCAAAGTACGAAAAACGTTTTTTCAAGTTTCTGGTGAAATCACCTTTACACATCAAATGTATTAGCTGGGGCCAAAGGAAATGAGCGCTGAATCATTGCACAATTTCTCTGTAAACAGTATTATTGGATCGAAATCGATTCCAGCATTTGAATACCGCACTTACAAAATGAGATTGGGATTGTGAGAGCTCAGCTGAATGTATCCCGTTACTAGAGTCAGAGCTTGTAGCCCACTTCATGCAGAACATTTTGGTGGAAAGAAAATGTAAATATCTTTATTAATCACCAAGATACATACAATACCGTGAATCTCTACAAATTTTGGCCGCCATCTTAGTTTATTCATGGTGGCGAGAATTTTTGAGTTGGCCACCATCGATATTCTGGTTCAGAAAATCCTATAAGGATGAGACTGATATCATTTCTATGTCTGTATCATCAAGGAGTCTCAGAAAAATTGTTTTTATAATTCTTGCTTATGACCTTATGAGAGTTGAGAGAGTGCCTGCATCCCGTGCAAGTCTTTATTCCGAATGGGCTGGTGTTAATGTATAGTATGTTTACGTACAGCCTGAATAGCCATATCATTCGAAAGTTGAAGAATAGTTCTATAACTGGTAGATTCAATATTTTTCTCTATCTGTTGCACAAAAAATTCTATTGGAGAAAAAACAAAAAAAAATATAATTTTTTCTATCTCTGGTTTTTGAAAATCCATAATTAATTTAATATACTTTTAGAGGAAAATGTGGATAAAAAACTTGCAGATAATTTTATTGTGAACATTTTGGTGCAAAGAAAACACAGATATCTCCAAAATTGATCAAATTAGAGGCTTTTAATAAATTACAGCGGACATCTTTGTTTTTGAGAGTTTGAGTATGCGGCTGACTGCCCACCAAGGATTTCTTCATTATACTAGTAGGCCTACCAATGGAGATATCTGCATAGATTGCAGAGCTCAATAAAAGATTTTCCTACACATGGCCTTATTTCGTAAATTTGCCCCTGGACAAAGAGATAATAATATTGATATCTTATCGATAAACATGCGTGGAATGATATGGATTTAGACTCTTTTCTTATTGGAAAATAAACAGTCTTTCGCATGAGCCTTTTGTACTCTCATTTCTAAATGATTGGATTGCTGATTTGATTATTGAAAAGCTTCTCAGAAAAAATCTCTTCAGGCTTTCTGTTAGGCTACACAACCTGTCTTAATCTTAATCCCTGACGAATTCAATACATAGTATAGGTAGTTGATCCCAACCGGTATCAAATACCTAGACTATGTATTGAATTAGCTGATCTTACCTACTTAGCTTCTTAGCATTGTACTAATTCAGGATTAGAATTTATTTCGCTTGATGCAACCATATACATTACTACTTTCATAATAATTAATAGAATTGGTGTAACACAGCACAAAGTAGCCTACCATATTTCCATAATATAAAATACTTTCTAAATAAACTACATGGAGTAGGCTATACAAAAAAATAACACGGTTCATATTAGCAAACCACATATTATTAGCTCACAACAATATTGATATAATCAAATGGATATCACGGACACATATTGACTATAGCAAGCTAAGTAAAGCACATTTCCCTGATGCTTGATCCCCCGGTAATTGACGCTTATCGAACTAAGTTTTCCCCCATTGGTTCCCAGTGAGGAGCGGGACGGGGGGTGAGCAGAAAGGGTCTCAAAAGAGGGGAAATATCACAAAAATGTCACCAACACCCGTCGTCGCCTTTTAGATCGCAGCTACCTAATTTCCTCTCTCCGGAGTGTCGAGACGCGGAACTCACTCTCGCGCACTCTCCTTGTCTTACTAGAGACTTGGAAAGAGAGGGAATGCTTCTTCAAAGACGGCCATGCCCAGTATTGGTATCTTCCTTACTCGCCGAGTTTTTCAATTGCTCTTACTTTCTCTTTTTCCCTCTTTTCTTCTATACTCTCACTCTCCCCTTGTGAATCCCACCACTCCAAGCTTTTCCGTCTCTGTTTTCATCCTTCATTTCTCTAATTCCCCAAACATTCTCTTAGATCCTCGTGTCTTCTCTCTGAGCGATCTCACTTCTCCAAGCTTCTTCATCTCTATTAACCTTTATATCAAGTATTCTCTGTTTGTTCAAGTGTTGTATTTTAAGGCCAGGATATGTATTTCTTAAGTTTGTTTTTATGTGAAAATGGTTTTTGTCTCCCACACAGATGTTTACCTTGGGTTTAATTGTTCATGCATATTTTTTGTTCAATTGATGTGATTGTTATGTTCGTATGTATTTGATGAGCATAGAAAAGTTTAAAAAAAAAATCTTAGAGAGACATGAACTTACATTCTGTTAAAGTTGATCTCAGTCTTCCCCTATCCTCACCCAAGTTCTCAATCTTCCTAATCTTCCTATATGAATATCACTTTTCCAAGTTTATACTTCAATCACTCTCAATTTATCCTCTATTTCTCTTATTGTTCGGAGATTCTCTTCCATTTGATCTCTGTTCATTGATTTTGATTTCTTTTTTCTTAAATCAAAAGTAAAAAAAACAAATGTCATGTAATGATAATACTGTACTCACTTATGGTTTTTGATAATATTTTTCATAAAATCACATAGTTTGTTAATACCTTGATTATTTTAGTGATGATTAGAAGCTTGCTGGCGTTTGTGAGAGGAAGAAGCATGTTAGGAAGAGGAAATGATGAGGAAGAATAATGAAAAGGAAGAGAAAAGATATGAGGGGAAGACAAAAAATATATTAGAAGGAATGAGGAAGGGGAATGAGTTATAACTATTTACTCCTTTTCAAGAAATTTTTCATTAATTGTTAAATTCCTACATTCATTAATTGTTCACACCTAGTCAGTTTTCAATGGATTCTTGGTTGACTCGAGCATTCGCCACTTGCTGTGCAACACACAAAAATCAGAAAGTGTGGACATCAGGAATGTAATAAAAAATGAAAAGCCCATTGCCACACTTAGCGATTTTAACCGTCATTTGACGGAGCTCAATACAGATTTCATTGCATTTCTCCGCTAGATGACTTTATTTTACGCTGGTTAATCTTTATTGGTTTTCATGCATTACAGCCGCTCTTTTGCTATCATGTCATAGGAATGAGATGAAAAAATACCATAGACTAACCATTTATACAGTATCTCTAATCTTTGATAATACCTTACGAATGAGCTCAACAAGTAGTTTCCTGATCTAGTATAATGGAAGAGGGGTTAGTGATTTCGTCCTCCTTGAACAGTGCATAAAATGTCATACAACCTCATGGAATTGCCATTTAGAAGGTAGATTAAGTTATACGGACAGAACATAGCAGGAGAATTTGATAGGCGATCTTCATTACGATGTCAGGCCGAAACGTGACACAAGCAGAAGACAATTTTGAGATCAAACCTTTGATCGAATCATTCCTCATACACACACACATACAGGCAAGCATTCAATCCGTTACGGTAATAACGTAGATATATCGAGGGGAATATCGAGAATCGTGCTAAACTGTCTTTTTCACTCCCTCTCTTTCTATTCGTCTTCTTCACCAACCCTTGAATGAATTTTATTTTTCAAATTTTCCCTGCTACTATTTTCAATCGAACCTTCTTGCTATCTCCACCTTTTTTCTTCAAACTGTCCTTCCTCTGCAAATACGTATGCTACTTCTCAAATGAATGACGAAAGCTTCAGCTAAGCCTATGATGCATGATGCGATTTCCTGTTAAGGTACGTCAATGAGCACAGAATCAAACGATTCAGTCGAATTACAACATAAAATTATATATTTCCATCTAATAGATCCAACTACCACATCCATTAGTAATGCAATTCTCATTATCACCAGAATGTTGAGGCATGATCTTCTCATATATTCAAGAAATAAGCATTTTCGACGATAACAATATTATCAAATAAAGATTTTGTTAAATTCCACTCTGAATTTCTCAAATAATAGAATTGTGATTTATTGAATTCAAATTAAATCAATCACAAGACATTCCTATTTTCTACACTATCGCAGTCCTGTGTGCTATCTCTGCTCCCATGTAGCCTATACTTGACATCATCTTGCCTGGTGATATCCTATAGCAATGAAGGATCAGAATCAGGTTAAAACTAGCATTGAAAATGAAGACTTTTCAAAGTTACTGTTGATTCATTAATAAGTTAATCTATTAATGAATATTGGGATAATAGATGGTAGAGAGAAGTAAAGAGAGAGTAGAATACTTGATTGAAAAAATATTTTATGAGGACAAGGCGTGCTATGGTAGTTACCATGAAATCGTTTTTGAACCAGACAAGAGAGCGTGAGTTTTGATTCAGCTGACGTAGTTTAATGATGTAAAACTTGTGGTGGAACAAATCGGGTCACATTTACCGGATAGGGAGTGGGGGATAAATGTTGAAATGATTGGAGTATGGTGGGGAGTGCAGGGGAGAAGTCGAATGTAATGAGATTTTTGTGATGTTGTGTGATGTCGTCAGCCAAGTGAACAACTCAAAGATTTCTAACCAATTTTCTGCTGCTGCCAGAAAGGAGCCAGTCTTTGCTTCTTTCATAAAACGAAATCTCCTTCTTCTTCTACTCAAACTTTATTCTTACTTCTCCAGTCTTCTTCCTCCACCATCGTATTCCTTCCATCCCACCCCTTACACTTCCACTTTTCCTTCTTTATGCCTTCTTTCTTAACCGCTTCATCGAATCTTCTCTTCTTTATCACGTCTTCTAGTTCTCCTTCTGCCTTTTCTCTTCATTTCCGCCTTCCTCTTTCTGATTCTACTTCTCTTCTTTCTCCTTGTTTTTCATCAAACTCTATTTCTCTTTCTTCTCATCTTCCGTAATTTTTCCCATTTTCTTCCCACTAATCCTACTCTTCATCTCCCTCCTCTTCTTACTTTTATCTCCTCGTTACTAATATTTTTCTCCTTTCTCTATTTTCCTTCTTTTTCTACAATTCTATTGTTTTCTCATTAACCTCTTACTACTTTTTTCCCTTTTTTCTCTCTCTTGATTCTCCTTCTCTATTCGTTTCTTCATTCATATTTTCTTCTAACTTCTTCCCTTCCTTTCAGTTATCAACCCAAAAATTTCAAATTCCCGTTCTCCCTCCACGTTTTCCATCAACCTTTCCCTCAGTTTCGCTCTTCTCCTTTCTTCATCTCTTCTTCTTGTCTCTTGTTCTTTTTTTCCATGATCATCGCATTCCTCACTTTTCCCAATCTACATTTCAATCTACATTTTCTTTTTATTCCAACTTCTCCTCCTTCTCCTTTTCATACCTTCTCCATCACCTAACTTCTCCATCATACCCTTAGTTATTAATCCAACCATGAAGCTCTGTATTTGAAAATTCCAATATGATCAGGTTAGCCCTCCTCCTTCCTTCAAACCATTCTCGTGAGCGTGAAATTAAAGTGAAGTTGAGAAGAAAATAGCTCTGTTAAGTTGGTAGGTTACACAGTGGTTTATTGATATCTAAGACGTCTCCAGCCTGCCGCAAAAATCGCCTCCTGTTTTTTTGTGAGGGGAAGAATTTCGTCCTCACCCTCTCTCTCTCTCTTACTCTCTCCAGAGAGAAAACACCCGCTCCGAATTGGTTTTCTGTTGTTATCCCTTTTTCCTTTCCCGGATTCCTTCTTTTCTGTAACAATTTCTTCCACAATTCGCCACAGTTCCGTTACCGCTTCGTCTCTGACAACTACAAAAGAAATGATTGGCTCTATCGTGAAAAATCTTTCCATTTCCTGTTATTGAAAAGAAAAAGAGAGTGGTGAAGGAGGGCAATGCGAAGGAAGGAATGAAAGATTACAGTTTGTTATACGTGTATATCGGCAGAAAATACATCATTGAGTTTCCTTTATACCACTCAGAATGTTTGCTGAACTACCCTTTAGTTGAATCTGCTTTCGAGAAGAAATTCAATAAGGTCGACGTTTGTGAACATCGAGCAAAGCAAAATGTGTGTTCACTTATGAGATTTCTTTACTGAGAATGTTTTCTGGTGAATTATTGCCAGAAATACAATATTTTAATGGAGAGTTTTGTAAATAATGCTGCCTGGTGTATGAGAAATAAGGAACATGATAAGGGTTGGGATATAAATGATTGGAAAGTGTAATAAAAATATTGGAAATTCAATTGATTGTTTAACAAGTCTAATCATTTGAATTCAAAATTGAAATATGAAAGAGAGAAAGAATGGTTTATTGCTCTATCTTTCTAGTTTTCATTTCGATAAATTAACCATAATCCTTGCTCAGTGATCTGATGGAGTTTTCCCAGGATGAAACAGTAAGATTCTTCTTAAAAAATAGGGTTTCAAAAGAAATAGGGATTTCCACCTCGGCCAAGTAAATTTCTTATATTCGTTTTTTTGGAAGAGGCTATTGTGTGTATTGTTTTGAAATAAGATTTTTCTATACTTCAAAATTAATATTCAAATTTCCTATCACACATCCCCGATAAAGAAAAATATTTTTGAGTACCTTAGTTCTTGAAATAATTCATAATAATTATTTTGAATCTTGAAATAAATAAAATTGAGAGTTTTTACAACTGATGACCTTTTCAATAGCAGATTTCTCATTCTTCAAATTGGAGAGCTTGATAGATATATTTTCACCTTGACCTATTCTTAATCTTGACACTATAATTATTATATTTAGTAAGAAAGGAGTGTGTACGTCATATTTACTTGGAAAATAAATGAGAGATGAAATTGAAATGTGAAGAAACGTATCGTAGCCTTCACGATATAGGTAGCTAAGGACCTGATTAATTAACTTAATACGAGAGAGGTAGAGAAGTCAGGAGAAAGAATAATTAAGAAAAATGAAACTAAAAAGCTATGAGATAAGGAAGCGACAGTGGTATCATAAGAAGAGACGACAAAAACAAGCTAAGAGAGCAATGAAGAGATAGAAGAGTGCGAGGAAGAGAGAATACAATCGCATTAAACAGTCAATGATAGGGATATACATAGTACAGGAGGGTTTGGTGATGAGAGATGGAAGCACAAGATAAGAAATACAAAATTAAGATGATGAGTTGGAGAATGATCGATTATAAGAGTGAGGGAAGTCAAAGAAATACAAAATTAGGATTTTGATCCGAATAAGAGTGAGAGAGCGAAGTCAAAACACGAGATAAGAAATACAAAATTAGGATCATGCGTTGAAGGATGATGAAGAAAATGAGTGAGAGGGGTTGAGAGAGATTGTGTGTGAGATTGCAAGAGCAAGCAAGATAGACAGAGCAGCAAGCAGATGTTGAATTATATAATATAATGGTCATGACACTTTAATAGGGATGTGGTTTGTGTGTTGTGTATTCGAGAACCCACTTCATTGATGGAGCGAGTGAGAGAGATGGACTCTCACACAGCCATGATGGGAACCGACATTAACTGGCATGGTGGGGGGGGGGGAGAAGGGGAGCTTTTAAAAGGCTAACCATCCCCTCGCAACCGGCGGGCGTCCTTGTCTGATGCTGTGTTGTTTGGCTGTTGCTTTCCCATTATTGCATTCCAAAACACACACGGGTAGGAGGGGGGTAGATTAGAGGGAGGCGAGATTCAGTCGGGAGGGTGACAGGATTCTCCATGGCGACGCCTCTCCCCGATTCTGATTGGTGGATTGTACGGTGACGTCACAATCTCCCCACCCAGTTCCGCCGCGTCCTCCAGAAACACGTTCTCCAGAGCGATTCGTTCAGCTGCTTCGGCGGCAGTCTGAATTCAGTTTCAGTGAGTGGCATGGAGCAGCACAGTCGGCTGGAAATGCTGCTTCACCAGCATCGTGCTGCGGTCACTGCCTATAACCTCAACATCGCACTCGGCAACAAGAATTCGCCGGTGCCCACCGCTCCCAAACACCACTCCATCGACGCCATCCTGGGACTCAGGCCGCACCAGGGTGCTCCCATCCCTAGCGAAGGCAACGAGTCTAGCGGTCAGTAAACACCTAACCTCAAAATTGTAAATAAGCTGGCACAGCCTGAATCTTGCTTACTTTTACTTTTCTGCTTACTTTTTAATATTTGATGGTAAAACGTATTTGATCCATTCGATTTGAAATATTGTACATAATAGAGCTTCAGTCCGCTCATTGAGACGAATCTTCGTCTAGACTTTTCTTCGTCAGTTGGAATCTTCGTATAGAATGTTATGAAGCCTCAACATTTTCCTGACTCCAATACAGTTTATATATTATCATAACAGCATTCATTTAATTTGGCGAATGGCATTAGATAGGGATATATTATTCATTTGCCGTCGGACTCTACGGTCATCAGCAACGTCAGGGAATAGGCTAATATCTTATCTATTCTATTCAAAGAATTAAATGAATGCTATTATTGTGAAATGAATATTAATAGTATAATATGATGAGGTTGAGTGTGGCCTAACTTTGCGTTCGTAGGCGAAAAAAGTTAATCTTCCTATTCTAATAGAATTAATGGTCATGACACTTTGATAGGGATGTGGTTTGTGTATTGTGCATTTGAAAACTAGAATTGTGTATTGATGAAGCGAGTGAGAGGATTTACTCAATGGGAGGATGAAAAATGGGGCTTTCACAAGGGTAATAACTACCTATGAAATTAGCGAAATGGTCTGTTCTTGAGGATGATTTGGGTGGATTAAAAATTATTCTCCTCATAGACTAAAAGCTGTACTTAGCGATGCACTAAGTAGAATTTGTTCCATCATTAATAATTAGTCACAAGGAATTTCTGCGTAATTGGATATAATTAACGCAAAACAAAAGTATTTAGTGATGAATAGTAATAACAATGATAATCCGATAATATTGGATAGTGATAAATAATGTAACGAATAGTAATGGCCAATGGTTATTCAATAATATTGACTAATTTATTCTATTTGCGCTAGTAGACAATAATAAAATCTACCTTCAGCTTTTGAGCAAATTAATCTTACGCAACAATGTATGACAAGATCGCTTTCGAGAATTATTCAAGCTGTTGATTACGAATCAAATCTTCAACATTCAAACTATCTTGAGAATTCAAATCAATTAACAAAGGGTCTCCTTAGACCCGGTAGCCTAATTGACTCAATCAACTTTCTCTTGCAATTTCCAATGTCTCGATAAACAATATATTTCAATCTATAAAATCTTAATTGAGAAGAGGTTTCATAATTGAATTTGATAGGTGAGTGCTGATAGTATAATGAGCAAAGATAACAGTCCATCTCTAAAAACTTAAAATCCAAAAGACTGCTTAGCCATTAGGCTAGGCCCTTTCTGTACAACACATAACGATGATAGAGTCTCAAATGAATAACTTTTTCTAATGTTGGTTATCAAATACAAGTTCAAAATACAAGATACAATACAAGAGTTCAAAATATCAGTTGAATGAAAACCCTAGGTTTTCTAAAACTCATTCAAAATTTCACACACCCCTACACACAGATGTATTGACATCGAGGAAAATTCCAGGAAATTATTAATAGATTTTTTATTGTAAAAATTTACTTTTATTTCATTTGAAGTTATTCTCCGATGAACTCAGAGATAGAAGGAGTATCAGAATACTTCTTCAAACTATCGATTTATCGATTACGCTGCTCCATCAATTTAAGTGGAATAAAGAGATTTTGTTCCACCTGTCTGACAATAATGATTCTTTGTCTATTCTTGTCTAATATCACAGGAATAAGGTAGTATCTAATAATATTAGAAGAGTGGACAATTGAAGGCAATCTTTATTATAATTATGGCTCATTAATGTGATAACTGTAATCAGATGTGATTATCTTGGAGTAGGAGGTCACCGTAATAACAATACCTTTGTCCAATTTCGAAAACGAATAATAATAGAAAAGAATAGTTGTTGAGGCGATTCATGTTTTGCGCATTTTCTAAACACATAATTTACTCCAGATTATCTTTGTTGCCAAGAATTGATTGACTGTCAAGTTCCATTTTATTTGTCTCCTAGTCCTTTTTTATTTGCGAACAATCATCTATCGATTTTTATCCCTACTATCAACTGAAGCTCTGTGAATTTTATGCTTGGACTTGGACTGTACGGGTACCTTTAGGCTACTTGCCATTGTACATTAATGCTTCATATAGAAATAATAATATGGGTTGATAACTATTTTTAGGTCAGCTGTTTAGATGAACTACTTTGACGATTTTTTTTTTCAAATAAATAAAACAGATCCACATGGCTAACTTCATGCCTCAAATTAAAATAACAATACAATATGGAACATTTTCAAAATTTCAAATTCCTTTTAATTTTTAGATCATTAAAATCAGAAAAAAGGGGAATAGGGAGCAGTTTATGTGTTTCGATATTTTTCTCGAATTCATGGTACTGGAACCGCTGGTTTTACCAACAAATATCAAGGAACCGACGGAAAATTGTTTCTTCCTGTCAGCTACGATTCTCTGTCACTGTCTCAGCAGCTGAAATAATAATTCTTGTCTCACTCACACACTCACTCGCTCTCACTCTTTCTTCCATCATTTACAGCCGACGGAAATTTCTTTCTTCTGTCAGCTGATTTAGCTTAAAGTGATTCTAATTTCTCCCTTTTTAGGTCCTTTAGCTGAGTTATTATCCAGGTGATGAGACCCGGCGCAAACCATAATTTTTGTATCACAAACCTCCTGTATTCCCAAATTTCAAAATCAAAATCATTCAGAAACCGTTTTCGAGATCACAAGTTGGACCATACAAACATATAAACATATATATATAAACATATAAACATATAAACATATAAACATATGAAACATATAAACATACGCGTGAAATTGTCGCTCAATATAATAGGATAGATAAAATTAAAATCAGAAAAAGGTAATAGAGAGCAAGCTTGTCTGTTTCGATATTTTTCTCAATTCTAGTAATGGAACCGCTGGTTTTACCAACAACATCAGAGAACCGACGGAAAAGAAATGCTTATTCCTGTCAGCTGATTCTCTGTCACTGCTCTCAGCAGCTGAAATAATAATCTTTGTCTTCACTCACACACTTCACTCGCTCTCACTCTTTCCTCATCATTTTATGTCGGCGGAAATTTCTTTCTTCTTTCAGGCTGATTCTTAAAGGATCAATTTCTCCTTTTTGGGTCCTTTAGCTTGAGTTGTCCCAGGATGAGATCAGCACAAACGAATTTTTGTATCACAAACCTCCTATATTCAAATTTCGTCAAAATCATTCAGGTCAGCCGTTGCTTCGAGATCCGTTGGACATACAAACATATAAACATATATATAAACATATAAACATCCTATTATATTAAGCGAGCAATTTCTGTATGTTTATATTTATTTATGTATTTATGTATGTATTTATGTATTTATGTATGTCCAACGGATCTCGAAAACAGCTCTAATGATTGACGAAATGGAATATAGGAGGTTTATGATACAAAATTCGTTTGCGCCGGGTCTCATCCTAGGGATAACTCGCTAAAGGACCTTAAAAGGAAAACCGATCCTTTAGGAATCAGCTGAGAGCAGAAACAAATTTCCATCGGCTGTAAATGATAAGAAAGGAAAGCGAGTGAGGAGGTGAGACTGAAGATTATTTTAGAGACGAGACATGATCACTCATGAAATACACAGCTTCACTAAACTTTTTGGTAAAACCAGCGGTTCCATTACTAGAATTGAGAAAAATTTCGAAACACATAAGCTGCTCTCAAACCCTTTTCATTTCTGTTGTAATTTATCTATAGAAAATTGAAAGGAATTCAAAATATTGAAAATATTCCATATTGTATTGTTATTTTTAAATTTGGGGCATGAAGTTAGCCATGTCTTCTGTTTTTATTTATTTGAGAAAAATCGTCAAAACAGCTGAGGTAAAAATATTTATCAACCCTTATTAAGTGCAATTTTTCAAATAATTATGCATTCAAACTGGATTATTCATAATTTTTCGAAAGCTGAGATTAATTTTTTATATTGCAATGATTATTCACTGCATAAGACTGAATATCGGGGTACCGAGCTCTGCTCGGGGGTAGGTCTACAAAGGCACAGGAATGGAAATTTTAAAGGAAAAAAGGAATGAAATTAAACAATTTTTTAAAGTACAGCCATCAGTCTGCACTGAATCATTATTGCACTATAAAAAATTAATCTCATCTTTCGAAATATAATCTAGTTTGAATGCATATCATTTTAAAAATCGCACTTGTGGTAAAATTTTGCTTCATAGAAATAATAATATGAGTTGACAACTATTTTTAGCTCAGCTGTTTTGATGAACTCTTGACGATTTCTCTCAAATAAATAAAAACGAATCACATGGCTAATAACTTCATGCCTAAAATTTAAAAATAATGATACAATATGGAATATTTTCAAAATTTCAAATTCCTTTTAATTTTCTATAGATAAATTAAAATCAGAAATAAAAAAAATAGAGCAACTTGTGTTTCGATATTTTCCTCAATTCTAGTAATGGAACCGCTGGTTTTACCAAAAAGTTAGTGTAGTTGTGTATTTCGCGGTGATCATGTGATTGAAATGCACTGTCTCAGCAGCTGAAATAATCTTGTCTCACTCCCACACTCACCGCTCTCACGCCAGTTTCCGGACGGAGTTTTGGAGCTGTATTTGAATTCAGAGCCTCTATGTTAAGTTTCATTTTCATAAAGACTTTTAAAAGTTTATGGTATCTTTTGTGGTATAGGCTGAATCAAAACTGTTGAGAGAATATGGTTAATATTTACGGCAAAATATAACATTTTTGTTAGATTCTTTGTTTTTAGGTTGGTTTTGAATAGAAGTAGGTGTGATTAGAGAATCTGTAGTAGAGACTACAGGTTAGAATGGTTATTCACTTCTTCTTTAGGTGCCGTCTCCGTTTCGAAGGTTGGCAATCATCAGTGCGATTCTAACTTTTGAGACCGCAGATCGAAAATAGGTCGTTATTGCTGCATCCAAACCAGTCGGTTATTCACTAATTCACTAATAATGGTCAACTTCTAATATCGTTACGCGTGTATCAAACTTTTGGATTATTCTTCAATATCATTGATCTAATATCGTTATGCGTGTATCAAGCTTTTGAACCATCCGCTATTTAATCAGAATCAGCTGTAATTATTATCAATTTACGATGTTTTCAAATAAACCGCTAAAAGTCCGTCCACAAAATGGCTGACATCCTACTCCCCTTATTTCTCTTACTTCCAGTCCCTAAGATATCAGGTCCCTGGGTCAGATGATTGAAACGAATTATCTGAACAGCTGATAATTATAATCTTCTCTCACTCGCACTCACTCTCTCTCTCAACATCAAGAACCGACGGAAAATTGTTTCTTCTGTCAGCTGATTCTCTGTCTCTGTCTCAGCAGCTGAAATAATAATCTTGTCTCACTCACACACTCACTCGCTCTCACTCTTTCTCATCATTTACAGCCGATGGAAATTTCTTTCTTCTGTCAGCTGATTCTTAAAGGATCAGTTTTTCCTTTTTAAGGTCCTTCAGCGAGTTATCCAGGGATGAGACCCGGCGCAAACTAATTTTGTATCACAAACCTCCTATATTCCAAATTTCGTCAAAATCGTTAGAGCCGTTTTCGAGATCCGTTCGACATACATAATTACATAAATAAATAATATCGGGGTACCGAGCTCTGCTCGGGGAATAGAAATTTTAAAGGAAAAAAGGAATAAAATTAAACAATTTTTTAAGTACAGCCATCAGTCTTATGCACTGAATCATCATTGCACTATAAAAAAATCAATCTCAGCTTTCGAAATATTATGAATAATCGAGTTTGAATGCATATCATTTGAAAAATCGCACTTATAAAATTTTGCTTCATAGAAATAATAATATGGGTTGATATAGTAGGATCATTTTAACTTGTCAGAAAACAGCTGATTTAACGTCAGTAAACGAGCGTACATCAAGCAGCAGTTTTCTGACAGTTTGAAATATTCCTGCTACAACAATTTTTAGCTCAGCTGTTTTGAGGAACTCTTGACGATTTTTCTCAAATAAATAAAAACAGATCACATGGCTAACTTCATGCCTCAAATTTTAAAATAACAATACACTATGGAATATTTTCAAAATTTCTAATTCCTTTTAATTTTCTATAGATAAATTAAGATCAGAAAAAAAGGGGAATAGGAGCAGCTTATGTGTTTCGATATTTTTCTCAATTCCAGTAATGGAACCGCTGGTTTTACCAACAACATCAAGAACCGACGGAAAATTGTTTCTTCCTGTCAGCTGATTCTCTGTCTGTCTCAGCAGCTGAAATAATAATCTTGTCTCACTCACACACTCACTCGCTCTCACTCTTTCTCATCATTTACAGCCGACGGAAATTTCTTTCTTCTGTCAGCTGATTCTTAAAGGATCAATTTCTCCTTTTTTATGTCCTTTAGCGAGTTATCCAGGGATGAGACCCGGCGCAAACTAATTTTTGTATCACAAACCTCCTATATTCCAAATTTCGTCAAAATCGTTAGAGCCGTTTTCGAGATCCGTTGGACATACATACATAAATACATAAATATAAACATACAGAAATTGCTCGCTTAATATAATAGGATACAGAAATTGCTCGCTTAATATAATAGGATGGCTGTACTTTAAAAAATTGTTTAATTTCATACTTTTTTTTTAATTTCCATTCCTGTGCCTTTGTACTTCCGAGCAGAGCTCGGTCCCCCGATATTATATATAAACATATAAACATACAGAAATTGCTCGCTTAATATAATAGGATGTTATAGGAAATGAGCGTGGGCTACTTCTTGTGTTTTTGTTGCGGCATGTGTACAAAATGCAGGCTTTATTTTTTGAACCCTCCCTCACCAAACTCAAAACAAGAACCGAACCCGAGACCGAAGATCTGGTAGTTAATCAGAGTTACAGCAAATTAAAAAATCAAACAAATTATGTACATTTTTTACAAAGAATATAACAACAGTGTATTGTCAAAATAATACAAAAAACATAGAATTAGTCTACAAAACCTACAGTCTACAAAATCTGATCAGTACATAATATTAAAACAAAAACAGTATAAAATTACAAACTTTCAGTCAATCTATCAGCCAATCCATTACAATATATCAGTCAAATACTCTGATAGCAAAAATTGTAATTCCTATAGTAATAATCAGAGCTGATAAAATTATTTCCATACAGTAACTCGATAATAATGTGAAATGAAGTGGAGTCACAAATTTACATATAAATATTATCATCATTATTATTCTCAATAGTTTCGAAAATAAATTTATTCCCATAAAAGTACTTGATACATTCAAAATTAAATATGAGGAGTCCCCCTACAAGACTATACATACATCTGTGTGGAATAATCCGCTCAATGATCATTTTTATTATACTGGATATTATTCAGTAGTCACTATTTAACTGATTATTAGAACTTATTAAGAAAAAAAAAAGAATCTCTTTTCTAGAATTTGAAAGACCAGGAATAGATCAGGATCTGGGTAATTCATCACCCAGCAAGTGCTGCAATCTACTGGCAGAATAAAGAGCTGAACACGTTTTGAACTGTCGACCAATCAAGAGAGTAGGAGGAGCCAAGTACAAAATTATTACCCGTAAACTGCTGCCACCTACTGGCAGAATTAAGAACTGGGTACGTTTCTAACTGTCGACCAACCACAAGAGAGAGTAGGCGGAGTCCAGAACAAACGTATCACCCTACAACTGACAGAGTTCAGAGTTGAACGTGTTTTGACCAGTCGACCGATTGAGATAGAGTAGGCGGAGTCAAGAATGAGCCATTCAAGTATTACTCTACAACTGTTGCCACCTAGATTCCATTGATTCAAAGTAGAAAAAAAAACCTGCTCAAGTTTTTAATGAGTTGTATACTATACACGTAATCTAATAAGGTAGCTTTCAACTGATAGATATAACCAAATTAATTTTATTGTCGTGAAAGAATAAATTTACTTTGGTTTTGAAGTGTAATGGATGTATGTAAAAGATAGATTATTTTCTAATTAATTCAAATTACATCCATTGGAATAAAATATAAATGTGTTATTCTGTAATTTTATTTGTTGATTGGTAATATTATTGTTATTGGCTGGGCATCAGTGCATAATCAGAAAGTAGAGGATAGTGAAGAGATGGTAAGATGAGTTGGAGGGAGGTTGTGGGTGATAGTGAGAAAGATCAGGATAAAGAGAGAGGAAGAAAAAGGGATAAACTGGTTGAACGTGAATGAATGAGAGAGAGAGAGAGTGAGTGCAAGAGAGAATTTCAGTGAGAAATCGAACAGTCCAACGCCATTGGTCGACTAGGGCGTATTAATTTCTGAAACACATAATAGTAGTTCTTCATTCGCAGTTACTAATATTCACCACTTTATTTGTCCTGATATTCAATCAGTAATGCTTTCTCTCTCTCACTCTCACATACTCAATCCCTCTCTTCCGTTTTAATTGTATCTCTGTTCATGTGATACCATTCTAAAACCCGGTCGCGTACCCTGGGTGTTTTCTGTTTCAAAGCAATAAGGCCGTAATTTCATGCTCTATAATTTCCAATTACAATTACCATTGTGCAAATTACAATAATATTAAATGAAGCTGGAACTTCAATTTTCGATACTCGTGGGTAGAGCCTAGTCATAATGCAGTCGACAACGTAATATATGATGGTTGATTTTAATAAACAATGCACGCTATAGCATGATGCAGGCTGTGCCCCATGATAAACAGAGCTCAGAGGCAGGCAAGCGTGACAAACAATTTCTTAATCAATGGTTTCCAATGAGAGGTCAGGCCTTCATTCCGTCATTGGAAATTGTAAATAATTTCTAATAAACCTTTGTCAAATCGAACTGAATCGACGTATGTATTAGTATTATTGAATGGTATTTGCTGTTTTGATTGAAAAATCATTATAATTGGAGTTGAGGGTTATTTTCTATCTCTTGCGTTGACAACACTGTGATTCAATTAATTGAACTGGAAAAGGTTTTCACCTAAAGATGAAATATTGATAGAATTCTCTCAGTAAGTTACGTTAAAAATGCAATTGCATAGTGTAACCAATATTGACAACAAATTTATAATAGTAGATAGGTGGATACATGAAATTTAATAAGCAAAATGTCTAATATGAAATAATTTTTACTTGAAGATAATGTTATTTTTAATCTGCAAAATGATTTCTATAAGTTCTACTCAATAGTTATAAAGGGCTTTTATCAAGTAATAAGGATACCACAGTAGGTGAAGGATATTGGGTCCTATTTAGAGGAATCAATGAAATCAAAAGCAACAGAGCCTGAAAAGTAACAAATGGAATTGAAAAGGTAGAAATGTCATAAAGTGGATGAATTGTATAAGAAAACCATTCAATACCAGGTTATGAACCGTATCAAATCAAGTCACCAATTTTCACTCTGAAATCAAATGACAAGAATATATTTTCAAATATTGGAAAGTAATTCAGTCGAGTTCTGGATTCCGAAGCGATAGGATTGTTTTTCAAGTGCTCTGTTATCTGTTGCTGCGCTACTTAAATTGCTCTGCAGGTCGACACGTAAGAATTATTTAACCTTGTTTCTGGCTAATTTCTATCTACAATTCAGTGTTTCCACTAACATTAGTGTTTTGCATCCTTTTTCCTATTATTTGTTATTTTTCCTCTTCCTTTTCAGGAGCTTCCCATTTCTATATCCGTAAAATCGTCACGATATGCCCCTCTTGACGCATTTGTTTCCTTTCAACTACCTTCCTATACAGTCGCACCATAACCTATAAACTTTTGTAGATTTCAATCAAGACCGTTTTTACTTAGTAGTTTTGTGTCAACTGAAAATAAAATTTTTTCATTTTTCATTATAGTTTTCAGAAGTAAAGTGCTTTTCCATTTTTCCCCAATATTTGCTTTATATAGCCTGATAAACAAAGTGTGTGTACCAATTTATTTAAGCAGGCCTTCGTGTGAATACGAGGGCGAGGAGTAATATTGGCTTGCAGTGATTTGCGAAAACCGTTGCCATCCACAGTGTGTAAATATGAAATACCAAGGCAGGAAGTGGATTCTGTTGTTGCGGAGGGTGAAGTATGGAGATGTCCTCCATTGCTCAAAATTGAGGAAGACAGAGTATGAAAGCTGTGTCTGCAGCTGAGGGATGGTGCCGCTTACAATATGTCTCAAGTGATATTCGTGCTCGAGGAGGCCAAACTGGATCGAGATAGAATGGAGAAGATTTTAATTCTTCATTTGAATTTTGTTCAATAGTAAAATTGATGACCAGTACTAAGACTATAGATAATCAGAAGCATTAAAACTGAATGAATGCCACTCAGACAAATTGGAAAGCGTTGGGGGAAGGGAGAACGTTGACCTCAGGAGGAAAGTGGGTGCTGAGCTGGAGGAGGAGGAGCTTGGGGAGGCTGAGACAGGCCTCTCGCTCAATAGTCTTGGGAATTCATGGAGTACCCGGGAATGCTGTAACTGAGGATGTCTACGAGACAGTTAGAAGAGTGTGTACTGCACTTGACGTCAACATCACACGTGAAAAATTGACGTATGTCATCGCCTGGGAAGCCAAAAGGAGAAAATCGTCCCGCAGGAATCATTGTTAAGTTCGTCAGAAGAGAGGACAAATTCACAGTGCTGGCAAGAGAAAAGTGGAAGGCAAATTTGTCCACTCAGGACATTGGTTTTCAAAAACACCCCGCCCGTTTACATCAACGAGTCTGAGTCCGGGAAGAAGGCGACTCTGCGCTGCAGCCAGAGAGGCAAAGAAGAGGAGCAACTACATGTACCTATGGGTGGACAAGGGAAAATCTTCATGAGGAAAGAGCAGGGTAAGCCATGTGAGAATAACATCGACGAGTGATCTTTCAAAACTGTGAATTTCTATTCTAGAACGGTTTCATGTTTTCCAGCTGAAAGTAATGACTGTCTTTATCCATTTTAAAATTAATTTTGCAAAGCTGGCTAATAGAGGAGAGAGCATTTATATAGTAATTCGTTTGCTGATAAATACTATTGATTTAATTACATACTTTCATTTTTTGTCATATTCTGCTCGTATTTTCAACCTAGTAATGTCAGATGATGGTTTACGTAGTTTTCACTTGTATATCGGTGATATATGTGATTGTATTAGTAATGAGAAAAATAATGAAGTGTACAATTCTTTGAGAACTGTTGAGATGAAGCAATAAAAAAGGGAGGAAAGATAGATAGGTGTACTTACGTTTGTATATATTTTACTTATATGCATATACGTATACTAATAGCACTACTTTGTTTATCTTATATACGAGTTCATAACAATGAGGGATTTAATACGTGCATTGTCAATAATTTCGATATTTACTTATTACAAACTTTAAAATTTTATCAATGCTTTCCAAATTATGCACTGATAGTTGCAATATGCAGTGATGTAGTGAGTAGTAGCAATATGCCACAATATGTATGATGAATATTATTAGAAAATACAGTTCTATGTTATGTGTACATTTGAACATACGTAGTATGAGGAAAACTTTGACTCATTTCTACTAGAGTTAAATCCAGCTTCAGACGAACTACCTCACAATAATTGTTTTAAGCGAGGGTGTGGATTTGTGAAAATGAGCTAGATATTTATAAGATTGATGGATATCATCATTATTGGAATTGTAACGACTCGTATGAGAGCAGGCGGAATAGTAGTTTACGTTAAGGATGGAATAAAATGTAAATCACGATAAACTAAATTTCATTTTCAGCCGACGGTTTAAAATTGTACTGCACTATAAATAACACAGAATATTTGTGTCCTTAGCCTTTTATCGATTTACAGGTGTTCTTCAGCGGACATCTTTGTGCGTGAGCTAACTGCCATGCTTTTAGGATCAGATTATAGATGAATGTGTTTACTTGACAGGAGATATAAATGTAGATTTGACAAGTACAGCTCGAACAGTGGATGAATATAAATTTACTGATGAATAGCTATGGATTCGATTCTTATATTAATACTCCAACGAGGATAACAGGCAGAACATCCCTTCTTGTATTGATCATTTATAACATCCATTGCGAGCCCAAAATTCTTAATCTGATGAATTTTGAAGGAACCGTTTTGTCACAATAATATAACTGACCACTCAATGATAAAATTATTCGCCTAATCTCACTGATAGAAGGATTCCTGATAATGCCCAAGACAGTAATAACTTTCTCTCAAACAAAGAGAGAGAGTGGATAACAATAAATTCCTAATAGTTCAACAGGCCGATTGGTCTGATGTTTATCAATCACCCAATGTTGACCTAGCTTTTGATAATTTTATGAGTTAAAATAAAAGATTGCTTGCAAAAATCCTTGCATAAATTTACCTTTCATAACAAAAAAGAATAAATTCGAAAACCTTGGATGAACAACAATTTTATTGAAAAGATTGAAAAAGAATACTTTATATGAGGAAACTTTCCCTGGAACCAGAAAATATTAATATTAAGCTGAATACTATACTCTCTGTAAAAATTTAAAGAAAGAATTATCCATCATAAAGGAGAAATATTATCAGGATACTTTGTTCTAAACTTAAAGGAGACTTAAGTACCTGGCTTGGAAAATAGTAGACTTCTCTCATAGGCTTGAAAAAGAAATCTATTGAGGTGAAAGAAATATTCCATAACGAACAAGGGAAACTTATTACAGATAAAGGTAGAATAGCTGAAGAATTTAATAAATATTTCGTAAATATAGTTTCGACACTAGATTTCCATCAAATGACAGTCCTACTCTCCAAACATATAGAGAACCTGGATTTAATTTCTGACCAGCCTAGCGCATCTTTCTTTATGCCCACATGCCCAATAGCCGAAATACAACAAGTGATAGATGATTTAAAATTGAAAAAAGTCTCCTGGAAAGGATGGAATTGCCACCACAACAATTAAGGCTGCTAAAGAATTTTTATCAGTAATTCTATCACACATATTTAATTTAAGCTTCAGATCTGGAACGTTTCCGAAACAGATGAAGGAAAATGTGGTAATAACAATTTTTAAAGGAGGAGATACTAGAAATATGAGCAACTACAGACCAATAGCTCTTTTATCTGTTTTCAAAAATATTTGAGAAGCTCGTTAGAAACAGAATACAAAATTTTTGAATGCTAGTAATTTTACAGCCCCAATCAGTTTGGCTTTAGAGCCGGACTTAGAACAGAGGACACGATGAGGCAGGTACTCTCAAATTTTATAATGGTATAAATGATGGTAAAAGGTTGCCGGTCTCTTCCTAGACATAAAAGCCTATGACTGTGTCAATCACACCATACTACTGAGGCTGCACACTTAAGTGCCGGTATTAGAGGCCTTATATGTAATGATTGGTTTAAAAGTTTTTTGTCCAGATCGCACTCAGCAAGTTGAGGTTGGAAGGCTGTTTGAGTGATGTTGTTGGCACTGAGTATAGAGAATGGGGTACCACAAGGCTCAGCTTTATCTAGTGAGCTATTTCTAATTTATATAAATGATCTTTGTGATGGTAGATTTAATGGGGCGGTGACATCATATGCGGATGACACTGCGCTGTGTTATGCCACAGACACAGATGCTCAATTGAAAACTCAGATAAGGGAAGATCTCAAATTATTGATTACTGGCTGCACCAAAACTCACTTAGACTTAATATTGGTAAAACCAAAATATTAATGATTAATCTCCATCAGCAACCGCTTTCTCTTAGTGTACCTTTTCATGTTGCAGGCTGTAATGACGCAGCCAGCTGTAGCTGAACATGATGATGAAGTCAATAGTCTAAAATATCTTGGTATCACCATAGATTCGCAGTTGAGCTGGGGTACTCATATTGGTAATTTGAAGCTGCATTTGATTATAGCTTGTAGAAAGTTTTATTACTTGAGGAATTTGTGTCCGATTAACATTTTAATAATGCTGTATTATGCACTGGTTGAAAGTAGGTTGCAATACGGTATCACAATTTGGGGAGGGCTTGCTTTACCACTCTCAGCCCTCTGTTGGTTGGCCAAAATTTATAATACAGTAATATGTAAAAACCAGCCCGTCCATAGTTCTTTGGTTCTGTTTAGGGCTAAAGAGATACTGCCCTTGAGTGCCATACTTTTTAAAGTACTGGAGGTTTTCTTTGTGAGCAGTAGTGGCCTGTCACGGAGGTGCATTACTTTATAGTCACCCAGCACCTAAAGGGCAGGCGGATCCCAATTCATTCCATAGACCTAAAAGGAGAAATTTAGGGAATGTTCTTTGTATGTTGCTCCACGAGAGTTTATAATGTGTTGCCCGCTTTTGAAACTAAGATCTACTGTAAAATAAATTGGAACCGTTTTAAATATTTAGCAAAGTGGCCTGTTATTTGAAAGAGTTCAGTTTGAAACATTTTTTAAGGATCAAAAGAGTATTTGTAGATATATCCTTTACTATAGTGAAGCGTTTCAGCCATAGTAGTAAATTATACATATTCTTTGAGTATACAGTGCAGAAAGAAGGATATTTTTATGACTGAGAGTGTTGTATTACTTTTTGTTTAAGGAGGGTAAAAACTATTCTTTGTATGATATTGTGCACTGTTTTTGTTTTTTTTTTTTTTGAAAGCATGTTACTTTTAATTTTTATATATATATATATTAATAAGGATTATTCCAATTAATTAATTAGCAGGAAACCGTATGTACAGTGTTGAATTATTGAGTCTTTATTTTTTTGGAAGGTTTAAGTTTCGATTTTCTAAGAATTGAACAATTATTCTATAGTATTATAAATGCTCTGGATGAAGTATTCCAATATTAGTGTTATATTCAAGAGAAGCAAAGCAGTTTTTCTGTGCAATATTGATTTTCGACTCTAAGTTTTGACCCCCGCACAGCATCGTCTCAGGGGTGGCATATCAATTTATTTTCCTAACTGTATTGTATTTCTGTTACTGTTTTTATATTGTTTTGTTTTAACTGGAAAATAAATTTTTTATTTATAATTATGACAGTCTTAATTATTTTTCAATTATTTAAGTGATTATTTCATTGAAAGTAAGTATTTCAGTGGTCTCTAGGAAAGAGAGATCGCTGATGCTTTCATGGAAATATCATAAATATCATATGAAAACAGACAATCTAGAAATAAATGAAAATGTTTCTGCTACTTCTAACGCTGAATTTTCCGGAGTATCATAGTACTTGCTTGGCTTTGTGATTAAACTTATAACCAATTAAAAAGGCCCCAAATAGACTTCAGTAAGGGTTAGGATAAGTTATTTTGTACAAGGATGATAATGAAGGTTATGGAGGGAGATATTGAATGGGGAGTAAATCACATAGTGCGTGTGTGTATAATAAAAAGAAGGAGAGAGAAAACATGTGGGGAGCGGTGAGTGAAGAGAGGCATGATTTGAGAAAGAGAAAACACCAGTTTAATAGGTTAACGTGTGTTGGGTGTCACTGTTTACACAAAATGTGTCCCTGTACTAACGTTATTAAGCCGTGTTCAGCCGTGGAACCCCAAGTACACCAAGTAGGCCTACTCTGCACCAACTTATTACTCCTAAACTATCAGCCCCATTTCTGCACTGCAATTCTGCTTTTTAGTCGACTAAATCATTTGCAATTGCTTCAACATGCTATGATATATGCTCATGTTATACATCCTCTAAAGTGTCCTTCATATTAATTGCATTTACTATTTTATTGTGCTCTGTGGTTTGTTCAACGGTTCTAGATAGAAAATAAAAATAAATAAATAATATTCATCCTGATCTCTTCAATATTGTAAGTAGTGCGAAAAACCTTTCAATCGATCATTTTTTAATTTAATCAATGTAATCTACGTCATCCTTCCCTCTCTACACTGTAATTTATAAATTTATCGTACGACAATATGCTTCTTTAGAAATAAAAAGATGTCAATCATTTCAACCCACAATTCCAAATTCCATTACTAAAAATTTGAATGTAATATGGAAAAATAAGTACAAATTGAATATTGTACTATGAAGATGAATTTTTCATTGTAGAATGATGTAAGACGATGATCCAAGACAATGGGAGCAAGAAATACAAAGCTCTATGGCTTCGAGACAACTGACTCCTGCAGATACGCAAGAAGATGGAGGTTGAGATGCGAGAAACGGCCTTGAGCTGTAAGAGATACTCCTGTCATAAGTAAGTAAGTAAGAATGATGTAAACGCAGTGTTATGGAAAGTCATATCCATGTAGTGGATATAGAGAAAGCCTTCTAACCTGCTGTTAGAAGAGATAGACGAGGAGGTTACTGGAAACAAGAGAAACTGTGGAAAAATAAGACTAAGTTGCTGCTATTCGTGCCAGCTGGTGAATCTTCAATAGTAGTGTACTGTGATACGAAGGGTGTTTGTAGTAATTCGAGAAGCTAACTGAAACTGCAGTCGAGGACGGCTATCACTAGAAGTTTAAAGGATCTACACTCATACAACAGGTATACAAGACGATCCAGAGATACGGGTAGAAGAACAGCTAAAACAAGCGTCAAATTGCTCTGTTCACTTTGATCGAAAACTCAGCAGTAAACTGAGAAAGCAATAGAATGAAAGAGAACAAAATGGGAGCAACTGGAAAACTTATATGGGATGAAAACAGAGCAAGAATGGGTAGGAGTTAAGGAAAGAATGAAGTTAAAGAGGATAAGAATGTGAAAGAGGTGACAGGATGACAGATTGTGACGTGGGAGGTTGGTTGGGAATTGAGAATTGTCAGATCAATGTCTACCGTATAAGAGACAGAGGAGGAGAAGGAGAGAAATGGAATAAGAGAAGAGGTGGGATGCCGAAGAGGCAATGGGGAGAGATGCGGAGTAGGCTATTCTTATATTAACAAGGCTAATCGCAAAACAAAAGCAGCTTACATGCCGGAGATTATCTCAGCTCAATTAGTGGGCCGTGTGAATTAAATTAAGAGAGTGAGTGTTGCCCCAAGAGAGGAGTCCTTCCTTGGGAGAGAGACAGAACCGACATACGTTACAGAGAAAATGAAAAGGAGGCATTGGTGTGTGTGTGTGGCGGAGAGATGGGGAGATTGTTAAAAACGGTGAAGGAGAGTATAGATTATCCCTGTTGCCTGTATAGGTCGCGAGCCCAGAAAACAAGGCTCTTTGGCTGTGGCAGCTAGAAGAAGGATCTTCTGGGTAACTGAGGAGAAAGAAAGACATACAAGGTAATTGTGTTTTGAAAGTGAGAGAGGGACGATGATTACAAGAAATAGTGGGGAAGAAGGAGGAATGGGCACAGAAACTGATGATTTCGGAGGGTAAGTTCGACTAAATAATGATTAAGGCACCAGTAAATTCTAAACCCAATTCCCCTCACCCGGACTTGTCTAAGCCCCATCTCACTGCGACTGCTCCAGCCCTACTGCCAGACAAGCCATTTAGAATTTTTTTCTCATTTAACAAGTTAAACACATTTGCAGGGCAGCTACTGGAAGGCGCTGTTTTGAATAACATGTCTTTTTCATGCATGTGTTCATTGCTGAACCGGATAGAAATACTTTCGACTTTTGCGGTCTTCAGAGGATCTATTTGTAGGCCTATTAAGTTTGAGTCTCTATTATGATATTCTTACCGGCTATGATTTATATTCTTACTGCTTTACAGAATATCATTGGAGCTTGCTTGAGGTTGTTGTGGCATACACCTGTAGTGAAAGAAAAAATCAAATATTCATATTGACAATAAAAACTAAATTGTATAAAAATAAAAAAGAAATTTGAAGGTAGAAGGTAGTACAATAATTACCTTTTATTTTCATTATTAATTTCAATTTACATTAGTCAAATCAATATACAATATTTATTTTTGTTTGTTTTGTCAATGGCTCCAGCAGCCCTTGGCAGGCTTAGGCCACCTCAGCTGGTTGCCAGTTTCACATCACTTGACTACAGATCAGCAGGAATGATCATTTAACCAGAAAAAGATGTAACGTGTGGTTGCTTGTTGACATCTCAACCATGAGCTAGTCTTCACCAACCCATTGATGAGACAAACGCTGCTGGATAGCATTGTGTTAACAGCTATATAGTGCAATGCTTATTATGCTTATTATATAGTACAATATTTATTATGTCGAATAAATTTCAGTTATCCTCACATAAGAATTTAAAACCGAAGTTTTAATATTGCAATTTGAAATAAGACTACGGGATCAACCTGATAAATAATGTTTATCTTTCTTTATTTAAGTAGGAGTTAAGTCCTTAAACATTATAGTCTAGTTTTTATGTTGAAGATTCCATTGCTTTTCTAGAAGTAACATTCTGTTTGATTCAGTTTAGTATCAATAGGTTTGAGGCTTGGATCGAAATTGTAAATTTCAAATGAATATATTGAATAGTCCACCCATTCGAAATGACATTAGGTGCTCAACCACAATTCAATGATAATTCAAGAAAATTCGCACACACCGCCTGTTCAAAAAATACTGATATAAACTAATAATACCCAAAAATAAAGCTGTACCTGTTGGTCTGCATACATTGATATACCGGTGAAGATCATTTTTTTTAAGTAACAGGCTATATCTTCCTCCGACTTTATTGAGATATAACGCTTTTATATGAGAGTCCACTGAGGCGTTAGAGGCATGTTTCGTGAAAATAATCGTTATTTGTTGGGCGTTTGGAAAAAAAAGGAAGATGAAAAATTTGCCAACTAAAAAGTGAGTCGGTCAGAAATAGAAAAAATGGAGGGTGGTTTATGATAAATATATATGAAAAAAAAACACAACATGCATTCACATCACCCTACAGAAGTGGCAAGTGGCAAACAATTTTGTATGTGGGGTTTAACCATTTTGTTTACAGTCAATATCGAGGTCGTGTAAATTGAACAACAGTGAAACTCTGCTGTCTGGTGTGAGCGGCGTTGTTTCATCAGTTGTGAGTGGCTGGCTATATTAGCAACGTCCTTGTGCATGGCGACCCTTTTGCGTTTATTATTTATTAAATACTGCCGCTGGGAGAGCTGACGGCAGTTCAGCACTCACAATCTAACTACATTATTAAATCCACACTGTAATTGTGAATCCAGTCTCGTTTCAATATTTATTATATACAACCTATATTTTCTTTCCATCACGGTTTCTGCTTGTCAGCAGGGAATGTATATTTGGTTCAATAAAAGTCCATCATGTTAATTAAAATAGATCATCATATCCCTCCATTGAAGAGGTGGGAGGGAAGGATCGAGTGTGACCAATGAAAACATGACTCCCGATACTCTATTGGGAAAATTCACATGGGTGAAAACGCGATCAAAACGCGCGTATTTGCCATTTGGCTATAATTGGAGGTGTCCACGTAGGTGTTTGCACAGCCTGCGGATAATCTCATTACATCAACTTTCTGTTTTGCGAACTCTCGTTTGTGAAGTGTGTTTGTGTTACAGAGCTTGCAATTAAGTTTTTGTTAATTTGGGGCAGTAATCACTTTTGTAAACACACACAACAATGTGTACCGTGAATATTGGTATGGCCACTCATCGGTTGATATGGTAACAATTTGTATGAATAAATGCTGGCGATATTAAAGAAAGTTATTAAAAGCTCCTGTATGTGAAGAGAGGATTGATTTCACTCGTTTATACGTAATATTATTTTTCGACTTCTATCGATGTTACTGAATGATATACATGTCTGAACACTTCAATCGATTCTAAATTGGGTAATATGATATTACAAGTTTGCTTCAAAACCAATGTGAGTACATATTTGAAGCAGAGCGAAAAACGAATGCAAAAATAATTGTAGACAATTAAAAATAACACATAATAAATTTTATGGGGAATAATTAATTTCTATCTAATTCTAAAATACGATAATAATAATATAAAATACATTTTTCGATTATAAAAGATCAAACTTACACAGTTTGAAGTAAGGAAGATTTTGAGATCGAAGAGAGAGTTGATAGAAGCTAAATTATTAGTACGTTCTGAAACACATTTCCAGTTAATTGATTATGCAATTCAAGTAATTTTCAACTGCCTTGGCTCATTGGAAGACTAGAGGAGACATCATCGATGCTCCATATTTTTATCAGAGTTTTCATAGTTTGACTCACATGAACCAAACCAATAAAGAAGGCGGAAAAACGTTTTGTAGTGGATTAATTGCAAGAAGGCGTTTGATTTGATTACCATTTAGACGATAGTCATCGACTCATACATAAACCATGTTATTCATTATGTATAAAGTGATAATGAAAATTATTGCTATCGAGATAGTAAAGTATTCCTCTTCTAAACGATGATTTCATCGATTGATTTTATCGATGCAAAATAATAATAAAACTGGCATACACACCAAGTCACCTCTTCGCAGTAATATACTTATGATAAATAGAATTGGATCGATGCAAAATCATAATTGCGATTTCAGGTTCTAATGAGTGCCGGAAAGGTTGCGATTGGTAAATACAAGTAAAAACAAAAATTATTGAAATCGGAGGTCATCTTCCGATCGCGCAAATGACCCAAAGTTTCATAAAATTATGAAAAAATACGATTTTTTCCAAAAATCATTTTATTTTTATTTTGGTATTTTTTCGGTTGCTATAGCAATTTTTCTCTACTTTAGGCTTTAAAATATGCTAACAAAAATAATTAGCCCTCTAGAAGTATGTTTTCCGATCGCGCAAACACATGAAAGTTTATAGAAAATCACCATTTTTTGGCAATGAGATGCACTTGAAAAAAATGTGTGTGAGAGGCGTAAAGGGTTGACTTTTGTACCAGTTGTGCAGCTCTTAGCTTGTATAGATAATAATCATTATCCATGTCTAAAATAATTATTATCTAAACAACCCAGAACTCACCACGTGGAGGTGGCTCCACTTCAAGCTCAACCCACACCCTTCCCATCCATCTAACCATTGAGCGCGGGACTTATTTACATCATTTTGATACATTTTGTTAACATTATTTACACATTTTATTTACATCATAAAATTTAGTATTTACATAATTTGCACTTTTTTACATAGATCCTGTACTTAAACCTGGGTACAAAACATTTTATTGTCGGATATAGTTTCAAAACCTGGTAAAATGTACGTGACTCAATTGTTGCTCTGATGTAGCCATCTCTTAGCTGAGACCCACACACACAGAGTGACTCATTAGTGATGAGCTTCACACACCTTTCAATTGCTTGTCAGGCTTGTGTATGACATGGAAATCTTCTTCTTATATCTTGATCAGGGTCGTCACCACTATGGACGAAGTTTAAAATTTCGTCATCAGGTACATCACAAAGAAGAGGAGGAGAGGAATCGTTTGTTTTGGTCCAATCAATCAATTTATTCATTATGGCAAGATACTTTACAATGTGGTAAGAATCAACAGACATTTGTCGAAAACAGCTTCTTCTCAAATTTTGATAAATAGTCCAGAAGTTATGTTGTTGATTCAACCGCCTGAAATTGTTCATATCCAGATGCTTTGAAGTTTAAAAAGTGGGTGTGATGAGTTTTCTTACTGATTCACCTATTGTTCGTGCCCTCTATCTTGCTTTTAAGACTCTTCTGAAGCCCAACTCTCGTACATGCTTCCTCTTATCAAATATAATTGAAATTAAGATATTCTCGGGGTGAGCAAAAAACGCACATTTCTCTATCACTGGATTCACTTTCGCCCTCAAATTTTCAGTGAGAACACCGAGTTGGATTTCAATTGTTCTCAGTACACATGAACTGGTCCATCTATATACCGTATTATTTACTACCACTTTATCTCGTACCCAATCTGGCATGTAAAACGAATTTTACCTAACTCCTTCAGAGCATCGAATAGATTCAATCCATCTCATAGTGTGTTAGGCAGCATAGAGAGCCTCTTAGGTACGTAGTGCCTTGAGGCTAACGTTTGTTCGATGCCATGGTGGCCACCCGGTTATGTCTACAGGACCTCTGGCTAAATCCTGGAGCTCATGAACCGGCTTCTCCTAAGAGTTCATGACTTAGCCTTACATACTGGGCAGGCTCAAAAGAAACTTAACCTTCCTGAGGAGTGTGGCAGCACTCAAGTGCTGCTAAGTGATTGTTTTTGCTACCCAGAATGAAGTTTATTTTTACAGAGTAGGGATTATTCAGTACCTTCCTTTAGCAACAGATTGGGGAAACACATTCCACATGCCAGTTGTTGTTTACATTCATTGTTTCAGAGGTCAGAAACAATTATTGACTCGTAGGCAGCACTCTGTGCTGCACGCGCCCAGTGATGATAGTATTTTACTATTTTCAATATCCATATACGTAATGGGAAAAGTTTGAGGACCCCTATTTTGTCAGTTATGATCATTGTTAGTGTTACAATACTAAATAGTTTGACAGCTGGAATTCTTCTTTTCAAGGGATTAGTATTATTAGTATTTGACAGTGTTCTTTTCCCAGTTTCCAATCCAATGAGTAACAATTTCCAGTTCATTATTACAAAACAATAGTATAGCTGTTCAAGATATAACTACAATCATCCAAATTGATTAGGAAATTACTTTTTATGATATAAACATCCTTTTTCTCCAATCCTGAGCTGTATGAGGCGCAGAAACAAAAATATTTCAGAGGCAGCACTCAGTGCTGCTACGCGCCCACTCTTGTAAGTTTGAAGGGCGCGCCCACCGGAAGGTTAATGAGGAAATAGATAATTTGTGTATCATTTTATTATAATTGATTGATTTTTGTATCATATGATAATTATTTACCATGTATAGATTCATGTAAGGAAAAATATATTTATTGTGAAGAATTACTGGAATAATCAGAATGGAAAATAAAATTGCTCAATAATTTATTACAAATAACTCAATCCAATAGACTTGGTCCTAGACTCTACTCAATAATTATGATCTTCCATTGACCTCTGGCAATTGAAAGACATTTCAACATTCGTCAAGTCCATTGTCGTCATTTTTGATCGATAATAATCGATGCCGATTGTTCGGTGATTATTTGATAATTAGAAATGTTCTGAGCTGAATCAATCTGTGGGCCTCAGATGTTTGAGGCCATTCGTCTGATTGAGTTGCCAGCATGCAGCGAAATGACAATAGAGAACTACAGAAACACACGTTACAATAATTAGTATTGTCATTTCAATTGTTGTTATAATTACAATATAATTGGGTGCATATAGAACAATTGTTTCCAGAGTTATTAATTGGAGATTGTAATCTTGTATTTTGGTACTTGATAAGAAGTCAGTTTGTGGGATATGATTCATTCTCATTTGTATAGAAAACGAAAAACTCTCAATGAAGGCAAAGATAGAGCCTAGGCTAGAAGCTATCTCAAAATGTGTACTCTGCACTTCCCGGGAAGTCTGTTTCCTCTTCCGTATTGGTTAACTTACAATCAAGCTGATTGATTATATTATTATGCATTTTTTCTTCACCTGTATACCTCCAAACTCTATTTGCATCTACAAATATGCAATCTATTTGAATTTTCGTGTTCTACATCTAGTGTTTTCATTATGTTTAAATATCAGAACATCTCACCAGACACTGTGTCAGAAATTTAGAATTTTTGTTACATTTTCCTCTTATTTAGTCTTCATCTTCATCTATACTCTTCTACTCTTTTGCTTCATCATTTATTTTCTACCTTATCTTCAACTCAGTGTTATCCAATATATTCTTTTTACTTTAACCTGCATTTTTGTTCTATCATATCTTTTTCTTATTCTCTATCTCAATGTCCTCTAATATCTATTTTCTCTAAACTGTCTTTTTCGTTGTATTTGGTTTATTGTAAGAGTTGAAGTATTATATGATCAAAAATCACAACCCTCACATGTCTTGCGTTTCTTTCACCTTCTCGTATATCTTGAGTCGAGAATCTGCTTTCTCCTCTCTTTCTCTTCGACTCTCCTCTACTGTCCCTCCCTCCCTTTCACATTCCCGCTCCTATCCCTTTCTGATGGCGATGAAGAGGAGTTGAAATGGGTAGTATACGTGTTGACACTGCTGGCAAGCTGAGCTGTGAGCTCTCAGCCGAGGTAATTAACGTTTCAATCCGTGTAATTGGTGTTGAAACGCCGCAATGATTAATTCCAGACGGTAATCTTCATTGCCTGCAAGGCAACTGTGGAGATTAATTAAATAGCGTAAACAATTAATATAATAATGAATAATATAATTACATTGTACAGAATTATTGAAGTAGAAGTCGTAAATTAATAGTGATAGAAAAGTTGGAATAGAAATAACTTCTGCATAAATAACTTCTACTAAAAAAATCATCACATTCTTTGTGATTCATGAATAGATACTCTTTTCGTTTATTTTATTTTTTGTTTATTCAACTTTTTTAATAGAAAAAAATAATAATCAATTGAACACAAATGTTTATAATGCTCCGAAGACTTCCGTAACTGTGGAGCAGCAGTGAAAATATTTAATGAACGTAAAATGAATAATTATTAATAAATGCAGAAAACGTTTGTACAGTAGTGTTGATAGAATCTCATCACGCTATTTATTGTTTTTGCGTTTGCAGAAGTTTGAATTGCATAGTTCTTTAAAGCATTATTTCGATTTTCGTTTGAATTATTACGTATTTGATAGCAGTTGGATAATTGCAATATCTAATAATTTCAACCATCTGTAATTCATAACTTCTCTAATTGCTAATTGGTTAATTTATCACAATTTGAGGAGATTATTAAAATGAAGTTACGTTCTGAATTTTCGCTGTTGCAGACTTCAAAGTTCTTCACAGCATTACTTCGATTTTATTTTGATCAATAATATTATTATGTATTGAATAACAATTATTACAATATCTAACCATCTGTAATTTAAGATTTCTCTCATTGGTTAACTCATCACAATTATCGAAATACATGAGCGTTTTAATGAGAGTATTTCAATTTCAGTGGGAATTACCAATTAGTTCCACAAAATGGCCGGCTCGTTCACATCAGTAGCCATTTTGATATTAGCAAAAACTGTTCGGCCATTTTGATGATCGAAATTTGGTGTAACCATTCTGAATAATTACCATGCACTTACGAATCAGATCATCAGTAGCAGGCAGAACGCTGAAGGTGACGACACACACGATGACGATGATGACAGATGAATGACGATTGTCATTTGAATTAACGTGACAGGAGGGTGACCAGCATCAATTAGAGGGTGAGAGAGAGGGAGCGAGTGAGTAGGATGTGAGAGTGAGAGAGAGTGAGAGAGAAAGATATTGTGTGCGTGAGCGAGAGCAGATTGATTAGCATAGATGCTAACACTAAACACAATTGCTGCTTGCTGTTAGCAACTCGCACTCACACACATACATGCCTATGCAGATACTAAATACACAAACACGGTAATTACATTCGACTGTAGTAGAATCAAACCTTCATTATGCTGATAACGTTTATTCAATTAGGCATGTTATTACGGGACTTGATTTGCCAATGCAAACTAGATAGATGGTGGATAGGGTGGAGGGGGGGGAGTGTTAGTGCAAGACTCCCGCCCCAACCCATGAATTGATTAACTGGTCAACAGTTCATGCTATCATGCTAATTCAACTTCACACTCCAGAATTTTCTGATTAATTTTCAATTTTCTCTGAAAAATATTCAAAACACCCATTCTAATGAGCGATGAGATAACAGAATAATTATGATTGAGTTTGGGGGTTTGCAAAACTAGAGTGATAGCGCTTTTCTTCCCACAATACCATCATTCTAATATAACTTTAATGAAATGCAGGAATCATACTAGACTGTTTCATCTGAAAAAAATACAGAATAATGATTCTATTCTAGGTCCACAATCGTAAGATCCACAGAATTACTGTTTATGCCGTATTATAAACGTTCCTCACATAAAAGAGAGATGGGCTTACTTTCGGTTAAATGTTATTAACATGATTGATCAGGTCATAAGGTCGTTGTTAAAAATGTTAGTGTAGGTTTTAAACCTCAAAGAATAGCTCGGCCATGAACAATAGATGATAATGCTAACTTTTACAGTAGAGTCTCGCTTATTCGTCCTTCGCTTATCCTTCATTTCATATTATCCAGCATACTAATCAGAGACGAAACTGATCAAATTTCAAAGAAAATAGAACGTTCAGTAAGTATTAGAAGTCATATACTGCCCTCAGTCGAATGCAGCTTCAATGAGTAGCATTCTGACAAGTAATAGTAACAGCTTCACAAGTGGACATAAATTTTAAGTACCAAGTACCACCTAGTGAAATTACTATTATCATTATTGATTCATCACTCATCTACGGCAATGCTAAGCCTGTATCTTGAAACCTGTTTCCAGTACCAACCTATTTGGGAATACTGCTTGTTTTCATCAACAATCTGATTACAAACAAAATCAACTGTGGAAATCAGGTGGAGATAATCGAATTTCACTCTTTAATTGAACGTTAATGGATCAGAAATTACCAGCAATCAACTCAGCAAATAAGGGAATTGGGAGGAGACAACCGATTTTCGGTTTCGAAAGGGACGGGAGAGAGAGAAGAGTGTCAGACAGTAAAGAAGAGCGGATTAACAGGAATGGAGCAGAGGAAAGAGTTTGAAAAGTGGAGATAAAAAGGAAGAACAATGAATACATCAGGAGATACAAGCCAAGATGCAGAAGACAGATTGAGAGAAAGAGAGTAAGAATAGAGAGAAGAGCAAAGAAAGAGAGTAAGAATAGAAAGAAGAGCAGAGAAAGAGAGTAAGAATAGAGAGAAGAGCAGAGAAAGAGAGTAAGAATAGAGAGAAGAGCAGAGAAAGAATACGGAATACGTCAAGAGATAGATGCAAGTCAAGTAGAACCGACCGACCATATGGGTTTTATGTTGATTGGCATTACCTAATAACTTGCCACCTAATCAGATAGCATCTAATCTGATAGCACTTATCCAACATAATTATTATACAAATGTAAGCCAGGTATAAAAGAGAGAAGCCTACCCAGGTGCTTTGGAGTGAGTGAGAGGACACATTCTAGTAGTGATGCTTTTAAGATAAACGTTTCTGACAGGTTCACAAGTTAAAAGCATCCGAGTGTGGGCCACGCCCAGCCGTATAGGAAAAGATTGCTGTCAGGCTGGCATTCCTCGATTTCAAACACAGAAAAATAACTTTGTTAAGTGAATCAACTGCCGGCCAATATTGTGATGATTGCTAACCACCGCCTCCATTGATAGCGGTCTGCCGTCTGTCCATTCTAATCCATCTTGATTTTTTTTCAGTCTCGACTAGCTAATGAAGAAGGTTGTTGTTAATTTTTATTGGAATTTATATCACGCTGTATCATCTGTGTTTGATTTGAAAGTGGATAGCAAATCACATTACATTCACTACAATAATGGAGTAGGTGCTTTAAGTTAGTTGTTTCCAGATATCCTGCCAAACAGTTTTAGTGATTCTTTATTCAAAATTGATAGGACTGCATTATTACGATTTACAAACATTGCATTCCCCATTATTAATTCATATTATTCATAATTATTGCATACGTTTTTGGAAAATCGCTGGAGTTAAGCGATTAGGAAGTTGAATAAATTTAGAATCTTCTCTCGTGCTACTATTCTTATACTACTTCTACTCCCTTCTACAACTTCTACTACTTCTACTTCTATCTACTCTACTCCCTACTTTCCATGAGAAAAGGTGGAATTTATTTTATTTTAATTTTGTAATAGAGACGACTTTAGGTTAAACAGCTACTGTACATACAATTTACTTTTTGAGAATTTCAATTATTTAATATTAATTGCTCTGTAATTAATAATTATTAATATTATTTGATAGCTCTACCTCTCGTTATGCATACAGCTCGGATATTAAGAAACTAGTCAACTTAGTTAACGTTGATAATCAATAAGTATCAATAACTGGTTATAGTAACTAGTAATTAATTTTATTCAATAATTATAATAATAAATATATTAATTATATTCATTCATTCAATTTTTTTTAAATATTAATTTTACATTCAACAATCTAATAAACTAATCTATCAATCAATCATCTAAGTATGATAAAATCATCAAAGACAAATATCTTGATAAGAGGTACAATTGAAGCCTATATGATATTGTCATATTAAAGCTACGCTTTCTCTACGATATTATGTACTAAGAAACTCGTATAATGTCCACAATTACGCAATCAAAATCAATTCCTTGGAGGCCCATACTTCCTCCAAGACACTTCCCGAAGTATCAGACCCCCTCTCTTGTTCAAAAAACGTTATCGTGCAAAAATCACAACTTTATGCACATCTAAGTGTACGCGTAAAGCGCAGAGCGACGTGATAAATCAACGTCAAGCTATCATGAGCCGTGAAGGGGGTGGGGGAGGGGGCAAGCGTGACAGAGTAGGCAACACGCAGTCCAGGTATTGCTGCGTGACCGACTGTATATCACTTAGTCAATTAAGCGTCGCAGTATTTTTGAGTGGAAAGGGGTCCTTTTTCTGCTTCTGCTAAACAAACAAAATGTTTTTCATACCAGTAGTTGCTGTTGTTGTTTGGTATAATAAGTAACTTCATTAAAAGATCACGCGACCTAATGAGCAACTAGCGTGTGGAAGTTAGCCGGCTGGGTAGAGTATGTCCTCGTTGTGAGACTCGACTCACTGGCTGACTGACTGACTGACTATCAACACTCGTCAAAACTTGTGAAGGAAACCCCACCACTTGGTTGACGTCTCATTCATTAGGTTTTTGATGGCTGAGACTATTTTCTGGCCAACTTTTTCTGCGCTCATTTCTTATCATTCCTCGTCTACCGCTACATCTTTCAGTTCTTCCTTTTCTCCTTCAATTTCTTCTTTTTACACTTTCTGCAATCGCTTTGTTGTTTTTCCTCTGTTTCGATTTCTCTTCCACCACTACTCCTTTCAATTTATCCTCAATCCTTCACCTATTTTTTTTTCAAACACTCTTGTGTTTTCTCCATCCTTTTTTCTTCCTATTTGAAGATTTTCTTCTCTATTCCTTCCTCATACTGAACATATGTATTGATGATTTTCTCTCACATTTCTTTATTTTTCCCAAAAAAACGCTACTTCTCTTCATTTAAACTCCTCAATCCTCTCTGTTTTATAATCTACATTCTACTATTACTACACCTTGTTTTAGTCTATCTCTTTTTCTATAAATCATTCCAATCAATTATCAACATCTCGCAATTATTACAAAAATTTATTAATAATGGATGGATGGATTATGATCCTTTAAATATTAAATTATTTATTATTAATATTACCGTATAGATCCATTGATTCACTGCCTACTTTTATTCTCTCTTTTCATTCGCTTTCTTCTTTACGTTATTCTCTCTTCATCTTTTCTAAATCTCCCACTGCCTTCTTTCTTTTCTTCCTTCCCGTACTTTTTCTCCATGTGATCTTCTCTTCCAATCTTTTCTCATCTTACCCCTATGATTGAATCTTCTTTCTAATTTTCTCAATTTTCTCTCTGGTTTTGTTATTTCTAGTATAGGCTATTCCTACTCCATTCTTTTTTCTCTGTTATATCATTGGTTATCTCATCTTACTTCCCTATCCTCCATATGTCCTCTTTTCTTGTTTTTCTCTTTTATTTTATCTTCCGCACCTATTCTCCCCATTTTCATTTTTCTCTACTGCTTATTTTTTATCTAATCTTTCTCCTCCATTCTTATTTTCCTCTCCTGTTCTCTCCATTTCCATTTTTCTCTACAGCTTCTTTTCTGCCTAATCTTTCTCCTCCATTTTCTCACCTCATTTTCCACCACCGGATGTAGTTTGTGTGACTGTGGCAAAACATGTTCTCCTTTTCAAACAACTAGCGATCACTCAACAACTTCAGACGTTCATTTTCTAGCACAAAGAAACTGCATTTTTATCGTCAGGTGTGATAACTATGGCTCAAGGACTGGTGTAATAAATAATGCCTTTATAAGGTGGTGTGATAAAAAGCGCCTTAGAGCCAGAAGGTTGTCACTTTTCCAAGCTCAAATGACCGGCTCTTAATGGTAGCTAGGGTCTTGTGTATCACTTAGGCCTCAATTTTCGAATAAAGTGCCCAACTCACAAATGACCTGCACTTGATATTCTTGTCAGGATTTATTGTATTCTTCCTGACAATTATTGTGGTTGAGGTTCTGTTCATTTTCGAGTTGCATGCACGAAGAGCTAGTTAATACGAGTTATGGCATTTTTCATGGTCTCTCCGTATTAATACCATTCTTATACCTTACTTTCCACATTCCATTAATAGGTCCGTGATCGATGGATAGTAATTGATTCATTTGTAATTATGATAACTATATAGACTGAAACATCACATTGAAAACATGTTGCACCGATCATTATCGAATCATACTGAATCACTGTAATGTAAGGTACCTTGGTAATCACCTCATTAGTATTAATATTGATACCAAAAGCCTATAAAAACTTTCAAAAAAATTTCAAATTATGTAGTTTAAAAAAACATAACAAAGCTGAGGAAGGGTCGATTGCACAAAAATCAAATTGAATTCAACCACTGTAAAATTTTATCATTTTATCTAGTTCAAAACTCGCCTGTACAGAAATTCCGTTGCATTTGTTCCATAAGATGAAGTAATTTTATGTCAGTTTTATTCAATTGGCTCTCCGTGCAAGTCACAGTGAATCTATCCACGGTTCCTACCAATGGAAGTGTGTAATGAATAATATTTAAAGAATTTTTCACCATAATAGTTCAACTAACAACCCTTAATAATTTTCTCTCTACATTATTCTTGAGAAGAACAATGATAATCATGTTGATGGAATTAGATTTGCATCGTATTTAAAGTTTAATCTTTCCGTTTCGATTAATGATAGAAAACAATTAGTTTCCTCTAGAATTTAAAAAATTTACTTCGAAACATTACAATTATCATATAGCCTAATATCAAAATTAATAATATGCAATCGAAAGATTCTCGGCAGGAATCAAACAGAATATTCTACAGACACGAGAAGACCATATTCTTCAGCTGGCTGTCTCAATGCTAGGTGTTCAGACAATAGAAAAATTAAATCGATCTTGGAACTTTTGGATTATTAGACAGGCGCTTATGAACGGGGGGAGAGAGCACAACTACTAAAAAAATGGAAATAATCTTTAGAAATTGAAGGTGGATCACAATAACGGGTGATTAAATGAACGAAACTAACACAAAATAAGGTAACAAAAATGGTAAACACAAAAGGTAAAAAAGGGTAACAAAATTATCGCCCTCGGCTACGGACCACTCCAAAAAAGGAATCATTCTTTTCATCCTAATCTCTATAAATATCATGTCTCCCTGAAGCAGAAATTGCCCTCCTTTCGCAATGCAATCAAAGCATTATTACTAGTAATTTAATTTCAAAAACTATAAACTCTACACTTTAACGGCCCTTTTAATTATATCAATGTAGTTTGAGAGGATAAAAATTATCACGAGGCTTCCCCGTGTTCAATTAGCACACGTTAGTAGACCACACACGCAACTTCAGACGTTCATTTTCTGGCACAAAGAAACTGCATTTTTATCGTCAGGTGTGATAACTATGGCTCAAGGACTGGTGTAATAAATAAGGCCTTTATAAGGTGGTGTGATAAAAAGCGCCTTAGAGCCAGAAGGTTGTCACTTTTCCAAGCTCAAATGACCGGCTCTTAATGGTAGCCAGGGTCTTGTGTATCACTTAGGCCTCAATTTTCGAATAAAGTGCCCAACTCACAAATGACCTGCACTTGATATTCTTGTCAGGATTTATTGTATTCTTCCTGACAATTATTGTGGTTGTAGTTCTGTTTATTTTCGAGTTGCATGCACGAAGAGCTAGTTAATACGAGTTATGGCATTTTTCATGGTCTCTCCGTATTAATCCCATTCTCATTTCTTACTTTCCACATTCCATTAATAAGTCCGTGATCAATAGATGATAATTGATTCATTTGTAATTATGATAACTGTATAGACTATATGTCACATTGGAAACATGTTGCACCGATCATTATCGAATCATTATGAAACACTGTGATGTAAGGTACCTTGGTAATCACCTCATTAGTATTAATATGCATACCAAAAGCCTACTAAAACTTTAAATTTCAAATTTTGTATTAACAAAACATAACAAAGCTGAGGAAGGGTCGATTGCACAAAAATAAAATTGAATTTAACCGCTGTAAAATTGTATCATTTTATCTAGTTCAAAACTCGTTTATACAGAAAATTCGTTGCATTTGTTCCATAAGATAGCGTCATTTTATCATAGTTTTATTCAATTGGCTTTCCGTGCAAGTCACGTGACGGTCACAGTTCCTACCCATGGAAATGTAAAATAAATAATATTTAAAGAATTTTTCACCCTAACAGTTTAACTAACAGCCCTTAATAATTTTCTTTCAACATTGTTTTTGAGAAAAACAATGATAATCGTTTGCATGTTGATTGAATCAGATTTGCATTGTATTTAGAGTTTAATCTTTCCGTTTCGATTAATGATACAAAACAATTATTTTTCTCTAGAAGTTTCAAAAAATTAATTTACTTCGAAACATTGCAATTATCATATAATATCAAAATTAATAATATGCAATCGAAAGATTCTCGGCAGGAATCAAACAAAATATTCTACAGACACGAGAAGACCATATTCTTCAGCTGGCTGTCTCAATGCTAGGTGTTCAGACAATAGAAAACTTTATTCGATCTTGGAACCTTTGAATTATCATACAGGCGCTTATGAACGGGGGGAGAGAGCACAACTACTAAAAAAATGGAAATAATCTTTAGAAATTGAAGGTGGATCACAATAACGGGTGATTAAATGAACAGAAACTAATGCACTGCAAAATAAGGTAACAAAATGGTAAACACAAAAGGTAAAAGGGGTAACAAAATTATCGCCCTCCGCTACGGACCACTCCAAAAAAGGAATCATTCTATCCATCGTAATCTCTATATCATGTCTCCCTGAAGCAGAAATTGCCCTCCTTTCGCAATGCAATCAAAGCATTATTACTAGTAATTTAATTTCAAAAACTATAAACTCTACACTTTAACGGCCCTTTTAATTATATCAATGTAGTTTGAGAATAAAATTATCACGAGGCTTCCAGTTCAATTAGCACACGTTAGTAGACCTCACACGCACGCGCCGGGTCACGCCAGCTAATATCAACTTGCGTGGCTAGCAAGGGGGTTTCATGCCGTGGGTGGGGGTAGGAGGGTTCACAATTAATATAAACCTTAAACGGCGTTGCCTAACATTGATTGTTCATTACTACCGTGAGACACGTGCCTTTTTATTAGGCTAGTTACGTTTGACTGTTTCCCTGCAACCCCTATCAAGTTCAAAGCTCAGTGTTGATTACTTTCATTCGAGATAGATGGCGACTGTTCCATTTGATTTAGTTTATAGTGTTTGCACAATAAATAATTTGTAACTCATTTATCTTTTAGTACTTGATTTGGAACAATTATCACAGTGTTTTGAGTATAATTTGAGATATATATATATATATATATATATATTCAAGTATTGATATATATTTATATATATATTTATATATATATATATATATAAATATATATTGTGATAGTTTTATATATATTTTACTAATTATACATCAAAATATATAATTTCTATACAAATTAATATATATTATATATAAACTGTTTCAAGTAAGAGAAAACAAAATTTTATGATGTCAATTGAAAGTAGTGGAATTGACATTAACGAATATTGTTACTTTTATCATGGAGTTCCACAACATTTACCAAAATTCAAGAAATATTTTTCAAGTAATATTTCAATAACTCTATGAATTATTGACAATTTATGAGTAGGAAAAAGTCTTTGGTAATAAATATTATAAAAAGTGAGTATCCTTAATGTCTCTAAAATATTACCGCTTTAGGCTAGGCGTACACCGGTTAGTCAAGACAAGACAAGACGAGATTAGTCACGTTTAGTCACAGTAATTCACATATTTGCTTATGAAGCAGCCCACACCGATGCTATGACTAATCGGTGTGTGTTGCTTCATAAGCAACTATGAGAAGTACTGTGAATAAACGTGACCAATCTCGTCTTGTCTTGTCTTGACTAACCGGTGTACGCCTAGCCTAAGATTGCCTCATCAATACAAAGATCTATTCTAATCAATTTCATCAATTCTAATTTGAAATTCCATTTGACCAGAGTTTTCTTGATAGAAAATTCAATGGAAAATTGGTCATTGATGAAAATTTTTATGAGAGCATAACATCCCCATGCATATTGAGGTCGAGATTCAAAACGCAGTATGAGTATTATGATTATTCTTTTCAAAATAGGACACAGAGTGTAAAATCTTGAAAAATATTCACATTCAAAGCTAGATTAGAATTGAATCAGTGAATGACACTTCTTTCATCAAAAATGTTTGATAATTATCTCAATAATTACTACAAAGCAACAGCTATCAGCACAGCATGTTTATCCATCTGTTTTCATCCATATTAACTATTATCATTGTCTCCAGCATTTTATCCCGCTGGCTGAATACTGTTTATTTTCTATTAACAATATTTGACCACCACAAGAACTGTTATCATTGAATAACAACGCATTCGCAAGTGTAGTTAATACTTTGTTGATTGAGAATCAAATGTAATCAACATCAATTCGAAATGCAGAAATGTAACGATTATTCCGAGAAATTAATTAACTCTGCTCATAAAAACAATGTTTGTTATTCATCACAGCCTTCGGCTCGGTTTCACCAAACACAATGATACGAGTGGATTATTATTTATAACGACTTATCCGATAATAATTATTGTTATTTGGGTGGTTGATGAGCTTACATCCGATAATGAACTTTGCTTTGGATATTGATTTCATCGTTTAATCTCTCTTTAATTATACATTTCACAACTGTACAGTGCGCAGTCATTTTTCGAAATTGTTCATTACGGGACTGGCTAATTGGAAATTGCTACTCATATTGCAAATTCTGCTGGAAACAGACCACTCGTGTCAGTTGAAATGCGTATCAAAAGTATAGAACAAAGCTCTTGGTGTGCATTTGGAAAAGGTCATGCTAATTTATTTTTTCAAGGGTTGAATAATGGAATTGTGATTTAATTTGAATTCAATTAATTTTTATTGAAAAATTATTGAATTGAGAAAAATTATTCAAATCTCTTATGATAAAATTAAAAACTGAATGATTTTTTAAAAATTTAATTGAACTCATGATTAACTCAGTTTGAAGTTGGACAGATCTATTCGAAAGGAATATGTGATAATTTTCAGCCAGTTGATGAAGCTAGTAGCCTAACTACAATACTGATTCTGTTAGATGATTATAAAAGAAAATATGTTGAGAGTATTGTAGGGAATTGAAAGTAGGGCATTGAGAGTTTTTTAGTGGAAGTCAGCCTATGATTAGATTGATTTGAATTTCATTTATTTGCCAGAATTTATGCAATATTTAAAAATATATATTTTATTTTTACCGCAACTACCGCAAAGTCTGACTACCGCAAACTACCGCAAAGTTTGAAAGGCTCATTCCAGCAGAAAAATTTCCCTTATGAAATACATTTTCCTACTTTCTCAACAGTTCCATGCACTCGGTACAACTCGCCTGGTTTGCTCATCCAACATTGTTCAGATAGAGATAATCCATTCTCTATTTAGTGAACCTAATATATGCTCTCTATTCAGTAAGCAGCTTCTTTTAGTGATTCTATCCAAGCACATTTATTGCAAAATATGGTTGGTACCAATTTTTGAAATGAGATTTGAAATCTTCAAATTATGTAACTAATATTTTTAGTTCAGTTCATTATTTATCTTCTTTTTCAATTTCCAATTGATAATCAATAGTTTTCCAGACTCGAGAGTGAGAAATTTGAGATAGCCTATATATGATTTGTGAATAAATAATAATAATAATAATTCCGTGTAACCTGGCTGGCTTAGGTCTGGTGTCAGAGTTTTTAGGTCACTCCTGATCAGTTCAGGGTCTCTGACGTGACTTAACGACTGTTTTTTAGGCAGTGAATAATTTGTGAATAGAACCCTAAATTGAAGTATTTATCAAAATTAGGAAGAGAAGACGTTTCGGAGTTTGTGTCAGTGAGTTGTCATCCTATAACTTGCTTGAACTTTTAACTATATCTTAATAGATGAATAAATAATTGCTTAAATATATGAACAATGAATGAATGAATGGATTAATTAATAAATTAATAAGTAAATGAATGTATAAGTGAACGATAAATGAATAAATGACTAAATGAATAAATGAATGGACGAATAAAGGAATAATTAATAAATATTGTTTTGTATGTTACAGGAGAAAACAGCTGCAACTCGAGTGACACCCCGCTGACATCTTCAGGCGTGGATGCGGACAGACGGAACCGGTCCGGGTCCGGGGGCGGCGGTGGCGGTGACGAGAGCGAAGACGACTTCGGAGGCGGCAGTGGAGGTGGCGGAGGAGGCGAAGAGGGAGGAGGCGGTCGCGGGGGCGGCGACAGTCCGGTCGGGGGCAGACCTGGCTCTTGTCCGATGTCGCCAGATAAGAAGAAGCACCGTCGCAACCGCACCACGTTCACCACTTATCAGCTGCATGAGCTGGAACGCGCCTTCGAGAAGTCGCACTATCCGGATGTCTATAGTCGCGAGGAGCTCGCCATGAAAGTCAATCTACCCGAAGTCAGGGTACAGGTGAGTTAAATAAATTTGAGAAAAAAAATCAAAATACAATATAATAAATTGGAGAAATAAAATGCTAGTTCAATTTCCAATATCACTAACTTTTCGACTCCAATTGAATTACTTCAAAGAGAACACTATTATTGATGTTGTGAATTCCACCAGTTTGTAGTATTATATATATATTTCGTATGGATAGGCAGTGGCAGAAACAAAACAAAAGGAGTTTAAATTCAAACTTGTAAAAATTGATTATTCCAGAATATGTGGTGCAATCGTCAAATGTAACTTTTGTAGCTCCTGTAAAAATTGTCTCATATAAAATGTGGTTCATGGTCTGCTCCTGAACTACATTTGTAGTATTGAAAAAGTATTGGAGTTGACAACATCAAATAATAGTGTTTTCTTTTATCATGGAGTTTCAAAACATCAAGAGAACTTCAAGTAAGTTGAATTATTTCAATTTAAAATCCATTTTTTATCTCTTTATTTCAATTTTCAATTTGAATTCAGTTCCTGATTGAATTCCAATTTCTAATTTTAATCCAACTTTCAAATTTAATTGAATTCTTTATTTCAAATCAATCTACACTTCCAATTCAATAATTGGAGGTACGTTTCCAAATTTCAATTCTAGTTTTCATCCAAACTATTGTTTTGATTGGAATTTCAATGAATTTACACACTCATTCACAGAATGCAAGCCAAGTCACACAAAATCTGAATATAGAATATAGAAGACAGTGTATTTCTAGAAAAATTGAAACAATGCATTTCATCCTATAAGTAATATAGTTTTAAAACCTAGTTCACTTCTAATCTAACTCAACGTGAAAGTTACAACTCACACTTCTATGAGCATGGATGTTGATGTAGAACCTTTAAAAAATAAAAGAAACCAGAAAATGGATTTTTTTTTGTTCTAGCGTCTCTAAATAAAAGAAGCGAAGCTTCTGGCTGTTAAGAGAAGAAAAAATTTCTTATTAGAATAACATTAATTCACGATCGTACATTCATGGACATTGATTAGTATTGTTAACGACACACCTAATTGCTCCCTAAATGAATAATAATTACAGAACAAGAGAATGACAAGTTTAGACATTATGAAAGAGAAAGTATAAATATATGAAGGCTGATTCAAATAATTGATGGCTGATAAAAATATTTGAAAGCTGAGTTGAACCTTTTAAGCTGAAGTGGTTGATAATTTTGAAAACAAAGGACTCGCACACGTGGAGTTTTAAGACAGGATAAGAAAATGATCCAAGAAACCGATGATAAACCAAGCAGATAATTTTGTCAATAAGAAGTCAATTGCACGCATTTGGTTATTTTCCGTCGTCTCTTCTTCCAACAACACTTTTTATTGGCAGGTGAATTTATGAGTCGACAGAATAGGAATTTGTGTCACGGACAATAATTCTGGATATTCCCAATGATATTCCACCGCATGGTAGCGTATAAAAAAATGAAATGAAAATAAAATGATATAGTTGGAAGCAACTGTCCTAGAAATAAAAATGTGAATCTGATAGACGAACATGAGCCTTATGTCTAGTAATTTCGGTGAAGACTGGAAATTGTATTTTTTCTGCCCTCTTTTTCTCTCCCATACTCTCCAACTCTCTTCCTTCATGCTTCTTTGCCTTATTATCATAATTCGAAAATGAATAAGAACTGCCTGAGTTCTTCCTCAATATAAATTTGTTTGACATGAGTGGTTGGTTATTTACTGGAGGTATCTTCTCTAACAAGGTTATTTCCTGTTCGTTTTCATTTTTTATGATGGGTTTGTGATCAATGTATTTGATTTTATTCCCTAGGATTTCAGACCAGACGATATTTTTGACTTTCGTCTTATTCGTTTCTGACTATGCAAGTAGCAATAAATAATTCATTCTAAAACTATTTGTGGAACTATTTGAGATTTTTCCATATTAGGCTATATTGGACGAGTGCTTCAGACACAGAAAAGTTGAATTATTTCATTCTGTCTGAAGCTGAAATAATTTGGGAATCTGTTTCTCATCTGATCACCTCTGTAATTTTTGCAATCCTAATTAACTCGAACACCCTATTTTTTAAGCAATTTCTTGTTCTTCAAGAAGGTTTCTATTAAAATGTCATTCCGTTTCAACAATAATATTTTTCTCTGATTTTTCCATTCTTCCTTCTTGTCTAATTCCACAGAATCATCCATTTTCATGCTTTAAAGAATATTAAATCAATGCACATGTATTCTTTCAAAGATAGTCCTGCTCCATCCTTTAAGATAGAAGATTGAGACCCAATTCCTTCTTATATTTACCAGCTACTTATTATGAAACCTAGATCTTCTAGTTTTCAATCCGAGTTTAGAATTCAGTCTAAAGATAATTCAATCTATAATATTTATTATACTTTATACTCTGGTATAATCAAGTACAACCATCATAGATTATATTAAAAAATAGCTGAATGCCATCGAAATATCGTGCTTGATGAGGAAAATATAAACAACTTAAGGCAAAAAATGGATCATGAAAATGTAAAAGTCTTATGATGGGAGTGATTGAAATTCACGGGTTGAATTGGAAGCTATAAATTCAAGTTGAAGAATAATATTACTGGATAAGAATCAAGATGATCAACCCTCAACCTGGAAAATCTAAGCTACCTTTTTTAACCCGGAACCACCCTCTTGTTCATTGGTAATGTATCCCTAGTTAATAGCATCGACTGTTGCCATTACAAGCAACTGACATGGACCCACGTAACTCAGCGCCAGACATTTGACAGGCAAAAATAAAAATGAAATTTTATTCCTGAATTAGAGGCTGAGCGCTCATTGAAGCGAGAGAGACGACTTGAAGGTTCCACTGCATAATAGGCTTGCCATGCACTACCTACTCGTATTTATACATACTTGTCATGTAACAGTTTAAAAAAGAAGACGATGTAGTTTTTTCGTTTTATATTTAGAGAGTATCGTGTACATGAGTGGAAAAAAGGGTCGATCATTGGTGAAGATAGAGGGCGAAGGGGAAAAAATCATGTCACTACCACTTTTTGGTTCCCTATCATCCCCCTCCTTCGCCATTCCACAAACGAAAGCCTACTACTAATTGCCAGTAAAAGAGATTCTTTACGAGCAGACAGGTCTTTTGTTTTTGAACAGCTTTTTCATTGTCGCTGTTTGTCTCCTTTTTTTCCTGTTTTTTTTTTTTTGCTTATTTTCGACTAAGCAAGTGTACACAGGCAGTTTGCTTTTCCTCTAATAGGCCCCCATCACATGTCCAACAAATATAAAAGGAAAAAATATCAAACGGCTGACTTCTGCTGTCGATTATCTCCGTTTTCTCTATCCTTTTCTCATCAGATTTTCCTTTTTCATCATCGTGACCTCGAGGGGACACACGTCTATTGGCGTGTCCCGTACGACTTTAACCGGCTACTGACGTCAAGGAACGTCAGCGATTTTCGAATTTATAGCTGACAAGAGACGTTTAGAAGACCGTCGGAAAACAAGTTGTTTTGTTGTATAATAGTCGTTGTTTCATATGTTGAGGATATAGTGTACTTCGCAGAAGATTTTTGAATCCTCTCTAGTTTATAAATAGAGTATTTATATAATCTAGTAGGCTCTATAATTGAAATCTATGTAGATTATCTACTCTATGTAATCCATTATAATCTATCCAATCTGGTAGGCTCTATAATTTGATCTACTTTACAAGTAGATAATTCTACTTCTAATGTTTTAATTCATATTTTTTAAAAGCTAATAAACCTTTGATTCATAAGACTTTTGTATAGCTCAAGGTAAATGGAAATTAATATTTGGCCAGATATAATGGTGGATGTATATTGAATATCTTATTTTCAATTGATTTAGAACACTCAACTATTACGTTTTTGTGGAAATCGACTGTAGTATTTTATAAGTTCTTACTTCCTTAGAAAAGTGCTCTCCTAGATCGAATTCAACCGTTTACGCTGACCAATTTTCGAATTGAAAAGTTTACTGTTCAGGGCTGCTAGTGGATAATTGGGTCGGGTAAAATACACGACTGTCGATATAGATCAGTTGAAAATACAACACTAAAATACACATATATACAGCGTATAAATAGTATAAAGTAGCCCCCGAATTATGGCTAAGTGTTGCGTGATTGCCTCCCGAAACTAAAACACTAACAACAACACAGGCTCCAACGCCAATAAATTTCTAAGCTATCACGCGAACAATAATTAATTTAATTATCTGTGCATTCAGGTTTAAAGGCTGCGTTGCCACCTTGTGCATTCTAGAACGCTTTTCCATTATTTTTAGAACACGGCGGAGAAACTTTTTCCAAGCTCCAGCTCGCTAATCCGGTCTTGCTGCATTCGTTTGTCCGCTGAAAATTCTTACTCATTACATCCCACCCCTTTTTCAATCCAGACGCTGTCAGGAACCTGATGAGACCGACCCTATTTATATATTGAACCTAGCAATTTTCACGAGGGTTAGTTTAAATTGTGCAAACATTGCACACAACCTGCCTACGTGTAAAAATGTTTAAAAGTTTTGATCTATTTACAATGACGGCTTGTACTTGCCTCTGACACGTGATGTTAAGCCTTATTCTATCACATAGGCGTTCAAGCTAATTAAAATTCCATACAGCAAGTGAATTAGCTTGAATATTGGATAAATTGAAACTACTTTTTAATCAGAATAATAAGTTTCACTCAATTTACAACAGGAACTGTTAATCACTATGATACAATAAATCCACTTCTATTTAATAGTATTCAAAGATACATTATTTACATCCTCTTTAAAGTGATTGAGATTGAAAAGCTGAATTGGAAACTTTATAATTATTGTTAGATTAGTAGTAAAGCTGATTTTACATTGATCATTGTCAAGCCAAACAAGAGATAATTCATTTTTGCTTAGTCTATGGCCAAACTGTGAGACATCATGAAAACGAAGTATTAGTAGATTTGAAAAAAAATTCTGTACAAATTTGAATCCCTTCTGATCTCAAGTTTTTAATGAAGATGATCAAAAATTAAGAGAATACTTCTCAAAAAAATACAAATTACGTTCTTCACACAAATTAAGTTAACTGCACAATTTTCTTAACTTATAACAATTCTAGGTTGATTCAACCAAATACCACCGCTGTACAAATTAGGATATGATCGTTTTAGAAGGAACAAAAATAAAAGACAGAGATAGAAAGAAAATTGGTTGGATGGAACGTGGAAGGCGAATGCTTGAGAATGGAAATAGGGTTTCAACGCTAAACGGAAAATTGGGGGAGTTTATCTTGTGTTAGCAAGCAGCAGAAATAGGGAAGAAAAGAAACAGCAACCTTTTCACCCCCCTCCCCCACACCGCACACTCACACACACATTATTACCATCACATTATTAGGGTGTGCAGTTACGCATGCGCGCGTTAACTCACACATACACAATGTCTTGTAGTAGTGGTAGTGTACACCACAATGGCTGGTGCAGGATTTTCAGGGATGCTGTGCAGAAATTGTGAGAGGGAGGTTGGACCGAAAAAGGGATGATGAAGATAGAGAGAGAAAGAAAAGAAAGCAGGCATCATTTTCAGCTGCTTTTCTTACATTTCGTTAGGGGGCGAAAAGGAATTTTCCGAGCTGACGCGTTTCTCCATTATACACTCAAGGAAAGAAGCAGAACAGGAAAAAGGAGGAGAGGAGGGAGGAACAACGTCTGCACGTTTTCCCACACTTAGCAACAGCGGTGGAGGGGGGGAAGAGAAAGGTGATATGTTGGTGGAGAAGGGGAAGAAGAAGAAACTACTCGTTTTCGACGTCTTTCTGCGTCGATCTGGACACCGCTTTCCCTTACACAAACCATTAGTAACCAATTTTCTGCTTTTGTACATTGTTCAGACACCCTTTTTCTCAACCCGTTAAACCTTATTTTCAGTATACGAACAACGAATTAACTTCGGGAGTGCGCCTGAAAAAACACTCTGCTAATTTTCTTCCTCTACATCGAGTTAAGACAAATGAATAGTTGTACGGGTTTTTCTTTGAACCATCCTTCACACTTTTCACATTAGTAATGTTCCTTTGTTCTGTCTACTTTCTTTAGAGAGTTGAACATAATTAACAACAGTAGGGAAAAAATAAACACAATTTCCAGTGAGTTAATTACAGTAAAAATCAAATAAGTAAATGAAGATATTTGGAAATTCCTGACAAATGAGATGTTTTAAGTTTCAGTCGATGGTTTGAAAAGCAGATTCACTTATACGCTTCTTCCTTGTTTTTGGTTGAACTGACGATGGAGTGGAACTAGGATTGTCCTCACGGTCGCTTTTGCAAATTAAAAAAATATTTGGAACATCGGACTATAAATAGACCGGCTCTTGGAGATTGCTATAGAAAAAATTAAAGAAAAAGATTGCTTCACCGAATCACTTCATACTTGTGAGGAGTTATCTCTCAATATAAAATAAGTTGATCAGATGAGATCAACAATTGAGAAAACAATATAGTTCCAATTTTTCTTAGTAATTATAGGATGTGTATTTATTTAAGTATCAGGATATGAGCCCTAAGTATATGAGGAACATCTTAACAATCAATAAAATTGAATGAGAAGAAATTTATGAGAAAATACAATCATTCAAATTCTTCTCATTCCAATTCAAATACTTTTAGTTCGAATTTTGTGAGAAACATTAAAATGAAATTATGATTTATTCATCAGTAAAACATCATACTGTACAACTGAGTTATCTATTAATTTTCTGAGTTGAACTGTGATGACATTCCCGAGCGCTGTTCAGCCTAACACTCCAAAACAATTGCATTTTATCTGAATGAAACAGAGTATTTTTCCATCTCGGTTCAGCTCAATGTACCAAAGCCTTTCATTACTCGGTAATGGAATAATTAAGCCTACCTCCCAGAATATCAGAATCAGGATAAGGATAATATTTTCATTTAATTGCGTCCGCTGACGATCAATAGAAATTGTTGGCAAATTAGTCGCTGTAATTCAACATTAAAAAACTCGGGACTCACGTGTGGCATGCAACATTTTCATCGGCATAATAATTATTCTATTCGAGGCAGGGGAATCGACGGAGGCTATGCTGTGTGTCATAACAAGACCTAATGCTCATGCTAATGAATTGCATGCAATAGTTGATGTTAGTCATACATGTAACGTGTGAGCTTGCATCCTAGTACATGAACAATTAGATTGAGGCTCTCGAGTTTATCAGAGTACCCTTGTTTGACGATCCCATGTGACATCAATTAATTTATTATTGAATTAATACCTGGAGAGACATAATTATTATTAAGTTAGTTGTGGGTCTGTCCGGTTAGATTAATTTCAAACATGATATGATTATTGATAACATGGAATCGGATGATTAGGCTGCACTTTTCATCACCGCGACGAAAAAAATACCAGAACTCAGTTTTTCTATACATTAAATCAGAGGGTTATGCTATTCTAAAGTTTTACCACCACAAAAATTATTCTTCCATTACTACCACAAAAAAATTATTTGTTTTGAAGCGGAAAATTCATGACATCAGTATTTACCATTACTACAGGAAAACATCACAAATACTCGTTTGTTTCAATGCAGAAAATTCATGGAATCACATCAATAGGTGAATTTTTCACCGCCACTTTGAAAAATCGTTTGTTGTAACGTGGAAAATTGTCGGTTTGTTTTGAACTTACGCTGTTATCCAATCATGAATAGCTGGTAATCGAGTTATTCAACTGGTAATTCACTTATCGATGGAAAATTGATGATGAAGTTGTCGTTGGACCGTCTTTAAATCGAGGGGTGGCCTCGTCTTGGAAAACGCCCCGGGGCAACTGACAACTCAGGTCACTCCCCCCCCTCTAACCAATCCCCTGACCTTCTGCTAACGAACGGAGCAGTGACTTGCAGTTAATTGAAAAACCTAATTAGCTGCAGAACGATCCAGCTCAGCCCAATTATCAAGATGTCAGTGGTTGTGTATTTTTTACTTAATCAATTATTGGTCTCTCCATTCAACATTTGCTACTTCTCAATATTTGTTCCTAAAACTTGAGGCATAAATTTCCTCTCGTTGTATCGGAGAGAGGTTTCAAATTAAGATTGAATGAGGTGTCTAGAGGCAATTATTTTATATGTATATTGTAAGATGACAACAATATAAACTAAGATTTAAAAAAACATATTTATAATTATAATTATGTTCTAGAACAATATTATACTAGCAGATTTTCAATTACTGCCTACGTAATTTAAATATATATGTATGTATAATATCACAATTTCATATAATATATCATCTTCAGCTCAATTTTCTCTCATCAGTATGCTGTGAATTACTAAACATCTTTAACTTGTTTATTTCACTAAAATCAACTTACTAGACTTTAGAACTTTTTTCCACTAATTGGTTTGAATCTTGTTCTTGTATTATTTTCCTCTAATTAGTTCAAGAGAGATAAAGAAGTATAAGCAGAGGATACTTCAAAATTCTGTTGAAAAAATGAGTAATGGAAATGATGGAATGACTCATGAGTTTGAAAATGACATATCGACGGTTATTTCAAAATCGTCGTTTAGCATGAAGATCGTAACCTTACTAGATTTTGAATCATGTTTCCACTGAGTGAATAGAAACATGATTTCAATCATTCGGTTACTTCTTAAGTGTCACATGAGAATTCTAATGCTTGTTTGAATGCTTGTTATCAGGCGAATATTCTACAAGAATCAAGTTCAGAGATCAGCCGATCCAATTTCCCGACGTGCAAATCTTATTTCGGAGTCTTTTGTGTGCAAGTTGTCCATGCCGAGATTGGCAAACTGTACTTGTCCAGGGCCACTTGTGCCACCCTCCAGCATCTTTCTAAGCCACTCTCGACCCCTCAGCCAATCAGAGATCGGCCCTCTCTGCGCTGGCGATCAGGGTGCAGCACTCTGGCGGTGTTTTGTACAACTATAAGTATGTAAATATTATTCGCTGACAGACAGGCCTGAGGGGTTTTTCCAGACTAGGGGGAACGGGAGTGGAAATCGAATTGCCACCTCAATCGGTTTTAACAAGCTATTGGGTGGTGACCCTTACCCCCCACTCTACCAAACGGCCGCCGCCATTGTTCAATCATAGCCAGCGCGCCAAATTTGAATTTCAAATTCTCGCGCCTCGCGAAAAAGCACTTTGTTACGCAGAGCAACAATTGAAAAACTCGCTCACAATGCAGAAAGCATTCACACTCGCCTTCAATACATCGTTACTAACCTCTTTCCTCGCTCGCACTCCCCTCTCACCTTCTCTCTCTCTCCCTCTCACCCCTATACTCTCAATCTCCTCCTTTTCATTTCTCGTCTTCTTCAGCACGGTACTCACTCTTTCGTGATCCCCTGACGTTGTCAACTGCAAAGTGGCATCTTCGCTGTTGCAAAACATTTCATTCTTTACAAGCAACCTTTTTCTTCTCCCCAATAGTTTACTTGTCTCCAACATCCATTACAAGTTGCTGCTTCCTTCATCCCTACTTCAATCGTGGATTGAATTCAATAGAAAAAGACTCAGAATCCAATCTCTGGCACAGTTAGTTGAATTCAATAATGTAGTTTCTTTTTTCCACTTTGTGCTTCTCTACAATTAATTCTAATACGACTGAAGTTCAATAATTCAACTCCAAAAAGCGGAGAATGTATTCCTTTTCAAAAATACCTTGAATTTTACCACCATCTTCTTCATTCCATCATAGATGAAGAAGGAATTATAGACAGTTGTGGAGGAATAGAAATTTCATGTACTTCCTACACTCACTCAGAAAGAAACAAAATTTGTTGTGGAGTAAATTCGTGGTATTGTGTAAAGGATGTGAGAGAGAAGTGAAAAGAATTTTTACAGATTGAGTGAGAGAGAGAGAGAGAGAGAAGAGAGAGTAAGTGAGAGTGATAATTGACGAGCAGATTGACTGTTGAGTGTTGAGCTTGAAGGTGTGAGGTATGTGCTGGTGTGTCGGCATCGGTTCATTAGCGCTCCATAATAAACGCTTAATTAAAACTTTGATTAATAGCCAGCCGCTCAAATTGGATGCTAAATTGATTAGTTGAGGCGCGCGCGGCCCGTGACGTCATAATGCAATAAATCCACGACGACGCTCTCCCCTTTCTCCCCAATCCCCTTCTGTTCATAACGGCCTCATCTTACTATACCACCATCATGGGTTGACAGAGAAGGAATCATAGACAGTTACTATGGATTTGTGAAAAAATGGGAATTTCAATTATTGGTCGCAAACTCAAAGTAAAATTGTGGTTGTTTTCCAGTTTGAACGCCTGTTATTTCATTAAATCAGCAGTAAAGCAAGATGAACCACCATATTCTATCAGTTTAATGTTTAATTTTATCATCTTCTGACACGATATTTCAAATACAGTGATATTTTTTGACTACATCCTAGTGTTTTCATTATATTTAATTTTATTAGAGCTTAACAGTTTACAGTTTATGTCCTGTTTAATAAAGGAAGAGAGGCAATGAAACTAGTCAACTATTTCTCACGATAGAAAAAAAAACTTCTTTAAGTCTTAGTTCATCAATATTGTGTACTAGGGGTTGAATCAGACAAAATGTTATTTTTACCACGTGAAACCTGAATAAAGATAGCTCCGAATCAGCTATCGACCCTCAGTTTTGAGAACTGCGATCGATTTACAACTCATTTAAATTCGTTTGGATCCCTCAATCGATTGCCGGGAAATTCAATGGGCTATCATGGGAGTGATTCAGAGTGCATGGTTACTTTTTAATACTTCCGCAGAGAAATCAGCCAATATGAAGATGGACAAATTATTGTCATGATAAATCATTAGGTTCGCCTCTGGTCACGTGTGGGTTATGGGTTCTCACGCTACCCTCCGCAACGTCAATGCAAAAGAAGTTCAACAACTTTTTACGTTTCGCTACTTCTCTCGTCATAACATGTTCCAGCCATAAGTTGAGAGGACTTTTGTATTTTCTATTCATTTCTCTCTTTTAAGCGTGTGTTCGTTTAATCATTGTCACGTACGATTGCACACCGCCTATATATAATTATGTTCCTATGTTCTTATATACGAAGAAATATATGCAATTTACGCATACATAAATCTATTTATCACCAATGTTTGTGAGAATCGACATTGATAATACGCTCATCTATAGGCCTCAACTGACAAGAAAAATTACCAAAACATGAATAAAGTATCTTGACAACATATTATTGACCCTCCTGAATTTACACCATTTATCAGTGATCCCCAATGATTGCCGGGTCTAATGAAGGAAAAGTATCATTGGTTTCTATCGCCACACTTCCGCAGATCTCAAATGTGAGTCAGTTGTCACTGCGATAGTAATCGAGTTCGCCTTCTGGTCACGTGTGGGTTCTCACGCTTCTCCGCACCACAAAACCCCTACCACACGCGCACAAACATTTCCAATATTGTGAGTCATGTTTCTCACCGTTCATAATCATAATATCGTGACGATTGCACACCGCCCTATATACTATCTTTCTAGTGTTCTTATCTATGTTCTATATACGAAGCCATCCCATCAATTTATTTACGCTGTGGGTCATACTGTTAATACTGTTTGTGAAGGACAATATAAACAATATATAATTCAGCTTTAGAACCGAATCAAACATATGTATCTTAATGTTTTGAAAGAGGGGTTACTCAGTGATATTTTTGTAAGGGTAAAGGAGGGAACATTATTTTGTGAGTATTCACTTATAGTAACGTACAATAAAATCTATTATCTCTCACCCCTCCAATTCTTGATAATATGCGGTCATTATCTAAGGATAAGAGTGAGTGACACTGTTTAACAAAAGCAGAAGTATTTCACAGCCATCCTAGTGAAGGCTGTGGTGATATTACTGGTTTATGAAGTGGCAATAATAACTAGTCGAACCATCCTGTTTAATGTTTGAGGGGTTACTAGGGAACAAAGTATTCGTTACAATATGTTGTAATTGTGATGCGGTTTATCAAATTGAGGTTGAGGGTTTCGTATTGGACCATACTGACAATGAACAGCTGTTCTATGTAAGAGGATTTGTGTAAAGGAGGATTAATTTCTATATTGAAAGGGTCCATCCAGTTCGGCTCACTTTTCATTGAAAGGGTTATCTATTCATCTTATGTGAGGATTGAAGGTACCTGAATTATCAGGCTGAGTGGCATTTCATTAAACTTGCACAAAAAATATGGCTTTAATGGAAGAGTGTGTTTCAAATTGAGCATTAAGTTATACACTGTATCATAATTTTTCGTTTACAATAGACAGAAAGGCCGAATGTATTTGTTTCAAAATTGATAATAATGTATTTGATTACAAAATGAAACATAATGTACTCGAAACGTAGTACGAAAATGCAACAAAATTGTTGTCGATTATCGTCAAATATTGTAATGAGTCAATCAATACTCATACCTTTTTTATAGAGAAGTAGTATTTAAAAAAATGGTATTATAGCCTATTGATTCATTGCAGTGATCAAATAACTTGCACTATCACATTTTTCAAACAATTTCAATTATCTGAGCGATGTAGGGAGAATGATGATAAGATTTTTTCATGAAACAAGGAGAACTCAATTTGAAAGATGTGTTTGAGGCTTCATTCAATATTCTTTAAAATATTTAATAGCCGAACATTAGTGCGACTACCTTGTAAAACGCTCACACTGTATCATATAATTTTTCGTTCACAATAGACAGTAGTACACTGTATTTGTTTCAAAATTGATAGATTACAAAATAAACATACCGTACTGAAACATAGCACAAAATGCAAGAAAATTATTGTCGATTATCGTCACATATTGTAACGATAAACATTAAGTTATATAAGTTACGTAGGTATCGATACTCACATAGGTAACGATACTCATACCTTTTTTATAGAGAAGTAGTATGTTAAAAAAATGGTATTATAGCCTATTGATTCATTGCAGTGATCACATAACTTGCACTATTACACTTTTCAAACAATTTCAATTATCTGAGCGATGTAGGGAGAATGATGATAAGATTTTCCAAGAAACAAGAGAACTTAATTTGAAAGATGTCGAGGTTTCATTCAATATTTTTTAAACATTTAATAGCCGAACATTATGACTCTCGTTCTTATAAAACGTTACTGTATCCCATATCGAAGCGGCATGCGTGAACGTAATAAATATTGTAGAGCACTTGAATTCACGGATGAACGAATTATTGTAGTAGATTATCACCACTTGCTATGAACGCTACGAGCAAAGCGGGCAATCACACGTCACAAGGGGCGAGTCAGTTGTGAGTGAAGTTGTTTTGCATGGATAACAGTTACACCGCGCCCAGGTTCAAATGGGGGGTGATTGCTGCAGCTTATAGCCGCCTGAGAGGTCGTTTCGATCTAGTATATGTACAATCATCAAGTTCATTACATCAGTATCTTTATTCTTCTTCTTTTCCTTCTTCTTCTTCTTTCTTCTTCTTCTTTCTTCTTCTTTTCCTTATTCTCCTTCTTCCTTCTTCTTTCTTTCTTCTTTTCCTTCTTTCTTCTTCTTTCTTCTTCTCTTCTTCTTTCTTCTTCTTCTTTCTTCTTCTTCTTCTTCTTCTTACTTCTTCTTTCTTCTTCTTCTTCTTTCTTTCTTCTTCTTCTTCTTCTTCTTCTTCTTCTTTCTTCTTTCTTCTTCTCTCTTCTTCTTCTTCTTCTTCAGATTCTTCCAGACTTCTTCTTCTTCTAGTCAGATTTCTATCATCCATTTTGGTTTTGTCTTTCTGGATTGCTGTATACCATTCCTTTCTCTCTTCTCTTTCTGAATTCTCTAATACATCTTCTCACTTTTTATTAACGCTTTCTTCTCCTTCTCTTCCTCTTCTCCTTTCCGCCTTTTCTCCAATTTCCTGTTTTTTTTTCTATTTTCTCCTTCAGATTATACTCAAGTTACTCTCTTCAAATTCTCCTTCCTGGACTAGTAAACTTTACTGTAAATAAAATGAATTGATAGTTCTTTTGACAGCTACAAACACTTCTCAATTTGAAATTTCAATATACTTGTTGCATCTATTATCACTAGTTTCATCAATTTCATCAATAGTTCCATCAATTTCAATAGTTGCATCTATTAATACCAAAAATTCATCTATTATCAGTATCCTCCCATCACTTTACGCACCAGCCTGAAGCTCACTTTGGACCTTCAAGAACGTTTCTTTCCTCAAGTAAACCTTCATACTGGAACCATTGAATTCACATTTCCCAAGAATTTAAAGCCTAAACTAAAATTTACAAAGGATATTTAAAGTGTATTCCAAAATCTTAAAGCTACACTCCAACTTACAAACTGATATTCAATGGTGCTCATAGGCCTACAGTTTTTGTAGTCACGACAAAAAGTCAGTTTTAGCTAAGTAGAAATTCCATTACATCGTTCATCAACATCATCATTTTGATCATTATGACGTCATGGTTATATAAACCCGCCGTGGGCTTTCACATGTGTGTGTGTGTGTAGGTAACAAACAGTTAATGATTTGAGAGTTGTTGGGTGGATAGTTGGCAATCCAGGGCCTGAGCGCCTGCGGTGTGACAGACCCTCCGGTGATTTTCCAGCCCTCAGTGCTATTTTTGGGGTTGAGCGACCACCACACCAGCGCAAGAGGGGGCGTTTGACAGACGGAGAAAACTTCTTAATTAGGCTCATTTATACGCAAAGCCGCTCCGGTTTATTGACTGCGTTCAATTTTGGTCAACTGAAATGAACTCGCATTGCCTCTTGATGATTTGGAATTTATTGTGAGAATTGCTGGAATCGAGAATAGAATATAAATGAATAGACTTATTATGCAGAGAAGAATATAAAAATGGGATGTACAGCGATTTCGATAGCTTGAATGTTGAATTATGATTGTGTAGAGCTAAACTTATTTTATTTTTAACTTCAAATTGTAGTAAATTTCATCTCTTTGTGATTCAAACAATAGATAACTTAAGATTTTTCGAATGAAAAAAAATGACATAGTACTGTTTCCTTCTTGGAGAAACCTTTGTTGGATTCCAAATTTATGCTGATGAAACAATTTAGTAGCGAATCCAATAAATTAATTAATACAAGTTAGTGGTATATCCTTGTGAAAATATTGATTCTGAAATATAAATTCGAGCTCTCAACTCTATTAATTTCATTACTATATATTTTCATAGAGAAAAAGACAAGTATGTAGATGTTGATCAACTCCCGAGTTGGAAAATAATATGTCAATAGAAACAGCAGTGGAAATGTGTTGAATTTTGACATCTTGATTAGAACAGGAGTATTGGATGTAAGAGAGCAAATTAACTTAATTAACCAATTAACATAGTCAACATTCCAAAGAATTTGAAATATTCATATTGGTAATAATCTTGGCTGATCCTGTAATAAGAGCTTTATTTATTTCTTTCATTTTGGTGAGTCTATAATTAATATAATCGTGTAAAGCAAACTCAAACTCAATCCAAATTGAATCTCATGAATCACACATCATAGTAAAACATAATTTTTCTAAATATTGACCAAACAAAAATAATACCTATACATGCCCATAACTAGGCCTATAGCGTTCAGTTGACAACGATTTCTGATTGATTGACTGTTAGTGAGTAGGTCGACGTTTTATTAATGTGAGCTGCAATTTGGGTGTTGGGGGGGGGAGGGGTTGGTTGAGCCAAGTCCTCTGTAATTGGCAAGTCCACGTCAACTACTAATAACACCGACGTCAGTGTCGCGCGCACGCGCACGCGTCGTGACGAACGCACGCAAAAACAAACATACACAAACAGAGGGGGCCGTTCATACAGAGGCGAGGCAAGCGGGGGTGCTGTCACACGCACATCAAATCAGTGCGCTGCCGTGTGCTCTCTGCCTAATAACCGCCTGGCAAAAGCATCAGACGTCGCTCGCCCTCCCACCAAACATCATAATAACTACGAATGCTACTGTTACTGCTACTTATCAACCATGTTGACTGGACACAGAAGTCTTTCTATTTGTGTTTGGTGTACGGAAGTCTTGTAATTATCACCAGCAAACTGGATTAAAAGGAGGGACTGTAGAAAGCTTTAGTCAGCTGTAGTCCTACGGATTGATTGCATTTCGTGGGAATGTTGTATGCTGGGGGTGTTGGAGTTGGACTTTACATGGATTGAGTTTACTTCATTGAGTGAGTTTAAGCTACTGTAGTCGGCCGTGATTGAGTGCTTTAATTCATAATGATTTCCTTATAATTTAAAGTAGTTCTGTAACGGATTATGCCTCTCAAATTTTTTTCCTTCTGCTTTTCTTCTAAATATGATGGATACATGATGAATACAGTTTGATGCCATTCTCATAATTTCTCACTTGCATTTTCACTGTACATTACATATTATGTATTATTTGAGATTTGGTTAACTTTTGAGGATGCCTCTTGAAGTTTCCTCGGATTTTGGGCTAGGTTCTCAATACCAAATCAAATGACAACAGGTTAATAATGCAATTACTGTTCTATTTTATGTTTTTTGTTCACTTATTACTGATTACTTTGGTACATGGTTTTGGTTATCTACGGAATGGAACATAAAATTCCCCAAAATAGATAATAAATCGATCTTACATTCCTGAATGTTAATAATTGTAATAATGTGGATAATAATTGAGATTGAAATAATAATGAATGTAATAATATTCATCATTAATTGAAAGTTTTGAGTTACAATTTTTTTGCATTGAGTTGATGTGAGGAATACTGTTATCAACTGGATTACTGGAACTCCTTATTCAGTAATTGCAATAGTTCAGATGTCAAAGGATATCAAAAACCCTTTTCATTCCTAAGCAACACAGCCCGGTTATGATATGGAGCTTGATACCTCAATCATTAGTCTAGGCTTGACATGGTTTTGATTAGCGGCAAAAGACTAATTAGGCCCTCAATTGTCAACAGTTTATACAAGGCATTGAGCGGAGTCTGAATAGGCTACCCCTATCCACCTTTTAGCTAACAGTGGATGCTATTATGAGTGAGCCTAATACTGCCGCCGCCGCCGTTAGGCCTTTTGTGTTGATTCAGCATCTGCCAGAAGCACAAGACTGTTGACGGGTCCTGCAGGACACTGATTCCTTAATTTCCTTGCCTTTTTTCTCTCCATTTCTCAAAGAAAGCGCGCGCGGTTCTAGGTAAAGCTATAGCCTTCCAGGGATGCCGGCCCGCCAAATAGACCTATCATGTTACGTTCGGTGCTTGTGAGTAAGAGGCCTAATCTGCTAGCTGCTCTCTTCAAAGAGACGTCGCTAGAATTCGGGCTTAGTGCTACTCTCAGGTTTCCGGTAATGAGAGATGCTAGAGATATGTCTAGTATCCTTATACTGTGCTTCCATTTGGAACAGAAACTTTGTTAGTTGTAGTAAAATGAACGTACACGGAATGGAATTGTAGTAAAATCATGAAAATTTCAATAGTGGAATGGATACTAAAGTTATGTCTTGCATTCAAACACAACTTCCTTCTGAAACAGAGCCTTTGGGGGTTGTAGTGTAAATGATGTACACAAAGTATTTTAGTTGAATCAACAAAATGTAAGTGTAATTCATTACTCAGGTACCAATAAAATAATCACATAGAGAAATAATACAGTAGGATATTCAATACTCCAGCTTCTCTTCAGACTAGAATGAAGAAGTAGGATACTTTGGAGATTATCAAGCTTGTGATTTAAAATTGAAACTTCCAGAGAACTGGGAAGGAATCTTATTGTAACGTATAGCTTCCGCAAGTTTTCTTATTTTCTTATTTTTCTTCAGAGGACGGAGTTGAGACACAAGTAATGAACCAGTTCAACAAAATAATTTTAAAATCACAAATAAATAAAATAAAATTAGTATCGAAAGAGAAGAACGTATCTGCAGTTTCCTTATATTGATGTGAAAATAAGTAGAAACTAGCTAAATAATATGAAAAAGTCGTTGCGTTGATAATACACAAACTAAGAGATGCTCAGAATAAGATGTACTTATTTTTCCTCCATTCGTATTTCATACATGCACATAAGTAGATGGGTAGCGATAGAGATAGATTCACTGCTGGAAAAATCAATGTTCTAAAATAAATAAACATGTCGTTATTGTTCAGGTTATACTTTATAGGCGTAGACTAACCAAATATGAAAATATGTAACAATCATTATAACCAAATATTTGAAGATTGTTTAGGATAAAATCGATTATTTAGGATAAAATCTTCCGTGGTATAGGTTATATCAACTCCAATTTCATAATTCAACCTTTCTTCCATACTTCATTGTTCATAGGCTATTTGGGGAATTAAGTTATTATTTAATTTTCCCACAACAGGTAAAAAAATCTCGAATATTTTCATCACAGCTACAGAAACATATACTTCGAAGTGAAATTATATTTTATCATGTGGAATTATCGCCTTCTCTTACTGTTCAACATTGAACTCATCCTATATTATGATTCCTCAGTTATTTATTTTTGTAAGCAATTTACTCTTAAACTGGAAATCGGATACAGTCTGAGAACAGTATTCATCAGGTACTTGAACGTTTCAAGTGAGCAGAGCACTTGAACAGAACTAGTGAGCCTTGAAGGGCAGGGCAGGGTAGCCCTTGCATTAGGGCTGTAGCGGCCTTTTCCATTGTAAGCCGCACCGAGGTGTCTTTCCAAAAATGCAGCCAGCTTTCGAAGCCCTTCAGCCCTCTGTGATCCGACAGCAGATTAGTACCCCCCCCCCTCCAGCCCACTCCTAACCAAGCCTAATTGAACTGCTAAACATTGTTTGTTGTAAAAACTTTCATTCATCCCATTGAGTCGAGCAACTGAACCGTGAGACGAGACTCTATCCAGACAGGCATATTAGCTTCAGCCTTTTTTACGACCCTTTGAATATCTCCGTCTTACTCATTCTCTTCCCATATACCTCTTTTTATCTTCTCTCTTCAACACCACTTCAATTACACATGATTTGATCACACAGCCGCCTTTTTTTCGCTCCTCTTTTATCATCTTCAGTGTCATTAAATCTCACAAAAGAAAAACATACACTCGATTGAAGAGAACGAGAGAGATAAAGAGAGATAGAGCAATTCAAGAGTGATTTTTTGTGAATTTGTATGCAATCCCGGCCAATCAAGTCTTGGTTGACTGATTTCTCAAGTGCATTACTGAAGTGAAAATTGAACAACTGTAGTTTATTCAACAGATGTGTAGTTACCAAGTATGTCAGACGCAGGGCTATGCTCAATAAGCCTTGAAATTGGTTTGATAGACTTATTTACATGAAAATTTACTCACTGAATTGAAAATATGATTTAATTTTGGAGTATAGTCATTAGTCAGATGCGACTAAGGCTAGGTGTACACCAGTTAGTCAAGACAAGACAAGACGAGATTAGTCACGTTTAGTCACAGTACTTAGTACCGATTAGTCATTGCATCGGTGTGTGCTGCTTCATAAGCAACTATGTGAATTACTGTGACTAAACGTGACTAATCTCGTCTCGTCTTGTCTTGACTAACCGGTAGGCCTATACTCCTTGCCTTATACTTTATTGGATTGGTGTTGAAATTTTTCAAACCATTTTTTTTGTATTAATTTTTTTTATTGTATTAGATGTATCACAATACAATAACTTGTTCTTCAAGAAGGGAATTGGATAAGGTATTTGGAACGGTATATTTAATTTTCTTATAACAAATCAGGTAGTTGGAACGGTATATTGAATTTGCATGGAAAAAATCAGGTTAGGAGAGCAACAGTGAACTGCTAGCAGAAGTTTGGGTAATTCGAACAAATCAGTTGGAACAGTGAGCTGTTCATGTCGAGAAGTTGAAGATTGAGAGACTTGGCTGTACTGGCAACATAATATTTTGCTTTTTTTATAGTCACGTACATCCGGCTGTCGCTTTGTTAGCCAATTTCGTACTTGTCACCGACGAATCACGTGGGAATAAGCACGAATTAGAAGAAGAAGAAGAAGAAGAAGAAGAAGAAGAAGAAGAAGAAGAAGAAGAAGAAGAAGAAGAAGAAGAAGAAGAAGAAGAAGAAGAAGAAGAAGAAGAAGAAGAAGAAGAAGAAGAAGAAGAAGAAGAAGAAGAAGAAGAAGAAGAAGAAGAAGAAGAAGAAGAAGAAGAAGAAGAAGAAGAAGAAGAAGAAGGAAGAAGAAGAAGACGAAATAAGAAGGTAAAAGGTCTTAAGTCATGACTCACAGTCGGTGACAGACAGAATATAATTTGATATTGCGATGATGGTGTTGTTGTGGAGGAGGGGTCCGCAGATAGAGGCGAAGCCTATGCATGCAGAACCAGATAAGTCCAAGAAGTTTTTCCATTTTCATTCTGACTGACAGAACAGACAGTTATACATGACAGATCTCCAAACATTGTTTCTTTATTTTCTGTCCGAATAAAAATCTCGACTCAAAGAAAGAGATATTCTTGCCTAACTCTATTCCCGTATTAATAGCACCAACTTAAAATAGCTATGAATATCCCTAAAAAATGAATAGTTTGTCTACACTTGGCTTTTTTCTAATACTTATTCTAATTCTTGTTTTAATTAAAATATCTCAATTATATTTTAGTCCATCACTTCAAGAGCTTCCAAATGGAATATTCTCCATATAAAAAAGAATGAAATTTTGAATTTTTAGTTTCCTTATGATACAATTTTGTAACATTCCATATTTCAAAATACATCGATATTTCCTTTCTAGAATAATTCATTCAATAACACTGTGAAATATGAAAAATTGCAAAACGGATCCAAGATGATTGAATGCCATTCTGGGAGTATAATTCCCGGTACTACTAGTATCATATCTATGCATTGACAACTTGTGAGAAATTGAAGTTTTAAATATTGAGTTCAATACCTGTAGAATTATTCTTTTAATGCCATGTCAGCTCCATCAGTAAACTGGGATGCGATTGAAGAATAACAACTGACTATTGATAATAATAATAATAGCCTTACTCTGTGGTAACCTGCACTCAGCAGTATATCGGGCACTGATATAAATTTAATACTGTATATGTATGACCAGATGACATGTCGAAAAATTGATATGAGCCCAACATTCATAGTTCAAGCTTGGTACAGTGATATTCATTAATTTTGACGCTTACATTAGATAGATAGATATATAGAGAGATATTATTCCTTTGTCATCGTACTCTACAATCATCAGCAACGTCAAGGAATGATATCTCTCTATTATCCAACTATTATAACGCAAATCGTCAAATCAAATGAATGTCACTGTATCAACTCGTTTCCCTACCGCTGTTGCCTTCAATAATTTCCCTATTTCAAACTCAACTTAACAGTTGTAATGTAAATGCTACATGCAGAGAATTGTATCCAACCGTTGAGCTTATTGATTCAAGATTTGAGTGCAGGCCCTCTGAAACTAATCTAACAATAATCCTCTTCTAGTCTATTCAATAATTGAGACGAAGCATAAGTTTCGTATAGCAGCAGGCCATTAGGCAACACCAACCGCATTAATAGCACTCTCTGTTGGGGGTCGCCTGTAATGATCCGAGCATTATGTTTTGTATGTTGAACTGGTAGGACTTTATTAGGAGGGTTAGTACATAGTATGTCCATTCAAATGGTAAACAGGCTTGTATTAGTTCTGTGTACACATGGTAGGGCTTTAATATGAACAAAGTAACACAAATATTAGCTCTATTTGGATACAAAAAAAGATTAGATCAGGAACAATGAAGTGGAATATGGTGTGAAGGGGTGAGGGAGAAGGGGAAACAGGAAGAGGAGTTACAAAACCTTATTGGAATTGGGTATATTGAGGTAACACTCATATTTCAAGTAACATCAAAGCACTTACAAAGTGAATTCAAGAAGCATTTCCTATTAGCAATGAATTAATAAGCAATGAACATGGATTCAAATAAGAGAGAAATTTTTGTGCAGGAGAACATCATGATTAGTATTCTATAACATGAAATACCTCATGAATTTTTCAAGATTTATCCTCTCTTGATAGGATGTGAGTAATTTATTTTGCAAATGAATGTGAATTTCATTTGGTATTTGAAATAAATTTTGGAGATTCTTAGTATTAGATTATGATAGTGTATTATTATTGTAGTACGAACATTTTAATAAAGTAAAAGATATTCTATATTAATACTCTGTATAGTTAAAGTATATTATTACAGATTTTTAGCCTTGACAAAAATTATTCCAATGTATTCAAGTTTATGTTTTTGTATTTTCAAAGTTAAATCAAACCAGTGTGCAAGTTGCGTTCCAAGCAATCCATTCCATCATCCCCCAATGAAAAAGTTGCAACTCACCCAACAATCCCACTGATAAAGCATCAAATTGGAACCGATCAAGAGCGATAAAAATACAACGTGGCCTTTCCCTCCTGCACCTCCACTCGGGGAGAAGGTCTTTTAAAGCGAATCTGATTTGTGATGTGCTTTAACGACAGTTTAAAAAGTACCTGAGCCCTTAGTGGGAAACAGAGCTTGCAAGCAACATCACTGTGCTGCTCCCCGCACAGAGGGATCCACCCCTCAACAATCACCCCCAGGCTGTGTGTGAGTGCGCGCGCACAGCAGCAATCAGAAGCTCGAGAGCAGACCGCGGTGCCAGAGGCCGGTACAGACAAATTGATTTCAACTGATACGTTAATTGACAGTTGGCGCCATTCTTCTCTTCCCCTCTTCCCCACCCATCCTCATCCCCCTTTTCATTGATCACACACAAGATGCTGTCTGTTCCAGTGCCTCCTTGATTAATACTTATTCTTCTTCTCTCTATTCAGTGAGGCTGAGCACCTATTCAATTGCTTTCTTCTCTTCAGCAGTCTCTCTCCTACTCGAGGAACTTAATACCTTGAACTATCGTTAACGTCCTGATCGTAATTACTTTTCTTTCTCTGAGTTTTTTTTAGTTATTTCTCCTCTTAGCCTCATGTTTATTATTAAGTTTGTATTCTTCATAATTCGAACCGTGTACTTGTTGCTTGTCTTTGTAATTATTTGTGTGTGAAGAAAATGAATTAAGATTTCCACCTCCTTCTGTAATACTTTTTTGATGTTGTTCTTAATTCCCATCAAATGTTCCTGTTTGTTTGATATATCATAATTATTTCCTTCTTCGAATTTATTCTCTTATTCTGATTCTTTTTCTCATCTCGTAATACTCATCTTCATCCCATTCTCTGTTATTTTTCTCCCTCTCTCTCCCTGTGAATTTCCAGTCTTTTTCTAATTTCCTATCCATCTCTAAGTCATCCATCCATTCGATTCCACTCTATGTAATTACTCTTTTTCGATCCCCCATAGATTTCCAATTCATACTTTCAATACATACATTCTCCTCTCAATGAACTTCTTCACCCTAATTTATTCAAAATATGTTTTATCTTCAATCGCTATAATTTTATCATTGGAAAGCTATGTCATCCCAAATCACCCCCACAAAATAAACTGAAAATATTGATTCCGACTGTTTCTAACAACTTTACAAGCTGAAATCAGTAATTACCAGCTGCCCTCTGCATATAGGTTGTACTGTTCGGTTGTTAGTAAAATGTTAGCATTCGTAGATATTGATAAAGATATTTAAATTCTTATTTATTAATTGACGGAGTTCTTTCATCACCAAGTCCTTTTCATTTATTATGAAGTAATGTACAACATCAATTCAAACAGAATATAATTGGGCCTACTCGAGGTAAGATTTACAGTAGACTAGGAACATAGAGTTGATCCATGAAGGTTCCTAGTAGCTCCTCTAGCTCAACTATTATATCTGATCGCCCTCAGACTATCTACAGCACCGAGCAAGCAGCGAAGCAGACTCGGAAATAATTATTCATTCTTAATTAACTGGGCCGGTAAGGCGAAGTTACAACGTTTCAACGCCATGCCGCGCCGCAACTAATAACTCAATTTAAATAATTAAACTTTGGTAATTTTGCGCCCGTTAAGAGCAGAACAAACGCTCGTGCGTCTCACAAGAACAACAACAGCAACTCAACCGCACCCCTCCGCCTCCTGTCTTAGCCTCTAATCTAAGTGCTCACACTGATACACTGATTAGTTCATGAGAAGACGCTGCTTCAGATAAGGGATGGTGGTTTATAAGGAGGGGGGATAAGTGAAGACTGGGAGGGAAGAAGGGGAAGGGGAGAGAAGGGGGTACCTCCTTTAATGAGTTGGCAAGACAGCCGTGCTTGCTTGCTTGCAAGTGTGTGTCTTTAATAGGGTTTGTTAATCCAATGCAAGGCAGCAGCATACTATACAGCGAGCGCGCGGTAATTCTAATTTCGCTGAAGGGAACAAGACTATCCTGTGCTCCCCACCCTCCCCCCACCCTGTGGAATTGGCACCAATGAGGGCGCCTTTATGCGCCTAACCTAACCTCGTTTAGCGGGACGCGGCGGCAATGGATGCTCCTTTCCAAGCCTCAACCAACACACACACGCGCACAGTTTGTGTGTGCCCCTTTAATTACAAAACTTTATACTGTTTAATTCAAATTTCTATTCTGCCGAGCTGTGCTTACTAACGACCTCCCTCCCTCCCTCCACCCCTTGGCAAACTTGGCAACCTTCTTGGAACTTCACCGCTGTCTCTCTTCACTCTGCTCCTTTCTCCCTTGGTCCTAAACTAACAGACCTTGAAATGCCAAGTCAAGTTGTGAACGCTGATGTAATGCAACTGAACGATTTCTGTAGAATATTGTAATTATTCTGTTGATAAAATTGAAATCAACTTATTGCGTGATTCTGATAGAATAGAAATCAATGAGATGTAATATTTATTAATTGAATGGAATTTGTGTTTGGAAAAAGCAAAATAAGATAGATTCCAGATGTCATTGAATGAGTAACATCCTACAATCCTTGTATTTCCTTTCCATAATTCCGATACCAATTTTCAATAATAAGAAAACATTTACTTCAATTTCATGTTAATTTCATAGTTATAATTTTTTTTACATATTTTGTTTTATTGTGTTTTTATATATTGCACCCGCTGAAAACCTTGGATTGAGTAGCACCACTTCTTATGTTTTATTATGCAAAGAATGATTGGTTAAAATTAAAAAAAAAAGGTTTGAGTGCAGCGAATGAATTTCAATGGAGATTATCCAAATGAATTCAGAAGTACCATTTGTAATCATAGAATACAGTTTGAGTATCACGATGGGCATAGACTAATAACCAATTTCCTTGGTTATTTTTCCTGTGTAATAATATTTTCCCTGTGGTAAAAATATCAATATTGATTTTTATCTCTCAATTTCGATGTCAAATATTTACTTTACCAACAATCACACCTACTCAGTACCACCTCAAGATTTCCACTACTATTGATTGCAGTAACATCTTTTTCAGAAAAAGTCCAGTTTAAAAACACAGAGTGGCTTTAAACACCTTGGATGTTAATATGAGTGCAAAAAGTTGTAAGCTTCTCGTAGAAGGAGTATTGCAATAAACAGAGAACACGTACCGTAACGCGTGAGACAGGAAAGAAAAGTATGTAAGGTGAGGTAAAGAGAAAAGGAGGAGAAAATAGAAAATGATAGAATAAAAAGTGTAAGCCGAGGCCAGTACTAGCAGCCGCTTCACTCACACTCTTTATCAACGACGAACAAATTGAATGTCAGCTAAGAAAATGGACGAAAATGAAATTACACCTCTCCACTCTCTCCACTCCCCGCCCCTCGCTCCTTATTCCATCACTCGCCCGACTTTTTTATCTCGTTATTAAATTGCCTTCAATTTTTCATATGAAACTCATTTTGAGTGAGAGCCTCTCCTCTCCACTCAAGCTACACAATGCCTTTATATCAAAAGTAATGTCATAAGCCGGTGTGCCCGGGTCGCACTCTAGCTTTCACTCCATTTTTCTTTCTTCGTTGTTCGCTTTCTCTCTTCCCTTCATTTTCTCGTGTACTCGTTCTCTCTCCTTTCTCTGTTTTCTTGTGGACCGCCTCCAGGCAACTTTTGGTTACTAGGGGTGAAGTTAGCCAAGCAGAGGGAGAGAAACAACGATTGAGGCAAACTCACTAAGAGAGAGTGAGTTAGAGGAGGATGGAGTAGAGGGGGAGATAGTGAGAAGCAGTAAGAGAGAGAGAGTGGAAGTGACGGTGAAAGAAAGGAGGAGAAAGAGGGTGAGAGAGAGAGGATGAGAGTGGTAGAGGGGGAGAGTCTGAGAAAGAGAGTAAGAGGAAAGGAAGATGAGAGAAGAGTAGAATGAAAAAGAGAGAAAGACTGAGAGTGATGATGTCAAAAAGAAAGTAGGAGAGAAGACTTTAGGGGAACAGTGGTGGGGAAAGTAGGAGTGCTTCGGGGAAGCCGAGAGCCAGGGCAGAAATTGAAGCGATGCTGAAATTTCCTGTCTTTTGAGACCCATAAAAACGCCTCCTCTCCCTCTCTTATTCCTGCCAATTCCCCTAATACTTGTGCATTGTTTTTCAGATGGTGGTTTCCAGTCATCACTTTTCATTTATTAGTTCTATGGTGACGAATATTCCAAGTACTGTGTGGGAATTTCAAAATTAATTTGCTTTGAGCACCGAGTATTTCTAACATCAAACAACAGCTTATCAATGAATATTTCAAAAGTGCAGTTATATTTGCTCCAAATCAAATTTTATTCTCAATTTTTACAAAACAAATTATATATATACATATACAGTATTTATAACTTGTTCAATAATGAATGAAAGTATAAAGCATAATAACTAATGGCTGATACAAAATTGAATCCGAGATCATCAATTCAAATTCCTTTATTCACACATTTTACACATTTCATGAGGCCATAATTTTTCATAATCTACTGTATCTTACTGTAATTTATATTATTTTCAAGTGAATAATTGTATTTTCTTTTGTTTGCAGGTGTGGTTCCAAAACCGTCGTGCCAAGTGGCGTCGCCAGGAGAAGATGGAAGCGGCGCGTCTAGGCCTCAGCGAATACCACCAGGGAGTGACCTCCCTGGGCCGCGTACCCGGCTCCTCCCTGGCACTCCCGGTCGACCCCTGGCTAGCACCTCCTCTCCTCAGCGCCCTGCCCGGATTCCTGGCTCATCCGCAAACCGGCTACCCCAGCTACCTGACGCCTCCCGTCGTCACCTCCAGTACGACGGACTCCTCGTCACTGGGCGGACCTCCCTCCTCCCTCGGACACCCTCCGCCTCCGACTCACAAGGCGGCATCGCCTCCTTCACCAGCCCTCGACTCTTCATCGCCTGATCCTCGGTCCAATTCCATTGCCGCCCTCAGGCTCAAAGCCAAGGAGCATGTCGAGTCGATAACAAAGGGGTTGCAAATGGTGTGAAGTAGGTGACTCGACATGAGTGCTTAGTTTAACAGTCTGTAAATAGTTACTCTCTGATTCTAAAGCTGGGGCCGCACTGCTGGATGGTTACGTAGTGGGTAGATTGAATAGCTATAGAACATAGAACATCCATGGCATTAGAATATTTGTTCTGAACAGGATGTTTAATTTCTATGGATATACTAGATGGAATAACTGTAGAACATAGAATAGTACTCATACTCATAGTAACAGTACATTTGTTCAGAACAGATGTTGTATAACTATGGATATGCTTTGTTCTATAAATAATCCATCTACCCACAAGGTAACCATCCAACAGTGCCGCCTCAGCTCAAAGGTTAGGGCGCAAGTAAATTTATCTATCAGACGATAAATTCTCTACACTGATTATACTCGTTAGGTATCTGAGTTTTTGGAGAAGTATTGATTGTTTCATGATCCTAATTAACTTTAATTATATCGAGCTTTCATCACACAATGATTGCAAATTTGAAGCTTCAAGATTTGTAATTTGAAAGCCTACTGAATGAGTTTGACAGAGTAGTCATTACTTATGATTGAGAAATAGGAACATAGACAAAGTACGAATAAAGTACACCGCATAATTTTAGTATACCACACATTGTACGATTGTACCTGTGTATTGATTTTAGTAAGAGGAAATTCAACAGATATAGTGGAAATTTTTTAATTTGGCGGATGAATAAGCTGTTTACAAATGGAGAAATAAACATTAATAGAGTCTCCAAAAATCATTCGCCATCCGCCAAATTAAAAAAAATGTACAATACATTGAACGTATTTCACAAAATGAAAACCTGTAAAATTACATGAAGATTCTGTACTTAGAGCACAGTTTTATAGGTCTAGGAAATACATTATTCAACTTTACTGTGATCACTCATTCAATATAGGAGGAAAATGATAATATAAGGTTGAAGTTGATAATTGATTGATAATTTTAATTTGAGAATCAAGAAATCTTATTTCACTAGTAGTCAGTGTAGAGAATTCATGGTTTTGATTCAGGTGAATGAATAGTTGATCTGATTTACAATGAACTGCCAAAATTGTTGTACAGCTAGCGGGACTGTGGCAATTACTACTACTCTGGCGATTATACAGAGTTACATGGACAAAATTTATTGACTGTATATAGTGTGACGTCTCGCTATTGGTGCCCTCTTTTCTTTCTAACAAGTGAGTCCAATATTTGTAGGAAGTATATCTTATAATAAAGCCTATGCGAAGATTCCTGTAATGTGAACGCTTTCATACTCTTTCCAATGAAACATTGTGACTTCAGTATAATTTAAGTTTTAAGATTGTTATAGGAAAAATTCATCATACATTAATTAAAATAATATTTTATTCACTTTTAAAATATATAATTATGATGTTGGGACGTTGATGTCTACTCTAAAAGTCCACAATTTTATTCAAATTCAATTCTCACTCCTGATCCATCAAAGTAGAAAAGAAAATATCAATTTCTACAATTTTTATATTATACTGAGATATCAGTCAAGCTAATGGCTGAATGGATGACTCAGTTTTGACAAAACATGGGCGATTTGGAATATTGTTTGTGAATTTATTTTGGAAGAGATTAGGAGGTGTTGTGAGAGATTTTGAACTCAATGAGAGAAATAGAGGTTAATGAGGTTATGAGAGAAATGGAACTCAACCATGGAAAGTGTTTAATTTTGTAGCTTTACATCAGAAAGTTCTCTATTCCAGAATTATTTCAACCACACAAATCCTTGTAAATCTTTTTTTAGCAGAGCTTCTTGATTTTACAAGAAAATTTTTTTCGAATGTTGTCAACCTACTATGGATTATTTACTTCTCCACTTGTACAGGAAAATTGAATTTTAAGAATGAACTTAATTAGGTCGTTCCTATTTATTTTCCTTGAGCTATGGTTGAAAAAATAAATAATTTCAAATCTGATGGAGATAAAAATCTAAACATAAGAATCTACCAAAGCATAGCGAGTAATACGAATAGAGTGATAGATGTCAGTTCTTCATGTTACAAACTTATAATGTATTTAATTGTAGGTCTGTGTGTATCGAATGGAATAAATCAAGATTGAGAAATTTCCATGTATAATAATATAAAGCTGAATAGGCTACATTGTAAGTACCCTGTATGTAAATATTTGTAAAAAGTATGTAGTAAAGTAATACTATAATATTTATAATAATTATGTGATAAATATATGTAAAAAATGTGATTAGAATTGAATAAAAGATTCTTCTACAATCGATCATGAAATAATTCATTCAATTTAGACATAATTTCGATCCATCCATTTCAATCATTCACTTTACCAATATGGAGGCTGAAAGATACAATCCGAAATTAAACCCAGTAGAAATTTACTTCGATCACTACTTTCCACCGTATTATTGTCGATTATGGTTTGACGAAATTTGACAAAAGTGTAGGTACTAAACTATATAACTATTGAGAAGTAGCTCACAAACATCAGCGCTCAAGTGAGAGACAGAGAAACAACCTGGGGGGATTGAAGCTTGGTTATCATTGAATCAAATATAAAAATGCCTGTTTTCAAACCCATCGTATTTGATAAATATTCAGCCAAAATATTCCAGTAACTTATAAATTCAAAGCTACGATGTTTAAGAACACTTCAGTTGTCTCTTCAAGAGAAAAGAAACAAAGATAATTTTAATTTGATCCTCTTTCCAAAAGAGAGTGAGATGTGTAGTGATATAAAATATAATATTGTACGTAAATAGATGAAATATGGAAAATATGAGATATAAATATAATGTTGTGATTGAATTAAATATTATTTGTGTGAAATAGTTGATGAATCTGAAATAATAATGTATTTTTTTACTCGCGACATTGATTGTTGCACGAAGCGGGAAGTTCAAACTTCAAACATCATAACCTTCAAGAAGAGTCTAGCAACAAGATGACGAAAATTCTGATAAAAATACTTTGATCCAATTAATATATTCATTAAAACACCTTGAAACCACTAAATAATAGATAGCAATAAAGTATTGATGATACCTTAATGATTTAATTGAGTTCTATCTCAAAATCTCACAATCGTTAAAACCCCCAGGCTGTTTACTCTCTCTCTCACTAGAGAGCGCGGATCAGGTCTATGAGCTACTTCTCAATGCCAACTATACTGAAGTGAAAAGTACTACAAAGAAACTTCAACACTTCGACAATTGAAATAATACACTCTATCAGTAGTTGAAATGTTGCTTGATTCTAGTAGAATTTGGAACATTTGTCAGTAACATTCATAAGTGATAGGTTGAATTAGATATTGGAATTATTCAATTGCTTATCACGATTAATGGAAAATACTTTACAATATCACTCTGAAGACGTTCAATGTATAGAACAGAGTGACAATATATCATAAATTGAATACAGTAATTAATAGTTAATTAATAAGTTTTTTGTTTTGAATTAGTGTCTTCATAGTATGTCTTCTTGTTAGCTTGAAGAAGAATATTCGTTGTATGGAGCATTCAGAAAACCTTTCTTTGAAAAATAGAAAAATTCACTATCTCTTGAATCTCACTATCAGAAAAGGAAGACTTCCATGAATGTCACGAAACTAGATCAATACATTATTCTTCTCTAAGGATATTTCATCAAATGTATAATCCATGACCTTCATTGAGTGATCAAAAGTGAATTTATTTATGTTAACTCCTGTGATGAGATTTTTCTGAGTAAAAATAATATCAAGAAACGGGATCTGCGTCGGATTTTTCTCGAGTGGAGTCGAGAAATTAATGTTGAAAATTAATAATTGTTTGTCAAGTTAATTATTGTTTGTCGACAAAAATAAGGTAATCACAAACCATGAAAGCGAGTTTACAAAGAGCGCAATTCTGTAGCCAGTAATCGAATCTTTGTAGACGCTGTATTCAGATGAAAAAATGTAATTAACATGGAAGGGCAAGGAGATAAAAACATGATTAAGAAAGAGAGTGAGTGAGAGAGAAAGAGAGCTAAATGGACAGGATAAAGCGTTGCCCTAATGGGTCGGAATTGAAGGTAAGCGCGCGAGTTTAATTGGAAATTTAATAACGATTTCGGAACGCCAATGAAACGGCAGGTTGATTAGTGTTTTGATGAATGGTGCTGCGCGGGGGCAGGGAAGTGGGGTCTGGTGGTTGAAGAGATGGGGTGAGTGAGGAGAAGAAGCAGAGAAGGGAAAAGGAAGGAGTTGAGTGAGCCGGAAAGAGGGAATCCAAAGGAAGTTGTGGATGAAAAGAAGGAATTGGTGAATGGAGAGAAGAGCGAATGAAAGTGAGAAGAAGCTAATTGTGATGAAAAATGAATGAGAGAAGACGAAGTGATGAAGAGGGGACAAACAATAATAGATGAGGAATTAGAGGAAGATGAAGAATTTGAGAAAACCTGAGTGGGAAAGAGGAGGAGGTTGAGAAGTAAATTCAATGGAAGAGATTTACGAGAGAGATGATATTGGATTAGTGATGAAAGTGTGTTTGAATAACTGGGAATGGAATAAGGAGAGAAAAGGAATAGAGAAGATCTAGAAATGGAATAGGAGATAAGAGAATAGAGGAGAGTAAAAAAGCAATAGGAGAAAGGCAATCTACAATTGTCTTGAATTGCGAGGATATAAATAGAAGAGGAGAAAGAGGAGAAGAGGGATAAGAAGAACAATGTAAGTGGAAAGAGGATAAGGTAGGAGAAATGAGAAACGAGATCAGAAGGAATGAATTAGAAATATCACCTTATTACCAAATTATTGGGTGAAAGGTGTGAGAGCACCGAGAAGAATGAGCTCAGAGAGAGGGAACAGTGGAAAATAAGATGTTTATCAAATAAGGAAGATATGGAGAATATTTTAAAAATGGAAGATATATCATGAAGGGTGAGCTGAAAATCAAAGAAGAGGAACATGAAAATATCGGGGAAATAGAAAAAGAATGAGAAGTGTGGATAGCAAGCGTGAAAGGAATTGAGTGACAAGGAACAGAATAGAAGAAGGAACAATGCAGTGTTTGGTGAGAGGAGGAAGATTTAGCAGAGGAGTGGAAAATAAGCGAGGAAAGGAATTGAAAGAGAACGAAGATAGTACAAGAAGAAACAGTGCAGTGTTCGGAAACACAAGGACCAAGGAAACGTTGACAAAGGAATGGCCAGAAGTGAAGTGAGAGAAGGAAAGGTCAGAGAGAACGGTTAATGAAACGCACTGGCAAAGGGTGTAGAAGACAGTCTGAGGAGTATTGAGAGAGTAGAGAATCGGCTGGCTGGCTAGATAATAATTGAGCCCCATTAGAAGTCCATTAGATGATGTTATTGGGGCGCGCTCTGACCCGACACCCTACACAGCACAGCTCACAGTGTGAACTAATGACCTGATGAAATTGTTAATTCACTTGTGAGGCACCCCCCCCCCCCATCACCCTTCACAACCCTTCAACCGATTCAATTCCTTACTGCTGCTTTCCCAATTGAAAGGTGACCGACCATCTGTGTGTGACTGTGTTGTACAGCTATTGGTCATTTCTCTCTCTCACTCACTCACTCTCACTCTCTCTCTTTCTCAACTCCTCCTTACACTCATCTGCCTCTCACTACTAGTCATTTCCTCGCCTGTCTCAGTCGTTATCTATCTCTGTCTCTATATTTCTATGTTATTTAATTAATTTATTGTTTTCTTCTGCTTGAATTGAACTTCAGTCAATCAGTTTTTATTGATATTATAATTATGACATTGTATGGTCCCGCTGAAACTTTCAGTATAAGAGATTACATTTAAGTATTATGATACAATGCAATGTAATTATTGAGATTTCTTCCTTATCATTTATACTCTACTTGATGACTTTTATATGGCTTCTCAACAATATTTAGAAACTGACAACAATTATTGTTAAAATTGTCTTCAATGCATTGATTTTCCAATTGACTTCATTGAATTTTCATTGCGTTGACTCTTCAGTTCATTTCTGAAAATCATTGTTTCATTGTTGGTTTACCTGCTCTGATGTCAATTCTCCAATTTATTTTTTCTATTATCTGCTCTCTGCAACAAGTCTCAAAAACCTTCCCACTTAGCCCACTGCGCCCACTTCGCAACTGCTGTCTGATTTCAGTCAGCAACCCAATGTCGCCATATGACATTTGGCAGTTTTTCGGGTAATCTAACCTATCAGCCAAAGTCATCTGGCAACGCTGGGTTGCTGACTAAAATCAGATAGCAGTTGCTTAGTGGGCGCAGGGGCTTACCGAACTAGATTAATCTGTTAGTTTTTTTATTTTAAAATTTTATACAATGAATCTTCTGAAAAAATTTTGTTTTCAATGAAGATTGACTGAGACCTCCATCACTACATGTCGAAGATAGATTTCATGTATGTCTATATTTCTCTTACCGTTTTTCTATCTCTGATATATCTATCTCTGCCACTATATCACTTTCTACCTTACCTCATCACTCCATTCTCTCTGACCAATAGCAAATCAATCCATTCTACTAAACCGACAGCCTCGCGTATGGCCCTAGCGAAGGATACATCAGCAACTCTGGGACACTCTATTGAAAAGCAGAACATTGTTACTGTGAACGACAAACGTTCAAAATCCCTATTAATTGCAATTGTAGTTAGCTACACGAGCAGATTCTCGTGTATTCATCATGTTGTGGCTATCTATGTCATCTCTCGAGGGAGTGAGTACATTTTCAAGATGGCTTCTCACTAATGTCTAAATAGTGTTACTTGAATAGTTTATTAAGACCTTTTTTGAACCGGAGTCGGATCAAAAGCTAACTACATTAATAATAATAACAATAACTGAACATAAAAAATGAAGTCATTCTAACTTGAATTACAGAACGATATCTACAGAAAAAATATTTCGAATCATTCTCACTATTCTAGAGAAGCATCTGATTCTTCAAACAATGAATACATCATCCACCAAGTAATCGATATTTTCCAAAATTCTAGTCCCCATAAAAATATTTTTATTCTGAAAAAAAGGATCTCAAATTGAAGTTTGAGTTTGAACCTACGACGAGACATAAGACAGATAATACCTCTACATATTTATATACCTGTAACACCTCACATTGTTATACCGGGTGTCCCACGAAGAGGTTTAAATGTTTGATTTTATATTACGTGCCCATTCATGCACCGAACTTTTTCAAACTTTACACAGTTTACAAAGTAGGTTCTAAAAATATTCTGGGAAAATTTCAGCTTCCTAACCTTTTTAGAAACAAAATGGCGGCATATTGAAAGACGATACTTTAAAAACATTAAAAATGTGGTTTTGGTTTTATGAAATATTTTTATTGTTACATCCTAGGGCAAAATGATTTTTAAATAAGAAAAAACTAGGACATAGCCTAATGAAAAACATTAAAGTCCGAAATAATTCAAACTGTAACCCATCCACAGCAACACACTGATGTCAAACAACTACTAAATGACAACCTTCATGGCTGTTGGATTGGTCGTGGAAGTTATTTTTTAGATTGGCCACCCTGATCAGAAGATTTAACTGTTTGTAACTTCTTTTTATGGGGTTACTTGAAAAAACAAGTTTATATCTATATCTTCAATAATGATGACTTTGATGAGGAACTAAAACGATCAATAGAAGAGGAACTTCTCCGAATACCGCGGAGTTTCTTTGTAAGAGCTTACGAATCATTTGTTAAGCGCTGTTATCAGTGTGTTGCTGTGGATGGGTTACAGTTTGACTAATTTTGGACTTCAAGGTTTTTTTATTAGGCTATGTTCTAGTTTTTCTTTATTTAAGTCATATTGCCCAAGAATGTAACAATAAAAATATTTTATAAAACCAGAAACCTTCTTTAATGTTTTCGGAGTATCGTTTTTCAATAAGCGGCCATTTTGTTTCTACAAATGTTGAGGGCTGAAAGGCTCCCAGAATGTTTTAGAACCTACTTTGTAAACTGTGTGAAGTTTAAAAAAGTTCGGTGCATGAATGGGCACGTAATATAAAATCAAACATTTAAACCTCTTCGTGGGACACCCGGTATACCTGTGTAACTAGGGAGTGCCCTTTCCGATCAGTATTCCTCTTCCAATGATCACCTTCCCACTCTTTATCAAACCAAAAAAAGAGGTAGAGAGATGTGACAAGGTAGAGAAGATTGAAAAATAAGGCTTAGCGTAAACCGGTTACTCAAGACAAGACAAGACGATATTAGTCACGTTTAGTCACAGTACTTCACATAGTTGCTTATGACGCAACACACACCGATTAGTCATTGCATCAGTGTGTGCTGCTTCATAAGCAACTATGTGGACTATTGTGACTAAACGTGACTAATCTCGCCTTGTCTTGTCTTGACTAACCGGTGTACGCCTAGCCTAATTGAAGAAGAAGATCAGGAATAATTTATTTCAAAATGAAAAAAAGATAAATTTATCTTTAACTATCTTGAGAAACTTGCAGCTTCAATTTGAGCGAGATAATTTTCATAATTCTCACAACATACGGGTTTAGCAAGACCCGAAATAGTAATTGTTTATTTCCAGTAAAATTGATTGATTGATAGGGATTAGGATTTTTACGAGGAGAATGTAGTATAGACTGGACGAGTTGAGGGAGTAAACTAAGAAAACCTTCACGGCTTCTCTCAAGCAGTGTACGCAGGTTTGGAAGATGTGATCAAGTTAGTAGGGGAAGTTTGTGATGAAGGGAGGGGGGAGATCACCACCACCACCGTTATTAAAACGGATCACTTCTGCTCGGGGCTGTTTGCACAGTTACAGCGCGGAGGGTAGTTAGAAGACTGGCGAATTTAGTTGCAGGGACATTAAAACGTTGTTGGGAGGGGGTTAATACGAGTTTTATAGTTATTAAATTCGACGGTAGATGAGGAGCGGGGGGGGGGGAGGCGTTTAGTTGTGTGTTTAGTGTGCGCAAGCAGCCGCTTTTTCATTTAAAGTTGTCACAGAGAGACTAAGATCAAAGGTCCGGTCGCCGACTTTTAATAAACTTTGTGTGTCTGTCTACTGTGTGTAACTCTGTGTACAAGTGGGGGGAAGGGGGGGCGAGAGTAAGACCGTGTGATTGGCTGAGTGGAGATTGGAAGCTAATAAAATGCTAATTCGTGTTTGTTGACGTTAATCAGCTGTAAAGAGCTGCTCTCTACCGAACGCCGGTCCCTCCCCCCACTCTATTTTCCTCCTCCTTCCCCCCCAACCAACTCATGAACTCAATTCGCCGCCAACAACGCCTTATTAGTTAAGGAGTCCGGCTATCGGATTTATCGGTGGCCCTTTGCAGTACCGAGAACCTCCCATTCTCGATCCGAATTGAAGTGCCCTGCAGCCACTTTCACTGCAAAATAAGCCTGATTGATTTCCGACTCAATTTTGTGTCGTTTTGTTTGATAGTTGACGATAATTGGTAAACTTGTGAGGAGTAGATTGATGAGTGAGGGGATGGGTTGCTAAATAATATTCGTTATTACTCTTTTTTCTCATTTTTTTCTATTTGGATCACGTTATAAATCTGACTTAATGGACGTTGGTCCCTTTAAAGCTGTGAAGCTCACCAGAGTAATGACTTAAGTTTTCGTGTGTATTTGAATGTTTTTCAAGTGGATTAGGAGTCTATCCATTATCTATTCATTTATTGCAAGTTATAATACTATTCAGAGATAATCCATTCTCAGATTTTTTATTTTTCGTATCACCTACCACAATAAACATTTTATAATTTCTCATTTGTTCCACCAAAAATATCAACAAAATGTCTCATAACCTGAGCTACATCATATATACACTCGCTCACTCATTCTCCAATCATTCTCATTTCTCCAATCACCCCCTCTCACTCACTCTTCTTAATTCTCTCTTTTCCTTTCTCTCTTCCACACCTACAATCGCAGCCGTCTCTCTTTTCCTTCTACCTTCTCCCTCTTTTTCCTTCTCTGTCTCTCTCCCACACCCACAATCACAGCCGTCGACCAGTCCATTTCCGGTTGTAGAAATTAGCGTGAGGGATTCCCCCCTTCAACCCCCTTCCACACAGCCCTGCTTACCCCCCCCCCCACCGGCTGGCCAACGAACGCGACGACAATAATTTTTCATCAAAACGCAATAGCCGAGCAAATAATAACGAGCAATTAGGGGACACAGCCCAGACGGGGCAAGAGGGGGTCACAACAGGGGTGACACATTATTCCCCCCGGAGTCCACCGCTAATGGAGTCCACCATCCTCGTGACAAACTGACATTATTGTGGAAACCTCCCCCCACCCCACCAATGGTCAGAGAGGAACATTCACCCTCAGTCCATCCATCCCAAATGGCGTGATCCGATTTTAAATACGCACAAACGCAAACACACACAGAATGAATAGACCTGACAGCCTAATTTAACAGAGAAAGTAATGCATTGCTTTCACTCAATCTCATTGCTCTCTATTCACAACAATTCCTTCAAGTATTGCTTGTATCATTGAGAGCAGTGAAATTATTGTGAGTAGTAGAAAAAGTTTAGGGCCGGTTCATGAGCTCAGGATTTAGCTAAGTCCTAGACTAAAACGGGTGGCCACCGTTGCATCGACAACCGTTAGCCTCGACACTATGTACTAAGGGCTCTCTATACTGCTAACCCAATAACCTGTTGAGACAAACGTTTGTCGATGCTACGATAGCCACCCGTTTTAGTCTAGGACTTGGCTAAATCCCGAGCTCATGAACCGGCCCTTAGACATTAGTATCATGAATGGTAAAAAGATGAATCATTGAGATCAACAGAGAAAATAAGTGAGAAGGAATGATAATATATACAGAATATTTGCTCCATGCTACCAAGAATAACTTACACATGAAAAGTATAGAATAACACAATATTATTTGGAGAATAAATAAAAATAAAAGTTCATTGGATTTTAAATTTTTAAATTGAAATTGAATTCAATTTTTGAATTGCATTGATTTTTTATTTTTTTAAATAAAAAAGTTTATTGTATTTTGTTATAGGCTATGCCTAATGAATTTTTTATTATGTTATTATTCCATCATAATCAAAAGGCCGAGTTTCAGTAGGAGCTGAGTTTGAAGTTTGATTCGATAAAGTGATGACTGATGAGGTGAGTATTATCAATAATCTTTGTATAATTTTCCTGTTAGCGTGATAAGCGTGAAATGAGAGTAAAATATACATTACCTGATACAATACAATAATTGTGTAGTCAATTTCAACAACTAAAACGAAAATAGAAAACAAACTTAAATCCATCAGCCACGATCAGCAAAACTTGGCAAAGTGGAGATTACTAAAAGATTTCTCCTTAATAATAAAGAGAAATCACAAAACTGAATCGTTTTTAAAGCTCTACCCTTTGTAAGCTATAAATTACTTGATAGAAGAAAGAATTTGAGTTCAAAAAATTTGATTATGAATGCTTTTTGTGATACAATTGAAGTGATACAATTGTTGGTCTCAATCGCAAGACTAGAAGAAGCAGTACATTATAATGTATTGAACAGTACATTTTTCAATTACTGTAGATGTATTTCGAAGGTTAAAGAAGCTATTGTAACTAAATTGTATCCGTATAGTCTACTCTGGTTACTAATAAATTTGCAGAGCTGACCCAAAAAATAATATAGTGGCAAGGAATAGTAAAAGGAGAAGAGTAAGAAGCAGTGAAAGAGGACGAGGAGAAAAAGGAAAAGAAGGAGAGAAAAAATAAGCATAAGATTAGTATAGTAGCTTTATTTAAGTATAGTAGCATGGCAATGACAATGAGATTGAACCTGCATCGATATACTCCAACCTGCACTGCAACTTCTAATAACTTGACCTTTTTAGCCCAATAATTAACACAGATTCAAAAAGTTTTGCTTCGGTTCAAATGCGCCCTAAACAAACTACTGCCACGAAATAATAAGCAAGAAAGAGTTGACATGGTCAGAGAGAGAGCAGGTGATTAGATTAGAGAAAAATGAAGGTATGAAAGAGTGAGCGAGATAAAAAAATTACAGAAACAAACAGAAAAGTAACTTTGTTGAAGTTGATACAATTCCTCGTTATACTTTTCGTTTTCGTCAGGCTTATTAGCGAAGTTTTCTGTGAGAGGAAAAGAGAGAAAAAACTAGAAAGGTTTCGGTTGATTTAAAAAATAAGGAAATTAAGTTTCTCGAGGGGTTAAAGTGCGACAGGAAGTCGAATTGCAAGATACGTTGGGGTGGAAAAGACTGGGGGGGAGGTGATTATGTGGGTAAGGGGGTCTAGACGGGTTTCGAATAGCGATTAGAAAGAGACAGAACGATCGCGTGTGTTGTACCGCTGCTGCTACTGTTGAAGTTGAAGCTCGACTCTTATTAGTCTTTTAAAAACCAAGGCATTTTCAATTCTGACATCTTGTTAATGGAATTACTCACGCAATATACTTAGTTACTTACTCACTCACTCGTCGTTACCAAACAACGGGCTTCCAACTAACCCCCACCCCCTCAGTCATAGATCCCCCCACCCCCTATCCCACCCCCACCCCCCCCTACCACCCCCCTATCCCACACCAAACACCAACACGAATCCTATACAGCTTGTAAGAACACTTAACAGTCTCACCTGCCGTTTAAATAGTGCTGGTATTTTTATCCCATTCCTAATTGGAGAAACTTGTCTTTGGACATTAAAATTATTGGTGAAGCTTCATCCTAACTGCGTACATTGCTTTTAATAGTTGAATTGTAAAACAGGGAAATTATTACCGCAGTATAATAATATTTCTATTACATTTTTTATGAATCATGAACATACCTTCTGGACTGCTTAACCTGAATCTGGGATAGATGCAGCTTTGGACGAAAGCCTGATATTCCGTGGCGAAGCGTGGTATACTTATTTGGTATAAGTATACCACGCTCCGCCACTACTGATATTTCTCCCCACATTGTATGAGATTGCATCAATATACTCCAACCTGCTCAAAAGTCATTCAACTGATTTCATCAATAACTGAAAGAATTATGAATGAATTATTGAACATCAATGATTGTATGGTAGTGAAGAAATTCGTCATGTTTTGTGGGTGAAAAAAATTCACAGTAGTTTTATTTGGTAGTTTTTGTATTGAACTAAACAATGTAGATGGAACTAAATTCAATGTTTTATTCATCAGGCAAAATTGGAGCAGAATGACTCACTTGAGATAGATGTGAAGCTCGAGATTTTTGAATTGAGAATTTGTAAGAACGCATCATCAGTTTTAGTAATTCATTAAATGGTACATTTTCATTTAATTTTTAAAAAATTAAAATAGTACATCTAACATGTATTCGAATTTACTATAAGTAATAAAGTATGACGTAACTTGAGTTTTCATTGCCCAGGTGATTTGATAAGATAAACGTCATTCCAATAGCTTACACCACAAAAGAAATATATTGGAATGGAAATATTGGGAATATTTACCCCCACAATCTTACAATAGAAATCTATTCCGTATGTGTGTTCCTGGGAAGACATTGTGTAAACACATTACTAAAAATAAATAGGTTGGTAATCACCATTCTAATTAAAATAAACAAAGTTGTGATAAGACACTGAGAAAAAATTAATCCTTTCCAAATAACCTCTTTAAAAACATATAGAAGATTTCTAATTTCAGATTCATAGTAATCGAGCTGAGAATTTGATTTTTTTTTAGGCTAGAGGAAAACGACAACACCGTCCCTACCAGGTGCCCTTTTAGGCACCTGGTAATTGTTGAAATGATCGATAATTAGGTGCCACGCAATCTTTTCAGGTTGAAGGGGGGAAATTAATTGGAGGGTGCGTTCACACAGTCAACCCTGCTGCTAGAGACCGGATCGCATTTCAACTGAATGTTTAATGAAATTATCGGCCATGCGATAGCGTTACGCTTACTAGGCCTACAACGTGCGTTAAACTAAGTCACACCACCCACCCATCTCACACTTCGTGATTTCGGCTGACCCCCCATCCCTTCCCCTCTCAACAATCATCGGAAACTAAAAAAAAAACGACGACACTACCCTAAAATCTATAGTGTTAAAGTTTTCAAAAGTTGGAAGTGGATCGTTACCAATTATAATAACAGTGTATTTTTGGCGGATTTTAGATCCAACTTTTTCCACCCTAGTACACTCGACATGATAAAATTAGTTTTCACGTTTCTTCATCCCCTTTTCCACGGATCATGAATTTTAATAAATTATTTCACTAAGTACTGAAAAGTCACTGTATTTGCAATAGTAGGTTACTGCCACAAGCGGTCGAAGTCCGCATTATAAGATAAATTTTATTTGTTGATAAAGATTGTTTTGAAAGTGACAGTTCAATCTTTAATCTGATGGAGAAATAAATAAGATTATACTATTACAATAGACTAGGCATGTTAGAATATGTAGACGTAGAGCATGGATTATTCCTGCTGTTACTGATATGATGGATGTTCCATTGACATTATCATGATCAAATTCAAAAATTCACCTGCATAAAATGGTAAAGTGTCCTATCTGTAGCAAATTTTAAAATTAAGCTGAAGAAAACGGTCAATTTTGCAAAGAAATCAACTTTGTCTCTCTATCAACAAATACTATTCGACACTGTGATAATTAAGTTTGTTGTTTTTATATTCATAAGATAATTACTAATATTTATAACTATTGTAATCTAGATTCCATGCAGAAATAATACGTAGTTTTCTACATAAATAAACTAATCTATTCGAACGTGTAGTCATGCACAGAGTGAGTAATACAGAACGTAGATCCCTTGCCAGGGCTCTGGCGACTAAATCAGATTTGATTGCAGTAAATAAAGAACCCAAATTGGTTCGCTAACATGATTTATTAGAAAAATCGGTAAAAGCCTATATTTTGGGGGTTTCCAATTGTCAGAAAAATGAGAATCAGAAACGAATAGAGTAATAAAAACTGATTGTTCGGATCAAATCGTATTATTGGCTTTCCATTATGAGCACGATTCCATTTGTCATTACGGTTTTGTTATTCGATGCACAATAAAGTCCATTACCTTCCAACACGTGGGCAGTTGAAATGGATGTTCTCAGGGAGCAATAATGCAATCAGAGCCGAGGTTTGGGAGAATAAAAATGACATCTCTATCAGCCATAATACAGCATGGAAGAAGGAACGATAAAGTTTTATCAGAATTAGATTTTATCTGGAATATTTATCGTTAACAACAAATTCCAACATTTTAAAATCTGTCTAACTCACATAATGTATTCCAGTTCTATAAAATCTTACTTATTTGTAAATCAGAAAAGCCGGAGGATTGTGGCAGGGACAGAAACACGACTGCTTCTTTCCGATTAGCGTTCATTTTGTGTGGAAGTATGATGAATTAAATCGTAGTTCAATACTATATAATATATTAATTAATTGAAATCTATTATTTTATATAATATGAAATATTAATATACTCATATTAATTGAATTGGATATTCATCAATAGAGAAAATTGCGCTCTCCTCATTGTTTAGAAGGTAAGAAACCCTTAATTATTATTTGTCAGTACAGTAGCATAACATTGAAAACTTGAATTTACAGCTTTCTCTAATCTATCATCACGATAGTTTTAGAATTATTCTACCAGGTGAAACATATTTAAGGACTTATAGCTTGGGACACCTTCATTTAGATGGCTAATTTTGGGTAGCTCACATAAACAAAAGATTGTTCCGTTTAATGGGCCTGATACCGGAATGGATATATTTTTATTATTTAAAAAAACTCATTGAATGTGAAAATATTCCTGTAAAGAGGTTGGTATGGTTAGTTACAGATGGAGTTCTTGCAATGATAGGTGTGGAGAAGGGCTTTATTTTCTTGTGTCATAGAGACAGTAACATATATCAAAATTCGTTTCTTACCATTGCATACATAGTACACCAGCAGTCATTGTGTGGAAAATTCTCAAGTATGAACAAAATTTGTCTTTCTCGCAGATATAAATGAGAAGTTGAATGATTCTAATTTGCAGCTCCAAGAGAAAGATACATCCTTTATAATTGAATGATTTTAGATGTGGCCTACCGTCATTTTCCAAAAAGCTTGAGATTTGGCAAAATAATTCAAATATGAACACTTCCCTAATCTGAAGAAAATTAATGACCAGCGAAATCATCTGAATTTAATATCAATCAATCAATCAATCAATATTTTTATTGCCAAAAAGTAAATTATACAACAATAATATTGGTTAACAATACAAAGTGAAATTGGTACACATTAGCATAACATACAAAAAAAATAATAATAAGAATTACCTTGAGAATAAATTTTAAACCATCAACAGTATTGTTAACAATTAATATGGCACTACCGGCAAAAGATAATCTTGTGCGCCGGTAGTGAGGTCAGAAGTAACAAAAATTTTAAACTAAATGCATTAGGCTTCTGCAGCATTCAAAAAGAATTTGAAAAGCAAATAATGAATTGATAATTCATTAGAAGCCAATAGAAATATTTGTCAAGCAATATTTAATTAATATTTAAAAACTATGAATATTTGATAATAATCAAGCAATGTCCTAGAATATGTTACAGCTCTTTCAGACTTGACAACATTTTGATCAACGATTCCATTCATTTCATTTCGCTAACTTTCTTTCGTCCAATATCTCTCGGTAGCTCACATGAAGATTTATAAATGCTATGGTAGCTCACAGGCTCAAAAGTTTGGCGACCACTGATTTAGATTATATTATTTAGCATTTAGGCTACTGTAGATTACAAACTCTGCTCAAATTTCAAATTAGGATAGTTGGAGAAATATGAATTTAGTGAATGTTAATTTATTAAAAATTATTAATTTAGGAATCATTCAACGATTTGATGAAATGTGATATTGATGATATAATTGTTCAAAACATTTAAACTTTGAAATTCCATCTTGGAAAAGGATGTCCAAGAATATTCTTTTCAATACTTGAGCTGGAGCACTTTAATCTGAGTTATAAATTGACTAAATCAACATTTCAGAGATACCGTACTCCACGGAAAAACGTTCTACACGATCAGATAACAAACACTCCAAACTGATTAGAAAACTAACAAGAGAACATGGATGATTAGATGATATTAGAAAAAAACAATGGAAATAATCGTTTATGACTCATTTTGGGGTGTTATTATGGAAGGATTTAATATATCATTTGAAATAATATCATTCAAAATTAGTTTTGAAGAACAAACACTTCTTGTAAATGGTAAGTAGTTAGTTCTCGTAATTAGTAGTTTTAAAGTTCTTGTAAATAGTGGAGAAGTATTGAATTTTCATCACCTGCTACCACCTGCTCTCAAGAATCAGACCTCAACAACACAGGTTGAGTTTGTAGTAGATGGTCATGCATTCTGTCGGGAAAAAGTGGAACTAACTAGAGTTCCATCTTCTGTCAATAGGTAGCGTTACTTCCTTCACTTAGGGGAGGTTTCTATGAAGCAGCCCTATTCAAAATCCATAACCACCACGATCACACGCATTAATACCCGTTATTAGCGTGGCATAATGACAGGATGCCAAGTTTTTATTGAACTGAAATAAGGTAGTAATGAGATATTTTATCGCGTTGTCACCGGACAGAGTAATGAGGTGCATAATTAATCAGCGAATAGTGCGAAAAGCTCATTCCAAAATTCGGTTAGCTCGAGTTTTAAAATTAATGTGATTGATGTAAATAAATTATGAATGACAATAATGACGGGAAGCCAGCTTAATTGGATTCATAACTACATTATGATGCATAATCAATGAGTAATTACAGACAATGCTGATGGCCGTTTATAATAACCTGCGGCTCTTTTTTAGGAAAAATTTAAATGGCATCTGATACGATATTGATTTCTTCTTGTTAATTTTTTCAAATAACATTGGTTTATAAACCAATTCTCTAGTATCATGATTTGTTAGACAGAGCCTGAATGAATGAAATGCATTTTTTATTGATTTTCTTGATATTTATATATTTAAAATAGCCCTAACTGAGTGATTGATCAAGCTCTTAATTCTTGAACGTAATACAACAATACTTCTTCCAACAGAAATACCATTTTTTGTTGTATCCAGACGCGTTTCAAGGCAAATCTTCCAAATTCACTTACTAGTTTCACCTCGACATCAAATTTATAACCTAATTTCCACTTAGGTTAAAGTTTGATTTCACTTTTCAGAATATTTTCTTATTTTTAAAAAGTTCTTTTCAATATTATAAAGTCTAAATTGTAGAAAACTGAAACACCACACAAAAACAATTCTGGAAGGAGTTAGCCTATAATAAATAATACTTTGATGCTCATGAAGTATAACGAGTATATTACTCTCTGATTCAGAGAACTCACTGTACGAGAATCAATGGCTTCAAATTCTACCGAGCAAAATAAAAAATTTACCTCCTTTGAATACTGTATAATGAGGTCCTGCTGTAAAAATAAGAGCTCACGTACATTAGATATATTGATCTATTGATAGAGGTAGAAACAAAGCATGATAACAATGAAAATAAATATTAAAACGCTATTTTATAAAAGTTTAATTCATTAACTTTAATATTCAGTTAGACTAAACAATACATCATAATCCTTCACATTGGCCACGCACAAGCCAAGAGGTTATTATAGTAGTCAACACAGCAAAAAGTTTTGAACTTGAGTTACTTCAGCTATTTTTCTATTTCTCACAGAATGAAAAGTTCATTGCAAATAGTGGATACTAATAATGATATTATCGATCGCTTGACTAGATGAGGCAGTCAGAGCAGATCTCAGCTAAAGGAAGTTCCAAGATTTCCACGTGTACCATGATATTTATAACCACCCTTGTATACTAATCTGTTCTTTTCGGCACCCCAAATTGAGGTGATAATTATTCCAACGATATAATCATCCCCAAATTATCGGCTAAAACCAGAGTATTGAGGGCTACGAAGTATGGATTTCCGGGATGAGACCTTTCTGCTGTGTTATGGGCTAGTTTTCCTTGTTTATTCTGATAGAATCTCAAAATGTAGAATCCAAAACTTATAAACCGTAGTAGCTTGTTAATGAGCGAAAATAAAGTTCGTCTGGAAACAATAAACCAATATTATTTTCACAATTTTCACAACCATAATATTACTTGAAAACTTATGAATTGTGTGAATTATAACAAATTGATTGTTGTGATTGTATGTTTGGTCAAATTTGATCAAAAGAATTTTCTGTCAATTTCTATTGGTTTTGTTTAAAAATATTCTCAAACCGTTACGTAGGAAATCAACTACAGTACTATCTTATAAGCCTAATAGAATTACAAATACAAATACAATTTTTTTTCATACTGTAGCACCTAGTCAATGACAATATAAATACAAATCAAGTGCAATCTCAATCGTTTTTCCATGAAAAATCATTAGAGTATTAAGTAGTCATAAAAATTGATGAATTTGAAACTGCCGTAGTTGTTATCCTATTATATTAAGCGAGCAATTTCTGTATGTTTATATTTATGTATGTATTTATGTATGTATGTATGTATTTATGTATGTCCAACGGATCTCGAAAACAGCTCTAACGATTTTGACGAAATTTGAATATAGGAGGTTTGTGATACAAAAATTAGTTTGCGCCGGGTCTCATCCCTCGGACAACTCGCTGAAGGACCTTAAAAAGGAAAACACGCTCCTTCAGGAATCAGCTGCCAGGCGAAACAAATTTCCGTCGGCTGTAAATGCCGAGAAAGAGAGCGAGCGAGTGAGTGTGTGAGACAAGATTATTTCAGCTGCTGAGACAGTGCATTTCAATCACATGATCACTCATGAAATAGTACACAACGACACTAACCTTTTTGGTAGCGGTTCCATTACTAGAATTGAGAAAAATTTCGGAACACATAAGCAGCTCCCTATTTCCCCTTTTCATTTATGTTTTTAATTTATCTATAGAAAATTAAAAGGAATTTGAAATTTTGAAAATATTCCATATTGTATTGTTATTTTTAAATTTGAGGCATGAAGTTAGCCATGTGATCTGTTTTTATTTATTCCAGAAAAATCGTCACGAGTTCATCAAAACAGCTGACCTAAAAATAGTTATCAACCCATATTATTATTTTTATTAATTTTACCATTTGTAGGTTAAGTATTGTGATATTGCTCGTCGAAACATATGTTTTCTGACAAGTTGAAAGGATCCTGCTATATTTCTATGAAGCAAAATTTTACCACAAGTGCGATTTTTCAAATTATATGCATTCAAACTCTCATTTAAATAATTATTCTTAATATTTCGAAAGCTCAGATTAATTTTTTTATAGTGCAATGATGAATCAGTGCATAAGACTGATTGCTGTACTTTAAAAATTTGTTTAATTTCATTCCTTTTTTTCCTTTAAAATTTCCATTCCTGTGCCTTTGTTGGCCTACCCCCGAGCAGAGCTCGGTACCCCGATATTTGTTAATTAACACTGAGAGAAACAGTTAAGCCCAGCAGGGTTTTTGTATTTCACGTCGTGCTATTTTTTATATCGGCTTTTCTATCTATATAGAATGGCACGGCGTGCTATATCATATACAAACTATGTACATAGCTTGTTCATTCAATAATATCCTATCATTTGATACTTTCTAACCAACTGAGCACATAATATCAATGCTGCAAAATCAAGATAGACTGAACTCTTTACAATAAATATCGGGGGACCGAGCTGTGCTCGGGAGTACAAAAGCACAGGAATGGAAATTATAAAGAAAAAAGTATGAAATTAAACAATTTTTTAAAGTACAGCCATCAGTCATATGCACTAAATAATCATTGCACTATAAAAAAATTAATCTCAGCTTTCAAAATATTATGAATAATCGAGTTTGAATGCATATTATTTGAAAAATTGCTTTTGTGGTAAAATTTTGTTTCAGAGAAATAAGAAATAATAAATGAGTTAGTAATCAGCTGTTTTAATGAACTCTTGACGACTTTTCTCAAATAAATAAAAACAGATGACATGGCTAACTTCATGCCTCAAATTTGAAAATACCAATACAATATGGAATATTTTTAATATTTTGAATTCCTTTCAATTTTCTATAGATAAATTAAAATAAACGAATAAACGAAAAAATTTTAATAGATAAACGAATTATCTCAACAGCTGATAATTATAATCTTCTCTCACTCGCACTCACTCTCTCAACATCAAGAACCGACGGAAAATTGTTTCTTCTGTCAGCTGATTCTCTGTCACTGTCTCAGCAGCTGAAATAATAATCTTGTCTCACTCACACACTCACTCGCTCTCACTCTTTCTCATCATTTACAGCCGACGGAAATTTGTTTCTTCTGTCAGCTGATTCCTAAAGGATCGGTTTTTCCTTTTTAATGTCCTTCAGCGAGTTATCCCAGGGATGAGACCCGGTGCAAACTAATTTTTGTATCACAAACCTCCTATATTCCAAATTTCGTCAAAATCGTTAGAGCCGTTTTCGAGATCCGTTGGACATACAAACATATATACATATAAACATACAGAAATTGCTCGCTTAATATAATAGGATAACTCATAGCCGCTCATTGAAGCCAACCTAATCGATCGATATGTGCCTTTGGTAACATTTTATCAGTATTCATGTGACGCCGCTTACCCTGCGCCCTTCATCCCCAACCAAGGTATAATGACACATTGTGTAAACTATGAATATGATTAGTATAGTTGAATCAACTCCCCATCTCAACCCTTCTACAATCGAATTGAATATTGTAATTGCGTCTGCTCTCGCGCCGCGGGCCCTGTACTGCAAATAGGGCTATTACCGTATATTAGTTCCCCTTCCATTCTTTCGTCCACTCGTTCAAATACAATGTACGCAACTCTTGATTTCAGCAAGTAACCAGTGCATGGATAAAAGAAATACTGTCACATATTATTTCATCTGTATAATGATGTTCATTCGGAATTTATTTAAGTTTAATGAAAAATTTACAAATCTGTATAACAACGCAGTTGGAGTAGAGTGCCAAAGTCGTTCATTTTGTTTAAATCTACTTTTGTGATGATTGGAAATTTTTTTGCATTTGTATTTGAAAAGTCATTAGTGGCTGAATAAACTTCTCATTCATTCATCGTTGAATTCAGCCGTTTTTACAAGCAGATCACTGGAAAATATTGGGAGGTTACCTGACATTGTTATTTATACAGTAGGCCTACTTCAATTTATTGTTTTCAAATGAATCAATCTAGTGATTCATCAACGCGAAATTAAGATTGATTCAATTAACTGCAAGATGTAATAAATATATTCAATGTAATAAATAATAATGAATCATCTTAAATACAAAGTTACATTAAGACTTGCACAAACGTTTTTTGGATGTCTCTCTCATCGGAACTGAGCTAAACTGAATAAATCAATAACTCCCAAAAATTGCAAATTTTTTATGCAGAATTGTTACTATGGGTTTGGATACACAAGAAATCACCGTATTAATATTATTTTGAACTTTATTTATTTACTGTGAAATATAAGTCACAACTTTAATAGAATATTTTTTATTCCTTCTATCTCCAATTTATGATTCTCAAACTTGGAATGTGGTAGTGTAAGCAACTTATTATTAATTATAATCACGATTATGTTCGGATACATTCATTTGAGAAGATAGCTAAAAACATTATTTGGTAAATTTGGTTAGATCCAGGAACGAAAAATTGTTTGAAGATATTGAATCAAGGAAGTAATGATGAGAACATACGAGAGGACAGAAAATGGAAATTTAATAAGAGAGAGATTTGAAGTAAGAGAGAAGAGGAGAAAAGGAAAGAGTAAGTGAGAGCGAGTGAGAAAGAGCACGATCCGACTGAGCAAGGGTGACTAGAGTAAAGAGGGAGATTAGTGCAACACGACACACACCAGTGCATTAGTGGGGACCTCAATAGGCGATTATTCTATTGTCAATTTCGGCTCATAATGGTCTCATTCTATTCAGCCCGATTTCGCGATCTTGAGAACTTTATTATTGCTTCCAGCAATAATCAATTTTCCATGCAGTAATGCATGTACAGTATACGACAATAGAGGGGCGTAGGCTGTTTCATGATGAGCCCACCACAAACCTCAAATGATTGAGAAAAATAGAATGTCTTATTTTTTCTATTACACAATGACATTGCTTGAGTACCCAATAAACTCAATTGTCAAATTTTTTATTTTATGAATTTTAAGAAGAAAATAGCGATAAGAATGTATGAGAGAACTGTATAAAAAGACTTAAAAAGTTGTCAAGACCACAGATTTATTTGAACAACGAGATACCAGAGATTGATAATGATGTAACAATCGAAACTGGTGTCTCGTTGTTTTAATAAATTTCTGGTCTTGATACCAGAACTTCAAGTCTTTTCATTCAGTATGGATAACTACCAAGATACCTTCTTTACTACACGGAAAATGTATGATAGGACAGGACTGAGATTGAATACTGAACTTCATATAAGTTTGAAAAAGATGATCTATACTCAAATACTCTATTATCAAATTTATTGATCATAATAATTGTATAACTATCAAATATTGTACAGTACTAGTAAATCTTTTATTAAAACAATAATTTCAATTGGAGGAGAGAATAACGGTAATAGAATACTGTAATAGATCTATGCATGGACAATAATCCGTGGCGGAGTGTGGTATACTTAACCGGTCATCGCCGGGTATATTTCCTATGGGACATATACCCGCCGATGACCGGTTAAGTATACCACGCTTCGCCACGGACAATAATGATGTTATTACATGATAAGAACCTATATTTTTAGGGAAGGTGATCGATTGCACACAATCGCCTCGTTACACGAAAATCAAACTGAATTTTTCCACCGAAATATGGCTTCATTACATTGAAATCAGACTCTTTCTTTAGTTTCCGTTGTATTGGCTCTCTGTTAGATAACATCATTTTACGAATTCTCGTGCAACTGGCCGATTGTACGATAATTCTCGTCCTCAGCTCCTGAGAATACATTCAAAAATCAGACCACGATTATCGTAAAAATAATTCAAATCTGTTTTAATAGAAAAAATTGAAAATCTTCTACATAAGGAAGATCTTGATATTGAGTTAATTCAGGCGAATCCATTTAATTTAGGAATTTATTCAGGAAAAATAGTAGATCTCGATAAGCCTATTGTGTAAATTGTGTTTAATAGTCGAATCCATATTACTTCGATTAATTAATTTTTCGTTAAATAAACTATTGAGACTTTCATACTTGGAAGATTCAAAATTAACTTCACTATTCTGCAATATAAGTATACAGCATCTAAACTTCTACCCACTTGATGCAATCATCAGCCAATTCTGGCAATATGATTTGAGCTATTTGATGAATTGCGGCAACAGCTTTGCCAGATTTGGAGAATGAGAGGGACTTTGATCAGCAGCGAATGAAGCAATGCTGCGGTCAGCCTCTGCTCTAGTAGAAGTAGCAGGAAGCACCAGCTAAGAGATCTATTGATTTATCATGCCTTGAAGGCCTTGGGGGGAGGGGGAACAAACGCAGGGGGGGTGTGGAGGCATCAACTTGTACCCCGAAATGCCCTAAGCGTGGCGGCAGCGGCGTCGTGACGCTCTGTTCAAATAGAACGACGATAACTTGACGACGACGTCTGTAATTGTCGCCAGGGGCAGACCTCCTACCCCCCTTTCAACCCCTCTCTTCCCTCTCCCCCCCTCAATAAACATCTAGGACGCTGCTGTCTACAGACTACAGATCGGCTGTGTAGAATGTTTCAACTTGCGAATTTCATTGGCCTCACACAAACTAATTCAATACGTCGTCAGAACGCCAATTCCTGACGGCTGCTGACTGAGTTGGACGCTCAGCAGCTCTGATCTGCTTCAAGCCTTCCGGACATTGCATTCGATTGGGTTAATAGCAATTAGACTGCTACTGAAACCATTTCCGACTGATTTTGTGCTCGTTTTAAATAGATCATCGATCACAAAAGTAGTAAATTACTCTTTGATCGTTTCAGTAGACCTTGAAGCCTTAATCACACTAAGCTAAGTTTTTTTAAGAAATTCTTTTGAATTAAACAAGAAGGACTTGGAGGGAATTTTTCTCGGACTTTAAGTTAGTACTCGCAGTTTTAAACCAGTAGCGTGTAAAAAGCGCAAAAATAGCTCTACGTGATAACTGGTATGGTGATTTGCGCCAATAACTAGCTACGTGTGATCAAGGCATTATTCCTACAAAAATGAGTATAGTTTTGAAGATTTTTGTCTTGCTGATAATTTTTTTTGTTATTGTTATTGGAGTTAACTTGTCCTTCAAATCCAACGTCTTTTCCACATTCTCCCACTTGTAATTTGCCGTTTTTCTTTCCCTTAATCATCATTTCATTTATTCGATTTTGTGTTTTGGGTAAACCAAAACATTTTCCCTAGTTTTCCGTCATACACTTTCGTCACCTTGATTATTGATTATTGGAATAAAATGACATGAGGAAAATAAGGAGGACGTAAAAGGAGGGAGAAACCGAAGAAAAGAAGCAGAAGGATAAGGAGAATAGAAGAAGAGAAGTAAAAGGAATTAGGATGAACTTTTACAGTAGTAGTCCTACAGTATAACAGAAAAAATAGATAAAATGTAGCATGTCTCAAGATTTCGAGCCGTCACCATCTTCCTTTAGTTCGGTATTTATGAGGTGGGAAATGTGTGCACAGTAGCCCCAGAAATGAAATTAGAGCATGTACGACAGAGGGAAAAGTGTATGACAATAAAAGAGAGAAATAGAAAGAGACAAAGAAGGGCGTGAGAGAGAGAAAGAGAGAGAGTGCTGAAGAGTATTTTGTGGTTGTGGGGACTGCATGCTGTGCAGTTAAGCTTAGTGCCGAGACATCTGCATCTGCACGTCAGGTAAACCGAAGTAACAAAAGTAGGTCTATAAAAAGGGTGGTGAGAAATGATAGAAGAGTGATAACCAGAAGATATGGGAAGTTATGGAAAACGAAGATGACAGTGAAATGAATAATTGAATGAGGTGTAATAAAGTTAATAAGTGCGGGTCAAACTCTCATTCAAGACTAGAATGGTGCTTTGAAATTTTTATTGATAAATCCTAGACTAGTAATTATTACTAGAATCTTTTATTGCTGGAAAAAAATTGTTACTCTTATTGATAACTCAAAACTAAGGCTAGGCGTACACCGGTTAGTCAATACAAGACAAGACGAAATTAGTCACGTTTAGTCACAGTAATTCGCATAGTTGCATATGAAGCAGCACACACAGATGCAATGACTGATCGGTGTGTGTTGCTTCATAAGCAACTATGTGAAGTACTGTGCTAAATGTGACCAATCTCGTCTTGTCTTGTCTTGTCTTCACTAACCGGTGTACGCCTAGCCTAATGTTTTAGTTACTGGTAAGACTAGTAATTCTAGATTCTATAGACAGCATTTTCTAACCGTGAAGAATCAGAGTAATGAAAGTATGCAGAAAATAGTTTGATCTCTTACCTACAGCGAAAATAATATAATCTTTCCATTTCTGTCTTTCCATCATCACGTCGATTTACATATTTGAAAGGGTATTATTAGCATTAGTTACATTGCTACCAGCTTCAAGAGTGGTCAATTTTCAATTTTGTCAATTCAATTTTCACGGTAGTCTATTAAATTTAATTCTATTACCATAATATAGTTTTCTGTAGTAATGGAGTTTGATTTTCCTGTAGTAACGCAATCTAAGAGGTACGGTACTGAGAGAACAAAATAGGAGGAAAATACGGTTAGATAGGAAAATGGCATTCAGATGGAGGTAGAGGTTGGTCAAATAGGTGTAGGATAAGTATCAAATGAGCCGAAAGGTGTTTCGGGCTTCTATTAGCAAGCCCACATCCCATCGGAGCCAACCGTCTTATTTACATTTATTGTGCTGCTTGAAAAGGGAAAAAAAGGAGAAGCCTTGCTAATCTTCCGCCTTCAAGTTCATCATTCGCCAACAGACTACAATGCTGTGCTCCCAATATATTGTTGATGTTGTTATTCGCTCGGGTTTCACTCTATAGTCCTTAACACTACTATAATAGCCTATATAGAGTGACACAAAAGCAACATGCCGAAGAAACTGTTACCAGATCTGTTAACAGCCGTCTATTATCGATCGGTTCCTTGTAGTGCAGTAGATGATGGTCACGGCGGGCCGTCTAGGTAACTTGAAGACTGCGAAGAAGAAGAAGAAGTAGAAGAAGAAGTGGAAGAAGAAGTAGAAGAAGAAGAAGAAGAAGAAGAAGAAGAAGAAGAAGAAGAAGAAGAAGAAGAAGAAGAAGAAGAAGAAGAAGAAGAAGGAAACAAAGGAAGAGGAAGGGGAGGAGGAGGGGAGGGGAGGAGGGAAGAGGAGAGGAAGACAAGGAGAAACAGAAGGAGGAGGGGGAGGAGAAGAAAAGAAGAAAAAGAAGAAAAGAAACAGAAGTAGAAGTAAAAGATGGAAACAAAAGATGAGGAGGAGGAGAGAAAGAGAAGGAGAAACAGAAGGAGGGGAAGGAGGAGAAGGAGGAGAAGGAAACGACTAAGGAGGAGAAGAAGGATTAGTAGGAGAAGGGGAGAAGAAAATGGAACGGAGTAGTAGGAAATTTAATAGCTGCTATCATTTTTTGGTAGGTAATCATGCAATTTTTGCAATGAGCTGCTGCTGTACTTTATAATAAATTTAATGTTACATGTCCTTCAATAATTCTTCGGAACACCAAATGTAAGGAAGGACTAATACATAAGTGAGTACTGATTGAGAAGAAAATGAGAATTGTAGAAAAAGTGAAAAGAGGGCTATTAATAGAAAAAGAGAGGTTATTGTAGAATTGATGTGGGAAGAAAAGGGTAGGAGAAGGTAGGTAGGATAATGAGGGAGGAGAAGGAGGAGAAGGAGGAGAAGGAGGAGAAGGAGGAGAAGGAGGAGAGGAAGGAGAAGGAGGAAGGAGAAGAAGGAGGAGAAGGAGGAGAAGAAGAAGAATGAAAAGTAAGGGAAAGAGCAGAAATAAGAGTGGAGAGGAAAAGAGAGGAGAAGAAGAAGAAGTGGAGAAGAAAAAGGAGTAGTAGCGAAAGGAGAATTAGTAGGAGAGAAGGAGAATAATCAGCTGTAAAAGAGAAACAAGCCAGAGAAAGATAAGTGATGGTGGTGAGTGGAAAAAAGGGAATAGATGAAGAAGTGAGGAAGAAGAAAAAGAAAAAGTATCAGAAGGTGCGATTCTGTATAGAAGAACTGTAACAAAATGGAAATTGGTCGATTCTATGGTACTCCAGAGTTAGCTGAGCCGTGCTGATCGTCTGCTGTGTGTTGGCCCATTGTGCGAGAGGGGGGTTGGTAGGCTGGGGGGGGAGGGGTTGTAAGGGGGGGGGATGCGAGAGGATCTTATGACCCATGGTCTGTGCTCCAGATAGTCTGCTCAGCTGATAATGGACGCCCCGCAGCTTGAGCCACTCTCCAATCTGTTATTAGGTTGTCTTCGGCGATCCTTCACAGCTAGCAGCTTGTTTGCTTCTTATCAGTGGCAGGCACTCTGACACAAACACCCGCATTCACTGGTGATCAGTAGCACCGATCAGCTGGTTCACACTGCACATCACATGATCTAGGAAACAAAGACATAGAATTGAGACTCAATAATGGAAATTCAATATGACCAGGGGCCTGTTTCATAAATATTAAGCGTCGTGTAAAGCAGGAAAATATCTAACACATTAGGTTTTCAAGTTCATTCCATATTAGGCAAAGCTTGCAATGTTTAGTATCTGTCCAGTGCCTTTTTTCTGTTTCAAACTACTTCTAAAATTTATGGAACAGATGGAGCAGTACGCAAAAATCTTGTCTCTCTTCAAGCTCTGTTTCAAGGAACTTTATATTATGGGTGTCTATTTTTATAAAAGTATTGCTGATTTATAAAGTTTACTAGCTCGAGTGATATGAAATCTACAACACGTTATTATGTTATTGAATGTGTATTATGTAACAACAAATAAATATATGAATAAACATGCGTATAAGCACAGTTCAAGAATTTCTAGCCGATGGAGTGCAAGACTGATCATACATAAACATTATTAATCAATCATTTCATTCAAAAATATATAATTAGGCTTACTCTGACTATTAATTTAGAATATGACATTTACTATCCTGTGATTAATTTCACATTTTAAGATACACTAAGGCAATTATTTTCCTGCCAGTATTCGTAGTTTCCGCGCAATGTCTGTAATTTATTCATAGATTCTCATAGCTTTTAGTTATATCCTTTCTGTCTAGGCAAAAATTTGAAGTAAGATACTCCAATATCATGAATTTTCAACAAAAAAACCCCGTGAGCTTTTTGTGAACAGAGCTCTCCAAACCAGTGCTCAAAATAATGTTTGATAGCAGATCCATGTGCAATGACGTGCGATGAGCCGGTCCGGTTTCCATTCGCTCTGTTTTGGGCTCAATGTCACTCACCACACTGCGAATCTCCTTTCAATCTCAGATCGCCCATCCATCCACAGCTGGATTTCGCATTTTCTGGATCACACGTTCTCAAGTAGAATCTGCTGCATTTCTAACCTCTTTTGTTGATGTTGTTTGTGTTTGTGAGGGGATGGTGGTTGAGGTGGAGGTGTAGTGTTGGCATGTTTTCGCTTTGCCTCTTCTGTGAAAGGTGGGCTGACGCAGCCAAACAATAGCCTAGCAATAGTCTCGCATAACAGATACAGTATACTGATGACACCCATGGCAGACGGCGATTGCTGAACAAGATTTATGAACAATTGATTTGTACAATTTCTGTTGATGTTGTGAAATTTCATGTTAAAAGAAAACACATTTCGATGAATTGGCAACAACAGAATGATAGTGTTTTCTTTGAAAAGCGATCCATATTTCATATGGAATGTAGAAGATGATTGTTTGAATTGAGTTTAAATGAAATATCATGACAACCACTCAAGGCAAGAAATTATGGGAATTTCCATCTATTGCTTTATGAAAGGACAATTTGATTGAAATCCGGTAAAAAATTGATGAATGGAGAAGGGTTAAAACAGTCTTTTGCAGAGTATATAAACGTGTATTCTTCTTCTAGCAATTATCGGATGGAATGAGCTTTAATTAACGATAACTATTACTATTTGTGAAGAGGAAAGGTTTGTGATTTGAAAAGTGATCATGTGGCTTCCATTAAACAAGCTACTTACTAAGGGTCGAAAATTGAATGGAATTTCCTATGTTGAATGATTATAAAAGTATGTGTTCTGTCAGTTATGTGTGTGAAACCACAGTCTCTAAGAAGAATTCTTGTGCTAATACTATAAAAAACAATGTGATGTGGAAACAGAATTCTCATGCAAGACAAGTATTGGAGTTGGAATGACAATCAAGAGAGAGCTGACTTGGAACAATCTAGATTTACAGAATTTTAGTCACAGGTCAATAGGTACATTCCCTATTCTGATTTTACACGGAGCAATGAGCACCTTCAGATGGACCTCATATTTTTACACCAGCAAACCCTTGAGAAAATGCAGGTACAAACATACTTCTCATTGCATATTAATAATGGATTCATTTCAAAATAGAATTAAAAAAGTAATTGAGAGGGAGTTGGACTTAGTACAAGGGTGGTTTGAAGTCAGTGAGTTGCTGTACCAAATAAACATCAAAAGTAGATAGATGATAGTGCAGTGGGCGCTCCCATAGGGTATGTAAGGCCCCTTCAATTCCCATGAGCCCTTTAGCTTCCTTGTCCACCCGCCGTCAAAGGGGCAGTCAAAGACAGAGAGAAAAGAGAAAGACAAAAGATTCTTAAACGTGTATGTAATGCGATGAAAGTGTGCATATCGTGAGACCGTCTTTCCTCAATCCCTCACTTTTCTCAACCATCCCCTCTTTGTCTCTCCCCTATTATCTGCGATCACGCGCCTCGCTAATTCTTTGCTCCAGGCGGTCACTCCTATCATTCCCTCCTTCTCTATCCGCTCACCTCCTCCTATTCTCTATCCTTATCATCGGACTGAATTTGCAGTAGTGAGCAGCCGATTAAAGTGAACAAGGAACTCATTCATAGAGGGATTAATGATGTCGACCAGTTGAACAGCAATGGATGAATTTATTACCTGTGATGCCCTGTGTTTCACCCCAATTCATGCTCCACCGAAATTAACATTGTGATTGGATTCAACTTGTATTGAAGTCGCTGATATTGAGTACGCCAGAGGCAGTTTTTGAACGCCTAGTTCCACTGTGCTACTGTTTTATCCAACATTTAAAGTATTTTATTTCTTCACTATGAAGAATATGCAAAGCATCTATCCCTACATACTTAAACCCTACTCTTGTCATATCATTTTGAGGGGGGCATATGGGAATTCATCATCATTTATAATCTTTTAATATTATACTAGTATATAATATTCAACTTCGTGCTGAAGCTGGAATAGTGTAGGTGCTTCTAAGTAGATGCGTATAAGTAGGTGCTTAGCAAAGTAAAGGTTTTCATATTGGGAAATGAGAAAACGATTAATGGTGGGTTGGTAAACCATGATAGGTCTATTTGAAAACAAAGTTTCACAGTAGAATTTCAACAGTATAAGTTTGAAATTTTCAGATATATTTTGATTTTTCTCTTGAGCCTCATGCAAAAGATGAGTAGTTATACTATCATAAACTATGTTTATACTCGTAGTAATAACCGCGAGATATTACAAACTCTACTTCCAGGACTAGCGTAACTCATCAAATTTTTTCCAGATAACTTTAAAACAATTTTCACACGGTTGTCCAGTCATAATACTTGTTCCTTATCAAAAACACAAAAACACTTACCTTAGATACAAAAGCAACTTATTTTATTTTAAATCTCATTTTATCGAGAATTGAACCCTCAAACCCTGCACTATAGGATATGACGATAAATCTGTGATTTCCCTAACAAACTGACTATTATGATCAAATTTATGAACTAGATAGTCATGGACATGAGGACATTCTGTAGAGGAAAATTATAAATAATATCAAGTTGAAGCAGATATATGTAAAGAGTTATTTCGCCACACTAGGACGTAATGAACTGTTTTTCATACCTCTATTGGAGGCCGAAAATGTTCGATTTCCGACGAGGTCAGGCTGGAGGCCTGTAAACGTTTACGGCCCTAGGGCGGAAAAGAAAATGACCTTGAATCACAGCTGTTTCTATCTGAACAACAGCATTGTACAGCAGGATTCAATTAACTTGACATAAGTCAGCTGATCCAGTAATAATTAAACAGTGATTTCGACACAATAATCAAAAGGCTTGAAAGTCTTAAAGGCCTTTAAAGTCTTTAAAAGACCTTTTTGAAGAAGACCTTTCATAGAATAACTTTTTAAAAGACCTTTTCAATAATCTGCGAGATTCAGCATTTGTAGGTTAAGTATTGTGATCATATGCTCGTCGATCAGCTGACTTATGACAAGTTAATTGCATCCTGCTATATGTGTTCTTGCAGGTCAGAAAAGAAAATGACCTTGAATGACAGCTGTTTCTAATCAAAAGCATTGTATGATTGTGTTCTTTGTAGAATACTAACCTCAAAGTTTTGTTGGTCACTAAGTTGATATTTCCATTGGTTGTTTTGCATTATTTTTGTTGTTTTGTTTGTTTTTTTTTGTGTTGTGGCGAAAAATAGCGTTCGCAACGCGGGCAAAAATATTTTGCCGGCTCTCGATCGCTTCAAGTTCTCGACTTCGTCTCGAACTTGAAAACTGCGATCTCAAGCCGGCAAACAACCATTTTCCGCCCTAGGTGCGAAATATACTATTCCAGCCTACACATGAAATTTTCCGCTAAAAGTCGCGAGATAATTGAAGAATCTCATCCATAGATTGTTGGTAGTGGCGAGCGTGGTACTTATTTGGTCATCGCCGGGTATATTTCCTATAGAATTATTGGGAACTTCTTTCTATAATATTATACTAGTCACTATTAATATTATATAGGTAACAAGTGAACCTTTATCAAATATGCATATTTATTGAATATGCAATATGCATCTCCTTTCTATAGCGTATTAGGCCTATACAATTAATATTATACATCACACAGTAGTATACAGTTATTATTTTTTCGCCACACTAGGACGTAATGAACTGTTTTTCATACCTCTATTGGAGGCCGAAAATGTTCGATTTCCGACGAGGTCAGCTGGAGGCCTGTAAACGTTTACGGCCCTAGGGCGGAAAAGAAAATGACCTTGAATCACAGCTGTTTCTATCTGAACAACAGCATTGTATAGCAGGATTCAATTCAACTTGTCATAAATCAGCTGATCCAGTAATAATTAAAGAGTGATTTCGACACAATAATCATAAGGCTTGAAAGTCTTGAAGACCTTTAAAGTCTTTAAAAGACCTTTTTAAAGAAGACCTTTCAAAGAATAACTTTTTAAATGACCTTTTCAATAATCTGCGAGATTCAGCATTTGTAGGTTAAGTATTGTGATCATATGCTCGTCGATCAGCTGATTTATGACAAGTTAATTGCATCCTGCTATATGTGTTCTTGCAGGTCGGAAAAGAAAATGACCTTGAATGACAGCTGTTTCTAATCAAAAGCATTGTATTTGTGTTCTTTGTAGAATCCTAACCTCAAAGTTTTGTTGGTCACTAAGTTGATATTTCCATTGGTTGTTTTGCATTATTTTTGTTGTTTTGTTTGTTTTTTTTGTGTTGTGGCGAAAAATAGCGTTCGCAACGCGGGCAAAAATGTTTTGCCGGCTCTCGATCGCTTCAAGTTCTCGACTTCGTCTCGAACTTGAAAACTGCGATCTCCAGCCGGCAAACATACATTTTCCGCCCTAGGTGCGAAATATACTATTATTATGCATCTAAAGTGTAAAACGTATTTTTCTACAACATAAAATATTTTATTGATGACAAATAATTTTTTTAGAATATGCAACTGGAAGTATACTGGAAATGAAACCGACCCATTTTGCCACTTAACAACTTGTCAACTTGAGTTGTCAGTAATGCGTTTCCAGTCCATTAGTCGATTCCATTTTCTTTTCATGTGCCACAAGTGTGGTGGCCGCCGTGTTGTTACACTTTTCCGGCTGATGAAATTAGTGCGAGCAAAAACAAAGACGAAGAACAGAGAAGGGGTAATGGAAGAGTGAGAGAGTGGAGAAATGAAACGAGAGCTATCACACTTTGTAGCGGTGGTTTGCTGCGGATTGATTGTAGACGCTATAATTGCGGAGTGATTGCTGCAAGTGGATCGTCGAATGCAGTACGGCGCTGCGAAAAGTGGGAGAATGTAAAGAAGGAAAAAGAAGGAAAAGAAGGAGAGAAAGAGAAGAAGGAGAAGAAAAAGAAGAAGGTAAAGAAGAAGGAGGAAAAGAAGAAGAAGGGAAAGAAGAAAAGGAAGAGAAGAGAAAGGAGATGAAGAAGAATAAGAAGAAGAAAAAGAAGAGAAAGAAGGAAAAGAAGAAGAGGAGGAGGAAGAAGAAGAAGAAGAAGAGAGAAAAAAGAAGAATAAGAAGAGGAAGAAGGAAGAAGAAGAAGAAGAAGGGGAAGAGGAGGAAGAAGAAGAAGAAGAAGAAGAAGAAGAAGAAGAAGAAGAAGAAGAAGAAGAAGAAGAAGAAGAAGAAAAAGAAGGAAAAGATGAAGAGGAGGAGGAAGAAGAAAAAAAAAAAAAAGAAAAAGAAGAAGAAGAGGAAGAGGAAGAGGAAGAGGAAGAAGAAGAAGAAGAAGAAGAAGAAGAAGAAGAAGAAGAAGAAGAAGAAGAAGAAGAAGAAGAAGAAGAAGAAGAAGAAGAAGAAGAAGAAGAAGAAGAAGAAGAAGAAGAAGAACAAGGGAAGAGAGGAGGAAGAAGAAGAAGAAGAAGAAAAAAAAAAGATTAGTAAGCTTTGCCGATAATGGTTGCGAACGCCTTAAATCCGTACAAGGGTGTACTTTCTACTTTGGGCGCTTTGTCACGCTCACTCGCTCTCTCTCTCTCTCATTTCATTTGAAACCTTCACTACTAAATCCACTGTATGTTGTTCTCTTTCTTCAACCCTTCTACTCCCTCTTCCTTCAATTACTTTCTCACTCCTGTTTGCATCTAATTGTTTCTTTCGTTTTCTAATCTTGCTTTTTTTCGCAGATGTTTGATGAAAATGCCACAGATTTTCAATAGAGATCGAGCAGATATTCTCGCTTTTTAAAAAAGTTACAATCAAGCTCGGTTGACAACTAATGGACTATTTTCGCTCCTTGTTCTTCACGCCCTTGAGGTGTTTATTACAATACACGTTTTTAACCCACAATAAAGCTGCATTCAATATTTTCCATTGTGCGTAATTGTTGTACTGTTAACTGATCCATTGTTTCTATCCAAAGCGCTGTTGAAGTGAAGAAAATTACAGTCAAGTATTGACGAATGGCTATGGCGTTTGGTGACTTACTAATTTTTCGACCTTTCATTTCACATTGGCCATTTCCAATGCGTCATACTGCTGGTGTTTATTACAATTGAGGTTAGGACACAAAATATTATTTTACTGATGGGACATAAATCACTTATAATATCCCTTCTAAAGACAACAGAATTTAAATTATCCAATAATAACAATATTATTGTGACTGTTATTGATTGTAATTGAAACTTGTTTCAAAAGAACTCTTCCGATTGAACATATCCCATAAATCAACATTATAATCTATTACGTATTTTTGTTTTAGGAGGTGATTTATTTGGTCATACAGACCATAATAATTTATATTATTCGCATTTTAATGTGTTCTCCAAAACCACATTTTCAGAATTTTTGGAAAAAATGTCACGTTTTTTTAAATAACTTTTCAAGTTCAGGTTCTACTTTCTTCTAATTAATTTAAGTCTTTTAATGATCTTGGGATTTTAATTAACGTAGACGTAATTTAAAATTCACGGTATTGGCCCAAGAGAATATCATTCTACAATGGAATTCTATCCTTTCAACAATCTCATTGTACTCTATTGATATTTTAAAAAAAGAAATCAAAATGTCTTAGGGTTTTCAATGATAGAATCTTTGTAACAACAAATTAAATGTGAATAAACAGCAATTGATTCGAAACTCAATCGAATTGATCTTTCTTTAAGACTATGAATGATTTATGAAATCTACAGAGATATTATTTTAATAAGAATCAAGTGTCATTTAGTAGCAATCGGTGCAGAATTTGCTGCTTGAGGACAGTAATAGGTCCTTTCGATATTGAAGTTAATGATATTTTGGTGATGGAAAATGCATATCTCATGAAAAATAATCGGTGTCAACATAAAACTCAGCTACTGTAGTACATTGCAGCTATTTACCAATATCACCAATGTGTACCAAGTGCACCAATTTACTGATATCAAATTCTTGGCCAATTCTCTAAAATTGAATTCCTGGTAAATTCACTAAAATTCAATTCCTAGTAAATTCACTAAAATTCAATTCTTTGCAACTTCACTTAAATTGAATTCTTGGCAAATTCACTAGACTGAATTCTTGACAAATTCACTCTGCTTCTTTATTATCCTACAAGCTGGTGGAATGTCAGCCAGGCGCGTCAATTTCATCCATTCATACGGCTAAATGTTTAATTTCAAATTAATTTCTATTCAGTCTTTGTTGAGTTGATCCGTGGGCTGGAACTGACGATGTGAAAGGGCGATGCCTTTGAAAGGAATGCCATCTAAATTACATTTCTCAGTGGATAGCTTGCTTCAGTTTCAACGTATAATGAATAACTTTGCTCAGAAGCAGTCGACTCTGCAAACTTCTCTTAGCCCTGGCAGATTATTATTATCATTGAAATTGTTAGCTTTTCTTCGAACCATTTTAAGAGTCTGCTCCATTCGTACCCTTTTCAAAGGTAATTCTCGTCAACTTATAGTAATTTGATTCTCATTGTTAGTAAAGGACCGTTGCATACAAATTACTGCTGCGATAATACGTTTTTCAAATGAATTAATAATGTTCTTGAAAATAATTCTTGTCATCCCAAAACTTGTTCAACTATGGCTTGCACAAGATCCATGAAAGATGTTTATTGAAACTTAAAGGTCCAAACCCACTACACCGTATCATACTTGGAACCGTTATAGGAACGGCGCATGCACGAAAGTATTGTTCACGTCTATTACTGTCTGACAATGCTCACTACACCGGTCCGTCACTGGACCGGCAGTGGGCATTGGCAGTAATATTACGTGCCGATAACGTTACTAGAACGATCCTAGTACAGAGCGTGCCATCCAAATTGGCCTCTCACTGGAGCATGCGCGTTGATCGCTTTCTCCCACTACAGTGCCTACTGACTCGCGGTACAGTAAATTTCAATAGTTCATTCAGCTGGCAAACTCAGCTTTATAAAAAATTCATATTTGCTCCGGTTACCCAGCAGCTGTAGTATGATGTTATTTGCTTCACTGATGTTATTTTTCAATGATAATTTTGGAGGTGACTGTACTAACCTTAGCGGCTGGAGGGGAAGCGTGGTGGGAGAGATTATCCATCTCTCTCGCACACCCTCCCCTAGACGCCAATTTGGATGGCACGCTCTGTATGATACGGTGTAGTGGGTTTAGACCTTAAGGAAAAAAATGTTATCCATAAATGTATGTGTATTATACTTTACATTAAATATATTAATCAATTACTAATAAATTTTAATGATGTATTTTTGTATCAGTATATACTGATTACAGGAGTATGAATTTTAAAAGTTGTAAAAAACTCACAAATTATTAATATATTTTATTAATGTTGGATACGTATATGAGAACATCTGTGAGATTTTTTATTTGTGATTCCAATGAAATAATGATACTCACATCTTAAGTAAGTATACTTGTTTGAAGAAAATACCTCAACGAATCGAATTTTTATTTAAATGTCTGTTCATTTTGTTTCATTTTATGTGAATATACGTGATAATAATTAAAACTCGGATGTTAATTTTCAATATGATATCATGCCATAATGGAAAAACAATAATAGAAAATAAGAATGATAAATTGTTGTCAGTCTTTGAGAAAATATCTGACTATATGGAGTGATTAATTACTGTCAAAAAAAGAACAATCAAACCTTTCGTTTTATTTATTTATTGGAATGCTTCAATGTACACTGATTTCCAATCAAAAAAGTGTCAATTAACTCTTCGAGTCTCGGTCATCTGACTTCAATTATTATTTCTGTTTCAGGAGATCGTGTTCCCTTAATTGTTATTAAAAGGAAACGAATTGACCTTTAAACGGGAGCACACATACACCAGTCATTCTCCATGAGCCAAAAGCACTACAGCAGAATTCATTTTGATCCATCAGAATATTCTGTTATGTTTCGTATATTGACACAATTCTCACTCATATCGTGTGTATTCAAGTTCTATTTGATTTGAGTAATATTAGTATGCTTATTCGTTATTGAGGAATATTAACAGAAAAACAAAGCTGCAACGTTTGAAAATCAATAATTTTTAGGATTGATTACATAAAATTGCTTGGTATTGAAAAAGTCAAACATAAAAGTAACAGCACAAAATAGGAATGGATAGTTCCTCTATTAGTATTGCTAGTTTCTCTATGGTAACAGTTACTTTCGCTACTGCACTGCGTCAATTTCTGCTGAAACTTATTAAGAAAAATAGGAGAATCAAACAGGGTGATCAATACAAAAAGGAAAAATTTTAAAAATGAATTGGACGAGTTATCTGCGACTCAATTTTGCTTGCTATCACAAAATCCCAACTATTTTCAAACTAGCTTTCTTCTAAGCCTTATACTATCTCAATGTAATTTTGAATTTTTCTCTCTGATATATTAATAACAAAACAAAATATTGTAAAATGGAAACTCATAATATTTATAATTTTGTGAACCAGGACATCCCTAGGACAGACAAAACTGCGTCTGTATTGTACCACAGAGAACAGATTAGTAACTTATTAAGAGTATAGCTTCTCTATGACAGTACATTCTTCTTCTTCTTCTTCTTCTTCTTCTTCTTCTTCTTCTTCTTCTTCTTCTTCTTCTTCTTCTTCTTCTTCTTCTTCTTCTTCTTCCTTCTTCTTCTCCTCCTCCTCCTCCTCCTTTCTTCCTCCTCCTTCTCCTAGGCTACTCCTCCTGCTCTTCCTCCTCCTCCTCCCTCCTCCTCCTCTATCTCCTCCTCTTCCTCCTCCTCCTCCTTCTCCTTCCCCTACTCCTTTTATGACACTGTAATATGTCATTAGATTAAGTTTTTTTTTCATTTTATTTCCTTTATGGCAATAATACTAACGCCTCCTTTCAACACCGTAGTCTAGCATTCCAATCATGTCCAGATTGATGGGCTCAGTGAATTTTCAGAATCTATAACAAGTTTTACAACTGATTTTGATGTGGCACTTCATTTGTGTTCAATTCATTTTATTCCCTTTATGGCAATGAATTTAACACGAATGAAGTGCCACATCAAAATCAGTTGTAAAACTTGTTATAGATTCTGAAAATTCACTGAGCCCATCAATCTGGACATGATTGGAATGCTAGACTACGGTGTTGAAAGGAGGCGTTAGTTTGAGGCACGCTGCCACGGTCATTAGGCGAAAGAATGCCACGCTGTGCGAGTGGAAAACAGGCCTAGATTGGAATATTGGTTTCACCTCGGCTTTGGAGGAGGATCAGATCAGTGTTTATCCAGGAGGAAAAAGAGAGAGCGGCTTTGTTGCTAGCACTGGAGACATCAGAGCGCACTCTTTGCTGCCGCCCTTTGTACAGGCGACAACAAAGCTGCGGCGGCGGCATTTCGGAACATTCGACTGTGTGTGAAACTGGAACCTCGGTGTGCTAATCTTCTCCCTTCCCCACCCCTCCATTAAAAAGAATTCCCACTAATGGAGTAGGAGACACCCGCCAATAATGGCAAGTCTACCAACCGAAAAATAATTTGCAGCCTAGTGTTGTTCTCGTTGTTCACTCAACAATCTCATTACGCGCGCGACAAAGTGCACATTCTAAAAAATCTTAACCTTTCAGGGTCGGCTTGCCGAAAACGAGATAACGTGCCCTGAGAGGTGCCGATGTCTCTTGTCAATATCCACTAGAACGTAACAGAGCCTTGAAATTACCGATACATTATGTTCAGGAATTCTCTTCTCGCCTTCTACTTTTCAGAATCTATTCTCTTCTAGTCTGACACTCAACACTTGTCACTTGTTATCCGATTGTCGGGTGGGTTTAGAGGGAGGGGATAATGAAGTTTAGAATGGATTATGCAACAAATGTGATAGTCGGAGAGACGTGTATGGGAACAGTGGAGAGAGCAAAGATGGAAAATGAAGGAGAGCGAATTCAATGTCCTTAATAGAGAGAGATTTCTCAGTACAGTATTTCCCAGTGAAGCGATACTTCTTAGTACAGTATTGTAAATGTGATAACTAAATCATACTACATTTTCATTTATAATGTGCTAATGTGCTCAGTATAGTAACAACTACAGAGTCCGTATAACCACATTGAATGCCACATTAATTTTTTGATTGATCAGCTCGGACATTCCACCATACTTGTGCCAATTCCTACAAGATTTGAATTTTAATGATACGCATATCTTATGCTATATTAAGTGATTTACTTCCCCTGGAAGCTTTAGTCTCTGGAAGCTAGAGTATCTAGGAATATCACAGAATTGTTAATCAAATTGAATTTAACTACTGTAAGATGACGCCATTGTACAGAGCTTAATACCTAGTAATTCACTGTACTGGTTCCATAACAATACGTCATTTCACAAAGATTGAATTAAATTTTTGTGCAACCGGCCGTACAAGTTGTCACAACTATAGAACTATAATAAATAATACAGTATATGGAATTTCACTATGGTTATAACATACTGCATTTCTAATGAAAAAAATGTGAGAGTGATATCCTTGAGTCACTATTAAGCTTCGGACGCACTGGCACGGACGACCGCTACGCCACGGATGAAAATACGTGAGCAGCTGATAAAATGATTAATAAAATGATAAACGTCGCCGTCCGCATTAGTGTAGCCACCCTTTGGACGAAGCTATGTTAATCAAACGGAGAGATACATTTTGGGGTAGGCTGGACGTTGCTTGCATCCGTAACGTAGTGATCGTCCGCGCCAGTGCGTTCGAAGCTTTACTACGCTTATTATTATTCAAAACTACTACCATACACAGAAAGTTTTCAACTTGAGCACATCGATTTATTGATCTTATTGATATCGAATTAGAACAATGCAATTCCTTGACAAAAAAATTAGGTTTTTTAACAGCTCAGAAAAGACCTCACGTGACTGTTAGAAAACGGTGGGGCTGCACGCACTTGAGTGTGTGTGAGAGTGGTCCATTCATCTGAATGAAAGGAATATCAAAAAGACAAACACACTCCTAAACCCGATTAAAAACTAAGGACAATGGAAACTCCCTCCCCCTCTGCTTGACCATTCACTAAAAATAAATGACGTAATTAAATTACACGGCGATGGTTTGCCTGCTTGCTGAAAGTGATAGGCTAGCTACTGGGCCTCTCACGACAAGAGGATTTTGTCCGAATCCTCTTACTATTCTTTCCTTGTTTGCATTTGAGATTTTATTATTTTTCACAATGCCACCGCTGCTGAATCTTTGCTGCTCTTTTTTCATCACCCCATCCATCATGAAGGTTGAGAGAGGATTGGGGAGCCAAACCACTTGCTCGTCGTAATTTTTCTACCCTTTTTCTCAATATCATCATAATCTCTCCCTTCCTTCTCCTATTCAGCATTTTCCATTCATTTTTATATCATTTTTCCATTCTTCATTCTTTTTCACTCTTCTCTTTCTCTTCGTATTCATCCTTGAACCAATAAAGAATTTTATCAATCAACAAAAAATCAATCTACCAAAAACATCTTGCAATCCATCAATTATGATCGCTTCGTTCCCATCAAGCTCCATTTCAAATTCTCTTTTTTCATTTACTCTTCCTCATTGTTGCTTCTTCTTAGCTTTCTCCTTTAATTTTCAAACACAATTTTGTACTGGTTTAAGTACTACTCCCTTTCCCCGCAGGGGGGCAGAATTTATTCTGTCCGGGGTGTGGCAATCCTCCGGGTTCCTGATGCAAGTGGTAGATGTAGGCTGGTTGGCAACTAACACCGTTGCGTACCAGCTTAAGTAGGGTGTTCAAGTAGGAACACCTGAAGCATCAACTGCGCAAGCCAAGCCAACATATGGTGGAACAGCATACGCCGACGGCTGCATGGCCAGGGGAGTGCCTGACATGAGTATGCGAACTCTGGATACCAGGCGACCTCCAGTTTCAAGAAGCCTTCCCTGGGTGAACGCGGAGCTCTGCCCAGGGTGACTGAATAAGTCTCCAGCTACTCGTGGGAACAGGTTTCAGAGTTATTGCTGACTCAAACCTGCCGGGAAACGGTACATGCAGAGGAAGGCACTACAACTGAAGATTCCGCAATGGAATCTGAGGAGTGTGCAGACCCATCCCTGATAGAAGTTAAACAGCTTCGGAAGGGTGGGTCCATAGCTGAAATCAGCAGCACATTTGCTGCTGGAATGTCCAGCACTCTTGCAAATGAGGAGTAGACTTCTTGAAAGGCAACCCTTCTACCAGAGGAGGCAAGAGAACTGGACTTCAAGGCCCTGAGTAAATTCTGCTCTGGCCTTGTATTATGGAACATGGCATAAGCCAAAGAGGGGATGCCACAAAAGATCGAATAGCGGTCGCGGTGGCTAAGGGTTACAAAGCCCAACCCAATTAAAAAAAAAAAAAAAAAAAAGTACTACTCCCTTCCTTCTCTTCTATATTTAAAGAGATAAGACTGTGAGAGAAGCTTAATTGATAATTTCATTTAAAATCAATCACTGCAATAATAGTCTTGCACACATTTTCCTCTCTTAAATAGAAATATCAGGGTACCGAGCTCTGCTCGGGGGTAGGCCTACAAAGGCACAGGAATGGAAATTATAAAGGGAAAAATAAATGAAATTAAACAATTTTTCAAAGTACAGCCATCAGTCTTATGCACTGAATCATCATTACACTATAAAAAAATTAATCTTAGCTTTCGAAATATTATGAATAATCGAGTTTGAATGCATATCATTTGAAAAATCGCACTTGTGGTAAAATTAATAAAAATAATAATTATGGGTTGATAACTATTTTTAGCTCAGCTGTTTTGATGAACTCTTGACGATTTTTCACAAATAAATAAAAACAGATCACATGGCTAACTTCATGCCTCAAATTTAAAAATAACAATAAAATATGGAATATTTTCAAAATTTTCAATTCCTTTTAATTTTCTATAGATAAATTAAAATCAGAAATATTATTTGAAAAATCGCACTTGTGGTAAAGTTTTGCTTCGTAGAAATAATAATATGGGTTGATAACTTTTTTTAGGTCAGCTGTTTTGATGAACTCTTGATGATTTTTCTCAAATAAATAAAAACAGATCACATGGCTAACTTCATGCCTCAAATTTAAAAATGACAATACAGTACAATATATAGAATATTTTCAAATTTCAAATTCCTTTTAATTTTCTAAAGAAAAATTAAAATCAGAAAAAAAGGAGAATAGGAGCAGCTTATGTGTTTCGATATTTTTCTCAATTCTAGTAATGGAACCGCTGGTTTTACCAACAACATCAAGAACCGACGTATATAAAATTGTTTCTTCCTGTCAGCTGATTCTCTGTCACTGTCTCAGCAGCTGGAATAATAATCTTGTCTCACTCACACACTCACTCGCTCTCACTCTTTCTCATTATTTACAGCCGATAGAAATTTCTTTCTTCTGTCAGCTGATTCTTAAAGGATCAATTTCTCCTTTTTTAGGTCCTTTAGCGAGTTATCCCAGGGATGAGACCCGGCGCAAACTAATTTTTGTATCACAAACCTCCTATATTCCAAATTTCGTCAAAATCGTTAGAGCTGTTTTCGAGATCCGTTGGACATACATACATAAATACATAAATACATAAATAAATACATACATACATAAATATAAACATACAGAAATTGCTCGCTTAATATAATAGGATTAGACTTTCATCCTCCCGCTCATATTCAGAGTGAGCTTCTTGGGAGATAGGTGATTTATATATAAAATAATCATAAATTGGCATGGAATAATATGAATCACACCCACACACAATATTTTTTATAAGTATTGTTTCCATCCTATCAATCCAAGCTTATTTTCCCTGTAATACTCAGCATGAGTTCTGAGCTTCGCTTGAAAGAGATTTCAAGTGCTTGAAAAATCAAATCTAAAAAGGATTTACTTCTCACGATATTGACAGAGCTCCACAAAATATTCTTCACGATACGCTTCAATCTATATTATGATCCAAAATATGACGTATTCGTGAACGAGTAGAGAAGAGATTACTGCATTTATCGAGGGTGGAATTCAGATCCAACCTTTAACCAGGCATATTTTTAAACTTTTTTTCTTCGTCAGCGTTTTAGAGCGTTTAGATCGAAAACATTGATTCAAATTTGAAGGAAGTGAAAGAAACAATCTCTTTGTCTTTCAAGAGAAGAATAGTCTCATTTTCTTCATTCTGTTCTTGATTGATCCAAGTCATACAGCTAGCTGTCACTACATAAAACTAACAATTCACTGTATTTGATATTTACTTTCGTTATTAGAGGATGTCTTTACAATCTGGACACCAAGGAAGTGAACTTCAAAAACTTCACCTTGGATCCACTAATTTATTTTCATACATCATAAAATATTTAACGTTTGTATTAAAAATAAAATTGTTTATTGTTTGTATGTTTAGTTTTTTTTGTACGGTAATTCCGCTTCAGGTGGGATCGGTATGCTTAAACACTATTTTAGTTTGAACGACTATTTTTCACTGGTGGATATTGATTTGATGATAGGTGATGAAATAATCTGTGTGCTATTCACACTCTTCATAACCAATTTATACGCAATCCACCAACTACCAACAACCACTTAGCCGCTAATCAATAAAGAGACTATTATTGACGCTGCACCTGAACTGTAATCTAATCAGTTCTAGGTCTCTTCTCTTCTCAAACCCTCTAAAGCTGAACTTTACTTTATTAAGGTGGTATGTGAGCGATGATCACTCCTTTGCAAGTTTCATGAGAGTCTTGAGGGTTAAACCACGGCACCTAGATTATCGCTTTTAATATAATATTATTGTGTGCTAAACCACACGCTTCTGAGATGGCTGAAATTACTGAATTAATATTTTTGATGATTTGCCCTTGTAAAAATAATTGTTCCAGGTTGTTATCCATTGAAAGCGGATAATCGAATCTCTATGGAAATGGTACTCTAGGGATAAATTAATCTAGAATATTGAAAAAACTCCATTTACTCATTGTGTAAAATTTCTTTTCCTGTAGATTAATATTTTATCTATCTCCTATTACTTTTTCAAGCAAATCCTCCTTATGATTCAATATCCTTATTGGTTTTGATAGTTGTATAATTTTTTCTTTTCTCATTATAGGCCCACCTATTCCATCTTTTGTAATAATTTTTTATTCTCTCTGCAAATCATTTCTATGTAAATCTGCTTGCAGTATAGTTTTATAGTAACTCAATACTGTATTGTTTTACAGCGTTGGATTGAAAAGTCACCTGCTTAAAAATTTACAGCTTTCGCAGAACCTTACCGTTTGATTAATTCTAAAGATAATTGAATTATAATTGTTTCATTCGTTCGTTATTCATGAATTTGGAAAATTTTTATAAAAATTGGTTCTCACGTCCTGTAGTTTATACATAACAGAAAAAAAACATTCTATTGAAAACGTAGACTATTCTGCGCTTTCTAGTTTTAGTTTATAGGCAGCTATTTTGGTTTTTGTGCTGTGAAATGTAAAGCGTTTATTGAAAATAAATGGAGATACTAGATTTAAGAACCCTACTAGAACTCTAGAAAACCTGGAATCGATCCTGAAGATTCAAAATTGTTTTATCTGAACAATCTGAATCAGGGCTGACGTCTGGTTTGGTATCGCTTGTTATCGATATCGATAGGATGGTTGAGCACCAAGCAGTCATATCGATGACAACTAAATACAAGAAAATCACAGCGAAAGAAACGATAATTATGTCATAGAATAGCGTGAGAACAATGGGTATTTTCCACCTGATTTGACGACCAGATTCATTTCTATCGATCCGATTTTTCAAGATTGTTTCCACGTGCTTCATCACTATACTTGTTTTAACCACGATGATTGACGAACAAATGGTTTGGTATAATAATAGGCATATCGATATCGATAGGATGGTTTAGCACCAAGCAGATTCTTGTTCATTACATGTGGAAAATCACTAGTAGACCGGAAACGATAGTTATGTCATAATGATTGTGAGAACAATGGGTATTTGATCCAGGCCTGATTTCACCACCAGATTCATTCCTATGGATCGGAAGATACTATTTTGGCCCTTGAAGGATAGTGTGAGTTTATTTACTAGCAATACTCGATTTTAACCACGATGATTTAGCACACAACTGGATATAATAATAGGCATATTAATAGTCCTGGCTTTAGATTAGATTCTTTTCATTCTCACCCTTGATTAATATTGTATAAAATAAAACCGGCAACATTATGAAAGTGGTGAATATATTTTTAATGATTGTCAACTTTCCTGTTTTATTGTTATATCGTAATTCATGGAAATTGTGTGTAATGGATAAATTCATTTGTGTGTTATGGGAAACAATGAAGATAAGCTTTTATAAAATAACGAAGGTCTGGCCATCGTCAGTTCTTGCTCTATATCATTAGTCATTATTATCAAAAGTTTTTAAGTTATTCAACCTAAATTTATTGTTCAGAGAATCTGTTGTTATTTGAAGAAGTGATAAATGGTAAGGCTTTCTGCTCGATTTTTACGATCAAGACGTGATGGATTTTAAAAGATTTAAAATGATTATAATAGAACATTTTCTATTTATTCATCCTCTATCTCAATCAGCTAATAATTTCTGAGGAGGAAATTGAAAGAATGTATCTGGTTATGGTGTGATTATTTGTTATAAATTTGTTTATATTCTTAAGTATTTTTTTGGAGGATATAGATTGTAGGTTTTAATATTATAGTGTTCTCCATTCATTTTGTCTATATCGTAATATCATAGCGTGTTGTCTAGCATTGTTTTGTTCAGTGGAAGGTACAATGTGTTATATTTATTTTTTATGAACCTTTTTTTGAGTGTTATTGGGAAACAATGAAGTGATTCCATTTCTTTTTCTTTTTTCAACGAAGTTGGATTCAGTTGTAAATATTTTAGAATGATAGATTAGAATTCTTTATCAAATTTCTTAGTTTATTAGTTAATTTCATATTGTGAGTTGATTCATTGTTAGTTTTATTTTGTGAAATTTATAAATTGTGCTCCATATGACAGCTTTGAGCTTGCATATGATATTATTTTCGGTCCGTAATTTATTTTGATTATGTGAATGTAATGTATGAATTTCTACTTTGAGAATAAATCTTTATTTATTTATTTATTTATTTATTTATCAATTTACAATCTCTGTAGTAGCTAGTATTCTACAATGCTTGATTTCGCATGTACTTTCCATACAACTTTTTCACAGATTTACTAGACAGATACAATCCTGATAGACAATTTCTGGATTAGTTGATGGATCATCAACGTACAATATTAATTTATAGTAACATAGTTTGAGAAGAGCTACACGTGGGCTGGAGAGTACTTCCACCAATCAGACGTTTGCTGAGTAATAAAGATATTGTTAAAGCTAATAAACTGATAAAGTTGTACGTGAATTCGATACTGTTGTGAGCTTATCAATTTTTTGATGAGTTAATAATCTATATTTATTGAAAACAAAGCTTGCTACTGTGTATATTGTATTCAGTTTTTAATACAACTAGAAAGCCTTTGTCAACATCACCTGGCATATCATAAAACTCTAATAGATTGATAAGCTTTATTAATCAATTAAATTCGCTAGTAGCTATTATCGGCACTCGAAGTCAATCAATTTGTAGCCATCAATGTTGATTGCTTGACAAGCTTAACTAAATCCCTTCTTTGTGATAGGGGGTACTTCACTGAGAGTGAGCGTGGTTTTGCGTGCGTTTTCCAACTTCCGTTTGTCAATGAGCCGATCACTGGTGAATTTAATTAAATGAGGCTTGGCTGTGTAATTTAGATAATGTTTGTTGGTATTCCCCTCTCCATCACTTGCTTGAAAGAGTGAGAGAGTGATTAAAGCACTTGATCGAGTATCAACACTTCAATTTCAACTTTATCGGTTTCCCTGGTTCTATAATATTATTAATTATCATCAATCAACTTTTAACATGTTGACTTTCACGAGAGGAGAATATTAAATTTATCAAAACCAATTTTAGGGAAAAGGACTTCTTTATCGTTATCTCCGGTTTTATTATATTATTATCAACCAATTTTTCACATAATGACTTCTATAAGAAGAATATTCATCTAGCTAGAGAAACAATTGAAAAATGAACCTCTTTATTAACTTTGAATACATCGAATTTTGATGAGATTGTAGAAAAGTATTTTCACTGTATTTTCACAAAGTATTCATGCTGTATTTTCACAAAGTATCTATACTGTGTTTTGACAAACAGATCGCTGGCTTCATGTTTCTAAACAATCAAGATTCACAATCCGTAAAACGCTATCATCCATTCACATGAATTACAATTAGTGAATGTAGGTCTTCAAATCTGTTCAAATTCAAGTGGATGAGAAAGTGGTTTTGATCGAGTTACAGTATATGAATTGATATAAATATTTATTACACAGATCGATGTAAATATTTGTTTTCAAGACTGCTAGAAACATCATGAGCGCAAAAATTGTAGCCCGACTATGTTGTCCCTCAACAAAAAAATAGTCCTTCAATAATTGATATTTATTTTTTATTATGTTGTATATTCATTTTTTTCTACTGATGAAATTATACTGATTTAGAGAATTTTTTTGTAGGCATCAAAATAAAACTAACATTAAAGTTAATTTTTGCTTTCATTGCATGTAGCCTAAGTTATATTTTGTTTTCTACTTGAAAGTTTCTTCAAATCAGTTCAATTTCTTTTCTATTCCAATCTTCATGATTTATACTTATAGTATAGTTTATAACCATGAATTAAGCATTTTTCGAAACCCATCTTTGATAGTTCGATAATTTCGAAGATTCACTTCTTTGAAAATTAATTATATCTTATTGAATAGCTCATCCAATTACGACTAGTCAAAGTAGTTACAAGAGACAGGAGCTTACTGTATCTAGTCACTAGATACAGTAAACTCCTGTCTCCATAGTAACTCATAGGAGAAATTCAGTCCCTTAAGCTATGAATCTTCAAGGTCCTACTGTGTTAACTCAAGAATGATCTGGAGCTGGGATCAAACTTTGATTTGTTCAAACAGCTTGTCACTATCAAGTACAAATTAATGAAGCATTATAGTTTTTCAAATTGATTTTATTTTTATTATCAACATACCTACATATTATTTACAGAATCGCACATTCTACTTACATTTATAAGTATATTACAATGACTGTACATGCGAAATATTGTTTCACATATGATTATAATGATTTTGTTCAAAATTGGTACATTAGTTCGTAGTTTGTAATAGACAGGTAGTTGTCACAAAAGTTTCACTACTCTAATTATAATTCTAATTTACAATATAATCACTACCAACAATTGTAATCACAGTTATCACTCTGTGAATCCAGTAAATTGATACATAGTAGATCGCTTGGAGAGGAAAACAGGGCACTTCAATAATCAAACAATACTTCCTCAGTGACACTTTTTATGCTAATCTTAATCTAAGAGATCGAATCCTATTTATTACTGTACAAGGTCTATTGGAGAACTGACATTCATGTACCTGTTCAGTTACTTCGGGTTCAAAATGTTTTTAAATCTTTGGTCTAGCCTATACATAACCTACAGTTTGCAAATTCTTTACTAATTTCAAGTTTTTTGGAACTCATCGAGACTAATTGTTCCAGTATACTGTAATAGTTGTTGTTTTTATCAAGAGTGATTTCAGAAGTACATTGTTCGGTGACAATATTGTCTACAATATATTATGAGCCTTGCTCGGTGATGAGCCTAGTTTTCAAATCTTCATATTGAAATTTATTTGTTTATTTGTTTCTTTGAAATTTATTTGTTTATATGGATCAATAACAAAAGTTGAGGATGAATAAAGGCTCTATTTATTAATTATTTTTTCTGAGCGTTTTATGTAAGAAGTTTGAATACCAAAACAACCAGCTGTTATGTTCACTATGTGGTCAATGGATCGATTTACTGATGAATCAGCATGAATGAATGAGTGAATTTGAACAACAATAGTTGTGGGCAGACCGCCCAGCTAGCCTACAATAAGACAATTTTACACTCCGCTAATTTCGAAAGAAGCGTAAACTGCAGCAAAAGTGAGAAAAGACAGGAAATACGCGATCAATTTCATTCATTCATCCAGTCGCCCATTCATGCTGGAAAAATACTACAAGGGCAACGTAGTAAGAGGTCTGAAAAACATGATACGTATACTACGTTCATTCATAACTTTCCACAGGAGACGATTCTATAGGCCTACCAATTCTGCATTCACACTTCGTTAAGTTTACATCTTTCACTTTCTGCCAACTTCAGACTTTAGAGGTGAACTTTCGCTTCAGTTGGAATAGTGCAGTCAATTAGGTGATTATTACGCATTTGAAGGAAGCATAACAGCTGACAACGGGCACAGAGCTCCTCTGGGACGTATTTTTAGTTAATAGCTCATTAAAATTTGTTATTCTTTGAATGCTAGCTCAGCGGAGGAAATTTGGGATAAAAGATTTACACGAGAAAGAATGGATTAGGGGAAAGCTTCAAGTAGGCTTTTCCCCAACAACAAAAGAGTTTAAATTACTGCATGAAAAGAGAAACAGACAATAGGTTGCTATTTTTGAGTGAGGTTGTCAATTAGATGGATGAGCTTTGAAATACTTTTGATTACGCGTTTGGAGGATTGAGAAAAATGAGGCGAAGCAAGTAGCTAGGGGAGTCAAGTAGAATTCTCTTAAATTTTATTTCAGTCTGAATTACGTTGAAGGCTGTTCTTATATCAAGAAAATTAAGAGTAGAAATAAGAATAGAGTTGAGGTCCAAAAATAGGGCTTTTACTCAGAAAAATTAAGCCCGAGTTTTCTACTTGTATTGTTAATGCATAAGCAAGGCGTAAGGTGAATTATTCTTTTTTTATTAATAAACGAGAATTAAATTTGAATTGTATAAAGGGGTTTCTCTGCTTTCAACTAGAACTGCAAATTGAATATTTTTTGACTTGTTTGTCTTTTCCTCTTTAGAAATCGCTCTGTTGTTATGAAATGGAAGACTATTGCATGTACGGTAGTAAGAGTATTCTTATGATTGATACTTTCAAATAGGATATTACAATATTACGGATCTGAAATTGGAATTAATTGAAATTTGGAAAATTTCATACATGTTTCAATAATACATGGATTTGACAAAAATAAATACACAATAATTTTCAAACAATTTTGGTGTTGTGCAATGTGCAATCAATCATCAGTCAATTCGATTTCAAGTAGTGTGGAAGCCAAAATTGGTTCAATAATTTTTTTGCAGTGTTCAGACGCTTTAAGCTAGTTTTTTTCTGGAATCGGAGGAGTTTTTACTTTTCGTATTATAATAATTTAATAAGGTCAACCAAGGCTGACAGTAGGATCGAATCATTTTTAATGATCAGAATAATTAATATTTTTCTCAGAATTTCCAAGTTTTTGTATAATAGATTATACAAAACACTTCAAAAGATTAAAAAAGAAACAAAAATTGTTTTATTTGCCCAGTGTGACAAATGTGGATAAATGACAATAAATCATTAATCACGTATGTAACTCCTATAATAGATCTTGGAAAATTTACGACTAATTCATTATAACTGACCCTGAATAATTGTGTTGAATGATATTATTATTTTATGAAGATTACAATAAAAATATGGTACATATAACACATAGTTTAGTAAGAGGCTGAATTTTATAAATTTAGTACTATGACATACATGATTAAATTTTCAAATAAAAAGTTGTCAAAAACAAGTCATTAATATATTGAGATACCAATGTTTTTTTGTTACATCATCATCAATCTCTAGTGAGCTTAATTATAAATAATGAGCAGCAGAATAATAAATACTATGAAGTGAGTAATACAATTCGTAATCTATCAGAGTGGATGAATGCTATTGGCCAAGACAAGCCACTCTCATGGTTGTTGCTGTGAGACCGCCCAATATGGGAGTGGCTTGTCGTGGCCAATAGCAGGCGTTGACCTTGATAGATCGCTACAAATCGTATAGTTTGCTCCGTAATATATTTTCTGCTGCTCATAATTTTGTTTAATTTCACCAGACACTGATAATAGTGTAACAACTGAAATCGGTATCACAATATAATTTAATATAGGAAATATAGGAACTGATAAATTTGTGGTTCTCAAAACTTGAAGTATTCCATTTGAAATAAATAACTACCACAATATCACATTCACTACTACGCAAAATGATTAAACTGTTTTGAAACTGTATACGCCTAAAGGTCATTTCAAATCGCAAAATTAAAATTTTTTCATGGGTTATAGTATAGTTCATGTATAGTATAGTTCAGTTATAGTTCATGGTTCCAGTTTCAAATCAATTTTAAGCAATTATTTAAATTAAAGTTTTCTTCATCTTCAGATCTTCACTTGTCCTCAGTTACACATGCATGAATATCGTTTATAAAAGTATCGTACTGTTTCTTAGAAGCACAAGGGCAGTTTAACACTGTTCAATTCTCTTTTGAAGAGATCGTACTGATGAAATCAGTTTTACTGGGTCATCCTTGTTATACAAGGATGTGTCGATTTCACTTCACCCTTATTATAAAATTATCCTCGTTTTTCTATTCATAAAGTCAATAAGGAGCTTCAAATGTTGTTCAATATTTCAAAATTTTATTGAAACTAAACTTATCTAATCTTTGACAAAGCTTCAAGAGTCGGTACTGACAATACTCTTTAATAAGTATCATATAAAACTGTATTAATTTAGTATGATCAGTATTGTTTTAATCCCTTCGTCTCTCAATTTGATGGATTCAATGTTTTCAAAGGTTTTGGATCTTAAAAATTTGTGTGATATTTTATTTCGGTGTAAAATTCGATACCTTGGAGAAATTTAGTACATCACCAAGTTTTTGCCTATTTGTATCAATTGGAAAAGATATTTGAGAAAAATCCTATTGTACCTTGCCGTGAAAGTATATTGTAGGTACATTGTTAAATAAATTTGAAAATAAACATTATTCAAAAAATATATTAGACAAGATTTCAAACTTTAAATTTATTCCATTGCAATGGAAATTTTGGGAATTGCATTGGAAGCTTGTTCACACGCTTTTAAAAAAGGGCGAGTGCTTGCTTTTAGTCTTGTAAAATATTGAACAAGATTTGGATCACTCCTGCTTCTCGGGATGGGGAATATTATCGTGTACACATTTCTCTACAAAGGGCTAATTCGTTGTTACTAGATGAATCGCGATATCACGGTATAACACACTCGTGTTTATAATACAACAATAAGTTTTGCAAAATAAACTTTTCGTACACTTCAAGGTTCGGTAAGGGCGCGCGCCTGAGTACCGGGAGGTGCAGCCGTTGTCGGGGGGGAGGGTCCTCTCGACGATGATGACCCCTGCACATTGTAGAGATGCTCCTTGGCGCGGATCCTGAGCATCGAGGAGTCGGGCGGTGAGAGAGAAGGAGGCGGAGGACTGGGAGAGTCGGGAGGCAGAGGCGAGGATCTCGGAAGTGGCACGCCTGGAGGATAAGGCGCCCCGGCGCCAAGCACGGGTAAATGTCCCCCGGCTAGCACGTATTGGGAGATGAGGTTGTGAAGGGGGGCAGCAGCTCCCTTGCCCCATAGTCCGAACATGGCGGCTGCAGGCCCAAAGGGGCCCCCAAGTGCCGCCCCCGGCCAGAACGGGTCACCGCCCAAGGGCGCCATGCCCAGTGGTCCGCCAGCTACACCCAACTCGGCCGCAAAACCTGTGCAACAAAAATATTATGCATGATAAGCAAATCACTGTAGTCAGAACAGTCAAAAAGAGCCAAAAATTCATAGGACAGTTTAATGGAGGTTCTGTCATGTAAGTAGGGTGGGAATGATCTCGGGAATCTTGAGATTTAAGTTGGTTTATCACCCCTTGGTCTATCTCCCCATAAATAAACCAGCATAAATGTCCCGATCTTCTTGGGGAGATAAGTTCAGTATTACTTTTCCTCACTTTTCCAATTTGGCAAAAATGAATGATAACGAACATATACATCAATCTCGATTATAATATTGATGTGACTACCCCTCGGGAAGTAAGTTGAAAAAAGTATTCTATGAATCAATATCATTAAAAGCAGTTTATCATTAATTGAAACTTGTTCCATAATATCACGTGTTTTACTTGTTTGATGAGACTCACTCTTCAAGTAAAATTGGCGGCAAACTGTAACTTTGAGTAGATATTTAGCCTTCAAATATTGAACCTTGTAAAATTTACTATCAAAATATTATTTTCAAGACAGAATATTAAAATCCTGTATTCTTCCAGATCTCACCTTGAGAAGGATCAGGATGCAGATATCCAGCCGTTTCTCTACCGAGAGCTTTCTCTCGTTTCCTCCACTTTGCTCTTCTGTTTTGAAACCAAACCTGTAACAATAGAATAATCCAATTTCAACCTTCTTTACTTCAATTGAAAAATTATCATTAAGAAAAAATTATTCCAATCTTGCGTTTAAAGACTGTTTGATCTCCTTTAACAATAAAATCCATCAATATAAATAAAAATGTACTGGAATGGAATAATCTACTCGTACATAGAACCACTACACTATGATTTTCTAGGGATCACGTCTCCCCTATATTCCCTTTTTTTCATTGACTTTTGGTTCTTGCTCAACTTGATAGAATCAAGAATGATATTACATCTGAATTATTTGGATTCAATGAGTAATGGGGAACTGGCTTATTTTATTTCCCATTAGCAGTCAATTCACGAATTCCCGTTCCATTCCCATCATCATCACGCATCAATCAAAACGAGACCGTTCCTCTCCACTAGTCATCACAATTGGAAATCATAAAATGTGACAATCAGCCATAATTGGCGGTGCTCTGATTCCTTTCATGGCCAACGTGTAAATTGACTGGGTTATCGTTAACTGGGGTAATTCAAGTATCAGCAGTACAATCACTGTAATTGTAGTGAATTAGGAGAGACTGCCGCACTGCATGTGTAAATAGTCAGTAGTGATTTCAATCGCTGTCCAGCAGAAGGCAAGCAGAAAAGGGTGATGTTACTCTTGAAGGGGGGGGGGTGAGGAGCGATACGTGCGCGTGCGTGCAACTGAATTTGTGACGCCTATGAGACAAGTTCACACTCTTGTAAACCTTCTCGTTCAACATGCTTTTTACCCCTGCAACATTAATGTTGCATCGTGGAAGTGATTTCCATGAAGGAAATACTCTATCAGGAAAACCCATGATAAATTAGTCATTGAACTCAGTAATGGGGAATTGTATCATGAATTAAATTGATTCATTATATTGTCAAGCACGATGCGTAAGAAATGAATACTTGTATCATCCTTGCGTCAAGTCTGGAGAGGCACACAACTCTCTTGAATGGCATGTGGCATGCCTTTGAAGATGATGAACAAGTTTGTGGACATTGCTGTGCAAGTGTGCGTATGTTGGAAAGAGACAAAGCACTGTCAATTCAGAGAGACTAGATGCTAGTGTGTGAATTCAGGCCAAGCAAGGCCTTAACCGGGGGGAGCGGGTTAGGGGAGTCGTGAGAGAGGAGAGGGAACGCTTTTTGGAGTTGGGGGTTGTGGGGTTTTAGTAGCAGCAGTCATTAACCAGCAGCATGATGATGGGGGTCTATTTGGACATCCGATTAGCTCTCATTGTGTGGCGTCTCTATCTGCCTGACAATGGTGCCAATTGCGGCGAACAATAGTCGCCGAATGATCTCTGCACAGTGCGGCAACATTGCTTACCATCCCGCCCACCATCCTTGCGATTCAAACTCATCCTCATCTTGCCACTATAGGACGCTGAGCAGTTACAGTTAGTAGATTAATGCATTTGAAATTGGCCCCCAATTAGAGCCGCCGACTAATTCAACCTACCACTCGGATATTCGGCCAGCTATTTTTGTTCAGTTCCTACACGACTAGCAGCGAATTACGGCGAAGAAAAAGCCATTAATTATACTCAAGTAACTTTCCACCCTCAACAATTTGATAGCCCTCAACTAAATCTCGGTTAGTCTCTCGCGAGAAAATGGGAAGACTGTGGAGAAGAACATTGTAATAAAATGTAATTAGTGGCGCGTTCTTTTCTTTGAAATATTTAATGAAGAGATAATTGCGGTACTTAGGAGAGGCGCCGAGTGGCCTCTTTTGTTAGAGCCTAACGGGCCGAGAGGTTGGGTACAAGGGAACGGGAAGCTCCCCCCCCCCTTTCAGTGGCAATGATTATCAGTGGTTGAGTATTCATCTTGCCATAAATTATTTATCTCGATTATTATAAATATCACAGGATTAATATTCATCCCAACAGTGATCCATAAAATATTTTTCCCAAAGATAAATCTCCAAATTAAATAAAATGGATACATTTGATAAGCAAATTTCCAAAACAAGAGAAGTAACACAGTTCTCCCGGCGCTGGAATTCAAATTCAATACAAAAGTGAGATAGGTACTTTCCATTCGAATGTTGCACTCTTCCAAGAGTTTCCACTCTTCAAGTTGAACACAAACAGTGTATTTTGCAATATTCAAGACTTATTTTGAGATTTATATGACTGAATGGAAGCATTATCATGACAATACAGTCTCTCATGATAGCGACAAAGTTCATGAATAAAGAGCAAGAGATCTCTCGCATTCAATTAAGGTAATATGGAACGATCTTTTGGTGGATAGGGGCAACAACCCGAATCCTTCACTTCTCATTCTCCTCTCCTACTCCTTCTCTTTCTACCACCCCTATCATTCTCTCTTCCTTCTCCTCCATACTTGTTCATCTCTCTCTCTTCGTCTACATCATCCTCGTCTCGGTCTCTCCTCCTTGGAACGTAACGGAAGCTTCTTCAAGAGCCAATTATAAGCTAATATTGCCATCTCAACTGTTGCAAATCTGCTTTTGAATTTATTATTGCTGGTGAAAGTACAAAGTCATTCTGATGTACTCTTTTCCTTCTTATTTTCATTTTTCTCTCTAAAAATACTCACGCGTCCTATCAATTTCGTGATAAACGCCTAACAAAGCCTTTTTGAAGAGGAATCCCTAATTTTTAAAAGGTTTATGTACGCTTCTTTCTTTGGGTCGATGACTGATTTAGCTTTTCAGTTCATTTAAATACAGGAATAATAAATAATGAAAATTTTAGGATACTTGGGAACATTGAAGACTTATCTTCGTTATTGGTCTAAAGGACTGGGAAATTATAAAATAAGCTTAAGAAATAAGGATTCCGTGACTGACTCCTTTCCACGTGAGTATTATACAAGATATTACAATGTTTAGACATGAATGTTCCGAACGAAATCAGACAGATTTTCAACTTTCTATGTAATTGCTGTCTCCTGCTGTATAGTGAAGAGTTGTTCTATAACAATTATGAAATCTCTTCCATTATTATATAATTCTGCTTCCTGTTCCTCCTACGTAGGCCATTTCCTTTCCTTTTTCGATCATTTTCCCCAATTATCCATTTTCATGCTATTTGCTTTGTGTTATCCTCTTTTCTCAATTTCCTACCGTTGATTTCTTCCCTTCAATTCTCTCACACTCTATTCCAATTTGATTATTGTGATAATTTGCTCCACAACAGATCATTTCCGTTTGCAATTTACGTGTGTAGCACACAACCGAAGACCTCAAAGTTCGCGAACCATACCTCAGTAAACCTCACATAATTTTCCAATATCTGATTGACGTTCACATCATGCCTAGTTGGCTTTGATTCAATCTAGCCTATCCAGCTTACACTTGGATTGATATGTTGAGAAGGAGAACGAACAATCAACCCTTCGATCACACACACTCGCCAAATCGCCGCCCCTCTGACCTTCTGCACCGCTGTGACCCCCTGTGGTTGGTGGAGGAGGGGTTTCGGGGAATAAATGAATAGACTTACTTCCCTGATGCAGACACACACAGCAGGAAATAGGTTTCTCTTTAGAGCAGTAGGAAGTGGCGGTCTTGCATCGCACTCCTACGCCTGATTAAGTTTTTTAATTGACAGATCAGCGGCGCGTGGGGGGTCTCGTTACAAAAGTTTCATTGTACCCCCACCCCCTTCTCTGATACCCCGAATTTTCTGCTCAAGTGCCCCTTCTGTCAAGAGTGATCTCACCCTCGCTGCACCAAATTTGAGTGCGCCACACCACATAGTACATTAACAGCTCCGTAATCACCAGCCAATAATATGGGTGATGTCATTGTTGTAGATCGTTTTACTATTATTCTCGTATTTCGGGCTCTCACTACATGAACGACAAGATTTTTTACAACAACACAATTACGAGTGCTACGAGATCAAACTAAGTATCCCTTTGAGAGACTAATAGGTCTTTGGTTGCCATGACAAAATTGTGATGTGTTAAAAGTTTCGTGTTCTAAATTTTTATCAAAATTTAATATTTTTCGATCATCGATGAGTGTTCTGTGCTGTGTTTTAGTGTTATACATTTTTTGGACTTTATAAAATCAAAAAATGTTTTTTTAAATGCTGATGTCTGTTCTCTAAGTGAAAACAAACTTTCACCATGTTCCCTATCAAGGGATAATTGGTTATGTTGGTGAAGTGGAACAACCCTACTCGGGTCTCCCCACTATTAAAAGCCTTACGCTAAAATAAATAAAAAATAGGTCTACGAGTTGATTCTAGATGTGAGAGTACCTCAATTTTGAGGCTTGAATATTTTGAAATCACAACTGCTTTTATTATTGTTTGATGTTTGTTCTGTTGAAACCGAAATGAATCTTTTTGTAAAGTACCTATTTAGAAATCTGATAACTTCAACAGTTGAGAACCTTAATATTGTTCATGTTTTCATGGAACGTTTGAGTCGTTATGCAATATTTCATGGCTTCTATCTTCATAAGAATAATAACCGCTATCACACATCCTAGCTCAACTCGGAGTAATCTTTGAAAATATTTTCAATTATTTTCTTTCTCAGAATTTGATTCAATTAGTTGAACTAAGAATATGGTAATGAAAACGTAAATAGTATTTACGGATACTGTATTTTTAATTTATGTATTGTGTTGAATGAAATAAATATTCTATTCTAATAGGGAATGCGGCTGGAATAACCTGGAAAAACAAAGATGTAATTCGAATAAAATGCTTCTGCGAGAGCAATTAAATTGAATATAATGGGAAAAATTTCAGAGTTCAATTAAAAATTGTTGAAGACAAGGGAAAAAGGGAAAGTGAACACTTTTCAAACAGTCTGTGACTAAATGGAATAGGCATGCCGTATTGATGCAATTGCGGTTCATTATTCATGAAATCTATGGAAACGTTGATTGAACTCTATGAATATGACACACGACTCTATTGCCTGGTTGTTCGTACGTCTATTAAATAGGGAGCTTAATCACGGTTATGTAACCGGCGGTAGTTTAACCGGTACAGTTTTGTTGCACAAAGCTTCAAGAGTTAACTAATGACGGTTAAGTTTCCCGGTTAGTTAATCAAGACATTAACCGGTACACAGTCCGGCAACACTGTAATTTAATCATCAGCTGTTGCCGCCAGAGTCATCTTGTGACAAAATAAAGACGGTTTAGGTTAGCTTTCAAAGCGACTAAAAATGTAAACAAATGCGAACGCGACCCTAATTTTATCGAATTAGAAAAGAGTTTGATTATTAATTTAATTTCTGAAAATAGGTTCAATAGAGAATAAGAAAAAGAATTATTCCAACATAAAAAATAGGGAATAAGTTTACATGGAATTCGATTGCTAACGACTTCAATTCGAGTGCCTTGTCTGTCACGAAGAGAAAATTACAAAAGGAAAAAAGAAGGCAGCTGCCAATGATAAGGTGAGATAATTTTTAAATCCTAATCGATCAATTTATAATCTAGTTTTTGCTAGATGTTTTTATATGATGTTAGTTTTATGCTGCAATAATAGGTAGGCTACTATAACGGTATTGGCTGACAGCCTATGAAGAATTATGTACAGTAACGTACATAGGCCTACACATTCAAAATAATTGTAATTTCTCATCCAATGAAATAAAACAACTTCAAATTTGATCTTGTTCAATATTTGAACAAGACAAGACAAATGTCGAACGTCATTTGAAGGGATTGAAGACAGTTTGTCAATACTTACAAAGTCTTGTAAGAGATTGGATGCAAAAAATATTTGATACCGTACCTTATTACAGTATCTCATCCAATAAAACGCATTTAATTCACTTAAACTCCATCTCGTCTTTGGAAAGTCTTGAACAAAACTTGCAGCAGCAATTTGGTGGATTACAAAGATCTAAAGCTCTTTTATTTAATGAGAAATTTTATCTTATCTTACATAATAATTATGTACGGCTTTATCATAGTCACACAGAGAATTCTTATCAGTGGAACATGCTGACATAAATAGCAAATTTCGTTGTATTTAGCACCAACATTTTCATTCAACTATTTTATATATCTTTTACATATTTAAAAACTTGTAGCAATGTTATGGATCATTTGCTAGACGTTTTCTGCGTTTCTAAACATTTTCAGAAGAAGCTTCATGAATTTAGCTTGAAAAGTTTTATACTATATGCCTACCATTTATCAGAATTTGCTACAAAACTTTTAATGCTAGCACAAACTTTTGATGACTCAATAGGATGATCAATCAAACATTAATCATTAGAATTACTTTTAGTATGAATATAACAGAAATTGAAAATGTAGTGTATCAAATTCCGGAATTGAATGGATCAGACCATGGTTAGGTCTAGTCTGAATACATTCTGTATTCAGTGAACATATCAGTAAAAGTGAATATAGCCAGTTTTTATTATAAATCAATTTAATAAAAAGTGACACACATAGGGACCTATTAATTTAGAATAGTGTATTTACTTTTTCAAATTTACAGTAAGTGAGAGCCGCAAAAATTTACAATTCATTTTTTTCAGGTGGAATTGTCCAAATAGGAGGCATCTTCAAAAAGCAGTTTGATTAGGAAGGAGAATCGGAGAATGACTAATGGCCATCCCCAATTCCATCCCATGGGATCTTCACTCCAACCATGACATTGCAAACAATTATTTTTGTAATAATTTAAAATAAAAAACACAGATTTTGTCAATTCTACTCTTTAATTTTCGGTACAAGAACCATGGTTTCGTAACCACACAGGCTACATCATCAGCTTGCCTGATGATTTGTTTTTAAAAACACTGATCTGTGTTTTTCATTTTAAATTATTATGGAGCGGTTCTACAATCTCAATAGTGATTCTTTAGAATTATTTTTGTGTTACCGTAAAATAATGCGCAGCTTGAGATATAATTTGCAGGTTTCAATTTTCTTATTGTTTCACCTATAATTGTGGGCTATTAAATTCATACTTATCAAAAACTTTATACTTGAAACAGATCAGCGACTAGTTTTCTGAAAATACTGTATGCAGCATGGTTTCTAACACAACGAACTTAAATTGTAATTTCATAAATTCTCCTGGAAAAACTTATGTAACTGAGCTCTCTTTATTCTTACACTTGAATGACTATCGACTGCCTGAAAAGTAATTATCTCTCATCATCACCCCTCTCATTACCAATGCACAAATCTTGACCTCTTGTAGGCATCACCCTCAAAAAAAAATTTGTTTTGAAATTTCTGAGAATATTATTCATTGTAATGATTATGTAGTAGAATTAAATAAAAATAGTAGAATTATGCTCTTGTATCAGTCAAATATGCATTCAATCATTTACAAATTAGAGAACATCAGTCTTTTGTGCAAATTGTTTTTGTCTGAATATTTATCGGCTTTGTTGCACAACTTCATTATTTGTACATATTCTTCATACTGAATTGACTACTCATTTTATTATTATTCCAGAACAAGATAAATTAGTATTGAAAAAGAATAATAAAAATATTGAAGTATCAATAAGAAAATGCAACTGTAGCTCTTTGTATATCAATAGGCTATAGTGTTAGGTACTACAGTTTCCTCATAAATAATTGCTGTGCATAAATATTAAACAAGAATGTGTTTTTCAAAAAAAATCTATTTATTTCACCCAAAATTATTTTTACAATTTTCCTGTTGCAAAAAATTGCAGTGTAACGGATAATAATTTATTCATTGGAAACTATGATAAGTCTGTTGGTTCCATTGTTGTAATTGTTTTTTCTTCATTTCTTCCATTGTAATCTTCTTTCCAAGTTCGCTATTCTCTGTTCATATAACTTATATTATTTCAAATAGGTACTATATGAAATATACGAGTACTGTATAATGTACCTATATAATAAAATAAACTCCACATTTGATGAATCCATTTCCTGCCAGTAGAAGAAATGAGACTTGATATCAAATTAATAAATTCATCATAGGCCTACATTATTATTAATAGACTTATTTATCAACTTCTTCATGAGACTACATAATATTTAAAAGTGAAATTGCTCTGATCAATTCATTATAAGTTGAAAAGTTTTCACTACTTATATCACCGTTTAAAAAAAAAAAACTACCTACCTTTCAATTATTCAACTTTTACTATTGAAATTCACCATTACTATCAAATTTACTATACTATACTATTGAAATTTGGCAGGAAAGTAAAATAGTTCAACCAACCAGTTCTCTACATGCGTGCTAAAATATAAGTTATGTTTTCCAGCAGTTTTTGGAAGTTTCAAAGTTCGGTAGCCTATCACCTTCCTTTTGATAGGAACTTTCAAGTAGGCTACCAGAAAAATTTAATTTATGTATCGATATTCTTGTTTTGATACAGGTATGTCATAGCATAGGCTTGATTTAGAGCGGGTCAGGCCCGGATCGGATGAAATTATTGCTTTGACTAATGAATCACTTGGGAGTAGGCTATTCATATGATTATGATATTATATAGGCTACTTGTTATATGTACATCAGTCATCCTGTCCGATCCGGACCCGGCCCACACTGATGTGAAAGGATAAAAAAGCGTAATAAAAGACATTAGCCTATTAGAAAAGTAGGTAGGACCTACAAATTTTATTATCAAAATGTTGAACTTGGAACGTTTTGTAAGTGCGGTGCCTGTTGTTTATTTTGTTCTGTTTCAGTCGAAACAATTTATTAGCCTAGTTGTATTTGGGTTTATAAAAATGTACACTGAGTAAGTTATTCACAACTTCATATTGAAACCCAGCTTCAAGGAGTTGTACAAGCCAAAGAGAAGAATAGTACATTAGTGATAAGCTAATTGACAAAAGTTGATGGGCTGATCAGGCCTAAGTTAAATTATAACTTAATTAATTGAAAAAGAGTGTATGCTATTGCAGACTGAAACTGCTGATGTATCAGGTAACTGGGTATAGTACTATTATGAAGAGGGATTTAAAAAAAAAAACTTATGTCTAGTCTATTATTATTGTGTAAATTCTTTGCTCAAGATCAAAATTCTACCTGAGTTTGGTAAGGTAGGCTTTATAATGATATAATTGCATTGCGATGGACCTAATACGGTAGGCCATCAATTGAAGATTGCATGAATTGAAAATAGGCCTATATTCCGTAGGAATTAAGTATTCAATAACATGAGAATAAAAAAACAAATGTATTCATTGTATTGAAGAAAACAAAGTTAATATTGCAGACAGCTTGGTTAGGTTAGTCTTGAAAGCAAAACTATAGCCTACTGTATTTTAGTTTAATCATCACTAATTGCATGAAACTTGGTAAAAAAACATTAACACACAAGAGTCTAATAAGGTTCTGAATTAAATCTGAGATAGATATTTGAAACCTAAATAATTATTATCAGAAGAATTTTATTTTCCGCAACTTGATAGCTCGAGCGTAGACTACGCTGTAAATATAGCAACAAAAAACAAAAATTCAGTGTAGTTACTTCGATAAACAACTTGAAATGGAATTTACAATGCTTATATTACCTAAATACAGACCTCAAATTTGTTATTTAATGTGATCAATAATTATTTATAAGCACATACTTCTAATTTCGTAGTTTGTAGCTGAAACCTACCATAGAACGTATTTATCTATTGGTTAACCTAAAAATTCAAATGTAACTAACCGGCATTAGTAAGATTTAATTCTCGGAAACAGGCCAATTAAATATATCTTAACGCCGATTACTTAATAGGCGTTAAATCTTGGGATTTTTCTTTTGTGCAACCAAATTCTCATCATTTCATCTAATCGGAGCGTTAAAAAACCATCTAACCGCGGCGTTAAATATCTCTAATGCCGGTTAGTTTAATCGGCGTTATCACATGTAGTTGACGTTTTGTGCAACGAAACTCTCTCGATTAAGCCTAACCCCGATTAAATGAAGCTATTTAACAGGGATTAAACTTATTGGACGTACGAACAACCAGGCATATGTGTTTTATTTATGATTTATATTCAATATTGTTGATAAATTTAGCGTCTCGTTCAAAATGCTATTATGGCATAATCTGTGAAATTTATATTACGTATAATGAATAATACTTTAGAAATTAACATTCAGTCATGTTACCTTTGTGAATCATAGTGCTTGTTTCTTGAATTAACAGTTAGAAACCCTCTTGCAAGGCCTTTGGGCATTTAAAATTTAAACTCCGATAACATCAACATTTCAAAACACTAATTAGCTTAAATCGCCGATCTTTATCTTTGATCAGTCACTGACCGAACATCGGAACATCTTAACAGGAAAACTGCGGAGTTACAGTTAATGACACAGTAGCGAGAGATCAAATTCGAGATGAAAGAGCTGACAAGGACTAGTTCATTGTTTCGAAAAATGAAGCGATTAATGAGATTGATGAAAGTTGAATATTTGGAACAACAACTTAATTCAATTATCAGTCAGTGAGAGATTTCAATACATTGTAGCCTATGAGATGGAAACTTTTCATGTTCCCTTTTGTTAATAAACTGAAGATGATTGCTCAAACATCGATCAGAGTTGAGGACATTTATTTGGGTTATATAGCACATACTATGCTATACATGCAGAACTGTGCTTTTAGAGCTGAATAATGTTACTGACCCATAAAATATCAGTATTAATCAAGTAAAATTAGTCAAGTAGACGACACTACTATCTTAGTGAAAGGTAGTGATTATCAAAATGTCATGGAGAAGGCTAAGATTGCTATGCAGCAGATCAACAGGTGGTTTAATGACAATTCACTCAAGCTAAATTTAAGTAAGACAAATTTTGTCAAGTTTTCTGTGAGAGGAAATGAGAACGATCCATTGGTGGTGGGATGGGAGTGTCCTGCTTCTGATGAAACACGGTTTCTAGGTGTGGAATTGCAGGGAAACTTGAAGTGGGATAGCCACATTGATAAACTACAGAAAAGGCTCTACCATGCTCTCTTTGCTCTGAGGACTGTTAAGTTGAATTCGAACCTCAAGACAGCTCTAAAGGTATACCATGGGTATTTCATGTCACTAATTAGATATAGTATTTTGTTTTGGGGGTCAGGTAAAAACTACTTGAACACAAGCTTCAAAATGCAAAAAAAAGCACTGCGAATTCTCGAAGGGGTGGGTCCCTCTTCTTCTTGTAAGCCCATATTTAGAGGACTCCATCTTCTTACGGTGCCGGCGATCTATTTCCTAGAAGTAGTTACGTTTGTGTTCAAGAACGCAGATATTTTTAATGTGAACCGCATCAGTCATGTTTACGAAACACGAGGTAGAAATGCAGGTTTGTTTCAGCTCCCGATTCATAGGCTAACTCTCCTTGAAAAAGGGCCATATTATTCAGGACTCAAGTGTTTTAATGTTATTCCAGAGGATATCAGGTTGTGTGGTAGCTATAAAGTGTTTTTATCGAATATAACTAAAACACTGGTAGAGGCATGTCCCTATACCATTGAAGAATGTTACAATGCATTCACAGGACTCCGGTCTTGACTTTGACATGTTGCATGCCACTTGAGCTCTGCTCAAAATTTGTGGCTCTACGCAACAAAAATAATAATAATAATAATAAATAATAATAATAATAATAATAATAATAATAATAAAAAATGCTATCAAAATTGAATAAATGAGAATTGAATGAATATCAATCTTCAGTTACTAAGATTAAATAAAATGGTATCAAAGTGACATGGAAGGGTAGGCTACATGTTATCAGAATTGAATAAAATTTATCAAGATTGAATAGAGTGGTATCAGAATTGATTAAAATGATATCACAATCTATTATTTTATAGCCTACTACAATAGTAGGTTGGAATAATCAGGGCCGTAGTCAGGCCCGGTGAAACCGGTCTTTCCCGGGGTGCTATTTTAGGGGGACCCGGGCAAGGCCCTTAGGTTATTCCTATTTGATATTTTTACCGGGGCCCGCCAAAGCTACGTACGACCCTGAGAATACCAGTGGGAGGGTGAATCTTTCAACCACAGGTACTGAGAAGAACCAAGATAAACTATTGAGATTACTAACTGGACGAATAAAATATTTTAATATTCATAAGTAATAAATATTCTACATCGAAACATATTCAAATTACTCCGATGCACAACGTGCACAATGCATTTGATGATGCACCAACAATGAAGGAAAATACCTACGGTTTTAACACAGAATGAGTCCTCTTTTCACTTTTCAAGTTATTGTGAGAGTACTCTTCACCTTTGAAAGTGTTCTTTTAAGTGTCCTTGATTTGATCAAGTGAGAAAAGATGGATCCATAACAAGTATTATCTTAGCAGTATCAAGCAGTATCTTATTTTGGATAATATTAGTTATTTTATAAGAGATAGTACATTATTTCGCTTTATTACTCTATATATTCATAATATAATTGTATGCCTACAATGTATATTTCATGTACTTGTAATATTGTTTTTCCAAAATAAAGAATTATTTGATATTTGAAGTAATCATAACATGATTCCACCATTTTTTCACCGTTTGTATGTAACCGAATGGAAAATGAATTTGAGACAAAAATTCAATTTCAATTTACCTGCACTCGTGCCTCGCTGAGATCCAGTCGCATAGCCAACTCCTCCCTGGTGAACACATCCGGATACTGCGTTTTGTCAAAGGCTCTCTCCAGCTGATGCAGCTGATAGGTGGTGAAAGTAGTTCGACTGCGGCGAATCTTCCTCGGCTGCTGCTGCTGCTGCTTCATGCTTTCGTCATCGCTGCCACTGCCGCCTCCGCCCCCCACTCCACCTCCCGAGGGGGCAGCGTCGCTTGGCGAGGAGTTTCCGCCCCCCAAGTGATGACTGGCTGTGCTGTCGCCGACTGCCTCCTCAGATCCGCTGACAACCGAGGATGCTTGCTCCAGGCTGCATTTCAGCTCTGCAAAACAAAGATGGGCCATTTTTTAGAATGGATCATTCATTTATTGATAGGTGATTTGATGATAGCTTATTAATGTTTATTTATTGGTCGAAGATTCATTCATTTATCGATCCAAATACTTGTATAGTTGAAAATATGGCATATGATGTGGTAAATTTCTTACAATGGGCAGCAGAGTGGCATTAATTCATTTATTCACTTCATTCAAGAAAAAACTGGAAAATTAATTAATTTAAAAACTAGACACTAGTGAAGCTTTTCCTGTTTTTAATACGTAAATTGAGATTTTTAGAGAACGACTTGGCCAAAATAGGCATGCTAGTAATTGATAGTAACTTGATCATTTATCGATTATAAATAATTATGGTAATAAAGTTGTGAATAGCGTGTCCATGACGAGTTGGAGTGTTAACACTATCAATAAAATTTCTTACTGAAACAACGACATGCCGTCTACTTTTACTTAGTCAATGCCCTTATATTCTACTCACTTGACTCAAGCGCTTTCGAGTTGCGAGGAACTCATTGTCAACAGGTGGTTGACTATGAGTTGACAATGACTGTTGTTAATCAGTTAGAGGAATTTGAAAGCTCCATTCAAGTGATTAGGATAAAAATAAATGAAATAATTAAAAATAGACTGCCTGTAGTTATCTCAGTGAGAAATTGATAGAGTTATAGTAACAAATTTAATTTGTTTTTTATATGTTCAAGTGTGATAGTTTTTTTGTGAAGTTGCTTGAAATAGCAACTAAAATATCTGGTTGAATCTGGTTAAATATCTGGTAGATAAATAACCGTTCGTTCATTCATTCATATATTCATTCATATTTATTAAGAAAACCAAGTTCTTAAACCATGAGATAGAATACTACAAAGTATGAAAAGAAACGTTGAAGTAGGGAACGATAAAACAACAAGACAAAAAGGTACCGTACGAAAAGTACCAAATGAGAAGGGAAATAGAGGGAGGGTGATTAATTAGAACAAATATGAAGAAGAGAAGGAAAAATGGAATAACAGAGATAAGAAAGATAAGAATGGAAGAATAGAGAGGATATTGAAGAGGAACTGGAAAAAGAAGAAGACATTTCTATGTAGACTGAAGGAATGAGAATAGCCTCAGGCTTTTGCGCAAACGATTTACGAATTAGATTGAATTTATTCAATAACACAGAATTAATTTATCTGTTAATTTTTATTTCCGTCTATTAAACATAAGTCTGATGTGATTTGAGTCACGTAGGCCGAATAGTCATCAACTTGAAGTAATAATAATTGAGTGTTTAAAAGTACGATTCTAGAACTTATAGTAATCAATCCAATCAGAAAATCTCTAGTGAATAAATGGTGTGAAGACAGACATGCTATTCATTATAATTCATTATTATAGGACAATAACTTTTCTATTGTATGGATCAGGATTCAGAATAAAGCCTATTTTGAAAAAGAAAACTGAAAATTTGTTCGTTTTTAAATTATCAAGTACTTTTGTAATCCGTGTTTTTTAGTTGGTTCCTAATGAGAAGAGTTTGTCATTCGCTAAAATCAAACAATAAACTGAAAATTCAGTCATCTTGTAGTACAGCTCAATTCTTAGTGAGTAAATCAATTTTTGTTCAAGTTTAAAATCAACTGGTTGACTAGTCACTTTGAAAACACTGTCCTCTTATGCAAGATGTCACACCAAGATGATCATCCACTAAAATGATTGACAGTGGAGGATTTCAATTATTGGCAGGAAAGAAACTTCAAGTAACTAACAAAGCGTAAACAAGAGATAGAGCATCAGTGCGTAATCGCTGTTCTTTGTAGACGAGTTCATTCATAAATCCAAACTATGAATGAATGCCATGTTTTGCTAGCATAAATACTACTACTAGCCCATTAGTCTAGTACGTCGTGTAGAAGGGTTTCGACATATTACTACTGAATGAATGAAAATGAATGGGATTAGCCTAAAATCTCGTACTACTGGCTTAACAATGCTTTTTTTCGCTGTTTCCTTTTTGAGTGTTCCGTGAGGTCATTGAACTGCCTCGAGTCCAGAGTTTACATCAACACTATTATTGAAGTATTCTGCTATCAGACTATTGTCAAAAAATATTGTAAACCAATTAAAATAAAATAAAAATCAATAAGATAGTGTTGTAAGGCTCTGTGTTGTAAGATTCTAAAAAAATTGGAATTGATTTCTTGATAATCAGCTTACGGATGATTTCCTCTATAAGTTACTCACATTGAAATTGATTTTTCTATTGCAGAAGCATCAAACTAATACGACTATTCCAATTTTGGTTTTTATTGACTCACCTGAATCCTTGGGGTAGGTTTTGAAATTGATTTGTGTTTTTTACACAAAATTTATCTATTCATCAATAAAACATTATTATAGTGAGACACTTTTATTTTAAATAATGTTTCATTTAGAAATAATTGAAATTTTAATTTAAATTAAACAATGATGAGGAATTTTTTGAGGAATAAGAGGGATTTTACTTTATTATATTGAGATTCCATTGAATTCCTGTTCGCAAACTGTATCAACAATTTTTTTTTGCCTGCTGAATAGTTGATAATGGTTCATTCCTGAGGAGATCATGAAATTTATCCCCGTTTTTGTTTATAGAAATTATAGAAGAAACATGAGAACAATAACCTATCAATAGAGGTTTGAGGGAGAGGATTTAAAAATTAGACTACATAGAAGATAATAATAAGATTCTATAGAAGATTATAAAAAGAAGATAGCAGAGAACAGAATGATATTCGCATTTGAATATCATGAGCATAACTTACAACCATGTACCGAGTGACATTATTTCTCTCTCTTCTACTTCTCTGCCTCACAACATCTCTCTCTCAATATTCGCCCATCTCTCACACCCCACCTTTACCTCTAATTCTACCCGATTTAAGCTCCTTAATTGTTTACAACCTCTTTTTTCCTGCTCTCGATACCAGGACGGCCCCCTCTTTTACTTAGTCACCTGCCTACTTTCGATTCGAACCAGGAACAATTACTTACGGGTAAGTCCGTTGTGCACTGAGTTTTAAGCAGATTAGACCACTCAAATTGCATGTATCTGCTCTGCTGCTGTGGGGGGGGGGGAGGGGGGAGCTCAATTCATCCTCCTGCTCCCCTGTGAAACAAACCTCGGTCTGTTTTTTCCAAGAGGGTAGGTAATCTTCACTGGAACAGACTATCCCAGACAATGCGCTGCCTCGAGAATAGAGACCAACCAATTACAAGATAAAACTCACTAATGGGATGTTGGATTGACAATTAAATAATTGGCCTGATTCAATAGCGCGTTAAAATTTAATAGAACAATTACTTCAAACAGGAATAGAGACCAATCAGATGAAACCTACTAATGGGATGGATTTTAGATTATAAATATTGGCAAAATTCAATGGCATATCCAAATTGAAATGAGGCAGTTACTTAAAAATATTCTGGAATTATGCTCTATAACTATACTCTATATACTCTATGCTCTACTATACTAGTAGAGTGAAGTAATTATTCAAATTATACCATATGAGGATTATCAATTGAAAATTATCAAGGAAATATATCTGAAACGTTAATGAATAAGATAAAATATCAAAAATTTTAATACAGATCTCTCATATAGGATGAGATATAGGATATAGTAGTCAGATTTTGATTATATTAATGTCAAGGATAAAAAAATGTATCGTGAGGGATTCTTATTAAGAATTCATTTATGTTACCGTATCAAATATCGGTTGATGCCATTTTATAAGAGAGCAACAGCTTCTATGAGCAGATTTTCCTTTAAACAGTCGTTAATTCCATCTATCATCATCCCTCTCATTATGCATTACGCAGAGCTCATTTGGAAATCGTCTTCAGAAAAGTGGTCTACCAAATCCTTCTTAGAATTGCTCGAAATTGAAAATATGTACTAAGATCATATTTTTTAGATTGAATGCGGCACTCATTTTCATGGCGAGCCCATTAAAAAGAAGGCTAACCAAAGTAAGCGCCTTACCATATTTTGATGGCGGAGATTTCGTCCAAACGAGACGGTTTGCTTTGCCGCGACAAATAATCAGATTCAGAACAGCATTAAGCATATACATACATTGAATGATTGGATCTACATGATGTACGTTCTAGTTATCCGTATATTGGGTGAGAGCTAAGAAGATTAAATGGACAACTTTGAACGGCCAACGTCAAGTTTAGATCATAGGCGGTGCCGACGTTAGTGAAGAGAGATAGCAATAAGGTTACGTGGAGAAGGCGAAGAAGGAGATAACGATGAAAGGATGGGGAACGTTGGGTGAGGAGGGGGTAGATATTTGGTGAGAGGAAGACAGTGTCAACATGTAAGGAGGGGAAAGGAAAAGGAGAAGGAAATGAAGAAGAGGAGTAGGATAAGATGCAATGTAGGGGATAAAAGGAATAGAAACTGAGAAAGGAAATAAAACGAATGTGAGAAGGAAATGAAGAGCAGTGGGGGAAAAGAGGCTAAGAAGTATGAATTCACTGAGGGTACAAGAGCGTGCTCTGGAGAGGACTAAAGGAATAATATAATAAGGACGATAAGGAAGTACTGGACAGGACAGGATAGGTGAAAAACGCGGCTAATTCCATTGCATGCAAATACGTGACAGAAGTGATGGCGTGCGGTTGGAGAGATAGAGAGACAGATTGAGAAGGGATTCGGTAACAAGGAGGAAATACGAGAGAAGAGTGAGAAATTTATGGGGAAATAGTGGTAAGGAAGGAGAGAGGTGACAAGAAGATAGGTGGAGTGGTGAGGAGGAGGATATTGAAACGAATATGAGACCAAAGAGGAAGAGAAAGAGTGAAGGAGAGGATCAGTGTAAAAGAGAATAATATGATGATGCTCAAGGGCTGTAGGAAATGTCCTCTCACATACAATAGAGATCGCTACGTGCAGGAAAGGTGGAAGGAAAGATGAAAGGATATGCAATGAGAGCAAAGGACCACGTTAATTTAGCTTGTTCTGGTGATTTATCCTTTATTGGTATGTGTGTTTGTGTGAGTCTATATTTGTGTTAAGAGGGTGTCGGTAGAGTAATGAGATGAATGGACAGCCGAAGGCCAAAAGACATTTAGGCTAAAAGATTTAAGAGCTTGGTGGCCTTTTGTAGAGTGAGAGAGTTATAACGACCGTGTGTGTTCAGTGTAAAGAGCGCACTGCGTTTACCCTCTGAGGAAAGATCGCGACTTAATTTATCATAAAGCACAACCAATGAGCGCTGTACAAACGTTGTGAAGGGGAAGGGGAAGGAGCTTAGACGACGTTTTTGCAACATCGCGCTCAAAGGACTTGAAGCCTATTAAAATGCGATCAAGTCCCAGAGGCCAGCCTGCTTAGCCGTGCCGTGACGGTTTGCGACGATCAATCGCCAACGACAACGACTTGCTTTGAAATGCACGCACGCTCGCACGCACACACACGAGCCGCAGTAAATTGAATGTAATGGCGACTACTTGGACGTTGAGCTTTGGCCAGTTGGTTGTCAAATTCGATCAGGTTTCAAACTGTTTGCAGCGCTACAAAAGTGATCTCGGATAATTTGTAAGAGGGTTGGTCCATTCTTTGGAAAAATTGTCAAAAGTTAATTCAAGAAGATGAGTTAGAGGTTTGCAGTAAAAATTAATTTGAGAAAGAAGGAGAGGAGAAGAGTCATTCAAGCTAATATGTAAGAACAGTATGAAGGAAACACACAAAAATATGAACTTGAATTGATTCAGAGAAGAAACGGAAGAGAAACAACAACAGCAAGATAGATAGAATAAATCAAAGAAAAATATGAACTATTATAGTTTTGGTAGATCAATATCCCATACGTTAAATATTATTTTCGTTGTTGAAATATTGTATAGAGAATTCATTGATGTCTGATACAAACTACTCTGTGGAAATTTAAAATTGACAAATGACAACAATCCAATCTATGGTAACCAAATCATGATTCCAATACTGTAGACCTATAGCTAATCATGTATTTATTACAAGAATATCAAATTAATTGAAGATTCTATCATAAGAAACATAATTCAGAACACCGTGTCTCAGTTGCGCAAAGATCTGTTGAGCTTAATCTTCAATAAACGATTTTAATTGTTATGAGTGCTGGAAGAATAATTTCAATCCATCTTAATGAGAAATAAAATCTTAGACATAGTATAATATTATTGTCTTTGCTTTAATCTTTTTTTGTGCAACCGGCTTCAAATGCAGTAAAATTCTTATCTTGACAAGATTATGTGTTCGAGTAGGAGAATGGTAATTACATTTTTTAGGATAGAAGTAGCGAGGCAACTTGTATGCGATCGGACAGGCGTGAAGTAGCAACAAAAGACGCAAATCCTGCGACTTCGACGGCGTAATTAGGCGCGCATATTCGAGCGAGGCAAAGACCAACCCTCAACGACGGTTTTCTTCGTTACGTCGATAGTTGGGTGAATTTCTTTACAGCCAACTCTCTCCTCAGGCTATTAGCACGTCTTGCAGTCTCCCATTCTGCAACCCTCAATTTTCTGCTAGTCTAGGCTTGTTTCTATGAGCCGGATGAAATTCGAACGACACCACTGAATAGAGAACCCTTGCAAAGGCTCTAACTGATGTCAGAAATCACTCCTAATCACCTCAATCATAATCTTGCACCCATTGTGTCTAGAAATGGATTGTGGGTTGTTCACGAATGACTGGAAGATGAGTTTGTTACAAAGGAGGATTAAAGTATCATGGTGATGAATACATTGAGCATTAGAAAAACCGACGCTCTCTCACTCGGGAGATTTCACTGTATCTTTTTATTATCCTTGAATTGATTTTTGAAAAATAATAAATTATCAATTTGATCTTAGATCGTCGCTCTGCATATCAATGACAACACATTAGATATCTGAAGAAAGACTATGATAGCTTGTATTGGCCTATCAATTTTCCGTCGTTGAGTCTCAAGGATACAAGAAAGAAAGATTTTAATTTTTCCATTCAATACAATCAAACAAGTTATTGTATTATTAAAACGTGAGAGAAAATATTGAAGAACCTTAAGAATACAGCCAACTTGGTGATTTTATTTAAGTTTTTCTATGATGAGGATTTACAAAATAATTGGTATGATGAACTTGTAAAGAGATTTTGTAATTGAAACTATACAATCATTTTGTTAAGGATTAAAAAAAAGCATTTTGATTGATGTACAAAAAATATGGCTGTGGTGCAGTATATGGCTATGTATGGGCTTTTTATTTCAATCATTTCATAATAATGGGAGTTCTCGTTGTTCATGTGTTATTCAGGCCCTGATGGCCGGGTGACAATTTGATACAAGATCTCCAGTTCAATAACCGATAAAGATCTTCAAATTCTATAAATGAATTCAATTGCAATTGAAAGGAGCAAAATTGGTGTTGTCTTGAAATGAATTAACTTTAAATAAATTCAATAATAACTATATAAGTTGCTTGCTATAAGCTTCGGAAAGGTGAAAATTTTAAATAGTGTGATTGATCGGATTTTAGATAGAACAAAAATAGACTTTCCTTACTGTTTGAATGTGAAGGAGAAAACTACTGAAAATGGGGCATGATATAGAATATAGAGCAAGATTGTGAATGAGAGAAATATAGAAGAAGGAATAGGCTACAGAAGAATAAATAGGAGTCTATAAGGTATATTTATCTCATATGGTCATTTACCTTGTTTATATTTATTTATCTCAATACACTAACTTTCTAATTGTTTTGAAAATGGAACAATTCAATCTGATCTATTTATTCAAGCATTCCAAGAGTATTCTTGTAAACGATACATTCTCAACTCTGTGGGCAAAACATAGTTTCAAGAGAAACAGAGAATGGATGCTACAGAGTGTTTTGGTATACGTGGCCTAATAAAGTTTCAACGTTTTTAAAACATTCACTTTAAAAATTTGTCTAAGAAGACAGAGATTGAAGTAAGCTCTCAATGAAAGGTCTCAGAGACACTTCCAGCCTAGAATGCATGATAGAGACGAGGAACAAGAGTCTTTCTTACCTTGCTGAATTTTGTCATTTATTGTGTTTTCAGTTCAAATTTTCCTCCAATAATAATCAGTAATAGAGTAACGTTTTGTCAATCAACAACAGTTAGTCTCGAATTATTTTCATTAATGAATGAAAACTACCCAACTATTCTGATTTGTTCTTCATTAATCAATAACGTTCACATTGACGATAAATATCTTCAAAATTCATTCAACAATCAATCGAGTTAATGAATTATTGTGATCTGGCTTCCAGATACAAACGTTTAATCATAATAATTATTTATAGCATACTTGGAATCATGGAATATTGGGCGGTTTGGTTTGAACTAATTAGAGGCTAATGAACATTATAAGGAAGTTGTAACTGAATGATTTTTATCTTATAACGGTAATTTATTTGACTAGCGAATATTATTGAGATAATTCAGTGTTGTATTCAATAAGATTTTTCAACAATGATGAATTCATTGAAGAAAAGTTGGATTGAATGTGTACTTTAGTTTTCCTTGTTCTCTTTTTTATTCATCCTTTTGAAGCATTCAGTTTCTTTCCCCATTATTCACCAGCATTCAAGTTTAGGAAGATTAGATTAGATTTGATTATTCTCTCTATTCATGTACCAGTAGAACAGAAATATGTCGGGTTGAATTCTATATTGTAGTATTGAAATGTACAAATAATTATTCCACAAATGTACATAATTCATCAATGTGGAAATGTTAAAGCAAAATTATAATGATGATATGATTGTGATGAATCTACCTGTAATATACATGAATCATGTATATGAATTCAATGTGGAAATGTTAAAGCAAAATTTATAATGATGATATAATTGTGATGAATCTACCTATAATATACATGAATCATGTATATGAAACGGCTAAGTTTGAACTTATAAATGTCCATACTAGGAAAACTATGTCCGATGGTATCCTTTTCATGAACACTTAAACGTGAGAGGGAGATTGAGAAAGAGAGGTAAAATATTTGGATCAAGACCAGCAACAGCTGGGTGGAAATTAGATTCCTGTTAAAAGGCCAATTTTTTATTGAATCCAATAGAATCCCCCAATTATTGGAACGCAGTCGAATGTTTATAAATCTCGCCAATTTCTAGGTAAAACCTTCCGTAATTTCTCCTTTTAGAATATAATTATACTGACAAGCAGTAATGATATAAGAGAGAGTACTAAATTGTGGAATTATGTGTTGTGAGTCAATTCAAAATACGAAAAAGTCCATTAAATGAAAAATTCATCGTTCACCTTCGACTTGATTCCGTAATATTGTATAAAAGAAAGCAATCATCTCATTTTATCGCTAATAAGGAACGTTGCATTAAAATAACGGAGCAATTTGGAGCGATTTGCAATAATTAAGTGCGCAATCTACTTCTATTTTGTCTAGAACTGAGTTTTCCTGGAGTCAAGCCCCACTAACAGGATGCCTATTATGCCTAATTTTGTAAGTATTATTTTCTAAGCAGGTCGATATTATTGACATAATAAGTAGTGGACTCAGCACTGTTGAAAATCCCCTGTTCGACTGATGACTTATTCATAAGAAACTTCTTCTGTGAATCATTTTTACAAAATAAAAAGGGTAGAGAATTGTACCTGGTCAGTACTGATAAATTCATATAGGCAAAAAAACAGGTGGAGTAGCATTATAACATAAAAAATTATTATTTATGTATTGGAATCGTTAATAGATAAGGTACTATGACCGTTCAAAAGATGGGGTCTTCCATTTTTTGAAATGGACGCTTTCCCCATTTTAAAATGTCTATTTTAGAAATCACTTGTAACTAATGACACACTAATTGTTTTTCATACACAAGCGATAAGTAGTTTATAATAGTATAATTGGTAAACCTTCATGAAGTTACTCTAATTATTTTGTATTCACAACAGTTGATTAAGTGCAACGTCTAATAATTTCATCCATCTAGTTGATATAGTTGGCGTTCTATTATACTATTGTTCCCCTATTGTAAAATTATGTCCCAACATAAGTTAAACATTCATAACTACATATCTATAAAAGTAAAGTTTTTCAAGCTCTATAGTACTAAATATTTCATTTTAATTAAACCTCATGTACCAGTACCTGAGCTTCAAATCAGAAAATTCCAATTTAATAATCATATTCTGTGATATTATAATCTTCATTATGAACGGAGTGATTTTTTCAATCAATTTTTTTCCTATCTTGAAAAATGCAAATAATGAATTCTATACCGGCCATTATAACAAAAAATGCAATAATGAATGGAGTTATAAAAATTCAAATAATGCCATGCAAATATTTGCTATGATAACCTGACCTCCTATACACATCCTGAGTGTTGTATAACAGATTGACTATCTATTAAAATCAATTCCGTAGCATTATAAAATTAGAATATCATACGATACTTTCAATAATAGATTCAGGCCACTAACTACAACAATATTCCAGCATGGGGAATCCCATAGAATATTAACACGGCACGCCCTGAAGGATTACTGCAATTCAGGAACAATGAAATTAAACGATCGTTATCTTAATAAATTTACGCACAATTAGAATGTTCTCACGCTCAATACACGCCTTCATTACAGTCAATAATGCACTTATGAAGTGAGAGTGAACACGTTACATAGAAAGCTGCAGGGTATATTTTGGGAAAATTGGAAATTCTCATGGATGACCCGAGTTCCACACCACATACAGATTGAATTACTCACGTAGTCAGTTTCAAAACAAATATGTCTCTTCTAAGTGAATTAGTCACTTATGGATCAAGCAACTTCAATGAGCTGAACTAAGAATTTGAAAAATTCTTAATAGAATTATCTTTGAATAATGATATTGTCTTGTCAAATTACTTTATAATATTGAGCTGGTGGTTATATTTGCAAAGCCCCTGAATGTTCGTCACAGAATATTGAACTTGGTTGAGAATTTATTAATTAATTTCAACTCTTTGTAAAAATAATGGGTGATGTGCATAAACAAAAACTGATTTCTAATCAGAAATACCTTATTGAGAAAAGTAATTATTACTTATTCAGATGAGTATTTGCATAAAAATTGGTGAATAACCTTTTTCTTTCAAGTAATCAATTATCAGCTTGAGAATTTGCGTTAGTTTTTTTCAGCATAAGCATTTCTTTCTCTTAAGAGATTGGTTTTGATTCAAGAAATTGCTGAAGTGAACCATGATTAATCACCTATTGAGCATATTATAAAAAATTGAATTCTTAAAGAAAGGTTTCTCCTAAACCTTGTCAAACTTTCTAAGTAATCAAAGTAGTGACAATTTGCTCCCTCACAATCTCTGGGAGCTCCCGTCTCTTCCTGAAGTATAGCAATACTGTTTTAGATTTTATGAAACATTCAGTTTCTCACTTTTTCAACTCAAAAACAAATTTTGTAATGATTCTAAAGTTCCAATCCAATTGATAATACTTTCTAGTTGACTCATTCAAATGATATTAGATTTAATTCAAGACGTAGTTTTTTGTTCAATATTGTTATTCCAATGTTGGAAAGAAATATTCCTTTCAAAAACTCTGGTCGTTTTTCCCTTGAGAAAGAGGTATTCTGCTGTGAATTATGAATCCAAATCTCATTCAATTAGGAATGTTTTATGAATAATGGTTGGCATGAAAAAATTCATAGCTTTTTTTAGAGATGCATCTGACAAATTTAGAACGAGTGCTTGAAGCGAGGTAGACAACCCTACGTGAATCAGAAGGGTACTCTGAACAACCCTTCTCAATCTCTCCTCTCTCTTCCTCTTTTTCTCTCTCTCATCTGAGAACAGGGTTGAGAGCAATTTGTAAGCCAGGATCTTGTTTGTGATAACATCACCGCCCCATCACTGACATCTGACAACTCCATGTCTTTTCAATAAAGCACCACTCTGTTTAGATAAACTAAACAGATAATATTTTTTACTAGCAGCTTAATAGAGTGTCAGTCAGTTTTGAGCTGGTATTGAGAATCTGATATCAGGAATCATCACACAAATAGGCTTGTGTGCCTTAATAGACGTTTAACAGAGTTATAGATGGAATTTTAATGAGCCTAGAATATAAGCCGATCAATCAATGCTTCATTGAGTTTGTAAAAGGATCACGTACGTTTTGCAAGGGAGGCTTTTGATGTGATTCATCTAGGATTCTGGTCGTTAAAAAATGTTTCACTAAGTTAATAATGCATAATATCACTATACTTTTAATTACTCGGTACTTTTATTGGAATACTGAGTTATCAAATTCATCAAACTTGAACGATTCAAGAAGTATAATTTTAATTAGTGTAGAAGTATAATTTCAGGAAAAGGCGCATCATTTGGAATATATCTTAATGTTCATTGTTAAATGATGAATGAATGAATGAATCGATTTATTTTTCAGATATGAGTAAAGCTGAAAAGCTTTTTTCTCACTTGGATGGTGGTGAGAAAGTAAAGAAGTTCTCTCATTTCTGAGCATTTTCTTCAAAACTAATTTCCCAGCTTGACAGCAGGTCTTCAATCATTGAATTATATTGAAACTGGAATCTCTCTATTATCACTACAAACAGTTGAACCTGAAATGATGAGAGGCTAGAGAAAAATTTTCTCCTGATAAGATTCAGTTTCACCTTTGATTGATTCAGATTAATTAATTTATTCAGGCTATTCTATTGGAAAAAATGAACCTTTCTAAAAGTCTATATTGTTACTTGCAATATCAAGGAACCGATTTTGTAGATCTTGTTTAGTAAGGTCTCTTTGTTTGAACTTCTGAAAAGCTGTAATCTTAGACTACTGCACTCTGAAAGCTACGAATAGCTTCTGACATTATGTAACGAGTAGGAAGAAATTACACAGCTTTTTGTTTACAAATATTTATAATTTCTTACACCTCAAAATCTACTCTAACTCCATTGCGAGCTTCCCAATTGATATGGCTCAATTAATGCACCAAATCTCCTTAAATACAGTTGACTGGGTTGAAGGTTGGTAAATATATTTTCTATAACTTTTTTGAGAGATTTTTACAAATGCAAGTGCAAAGGTACCTTCTCAACATTTTTTCTTATATTTCAGACGAAGTTCGAAAATTCAATCACCAAAGTTCATACACCAAAATTAAGTACGTAAGTTGAAATTGACAACATCAGAGTTATACCAAATTGAAGATGCAATATTTCATTTGCTCACTCTTACTTCTTAGGTTGTGCAAACTTTTATACGAATTTCAATTAGGTTACCCAACCTCTCTTTCCCATTCTATTGTATTGCTATATCGCAGTTTTTTTGTAAATGTTCTTTCAATAATATTATTGAAACAAGATGACTTCTTTGAGAGAGATTTTTTACAACTATGGTTGACTAGAAACTTTAAACCTCTATGTCATCCTTGTCACTGGTTCAAGGTATACTCCTATGTAAATAATCTTCTACAGAAAACAATCACAAGCAACTAATTGATAGGATAGATTTGAATACATTAAATATTCATCCTTATCAGGGGGTTAAAAGGTCATCTACTCCTATGTAGATAGTATTCTAAAAAAAACAGTCTCAAGCAACAAATTGATTGGATTAGTTTAATGAATAGGATAAATTTGATAGGATGAAACCTCTGTTTCTGAGAACACGACAAGCCGTTGGTCCTGGATGCCCAAAAAGCAGTCGGTAATTTCATCTCTTGTAAGCACGCTTCCCATTACTCACGCACAAGCCTAGAGCTCATGTGAGCATCAGCCTTAGAAAATAACATCAAAGTCAGTCTTTTGAGTGGTTTGTGGTATATTTTAGATAATTCACCGCAATATAAAAGATTATACAAGATTAATTTATTGAATTGATAACTTACCAGAATGCAGATTATGCCGGGGCGTCCCCAAAATTTGATCAATGGTGTACAAGGCTCGAGGTCGGTTACGGTCCATCATCGTGGTGAGATCAATCTTGGAGATATTTGCAAACACGGCAGCGAATAAAAAGAAGATTAGTCCCAAAAACTTCGTAGAACTGCACTTTTTCACTAGGAGCTGTTCTGAACAGGTGGTGCTCCTCTGTGCGCTATGCAACGCAGCCGGTGAACGTCTGAAACAGTTCCACAACTCAACTCAACCACCAACCCCTCGAAAGTTTGCGGCCACCCCTCGATCTGCGCATGCGCGGAGTCAGCCAATCACAGGCCGGCTTCGGCGCTGACGGTTGCCGCGCTTATCAAATTACTTACCACCAAATACCAATCAAATACAAATCACGTCCACGCCTTCGTTCTCCACTCTTAACTTAAAAGACACCACAGTCCGCTACTCTCGCTTCTTTTTTCGTCTTTCTCTTCTCTCTTTTCCCTCCTTTTCTCCTTCCTTTTCTCCCTTTCTTATCCTTCCTTTTCTCCCTTCTTTTATCTTCATTTCTTTTCTTTCCATTTATCCTTTTTTTCTTTCTTCTTCCTTTCCTCCCCTTCTTTTCCTCCTCTTCTTTTCCTCCCCTTCTTTTCCTTCCTTTCTTCTCTTTACTCTGCTTCCTTCTTTTCCTCCTCTTCTTCTCCTTCCTCCTACTTCTTCTCCTTCCTCCTACTTCCTCTCTTCCCCTTCCTTTTCACCCTTCATTTTTCTTCCATTCATCTCCTTACCCTCTGTTATTTATTCCCTTCTTACTCAACAATGATTGACTTCTCTTCCTTTCTTCTCTTTCCTCTTCTTCCTTCTTTTCCTCCTCTTCTTCTCCTTCCTCCTACTTCCTCTCTTCCCCTTCCTTTTCACCCTTCATTTTTCTTCCATTCATCTCCTTTCTCTCTCTTATTCATTCCCTCCTTACTCAACAATGATTGTCTCAGTTACACTCAATTTTGTGCGTTGATTTCTCTATCAACTGCTTCGCTAAGACATCTTTCTCAGTTACTCTTCATTAGCTCCATTCAATTGCGGATACCCTTTTTCGAATTCCTTTTCATTAGTTCTTTACTCTAGATCTCCTCAATCTCTATCTTCTTTCTTCTGATCGTTAGTTTTCTTGTTCCATTACAATGTATGTCGCCATATATAAATTGTTAATTTCTTCATTCAAGCCTATTTTTCTCCGATTAGTATTTGTTCTAACAAACTTTTCTGCCAGTTAGGCCTGTTTCTTTTCCCCTCTTTCTGTCAATTCAATTCATCGATATTTCTACCAGTCTAAGTTCCCTCGGAGAAGAAACTGTCATGAAAAAGTGGTACTCTGAAAGACTTGCAGGGACCAGATTTTGCACATGAGAACGTGAACAAGTAGTCAAATTCATCACTGCAATTTTTTCAAGGCAATCTATGTAACTAAAATAATAATATGTTTCCATCAGAACCATTTCTTGTTTTATTTTTATAATCTTTTATTTTTATATCTTGCCTATTTTTTATTATTTTCACGTTATCATTCCCATTCAAAAATCTAATATGCGAAGTATTAGAAACTAATAACATGCATAACTTAATCCAACGTTTATAATATTCTCAAAATTGGCTATCTCTTTTCTTCAAACCTTTCTCTTCTGATACGATTTATTTCTAAATCTACCACTCCTTATCACAATCATTCTTTGTTGCTTGAGAGATAAAATTTCTTCTATCATTTTTTTTTGCTAAAATTTCAAGTTTACATTTTTCTAACATTAAATGTTAGACAAATTTTGTCTTTGTACAGTGTAGGCTTCTATGTTTTCCGTCTGACTTGGATTATTAACAATGAATCGACTCAGACTCTTTTCCTATTGATCATTCTATTCAAACCATTAATCTCTATTGTATTCTAGATACTTTTGGCTAATGATTCTTCTCTGTAGAACTATGATTGCCTCGCATTATGGGATGACAGAGGGATAAAGATAGAGGAGGAGAGAAAAACAGAAACAGTGAGAGATTGAGAGAGGAGAAGAGAACGTAAATAAAAATGGATAATCAAGGATAGATTGTTTTTTCTGTATTAGAACTATGAACTCTAGTGTTTCATAGGATGAATCAAAATCATTTATATCAAACACTATTTATTTGTGAGATGCATTCTTTTCTCACCAATTCATTTTTTGTTGTTTTCAACTTATACAGGAAGGTGATAGATATTATTAATTCATGTGGTAACTATGGTATTATATTGTTATTTATGAATAACTATTGCTTTCTTCCAAACCCCATTTCCGTGCTTCTAATGACACTTTTCCTGTTATAATAACATTGCGATTAATTATTTATTAATAGAGCTTATTGATCGTAGTCCATCAAGTAGAGAGGTGAGTCATCTGCATTGATTGGGCTGAACTTGTGAGGGATTTGTTTCCAGAGTTCAAAGGAAAAATGAGAAAGTATGCGATCGCAAACATTTCTAGGCGGACTGTGTTTATTCCAATCATGGGACTTTTGAAAAAGCTGTAAGCTGTATGTACTTAATTTCGATAATTCAATAATGATCTCACAGCTTTGAATACCACTATTTTCAAGGTTATAGTGGATATCACCATCAAAAATTTAAATCATCAATAGTTATTATTAGTCCGTTTTTTATTTGAATCATAAATTCAAACGAATAAATATAGATAGAGTGATGGAAATAAATAGATGTAGAAAATTGTGATTAATAATTTAATAATAAATTTTCAATTTTCGTTGCTCTCACATTGGTCAAGGTTTAAATTATCAATAGGATAGTTTGGGTAGGGTGTTAAAGATTGAGGTGATGCAAAAATTATTAGATGGAATCGGAATCGAACTCATGGCCATTGCAGTGATAGCCTATCAGATTTGCATAACCAACAAATTGAAATAGAAAAATTGAAAGGAAAGAGATAAAGAAGAACGATGGAGTGTAAACTATTGAAATTTTTGTTCAATTAATTTTTTAATATGGTTTCCACGAGAAATTATTTGGAAGTATACTAGTTAGAATCGAAAAATACACGTGTGAAAATCATGAAGAAAGAAAACTCTTGTTGGAGAGGGGAGAGACCAAACTAAGCATGAGAAGTGCACAAGACGAGGGGAATAAAATGAATATCTACGAATAGAAGAAGCAGTATCATATTGAGTTCGTAACTTATGTAGGTGGCAAGTAAGTAAAGTAGAGGTCTTTAAGATGCGTAATGTGTTTTCGGAAGTCGATGCCGCTGGAATAGGAGTTGCTGAGAATTGAAAAGTGATGGAGTGGGCTGGTGGAGTGGTGTAGGAAGATTTATTCGACTGCGTAATCGCCGCATCATTTCCCTTACATATTACATTTCGGGTGTTAATACACATGCCACAGCACACTCGACAAATATAATAACATCTGAGACGTGCAGAGTGGATGAGTGAGAAGGAGCGCGAATGAATAGCGCAGCATCCGAAGACGCGATATGAAGTCTTGCAAGTTTAATTCGAAAGGAATTATCTATTGTAATGTATTTGCATGAGGAAGGAGTCTCTCTCACTCAATCCTCTGATTCAAATTCAGTCGGATAATCCGGGGGGCAAAGACGAAACGAATAAGTCAGAGCTAGCAATAATAATTCTAGGGTTGACACTCTTCAGTGATTGCATAAGATACTTCTGCTTCGGGCACCCCCACCCCTCTTTCGTTTACTCTGCTTCTTATCACAATCATCTCACCTACCCCCCGCCTCACCCCCCCCCCGCCCCAATCCACCCTCATTGTCATTCCCAAGTCACGCTCACGCTGCTTACATAATCGTCAGCTGTCTTCTGTCTCTCTCTAGCTCGCTTTCACTGCACTGCCAAAACCAACCAGAAGTTGAAACTTAATATTAGGTATTATAATAGTCGTCATCGACGTCGACACGACTACGTTCCAATTATTAATTTCACTTCTCTCCTACTCTTCAACTCAGACCTATTTCCTTGAAGCAACGCTAGATGTAGTTATCACAACTGATCTACCCTTCCTCTGCCACCCCTACCCTTTCATATAATATTTCTTTTATAGAAAATCTTCTACTTTTTTCTTATTTTTTCTTTCTCTTATTTTTCTTATTATCTTCATATTCCTCTACTTCTTCTACTCTAGTCTATTCAATTCAAGAGCGCTAATGGCAATGAATGCAAGTGACAATATTCTCATGTACCACAAACAATGAAATTTTTATCACTTTGTGGCCAGTAGTAGGCTACTGACTTGCATTATCGTTTGGCAGAATAAAACCTAGAAATTCGGCACCCACCTGAAAATGATTTGTTTGTTTCGTAAGGCTCCTTTCACACAGGTGCGTACCGGGCCCGCATCAGACAGGATGAAAATGCTGGGTGTAATCAGATGATTTAGTGTGAATATGCCCATCAAGAAACACCAGTCATTCCGTCCTATCAAAGTCCACACCGCATTTGTAGCCTTAATAAAGCTTTAACAGTTCCAGAATTCTATCTAGTCTATCAATGAATACTATCACTTAAATTTGGAGATTGACTGCTATTTCAGCTCAGACACTGATCACCTCACTCATGAAAATTGAGTTCAGAATAAAGCGTCAGTAAGCTGATTTTAATTTTTAAATGGCTGATGTCGTTTGGTTTAATTACCATCTTGAATGGGGAGCGCTTTCCGTTCTCCATCGCTAAGGAGACGAAAACAAAGTGGAAATTCAACAAGGTTCGAAAAGAGAGGAAAACTTTGAAAAAAGGAAATTGCTTTTAATTTCGCGCAGCCGGCTTTTCCCAAGGTAAAGGTCTTCAAAGAGGAGAAAAAGAAAACTGTTCTCCGCCAACGAGCAGTTAATTAAAATCTTTTCTCTTGTAATAATCTTAAAAACAGATTAAAAAGTAATGAGCTGTCCAGACTGTGAAATTAGAGCAGATTAGATTTAGCCAACCATTTTTAATTAGTTTCTTTTATGCGAAGAAATAAGTTATAAGAAAAGTTATTACGAAGGCGGGAGCTGAAGGAAAAGGCCAAGTAATGCCATCAAATAATTAATTGAAAAGTATAGCTTTTGATGATTCTATTGTTTTTTGGAAAGATTCAGATTCAGATGCTCATCTTATTGCTTTGAAATTCACACAATTTGAATTAATTATAGTCTACACTATCCAATACTCCTAGTTTACGACCTGATAAGAATTGAAATACAGTGCAGATATTCTTAAACACCCTTGATAAAAAAAATTTGATTCTCTGAGCTTTGATGTTTCCGTTTTTGGAAATGTTTTCCGATAAATTATTCCTAAACGAGTTGAGAATTCAATCAAATGCTTAGAAAATATTCCCACACTCTTGAAAATACTTTGCATGTAAATTTTCATAGCAGGTTAATTACGAATAAAAATCTCCAACAGAGTAACAGCGTTTTTCAAAAGAAAAATTTAAAGTTTATCAAAGTGGAAACTCGCATATTAGGATGTCTTCACGAGCTTTATTATAATGTCTGGTAAATGACATCATCATGTGACATCATTTGCAAATGAAAGGATTGTGGATGGAAGGGGGGGGAGGGAAGGTTGCTGACTGGGATCGTGATGAAAATTCTTGTAAAGTACAGTGAAAGTAATGAGTTTCACAAGCAGTAGGTACATAAGCAGAAGCGCGTCAAGTATGTTAAAAGCGGCGGAAATGATTTCCTCTCTGACTCATTGCGAGTGTCTTCTTTTGAAGGGGAGTCAGCACGTGATTCCAGCACTTCAATCGTTACATACCCCCTCTCCCGCACCTACATCCTCACCCCTCTAAACCTCTCACCACCCTACTCCTATTTCATCAGCCTTATTTAACTTTATAAATCTCAACTAATTTTGTCAGCGATCTTCCTGAGCATATAAGTTGAAGCAAGTTTGAAGGAAGTCGTATCAGCTACAGCTCTTGACAAAATCATCACGCAAGACTTACTTAAAAGTGTATCTCTTGTATTCAATTTGTTGTATTACTTTGATTCAACCCCATCCTGTCTTATAATTTCAATTTATACATCACAAATAAGATGCGGACCAAGTAATATCTTACTGTTTTAGAGTGATACTGAAATTTACAGTTCGTAAGGAATAGCCTGACCCACAGAGCCTGTGTAATAACAGTGTAGCCATTTGTGTGAACCACTCCATAACAGTACGTGGAGATAACGTTTCCGCCGCCGCCATACTTTTGCCACTTTTTTGGATTTTATATGGGATTACAGGCAAACATTGACTCATTTACTCATTTTTTCAAACTCATTATAAGAGAAATAACATCAAAAATAACTTTTCTAACATCAAAAATTATCTCTCTACTCTTGGTATTGTGTTAAAAGCTTAAAATGATGAAAACTAACACTGGCAAAGGCAAATATTGTAGGTAAGAAGTGAATTAATCAACATAACATTATGATTAGCGTTTCATTTCGATGCAAATGCTATGGGAATTGACAAAAAAGTATGGTGGGTTTGTTCGAGCTAACCAATCAAAAGTGTGACATGTAAATATGTCCAGTTTATTAAACTGTGGCAGATGCGCTTCCTGGATCCTCTGTAATCAATTCAATTCAATTCAAATAATCTTTATTCAATAAAGTTGCATTTACAAGAGTCTACGCTCAACAACATTGAAAGTGTCACAAATATAATATAACTTGCTGAAATATTCATTGAGGTGATAAATATCATTATGAGGTGATATTATATTAGGTGATTATCATTTCTATGAAAAAGGTATGATTAAATTGAAAGACTGAAGAGAAACCTTAAAATAAATTCATAGACTCATAAACACGTTTTTCACAGAGCCCTGAAGTTTGACTACTCATGAAGAGACAATGGTGGTGATTTTTGAGAAGTGAGAAAATCTTTTCTATTATCTGCTTCAAACCTGCGAGTGTTCATTCTTATGTCCTACAACCTACTCAGATCTTCTTAGGCAAAGATTTCACAGAAGTTCGACAAATTCAGCCATTGTTTATATCGCATAATGAGTCATCTCACCCACTAATCAAGGAAGGGTGAGTAACAAGAGGGGAAGATTTGAATGGCATCATTCATGTGTAACTGCTAGTTAAATTGCTAGTAAGTCACTTTCAAATTAGAACGTATTAGTAGTGTTAATACTGTTGAGTGGAGGCAACTATTGAGTGAACAGAGAAGTGGCGCAGATCTTTGCTTTTATGTTGAAGAACGAATTTCACTACTCGACCGATTTCATCGGGAAGTAAATAGAGGAGAAGAGTAATAAAGATAGGAGAGTGTTCGCATGATGAAGTGCTTGCACGCGTTGTAGGAAGAAGGGAGGAGAAAGAGAAAGAGAGAGGGTGAGAGGGTGGATAAGAGGAAGAAAGAGTTGAAGAGGGCAATTGTAAATTGCGCGTAAAGACGTGGTGGCTTCTGGCTGGCACATTCGAATTGAACGATTGAATGAATGAATCGATGAATGTGTGTTGGAGGGTGTGGTAATCCACACTTAAATGCGCGCTAAGTACATGTATGAATGGCGAAATTAGGGGAAATGGTGAAAGGAGTGGAATGACTGATAGAGGAAATCAGAAAGGAGAGGAAGACGTGTTAGAAAAAGAAGAAATTTGAAAATGGTAGTGAATGGAGAGGCAAAGTAGGAAGAGGAAGAAATGAAAAAGTAGATGTGAAATGGAAGAGAAAATACAAATAAGAGAGGATAGTAACACGATAGAAAGGACGGATCGAAAATTAGGAAGTGAAGGAAAATCACGTAGAAAACTAGCAACAACTCAGAAAAAAGGAACAGAATGGATGCAGAATAGAAAATGTGGGATGAAAATAAGACAAACATGAGAAGAAATTTACGATAAGAAGGAAGAATTGCAAATATTAGAATCAAAAAGTCAAGAAATTTTCATGCACAAGAAGACATGACGTCATTATCCTTCTAACAGATTTCTATATTATTAAGCTTGTAAATCAATTAAAAATCGTTATACGAGTGGAATAAAAGCTCATTCTGTTGAATTTTCAAGTTGAATATCCATTTTCGAAGGTATCATCAAAGTTTTTCCACAGTATCATTTAAAAAATGTACTCATTGTGAAAGAGTCTGAACCTGCCTTTTAGATTCCAATAATTTTTATTTTCATAATAAACACGAATTGCTAATCTTTACTCTTAAAAGCACGATTTTCTAGGAACTTGGGATTCGAATTGAAATTGAGTTTCTCCATTGAATTACATCGCATCACTTTAGCAGTGAAACTAACAAGTCCTTGAAGCAATTATATATTCTGTTACTCGAAAATTCAAAACATCGATTCGATGCGATGAGATTATAATCCGATCAGAACAATAAAAATATAACGGCTTTGGAATAGAAATGATTGGAGAAATCTCTCCAGTTATTTGCGTCCCTCTGAATAAAAGCAACTTTAATAAGCTTTCAATTCAGTTTTTACTGTCTTACTGCAAAGCGTGCGTACAGTACACACTTGGCAGCAGCTTTTAAAAATCGTATCCTAACGAATGATACATGACGACAGTAGCTGGTGGGTGGGGGGGGGGTACAGGGGTATAAGGGGGCAAGGGTACCTTCATCTTCTGCCCGCGTGCCTACCTGGAAACGTTTAAACGTAATCCTCTTACAATATTGAGCGAGCAGTTTATTCGCCCTCCACGTGAACAAATTGCCAATTACGATTTTTATCTTTAGACAGTATCAGTGCTAAGGCGGTAGCACAGAACGCATTGTCCTTGCAACTCTTTCAATTATAAGCCGCTTTTAACGGGAGGATTATCTCCAACCTCCTATTGCTATCATGACTATATAGGACAAATATTTTTAGTTCTTATTCGACTCCAAGTGCAAGATACTATTTTTACGCTTTTCTCTATAATTCATTCGATTAGAATCTCTTACTTCCAGTATGTATCAGTTCCATTAGCACTCAATAATAGACTTGAAGTTGTTAAAAGCACAAATTTATTAAAATATCGTGACGTCTCAGTCTATTTATTCAGTATGGATAAATACCACGATATCATCTTCACTAATAAAGTTCCATATTATCTACACATAAGTTTCATATTATCTACACATAAGTTTCATTCAAACTGGATTATCTTCCAGTTTCATTCTTTCTATCTTTTCTGAGGGTACTGTCAACATATTTCAGCGTGCTCAGCAATCCTTGTGACAGTGATGAGAAGTGAATAGACTAATAGATGGATCTCACACAGCTTTCGAACCACCAAGAAATGAATTTGAAGGCCTAAATGTTGGGTTACTCCAAGCAATATCAATTTTGATCCAGGATCAGTAAATGTGATCAGGATTTTGTGATCAGCTGATTCAAAAATAAATAGTTTAATAGTTTCATTATTGGTAGATGAACACCATGATAGATAATGTTAAAATTCCATTTGGATAAACTCTAAACTCCTAGATAAACGCCAACTCTCTTGATATGAAAATAGTTAAGGGTGACCATTTGGGGCCAAAGTGTTTTTCTTGGCTGAAATTCGATAAAATGCGGTAGGAATAACCCCAAAGTCAAGACAAGAGTGAACTGTTAATAGGCTTTAATCTCCAAATGGAAAACAATCTCCAAATTTTTCAGACAATGAGGCATCTTTTGCTTTGCCCACAAAATAATTTTACATGTACTTTTGACGATGTGCTGTTAGCAAAATTATAACGCACAGATACTTGTTTTGAAATATGGAATATAATAATAATAATAAAAAAAGAGTTTTGCTTGGACACGATATGATGATGATGATCTCCAAATATATATACGATATACTATCATAAATTATTTCAGAGGGTTGCTGGTAGTGAAACTTCGAGAAGTATCTTCAAAAATAGTTGAGTCAACTTGTTTTTTACATTCGAGAATAAACATATTACATGGGCTTAAAATGATCAATTGCGCAACTCAGGGCTGATCCATGAACAGCAAGACCGCGCGAGAAAGGCCCAGAGTTAAAAAGGGCCACAATTAATATTGGTGATGCAGAAAAAAATAGCTACATTCTTATTATAAGAGCATACAAAAAGTATTTCTACATTAAATTGGCAATTTTAAAATTTAAATGTGAATAAGATAACTCACATTAAAATTGATTCATTCTCAATCAATGCTCAACAAAGTACTGTAATATTCAATGTCAAATAAATTAATACCATTACGATGAATGCCGCGAAAACTGGAACTCAAGGCAAACAATATAACGAATGCAGATGTGCTACGCTGTTGTTTTGTCAAGCCTCCGAATTCAACAAGCCGTCTGGTTGGCCAATGCGTTGAACAGTCGCCATTTTACAATTTTAACCAATCATTAGCCAGCTGTACGATAACGTCACATGACTTCTGGCAGCCCATCCAACAGTTACTCTTTGCTAGCATCTGATTGGTCGAAATTGTAAAATGGCGACTGTCTAGCTCATTGGCCAATCAGACGGCTATTTGAATTTTGTAGGTGTTCCACGTTGCCACTTCTACTTTTCTTAGTGCTTGATGATAGTTCCATCATTCTCTGCCCACAAATTCGAATTACTCAATCTGATTCATAATTCATAAATTCTGCTATTCTTCATTCTATCTCATGATTTATTACGATGATAATCTATTATTCAAATCCTCAGAAATAAAGATTTCATATTTTGATCGAATTCAGTACATGATATACAAATTTAGACCGCCTTGATAAGTTCTGGGAAATGCGCACTCGCATGGGAATGATCTTCTGGTTCTTTGAAATCAGTTCACTTCACTCTAGTTCATTTGCAGATTTTTTACTAAAAAAAACCTAATTAAATTGAAAATTCCTACAATTTCGAACATTTTTCATTCATTAAAATTGATTCCTCTCTCTATGATAATAGATAGAATATGATACAGTCGTATGGAATAAAAGGCTTCTTAAATTTATTCACTGTGCCAATCTGGCAATTTTCATGAACTCGTCATTTTTTGTATCGATAGAAATGTATCAGAGCACTGTGGTTCAAAGCTCACCTAAATTATTGTGGTTCATTACAAATAGGATTAAATGTATGCGCCCGATAGAATCTAGTGACAAGTGTATCCTCTCTGTGACGTCATATACAGATCGTTGGTCATGAGTACTCTATTAATGTGACAATCACGTTTCGGCCCTTCTTTGTAGGGGAAGTTAGCCATTACTCATCCCATGAGGTGATGTACCACAATAGCGTTGCACTCCCTTTCTCCTCAGTCGCACTTTCTCACTCACTCTCTCTCTTTCTTCCTCACTCCTTCCTAGTGCCCATTTACATAATATGTGTATGATCCATGAACAATGAGGAAGGTGGGCGGTGTGGAGGGGAGACACTTTGATCTTCAACCCATAGACTGGTAACAAACGAACAAGTGATCTGTATAACGTTAACTCTCCCCAATTAACTCTCGCGATCAACTCACCCTCACCCCCCCCCCCATCCATCTTCTACATCATTGTCTCTTCTAGTCGTCGATTATCTCTCCTTTCTTTATCGTCGGTGTCGATTTTCTTCAATGAGAAAGAGACGCAAACTATAACAATAGATGCAAATTATGAGTCGCTTATGGACTTGACGCGCGCGCACGTCATTTCAATAATGATGTCGCAATCATCTGAATGATAAGTGAGAGAAACAGAGTAAGGAAGAATGGAGAAATGTAGAAAAGTCGAAAAATTAGAGATACGAAGGAGGACAGAGCAGTTTGAGAGATTACTCCTTTTATGCACGTAGATGTGGTTGAATTCAGAAAGTTGGAAAACATTACTTATTTACAAATCGCTTCGCTTATACAATCCACTCTGATTATAAAAATCATCACCGCTCCAACAATTATTTATACTGAAATTCATTTATTCAAAAGTGATACAATTGATTCATTAATTCAACCACAAAAAATTTAATATGAATTGAGAGAGAAAAAACAGCAAACAACATACTATTTCTCTCCCGAATTTTAATCAATGATGTAGTTCAAAATAAGGCTAGGCGTACACCGGTTAGTCACGACAAGACAAGACGAGATTAGTCACAGTAATTCATATAGTTGCTTATGAAACAGCACACACCGATGCAATGACTAGTTGATGTGTGCTGCTTCATGAGCAACTATGTGAATCACTGTGACTAAACGTGACTAGTCTCGTCTTGACTAACCGGTGTACGCCTAGCCTAAAGTTAAGATTTCTCAGCACTTCTAGAATGAACATAGTTTTTCCACCAACAAATTGGAAGAATATCTTATTGTAATATAGATCCTAAAGGCTTTGAATCATATTTGGATGGTGATCTGAGAACTGACAAATATCCAATAATTAAACTCAATTCGTAAAAATGCAACCTTTCTCTCGAGAAATATAGCCTATTTCCACAACTCAGGAATCTTTGGATCATTACAATTTACGTATACGAAAGAAGAGCACAATCTCATCTGAATCTAATTATTTCGTTCCTTCCCCGCCTGTTTCTCATACCTTCCGCATTCATTTCCCCCCATTGTTTTTCAAGTAAATGTTTTCAATAGGTACTGTATTTCTAGCAGCACCAATACTTTAAAATTATGTGGAATGGAGATAGATGATATATGAACTGGATGAGAAGTGTTACAAGATAGCTTAAAAAATTATCTGTCTTCCATAGATCGATCCCTTTTCCCACAACAGAATTTTTGTTATTTGAGAAGTAGTAGAGCCGAAAGTTTTGTCAGAGTCTGTTTCTATTACATCATTATTAGAAGCGATCTTCGTTGTTCTCCAAGTCAAGGGAGGCAGAAGACGAAAAGCAATAATTGTGGTTATAAGACGATTGAGGGGGTGAAAAAGTTGACCAAGATGAAAAGAGAGGGAAATTGTGTAAATGTGTGAGAGAAAAAAAGACAACCGACTGGCAAGATAGTAGGATCGAGTAACAAAAAGGTTAAGAAATAGCAATACTTTGGCAAATAAATAAAAGTTGAAGAAGCTGAAGAGGAAGGTTGGAGGCGGAGGTTGGAGGAGGAGGAAGAGAGGGAGTATGAAGAGTTGGAGAAGAAGGAACTGTAATGGATAAATGATGGAGCCACTAAGTTAGTGTCCCAATAATAGAAAGAACAACTCAATAATGTTATTGGCCGGCCAAATATAGGAAAGAGAGAGAAAAAGCACACAAATATATAACAGTGTCTTGGGCAGTAGAGATATACAAACTGTTTCAACAAGCAGTCGAACGTAGAACGGAAGAATGACGAAAAGCAAGAAGAGAAGCTGAAAAGTCACGAAGAAGAAGAGACGCTATAGAAGAGAGGCATTCGGAAGAAGAGAAGCTGAAGAAGTATGGCATGGAGTATAGAAGTAGGTTAGAAGGGAACGATAAAGCAGGAGATGGAATAGAGAAAGATTATGGTAACAAGAAGAGGAAGGAGAAGAACGGAAATAAGTAGAGAGAGAAGAGTAGTGAACAAGAACAAGAAGAAGGAGGAGAAGAAGAAAGAGAAGGATAAAAAGAAGAGAGACCAAGAAGAACGATTACAAGAAGAATAACGAAGGAACAAGGAGAACAACATACACAAGAATAATAGAAGAAGATAGGGTATAAAAAGAAGGGAAGAAAAAGAAGACTAAATAGGAAGAGAGAAAAAGAAGGAGAGAAGATGCCAGGAAATAAGAAGAAGCAGATTTAAAGGAATAACTGTGATTGGGTGGTAGTAATGGGAGGTTTATTGAGGGATAGGCGGGAAGGTGGTGAGGATGTGGGATTAGGATGAGGGAAAGGAAAAGAAGAGGATAAAAAGAAGGAGAAGAGGACTCGAACTAATAAACCGGGTAGCGTCTCTTCTTCTTCTTCTTCTGAACCTACCAAACTCCCTGACCTCCCTTCCACCCCCACCACCCTACGGCCACCTACTTTACCCATAAGCTACTGATTCTGACTTATTGAATGCTGCTGCTGTTTGCTCAGTTTGCTGGTGGTGGGGTACGGAGGAACAGAGTGATGGGGGGGGGGCGCACGGCGCGTGTAAACTTTAATCAAACCCACAGGAGCTGCAGGTCTTGTATTCTTTTTTCATCAATGCCAAACCATCTCTCACCCTCCACCCCGGTCCCCCCTGGCGCACACTGCTAGTGGTCCTACCCCCCGAAACGACCTCCCCCTCGCCGCCTGTAAACCCTTAAACCATTCGTTTATTAAAACTTCTTCATCTTTTATTCGGTAGAAAATTGGAGTCAGCGAAGGAGAAAGTAAACAGTGCCGAGCGGATATATCAGAGCCACTAGTGCTGTGAGTAAGTCCTCCAATTCTCTTCTCTTGTCTGTCTGTAATAGTAGGATATACTACTATCCAGATTTTGTAGAGGCCCTTCTAACCCCTACTCTACCACCCACAGGGCTAATTAACTTTCACAGCGACTTATAAACTGGACCGTGAGGGAGGCAAGAGAACAAGCACGTTTATTACTGCCTTGTATATAACAACCCCTTACCCTATATATACCCGAAACCCACCGATGTGTGGTGGTCATTCGGAGCCAATAGAGCAAATATACCCAGAAATAAACCCTCGTGCCCTCTCTCTCACACGCACACTCGAAACACGCCAATATAACCTCGCCCAACAATTGTGCGCTCATAATTGCACCATAACTTTCTCCACTCAGTCAATAGAGACTGGCTGACTTATAGTAGCTCCAAAGTGTAGTGGAATAATTTGAATCTGGGATCATTGTTGGCGTTTTTAGCTGAAATCTGGATCTATTCTGGTTCTATCGTATTCCTACTGTTGAATAGAGTGGAATAACTTAATTTGTATGAAATTTAAATTTTCGAGATAATAACAAACATTAGAGCAAATCAAGTAATTGATAAGAGTTGAGACTAGGAATTACAGAGGAAAAACCGAGTACAGAAAAAAATAAATTGATATTGAATTTGATAAGTATAATACAAATTTAATAACCAGTGATGTTAGAACAAGTTTTTTCTTTTACTTTATCTGAGTATAGACCCCGATTTAGAGACTGATGCCCGGTTTTTCAGTCGTTCAATAAACTTATTGAATCAATAACTTTTTTTTTGCATTTGAAAACACATGGTTATTGATTCGATAAAGTTATTGGATCCATAAACTGTCTATTGAGCGACTAAAAAACCGGGCATTATTCCAATATATTGCAATGAATGAATATTTCAACATAATTATATTATTAAAATTACAATTTTCTAAAACTTCCTGAAACAAGAAGACTAGAACCTTCAATTATTCATAAATTTTATTCTCGGAACAACAATTTCTGATTATGTAAATCATAAAACCTATCACATGAGAGGTGATAATTATTTACACAGCTGGAAATTATTAGAGTAACATCACACAAATAAAAATGAAAATTCTAATGGAAGCAACAATGTGAATTACAAAATAATTTCACTTGTAAGTTGCACATCTATTACTCACTGTAAAACTGACCACCACTATAATACATTTCAACATTCATATGCAAGACAATAATGTGAATCACAAAACAATTTAACTTGAAACTAGCTCTCGTACGATCCACAAGAATCTACCTCAGAAATGAGTTTTTCTGTTGAAAATAACATCGTATTCTTTATATTACTTCTATCGTACATCTACAAGCACACATGACATTGTTAATATGGTTTTAATTATAACTTTGAGGGGAATATGAGCTTCTCAGCAGGATTTGCCAATGAAAGGCACTAGTTGAGGATTATGGAACATGTTATTGAATTTTCAGATGTAATCAACTGATGATTTGGCACAACGAACGAACTGAGTGCGGTTAAGTCGCACAATCAGGGTGGAGAGTGTTTGTGAGCTACGAAATCAGCTTCATTCGGTACGGAGCAGCAGTTTGAAACAGAAGCGCACGTTTGAAAGCATTTTGTGTTTCGCGGGCGCGCGAGCGAGCAAAGTTGCCAGTCGCCGCGTTAGCAGCGTTGCTCGTTATTAATCTGTCACGTTATTAAATCCGCGCACTAAGCTCCTAAACATTGCTCAAACCCTCTACCCGCAACCAGCCAATCGCGCACTGCTAATGCATTATTGAATCGGCTATTCAATGCTCACTGCTTGCTAACATCATGTTTCACATGCTATGAACGCTAAATAGCTTGCTTCAACTACTACTTTCATCTGATCCAATGGCATTTCAGTCTCTCACTAGAATAATAATGGATCCTGCCACACTTCGGCACTGATTCGCCAACTTAATTCGCTTTGCTTCTGATCTGGCTTCTTGTCCTTGTATTTTCACTGTCCTATTTCTTCTTCCATTACTTCTTCTTCTATAACTTCTTCTTTTTTTTTCTTCTTTCTTCTTCTTCTTCTTCTCATCCTCCTCCTCCTCCTCCTCCTCCTCCTCCTCCTCCTCCTCCTCCTCCTCCTCCTCCTCCTCCTCCTCCTCCTCCTCCTCCTCATCCTCCTCCTTCTATCCCCCCTCCTCCTCCTTCTTCTTGTACAGGAATTATTCAAAACCTTATAAAATAATAACACAATATATTCAATTTGAGCATTGAAGTTTAAGAAAGTTATTATATTAATAAAACTGACTAAATAGAAAAGACAATGTATTGTGTTATTATTATTTCATTTTGAAACAATTTTCAACATTCCTGAAAACAGTGTTAAATTTATCAAAACCTTTTGGTTTCATTGCTTGAATAAACATTCAAAAGTATAACAATTTCAATGAATTCAGAAGAATTCATCTGCCCACATAAATCAAACTTCATTAATGTGGCTTTTGGATTACTAAATATATGTGATAAATTCGAATTCATAAGATTCGAATGTAAATAATCAATTAAATGTATCTACTGCCACCTGCCATCTTCTACATAAGAGGAAAAGTGGAGAACTTGAACATCACCCAGTACCTACTGACATCTAGCGACAGAATTTGGAAACAAATTCTGAATCGTTTCTGACCAATCAGAAGAGAGTAGGCTTGGAGGTGTGTCAGTAGGCGTGGTCAGTAGGCGTGTCAGTAGGCTCTCGTTCGTGATTGGCCTGCCGCTCTCTCGTACTCATGCTTCGCTCTGTTCTATTACTGATTCATTTATCTTTATTTTCTTGTTTGTACAACATGATGTTGTATTCCCCTTCCAATTTCGTAATTTGTTTCTTTTCATTCTTCCTGCATTTTATGAATTTATCTCTTTCCTGTTTTCTCCGTTTCAAATTCCTGCTTCTTCCTGCTCCATAACTATCTTTTGTATTTTTAATAAACATTCTGCTTCCATTTCCTACTCACTTTTCTTCTCTTTCTCCAGTTCACAGTTCAAATTTAGTTATTTGCCTCAGAAAAGGTTGATTTTTTTTGCTGGTTGTTGTTGAATTTTTGTTCAGATCAGATTATTTTAATCTAGATCAGAACACCTTATTTCCGTTGTGTTTGAAAAATAACTTCTTCTTCTTCTTTTCCTTTAGCTTTTCCCTATTCGGGGTCGCTATTCCTTATCTTCCTCCTCCACACCATTCTCTCGCCGGCTTCTTCATCTGTCAGCTCCTTTTCCCTCATGTCCCCTGCAACACAGTCTCTCCATCTCCTCCTTGTGTTTGAACAATAACAATTCATCAAATTTGAGAGTACTTCATAATCTTACACATTTCTTCAATGCTTATTGAATATAGCCTACTCGTATTCTCAGCTCGGCTCTAGACTTTTCTTCCTTTTCGTATATTCCTTGATCATTGATATTTTCCAAATTGTGAGTCAAAAATGAAATGAAATCAAAATGAACGATGTTGAAATTTTTTACTTTGACTGTCAAGTCATCGTATTAAATTATTAGTCCACTGAATGTGAATTACACTCACAAGTGTGATTCATACCTTTACTTATTGATTTACTCTCCTACTGATTTGTTATTTCAAGTTATTTTCAAATTGACTTTACGTAGTTGAGTTGTGATATTACTCAAACTGTTAATTACCTTCAATACTGCAGAATAATGCAAAGTATTTTAAACAGGAAAACCTGATTCCACTGCCTCTTCGGAACCTGTAATATATAATTAATTTTCATGTATTAGTATTCTCTTCTTTTTTTTTCAAACAAGTCTTAGATTTTTCCAGAATGATAAATCTGCAGCATAAATGAGCAGTTACAAGAAGGATGCATGGTCTCGAATCAGTTTCAAGGCAATATTAGTTTTTCGGCCGGATGACACATGTGGCTTGTATAGGAAAAAATAGAATCAAAGCACGAAATTCATGGGAAGTTTGCATCCAATGCTCTATGAGATTGACCATGATAGCTGAATCTGACAGCAGAACAGTCGTGAAGAATACCAATCAACTTCAAGGGAGCGAGCATTCCACTCTCTGGTCTTGAATCTCGTGCTTACAGTGAACTTGGAACAACTCATCAAACTTCTCTTTTTGAAGAGTCCTGTTCAAAATATTTTGGTGAAACCCACGCTCAAGCATCCATTTTTCTGACAAACAACATTTTTTATTTCGTCTCTTTTTTCCGAATGCACTCCATACCTGTACAAAACCAATCACTCAGCCCAATCGATCAAAACAACAGATAAGAGTAGTATTGAAACCGAATTGACATATTATTCCTGCCAATTGAAAATTGATTTTTTGACTTCTCATCGAAAAAAAAACATTGAGTCCACCACAGACATGTCATCTGTGTGATAGACAATTGACAAGTCAGAATTAGAATGAGGGAGATAGTGGAGGGAGAGAGATGGTGAATGAGTGTGTGTGAGAGGGCAAATCTCATCTCAGTATTCGAAAACTGATCGGTTGTGGTTTTGATCTGCGTTTCCTATTAAAACAAAGCATTTCAAACCTTGCTATTCTATACTGCCAATCAGTTGTGGTCGTTGAGCGTAGTACTAAAGGTAAATGATATTGCAACGTACATGTAACTCTACCAGGATCACAAAATAACAAAGTACGAGTTGGTAAACATGCCATTGACTATTTCTTGAGAAACTCTTAAATTTGTAGGAGCTGTTATCAGACCAGAATGAACAAGGATTGTGACGTGGAGCACACAATATCTCACGAATATTATGGAATCAACTCTTTCCTCACTAATTAACAATTAAGTCTATTTGTACTGGCCGAGACTAAGCTCCCTGACTAGCATTACTTTTGCATTGCACCGAGGGACTCAGAGCTTATGCTTATGCTCCGTGTCCCAATGCAAAAGCAATGCTAGTCAGGGACAGCACTGACAGAGAAAATAGAAGTACAGTGAATATTTCTTTTTTTTACTCTCTGGGCTTTAAGATAATGATATTAATTTAAGTTTATTTATAAGTTACGTAATAAAATTGTTGGCTGATGTGATGCTATTTTATCATTATATTTTTTACTTTGTTTATTATGTATGTAATTAATTTCAAGATGTATTTTGTATTGTTTTTTTTGTGCAATGGGTCTCCTAAGACCTAGTACAAATAATAAATCAATAAATCAATCAATCTTAGAGCTCAGTCTCGGCCAGTCAGTTTACATCCTTGTATAATAACTGTGAAGAAATTATTCAGGAGTCAAAAGAACTCTAAGCTTAGAGCTCATTATCTAGGTTTATGTCTTAAATGAAAATCATTATTTTTAGCCTTATTGGTACCATATTCGTTTAAACTATAGGTTTGACAAGGCGATAGATTGATAACGGTACTTGAGACCAAAAGCCGTCAGTCCTGACTGCCTAAAAACATTCGTCACCTCTCATCATCACCCCTCTCATTACCCATGTACAAGCCTAGAGCTCAAGTGGGCATCTACCTCAGGAAAAATAAAAATATGAAAGAATCGCGGTTTGAACTGTGGATCTAGTGAAAAATGTGTTATTTCAGTTTGAACATCAATGGTGCATACTTTGTTCAAAATTACATTTCAAATTCACTTTCCGGTTTATAACTAAATTTTTCTCGCTCTCAATCCATATCAGCTGAATACGCGATTAGTTGCATAGGCCTACGCTGAAATGTGAACATGCCGTCATGCAATACACTCACAAAAGACACACTCACAAAAGACACACACACAAGCTCACACAGCTGTTACATTTACTGACTGGTTTCGGTGAACAGAGTATAGAATTCAACTATTGATCGAGATTATGCAAAAATCAATTCTAGTAGTAGCAACAGATATTTACGATTCGAACAATCCACAATGGCGAACAATTATTACAAGGAACGGTTGGAGGGTGAGGTTTCCTCCAGTTCAGCTTGTAAGAAGATGTTAACGAGCAGCTTGCTTGAGGGGGGATGGAACGACTTTAGAGGTGGTTTGATAAGCAGGGGGGGATAGGGGTCATTCTTGGCAGCAATTACATTTGTAGGAAGGAGGGGGGGGCGCACGCCAGGGGGGGTCACGACTGGCAGTGATTGGTGACGACTATTGACGATGTCACCACTATTATCAAGGGTCGGACCCCCCCTAGACCCGCACCGACGCAACAACATAACCTTTATCAAATAACTAGTTAACTTCTGTCGTCGTCGTGGCTGATCCCAGTACAGCACACAAAGGACCCAGAGCTTAATTACTTGCTGGGCTTTTTAATTACTACCACCGGGTAGCTCTCTTGTAGTAGTAGGTATGCATCTGACACGGCTCGGCTCGACCTGTCCATTCATTCCAAACAATAAACTAACATTCATTCGCCCACTCAATAGATTGCCCCCTCCCCCTTCACCATCACACAAACTACCACTTTCAACTCTCCATATTATAATACTGTTCCCATCATTTGATCTCTCCTTTCTCCCTTCCCCACCGCCCCTCCCGTTTCCTTCAACGACACTTCCTTGTCTTGTTGTTTAGCACGTGAACCCCTTTCGACCAACTGTACCCCTTCACACTAAGATAAAGTCTTGGGAGGAGGAGGGTAGAGTGGAGTAGTATACAGAAGTAAGACATCTTTATGAACTGGAAATGATGATGGTCTCAGATCTCTAAAGAATTTTTATCATGAAATACTGATGATCAATGAATTTGAATGCATTACGTGCTTCATGTAGCTTGATAGAATTCTAAAACTGTTACTCGCACGTGTCTATTGTTAATGAGAAAATTAGTGAGAGTTGCATTATTTTTCGTAAAGCGATCACAAAAGTTTCAAGAAAGTTCGCTCAACCACACAACATCACAGTTTATCTGAATAATTTCTATTGAATAATGTTACACAATCATGTTCATCCTCATTAACCTTTTATCTTATTAGCAGAATTGTTATGATTGAATGGTTTCTTCTCGTCTATTATCAGTGCCGTATTTATGAACGTTCCTTGTGAATATTTTTTATTCAAAAAGATTTAAGATTTAATTTCAAATAATGACGAAAGGTCACCAATCAGAGCGTGGGCTGGAGACGCATGCGTAGAACGAAAATGTCGTTGTCGTCAATGTGTGAATTGACCTTAACTAATAATGAATAACTAATAATGTAAAGCGGACGATTTCAATACACATAAATAATTGACGATTGGTTCCGAACGGCGAACATTCAAATTTCGTACCTAGTCACTTGACCTAGAAATTCGGCTGGTCAGAAGTCTTACACTCTTCTACAAGGATGGACCAATCAGAGCGTCGACTGGTTACGCATGCGCAGAACGAAAATGTCGTTGTCATGTCGTCAATGTGTGAATTGACCTGAAATTCTCCGCTTTACATTATTAGTTATTCTTTTCTTTAATACTGTCAATTTATTTTATACTGACAATTTTTTGTATTTTTTCTATTTTGCTGGTGAGACTTGAGGGCTTGATAGCCGACAGCTATCATTAAACAAAGATAGACAGGGACCAATCAGAGCGTGGGCTGGTGACGCATGCGCAGAACGAAAATGTCGTTGTAGTTATCGTCAATGTGTGAATTGACTTTAATTTGGATGTGCGTGATTTAATAAACACACTGTAGTTCAAGTCTTTCTATGATTCTATTGATGAAATTGAAGGCATTTCTATCAGAATATTGGTTATCTCCTCGTTTGTTTCTGTTGAATTTTTATATGAGATGATTAATATTGGATAGATTTTCTTGTCATCTAGTCTTTAGTAGAAGGATCAAATTGAATAGATCATTGCTTCTTTTCTTTTTAAATTAATAATGTATAGTGATAGTTTAGTGTTATAAAACAACTCAGTCTAGATTTTAGAGGTTATATAAATAATTTAAATTATATCTTATAACTCCTGCCTATTATTGTTCACTCTTCTCTTACTTGAGCGCTAGTATCGTTCCCATTTTCTTGCTTTGTGCTTCACTAGCGCTCTCTTGCGTCGCTAGTGTCTCACTGCTACGCTACCACAGGACATTCTTGGAGGTACTCTACTATTTAACTGGTTGTAAATTACATTTCAGTTAGTTCTAGTATTCACATTTCTATGTAAAATAATTATTCTTCAATGATGAATTGATTTATTTACGAGATAAAGACAAATTTTCCGTCCTCTCCTGAAGTTCGTAAGCAACTTCATATTTCAAAGCTCCTTGAAGAGAACCACTCCATGTTCTTTGTCAATCTAGAATGCACTTTGACTTCGCCTAAAATTTCTTTTAGGTTAGGTACTATCGAGTTGCATCAGGATCAGATCTCTTATTTGTATTTGTGGTCGTTATAATGAAATACAGTTTATATAATTCTAGTAAGGTCTTTCGAATGTTTTAATATTCAATTCAGTTAAAAATTCCTCAGCGGTGATGGTATCGTATTGTTTTAATATATTATGAGAATTCGAATAGCGAAATTGATAACTTTTGTTGTTTTACTTCTCAATGTGATCGCAATTTACTTTATTTGGAAACTTTTATCTAGTCGTACAAGAGTCAAAACTACGAACACTTTCAAACCAATTGAAAAGGACACGTCTGTGGCAGCAGATACCAAGGATGAGGGTAATCTACTTCTAACTCAGAAGGATGTGACTGTTGTTATCCGAGCTTTTGAAGAGTTTGAGAATGACATTCCAGAAACAGTTAAATCAATTCTAAGTGTTTTCAAAGACTTGAATGTTGTGATTGTTTGTGACAAACCTTTATATCCTCCTCTACAATTGAACACTTCTTTGCCTTATTACCGTAATGTCAAGATAATTAACCTTTTGCCAATCCTTTCAAGCCCTTTGAAAGATAGACTTCCAATATTCCATATAAAGGGAAAATATGTCTTATTTATTCCTGACTCAACTAGATTTATATCAAAATCATTTTTGAGTGATTTAGGTGATGCTTACCAGCGGCAATCACAAGACATCTTAGCCATTCCATTCAAATCAGAAAAATCAGCAACTTGTCTAAAAGTCAAAATAGAATCCCGAGAATGGACAATACGGTTTAATAATGTAGAATATGCTGATAGCTGTGATTATGTCAGTGGGAGACATGCTTTATTTATGAACAACGAAATTTTATATAAACTATCTGACCCGTTTCTATTACCCTTTCCAAAAGCCTTCTACATTCAAGCGGCTTCGAATAATCTGAATGTAAGTTGAGTGTTATTTATATGTTTGTCTATTGAGAAAAAGCTGATCATGAATGCAATTTAACTAGCTCTCAGTCTTGAAAAATATGTGTTAACTTTAGCTGACTAAAAATGCTAGTGTCAGTTTTGTAAGTGAAAACAAACTTACCCCATTTTCCCTATCAAGGGATAATAATTGGAGTGCAGTTTGACAGAACTTTAAAAATGTAATCTGTATAATTTATTGCTGCGGTTGGTCACACTACTTCAACTCCATTTCAACCGAGATTCAATTCATGTCATTTTGATTTGACAGGTAAAACTTGCAACGGATGTCTTCTTGTTGAGCGGCCAAGATTTGTACACAAGTCATCATTCGAAATGGAAATTGCAGCAGTTGGATCGCGAACGCACCAAGGCAATGTACACAGGATTACAGCTGAAGAAGGTTGTGAAAGAAACTGGCGTTACCGAATGGTATGGCTGTCGCAGGGACACTCCACGCTGTTTCAGTAAGTTAAGCAAGAACTTTCTGCAATTTTCACTTTTATTTCATTTTTTTGATTCTCAATAATCAGAACTTCTCCTTGTATATATTAATTTTATCACACTTTCTTCGTAATCTTAGAAGTAGATGAAATTTTTGAAAGTTTAAATGAAGTTCTCAAATAATGTTATGTTCATCACATGTTAGCATAGTTCTCAAATACTGTTAACATAGTAGCAGAATTTATTGAAAACCATCAACCTACAAGCATTTTTCAATATTATTATTTTCTTATGTGTTGAATTTTAACTGGGTAATTTTTCATAAAAAGTTGAAAGTCCTGGAAAACAGTAAAAAGCTTCACACACGCTAGACACAGAATTTAGTTACTTAATTTGCCGCTATATTCATGTCTAATGTGTGTCCGCCTTTTTCTGTTTTATAGGGCACCGTAATTGTTTTAGAATATACCTCAGGAGGTACTGTTTGGAAACCAATGGATATTGGCGAAATTTTCCCAGAAGAGTTTGTTTAGAAAACCGAAAAACTTTGCCTTTTTCATTCAATCCAAGCAGTAACTTAATTTCAGAGTTGCTACTCTTTTTTATTCCTTATTTTAATGATAAGCTGAGTGCCAATTAAGTTGATTAATGACTCCGCTTGAGGAACCGAGCAGATATTTTCTGTTCTCTGTTCAAGAGAATATATATTCATAAAAATGATAACCAGCAATGAATTGGATTTGAAAATTAATTTCCAAATTATCAATTCGATAAATATCTAACAGAAAAATTTTAATCTGTGTTAAATATTCAACAGAGAAATATTTAACAAATTAGAAGCTTCATAAATTTATTAGATTAGAAATACATTTCCAGAATCCACAATTTGAAAAGTATGTGGAGCCACACTTTTGTTCTCATAAACTCCAACTTTTTTGTTTGTTTTCAGCAATACAACATGTTACGAAATACACCACGTTTAAGGAACATATCAACCGTTTCATCAATATATTGAATTCGATGTGCATTTCCATAATTCACAAATTATGAGTAATTTGAGAAGTATGAGTTGTTATTTGTCTGTGGTTTCTTGGTTTTTCAGAAGCACATATCATTTATGAAGAATGTCAACTGTTCCATCAATTTATCAAGTTTGATATGTATTCACAATATTTTAGAAATACGAGTTGTACCTACAAGCAAATAATATGCTACAACCTCTTTTGGTTTTTCAGAAAGTTTGAAAATTTGCAAATATGCTACAACCTCTTCTTGGGTTTTCAGAAAGTTTGAAAATTTGCAAATATGCTACAACCTCTTCTTGGTTTTCCAGAAAGTTTGAAAATCTATTAAGTTTGATACGTATTCACAATATTTTAGAAATAGGCTACGAGTTGTACCTTTGTGCAAATATGTTACAACCACCTTGTTTGATCCACGTTCATGAAACTAATCATCAGTTTTATCAGCTGTGTCTTTATTTTCGCAGGTACTGTTCTAGATGAAACGCCGCAGTATTTGTACGAGGGCAAATGGACACCTCCATGCTGCCTGGCTGGTCTGCGCAAAGTGGCGCGTCACGTGTTTCATCAGCTGGAGCGGTCCGGAGTGCGCTACTGGCTGGAGGGCGGCAGTCTGCTGGGAGCCATGCGCTCGGCAGACATCCTTCCCTGGGACTACGACATCGACATCGGCATCTACAAGGACGACATCACTCGCTGCAATTGGCTGCAGCGAGCCAGCTCAAAGCCTGTATCCGACGAACAAGGATACATCTGGGAAAAGGCCATCGAGGGTGAGTTTTTCCGGGTACAGTACAGTTCAGTCAACCGACTACATGTCGACATTTTCCCCTTCTACTCACGCAACGGAACAATGACCAAAAACACTTGGTTCAAAACCCATCCTCAAGATCGCGAGTTCCCCGAACACTTTCTCAAACCGCTATCATCGATTGAGTTCATTGGAAGAACTGTTTCGTCTCCCAATAACATACACGACTTTCTTGAACTGAAATTTGGAGAAGGTGTCATTGAGAATCCCGAATATCCGAATCCTCAAAAACTATCAATTAAAAGCCAGTTGAACGGAAATTGAATGCATTCAATACGAACACTCCAATATGGCTCTAACCAAGTAGCAAATCAATTTTGTATATTAGGCCCTGATACAGAGCGTGCCATCCAAATTGGCGTCTAGGGGAGGGTGTGCGAGAGAGATGGATAATCTCTCCCACCACGCTTCCCCTCCAGCCGCTAAGGCTAGTACAGTCAGTGAAGCAAATAACATCATAGTACTGCTAGGTAACCGAAGCAAATATGAATTTTTTTATAAAGCTGAGTTTGCCAGCTGAATGAACTTTTGAAATTTACTGTACCGCGAGTCAGCAGGCACTGTAGTGGGAGAAAGCGATCAACGCGCATGCTCCAGTGAGACGCCAATTTGGATGGCACGCTCTGTACACGAGTATGCATGCATACTATCTTAGCCCCCTTTAAACTACATGGCCACGGCCTTCAATGTGACAACCTCGCAGTCCCAGCTGGTTTCATTATAAAATCATACTTATAAAAAAGACTACAAGCAAATGACCGATTTACATTGCTCATGCAAGCCGATGCAGCGACGTTGACTCATTGAAGGCCGCGGCCATGTAGTTTAAAGGGGGCTATGATACTATTCAATTGTATTGAAAATCTCGTCCACACGTTAAATAGTATGCATCGTGTATTCGCATCATTAACCAAGTATTAGACTGAATGACAGAGCTGTTGTTACCAGCTATTCACCAACAAAAGTAGTTACGTTGGGACTACTAAAAGTTAACGTTAGACAAATTTTCAAGGTTAATATGTTCTGTTTTATTCACCTGGACTTGCAAGTAGTGCTTCAGATGTAGCGCCTTTCATTCTGGCTAAACTCATAGATTTCAAGAAACAGTAAGCTTACGTTACATTGTGAGTAATTTGCTTATCAAATTTCTCCAATAATCCAATCGGACTGACAAACATGTCTGCTAAACGGGCCATCTTACCATATTTAACTAACTCAATTTTGAAATAATCTATAAATTAAACTATTCTGTGTACAATAGATAGATTGGGTTGTAAAGATGTGTGGTGGAAAAAGCGAATGTATAGCACTTAAATATTTCAATATGATCTCTAGTTCAATGAAACTGTTTGTGTTCAGGATGTTTATACTTAGGCCTACACCTACAGTATTGTATAGACTTAGTGTAATAATTATGAATTAACTCACTATAATTTACCGACTTATTATTAGTAAATTTTTTTCAAGTATTACATGTTCAGCAAACGAATATAGAAAATAGCGATAGATAGATAGATAGATAGAATATTTAGTAATTGATGTTTAATTCAAAACATCCATAATTTTTTATAATACAATTATGTTGTACTAAATTAGCGGTGTGTTGTGTTACTAAAACGCCAGTGTTATTGAATCACAATGTGGAGATACTAGAATTTTTTCCTCAACCGAAGATAATACTCTTAATTTTTAGCTACTTTGAGAGAATATTGTTTTCTCTACCTAAATTATTCAAATCTTCATACGAACACTAGCTAGATAGAATCAGAAAGACTGATTATTCTTTCATTTTAAATGACTAATTTATATTAAACTAGTATTTTGGTGTTATTTGTATTAAATCAAGTCTATTCGTTGTTTTCTCCTACTTAGCTCCAATACTGTTTAGATAATGAGTAGGAATTTACTTCTATAGTAGGTTATGAATTAGTCAACATTTCTAGACTTACACATTAAGCCTAGAAATGTATTATAAATGAAGTCTACAAAAGTATTATTTTGTGCCATAAATTGTTGAAGTTGTAAAGTTTAATGTAGAAGTAGAATATTCTCTTTATCATTCATGTGTGCATTTCCATAAGGTTATTTGTTCCAGAAAGTTGGTAAAATTTCTCAGGATTCTTAATCCCTTTTCATGCTAAATAATAATCTTCAACTTTCGAACACATCATGTGACTGTAGAAAGAAATTATGGATTTTGAAATAAATTAGTATGCGTTTATTACGCAACTTATAGAATTAAAAAAATAAAATAAAAACTACCATAAGAAATTGAATTTTCCATGAATAGCCGGATGAATTGTCCAAACTTTGTAGTGCTGTGAATACGATCCATTGAAAAGTTTAAGTCGAGGTCATTGTGCTTTCTGGGAAGTCATCTTTAAGGTAATCTGCGCTCATAGATTATTCGCTCAACAACTTTGTATTTTCATTGAAATACAAAGAAAAGCCTATTTTGCAAAAGGTTTGCCCTTATGTCTTTGGTGAGCATAGATCCAAAGTGGACATCAAATGGAATGGTGATGATACCCGCTTTTATCACATCCCCAATAGCCAATTTGAATCTGTGGTTCAATTAGTGCTATGCCTGCACCTCTTCCCTATGCCTGACTGTTTCCTGAACATTAGCATTAACTATAACATTAGCCCCATCACATGTGGAGGAAACTGTTTAAATATATGTATCTTGAGTTCTATTTTAAATATTCATTGTCAAAACCATATTGTTCAAGACTTTTAAGTTCTGTTAAAAAAACAGAATCGGTTGATTGCAAAATTTGTACTGGAGTGCCGCTCCATCTTCAAAAGCTGTGCCAAAGTGACCGCTCTGGCCTCCACCAAACCAATGATTATGGTGATTGGCCTCACACCCTCACTTCTCCTCTCCATGTGCTATGCATTTCCCCTGACGTATATTGGCGATCAGCAAAAAAAGTAGCTGTAATAAAAATATTAAAGTTAATACTATAGTATACAGTATATTTGAACAAGTGTAGCAAATTCTTCATTTCGACTCCAGGCGTTGTCCGTTTGTTTGTATGTATGTATGTTCGACAATAACTTTTCGAACACCTTTCTTGTCTTGAACTTCCTATCTTGAACACCTTTATCAATCAACTTCAAATTTCAAACACATATTCTTGAAACCTTGAAACCGTCAAGTCTGTTGGCCAATAGAATTAACCGACTCCATCCTTTTTGAGGCGTAGATTCTCATACTTACTATAAACTCGTATATGGGCATTCAGTATGGGGGATATAATGATGAGAAAATCATATGGAATCTATCTATCTCAACCATGTGTGTAGTAATAAACTGTTATACCTTTCGAGAATTAAAGGCTTTTATTAGCTTTACAGTCTTAGTAACACACGCAGTAACAAGGAATACAGAACTGAATTATTATTTGGATGTTTGTGTATTGTGTTGCTATGAGCTCGTTGCTATGGTCTGATCATCCGGTTGAATCTCATCACTAGAGCCCGGATGTTAGGCAAAATGCCTTAATTTTGCCTATTCTGCCTTTTTTGGGTGTTAGTGCCTATTTCAATATAAATAGCTTATTTCATCCTATTTTATATGTTTTGCCTATATGATTAGCATTTTTTCAATTTTTAATATTCAAAAAAGTATTAGATTACTAAAGGAAGAAGAAAATCCTGCGTACATATAAGAATTTGAACATGAGAAAAAGTCCATGATCTCTAGAGAAGATGTAATATTTTATTTGTGAATTCCCTAATGCAGGCTACAAATATCCTTGAGCCCATAAAATGGAGCTTTTTGTAGTCAGGTAGTCGTCTATTTATAAACAGAGAAAGGTATGCATGAGTGTGCTATAGGCTACGAGAACCTTAAAAATGAATAAATAATGTTTATTTCAATCCATGAATTAGCATAATTGATTTTGTCTGCAAGAATAAAGCTTAATATTCAATATTTTATCATTTGGAGGTAACCCTTTTATTCAGGGACCTCATCTTCAGTTCAAATACAACAATAGTGTGCTTCAAATATAATAATTATGCAACAGTAACAAAAGTTTATGTAGAAAGGTCTTCATACTGGAAAATATTCTTTCAGAAATAAAACCAACTTTAGAGTCAAAAAAACGTATTAGTTTTTTAAACTTAGTATTAGTTTTTCTAAACTTATTAGAAAACCTATTAGTCATGTTCAACCAGTGGAATATAAGTTTTTCAATTTTCTTGTATTATTTTTTCACATAAATATATAAAATACACTATGCCTTTTTTCGATTTTAAAGTGCCTATTTTTGTGTTTTTAGTGCCTATTTTTGTGTTTTTTAGTGCCTTTTTGCCTGCCTATTTCAAGTATTATAAATGCCTGAACATCCGGGCTCTACTCATCACATTCTTCCCCGCTGGATAAATTATCTGGATGAGGTAGCGGTGCAAGATGTTGTAGACTTACTGTAGACTCCCGTCCATCTTTGTATCATATGAAAGCATAGCTCGGGTTTGCTTGAAGTAGTTCTACCTCCTCAACTTGAGACAGATGCATCAAATAATGCTATCAGAGGTACCCTGTCACAACATGGACAGCCTGTTGCATTTTTTTCACGAACCCTGAAACATAGCAAACTCAAATATTCCTCTATTGAAAAAGAAACACAAGCAATCATTGAATCAAATGGCGACATTACCTGACAGGCTGCCATTTCACTCTTATAACTGATCAAAAATCCATTTCTTTCATGTTCAGTTTCAAAGCATCAAGTAAAATAAAAAATGAAAAAATTTTGTGTTGGCGACTTGAACTATCCTGCTTTAAATTTGATATAATGTACAGACCTGGAAGAGACAACATCCCTGCTGATGCTTTATCGCAAATTTGTTCAGCTGTTGGCTGTAACAATCCGGATATCAGAAAACTAGAAACTTACCACATTGAACTTTGTCATCCAGGAGTCTCCCGACTATACCATTGGGTTAAAACAAAAAACCTACCTTTCTCAGTAGATTATGTCCGTACCATCTGTTCAAGGTGTACGATTTGCTCTGAATTGAAGCCACGCTTTTACTGTTCTACAGGACATGTAATTAAAGCTACAAGACCCATGGAGAGATTGAGTATAGATTTTTAAGGCCCTTTATCCTCATTGACACGAAATAAATATATTTTAATTATCATTGATGAATATTCTCGGTTTCCTTGGGCTCATCCATGCTCTGATATGACAGCTAAAACTGTAATCAAGTGCCTAGAACATCTATTCACTATTTTTGGATTCCCTTCTTACATCCATTCCGACCGGGGTACATCTTTTCTATCAGCAGAACTACAGGCTTTCCTTATCTCCAAAGGAATTGCTACAAGCAGGACTACTTCCTACAACCCAGCAGGGAATGGCCAGGCAGAACGGTACATGGGAATCATGTGGAAATCGGTAACCCTAGCGCTGCAATCACTTCATCTATGACCAGACCAGTGGGAAACAGTCCTCCCCACTGCACTCCATTCAATCCGTTCACTTTTGTGCACTTCAACCAATGCAACCCCACATGAACGCATGTTTATACATCCTCACAGATCTGACAACGGAGTATCCTTGCCCACTTGGCTCGCAAATCCTGGCCCAGTGTGGCTAAAGAGAACAGCAAGGAGAAGGAAGAGCAACCCCTTAGTTGAGGAGGGGGAACTATTTCAAGCAAACCCAAGCTATGCTTTCATGTGATACAAAGATGGACGGGAGTCTACAGTAAGTCTACAACATCTTGCACCACTTCAGTCTCTGCCTGCATCCATTCCACTGTTCCCAAAGGTATGGCTGGATTTGCCCTCCACTTCTCAGTTGCAGTGTCGATCATCTGCTGTAGGATCCTCACATATGTTGCCGCTGTCCTGCTAGATTCATAGAAGGCACTCTGGTTGCTAGCTTTGAAATAGTCAAGCATACTATCCTTCACAGGAAGTGTTCTCTTTTTGCTGCAAACACTGGGTTGATCATAACTGTCCTCTCTCCGCTGTTGTCTGGTGCAAATATGTTTGCTGCTGCAAGCTTGCATCCTCTTCAGAACTGCAGGAGAGTGAACGTCATTGTGGCTGTTGTTGTCCCAAATTTGTCCATGAATTTCCCAAAGCTAGCTCTATTGCCCCAAACCTTCCGCTCTGTTGTGAATGAAAGGATTGACAATTCCTCACAGAATGTTCCCCAGATAGCATGGAAAGCAGCTTGTTGCATTATGTCGGGATCACAGGTTTTGGGCATCTTGAACTCTGTCTCATTGCAGGTGGCTGCTCGGTAGCACTCATATGCCCCTGGTCCTGATTGACTGAAGAAACCTTTGTTCAGCAGGTCTGTTCCTGTTGGTTCAAAACTTCCCCAGGTTCCCCACGAATTGTCTTTTCCTGGAGTGACAATCATGCATGCCTTCTTCCTGTCATCAGCTTTGAAAAGGCTTGAGATCAAGAAACTTATAGGGAAATAAGCTCTGTGTATACTCCTGTTTCCAAGTGCCAGTGCAGCATCACCCATTTTACCCATCAAGGACATCACGTCTTTGTGAGCTCCATGAATGATGCAATGGGGCCATCTTGTCAATCTCCTGGATGTGCTTTAAATCTCTGACCACGGCATCCATCCACTTCTTCCTGAACTTGGTTGGCTGATTTTTTGTCCTGTAGATTTGTATCAGAGCTGCTCCAATCCCTAACGATTGACCTATGCTGCTTTTCTTTTCAGGTGCAAAAGAGATGCCGTCCATAAGCACTGAATGGGCCTGGTTGAAGCCATAATAACGGATATTGTACTTGTATCTTTCAGACGGAGATGTGTTTTCTGGCATTGGTAACATTGTGTGACCTGCTCTTATTTCCTTCAATCTCTGATTGAAACCGATCAAAAAGGTGAGATAGGGAGCTGCAGTACTGTACCACATGTTTTGCTCATCTGTTGCCTTCTTGTATCCCAGGTTGAAGCAAGCAGCTGTTTGCTCCAACAATGATCTCATGTTTTCCAAGGAAAGTGTCACTTCCTTTTTGTCCCACTTTATTAGGAACCCTTTGGCTGCTTTCTCTGCAAGTTTTGACTCATCTCCATTGGCTTCCTGTCTGAGGATGTTATGAGTCGTGGTGATAGCGCTTGTCAGCTGAGTGCCCAAGTGGAGATTGTTATAGTTTTTCTGCTTAATAGCGTCAAGCAATCTCAGGTGACACATAACTATCCACTTTAAGACGCTTCCCTTGTGGCCTACATCCAGATTGATTCTCTTACTTGGAGGCTCTGAAGTTTCCCCAGCTTTCCTTTTCTGTAAGAAGTCTTTTGTCTTCTGTATGAATGTCGTGCTCTTTTTCACTGGAGGTGCACTTGTTTCCCCTTGATTGCTCTCTTCATCAGTATTCATCTTTGTTTGGGTTAAATCACTCATGAGTCAGTTTGGTTAAAAATAGAAAACGTTTGTTACAACTTACTTTAGGCCCTATTATTGAAGTCTTCATAGTTTGAACAGGAGAACAGTTGGAATATTTTGAATATTTCTTTTGGTTATGAGAAATTTTTCCTCTATTTTCATGATGAGAAAATAGTAATTTTTTCAACTTCAATCAATAAAACTAGCAACAACCATGATTTGCTACGGGATTTAAGGAATGCTATTGAAATTTATCTGACTTGAAATCCTGTTTATGAAAAATGGGATAAAATAGTTGACAGAAATTATATATTTTGAAAGAACAAAGTGCTCTGTAACGGATTCTTACATGGCCTAAGCTTGGGCGACAATTGGGCGCCCTACACAAGGGCGACAATTTCAGAAACTATCATAGCAACATAGCAGACAAATGAATCAGTACATACACATGTGCACTTGCTTGTAGTTGTGCGGTTTCAACACGTTTGTCTACCGTCATGCCATCCACATTTAAATATTTTACCATAGATTGATTGACTGATATTATTGAAATTAATATTATTTACTAATACGAGTATCTTTATTGATTGACCCTTATTACGAGGAAAATCCTTTCTATATAATTATTTTACAAACTTTATCAGATGATGCCAGTTTCAATGTCTCAAGAAGATAAGCAAAATAAATTAAATTCATTAGAACCTATTGCCAAATTCCCTTCTCAAGTTTTGAAAGTCTGAATCTTTGTTCTGATTCATTCCTTGTTTCAGTAATATATCAATTGTTGCATTATCTACAATCCACTCAATTGGGTCGTCACGGTAAATATTTGTCTTGTTTCTGAAGAAAATAAATATCTGAATTTTCACTTACTTGCACATCAGCGCCGACGGTAAGTTCACTATCACTTTTCAGTTCAAAACCTTCAGATTCAGCGGCACTTTTGTTATCATTGTTTGTATCCCTATCAGTATCAGACACATTGTGTTGTTGATGTGATGAGCAGCCTTCCTCACTTTTGCTAGGTTTAAAAAAACTGTCCACCTTTTTAAAAGTCTTCAACAAATTGGTCTCTTTTTCTTCTTTCTCACTTGAAAGTTTTCGGTAACTTGAAACACTCAATTTTATTCGTTTATCACACATAATAAGAATAACACGTTACAAAACCAACGACAGATGCCAACACTGTTGAACACGAACATAAACTGCAAACAGTGATCGACTTCATGGAATTTCAATTCTGTACTGATTTTGATTTGATTGAGACAATCTCCACTGTTGTCTGGTGCAAATATGTTTGCTGCTGCTAGCTTGCATCCTCTTCAGAACTGCGGAAGAGTGAACGTCATTGTGGCTGTTGTTGTCCCGAATTTGTCCATGAATTTCCCAAAGCTAGCTCTATTGCCCCAAACCTTCTGCTCCATTGTGAATGAAAGGATTGACAATTCCTCACAGAATGTTCCCCAGATAGCATGGAAAGCAGCTTGTTGCATTATGTCGGGATCACAGGTTTTGGGCATCTTGAACTCTGTCTCATTGCAGGTGGCTGCTCGGTAGCATTCATATGCCCCTGGTCCTGATTGACTGAAGAAACCTTTGTTCAGCAGGTTTGTTCCTGTTGGTTCAAAACTTCCCCAGGTTCCCCACGAATTGTCTTTTCCTGGAGTGACAATCACGCATGCCTTCTTCCTGTCATCAGCTTTGAAAAGGCTTGAGATCAAGAAACTTATAGGGAAATAAGCTCTGTGTATACTCCTGTTTCCAAGTGCCAGTGCAGCATCACCCATTTTACCCATCAAGGACATCACGTCTTTGTGAGCTCCATGAATGATGCAATGGGGCCATCTTGTCAATCTCCTGGATGTGCTTTAAATCTCTGACCACGGCATCCATCCACTTCTTCCTGAACTTGGTTGGCTGATTTTTTGTCCTGTAGATTTGTATCAGAGCTGCTCCAATCCCTAACGATTGACCTATGCTGCTTTTCTTTTCAGGTGCAAAAGAGATGCCGTCCATAAGCACTGAATGGGCCTGGTTGAAGCCATAATAACGGATATTGTACTTGTATCTTTCAGACGGAGATGTGTTTTCTGGCATTGGTAACATTGTGTGACCTGCTCTTATTTCCTTCAATCTCTGATTGAAACCGATCAAAAAGGTGAGATAGGGAGCTGCAGTACTGTACCACATGTTTTGCTCATCTGTTGCCTTCTTGTATCCCAGGTTGAAGCAAGCAGCTGTTTGCTCCAACAATGATCTCATGTTTTCCAAGGAAAGTGTCACTTCCTTTTTGTCCCACTTTATTAGGAACCCTTTGGCTGCTTTCTCTGCAAGTTTTGACTCATCTCCATTGGCTTCCTGTCTGAGGATGTTATGAGTCGTGGTGATAGCGCTTGTCAGCTGAGTGCCCAAGTGGAGATTGTTATAGTTTTTCTGCTTAATAGCGTCAAGCAATCTCAGGTGACACATAACTATCCACTTTAAGACGCTTCCCTTGTGGCCTACATCCAGATTGATTCTCTTACTTGGAGGCTCTGAAGTTTCCCCAGCTTTCCTTTTCTGTAAGAAGTCTTTTGTCTTCTGTACGAATGTCGTGCTCTTTTCACTGGAGGTGCACTTGTTTCCCCTTGATTGCTCTCTTCATCAGTATTCATCTTTGTTTGGGTTAAATCACTCATGAGTCAGTTTGGTTAAAAATAGAAAACGTTTGTTACAACTTACTTTAGGCCCTATTATTGAAGTCTTCATAGTTTGAACAGGAGAACAGTTGGAATATTTTGAATATTTCTTTTGGTTATGAGAAATTTTTCCTCTATTTTCATGATGAGAAAATAGTAATTTTTTCAACTTCAATCAATAAAACTAGCAACAACCATGATTTGCTACGGGATTTAAGGAATGCTATTGAAATTTATCTGACTTGAAATCCTGTTTATGAAAAATGGGATAAAATAGTTGACAGAAATTATATATTTTGAAAGAACAAAGTGCTCTGTAACGGATTCTTACATGGCCTAAGCTTGGGCGACAATTGGGCGCCCTACACAAGGGCGACAATTTCAGAAACTATCATAGCAACATAGCAGACAAATGAATCAGTACATACACATGTGCACTCGCTTGTAGTTGTGCGGTTTCAACACGTTTGTCTACCGTCATGCCATCCACATTTAAATATTTTACCATAGATTGATTGACTGATATTATTGAAATTAATATTATTTACTAGTATCTTTATTGATTGACCCTTATTACGAGGAAAATCCTTTCTATATAATTATTTTACAAACTTTATCAGATGATGCCAGTTTCAATGTCTCAAGAAGATAAGCAAAATAAATTAAATTCATTAGAACCTATTGCCAAATTCCCTTCTCAAGTTTTGAAAGTCTGAATCTTTGTTCTGATTCATTCCTTGTTTCAGTAATATATCAATTGTTGCATTATCTACAATCCACTCAATTGGGTCGTCACGGTAAATATTTGTCTTGTTTCTGAAGAAAATAAATATCTGAATTTTCACTTACTTGCACATCAGCGCCGACGGTAAGTTCACTATCACTTTTCAGTTCAAAACCTTCAGATTCAGCGGCACTTTTGTTATCAATGTTTGTATCCCTATCAGTATCAGACACATTGTGTTGTTGATGTGATGAGCAGCCTTCCTCACTTTCGCTAGGTTTAAAAAAACTGTCCACCTTTTTAAAAGTCTTCAACAAATTGGTCTCTTTTTCTTCTTTCTCACTTGAAAGTTTTCGGTAACTTGAAACACTCAATTTTATTCGTTTATCACACATAATAAGAATAACACGTTACAAAACCAACGACAGATGCCAACACTGTTGAACACGAACATAAACTGCAAACAGTGATCGACTTCATGGAATTTCAATTCTGTACTGAGTTTGATTTGATTGAGACAATCTCCACTGTTGTCTGGTGCAAATATGTTTGCTGCTGCTAGCTTGCATCCTCTTCAGAACTGCGGGAGAGTGAACGTCATTGTGGCTGTTGTTGTCCCGAATTTGTCCATGAATTTCCCAAAGCTAGCTCTATTGCCCCAAACCTTCTGCTCCATTGTGAATGAAAGGATTGACAATTCCTCACAGAATGTTCCCCAGATAGCATGGAAAGCAGCTTGTTGCATTATGTCGGGATCACAGGTTTTGGGCATCTTGAACTCTGTCTCATTGCAGGTGGCTGCTCGGTAGCATTCATATGCCCCTGGTCCTGATTGACTGAAGAAACCTTTGTTCAGCAGGTTTGTTCCTGTTGGTTCAAAACTTCCCCAGGTTCCCCACGAATTGTCTTTTCCTGGAGTGACAATCACGCATGCCTTCTTCCTGTCATCAGCTTTGAAAAGGCTTGAGATCAAGAAACTTATAGGGAAATAAGCTCTGTATACTCCTGTTTCCAAGTGCCAGTGCAGCATCACCCATTTTACCCATCAAGGACATCACGTCTTTGTGAGCTCCATGAATGATGCAATGGGGCCATCTTGTCAATCTCCTGGATGTGCTTTAAATCTCTGACCACGGCATCCATCCACTTCTTCCTGAACTTGGTTGGCTGATTTTTTGTCCTGTAGATTTGTATCAGAGCTGCTCCAATCTAACGATTGACCTATGCTGCTTTTCTTTTCAGGTGCAAAGAGATGCCGTCCATAAGCACTGAATGGGCCTGGTTGAAGCCATAATAACGGATATTGTACTTGTATCTTTCAGACGGAGATGTGTTTTCTGGCATTGGTAACATTGTGTGACCTGCTCTTATTTCCTTCAATCTCTGATTGAAACCGATCAAAAAGGTGAGATAGGGAGCTGCAGTACTGTACCACATGCTTTGCTCATCTGTTGCCTTCTTGTATCCCAGGTTGAAGCAAGCAGCTGTTTGCTCCAACAATGATCTCATGTTTTCCAAGGAAAGTGTCACTTCCTTTTTGTCCCACTTTATTAGGAACCCTTTGGCTGCTTTCTCTGCAAGTTTTGACTCATCTCCATTGGCTTCCTGTCTGAGGATGTTATGAGTCGTGGTGATAGCGCTTGTCAGCTGAGTGCCCAAGTGGAGATTGTTATAGTTTTTCTGCTTAATAGCGTCAAGCAATCTCAGGTGACACATAACTATCCACTTTAAGACGCTTCCCTTGTGGCCTACATCCAGATTGATTCTCTTACTTGGAGGCTCTGAAGTTTCCCCAGCTTTCCTTTTCTGTAAGAAGTCTTTTGTCTTCTGTATGAATGTCGTGCTCTTTTTCACTGGAGGTGCACTTGTTTCCCCTTGATTGCTCTCTTCATCAGTATTCATCTTTGTTTGGGTTAAGTCACTCATGAGTCGGTTTGGTTAAAAATAGAAAACGTTTGTTACAACTTACTTTAGGCCCTATTATTGAAGTCTTCATAGTTTGAACAGGAGAACAGTTGGAATATTTTGAATATTTCTTTTGGTTATGAGAAATTTTTCCTCTATTTCCATGATGAGAAAATAGTAATTTTTTCAACTTCAATCAATAAAACTAGCAACAACCATGATTTGCTACGGGATTTAAGGAATGCTATTGAAATTTATCTGACTTGAAATCCTGTTTATGAAAAATGGGATAAAATAGTTGACAGAAATTATATATTTTGAAAGAACAAAGTGCTCTGTAACGGATTCTTACATGGCCTAAGCTTGGGCGACAATTGGGCGCCCTACACAAGGCGACAATTTCAGAAACTATCATAGCAACATAGCAGACAAATGAATCAGTACACATGTGCATTCACTTGTAGTTGTGCGGTTTCAACACGTTTGTCTACCGTCATGCCATCCACATTTAAATATTTTACCATAGATTGATTGACTGATATTATTGAAATTAATATTATTTACTAATACAAGTATCTTTATTGATTGACCCTTATTACGAGGAAAATCCTTTCTATATAATTATTTTACAAACTTTATCAGATGATGCCAGTTTCAATGTCTCAAGAAGATAAGCAAAATAAATTAAATTCATTAGAACCTATTGCCAAATTCCCTTCTCAAGTTTTGAAAGTCTGAATCTTTGTTCTGATTCATTCCTTGTTTCAGTAATATATCAATTGTTGCATTATCTACAATCCACTCAATTGGGTCGTCACGGTAAATATTTGTCTTGTTTCTGAAGAAAATAAATATCTGAATTTTCACTTACTTGCACATCAGCGCCGACGGTAAGTTCACTATCACTTTTCAGTTCAAAACCTTCAGATTCAGCGGCACTTTTGTTATCATTGTTTGTATCCCTATCAGTATCAGACACATTGTGTTGTTGATGTGATGAGCAGCCTTCCTCACTTTTGCTAGGTTTAAAAAAACTGTCCACCTTTTTAAAAGTCTTCAACAAATTGGTCTCTTTTTCTTCTTTCTCACTTGAAAGTTTTCGGTAACTTGAAACACTCAATTTTATTCGTTTATCACACATAATAAGAATAACACGTTACAAAACCAACGACAGATGCCAACACTGTTGAACACGAACATAAACTGCAAACAGTGATCGACTTCATGGAATTTCAATTCTGTACTGATTTTGATTTGATTGAGACAATCTCCACTGTTGTCTGGTGCAAATATGTTTGCTGCTGCTAGCTTGCATCCTCTTCAGAACTGCAGGAGAGTGAACGTCATTGTGGCTGTTGTTGTCCCGAATTTGTCCATGAATTTCCCAAAGCTAGCTCTATTGCCCCAAACCTTCTGCTCCATTGTGAATGAAAGGATTGACAATTCCTCACAGAATGTTCCCCAGATAGCATGGAAAGCAGCTTGTTGCATTATGTCGGGATCACAGGTTTTGGGCATCTTGAACTCTGTCTCATTGCAGGTGGCTGCTCGGTAGCATTCATATGCCCCTGGTCCTGATTGACTGAAGAAACCTTTGTTCAGCAGGTTTGTTCCTGTTGGTTCAAAACTTCCCAGGTTCCCCACGAATTGTCTTTTCCTGGAGTGACAATCACGCATGCCTTCTTCCTGTCATCAGCTTTGAAAAGGCTTGAGATCAAGAAACTTATAGGGAAATAAGCTCTGTGTATACTCCTGTTTCCAAGTGCCAGTGCAGCATCACCCATTTTACCCATCAAGGACATCACGTCTTTGTGAGCTCCATGAATGATGCAATGGGGCCATCTTGTCAATCTCCTGGATGTGCTTTAAATCTCTGACCACGGCATCCATCCACTTCTTCCTGAACTTGGTTGGCTGATTTTTTGTCCTGTAGATTTGTATCAGAGCTGCTCCAATCCCTAACGATTGACCTATGCTGCTTTTCTTTTCAGGTGCAAAAGAGATGCCGTCAATAAGCACTGAATGGGCCTGGTTGAAGCCATAATAACGGATATTGTACTTGTATCTTTCAGACAGAGATGTGTTTTCTGGCATTGGTAACATTGTGTGACCTGCTCTTATTTCCTTCAATCTCTGATTGAAACCGATCAAAAAGGTGAGATAGGGAGCTGCAGTACTGTACCACATGTTTTGCTCATCTGTTGCCTTCTTGTATCCCAGGTTGAAGCAAGCAGCTGTTTGCTCCAACAATGATCTCATGTTTTCCAAGGAAAGTGTCACTTCCTTTTTGTCCCACTTTATTAGGAACCCTTTGGCTGCTTTCTCTGCAAGTTTTGACTCATCTCCATTGGCTTCCTGTCTGAGGATGTTATGAGTCGTGGTGATAGCGCTTGTCAGCTGAGTGCCCAAGTGGAGATTGTTATAGTTTTTCTGCTTAATAGCGTCAAGCAATCTCAGGTGACACATAACTATCCACTTTAAGACGCTTCCCTTGTGGCCTACATCCAGATTGATTCTCTTACTTGGAGGCTCTGAAGTTTCCCCAGCTTTCCTTTTCTGTAAGAAGTCTTTTGTCTTCTGTATGAATGTCGTGCTCTTTTTCACTGGAGGTGCACTTGTTTCCCCTTGATTGCTCTCTTCATCAGTATTCATCTTTGTTTGGGTTAAATCACTCATGAGTCAGTTTGGTTAAAAATAGAAAACGTTTGTTACAACTTACTTTAGGCCCTATTATTGAAGTCTTCATAGTTTGAACAGGAGAACAGTTGGAATATTTTGAATATTTCTTTTGGTTATGAGAAATTTTTCCTCTATTTTCATGATGAGAAAATAGTAATTTTTTCAACTTCAATCAATAAAACTAGCAACAACCATGATTTGCTACGGGATTTAAGGAATGCTATTGAAATTTATCTGACTTGAAATCCTGTTTATGAAAAATGGGATAAAATAGTTGACAGAAATTATATATTTTGAAAGAACAAAGTGCTCTGTAACGGATTCTTACATGGCCTAAGCTTGGGCGACAATTGGGCGCCCTACACAAGGGCGACAATTTCAGAAACTATCATAGCAACATAGCAGACAAATGAATCAGTACATACACATGTGCACTCGCTTGTAGTTGTGCGGTTTCAACACGTTTGTCTACCGTCATGCCATCCACATTTAAATATTTTACCATAGATTGATTGACTGATATTATTGAAATTAATATTATTTACTAATACGAGTATCTTTATTGATTGACCCTTATTACGAGGAAAATCCTTTCTATATAATTATTTTACAAACTTTATCAGATGATGCCAGTTTCAATGTCTCAAGAAGATAAGCAAAATAAATTAAATTCATTAGAACCTATTGCCAAATTCCCTTCTCAAGTTTTGAAAGTCTGAATCTTTGTTCTGATTCATTCCTTGTTTCAGTAATATATCAATTGTTGCATTATCTACAATCCACTCAATTGGGTCGTCACGGTAAATATTTGTCTTGTTTCTGAAGAAAATAAATATCTGAATTTTCACTTACTTGCACATCAGCGCCGACGGTAAGTTCACTATCACTTTTCGGTTCAATCCCTTCAGATTCAGCGGCACTTTGTTATCAATGTTTGTATCCCTATCAGTATCAGACACATTGTGTTGTTGATGTGATGAGCAGCCTTCCTCACTTTCGCTAGGTTTAAAAACTGTCCACCTTTTTAAAAGTCTTCAACAAATTGGTCTCTTTTCTTCTTTCTCACTTGAAAGTTTTCGGTAACTTGAAACACTCAATTTTATTCGTTTATCACACATAATAAGAATAACACGTTACAAAACCAACGACAGATGCCAACACTGTTGAACACGAACATAAACTGCAAACAGTGATCGACTTCATGGAATTTCAATTCTGTACTGAGTTTGATTTGATTGAGACAATCTCCACTGTTGTCTGGTGCAAATATGTTTGCTGCTGCTAGCTTGCATCCTCTTCAGAACTGCGGGAGAGTGAACGTCATTGTGGCTGTTGTTGTCCCGAATTTGTCCATGAATTTCCCAAAGCTAGCTCTATTGCCCCAAACCTTCTGCTCCATTGTGAATGAAAGGATTGACAATTCCTCACAGAATGTTCCCCAGATAGCATGGAAAGCAGCTTGTTGCATTATGTCGGGAACACAGGTTTTGGGCATCTTGAGCTCTGTCTCATTGCAGGTGGCTGCTCGGTAGCATTCATATGCCCCTGGTCCTGATTGACTGAAGAAACCTTTGTTCAGCAGGTTTGTTCCTGTTGGTTCAAAACTTCCCCAGGTTCCCCACGAATTGTCTTTTCCTGGAGTGACAATCACGCATGCCTTCTTCCTGTCATCAGCTTTGAAAAGGCTTGAGATCAAGAAACTTATAGGGAAATAAGCTCTGTGTATACTCCTGTTTCCAAGTGCCAGTGCAGCATCACCCATTTTACCCATCAAGGACATCACGTCTTTGTGAGCTCCATGAATGATGCAATGGGGCCATCTTGTCAATCTCCTGGATGTGCTTTAAATCTCTGACCACGGCATCCATCCACTTCTTCCTGAACTTGGTTGGCTGATTTTTGTCCTGTAGATTTGTATCAGAGCTGCTCCAATCCCTAACGATTGACCTATGCTGCTTTTCTTTTCAGGTGCAAAGAGATGCCGTCCATAAGCACTGAATGGGCCTGGTTGAAGCCATAATAACGGATATTGTACTTGTATCTTTCAGACAGAGATGTGTTTTCTGGCATTGGTAACATTGTGTGACCTGCTCTTATTTCCTTCAATCTCTGATTGAAACCGATCAAAAAGGTGAGATAGGGAGCTGCAGTACTGTACCACATGTTTTGCTCATCTGTTGCCTTCTTGTATCCCAGGTTGAAGCAAGCAGCTGTTTGCTCCAACAATGATCTCATGTTTTCCAAGGAAAGTGTCACTTCCTTTTTGTCCCACTTTATTAGGAACCCTTTGGCTGCTTTCTCTGCAAGTTTTGACTCATCTCCATTGGCTTCCTGTCTGAGGATGTTATGAGTCGTGGTGATAGCGCTTGTCAGCTGAGTGCCCAAGTGGAGATTGTTATAGTTTTTCTGCTTAATAGCGTCAAGCAATCTCAGGTGACACATAACTATCCACTTTAAGACGCTTCCCTTGTGGCCTACATCTAGATTGAGGCTCGTACTTGGATGCTCTGAAGTTTCCAGCTTTCCTTTTCTGTAAGAAGTCTTTTGTCTTCTGTATGAATGTCGTGCTCTTTTCACTGGAGGTGCACTTGTTTCCCTTGATTGCTCTCTTCATCAGTATTCATCTTTGTTTGGGTTAAGTCACTCATGAGTCAGTTTGGTTAAAATAGAAAACGTTTGTTACAACTTACTTTAGGCCCTATTATTGAAGTCTTCATAGTTTGAACAGGAGAACAGTTGGAATATTTTGAATATTTCTTTTGGTTATGAGAAATTTTTCCTCTATTTTCATGATGAGAAAATAGTAATTTTTCAACTTCAATCAATAAAACTAGCAACAACCATGATTTGCTACGGATTTAAGGAATGCTATTGAAATTTATCTGACTTGAAATCCTGTTTATGAAAAATGGGATAAAATAGTTGACAGAAATTATATATTTTGAAAGAACAAAGTGCTCTGTAACGGATTCTTACATGGCCTAAGCTTGGGCGACAATTGGGCGCCCTACACAAGGCGACAATTTCAGAAACTATCATAGCAACATAGCAGACAAATGAATCAGTACATACACATGTGCACTCGCTTGTAGTTGTGCGGTTTCAACACGTTTGTCTACCGTCATGCCATCCACATTTAAATATTTTACCATAGATTGATTGACTGATATTATTGAAATTAATATTATTTACTAATACGAGTATCTTTATTGATTGACCCTTATTACGAGGAAAATCCTTTCTATATAATTATTTTACAAACTTTATCAGATGATGCCAGTTTCAATGTCTCAAGAAGATAAGCAAAATAAATTAAATTCATTAGAACCTATTGCCAAATTCCCTTCTCAAGTTTTGAAAGTCTGAATCTTTGTTCTGATTCATTCCTTGTTTCAGTAATATATCAATTGTTGCATTATCTACAATCCACTCAATTGGGTCGTCACGGTAAATATTTGTCTTGTTTCTGAAGAAAATAAATATCTGAATTTTCACTTACTTGCACATCAGCGCCGACGGTAAGTTCACTATCACTTTTCAGTTCAAAACCTTCAGATTCAGCGGCACTTTTGTTATCAATGTTTGTATCCCTATCAGTATCAGACACATTGTGTTGTTGATGTGATGAGCAGCCTTCCTCACTTTCGCTAGGTTTAAAAAAACTGTCCACCTTTTTAAAAGTCTTCAACAAATTGGTCTCTTTTTCTTCTTTCTCACTTGAAAGTTTTCGGTAACTTGAAACACTCAATTTTATTCGTTTATCACACATAATAAGAATAACACGTTACAAAACCAACGACAGATGCCAACACTGTTGAACACAAACATAAACCGCAAACGGTGATCGACTTCACGGAATTTCAATTCTGTACTGAGTTTGATTTGATTGAGACAATCTAACTGTATGATTTTGTAATACGAGTATTTGTTTAAACAAGCAGTGTTGCCGGCTGGACATTGCTAGTTGCCAACTGTTGAAAATTTAAAGCATGAAATTTCCCTAATAGGCATGCATCTACTGCAGTAGAGTACCAGCCCTGCTCAGGCTGACATGAACAGCCGAGCATAGCGGCTCCCGAGAGCCGTGCCGCCCCTAGGCAAGTGCCTAGTGTGCCTAGTGGGAAATCCAGGCCTGCAAATATCCACTGCTCGTTCTTGTGTGAGGGTTTTTCTCTTGTAACATCTTGTCCAGCAGCCTTGAAATAAAAGAGAGAGAGAGAGAGAGATCTTTAACGAAGGCTTTATCAAACATAAATGAATCTTAGAACTTAGAACTAGATAACACATGATGTTATTTTTAAAACATAATATGATCAAAAATCGGTTAAACATCACTACATTCATCCCTCCTGAGAGAATGTTCATAGTCCTTCAAGTAACTGGGTAGTCTTTTTATCCTACTAGTTCTTCTTTGATTTCCACCATCTATTGTGTTAGGAGTATCAGACACAGGCACCAATAGCGGGTTATCTTGCCGAATCTTCACCACTGATCTGTCTTTGATGAGAGTCTTTCAATGAACAAAAATCACAATTCACAAACAGTCTTTTTAAATCGGTGAGAAATTTTTCAAATGGTTCATCCTCCTCCTGCTGACGTGAATTGAATTTGTGTCTTTCAACAGTCACATTAATTTGAGGGAAAAAAGTACTCAAAGCACTTCTTAACCGTTTTGTACACACCTTTCTCCTCCTCTGAGATAACAAAATTTTTGAAAATATCTATGACATCTTCTCCTATAGTGTTTGGTGACATAGCAACTTTTACCTTGTCGTCTTTTTGTCATTCTCTGTAGCTAACATAAAAACTTCAAACTTCAAAATCCATTTCTTCCAGTTTTCTACTATGTCACCATCCAACAGAACACATTTGAAAGCTAGACGTTTGGGTATAAAATTTGAGTGGCGGTGATATATGATTTGCATGGCAGTGCAGTCAATTGGAATGTAGTAGGAGTAAGGCCCGTATTATACTAGGACGCTGGCATCCAGGATGCTAGCACCCCACTTCGAGTCAAAAATGTCATGATTTGTGTTGGGATGCTAGCCTCTCAGACTGCTAATTTATTTCAATTTTTGTCAGTCTATTTCAAACATAACCTTACCTGAGTCGTCAATATGAGACTCGAAGATAAATCCCAATAATAATTGTGTCAAACACAAAGTGTGTCACCACCACTTTACACATGTTTCAATATGCTATACTCTAGCCTACCTTATTTTACACTACAGTAGTCAATAAGTCAGTCAGTCAGTCACTAATCAGGAATCTCAGGTAAGTTGTTGGCGCTGCCGCTGTCGCTCATCACTGGCTTTGCATGATAGAACACATGTCACCATGCCTTCTACAGCATGCCATGTTGATTTAGAGTCTATCATGGCTTTGATGATGGTGTCCGGTGTATGATGGCCTACTTCCCTCCGCGTTGCAAAGCCCATTTTCTGCAGTGGAAGAAAGTATGTTTGGCATCATCTACATCCTTGCAGTACCAGCAAGTGTCAACCTCCATCTTCCCAATTTGTTGGAGGTAAGATGCAAAGATTCCGTGTCCTGTGAGGAACTGGGTTAGCCAATAGTTTGTATCACCATGTGGTCTGCCAAACCATGATTGAAGGTCAGGGCTGTCCAGCCTTGTCTTGTGAACCATCTCTCACTCCAGCTGTTCAGCAGTGCCTGACAACATGTGTCTTTGTCATCCCCTCTATGTCTCTGGCAGCGTTCAGTGATTTGAAGGTCAATAGGGGGACCCAATATGGATCCTTGAGGTACGCCTCGAGTCAATGGTAAATTCAGCAGTAAAAATACTTGTGTACTGTAACCTGTTGCTCATGTACAATCCAATCAAATTATTTGCCACTCCTCTAATACCGAGGGCAGATAGCTTGTTCAAAAGAATATCTATATTAACACTATTAAAAGCTCTTGAGAGGTCCAATAGGAGTGCAGTCACATATTCACCATCATCAATCCCCTTTATAATGGTTTCAAAAAACTTTATTGCTGCAGTCATTGTTGACTTTCCTTTCATAAATCCATGCTGACAATTGAAAAGCAAATTGTATTTTATCAGGTAGCACATCAATTGATGCTCAATTAATAATCTTAATTCAACTGTACTTGTATGAACTTGGCGATGGTGAGCAATGTGTAATAGGGTGGAGTGAAAAAAATCAAATTGCGATTGTGGCTCTGCGAGTTCTGAGTTCTAATAGTGCGGAAAAGTTGCGATTGGTAAATACAAGTAAACCAAAAAAAAAATTATATCGGATGTCATCTTCCGATATCGCAAATGACCCAAAGTTTCATATAATTGTGAAAAAAAATACTTTTTTCCAAAAATTATACTGTATTATTTTTATTTTGGTATTCTTTATTTGCTTTAGCTATTTTTCTCTACTCTAAGCTTTCAAAAATGCTAATAAAAATAATTAGCGCTCTAGATTCCGATCTAATTTCCGATCGCGCAAACACATGAAAGTTTATAGAAAATCACCATTTTTTTGGCAATGAGATACACTTGAAAAAATTGTGTGAGGCGTACAGGGTTGACTTTTGTACCATTTATGCAGCTCTTAGCTTGTATAGATAATAATCATTATCTATGTTTAAAATAATTATATTATCTAAACAACTCACCACGTGGTGGTGGCTGCATTTCAAGCTCCGCCACACCCTTCCCCTCCATCCAACCATTTATGAGCACGGGACTTATTTACATAATTTTCATGAATTTTATTTACATTACTCACACATTTTTTATTTACATTATTTGCACTTCGAATTTATTGACATAGCTCCTGCACTTGTACTTGGGTTCAAAGCCATTATTTTATAGTCGGATTTAGTTTCAAAAGCTGGTAAAATGTTTCATGACTCAATTGTGGCTCTGATGTAGCCATCTCTTGACTGAGACCTGGGTCTCACACGTTTCACACGCTGAGTGACGCTTTAGTGATGAGCATCACACACCTTTCAACGGCTTGTGTGTGACATGGAAATCTTCTTATATCCCAATCAGGGACGTCACCACTCTGGATGAAGTGTGAAATTTCATCATCAGTTACAACACGAAGAAGAAGAAGAGGAGGAGAGGAAGCATCTGTTTTGGTCCAATCAATCAATTGTTTGTATTCAGATGCTTTGAAGTTTGAAGTGGGTGTGATGAAGTTTCTATTTTACCCATTATTCGTGCCGCCTGTCTTGCTTTTAAGACTCTTCTGAGGCCATGCTTCCTCCTAACCAATATCATTGAAATTAAGATATTCTTTGGGTGAGCAAAAAGTGCATTTCTCTCTATCACTGGATCCACTATTGCCTTCAAGTTTTCAGACAAATACCGAGTTGTTTCAATTGTTCTGTACACATGAACTGGTCCATCTGCTATATATTTACTAAATTTTATCTCAAACCAGACTGGCATATATGATAGTAAAACGAATTTTACCAACTCCTTCAAAGCATCAGATGGATTCAATCTATCACAATCAATGGGTTGAAAATTAATTACTGGAAGTTCGTCGCAACCTCTATGTCAAGCTCTATAGGCGCAAGTAAAGTTTTCAATTCTGCATAAACAGAAGGCTGGAGATTAACACAGAAATGACTTTTCTGCAATTTATCGTCCTTCACTTCATTTACATGAAAAAACAAATGAAGACGGTCGACATACAAATCAAAGTTCTCGACCTCATGGGGTCAAACACTGGTGGTTTAGACATGTTGACAGACTTTAGAACAGTTTCATAATAGGCATTCAAAGGCTGTACTTGTAGTCACAGGGAGTGTACACAATATTTTCAACAAGGTGTGGATGTTGGGAAACAGTTCGTTGTCACACGAGTTTAAAAAATCAATCGCATTTCTTGGTGTGTGGGTCTTGAAGCTGTTGTGCCACAATTCAAATTCAGTGTTGAGTAGCTTTTCGTTGTTTGTACTAAGGTCATTTTTATAAAACCTACACAGCTCTTGAAATTTAAGTTTCTTTCCGTCTTAATCCTTTCCATGAGCTCTATTCTCTGATGGCATTAAACATTCAAACCCCTTTAAAATATCTCTATGTTTCATAAATCTAGATTCTAAGGAAATTATTATTGAGTCAATCCAAGGTATATATTGATCTTCTGAAGTACACTTCAGGGGTTTCTGCAGGAGTGTTGCTCCTGTTCAATTGTCTAGCAACTGTCCGAGGCATTAAGATTGAAGAGCCAAAGTTCTTTGCAATAAGGTTAGCCTCTTCAAACAATTGATGAAATTCTTCATCTGCATTTTCTCTCATGTTTTTCAAGCTTCCAATCACATTTTCAGCATGTTCAATTGCTGATGTTAGATCTAAATCATTTCCTTGCAGCTTTTTGCTCAGGTTCACCGTGTATGCAAGAATCTTTTCTGATGACAAAAGAGAAACTATGAATTCACTTAGACATAGAGCGTTGTGTAGTATTATGGCTTCAAAAGAAGAGTCCCTGTCATTCCAGTTTTTAATTTCTTCCAAGGCTACTTCAACTGGTTGTAGCAGTTCCTTCATCACAAAAACAGCATCATGCCTTTGTACCCACCTAGTTGGGCAGAGCTGTAGAAGCATTTTCCTGTTTGTTTCAATATTCATCTCAGATTCGATGCACTGCTGTAAAACTGCTTGTCTTTTAGGAGTGTTGAAAAAATTATAATTATACTTTCTCTACTATACCAAAGCAGTTTCTGATAGATGAGACTTCAGTAGCATTCGATAATGCCAGGTTAAGGCTATGAGAAGCACAATGCACATAGATTGCTGTAGGGTGAGCTTCTTGGATACACGCTTGAGCTCCATTAAACTTCCCACTCATGGCAGCTGCCCCATCGTACCCCTGGCCACGTAGGTTACTCATGTCTATATTACTTTCTTAAAGTCCTTTTTTCAAGCTTTTTGCCCACTCACTACCGGTAGTAGAGGTTAGAGGCATGAACTTAAGAAACTGCTCACAAATTTGGTACTTATTAGAAGCATTGAATGTCACATAACGTAGGCACAAAGAAAACTGTTCAATTGTTAAAACATCCGCGGTTTCATCTGCAAGAATGCTGAAAAACTTGGCTTCTTTAACTTGACAAGCTATTTTTTAGAGGTGATTTGAATTTAATTTAATTCGATTTCGGTTAATTTTATTGACCAACGAACTTGACCTGTATAATGGTTCTAAGAATATGTGTTTAAATTTTTAAGTTGATTGATAAAAGCATTTGAAAGTTATCGTCGAACATACGAAAAAACGGACAACACCTCGAGCCTCAAGACAAAAGGAAGAACTTCTCTATGCTTGTTCAACAAGCATTAATTTTTGTTTCTCAAAATTACACCAACTGACCCTAGACACAAAAATCACTCGCTTCATCAATCTTCAATACTGAAATGAATGAATGGTTTACAGCAACTGTGAATTTTCAACCAATAGTTTATTGGACTTTAGTCCAATCTCTCTAGACATCAAACCAGCAAATTATGTAAAAACAAATCTGAAAAACAAACAATTCAAAATATACTTTGCCACTTACAACCTTATGGAATTGCACACTTTAAAGTATTGTTGTGATTTAAACTGTGTTATTTAGCAATTTGTGTGTTTCTAATGTGTAATAGATGAACAGTGTATTTTAGAGCATAGGAGCTAATAAGATTCAACAAACTATCAATTTCTTGATCTCATTTCAGAGTTGGTCAGATCAGTGTCATAAATGTCCTACCAACATGGAAAATGTTGAGTAATAGATCTTTCTAGCCCAAGGGCTTGTTCCATTTATTTTAAAAAGTCCTGTAAAACAGGAAAAAGATAGACTCACACTAAATTTATCAGTTTATTGCATACCGTAGTACACCGTGCTATTCATGACTCGTATATGCCCGACTTTCTCTTGTTTTACAAGACTTCAAAAGTTTTATGAAGCAGATCCCTAAATGACTCCAAATCGATATCCTCAAAAGTTTACAAAACCATCTAATTTTCTGAATTTAAGTTGTATGTACAAACGTGTTAATAATAGAGCTATTCATAATATCAAGACATTGCACACTGATATGATCTATTGTTTGATCATTTTTTATTACAAGTTTAATGTTGCTGTATTAACCCTCAGGTAATATTCAACTTTAGCATAGAAATAATCACGAAATAATGTATTTTCTTGTAACTTTTTAATATTTCTCTGTGATTTTATTGTTGGGCAGCACTATTTGACATAAGGCTAACTGCATTTTTTCAACAATAGCTGGTACTATATAGTAATAGAACCTTGTTAGTCGTATCTAACTAAACAGTGCAATTTGTATCATTATCCTCTCGCCGTAGAAACTATTGTCGATCTTGATTTTTGCAATATTTTAATTACTGTTGATTAGAACATCGACTTTGATCATTCTAGGCATACGTAATTCTTTTTAATTCAATTCAATTCATTGCCATTAACATTTTTACTTTACAAAATTTTCCAATTTTATGTACTTGTGAAAATAGTACCTACCTCAGCTTTCAAAATAATGTTTTCTTCGCTAGTAAGCTGATTTAAGTCAAATTATAGTTTCCAATGGTAAAAGATTGAAGCGTGGTGGTGAAAAATGTAATTTGAATGTTAATGATTAACATGTACTAATCATTCATGAGCTGAATAGCAGCAAAACCTAGGAAGATTAAATGTCTAGTTTCTTTTTAAATGTAATAAACTCTAAAAAGTACCTTTTCTCAAATCGAAATCTTTAACTATACATCAGCACAAAATACAATATAGTAAAATTTGTTGAAGATTCAGACTCATGTAACTTGTAAGTTATATAATGTATAACGTAGTAGGAAATAAACTTAGATTTGAAAGTTCCACGGTTTATCCTCGATATCGTTATAATTTTCATAGCAGCCTAATCAAGATAATAAGAGTGATACAGAAGTAGACCTAGGTACCTTGTTTATTGCTTACCTTGTTTCTATGAATCAAACAAATGTTTGTCATGTCCACCAATAATTAATGTGATAAATTTTCTCCAGTGTAATAATTATGTAAACTGTTGAATGTGAATTATTAATCTGTGTTGATAACTTTTCTATAATAAAATTATTAGTAAAAACAATATTTTATTTATTATTTAATGGCCATTTCCAGCTCCAGATTATTGTTGGTAGATCATAAAATAAATCATCGTTAACTGATTTTCCTCTTCTGTTTCTTTTATACTTTATTATCGATAATTCAATGCTAGACTATCTGTTTCTAAAGCCTGATTCATAAAAATTATAAGTAAAAAATACAGAAAAATGGCAAACTTACTCTAAAAATATAGATTAACTTTAGTAACTCATAGTAAAAAATTGTCAAATTTATTCAATATTTGTGAATATTTTCAATTTTTGTTGATTCGGCTTTTTTATCAGCCTTTTTATATTTAAATCGATAATCTACTCATGGTTAGCTTTTTAGAGTGAAAATTACATAGTATGTGAGTAAAACAACCTAATTTAGGACTTGTCATTTGTCATTTCCCTGTTTTACGAGACTTAAAAATTTATGAAACAGGTCCCTGGCATTGATTTTTAAAATGAAAATAAAATGTCAGCCAATAATATTATTCTAGACAAGGATGGCTTCTTCTATTCACTCCAAGAAGCATTACCTAATAATTGTATTACATCAGTCGTCATCTCTCATCATCACCCCTCTCATTACCCACGCACAAGCCTAGAGCTCATGTGGGCATTACCCTCAGAAAAAATGTATTCTTGATCTTGTTGAAAATTTTTGTTAATTTTCTATATTAGGATATAATATCAACTTGTTGAAAATTTTTCATGTTCCCTGGACCATATTATATAACTGCTTAGAACATGACATAACTGTTGAATTTTTATCAACTTTTCAAAGTTAATAAAATCAAATTCTCTACTAATGACTTATTTGAAAAATAATTTTCACTGCTTATGGCATCATCTCCAGTACAGGTTTTTGAATAAAAATCATTAGTAGAATTTATAAATAAAGTAGCGGGCAAGAAGTAAGGTGGCTGAGGCATTTTGAGCTGTTGTCAAATATTACGAGCTGACTACTCTAATCATGCATAAGAAGTGACTCAGGCGATCAAAATAGGCAACGTTGGAAGCATTGAGCTAAATATCCATCTTGAGTTAGCACTGATTGAAAAAGCTGGGTTCCGCGTTTTTTTTTTTTTTTTTTTTTTTTTTTTTTTAATAGCATAGTCTACTGTTCTTGAGCAAAAATTTCAATCCTCACTACATTGCCAACTTATAATTTTTTTTGTATCACTTATTGTTCTAAAAAAATATTTCATCCTCAATGCATTGTCAAGCTAACGAAATTAGACAGAACACATCTTTTGATAGCAGCCGTAGCTAGTGCTATCTCCAGTTAGATATTTCTCAATGGCTGGAAGGAAGCACAGTCTTATCAATTTGTGATCAAGAGCAAGCAATTTTCGACATATCCCTCGCTTTCCGGTTCCATTTCTAGAACATTTCTAAATGTTCAATTAATAATTTTTTATTAAACTTCTCAATAAAAGTCTTCAGTTAATTTTTGGTAGATGATTTATCCCAATATTTCTGTTTTAATACATTCATAGAAAACCATAGAGCAATCGGAAAAACAGAAGTACTTTTGACAATAATAAGACTTTGTAACATAGTTATTATATTTCTACTCTTGTTCAGAATCTGGTGAGTAGCATTTATGAAGTAGTGCTCTCCTCATCAACCGGAGCAGTAATTTTTTGTGGTTCTCGTACAAGTGCCAGTAGCTTTTCAAGTTTCATTATTTCCAGAGTTCGCTCATCAATAATTTGTTGTTTCTTAGGAGGTTTCGGCTTGATACGCAAATTGGGTGAAAGTTTCACAGTTGTGATGGATCCTCTGAAACAGAATTTCAGATATGTGACTTATCATCCTCCGTATTGGATTCATTTAATTTGGCGGATGACGAATAGATAGGTGGATAGGTATTATTTTTTTGTCATCGGACTCTACGGTTATCAGCAAGAAAACATAACTATTACATATATATATTCGCCAAATTATTCAATATTACTATAAGTAACTGCAAAATATCACTAACAATTTTATAAACTGCGAAAAAGCATCAATTTTATTTTATGTATTATTGCACTTACTGGTAGACCTGCTTCATAAAGACAAAAAAATCAAGAGAAATCTGAATACAAAAACTTGTAAATGATGTTTTAGCCTCAGTCAAGAATGAACCCAAGCTAGGATTATTCACATCTATATGCAATATATTGTAGTAGTAGTAGTAGTGTAGTAGTATGTATACATAGTAATAACAGCTCCAAATAAAAGCAGGTAATGCGTGAAAATAGAATTTAAACGGCCAGTTACACGAAAATCTAATTGGATTCAACCACAATAAAAATGATGTAATCTAACCGAACCAATGAACAAGTCGGACGTCAATGCAATTGAGTCATTTTACGGTGGTTAACGTCAGTTTGATTTTGGTGCGACTGGCCACAGACGTTCGAATTATTTATTTGCAAAACCATGGACAAGTTTGGATTCTGCGGAAGATGAACGGATTGAATGTGTCGCTCGAATGGTCCAAAAATAATAGGTTACTACTTCTTGCATTTTTTATATAAATTTAATATAGGCTACAAAAGTGTTGTAGCCTATTATACAAATCAAATAGTTTATTTCGCCAAAATACATAAATACAATATGCGACATTCACAAAAGTGTGTACAGTTTATAATACATTTTTGGCACAGCCAGCAAAGTGAAACCACATTGACTTACACACATTAAGGCCTTGCTTTGCCAAGCATGTTATAATGCAAAGAAATTCTCTATGCCGGTATAACTACAGTACAGTACAGTACACAAATGCATTTTCTTGGCCACAGACAACCTTCTTTACGAGTAGGTAGTGTACATAAGAAACAGCAGTCACACAATATTTTTCCTCCTTTATCAATATTCCAAATTAAAAATTTATCTAATCTTTTAAATTTTCTGTAACAGCAGAGGAGGACGTTACACTTCCCATCACATTTTTTTCACTCATCTTCATAGTTACAGAAACGCAGTGATTAGTAAATAGATTTTTTTTAAAAGCAGTTGATAAATTTAAAAAATAGCAGTATATTATATTTTATAAAATATAGCAGTACATTATATTGAAAAAATATAATATACAAAAATCCGTAAGATATACCGGGTTATCATAAAAGAATGATGCGGCTTCTAAAGAATTGTACGATTTTCTGACAAACATTTGACGCGAATCAGTTCATGATTCCTGTCTAATTTAGTTTGTTTGGCTTGAACACTGGTTTCTACAAAAATTCAATCTTCGCACAATTCTTTCATGATAACTCTGTATTTTAGAATAGAAAACAATTCTTCAATTTTCAATTTTTGGACAATACAATGCATTAGAGAAAAATATCACTCATTTACGGTTTGATTTGGGCTAACAATCGACTGTCGGATTTTTTTAGAATATTCATATTTATTTTTTTTTCGTTATTAATAATGATATTCTATTTGTTCTACTCACTTGTTATCTCCCAGCATAATAATGGGCAGTTTATGGTTGAACGACAAACGAGTGAGTTTATTTCTTTTCTTTGACACAATGCTCTGAACACAAACAGCCTTGTACTTGTTGATATTGAGATCGAAGACGTGGCATTTGCCGTCGACAGTGACTGCCGCAAACACTGTGCTGGAATAAGGCGCCCACTTCACATCACCAACCGAACATCCCAAATCGAACATGAAAAGAGGGTCACTAGAACACAAAATTAAGTAAAAAATATCTATTAAATGCGAATATACGGTACTCTATAATCTAAATCTAAAGTCTTGTTTACACGTTTCACTTGCATATGCCTGTCAGAAGTTGCAAGTGCTTCATTTCTGAAAATTTAGTTGCGGAAACGCTCTTTCTCATGAATGGCATTATAAGTGACATTAGACTATTATGGTATTATGAATTACATTTATTCGTATAAATTCTCAGTGGTCCCAGTGGCAGAGACGAGGCTAATCGGTGAGATTAGATAAGAGACAGCGCCTACCTCTCCCGTTGTATCGGTGACCGGATCCTCTAAATACAAAAATGTAGTGACATTAGAGTATTATGGTATCATGAATTACATTTATTCGTATAAATTCTCAGTGGTCCCAGTGGCAGAGACGAGGCTAATCGGTGAGATTAGATAAGAGACAGCGCCTACCTCTCCCGTTGTATCGGTGACCGGCTCCTCTAAATACAAAAATGTAGTGACATTAGAGTATTATGGTATCATGAATGACATTTATTCGTATAAATTCTTCATAAATTCTCAGTGCTCCCAGTGGCAGAGACGAGGCTAATCGGTGAGATGAGATAAGAGACAGCGCCTAATGACTCCCGTTGTATCGGTGACCGGCTCCTCTATATACAAAAATTTATGAGCTTCAAAATGGCTTCCCGGTGGTTCGGAACCCACCTAAAGCTGTAGGTCCATTCATATCTCATCATCATCCTTCCCATTACCCACGCACAAGCTTAGAGCTTATATGGGCATCATCCCTAGCAAAAACATATGTGCGCGAGTATAATTTCTATTCTACAGTCTTGTTCACACGTATTGGCATATTCCTGTCAGAGGTTTCCAATGTTTAATTTCTAAAAATTTAGGTACACGATCGATTTCATTTTTATGAATCGTATTATAAGTGATAAGGTATTATAATATTATAAATGCTATTTATTCGTATAAATTGTTGATAAACACTTAGAAATAAGTCAACTGGAATATTTTTGGTCACTAGTCGATTTATGAGATTTTTTAATAATCTATAAGAAATTAATGTTATTTATAATAAGATAATACTCTAATATTACTTATAATATAATACCTAATACTCTTGTGTAAATTATAATAAGATTTTAGAATAAATGAGCGTTCCCATACCTAAAACTTTAAAAATGATGAAAACTAATCGACTGTCAACATATAAACAAGGCTTTAAAAACAAAACATAAATAATTATGTTTTCCGAGCTACGTTGTGACATACAAATAAAATGTGCATTAACTGAGCATCACAGCGCAGTTAGGACAACACACCTTAACAAGAACCATGTAAAATTTTCAATAGGAATTGATGACCACTACCTAAATTTGGTAGATGATTGGTTAGAACCTATTCATTCCAACATGAGAACTGTTTATTCGTCTTGAATAGCATGATAGCTCTTTTCATGTCTCATCTTGAACTCTACCCTCCCAACAACTGAAAAACTATCAGTTTAATTTTCAGAGTACGTTCATTTAAAACTAAGAAGTAGCCTACTTCGGTAAACACTGCATTTTTTCATCGCCAGCAACTCTACCATGGGATGTATAAAAAATGTCTCATCAGCTACATGATGAACAAGACTATATATGTGATTTGGAAACAAGTTAATGGTGAAAAAATGTCAAATTTAAAGATTGAAAAAATAGATTGCTCACTAGAAAATAGACATTTTCGAGGCATTCAAGTTTAAATGAAATACTGAAAAGGTAGAATGTAAACTCTTACCTATAGCTTGATTTCAATATTATTAATGATTTTTCAGTACCGGTAGCCACTATCAGGCTACTGAAGTCTGGCGTATAGTGTGAAAAATTCTAATATTCAGAAAAATATAGTACTACTAATGTAGTTTTTTTAATAATAATCGTATGGCTTTTTTTTTTTTTTTTATCGGTGGGGAGACCCTTACGGGTAGGTTCCACCTCGCTACTAATGTAGTGAATAGGCTATACGGTGAAATTTTATTGCATATTCTCATGCAACTAGAAAATCACATCAAAACTATTCGCAACTAATAATTCTTATTTAATTATAACATCACCTTCGTCCATCTTCCCAAATTTTCACTCTCCAATCAGAACTGCAAGAAATGAAAATCTCAGGAGCGAATTTATTGAAATCTATCCTATGGACTGGCATATGGTGTGCTTCATATGTGAAGAGATAGATAGAAGCATAGGCTGTGCTGCATTTATAGATATTTCCTTCCTCAGTTCCCACTAGAAATATTAGTGGCTCTTTGGGGTGAAAAGCTATTGCAGTTCCACATCCTGAAAAAGTAAATTACATGATTATTGAAAAAAAAAATGGGAAACTTTCTTGTGAGCACGTAAAATCTAAATTAAATTCTATTAATTAGTATTTCCTTACCTGTTATTTTCACCATTGTGCCATCAGGCCCTGGTATTTGTTCCATATCCAAGTAAAGTGTGATAACAAGTGTCTGAGCTAGTTCATTCTGCATCAACACCCAATTGTAGACTTTCCCATCAGAAGAAACTGAATAAAAATGCATTTCTCCATCAGTCAGGTCTTTCCCCCAGCATACCTGTAGGGAGGAATTATTGTATCGGTTGGCTCATAGAATTATCATAATTTACATCAATATTCAGTAAAAGTTTACTTTAACATTGATTGGTGATCGTATAACAACATAATCTATTTTTAAAATTTACATTAATAAAATAACTTTAAATAAAATTGCAAATGAATCAGTTCGGTAACTACTGATAAGTTCACATTTACTCACCATCTCGAAACTTACCTAAAAACTTAACAATGAACTTCCTCTATTATTTTTCAATTATGTATAATTATAATATAGGATAATATTTTTCAAGAACTTCTGTTAACAACTTCATTCTCCTAAATATGTTTCAATAGTATTTTCTATGATTAAGAGATAGACTGTCGGAGGCTGTGTCTCAGAAGTTCTAAATTTCGATGGCTACAGTGAATTAGGGTAATTCAATATTTCAAAATCATAATTCACCATTGATGGTTATGCTGATAGTATACATAAAAATGAATAGCATTGATTGTATATTGCTGAATAAATAACGTTATAAGTTAATTTATTGATCAATCATGTAGTAATAGATTAATAATACGACAGGTAGTAAGAGTTATGAAGCTCTTTTATTTTAATAATTTGGAATTTATTCTAATTTATTTTTTTAAGCTCAACCCTACACACCTCCAGAGATTCAATTCAAAGGATTGAAAATCATACCTCTTTCAATTTTATTGAAACTGGTTGATTTATAGGTACCTAATTCACAACTTCAGAGACTGTATAATCAGACTGATTATGATACAATCTCATCCACAATCATATTTCTATGGTTAATTTTTAAACCTAGACTGTATAATCAGACTGATTATGATACAATCTCTGTAGATACAACTTCATTCACAATCATATTTCTATGGTTAATTTTAAAACATTCATTCACAGCTATTTGAATAAGTAGAATTTTTGTATTTAAATTACTGAATTATTTCTGACTAGTACCGTACCTGCCATACAATGCCTCCATGCTTGTTGCTGACCGAATCACTCTCGTACTGCCTTTCTTTGGTTAGCAGCTGAACATTGAATACGGCCACTGTGCCATCATACAGTCCAACCACCACCAAATAAGGATGCACCGGATGGAAATCCAAACACATCATGCCGGAGTCCATTGAATTGATGTATTCAGGATAAGAAGGATTCTTCATGGTAAACAGACAAAGGTATCCTTCGTTTACTTGTTTGTTGAAGTCAACTGGAAAGAGCAAGCTCAATTTTTATCCTCATTTTTATAATAATTAATTGAACGAAATTCCTAATTAATGCCATATAATATTGTGAATTAGGAATTTCGTTCAATTAATTATTATGATTTAACAGCAACTGTATAGATGCAATGTCTCATTTCCTTCCACCTCATTTTTATTTTTTGGGTTGGAAAGTGATGTACTCAAACCTTTTTTTTGCCTATGTACCGTGATAGCTATAACCATGTTCCAAATAAACAAGTTATTTTAGTTCACAACCAACCAAAGTAATGAAAAAAATGATAATTTCTTGATACATATGCTTTCTTGAGTAGGAAAGCCGTTGAAGGTCCTATGCTTGAACAATGGATTATTGGTTGAACATACAGTAATGCAAACACTACTCCCATTGAAAATAACTGACATTTTTTAAAAGTTCGAATAAATAATTCCATAAAATCTTATATTGTTGAGGAGCATTCCAGTAAGCTGTCTTAATAGACTGTATTCAATTTTTAATTCTATAATTATTGTTGTACTTGATTACGAATGCATTACGATATAAATTATAAATTATTTTTGTTATTAGGTAGCTGGTATAATCTCTTTCAATTGCATGATAAGAATTAAATGAAAAATATTAATCTTCCAAATAAATTGGAATGTAATAAAATATTTCTTCATCGTCTATTTTCATTCTTTTATTCACAACTCATCACAATGTGATGAAAAGAAAAGAACAGGAGTAAACCTACAATAAGAAACTGCGCTTTTCTAAATTTCAACAATAAAAGTCGAAATTAATGAAATTTTAAGAATATATATTTAGCTTGCCACTTAATTTTACTAATTTTATGCAATTATCAATATAAATTTGATACTCACATGATCCAAATGTGACTCCGAACAGATCATAGAATTGCGGGTTCCAACAAATCTCGGTCACATTCAATTTCTTTGTTTTTTCATAAGAAAATTTCCAGAGTGGGAGAAGTGTGCCTTCAGCCTCTCGAAATTCATCGGAGGGGTCTTCCCAATATCTGTAATCTTCAAAAACAACATGAGTATCATCGCTTGTTTTCAAATTAATTTCAAGTGCAAGACTCCATCTAGAAGAATTATTCAATTAATTCTCAGATAATTGAAAAAATTAACAACTTTTTAAATATCAATTGGATGTTACAGCTATTTTTCATAGTATAACAATTTTAAACCAGCATTTTTACAGTATATGGTACCTATTTAAATATTATTCATTTAATGGCTTTTATTTTTTGATATATTTTGTATAGCCTACGGTACCATACATGATTTTCTCACACTCACCTTGTGCAATCTCATCATATGTATTTTGGTTGATCATTCTCTCGAGTATTTTAGCCGCTTGAAACATTCTGTATGTTGTTGGGTCAACAGAATGCTTATCAAGTCTCTTTCTACCAGTTCCCTCTTCTTTTTTAGGTTGCGCGGTCGTCATTTTCTCTCTCTTCTCTTTCTCTTTCATGTTTTGCTGATTCTCGTAGTCCTCTTGATAAGCGTCATAAACTATCCATTGGTTGATATAGTCACAGAAAGTCGCCTGAGGAGGGGGTGTCGTTTGTGCTCCTTGGTCCTGCACATCACAACACAAATAAAAATCCAACACCACACTCAAATCAGGCTTTGCAGTCTTAATACAAGATGGAAATTTATAATTAAACACTCATCTCATTCATCCATTTCATGTTACTTATGAAAGATTAGGATATCTCATTTGAAATTATTGCAAGAAATAAACGCTATTACGTAGGATATTTTGTTATAGCCTTATGTATTTCGATATTATCATGTATGGTATTTTGATAATAGCCTTCAAGAGAGTAATTTGTAAGTAACCAACAAATTTTTGATACGTTACATCATGACTGTAATTCAATGATGTGGGAAGATATTTATTTATAATTTTATATGAAATTAATTTATAATTTACCCGGAAAGGATTGTTATAAGTGAGTGTGGCTCTTTCGCAAAAATTGAATTGATTTGTGAGCTTTTTGGCTTTTCCGCCACGTTGCGGAGGTCCCTTCTTGTCTTCTTTGGTTTCAATTTTTTCTTCTCCGTCTTCATCATCGACTCCATCTGCATCCACTTCTGCTTCCCCGTCTCCTTCGGCGTCTCCGTCGGCATCTCCTTCTATTTCATCATCTTCTCCTTCTCCCTCTTCCTCTCCTTCTTTCTTTTCTGCTTTACCGGCATCTGATGATCCATGCTCGGCACCTGCCAGATCATTACTTTTTGAATACTGTATTAAAATTATCATTAACTGTTCATTTAATAATATACGGTAAGTTAGTGCTAGACAATTTAGGAACAGAACTTCATTCCATAAGTACATTGCAACTTATAATTTTGGATTTTTAATTATTCACATGAAGAATAAAACTATTTGTGAGAAAGAGATGAATTGATGTGTTTCAACTTCTTTTTCACTTGATCAAATATAATCTCTAATGTAACTTAACATGACTTCAACAGTACAGAATCTATTATAAGAATAATACTGAAATAGAATATCTGTATTCGATTTATCTATTTTCTTCTATTTAAAGTTCCCTCCTGAGCACGTTATGAATAAACTGTAACATCATTTTATATATTAATACTTTGAGTGTAGTGTTATATAGAGAAGACTGTATTTCTCACTTTCCGTTCATTAGTTTATTCCACTAAAAATTTCAAATATCACGCTATATGATTGAGAAAGTCCTAAGTGGCAAAGAATGGTATTACTGTGAGGTTCAAGTTAGTGTTACCTTTCTGGTTCAAGAGGTTTCACATTTTATCAGCAAAAGTAATAAATACAATCAAAAATAGCTAGGCCTACTAGTATATAACCGTAATATTTGAAATGAAAGCTGTAGAAATGTATAAAAATGTCCTTTTAAGTACCGTATTCAAAATCAATACAGTTCTTATATACTATATACTTATGTACTGTAACTCCAATATTTTAAGTGAAATGTTTGTTACCTTCAAAACTTTACAAGCGTATCACTCTTATTTCAATAAAATCGTGCAATTTGAAAATTTGAATACGACACAAGATTAAAGCAAAAAGAAAACTTATTACCGTGAACCCTTCAAGTGAGCATTTAAATAGGTAGACAACAAATGATGAGATAGATAGAAATTTCTAATCCTACGAAAAAACTTATTGAGTAGAAGCATATTATAGAAATTATTATCTATGAGAGAATTAATGATCTATTAGTCAACATCTACACATACATATTACGCTATTCAAAATCCAAAATCTGTAGGCTAAAATTCATAATTATATGAGAAAACTCTTGAAGACACAGAACACAAAACATCACAATTTCACAAACTGGCCAAAGTGTTTTCTCCAACAAATTCGAATTTCTCCAGCAATGCTTCTGGCTTACAAAAGAAATATTCTGTCTAGATTATGAATGAAATTGTTAAAAGCCTCCTAAATAAGGCAAAATATTTTAATTAATAATTATTATTTCAATAATTTATAAATGTTGATCAAAAAATGTTAGGCTGGAAGATAATAGATTATAAATGTTCATCAATTCATTATATTATACAGTATTTTAGTACTTCATTTAAATTGTTTTAAGCCATCGTAGGCAAGAATTTGATTAATTTTTTATTATAGTGTATTAATTTCATAGCTATAGCTGAGCAGAAAATTTTAGGCTGTAAGAGAATATCAGTTCTAATAGCTTTTAAAATGTTTATTTATTTGATTATGTTGTAGTTCTTTTATTATATTATTCAGGAAGTAACCACGATTTTGAAATGACAGCACTAATACTATACCAGAAATCACCACGATTGCTCGCTGGATATTTGAGAAAATAGAGATTACAGGAAAAGTGAAGGTACCGGTTGGCTATTATAAAATTTATAGTAGGGTATTAATTCATTCTGGCGAAATTTTTTTATGAACTATTGATGTTGATCAATTCAGAGACTCACAGATGCCATGGACAAAGACACACGGAAGACATGTACACAAAAGACGCCACAACTTTGTGCAAATATAAGCAAATTTCTTAAAATGTGTAATGAAGAAAATTTCCTTCTTAAATAAACTGACTGTCACCACCGTTCTTTTTTACGTCCTCATTCGGTTTTGTTTCTGGCTCGCCATATTCTGAATCCATTGTACAGCGGAAACATAATGAGAAATGTTATAGACCAAGCAATAATGTCGGTGATTTTTTGTTTCCATACATAATCAACATAACCAGACTTGTGAAAATGTATAGACCCTACAGATAGATGGATAATAAATTACTTTATTTTTTCACATTTCACAATACAAAAGTGCTGTTGGTGAAGTTGAGGCATACAAAGCTTCCACTTAACCCACAAGGCTACTAATAATCCACAATGTTCACTAAGAGTGGAGGCCACAAGAGTTTAGAGCAGGCTATACTAATTGAAATATAGCCTACATTTTCACATGAAAAGTTGGTAATAGTTAAATTGAATTGCCTACAATATAAATTGAAAAAAATTAGTACATGATATTCATACAGATATTATTTATATTTGTATTGTTATTTAACTTTTTATAGCTTTACAATAAAATTCTTTATGAGTTAATGAGTTCCGGTACAATATGTCTTAGAACACAACTAGAGAACACAATTTAGACACAAATTTTTAAATATGATTTGAAATGTTTCATGAGTTTTATCTTCTTATGTCAATAATATTGACGAAATAACAAATTTTTTAATTTTGAAAGAATTCTTCTTGAACTTTTTAAAGCTACTGCAACCACCAATCAAATCATTTTTCATTAATGTTTATTATTTCAATTTTAAAATTGAATTTTTATATTAATAAAAAAATTGAATAGAATTTTATAAGAACAATTGGAGTAGGCTATACAGTACCCTACTCGTGATTTTTTCTTGAAATGTTCAACTTCACATACGATATCTCATTTTATTTCAAGCCCCTTATTTTGGGTTGCACCAAGAAAGATCAATTTTTATCCAGGATCAAACAATGCCAATTAAACGGGATCAGCTGATTCAAAATAGTTGATCCCGGTTGGTGCAATCCAACATTAGCAAATTTCACAATCACTTGGTGAAATGAGATTATAAAATTTTATCAACATTGTATCATATCATATCAATTTCTGAAACATCTGCCAGTATAAGTTATTAATGTGTTCAAAAATGTTCAAGAGAATTGAAATTCTTGAGTATTAAAAAGATTCTACTACCTTCAATATATTCTGCCTCCAGTTGGAGAAGAGCTTCTGGTGATTCTTTGTGTAGAGCTGTTCCAACATATTGCAGCAGCATTACATCATGCGGAGTAATTGGACTAGGAATGAAAGATCTCTCTCTAAAACTGAATTCTACGAGATTTTTTGGTATCTGATGATTTACTGTGGTTAAAACCCTTGCTAGCTCTTCACTCAATTCCTATGAAACGAAATAATTTACATTGGAGAGTGGAGAAGGCAATGAACAATGACTACTTTGACACATCAGAATAAAAAATTAGGAAACTCAATTCAAGTTCCTATATATATATCGGTACTTAATTCAACCAATTAAAACTAGATTATCTAGCCGGACGATTATATAGAGACCATATTCCTGCAACTTTCAAAAAACCTTACAAATTATTAAATTTGATGGTGGTTTACTGAAACCTGTGATTATGATAGTGATTTACTGAATATTTATTGATTTTGAATATAAATAAAATAAAGAATTCAGAAATATTTGATACTAGAGGTAAATATCAAAATTTAATAGTATTTACTGCGCTGTCTAACTTTTCAATTACCCTAACGTAAGTTAAATCTTCTGTAAGAGCAACTGAGCATCTGATTGTTTTTTCTTCAAGTTTTGATATTCTCAGAATAAAATCTGCAGTAAAATATGAAATTACAAAGAACATCTTATCATCTCAGGTTTAATCTTCTGGGTGAAAAAAAAACATTTCCTTACATCACGTTTCAGTTCACCTGAGACATTTAAATTTCCTTCCATAAGCCGCATCCTCAGGCATACCAAATTTAGTTTATTAGAACTAATTGGGAAAGGTTTTCAATTAAAATTTTATTTTCCAAACATTTTCGTAATGCTCTTGATGACAAAAATCTTAAGATTTTCAAAAGTTACCTTCTCTGGAAGTTCTAGCTGGTCTTCTGGAATCATTAGATTTCTCCCTCTCATTAGAATCTCATTTTCGGTATCATTCTGATCCCCAGCGTCTCCTTTTATTTTTGATACGCTACCATGCTTGACCATTGCTCGTAATTTGGTCGGCTAAAAACCAGAATTATAGTGAAGTATAATCAGCTTATGTTTAATGTAATATTTGCACAGTAAGGCCTCGATATTGAAACTAATGAACCTGGAGAAGCCGAGTGATCAAATAATTCTATGTAAGAGGACACAATAAACAATATAAGTTATTTTAATTTTTAAGGGATTTCTAAGAAACTTTGAAAAACTGAAATATAAATTAATGTAAATTATCAAGAGGCTGCACTAATGAATAATTTCAAAAAAAAAATATTGATTGGGAAAACCATGAAAAATAAGGAGATTGATCGCTAAGCATCCTAATTGGATGTTTGAATCATGATATCTATTTTTTAATAAATAAACTTTACATTTCTACATCCCTTACTTATAGTGGATGAGAACTTGCTTATTCGGCTCACCTTTATACTCATGTTCATGGAATTTATGCTACCCTGTTGAATTAATGAACCAAGATTATCCATATCCATATATAATATTAAGTACCTTAAATACTTTTTCTTTTGCATAAAATTTCAAGTTAGAGTATTGGCAGCTAAATTATGTAATTAAACTCACCTTGACACCAGCTTTCTTGTCCATGGCTTTGTTTATGAAAAAAATACCGTTCTTAAATGATAATAAATTATTTTTTATCACAAGTAGCTAATTTCAAACGGTCTAACACATAATGAGATCATATAATGTGATTAAGACTTATTTTCAATAATTGTACAATTAGAACCTTCAAGTTTTATGACCCATCAGCAGAGACAAGCACGAACATTGATTTTAAATACTTATTTTGAGTCATAATTCATCTGGATAGAAGCAGCAGATAGACTGCAGATGTAAATGGAATATGATATTGTTTTTAAATATGAAATATATAATAATGTGCGATTTAGGTAATAACCCATTCAATTTTTTAAATTTTTAGATGTTTTACAAAATTGAATCAAGTTAATTAAATGTACACGAACATAATAATATAACATAATATAATCTCAAAAATACCGCATTCGCTTATATCATATTTTGATAATTAAATCTCTATGATCTAGAAGATAAATTAAAATGAAAAAATTAGAAAATTGCTTTTGTATTTTCATTATTATAATTTTAAAGCCAGTATCTATGTCTCATGCTCTACTTACATTATTAAATCTGAGCACAGATTTATTCTTTTGAATCTGTGAAAATGGCATAACTGCTTAGTTATTTAATACACAAGATGGTAATTAGTAGGAGTTTTGCTGTCCCACAAAACGTTTATCCTTATTGATTCGGCTTCCATAGCAACCTGCCAGTTGTCTATCCTGCCTCTACTACAGACTATTTTTTAGTAAATAAACTAGACTAGCTAGTATCCATTTGTCTAATTTTACACTGAGCTAAATATATCCATCAATAATTTAATGGATAATTTAGCTCAGTGTAATTTTAGACAAAATTTTTCCTTGTCCAGAATTTCCATGAGTTTACATTGCACTTTGTCAAAGTGACTTTGACTATTCTAATCTAATAAAATTACAAGAAATACTTCTTTGCTAGGTAGGTAACAAAGATAATTCATGATATATAATCAATTTTACACTTTTTTTCCAATAAACCGAATACAGTACTGTTTTAGTTGAGCTGCGACTACAGCAAATTCTTTTATAGAAATTTCGCTACTCTACTGTGCTAGCAAGTTTATATAGCAAGTTTTTGCTTCTCCATTTTCAACATTTCTGTTTCGGAGTTTTTTTTATAAATCAGCTTAAAATGCCAAAACTGTAATTTTATTCCTTGTAGCAATGCCATATTACATGAAATTACTAAAGGTTGTTTGTAGCAGGTTCTACTATATATAATCAAGTTTTTAGAAAAAGATTTATAAGTAACGCTAAATGATGTGTAACAGGATAGCAAGTTTCGCTACATAGTGTAAACGCATCTTTATGTGTTGAAGTAATTGTACCATAGAATGTTATAAAAAATTAGAGGTATATATTATTATCAGTGTGGTTTAAGTAAAACTTATTTTTTGGCAGCTATTCTCGATAGATTCCATCTTTACTCTGGGAGACACTTTTTGAGGGGTTGGAATTTTTTTACGGTATGTTTATCAATTTGAGTTTGGATTGAGGTATAAAAACACAATACAAATAAATAAGATGCAACAAAGTTGAAAACTCACATTGTTTAGCATAAGAAATATATGGAATACAATAAATTTATGGAATATGAATTGCATAGTATAAGAAATTGTGAAATACACACAATAAGTATAACAACAGTTGGAATTCATTTTTTAATATCTTTCACATTCTGCTCACAATTTTTTTTACAATATCTACAATTCGATTAAAATTTTGAATTATACAATAATATACAATAAGTCTTTTTTATAAATATTCAATTGAAACTTTTTTATTTTTACAGGAAAATCTATTACATAAATCTGCTTATTATTCCTCGATCAAAGATTTCCTCCAAAATTAATCCATTCAAGATTAAAATGTAATGAGTGGGTTATTTCTTGATTCTTAAATTACCAAACTACCTAAAACTGATTACTGGTCTAGTTTTCAGATAAATTGAGCAGTACCGTACCCAGACCTAGACCCACTTCATTCTATAAAAAACATTTACCAATTATTTATGGTATATACTTAAATATAGCAGTACCGTACTGTATTATTATTCAACCGTAATAACTTAATAGGCTATTTTTGTTGGCGGAAATTATAAAACTATTTTATATAATTCATACGGTGATAAGGTTTTGTTATTATAATAATGGTCAGGATAATTTAGTTTCTGTTTAGTTTTTTTTACGGGTTTTTCATCTTATTAATACACTACCGGTTTGAAAATTAAGATGATACTTACGCCAAGATTTCTCGCCTTATAAAATCAAGCTCTTACAATTATTATAATATACGCTATTCCAGACGATAATACCAGAACTCATCAACAAAAAATTACCAAAGCGTATTAATTGTCTCATATTTTTTTTCATATTAATTTCTCATATTTGATTTGATTTGAAGTAACAAATATTTTTCATGGAGGTGACAAATTTCAGAATATGTTTGGTAGAAATGGCAAGATTGTCTCAATAATACCGAGTTTACTTGGGACTAGACTAGATCCTCTCAGAAGGAAGATGGTAATAATTACCTATAATTTTATTGGTTTGAGCTCAACAAATCCCTTGCCAATTGAGGGAATTCTACGCTGAGTTAAGCACGTGTTCCTAGTCAACTTCAAAGCCACACAATTCAGCTCTGAACATTTTCTTATGTGTTTTTCATACTTAACTATCAAGCCAGAATCTCCACCATTGGGTCCTGCTACATAGTTGCAAGTAATGTTTTTTCTAATGCAGCATTCATAATATTCAGAATGTAAAGTAAAAAATTCACGAATATCTTGAAATTTTACATTACATTTTTGCGCGAGTATGCCACTAACATACACGTCATCAATCCAGAAATATTTTTCAGTTGATGATTGTTTAATAAGACAATTAGCAAAATCTGGAGTTGTTACATACAACCAGCCTGATAAAAACTTGGGATATGATGATAACTGAAACTCCTCTGGTCGAACAAACCATTTATTTGCTTCCAATCTTATTGGTTTCATTCCTTCTAATACATAGCCCAGCATATCAAATCTGCCCTGATTCTCGTCAATTATTTCGCTTAATTTATATAAATTTACAACTATATCATCATCCATTTTGATAATGAACTTTGCGTCCTTACATTTAGCTGCTGCCCATCTTAAACCCATGGTGTGCTTATAGGTGAGATTTCTATACGCCTCGAGAAAATTGCCCTGTAGAATATCTAGATACCTTTCATTTTCATGAATAATTGCATTTTGCGTGACTTCTGATTGCTTTTCTTTGAGTTTTCCAAGAAGAAAAATCCTTCGAATCCCCATTTTTTCAATAACTGAGCTTGGGTAGGCTCTTCTTATTGCACTCCTACTTTCAACATTACCAGCAAAAGAAGTGATTAGAAGCACTGCTTTAAAAGTGGGAATTAATCTACATGGCTGGTCTATCATATATCGGAAGTCTTCAAAATTTATCAGAGGTCCTTCCTGTGCCTCTAATGCGTCATCATCAGTTCTAAAAAGCCCCAGTTCCTCTCTGTGAGTTAAAAACATGTGATTTAAAAACGGATCTGAATTCAAATTCTCTCCAAATTCAAGAAAAATTAAAATTATGATGACGGTAAGTATCAGTAGAAATATTAAAAACTGTTTCCAAACCATCATTGTATCATACTTTGTTAAATTACATACAATGAATCTGAATCTTACGTTCAGTAGAGTATTGTATTTAATTAGAAGAGCGTTAACTCTGACAATCAGTAATTCATGCCATTCTGTCATAATTGACCACTCTGTATTAGAATGGAGAATCAGAAAACATACTTTTCAATAGGACTATTGCAAAAATTTCAATACGAACTTTCAACATTCGTGAGTATTGTTGCATGATTGTACAACATAACTTTAGTATATTTACTATTCAATTTTTTTTCTAAATGTTTTATTTCGAGGCAGAATCAGGCTTTAGTGCTTGAGAGAAATAATTTTAATGGTTCTGAACCTATTCATCTTCATTTTTCAAGTTGGTACCGGTAACATTCAATTATAAAATCATTTCAATAACATTCCTTATAGCACTCATATATGGCAATTTCTCCAATTAATTTAAACTCAATTTTCAATAAATAAATTCATTATAGACTGATTTGTGATTCCAATGTTCAAAAAGTCATCCAGTCACTAGATTATAGAATAAATTTTAAAACGTAGGAGAGTACCGTAGTTACTGAAAAAACACTCTAGAAGAGTGTTTAACTATATTTATCGAGTTATCCATGTTCCATATATTATGACAACTTTTTCAACTACCATGTCTCATTTATTTTTAACTATATATGTGCGGTAATCAAAAACTCACTCATCACCATCTGGGCCTATTATTTAATATTCACTGTAAGAAAGAAACTTTCACTATTATTCGTCAAGAACAGTCATCACTTTTTCATAAACGTATTGGACGTTATCTTGCTAGTATTTGTTCGTAAGAAGATTATTCAGATATGTTGAGTGTTGTCTCTGAACAATATTCTCATTTTACACTTTCAATACAGGTACCTACTAAACAATATTCCACTTTCCATCAACAAAAGAAATTCATTTCCAATTCTACTGTGTGCATTCAATATTGAAGAACTCGAACTCTCAATATTGTAACAGCTGATCCAAATCAAATGAGCCTCAACCAATGAAGGACGATCTAGGTTACAGCACTTGTGGACTAAAATCAACCAAGCAGCACTCTCCGGTACTCTTCACGGCAACAACTAGTTCTGTACTCTGTACTAACTGTACTGAATACTAACGAAAGCGACAACAGCTGTCCAAAACAACTCTTTTCCCTCTCACTTTTCATCAGTCCTTCTTCTTTGAGCTGGTCTCGCCCAGGATGCTATATAGTATTCGTTAAGTAGTACTGGTAAACTATTACTATATTATACTGTCCTGGTCTCTCCACTCTTTACAGCCGCATCCAACCAACAACCAACTGTTGCTTCATTTTCCTCACCCGCTCACATGCCACTCATATAAATATCATATTTTGCTCCATCTCTCAAGAAGGACATAATATGTGTATAGCAGGATTATTTTAAATTGTCAGAAAACAGCTGATTTAATATCAGTAAACGAGCTTACATCAATCAGCTGTTTTCTGACAATTTAAAATAGTCCTGCTATACTTTGTAGCCTATTCAATGTTGAACTTGAAATCAAACTTTCATTAGATCTGCAGTGGCAGTCCCCGACTCGCTCTACAGCAATATGAAAGATTAATTGATTTCTATTAAAATGCAAGGTCTTGGAGAACCTATTGCATTCAAATCGTAAATAAATAAAATAGACAGTAAAAACTCTCTCTTGATTACACAATCATCATTAAATGAAAAAATATAAACAAATTTCAAGTTCTCTGAACTATTCGTACTGATACAATAACTTACAAATCATAAGAAAGAAAACAATATTATCACAATGTAAAATCACAGGCAAGTCTATCTTAATAAATTTAGAAATAAAATTTTCTCTGGTGAATGAAAAAAATGAAATAAAAAAAATTAAAGTTGATTAACTTACATCATAGACTAATGCCCGGTTTTTCAGTCGTTCAATAAACTTATTGAATCAATAACTTTTTTTGCATTTGAAAACACACGGTTATTGATTCAATAGTGCTATTGGATCCATAAACTGTCTATTGAGCGACTGAAAAACCGGGCATTAACTTACTGTATAGTTAGTCTATGCTTACATGTTTCTAATGAAATTGAAATAATACTGGAATAAGTAATCTTCAACCAGAGAAAAAATAATAAAGTAGGAAGGAAAGAGATGGAGAAGAGAAATTAATTATAAGATTAAGAAAAATCTTCTATACGAATAAATGAATGATAAATTTGTTACAATAATTTAGTGATAGAGGGCGATAGATGCGGAGTGATTCAGATAAGTCAGAACTCAAATATTGAATGGATAATAAAATGTTTTATTTATATTGTTTAAAACAAACAAACAAAAGAAATTCTTATAACTGTCCAACTGGACTGCATAACTATTTACAGTTCTGACTTATCTGAATCACCCTGTAGCTGGTTCATTTTACTAAGATACCAAGATTGAAAATGGATTATTGTCATTTCAGCTTTAGTCAATGTTCAAAAGGTACAATTAATTTAGCCAATATACACAATATTAATCGAGGCTGAATCATAGTGGATGAATTGAAGTATTGGATTCAAAAAACATGCAATGCCCCCCAATGGTATAAATATTGTTCATTTTGCATTTCTACTCTAATAAATACAACGTTTTGAAAATGGGTCCATCATTTGTAATAACCCTGTATATTATACTACATTTGTTGTATATTGTGACAAAGGTAATGCTTCTGAACACCTCAAAAGTTACAAAAGAGCTTATTCCATTCTATGCTTTCAAAGAAGCCACACAAACCAATAAATCTTGTTTAAAATGTTTTACATCAATCAATGGTTATTGTGAGATGTTTCAAAAATTTGCTGATGTAGACTGTGATGTCCAACAACAGGACAAAACGGTCATCACAACTTTTTTCTTTTCTATTATTTCCTCCAACCAAAACTCTTCAAACGAGTTTTCATCCAGGTTATATGATCCTTAATCATTGAAACAAGTATCCTAAACAAGATGTGATCTATTCTTTCATTAATTTATATTTGTTTGTTACAGTATGATGAATCATCAATAGTCTTCTCCAGCAGTGATGGCTACTCCAGTTTAGAATACAAAACTTGTGAGTTATAAATAAACTTCTTATTGAAATAAAAAAAGAAGAAGTTCATTTATAATTTAATTTCAATATTATATTATGAAGCAATATGATTAATTTGTTGTCAAACTCATACATTGTAATCTTTTTAGATGAACAATAAAGAATTATTAGTATACAATAAACTTCTTATTGCAATTTCAATTGTTCCCGGAATTATTTAAAATAGCAGGATTTTTCCTCAACCAAACATATTTAATTGTACTTTCAATATTATGGAAAAGTATTATTATGTGTTTTACTTTAATTGCCTTGTAACCGCAAAGCACTTGACAGCAGATTGCATTTTTCCTAAGATTGATAGCTCTGTAGAGACTCAATTTAGGCTATGAAATGACTGGATTGTGGATAAAATTTGCCAAGAAATTGTATGAAAGTATTGTCGAAGATTTCCACTTGAAAAATACAAGCTATTTTGATAAATGTAGGCTACAAAACATCAGGATATTTATTATTTTTGGAATGAGTTCTTCATGTTAGTTATAATAATTATTAAATTCTTTAGCTTAGTATCCTATTATAGAATCTACAAACACACTTATAGGAAAGTGTTGAATGCTGCGAAAAAAATTGCCGCTAGTACATTCATTAAAAATTCCTCAAATCAAGCAAGAGCAATATGGAAATTAGTGAAGACTGAATCAGGTAAGAGCAATACTTTAACATTAGAGACTCATATAGCAAGTGAAACTGGAATTATAAAAAAAGGCAAAGATGCCGCCGATCTATTGAACAATTATTTCATAAACACTCCTCTTAAAATACAGCAATCAATCTCAAAAGACATAAGAGTCAATAGTTTTTTACATTTTTTCAACAATGTTCAACAGATTGGTACTTACTTTAGAGAATTTGATACAATTAGTAGTGCAGAACTTAGAAAGATAATCAAATCATTGAAAAACAAAAGATCTTGTGACTGCTATAATATTTCAAATTATCTAGTAAAGCAAACAGCAGAACATATAATTGAGCCTCTAACATTCATCTTTAACAAATCAATGCAAGCTGGGTATATGTACCATCAAAGTTAAAACTTTCTAAGATAGTTCCTATATATAAGAAAGGTAATCATCAACTCCCTGAAAATCATCGACCAGTGGCCAATCCACCTGTATTTCTGAAGATTTTCGAATATGCTGTGCTCCACCGTTTAAGAAAATATTTGAACCAGCTTCAACTACTGTCCCCTAAACAGTTTGGGTTCAGACCGGGCTCTTCTACAAGTGATGCACTTTTTTCTTTCATGGATGAAGTGCTGAATTCTGTGGATGGCGGATCCAGAGTGTGTGGCTTAGTTGCGGATCTTTCTAAGGCTTTTGACCTGGTGAATATTGAAATTTTATTGAAAAAAATGAAATTATATGGTTTTGACAATGCAGTACTCAAATGGTTTGTATCTTACTTTGATGAGAGATATCAGCAGGTTGAAATACAGTCTCACCCTTTTGTATATCATTCGGAATGGGTAAAACAAGGAGTGGGGTCCCTCAGGGATCGGTTCTCGGTCCATTGCTCTTCCTCTTTACATAAATGACTTGCCTCCGTACCTTGAACCAGCACACTGTGTTTTGTATGCCGACGATGTGAGTATTTTATTAAAAGTAATAGTCAGCATAACATGGAGTCTGAATGTAGAATAGCTCTTGAAAAACTAGAAGAATGGCTAGCTTCCAATATGTTAATATTAAATTATAATAAGACTAAGCAAATTCCATTCAGAACGGCCCAAGAAGCAATGTTAGTGACAAGAGATGGCAACATAGGCTCAGTAAATGACACAAAGGTACTTGGAGTGGTGTTGGACTCAGAACTCTCCTGGCGACCTCATCTAGATTATTTGAAAAACAAATTAAACTCTGTAGTATTTGTTCTTAGGACCTTAAAACAATTGATAGATACAAGAACTCTTAGAAACGTTTATTTTGCTCTGTTCCACTCACTTCTGTCATACGGAGTTGTGTTTTGGGGCAGTTCAAACCACGCAGTGCAGATATTCAGAATTCAGAAATGGGCAATTAGGAATTAGGATAATGGTGGGAGAATCCATTAGAACAAGTTGTAGACCTTATTTCAAGGATTTAAAGATTCTTCCACTTCCAGGTTTATATATTTTTGAGACCCTCTGCTTTATTGATAGAAATAAAGATAAATTTAACACAGGTGAGCTGTTCCACTCATATAATACCAGAAACAGACAAAACTTAAGGGATGAAATACATCGGACCAGTTTGTATGAGAGGGGTGTGAAGAGTGCTGGAATTCGCCTGTACAACTCATTGCCAGCACATCTCAAGGTATTCACAGGTGAAAAATTTAGAAATAGAATGAGGGAAGAATTATTGAATGTGTCTCCATATTCCATTGAGGAATTCTTTTCTCATTGTGAGACACAGAGAAATATATGACATAGAGTATAACTGAGTAGAATATGATAACATGAATAATTATTGACAAATCCATATGCCCCTTTTAAAGGCGGTCGAAGGATGCTAGTAAATAAATAAAAAAAAAATAATAATTATGCAGGATCACTCATCATCCAATTAAATTACCAGTATTCTTGTAGAAGAAAAAATGAGAATAAATTTCAGATAAAACGTATAAAATCTAAATAGCCTAATATTATAAAAATCTGGTTATTAGAACGTTAGAAATTGGTTATGTAATGCTGGAATTTACCACACCGAGGAGCTCATTGTAAATAGGATATAAAACATGTAAATATGTATTTTGATTTATTCAATGGCTTGATATAGGCCTAGTATTATAGAGGTACCTAGTAGATTAAAATTTCTATTGGTTTTGTATTATTTATGTAGTACTGTAATAGTTTCTAACACTTTTTTATATTACTAAACACTTGAAAAAAATATTTTGCACTTTATAATTTGTACCTTGTAGTTTAAAATTTATATTATTTGTTATGTAGTAATAGTTTTTATTTTTTATAATAATATAACTTAGTAGGGTGATAAACATTAACATTTAGTAGGGTGCTTAACATTTTCTATGACTTTATATTCTGTATTTTGTAGGCATGTGTAGTGTAATTAAATGTATATTTTCTCCTCATTAGCAATAATAAAGCTGCGAAGAATTAAAAAATTATACAAACACATTTTCTTGGAAAAAATTAAAATTTCATTAAAATTTATTGAATTTTGATGGATTTTTAGGATGCCCCAAAAACTAAATAAATAAGAAGCTACTTACTAAAATCTGGAAGACAAATTCATAATTTTTGGAACTCATTGAAAAAATTGAGATTAAATAGTAAACGTCATTTTATTCCACTCCCTCATTCTTAAAAATTAAATATTAATTCACGCGAATCGAAAATTATTAATAGCACTTTTTCAAAGTCAAAGGTGATTTTTAAGTTCAGTAATAAATTATTGCAAGATTTTCTTTTCTTATATTTCTCATCCCTTTAACGATTCATGAAAAGTTGATATCTCAAGTTTCAAGTAGACAAGAATCAATACAATACCTATTTTTATTTGACAAGAACTGAGTTAGATACTAAGAAATATAAAATCATTGAAAGATTTACAATTTACAAACAAAAAACTCAGTAATGGTTTATGGCTGTCAGTACCTATCAAGCCAATATTCAAAATTGCCGCTACGGTGCGGTATTGAAAATTTCCCACTACTGATGCGTGCTGGCAACCCTGTATCATTTTCAAGTTGTAGAAAGATTGTGAAGGGATGAGAAGAGAAAGGTCCCAGTCCCAGTCGTGGTTGGGGTAGTCCTGTAAAATTTTGTTTGGTGGGGAGGTTTGTCAGAGCCCGTAGCAGAAATTGGCCTGTTTTGGCGAGTCAAGTCATGAACACAGAGTTGTGAGGAACGTCGGAGATGTCGTAACTTAGTGAAACTGTCAATTTTGGAATGAAATTTGGATTTGAGAAAATTAGGTGAGTATCTAGAAGTTTCTAAAGTTTATCTTATGTTTTAATGGTGTGTTTCTTTACTATTTAATTGATATTGCTTCTAAATTATTGTGAAATAAAAAGTTATGTTCGTTGGATAGGTTAGGGTGAAAAATTTCATTGCTGATAGTGGAAGTATCTTTGATGAAATGAATATTCTTTTTCTGATAATAATAGCCTATCTCGTTTTAGATTTTAATACTCTTTAGCTTTTGAATTTTCAGGTTGAATTAGGTTTTGTAGTGGGATTAACAACGTTATATCAATAAAACCATTTTTAAAATGTCAACAATGCCGTATCTCTTCCTTCTTTACTTGAGATTTTGAAATAGTTTTCTTTGATAGCTATGAAATTATAGGTACGTGTTAGACTCATCACGAAATTATTAATTTACTCTTCAATTTTCAAGCTTATGTCAGTTAGTATCTTGATTATTTTATTGACATCCACAGAAACAACCTAACCTCAATGGCTTCACAAGTGAAAAGTCTGATTGTTGAAAATGGATTGTTGAATATTATTCAGTGATAACTTAGTTGAGTCGGTCGAACGGCAAATTCACTGTAAATTTTCATAGCTACAGTAGAGTTGGTTAGTTATCAGTTACTCAAAGTTATCATTTCTTTCTCTAGATTTAGGCTAATCAGCAGTCGGCACAGTAGGCTAATTTTTACAATGGTGATGCTAAATTGCAGTAGTAATGCAGTGCATTCACTCTTTCACAACTTGATACTAAGTATTCTCAATTATCAAATTAGGCTATTGTTTTGTCATGAAGTTATTTTGAGTTGATTATTTGACAGTTATTTATTATGGATTTTACTTCTTACAAGAGAAAGCTTGATCAGTCACAAGTTTCTTTGTAAATCATACTGGGGATAGCTGATCAATACTGTAAATAAATAATTCATTTCTTGAATTTATAACATATCTGGTGAATTATTTTTCTAGACTTGAATCTAAATTTAATAATTAATTTCCAATAAATTTAATAATAGCCTAATATCCTATATATTATAATAAATACTGTATAAGAATTTAATTTGATGGGTTTAATTATGTTAAGATTGATGAGTAAAGCAGTAGAAAACTACCCAAGTTTCTTAACCCTGCTGTCAAAGATTTTATCTCTAAAAAGGTTTCACTGGCATGTATCTCAATAATTAAGTACAAGTTTTTGCATCAAATCTATCTATTCTTGCTGAGAGTTGAAACCATGAAAGGTATTGGTATAGTCTAACCACATAGAGATTGGTCACACATTTAAAATGTCTTAGCTCTTGTGTTTAAAATATTAGCTAATGTAGTTATAAGTCACAAATCTTTATTAAAAAAAAAAATCAGTGAATAGCTCAAAAATGTCAAGTACCATATCCGCTACTTTAGGTACCATATCCTACTTGTGTAAGTTGAAAGCAGTACCATATCCTACTTGTGTAAGTTGAAAGCAGTACCGTACCATATTCAAGCAATCAAATCTTTCATCAAATGAAATAGAATGAAGCTTCTATGGCAAATGTTTGACAAGACTATTTTTTTAATCTTACAATCTTTTCCAAATTTTTGACAAGACTTTAAAAATAGGCCTACTGTTCTCTATAATTGTCAAATCGCTCTAATACTTTTTAAATCTTTCTTTTCAAATAAAATTTTTTAGCTCTTATTTTTATTGGATGAAAATTTGATTGTTTACATTAGCTTGATGTTGATGTATCATCACTCTCACATGTTTCATGTTATTGTGACTCAGAAATGATTTTCAGTTGTAAAATATGACTGTACATTGAATAAATCAGGAAAATTTGTTATAACCAGAAACTAGTTTTCACACCACACTCACTCGGTACTTTACTCTACTTTCTACATTTTAGCATACTTGCATTGTTTTTTCTCAATCTATGTGAGTTATGTTCTTCTTCGCCTAAAGAAGAATGAACACCCGAAAAGTATAGTATCTGGTGTATAGTGTATAGTATATATAGTATATTACTATACACTCTCTGTAGTATCAGTAATTCTAAAGAGTCACTATTAAGATCGTAGAACTGTTCCATCATCATTAAAATGAAAAAAACATCAGCGGATGATCACGAAACCATGGTCTTTGTACCACAAATAAATAGTAGAATAGACAAAGTTATTGTGTTTTCATTTTAATACAAATTTATAGTATCAGTGTTAAAATTTAGAATTCAGTTTGAAGCTCCACACAAACAGGTATAACTTATTTGAAATTTAATTAGGTAGGTGAGTGTGACGTCAGAGAAGTGTTTGGAAACCTGTAATTGCATTAGAAAAAAATTCAAATATATTTCCAAAAAGTTTTTTAATCACATGTAAAAGTATATGTGTTACAGGGCCCTATTCCTCCATAGACTCTGCAACTCTTCACTTTACACTCAGCCCCTGCGCCCACTGAGCAACTGCTATCTGATTTCAGTCAACAACCCAACGTTGCCAGATGACTGGCTGATAGGTTAGATTACCCAATTACCCGAAAAACAGCCAAATGTCATCTGGCAACATTGGGTTGCTGACTGAAATCAGATAGCAGTGCGGAGCAACTGCTATCTGTTCCACCAATAATTTTTGTAACTCTTCAAATAAAACATAAATGATTTGCAGAGTCCCAGAGTTTATCTGAATCTCACACATTAGTTTGAAAATAACAAAATCCATCACAAACGTTGATAACCTCCTATATTATTCATATTTAGGGTTTAAAAATTTAGTCATATACTAAAATTATGAGTAAAATCAAGCGAAAAGATAGCGCCTTGAAAAAATTAGCAGTCCTCTCTAAAATAAAGGATGACACGGATATACTTTTTCGGAGCCTTTTCTACGAGAATTTCTCATAATATAAAGAAAGAAGCATGGAAAAAAGTGTTGGAGGTTGCAAAATCTTGGACAAAACTAATTCAAATTGTGTTTGATTTAACCTGAAAGCCTGCTGGAATTCAAAATCTCTCATAACACAAAAGTTTAATCTTTCCTTATACCGTACACTCTTCTATTGTATTCTTCATCTTCAATAGAATCATTACTAGAGAAAAAAGAAGCCCATGCATTACATACATATAATTAGTAATATTATCCTTGATTAGTGAGATTTTGATTGAAAATATAACATCAAACATGAATATTATACTTTAACCTACAAAGTTTCTTGTAATGACTTCGAAGAGTCATATTTTAAAAACAGCTAAATGTAGGCTTACCATATTTTTCTGACCCCAATCCCGGCAATTTTTCCAGAGACTAGAGAAGGGGTATTGAATAGTTGAACAAGCTTTACCTTACTTTATTATTGAACTTCACTACATAATATTAATGAATACTATTTCTCTGTATTTTATTTTTGAAAAATTTTAAAACAAAAATATTTATAAACTTCAAGTAAAACTGAAATGAGGAAAATGGAATAAAATCATCAATATTCTACTTTCAAAGGAATAGAAATTGAACAAAGCTTTGATTAATATTAATGCAATTATTCAAATTTGGTTTGTCTTTGACTTGAGAATGTTTTTCCTTTTTCCCATGAAAACTCTACATTAAATAAGTTTCTGAAGAGATTAATCTCCTCAAAAACACTTTGTCTCCTTTACTTTTTTCAAAAAAGTCTACACATGAAAGTTTTGCTTTTATTTTTCTGTTGAGGAGCTCTCTTACAGCTTTTATCGCACAGAACAAACAACAAAATTCCTTTGCCTCTACCAAGTTCTGAGTCTGCAGCAGTATAAATATTTCAATTTAGTAGACAAATTTTCCCTGTTTCTCCCTATATTTTTAAAATCCCGGAGATAAATCAATCCCGGAGATTTCCCCTGAGACACATATTAATCCCGGCATTACCGGGCTAATCCCGGAGAAATGGCAAGCCTAGCTAAATGTCATCTGGCAACGCTGGGTTGCTGACTGAAATCAGATAGCAGTTGCTCCGTGGGCACACGGCCTTAGAGTGCAGAGTGAAGAGTTGCAGAGTCTATGGAGGAATAGGGGCCTGGTTATATTATTGTTTATTTACGTCATCACTGATACGGTCTATAAACTTGTATCATGAATTTAAACTTTTCTTGAACTTGATACTTTTCCAGTCGACTAATTTCTAGTGTTGAATCATAGTTCGAATAAAACTAGTTGTCCCTTGGCCTGGTGCTCAAGAACCACTCACTAGAAACGTTTTTGTCAGAAAGTCCGATGTCCGAACAGCTGACCATTTGATTCAATGATGCTAACATCTCAGGATGAAAAAGTATATAACATTACTTGTAGAGAATGATATAAGGAATCCATCGAAATCATTTTCGTTGCAATATTGATTAGAAGTTGAGATATGGCCGATTTACTTAACGCTTGCAATATGATTGATTGGATTTTCGTCAGGGTCAGATTGAAAATTATTCACGCGTAAAAATTATGTATTGGGTATCGCTACATTGGTACAGGACCATTCATTTCCAATGTACCAAGCTGTGATCAATGTTTTTTACGGAATGTAGAATAATACTTTGCTCATAATATAAAGTACTTGTAAAATTCGCTACCAATAAACTACGTACAATTTAAGCTAGGATTGAGAAATATTTTTACATTTACCCCCTACCCGCGTTTTACAAGAAATCAGTTAGCCCCTAGAGACAATGTTCTTCAGCAGTTTTCTTTGTTGAGACTAGTTCCACATGTTACTCTGAAGAACAATATTGTGTATATTATCAGGTTCGTATTGTAAGTTTCCAACATGAGTTTTATGACAGCGAGAATGAGTGAAGCGTTTATAATTCGTTCTTTGAAACGAAGAATCTTCTGCTCGAAAACTTTCTCCTCGTCAATAGAGATACAAGTTGGCAGAGAAGCGATCCCTGCAAGCAGCAGGTAGAAACTCCGTGGATTGGGGTAGGGGGTGTCTTTGAGTCTTTCCAGGCAAGTGGAATTTCTTTCTTCTCGAATATCTCTGTCTCTCTTTATGTGCGTTTCCTCCCTTTGTGTTATATACTGTGTTCCTGTTGGTCAATAATTCACGCTAGTTTCGCTCTTCTCTGACCCTTGGCCATGTGATCTGCCACAGTAGGCCTACGGGTGTCCGCAGACGAGCGACTTGGGTTGAACTGAATTGTTTAACAAATTCGCTCGAAGGGATGGAACACATGCTTTTTAAATGTAGGACCGCTCACTATGCAATTGTGATAGAAAATTGGTTGAAAAATAGATCCTGTCCTATTCTCAGTGCAATTCAGTGCAACTCAATTTGAATGGAACACATGGTTTTGTATCTAGCACCGCTCACTATAGACCAACTATCGATGGAGCCCATTCGTCACGCCCCTTGAAGGGACTCGAGCCTTTGTTTCCCCATCTATTGTTCCCTGCATTAGAATTTTTGAATTGTGAAATTTGAAGTATTTAATTTTTTTTCAATGTTATGATAATCTACTCGCCTAACTGAGTCTAAAGAAATTTGAATTTTTTTTGTACGACAGAAATTACGCTTTTTGTAATGAATATTTGTAATTATAATATTGAACATAGGCCAATCCTCAGAATATTCGAAACTGTTCAATTGATTAATTATGGGAGGATTTATTTTTGAAATTGGTGATTTAAAGAATAAACATATCATTTTCTGATTATGAAATGAGTTACAATAGATAATTATGCAATAAATTCTACTATCATTTCCAAAATTGTTGTACTGTGTAAATGTGATATCACTTCCCGTTATCATTTCAAGCATTCATAATATTACCAACTCATTCGAATTAGAATTTTACTCATTTAGAACTATTGTCACATAAATGTATTATAGGTTTTGTAAGGTCTGTCGTTTGCTTGTTATGAGATTAATAATAAACTTCCTTGTGGAAGAAGGAGGGTTTGGAATAGCTGAAGGTCTGGTATTCCCAGTTCTATTTCCATAAATAGACTATTCAAAGATTGACACAGGTGCTTAAAATGGCCGCACATACCCTCAATTGGCTTCCAGGAAGTGTTCGTCATTTAAAACTACATGTTTATATCGGTACTGTATTTCTGCACTTTGCTTCAGTCGCTCTCAGGCACCTAAACCCAAAGGTCACTCTGTCAGTCATGCCGTTAGACATTGAGAAGTTTATCGAGGCGGTGGAAAAAAGACCTCCTTCATACAACAACAGGCTGAAGGAATATGCAGATAGAACTTTGAAAAATGTTTTATGGCGTGAAATCTATGATCAGAGATGATCAGAGGCCCCAGCACTTCCACCAGTAACTGACGACGTCTCAAAACGAGTGTCTGTCTCTACAAAATTCATCTTGAGACTGATGAGTTCTATATTTTCTGTCGAGCTCACAGGTCTGGCCTGTACAAACAATAGGTTTCTGGAACGAATCCATTCTGAGAACTGCATTGTCTGGTAAAGTTGGTGGACAACAATCGGTGTGTTTGCGGACCCAAACCGATCAGGGTCGATCCACCACTCCCTGTTTTTTTTAGTACCCTGAATTTTAAGTCGCTCGTCTGCGCTCGCTCTACAGTGTAAGTGAAGCCAGTGCCAGTATTCACAACTCTGGTTCTGGAGTGTTTCTAGGTTCCCGCTACCTCTTCAATCACCTACAACCAACTTTGCATTGCTACTCAATATTCATGGCTGTGTTTTCGAATTGTAAGTACCGGTATTTAGTTTTTGGCCTATATTTACAAAGTAATTCAATTTTCTATTGTGCTAGCAAATAGTGACAGTTCTTCTGAAAATTTCCAGTTCTTATTGCAGATTGATATATTAGTTTGAATAATATAATCGATTACATCCCACATCATCAAATAATTGTTCACATCTTCAATGATACTGTCTTTTTTTGAGGGTGATGCCCACATGAGCTCTAGGCTTGTGCGTGGGCAATGAGAGGGGTTATTATGAGAGATGAAGACTGTTTTTAGGCAGTCGGGACCGACGACTTTTCGTATCCTCCGAAAGACGGGAGAGGTTTTTCAGCTTTCGGTAATTCGTTTGGTAATTTTTTTCTTCCGCAATAAAACCGTGCATTGTTCGTGCGTTCTTGATTGTACCTTCGTTGACTAATTTTCCAATAATTTCTTCATTTTTGAAGATTATTTCTACATAGTTTTATTATCATAGCCTAGTATTTTATAGCCAATGTTCTTATTAAATATTTTCAATGGCGAGTGTGTAAATGTTAGCCTACTAAAATAATTCTTGTACTGTGCTAGTAAATAGTTGCAATACTTCTGCAAGCTTTACGTTCTTTAATCTTCTTATAGTGCTTCTAATTTTTCCCAGTGAGTATTTTTTCACTTGAGTCTATAAAATACGTAGGATTGGGGGGTTTCATTAGCTCGTTACTTGTTCATTTCCTGTTGAATCACTAAATTAATGACATTTGTTTATTGCCGCACATCAAGAATTACAAATCGGATACATGCAATCAATGATGCTTTGTCATTCTTGTATTTCTCTCATTTTATTTCATTTGTCAATTTTTCATTATTTGTCTCCGTTACAAATGATTTTATATTGGTGGATTTTAATAGCTATTGATAATTGTTTTAAATGTTTGGCAGTGTTTTACAACGTTATCCTCACATTTTCATAACTTTTATGACTACAAATTATAAAATAATCGTGTGATATTAGTATCTGAACTTGCTGTTTAGACTTATGACTATTTATTTGAGGATTTTTATCCGCATTTCTAATGATGTCGACATTTTGTGATCACTAATCTGTTAACCAGCTTCATGATACAAGAAAAATGCTTCTCATGATAAATGTAATAAGCTCCTGATTTTCTTCAAAAACCTTTTACACTCACAACCCATACGCTTTGAATATAATGCTAAATCCAGTATAACCATAGACTAACTATACAGTTAGTCTATTGTATAACACAGTTATAATTTTTTCTCTCTTGCGGGTTCTGTTTTTCTTTTACTTGAGTGTCAGTTTGATATCCGTATTAATTCAATACCAGAATTCTTATAATTATAAAAAATTTGAAAATTGGCTTATCGCTGTTTAGCGATTGTTTTAATCACTTTAATGTTTTGTTTTTCCACAACTATGTGATTTATATTGAATATAGGTAATATGATTTTTTCTTTGTATTTGATCCGTTCAAGAAACACGGAGAACAGTACCTGAGTCAAATAAAAAAGAGTAGACAGTAAAATGTCTATCAGTAAAAAATTTACTTTGACGCAACTATGAATAAATGCAATCTTGGACACAATCATTCATTCAACAAAAATAGTGTGGAATTAAAAGTCGTTCTGGAATTATTGGAGTTTCTGGAGCTATTTTTAAAACTTACTGTTTAAAAATAAGTGCGCTCTTGCTGTAACTTATTCTTTCTCTCTTTTTATTCAGTTACATTCGGAGGCCATTTCCTTTCTACTTGTCACGAATAGTGAGGACTTATGCAACTACGAATCGAATGAATAACTTCATAATACAACAATCTACTAGAGCGCCTGCCCGTTATCTGGACAAACAGTGTCAGTAATTCATTGGATTGATTCAAAGCTGGCCTGTTCTCACTACACGCACATGTTATATCAACACTAAAGGTTAGTCATTAGATAGTACATAGTATTCATTCCTAATTAATTTTTAAATTCTAATCTTTCAGGACAGAGGCATTGACATGTTTCTGTGTATTGCAGGTCACAATGTGCCGCAACTGACTTGTGGTCTAGGATTTTTTAATGTCTATTTTTTATAGCAATTTTTTATATCCAATATTTTTGGTTACCATTTATTGCCTATTGAGAAAAATTTATTTTGATTTAATTTGTATTATCCATTAATACAAAACTAGGACTTCCCAGGTCGCATAAATCTGCGACTATTGAAATACATTAAATAGTTTCCAATCCTCCTCCTCTTTCATCAAATTCTTTTCAATCTTCTTCTCCGTTTTCTTATTTTGCTTCTTCTTCTCATTTTTCTTCTCCTTTTTCTTCTCATTTTTCCTCTCCTTTTCTTCTTCTCATTTCCTTCTTCACCTTTATCTTTTTCTCCTTCTTTCTCTTCTCCTTTTTCTAATCCTCAATTTTCTTCTCATTTTTCTTCTTCTCCTTTTACTTCTCATTTTTCTTCTCCTTTTCTTCTTCTACTTTTTCTTCTACTTCTCCTTTTCTTCTCCTTTTTCTTCTTATTTTTCTTCTCCTTTTTCTTCTCCTCGTTTTTCTTTTTACCTGTTTCTTCTCAAATTTCTTCTTCTCCTTTTTCTTCTCATTTTTCTTTTTCTTATTCTTATTCTTCTTTTTCGTCTCCTTCTTATTTTTTTCTTCTCTTTTTTTTCTTCTTCATCTTTCTTCTTCTCCTTTTTCTTCTTCTCCTTTTTCTTGTTCTTCTACTTCTTCTCCTCATTTCTCTGGATTGCATTATATCTTACTAGCTGTCCCGGCGAACTTCGTATCACCCTCTCCCCCCTCTTCTCCCCACAAATGTTCCTCATCCATGCCACCCCCAAAAAATGTCATCCCACAAATGTCCCCCTTCATTCCCCACAAATCCCCTTCATGTCAACTCCTCTTTCCCACCAAATTTCACCCCCTCTTTCTCCAATTGGCCCCTTCATGTCACCCTCAATAACCTGCTTCATGTCACCCTCAAATAACCCCCTTCATGTCACCCACCTCTTCCCTCCAAATGTCTCCCCTTCATATCACCCCCCCACGAAAAAAATGTCACGAAGTAAAAATACCTATATCCACTCGCTTTATTGATGGAAAATTGAAAGAAATCTGCAATATACTAATTTTTATAAAGCGAGTGGATAATAATCAATATTAATCAATGCTGAAAGTTGCCAAAAAAATTCCACCCGTCTCTGAATCGAACCTGAGAAGTCTGCGTGGAAGGCAGAGTCGCTATCCAACACACCACCGCGGTCGTCTTTGGGAAGACCTATATAGTAGCATCTTCAACTACAAATCGATTTCATAGGAGCATTATTGTTTTGACTGGATCAAAATGGATGTCGTGTTTGATAGGTTAGGTCATTAATTTACTAATTATTTATTAATTATAAAGAGATTTTCTTATATTTTAATAAATATTATGTTAACCAGTGCTTTAAAAATTCAAACGAATCCAAAATCATCTAAATCGGTTCAGCCGTTCTCGAGTTATAAGCGAGCGTACAGACACCAACTCTCTTTTATTAATATAGATTTCAGTTTTTTCAACTCTCCGAGATAATCATGAGTATCTTTTGGGGTCAAAAATGATTCAATTCTCAATTGGTTATCTATTCATGTTAAGAAGGTTTCTTGATGTATTCCATGTTTTGGTAGAGGTCGAATATTTACTTATTCTTACCGCAATTTGTATCTTTTTACACAGAATATTCAAAACTGTTTTAAAGGCTCTGAATTTCTCTTAGAATTCATCACAAAATTATTGCATGTTTGAAAAAAAATAGAATTGATGTTCTACTGAAAAATCATGTTCTACTGCACAAATGTCTTGAGAAAAGGTTCTCAATCTAGATTTGTTATCAATAGCCTATTGATAGGCCTATTCATTGGGAATTGGGATAACGTTTTTTGTACTTTGTCTTGGCTTCCAGTTTTATCGCTAGAAAATTGACCTATTTTTTGTGTCGGTTTGTTAATTATATGGAGAACAAGGCATGTAATAGATAATGCAGTAATAATATCAATTATTGCAGTGAGAAGTTTTCCTACCATCTTATTTTGAAATTTATCAGTATCATAGATTACACCCTTTGAATATTGGAATGATTGCAACTGCTCTAAATAATAGAAGTTTGGTTCTGATACACATTAATTTGTATTGAATTGTTTCCGTTCCATGATATGTTTCATTACTTAACGTCCCCAATTTATGTCAATAGAATAGTCTCGTACGTCGCTGCTGATTTTGCTTACCACACAATCCAAAATAATAGTAATGTTTTATTTTTAATATGCAGTATTTGAATATGAACTTCCTTACTTTTAAGGAAGTATATTTTCATGCGATATTTCCAAGTTCGCCAAAGCAAATTTGTTGAAATTTTAATTCTTATCTGCAATTAGCATGAAATTCCAATTGAATTCCATCGCCATAAAATGATGCAGTCTAACAGAATCAATGCAACTAGAACCAATGAACGAATATTATGTCATTTCACGGTGGTCAAATTCAATTGCATTTCCGTACAACCAGTATATTACGAAAAATAATAATTCAGTAGTAATTCACATACGTCAACCGTTACTGTTTTATGGAATTTTTGTTTACCTCATACTATGCTAAATTGTCCTGACACACTTAAATGCTCTGTCGCTATAATTATAATCTTTGATGAATAAGTTGGAGTTTCACCTTTCTATTCATAAGCTCATTTTATTTCACGATCCTCTATTTAAATTTGATAGATTACTGTTCAACCATAAAATAAATTTCGTCTTTGACTTATCAATTGCTTACTCAATTTAAACTCGTTTGTAAGAGATAGTCACTTTAGTAGAAGTGTTCCTTATTATCAATGTCCAATTCACATATATTTTTAATGACCAGTAACATCAGTGGTCACTCGGTGAGAGCGGTTGCTAAGTGATCATGTGGTTAAGTAACACACATTCAAGACTGCTCCCGGATTAGGCGAGGTGGAACCTACCCGTTAGGGTCTCCCCACCGATAAGAAGCCACACGATAAAAAAATAACCACAAAATATTAATTTGTGAATTGATTATCCAAATTAGTTCTCTTGCTTGTTTCGTGGATGTTGAGTGAGAGAGATGGCTTTCTGCATTTGCAGATGTCAATAGGGATCTCTTTTCATTGGTTCCGTTAAATGAGTTCACTTTACGGCGATTAAATTTCTTATTCTCCTGCATCAGACCTTTAATTTGTTTTAATTTTTCTAAAATGTGATTGTTCTGTACTATCATGTACTATAAACTGGATAGTTTATAACATTAACTGCTACTATTGTTCCTGTATTACCAATGACTAATTCACATCCATTTCTAGTGACCATAAAATATAGGAAATACCATACTACGAATTTCTGAATTGATTATAAAGTAATATTCTAGCTTGTTTTTGTGAATGGTGAGTTAGGCAGCACGTTTGTTGTGGCTGATAGCAGATGGGTACGTGTTGCGGGGAACGTAGCTACAGAAGAAGTTTCTTCCTCATCTCTGCTCTTGCCTCTTGCATGGAGAACCGAACGTTATCGGGACGAGTAGTAGTGTGTAGCGTATCCCGACCTACCCGAATACGCTGCTTGTTGACTAGTCACTCCACCGATCCCCCCCCCCCCTTATCACTCTAACCACCCTCGCATTCGCTATTATCGACCCGATGCGTCCCCGAGCTGCGCACAAACCCTATTCTGAGCCAGGGCCACAGCCCTGTGTTATGGATTAATTTCCATTACCCTCGCCCACCTCCGAAATAGCAATTTTCCCCTTGAAGCTGTTCACAAAATTAGAGATCACAGTTGACCCCACTCCCATCATACACTGCTTACTAAATTAACTAATGCAATTATTTTCGCTAATGTTTTCAAAATATTTGTTTTCGAAATTCGTTTGTAATGTTGGGTCGAAATCTGTTGTTCACCCCCAACTATTGAATGTGTTTCTTTGAGTTTCGTATGCTTATGGATAGTTGCAAAAATTCTAATGAATTAAACCTCTGTAAGATGACATCAATAGGTATCTCGTTTAATTGGTTCCGTCAGATGAGTTCAATTTTCGGCAATTGAATTCATTTTAATTTTCATGTATCTGGCATTGCATGTTTTCTATTTTCTAAAGTGGGGTTGTTGAGCACTATGATAGATTGGACGAGTTTATATGAAAAATGATTTCATTGTTAAGGCCTATCTGAATTGATGATTTTTGTAAAATGTGATGTGAATATGCAGTACTGATGTGAACAATAAAACCAAAACTTAAAACAATAAAACATAACTTGAACTTGAGTTCATTTAAATAAGAAATGAAACATTTTGAGGTTCATTGAATTATTTTCAAGCAATGGATATTACTGTATAGATTATGGATATTGGTTTAGACAATGTATTCAGTATAGACAATGGATATTGCTGTAATCCTGGCTCTGCTTCCTACAGATCTAAACTCACTAGTTAGACTACTAAACAATCTATATACTGGATTCCTTTAATCTATAATTGATTAGCGTTTCAGACTATCCATTGTATGATTTTATTGATAGAAGATTTTCCGTTAGTTCTATTTCTGTTTACAAGAAGGCATACAGTGATCGATGATCGACTGATCGTTGATCAGTGCAGTTACTCACACTATTATTACCGGGCTAGTTGAACGCAATAGAAGCAAACCGCGGATTCCAGTTGAGATAAACAATGTCGTTAGAATAATATGTTAATATTTATTCCCAACTTTAAATTACAAAATAACAGCTTTCTGTTGGTGTTAATTTGGATTTGTGAATTGCTGGTAGGCTAAATTATGGATTTTGTTGATAGTGGAACATTCGTCAGTTACTACTGGAGTATTGGTCATTAGTAAATAATAGCTAATTGCTTGCGGATCTTCTGAACTGGACAAATACTGTATTTTGCTTGGCTATAGATGATTTGAGACACGAAAACATTCAACTCTGCGCTTGAAAGGATGATTTCCAGTTATTGGATCATTCTCATATTGATTCATTTATTTTCATTATAATGGGTTTGAAATGAAGTTATGGGTTTGAAATGAAATTCCAGTTATTGGATCATTCTCATATTGATTCATTTATTTTCATTATAATGGGTTTGAAATGAAGATCAATGTGGAAAAATTAGGTGCAGATTGAATAAATTCATAGTTCATTGATCATGCCTTCTATCTCTTGATCTTTTCTACTTAATTTTTCAACTTCAGATCATAAGAAGCTTGTGGGTTTTTTATTGATTTATTCGATATTAATTTTTGTCGAGAATCTATGGATTATTGATTCATTTCAAAATTTATTTTCGTTGAGTATCTGAGAATTATTTTTCATTACTTTGTATCGGTGACGATTGTTTAAAGTTTCAATTTGAATCAGGCTATTTATTACAATACAGTGGCATATTCTCCAGTAAGATTGCAATATACAAGGGTGAATTAAGCATACAAGCTTATATGAGCTTCAAGAGCTTTAATTCTGAAGTTCAACTTGAGCGTTGAAATTAAACTTTACTTCTTGGCATATAAGTAGAATCTATCATCATTCAAGGTCATATGAAATAATGTACTTTGACATCTCAACTTTTTCTTCTTTATTGGCAAGTTAATTGATCTACTTATTTTAAAGGGCTCCAATTTTGAACTTGAAAAGCATTGTGAGCTTGAGAGCTCAACACTTGGTTTTTTGAGCGGTATAATCGTTGCTTTGGAGCCTTTATTGAGCAAATGGGACGTAGCGTTGGGCGTGGCCATAGCGTTGGATTGTGCGAGCCGCGTTGCGTGCGTTTGTGCAGTAGGGACCTCTCCCCCTCCCACACCCCCCATCCACGCACTTTCCACCCTCTAGCTCCGTTATTGAACTTGAAAATTTTCGAATCCATGGAATTCGCCTTCATGCGACTATTGTTCGAATGCATTGCAGAGTTCGGCAATCTGCTTCCATATTATTCGATTTTGTTCATGAAAATTGTACTCTTATTTCTATTCTGTGGATGGTAAGATGCTTTTAATATCATAAAGAAATTGAAACAATCTCCAATTGACAATTTGAAATGAAGAAGAACTCATCAATAAATTTATTAAGGGCGAAATCCACATGAGCTCTAGACTTATGTGTGGGTTATGGGGAGGGGGATGATTATAGATGAATTTAACGACTGCAGGAGACTACTATCCATAAATAATTGCTACTATTGCTGTAATTTTCTGTGTTTAGAATTCCGTTTTATTATTTCTTCAAGCTTGATCGATAATTTACTGCTTGTAATAATTAGATTAAATGTAATACTGCAATTAGATGAAATGTAATAATAATTGCTGGTAATCGGAACCAAATCATAGCTAATTGATTATGCATTTAGTGCATTTATCCATCAGGTATATAAGTTTATTAGGGAATAAGGGTCTCCTTAATCATTTTCAAATGATAGGCCTATGTATTGAAGCTGAAGATATCAAACACAGTTGTGTTCTCCCTCAATCATGTGATAGATGAATCAATTGGATATGTTGAATGATATTTATTAAACCTTATATTTGCTCATATTGTTTCCAATAAGTTTGTAACTTGTATGTTTCCATATTAAGTAAGTACTAATCATTAATGTTCATCTTTAGAAATTCATTATTCCGTGAATTTATTATATTATTAGTTGTAAAGAATTCATTGATATTAAACTCGGAAGAAACATTAAAAAATTTAATACAGTAAATTGACAGTTTTAATGATTGAAACTTCATATCAAGACAAAAATCCTTTCGAATCTTTCAATGCTGAATTGAAACGATTCTTCGCTAATTCCGAGTTTGGAATTGATTATTCTTATCAATATTAGATTAGTGGAATAGTCATCAACCCTGTTCGCTCAGCCTGAGATAAGATTTGCTTTCCTCTTGCGCTGAGCTGAGCTTCAGTTCCTTGTTGGTTCTTGCAGACAGCGTAAGTAATTTATTTTTGCTATTCGTTCGTTTAATGTTTTAATTGTTAGAAAAGAATTATTCTATATTATTTTTACCATTACTTTATTTTAAAAAACTCCCTCTTAGTAGTTGTAAAAATGACTTGAATCTTTTCAATGCCTCTGTTAAATATTTATATGAAAGAAAAAAATTCTCTTTCGATTAAGCCTGCTTTGTTGAGTGCCGAATCATGACTTCTTTCTAAGAGAAAAAACAAGTTTTTTAGATATCCAATGCATCCAATGAATCGTTTTAATTCTTTTATATATTTTTGATGATTTGCTTGAAAATGTTCGAAATATTAAAGTATCGTATGTGTGTATCGTAGTGTTAGTAGGCCTACTGTATGGATGAATGTTCTGACATGTTGGAACAGTTAAGAAGACGTTTTGATGACTGTAGGAAATTATGAGAGAAAATTCAATTAATACAGAGTTACGCACAGAAACTGGACAATTTTAAATAATTATAATAAACCAACGAATTGTACAAAAAAATGTAATGTTCAAAATGTGTTAGGCAAGAGCGGAATTTACATTTTTAAAAATAACATCAGTTAAATGCTGTTCATTGCTCCTAACACATTCATTTTAATCGATTTTGTGCGACGCACAATAATAATTATAATTAATAATTATGTCCTCTGGGATGTTGGCGACGTGTTCTTCAATCTGAGTCTTGAGCTCAATTCTTGATTTCTTGGTCTGGTACACAACGCATCTTCACCTAGTCTGGTACACATCTTTAGATGTCCCTATAGAAAAACGTCGCATACTGTGAGGTCTTGAGACCGTGGTGGCCAAGCGACATTAGCGTTCCTTGAAATTATGCACTCCCCCAAATAAACGTCTCAATGCAGCCATTGACAAAAGTGATTTTTAACTTTATTATTTCATGTAATTTCCACTTTTTAAGCAATAAAATTTGTTGTAAAATTCATTGGTTTATTATAATTTTTTGAAATTGTTCGGTTTCTGTGTGCCACCCTGTATAAACTATTACTTTTCCAGAATATAAGTCTTATCAGTAAAACCTGAATGTAATTCATTCATTACAGTAAGACGAAATTAAATTGATAATTTATTGATAGTTCTCGTTTGAAACTACATCACAATGTACAGTATTATGTGTTTGCTCAGCCTTTTCGTTTCAACATGTCAGATGAATAGGATTTCCGTTGCTCTATACCTCATTATAATTATAATTCGTAAACATAATTTACACTTTTCTTGAAAGGTATACTTAAACACCGTATACTTTAATACGGAATCCATAACTCGAGGATAAAATTACTGGGGAAGAAATGGAATATAGATAGGCCTATATATAGGCCACGTAAAAAGTAATTATCAGTTGAAAATTATTTAATAGAGTCTAGGAACCATGAGTCTCAAAAAACTTAGTGACCAACTAAGTTAGATTTGGATTAGAAATTCAATCTCTTGATGACTCATCGCGAGAGGAAACAAATAAATGAAAAGTTGATACAAAGCTTTTTATTCGATTAACTCGTTTGATAAAAATAAGTGGGTTTAATTTTTTTGAGGATTTTAAAGTGATGAAAACATTTTGGCGAATAAAGAAATAGTTTTGTCATTGATTTAACCTATCATTTCGTCCATAATGCACCCACATGTAAATTTTGAAAATTCAAAATTGAATTTTTCATTTTATTTTGCAGTTATTCATTCTAGTGAAATACATTACAGGTTTGCATTATGATCTGACAATAAAAAAGGAAACATCAATTTAATAATTATTGTTCCATTACTAGTTCCAACTTTTAAGATAAAAATGCTAATAGTTTTCAATCATTAGCAGTTAATTAGATACAACCTTCTATAAAACTTTTACCAATTGCGTTGTGTGTGTATGGCATCCTTGATATTTTGTAATTTAATGGAGGCTACTGGAAGTTCACTTATGGAAAACTTGGGTACACAAGTGCGGTCAGTGAACTTGCTTCTTCATTGACGAGTTCTTAGAAGATTCTATTTAGACACTATTCCAAGTCTTCCCCCAAAAAGACATAGGTTTCCAGAATTCTTTCTAGATTCATTAACTGTTTGAATAACTATTGTTCTGTTTCCTTGAAACTCAGTTGAATATTCTTCTTTGAAATGGATTTTGTGAAAGAATGGTGTCCGGTTCCAATGTCGTTGACATGCTGTCAAATTAGAATTTCAGTTTTCGGATGATTTGGCTGGTGATTGTCAGTGCAGTGCAGCTCGCTTATTGTGATAGCAGGTATAAAATAGAAATGGTTGGGACTTGGGACTTGCCAAGGACAAGACCAATGTGGAAGAAATGTGTGGCCTTGAGTCGGTGTAGGGTCGGGCTGGATCTTTTCACCCCCGAAATCTTTGCAGCCGATGCCTGGCGCTGCTTCTCTGTCTTTCTCTTTCTCTCAGTGTCTCTATCTGTGTTTACTGGGCCTCTCTCAACGTGCAGCGTTTTTTCTACTTGTGTCTAGTATAAAAAACGCTCAATCTTTTCCCTTTACAGGTTCAGCCTGCTATGCCGACAAACAGGATGCTAGAACTTTTTATCAGATTTCGAACACTCTAGTGGCCAAACAAACATTCCTGCAGAGATTTCTAGTTTCTTATCAAATTCATATTCATATTTAAAAATGATGTATGGATGAAACTAGCTTGATTATCTTAATCGGACCAATATTTCTCTTTGAAGGCTAAAGCTGGTTGTCCATGGTCAAATGATTGCCAATTATTATTATGTTCTCACCTTGCTTACTATGTGTGATATGTGTGATCTTGCTTATTATGTTATTATGATTGCTTATTATGATTTCTTACTTATCCATTAGGCGTCCAATTCTCTTCAGATTCCATAGAATCTCTTCTATGATTTAAGTCTTGAATCATATTGAAACTTCTTATATCAGATTCGATGAACTTGGAAGAATCTTATTGGAAGTCAATTGATTCTCGGACATGAAGCTTTAGAATGGATACTAAGAGACGTATTTATGAACGTTCCTTCCATATAAGTTTTCTTATAAGCAAAATTTTAATTAAATTTCAGAAAATGGCGATCTCATACTGAACAGACAGATCAGTTAAAGTAAATATAGCAGGATTCTTTTAAATTGTCAGAAAACAGCTGATTGATGTACGCTTGTTTACTTACGTTAAATCACCTGTTTTCTGACAAGTTAAAAGAATCCTGCTATAATTGTCAAGTTTTATTCAATATTTATGAATATTTTCAATTTTTTAATGTTTATACATTATTCACAAATATAGAATAAAAGTTTTTGATCCAAAAAAATTCCATAATTACTACTATTGATCTGTCTGTTTAGTGTGTGAACGGTGCTTTCTGGAATTAAATCTCATGTCAGCGTATATAAGAAAACTATTATGAAAGGCACGTTCATAGACTTAGCAAGGTAAATAGAATACAGAGTATTGTTCGTGAGGATGATGCGCTGTAGCAAGCTTCATTCTGCTGATCAATGAATGCATGCACATCGGATCAAAAAGGATACTCTCGTCTTGTGATTCTTGGATCCGGATGCATGCCATTAAATAAGATAATTGAGTGATCTAAAATTATTAGAGGTCTGATAGAAGCCTATTGAAACTATGGGAAATTGATGATAAATATACAATGAAGCCCACAAGATGTTGCGGTGGTTCTAAGAACATTCAGTTTTCGAGAAAAATGTATATAAAGTTGCTGAATTTAACATGTAAAATATAGGGAAAATCGAAATCTTCATCTCCAGTCACATCACACAATCAGCTGGTTCAGAGCTGTAACTGAGATGCTAGACTACAAAGAAGGAAGAACAGAGGTAACTTCCATTCGGGACATTGTTGCGTCTATAAGTACAGTTGCAATTCATACCGGTAGTCATGAATGCCTGCAAATGTTGATTTATGCCTAAGCTCTGTTACAATTACAGTAGTTGTCATGGGAGAGGTGAGAGGCATTCCACAATTTCCTCTCCTTAGCCGGAAAACTAAGAACTTGAGACCCAACGTTCAATGCTTGGGATCCATTTAGGATTTAGCGCAACACTAGATTCACACCGCTTCTTCCTTCTTTGTGGCTAGACTGAGATGCGCGTGAACTCTACCTTGTATTATAATTATTAAGATTTGATAAATAAGGCCCTAAGCTGTACAGCTAATCGTTTATTTTAAAACTTCAAATCATCAAATTTGACAGTATTCAAAATTGAATTTCATGCATTACACTGAAGAATTGAAAAAGAAATTGTTTCAGTAGATGAATTGCATAGAATATAAATTGTACCATTATTATAGTAATATTCATTTAAGTTGGCGGATGGCATTAGATAGATAGGTAGATAGAGAGATTTTTTTATATCGGATCGGACTCTACGGTCATCAGCAACGGCAAGAAATAATATCTATCTATCTTTCTATCTAATGCCATCCGCCAACTTGAACGAATATTACTATAAAGTCATTCAGTCATAAAGTCTAATTCAGTCTAGGAGAAAGTAGAGAATCTGTGGGTAGAAAATTGCATTTTTACTCGAGGCGTTTTTACACAATCAAGTATTTCCTCAAATGCCATCCAACGAAATAACCAAGAATTGTACAGCTGTCTTGTAAGGACTTTATTCCACTTGATATGAAAAGTATCTGGCTCAATTTAAAAATTTTAAACATGCCTCTTCCAGGTTGATATGTTCATATTTGTTAGCAGTCTCTACAACTTTGATTGTAAAAATACTCCAATGACAATAATTTTTATATTCATGATGATGATCATTAGTCAATCTAGAATGGGGAATCACACTTGCTTCTTAAAGATGTCAAAAAATAATTAATTTTTCATCAAACGTTTGTTTTTATTACAAGTAACGATGGACAGTTATATTAGCTCTGAAAGTTTTAATGCCACTAATCGTTGGTGAAGCTGATGATAAGTTCTTATCAAATGAAAAACATTCAATAATTGATTATTTTTAAACAACTAGTTTTTGAACAACTCATTGTTGTTCAATAGTGTGTTTGAATGAGTGTAACAAGGAACCTTCCATTACACTACTCTGTACAGTTATTACGACTGGAAATATGTTAAGAATCAATAATTAAGTTTTAGTTATTAATAGAAAGTTGTAATCATTCATTATAGGATCATTATTAGTGAACGTCTAGATTTTTTTATATCTAGGAATTCTTATAATTTTTTCATTTTCATGAATAATCATATTATTGAGCTCTATTGAATTACTACTGAAGTGACTTGTGAATATACTCGTACTTTGAACTTTTATTTGGATGGCTTACCATCTCATACATAATAATTAATTATTGTGATATTAATATTATTATTTCATTTAGTTCACAAGCTGGCCTATTAGCTTTCTTCGAATTGAGTTTATATTTCCATTCTACAATAATTTTGTTGAATAATTGAAACTCAAATTCGTTTATTCGACGTTTACTCACTTACAATTTTTCTTACTCTCAATTCTTATAAATTTAATTAGCAATAAATTATTCATATAAATGAATTTATAATATGCATAATGTATAGTCATATATTATTATAAATTCATATCAGCTTGGAAATTATCAGTAATTTGAATTTGGAAATAGAAATTGATTAATAATTTATGGGCTTCATTATTGAATTGGGTTTGATTTTTGAAACTGTATTTTTGTATGATGTTTATGATTAATTTCTTATTCATTGTGGACTTTATTAACAATTTTCAATTTATTTTCAGAAAATGGCCTCTCCAGACACAAACTCAGTCCTGTCCTGCTTGAGCAACATCGTGTTGGATGCTGATGATGCCTTCCTGCAAGATCTGCTGCAAGACAGCTCGTCGATCTCGCCGTCGTTCAAGTGCGGCAACTGCCGCGAAGGAGCCAGCGCCACGTCGCGCTGCCAGGACTGCAACGAGTCGCTCTGCGACAGCTGCGTCAGCGCTCATCTCAGGGTAAGGCTCACCAAAGACCACATCATCGTCAGGCTCGAAAATGACAGTCCCAATCATTCGTCGACACCAAACCAACTCTCTCCATTCTCCAGACCAGGTACTAGTCCCAATGGAACTCTATACTGTGAACTTCATCTTAATGAAATAATGAAATTTTACTGTGATAACTGTTTGATGCCGATTTGTGGCGATTGTTCCACAAAGGAGCATCGTAGTCACTCCATTGTCTATCTCCAAGATGCAATCGAAGGATCTCGTATGGCCAACTTCAAACTTCTTACTGATTCGAAAGCCGGTGCCCAAGCTGTCAAAGACAGCATAGAAATTACGCAGCAAATGCTCAACTCGGTCAACATGAAAGCCGATCTGATGACCAGAGACATCCAGTCCAGTGCTACAAAACTTCAGGTGGCTATCAAAGAGAGGGAAGCCGAGTTGCTAGTTCAGGTTGAGAAAATTCGACAAGCCAAAGTTCGAGTGTTGGCACAACAATTGGATAGTTTGCGGCAAGCATTCAACAGATTCATCTACACATCTGAACATTTGACTGAAGCTCTTGAACTGGGCTCGCCCATGGACCAACTGCAAGCTAAAGCGCAGGCTTACAAGGATTTGGGATTTTTGAGAGCTGTCAAAGTGAGCCTACAGCCTCAAGAGGATGACTGCTTGTCGTATGCGCCACCTGATCTGGATGTGGTCAGGGCAGTCACTACGTATGGAGACGTCATCAGTTCCGGCTACCCACATTCCAACTTGAACATGGCCCTCGGCGAGGGATTGATCATGCAGGCTGTACGAGGGAGACTATCAGCTAACAACGCCCCTCCTCTCAACTTGTATTCAAAAACTAACATATGCAACGATCTCATCACCAACGGTCATGAAGTACCTTGTCTTCCAGGAATTGAGAACAATATAGCAGCAGTTGGTGAGATTGGCGACAAGCGTGATATTTCCAAGTTTACCAGCTACAGAGAGAAGCAAGTGGGTCATTCGGCTATAGCAAGGGGCAGACCAATAGTCGGCATCAAGTTTCCTCCCATCTGCCTGTACTACGGCAGGAACAACATGCATCCGGGACCACCGCTGCTGACATTCGGCGAGGAGGGCGACGGCGACGGGCAGCTGTGTCGGCCGTGGGGCGTGTGCTGCTCCAAGGAGGGCAACATCATTGTGGCTGACAGGAGCAACAACCGCGTTCAAGTGTTCAGCGGCAATGGCAAATTTCTCCTGAAATTCGGCAAGCACGGAAATGAACCTGGGGAGTTTGACAGGCCGGCCGGGGTTGCAGTCAACCCTTTGGGCAACATAGTTGTGGCTGACAAGGATAATCATCGTATACAGATTTTTACTAAAGACGGCATTTTCTTGTTCACTTTTGGAGAAAAAGGCTGCAAAAATGGACAGTTCAACTACCCGTGGGACGTGGATGTGAATGAGAGTGGGCTGATCGTTGTCTCCGACACAAGAAACCATCGCATCCAGCTGTTCACATCTGACGGCACTTTCCTCAACAAGTATGGCTTTGAAACTTCAACTGGCATGTGGAAACACTTCGACTCTCCGCGAGGCGTCTGCTTCGGCCCGAAAGGAATAATCATCGTGACCGACTTCAACAATCACAGGCTCGTTGTGATAGAGCAGAACTTCACTCAAGCACGTTTCCTGGGAAATGAAGGATCAAATACGAAGCAATTCCTGCGTCCGCAAGGAGTGACTGTCGATGGCGACGGCCATGTCATCGTCGCCGATTCACGCAACAATCGAATTCAAGTGTTCGAAAACAACGGAAGTTTCCTCTGTCAGTTTGGAGGATCTGGAAAAGAACCAGGCTTGCTGGACAGACCGAGTGGCATCAGTTTAACTCCAGATGGTCGAATTGTCGTCGTTGACTTTGGCAACAATCGTGTTCAGATATTTTAAAACAGCCCATGACACAACGTCCAAATATTGAAATGACAGAAAAACACATGTGAATGTTTTAGACTCACATTGTACATTTCGAACATATATTTTTCAAGTTGATCTGTCCAGGTATAATTTGTAACAAGAAGTCTCCAATACTTTAATTTTTGAACATACTCCAATGGAGATAAGTTTTATTTAAATGACTTAATCAATCACCGTCGCTTTTGTAGTAGGTTCTAAGATATAATTTTTTATCTTAAGTAAAATGACTTTAGCTTTAGTTTTTATGTTTCTTATGAAGCAACCATTGAATAAGACGTGAGGTTATCTAATAATCACAAAACTCTAGAGCAAGAGTTTTGTCTAAATAATTCTTTAATGTTATTGAAATCAGAGATCAATAACAGTATTCTTGAGGATTCAGATAATCCATTTGACTGTGACAATATACAAATTATACCATTTAAAAAATGTAAATCAGTTTTTATACTGATGATAATTGGTGGTATTACTTATCTAGGCACTATTATTGACTTTCTACTAGGTAGTATTTGGAAAGTTGTACAAATTTTTGTGCCTATCAATAAAGCTTTTTGAGTCCTACGATTTGAGTAGGAGTAATTCGATGGGATACTCAGAGCGTACCATTGAAAATATCGCCCATGTATGGTAATTCATGAGACTTATGTAAAAAGACTTGACTGAAAAAACATTGTCAATCAGTGTTTTTTCTAAGTGGATTTTATTTATAGCTGAATTTTAAAATAAGACTGATTTATGTAAAATGTTTTTTACGGGTACAATAAGAAGAAGACTGATGTTCAATAGACTGATAATAATTCTCAAAAGTACCACGAAAATGAATCTTCGAAAGCAATTAATTGAGACTTGGCAGTGTGTTGGAGAGCGCTCTAATTATCAGCTATCTATGTGCTCTCAGTAATAAATTTTCATTTATTTGTGTTTGAAGAATTGATAAGTACAATGAATTATTCATTTTTTGGAATTCCCAATTATTCTTATGTGCTATCTACTCACAAACTTGAGGAGTTGTATGAGACAGAAAAAATTTTCAAGTAAATTAAAAAGTAATTTTAAGTAACTTTATAAGACTGATATTAATGGACTTGAGTAGATAATTTGAACATCTTTTTAATTCTGTAATGTTGACTAAATTATTGTCCTTGGAAGTGAAACATTTTCAATTATGGGTTTTTAATATTCATCCTTCGTGAAGTTCTTGTGATGACATCGTTCGCCCACATTTATCAAATTTGAAGATGCCAAAAAAGTGTGAAGGTGTGTGAATGAAAACAGTCATATTATTGATGATGATTGTTCATCAAGTACATATTGATAGGAAAAGACTTGCTCTCCAACATACTGTTTTTTCAACTCAATTATGCTTTATCGAATAGAAATGTTTTCTTCCAATATCAAGTTGAGGACATCAATGCGCACAAAATACGCACATAGTTGTTAGTACCTATAGTTACAAATGACGAACTGCCAGAACATTTTTAAAGATTTAGAGAAAGGCTCGTTTTATATTCCTTGAAATTCATAGTAATTCATTACAGAGATAGACTGTTGGAGCTCTTTCAAATTTCCATTCACTAAACTATGATTATTGGATAAATCTCTTCCACAATCAAACTTCATAAGCGTTGGAAGTTATCATTATGGATCATTTAGTGCAATAATCGACTGATTTGCAAGTTTCGCAAAATAATTATGACCAATATCAGTGATGAATGATCTGTATATCAAATAAATGATATTCTAATACAGTAATAATGCATTAGTGAACAATTTAGTAAATTGTATATAGTTAACTTGCCTTATTCTTAATAATCAGATTAAAATGTTTATCATATTGGGAAAGTTGGCTTAGCCTATATCTTGGAGTTTTCAGAATAGCCATAGTTTATTTCAGTTTTGATGTTATAGAATGATTTTGTAAGAAATGATATTTATTGTTGTTTTCTAATTTCTCGTGATAGTTATTGATGTGAGTATGACTTTACTTTTACCAAAAGAAGACATTCAAGTTCAATTACCAATCGAAGAGAGGTAGTCAGTCTCTTATTGTTTGATGGAAGGTTGTAGGCAAGATTTGGTCCTTGAAACAACCCCTTGTAAATTATCGTGTTTAATGATTAAATAATAATTTTATCCAAATCGTTTGATCAACCAATTGACAAGTGAATTGAAAGTTGTTCTGCTCAAAAATTTCTTCTCATTTGAATTTTATCGAGTGCCAATGTGTTTAGTTATCGATATCCTGTAAATAGATTGAATTTCGTTATACTCTGTTATTCTTTTTTATTTTTTTAGAATAGATCCACTTGATGGTGTTTGTATAGTAAATAGTAGGGTAACTCCTATATTATATAATTATTGTGATTATAGTGATCATCACATTTTCAATTCAAACATCGAGATTATTCTTGAATAAACTTACCATATTATTATGTCTACCTCTCGAAATTAGTTTCCTTTACTTTGGAAACTGCACTCCAAAAATTCTGTCTATTATCATTGCTGAGTATAAAATTGTAAATTCTACTTGAATGGCAACATTTTAAGTATATGTTTTGTTGATGTACAAAAGTAGTACGATTAAAACCCTGAAAAATGCTTCCATATTCTGTTTTTAAACAATTTGAATATTAGTTGATTCTATGTTAGTTTTAAGGAATCTAATCATTTAGAAACAAAATAAGAAAAACTATTCGAAATTTCCGTATCAGCCTTTAAGTTGGCCTTACCGTTTACCTTGACAGTATTTAGTCCTTACTTGCTCACATTCTCCTTTCTTCTATTATCTCATATTTTGAAAATATTAAAATATACATCACAATTATATGGCAACAAGTTTTGCTCAAAACAGCTAAAACAGATTCTCACAGGAATGTAACAGAGAAAACATGTTTGGTGTTGTTGTACAGTAGGCTATATTGTTCCATTTGATTCATAATAACTAAACGGGTTAGTGTATTTCAATAATTTGATGATGTTTTACCATTCATTTCAACCAAATGATCAATTGATATTTTATAATTTGACTTCACCACTAACTCTGTATTATAATCTTTTTGCATTCTGAACCTAATAATTATGTTATGCTCTTCCACTAATACCAAAGCTCGATAATTTTAGACATTTCACTTCTCATAACCCAACAGCTATCATTTCAGTATTATTTTTACTTAGTGCATTAATTTCCTTTAGCATTTACCGGGTATGGTATTGATTGTAGTTTAGTATCAATCTATTGAGAATTGTTCTCAATTTCATTTGACGACGTTTGGCCAGTTGAACAATACTAATCAAAATAGATTATTCTTTTAAGACATGTACTGTATTTAATACAAAATAATTTGATTTCAACTATCAGTTATGATATTAACGTTTTTTCTTCAGTATATGATAATGTAAATAGTTGAACGGCGCAATAAGTTTGAATTAGCTGTGAAGTATTTCTGTCTCAATGGTTTGTGTATTAATCTATAGATTGACTGAATTGTGGACAATCATCGAAATTTTGCAATTTGTTTAGTATCGATTCCATATCTAGCACATACATTGACTAGTACCTGCAATTTTCTTCTTGAAGAGTCTCAGTTTGTCTGAAATTGATTTTGTTATAAGGTTTCCTCATGTTGTGTTGAAAGCAGTACTTCTGTAGTTGGAAATACTATTAATGTATATGCTAGACCTATGGTTTGATTGCTCCCAAATTTTGTTGTGAATCACAACTAATCTTATTATTTCTATAAGTACATTTATTCGCCGTTGATTCATACGTAAATAATTAACATTGAATGTTGATGTGACAGAACTTTGTTTCAGAGAGAGAATTAAAAATTTCTTACAATCTTTAGTGTAGGTTTTGGTAGTGTAAAAAATATTGTTCGTAGTTGAAGTAAAAAAATACTAGTAATTATTGTAAATGTATGTAATGGAATACAGTTCAATTATTTCTTAATTGTACGACACAGTACATCACTTCCAACTCATCACAATATGAAAGTGAAATTGATACATTATTACAAGTTTATGGATTACTTTTATAACTATATTAGCAAGTATTATTTCTGTTGATTATTTATGAAGTGGAGCTCTCTTTACTTTCAAAGAAAAATGAATGACTCTTATAATTTTGTTTTGATATGCAGTAGATCAGGGTATTAGTTTTTACTTTAAAGAAGTACAATATGATTATTTCGTGGGTTTAACTCTCGCTTACTTAAGGATTTGATACTACCCCGTTGAAGTTCATTAAAATTCCTGATAGTCTGATTATATTATTGATCTCATTTTATTTCCACTCGTATCAAGAACATTCAGCTCAGAGTGTGGGCATCTGAGCTGTTGTTAGCTTTTCTGTGGCGCTCTCATCTTAGAAATATAATCCAAAAGACTGAAAGTACTATCACAAATTTTTGTCATTTGCACAGCTCAAGAAACGACTTCTTTGAATTCTGTTTCATTTGGTTGAATAGTGTATGATTCCCTCAAAATAGTAATAATTGAAATAATGTATAGATAGTTTATATTCATGTATTACATGTGAGTGTTGTACAATCTATTTGTGAATCGCTGAATATGTTCGAGTTGAAAGTTGGATAAATATTAATATGATAAGTATTCAGTAATAAATCTTGAGTATCCAATACTTTTATATATAGGGCCAGTTCTATCAAGAAATATCTACTTATATATATATAATATGTTATGATTGAATGCTTGTGATTGTTTTTTTTTTCAATAGAGCTACTTGAATTCTCATTGGATAAGATGATAATCATTCATTAGTAGAATTAACATTCCCTTCCTTCTGTAAAATATAGTCAGTATTCAAAAGCAACAATTTTTCTTGTTCAATGTAAAAGAGCTCTTTCTTGGTTAGAAAAGAAAACAGTTTTTTGAAAAGCAATCCATACAAAATATTATTGTTTGTTGATGTTGTCTTGAATTTAGAATTCATAAAGTTATAATATTATAGTTGAAGTAGTATTTTCGAAACTTTGCTTAATCAAACAAATAAGTCCACGCTACGAGTTTGAATAGTTATCTTTGTCGCAAATAATGGCTAAATTTTTTGTCAAATTCCTTTATTATTTCGCTCAGTTTTAATATTCGAATCCTTAGACTAAATGCCCCTAAAAAGATGCTATCAGTTTCTCTCAATCGTGGAATATCTCTTCAGTTTGAGCTCTGTTGTGAACTTTTCTTTTCCATATAAATCTTGAAAATCATGTGTTCTATCTCTATGTCCCCACCAACATCTCATTTCCAGGGTATGAGGTCTATGATTCAGGTCACGACAATTATGCTCAATATAAACAAAGAAAATACAATTTGAAACTTCTCGTCATTACTTTAAGCGATAGATTTGAATAGCAAATTATCCAAGTTATTTGATCAGAATGTAATTTCACTTCCTGATATTGTGATCAAGACATGTATGCCAGTTGATATTTAAACTTAGATTATGATATTAGTACTGGAAGTCCAATCAAATTCTCGCAATCGACCACAGTTCGAAAAGTGAGAATTTTTCACCTAGATACTAGAATGGGATGAATTATTCTCTTTCAAATGTGGTCTGCAGCTAGATTGATTTGATCCATCCCTCAAAGGGTGTTCTGAATATAATTTCAAAGTATGTAGAATTTTATTTGATAACATTTTATATTTGGTTGTTAGTTAAATGTTTATTTGAAAATGTTCTATATGGTCATTGTGTTGATAATCAGAAAAAAATTATTATTGTTACATTTATTTTAAAATAATTTACTTGTGAATTTGAAAAGCGAACAATTTTCTGTTAATTATCTGATAATACTCATTGCGCTATTGACAAATAATAACTTTTCTGTTTATAATTATGTAATTTCCTATAGAATGGTAGCAATATGTATTTGGTTTTCAATGGTGCAAATAATAATAATTGTATGAAGATATAAGAGTTGATATTTTGCATTATAACGTACAATGTAATCAGATTTCTGTGCAAAATTATATCAAGCAAGGTTGACTATCATTTGTTAATATAAGTTAAAACTGATTACTCTGTCGTTTTCTCATAGATAAATGTAATTATTGTTTTTATTTGATTTCTGGAATAACAAAGTTCCTTTAGTATTTTAATGTATACTATTAGTTTCACTGTATTCATTAAATGAGTAGTTATCGTGAATTTGAATAATTATGAAAGATGTTTTGTTTTTGAGTCGTAGTGTAGTGAAAAGTTTAATAATCCAATATTGATAACATTTTCATTGGTAATATTGAAGAATTACATTATAGTTTATGATAATGGTAATAATCATTGTAATTATTACTACATTAATGAAAAATGGAGTGTTATTGAGTAGTCGACAGCTCACATTGTGAGTTGTTTTGTTGATTGACTATGAGGTGAAGGACTTGGTCCATGTTATTAAATTATAGGTACTGATGTACAATGCATACACTATAAGACTGACGATTCCAAGCCTACCTCATTCAAGTATGAAAATATATATATTAAATGTTTAAGAATGATTCGTGTTTGAACTAGAAATGTTCTCTATATAAGCTAATTACATTATATTCCACCGTTTCTTCTATGATTGCGTCTGTATGAAAGACTGACTGATCTTAATTTACCATTTTCCTATAATAAACAATCAATTAGACATTTTGATTGTGAAGTATGCTATTGTGCCATTTGTAGTTATTGCCCAGTACTGACTTACAAGAAAGAAACATTTGTTTTCAACATCAAAGAATCAGTTTTGTTCATAGTTCTTAGCTGACCAGAACTATGTAGGACATTCCGCTTCTCAAGTATTAGTTTAATTTTATTCTCATTGATAGGTCTCATCAAATTCGTTCTAGGATAAGTTGAAAATATTTGTCAGCCACCATGCATTGGTTCGAAATAACACGCCATCAGGAATTAGCCTTGGTGTAATTTTTCCATTGAAAGCATTTTGTATTGATTTCTTGACTCAACAGCATGTTAGTACTGGTGGACTGTTGATGTATTTTGTATTTTATAAGTGTAGTTTGTATTACGTCTTGATGATTCTTTTATTAGGTTAAACCTTGCGATTGTTATTGCTACCTATCACTCTGAAGGTATTTGTGTAATTGATGAGAAGCTTGTTTCAAAGTAATAATAAAGCAAATATTACTTGAGGTTTTGTGTTTTTCTTCAAATGCCTCTTCATATTGGTAAAACTCTGAATACATTATGGTTCAATCAAAACTGTTTTTAAAATGCTCAAATCCATCGGCCACCTTTTGGCGCCAGTCTTTGGTCCATCGTGCAAGTTCTAGCGTGTGGACAGTAGATTGGGCGATTTTCAATCCGATTACTTCCAAACCCCCCGTCCACACGTTGCGACTTGCATGTCGACAAAAGATTGGCTGCCTAAGGGAACTCGCAGTTGGCGAGACAATAAAATTATAAACAAGACATTCCTTGATGGCTGGGTTTCACGATTCTAGTAGACGTTCTACTTACTGGAGGCAGGTTACCAGAAGCCTATCTACTTATTTATAAACCAGTAACCTGCCTCCTGTAACCAGAACGTCTACTAGAATCGTGAAAACCAGCCATGAGTGCAGAGAATATTGAGGGTTTTAGCTTTACACATTAATTTCAAATGTGAGTGAATTTTTTATTACTTGTCTTCATTGACAATACGTAATGAAAGTCGCGGCCCATTGCACGAAAATCCGATTAAATAAACGCTGTAGAATGATGTCATATAAAGGAAACAATGAAGTTAATGTAATAACGCAATTTTACGGTGGTTGAATTCAATTGGATTTTCGTGCAGCTGGCCTCAAGTAAAGAGTGAAATCAAAGACAATTAGAATACTTTCTAATACTTGATAGTTTCCTATCGTCTTTGGTGAAATATATGTCTTGGTGTGAGATACAAATTTTTAGTTGATCAAAAGTTTAATTCATTGAACAAAGCATAAACCATTGATGTGTATATAAGATTCAATAATATGCTAACGGTAGATTGTGCTCTATCTACATGAATCGGTGGAGTTTCAACTTATAGATGTCCGTCCATTCTTGGAGGAAGACATCTTTTCCATAAACACAACATGAAAGGGAACAGGTTATTGAAGGGAATAAAAATTTACTTTTTCTATTTCATACAGGTCATATATAGTGCAATTCACGTCAAGAAGTCAGCATTGTTTATAATATGAGGAGCATTGATGCCAAGTTTCATTGAGAGAGAAAGAGAAAACTGCACCAAACATGTTTGTTGGGACTGTGCGACAACAATGCACAGTGCGAATAGGATAGAGACATTAGCAACTGCCTTGTGCTGAACAAGGATATCAAACTCCCATCTAAGCAATGCTGACTTCTTGACGTGAATCGCACTATAGGGTATGAAGCTGGGATTTAACATGTGATTTTATTTGCGAGATTTTTTGTCTCGGCCAATCACGGCCAATGCTTTTTCTTCAGCATTTGAAAATAGTGAAGTCAGACAAAAGCAATTGAGTTGAAGATTGTTGAAAAAAAATTCTGCTATTAAACTCGCATGTAGAGTCCAACTTGAAGGTTTTATTTGGAGATTCCCTTCAAATAATATTAAGTAATAATAATACAGAACAGTAATATTCATTTAATTTGGCGGGTGGCATTAGTTAGATATACAGAGAGGGTATAGTATATAGAGTGACTATAGTCTATACACTCTCTGTAGTTAGATAGACAGATAGAGAGATATTATTTCTTTGCCATCGGACTCTACGGTCATCAGCAACTTTACTATTCAATGCCATCCGCCAAATTGAATGAATACTCTAATCTCACCGATTAGACTCGTCTCTGCCACTGGGACACCGCTTCCCTGTACTACAAATACTATACTATAGTAATGTTGATGAAGAATGAGTATAAACATCAATAGAATCTCGAATAATAATTGGAATAAACGATCATAATATGCATTTTTACTAGAAGTGGCAGTGGAATTCAATAACAGCCTACTCTTCAATATAAAAATGATGATATTTGATTTTTATACATTGAATCATTAGTTGACAATATTATTATGTATGAAAATATTTTTTTTCTAGTTGACATCGCAATTATTTTCCTTTGTTGGAATTCTTCATAAACTGCAGATAATGTATTTTCACACCTGAATATACATCCTAATTACTTTCTTATTGGAATGACAGAGTTGTTCTCTTTATACTATAATTAATGCTTGTCTGAATGTTCTAAGTATTCGCAAGAAGCAATCAAAATGTACAGAAAGTTTGAACAATTTTAACTGAGAATTTGAATAGTGTTACAAAATAATTATATTTTATAGTTTCCACTATCAAACATATAGTTCCAATTATTTACTGGTATGGATCCACTAAGTGGGACAAGTCTTGTTAACTCAATGGATTAAGTTAACAAGTCTTAAACTCAAATTGGTTTCCTCCCGTTACAATCTCTTATTAATACATATTACATGTTTCTGAAGCATTTAAAAATACATAATTACAAAAGTTTTATTCACAATATACACTTACATCATGCAATTACAATATTACATCATTTCAATAAAAGCCGCAACATCTATTTCATTTTTTGGAGCCTGTGTCATATATAATAATTCCTGTATTATACATATACCTATATATAATTATTAGTATTATATACTAGTATTATACCTATACTAGTATACATATAGGTTTCCGATGAAACCTGGTACCAGAACTGAAGATATTAACATTTCAGTACTGTTTATTTTGGTTAGTACTGTAGAAAAAAATCGGATACACACTATACCATATGAATATGCTTTGCGACAAGGTATGTCTTCTTTTTAATAAGTGTCCACTTTATCCCTGTTTTAAAGGACTTCTAAATTTTTATGAAACAGGCCTCTAGGGTACAGAAACACTTGATACGATGAATGAGACTGTCTCATTGAGACAGAAATATATTATTACAAACTTCTCTTGTTACGATTAAGACAAGGAGGTAGAAATTATATCCTATAAAATAAGGGAGGATAAAGGAGTTCATATTAGGTCTACTAGTTAGCAGCCAGTTTTCTGAATTCAATAAATTGTACAATAATAAAATTGTGTAGCAGCCGAGAATAATAAATTAATATAACATGTCCTCCGAACCACGGGATACAACTGGGAACGAGCTAGTCGTGCCTTTGACAGAGATAAATCAATTATAGAAAAGGGTACAAAAAATAAAGACTACCTACTATTAACTATATATTAGGCACCAAACCAAATTAACTTTTAGAAATCCAAACAACAATAACAATTGTTGCAATTGAAGCAATTATTACACTCATAATAGGCCTAGCTTATTTTATTATTTTTTTAAAAATATTGTAATTTTACAACGCCCTTTTAATAAAACTGATGAAGAAGTAGGCTTATCCTATCCAAAAACGTCCTTCCAGAGCCTTATTTCTTGATACTCGAATTGAAATACGAGTTTGGTTCAATTATTTCATCTTTTTGACTCCGTATAGAAAATCTGAATGTGTTAATTGTTTAATTTCTGATTGAATGATAATTGATTTAACGAGCGATTTCTTCTAAAAAAAGTTGACGCTAATCACCACCTTCTCAATTTGAAACCAGCCGCGAAATTAATATCACAGATAGATACAGTAGCGACATCTCTGAGTGGAAAAAGAAACTCGGTGGTCGTAGCGATGAATGCAATTGTGTGGAGGCAGTTTCAAATGTTCGGTGCATTTTCATGCTAATTTGAGCTTTTCACTGCTTTTCACTCCAGTTTTAACTTGTAAAAGGTCGATTAATATGTTAATAAATCTGATAAATCGATCTAGGTATGTTTCAAGAACGTATCTCAAGTATTTTTTGAGTAAAACGTCTTTTATTGCAAAAAACTTGACAACTTTGACGGCGTGTAACTCAGTAACGCATGGTTTTCGGGTATGGGTTTATCAGATGTTCCTATCCTAGAATTCGATGAAGAACAAGTTTACATAAGGTCATTGTAATTTATGGAAGTTGAAAAAAATTTTTGATTATATTTTTTTATCTCAATGACCTAGATAGATGAGTTTTCGAAACTAGCCTCATTCGATTTCTGGACCTATTTTCTATGTAAATGGTATTTTTTGGAACCTTTCCTGTCCATAAGAAAACCAGGAAAATTGAAAATCCACTTTTCCATGATTATACCCTCTTTTAAAATTTCAATCATTCTAAAGCTAATTGGAATTTTCACGATCTGTAAACGTTATCAAATCTAGTAAATGAACTGGAGAATCTATTGAAAATATTTTCGAGTGGATTACTATGGTGGTTTTTCCACACTAAGTGAAAATTCACGGAAAATCATGGTTTTTTATATGCGTTTTTCGGTTTTTCGACCATATCTCGAAAAATATTGTAGCTACATCCTTGAAACCGAGCTCAAACGATTCGTCTTCTCAATCTGCATAATTCAAGTCTAATTATGAATCTTGGAACCCCTTACCACATTTATAAAAAAATAAAGAAAATGTCAATTTTCGCATGTTTGGCGATTTTTTACGCGATAACGGTGCATTTGCGGACCATGGTTTATCAGATGTTCCTATCCTAACTTTTCACGGAGAATCATGTCCATTATGTGTATTTCGATATTTCGAAGTTGCAAAATTTTTAGGTACAGTGTGCTGGCTTTGGTCATTTTTAAGCGAATCCTTATAACGCATATATTACTATATCGAGCTTGTCATATATATTTGACAACGAATTTTAGTTCCTTATTTCGCCGCTAGATGGCAGAGACCGTCTTATCTGCAACAGCAGAACATGGATAAATTAATTTGTGTGGAGGCAGTTTCAAATGTTCGGTGCATTTTCATGCTAATTTGAGCTTTTCACTGCTTTCCACGTCAGTTTAAACTTGGAAAAGGTTGATTAAAATGCAAATACATCTGATAAATCGATCTAGGTATGTTTAAAGAACGTATCTCAAGTAGTTTTCGAGTAAAAATTCTTTTATTGCAAAAAACTTATAGGATATATTGTTTTTTCACGATTACTCGGGAAATATTCCATTTACATGCTTGTAACAATTTTTAAACGATTCTTCAGATGAAAATGCATCGAATGAGTTATTTTTTCAGCCTCAATTCCCTTATCTAACTTAATAAAAAAATAATAAATTTTGACAACTTTGACGGCGTGTAACTCAGTAACGCATGGTTTTCGGGTATGGGTTTATCAGATGTTCCTATCCTAGAATTCGATGAAGAACAAGTTTACATAAGGTCATTGTTATTTATGGAAGTTAAAAAAAATTTTTGATTATATTTTTTTATCTCAATGACCTTGATAGATGAGTTTTCGAAACTAGCCTCATTCGATTTCTGGACCTATTTTCTATGTAAATAGTATTTTTTGGAACCTTTCCTATCCATAAGAAAACCAGGAAAATTGAAAATCCACTTTTCCATGATTATACCCTCTTTTAAAATTTCAATCATTCTAAAGCTAATTGGACGTTTTACGATCTGTAAACGTTATCAAATCTAGTAAATGAACTGGAAAATCTATTGAAAATATTTTCGAGTGGATTACTATGGTGGTTTTTCCACACTAAGTGAAAATTCACGGTGGCAGTTTCAAATGTTCTGAGCATTTTCATGCTATTTTGAGCTTTTCACTGCTTTCCACTTCAGTTTAAACTTGGAAAAGGTTGATTAAAATGCAAATACATCTGATAAATCGATCTAGGTATGTTTCAAGAACGTATCTCAAGTAGTTTTCGAGTAAAAATTATTTTATTGTGATATTAATTAGATGGTAAAATATTAAAGAAAATCAACAGATACAGATATTGAAATTTATACGTTTATTGGTCTCAAATATAATATGATAGGCTATTACATGCTAGAGAGATCCTTACTTACATGTTCTATTAACGGTTACGTACATTTAACACAGACAAGCAGCTTACAAACATTTTTGTCAAGGCGGGATATTAATATATGGAATACATGTACTATATCGAAAGTATTTTTAATACCTTAGGCTACAGTATCAATGAGAGCATGATTTAGAACAACAGAAGTTTGTCTTAAAATTCCATTTTTGACCACATCGACTGAATACGTAACAGTAACAATCATATTTGTAATAAATTATTTAAATCAGATGCAGATAAAGGGGATTTCAATTTATTTCAAGCTTGTGTGAGCTACATAATCTCACAAAAACTATTCGATAGTTTCAATTTGATAGTAAATATTGAGCCTCAAATTAAATGAAAAGAAATGGTCCATATTAAATTTTTCAAGTTTTTTAATAAGCTCAACGATATAACTTCTCTCTTATTGTTTGAGGACCAATCAGTTCATTAAGCCTATTCAAGAGTAATCATCTGTAACTATAAACAGGATCAACTGGACTTCAGTAATCACTACTCAATCTAAACTATTCTTTTCCTTCCTCGTATATAAAGTTGTTGCCTTGCTAGGACAACCTAATGGAATGAAGTAAGAATTGAACTGGCAGTTAGAAACTTTATAAAATTACTCAATTTTCAACTCCAAAGTCACTATAATTTGGACGGATGTGAGTTTTGGTCCTCTTCAGATTTCTGCATTTCATCTATTCATAATAATTTTCTAAAATAGCTACTTTATTGATCAAATTGATTGTTGAAGCTTGATGCCTATTCAACTTTCCTAGAATGGATATGTTTCCAAAAATGCATTTGAATTTTTTCAATGCTAAAAACCTATTATAAAATTAGAACAAAAGGGGATTGAAAGTTTTTGGTATAAATATAGTTCTAATTTTGTTACTATACACATAAATCATTCTAAAAACAGCATACTATAAAAACACAAACATAAAATACAATTAATTCAAAAATTTACACTTGCAATGAACGTCGTCTATAAAATAAAATGATTTTGTCTTCAATGCTTCTAGATAAATACAACGACTGTGTGAGTTCCAATATCAATAGAGCATTTTAAAATTCATTCAACAATATAACAATTATTTAATACAACACTGGTAGGAATATTCGAATATGCTAGACAAATATAAAGATATATTTCATTAGTGATCATGTTCAGATTGATTGCGAGATGCTCCCTGAACCATTCCGTGACGATAATTTGTTATATGAATGAGAAAAAAATAGTTTATTCAATTGTTCATAAATACTGTAACAGATCACTGTTACCATATCCGTTATTCTGATGATGAATATTTTGGTAATTTTAGAAAACAAAAGATAGTCCAATTTGAGGACATAATATACAGCAAGATCAAGTACTCGGATTTATGAGATAATATACAAGATGTCATTGAAAGCTAGTATGCAATAGAATGATTAAAGCAACACATTTATTCACATTGACCGATGAAATTCTCCAGAAATAGTAGAGTAACATTTAACAGCTAAATGGACATTATTCAACAATAAATGATAGAATACTACTTGAATGTAAATACATTTTTTTTAAATGTTTTTCTTTTCCAAATTTTTAATTAATATAAGCATGTCAAGGAATTTATAAATAAGATTGAACCAGATACTCATATTTTATAGAATATCAACTGATGTTGACGGTGACAATTCTAAAAGATTTATAATAAATTGCATGGGATACAATTTTTTTTTAAAGTCAATACTTGTCGTAAATGGGTTGTAAATTATCGGGGAATCCAACAGGTAGAATATTTTTTGCTAGTTTGAAAGGGAAATTGTAAAAAATATACTAGCAGCGAACTGTAAAAGGTTCATTTGTAAAAATCAGGATTCTCAAATATTATTAATGAATATTCTTTTTGAAACTCATCCATCAGGAACTTTCTTATAAAACTAACTCAACACTCATGTTATAATCGAAACTTTAAATAGATCTATATAACATAAATTTCTCATATAAATATATAGATTAACTTTCTTCAGCTGCTCAACTCGCATTTTCTTTTTTCTCTGTAAAAGAAAAACAAAATATTATTTATTATTTTTATTTAAGATACATAAAAATGAAACAGTCAAATCTCGAATGCTGTCATTGCAACACGCTAGTTGATTTGAGAATCCAAGTATTTATCAAGTAAATAGTACAGAAATATTCATAGCAAAGTGAACAAAAGCAAAGCATATAATATAAACACTATTACATATTATCATTTTAAATAGAACCATTTTAGACACCCATTCTCTGTCTCATCGCCAGTTGTTCGAGTCTACACGTACGCTTTCTAGTTACTCTGAGTTCTAAGAGATGTCGCTAGGATCGGCCTCTTCATCTCTTGTCACAAATTTTAACGTACGATAGGAACTCTATCCTATCTAGAATCAATGATAATTATTATCTTTTCACTTGAATTTTTTTTAAATTGACGTCGCTCCAAGATTTCACAGCAAACATATAATAAGACACATAATTCGAGTACTTATAAAAAGATACTAGCAAAACCGTGAATATGAATATGTTGAGAAGCTTCCCCAGGTACATTATAAGTTTAAATCCTAAAGAAAATCACTCCAAGTCTTCTAGCGAACAACGGTTTGTAATAAAAACCTCTTTTCCGACGTAAAAGAACTTATGAGCTAAAATCTTTAGCCAATCCACACAGAAAGAACGGGCGGGGACTTTGTGCGGACATGAGACATCAGTTTTGTTTATTTTTGCGGTTCTGAATTGAGTGGAATGTATTGAAGTTGAGCGTATTAAAAAAAATACGAAATCTCACCTGCATCAGGTGAGTCCTTATTCTCTTTGTTCTCATCCTCTTCCTTCTTCTTCTCATCTTTGTCATTGTTTTTGGCTTTTCCTTTAGCTGGTGTGGCAGGCTTTGGCTTGGGCTCCAGACTGAGGTCCAGAACGATTCTGCCCACATTTTTGCGGTCATGGATAGTCTGCATCGCCTCTGCAACCTACAATACAGATCGATTAGAACATCATTAATAGATTTCAAATTAAAAACATTTAAAATGAAATTTCACTGGATGAAAATGTAAACCATCTTGAATTATTTTTTAAACAATAGGAGACAAAATTATTACCAATAAAAAATGTAGAATGATTTACAATCTCATAATCGATGTCTTTTATAGAAATATATTTAATAATAACATTTGTAGAACAAATGTTGATAGTGTGGAATCTTTCAAACATTTAGGGCCGGTTCATGAGCTCGAGATTTAGCCTAGATCTAGTCCTAGACTAGAACGGGTGGGCACCGTAGCATCGACAAACTTTAGCCTCGACACTATGTATTAAGGCGAACCCCACCACCATTTTAAAGCTGTGGCCGTACTGCTGGATGGTTACCTAGTCGTTAGATGTAATATATATAGAACTTAGAATATCGAGATAGTAATAGAACATCTGTTCTGAACATAATGTTCTACAATCTACATCAATGCGGCCTCACCTTCAAGGATTCAACTGTCATTATATATTTGAAATAGCCTAGTTGACTGCACTTACATCTTCGAGGGCAAACGTGGAATCAATAACAGGCGTTATTTTCTTGTCTTTCCATAAGGCGAGTACTTTCTCGTAAGTGCTCTTGATGTAGGCAGTGCCATTCTGCTGGTGAAGCAGGCGCCTCAAGTTGAGTCCAGACAGCGTTTTGTTCTCATCAAACAGTTTGATGGGGATAATCTTGTCAACTTGCCACCACTGCAATAACAAAATAAATATCAAGATTATACAGGGTTGGTGAAAATTATGGAAACGGCTTAATATTTCTTATACGAAAGTAATTTGACGGTAGGTGACATTGGGGATCGTACTAAAATTGAAAATATTACTTTACTGTGACTTCAAAAATCATGTCCGCCATCTTGGATCCGCCATATTGAATCTGGCTTCATTTTTTTAAATGGTAAGATGGTCATGTTATACATGATTTCGATACAGAATTTCAAGAGGAAATGAATGACAGAAACCGCACACCAAAGTTAATAACATGAAAACATAATTGACAATAGTAGGCCTATAAATAATGATAATTGATACATGTAATTAAAGTTCTTGTCATTGATAGAGAAACGTTTATTAAATTTGAAAGTTATGAAAATTGGTAATAAAATTGCAATTTTAATATCAAACATTCAAAAATTAATTGCCACTATGAAGAAGAGAATTGTATAACATTCACAGTATCTTGGAATATATTTATCATGAAAGAATTGAATAAACATTACATTAACCTTCGATTGAATTGAAAATGCACCAAAATTGACACATTTAATACTGAATAATCTATTTCATAGCATGTATGAACAGAATATATGAATTTAATCTATTGTATTGTGCACTATTGTGAATTGATATTGAATATTTTCTCTGTGAGTTTGCGTCATCAAAAATAAGTGATTGAACTTATGTAACCGTAAATTTGAAGAAAAGCTAAAATCAAAGTATTTCATTACTCACCGAACGCGCTGCGCTGAATAAGCTTTTTGTTTCTCCAGTTACGATGCCCGATGAGCCTGCAAAAAGTTCAAATTATCAAGCTACCTTATTGAACTAATTGGAAATTCAATTAGGCTACATAATTTTTCCAACACATTCACTGTTCATGCTTCGAGTGTACAGAGTATAAGTTACCTACTTCCTGATCCTTTGAAGTCATCACTTAAAGCAACGGGAATTCACTGTACAGTGTATATTGTATTTATTCGACATTGTCTTTGCTGTGAGCTACTAGCTATGTAAAATGATAATTTTACACTCGACTAAAAGATGAGATCATAATCATGATACAAAATCATTACTTTGCAGAAAAAACTCATGTACTTCGAACTTTTGAAACACGATTTTGTCAATTTGAATAAAATTTACCAAAATTAATCACACCGTAGCAACAGAACATAGAACAGCAAATGTCATGAAGCCTACTGTAAAAAGTACTTGAGCTAAAGTAATACAAAGTTACAAATTTACTGATAAAAGTTTACAAATACTGTTAAGTGAAATGAGAGAATATATTAGGAGTAACAACTCTTGACTCATCTCTCAGCTTCCAGTTTGAGGGATATTGGCCCACCCTACATTTAAAAAAAAAAAGAATTTTTTAAATTATCATTCTTATACAAGATAAGGCAGCTCGTACACCGGAGCAATAAACAATAGGCAATTAGCAACATTTGGATCATATGATCGTCTGTCTACTCTATAGAAACAAATAGTCCAATGCACACCTAAAGCAGCTGTTTCAGTGTGCATTGAACTATTGGTTTGCATAGAGTAGACAATCATATGATCCATATGTTGCTAGTTGCCTATTGCTTATTGCTCCGGTGTACGATAACACTTTTTCATTCTCACATGAAATTAATTACAATACTCAAATGAGAAAATTTCTCATTTCAGGAAAATATCAATTTCTTTTTCAGGTATTACTACTGCAAGGTAATATTAGCCTATTGTTGACATTTGAAAAAGGGTAGCACTCCGAGTTTGAGTTTAATACTTACCATACAAAACATATCTTCCAAGCGGTTTCAATGCTGAATATCCCTTATTGCAATCTTCTCCGTAAACACAATCCAGGAAAAGGTCTACTCCTTCAGGAGATACTCTGAAAATTAAACAATCACATGTTTCAATGAATACTGAAGTTCCAAATTTTACTGTAAACAGCAGATTTAAAACTAAAGTTTAAATTTTAACAATATATTCCTAGCTATTTTGAATATAAAAGATTCTTCTTATTTCGTATCTCATATAATGAATTATAAGTTGATTGTACATTATAGAATATTATCAATGAACTGCTTGATGTTCTTGTAACAAGTAGCTACTTTTAAAGAAACGAGAAGAAGTGATTAGAAGTGAGCAACTACTGTATCTGGAAATTAGGTGAATACCTTTGTTTTGGTTTCTTTAAAGTCAGAATTGTTATTTTTCGTAGCTTTCTAAAATAATTTACTTTCATTCAATATTACAAGAATTATATTAATCCTCATTCATGTAATTACATAGCCTAGTCATTTTCGCAAATGAGCAGGTAGCCTACTTGGTTACAGATACGTCATTAGTTCTAGTGCAAACTAAGGGCCATTGGTAATATACCTTAAACGTTTTTTGCTGGGGTATTTAAGAGTACTAGCTTATGCATGGGTAATATGAAGGATGATGATGATGAGAGATGAATGGACCTACAGCTTTCGGTAGGTTCCGAACCACCAAGTAACGATTTTGATTCTCATGAATGAATGTACGACATTCAGCGGAAAAATGCCTTAAACTCAAAGTGTCACCCTTACAATGGGAGTAACAGGTGCAAGTCTGTTATCTCATCCAACCATCGATAAAGTTATGCTTCCTCACATACAACAGAGCAAGTTTAGTATAGCTAGTTAAATTCGTTTAGGCACCTGGGTTGAAATGTAATTATACTGTATTTGCATTGGCGTTCAAAGTGTATAATATGAAGAAATCATTCACTTTTATTTTAGAATTTATTTATTCAGTAATGTACAAATGATAAAATAAATCAAAATCAAGTTATTTTGCTAAGGTGTCTTAGCAAAATGAACCCGCTACACAGTACAACTTCACCCAATTTTGTAAAACAAATACAGTACTTATAAGTGCAAGTGTATTTACTATAGCGTAAGTGTACTTACTTAAGCGTGAGTGTACTTACTTTAAGAGTAAGTGTACTTACTTTCGAACCTCGCTGAGGTAATCTGTTCCTCTCTCTAGCACATGGTCAACAGAGCTCTTGATAGCCTCGTGCTTCACTTTCGATGCCACTCCGAACACGACTACATCCTTCACTGTTTTGCACAGTTGGGCAACTGCCTGGCCCTGTCAACCAAACAAATTACAGTTGTTAATTTGAAGAATTTCTTTTCAGGTGAAGTATATCATTCACGGTATTTTGAATTATCATTTTTACTATATTGACCCTGTAAACCAAAAAAAATTGGTTTAAAAATTCATTTTCAGTGAACTAAATAATATAGGCCTATTCATGGCATTATAAATTATTATTGTTTGTTAATATATTAAGTTTGCAAATTATTTTCTCCTGCTTGCAAACAAATTCTAATTGAATTTAGCAAGCAGTATCTTATTTTGGATAATATTAGTTACTTTCTAAAAGACAGTACATTATTTCGCTTTATTACTCTGTATATTCATGATATTTCATAATTTACTCGTATGCCTCTAATGTATATTTCATGTACTTGTAATATTGTTTTTCCAAAATAAAGAATTATTTGATTTGATATTTGAAGTTGATCCCATGGAATACAAGTTGAGATGCCATCAAATGAATTTAATCAGTACCACGGAAGATGATAGTTTACCTCCGACAGTGTCACATGTGTAATTTAATGAATCATCAACTGAATTGGATCACTTTATTCTATCAATCTTGTTATCAACATCAGTTTACTCGTTTACTTGAGTTTTATTATGTAACTAAATACATCACTAAGTTCAGCACATAGTATATTATTTATTCCAAACTTATAATATTTTAATAGAATTCACATTCTTACAAAAAATTTCCAGTTATTCCATACTTATAATATTTTAATAGAATTCACATTCTTACAAAAAATTTCCAGTCGTTTTGGGGGGCTTCAGCCCCAAAGCCCCGCCCCCTCGTAGATCCGCCTGTGATGAGTGTGCGGGCTATCGTTGAAATACATGCCCTGTATTACATTTTGCCTCGCAGCATTGAAATTCTGCATTAGTGTGCAACTAGATTTAGCTTAAATGGTTAATTGAGTGAATTATGATACTTGAGTGTAAAAATGATTGGGGATTACTATGGACTTACTATGAATTGCAGGACTATGTTTCGGATCAAGCACAATGTAGGTTTTCCCTGCTCTTTCTGCTTAGAAACAGAATAATGATTTTTTGTAATAGTGAAGTGAAGGTGATATTGTGGTAGTTATCCATACTGAATAAAAAGACTGGAAGTTGTCAAAACCACAAATTTATTAAAATAACGAGATACCGGTTTCGATTGTTACCCAATTATCAACTGAGTTTACCAGAGATTGATAATGGTGTAACAACCCAAACCGTTAGCTCGATATTTTAATAAATTTGGGGTTTTGACAACTTCCAGTCTTTGGTGTAACAACCGAAACTGGTATCTCGATATTTTAATAAATTTGTGGTTTTGACAACTTCCAGTCTTTTAATTCAATAATTTTAATTCAATAATGATAATTCTTTCTTATAGTATAAAAATGATTGGCGATTACTTACAACTCCACCTCCAGCAGAGTCAATGAGAACGCTCTTGCCGGGTGCAAGGCCTCCCAAATCGAACAGCAATATGTGTGCGATGACGAAACTGGTCATGAAGGCGGTGGCCTCTGAAAATGACAGCTCAGCAGGAATTGTGAACACGTACTGTTGCGGCACTGCCACCAGCTCAGCCCAGGCTCCGTATTCAGGCAATGCCATCACCCTATCGCCAACCTGAAAAAACGGTTTGATTTTTAGAAATTTTACTTTTACTCAGACAATCATGATTTTACAGTAAATTACAACTTTAACAAAAAACTTAATTACTAAGTCCGTATGTAATTGATTGATGTATGAAGTAATTTTCCCTTCAAAATGGAGAAAAAATTCAAATAAATTCTAGTTTATCTTCTGACAAAGAGACTGGTGATTTGATACAATAAAAATAATAAAATCATAGAAAAAGCATTCATTACATAACATAAGCCTAATGCTTCCTCTTTGCTAATATATTGACAACTATCACAAATTCATTCACACGAAAATACAAATATTCTTTGGCACCATCGAAAAATCAGTTGACAATGTATTTGTTTTCATTGGAGTTTATCTGTTGATTCTTATATCCATCGTTTATTGAACATAATTCTTCATCAAAATTAAAAGATTACTGTAATCTGCTGGCTATTGTTTACAATAATAGACTAGTGTTATGAGTTTTTTTTATTTTTTACATTTAAAAGTCTTTAAAATTCTTCTTATTGAACTATTTGAGGATACTAATTTAGTTCAGACTAAGATTATAAATAGTTTATATTTATTTAAGCTGTTCGTAATAACTATTACAAAGTATTTCGTGATAACTGAATTTCGTGGCTCCCAAGCATGTGTGATGCCACTATTTAATAGTTTTAACATTAAAACTGAATTGTTTCCTCGGTTGATAATAAGATTCTGATAATATATTAATATCAAGACATTCTAAATTCATCAAAATTACTTTTTAAGATCCATCACTCGCAAATAAAATATCAATTTATTGTTCTATTAAAAACCGCACAAAAGAGGTGGCAGATTTTGAAATTAATCTTCGTTTTAGTCCATGCTGACAGCGGGTGATGTTGAGCGAATTTACAGAGTGATAAACATGACACGTAATAATGGGGGGCTCGTATTCTTGACACTCTGCGACCGAAGAGTTTTTCAAGAGGTTGAGCATCCACTTTTCAAGTTAATGAGAACTTTATGGTGATACTAATCGATGTGACAGTGCCACTGTAAACAACTCAGTTCGCACTACTAGTTTGTTGTACACTCCGGTGGTAAATGAAGTTATTCAATATCTAGGCCAAACTATTGAGGTGATAAATACAGTAATATGATATTCATTTAATTTGACGCTCGGCGTTAGAGATATATATTATTTCTTTGCCATCGTACTCTACGGTCATCAGCAACGTCAAGAAATGATACATCACTATCTATCTATCTAATGCCAAGCGTCAAATTAAATAAGTATCACTGTACAAATAATTATCTTCTTATGTACAAGTGATGATCCACTTATACGTTGAAGGGAAACTTTGATTTGGGAATTAAATGAAAAATTAAAGTGATAAACTCTAGAAAACTTTCCCTTCCACGTATAAGTTAAAGTAGACTTGTTCAGAACTATTAATCAACCTCAGCAGAATATTATTTTTTCTTTTTGTGTATTTTCTTTCTATTTTCACATTATTCCTCGACAATACTTTGAATTTCACAGGATTATATAATCACTTAAAAAGATAACTGTTATTAGAGTAGACCATAGGCTAATCTAACCCAGAACACTGTATAGGCAACTGAAAACAAAACAATGTTTTTCACTTCATTCTACATTGCAAAAAGATAGCTGACTTTAAAAATACCTTCAACTTCTAAATTTAAATTGGTTTAGGAGGTAAGATTGAAAAATAGAATAAAATTCACTTCTAAAAATCAAGAGTCATTTTCTCAAAACACATTTTTTAAGGTTGACATGACAAGTTAAGATTGATAAATAGCTTGGCCAGCAGTACTAGTACATCATAAACATGTTCCTAGATGTACAGGAAAGTAATAAAGAATTAGAGGATCGAATGGGTTCATGTATAACAGAGTCCATCATTGTACAAAATCATGAACACAGCAACTTAATTGTTCCACTAACAAGATTGATGAATCATAGCTCACAAATCACATCTTATCAAATTCCATTTCATATTTTTACTCCGGATATTATGGAGAACAAGCCAGCTATTCATGGAGATTATAAATGTGGAATGATGAATGTACTGTATTTAGTTCACAATGTACATTCCTTGCTGGCAGTTTTAAATGCTTAGTTGACGTTACTTGCACGAAGTAAAGCACATCATCACATCTCAGTTGAATCTGGTTATACCATTTACAAAAATTCACCAACTAAAAATAAATTTATGAAGCTTGGATGAAGCTCCATGGCTATACTTTTCTTTTTTCAATTCTTAAGGAATTATATTCATAAGGCTTATTTTCACATTCATATCTCCTTCATTATTTTCTCCAAAAATCATTCGAAAAATCTCCTTTACATTTCTCCAAAAATTATTTCATGGTTCTAAGACTACATTAGTTTATAATTTGTTTAATTTATTTCCTCTGTAAGTCGCGAGAAATCTAGGGGGGGGGGCTTTGGGGCTGAAGCCCCCCCCAAAACGCCTGGAATTTTTTTATGAGAATGTAAAATTCATACAAATATTATATAATATAATTATAATATTTATAAATTATAATTATAAATATAATTATAATTATATTTATAAATATATTATATAATTATTATATAATTATAAATTATAAATATTATAATATAATTATAATATTTTTTATAAATTATAAATATTATAATATATTATTTATAAATTAGTTTTTAAGCTCTTAATATAAATAATATTCATTAGCAAGAATGACCGAATTCCACCATTACTTCTACGTCTTCAAAAGTGATATAAGCCAGTGAAATTGTGATTAAAAGTAGGGTTTACTTCGCATGAAATGGGGTAGCCCGGTTCTTTTCTATGTTGTATAATCGTGGAACATTGAATCCAATTATTCGATCCCGGCAACCTTCTATCCCGCCAAAAACCTCCATGAAATGGCTCAATTTTTTTACATGTAGACAATTTCAACCCTGAAGCATAACTTTTTCATAACAGCACCCAATATCATTTTGAAATCATTTTAAATAAGCCTCAATTTCATACCAGAATATTACTGTTAAAAAGGCGGCCCAACAGATTGCGAGGTATAGCTCTTCAAAGTTCATCTATGTTAATAATACATCATAAGCTATTTCTTGCTAATCCTCGCGGAAATCATGTGGAATAGCAAAAAATCAAGTGAAATTGCGAGATGGTTCTCGATTCAAGAAAAACTATGCAATAATCGATCATAATAATTATGCAATAATATTTTGTACATAAAGATAACTTCCAAAAATGTTAATTTTCTGTTATAAAATGATTACAATGTAAGTTACGATTTCTTGTTTATTATTATTTTTAAAGTTTTTATATGTCTGATTGAAAGTTCAACGAGGCATTAGATTTGGCAATACAATCTTATTTTATACGATATTAAGTCCAGTTTATGTTTAAATCCATATAAAATCAATAGAAGCGAGACCTATCATAAGAATATCATTCTAATAATAATCAACTCCCCGGTCATTGGTTTCAAGCCCCCCCCCCCCCAAAATCCATTTCTAGATCCGCCACTGGTCGCAAGTTATTGTATTGTTTGTTTTTCCTGAATAAATTTCTATTTCTATTTAGTTATTCTCTAATTATTAAAAACTTGTATATTAATCGCTACACATCCAACAAACTACTTGATTCAATTTCTAAAACAATACTTTTTGGCTTGATTTTACCGGAAATTAAGAACACATTGAATTCAGTCAATAATTCTTATTCAACACAATAAAATAAAAGTATTCATCAACAGCCATTACCTAGACATTCTCTAAAGTGAATATATTCAAATTGATTAAGAATATTTTCGATTGGAGAGTGGATTCCAATTAATTGCTTTATAACGTTCAAAGAGCTCTCACAAAAGTTTGAAGGCTTGTCCCATAAAATCAATTCCACTATAGAAATTTCGTGAAAGTATAATTATGTCAAATTACCTTGAAGTTTTCCACGTTGTCATGTACTTTCTCAACGACTCCAGCACATTCGAAGCCCATGATGAAAGGGCTTTTTGGCAGTGAATCTAGAAGACCCAGGCGAGCCATCACGTCAAGGAAATTCACGCCACTGTAAAAAACAATAAAAATATATATTATTGCAATCAATATAATATTCTAATAGGTAGACCACAAAAGTGGTCTTTATCAGAAAAATTTATCAAATTATTCTTATCAAAAATTAGTAGAAGGGTTAGTTCTGAAATTCTGATCAATTACTGCATTGAATATGACAATATTGTAAAAATATTCAATCATTGATATTGCATTACAAATGTCATCATGAGTCATGAGTTCAATGAACGTGAGAACATGAATAATGTAGTAATAATACATCATAAGTTATTTGAATTTGATGAAGTTATCATTCAATTACAGTTATTGTAATTGAATGTTTTCTTCAGATACTCTCACCATTTTATAACAAATCTAAACTGCCATCACTTTTAACAAAAAAAAAAAAAACTAGTTTATTTGTAGAGAGGGCATGAATTATTTATTAAAATTAACAAACAAATAGGAGAACGATATGCCAAAGTCCAAACTTAATGAAAATGAATGAGAGAACCTGTCACGGAATCATAAACATTTAAGCGGACAACTATTTAGGCGAAATTCAGCCTTGGAGAGCCTCGAATGGCTGGAGAATCGATTCGCTTAGGAATGGAATTCGGAAATTTGCATGCCGGAAATCCCAATCTCGAGACTTGGAAACCGACTTCCGACTACAGGCTTGAATTAATTTCTCAATTATTCCAGTCTGGATACCCTTCCACTTTGAGACAGCAGCAGCAGTAGTTTGATAGCATTCTCAGTTACAATCATATTTTACTTTCAAATTCCAACAGAATGACAATCGTATTACTGGGTATTTCAAAGTTTCTTAACTTAATAGTAGAGATCACAGTTAGCCTAGTCCCTAGTGCCTTATTAAAATTTGCCTGTACAATCAAATAATGAGATTCACGCGCTGTTGTTGTTCATCTATAAGAATATACAACAATTATTTGAGAATAGATAAGATAAGATAATTTTTCATAGCTCAAGTAGGCTATTTTTCATACTTTAGCCCACATAGCTTTGTAGGCTACCGTACTTATTCTGAACTCTAATTATAAATTAACAGACCGTTGATATAAATTTTATGGATAATACCGTATATTATAAGCAGCTTATTAATTTTTCAAATGTACATAATACAGTATGAGATGTAAGATCCATGAATTTACATGGAATCGGAATGTTTTGGTTGAACATGTCTGAGCACACACAAACTGTAGTGGATAAATCAATGTCGGAGAGGAGAGAGGGGAAGCCCACCACAATTGTTGATGGTAGATGCTGCCTATCCATCCAATTAAGGGGATCGGGCCATGTGAGTGCTTGCATTATTTGGAGGCAGATTGTTTACAGGACACAATGCAGCGTGTCCTAACGGTAGACCATTGTCTGGCTGCTACATACGTTCAGGAATCTTCAGCTCCTGTTCAACATTCAGCAATAGGACTTTTCCAACTGCCCGGTTACTTCAATATTGATTTTTATCTTCAATCAACCAAATAATCTATTTTTCATGAGGATGGATCGAATAGTGCCAGTTTTCAGAAAAAAAGTATTTTATTTAGTAATTCTATCAATACACTGGTATATTTTCAGATTTAGGGGTATTTTTTCTTGAGAATAAGCAAGTCCTATAACGCAGGAGAAAGGCGGAAACACAGAGTCATATGAATTTATTACTTAGTACGGCGCCCTATTCCATGTCTAGCGTGTGTCCGCCTTTTTACTGTATCACAAGACTTGAATTATTGTTATGTAACATGTCCCAGCTAGGAGATTTTACATGAGATTTTTCCTCTAACCTTCCGAAATCAACAGCATTTAATAAAGTTTATTTGTTTTCTTATTTTGTTTTTAAAGTCCAAAAAAATAAATAATTTTAAAGTTCAAAAAAAATCGACAGCAGTCCATAAAGTTCATTTGTTTTCTTATTTTGTTTTATTATTAGTTTCACATTAAGCTTGGGAGGAAACAAGTTTTACAAAATGCTATTGTAGTTACAAATCTTGATGATGAGAAGTAGGCAGGCCTATAAATAAATTTAATGGGGAAAATGTTATGAAAATCGTAGAATAAAGTTTATTTGTTAGTCTTATTCGTGTATTTATATTGATTTGAAGTCTATAACAATAAACTATAATACATTCCTTTATACTCTAGTACTGTATATGGCTTGATTCGTGTTAGATTTATAACAACATGTTAGATTCAACATATGTGAGATGTGTTAGATTCAAAATGAACAATTGTTTTGATAGAGATATTATTCGAGTTCAACAAATGTCAGAGTAAACAGAGGAGGAGGAAGTTGGTACTATGCCCTCAAATTGCTATTTTGAGGAAGAATAATTTATTTTCCCATCATAAAATATTATGTTGCTATTGAATTTCTAGGAAGTATCAAAAATGAAAGGAAATAAGCAATTACTTTGGTGATATTGATTTGAAGAAAGAATGAGAATCAAATTAGAACTGTCACATTCCTGATAATTGGAGCTTACATCTTTTATCTAATGTCAAAGATGTTGGTTGACCTTCATATCAACAGTTTTTCAGAATACAAGTCAATTATACTTTATACAAGTTCATGGAAAGGAATTTCTCTTGAGATTGTATCGTAAAAATTAATATTTAGTTAGAAACATGCAGTAAAGCACTTTGTTTGTGACTTATGGAATTGCTAGTACTATCAAACATGAAATGTTGGAAAATTATTAGGAGGCATAATATTTCATGATAAACCGTTATTGAAACAAGTTGATATGATATGTTTCAAAAGCCAGCGAATCACCATAATGCCCGATTTTTCAGTCGTTCAATAAACTTATTGAATCAATAACTTTTTTTTGCATTTGAAAACACATGGTTATTGATTCAATAGTGCTATTGGATCCATAAACTGGCTATTGAGCGACTGAAAAACCGGGCATAAGAAATTCAAGTTGTTTAGAATGTATAATTTCAGTTCATATAATTCAGAAATATGAATTAAAACATAATTTCTAATGAGCATTCACCCTATGAGTTTGCCCTCAAACATGCAAATACTTATTATTCGATTGAATATTAATTTCTTTGCTTACTAGAATATCGCTCCTAGGCCTATAAACATATTTACTTTCTTCGCTGAAAATAACTAATCTACAATATGAATTAAAACTTAATTTCTAAGGAGCGTTCACCATATGAGTTTGCCCTCAAACATGCAAATATTTATTATTCTATTAAATATTAATCGCTTTGCTTATCGAGCAAACAGATTAATAATATACAGGGTGTACAGGGTATACAGGGTGAATTGTATATCAATTAAATAATCATTCACTTTAAACCTTTTTTTATCCTAAGGATATCCATTCCTAGATTGAAAATATGACCTAAGCTTACTATACTGAATATACCTCTACTGCTCCAACAAATTTATTTAATTGGTTTGCAGGAGGTGTGAGGCAGGACGCGGGAGCCAGACGGCAATAATTAGTTAGAATGGGAGCGCACAGAGCAGCAAGTGCAAGTTGTAATGGGCAATTGCAACGCGAAAGTGAATAAGGAAGTGGGCAACGTTTGGTGGGCTTGGGCTAGGCCCACTGCTGCAATGAATCAAGGTTTGTCTCTACAAGGAATGGCATGACGCAACTCGGTGGCGCCATGTCCACGCGATGAGGGCCAAACCGTGACGTGACGTGACGACGGTGTCTAGCGTGACGCACTATAGATATAATTCCGCTGTTACTAGCGGCCATCAACCCTTTGTCGGATAGACATTGTGGCGCCGCCTGCCGGCCGGTGCCCCTTAATTTCCCCTTTTTCCACCACTCCTCCCACCCCACTTCACAAATTCCTCCCCTCACCTCCCCCTTTCCCCTAACATCCCAAGTGTCCACTGTTGTCCGTTCAATGAAGCGTCGCCATAAAAAATAATAATAACAAAAATCTGTGGCTTTCCTGTCTGTACAAGCAATAAGTGTGAAATCCGATCTTTGTAGCAGTAGCCTATCTTGGCGTGTGTGGAAAGAAACTGAGTAGGAGCAGGCTGATCTCACCTCAATAAATGATAGAAATCAGTACCGCAAACTTTGGGGCGGATAACTGGCAGGAATAAGGGATGAATATTGTAATACAGTTCTTGATAGCATTTTTAAAATCCTAGTACAGCATTAGGAGGTTCAAATTTTCAAAAGAGGATCATTTTCTTTACATCTCCTAGAGATTTTCATGAATGGTCTTCAATATAAGGAAGAAAGTCGAGGATAGGATAGGAATTGGATAGGAATCCAGGATAGGGATAGGATTGGAAGGGTGACCACTTGAGGACGGCAACGCTAAATAAGAGTTTTAGCCCACCTAAAAGTGTAGGTTCATACATCATCCTTACGATTACTCACGCACAAGCTTAGAGGTTTTGGGTAACGGAGCTTACACAGTACCAAAGAATCCATTCTCTTCTCTTATTTGGTTAGTCTACGTCTACATGATTGGTTAGTCTATGATTATTAATTATTATACATAGAAGACGCGACAAATACACGACCTTTGTCATTTTCTTTTTTTATTTGTTGAGGGTGACGTCTACTTAAAAGAACCACAGTATTCACAGTAATTTTCACCATTATCATGAACATATTTACTGTAAGCGACAGGTCTATGGAAATAATGAACTAACAGAACTGAATCAATAATGTATCCCCCAATAATTTCATTTCACTTTCCTCACAAGTAGTAGAAAACGCATGTCAAAGATGCATTACAGTTGGTTTATGCAGGGGAAATGCGGATGATAAAGCTAATGGGTGAGAGGTGCGGGGGCACGAAGGAATATAAACTCGCTATAAAATAGTTACTACTTTGTGGGAGTGGGACGGAGGAGCATAAACGAAAATCGAGTCACAGATCGGCAGCGTTTTTCGCCAGGTATGACGCCGGTGAAGGGGGGAGGGGAGGGGAGGGAAAACTGGTGAAAGAGAAAAGATAATTGACCCCAGACAGACAGAGCGACGCCACACAGTGCTGTGCTGCCTGCGTGTCGTGTCGTCGTGAGCAAAATCGTCGACCAACTCCCGGTAATTGCTCTTCGCTCGCGTTCCCGCCTAATTTCTTTTACCTTTCCACCCACACACTCGCCACTCCTCGCCAACTCTGAATCATCACCAACGCCAGTCCATGCATTCTTGATGAACGAGTTCAGTCTTTCATCAATATACTGATCAAGAGTGGTCTATAGGCTGTATTTATCAATTAGCCTTTCATCAACACCCTGTACCAGCAGGGTCTATATTTTTGCCATACAGCTTTTGATCAATAAAGTCTTTATTTACCTACTACTATATTTATTTGATCAATAATACCAGCAGGGTCTCTATTTACCATGTAGTATTTCATCAATCCCTGCATTTCATCAATCACCATTTGGGTATTAATTTACCATATAGCTTTTCTTCAATAACATTCAACTTCAACACTAGGGTCTGTAATAACTTGAAGATTTTGATCAATAGTACCTGTAGGATCTAGCTTGATTCACCATGTAGCATTTCATTTATACCATAAATACTTTAAAAAAATGTTTTTAATCTTTGCTAATGATGGCGGGTGAAGGGAAGGGAAGGGAAGGGCCGGTGGTGGAAAACCGAGATGGAAATTGGAAAATCTACATAAAAATAGTGTGGACTACAATAAAACTTCCCACTCATTACACTTGCATGATCTTCATTCAAATGTTGATAAATACATGACGTTATAATAGCTTATCATAGCTTGGTTCTCCAAGAGGAAATATCATAGTTTTATCATAGCTTGGTTCTCCAAGAGAAAATTGGGTTATACGACAAGTTGGAACTACCTACGGGTACCTCACCGATCAATGCTATACGCTAATAATAATATCTTTTCAATTGAACCTATGATTGAAAATTCATACTAATTACGAAGTATTTATCATATCACAACGTTCTTGTTTTGTAGTTTCTGAAGCTGCGCGGTTACGATTGAGGAAACTTTAATCAGTGGAGGAATCCCTCAAGTACTCAGAGGGGAGATTTATCATTCCAACTCTCCTCCATAGGTGTTATGTAATTTACATTGAGAAACCTGAACTTAGTTGTTATCTAATAGCAAGTAATCTGAAGATATTATTATCTTAGAGAAGCACACCTCTTATCAATCCAATATCCACCCTTCTTGAAATGTAACCCAAAATTGCTCCTATAATGCAGTGGATCAATACTCATTGCTAAAGAGAATACCACTGCTTTAAAATGAGGAATTGCGCTAATGATTCACGTCCATTAATTCACAGAGAAAAATTTCTGTATGAAAAGTGAATCCTAGAATCAATCTTCAAAGAAAAAAGATGCTAATAAGAAACAAATTTTCTTAGGGACTGTCTCTTATTGTGATTCATAGGTGATTCACACTCCCAAAAGAGAAGACTATGGAGAAAGATTACACGAGAGGCAGTGAATGACTGCTAGCTGCAGACATGATATTTTGCACTAGTCTTTCAAATACCAGAGCTTATACCAGAAGGGTAGTAAATGGTGGTATTATTTCTGCCTCCTTCGTTTTCAGCTGATAGATCTTGTAAGATGTTCGCCTGGCATCTATCTTTCCTTAAGCACCCGTCTTGAAATTGTTTATACACTTAGAAGCTATTTCCTGTTATTTTTGACAGAGCTCCTTATTTCTGACTCAGCCTAGACAACACTGCTCCCAAGTGTTTATAGCTACTCAACTACAACGATGAATCACCGTCAGAATTTCAAGCTGACTGTAATAACGTGTTCTGTACTAATTTTTGAAACACTATAAAAACGCTTCATTGAAGACGTACTCAAGTTACAAGGTTACACAGTTTTATTCCATCAAGGATAATTCATTTCATTACATGAGTTGCAAACACATCCAGCTGCTATGTTGTTATTCATAATACAGTAATTATATTGCAGTACTCGTTATTATCAATTTTATCATTAGCTATGTTGACGTATTTCTTTCGAAAAACTTAATGTGATTTTTTGTTAAATTACGATTATATTCATGATTTTCTTCCAAATACGAAAAGTCGCAAACTAACTTTTCAACTAAATGATTTTAGATACAGTATGAAATTTCAATCAAGTATCGAAGGAGATGAGAGCAATCAGAATTAAGATCTCATATTTAGTCCGTCTTGAAAAAACACTGCATGACAAAACTGGAGTGTTTCAGGCAATTATTATAGGACTGTAAGGAAGGATGAAGCCCTACTTTAATGTAGGACAATGATTGCATTTCTGAGACGCCATAGTGTTCAAAGTCCTTTGACGTGGTTTTTCTGACTTGAACTATGAAAAAATTGCAACCTACTGGATTCAAAAGATATTAGCAGCAACAATGTTCGAGAATAGAAAAACTTCTTCCAACAAGAATAACTGCTCCAATTACTAGAATATTTCTATCATTGTGGGTCATATGCCACATGCAAGAATCGCATGATTCAATACAATAATAGTTCTGCATGGGAGTGTTTCTGCATATGAAAATAAGTTATCCGGGTTTCACTCTCAATAATGAGGTGCTTATCAAATTTGGAATCAATGAAAAACTACCCTTGCGATCTATAATTAGTATAGACTACTGCAAATTATGGAGCTGATTGCTAAAAGCAACCTATATGCTATCATGGCCTAGATCCCTAGATAGACAATTCTGTGATAATTTCAGTACCTAATGGCATTGGATTGTCATATAAAGAGTTTTTGGTGGAATTAAAACTCAAACCACAAGCTTTTGAATCAATAATGTGAGCCAATCTCCCCCAATAATCATCACATATTAATCATGTTGTTACTGAGAATTTTATTCTGGTATTTTATGTTGCATTGCCATTGTATTATAGGAATTGATAAAGAAGATTCATTGAAAAACTACCACTTTGAAAAACCTGTAAGATACCAATTACATAGGCTAATACTTAATCACAATCATTTTATCAAAACATGAAGGGAAATTTCTTCGTTGTTAGTATTAAACAAATAATTACCAAATTCATTTACTTTCCACTTGATGATTGTGAGCTCACTATTTCAATACTGTCTTTTTCTTTTACTCATCAATTTAATTCAGGTTTAGTTTGATTAAAGCGTGTGACAATATAATTATCATAACATCAAGTAAGTAACTGTTTATGTCTATTGAGCTTGGATGTATTTTAGAGACTTGAAATGACAAGTAGTGATCGATTCTTCTATTAAGCTAAACCTTTAATTAATAATTCCTTTAAAATTTGATTCCTTCAATTGGAGTGGTCCGTAGCCGAGGGCGATAAGCGCCTGTCTGATAATCCAAAGGTTTCAAGATCGAATACAGTTGCCGGAACGGATTTTGACAGAAGCGGCCACTCCTGTCTTTCGGAGGAGACGAAAAGCCGTCGGTCCCGACTGCCTAAAAACAGTCGTCATCTCTCATCATCACCCCACTCATTACCCACGCACAAGCCTAGAGCTCATGTGGGCATCACCCTCAAAAAAAACTTCCTAAATAATCGAAGATTATCTTACCGACCCATAAGTCTTTCAGGTGAAGTCTTTCTTCATTTGGGATGACATTCTTTTCCTCTATGCAAATCACTTGAACTTTCCATTTCATCTCAATTTTAAAACCAGTCTATTCTAAGCCATGCCAAGTTCCAAAGCACTGATAGTGAGGCTTTTCATATTGATTTGCGATGAGTCTGCCCTGCAACAAATAAAGCTTTGTCCGTCCGCCGGCCCATCTAAACCCAGCATCACTCTTTCTGCAGCTCGTAAAATGTGGAAAAGGCTCCCACGTGCCTCATCCACAACAAACAGGACACATAACAGCTCCGGACACGTCCTCACATCCACTCTCTAAATAATGAACTGAGTTCGAGATCTCCAAATTGGAACGCCAAGGACACAAGAGCACCAACTCACTTGCAAAATATTTTCTCAATCGATCTTACTTTCGATAGACGGTGAGACGGTAGACTTCAGCTATTATATAGACGGTAAACTGTTGGCTCTTCCTAGTCCCCTTTTTGGGAAAATTATCTTGAAAACTTTGTTCAAAAATGTATTCGAGTAGCCTATAATGAGTAAACGGAATATGTGAATAATCATATGGAATCTTGAGATTATTTGAGACTCAGAGGTATTAGAAATTTAAATTAAAAGCGTAGACGAATTCATTATTTAATCTAAGGGCTAGATCGTGTTTGATTTCAGTATTAGGACATGGGAATGCGTTACTTGTACATAGGTATATTACATGGTACATTCTTTACAGACGAAAAAGTAGGAAACAACTCTTGAAAACAAGAGGAGACGGGAACTAATCATAGTACGTATTTTACTAAAGAATAAACGCTACCATGGAACTGTAGAGAGAATGGAAGGAAATTGGGGGAGGAAATGAATTAAACCAAACATCAAAGTACTATTATACTATATAGAACAATAGAGTTTAGAGTAGCCTATAATAGTCCAGTGAACAAAGTGACAACAAAATTGATATACTGTACTATAAAATACTTCAGTATTTTTTGTAGCTCTTCAGGTTGATAAATTGTGAAATTGGTGCATAATTGCACATCAATGGAGGTCTCTTTTTCTTTATAAAATACATGTTTTGATGTTTTTCTTAATTTGGAAATTGAAACAATAATTTACCAGAAAAACACGTAAAAATTTCATTTCTCACGGACTAGAGAAAACAAAAGGAAACAAATTGGGGAAGGAAATAAGTTCATTCACGGAACCAAACACCAAAACAAAGGAAGTTATTGTTGGGGGTGGGAGGCATTAGAGCGTGATGAATTGCCTGTCTACCTGTGAACAAAGGTTGAACTCGTCAAACCCCTCAATGGAATTGTTATGAATTATTCCGATATTATAGACATGATAGTCTATTCCGCAGCATTGCTCTACTTGGAGTTTTTACTGTTCATACATCGTGCAACAAACATATTCAACAGAATTTCAATGTTGCAGATGTTGCAGTATTGTTTTTTTTGTTCTATTTCTGACAGATTGTAGGATCAGTAAAGTAATGTTCAAGTAAAATATAAAGTACAATAACTGTATTTAGGATGTGATTAGATTATTTTGATGTGGGGTACATTTGAAGCTTAAATGGCTAGAAATGAATGCTCCTCATCATCATTATGTATATGTCATTTTTCACATTACATTATCATTTCTATTAGTCAGAGGAATCCACTCACGAAAGAGTGGACTACTTTACACTAGATGATTTGCAAATTAAATTTCCACCATTGTCGCAAAATAAAAATCGAACTAGCATCTACTTCACTGGAATGCTATTGACACACACATTTGAACTGTATCTGAACCAAGACCTTGACAAAAAGTATGGGTTTTCACCATTTATTGAAACAGGGGGAAGCCACATATATTCTTGTCTGAAATTGTTGAAGAAGAAAAAGGACAATAAATTTTATTATCATTTGAACTTGCTCTAGCAAAAACTTTTTATAGAGATGATTCACAATGAAGGTATTATATTTCCATTCGGTTATAGTATTTGCATTGAATGAAACAAAAATTAGAACTCCATGCAAGATTAATCCCAAGAGCTTCAAGTTAATTTCTAGATCTGTGCACTTCAAAGCTATAGAAATTTAATTCCAGCACTTGTATGTCTTTATTTCAATTCAGCTTGTAGGGATTCAATATTAATTAATGTAACCAAAACCAACACTTTTTACAACAAAGTTAGTAGCTAATTCCAACTTTATCGGTATGCTCACTTCAGGAAGCCATTCCTCTCTGTAGTTTATTGGCACAATATTGCATAATAACGTTCATCGTATCAAGATACAAAAATAATCCTGTACTTCAAAAATATTCCTGATTTTACTCCGGTCGTGTAAAATCAATTATTAAGATCCAGTTACTACTAGTTAGATTATTCGCTCTCAGCATCAAAATCTGATGGAAATTTTTCAACACTGAAATTCAACAATTCATTTTCCACGTTCCATGGAAAGCTTTTTGAAGTGCTAATCAATATATTGAAAGATGATAGCAATATTAAAGAACACACTCAAAAACTTCTCCCATAGAATAACATTGAACAATATTACAGAACATTTAAAATGGAAATTCAAACAACTCAAATATTGCTGTTAACGGACCATGCGAACGAACCTCGCACCATCTGGCTTATGCAAGTGATTGACGTAAATACGTCGATATTCAGAATGCATCCAGAATAGAGACTGACAGCGTGTCCTGAAAATAAAATTCAAATTTTCTTTGGATGGTGGGCTTGTCATGTAGAAGAGAACAGAAAAATTCAAAATTGAAGAGTGTTCGATCCACTCTACCCGAAAAGTGTATCAGGAGTAGAAAATGTTCAGAAAGCATGAGCAGATGCTTCTCCATCACGTCTTCTCCCTGACTTTCTTCACTCCAGAGGGTGTTATTAATAACGCCTAACCGGCAGCTAGCAGCTATTTACAGCGCCATTCGAGATAATAGCTTCGTTCCGACCGTTAGTTACCGATTTTCTTCAGGGAGACGTAAACAAACTGAAGATATTTCTTGCCGGTAGTGTAATATGCCTATGCCTATGTTCAACCCGTTCACAAGTCACAGAGTGACTGACCCAACGACCCGCCACTGGATCACTAATGAGGAGGATAGATAACTGGGAAAACATGACAAAATTAATGAGCTCGTTAATACGAAAGATTTGAGCAGTCACTCACATCTGAGTCAAATTCTTTGAATGAAGCACAAAAGGACATTCCTGAGTCTGTTACCAATATCAATAAAAAGTTAAGGTACAGTATTAACAAAGTTAAGATTCGAAAAAATTTCTAGAATGTGGATTTGGATTACAATCTACTTATTTCGCTTGTGAGACTCATTTCACTCTTCACATCCACCATTGACTAAAAGTTATTTTATTTCTATTATTTTTCATTGAACCGAATTCTTTGAATTTGAAGGAGTAGCAATAATTTTGTCAATTTCAATATCACGGAAAGGACATTGGATTGGAATCTGTTGCTTCAATCTAATATTGGGAAGCAAGTGGAGAGTAAAACATATTATTGATTTTGAATGTATGACCAGTAATTAGTTCATGAAATCTTTTCATTCCTTGGAAGCTTTTTCATTCATTCAATTCTCAACGGCTAGCTATAGATTTGAGCATTCGAAAAGGATTAGTGATTGAATTAATGTTTTTCGCTTCCACGAATTCGATTGAATTCATTTTTCACGCTTCCATGGATTTGATTGTTTTATTTTACCGACTCCATGAATCTGTTTTAAAGTTGATTGGAAACCAAATTCATTTCCAATTAAACATCGACGAAGCAGGGCCCCTTGAGAGTGGAATGTTTTTTCGAATGAAATGTTCCTCAGTACCCGCTGTCTTACTGAGAATCGAGAGATTTTCAAAAAGATTCAAAACAATTTTATTGCACCAAACTCGTAAAATGAAAAAGAAACTTTTCCAATAAACGATGATCGAGGCTTGAAACTTCGTCTCAGTGGACAACAAGTTCAAGGTAAAGCACAATATTGTAAATGTATTCCATGACCTTGAACATACTTGGACGTTGCCAACATAAACAGAATAATAAAATGATACAAAATGAATTCATATGAGTAGAGAACAAAGATGAAACTATTACGAACGGGTGGTTGGATGAGGATGAAGAGATTGCGTCATTTCTTATGTAACAGGAAGAAATCCTTCAGATGCGAAGTTGGCGGTCCGCCACTGATTTTTTTTCAACAGAGATTGATCATTTTCTTCTCAGAAGTTTTCTGATACTGTAGATTCTTCAATAGCTGGAGTGCATACAAGACATTGCTGGATGTTACATATCAATCAAATGAATGCATAGATTGAATTGATCATCTCAACTACTTTCTTCCGCTCAATCTCCTTGCTTCAGACAGAGAGAAGAAAGTATCTTCCTTCTTCGCTTCCTCCTAAGAATCAATGCGTCACTCTTGGTGCCACACTAATTTGAACTGAGACTCCAGAATTCTCATCTCATTGTTACAATACAGTTGACAGAAGAGGTTAGATATTATCAATTAATTAATAGATTTCAAGAAGTAATCACTAATCAATTTCCAACTGAAATATATTATCTCCAATTGAAATTACTTTCTCAATCACTGGTTTTGGTTACAAAGACTATAATAATACGAAAAGAATATTATTAAACAGTCTTCATAGTTTGGGTAGGTTCAGACGCCAAAAGATAAATGAAAGAAGAATAATTCAAGAAATTATTTGATTTATTCCTGATGAGACAGAGAAAACATCAAACTCCTATTATTTCATCTGCATCTCTCTGTGATTTTAGCTAGAATAAGATAGTATTGGCCGTAATAACATTTTATTGGCCATTGAATAAACAATTTATAACAAGCTTTGTCATTTACAAATAGGCTTCTGTCAACGGCTTTCACAACGATAATTTATCTAGAATCTCTAGATCATTAGGTACTGTAATTATTATGACATGGAATAATGACTTCCACTATCAAGTATCATAATTATCATAATATGCTGATAAATAATGAATGTAATTTAAGCTAAGTTATATAGTAATAGCTTTTGGCTGTGACAAAAATATTAATAACAATGATAAAAATATTATTGCTATTAGCTAATATTACTTCTTCAATGCTCCCCCTAACCCATTTTAGATTCAAATATTCATTTCACTTACTTTCATTTCACTTTAAATATTAATAATGATGATGAAAACTATTATTGCTATTAAGGTTTCTCCACTACTCACCCTTCACACAACTTCACTTCAGCATTGACATTTGTATTCCACTTGCAGTCTTCTATTGTGCTGAGTAACAGGTTGCGTGCTTTCAACGTAACAGCAGCTCAGAGTGTCGACACTCGAATTTCATTTTGTTGATGGAAAGAATAAAATTTGAGCAGTAATAGATGTCTACAAGGAGGGTGCGGCACTAGACGTGATTAGGCCAGATCCACAAGTGGGGCGGTAAACTGGGGGTGCCCCCTACCCCCCATGCCCCCTCCTAGTGAGGGGTGACTGGTCAGAGCGTCTCTCAAGTTGCGACTCATTCGATTAGGAGCTCCCCAGACTTGTCTTGTGACAAAGTCTTGGCAGACACTCACTTTGTCCCTCATCTCAGAAAATGCAGTAAATAAGCCAACCAAGAAAGTCCCTTGTGTCGTTCCCTCCGCGGGATCCGGAGCCAATATTTCACGCATCTAATTCAATAAAACTGATTTCACTCTCCGCTGAAGCAGCGCTTTTCTTTCAAGGTCGATTTTGACACTTCGATAACTGATCAGTAAAGTAACAGCTTCATCTGGGATAAGTGTGAACGAAAGTTTTTTCCTGCTCATGTTGAGTGGATTATAGTTTTTAAAATGATGATATTATGGTGTAATAAATTATTACTTGATGCATTTAAAGTAGTCGTTAAATTCATCTCTCATCATCACCCTTTCCATTACAAGCCAAAAGCTCATGTGGGTATCACCTTGAAAAAATATATATACCGTGTATTGTTAAGTAATAGATTATCAATAGTATTGTTGCTTGAGCTGCAGTTGATAGATTTTGATGAAACGTTACAATAACGAGGACGTAACAAGACGCAAATTAACAATTATTCACTACCACTGATTTTAGCGGGAAATATTAGTACAAAATGAAGAGTAATTCTCTGAAACCATAAGCTACGTTGAAAGAGGTCGATTTGAAGGATTTAAAATGATAGCATGGTACAAAGAAAGAGGATAATGAATTATGAACAATATCAATTCATAGATTTAGTGTTCGAGATCTATTTATATAATAATTGTAGTATTTATATTGCTTTATACAATAAAATTGTTGTGTTTCACCAAAGCGTTTCAGAAGTTACTATGTGAGTTACATTTTATTCACAGTTACATCATTACTATTTAATAATTATATTATGAACACTGATATGATCGTCAGTCAAATCATCTTGGTGATGTGTATTACTGTCTGCTTATCACTATTATTAGCTGGCAAGCCTTATTAAACACTGTTACATAATATTCTTTCAAAGAAATTTGTTCCAGATTTTTTATAATTATTATTATTCCTCCCAATTGAAAGTATCGGTGTTATGTTGTAGAGAGAATCGTAAAGGAGGAAATGCAATTTTCCTGTAAACAGTGGCAGCTTTCCCTGTAGCGAATTGGAGACCGAAACGGTTCCACTGTACCATAACAAATCGAGTATGACAGAATTCACAACCTTTTTTAGCTGTTGAAAATAGGTTGTTCCATCGTCTTACATAATAGTCCAACGTTAAGGACAAATCAGTTCAAAAAGAAAACATCATTATAGCTATGATGTATACTGATTTTGTAAAATATTGCTTTCCATAATGAAAATTCATCCATCATATCGCTAGATTTTGAGGCTGCAAATAAAAATAATAAGGCTCTGCTTCATTGAGCAAATAAGATAAATCATTACATCGAATAATATATTACTGCATTGTGGAACAAAAAACTCCGAACAAGAAAATCAGTTTCCACCAAAAACAATGAGTAGAAGGTTTATAAATTTTTGGCTAAATATGATTTTTGCCGGAGTCTTGCAGACCTGTGTGTAATTAGTGAGAGGTATGTTGATGAGAGATAAATGAGCTACCGTTTTAAGCAAGTTAAACTCCCCTAAGAAGATATTTTGAAACAATAAAACGTATACTGTGAAACAACACAAAAAAGGTACAGAGTTACAAGTTTTGGGGATTTTCCCCGTTTGCTCTCAAGTTGAAAAGTGGTAAATTTTAACTTTTTGAGAACAAACGGTAGACGTTATACCTCCAATATGTAAACTGGGAACAATCTTCTGTTCCGAATTTCGCCGAATGTTTTGTTGTAAAATAGATTATGGTTCATTACAATTTCCAGTTTCCACATTCCTGAACCAGACTGTTGAATATGGAGCTTCAGTGTGTTTGCATAGTGGATTTGGTAGAACAAGTTTTTACCAGAACTCGGGGAAAAAAGGCTAGCAGGGCTGACATGGGGATTAATGGACCAACGTCTCCACTCTCTGGCAAATTGTGGAGCAGAGCTCATTGTATTTGGCCCGATAACTTATGTGACGAGCACAATACCTCTACAACAGTAACCTGCAACAAAGCTCCCTCAGGCTACAAGAAATTCCTTCTTCCAAGCCCCAATTCACAAACAATTTTGAAACTCTGCAAAAAATCCATCACCGTTGAAATCTACCTGTTGAAAACAGGGAACGGAACTATGAATGGCCCTTGGAAATCACCACACCTCATGAAGATGTATTATGAACGAACACATAAATAACAGAACAGGATATCATCTGACAGAATGATAAGATAAAAATTCTGTTCAACAATAGGAAATAGCTGGTGCATGTCTACTCATTGAGGTTGCAGCTAGCCCATTCCCATTCAACTGACAAGGTGCTTTTCGTTCAAAATTCCTGACGCACCAATTGTGTCAAAGGAATGAGTTGGAGATTCATATTACAGACTATGAATTGCTCACAAGTGGGGCATTGAAAGAAGGGTTACATGAGTTTCTACTCACGAAAAAAACAAATACAGGGAGTTTCTTGAACTAATTAGTACTGGTAAGTACACTTAATTTACCTGCGTGGTGTGAAGAGACAAAACTCTACCATTAAACTCAACCTGAATGTAGAAGGTAAGGATTTTTCTCTCAAAACTCTGATTGGTACAGTGAAAAATATAAAGATCCATACAGTTTCTAATATTCTTACTCCCGTGAAAATTTCTCTAGCCTAGTGGCGAAGCGTGGTATCATAGCCTCCTCTAATACATATTAGAGGAGGCTATGGTGGTATACTTATTTGGCCTATAGGAAATATACCCGGCGATGACCAAATAAGTATACCACGCTTCGCCACGGCTCTAGCCACCTAAACCTTTCAAAGATATTTATTCAGTAATAGAAGTTTTGCTGGGGATGATGCCCACATAAGCTCTAGGCTTGTGCGTGCGTAATGGGAAGGACGATGATGAGAGATGAATTTATATAGATGATGAAGAGATATTTTTATATAGATGAAATAATTATTCTATCAGAATTGACAACTTTGTTGACTTCAATCACGAAAGCATTCCAAAATCACAATACCAACATTGATTTTATGTTATCTTATCATTGGCTGCTGTTGCTGTACAGCTTTTATCGAAAGTACACTGTCACCTTGGACTACACTTTCAGACTTACCTTATCAAAGAACAATGAATAAAAGGAATGACTGAAATCCTCACCTGCAACAAAAAATAAAATATTTTTATTATTATTATAATAAAATGTTGATTCTAGAATGATTTACTAAATACGGAGTATACATTACATTTATTAGATTATGAAAGGAACTTGACATTTCTATTTCAAATGTAACACATGTATTATAGATAGATGAGATAGCATAGAGATACCTATTTCTACAGTACATAGATATTTTTATCAAATGAGCTGATTAAACTAATTGATGAAAAGTTTAAAAATTAAATTAAAGTTTAAAATTAAATCGCTTAAAATTAATTCTGATTCAGTAGCATGAATCTTTCCACAGTATTTACATGAATAGAGTAGATTTCAATTGGGCCACGTTCAAATCTGGGTCAGAGAGGATGGATTTTTCAATTCAGAATTGATAGCTCTGATTCTTTGAAGATAACAATAGACCCAACAATCCTTTAATCAATACTCAGTGAATGGTTGAGCTGCACAATTCATAGTACATTGTCTCATATCCATAGGTATAGTCTATAATAAGCAAGGGATTACTGATCTAGTTATTGATAAAAGGTTAAAGTTATAGGTGAGATAAAGGAAAACAACATTGAAATTAATTATTACGCCAAAACAGCTTGTAAGATTCAATTGATCCGAACCTAATAAATTATTAAAATCACGCATTTCACAAGCCTTGGGGCATCAGTGCACAGAAGTAATTAAAACCCCGTACAGTTAATTGAAAAACCACGCGAAATAGATTGGGATTAAATATTCATCCTGGCTAAATATAAAACCCAGCTCCCCCAAAAAGTTTCATCCACTCTTCATGTTTTTGATTAGCGTTTAAAATCACCCTCGGTGGTTGTGGATTCATTCACGTTTATTGATTTAACGAGTTCAACTTCATATTGTAACTATAGTATTGGATGAAAATGGAGCAAAAGAATTAACTCGTTATTAACTAACCTGTTTATAGTGACATAATTTTACTGTCCAAAGCAGATACAAAAATATTTTAAGAACTCATTACTTACATTAGGCTACATACTACCAATTTATGAGCTGCAGTTTGATAGTGATATGAAATTTATTGACATAATTACGAATTCTAGTAACCAAAGCAGATACTGATACAATTCTATTATATATAGTATAGATACTACCGATTCATGAGTTGCATTATTTTTACTAATCCGAAGTCCCAACTAAAAGATTAATGCAAGATTCACAATAATATTGAAGATTCAAGTGTTCTGTTCAACAGAACAGTTTTTTCTCACAAATACAACAATTGAAAAACTGTACTTCGAATTAAATCGATTTTCCCAATTTCAATTCAATAGATTTCCATCAGATATTATGAAATTTCAAGTACATCACACAGAAAAAACTAGTTAGTATAAGCTAAGACAATTCTATCTTAATGAGAAATAGAATTGTCTTTGGTATAAGTAAACATAGAATTGAGTGAGTGTTATTTTGTTATCTCAACAACTGACAGTACGATTTTATGGCAATAAAATATACTGTAGGGTCTATTCAATGATCATCAGAAATTCGAATAATATCGAGTCATAATGAAAGCTAGTGATGGGGGATGAAAGTTCGTGTCGGGTTGAATTTTCTTTCATTCTTTGAATAATTCAAACAGGTTCCGTGACAAAAAATCATCATGCAACACCTGTTCATGTCCTGTACACTAAAAGCGCAACAATAACATAATCGCCCCATGTCAGGATGCATAACGGTTAGTTATGCAGTTTCAATTATAACAGCTTTTATTTATCGCCAATTTAGTCATTTTCACGTCTCCCTTGAAACATAAAGTACTAAAGTATTATTATAGAACGCTATTGACAAGCTATCGAGCCCCTCATGGGTAGGGGCATAAGAGATAACAGATTAGATAACGTACAGAATAATTTGGTTAGGCTACAAATCGATAAGTCACAATTTATAATATGCCTGGGGAAATGAGGGCAGCTGCAAATGAATATCTAAAAAAAGTTGTATAGAGTTATCAAATTTGAAATTCTACCCACGGTTCAGTTCTTGAAAAGGAAAAATCCACAAATAACAACTTTCCTTGTAATGAGACACTGATGTCATGATGTTATGAAAAACATGTCTTAATACAATGGAAAAATAAATCAAATAAATAAATTGATTCAAGTTTCCACCTCGGGTCAATGCTACAAGATAACTCCAAAGATTGTTAGAAAGTAACTTGTTTATAAAAAAAATGATTTACTTAAGTACCTATATTGAATCAAATTCAGTCTAGATACATTGAATTTATTTGAAGATTGTGGAAATATTCTTCGGAATTCACATGCTATTGTTTCTGTGTTCTTGATAAAAATTCTAATAATAGTTTACAATTTGAATAACTCAAAATTGGCAATGTAAAATTCAAAATTCAAGAATAAAAAGCATGATAACAAGTATGAAGTATTATAAGGTTGAAGAGTTCAGTGTTGAAAAATTACTATTTCTCCAGGTAGGTACAAAAATGAAACTCAAAAAGCAACCTTTTATTAATTAGTTACAGTAGCCTCAAGCATTGTAATGTGATATTCATTGTAATCATAACGAACATTATGATGTAATGTGATAATGTTTAAGCATATAATGTATGTTCCAGGCTAAAGTAAAAATGGAGACCGACCCTATTGAGACCTGTTCTCGTTCAAATAAATTGTTGTACTAAGGGATCGTATCACGAGAAACAAGATCTTAGCGTTCAAAGTTTTCCCTCCTCTAATGCTACCGTTTAACAGGCTTTTCCATTTTAGGGTTATTACCAAGCTTAGCAAGCTTTACGATGAAAAAACTTTCAATTTTCAGCGTTCCAATTCAAAGCCAAGCTGATTCAAAGGCAAGAGCTCGCCGAAGCTCTAATTAAATTACTTTCAACGACACAAGGAAATTGACAATTTTAAAGCAACACTAAAAAACAATGAATTCACCATACCACACAAATCTACGTACAGTATTCCATTTTCAGAAATGGGTTTTAACTTGTCGTTGTTCATCGAATAAAATTTAGGAATAAATAGTTCAATAGAAACTTGTATTCGTATTAATATAAAGTATGGAAAACGATATTAAATGGTAATTTAATGACCTGTGACGATATTCAGATGTATATTGTATTGTACTATAATGTGCTGTGCTGAATAAATGGATTATCTTATCTATTTTTCCAATCTTTCACCTAAAATTAACGGAATTGTATGAAATTTCAATGATTATTTGATTATTTCAATAATTATTCCAGATTGCTATTTAAGCTAAACAGTACATTCTACGAGGAAATAAATAGAATATTCAATTAAATGAAATTAAAAAATACAGCCTATAAAATTTCAAAAAATACAACTACTGTATAAATTATATTGATTGAATAATTTAGGAAATAGAATAATAATTACTAAAATTATTGCAACAGTAGACGATACTTGAAAATAAAGCTTTATTTACTTACAAGAGTTACAGAACAGAGTTGATACTCTGCAATTACATAAGCAGATAGATGGTACTACCACAGAAAATAAGAGAATTCCTTTTCACTCTCTCTGTTCCTCTTTTTCCTTTTCTCAGAGAGAAAACTCTGAATTATCTTTGGCACCACTGAAGATATGTTATTACAAACTAGTTCCTTGTCATGCCTTAACCAAATACAGCAACATCCAAAGATAAAAAATATTGTCCCTGCTTTGACATGTTGACATAGATGGACGTGTGTCCAGTTCCAGTTTGACTGACGAGTTTGATTGAGCTTTCAGTGCGAGGGCTCTGTTTGAAAGTACAGAGGGTGCCTTATGTTTGGTGGCAGCATATATACTGTTACTGTTCTGCTTATTATGTGGTACAATTGACAGAGCTATGATGTCGCTGGACAGAAGAGTATCGAACCAAGGGCTGACCAAGGGCGCAGCTAATTTATCCAGAGGCAGAGCGAAGCGGAGAGGAGAGGAGAGCGGAGCGGCAGATGGTACGCAATCGGCGATGCGCTACTAATGGCTGCGCCCCTCCAAAATAAAACTATTGTGCTCATTATAATGGACGGGTGGTCACTGGCCTTATAATATCAGCCTGCTCTGCTCCAGTGTAGTCAGTGCCTTGTTCTGTTTATCACGAGCAGCGTGGCGACAAGAGAAGCACAGTATGGAATTTGGAAAATTGATGGAAACTGGACTGTCAACAGGGGCGTCATTTGGGGAGGGCAGGGGGGGCATCTGCCCCCCCCTGATTCCTGGGCTACAGAGAATATTCTGTACTGGCTAATGTACAAATAAGCATTTAATCCGGTAAAATGTTAAAAACTTAACATTATAACAGAATAAAAATCTTTGTATTCTTGTAATTTAAAAAAAAATAATTTATCACACTATTTAACTACTATTAACACTCTTCAAACATGACCAGAATATTACTATGATTCTGTCTGTTGTCAATAATAATTGTCGTTTTGCATTAATTTTCTGCGTATATTTAAGGAAATTTTACTCATAATTTTGTTATAATTCAAAGTGCATTTGTTATTTAAAAAAAGCTTAAAACCCTCTTTTTGGTTTCATAAAGTGCTCAATTCTCCGGGGGAGGACCCCCGGACCCCCCCTCTTTGGTGGAGGGTATTCCATACCCCCCCACACACACCCCCTCCCCCCGGTGTTTGCCCCCCTCAAGGTTTTGGTGAAATGACGCCACTGACTGTCAAATAAAAACTCCCTATAATAGAGATTGATTTCCACAACCAGACTCAACTACAGTTATCCTAGAATGACCTGGACTGATGGTTAGAAAATTAAAGAAAGATTTCCGTGATTCAATTTACCTAGACCAAAGACAGTTCAATCTATAGGCTAAGTAGTAGAATTGTCTCTGCCGAGACTAATGTTAGACTAGACCACAACTATTTACTAGAATAGAATCTGGAATAGATTCTCTAGAATAGAATCCCTTGGGCTTCCTGTATTACGAATGCAAGCAAAAATGTAAAATGATCTTTTAATTTATGTTTATCAGCTCTAAAAATCTACCAAACCATTTGAATTTGACAGGAACTTTCAGTTGACGCCTATCCGCGTGCTAAGAGCAGGTCAGGTTAAACATTGTTCTAGAATTACAGTCAAAATCAATGGTTTCCCATCTTTTTTGCGATTTTTCTAGTTTTTTTCGGGAATGACTTTCCAAAAAACATATCACACAGGTTCACCTAATAAAGCTTTGTGAATAAGAACAGAATTTCATGATTTTATTGAGCTTGAAACTTGTAAACCGAACTAATAGTTTTAAAATGTTCATTCGAAAGAAGAATCTTGAATTTTGATTGAGTTCAATTCCAGTGTATTTGAGAAACCCGAAAAAGTGATAGAATGGAGGAAAAATGGAAGAAAACGCACATCAAACGAAAAGGGGATACAAAATTCAACGATAGAAAAAATAGATGGCTGGAGAATTCAATATTATTGAAAAGGATGAGAGAAAAGGAAATAGGGGTCCTGTAGCGTTTCGTCCGAGTAGCGAGTCGTCCGACAGCAATGTCTCAGGTAGTTTTCGGATTAGGCAGGATACCTGAAGGAATAGTGTTTCGTCCGACAAAACTTTTGACAAATAATAACAAAAACAAGGATGCATAAGTGATTGTGAATTGGATTCGTGCATGTGAAAAAACTTTGAGGTGAATCCAAAAATACTTTCATGGAAAATGTCTTATTTTTTTGATAGGCATTTTGTTTTTGAATCACATGAATCGTTGGAAAGGAAGTGGAGAAGTTTGGAGTTATGATCAGAGAATTGGAAATCAACTTCATCAACTTCAACTTCAACAATATCTGATAGAAGATAGGTTAATGGGGTGTAACCATTTCGTTTTCCGAAACAAATTTTTTTCTATTTATTTATTCAGCAATGAAAATACTTGAACAATGCTTGACTGTGTCTAAAATTCTTCCATGAATCGTAGTCTAATTTGTAAATCATGTAGCCTCCAAACTCCGCCTACTATCTCTTGATAAGCCAAAAATGAATGACTCAGCTAGTTCTGAATTCGACCGGTAGATGGCTGTAGTTACTGGGTGATTTACAGCATCAATTTTTACAGACACGCCTCCAAGCTCCGCCTCTCGCCCTGATTGGTTGGCAATGCACAACGCAGTTAGTTCTGAATTCTGTCGTAAGGTGGCAGCAGTTACTGGGTCATTCAAGTTACAACTTCATTATTCAGCCGTCTAGATGTCAGAGGTGTTCTACTCAAAGTGGAGCCGAAAGTAGATTAAATTACTCACATCCAAGCTACCTTTTTTAAAATGTACTCATCCACAATTCATTGCTATTATTGAATTGATTCAACTTCTGCCAATGTTTATGAATTGGCATAAATTTCTATATAAGCTTCTTCTGGATACAGTTTTATAGGGAGGAAAACTTGTAATTACATCCAAATAATTAGGCTTTGACTTGGAATCAGTGGCTTTGATAGAAATAATTCACATGAAGCAATACAAATAGCCAACTATTGCAGCTATAGAATCTGAAGAAGCAGATTTTAAATTTTATTTGATACTGATTATTAACAACAGTAATTAGCCAGTGATAGAAGGGTTTCTGAAGTCAGGTAGAAGACTCAAAAATCGGACGAAACGCTACTCGTTGGTAATACGCACAGAAGCGTGAAAACCAGTCGGACGAAACGCTACTAATTTCGAAGAATTTGGGTGTCGGACGAAACGCTACATATTCGGAAATAGGAAGTATAGAAAAAGAATTGAAAAATAAAGAGAATGAGAGTGAGTTCGGCCAATCACGAACAAGATCCAGATTACAAGAGCCTATACATGCTACGTCTACTTTCTCCTGATTGGTCAACAATGTATTCCCAAATTCTGCCGGTAGATAGCAGTAGTTACAGGGTGATGTACAACTTCGACTTTCTTTCCAACTATGTAAAGCACTTATTCTTCAATGGTGAGAGCTTATTTATCCATTCGGTGAAATCAGATTCTAATGATTTCATGACACTTTTGAAAACATGAGTTTTGAATATGAATTCAAAAGTGGAAACTCGAATTCGGTTGATAGTTGATTTTCAACATTCATGATTTGTTTCATAACCAACAATAGACTATTCATAATCAGCTGGCAAAGTTTAAATTTGGTCCACAAGTTCTATTATTCTGGACTTGAGAAAACGCGATAATGAATCTTCTCTAAAGGTAAAATTGAAACTAATCCTTGCGTTGTCAAGAATTGTGTAGCTGAAGAAGTCGAAATTGAATACAGAAGCAAGCGAAATTTGAAAAATCTATCACAAACTGGAAACAAATACGAAACTCATCGAGTTTCTCATAAGATGACCAGAGAGAAGAAGAACGAATTCAATTTCCCCTTGAAAATTACTGGATAACTCCCAGACAGAAATTCAGCATCTCTCATCGCAGTTGCAAATCAAATTTATATTATCTGGAATGAGAATCGATTCAGCATAATCCATAATCATCTGCTTCACTGGCATAAGTTTAACTGTGAATTGGAGAACTGTTGTTGATAATCGAATAGACGTTTCAGATAAGATGAAGGACGCGAGGGGTGCGTTTTCGTTGCCATGACAACAACGTCTAGCTGATAAGCAGGCCCATTGGAACGAGACATGACGGTGACTGACTGAATTACAGAAGCAACCCCCCCCTCCAGCACACCACCACCCCCTCCATCCATCCACAACCCAGCATCCCAACAATTCGATTATTAGTCATCGGTCTGGCATCGAATATTCATAGACAACATTGTTTGTTATTGGTTTTCAACCATGACTGCTACATCATAGTAACAGTATTGGATAATTAATAATCTTCCATCATGTGTATAGGCCTACATTTTCAATCTCATTGTTTTTTAAACTAACGATTATAATAAATGAATCCTGTCATCGAGCTTTTATATTTTCAATTTTATTGTTTTTGGGACAACATTTTATGATTATTATAATTATGAAGGAATTGAATTACAATGCATGAAAAAGCAGATGTTTTCAATAATGTTTTTCCTTGGATGATAACAAGAAAAAATACTTAAGAATTTAGTGGCGTTGAAACTCCATTTTTGCTGGATTCTAAACCAACATAAAGATATTTCATTATCAGTTGATGATGCCAAATTTATCGAAGCTGATATAAGATAATAGTGTGGGTTGTCCGGATTAAAGTTTATTAACATATTTCTCAATAAAGATTGGATTGAGTTGTTTCAAGCTGACATTTACGGGTTCTAATCTTTGAAACAAACAAAAATTTGGAAAATATTAAAAAATAATCTTTTCACAAGCTTTCAAGCTTTACAATAACTCATCAGGTCTTCACTGTGAATAGGCGTGTTGTTTGATTCAAAACAATATTAAAAAACGTTTTATTGATATGCAGATTATCAAGCTTATGATGTAACACACATGCTTTCAAATATTTGAAGTGTTGGCTAAATATTCAACTGAGTATAATACATGAGTATCACACGCAATATTTTGATCCTATTGCATCATGAGGAGCGACATGCGCCTCTTATAAAAGGATACTTGTTGCTCACGTTAAAGAACGTATTCTCCGCCACGTCAAGCTGTCACTGTTTGGCAAATAGCCAAGAGGGTTGGTTATACAGGAGATGGAAGTTTGAATCAACAGAGGCGTTATTCCAGGAGTCTAGGAGAGGAGAATGAAGGGGGTGGGGGAAGGTGACAGAGTGTGAGTGATGTGGAAAGAGAGAAAAGAGCAAGGGGGTTGGGAAAGAGGCAGGGGGAAGTGGGAAGATTGCGAAAGGGTTCGAGTCTTCTAAAAGTACGGGGGGGGGGGTGAATTTGAATATTAATGCAACGTTCTCACCCCCGGTGAATGCATATGAACTCATCTATGAGTGGAACTCTGACATGAGACGTCAACTACAGCCTCCACATCATTATCCAGGCAAATGACGCTTCGTCTCCTCTAGATTTTGGTAAATAGAATGTTCAACAATTGTTTATTTACCACTTTCAAATGGAATGCAAATGCCATTATTGTGTTCAACTAATAGTGCACCACTGCATACAGTATAATAATAATCGTACAACACAGTATTCAATTATTACTAAACTATGAAGCGCAAAATCTATGAATTTGATTTTTCAAGAGCTAGTTAGAAGTTTGCTATCTAAAAGCTTAGATGTAGAACCAAATGTTGGTACTTTTCATCCTCTTCAATAACTTTATACATTGGTCAAATTTCGTATACAGAATAATTTACTAATTTTAGGCTATAGACTTGTTGTTCCAATGGTAGACCAATCTGCTTCCTAGCTGCATAAAACATAAGTGAATGTTTTCCATGACAATTTATTTAATTGAAAGTAGTACAATTACTGATAAAGCAGAATTAATAAATACAATTCAATATTATCAGTGGTTCTCATCCAATGAGTTCTCATCCAATGGATCAAATTAAGTAATTTTGGTCAGTAATATGGCATAAGTGATATAAAAAGGTACAAAAATTAACGAGAGAAACAACAGTCGGTTAATGCAGGAAGAGGAGTGCTAGAGATAATAGAAATCTAAAGTGTAGACACTGAATTCACTTTGTGAATTGAAGATCAGATCAATTTTAGATTTCAAAAAACAAGACAACTCTTATATAGCGAGATAGAATTGCTTTTTTCTTTGGGTACAGAAATTGAATTTTTGATTCAGAAAGCGGAGAAGTTATAAAACGGACCCAGCAACGAAATTTAGCAGAAACATAAAAACAGCACTCATAAATCTAGCAAGATGGAGAAAGGAAATAAAATTCTTCCTGAGGAATTTTTGCGGTCATAAATCGCATCCACTAATTGCCGGAAATCCATTTACCGTTCTAGTCTCCTGCATTCCAATTCACGACGTAGACACTGAGACTGAGCAGAAGCGTCTCTTCATTATAAAAATGTAATTTTGCTGGAAATTTGACTTTGAAGATGGAGGGATAGGCGCAATCCTATTATGTTCTAGATTATAAAAAGCAAAATTGTATATAATTGTGAATAACACCTTAATTTATTATGAATCAACTACTTAAGCTTGAAAAATACTGTATCAATAATCATTATTGCCATGTATCCAGTATCAAGTTAACCGAAAAAATATTATTTTTTTCTAGATTTTATTCGCTCAAAACATTGCCAAACGAACTCTAGGCTTGTGCTTGGTAAAGAAGATGATGATGATAAGAATTCAGACTGCTTATCGTATGAAGTTATAATATGACGACTACCGGTACCTATGAAGATCGACTACTTACATTATAATAATTATATTATACCTCATTATAATCAACTACCTACGTTATAATATAATAAATCAATTATACGAGAACGAAATAAGCTCAGAATTTATCTTGTAAAGATCAGCTTACACTTTTGTATGACATTAATCTAAAACAATGAAAACAACCACATTATGGACTGTTTCCAAGATAGTAGGCTAATCATAGTGTTCACAACACAGATACAGCAGACAGCATTTCACAATTCAAATCGAAATATTCGAAATGGACAATTCAGGTTACTAGCGAGTATTCGAATTGAATTCAAAGTAATTCTGTTTATCCAATAAACAATCTGTCAAATCTTGCCCGACGCGATTATGATCGACTTGGAATGCCGTGCGATCGCCGCTTTATTGACATAAGATGAATACTGTCGGTATCGGCGCTCATGATAGATATGTTTTATTAGCATAATCGATTAGTTTGTCGCCTCAGCGGCTGAAAAGAGTGCGGGTACTTCCATGTATCCTCTGACATTGACGCATGTTCTATTATTTACGCTCTCCAGAAGAGAAGGAGAGAAAAGAAGACCGTGAACCTTTCTTCTTCGTGTCAATAGAATTCGAATGGGCACAGTGGCGGCTCTTGTGATAAATTACTGAGCTAAACAAAACAAGAGAATACACACATGGCTAGATATCCCACGGATCCGAAGGGTTGGATCAGTTCAAATCAATCTGCAGCAATGTCAACAGGCTTATATTTCAATGTCGGAGGTGCCGCCGTCTGATGCTGCGTGTATGTGCGGCATTATAAAAAGCACAGACTTCGATCACATTCAGCTATCATCTCCAATTTATTAGTGTGAACTTTATTAACCCCAACAAACGTTTTAAATTTAGTCTGCACAGTAATGAACTTTTGTTCATAGATTTATGTGTGATTGAAACTTTGTTTGTGCGAAATGACTGCAATATGATAGTTGATGAGCATGTCATTGAAGACCATGTAATAAAATTATAGAAGACGCCACGGTATCTGTGGGGCTGGAACAGGACTTTATTGGACAAAGAACCTATTATTTCACCTACTTCTAAAGCTCGACCTACAAAATATTATTAGGCACCTACCTGGCCCATGAAATACTGGCGAACATGACAAAACATTATTATATGTCCCTATAAGTGAGTATTCTGTTCCTCTTCTTCCAATGTGAAATTCTTGCTACCAGACCTGCTTTTAGGTATTACATTTGAAAGTGGTTCTCAATATAGTCCAAATTTAATACAGTTACTAACTCTTGCATGCAAACATAGAAGTTAACAGGAAATGTTTATGGAGAATTACATTTCATCTGCGTGTTCCGGGTACAATATAATCGCTTAATTTCATTGGAAATACATGTATTTGAGAAATATTTATTGAAAGGCTGGAAATAATTGCGTAAAATCAGCTCGTAAAACAATTTTATGATGGAAAGTTTGAGCAATATATTTTTAGACCACTATTCACACTACATGGAAATTCAATTTGAATAGGTTTTCTCAGTATCAAGTGACCTGGATACATTTATTGATGGGTCATTATCTAAGTATTGAGCACACATAGTAAATGGGAAAAGCCTTGAAGAAATGCCTAAGTAAATAAGGATAGCCTAAATTTGGCTGGTACGAATAATTAGCTTATCACTAGAAAATTGCAAGGGAAACGTTCATTTCATTTCAAGCACTTCAAATCGCCTTTCATGATTTTAATTGCAACTTATACTTGATAATTATTGTCAATGTAAGTAAATGAAATGAAAAATAGACAAAGTTGATTCTTTTTTTTTCATTTGATTCATTTTTAAAAACAACTTGTTTGTTTTCCGGTAAACCCAGTTTCAAAAATACTGCTGATGTTTACTTTCATTCAATTATTTATTTAAACTCACTCAAGAAACACATTCAATATAAGAAAAACCAAATATTTACTTATTGTGATAATCATGATAATAATTACATAATCATACTGTATTTATAACGATTCAGAGAGGAAAATACTTATTTCTTCGCTGTGAAATGTGCTTGCTGGATTATTCAATGATTTCAAAGTTTAAAAACTTAGGAGTTAGATTCACTTCATTCGGTTCCAGTCCCGATTAATCAACATTAATTAGTCAACTTTTACAATCAATTTCGTTTTCAAAATCATAAATGTTAAGTTCCCAGAAAGAAAGTAGTCTCTGAAGTAGGATTCTACATTATTTTATTCCAAAATTAATTTGAAGTGGAAATAAATTTCAGTAACAGCAGGGCGGTAGAAGTAATAGCTGCAGAAGAAATGAGATAAGAGGGGAGAAGGAGTAGGAATGAAGTGAGAGTGAGATAGAGAGAAAGAGAGAATGAGGGGGAGTGAGGGAGGAATTGAGGAGCAAGAAATGGTCACAAACGGAGAGGAACAACCCCCGCAGCCATATTGATCGTAGGCCCGCCACACCCTTTCAAAAAACGAGACATCTTCCAAGAGAAAAATGCAAGTGCTAAGAAACGCAAAAACATTATTTCGAATTTGATGTATTCCAATAACATAAAAGAATGGTGCCATTTTGGCAAGACGCAGTAACAAAAAGCATTTCTTTTGGACACCTCAGAATACAATAACAAGAGGGACGCAGCTGTTACAGGAGGCCTATTGAGGGGAGAGGAGCACCTGTTGATGAAAGGAAATGGATTCCGAACGCAGACACAAGTTTGCCTCGATATGTTCGCAACAAGTAGCTCCAAATTTCCCTGGCTTTCGCCAACAGACAAGCCAGGCAATCCCATACTCATCATTGTCACTCTACAAATAACACTACTGTACCAGCATTTACCTGGACCAGTATATTGTACCTGTACCAGAGTACTGGAGAATCTTTGACCGGTCATGGATACTAAATTACTGAAGTATTCTGATACACAACTTATATTGAAAAAGTTTATTAGAATAAATATCTCAGGCCCGTATGCTGTATGCTAAGTATGCACCATCTCCGTTTAGATTAGATTCAACAAACGTATTTTAAACTTGGTATAAACTGTAATATTGTCGGTTTCTACATTCTGATATTAGTCAGGTTGTACCGTATTTCTTCAACTTTTATTCCAATAATTTAATTTCCAAAATGTAATCAATAAATAGGATTGTTGTAAGACAGATTAAATGAAATCATAGATTATTATTAAGTCCCAATGTTTTTCATTTAAAAGTACAGTTAAAAACTGAATAAATTCAATTGTTGAGTAATTAATTATGCATGCAATGGAATAAGTTATGTGTTCATCATTTTTATCCGGTCAAGTATTTTTATCTGATTGAATAATGTGACAAACGTTGATCGTATTGTTGAATTTTCTGTTCTTCATTGAAGATAAATTAAAATAGTAGCCTACTGGAATTGATAATTTGTATAACAATTGTAAGTACAGTATTAGAAATGCGAAAAAATTCAATCATAGATTTTTTTTGAAAAAAAGAAGGGTGCAAATTAATGGGAAGTTGATTCTTTAAATAGGCCTGATTAGTTGAATTGTTAATGCTGAATCTCGTGATATAAGGGCTGTATTATAGTACTGATTTTTCTCTCATACTTTTTCACGAAGTTGTATTAACAATAAATACAATTCCAAAAACATACTATGATAATTCATTTTTAAACAATTTAAATTGTTTAGGATAAGGATGGATGTGTGGTGTGTGCTTCCTGAGAAAGTAGTTATCAATTATAATTACTAAACTGTAGTCATGCTATACTATACTTCTTCATAATTTGACTCCAAAGAAAATATTGCTATCAAATAAAATATTTCTCAGAAATTATGTGTAACTCAATGAATGATTCATGAGTCGAATGACTCATTTCACTGTGAATGTATCTCATTTTCATATTAAATGAATTCCAACAATCAATGAAGAACGTCACTTTCGATTACGACTAAACACTTCCGCAATGATGAATCATCACTAAATTACTCATCTCCAGCTTTTTTATAGACCCATTTCATTGATAATGTTATCTGGGTGTCAATTATTACTGACCACATGACCACATCTCATTCGAGCTGTTTTAAAAAATTTTACATCTTTCGAGAACTATCAAAAATAAATTAGAAGGGCCTATATTCACGGTTTGGGATGAATTATTTAGAAATTATGTTATTAATATGCATTCAGTAAGTAATTTTCGATTTTTATTATGTTTTAATGTAGTGAACAACTGAAATAGACTAACATATGGCAAGGAATTTTGGGCTAAAAGGTCTGGTGAATACAGAGAAAACTAAATTGCTCCACCCCGTTGAAAAAAATGTCCATGATTGATTTAAAATTCAGAGCAAACAATGTCAAAATACTACTTATTGATCGATGGCCGAAGTTATTTGGCTGGGAGTTTAGCAAACGCAAAACTTATCCATCGTTTATGATCGGCTGGAAGATGTTCCAAATGCCCTCCCCTCAAAACCTCATCTAGATTCTAGACTAGACCGTATACCAAGGAATTCTGTACCCATGCACCCTTGGTTATAAAAAAGACTAGCAGTCTTTATAGCTGATCAAGGTTGAATGGACATGAATAGGCAAGCCAAGGGAGCCGACCCACTCACTCTATCATGGGTTTTGGATACGAGCCCCCAATAGTCAAGACTCAATCAATAAAATGTTGAAATGAGAACACAGAAAATTACATGAGTTTTATTTTTACAAATATAATTAGGCAATTAACTTTTTTTAAATATAATTCAAGTTGAATGGTGGGTATTAAAATACCTAGAGCCATTTTGATATAGGCCTCCTGTAGCTTCAACTTAGAGGCCTATAACGAACCTAAAATTGCAAGCACGATTTCATAGGCTAGCTAGAATCTATCATTTTCATTAACGACATAGTACAGAGATAAAAATAAAACAAGATAAAAATTTAGCCTACAATGGGTGTAAATTTATCATTGATGGTAATTTTTCCATTTTATAATCAATTGAGAAATTTCAATTGTGACTCCTGCTAATTCAACTTAAATAACTATGAAAGAATTTAAGTTATGACCATCGAAAAAATTCATGAAAAAGAAAGAAAAATACAAAGTCTCCCACTAAAAATGTCACGAATTAACAGGTCGATAACCAAAAATCATGAATAACGGATTCAAGATAACGTTGAAGATAATTCAGATTGACTCCCAAATTGAAAAAGAGAGCAATATTGTACGTGTTTGAAGGACAAGCTTTGGATTTTAGAAGATCCTTTGAGACTTTACTCTTGCAATATGTTGACTACCCGAAACCCTACCATATGGAAGGCATGGGTGGGATTAATTTTTTGAATTTGCAAAAGTTACGTAAAACCAAATGAATAGAATAGTATTGTAGGCGACTCACCATGATTTGACGCGAATGAGAACGTCGCCTTCAGCAAGAGTAGCCGGCTCTGGCTTTTTCTGAATTTTAACAGTTTTGAGGCCCCCAAAACCGGTCAAAACCACAGCTCGCATCTCTTTTGGAGGCTCCTCGGGAGTTTTATCCGCTGCTTCCTCTGCTTTGGTGGCACCATCTTGCTCCGTTTCCGTCTTGGGAGTTTCAGCAGCAGCCTTGGTTTCTTGTTCCTCAGACATTGTAAAGTTGTTGGAAGTTAGCGTGCCGAAACGGAAAGCTTGAATGCGATAATATGCAACACGTACTCTGCAACCAGACAACAAACGACTGACGCCGAAACAGCGTCGGAGCGTCCCTCCAATGCTACCACGATTTTTCGGCAGAATTCCCGCCGGCAAACAAAAATTTCCCTCCTTCTAATCTCTTCTCCCCTATCCACCAAAAAATGGTTCCGCTTGGCCACTCAAACTAAATCTAAAACTTTTCAGATATCATTATTACTGTATCTAATTCAGATCTCTAGAGACAAGTTCCTACTCAAAATATCAATCTTCTTAACTGAATTTTGAATATCGAAATAGAATGAAATAAAATACCTACTTAGTTTTGCAGAATTTTGGGCGTTGTCACACCGGGCTATGAGTCTTGAGGGTTGGGATGGTGAGCCAGTGATAATGAGTAAATTATGGCTCCAGTACAGTATATGTACTAATTATTAATTATTTTATAAATGAATATTCCATTATACACTCGTATAGTGAATGAAAAAGTACACATGAACTAGCCTGCTAACAGTTGGTAATTAAAAAAAAATGTATTGCTACTATTCACTATAGATAATAAAAAAAAGGCACCTATAACCATAGAGAAGCGATACTCTCTTATTCTAATCTGTTCTCTGTGCTATAACCCTGTACTGTGCCACACTTCCTTTTTCTTCATATCAGTGGTTCATGTCAATGTGATGTTGACTATCGAACGAAAAATGAACCATAGTGAAGAAAAAAGTTGCAGAAAAATGCTCCTCTAATTATAGGATTTTTCCAAATTTTAAGCTGGTTTATAATGTAAAATTTTCGTTTTTAAGATACGGTACAATTAGTACGGTACAAGAAAATTTCGCAAGTGGGTCCTGAAACGTGTTTTATGGTGGTAATTATAGTATTGTACCATCACCATGTGTGGTGGTAATTGTATCTTATAGTGCCCCAGTTACACTGACACACCAACACCATACACATGGAAATGTTCAAATGCCTACCATTTTTTTTAAACAGTTCAAACAAAATTAGCATGAAATTGTGAACAACATAATACAATATACTTCTACGTTCCTGGTTCCTGGATTGAAACAGAAAGTGATGATCGATTTTCTCCAGGACTAGATGTCACTTTTTGCTCGCGAAGATTGATGACATTTTGGGAAAATATAGTATTCATCACTCAAAAGTTGCTTTCAAAAATGACTCATCACACTTGCATATCCCCATTGAATACCGTACTGTTTTCGCGAGTGGTATGAGTTGAGCATGAGTGCACTTGTTGCGTTAATCGATAGGAATGAGTCAACAAAATAACCTCCCAGACAGGGGTGTTCAATATCCAACCCCCTCCCTGCGAGTACGTTTATGGCGCAATCCACCCGAAAAACATTTTTCGTACTTCTAATCTTGAAAATTTTTTACATCTTTTTTCCCATGAATATATACTGTATGAAAGCTTCAATATTATACTATAATATTAAACATTGAACTTATAAAAGAGAGTGACAAATAGATTTTCAAATGATGCGATGATAGACCGTAAAGGTAAAGATTAATCGACATAATGGAAGACAGAACTTTTTTAGTATTAAATGGAAGAAGTAAGGGGGTAGTACTGGCCTCTTCACGTTTTTTAATGGAAGTGGTTGTAGTACAATTGATTTAGTATGGATTAACATGAGGTTCTTGGATGTGGTGAACGATTTTGTTGTCGAAGATTTTATTTTGTGTTCAGATCACTTGCCTGTTACTATAGAATTGAATATAACTACAAAAGTTACCAGTAGAGATAACGGTGTTTCCAATAATATCAAGCTCAGCTGGTTAGATAACAACGAACAACATTTTAAATCGGCTTTACAATCTATTGATGTTCCACAAACAGCAGAGCATTCGATTGATTTTCTGTTCCTTGAATTAAAAACGGCTATCTATAACGGAGCTAAAACGTCGAACACGATAATCACAGATAGGAGAGATAAGATAAACAATAATCAACCCTGGTTTGACAAAGAATGTAGGAATAAAAAAAGAGAAATTCGAAGACTGTTTAGAGTGGCGAAGCGTAATGTGTTCCGAGAGCAAGACTTAATACAATATCTGACTGAAAAAAAAAATGTTACAAGCAATTTTTGAAATCAAAGAAATTAGAATATTTTGTGAGATTAAGAGAAAACCTTTCTAATATTAGAAGCAGTAAAGATTTTTGGAAAGCGGTGAATTTTTTTAAAAACAAAGAATGCAATATTAATAACATTTCTTTAGAGGCTTGGAAGTTATTTTTGAAAAATAAATACTGTCGCGCGGGGAATCAGTATATTGAGATTATATTTGCGAACGCTGGTCACCCTTATTTGGATCAAGAGATCAATTCAAATGAACTGACGAAGAATAAAAAGGCTCCGGGTATTGACGGAATTAGAAATGAATTTTATAAAGCGCTACCCGTAATGTGGAGAGACTATTTACTTGTTCTTTTTAATAAATTGTTTATGAAAGGAGAGTTCCCCGATGGCTGGCTACAAACGAAAATGTTTTTTCATATTTAAAAAAGGTGGTAGACTAAATCCAAAAAATTATCGCGGGATTGCCCTGATTAATAAGGTTGTTAAAATTTTCACTCGTTTACTAGAAGTCAGACTCTCAAATTGGGCAGATCGCTGCAACGTACTTCCCGAGTGCCAAAGTGGTTTTAGAAGAGGGCGCAGTTGTATTGATAATACAGTATTTTTGTTTTTCATGCATTAATCTTCAATCAGGTGTCAGTGAGGAGACGCAAATTATTTGGTCTATTCGTCGATTATGAATCCGCGTTTGATTCGGTGCCGCATGAGCTTCTTTGATATGAGCTGGGAATGAGTGGGGTTAGTAGCAGAATGATAAGGACGTTGAGAGCTCTGTATGGATTTGCCACATTAATGGTTGATAAAGGCCGCGAGGGCGGAATTTCACACCCGATAAAAGTGTCAAAAGGCGTCTTGCAAGGGGACTCGCTAAGTCCGTTACTATTTTCATGCTATTTAAGGGGAATAGAGCATTTTTTTAGAACTAAAGGTCTACACGGTATTTCATTGAATAGAAATGTGAATATCATGATGTTAATGTTCGCGAATGACATTGGTATTCTAGCAGACAGTGATTCGGACCTAAGAAACCAATTGAAGTGTCTGGTCGAGTATTGCGAGAGATTGAAGTTGTCAGTGAACATCGACAAAACAAAGATAGTAGCGTTTCATAGAAAATGCCTCAGACGAAATGCAGCGTTTTATTACAGAGATAAAAAATTGGATATTGTAAGCAACTATAAGTATCTTGGAGTTGAGTTCCACTCATCAGGAAAGTTTAATAAATTTGCGAAATCACAAGTCAGTGAATCTAAATATATTGGAGAGACTACTATAAATATTCTAAGGAAGGCTAAGTCGGACGTATGGGCGAGTAAGATGAAGCTCTATGATTCAATTATCATGCCGACAGTGCTTATGTACTTATTTGTACTTATGAGGCCTGTCCAGTGATAATTTGATAAAGACCGTGGGAACTGGAAATCGAGGGTCTGATTACTGATCATTAAACTAATAATGTTTAGCAGTTTACCGACAGGCTATAAGTAGGCTATAACATCTTTTAAAGGTGTATAAACCAATAAACAGTGAAGTAAACACCAATAAAATTCACTCTTATCAGTGATAATTTAAAAAATCTTCTAATTGATCACCCTAAAACGCTAAAAAAATTTTGTGTGAAATTTCACTACAAGTACCTTACCAACCCTGAATATTATCGATCAGGAAAAAGCTAAATTCATACATCTCAGCCAATGAAGTTCAAACATACTAATAAGTAAACAAAATACATTTCAGCCCGGAAGTAATTGAAGAGAACAAGTAAAAGCTTTCCCATATATCAGGCATGAGGTTCTTTTTAATGTTTTAAGATGAAATCAGAAGGCAGCCCCTGTTTAGGTTTCGAAGAGAGGGTAAAGAAATATTTTGAATTCAACTAATTCTATTCAATTAATGAGTTTGATGTACTCAATTCTATAATTGCCAAATTACATCATCAGTGATCACCCACTTATTACTGCTAGTCAATATTTTAAAATATTGTTTAGTTTATCAAATTATTGTAAGTTTATTTCCTGTATGTAATGATTAACTTGTAGAATATTGATTTACTAGGTATACTAACTGAATCTGTGATAGAATTGTTTCAATAATGAGTTAATTTTTATATAAAAACATGTATTTTTTTTTGTAAATGACTGAGGTTTGGCGCATAAAGTGATATGTGTAATGTACTGTAGGTATTTTTTTTTTGGCTGACATAAATTACAGAGAGTCTATAGTAATATATTACTATATAATAATGGTAATTTATAATTACTACACACTCTCTGTAACATAATATAATTATTGAATGTTTGCAAATAAAGGGGAATGCAAGCAAAAGCAACTGGGCAAGCTTGATTATCTGAATAAGTTGTGAAATTCAATTTTCTATACAAAAACAATTTTTGATTATTTTGATTTTGAGGGTGCAATTGAAACTTATTACATTTACCATGATTATGATCAGCCCAATATAAATCATGAAGAATATTGCGTCTCTCGATTAATAATTTCATGTAAGTTATATCCTGCTGCTAGTTAGGCCTAGCCTGCAATAGAAAAACCAACATAAATAAATTTTATAACATCAAAAGAAAATCAGTTTCTGTTATTACCATACAATTCGATGAATTTCAACTACTGATTGATAACACAAAGGTTCATTAGTTTTTAACGTACGGTGCGTAACGATTCAAAGTTGGCGCTCATTCTGATAGGCAACAGCCTGTATAATCTTTAAAAAATTAGTCGACCTGATGTAGGTGGCTGTGGTTTGGAAAAAGAATACGTACATAACCTAAAAAACAATAATAATATTATTAGGTTTAGATTCTATTCTTGAAATTACTCTTTAATCTACTACTGTTTGCAAATTCCGTATTATGACTGATAGTGAACCAATTCCATGTGTTTTATTTGTAAGTTCCTGTGGGAAGAGTCCCGACGAAGTTGTCAAATGTAAGTAGATCAGAAAAACTGGCTGCCCTGTCATTTACTATTTTATCACCTATTTTCTTATTTCGTTCTTGATAGATCACTAGAGGAACTAGGTTTGCTTATTTGACTTGAATTTAACCATATTCAACAATGAATTCTATTTCAATTAGTTTGAGGTTTGATTTCTAGAGCCAATTACCATTGGTCTTAATTTACTTTAAAGTTAGGTCTTCGCTTCTGCGGCTTCGTAGCCGACTCCGGAGTTGAAATAGCAGCTAAATTTAACTTGAATTGAAAATATACAAGAATAAACATGGAAAATAGGGACCAATTTTATGTGGGGATTATGCCCAGATAAACAGCTTTAGGCTTGTGCGTGGGTAATGGGAAGGATGGTGATGAGAGATAAATGAACCTACAGCTTTAGGTGGTTTCCAAACCACTGCAAAGCAATTTTGAGGCTCATAAATTGTATTTAGAGGAACCGGTCATCGTTACAACAGGAGTGGTAGGCGCCTTTTCTTATCTAATCTCACCGATTAGACCCGCCTGCTACCACTGGGACAACAGCTTCTCAACTAGTCATTTTACCACCGCTTCCCACTATTCATTTAGTATGAATATTGTTAATTCACAGAATTTATTAATATTCGAGTACAAGTTTTTGTTTGAAAAAGTTGCTATTTTGACTAACCGCAGCCCGAGCCGGCTGCGAAGCCGCAGAAGCGTAAACTTAATGCATAACTTCAGGAACAGGAATCGAACACGAAAATCTGTTACACTAGTAACCCCACATCTGTGTATATCTTATGATGTTCTGAACAGACTAAAGCCTGGTCTAGACGCTAGGACTTGTTGTACAACAAGTCCTAGGACTTGCGTCTACACGTTAGGACTTATCCACGCTGATACCTCTTTTGTCCTAGGACTTTTGCCATCTGCACGCTAAGACTTAAGTACAACTTAAGTCCTAGCGTCTAGACCGGGCTTAAGACTTGTGCAAAGCTAATGGGTCCATAATAATAGCCCAACTCTGAAAGTTCAAGTATGGATGTGTGATCCGAACCATCGAAAAGCGGTTGTATAGTCAGCTCTAGTATAATTGAGTGCTGCTGTCAACATTCTTCCAACTTCATCACCTACGGTAACTTTATAGATTTTCTGTCACCAGATATACACATCAGCAACTAATGAACTTTAATTTTGATAGTTAACCTTAGATACAGGATACGGTGCTGTACTATTGATTCAAAGTATTAACTTACCCATATTTATTGTTAAGAAGATGAAGTAGTGTCGTAGTAGTAGTAGCAGCAGCAACACAATTGCTTTATAAATTATATTCTTGTTACAAAATCAAATCGACTATCCATATCCCATAAGTTAAAGACTTTTTAATTCTTGAAAAGTACAATAAATGCTGTCCGTGTTGGACCACAGTGAAAAATTGTTAATAAATTTTTTTGATGTTGATAATTATTTTCAGTGATAATAAAGGAGCTGGATGAGCCAATAATTTTAGAGCAAGATGTGTCAGCTTACCCATGGCATGTAGATACAAAGTATTATGAAGCAGATGTATATCTGTGCACTTTACAAAATAAATCACTCAAATCACAACAGTTCTCTTCAAGAATTCATGGTGTGGTTTTGTACTTCGACAGTGATCAAGTGAGTATTTTGACATTATTTATATTCTTTCAATACTGCTATTAGTTCTTATAGTATAATTTTCATATCTACGAGTAATTCGATTAGAGCAGTAGTGAAACGACCTTAAGAGTACTGCAAAAGAAGCAGGTTATAAATGAGTCAGTTTTTCTGTGATAGGTATGATTTTGATTATTATTTTAAAAATATTGCAAGTTATACCTGAATATTTCAAGAGCATAAACCGTTTTCCTACCTTTTTTGAGAACGACATGGCATAAATTTTTCCATGATATAAGTCTATGATAATATGAACAATACAAACATACCAAAGAAATGACTTCTTGACTTTTGTCAAGGCACCTATTACTGTATATAGTAGCCCGTGAAATTGATATTCCAATCATTATGAATTAGTCATCAATATTTTAATTTCAACACTTTTGGATTAAACCTACAAGCTATTTTAATCTTTTCAAACAATTTTTTAATAAGCCTAGAGCTTATGTGGGCATCATCCCCAGCAAAAAATTTAATAATTCACTCAATATATTTTATTCATTATCAACTTATTTAAAACACATTTCATCTAATTGGATGAATAATTTTATCATAGAAATAAATTATAATCGTATAAAATATTGATTTTACTTTAGAATAGATTTACTAATACCAGTAGGCTGTAATTTGTAAATTACCATTTTCTTTCTAGGACAAGGGACTTGAGGCAGCCGAAAGCTGGCTACCGTTTTTGAACGAATATGATGCCGAAGTGAAAATCTTGCTGTGTTCTAATTGTAAAGACAATCCAGAAGTTGGTGTTTCAAAACTCACCGGTAATTATCTCTTTGTTTTTCAAATCTGGAGTTTCTAAGGCCCAATTCACACAGGAGAGACGTGAAGCGGAGCCGTGGCGCGAAATGAATCATATATTATCGTCTACTCTATACTATACAATAAATAGTACAATGCACACCTAAAGCAGCAGTTTTGGTATGCATTGGACAATTTTATTGTATTGAGTAGACATGTCCGTGCCACGTCTCCGCCTCATGTTTCTTCTGTGTGAATTGGGCCTAAGGTAATATTTTTGGTAAGTTTAGAGAATCCATGGCAACATCCACCCCATGTCATTTGGAAATTACAGAAAGTTTATAAAAATTGCAATTACAATAGGATAGACAGGGTCAGTGAATATCAAACAAAATCATCTTCAACTAAATAATAGTAGATAAGATAGTAGACATATTTACATCTACATAGATATAGATAACAAAAACATATACAGTAGGCCTATAGTAATATAACATAGTAGAATAGAACTTTTCAGGATTGCGGCTGAATCCAACTAGCTTTGTGGGGGAAACAGCCCCTATTCAGCGCCACCCTAAACAAATCTACTCTAATAGATTTTTGTAGATATTTCATTATAATTATGTAAACTGAGAAAGTTTGAATCGGAAGGCATTTGATGTCCGCTGTTCTTGGACTCATTCTATTCTATTTACCTAGAAAACGGTTTTCAAATTTTATTCGTAAAAGTTTCGATTTGTTTTAGATGTAGATGGAAATTGAGATTTTAAATGGAAATGGTTACCGCAATAAACTTCACCGCCACAGGGATTTATTAAATTGCTATTTTGTCACTTCATATTCATTAACTAACCTGTTCCCGGAAACGTTAGAAAATAGAATAATGTGACTTGTTTAATATACGGATTACTGAAGCAAATGAACATTGGCTAATGTTTGATCTAATGTATTATCTATTGTCCATTTTTCTGTTCTTACTGTACAATGAATTTAAATGATGTCCCTGGTGGTGCCTAGTTTTATTAATTTTAAGGATTTTAACCAGTCAATGTTTATGACAGGTGAAAATCTTAAAAATTAATAAGACTAAGCACAGCAACCATTTATTAGATTCTGTCATTATTACAGCATGTTTTGTTTTACAGCTCAGGAATGGTGTGTCAAGAAAGGATTCGAGTTGGTTGAGCTTGATCCTGAACTCGATCCTGAATGGGAAGCCGAACAGGATTTCCTAGAGACCACTGGTATTAAGAGAGTGATACAGGCCCTGCATGCCCATGTGTGGCCAAATTTGGCTATGAAAGGTAATTACTGTGATTCATTAGCTTTGATTCCATTCAATCTCATTAAAAATAGCAAATCTCATATCAATAGGAAATTTATATCGTAATTTGAATATTGGTAAAAAAATTATTCTATTTAGAGTGGAGTGGGCTATTAAAGTGTTGAAGGAAAGAGCTAATAACTAGCTTGCTTGTCTGGGGTTTCTACCAGCGACCACATAATACAAATAGACGGAGCATTCCTATTACTTCAACATTACGGTTGATGAAGCCAATTTCTGGTGCCTAGACCTAAGTAAGATGGCGGCGGTTCACATGAGTGGGAGAGAGACAAGATTATGCCAGCTGTTTTTCTATCTCTCTCCCACTCATGTAAACCGCCGCCATTTTACTTAGGTCTAGGCGCCAGAATTGGCTTCAATACTGAGCCTGAGTGCTCCGTCTATTTGTATTATGTGGTCGCTGGTTTCTACCTTCAGAGTAATCCTATTGAAATTTAAAAAAAATACGATTTTAAAAAAAAAATGTTATTTTATAATTTTTCAGAGAGAAGAGAGCCCACTAGCTTCAATAGTTTGCTACATGGCGGTTTTCCTCCATCAGACGCAGCTAATCTGAGTGAAGATTTTGAAGACCTGAGTATAGGCAGAGGGCTGGAACAGGCTAATATCGAGGAGAAAATAGGTAAGATAGAAACGTTCCACATTAGATTTTTTATCATAAGGCTGCGGTTACGCTGGATGCGAGTTGAATTTCACTTTTACCTACTAGCACGAGTTTAACAATAATATGAAACCCTGTTAGGATGTCGTAACATTGCATTCAAATACTCGCAACTTGTACCAACCCTACCTCAAATAAATACCTTGCAACTTGTACAATAATAAGGACGCAGTGTTACTGCTGCGTCCTTATTATTGTGCTATATAAGGTTTATCAATATTAATTGCTAAAGCCTAGGACTATGCATGATCCTAAGCTGATCATATTTCATTCATTCAGAATTAGTTCATAAAAAAGTGCTTTATGAGGGCCCTAAATGGACCTGATGTCATGAAGACGTGCTAATTCGTTGGTTATTGACCTTTTTATTCATATACATATTAGACATTCTCTGCTATATTCCTTTCCTTTCAAGATTGTACCATTTGCATCCTCAAATCATCCATAGTTTAAAATCATCATAATTAATAATTGTAACAGTAATTGATAAATTTCAATAAATTAATTGATAGGTTCTTTGCTCACATGATAGGCTAAAATTTTATTCAGATTGTAAACAACAATTGAGCAGAACGAGACGAAGTCGAGCGAAGCTCAAATCTCGGCCACTCGTGTAAATCGGTTGTGATCATACTCCTCCTTGACTACTCGGCCGTTTTTCATGAAATTTGGTTCGGACTTTATTCAGAAATGTTGTGGTATTCTCCTTACTGATTTTACCGTATACTAAAATTACTACTCTCCTACTTAGTTCACCATGGTTCCCATCAAGGGAAAATCGGGTTATACTGCGAGGTGGAACTACCTACGGGTCTCCCCACCGATCAAAACCATATGCTTTTTATACTGTCTCATATAAATCTGTATTATTTGTCTCATCCATTCACCTGATTTTATAGAAGATACTGTTCTCCATTAGAAAATAATTGACTTGATGGTTTAGCACATAAGTGATAAATTCTTCATTTATTTTGAATTTTTCTCATCACAAAACATGTTTGTTGCAGAGGAATTATTTGGCTGCGGAGAGCCGGACATGGACTTTGCGACTCTATTCAGCCAACTGCATGACATGAAAGAGAAAGTGCAATCAATGCCCAGTGACCAGAGAAAGGCCTGTGCTGAACAGGTGGTTCTGGCTTTTTGGAAGGCGATCGGTGGTGATAACGATGAAGTAGAACTACCAGATGACATTCCTACCTAAATAAAATATTATTATTGTAACATTTCCATCGTAGACGTGCAATTTCATAACTGTATTATACTGCTATATTCCATTTTACCTTTGTAAATCATGTATTTATTATTATGTTGAAGCATTGTAAATAATATTGATAATTGATTAGAGGCATCACTTGTAATGGCGCTGTACAATAAAAAAGTAAATGAAATGAATCTCTCTAAAATCCATTAGTCTACCCATTGCAGACAATGAACAAAGTTGCGTAAGGCAATTCTATGATTTCAGGCTTATTTATATGAAATAATATTTGTTTAATCTATTTTATAGTATATACTAATCCAAATAGATAGTCCAAACTATTGAGGGACAGCAAGATTGTGAATCTGTATTCCCAATATTGTAAAGGTATGCTTACATTTGGATACATGTAATGGAATAAAAATTATCTTCTATCAGGTAGAGTTAGGACTAGAGTCCTCTCTACCACTCAACCTCAAACATGTATGAGATACTTGTCTACTCAAACAAGACAAATGTTGAAACAAACTTTTTTCATTCAAAATGTACGCGGAATCGTTGAAGATCACACAAATGGTGAGAACTTGTCAAACTCTCTATCTCATACATTTGTACGAATATTACTGAATCATCATTCATTATTATCGGTCATTTTCATCCATTAATTACTTGTCAAATGATATTTACGAGTATAAAGTTACTAATTACTCACGTGGAAATGAAGAGCAGTTTCACGTACCGGTAGTAGAACTAGAAACCGGACAGGAACCACTTGTTGGGAGTTATGACTTCAAACAGTTACTTGCGAATCGAACTGACTAAATACCCGAATAACGGAAAGCGCACTATATCGATCTAAAAATAAGGCGTTAGTTACCGAATTGTACGTACTAACCGGCGCGAACATGTTTTGGGAGTTTATCACCGTTTGATTACTTGAATCACATATCTTGGAAGTAGTTTGATTTGCCACCAATATTGGGAACTCTAAACTCTAATTACAGGATATTAAGACCGAAATACGCGTTTACTGAGTGAAGCCGCAGCACTCGTCACAATACTCAAGTTTCAATGCTCATGGAATCAACATAAGATTAAGACGGAACAGATTTGTTGAAAAATTTCGACTATGGCTGATGCCATAAACATAAAAATGTCAGTTGTAAGAAAACAAACTTTGTTAATTTGAATTTAGTAGAACATACAACAAATTTGTTACTTATCATTATGAATTGAAGAAATCACCAAAAATACCTAGCAAAGAACAACACTTGACTGGAATAAAATTTATTTACTATCTTTGTTCAAGTCATCCATTATATCATCACCATCATCATCGCTTCTCTTTGCGGTAGATTCTTCACTCTTCAATGGTTGAGTCTGCATTTTTCTCTTCTTGGGGGCAATGTAACTTCCCATACCAGCGGCTCTTTCAGATTCCTCAATAGAATATGGCTCAAGTTCCAATGCTTTCAAACGCCTCTTATGAACTTTTGTTCTGAAGTGATCCTTCATTGCTTCTTCACTTATGAAATACCGCCTAGAAAAACAACAAAAATTAATAAATTAATTGACGAAGTAGATAGTTTCATAACAAATAAATGTGAACGTAGAAATGATGAATCTACTCGAGACAAAACACAATTATGAAACAATAAGATTAAATACAGTACTAGAAACTTTAGCGAAATATCTATAATAACTTAATATTCATTTAATTTGGAAGATCATTTCTTTCCCATCGGACTCTACGGTCCTCAGCAACGTCAAGAAAAAATAAATATTTTGTGTTGAGTACAACACAGCAACACAGTTTGTAATATTACAAACACAGCAATGAGATACAGAACTACTGTACGTCAAATGAACCTACCAATAAAAAAATAGTCAGCAGCATTCGACAAGTTTAATAGTAAATCGAGTTGGTTCCGAGCTGGGTTCTAGTCATAGTTTTCAAAGGATTTTTTTTTGTCAGAGAATCCTAGTTGAAATGATGACTGTATTTTTTCAAAAATCCTGTTGAAAAATGGAATTTAATCATCAGAGTCTACTTACGCGCAATGAAGACAGTAGAACTGAGCATTTCCAGGCCTATCAACATCAATTTCTTGATTTAGTAAGGGCTCTGCTTTGTGATTGATATCATGATCGATCTGAAAAGAGAAATTACTACACTGATTAATACTACCCTTATGAGATGTGGCTTGAACATTGATAATAATCCTAGCGAAGCTCTAAAACTACAATACCGGCACATCAATGGAGATTAGAGCAGTGGTTATCAAAGTTATTAAATGAATTCTTTTTTTTTATTAAAAAACATTACAATGGTTCTCAAAAGTTATTAAATGAATAAATGAATTTAATTCCCTTTCTACATAAACATATCAGTAACAATGCCCTGCATGGATACATTCCAGAGTTGAGTTTTTTGAAAATATCATTTAAATTAGCCAATTAAAATCCGTAAGAAAACAAGACAGATGAGATTTATATTCAGTAAAAAATAAATGTAAACAAACGGGTACGCTATCACAATTTTAATTTCTAGTTAGGCATACCTAGCACCGCCACATTAATTATGGAGATTTTTAATACTGTAATTTTTTCCGACCGCCTACCCCGAGATAATTTTTGCGCACCTCCAAGGAGGTACATAGCCGAGTGGGTTTGTAATGGGTGCTGGCTTTGTAACCTAGAGGTCCCGGGTTAAAACCAAGGTCAGACAGTGAGTTTTTAGCTTGAGCCACTCCTCGTGTTTCGTAGGACACGCTAAGCCGTCGGTCCCGGCTGCCTAAAAAACAGTCGTTAAGTCACGTCAGAGACCCTGAACTGATCAGGAGTGACCTGAAAACTCTGGCATCAGACCTGAGCCAGCCAGGTTACACGGAATTATTATTATCTACAACAAAAAAGATTACGAACTTACGGAAATTCTTCAATGTAATTTGCAAGACCATTACTGTTTTGTGTAGTCAGGGATTTCAATCTACATCAATTCCATTTCTCGATCTATGCCCAGATGTCCTGAAGGATTGCGACACTAATTGGCTATTCTAGTGAAACTTCAACATAAAAAAGTGTAGGCTTTGTCAGAAAAGTAAAACAAGGAAAGTTAATATAATGAGACTAATGACTTAATTATAAGATACAAGGAGTTGGAATATCTTAAAAAGCTACTATTTTTTAGTATTGAAATTTGAGTATTCAGAATTTACAATTCCATGTCAAAGAACACGTTAACACGTCCACATAACATTTTTCTTGACAACCATCTGTGACAGTAAAACGCATCATAAAAACGTTGATAATATCAGAATGATTTGGCGCTAAAGCTGTAATGAATTACATTTCTACTGTTTTGATTAGCAAATTCAAGATAAATCTTACCTCATCGAGATCTTTAGTCCTACGTTTGGTTCTCCACCTTTTCTTCAAGTGAGTGTCTCCAAAATGGTACTTCTTACGTTTGTAAGGACCTGGCATTTTTAAAACTTCAAGTCTTTAATACAAAATTTATTTGTTTCAATAGTTTCTAATTAGAAAATTCACTTAAAACATTACAATGAACTATGAACGTTTCCATGGACTCAACGCAACATGCTTTCGTAAACATGGGCTGGGCAAAGAAAGAAAGTTAGGTTAAGAAGTCACTTCATCTGAGAGCAATGCCATCTTGATTCCTTGATTGATTAGGAGTGAAATTATGTAGAAAAGTCTGTAAGTCAATGCCTATTATTATTATCATCCATTACATCGATTATAAATGTAATAGTGATGAAAGATATTGCTGGAAGCTTAAGAATTGTTTTGAATATTAATATGGATGCAGTATTTCCATACGGAATGTTGGTAGCATTGTGGCATGGCCAGTGGCAGTAGCAGCAGCTGCTACTTCTAGCTGCTAGTGGTAGGTAACCAACCAGAAGTATCTACTACTAGAAGCGTCTACTACTAGCCGCCATTAAAATTATAGTTGAATTATCAACATTTGCAAGTGTGTCATGAAGAATACCTCCTGATACTCCTGAAGCTGTTTCTCTTGGATTGTTTGTTGTGAATAATTTAAAAAAATCTAGTCCTGTTAAAAGTTTCAATAACTCCAAGTTTTTTTCCAATAGGTATATTTTTTTTTGTAAAATGAGTGCGGCTGTCCGGGGTTCAAACAAGTGGAGTCCGGAACATATTGAAGTGTTTTTGGAGTGCTTTGAAAACCATGAATTATTATGGAATGTGCGTCACAGTTATTATACAAATAAAGTAAAAAGAGAGAGTGCTATTGTTAAACTGAGAAGTGAACTAATTGAACGGGGGCTACAAGTTCCTGATTTGAATTTTTTAAGGGCCCGAATCAAGTCTATTAAGGAAACATACAAAAATGAAGCTCTGAAAATCAGGGAATCGATAAAAATTAGTGAAGGTGGGACTGTTGATGTATATGTCCCAAAACTGGGGTGGTTCAATTCAGCTGACAGATTCCTGCATACCGTTGTTTTCTCAAGAGCTCCAAAATCTAATTTGGTGAGTAGATAGTGTATTTTAAGCTGCTTTTACACTATGCAGTGGTGGGTCAGGAGGTGATTTCCAGGTGGGGGCGGTCAAACACCAGGGTGGTTGGGGGGTATGGAATACCCCTCAACCGAAAAGGGGGTCCAACCCCCGAAAATGTTTTGGATTTTTTTTACAAAAATGACGTATTTTGGGGATCTTGGGGGGGCAATTGCACCTTTGCCCCCCTCCCTGGATCCGCCACTGACACTATATAACTTGTTTATAAAACAAGTTTCACAAAAATGTTACAAATTGTTATATAACAAAACATATGATTTTGTTATATTACAAAAGTTATATAACTTTGTTATAATATAACAAAAGTTACAGAAACCTTGTTATATAACAAATGTTTTATAAACAACTTACATAAATAGTGTAAACGCAGCTTTAGTTTGTTACTTTGTTTATAAAATAATGTCTTCCTTACCTATTTTGAACAAAAAGTTGGAACAACACTTTTTATTTGTAACAATAAAGTTGATAGAAAAAAGAAGGTTTAGTGTAAAGGACTATTCACACACATCAGTGCAGTTTCTGGTCATCTCGGTTCCATTTCCAGCCATTTTGTTCTGCACATGCGTCGATGTGCCTAGTGCTCTGTGATTGGTCTGTCAATATTGATGCATGTGTAGAATGAAATGGCAGGAATCAGAATGAACATGATCAGACACTGTACTGATGTGTGAATAGTCCTTCACTGCTTTCATATTGAGCCCTTTGTAGATCTGATTCATCTGAGATCTTACCTGCCAATAGCCTACAATTGCCAAGATACTTGGCCAACCCAGTCAGTACTCTAGTTTCTTCCTTGTTGCTGCAACACTTTTCTTGAGTGAGATCAATCAAATAGGTCTTCAAAATCAATTATGTCTATACTCTGTTCACGGAGTCGAGAGACGGCCAAAACAAGCTGTTTGCATATAGAAGCGATGACTAACAGTTGTTTTCAATAAATTTTCTGTCCAATAGCAGTTCACAATACGTTTATTCAAGATCAGACTGGAATCAAGTACTGCAGATAATAATAAAATTATTTCAGTAGTTCTACTGTGAATCGGTCTAGCTGCTCCTAGCTAGACTCTCGCATGCACAGGCTTGTTTACATTGTCTCTCCTTCCCGTGAACAGACTACAGTACATTTTTCACTCATGTCCCCTTGCCTCCTCTGGATTTGCCACTATGTGTAATATGTATTACACATAAAAATTTACATAACTATTACGATTTGCGTGTGTAATTTATATTGAATTTTTATCTACAGGAAACACTCAGCACTGCTATAGATGAAAATTGTGTCCATGTCGACATATCAGGGAACCAGAACCCCAGCATCATGGAAGACGAATTCCTTACAGAGGAAGCTACAGGTGTTGATCCCTTGAGTCATCCAAACCCAACCCTAAGAAAACGTCACTTGATGAGGCTTACTAGAGTGGAACAGGCTGTAGAGAAACTACAAAATATAACTAAGAATTGCTCTTCTGAACAAAGGGATGAGATGGACGTTTTTGGAAAATATGTGGCAGCTCAGCTCCGAGACCTACCTCTTAAGAACCGCCTGAAGTTTCAGAGTAAAATACAGACAATGCTAATGAAGGAGAGACTGTCACTTTTACGTTCAACTTCGTCACCATTCTCCCGGAGGAGATTTTCAACTGAATCATTGGTGAGTTTATCAACTGACTCATCTGTCAACGGACATGACTCGTCCTCATGAATTTCCTTATAGAAGGTAGCAATTTACATTGATTTAGTTATGTTCAAACAAAAATCAAACAGTAATAGTAGGTAGTATTTTTTAATTTGGTAGATGGCAAATGACTCATTCCGTACTGTTGATTCTAAATTGTTTTTTACATGTTAATGTTATATTTAAAAAAAATCAAGATAACATCACCCATTACCATAGAAACATTAAATTTAAGTCATTTGCATTCCACCAAATTCAAAAATATAGTTTATTCACTTTTAGTTACTTGATTATATTAATAGTAATGTAATAATAGTGTATTATAATAATTAAAAATATTTTTTTTCTACTGGGAAATTTAATTTTCAACCCTGTCTACAGCCTGCTCTTATTCTTCATCAACTGCCTCCAGTTTCAGACAATGTTTACAGCGCTGAAAACATACTGGGAATAGCTGCCATTAGTGGAAGCCACTACTTTCCTTGTTTTGCTCAAACACTATAACAGTGGCGGCCTGTACTGTATGCTACTTTTGTCCCTCTTTGCAGGGTATTTGACCATTGCAGAATATAAGTCAATCAGGAAAACTATTTCGGCGAACACAATAATACCAATTTCATTAACAGTACCGATTCAATAAAATACATTGTGCATACAATCAATAATTATATTTTACAAAATTATATAATTCGCAAATTTCTGAATTAAAAACAATACAAATGAGACAATTCACATTTACAAGACATACCAGACTCATGGTAATGGAAACGTCGAAAAATGCAAATGTAATAAAAAATTGGCGCTCAATATGGAATGATAATATTTTGCTAAATAAATTAATGTTGAAATCATTATAAAATAAAATGGAACAATCACAGTAACATAAGGTAAAAACATTTTCTTGACAAAAAGGTGGGAAACAATTTATATGATTTTAATATGGATTAGCCTACTACATAAATCTTAATATATATTTCAAACTACATGGATTACGTATTACAGATTCAAAAATATATAACTTTAGTTAACTGTTTAATTAGAGTAATTGTGCTGTACTATTTTAATTTTTGATACAATCATTTCTGGAATTATGTATTCATTCAAATTTATAATCCTGAAATTTTCAAACAAAGATATTAATTTTATCTAATTTATTTTCACAATTTATAATAGAAATTTGTACATGTTTTGCTAAAACATTGTATCCATCAAGAATATTTTATGAATATTAGATTTAGATTAGCTACATACGAAAATATCTTGGTAATATACATTTGAGTTGCATAATTTTAAATGCCATTTTCATGGGAAAGGAAATCATGTAAGGTCATTGACAATAAAAGAAAACATGTTCAACATCTTTCAAAATGAAGCTAGGTGTCTAAGACAGGAGAAAATTACTAATATAGATCAACAATTCCAGACTGAATTATTAATGAAGTAAAATAGAAAGAACAGATAAAAGTTTAAAAATCAGATATCTCCAATAATTTCAAATACATTAATTAAAAGAAAGTTCAACTTTCAGTACTTGTTTCCAACAATCAAAGAGTGCTACTTAAAGTTTGGCCCAGGGATTTGAGCTCAAAGCAAAAGGCTCAACCTCTTATCTCTCGAATAGATATTCATTTAAAAATTTACTTTTGTACGTACAGTATTATATGAGCATAGTTTATCCATATAGCATACAATGGACTGATTAAAATAAATGAGATTTACATTAGAAAGAGTTATATGTATAGATTATCAAGGAATTTATTTCCAATAACACATACTAATATGTTTTTTTCTACCTAACAACTCATTACAAGTAACAGTACTTTGAACCAAATAAATAACAAATTCACAAAACGTATTTACAATAATTTGGGAGTATTTTTATAGCAAAAAGTATTTAATAGTTGGGCATGAGGAAGATTTAGCTGATAATTTATTATACAGAAATTTACCACGACAGCTACAGTTTAATTTCACATACACTTTGTACGTAATTCATATCTACACTATAGTTACCAATCAATAGGTACTTTTTCAAATCAGTAGTTATGAAAACATCAGAGTAACTATGTTGATAATAGTAATGGAACTGTACATCAGAAAATAAGCATGTCTTCTACAAAGTTGATTTGATAAAAACAAAATCTTTTATGACTGTTTTTTTGTTGGATAACGTTTTGCAATCAACTGCGACTTTCGTTGATATATCACTATAAGAACAGCAGAGTGATTAGAATGGGAATAGTTTCACCACTTCCAGATTGGCACAAAACAACTTGATAATACTGTTGATGCTGCTGCTGCAAGAGTCGTTGTCGAGGTATTCACCGTTGGGAGGAAACGTTGGCACATTGTCAGTTAGTCATTGTCAGGAAACAAGGCTCACAGTGTCAGTTTGCTTGAGCACAGACAGATTGGTAGCAAACTTAACACTCATCCAAATTATCCCGGCTCTTTCAGAAAAGCCCTTTCTTCTTTTTGTTTTTCTCCTTACCGTCAACGGATCTGAAACAATAGATTGGAGTGCATATTAAAAACGTTGTCATCAACTGAAAAACACAGAATAAAATCGAACAACGTTGGTGTGTTTGCTGAGTAGAGCGACACGTAGCAGAGAGCAGACGAGTTAAAGCTAGCAGATAATAAACGGGTGCTGTGAAATGCAACCAGGAGCAGTGAGCGCAGACGTGTGTTTGTCGCAATTCCTCTGCTCTTTGTCGCTCCACGCTGTAAGCTTTTCACAAAAATTCTGTACTTTAAACAGTACTGTACATTTGTTTTATTCTCATTCTCAAGCTCTAAACTCTCTTGATAAAATTAACGTTCAAACATTACAGTTTGAATGAAACAAGTTGTCACTTGGCCTGGGTTGAATCTAAAACCGTTTTTGTCAGAAAGCGTCCTATGTCCGAACATTTGATTCAATATTGGCATTTCAGATGATAGGTCGTTTTCTGCCAAAAACGGTTCTAGTGAGTGACCAGGCCAAGTGACAACCTTTTTATTCGAACTATAAATGAGGCTGACAGCAGGTTGTACAAAACAAAATCAAATAATATTTTGATCTCCGATCACCAATGAGATAGCTCATTAGGCCTATTGATCGAAGATCAAAATCTGAATGATTGTTGGGCAACCGGCTGATGAAGTAAAATTAACAGAAAACATCGACTTTATTATCCAAATGAATGACTTAATATTATTAAATGAATGGAATGATTCAATGGATTAAATAGTGAATAAATCAATAAATGATTCAGTAATTATTATTCATTATTTTATGAAGGATTTTGTGATTATTGTAACTGCAATTACTCTAAGGCATATCATTAAAATATTATTTTAACGATTGATCTCATTTTAACATTATTTTTGCATTATTGGAAATTACCAGATAATAGACTTTTTCAAATAATTAGGAAATTAAAAAAAAAGTTATGTTAAAATTATGCGATTATTCGACTATCTACTGAGTTTGTTAAGATATGAATTGAAGTAATATGGACAAAACAAAATCACAAAATTAATTCTAATTAGGTTTTTCAATTTCATGTATTTATTTGGTCCCCAGTCGTAGTACTTAAATTTGCTGAAAACAGATTGTAGTATGGGCTACTGCACATCAAACTTGATTGAAATTCTACAAAGATTAATAATTATGTAGTCAGCAAAATAGGTGAATAGATCAGTGAAGAGAAAGCACGATGATTTCCGTACTATTTCTACATGTCTAAACTTAGTTCTCTGTGTTATCAACAGTCACTTCAATAATAATATTATTCTGACCAATGTAAAAAAACTGCAAAAATCTATTAACCAGATCATCTAACATTGAGTAATAGTGCTACAACCCTACAACTTACATTAATTATTGTAACTAATTAATCCTATTGGGAGACCGAAACAAGCTAACGTCTTTCTAATAACTGGGCATTTAGTGTAAGTTGGCAGGGCTACCAATCTCAAATTTTTCTCGACTAATCAATTACATGAGGGAACAGTGGAATATTTCATGCGGGGTGCCTGACATGGTTGTCACTACTGACTCTACATGGATACAATTACAAGACACTTCCAGAGTTTGATTTGAGAACTTGAGAAATCCAACGGTACATAAGGTATCCAGGTACAATCATTTCAGTTAAATAATCTGCCTTTTTTGTTAATCAGCTATTGCAACATGATGAAAAATGCAAGATTTCTTTGTTTTGCTCAAGTATATGGGTTGGATAAAAAATAGCTCACATGGTCTTATTTTACAAAAAGACTTCATATTTAAGGAAAAGTTAAACTTTTAATTTAAAAAAGGGAACCAACTGATTAAGTAGAACATTATGTTCAAGTTCTTAATCATCAGTAATTGTAAGACACTGAAACTTATTGGTAGCTGAATTTTTGGAGAAATAATTCATCAAGATGCATGCAAGTTTATGAGGAGCAACAACATGCGATTTGCTGTTTGCTGAACAGAATATTTTTTGTGATTTCATACAGCTTTCACGTCAAAACATTCAAACTCATCTACCGTAACCAATAGATCACCACATTCTTCCAAGTTTATTGGAGTCTTAAAAGGGATATAAAGTGTAGGGATATAAATTGATTCCTGAATGAAATTTTTAGTTTGGTTTCAACTGAGAAAGTGAAATACAAGTTAATTTCCTTGTTATACTTTGAGATCACCAATGATATACTTCTAGAGATAATCAAGTTACATTATTTGTGATACTTAATTTGAAGTTTGATAATACAATATTTTGTAACTAAATTTTGATACGACAAATAAAAGGATCAAGAACAAACATTTTCAAATATTTTTGATAACTCAAATCGAATAGGCTAATGATAAAAATCCAAATAGTTATTGTATTTTATGAAAATTTACAAACCCGTTAATTTTCTTATATTTTCATCACCCATTGATATTGTTCTTTATATTAAAACTTTACTTTGTACTTTATTATGTCCAGAGTAATAATGCCAAACGTTTAAGCGTGTAAATTTTATTGCACTTATTCTCAAAAATAGAGCAAATTATCATCATATAAGCCTACTCGAACGCTAATTCAAAGGCAAAAAGCAATAATGCAGTTATTATTTTCTCTTTGAATAACAGTGATTGTGAATTGAAGAGTATCAGAGCTTTCAAGCCTAAATCTGACAATAGATTTTTTCAATTTCAAAGTAGAAGGTAATTCACAACTTTTACTCATTAAATAAATCAAAAACGAATAGTGAGAAAGGTGGCAATTGGTTTTCTAGTGAAATGAATAAAGTGAACAACAAAATCATAATAATGCGAGGCAACTTTTTTAGATCAGCTAAAATATGGCGCAACAGCTCCTAATGAGCTTCTAGCTGGTTTATGAGCTTTATTGTAACAGAATTTTATTCTACGGGATCCAAGTTGTAAATTGGTTGGTCTGATCAATGCAATAATTAATTTGTAAGTCATTAGATGTTAGGTGTATAAGTGTTTATTCACAAAAGTTCGTTTATTTGATAATTTTATGAAAATGAATGATGAGATGAATATTAATGAAGATGAAACAGAGAATGGAAAACTAAGGAGCGATAAAAATCATACGAATGAATAACTGAATATTCATGGGAATATAAAAAACAGAAAAATTGGAAAAACAGGTAACTTAGCTTGGATGAAATTCAAATCATAGCTTAGGATTCACAATCAATTAGAATATAGATTTCAAAGAAAATAAGTATCTGCTAGACTTAGATTAAACGTTAAATTTATTTTCAATTTGGTTGGATTGTAATCAGTAATCACCATTGAATAATATCAATTTTCCTATCGTTGGATTTTTTATGGTAAAACACAGATAAACAAAGAATTTGTTATTATGGCCTACTCAATTCAACTGAAAATTTCCAAGATTTTTTAATCCATTTTTAAAACTAATTCCAGGGGAGTAACGTAAACAAAAAATTAACTCATAATGCTATTACCACACCAACAAGACAATAGTTACAGTTTAATTTGGATTGTGGAGGTAATAATTGTAAACTGATAATCTGCAATTGTTTGATTAATCACTACTGTACATCAGGTGAGTAGAATTCATTTCATTAGACCAGGATAGGGCATCAGGCCATTAGAGTTTGCTAGGTGAAGTAAAACAGGTTATTGAGTTTGTGCTCAAGATGCGCTTTGGGTGAGTTGTAAATAGATCGCATGTCGACAAGTTTACTTACAATTATAATACAATGCAGCCTCATCTCGGAGCTTTATCTCTTCCACTCAATAGATATCATAGGCTATGAGATGAATCTATTTACAATTTTACAAATTCTTTGGAGAAAGAAACGATTGAACAAGAACAAATATGGAATTAAGATGAAGAATATAACACAAGTTCCGAACATTCGAATAAGTACAAATGAAATTTAGATGAAGTAAATGAGGAATTTTCATCATGATAATGCTTTTAATTTCATTGTTCTGACCATACAATGAGTATGACTTAGTTCGATGTTTGATGTTGTAGCATACAATTAAAATAATCTATAATATCTTTTCTCGTTTATTATTTAATTTTATCAAGTAGCTCTTTATCCCTCTAATAATTTAGGATAGGAGATGTCTCACCAATTTTCATCATCTCTCTCAAAAAGGAACAGTTATGATGTTAAGCATGTTCAGTGAAATAAAAGCTTTGGAAAGTATCTGTGGTTCAAAATTTATTACAAGATTTTCACAATGTAACAACAATATAAATTATTACCAAGTCAACACACATGCATCTGATTTAACATTAATACTTCCAACAATGAAATTAATCAGTAGTCAAAGGGAACCAAACAACGTAACTAACTGATACAAATATTAATTTTGACCAATTTAGTCATATATACCGTATATAATTTAAGATTATAATTACAGGATTGGAAACTGGAAGACCACAACCAAATTAGAGATAAGAGACCAAAAAATCACTTACCAAGCCCGATTTTCTTTGCCTGTTTTTAGAAATAAATGATCGATCTTTTTCTACTTTAGGATTTAGATACCAAGTAGCCTACCTTAATTTTCTACTACATTACAACCAAGGAAAATAAACTACTAGCTACTTCAAGAGGTTTAATAATTTTGTATAACAACATCTTATTCATAATTTTGATTTTTACAAACATACATTGAGAGTTTATAATAACCTTGTGAAATTTAGAAAACGATTTCATGAGTTATTCTATTCCAAAATAGTACTGAATCTATCTCTCAAACAAAAACGACAATAAAAAATATAGAGTTATTCTATTCCAAAATGGTACTGAATCTAGCTCTCAAACAGAAACGACAGTAAAAATAGAGATGAGAAAAAAGTGAGATAATATTTACAACGATCAAAGAATATTCAATTTTTATTTGATTTGTTATGAGTTGATTCGAAAACACTTAACACTTCAGTTGTAAACAATTGAAAAAAGATTCATGAATACTGCGAACAAAATCATTCAAGATTCAAGTTGACTTGAGAGACAGCGATCATGTGCAATAATTTAATCAATGAACATCAACTTTACTAATCAATTAACTATATTAGATGAGGTTAATACTGATTTTCATGTACATTGCCAGTACAATGTTGAAGGTATGATAAAATTGTTAATGGTAATGATATAGGGTTAAGGTCGACTGAGACTCACCATGCATAGAACAATGGAGTTGGTAAAGAACGATAGACTACTTTTAAATAAGATTGTCATTTGAACCAATTACGGAATCAATTCATTCCTGAAGTATGTTCGCAATATTCACAAATCTGATACAATATTTACAATAAAAATTACACACTCTTCACACACCTACAAATTGTAAAGTCTTTAGTTAGAAATTAGAACCAATGTCTATAGCAGAATGCACACTTTATTGCGGCGTAGCATACTGAGCAAATTCTTCAACTTCGTCCTTTTTTGGCATAAATTCAAAAAACTTACAACCACACGGAGATTTCCTCATGCTGTATAATTTGAAATATATGAAAATATGTTAGTAAACACGAAACAGCACCAAGAATTAGAAAGATCCACTATTATCTATCTTGAAATGCTTTTCAGGGGCTTGCTTCATAAAACTTATGAGTAACATAATACAGGAGAACCTCGTTTAATACAAGTATTTCTGTTTCATATATCTTCTCACCCGTAAAAAAGAATTTTCAAGAGTGTAGCGTCCATATTGTAAGTAGTAAGTGATTCCACTGATTGATTAAGCAAATACAGTAATATATTTTCCGGATTTTCAAAGTTTTAAGCCTGACTTTCTGTACAGTTTGTATTCACAGCTATTTTCAAACAAAATACGGAGCTTGCAGAACGAGCGTTTTATCAATTAAGTTTAAACGTCCAGTTTCCTATATTACTTTGCTTCCAAGTTTTATGAAACAGACCCCTGGATAATATTTGCCCAATAATGAAGATAATACAATCTAAAAAAAGAAAAATTATGATTCTCAGTGTAATTTGTGAAAGTCTACAATTCACTAAATACTGTGCGTTTGAAAAATTAAGAGAAACGTATTGATTAATAAAAATGTGCAAGCTTTCGCAGCTTATTCTACACTCGATAAATTTCTAAGTGTAATTTTAAAGAGAAAAGTATTGAGGAATGAAAATGTACAAGCTTTATAGCTTAATCAACTACAGTCGAATAATATGAAATCAGTAAAAATTCAAATTTCATTTACGACATGAAATGGGAATAGATGAGATTGATTCAGAAAATGTATTCTTATCTGTTTTTAGGTAATAGCTGAAATGCCCTAATAATTATTGTGCCTTGTACTAGATATATTGCGTGTAATTATTTCTATTGGTTATGGTGAGAAAAGGTATTTTGTATTACATATAGTCATACTGCCAATGGAATGGTCCCCTCAAATTATCCCTATTTCACATAATTTCTAATTCAATCATTGATCGAAAATCAGAATCCCAACCTATCTCCAGTATTATTTGGATCTTCATTAATTTAGTTCTATTTCTTCATATGTCTATTTATTAATTTTATTGGAATCATCAACTTGAAAACTGTAGTTGAAAGAATTATTTCAATGTTGATAATAATTACAAACATCAACTGTCTATTCAATGTAGGCTATTAATGTTTTGTTAAAGAATTAGATGTGGATAAGTTTAAAAACGTTTTGAATAGAGTAAAATCTAGCATTACAAAGTGTTTTAAAAATTGGTATAAGCAGTCTATATAATTAAATACAATTGATTTATTATTAGTCTACAAAAATACAGACGTTATTCCAATTCTCAAACAGCTAATAAATTCTTTATAACTACGCGATCACTAAACCAATATCTATAAAATTATTTATCTATTTATAAGTTAAAACTAGAGTAACAGATTTAAAGCTGTCCAAAATGCATATATCACTCAGTCTCTTCCATTTCAAGATAATACTTTCAGTGCAACATACAACGTATCATTGAGATATACCTTGTTAGTTTCTCATTCAAAGCTAATTTCAATTATTGAATTAGTATCAGAAGAAAGGACAATATGAGTAGATATGAATGACGAGAAACGCAATAAGGTAAATTATCTAACAATGATACATTGACAACAGCCTTTCATAATACAGTACTACAAAATAAAGTAGATAGATTTTTAATACTAGAATATTTAACAATAACTTGCAGACTACTAAGGTGACATGAGCAACAATACTGTAAATGTGAATAGACATAGTATAAAATAGAAAAATACAGAGTCAAAGTGTCAACTAGTAATAGAGATTTTCAATTTTAGCAACAATAGATTCACAATAATTATCTTCAACCTTACAATTTCAATAAAATTTGCATTAAATCACCATTTAAATACAATTCATCTTAATGGGATGGTGATGAAGTATAAAAGACGCATGAAGCATCTAAGCCTATAGAAGTTTCAATATGTGGAGCGCCATGTTTTTTCAATGACTACATTTACACGAGTAGAATGATAGTTAGAGCAAGATAAAACTATTTGAAGTAAGTTGATATCTCATCACAACACGACAGAGGAATCTGAATTATCAAAGAAAACCGGTAAGACACTGAGGTCTTCGACACTTGGTCCTTGAGGTCTTGCTTGGTTGAAGTTTAATCAATCACAACAAGTTGTTAGGACGTTCCTTCAATCTGAATTATTTAAGAAAAACGGAAAGCCACTGACATCGTGATGTGTCGAAGTTTGAGTTTAAATCACAACTATAATAGTTGTTATAGTTGCTGGGACGTTCCTACATTCTGAATTATCCAAGAAAAATCAAGACATTGACGTCTTGGACACTATTTTACAATTTGAATCACAACTATTAGGTAATAGTTAATAACAATTTAATAGTTGTTGTAGTTGCTGGGACGTTCCTACAATCTGAATCATTCAAGAAAAACTATCTGTAAGACACTGACTTCTTGGACACTGTTACAATTTACATCACAACAACTTGTTCTTAAAATCTTAATATTCCAGAAAAACATCTGACAAAATTTACTTCACTACAGTTAGTACGGGACGCTTTTATTATTTGTACATCATAATTATTTGCTGTGACGTTCTTACAATCTGAATCTTGCCACACTTTAGACAATGACGTCTGACAAAATTTACATCAAAACGTTTAGTACGGGACGCTTTTAAAATCTTAGGAATTCAAATCCTAGAAGTTGTAACTAGAAGACACTCTGACACAGTTTACAAACAAAGCAATCAATGTAGGATGCAACCACTGAGCTAAATATATTCATCTGGAGGTAGCACAAGCTAGGGCTGCTAGCAGGATTAGTGTTCCGTCTAATTTCGTTAGGTTGGTAATAAAGTGAGGGTGAATTTTTTTTCTAATACAGTATGTAGTACCAAAAAAATTAAAATGGCAATAAAGTGAGGATTGAGATTTTTCTCTCAAGAACAGTATGCTATTGAAAAAAAAAATAGGCGGAACCCAGCTTTTTCAATCAGTGCTACCTCCAGATGGATAATTTAGCTCAGTGGATGCAACTGTGCGACAAGTGATGCAACGATCTACTGGTCGACAAGAGTGTGTCTAGCAGAAGCGTGCGGTGCGTTGCAGCTTGCGTTGCGACTTGCGGCGTGTGTGGCATGCCTCTCTACTGCGTTTTGCACTCGTTGCGATGCTGGAACGAGTGGCGTCGAGTCACCGACTGGCTATTCGACCGCTTGCCGCTACCGCCAAACCTGCAGATAGAGCGCGCTCACAACATGCAAAACAGCAAGCACACAAAGCAACAACACAGAGCCAACAAATGAAACCGATAACGATATCAAAACATTCCCACAATTTTTTTTATACCAGAAACTCAGTTATCTACTACCAAAGCTATCTATCGTTGCTCCATCAAATCTACAAACACCTCAACAACAAATTAAATGGAAAAGAGTGCTGATCTACTTTGATTTGAATGTGGAATTCAGTTTGTAAGAAACTAAGTTCAAGTTTTTCTTACTTAGATTGTAAGAAACCAAGTGACAAAGTGATTTCAATATTTTTAACATAATGGGGTTGGGGAAGGGAATAGTTTTCATTAGCACAGAAGCTATTTCTCTTTCTACCATAATGTGATATACTTTTTAAATACGGTAGTTAAGAGGAATAAATCAAAACTGTAATAAAAAATTGATCTATCAAGGTTGTTGGAATAAATCTAAACTATAATGATTATTGATCTATCAAGGATGTCATAATAAGTTTTCCAAATCTTATTTTCATCTATCTATTCAAATAATTTGAAATGGAGGGATAAAACGAAATTTAAATACTATACAGTACACTACTGTTAAAGAACTACTAATCTTTTTCTTAAAACATTTTCTTAATTTTGTTCTCAGAAAAACTGTGATGGTAATCTGAACATTTGAACTATCTACTGATGTCTAGAAGATTAATTTGTTTCCATGATTAGGGTGAGAAGGAAATTTCTTCAACAAATATAAATTAATTTCCAAGTCTTTGAAAGCTGTTGAGAATTTCAATAATTACAATATTATTTTTTACTTCAGTTAATAAATTCAACTGTATTTCGAATTCTATCAGACGGCAATTGATATATAATTGCAAAAATTCATCACAATACAACACACGGAAAACAAGAGTATAGAAATTAAATGTTAGGAAATGGAAGCAACATCAGTTTCTTAGAATTCAGAATGTTAATCATGGCCATTTCTACTATCTCTGCAATCCGTAATAATAATATTCATTCCGATGAAATAAAGAATAGATTAAATGATGAGAATGTCAATTAATATTAAAAGCTAAGAAATCAACTCTTTTGTCATATTCTTTCAAGATAAATGTAGGCCTATTCATTTATCTTATCAAAAAACATTATGACAGTATAAATTATGTGCATTTTTTATACAGTATATTGTTTTTATTCCTAAGAAGCCACTATCAATATCAGTCCAATAAAAAGAAATCTGTTCTGTCATGTTCCCCGTAGCAAAGCACGGGTACCTGCTAGTGTTTTATAACATTATCTGTAACTGTAAGTTGTACTTAATGGAGTCATTCGCATCCAATTATCAAAAATCTATACATAATTTGGATCAAGTATTTCCCTGTCATTCTGATCTATGACATTCTTTAAACAAGAGGACAGAAGAAGTTTTCACAAAGGGTGAGAGGGCGAATGTTAAAAAGTTGGCACAAACTCAAGACAGAAGATTGAAGGACTATTAAATGAAATATCCTAGATTATTTTTGAAATGTCAAACTATCAACAGGTTTGCAAATATCGAAAGGTCAACGTATTCCCTGGGGAATTCGTCTTTTCGTTGCTAACCACACCTGTTGAAAAATTCTGGTTTAACAATAAGTAATGTCTAAGTCTTAATAAAATCTTATTTTGCGTCTGATTGATTCAATATGAATTTTCTTCAAGATCGTATCGTATTACATAAATCGAATTAGAAATTAGTTGAGGATCAGAATTACTAGATTAACAGGATCAAAATTAGTTGAGATCCAAGCCGGATTTGCCATTTTTATTTAGAATATTTTTTTCATTCATCAATCCTTAACTGATTCACAGTAAACCATAGGCTGGCGAGTTAATGGTTCAATTATTTATTACTTATTCACTTATACAGTGCAATTGATCAATGATTACCTGTATTGCACAAAATAATGATGACTCAAAATAGAAAACGCTGCAAATCATTCGGTATGCAACAAAAGGATAATATCGATGGATTATCGCAACTGATAGTCTGCTCAAAGTGTTATAGCTATTCTTTTAGTATGGTTGAAAAAACCATTTGCTTTCAATAGCATTGAGTTTAGATTGTTTGTATTGAATTGAAGATCAGGTATATTGGCTTTAATAATCAGGAGGAATGAGATAGGATCCAGGAAAAATAAGAAACTTCTAAAAAAATTTATTATCCACACAATTCTAGATATAAATATTTTAGGATTGCAGAGATAATGTTAAGACATTCAATTTTCTACCCTGGTACTAATTGACACTGAAATGGTTAACAGTAGATGAAGCATTGTGATGTTTATTAAGAGGAATATAGTAAGAATAGATATTCAAAATTTATAAAAATAATTTAGTACAGAAACTAGCCTAAGCTCACCAATAAGACTAATCTACACAGTGCTATCAGTATTTATCAATGAATGTAGAGTGATGTATAAAATTCTCTAAATAGGCCTACAGTAATTACAAACATTGAATACTCAAAACTTATCATTGAAGATAAGAAAAGATCATATTTGTTAACTATATTCTCGATTATGGTTAGAAACTTTACAACATTTCAGTTTTCAAGGAATTGGTGAGATATCTTACTTAATAAATTTCAAAATTGAGTGGTAATTGACTAACACATGAATATTATATATATTTTTTTAAATATTGATATCAGAGAGCCCACAAATTAATTATAAGAGAGAGTTTACAATGCATTTCAAATTGAAATAGGGATACAATGAGAGACATAAGCTATCAAAGCTATTCAGACGCTACTTGAAGATTTAAAATCTTCACCTTTCATAGACATTACAAATCATTGACAAGCATCTTAACTAATGCATTTACACCGATTTTTTTCCGAATGATCACACACTTTTATTAATATTATTCATTAAGTACTTCTATTAAGACACCTAGCATCTTAAAAGCTTTCAAAGACTTTGGAAATTAACCTTAGATGATAATAATAATTAGATTACTCTATTTTTTTACATAAAATATTTAACAAACTATCGTATTGAAAAAGACAATTTCCGTAAAGCTAGAAATTTAATTAGGGTCAAAGTTGTTTTAAATTTATTCATTGGGATAAGCATAAATAGACTAAAGTTTCAATACAATGAATAGTACTAAAACCAATACAGAATAAAATGGAATATTTAAAACATTTTTGCCAATTGTTAGTAAAGCATAATGATGACGTGGATATTATTAATTATCTATTTTGTGATATATTTCACAATGGACATTATCAACTATGGAATTAAACAAGCAAAAATGACGCCCCAAATTATTATTATTAGATGAAAAGCATTACAAATATTCATAATAAGGTACCCAATTAATCATGATATAAATTAAAATTCCCCAAAATCACAACACTAATAATGATGATTAACCGTCAACGAGACAATGTGAAATTTAAAAAGATAAGATAGAAAGCGCCTTAAGTAGTTTCAAATATCTTCGGTATTTTTTATTCCCGGTATAAAGAAAGGTACATTGAAGAGTGAAAAACTTGGATAGAGTTTGGCACAAGCATTCCGATACTTTAGCACAAGTATGGTTAGTAAAGCTCAAGCTTTTACTGGGAAGGGTGTTCTGTTCTGACAAGTCCGGAACTTATTAATGCTAAAAGATGTGATAGAGCGTATAAGAAACAAGAGTTATTCAAGAACAATAAGCAAGATTAATCAATATTAAAAGCACGATAGGTCTACATAAATTTGAGGAAGTGAGATACAAAAACTCTTTTAAAAATCTATAATTTGAGAATAACAGTGTTGGCATAATTTTCAAATTCAAATCGGGGAAGTCACATTGAGATTTAATGTGAGGCTACTTGTGGAAGTGCGACACCAATAAAAAAATTAAATTTTTCTTTGTCTAAAATTTGGAGGAACAAGCAAACAGATCTAATCTACAAGCAATTTCCCACAACGAATGGTAGCGATACACACTCCAAATACTAAACTTACAATCAAGCAACAATATCACTCACAACTTTGCCAAAATATAAAATGTTAAATATGTAGTTTAAAACCTTAAAATTACTGTAATCCCTATAATATTGAGTAACATTCAATAACACTCGCTTGACACTTGAAAACAATATCGAAGTTAACTCCAAAATTGAAGGAATGAAATATTAAATAAATAAAAAAACATCGCACACGACAATCTCATAATTCACCAATATTCAATTTTTCAAATTAAGTTTTTCATTCATGAGTTTTTTCAAACTCATGAATAAAGTCATCAATAATGACAACATAATTAAAAAAAAACGTTTCCAGTAATACCTTATGACTTAAGAACCTGAGAATTAATTGATAGATTGAAAAATACTCTTTCAAAATATAGAATTCGATAAACAAGTTTGAAGTACTTGATTGAAATTGATGAACATCAATATTATAAAAATCTTATCCAACACTGGAATATGAATTTTACTTACAGTGATAGAACAGAAATGCAAAACTGAGAATTAACAGAAAAACTTTGTAACATTTTCAATTGAAACTATAATGAAATGTGATGTTGAATGATAAGTTGAAGAATAAGTTATGTGCTTACTGACAATTTCTGTTTCTGAAGCCTATGTGGCAAAAGTCATAAGATAGTAACTGTGCAACGAATAATAACTGTAGTAAATACCGGAACAAAAACTATAAAAAACAAAAAGAATAGAACAACTTTACTCACTCTCGCTCCAAGCTGCGCCTCCTGAGTTCCTCCATGCTAACGCCAGACGTCTGCTCCCAGGCGGCAATTTCAGCTTCCAGAGCCTTTCTCTTCTCTTCCAATTCCTTTTGCTGCACTTCCAAGCTTTTACGCATTTGCTCGTGCCTTTTTTGGAGCTAAATAACAATAACAAGAAAGTTTTCATTCATAAATGCAGTCAGAAAGTACAGAATTCTTTTCTAGTCATGTGGTTGTATTACACAAATTTATAGTACTTTCATTACTTTCTGAATGGGTTCTTGAAAAGTACTGAGAATATGACTGGGAAATCTATAAAAACCTGTCCAGGGACCTGTTTCATACACTAGATTACACCTTAACTGCATAGTAACTTGTGCAATCAATGTCCAGTATGTACGCCTTCAACATTTTATGAAACATGCCCCAGTTCTCAAAAAAATAGAAGTGAAAACAATTCAAAACGGGTTTATTGTATTATAGAGTACTACACCATCAATCATAAATCCACAAATAAATTTGAAAAAGTTATAATAAATGAATAATATGTAATAGATTGGAATACTTTTATATGTTGATCCATGCTTTATACTTTATGCGTTATAGAGAATACCAAAGTCTTTCATACCTAAAATCTTCCTCTTCTGAATTTTATAAATGATTTTAAATACAGTTATGTGATAATTTATAAGAAGACCGAAATAATGTATTAACTACAGTGCAATGAGGCGAGGTGGAACCTACCCGTAAGGGTCTCCCCACCAATAAAAACCATACGATAACAGAAAAAAAAACCTACAGTATATTGAAAGAATGGAAAACTAATTTCAGTTCTTATGTCATCAACAATTTCGGACAAATTCAATTTTAGTGTGTGAACATGAAGAACGCATGTGTACTATGTGGACTCATGTTAATGGCGGAACAACCAAAATTAATCTATCGTTATTCAACAAAAAAGTATTTTTGACATTGGCTAATGTAAATGAACTATACTATCTACTATCTTGACTTCTCATCAAGGATATCAACTTATAGTACCACATATCACGTTCGCCAATACAATATTGCATTATTCTAATTATTGTTGAAAGTTGAATGTTTAGAATACATCATCAGACAGCAGAACAGGCATTTACACCAAGGAATCAAAAACTAAGAACAAATTTAACTAAAAATTCACAAAGGGGAATAGTTTCAATTTCTAGTATGATTGAGATTATACATTTTGGGGGACTAAACGCCCTGGTGTAGCCTAAAAGACTCTAAATAGAAAAAATAATTATTGTGAAATTTCAGAGTTGATCTATCAAATAGATTATGATGGAAATCAAGGAAATAGCGAACATTACCTCAGCCTCAGAGTCCTTGAGCTTCTGTTTCTTCTCTCTGACTTTCATTTCGAAGACTTGTTCCATTTCGGTTTCCATCTTCTTCATTTTCGCGTCATGGTCCCTCTTCTCCTCCTCCATTTGAGCCAATGGGTTCCTAGAATGAAAACACAAAACAACCGTCAACTAAAATCCAAAAAAGAGAATATTATGATAGAAAGTTGACAATCAGTGAAATTGAAATTTGAATTCATTTATCAAGTTTAGTTCTAGCTCATTTATCAACTGATAAAAAGCAGTAGAAGGGGATGGAATAGACATTGCGATAAAAAATAGGTTTGGATGGTGGCGAATGAAGATTAATAATAAGTGAATAACTAGACATAGAAAATGTCAAGTTGATGATTGAACAATGAATTCCAATAGGAATAAATTTGTTAGGAAAGAAAACTACTTATGAGAGCTTGTAAAATCATGTTTTCATGTTAATGAATCAAGATAAACCTGACCTTCTAAAGCAGCTCTGAAGATAACGAGTAAAAAGACTTGATAGGAACATTAATTTGAACAATGTCAAGTAAAAAAGGAGTGTAATTATGATTCCAGAAATGCATGAGCTGCATTTTTCAAAATCATTTTACACATTTATTTGGGTCCCAAGTTGGAAAAAATTGTACAACTGCAAATTAAAATTTACAGTAGAGGAAGTGTTCTGATAGTTTCACAGGAGAGAATAAATAAAGATTATAAGATAACTCAGAAAAATTCGGCGAATGATGCGATCGAAAATGGAGAAAACACTATAACATTTTCATTGAATTCTTGCAGCAATTTTCATCCCTCTTGATGGAAAATAAATTCTAAACGATTAAACAAATTATTTTATTACTCTTGTTTTCGTATCAGTTTTGATGAAAATTATTGTATTGTAATATAATGCGTCAAGAAATAACCCTCAACGGAAATGTTTTATTTTGGAGAATGAGGATTAACTGAATTGAAAAATCATTCCTTAGAATGAAAGTGGAATAAAAGTACTGAAACTTGGATTTACAAGTACAGTACAATAAATTATTTTTTCAATAGATTAATAATCCGCCAAAAGTCATTTTCAAGGAATAAAAAATCCAAAATCAGGTTACATGACACGCTAAAAGTAAAGGGTGTAGTGAAATTATCAAATAATTCATAACATGCATTAAATTAATATTTGAAAATGAAAACTTTCAGAGTCCGAAATATTTAATATTTCAGGAAGTAAGCATGGGGTTTGTACCTCATTACACAATATTGAACAATCATTCAGAATAAAGATAGTCTGCATTCAACGATTGTATTGTCATCAGAAGATTCAAATGAATGTAAGTAAACATTGCTTAAAAAATGATTGAATAATTTATGAATAGCTGGTTACAAAAACATTTTCCAATAAAAAAGGCATTGAAAGATGATTATGAATTAGCATGCCATAATGACAAGTATACTGATGCAGAATTTGGCATGCACAATAATTGTTAAAATGCGCTACGAAAATAGATGGAAACTATTAAAATAGGATGAAAGTTGGAAGATAATTTGAAGTAACCAAACCCATAATTTCACCATTAGAAACAAAACTAGACGCTGAAAAATCTGTGGAAAATTCATCAAAAAGAACTCGAAGTGTCAACTCAATGTTTTAACTGACAATAATAATTACACTGTTAGGACATACATATTTGAAAATCGTTCAATTTTCGAAGAAAATGTTTATTGAACCTATCACCGACTTATCATAGCCTAAATGTTGAAATTTTAAACTGAATTTGAATGACATTACATTGTATTAGGAATGAGAAACAACTATTTTTCATGCATGTCTTGTCATCCCAAGATTCAAGAGCGCCATTCTTAAGAAGAAATACTATAAACTGTATTGCATTATTCATTATTACGTTTTTCATGTACCGTAATTAAAAATTATTTAGAAATAGGAAGTACTATGTTGAGCTTTGATGAAAGACTAGAGCAAGAAGTAATTAACAAATATTTGTTAAATTTGTATAGAAGAAATTGATTTGAGCGGAAACGAGAATTTATGTACAAATTTATGAAAAGCTGAATCAAAGCTCAAATATTCAATTTATGACGATTGCAATAGCTTCTCTTTCTCGAGTACGAATAAAAATGCAGTTTAATATCTTTTTCATCATACCTGTGATGGGAAATCCACTGATTTAACACTTGACTGAAAAATAAATAAAATAAACTGTATACAAAACGGCTAAAAATTAAAAAGAATAAACAAAACCAAACTGAAATTCGTTGTCTCAAAATATTGGGATAACTAGGTGGACCTATTTATGATTTGTTAATTTCACGAGTATTAACTCAAGAATTATTATCAACCAACACAAATTAGATAGAAAACAAACAAATCAACAACTATTATTGAAAAAAACTAAAGAAAAATCAATAACTGATTAATGAAGGCAAACAAAACAAAATCTTACAATGGGATCAATAAATGTTATGAACTAAGGAAAATCTGGCAATCATATATGCTGCAATAAGACGACAGAAGTTTTTACAGAGGTTAAACGCGATATTGCAAATATTCTACTGTACATTACAATTATACAGCAATTACTAATTTGTACAAGTTTTCCATAAAGAAGATTTATTGGTTAGTATGGAAAGTGAATTTCAGATTTACATTGAAGGCTTGTGAATTAATTGGCTTTTGCTAAGCTAGATCATCCCATCACCAAACTTTGCTGTAGAGGTTTGCAATGCTTAAATTTTACCCAGTAATGTATTCTTCAATCACTGTCATTATTAAAAGCTAGTGCAAGCTGGGTTTGTGAACTCAGAAGACTCATTAAAGCAAAGCACTCAACTTAAATATGAGAGTTTGTACTCATTACTTATAGGTATTTTATTCCAACTGAATGGACATAAAACTGTTCTTTGTACAGTATTATTATACAGGAACAAGGGAATGACTTAAATAATTGTACAATTTAATAAAGGAAGTAGTCATGAAACGTACAAATCTTAGTATTTTTAAAACTACCTATGTATCATTCTATAAAAAAAATATTTAATTCCTGAAAACAATATCTCTATAACATTGTTGACTTCCTGAAGTATTTATTTTTTCTACTGGACGGGCTTTCACAGATCCTACATTCTATAAAAATACTGTAAAAGGTGAGGATGAGACCTGGACTATGAAAACGGAAAAAATAAAGATTCACGACAGAAACAGGTAAATTGTGATAGGAGGGAGGTATTAAAACCAATGTAACAAATTGAAAAATCAATTCCATGACATTTCTACTAAAAACTCTACTAGCTCTCAAATTGACAAAGAAATCCAACAGAACTATAAGCTTATAGTAGGGTGGATATGGAAGTAATAGAATGCACATGATCTTGACAACTAGAATCTATATAATCGATGCTGATCATTCCAAACTACTAACAATACAGCTCCAACAAGCCTACAGAACACAACTTGACGAAGATAAAGCAAATAACAATTAAGAAATGTTCAGCATGGGGGCCAGTTGATTTCTGGCAAAATATTCGAAAAAAATTGCATACCATGACATAAAAATAGATAATTACACAAGCAATCTAATAAATTGCAACTGATATAAAAAACACTCAGAGCAGTAATCTTTGCATTCATATTGAGATTCTGGATCATGTCAGAAAGATGTTGAAAAGCGACGTTAAAAGCTTGCTGGCCCCTTCAGATTGAACATTTCTTAGCTACCGATTTCAACGTAGAAATTACTCTTGTCTAAATTCGCTCTACTTTTCTGTATTCGAACTTACCAGACGGTCATGAACGTGTTGTTGAGAACTCCTTGAGGGCATAAACTAAGAGACCAAATTCACAAATTACCAACTGTTCTCAATGGTAGTATAGGATGCCAGCAAGCTTTAAACCTAGCAAGCTATTATTCTACTGATAGAGCTGCGGCTGACTCGCTAGTAGCTTTATCAGAGCGAGCAAGCAAAATTATTTCAAATTCAGCTCCAAATTATAACAACTTTATACAATGCAAGTCGAAACTGTCAAAGCAGAATTGATAATAATTTGCCTTAAGCAACAAACCGCTAAAACTATATACAAAGTAATAAACTGTATGTTACACTTGCTTGATTATGCTTGTCTACTTCAGGATTGGATGAGAAACTAGGTTTGATAACTTCATTGTGGATATCTCAAAAAGAAGCAACTGTTCACAAAATGAATGTTTCTTCAAACAACAAATTATTTACAATATCTTGGTAATTGCTCCTATCTTCTGAGGTGGTCTGTGTTTTCTCCATGTCTATCGCATATTATGGGTTATAAAAAATAATTTTCTCCCATCCAAAGCATTCGTGAAAATCCAATTTTGCTCAAACTTTCAGTAAACACTTCTAGTGGCTGAGGAATGTAATTGGCACCAGCCCTTACAAAATTCAAAAACTAACAGTGAAACAACTATAAAATTGAACTTCTTTTCCTAGCTGATTATTCCATTATTATTAAGAAATAATTACTTCTTCATTGAGTGAAGTTTCACAACCTTAAACCACATAGAAAAATGAAAAAAAAATCTCGTTTTTTTTTGAATTTTGAATTTATTTTAGCTGAAGAAAATCTTCTTTACTAGTCGGAGTTAGGGTTCATTTTGGCTGATCATTTTTATTTTAAAATTTCCTCAGTGGAAAGCAAAATATTCCAATACGATGCATTGCTACAGCTATAATGATTATATACATTAATAAACAACTAGAAATATTTTTTACATGAAGAAAAAACAATAATGAGCTTTTCAAAACGAATATTAATGCAAGAATTGTATATTACAATGATTTCAGAGGCAACTGAAATCAAAAGAATTATTTGTGAAGGCCTACTATAATAAATGTTTTGATCGTTTGCAGTAATCTAGCCTGATGATAGTTAACAACGAAGCAGTAAGCTGAAATTGCGATTTTGTAATCTATTAATTAAATTAACTATTTTAACATTTCAAATAATATTTCTAATAAAATATTTAGTTTAAAATTCATGAACTTCATCTATTCGTTTATCAGTAGAAAACCAAGAGGATGAAACCTGTATGTTCAAAGTTTATTACAAGATGCGTCAGAATTTGATATTGTAACGAAACTAAATTAGTGGAGATTATATGCCTTACTCTTGAAAGTCAACCGTAGTATTATGTGCGCTATTGTGGAATGCTATTTTATGAAATTTTCACTCATAAATTCGATGTATATCGTAAGTGGTATGCAATGAATTTCTAGTAAGATGAGTGACGAGTCATTGGCTCCAGTCTCATAACCAATAGGGAGCGATGAAATTGAGCATACTCTCCCCTTGGAATTGTCTCTGTAAGTTAGTGAACAATAGTCTATCTAATCCATAAAATTTGATCTAATGGAATAACTTTGCTGTTGGGATGATCATGAAAATAACAAAATTATACTCGCAAAATTATGCTGTTTTCTCATCAAATACACGGTATAACCTTGGAATTGTTTCTGAAAGTTCGTGAATCATTGTAAAATCCATGAAACTTGATATAATGAAATTACTTTGCTGTTGGGATGTTAATGAAAATCGTAAGTATTCATGCAGAGTTGTCTCATGAAATGTATAACCGTGAAACTAATCCGAAAACATCCAATCCACGGAGCTTGAAGTAATGAAAGTATTTTGCTGTTGGGATGATAATAACAACTCACACAATGATGATGCTCACTAAGAAGTAATTTGAAATCTTCAATGTTAATCTAGCGTTATAGCGGATAAAAATTTCGACTAACTTGTTTGAAATGCGAACTGGTTTTCCATCAGCTCCTAGTCCAGCCAGTGTGCGACACCTATAGTTTTCATAATGTACGTTGTTTGTTACGTCTTTCAGGTCCTGTAAATGTGTGCTGATCAGCATGTCTCTTAGTGCTATAAAATCGTTGTGTTCGAGATTTTCAACTGAAACAGAAACACGTTATTGTTTACTTGACAGGAATACAATTATATTTAATTAACAACACATTGAAATTAAGTTGGTACAAAATATAGTCATTGAAATTATTTAATTCACAACAATTGAACGAATTTGTGCAAAAGGAACAAAGTGCCGTCACCAGAGACGGTGGCGGAATTTTTATTAGAGCCCCATAATCATTCCTGTTTATTTATAGAAGTCAAGTAATGTTAATTACTTTCAGGAAGATTGGATAGAGATTGATAACTACGTATATCTTCTTCTATCGTACTATCCAACATAAGTTACAAAAAATAAAATAATAATTTTGAAGATACGACTGATTATGGAGATCCTAATTAAACTTTCTATTTCAACTACTTTGACAACGACACTTGGTTCCTCAATTCATAACCTCATCCACCAATAAATTTTAATAACAGATCCAGAAATTTTGATTTCGATTTTGAACCGAGGAATAGGATGAGATATCCGAAGTATTGTATAGCACACTGCCTCAAATAGAAATATATTTGCAGCATGCAGTGAAAATCGTGACACAGCCTACATATGTGGACCATTTCAAGAGAGTAGAAATAAAAGAAGATCTACGGTCAGTTGCACTAGAGACTATTGAATTCAACCGCCGTAAAATGACGTCATACAACAGAACCTATGTTCATTGAATATTCCATTATTCAATTTAATTACTGCATATTCAATACTTAGGACCATACTATACGTGCAGAGAAATTACGACCTACAATTTTTCTGCACGTGCGTCAATGGCAACGGACTACAACCAATCATGACGCTCAATCATGACCAATTCAAATGCTCTAGCTAGAAAACTCTGCAATATATGGAATAAATAATTCAATGACTTTGTACCTTCAGCTACTCCCCAAGGGTACTTCCTCCCCCTGACTTGTTTTCCATCGACCTCGACGGTTGTGTTGGACCCGACAACGGCGAACGGCACTCGCTCTCTTAATGTCTTGTGCAGTTTCGCCTCTTCTTCATCTACTGTTTCGGGGAATTCATAGATCTTGATTTTGTGTTGAGCGATTTCGTTTAATATCTGAAAGAATAAAGATGATTTAGAATCATATTACACATTTGAATAAACATAATTCATGAGCTTCAAAATCGCTCCCACCTAAAGCTGTGGGTCCATTTCACCGATCATCAGCAACCTTCCCATTACCCACGCATAAGCCTACGAGTAAGCGAGCATCCCCTCAGAAAAAACTTCTTGGCGTGAATTAGTTCCTAGCTACACGTACAAGTTTAGTCTCAATTAACGTTACATTTCTATTGATATAGAAATATTGATACAGAGAAACAAATGAACTACACTCTACATGATAAAGAATTTATATAGTAGGACGAATTTATACTATATTATTCAACCTTTTCTAGAACTTGTGGCTGTAGCTCAAGGTCTCTTTTATTCTAGCCACGTCAAAAATATAGTTTCAAACAAATTTTGTATTGTATTTTTGTTCATTTGGCAATAAAACATTCTCTTTTTAAATGTAATTTCATACTCAACATACCTTTTCGTATCTTATTTTTTTAATATTTATAGTCCATTCCAGATTCAAGGAGAAAGGATGCAAGTAGGCCAGGACCACTAGCAGGTAGTGGTAAACTACTGTTGTCAAACCATTCACGGTGTTGAGGCGATGGTGGATTAGTAGCCTCGGTCGTTGACACACGAAATTCCTCTGACAGCCCTCAAGATTTGATAAAAATCGTAATAGGCAAATCCTAATTGTAGATATATTATTGATATTGGCGAAGCGTGGTATACTTTGGAGTGGTCCATAGCCAAGGGCGATAAGCGCCTGTCTGATAATCCAAAGGTTCAAAGATCGATCGAATACTTATTTGGTCATCGCCGGGTATATTTCCTATGGGAGCTATTCTCAATTCAAGACCACTCGTACCTCTCTCCGATGGTGCATCAATCCTCAGCGATTGCACGTTCATTGTGATGCGACCTAGTTTCCACAAAGTTCCACAAATTTAGGAAATATACCCGGCGATGATCAAATAAGTATACCACGCCTCGCCACGGATTATTGAGCTGACCGTCGGCTGTTAGCCTGACAACAATAGATGTTTTGACAACAGTAGTTTACCACTACCTGCTAGTGGTCTTGCCTACCTGCATACTTTCTCTTTACATCTGGAATACATTGATCAATTTCTGTAGAGAATCAAATTCACAATGCGAATCAGTACAGACCTGTTTCTTGAAGTGGCCGATTTCGTCGGGCGTCATCGTGTCGGCTTTGGCAATGATCGGGATGATGTTGACTTTGTCGTGCAGCCGGTGCATGAACTCGACGTCGAGCGGCTTGAGGCCGTGGCCCGAGGGCGCCACAAAGTACAGGCAGCAGTGCACGCGGCTGTCCGGCTGCTGCACCTTACGGTTCACGCGCGACTCCGCGTTCAGGTACTCTTCGTATCTGCAACAACAATCAAAGATTATTGCAAAGATAAAGCTATCTACAACAAAACAGTCAAAAGTTATTGGAAAAATAAAGCAAACAGAAGTTATTGCAAAAACAAAGCAATCAGAAATTATTGCAAGAATGTCTTTTGGCAATGAGAATGTATAGCAGGATCCTTTTAACTTGTCAGAAAACATATGTTTTAACAAGCAATATCACAATACTTGACCTACAAATGCTGAATCTCGCAGATTATTGAAAAGGTATTTTAAAAAGTTATTCTTTGAAAGGTCTTCTTTAAAAAGGTCTTTTAAAGACTTTAAAGGTCTTTAAGACTTTTAAGCCTTTTGATTATTGTGTCGAAGTCACTGTTTAATTATTACCGAAACAGCTGATTTCTGACAAGTTAAATGGATCGTGCTATATATGTGAAGTGACCAGTTAGCTGAGGTGACTTATCATCGGTCTGTTAATAAACAGGTTCCCGGTTACTGGTAAGGTAACATTAAATAAATGCTCAACTATAAATCTATTGACTTATTCTACCGTGTATTCAAGCATCCGTGGTCTATATACCAGAAACACATTATTATCTGGGAAGTAGATGAACCAGAGGTCAGTGACACATTACGATAAAATAAGCGATAGGCAAGGGTCAGTCGCTCCTCTCTCACAGGCAAGTGCCCACTGCCCAGTGGAGGAGCCTCCAATTTATTATTATTTATAGGATACAGCGTCTTTCATTAGTAAAATTTATTGTATTGTTCATTTTGGTGAATTTTCAGTTCAATTCCATTACGAAATGCTTCAGTAGACTTTGTATTCATGTTGAATAAACAAATATTTAATAGGAATATGTGAATTATTTTCATTGCTTTCCTATAAATATTTCAATTTAAATTTCAGTACCGCTATCTGCTTGATATCAGTCTTATCTTATGAGTATAATTTTTCTTCAATACACATTTAAATGTTTTTCTTACGATGGCGGCTCACTCACCTAGATTCGATGTAGTCGATGACTGGTTGCCAGCAATTCGAATTATCTACAGCGTCCCCGAATCCAGGCGTGTCGACTACGGTCAAGGTGAGGTTGACTCCGTTTTCGTTGAGCAGCGCCTTGCTCGTTTCGACTTGCACGGTTTTCTTGACGCGGTGCGAGGGTCCCGGGTGGTCGGCGCTGTACACGTCAGCCAGGAACATTGAGTTTATTAATGTCGACTTGCCAAGACCTGATTCACCTGCAACATTCAACAAAATGAGGGGTCAGAAATCATCATTACATAGGATAGAATAGAATACAATAGAATAGAAGAAAATAGAATAGAATAGAATAGAATAGAATAGAATAGAATAGAATACAATAGAATAGAATAGAATAGAATATTCATTTAACCAAAATACAAAAAATAAAAATGATTATTTTGATTTAAGTTAATGATATTTGTTATATACAGAGTATGACAAATTTTTGGCACAGCCAGCTAATATAAGTACAGCTTAAGCGCTAGCTGTGAGAAATAAATGTCATTATGAACATACTTTTCAAGTCTATTTATTTATAAAGGAATAGCCGTAACTCCCTGAGCATACTTTTAAGAATTGTTGTAAAAATATGAAGATGAGAGTATAGGTCTATCGACAATACAAGAATTTCAAGGAAATGCTTTGTTACTACGATGAAGAGGGCTTGGATGATGAAACCGTTTGGAAGTTTGAAACTGCAGTGGTTTTAAGATAATGGACAAAATATCAAACTGGTCACTGTGAAATATGCCCAAAAACAAGATTTGGACTGTTTTTTGAATTGAAAAAGGGAAAGCTTTAGGACGTTATCCAGTTGGACCTTCTATCATTTATATTTGTACATTACTGAATGAATGAAAAATATGCTGAAAACGTAATTTTCAAAGTTTGAAGGGATATTACTTGATTAATTGTACCAATTAGAGTATCTCTGAGGGACTTCTTTCTATATTTTGATGAGTACAACATCAAGTGTTCAAAGAGCTCAGGGACACTTCTACATAATTATAATAAAGTACAAGGTAATTGTCTACAATAGCATCAAACTACATTGTTATTATCGTATGGTTCAATTGGTGGAGATTCATCGGTTGGGGAAGCCGAATGCTCCCTTAATAGGGGAAATGGTAAACCAATAGGTTATTGTTGGTTTCTCTCTTTTGAAAATTGCCATTTTCAACTGTGAAAAACGTCTAGCATCTTACTGGTAAAGTGAGAATCATTTGTGCCAAATAGAAACATGAGTCATGCATAGCTTCTTGGGAGCTGTTAGCAGATAAAATAGGAAGATAAGAGAAATTGAAAAAGAATGAATCATTAAAAAAAGTGTAAGATAACTTTTGACATAGCTCACAGGTGAAGTGATTGATTGGAGAGCAGGAAAATAGCACATAGCTACTTAATAGAGATATGACCTACTCAAAACAAAGGAGATAAAATTTCATGATTCATAGTCATAGCTGTAATTGGTTGCTTGTTAGTTGTTATATTATTGATTCTTTTAGTTTACATTGACTAGTGAAATTCTAAAAAAAATAGAGCAGAGTGTATTTTGGAACACTTTGTCAAAATGAAGACAAAAAATACACAGTGGGGTAGTTAATTTTATTGCTCAACAAACATTATCATATTGTCTACTGTAGAAATGAATTTTCTATTACTTGGAATATGTGGAATAGAACTCATTCAATAGCCGGTAATGATAATGGTAGGAAATTTGTAAAAAAGCCTTCACATGACAAAATCAATTTCAGAAGAGCAACTTAGTTTTGATTTTCAGAATGATAACAAAACCCCATTGACAATTTATCATTTACTTACAATGTGAGGACTGTAGTGAATGATTAAGCGTTTTTATATCGAAGTGTGTAAATCTTTATCAAATTCCGTCAGTTACAGCTGCCGTGTTGGGCCTGAATGTGACGTTGAATTTTTGCAACAGAAGATAGCCTATACAGTCATGTTCTGATAAACAATTTATCTCCTACATTTGATTGAAAATGTCTTCATCAATCCTACGTCATTTTTTCAGATAGTATGGAGCTGTCCAACTTAAATTCTTTCAATAACAAAAAAGAACTTAGTATTTATTATTTTCACAATAGAGGACTCACACCTAATGGTGAGGCACTAACCTAACGACTTGAAACCATGACTGAGAAATTTATCTCTTGAAAATCTTGGTTTAATAAAATGAAATAAATAATAGATAAAATAAAAAAATTCAATAAATAATTTAATAAAATAAGGAGTAGGCTAATTATTGTTCATAACTCACCTACTACCATGAGTGTGAAATCGAATCCCTTTTTCACAGCTTTCCTGTACACCTGATTTGGTAAATTAGCGAAACCGACATATCCGTCTAGTTCTTTCGTTTTCTTTTCTGGAACTATTTTATCACGTTCTCCTTTTGTAACATTATTTCGTTCGGCTGTGTCTGCATTTTCTGAAACTGGAAACATAATAGAGAGTTAAATAGAGATAAGTTAAAATCCAAACCAAGGCCTAATATTAGGATTAATATAAGGTTGAATAAAATACTCCAAATAAAAAAAATCAAAATAAAGTTAAAATCCAAACCAAGGACTAATACTAGGATTAATTAAGTTGAACAAAATACAAATACATTTCAAAACCTGATATTTAAAAGGTTGTTTGATCTTTTTTGATCAACTTCAGAGTTCACCTAGAATCATCAAAACGTTAAGCTGTATTATTAAATCCCAGATTTAATATTGAACTCTCTTTTGTAAGTTTACTATAGTATAAATTCAGAATAATTTTTTCAATCTTTCTTATAAATATAATTACAATGAATAATTCGCAGTGATACTGTATTCTCAATTCATCCATTGGAATTATTCCAATCAAGAATTAAAGTATCTTCGTCTCTCGAGCAGCATAATATAACGCACATTCACTGCTCATATAAAAATAGGACAACAAATTCATGGTGCTATTTTCTGATTTCATCATTCTAATAGAGGATTTAGAGGATTAAATACAAAAATAAAATGCAATCATAATTTTTGGGAATTAGCAAAAGTATGGTGGATTTGACCGTGCTATCCAATACAGTGTGACATTTAATGGCCATTCAGTGATTATACAGTATTATACTGTAGTTGTAGTATACTGTAGTATTAACTGACGTGATCGTATGCGTATATATGCCCATGGATCAAGAAAAATATCTATCTATTTGCCTGTTCAACCTTGAAGGAGAAAAGGGTACTACTCACTCCTATCACCGCCTCCACCTGGAGCGGCAGCGGCTCGCTTGGCCAGTGCCTCCTTGATAGCGGACGGCGAGGGAACAGCTGGCGGGGGAACGGAGGGTGTCGAGCCAGGGGCGGCCGCAGCTGTGACGCCGCCACCACCACCTGCTGACGGCAGTTCATTCTTGAAGAACAACTCCCGTTTGCTTTGCAACTGAAACAAACACAAACAGTTGACCATTACTACCATGTATGTTACACAGAACTGCAGATAATACTTTTTAGTTTGGTTAGACTCTATCCCATGAGTCCTTCTTAAGTACGATCAAGCAGAAATTTCCATTATTCAATCTGGTTATCTCTACAGCCTCACATTTTTCAAAGAAGATGAAACAATTCTGGAAAAATCGAAGGCGGATTACATTTGCAGATGAGGACGTGACTTAGTATAAATAATGTCACTCCCTCGGAATAATCTCATCAAATTCACCACGCAATATCTTCCAGAAGCACACACAAGGACTGTAGCCTACAGCAGAATTTGCTAGGGATGATCAGCAACTTCCTTCCACATTTTCTTTCTCATATTTCTTCTTCTTCTTCTTCTTCTTCTTCTTCTTCTTCTCATCACAAACTTCAATACTTTCTCATTTGCTCTACAGATAGAGCAACCTTCCTTCCAAAGCCTACCGCATTTCAAGGCTTATTCTCATGTAAATGAGATGAACAATTTGATGAAAAAAGCGTTGGCCCGAATAGCAGTGGCCTTGTTTTTCTCTCCCCCGTTCTCACCGGGAAAACACCGAGCCTGGAAATTTATAAGGCGCACAGGGAGTAGATTGCAGTAAGACGTGATTGTAGGCGAGAATTTATTGCTTCACCAAGAAAAGAATCCCATTACTTCGTTTAATAGAATTGGAGATGGCCTTCGACGCTTCAAGAAAGCACCCGACCGGGTTCTATACCGGCAAGATTAAGCACCAGTAAGTGCATCCGCCTCATGATAAGCGGCTGTCGATAACATAGCAAGGTAGCTGCGCAAAATGGAGTCGAAACGTTGCTAATAGCCTGTGAAAGTGGAGTTATGGCAGCTATTGGCCACAATAAACAGGGGGTGGCCATGTAAGAGGGTGAAAATACACATGTAAACAGTGAAAGATGTACTATTATAGTATGTTACCAATCTGACTAATTCAGGGGTGAGGATGGAATCGTATTTCATAATAGCAGTACCAATTACACGATATCAACCATTTATTTCATTGATATAAAAGTAAACTTCAAACCTTTTCATCATTTTCAGAGGATAAAATTTTTCGAGCCACACTCGTTGTAGCATAGTTTCTTGATGATTTCAAGGAATAATGACTTTTTCCGATTGATAGTGGAGCATAGAATAGAATATTCTTTAATGACATTTTTCCAGAGTAATAGTGAAGTAATAATAGTAAAAATACATGGACTAGCAATAATTTAATAAAAAACTAACATCTAGTTGCACGAAAATCGACTTAAATTTAACCGCTGTAAAATTAGGTCTTCTAACGGAATCGAACGACAAGGCAATGACGTCATTTTACGGTGGTTCAATTCAATTTGTTTTACGTAACATCAGCCCTAAAATTGCTGAATATTGACAATGTTTTAAATAAACTGAAAAATAAACTGAAAAATAAACTGAGATTGACAACCTTTTGGGAACGTGAGCGCGTCAATGCTCTTTCTTCTATATGAAAAAATCAATATCAGAAAGTAGAGATTCAAGAATTTTTCTCAATAGACTCCAACGATAATTCCTGATTATATAAGATGAAATGGACGATCTTATCACACGAGGATTTTATTGGATACACCAAGACCGTGAGTGTAAACTGATAACAACATTGACTATGCATGCATGATTGAACAGTTCCAAATTTAAACCAGATAAGGGCTCTCTTCTCGGGTTCACCAAGCATCAATTCATTGCTGTTGCTGTATTGCATTACACTAATAGAGACTGGCAACAACAGAGCAGGGAGCAAACCACAGGGGAAATATCGAGAAGCGCCGTCACAACTGAAATTGGAGGAGGTTGTGAGTGTAGCCCTCGGCTAAGCGACTTCATACAGTGCACAAGCGCATACACACACACTCTGGAGTAATAAACAGGTCAAATACGAGAGCTGGGAAACAACGTGGGATATTCTAATACAAACATGTCATAAGTTTCGTCCATATTTCATAATAAAACTCTATAAACTATATTTATGATGGTAGAAAGTTGCTATTGTTGGATGAAAACTGTTGAATTTATCGAGTTAAATTCAAGTTATTGAGTAATATTCAAAGATATTGTATTACCCCAGTTTACAATAAGAAGTTTAAAGGAGTAATAAATTTATTCGACAATTGCTGTCAGCGATAAATAGTATGTTATAAAACCATCAAGCAGTAGCCTATATGAAAACGAGATATTCTTCCACAGCAAAGAATAAATTGATTAATTTCTTTTAGTACAGACAATAAAAAATGTTTCTTCATTACGATGCAAGAGAAGCACTGAAATTTTCGTCGTTTTCAACTACAATTGAACCAGGATTTTGGAACAGAGTTGAAATTGGAAGTAGATAAATTGGATGAAGATGAAAGAGAAATTTGGGGATCACATCAAAACATTGGGGGAAAATCACTTACACTGATACCAGTATAATGTAAACCAATTCATCAACCTCTTAAGCATCCTTATTTCATCCTTCAGCTGATTAGTCAACATCAAGTTCAAAAACGTTAGGAAAAATACTCTTCTTTAGCAAGATTTGTGAGTGGAATTTCGTGAGAAGTTTTAGATTGATTGAATTAAATTTGGTAAGGGACATGGCGATTGGCTATTACACAGAAATTCTGAATTAGTAACAAAAGGGATATAGGGCTGAACACATGTGCTCTGAATACCAGCCAGACTCCAGAGAACGCAGACACTTCACATCCTGAGACATGGCCTGCCTACAAGGATAAACAGTCTCAGCCTGTACAAAAATAGACATCTAACCAGCATCCGTTTCTAACGCCCCACAACAATAATTAGTCCAAAATCGATGTAACACAGCACGTGTTCAAATTACTCTATTTCTAATGCTAAAAACTGAGTAAAATCACTGAAATTGACAATATTCGATCCATTAAATCTTTGAAGAATGTGCATTTAGACATATTTTCTTCATAATAAGAACCTATACAACCATGAACTTGAAACGAGGAGATCAAAGCTCAGACAAAATAGGTTGTAAAACCTAACTGCTATTCATTACATCTGATCCTAGTTGTAATAGGATTAAAAAGTATCCCATATAATTGAGATTTAGTTTTCAAATTTGTATTCTCAAACAAGGCTCAGAGCATGTTTTAGATCGAAAAATATCAATGATTGAACGTGTAAAATTAAATGAATCATTAGTATTAAATTGCATGATGAAACCGATGCTGAATCCGCTTACTCACATCCATTCAAAAAATTGAGTCACATCGATTGTTGATTTGTTTTGTGACCTCAATAGATAAGCAAACAATACAATCTATTATGTAAATGACTATCTGCAATAGTCGAATCAGAATCATGACAGTCTATTCCACGACTGCTATGCATGAATTAGAATAATAAGATAAATTGGTATGCATGATGTTTGTATTAACTTATGCACAAAAGTAGTTTATGAATAAAGCTCATACCTCAACCAGAATCCCAATTGAAAGAATATAAAAGTGAATTCATTCATATTGCATACAATAATACATATAGGTTAAATCTTGTTATTCATTTGTACGTGAAGTTGAAATTGAATTCACCAACTTATTTTTTTCAAAAACATTCGAGCAATCAAGTTTGATAGTAGCACAACTGAATTAGCTACAAATGGTTGGATCCAATGGTGATTTTTCCAAATTGAGCAGTAAATTCAAGAAATACAAAAATTGATAAAGATAAAATTTAATTTCATAACAATTTCAATATTCCATGGATCAATAGTATAGAGTGAAATTCTAATAGAAACTGATGGAGCTAATGTCAGTTTTTTAGAACAGAAAGAAGATCATCTGTATTAAAGAATTGCTATTCAACTAGAGCAATTGAAATACATGTTAGTTCTAAATACACACTCTCATGGCTCTCCAAAGTTTACAACCACAAAATGAGACCAACAAATTTATTTTGAACAAATGTTTCTCGTCCATTAACACATCTCTTTGGAAGAGGAAAACACAAACACTCAGTGTTTACATCGTCTGAGTTCTGGATTTATTACTGCCAGTGCAAGTTAGATGCTTCTTTCTGTGTTACAAGTGTGGCTTTGCTCATGGCGTGAAATTCATCTCATCAGTCGAGATACAGAATCCTTTAGATGTGAAGCGCAAAAGAAATCTCTTCATCGACATCAGATAAGCGAGAACACGTTAGTACGTTTAAGAAGTTGGAGAGTGCACATTAAAAGAAGTTCCCAGATTTATGACGGATAAAAACTTCCAGCAAAGCCTACACAGTATGGGGGATACGGAAAGAGAGGGATGCTACATTTTTTTACTTGCAAAATTGATATTGAAAATATTGTTTTCAAAACCCGTCATCAATGAAACGCCTAGAAAAGGGCTGGGTGATTTAAAAGAGAACATATAAACAATCTTATTTCTGTACAAGAGAGCAGAAAATAACTCTCGCATATTTGTTTAAAAAATACCCGGATTATGGTCTTCAATTGCAAAATTACATGCACATGAATGATCATTATAATTATTATAATACTTAATACATATAACATAATAATTAGTTGATTTCTATATCCAAACATAGAACTATTGATGAATTTATTCTATATAATAACACAAATTCCAAATAATTTCAGAGTAACTATAAAAATAGTCATCTAACAATCAATTTGAACTCTGTTAAGGTCAACTTGAGACATCCATTAAAAGAAGACCAAAACAAAAAAAATGTAATATAATTACTGTACTGCAAAGGAGACACAGTTGTCTCCATTGATGGATAAATAAAGAAATACAAAAAGTAAAGTAAATGAAAAGTGATACATTGTAATTAACAATTATCATTGTACAATTCGATTTGAATTACTTCACATACAATTGAGCTTACCTACTCTATTTTATAAATGTATCAATTTTTTTCAATAAATTAGAGGGTTGCAACCCCCTGGACTTCCGCTGCTGTTCACCTCCTGGGTTAGATAAGATTGTTGTAGAAATATGTTCTCAACAAAAATTATAACTGAAAATTAACTTAATTCAAAAGATAATAGTATTATAGCATTTATAGCAGTTAGAAACAACAATTTACAATTGGTTTGCCTAATAAAATTACCTTCCTCTATTAATCTTTAGAGCCTCAAACTAATTAGCATAATATGATCTAGTTACAAAAGACAGTTACTCGAATAGTTACAAAGAAATAACCATCTACTGTATTTACCAATTGAATAGCCTCTTGAACCCGACTGGACATGGATGTTCAATGATTTGTCCACAGAAAGCTTTTCCAAAAAAAAGGTGTAGAGGAAAGAAAGACCGTACAGCTAGAGCACGCGTCCAGAACTGATGAGGCCAGGTCCAGGTCCCGGACGGGAAAAGAGCTCGAGTACTTGACGCCGGCAGCCAATTGAAAAAACAGGGACGCGCAGCGGCAATCACGAGCCAGCCATGAAAACCAACAAGCAAACAAAGGTGCACTGTTACGTCACAAACTTCAAGTGAAGCAGACACCTCTCCATTTATTTCATTAGTCCACATCCTACTTTTCCAGGGCGGCAGTGAGGGGTACCCCAACCTCAGACCTCTGGTCTATTTTAGTCTAGCACTAGAGTAGAGCGACCACGTTAACAAGCTGGATACCGACAATCAAACTAATTGCGGGCACACTTGGCTTCCTATTGTGCACCACTCAGCCGGGGGAAAACCTAACAGACCTAGACAACGTCAAACTCAACCTCCTGTTGAGGAAAATGGGGTGGAGACTTTCATTTTTCAATCAATTTGGAAACTCAATTATGCCACTCAATCTTCTATGAGTTGTCTATCACCGTGTTGGATAGACCACTATTTGTAGTATGAAATGGCTTTGTATACGGGATAAATTTTGCAAAATGAAACTGTTGACAGAGGTGTGAATCGGTTCAATAAACGATTGATTCGTTTCAAAATCTTGCAAAAGGATTGCAGAGAGTCGTTTGATTGGGGAAACCCCAATTTCTAAAATTTCTATAATAAATTATTGTAAGTTGATTGGAGAAATAAGTTGTCAACAATTTACAAACCTACTAATGCAGATCTTGATGAGGAGAGTAGAGCACACAAGAACCATTGCCCCTGAAATGAGCCGCATATGTGCTCAAGGTGGTCTATTAATATCACGATTCTTCTGGCAAAGCAAAGATTTTCGGTAGCTGTCATTACGTACATGTCTCAGTTACTTGAGGTCAAAGCTTCGCAATAAAATAGATGGCTCTCTACACACAGCTTATGAAGAATTTTAATGGCAAATAGAAAAATTCCAAGCCTAAACTATAAAAGTTATAAGATTTTAGCTATTAGAAATTAGCTGAGAAAATATCACTTTAAATATTTGAATTGTGACTTATTTGGGAATTTTGCATAATAATCATTATCATATCAATTGTGCCAATTGACCAATGACTTCAATTGAAAATTGGCTTCATTAGTCCAATGGGACGTTAATACAGTTTGAATGGTCAAAACATGGGAATTCCAGTTTAACTCATTTGAAAAACAATAATATACTGTATCATTATTACAAAACAAGAGATCTATAACTCCTAATAGCCCAGGCAAATTAGACCAAAAAAAGGGTCTAGGTCCTAAAAAATAACATAAGGCTGGAAATGATCTTAAACCACTTTGGGCATTCCAAAGAAGGCTAATATGAGTTTGCGACGGTTTCTGAGTGCCGCTGGTTCCGTTTCTATTCAATTTACGTCGAAACTAAGCGTCGGACAGAAAAACGCATTCAACCTTTTTTCTAGTAAATAAAATTTCCAAGAGATTGGTGCCTAACTCATTCCTCTAAGTTCAATAACTACCGAGTTATGATTTTTCAAAAAAATTGAAACTAAAATTCAAGCATTCCAAGTATTTGATTGTTCATATCTTCCGTATGATGTATTAGAATTGTGTGAATCAAAATCCCTCTGGGGATAATTTTCTTCTCTACAATTTTAGACCAAGTAGGCCTTCTTATCTTGTCTACTATTTGAGCTAGAGCTGTTAACAAAATTCCTTGCATTTCAAAAAGGACCATATTTTTGGTGGTGAAGTCTAATATTGTTTCTGAGATCATTCCCCTCAGAATATCTACTTTGCGACACCAAAATCAAGTTTTTAGATGATAAACTGAGGACGTGGACGGATCTCAACAAACAATAGCTCATTGTTTTCAGCTCATTAAGGCAGTTCAATTCATATATCATATGTTAAATTCGGTCAAAATTTAAACATTTTGTGAATGACATTATTCCAGAAGGCGATTTTTGGTTTCAAATACATCTATCTTGAATGCCATTGATGATAAAAATTATTTGGTCTCAAATTGTATTTAGTACATGCAATCTGAAAAGATGTCATTATTTTGCTGTTACTAGTTAGCTTCTAAATTTAATTCAAATACCCATTTAACCCTTTAGACTGGTGAAAATTGATCTAAACGTGAACAAGGGAAGAATTCTGATGATTTTTCGACTTACAAAACCAAATGTTTTCAACTTATTTGAGACCAAATACAATTTTTATCATCAATGGCATTCAAGATAGATGTATTTGAAACCAAAAAATCGCCTTCTTCTCGGTATATGGGAATAATGTCAAAGGACTCTTTGTTCACAAAATGTTTAAATTTTGACCGAATTTAACATATGATATATGAATTGGAACCGCCTTAATGAGCTGAAAACAATGAGCTATTGTTTGTTGAGATCCGTCCACTTATACGAAAGTTAGGGGCGTCCTCAGTTTATCATCCTTGAAGGGTCCTAATGAGTTGTTTACTTCTTGTTTACGTTAGATTATAGCCTACGCTGAAGCCCAAATCATTCAGCCTTTCAGTATATATATTCGTATGGCTAGAGGGGAAAAAACATAATACTATCCTCTAGAGAAAGAGTGAGCCCTTCGGTAAATGATAGATATCCAGTTTAGTTCAAGTAGCTTAGCTTGGTATAAATGTCTATAGTTTCTGTATATTATTGTGGTAACTCATAATTTTTTCAATCTTAATTTCTTCTCAATTTTCATAATGACCTGATATTCAATTATTATTATTTAATATATTGCTTTTACAGCAATGTCATATTTAAAAAAATTCTATAAAAAAAAAACATTTCTAGATTTTCATTGAGATTTTCTAGTTCTATGATAGTGATAGAGTGGAAATGAAAGGATATAAACTTGGGCACAGTAATATTATGATTGAGAAATTGAAATTAAAATCTTGTGCGAATTATGGTTTGAATGAACATGGAAGTAGGATTTGAAAGGGAGAACCTCTATTTTTAGCCTACAGGGCAACCAGACCAATGTATAATAATAAACAATGGTACAAAGAAAGATTTCTCTTTGGAGAAAAGAGGAAAGAGAGGATTGAAAATTGACTGCCGGGAATTGTTCAAACCAAGCCAAGGCCAGAGGTCAATGAGATAATTCATTCTCTCGACTGCCAACACAGAGATCTCCCCTAATGCCGCTTGACAGCTGTTAGTTCCATGCCAATTAAATTTCTGCCATGGAGAACCAAAGAGCGAGAAGTCTGAAGGCAACCAGAAAAAGTTTGAGAAATTATGATTGAAAGAGATGGATGATAAGACAACTTCAAATAATAAAATAAAATACAGCACTCATCAAGGATATTTTACTGGCCTATAGTTTTGTTGTTCGGATAAGTGTAAGTTTGAATAGAGAATTTGAGTTCCAAATTTTGTAGGCTCTACTCAGACTTGGAAACTCAAATCGCGGAAACTCAGCCCCTGCGCCCACTAAGCAACTGCTATCTGATTTCAGTCAGCGACCCAGCGTTGCCTGACTTTGGCTGATAAATTAGATTACCCGATTACCCGAAAAACAGCCAAATGTCATCTGGCAACATTTGGTTGCTGACTGAAATCAGATAGCAGTTGCGTAGTGGGCGCAGGGGCTCAGCGACTCGGATAACAAACATGTGTTTTCAAATGATGACGTTCAGACAGTATGGTTGCAGAATCGTCTGAGCGTCATCATTTGAAAGCACATGTTTGTAATCCGAGTCGCTGAGTTTCCGCGATTTGAGTTTCCAAGTGTGAGTAGAGCCTAAATGTTCAAATGGAAAAGTTCATCATAATATTCATAGCTGTAGCAGAAATATAGAATAAAAAACCTATTCATGAAAAACACGTCACGTACGATAGCCTATGAACTACAAAAGAAAGTACACATCATTGAGGAAAACATTCATTTTCCTACAATGCATGGGCATAAATTTGATGGACATGCTGATATTTTCGGGTTTAAAATTGAGCCATAAGTTGTTTAAGGTACTAAAGATGTTTGACATTTTATAGAGACAAGCACACATTAAACTCGTTGACATTTTCGTGAATGATGCTAGAAAGTAATGACTTTCACTGCAATGTCACATCCAAAAAACAATAAAGCCGAAACTGAAATTTGTCGAGTGACCACACTATTAACATTACAGTTTTGAGGAAACCAGAAACAATAAAAAGAAATATTCGAGGAACCCGAAATGATTGAATTGAACTTTGTTTTAATCCACAGTTGAATGTGAACGAATGTTTAATGTCGAAAATCTGAGAAGAGATTGTTCATAAATCATGAACTCTAGTTAGACCCTTAGCAAGGGTCTAATTTATTTACTAATCAGAAGATTACGCTCTTTAGATCTAGAACGCAAGCATAGAATTTTCTTGAATTTTTATTTAAAAGAATATCCTACTTTCAATTCAATCATAACCCAAAGTTTTCAGTACTTCACAAACTCCCAATACTATCACATCAATAATACAATATGAGTATATGAGTAAATAATACTCTCATTAAGATCACATACTCGTAATACTCATATTTAATTTGGGCAAAAATGAATATTCTTGTTTCACCTCTTTTACACCAAATCAAAAACTCTATTACAAAACATACAACTTTGGAAGTTTATTAAGTCAAAATTGTACTTCGACGTGGAGTCCAATCAACTAATCTTTTAAAAATAGTATCTAAATTGTCCATAAACAGAATTCAGAAGAAATCGATGAAACAAGTAGTTTTTTAAGACCACCAGAAACTTTTCGACATTTATACAAAAATAAAATATAAACATTGAACTGTACAGTAGACCTCAAGAAAATATTGTTATAACAATCGGTTCATCGATTGGTATTATACCAATACTGTGAAAATAGATCAACAAACAACGGCTATTTTATGCCTAACCTCTACACAAATTGACAAATTTTGTCAATAGCTCAGCTCACAAACCTCCCATGAACGAAGTGTCCGTCGCTTTTCCACTCTTGTAATAAATTGTGACACTTGTATCGCTCACAGCAGGCGCAATGAAAGGAAAGTGAGTGGTGTAGTGGAAAATTGCCTGAAGAGAGCGACAGAAGAAGGAAATGCCAGAGAAGGGTGGCGAAGCACTTTTCCAGCTACAAGGTGACGTGGAGCAATAGCAAGCTGCTGCTTATGGCTCGGTGCTGGGGACAGAACGCTTACGATCACGCAACGCCTTCTATTGACCACAGCCCCGACTTTATTTGCCTTCGACACGCGATAACATATCTGACGAGACGTGTACCTAAACGGGAGAAACGTGACTGAAACGGAAAAGTAAACTGATGAGAAAATCGTATGGATCGTCTGAGTACAAGTTATTAAAACAGGATTCAAAGCTTGAAAAATTGGTCAAATAAGTGGGAAATAATGTACATGAGTTGAGACTATCCAACCTACCAATCCAAATCCAATACCATAACTTGCATTAATATACCACGTTTCAAAACTTGAAAAATTAGTCAAGCAAGTGGAAAATCTGAGTTGAAGCAAGCCAAAATACTACCAATACACCTTTACAATTTACATTCCCTAGTTCTCCATGTGGAAGGCTTTTGAAACATTTACCAATATGTCATACTGTATATGATTGTTGCGATTTTATTAAAGTTGGTGGAAAATTCATTAGATTATTTGAGACAAGTCTCAAACCTCAACATAATAGTTGAAAATGTAGAATCATAAACATAATTTATAGTTGAGACTCTATAGCAAGCTGAAGATCCACTACCATCATAGAAAAATGAATAATTATTCAGTAGTATCACGATATATTGAAGAAATTTCTTCAAGATACCATGGTATTGTCTTTGAATCTCTTTAAGAAATGAGTCGCTTTTCTCCATGTGAAAGGCTGGTTAAAAAAATCCTATATTTTTCCATCCATAATAATTATTTATACATCACTAAAATTCAAATTTCTCGTTATTTTATATATATAACTTGTAAAGATCATAATTTTCTTTCCTGTTGTAAGAAATTGGTAATTGTTCGTAGATTAGCTTGGCAATGATGCAAATATTGAGAAATTATATGCTCTCGGTTGATCATAAATTAATGAAAATGAACATAAACCAGACTACCATCAATCATCTAATGCAACCCATGGGTGAGCAAACTTTGAAAAGAAGAGAGTTTTCCCGTTTTCCTTCTCATAACCCAACATAATGCTTGCTTTATGAAGTATCTTGAATACTCTATACAGTCTTTTTCAACAATATTCGAGGGTAGAACTTTTCATTCAAGATTATGCAGTCTAGCACACGCTTTACGGAAATTAATTTCCTCCAGCCCTCCAGCTAATATTCCTGAAATATCTTTTGATACAGAAAATCGATAGCTTTAGAATTGTGACGCCTGGATGCGCTTACAAAACGAAAGTCGGCGACATCGCAGTGGAAGTAATCAGCCAGAGCAGCTGTATTGAAGAGAAGAAAGATAAGAAGGAGTAGAAGGATTAAAGGAAGTGGATGTGTAGCAAACAACAGTCATCCACCAGACCTACCCCAATCCACCCCGCAGCAATCAATACGACAGCAGAGCAACTGTTTCCAACATCTGCGCTCAGATACCACGTGATTACACCAAAGCACGAGTTTGTTGCTTCCGTATCTGAGGGTAATAATCTGGCGAAAAACGTCTAGTATTTCAACAGGAATGAACACTTTTATATTGGGAAATACTTGTATACTGTTTCTATATATAAATTGTTCATTTTGGATTGACACTGAATTAGCTCATTACAGCTTTTAAGGATATTCATATTGCCAAGAACTCATCCATTTGTATCCATGCTGATATTGTTTAGTCAATAGTGGATGAATTCTTGAAGTGAAGCTTTCAAAATTTATTTGAATATTTATTCAATTAAAATTACAAGTGGTTAATAGCAGTGTTAAAGTGTATAAGAATTAGCATGACTATAATAATGGTGGATGAATCTTCATACACTTTGAACGTTGCAAGAAGTTACTCGCATAATGAGGTAAATAATTGACAATTCAAGTGCCATGACAAAATAAACCAGTTAAACTTTTGATTAAATAAATACAGTACAGGATTTCAACCAACAAATTCCCAGATACTTCTGACAGAATATAATCAGTGAAAAAGATGGAATAATTACTACACAAAAACGAACAGCTAAAAGAGAATAGTAAAAAAGATGTATTCATATTAATACATTGAGATTCTGAACCATTATTTAACAAACCAAAACCAGATAACTCATAACTCGAGAAAGCGAGAGCATAGTTTGAAATACTGTAGTATTGAGGAACCACTCAGACTCTGTGTGCTTAGGAAAGATAGCCAACCGGAAAAGTAAAAGATAAATTGTGTAAAGATGGCCTCGCCTAGCTGAAAATGAACACTTCCTTCAAAAACATTGAGTTTTCAAGTTGGGTAGAAGGTAAATGTAAAATGCAAAAGCCTAGTACAATTTTGAAGTGTAACTGCTATACTGTTTCATAGTTTACAATACGTATAGTCTCTCATAATCAGCATGAAAAGCTATGTTCATGATTGAAACTTTCAATTAGATTTAGGTTATTTTATGAGTAACTAATTTTACAAACTTGTAAGTGCCAAGGGAAAACAGCTTGCACATTGGTAGATTATTTCGAATGAGAAATTGGTTCATTTTTTATCCCATCATACTCACTATTTTCACACCATTATTCTGAATTGTTACAGTTGGGTCGTAGAAAGGATTCTATTCAGCTTGTCTCCGTGTATCAAAATTAATAAATTTGAACCTGAATATTTTCAAAAGCATAATGTTCTGTAGATCGAATAAAACAACTGGAAGGTGTCACAACAACGTAGTTATAAAAATATCGAGATATTTTGACTGGTGCCATCATCTATCCATGGTGAACCAGAACAAAATTAATGAACAGCATAATGTATACTATCAAAGAGGATGTTACAATCTACTATGTAGATATTATGATACTATGTAGCAAGCGATTGGTAGTGAGATGGCCTATCATAGCGAAAGCCTGCTATTGGTTAGAACAAGCCACGCCCAAAGTGGGAGGAGGTTCTTCCAAACGTCATCAATGGCGGTTCTATTTATTGACAGCTGAAGTAACGCCCACTATAGGCGTGGCTTGACTTGGCCAATAGCAGGCCATCTACCACTCATATCAGTCATTACATAATATTATTATGCTGCTCATTACTTTTGTTTTAGCTAACAATACTTGAGATTATTTTTTGTACCAAGCAAAACCGGATGCTCGGTACATTGGAAATATAAGTGGTAGTGACAAATTTATCACAATGACAACTATAGTTCTTTATTTGATATGGATAACCTCAATACCAATTTTACTACTAAACAAAAAAAAATCTGTAGAGTTTGCATGGACAATAAAATTGAACCTCTAGTCACTATAGTGTACTGAAAGTCCTTAAAAATCAATGAACATACAGACACAGCCATAAAATTGCGGACCGTAAATCTGTCTGTGGAGCATGAAACCACTGCCGAAATTTATTATACCGCAATATCGTAAAATATTAATCCCGAAGGATTGTCCACTGCAAACAACGATTGCTTTAAAAATTCAACATAGCATTCTGACAAAGACGCCATTTTATCAATTGGGCACTGTACAGTACATCATAGGAGTAACTAGGTTCAAGTAAAAGGGGGGAGTTAGCTACGGAGAAGTCGGGGGGGGGGGGGGAATTGTGCAGATTTTCCAATTTTTGCCTACCAATGTGGGGTTATAACCCCAAACCCTTACAATGAAACAGATCAACAACGGACGAAATAATGTTTCTAAGAATGAAGGATTTCCTGATAACAGCTGATAACTGATAACTACGCATGAAGGACGAATTTATATTTAGTATGGTGCTAGTGATAAATAACGTCTGTTTATAAACTTTGACACACAGTTTGAATATGCGTCTATATGGTGAGAAGGCTTATCAATCAAACACCGTATCGATAAACGAAGAGATGTCAGCAGCTCTGCTGATGGATGGGTCCACATTAGGACAGGAAGTGAAAAATTGCTTTCCTGACAAACAGGGAACCCTAGCGATGATGTGTTGTCTACGCAATACGTCTTAATATCCAGCTGACCTTCAAAAAGACAAAATATACAAAAACTGAAAATGCAACCAGTAGCTGGAGGAGACTGCTGATGAAATTGAAAGTGTGAAAGGGAGTACAGTGCTACTAATCTTTTTGTATGGATAACGTGAAAAATAACCCGAGATAATATAAACTATCCTCAATGAAAAATGCCAGGTCGGAATGGTAATCCAGCCTACAGTCAATCATGAAACTCAATTTGGAAATAGAAGGGTGCACAAAATGAAGTATCATTAACCAACTACCAGGCTTCATTTTCACACTTGTAAATTCGACTAGGCACACCTACAATAATAAAATTCAGTGAGTAAGTACCAAGTTGAATGAAAATAAGTCCAATGATTCCATAGCTATTGAAATAAGAGATACCAGGGGCCTGGTTCATAAATCTTGAAAGCTGTGCAAAACAGGCAAAAGGCGAAATCTAAACTTAAAAGATTACTACATAGTACTATTAACGTATAGTGTGTGATCACCATTCTACAGGACTTATAATTTTTCAAGAAACAGGCTCTTTACGAAAAAATATTCCCAAAATAAATCCCACATGCTGATTTTGAATGGAAAAGAAGAAACCTGCCTACTTCGCAACACAGGTCCCTCGACAAAAATCAATAATGGCATCAGAACAGAAAATTTTTATAGCGGAAACGGAACGTTCACATAATGGAGACTTGACGTGCAACAATCATAAATCTGTGTAGAGTGATCTGTTAGTTACAAAGTATTAAAGTTTCCTACAGACAGTTTTACTGAGATTGTTTCGTGAGAAATTTTGAATTTAAATGAATGAATAGCTGTGCACTGGTCACGCAATAGTAGAACCAACGATATTCTGACAGCACGTTCCAGTCACTGACAAAGTGACAATGTTAAAGCAACGAAAATACTGCAATTAGCCATAACTTGGTCAAATTAACCCGCAGTACACGGAAAAAAGAAGGATAGTGATATCGGAGCGTGACTGGATGGTGTGGAGACTAAAAAAGGTCCGATTGGTGAAAGAAGGGTTTCATCCACGACACATGAAGTTAATACCATAATTCTACATGGTCTGGAGACTTAAAAAATGTATATGATAGTTGACATTGGCTAGAACGAAGAGATTCATCCTCCACAAATGAAGTTCATAACATAATAATTCTACAAGAAATATGTGAAACATATTTCCAAAGGAGTTTCTAGGTTCTCTGAAACTGAAACCCTTCTGAGGGGAATTCCTCTGGGAACAACCCTTGACAACAAACAAGTTTTGTTTATAAAGTAATGAACGTACTTTGGCCATTATCAGAAAATGAACAGCTAAGGAACAAGGCCCCTACATGCAACCGACACTCATGTTGAAAGTTTACGAAACTTTATGTATAAAGTTCACGTGGAAAAGGCTGCAAGGCATAAAAGGGTAAGTTGCTCGTTACTTTGGATCTGAGAACAAAATATACTTGGAGAATGGAGTTCACCATGAAAATCTTGCCTAAAAACAGAACATTGTCAAACACCTTACATACCAGCACTAAAACAAGCTGGATGAGTATGCTTCATGGGCGGATTTTAGGGGGGGGGGGTGTGTTAAGCTCCCCAAATCAAAATATCAAGTAATTACTCACAAGTTTGCTGATTCAAAACAATTAGAGAGATCCACGTGTCCCAGTACTTACCTAAAACAAAGAAAAATGATTCATTAGACACAATCACGACAGCTGTCAAAGAAGATTGGGACTATTATTAGAAAATAATCTCATAATATTTCAGTATAGCTTATCTATCAGTGAGTAGCTTGAAGAGCTACAAAATAAAATACAGCACAGAAGTTTATTGAGCAGAATACAGACAATCGATACTAATTTACGGTCGAGTTACATCCCATGTATGTCATGAATTTGGTGATAAGATAAAAGTCGTATCTTATTTTGTTAGAAGTTTGATGTATTAGCCTGTAATTAAAATTTCTGTTGACAAAATTAATCAAAAGACAATATTACGATTACGTCAGGAGAATTTTCCCATAATAATTTTGTACATACAGTACTTTGAGAAGAGAATATATTGAAGTATGAAGTGATATTATAATATGAGTATATTATGATAGCGACAGAGAATTTTCCCATCATAACTTTATACAGTCCATAAAGTACTTTGTGAAGAGGATATATTGAAGCATAGAGTTGGAATATAAGTAATCCATAATAATACCATAGACAAAAGCATTACACGAGCATTTCGTAACACGGAAGCATTACTTCTGTACTGCTTTCTCTATGATGATACTTATTGATCAAATCAACTCTCACCCAATTGATAAATTCTAGGTATATAAAACGAATTATAACAATTATAATACTCTACGAATAAATCATTATCATGATTATCAATCCACTAATAACACCAATTTCGAAGAAAAGAAATACCAGGTATATTTATGCTTTAGTAAAAACCAGTAGCTCTGGTAAAGGAAAACACGAGGCCATAAATTGGTTTACTATACAGACGAACATGATTCATCATGGGAAAAATTACAATTCTTAGCATTACGCAATTTAATTCAATTCATCTTTTACTTTTGCAACTTGTTACCAGCGAAAGAAATCCGAGCTACGCATATCTACATGTATTAATTACATTGACCTTGAAACACTACAATCATAGCCTCCTCTAATACTGTATTAGAGCTAGAGGAGGCTATGCTACAATCCATGATTCCCCTTACGCAAATATTAGAATTGAGTTTCCTTGTCATACAAGTTGTAGCTTGTCTAAAATTATTTAAGAATTTTTAAAAAGCTGTTAAAATGTAATGAAAACCCATAAGATTGGGCATTTGCATGACATTTATGCTAAAATGAAATGCAAATCTCATGTTTGAGATTCAACTTGTTTGTAACAACTGTTGCATAAGTAGTAGATGGCATAAGGAAGAAAATGAGCTTAGATTAAATGAGCCATAAACGGATGAGAACAAGCCTTGTACTTGTTGGTGCCAGGGCCAGAGTCATGTGCAAGAATCACATCGGGATTTAACAAATCGTGTGATTGCTGAAGTGACGACGGCTCTGTTTGAAACATCAAAGTATTTTTGCACATGGCAGAGTAATATTAGTATCATTACTAATATTTAATGGCAAATTGGAATATTAATTATTTAATAGCTCTCCACGATGGATGATACAGTAGTTGAGACGAAAAAATGTGTAAGATTATTTTAAAGAATACAAAAATAATAAGTGATGGGTGGATTATGATAATTCTTAATTTTTTATGATAGTTTCTACTGGAAGGAGATAACAGTGGCAGGAATTTTTATGAAACCACCACAGGGCTCAAAACAGAAAAAAGAATAGCGGTTTCAAACGCAAATTAATTTTTAACAATATGAGTAATGCCTGACTGAAGCTTCTCGCATTTACTGATGGGCCTTCATAGCACCAAAGACGATAGGAACTTATTAAGTTTCTAACTAACTAAGTATTCTAATTGTCTTTGATAGCACCCATACTCGCAGAAATATAGTGCAGCATTGTACTGCCGGCTAGCCACGTTAGTGACATTAGCATACATATATTACATACTAGCATACTATGTATTACATTAGTTATTTTAAAGTTAAGTTTGTTCGTGTGCAGTATGTATACAGAAAACGCTAGATTGCATTTGATCAGGGCGCATGAATGAAATATACTCCCTAAAAGCTTTTATCCTCTGGGAGAGTGACCGGGACCTATTATGGGATGGGCATCCTGGACCACAACGATGCATTTGATGCTGTAAATAATTTATGGTTGCGGCGGAGCGCAATATCCACATATCAAATACACAGGCTTCCCGTTGCTGATATCGACTGTGAATGACAGCAGACTAGCTTAGTAGGGAACACTGGGCTTTGATAAATGAAAAAGGTTTGAATATTGTTGACCCGGATTTAAGCAATTGCACATTTAAGCATTTTACATGAAGTGGAAACCAACATTAAAAATTGACAAAGTATATATCACCAATACTTGTCTAACTGAACGGAGACTGAACTGAAACTGAATTTGAACTGAATGGATTAATTATTATATGAATTATATAGGATCAAGTATGCTTTATACTTGAATGCTTTATGCTTCTCACACCCTTGAATGGGAGTGAAAGTATTTTACATTTTTACAAAATTATATTAATTAGAATTGATATTGATCAATAATTATGCAATGTTACCAATTAAAAATTGAGAAAAAGAAGAAACTCGGCTACAAACATTGACTTCATCAGGTAATGACTGTTAATTTCAATCTTCTATGTTACACGGTTAGATCACTGATAAGAAGACCTTGTGAAAGGCCTTCAATGGATGAATAATTTCACTCACACTATTCATTTATTCGTAAGAGGCTAATGAAGCAGCAATTCAATTGGCAATAAACTATCTTGAGGCCAGATGAGGTAGAAACAATCAAATATGTCAGTTTTCCTTGACGTATCTTGTGTTTTTCTAATGATAGTAATTTCAAATATCATGGAAGAGGAAAAATATTCAAGTAGACGAAAATAATTCCAGTTTGATCAAAATCTAATCAACTCAACTTGTATTTTCACTCCAAGGCTCCTTACACACTGATTTAATAGGTCAAAGGCTTAACTTAAAATTGAAAGAGATTTTAACCAGTTTGCTTCACCCTATAAACTAAGTAGGACGAAAAAGTACTTAAAACATGGTTTAAACTGTGGATCTTCAGTTTAAAAACCAAGTTCAAACAAATGTTTCTTTACACTAGGTGCAACTAAACGATAGTTAATATTTGGTTTAAACTTTACTGTGAATTTACAGTTTAGCGACAATTGCTGCAGTTAGCGTTGAACTTAGTTGAAAACTGATTGAACTTAGTTTGAATGAAGATAGTTCATACGGGGCTATCGAATTAAAAAAGTCATCTTTTTCAGGCCCGATTAAATATGTGAACAATGGATAAAAATAGAGACCAGAGTTTCGTTCAAATTACAGGAGATTTGAGTTTCCGGCATGTTAAATTTGAATGAAATGAACATAGGAGGAATGCAAAGATGAGGATGAGACTCTGGCGCTCACCTCCTGTCCATTGCAAGTCAGATATTATGTCAAGTCGCGTTTGACAAGTCACGTTCGGTGCTCGTTACAATGTAAATTGAATCTGTGAATGACATCAGAAGTCGTGTTCGTTTTCGGCCACAACAAGCTCAACTGCAACTAATTGACATGTAAATAAGATAAATTGTAGTATCCTAGTGGGTTTCACAATAAATTCTAAATGAATCAATTAGCTAAGGTGCATAAACAATAGCATGTAACAAGTAAGGCTAAAAAGCGGAATGAATCAATTGGCAAAGGTGATAAAAAATAACAATGTTATTTTAAACATACAGTACAGCTTCATTCAACGTTTTGAGTCTTATGAAGTTTACACTGAGCACTGTGCAAAACGGCAATAACTTGTGCGTGACGTCATTCAACGCAGCGTAGAATAACGAAACCAAGTATCAGCTGGGCTAGTTTTCCCCCAAGTCCAATAATGTACCACATTATTTTCCGTTGTATCGATTTTCCATTGAAAGTAACTCAGTTTTTTGTTTGAAAAAAGATACAGAGGATCAATAATTAACCGAACTAATTGGGACCAAATCCCATTTCGTTGTTCAACTATTAGAATAATTTGGAGTTTTCACAAAAAAAAGAGAGAGAAAAAACAGGAAATTTAGCAGAAAACCCTCTACTTTCTTCTTGACTAGTACTATTGACTTTGGTTATAACAGTTAAAATACTGTGGATGTTTAACCTTACTTACAAAAATGTGTTATTGAGAATATTTACAACTTTACAGGCAACTTTGTTACGTTCATTTTGTTACAACATCGGGTAACATTTTTTTAAATCTCTGACGCGATTCGGATGATCGTGTAGTAAAGACTATGCCACGTTTTTCTCAATGAGGAGGTGCAGCATGCTTTTTACTCGAGTAGTTTACTCAAGTATACCAACAATTTTCAGAAGATAAAATAAATGATAAACAACATTATGAAGAAAAGACGTCAAGGCGCACCTTTCACCTTATTTAACCGTTTGACGAGTTCTGAATTCCGCCTAATTCCTTAAAATAGGAAGGAAGCACGATTGACTTACTCTACGTCCGTAAAACAATTCCTACAGTCACGCCTTTCTCTTCACGCCTGCATTATCGGACCGGAAAATTGTGACACGCTTCAAACAAGATAAACACACTTGAAATTGGAAATAAATATCCGTAGTAATGAGTTACATTCACTTTCCATCATAGAGAGAGGAAAGGAGTTTGCCCAATAATCAAACAAATATCGCCTATATATTACAATACTGTAATGTGTTTAGTCTGCATCTAAGTTGGAATTCAATAGTTGTGAAACTTGTAAAAAGAATATTGTACTACATTCACTTCAAGGGAATCCAATAAAAATACTGGAAGTTGGCACGTATTTTTCGTATACATCGAGATACAGATTTCGGTTATTACACCAATATCTCTCATAAACTAAAACAAAAGTAATCTGCAGTAGAAAGCATACTTTGGAGCAATGCATATAAATAAACAAAAACAACTTGCTTATTGGTGGAGTGTGCTAGAGAAAAGAGAAGGGGGAAAATACATTATCAAATCAATAAAGTGATTGATTAAAAATCACATTTTCAGTTTCAGAGTCTATATATAATATTGAAATAGACTATATCTGCTCTTTTATAGGACATATAGACGTAAAGATACCCATACAATAGATATTTAATTTAAAAAAATAATAGATATTTTATTTTAAATAATAATAGTCTGTTGCTTGCAAAATAATATTTCAACTGGCACCTGAATTTCATGAGCTTGAATTCTTGAATTTCATCACAGTTTCCATTACTGAAGCACAAGCCTCAGACTCATTTATGGACATCTTTCATAGCAAAATTACAAACAAAACATCCTCAATTTCCTCAACTTCGTTCACAACGAGGTAAACCTGGTAAACTTTCAACAGCTGGACTTATCAGACGAAGTGAAAGCAGTCACAACGCAATCATTGGACATCCATGAATGTGAGTGAGTAGCAGACAGGCGAATGAGTAAAATGTGAACGCGCAAGCAAGAGTGAGTGTGAGTTCAATGATTCATGCCGTGAGTCAGCAAGGTTGTAGGAGCCGGAGAAAAGCCTACGGGTGGGGTGGGTAGAGGGAGGGAGGAGACCTAGCGTACACTCGCATCAAGGTACTCCAAGACCACGAGGGTCCGCCACGCCAGTCAATCAATAAACAGTCGCACAACCAGCCATTCAACTCAACATTGCTCTCTCGGTACGCCGTTGCTTATCCACACACAATTACCATTTACTATTGCTCCGTTCAACCATTGTTCATTAAAATAAACCAAGGGAAATACTCAAACAACGGCCATTTCATCACACACTGGATTGACGTTCTCGTACTCTGAGCTCTACTGAGCTTGTAGAAACTCGTACTAAGTTCTGAGTTAGACAATACAAATTGCTATACTGTACTAGTACAATACTAGTAAATGCATTAGAAAAGTAGGCTAGTGATATTCAGAGAGAATAGAAGTAAAATCTCCTCCTTAATAGTAGTAAGATATCTACATAAAATAGTAGGAGTAATATCTCCTATACGCTGGAGATATTACTATAGTTGAATAGATATAACTTCCGTATCGGAATACATTTTATGCCCTATAGCTAGTACACAAATAGTACTATAAATTTTTATAGTTCAGTCCAGGAAATATAGACGATTTCCCATTCTATCAACTGTGGAGAAGACATAAAAACTAAACTGGACTACTACTACTACTACTACTACAGACTACTACTAATACTAGTTGTTCAATGATAATAGCATGGTATTAGGTTGTGGCTGAGAAATTTCAAGAATACAATTTCATCACATGTAATGGAAACTATTCCTAGAGCGTAAAAACAGGTTTCAACCAAAATCATCAGAGCGAAAAATTTATACAAATCTTGAAAATTTAAACAAAAAAGTAGAATTTATTGACTATAAAACATTTTGATAAATATTCCAAGCAAATAGGCCGTATCAAGAGCAATATTGTTGAATCAAGTCTTTGCTGACAATCTTTATTCAACCAATTGCAAATAATCACATCATCTATATGCATGTCTTTTATAGTTCCAGGAATAACTTTGATGTTTATTCAATTTAAATTATAAAGGATATATATAGTCCGTCAGCAAATAAAGGCTAATACTGAATAATACTGCACCAAACGTGTTTGTTGGGACTAATAGTAATAATAATAGCTAATAAGGATGGCCTACACAATGACTTCTTGATTGATCTATGAATTATCTTGAATGTTTTAGAGCTTAGTGAGTACAAATCAGAGGATTCAAATTTATAGGAATCTAGAATCAGTCTGAAAAAATAATGAAATTACATGTGCAGTATTATTTAAGAAGTTGGAAATTTTTGTAAATCCAAATATACATAGTATAAAAGCACTAAGTGGTGAGCCATTTACACTGACTATGTAAAATTAAATGAGCAAAAATTACAACATAGTGGAGATGAGAATATTGTCAGCAATAGAGTAATTTAGACAGCTAGTCTGCTTATATTTCTCATTCTGTTTTCTCAAGTAGTTGACACCAATGATATAACATTCTGCTCACCCGCATACTGATTAACAGAATTATAGCGACGCTTCACTGAGAATGATACTGGATGAATATTGAATAAACAATGACTATAAAAGTGGTAAGCCAATTCACGCCAACGCATAATGAATAGTTTAACGAGTATGACAATCACATCCACTGTTTAAAAAGTAGAACAAAAAACATATGACACAAGTGGGTTATTAACTTCAATAACAGTCAACTGGGGTTGGAAAGTGAAAAAATTATATGAGAATCAACACACGCATTCATTACTTATTGGAATAACAACTAATTAGAATACTAACTAATAGATACTTGAACAAGTAATCAATGATAATAAATTTCTTGAGAAGAATGTAAACTTACTAAAGGTAGGACTTTCAAATGATTTTGAATTTAAAAAATTGAAGCATTCCAAGTTTGATAATTCATATTAGATTGATTCTTGGTTCACATCTACTCTCAAATTGGACCCATTTCAAGATTATCGTAAGTCTTTCAAGACCTTCCTTAGTACATTTTCACTTAAAAAATGACGAAGTCATTCTGTTCTATTATACATTTTCGTAAATAAAAGACCAATACTTCAGTTTCTTAATTCTTCTTCCAATATATCGCTCTAAGAAAAGTTAGAGTTTCCCTCAACACACACATGTTTCCCTCAACAAGGATTCATGGTACTGTAGTATGAAATAAGTATTTTATAATATAATGTTATTATAATGAATAATCAGAAAAGTTGGATCTAATCAACGGTGCTCTATGAAATGATAGCGCCTGGCTAGCATAATGATGAAGCTGATTATAAATTAATTTTTGAAATAAATTAATTGATTTTGAAATAAAAATTAAAATACATTTATTATAGAACAGGATTTATTATATTGTAGTTTTGCGCGGATGAAAAAATTTTGAAACAAAAAATGAATTACTAGTAGTTTTTCAATTACAGTACTACAATTAGCGCTAGTCTTGGGGTCATTAGCTGAGTGGCTCAACAAACGGTTGTGGCTTGAGCATCTGACACTCATTCATGCATGTTCCAATGTTTTTCAATTTTTCTTTGAAGAGGAAACAAGGGCAACTTAGACCCTTTGAATACTTCACTCTCTTCAATTACAAGATTCAGGCAAGTGAGAAGGGGGCACGATAAGTGGATGCAGAACCCCAAGAGGTTAGTGTTAAGCTAAAACAAAGATCTTTCCACCAACTATCCTCACAAAAAATAAACACAGGCGTGTTTGTTTTATATCGAATAAAAGTTTCTAACTAAAAATAATTTCTTGAAAACAATATTATAAAAATTTATAATCTGGAAGAATAAAAATAAGAAGTAGTGGAATACTATCATTTGATTGTAAAAAGCTAGTTGAAACTAGTTACGATACAACTTTACAGATTACAAATAATTGACTGAACATTTTGAACAAACATGAAATTCGATATTTTTTCAAATAGGCCTAATCAATATTATGGAGTAGTAAATCTACTGCGAGCGACTTTTTTCTATTGAACATGAGCAAGGAGTGTTCGAAACAAAAATATAAGGAAGAAATGAGATCTCATTACAAGATAGGAAAGATTATTTCAGCACGTAAAGAAAGATTCGAACGAATATAAAATTCAAATTGAAGGTTGATCGAAATAATAAGCTATGATGGAACAAGTACTGTATCCTTGAAAAAACTCTCAGCCTAACTGAGTCTGGGAAATACACTGAAACCTAACTACGATTTGTAGAATCAGGCAGTATTGTAATTCTTTATTACAGTGTTGTTCTTGAAGTTGAGGAGTAGATAATTTTTATTACAAATATTTTGAGTTTCAGTCCATTTTTTTCAAGTAAATACAGTCAATAATGCTGTGGATTTCATTAAGCTTTTCAAAGAGTCTGAAATTTGTGAATTAAATTTTATAAAAAATTGCTAGTTTCATAATGCAAAATCAGTAAAAATTTATAACAATGTAAACTAGAATATCTAGATACGCTATTCACATTCTATTATTATAAAATTAGAAACACATTCAAGGCATCTAATTTTCTCTTCAAGTGAAATTTCGTCGGCAAGATTTCTATATAGAAAAGAAAAAGCATAATGAAATAAACTCATCTCTAACTATCTCCATAATTATTGTGTTTAGTATAGTATCAGCATAGGAACTAACCAATGGATTTTATATGATGACCTTTAAAATAAAGTCCACTGTAACCTGTTTACCACAAAATAGCTAACTTCTAATAAGAAAAACTGAAACCTGAAATATAGGATTAATCAGCGTGAACGGGAATATTGCTCACAAATATTTATTTTTTGTTTTCTCTTACCAAACAAACACGAATACATTCTAGCACAAAATTTATAAAAGAGCTGATCTATAACACATTCCAAACCGATTTTACTAGTTCTTTTATAATCGGGAATACCACGGAATCCAAAGTAAACCAATTTTAATTAGTACAGCTACTTTTATGTTTGTGAATACCACGAAATCTATTGTAAGCTTTTGCTGGTCGATTTTCATCAATTTGCAAGGTTAGATTATTATTACACAGGAAAAATTTCGAAAGAGTACAAAATTTCAAAAGAAGGAATTAACACTATATTGATAAAACAAGTTGGATTCAACTTTACCATATCGTTTGACAAAATTAATTCAGGATCAATGACTTTCAATCGATGTAACTTACGTTACTTACCTGAAACAAAAAGAAAATAAACATAAATAATTTACTGTCTAATAATATCACATTTTTCTTTACATAGATTGTAAATTTAATTATTGTCACTACATGAAACCGACACAAATTGAGTGAACCCATAACTTCTTCAATGTGATAAAACGAATACAGTATGAACTCATTTCATGACATAGGCTACTAAAATAGTCTATTATGTTACCGTGACATGCCTAATGAATTACCAAAATCAATCAAATTCCTTTCAATGAGAAACACAATAGTGTTCTGATGCTGTTCCAAGAAGTTGAAGTATTTAGTATTCAGAGGTGGGACTATGCATTTTCGAAATAGGATCTTCCAGGATCAGATTTTTCCTTATTCCAAGATATTGCAAATATAAAACATAAAAAATTGAAAGCATGAAGCCCAAGGCTCATTCGAGTATCAGCTCAGGTTACTCAGCTACATTATGAATGGATTAACGTTTAATCATCTTTAATTTGTGTTGGAATGTGAGTGGTACATTTCCTGACTGAATGAATGGATTTCGTGGTATGTAAATGGGTCTGATTGATTTTCGAGTCAGTGTGGCATGCAGAACATGCCAGTACATAGGTCTGGCTATGATGTGGGTTGGCTAATAGCAGCAGGCCGGGCTACTGTATCAGTAATTGCAGGCCAGTTTGCGTTATCTGAATGTGATGTGTACAGGAAATCATGTGCTTGGGCTCCGGATGCCATGCATGTACTCGTGTGTACTGTTCGCCTATCTTAGTGAGTATGTGTGGTGTGTGCCTTTCTCTGAAATGAAATTGTAATCGTGATTGGTTTCAACTCGCAAATCTAATTTGCTACTGCCATAATAAACCATATTTCCACGTCATGTTCCATTCACACGATCATTGCTCCAATAAGCTGGGATTCTGAAATTGTTGGCTAAATACTGTAAATAACGGTAGCATAAACTAGGAATGCAATACATGCTGCTATTGCAAATGTTGAGCGGAGCGTTTGTCTGCAGTGACTTATGCCTAAGCCCCTGCGCCCACTAAGCAACTGCTATCTGATTTCAGTCAGCAACCCAGCGTTGCCAGATGACTTTGGCTGATAGGTTAGATTACCCGATTACCCGAAAAACAGCCAATGTCATCTGGCAACATTGGGTTGCTGACTGAAATCAGATAGCAGTTGCAAAGTGGGCGCAGGGCTTATGCCGTCAATTCGACCAGTCTTCTTCTTCTTGTTTTTCTCCACCTCTTCATCATCTTCTTCCTCCACTGCTTCCTCGTCCTCCTTGCTCCCTTTCATCTTTCTGTATCTTTCAGTTTCATCTTTCCGTATCATACTGTATCTTTCTGTATCATCGTGCAACTCTCAGCTTGATCTAGCGTTTAAAGGTGTAACTACTTTGAGCTTTTCCCAACTCGAAAATTCCAGTCCGTCAATTTGACTCCGATTTTATGTCCTTATTTTTTCGTTGATTATTCCTCCATGGTACCATTGATTTGAAATTGAATTATTCTACAACCTTCCAATCGTTGATATGCATGTCCGAGCCAAATTTCATGGAAATCGGCCGAGTAGTCTAGGAGGAGTTTGATCACAATCGATTTACACAAGTGGCCTGAGATTGTGTAATAATAGCATCCATTTAGTATCAATTCCTGAATTTCTGTTCAATGCACTATTTTCATCTCGAAACTGCAATATCTTATAGCATTTACATTTTCAAAATCTTTAATAAAAAATTTGGATTTTTAATGCTCAATAAAATATGTTGATGTTAATTTTAAATGCCTGACCAATAAGGAATAAGGATTGTCCCTGAATTCTCTTCTCTCTGAATTCGAGCTAGAAAATAATCGTCATATTTTCGTTCGTGCTCTTCGTGACATCCGCATCTCAAATGCCAAGCTAAACCTACAGTACCGGTAGTCAATTCAAATAGATTCCATTGGAGAAATAGAACTGATGGATTTAGTAAAATAGAAGCCACCACAGTTCAGTTGGAGGCGTGCTGGTATGTGCCCTGGAAAGCTCCACGGTATTCAACAATGAATCGATTAGCAGTGAGAATAGACCGAATGACGACTACTCGGATAAACTGGCGCTATGTGCCAAGGAGACGTGCACGGAATAATAGGGATCACTTTTGGTTTTCACGTATTTGTGAAAAAAAACTTATTTTAAATTTATGTGGCACGTTGAAGGTCCCTTCATCCTTCCAAAATAGAGAATACTGTAGAATTTTGATCTTGAAATTCTCGCCATGTGCGACCTTGAAATTGGTGTAATATTGTTGAGAACAATTAGGATAACAATCGCAAAAAAGGTGGAAAGTATCAGCTTTCTGTATGCCATTAACGTGAATGAACGTCAGTCATTTATTCAAAAGATGAGTATGCATTACAAACAATGTCAGGTGACGAATTTTCTATGAAATTTTATGTTAATAAACTGAGATCCCATTTGGCTAGAAAAGAGAAATTTCCCTAATTTAGAAATGTAATTTTAGTAATTACTATTAAATCTATTTTAATAATAATAGAATTATTTTTTTTAATTAAACTAAATATGTTTCAATTTTAATAATTATTTTCAAATCCATACAAATGTTGAATTCAAAATCTTTGAAGAATTTAGATTATTGTTGTTTTGGCTAGTTTTAATTCGGAGCTTTTATATTACCTTTTGAAACATTCGAAATTTGTCTAGTGTTTGTTTTCTTTGTGAAAATTGTTTTCTCTTTGTGAAAAATGTCACATAACCTATATTAAGACTATTTTTCATAAATTGGAAAAGGTACAGTTTTGGGCGTAAGCCTGTTGACAATCCAATAAGTATTTATAAATAATCACAAAAAATGCACATTTACAAGAATACAAATGACAAGATCTTAATAGGATTTTGAGTGATGGACTAAAAGTTGAAATTTCCTCGGTTCTACACTTCAACAATGTCACAGATTTTCATTGGCATGGAATGCATAGATCCTACCAGATTCATAGAATTAATTCAAGCATTGGAAATGGAAAAATTAAGAATGTTTTCAAGTTCAATCAAAATTGTTTTCCTTTCTTTAGAACCAAAAATATTGTTGAGATATTTTCCAAATTTTCCGAGCCATATATTCATCACTCTATACGACAACAACTTTAGTCAACTAAACAACCAATTCATGCCATAAATAGGAGGAATTTGAAAGATTTCATTTCTTTATTTATCTCAATAGTGATATTGTTATTAAAGACGGTAAGATGTTTTTGTCAGTCTGCTTTTGGGAGGTTTCATCACCCTATCATTAATTACGACATCAACAGCAGTTGAATTATCAAAACCCAAAGACAACTAGACAACAGATGTGTATCTGATGGACGAGCCCAGAGATCCGTCAAATAATAATCGAATTACGTGGAGGCCGGTCAGGGTCAGGAAAGAGATGCAGAGCAGCCGAGAGAAGATAATGGGGAGTCCGTGACTGTCGTACATGAAATTTAATAGAACCGGTTTTTGGGCAGACGATCGAATCAAGAAAAGAAGATGTGGATCACTTCCCTACTCGCAAGTATACCTGATTAATAAAATTAGGCAAACCTGTCTTTTCACAGCCTGCAGCCAAAAATTAGCAGCATCTATCTTCTTTTGGCACAGTTTTGCAGACTAGACTAGCCGATCAGCTGTGTTCATTTCTCTTGGACCTATAATTTCCAGCTGCGGTTGTTAATGATGCCACAACACCGCTATAAGTTTTATTGGAATTGTAAAAAGAAATTGAATTGGCAAGTAGGCCGGGAGAGTGCTTTCACTGGTTAGTATGATTGAATAATTATACTTGTAGTACCAAGATTCAAGAGTCATACTAACTGCAATGACTACGATTATGATCATGAGGCTATAATGCTGAACTATCCTTAAATTTTGGTTATTTTTCTTTCCTCATTTTTTTTAGAAAACTGAAATCATAAACATGTAGGCTATCTATAAAAAGATCGAGATAATCCTATCAACAATGAAAATTATCCACACTTTGAGAATAATAGAGGTACCACACTCAAGAATAGACTTGCCATTCCTTATTTTCTCCATCTCTTTTGCATTCTTATAATTTTTCTAAATAAAAACTGGTTGTTTTTCAAGTCTCTTCAAGGAATCAACATCTTCACTGCTTCTACTAGAGATGTTATCAACTGAGGTCATCTTCTGGTAGGATACATCTATTAAAGCGTTTGTATCCCAGCAAATTTTCTTCAATTTCCATTCGATAGAATAACTTTACATTAATAGCTGGTTTGGCACACTAGAATTGCACTGATGAAACCTTGTTGCAACAGCGATCCTTGTAGAAACAATAATTCTTTTTGAATCAGCAATCCTTAATATGAATGAATGTCTTTTTGCGTCTGGTAACTAGTGGTCCTAGTGGATGAATATCAAATTTTGTTGCGTTTTAGCAGTGTATGTCTAGGTCTAGGAAATCAAACCAGCAGTTCAATACAAAGTTATTTTATTGAATGAAAAATGTTATTTGAAAGAGTTGCTAGTACAATAACATAATTTGTACACTATCTTCATATTATGTTTCCTTGGGGAAAACGAACAGAAATGTAGCAAATTTCAAGGTGTGATACATGAGGATGAACGTATTGTATTAACAATGGAAGTATAACAATGACAAGAGTTCATAATTGGAAGGTCCAACTACGTGAGGTGACAGCATACTCCTCAATACACTGCACCGGTTAATGAACTCCTAGAGGTGAGCCTAACGGCGTTTATGAACTGGCAAAAGAGAATATGAGTGAACAATGCAGCAAATAAAGACAAGAATTAGTATGACCGTATGACAGACATACATGAATAATTTGAATTTTATAAAATTATTTTTATTTTAGCGAATAACAAAAACTGAAAATCACATGCATTGTTCCAAAGAGAATGAAATACTTTAGAATTGTACTGTATTTAGTAGATAAAATAAAATGTAAAAGTAGATAAAATGTGTGATTGAATTAGAAGGGAAAGAAACACTACAAATTTTGAATTTATTATCAACAAGGGAATCGGTTACTCCTCAAAATTTCTGGAAATTCTATTTTCTAATTTATATTTTCTATTCACTGATAGAAGCAGAGAATAATGATTTATACTGTATATTCAACGTCACTATCAAATTACAATAATTTAAAACCAAATTCTCCTACATTCACAACACATGAACGTGAATTACAGTCAGTGAACGTCAAAATATATGCGTACGTCAATAACCTATTATGAATCAACATCTCTCTTTCAGTTGACAAAAAAAACCCAAACGTACAAAAATATTATTCATTCACAATCCCTAATTAAGATTTATACACGGTAGTGTCTTTTTAAACAAAACACTCATATCAATAACATTGATTCAATACAGTATTGCAAAAATAAAACCGCTGATTACCTCCCTGAATTCATAACATTATCAATAGCCACCATTGGCAAATGAAAACGGCAAGACCTAGAAACTAGCTGAGAGTAACCCTGCCTGAACCCTACCCATTAGCAGCACTACAGGGTGAATGAGGAAAATTATTAAAAGCTACACTTATTCTGAGCAATTGGCTTAGTTGGCTACCATCCAAGGAATAATTAATTGAAATCCAATTTTGGTTGCCACAAGGAAATAGAGTTCTGTTCCACAAAGTCAAGCGAGCGAACCTTCCCATAAAATATTCAGAATATTTATATTTTCTCCCCGTAGCTGGAAAATTGATAACTATTTAGCCTATTTAGTGTTGGGTGATGCTCAAAACAAAATACAAATTACGATTGCAATATGAACCATGTTTTTATTTTCTGGTGATTTCTGTTGGTGTTTTCTATTGCCTTATAATGAACGTTATCAATTCATTCGCCCATTACTATGAATTTGACTGAAATGCATTTTTCAAAGCAATTTATAAAAATTGTTTGAGAATCTTAAAGAACTGTGACATTACCTTCTCAGATTGGTCCCTGTCTGAAGTGATTTCACTATCCATTTCCACTGCGCCCAGTCACAATTTTTTGTTTTCAACCAAAAATAGGAATTCAAGAAGAGTTAGTTGCTGCACTACCCTTTCAAAATTCAACACAGATAACTGAAACTCATATTATCAGTTGAAAAATTATTTCAACAACACACATATCCCAATACAATTCTAGAATACCATCACTGACTGCCTCAAAAATCATTAGCAACTAGATGAAAGCAGAGCTTCTGTCTGCATCAAATTAATAATTTTGAATGTGAAAATACTGTACATCCAATCGATCTCATTCACTGAGTCGATGAACTCTTTCACAATAGTCTTAACAATAATTATTATTGATAAGATGTGAAATATTTCAATGTGAGTGCAATTCAGCAGGTCATGAAGTTGAGTGATAGCAGCATTGAGATGCTGTTTCTCCCACCAATTAAAAGCTGAATTTTTTGATCATCTTCATTACAATAGAATAAATCAAATCGTATTGACTGCTATGAATACTGTAGATCGACTATGATGGAACGTCTCAAAATTCTACGCATGACCTATTAGATCCAAGATACAGTACCATAATTACCAAGCTATGCCTTTCAACTGATATATCTGTAAAGCCCCAACAATATCTATCGACCAACATACAGTAGTATACTTATGGAAATAAGATATTGCGTTCTCAATTTTGGTCCGTCATCTTTTGGTAACTCATATCAGTGTTATCACATTACAGTGAGGCAATTGCCAAGAAGAGAGGCTCACAGTGACGAGATTCATGTCGGCTAACACCCATTCAATTTAGATTAATAATGCGCTGTTGCCACGTCTACTTGGCCGGAAATTGGATGCACCAAATACAAAACGACAAACAACCGCTAGTTTCCTTATATACTGTACCATATTCTTCATAAAATTCATGTGCCTGCACCGGGATGTAAAGTTTAATACTCCTTTGAATCATGCAATGTGGCCTACTCTCAGGAATGTAATATCTGGACATCCATATAAGGCCTCCAAATCCATAAAAGAAATGGTTGGCTAATGGAGAAATTAGTCGGGTACCGTACAAATGGCTTTCTTGAAGTATTAATACGATAAAAGAGCGAGTAATATTTGAAGAAGCTATGTTGAATGTAGAAAGTGTACTCCTGAGCCCGAGAGTAAGAAACTTATAGCAGGTTCATTCAGCATTAAAAACACTTTCAAGACTCTCCAAAAAAGTGATTTCAAACAATTTGAACAGAGTGATTGAAAATTATTCTTCAAACAATACAAAATCAATTATAAACCAATAATTTGTAGTTATTTTGTACATTTAAAATGTTAAGAGATTGAATTTAAGAGATGATTCCCTCAGAGTTGATAATTGGAGCTATTGAAAGAATCATTAGAGCTTGAAAACTCTAATTGAAATAAACTAGCCATATTGACTTTGCTATAATATAGCTATAGCAAGATCCTTTTAACTTGTCAGAAATCAGCTGTTATGGTAATTACAGTGAGTCCACAAGTACAAACTAAATAAGACCTTTACTTTAAAGACCTTTAAAACGACCTATCAAATACAATAACTTTTGAAATTATACCACCAATAATCTGCAATTCAGTATTTTGGTAAGATGGAATTGTGATAGTGGCTTAAATTGACAAGTTAAAAGGATAGTGCTATAGTTCACTTAAATAAGTACTGTATAACAATGGCGTGGACTAAAATGTGATCGCATTAAAAGAATATTATAAAAGATTTTACTTAGAACAACGACCAAAAATATCAAATACAATAATTGAAATTATACCACCAAAAATAATTCTTGGTGATGGAACATAGTATAGGGGTTGAAGTACCGTAGGATATCATCCAAAATAACAATGGCGTGGACTAAAATGTGATCGCATTAAAAGAATATTATAAAAAGATTTTCCTTGGCACACTGCCAAAACGAAATTACCGCTGGGAAAAGATCGGTGAGCGAAGTCACGCGAGCCGGATCTACTACCAAGATATTATAAATTCAACAAAATAGCTTCATTTCTTTTTCACGTGGTGAATTGTAACTGGTAAATTCAGATGTAATACGGATTTGAAATGGTGTAATGATATAGGGATACCATAAATCTACAGAGTACAGTATACATATCGATAACAAGTTTTCTCAGTCAACAACATGTTACTTCTTTCTAAATTTATTTGATAAATTTCCTCACTCAACTTGTTCCTTTTTTAATTTACAGCATTGAATTGTAACAAGACATTTGGAATGTATGAATTATGCAGTTAAATTCAAAAAGACACAAGAAAATACAGTATATACATTCTCTTCTATGTAGCGTAAATGGCCAGTCTAAAAACAATATCTCAAAATACTTTACTATAAAATTCCACCTCTTCACATACTAGACATGCTGCGTTATAACAGCATTTGTCTATCTAGCATTATTATCTTACAAGTCAACTGTTCAATTCAAGGTTATTAGATGATTAGATGGAGTTTGGTGAAATAATTATTGATGGTGTACAAACGTCTCTAACAATTGAAATGGTAGAGGCTTCAACAAGGGGTGATGTGACTCTAAAAATAACAGCTGATCCAAACAAAAACAACACGTGCTAATGGAGGTAGAGAACAGCTGCTGATCTGTCTGGGACCACAGACATTTCAGAAACGTGATGGAAAATGTAATAATTCCAGTCCAGGTGATGGAGAAGCTACCTACAGAAATTTTACGTCTCATTCATACAGGTCGCATTTCCCTTTTTTACAGGACTTTTTTTGAACATTGACTGTTTTATAGAAAAACATTCATCGATAGGGAGCACAACTAATGAAGAACTATTATAGCAGAACTATTTCTTGGGATAATCATTCCTACAAAGAAATACAAAAAATATCGAACTTACATTTTGAAGAAAATTGGTTTTTGGTCAAAAATATTTCCTTGGCCCACTTTCCACTCGTCTATACTGCTAATGGAAGTTGAAATCTGATAAGATCACTAGCCCATACATAGTTTGGAGACACCTTATTATTTCCAGTAAAATATCACCGATAAATAGATAAAAAATTAGTGCAAATCAAAAGAATGCAGTATCGCGCTTATGGACAGTGCTGCCAGATCTCACAGCTGATCGTAGCTGAGAAAGTCATGTCAGCTGATCGCGTTTTCAACAGAAATACGGCAACAGTGCGCTCATATTCTCGTATGATTTAGCATTGACATAAGAATCCCCAGCAAAATCCCTATGGCTACTGCATTCAAAGGTTTGCAGTATGCATAGACTTTGGAAAACGGATTCATGTTATATAATGAACAATTTGGTTAATTAAATTTTCGTATACAACTCATAACAAATTAATACTTTAGTACCAAGTAAGCGATTGACAAATGGTGTCGCAACACGATTTTTGTTATGTATTTGTTATGTTTCCCAGTGTGTTGTATGTGTATTTTCCGTATTTTTGGGTCAATAAATGAAATAAAATGGATACAGTATGAATGTACTATTCAAGAGCCAACACGGAAACGATAAAACATAGCTGAAAAACACCGATTCCGCCCCCTGAACCCATTACAACGTATTTATTTTCGTCTCCCCCCCCTCTGACGCGACTTCAACTCGATTGGAAAAAGAAGACGGATGTTGTCATTGTAAAAAAAGAGGAAGCAGCCTTTCTTTTGCGGCAAATAAAACACGAAAATCGTGTTGGAAAGTCCATCAGAATGAAAGATAGGCTATCGAATAAAGCCATAGTGTCGCTGGAAATGCGTTTTATAGACGCTGATTCCGATAACCACTTATCTACTACTCAAAGGGGGGCTCTTAATTTTTAATGGACCAACAAGACACAAGAGAGTGCAATAAACTGCTATCAAGATCGACACCGATCTAAGCTACATCGTCTATCAGCTAGCACCTAGCGACAAAATCAGATAACAGATAAGATAGGGACATACGTGCAATCAAAGCAAAACAGTCATTCCTCGGTGACAATGATTGACGAGAAGAGAATTTGATGACCATATAAGGCATGAAAATTGTAAGTAACTAATCTGTGTATGACAACTCATTATTTAACCCTACAGGTGATAGTGATCTATCGTATTATGAAACCCAAAGACGATTTCAGAGGCAGTAGTTTAAAATGTACCACCATAAAATTTTATTGTCTTCACACATAGGCGTTATTGCCTATGAGAACAATATTCTTTTCTCAGAATTATTCATCTGTTGAATTAATGAATTAATCATTCTCTTTATACAGGATGTAATGTTTCTTACAAGAGGAATAAATAAATTTAATTGAATTCTTACGTTATAATTCGCTCAATATGACCATATATTCTGTACTATTTCCTACTACAGTATTACTATTTTACTATTTCCTATATACTCTGTGGATTTTACAGGTACAAAAATATTTTTCAAGCCCAATATTAAAAAGCATAACTCAACAGAGAGGACTTCGGAGCCACTCGGTCTACAACTTCAACTCTCACCCTTCCTACGAGCAGACACTTCACCCTCAAACAAGTGGGCAAGTGAATCACCCTTCTTGTTATCATTGCATTATGAGATTCAAGGGCGCTATAGAATGCGCCACCACATGGCTGCTCGTCATATTGCTTTTTTTCAACGCACCAGGTCAATAATTTCCTATCCAACACAATCCCTCTTTTCCAATATTGATCAAGTGTTAGGGATGGTAAACGCATGCGTATAGACAAACATAAATGAAAATACAATGATATAAAAACATAATTTGAAACAATAAGAAAGTTTAATCTTCGTATTAATTCACTTCAGAATTATTCAATTTCATGAGGAAGAAACATTTATGGGTTTATGTTTAAAAACATTTACCTCTAATTGGGTTCTTGTACCATACCAATGCAAGTAGCCTATAATTTTAGCATGGAAGTGCCATTGTAATAAAACATTCTAACTGTTAATTCACATATATGAATAACTCAATTTGGATCTAATGAAACTCAAAGTTGAATTGGAGTATTCCTTCACAAACATATATAAAACATAAAACAGTTACACTGTATAGTGTATATACAGTGAAATAAAAATTCGATCCTATATACAGTGTATATAGTAAGCAAAATTATAACTCAATTTCGACTCGAAATTTACAATATATACCGTACTGTAGAGGCGAACTCTCATCACCCTATAATTACATTGAGAAAAGAAGCTTTTGTAGTTATATAAATGATTGATCACATGGACCTAAAATATAACAGCACATTGACAGATAACGTACCAACGAGTCAGTAGTGCTGGTGCTGGAGGCAGTGGTAGCCGCAGCTGCGGCTGCAGCAGCAGCAGCAGCCGTCGAATTCTGTTCGAAGAGGCGCTGCCGATTGGCAAGGCGGTCGAGACTGGCGAGCCGGTAGGTGGCGGAGGACGACGTCAGTCCCGAAGCAGCCGAGTACTTAGGCAGCGTGGGCGGGGGACTGGGCTTGGGAGCAGCGGCTGCAGCCAGCAGACTGGCGCTGCTCGTGTAGTGATAAGAGGCCGGCGACGCAGCTGGCTTGGCCGGCACTCCGCCATTGCTAAGCGCTGCGGCTGGATTCATGGCACTGCTCATTTTACTAGACGAAGCAAGTCTGGCCGCACATTACACACAACACCGCACAACAACCGCACTGACTGACGGACGACACTCAACTGAGTCTGAGTCAGACGCCGGCTGCCTGCTTCTCTACACGCAACGCACCGACTCAGTCTGGCGGCTTATGTCACTGCTGCCAACTGCGCCACGCCAAGTTTCCCTTTCGCAATCCAAGGGAAATTGATCTCTGGCAAGGACCTCCTCTCGATTATACGGTCACCCTCCGCATTAAGAAAGACTACAATCAACAAGGAAAATACTATAATAAATACAACTATGATTCTTAAAAATGAGAAAACTCAATTAAAAGTCAAAACTCCAAAACAGAGAAATTACAACACCACAGATGAGCAGAGACTTCAGAGATCCGAGAGAATGAAGACATATTGGGCACAGAAGAAACGTTTCCGAAAATGATCTTACCAATTTCGACTAGATTTGCTCCAATGAGGGCCTAAAATATATAAAAAAAAAATACAACTATAGTGCTTTTCATCATTGAAGAGCCCTGGCCAGCTTGGTGTTTAATCTAATTGGAATGCCCGGCAATGTCGTCATATTGTGTGCTGTTTAATTATTTGGGCACGCATATTAATATTAGCATATTTTCATTTTTTTTCTTTATTAGACAGAAATATCAGTCTGCTATCACGACTTGGATGCAGGAGCGCCATTTCACTGAACTGGGGGTGGGGGCAAATACCAGGGGGTATGAGGAGGTATAGAATACCCCATGGAAAAAGGGTCCAGGGGTTTTCCCCCGGAAAATTTAAAAATATTTAGTTTAAAAATGTAATTCTAACTATTGGCTATTTTTGGCTGTAATCATTTTGGCTATATTTTAAAGTGAATACAATAATTTTATTAATAGGCCCGCTATTTCAAATTATTATTTATCCTATCTTCGGGGGGCCTAGGCCACTAGGAGCTTGATTCCAGAGCTAGAGTTAATTCACACCATCAAAACAGCCGACATTATTTCACTCAAAATCCTCCTTGACAATCACAATTTGAGAAGAAAATAATAATTTCTATTGGAAATTAATTGCATTAACATTCATTCCAGTCAAAGCAAACGGAAAAGGAGACAACAAAATAGCAAAGGCATCCTGAAAATCTAATGGCTGTTTTTTGGCATGACGCAATATCCCATACTTATGATTGACCTTAAATTTAAATTTCGCGAGTTTAACAGCTCCGAAAACGGATCCAAAGTAATTCATATGCAACAAGTGCACTGGAGAACAGGCTTGTTATTTCATGAGATAACTTATGTTCCTAGCATTTGACAATTTGGAGATGACGGTTTTTGAACTTTAAAAAAGATTATGACGTAATTGTAATGCTTAGGGCCTGAAAGATAACATGAGAACACAAAGGAAGAAAGCAATTTAGCAATGAAAAGAACAGTAATTAATATACAGTGGAGAGCCTCAACTCTAAACTTCTTTATTGTCGCTTATGAGATGAGGTAATGCCTATAAGATCCAAATGTGAAGTCTGAATCAACCACATAGTCTCATTCAAAGATCAATAACAATTAATTATCAAGAGTAACAATCCTCAAGAATAATTTTTAAAATTCTGAGTGAATAAGGAACAATTCAAAAATTGATATTTTTAAATGCCATATGATATACGTATACTATCTAAAACATATACAAAATTGAATTCCATTAATAATTGAAATTTAAAAAAAATCCATTGCAGAGCTCGTGACTATGAATAGCAATACAATTTCGAATGATCACAATAATTAGAGTGGTCACAATAATAAGAGTATATCATTATAATCTAATATTACTAAATAAATATCTCATGAATCACAAACAACGATTCACCCTATTTTACAATAACATTAATAATAAAAGAATGTAATATAGTAACATAAGTATTGTGGCATTATTAACCCAGAAATCCATCACAGGAGTATCTTAATGTAATGAAAGAGAACAGAAAAATATACAGTAATATTGTTATATTAAATATACAATTATAAGCTGTATTAATAAATAATCCATTCATCTTTCATCAGCATCCTCCCCATTACCCACGCACAAGCCAAGAGCTTGATATGTGGTCATCACTACAACATTATCTTGAAGTATGAAGTATACAAAATTTGGTTCAATCCTACAATTAATAGAATTGATATTAGAAAACGAGACTTTCACCGTACAATGTGAGAAGTCTGTGTTTTATGGAAGAAGTGTTCAAAGACTATTTTGTTGGGGAGCGATCAGTTACGCCTGAGTGCAAAAACGAGAGGCAGTCTATTTGGGTGATCTGCTTTCATCGATCAGCTGACGCTGACTGGCGCAAGGCTGACGGGAAGGGCAAAGCAGTTCCTTGCAGGAAAAAACAAACGAAAAAGAGACGTTGATTTCTAATCAGAATAGCAACTACTTTCTCCAATTGCCTTTTTTCAGAAGCTGGCATCGCCCATGTCCTTTCTACAGCAAGATAGAACTTGATCTGATGATTAACTGACTTGATAATAGAAGACCTATTACAGAAAGCTGTTTAGCGAGGTGATTTTTGGTTCATTAGAGGGTAATTTTGTTGGTTATGAATGTTATGGTTTATTGATATTGTACTTGGTTTAATAGAAACGCTAGTAAAGATCGCCATGATCCTGTAACACAAATTTAATGAAGATTTTTTACATTCCACAAATTTTTTACATTTTAAAACCACCATTTCCACTGGGAAAATAATATTTAAATTCACATATTCCTAGAAATAGACTATACTTTTTACTCACTACAACTTCTCAACTACTTCTATTTCTTTCTTATCCAGAGTTGTACTACTTTTCAATTTTTAAATCAATCATCTTAAAATTTTATGTTTCCTGTTAAAACTTATATTAATTCTCTTATTACCGATCTATTTATTTTGTTACTACAGTACATTGATTTTTATTCTGTTATTATTGATATTTTTTTTTATTCTACATATACATTCTGTACTTGATATTTTTTCTTTTATTCTAATCATACATATACATACATTCAGTTGCATAACTGATTTATTAATCTGATCTATCAGCAATACAAGAATACAAATACAATACAATCAATGTATTAGTTTAAAATAAACGTTTATTTATTAAATTCCATAGTTCTTTTGGAGTTTTACAGGATGAAAATAAATTTTACACAAAGAACAGCATGTAAAGATACATACAAAATATAAATAAATAAATAGCCTAAAGGTTTTTTCATAAGTAGCCTACTGTACAATACCGCAATTGAAAATGGTGTACTGGTACTCAACTTATGCAACCTTATCAATCTGGACCACTTATTATGAGATGTCTAAATAAATTTCACGGTCATCAAAAGGGAATTTCAGTTTTCCCTGAGCTAGCAAGCCTGCCGGCTCATGAATGAGGCTTCCTTACAACGACGACGACATTATTTGGGTGGTGCGTAAATCGACGGAGCGATAAGAGCAGGCTGAAGCAGAGCAGAGCAGAGCAGTAGGGTGGCCCTGCCCAAAAATTCGGCCGGCGCCTGCCCAGCTCACCATTACGATCAGAAGGGTGCGCACCCATTCAACTGAATGCTCAATAAATTGCGTCTCGAATGCAATACTAGTAGTTGCTTCTCGAATATAACCTGCACCCAAAACCCTGTTTCACATCAACCTCCTATTTGCCAACTGGAGAGTAGATTAGATCATCATTGGATTGAAAGGTTTGTCTATCCAGCTTGATTTGGGGATCTGTAGCCAAACCCCTGTTTCACAACAACCTTCAATTTGCCAATAATAAAGAAAATGAGATCAACTTGATGAGATTGATATGGAATAGTGATCAGGTTAACTACAGCATACGTGTTACAGTATTGGAAATTGAAATCCCCCAGCCACAATTCTCTAGAACACTATTTCAACTTTGTTATCCAAACTGCCTAAAATTACCAGATAAGATCATCATCATCATCAGATCGACATTCGATCAAGAGGTTTGTTATGGAATAGCGAATAGTTATACCGTAGTTTAACTTGAGGAGGAGATGTGGTACGATATCAGTAATTGTACTAATTTCACAGCCATTAGGAGACAATTTTAAACTTGTTTTCCTAAATTACCATTATAATGCCCTCCTATCTAGAAGAACTCAAATAAAAAAAATATATATTATATGAGAAAGCATAGGCGAAGTATAAGAAATACTATTGTGGATGTGCAAGTTAGTTACATGCAATAGCCTATAATTAGATGATAAATACTGTATTGACCAAAAAATCACAAAGGATTTAAACTGTAGAAGAAAAAAGAAAATATTTAGTAAAAAGGGTCAACTAGCAGTAGAAGATGAAAACGTGAGAAAATAAGTTCAAAATATTCGAATCTCTACATAGCTTTCACACTTTTAAAAAGTTAAAGTTTTATAATAATGAAGCTGGTTGTTTTGAGTCACCAGTTTTCAAGTAATATTTTTTAATTTTAGATATTACAAACAGTGAATGCATCTTTAGTTGACATGAAGGGTTATCAAGGGTCATGATAACAGTAAACTTAAATCGTAAAACAGTAGTGACTATTTACGAGTATATTTTGAGATAATTTAACAGTAATTTTCAAATCTACTTTAATTTGACTTTTTATTTCATTGAAAACTTGAATTTTCTTCTAATAAATTGATGCAAATGGTTTAGAATAATAGTTATTCTATTCCAAATTTTTACAAATGAAATTACATATCCAACTATACTCAAGATATTGAATTCTGCACTAAAATTAAATTTGTGAAATATCAAATACAGTAATATAAAAATTTGTTGATGGGATTTAGTATTTAATCAATTAATTTTGATTGGTGAATTGACCAACTTTACCAGAGTTTAAAGTTAAACTTCAAACAGTTAGAAACCGTTAGGGAGTGATTATCCAAAGGCCCCTTCACAAAGAAGAGTAGGCAAGCGGTGAAGCATTGTGGCTCCACAGTCATGCATTCTGGCTAACGGAGCGAGTTAGAAAGAGTACAGCACCAACTATTTTAGATGTTCTGTAATTCTATGCTTTTACTACCAGGGATTTGTTTAGATCATCATAGAGCAATTGAAAAGTCTGAGATGATAGATACAATAACCACGTCTGAGATGAGTTTTTCAAATAAAAGATTTAAAAAACGTCAGAAAAGAACTGCTGTACATTGTATCATTGTACGGTAACACAATCCAACTAATGTGTTAAAAAATATTTGCGAAATAAACAGCAAGGAATGATTTTAAAACAATGTTACGATTCTGGTAAGGATGATCAAATGTTGCACTTCCTCAATAACTGAGTTATTTGAATACAGTATTATCTTCTTGTTTATGAACAAAATAATGCTCTATCTAATAATTTTAAAACGACATTTTGTTATCACAATGATCCGTTTGAACCCATTAAAAGATATTGTAATCTTCATTCCAAGGACGTATTGATAAACTAGCAAATAGATTTGCTAGTATGCAAATCAGTGTTAACAGAGAAACAATTGTTGGCTATGTCTATTCTACATCTGAATAACAATTATTGAAATTAAAGCATTGGTGTTCCGACCCACCGAGATTTTTAAAGGCATAACTGAAACTTAGTAATGATGACCAACATAAACTTTATGAAATATGTACTGTAGTATGTTGTAGGGATGTAGGCAATATGGCATGCACTAAAATTAGACGTACACCGATCATAAAATGAGACGTTCATCGATCATAAAATGATCGATTCAATTTCAACAGACAGCTGAAAGAACAAAGAACTAGAAATATACGACGTATACTGTTGAAAGATATTTTTGTTGTGGCCATGAAAACAGGAGACATTATTGAAAGAAAGGAGATTTCTTTCTTGTCTTAAAAATAGCTCTGTCCCTCTGTCTACAAAAATTGTCGAGACAGAGCCAGACACATTTATACCTTTTTTCAATTTCTTTATTTTTATTGGTCTCGTTCTATTTTTTTAGCCTGGAAGAATTGCATCCATAGCGTAGTCAATGAATAACACAGCTTCCTAGGCTACAATAATGGATGTCTCAAAAATTCCAGTTTTGAAAATATGACGGTAGTAGAACAAGAATGGGATTTCTTGCAACAGAATTATCAAGAATAAGATGCAAAATTATATTTTGCGGGCAGGTGAACAGTCATCTGTTGAATAGAGGTTTTTTATTTTATTGAATTGGAACTTGGATGAAAAATTAGATAATGGTCAAGAAAAGTCACTCAAGGTGCGATAACATTCAAGATGGAAGCAAGAAATACAGAGCTCTGTAATATTGAAATCACATACATCATAGAATGAAAAACTCATTCATTTTTTGCTTCAGTGTACACCATAGCTTGAGTTAACACCTTGATGAATCCATATTATTGTTGATGCAATATTATTCTTCAGCTAATAAAGCCTCATAAAACTTTGATTACTGCAAATCATGAAAATTTCACTACCCTCAATTCTTATAACATTGGGATTTCTCTTAGAATTGCACTCAGTTTTGATTATTTTTATAAACTTTACTATCATTACAATACTCCTTAATTTGGAACTAATGACATTCAAATTTCTAGATAAACATTTTTATACATTTCACTACTATGTTACAATATTTTTTGAAATGTAATTTTTCACTCCATCAATTTTATCATTTCAATATTTATTTGGTTACTGGATCTATTCAGCGCGTACAATTCATATTTAAGGGAAGGTTCAACAGGCTATAATTACTATTCATCATGAATATTCCCAATAAGATCTAAAATTAACTTTATAGGGTAACCACCACAGTGGAATTATAATATTCTAATATTATCACTTATATTGAGCTGATATTATCAATTTTATCATGTAAATGTGATATTGTCATGAGTACAGTAATTTGAAGAAAAATAATGGAATAATAATTATTATTATTAGAACAGTATAGAACTCTGAAAGCCCATAAATCCTGAAGATTTAAAAATTCTAGAACATGACGTTGTATTTCATACTTGCAAAATTGGAGAGAACAATTTCTGGGAGCCACCAAATTTTGAACAAACACAGTACTACTGTCAAATCATACATAAGCTATATTTTTCATATTTAGAAACTACTGAGTTTTGAATAAACATGACATCATTTTATATTCATACATCAACGTTATTTTTCAAAATCTTAGAACTACTGGATTTTGAATAAACATAATATCATTTCATTTTCACAAATCTGAGTCCTGAAAGCTACCGTACTGAATTTTGAATAAACACAATTATTATCATTACAAACTCATCAGCCACATTTTTCAAAACTAGCGCCAGCGTCAATGGAGGCTGTATCCCAAGTTAAGTTGGCAGCAATGCCAGTGCCTACCTACATCCTGTACTGTACAGCGAACTTATCATCTGAGAGCAAATAGAGGAACACAAATACTCACAGCTGATGGTTTCCAATGACGTCACGTGACAAGGGCCGGTACCGGAAACAAAAAAGACACAAAACGTGATTAGTAATTAACGGTGATTGTGAACGGTGATTAGATAAAGAACAATGAAATGGACACTTACAGAAACAGCAAATAGAAGACGCGGCAGAACCGGCACTCATGGCTGGAGATTGGTGGCGCGTCGGTTCACCTGTGACGCCCGCCCTAGCTAGCTGAAGCAGCGTCGAGGCGCTCTAATCGATACAACGACGACGCTCAGCCCTGCCCAACCCCTTCCCCCTCAAAAACCCTAACCCCCCTTCAGCACCCCTAGCAACCCACCTTCCACTAACACTCATACACATTCAACAATTATTTTTATTGTTGCTATGACTACAAGAGCATTTAAATATAGTAGAGCGCAACCAATGTCTCAAAATTGCTATGGTTACACGATGATTTGCTTCACTTCAAATTGATTTGTCACTCGGAATTGCAGTAGGATTTTTGAACTGATATCTTAATGCGAATGGAGGGAGTCATTAGATATCGAAAATGTTCAACAGCTATACATAATAAATAATTGAACAAGAATCCAAATAATGCTAATAAGAACTGTGAAGAGTTCTTCAGAGTTTTTATAGCTGCATTTTCGTTAAATTAATTATGAGAATAATGAAGTATTATTACCGACTTAAGTAGAATTGCACATGAATCATTGCACGTATAAATGCTCCTTAATAGTAATTCACAAACACGATAAATAATTTCAAGAGCTATATAGATTCAGTGACTTATACTGGAGAATATATTAAAAAAAATGTAATTCTATCCAGTCTTACAGTATGCAGATTGAGAGGTGAGAACTTGAATAATCAATAAAATAGTACTGTATAAAAAAAAATGATAACATACAGGAAAGATGATTCTCTTTGCGATTCGGAGGCTCACAACATTATGTAAATTCTAGCCTGTTACATGCATTAAATAATTGCATCTTAATCATAGCATAATGTAAATTTATTTGTTCAGCTTGTATCTTTATTGAACTGCAATTGATATGTTTATCATTGACGCAACATGACAATACTTGTGATACATAGTGATGTGTTGATTGATACAGGAATATGTTACAAGGTTATAGTACAGGTTTTATAAAAACATTGCCGTTGTTAATATACAATCTAGTGCTCCGAGGGAAAGTGATACGAGTTGGTATAAGCCAAGTTCTTGGGGAATCAGTGCCAAGCAACTTCATGTGAGCTGAATTTCAGAACCCATGGAGTTCAATCAAAATAGTTTTAAAAAGTGGTAGTTTGTACATAATTAAATAAAAGATTTTCAAGGGAATGTGGGAATGCTAAAAACCAGTAAATAGACCATATACAAATCAATACTTCATTGCAATAAGCCTCTTTATTACAGGCGCATATTTTCTTCATAGAGGATCGCATTATAATTATTCAAGCCAATGTATCAGGCTGTGATTAAAATAGGATTGAAAATCAATAAAACTTGAATGTCAATTTTCTTGAATGCCAAATTTAATGTAAAACAATTCTATTCTAATAAACCAATTAATATGGTACAAAAAAGACTATGAATAATAATAGCAATACAGTCATCAATATTTTATGACAGTTCCCATTGGTTATTCACTGATTAGTAATGATTCCAAGCAGACAAAACAATCTGTGTAAACGGAGAATATGTTGATGTAACTAGTTTATTAATACGCATTAAAGATTAATTTTATAGAGCATAGCTTGATAAGATTGGAATTCTTAAAACAAACATCCAACCATATAAAAACTGTATCCAAATTATCATTATTGCAAGAAAACCACAAATTAAGAAAAGAGCTGCAGCTGAATATCTTCTATCGATTTTTCAATTTTGCATCTTCATTAGTACCTGTTCATTATCTATGATACTGTTTCAAAAATGATCACTGCTTGGAACTGAAATTTTAAAAATTTCAAAAGTTAATTTCTAATGAGAAATTGATATTGATTATCAATTATTATAATAATATTATCATGAATGAAGTATTATTTAGATACTAGTCTATAGAATGTCGAATCAGTTTGTTAACTGTTAATAGACTAGATAGGTTCCTATGATTCAAATTTTACATTATCTGATTGGATATTGGTCTCTTTATCAACCTAGTTTTTAGTTTTATGAACGAAAAAAAGTACATTTTTTACTATACAGTAACATAGTGGACTAATACATAATACAGACTACAGTACACAATAAAAAAAATTGTGCACTTGTTATATTTTCATAAACCAAATTACCTCTCACTTACCTCCACAACTTTTACAAATTACCTCTTTCCTCAAATTACCTCTAATCTAATCAACAAATATAACCTCTCACAATAATTAAACTCCTAATATCTAATAAGGATTAGTCTGAAACTCACAAGATCCATCCAACGACTCCAATACACCTTCACAAACCTCCTCTATACATAATACCAGCGGTCTTCTCAATCTAGACGACATATCAACTCTTGAGAAAGTACACTGTCAACTGGCAGGTAGGTAGAGTGCCGATATTCGGCTATCAAAACCACTGGCCAGATACTATGAGGAAACAGTGATAACTCTATGCGGATATCAACGTTTCAAGTGACGTCACAGAGAAGATAGAACAATAATATATTGTAGGTTACAAAAATATATTAAAGTGTATATATTAAAGCAGGATTCTTTAAACTTGTCAGAAAACAGCTAATTTAACATTAGTAAACGAGCGTACATCAATCAGCTGTTTTCTGACAATTTAAAAGAATCCTGCTATAATTTATTATTTATCAGGGAATTACAACACCGCAGCTTTATAGATTGCTGGTGAAGGTTGTTAACCTCTTTGTCAATCGGATAAGATAATAGCTATCAGATGCCTGTTTTATGAAATTTTATAAATCTTTTGAAACAGGAAAAAGGAAGGGGGCACTGTACATTGATTGCATGGCAAACTAAGAAATGAAGTTATGTCTAGTGTGCGTCAGACTTTTTTCTGTTTTACAGGACTTCTATGATTTTATGAAACAGGTCTCTGATTTTGATGTGTTAGAATTTATCAAAACAATTTCTAAATTATCAATTTCAAGATGTTGGATTCAATTTTTGGATTGTGTATTTTCCTCAATTAAATTAATGGATTTCCTTAATGAAATAAATGGTGATGGTATAATTGCGGTAAATATTCGTGCTAAATAAAACTTGAAACCAATGTTACCATGGGCCTAATTTAGTTTCTCTTGGTGGGTAAGCCAATACTAGTGATTACTATAGGCCTAATCTAATCTTATAATTCTTATATCTGTTTTATAATCTTGCTAAACTAGTAAATGACATTGTAAAAGCACAGTTTTATTTATTATAATTTATTGTATTTTTTCATTATTATTACTGTACTATGATTATTTATTCTGTTTGTGTTAAGGAGGATAACAAAATAAAATTAAGCAAACGAAGTCCATTCAAAGAAAATTTATTCTGTTTATGTAAGAGAAAATATAATGAAGCAAACGAAATCCACTAAAAATCTCAGATCATCTATCAACTAAATTGATAGATGATCCTTCTGGTTATAACCAAGTGTTTTATCAGTCTACCAGGGCCGCATTCCTATTATTCAAAATACAATGAACTTTTTAAACAGTAGATGTGTATGCAGATGAGAAAAAGCCAACGACTGTTTTTTGATTCATAAACAAAAAAGCGTTCAACACCGCCGAACATAGCGACAAAGAAAAATCTGTTATGCAGTTCGAGTGAGGTGCTATGAACGATTGGTATTCAACTCGACTCGCCAAACTAAGTTACAACGAAATAGCTGATGTTGAGACAGTAAAAGGCTCATTTCATAACCAAACCATCAAAACTTGAGATCTTCAAAGTTGAAAAGAAGGATTCAAATGTCTTCCCAAAACACAAAATTAAGGGCCCACAAAACGGTTGCACAAAAGTATAATGAAGTTAATCCTCGCTCACTCATGAAAATAATCAATATTAATTAGAGATCAAGCTTAACAGAACTTAGTCCTAGTTCCTTATCCTTAGTCCCTAGATCCTAAAAGAACCTAGTCCCAGTCCTAGAAGAACTGGGACTAAGTTTATTCATGAAAATTATGAGAGTTGACTAAACCCCAGACGCCGAAATTGATGTAGAAATACAAGACAGAGCAAAGTATAAATCTACAGATCATTGAAGTTGTCCAACTCTTTTGTTCCACAAATATAAGTTATTAGTTCCACAAAAATATGTCTACCAACTTCGTTTGCAACCAACAATTTTAAAATAAATCATTTTCACCAAAAATTCATCAACATAAAAATTATGCTCGACAGACAGGAGAAGAAAACATGCAAATCACAAGGGTCAGGCTAATAATCATGGGATAAGCACGAATTTGCCTGTAATCAACAGTTCTAATCTTGCATGCCTGAACATAATAAGAACAAAAATAATAGACTTAGCAAGCAGTAAATTATAGCCACGTTATTTTTGGAATTATAATGAGAGCTATGAAACATAAATTTGTACTTTCTAACCAAACGGTAATTTTATTTTGTTCAATTCATCATGTTGATAATATCTAACAAGATTCAAATTGTACAGTTTTAACTCAGGCTGCAATGGACAAGGGTGGACTGATGGTGGAACCCTTCTCGGTATAAGCCAATGAAATCAAGGATCAGCCTTTCTAGGGTTGGAAATAATGTAGAAATCAGTTTGGATGTGTACAGCAAAGCTTCGTCTCAGACTCACAGTCACGAATGGGTGTTTGTATAATGTTGGCATTGACTGTAGAACATTCAGGATACCTCCACTATCCCATGGTAACCCAAAGAATCCAATAAGATTGAAATAACCACGTCTAACTATATCCCTTGAAATTTGGCTCCGACAGATTTTTCTAACAATATGAAGAATTGAAGAATCTGTAAGAATACAACAATATAATTTGACTCATGACCTTAATCAGAAATGTCTTGAAAAATCATAAATTTTAAACTTCGGCAAACTTGCATGCCACCATTCCTCCAAAATCAAGAACTAATCCCTACTTTTTAGACTCCGTTTATCAAGAAGAAGAGGAGACTCACACAATCGTTAAACGTGTAAAACAAGACTAAGTATAATCTCTTAAGATTGGGAGATTAGGGTGGATTACTGAAGTAATCCATATGATAGATGCAACCGATTCTGAGGGGATTTGATAAGCCAACTTAAACTTCATTTCATTAGTTTGAATATTCAATGGAATGAAATATTACAGTAAAAACAGATTCATTTTAATCTAATCAAGATACATTGGGAAATTTTAACAATAATTGTGTAACAAGCAATACTTCTATGAATTACTTATTACATTATCAAGTTCCAACCTGAAAAAACCAAATATAGAAGGATGAAGGCTCCATTGCTTCAATTTAATGTAAAACAAAAAACAATATTTAATTGAATAAATTTATTTGAATTAATTCATGGCTGGAACGAATTATTCTAATTCATTCTTTTTATTTGCTACTTGAGTGTAAAAATGCCATACCAACACTGCACAGAAATAAAACAAGAAATAAAATGTGCGTCCTAAAGAATATCAGGTCATGACGACCTTGTAGCAAGCAGCAAGCGACATGCTTGGGACAATGACTTGAAAGATAAAAAAAACGCAAAAGGACACAATGAGAAAATAAACTCAGTAAACCAACCAAGGCGAATGCATTCTAATGATTTTTGCCGTTCCAATTTTTTCAGTAATCGAAAGACACGAGATTAAATCAATTTTATACCAAATCTCCCCACAACGCTATCTAATCTCATGATTGGGGAAACAGATGCATTTTCGAGGAGCAAAACATTTCATACTTAGTTCTAAGAAAATTGTACACTCAATTCAAATTTTCACTTGAACATACCGTACTAAATTCGGGAGAGAAAGCCCTGAGCCTGTTTTTCTTTAAAAATCATACTACAATTTTTATCTGTATGGATAAATGAATAAATTAATAATATTGGTTTTCTCTTGACGTTTGCCCACTCTTTAAATGATCACTCTTTATTTTTATTACATAGCCTAAATGAATAGTGAAACAAAATATAATGGAATATATTTTCTACTTGCAATACAGAGTACTTACGGTTGAGTCGCGGACGCGTTTCGAACAATGTTGTGATATATTACCGTACATCATACTACCGCATAAGATTAAATATAAAAATTCCGATAACAAAATTATACTGTTTTCTGTTTTTTATAAAACATATTCATGAAACGCCTACACCCTACACTTTCCATGTAATTATAATACGTACAAAGATTCAAACATAACTACGTTTACACTGGTTGCTCGTTATATTTTGAGTTTATTCCTTCAACCTGAATGAAAAAACCAACCTACTCAATAAACTAAGTTCAACCACTTCGGTTTTTCTTTTGGTCTGTACATCCGCTGGTGATATAATCCCACGCCAAAATACCTGAACGATGTAAGACAGTCACAATGAAAGTCCTGTCTGGCAAATAAAGAAACATTATTCGGAATACAATAACAAGTTCCTCTTTGATAGTTGCTTGTTTGTCTACTTACTCAACACAATGTTAAAATAATGTACTGTATTTGCAATACAATGCTTCAACACAAAACTAACTACAGTATTTGAAAATGCCATTTTGAGACGTGAATAATACTGCATTCATAAGGTTTGTTAAAATTGAAAGAGTTTTCATTGAGCATGATTTATTCTGAGGAATTTGCCAGTTAGAAATCAGAAGTTTCAAATTCATTTCACATTTGAAAAGAGATGAATAATAATCTTGAAACAATACACTTTATTGTCAAAGTAAGTTTCAACAAATATTTGTTGGAACATATATGAGACAGATAAAAAAGAAAAACATTTCAAAAAATCATTGAGATAGAGAGATAAACTTACACTAGGGTAAATGGAAAATAAACTTAATGGAATATAAAAAACTTTAAACTGTGAAATGAAGCGATTAATAAAACTATATACTTGAATTTCAACATAAAATCCAGAAATGAATCTAAATTCTAAATCATTCAACGATTTAACAGCAAAAAAGGAATGAATTCCTTGAGTTTAGCTAGCACAAATAAAATGATGGTCTCAGCCCCAGTAACCTATAAGAATCAAATAACATTATGCGACACAGATGCGTAAGCTCTATTTAGTAGAAATGTCACCATAAAAAGGAAATTAAGTTGTTGGGATCGTTCCAAAGTGGTGAAAAGCTCTTGCCCTTTAGGGAGAGCCATAAATTCGCCTTTCCAGGTAACGAAATAACACTAGTATCGATTATAGCGGTCTCTGCAGGCGGGTGACAAAGTCAATTCCAGTAAATTTCCATTTTAGTTGAGCAACTATACTGTATTTTGATTTGAACATTCCTTTTAAATTGAAGATTAATACAAGGTTTTTATGAAATTATTTGCGATGTACTACATCATCAATTGCCTTCATTACACTCGTTTCAACTAGTATAGGATTTATTGTCATAAATGACGCAAGCATACAGATGAGTTCATTTCAATTGAGATTTGTTTTAGAATCCATAAATTAAGTCATGTTGCTTACAAAAACTTAAAATCTTATAATAATTATGTACACTGTACAGTGATTGTATTCAAATGTTTCAACAGCATTAAAATTGTATAAGGAAGGAAAATTAATCAAGATAACACTAACTTCAACAAAGTTATCTCCATTTATTTTCAATAGAGAAAATAAATAAAAGTGAATGGTGAGAGATGATTCATTAATTACATAATAATGAGGGATCCTAGAAGCCGCCCCTACTGATAACAGAGATAGTCTATGCTGATACTACTTTTAGTTTTAATGAAATCTTCTTGTTTCATATTCTATTCACAGTACTGAATTAATTATCTAAATAATAATCTTTGTTATTGAATTATTTTTGCCACACGACAAATGTAGAATTAATAGCCTACTACTGTACTAGAAAAAGTAGGCACTGGTTTTCTCACAAGATATTTCAATTTAATCTAGAGAATCAAAGATTCATTATAGCCTACAATTTATAAACTAACACAAACTAGAAAAAATTATGATTAGAGTTCAAGGAATATTTTAGTTATTAAACTTTCATATCCTCCCTCAATCATTGGAATCACAATAAAATATTGGTAACTTGTGCAGGAAATGTTTGCACTACAGTGATTTAAAATTATCAATAGATTGAAAACAAAAAATTCAATATTCAAGCTACTGATAGAATAGATTGTATACCTACAGTGATACAATCTGCAGGTGATGTAATGTGAAGGAAACGTTTTAAAACACCAAAATAATATAAAAATACAGGTGCCAGTCAAATAGCAGATGTACAATAATACCTCTTATAATAGATAGGGGTGTGTCTTGACTATTTTGAAGAAGAAACATTTTTGTCGAGATAACTAGCTGACCACTTCTACTATATTCCTCTTGAAAAGTATGCACAGAACAAATTCTAAAGCAGATGGAGATATCTGTACTCTGAAACGACGTCGTTTGGAAACGAATAGATTGTACTTGACTGCAATCAGCTCAAAACATTTGGTTTAATCGTCGAGGACTGAAAAAAGTCTCACAACAGAAAGGACAAATGAAACTTCAAGCTCGATGAACGTAGCCACACTGACTCATTGCTCAAGCCCAACGTTCCACCAACCAGCGGGACCAGGCGGTAAAATTTATTATTCAAGGCTTCGGCTACTAGTAAAAATTATAATATTCAGTACAGTACTTTACTGCCGGCAATTGCACTCAAATCAGAATTTAATGAATCTGAATGTAAATTAGGCTAGTATTTTTCCAATAAGAAAGCTCCAACTATTATTTAAAGTTACAAATTACTTGCAATAAAAGCAGGAACAGGAAATAATCAATAGAAATTTTTTACATGTATCAAATTAATAAATGTTCGAAACTGGGGAAAATTATTGAATGAATGAAATAGAAGAGCATATTATTTTCCACAACAATTAATTATTATTGTTATGGATTGGCTGTACTGTAACAATTTATGAATATCCATAGATGATAACTTTTCTTTGACTGTGATTGTACGGTAACCTAACTTGACCAAATAAAATGTAGTCAGATGACTTGGTAAGTTGAATAAAAAATTATACAATATTGAAAGAGAATACTTCAACCAAAAAAGCTTATACAGTACCAAAATCGCGATTGTAACACCAGCCGAATGAGTTTTTTTGTGGTGATGCCCACATAGCTCTGCGTGGATTCTAAGAAAGATGATGATGAGAGATGAATGGAGCTTTAGGTAGGTTCCGAAACACATGGAATTATCATTAATGATATTCAGCGCAGTAGGCCTCGAAAGTGGCCACCCTATCAACGGGAGTAGAAGGTGCAAGTCTCTTATCTAATCTGAGTGATTGGATGCCGACTCGACCACAGAGTCTCTAATTAGCCGTCATTACTTATATCTGGTTCATGTACTCTTACTACAATACTTTGAACACAATAAAATTTTGATAAATCGATTTTGAAATTTCAGCGCAATGATTATTACCAAGACATGAATACTGAACTCCAGTCGATACAAAGGAAAAACCTTTGTATAGCGATTTTCACTTCGTTCCGCAACTTTTCCTCCACGTCACTGGAGAATGGCCGACGTCAGTTTTTCTACATCTTCGAGAGAAGACCTTGAGAAAAAAGGCCGCTGGAAAATGATCCATTCTATAAGCTGGAGTTGAGCTATTGAGCTACATCCATTCTATTGTAGACCATGGCTGCTGAGTATTTATGTCGATGATAGTGTTGTGTAAAACGAGAACGCCGAAATTCAATTTCACAGATCACACAAACTAGTTCCTTATTAGATTCCAAAATAATGAGATGTAATATGATACTTTGTAGAAAAAATCAGATTTGCAAATAATAAATTGAGATTTTTGGCCAGTGTCTAATAACTGAATTTTAGTTTTTCGTACAGTATTAGAATTTCAGTTCATTGCAACTAGCAAGTTTATTTAATTTGTTTTATACAAATTTAAAATTATGAAAAATTTCACAAGAAATAGAAAACTCTTGCCACCACCCAGCATAGGAAACTCCCGTCCACTAGGTGACGTTCTAAATTAATTAGAATTCATAATAAACTAATTTAAATAAACTAATCAAAAATCATGATATCACTGATGTCAAAGAAGTTTTCTAATATCCAGTTATTTTTGCTCAATCTAGCCTCAAAAAGAAAACCATTCAATGGAGGGTAGGATATTTAATAATGTTTAATTGAGATAACCTAATTGTCTGCTTACTAAGTCTAACTATTGTTAAATTGGAATGGTTACTGTTGTAAATATTTGAGCTTTCAGTCGAAAGTTATGTTAGTAGTATTATTTCCTACTGTAGACCTATCTTCGTTGAACCAGGCGTATTAGAGTACTTTATATATTTAGTTATTTGTCGATATTATAGCGAATTAAACTGAATATTATTATTCTTAAGGTCCTTTTGATGACAATACCTTGGTAGTGGTAGATATACTGTAACGAGCTGAACAGAATTAAAATCGATTGTTGGGACGCAAATGAAGCATAATGGAGGACACATTAATCAGGCACACCCTGGGGACACTTTCCTTGCCAACTGTTCAATAATTCAACCACTGAAGCACTCTTGCTTGAAGCTGGAATGTCCAAATGCGGCATGAAATAATGCAGTGGAGTGTACGAGTATTATGAGTGGGTTGTTATCATCGTTATCAGGCCACTGTAAACCATTTAAAAATGAGAACACCATTTATTTATTTCAATAGAGTTTCCAACTCATAATAATCAATAATTATTATAGTTCATCTGTAAATTTGATATAATTTTAAATCTATCTCTTTTACAATAATTCTGTATTGTATACTTCTGCTTCATAAAAAATTGTACAGGAATAAATGCAATTCAATAAGCTTTAACTAATTTTGGAAACCTTCAAATAGACAAAAATCCCATTTCACAGTACTGTACTGATTAGCATTATGCTGCCACTTGCTGACTTGCCATATTCCAAGCGTTGGAAACAGAGTACTTTAAATTTAGTTTAGTTTAATGCAAATTGCTGTATAACCTTGTAAAGACTATGTACCTTATGAAGCAAAAAGTATAAGATTTTTCACTTTTGCGTGGTTAATTGTTGAAAACTCCCAGAAATTAATATTAAATGAGCAGTAGTAGTACTTATTTGATTCATTTTTCTTAATGAGCCCTGTTCGAAATCTACCATTCAACATTAAAACAATAAAAAATAAAAATTGAACAATAAAAATGTATAAAACAGCTAGGGACTACCTCAAAATAAGACGATTCACTTATTTATTCCTTAAATAATTTATGCACAATCAAATCAAAATAAATAGTTCAATAATGTATGCACAAATAATAATCATTCATTAGACGGAGTTGGGATCAATTTTAAGACTACCACTCATCCTCTTTTTCAAGTTTTATTTTTCATGTGTTACAGTGACTTGTAACATTCACTTGTAACATTTTTGTATTCTATTACTGACTGCATATGAAATATTATGATTATTTATAATGACATGAATACTTTGTGACAATGACTTGCCCTATTGTTTTTCTTATATATGATTCTTATATATGTTTTTCTTACTTGTCTGTTTTTTCTTATATATGTATAGATGTACTATATTATGTACATTTTATTTTAATTTTTCACATGTGTATATATTATGTAAAAGAGAATTTTTTGTTTCAATTTTTTGGCAATAAAGTGAATTGAATTGTTGTACTTCACTGTTCCTCGCCAACTTAGATAACAAAGAACTATCATCCAAATGATCATAGCTGAATCACTCATAAATCAAATACGGTACCTAGCTAGAGGAGGGTACAAAACTCACCTTGTGGCTCGGTGACCCCCTCAATTGATTCAGTAGACATAATGTGTGATTCGCGATGTATAGGCTACATACTGCACACTAAAACAACACGGGTAGAATAGATAGAACAACAGTGGCGCATCTGTGTAAACCGGCCCGGACAAAAGGCAACTCACAGACGCGAGCGCGCGCTCGTATCAACACCGCACTACTGACACGGATCTTCCCAACCCAACCCGCAACCGGCGGCCGCTGCGGTATAGGCAGGCAACCTGAACTGAGTTCGTTTCGCTCTGCTGTTCTGCCAGTACGCTGCAGACAAGAAACCTGATCAAACTTGGGACGGTATTGCTGTTTGCTGTTACAGTACAACACTTGCAGCTGAATGAATTCTGCTGGAGAGACAGACTGCTAAGCCACATTGGAACTTGTACATTTGTCAAATTGATATATATATACAGTAATCTTGAACACTATAGTAAGGTTATGTCTTATAATAATTCGTAAGAAATTCAACTCAAGAAGTAAGGAATTTTTTCATATAATGATATAATAATTTTTTTTTAAATATTATTTTGTAATTTATTTTTATAATTTTTGTAATAAATGAAGTTGTTTCTTAGGATAATAAACCATTGTGAAACTTTCAAATGGATATAAATTTGAGCATTGTAGTAAAGTCTTAATAATGGATAAGAAATTTTTCTCAAGAAGTATCATGTAGCCTATCAGAAATCAACAATTGCTTGACAAAAATCAATAAACATTTAGAAGTAGATATTGTCTATAAATTTCATATATTCCTCCCAGAGCTCAAGCTTCTTTGTTTTTATGGAAGGGCCCATATTCTTATTAGAATATTATCATAGAACTATCTCTAATTATATTTTACATCCAGATGAAATTTTTTGTACATTGTTTAAATAAATAGCAATGAATTTGGTTGATATGTATAATACAAGAGTTGTATTTATTTAATATGACATAGAAAAGCTCACAGACAAAAAGTCTATTATACATTATTGTATTTTTTTATTACAGTATAACTTACTTATTGACATCTTTTGTACAGTACAAAACAAGATGAAAAACAAAAGAAATACATTGCAATCAACTAAATCTGAGAAACTAAATCTAGAATAGGAAAATGTGTATAAAGTACATTACTGTAGCAGTTGAAAAAGCAAGAAGTAAAGGGTTATGGATTCTCATTCAACATTGCACTTATGGAGATGAAAACCCTACATGGAGTCACTACAGCAGATCTTAATGAGCAACAAAAAGGATTAAAAAAAATTATGCAGTTATATTTTCATTTTATTTTAGGCAGGCCTATATCAGTTCGCAATATTAACATCGCAAGTAACTTATGAGAGGACGAGGTATTCAACAGACAAGATACACTATGATATGATAATACAAGTGTGATGTACCCAAAAAGTAGAAAGGAATAAATAAGTTACTTTCTTCTCTGTGATGTACCTTACCTACATAAATCCTTGAATTTACAAGAAAAAATTTCAAAACATGAGAAGAAATGTATTTTTTTGAAGAAAGATCTCCAAGAAATTCTAACCTTCAGCTTCCCATCAAGGGAAGAATTGAATCTAGCTTTGAAATTTGGTAATCTAGCTTTTGAAATTTCGGGTTACATTCGACTCGACAAATGTCGATCGACACAGTCGACATAGTGTGGACGCGGCTTAACGACAATAGAATCAGCCAAAACAGACTCAGGCCAGCCCAATGAAAAGTTGAAAACCCACTTGATTAAGGTTGGTACGATTTTGCTGATACAAAACTTGATTGTATAAAATTATAGTGCGGTTTTCGGTGGTGGGATCATTTTCCTCGACCCCAGAAACCTCATCAACACCTTTTTTGACCCCCTGAAAAATATACGGAGAGGGGCTGAGGAGTGGTGGGGGGATTTTTGCAAAACTTGAGGGGTCCAAGTCCGTTGTTTTTGAATAGGCCTGCCGCGTATAATACCTATACTATATAATATAATATACCGGTACCTATAGTAGGCCTAGTATTTTTATTTAATTTGACGGATAACATTAGATAGATAAATACAGTAGATAGATAGAGATAATACTTTTTGCCAACGGACTCTACGGTCATCAGCAACGTCAAAAAATAATCTCTCTCTATATAATATCTAATGCCATCCGCCAAATTAAATAAATACTATAATAGCTGTACGCTCATTCACTGATTGATATATTAAAGATTTCGAAAAAGGAGTAATGGGAGGTTTTTGGAGATGGTCTGCTTGTTTTCGGTTTGGCCTGTTGACGTAGGACCAATATTATGATACTGTATTTTGAAAACGTTACCATTATTTTAAACCGACTAAGACTAGGCTACCCTTATCTTTTAGTTAAATTAAGAGTTTTTATTATTTTCAACGAAATAAGGCGTTATTCTCTACAGGTTTGTATTGATGGTTTTGCCATATGAAGTATTATCGAAAAATAAAAATAAATATGGTAAGTCAGTTTTGGCAGAGTAATCACAATACAATAATTGTCATTGTTGATCAACTCTTTTCTAAACATGGGAAAAATTTCGATAAAACTTGGCGAATAAATGTAATATTGGGGTTAGGGAAGCCAACTTTTGAAACAGGTGGCAGTAGGGTTAGCATTGTTTTATTCGTAGGTAGTACAAAGTTAGTACATCAATGAAGTAATTATTATATACTTTACACAAATAAATTCGTACAAAGCTATTAAATTATGTAGAAATTATTATCATTATAAATACAGGTTCTGGTAAAAAACACAAAACTAGATTTACCTGAAATGTTTACTTCACCTGTCGACTATCAGGTAGCCCACCAAGTTAGCGAATAAGTTAGTATTGTAGTATCTATTTTATAAGAAGATCATATTCCAATAACTAGAAATGCAATCAAATAGCGATTGATGAAAAAATCTTGTTAAAATCTAGATTAAGATTAAAAACAATGTAGATTTTTGCCCAGGCACATTTTGGCGCCATGAAACTTGCAAATCCTGGGACTTGGAGGTATCGTATTCAAATATTGACCGTTAGCTACGAAAACAATGGATCCTATCAAGAAACAACAACTTACCGCTTCTCTGCATCTTCCTATATTATTTGACACTAATCACTGATTTAAACAATTACCACACTTTTAACAATAACGGTTTAAATTCTAACTTGGATTGACATTTTTATGTAGACGTACAGAAATCGTTCACGACCAACTGAACTGCTAAGTTTTCAAATTCACCGGTAGAGTGAGTAGGTGCCTGGGCTGGCTTTGGCCAGGTCCAAGCAAAACAGCTGTTCACTTCATCAATAATGCATCACTGTCATTGTTGTTCATATAACAAACATCAAATCATTATCAAAATTATGTATAAAATCTTAAACAATTTATTTTGTAATGCATAAAATTGTTTTTGAATTGAAAAATATATGAATTTTCATCTATGTTACTTGACTGATGAACTGGTGGCAAGCTTTCACACTACAACAGGTTTTCGTGCCAAATTCAAAATAATTCTCTTTTGTAAACAAAATAATTAAATTTGATCCAATTGTTTGTCCAAATTCATCATCCAATTTACTTCAACAATTCCAAAATTATTGACGTGAGAGAACAATATTGATTTTTGTTATAAATTTGGCTAAATCTCTTTTTTTGGTAGGTACAAAACTGAATAGATTGGTGACGCACTCTTTGAAAAACAAATAACTTTGCAATAAATTGAAAATTTGCCGATCAATATTGGACGGTCACATTTAGTATACTGTATCACACCAAATTGTTCACTTTATCTTGAAGAGCTTTTTTTCGCTCCCAAGCAATCAGATTAATTGTCTTCTAAGTTGTTCTCCATCAAAACGTCCATGCGCGATTCTTAATTCACTTATTCAATAGGAAAGAACTGAATATTGATTCTAAGAATAATAAAATAGATTATGTGCCGTATAAATAAGTTTATGAGTGATGTGTAGTTTTATATGATTCAATTAATCATTTATGAATAGCACAATCCTCACAAAAACCAGTTATATTGGCCTTCTTATAGTTGAGGTTTAGGGTGTTATCTATTGGAGACATGTGTTATCTATTATTTAAAATTAGTATTGAAATAATGAAGAACTTATAAAGTAAATGTAACTAAAAATGTTCATTCTCTTCTTTAATTTCTACCTATATTTTCTCATTCATCTGAACTAAGGTCCCAGAAAGGCCATGAAACGAGATTGATCAATCTCATATTTTAATATTATCCTTCTTCTTGTTTCTGTTGCTCTCTTCTCCTTCTTTTATACCAATAGTACACCAAAGCTGGTAGCAGTATCATGTGACTCACTCCCAGCGCTACAAGAGTCGAGAAACTGGAAAAATAAAAACAGAATAATTATTATCAATAACAGACTTGAAAGGGTTTTCAGCTTTATCAATGTACTTTATATAGAAGCAAAATCTCTGCAAAACTTCTCAATTAAAAAGAGATCTATACAATGTCTTAACAGCATTTGAACTCTTTTTAATTTATACTTTTATGAAGTTTGTCAAAAGGTACAAATTTTAATTTATACCTATAAGGTATACATTAATAATCAAATGTTAAAAATTATTGCTTTTGATATCAGTTATTCAATTGAATTTAGTGTATTATGCTATTATAACAAATTAATAATATTATTATGTCACCGAAAACTATAAACATTCTCATTATTGAACAAAAATGGGTGATACCTCATTTTAAAATAATAAATCTCATAATTTGCATCACTTTTATAAGAGAGAGCTACTTCAAACCCAAATTGATTGATTGAATATCAAATAATAATATAATATCAAATCATATAACTATTGTGATACATAATTTCATGAGCATATCGTAATTTCATGTTACCTGGTAAAATATTTGTGTATTATGATGTTTCCATATTATTATTATATTATTGATTTTGCAAGCCTAAATTTATTTAAGTATACTAGGTACGGTACCTTTCCAAGTGAAGTAGATAGTAAATTAATTATCGAGTATAACTACCAAAGTCTGAGATGATGCTGCAGTAATTATTTTTGACCCTCTTAAACAAATTTTAATAGCTTACTGTTTTCTCACGAATAGGAAATCGTAGATTACATGAAATCATTCATTTTTTAAACATTACCTGGGCCCAGAATGACGTTCCTTATAGTCTTCATAGGAGCAGCAAGAAACTCTGCCGTTGTTTATGCAGCAGTAGCTGAGATCAATATTTCCAGTATTGGGACAGTGTAAAATTTCGATCACACCAAATTCAACCTGCCTGCAGATCATTCCTCCTGCGAGAGGATCGGTTAGAAAATAATGAATAAATAAATAGATAAATACTAAATAAATGAACTCATTAAAGACTAGGAGAATTAACATTCAAACGATGGTATAATACTTTCTAAATTTCTTAGGATAGGAGGACTTGAAAGAATAATTTCACTGATTAATTATTTCAATTTTCAATATTACATTCTACCAAGTATTCATGACACTGAGAAATACAAACAAAAACCTCCAAAAAACTAACTGTAAACTATGACCACAATAATTTCGAATATTAAAATGTTGTTAGTCTGCAACCATTAACGAGAAAATAGTTCCCTATATTCTATCAAATGTACGAGTTAAGATGGAGAATAAATAGTTCAAATTTCTCTTGAAAAACAAAGTAAAATAATTTAAAAAATAACAAAATTAGAAAAGAGTACAAAATCATGGCAAACTTCATTTGGCAAACTAGAATCTACATCAATTGCATACTGTATAGGTGGGTTTTGAGCCACAGTCAAATGTGGTTTGATTTGAACGGGAGACTTAAACGTGAACATTTTATTCATGTTTTTGTCTGTGTATTGTCATAAATAAGAAAACTTTAGTTTTTCTACACCACTGTTACAGTATTCAATCTAAAGATGTGATTTACATGATGATATACCTACAAATTGTGCTCTTACCATAAACAAAACAAGTCTTACTACATCAAAAAGCAATTAGGCCTATTGTTATCTCGGATGTGAAGATTTCAAAAAGATAGAAAAAATTGCTCAGCCTATTGGGAATATTTGTAAATGTTACATACCTGTAATATTGAAATTGTTAAAAAATGAAAAACACTTAAACCACACAAAAGGGGTCATATCTGTGCTTAAAAGTACCCACAGATTCTTTGAAAACGATTATTGGAGTATGAATATTTCCTTTAATTGTTCACTAAACACTTCACTCACCTTCTGATAGATTTATCAAGTTCAATAAAATATTTATTATCACTGATAAGGTACTGAATGATAGAAATTTATGGTACATGATTCAAACTATTATATCTGAACGGATTATATTGTATTGACACAACGTTTCATATTCATAGTCATTGATCTGTGATTTTTTAAAATTATTCACTGTGATCTTGAATTAGAGCAGGTATACGCAGTACTCTTATCTTATCATGAACAGTGTTCTTCAAATTTGACATTGGACTTGATTTGGTCACGGTAAAATGATTATTGATTTGATTACACAATGTATTATTGTTATTCAGTGGAAATGAAAAATCGCACTTACCTTTGATGGCAACCTGTTATTTCAAGTTGAAATCATGATACCGGTACCAAATTTTCATTTTATACAGGCTACCTATTGAAAGATCATAGTTGATTTACGAATAGATATTGTTTCTCAGGAGAATTTTAATGTGATGGCTTTCATATTTTTAATTTCTATAATTTTTGTGAGTAAAATATAACATTTTGTGATTGTATATTCATTACATCATATTGCAACAAACAAGTTACTATAGATACTCAATTTTCGGCAGAGAAGTGTGAGTTCAGTCACTATACCTACTCTTTTTAATAAAATCATCAAAATAATAATTTATTGTTTTTGGGCAAAATGCATCTCAATATTAATAGAGGTTTGAGAAATCTTAGGAATATAGCTGCTACATAATATCAGTTATTTGCATCCAAGCTTGGTTTATTTTATTGATCCACAAAGTTTGAAAAACTTGAAACGTACTTATATAATCTAACAATATTGAATTATACTGATCTTCGAAAGCAGGAGATTAATGTTTCATAGAAATTTATATTTGAATTTATTGGTTACTCCAACATCATTATCTGCTTTAAAAGTGAAAGTAGAATAGTACAAAATTAAAAATAAATTCTCTATTAGAAGCGTTTTCGGTGTCAAAGCTCATCTTGAACTTGAAAACATATCGGATGAAAATTTACCTGAAGTGTAGTCCTACCGATAATTCACTTTGAGCTCATTTTCGTTACACGTTATTATATAATGAAGTGAAGGACTCATATTGAAATTTGAAGTCCTAAATTCTCATAACTAATAATAGCTCAAAAACAAAACGAAAAATATATTTTGGATCCATCTTATTTTTTCACTTGATCAAATGTAGACACTATTAGATAAGTGAAAATATTTCTCACACACCAGTGTTTATGGCCATTTAAATTGTTGTAATTCTTCATCAACACACGTTTTTACAGTACACTCCAAGAACGAAAAAGTCTAGTAAATATACATTTTATTAAGGAACCATCACTTCTTACGATTTTTATATTGTAACTTAAAGAAGACTAGGATTAGTGTTTATTTATTAATGAAGACTTTTATACTATTCATAAATGATTTTTAATCTCATTAACTGTACACCAACATACATAGGATAATTACAATTTCGAATAAATATGTCAGTTTTTACACTAACAAGTAAATAAGGCACTGGTCACTAATTTTAAATTTCATCAGTTCACTGATAATAAAATAATTATCGATTGAATCTTAAAAAATTATGAAACATCATTTTATCCTTTCATAACATCTTAGATATTAAAATTCTTTAACAACTAACGTAGGCTAATACTTTCATCGTCTAGGAATTTCAAAAAACTTACATCAATAAATATCGATAGTCTGTACAGAATAGAATAAGTTAACAATCCTGAAGTCAATCTACAGCTTTCTTCAGTCTACAATTGGGTAATTGTTTGGTCTTGGATCGTCAATCTGTTATCTACCTCGACAGAAATAATAGAGTACACATATTATATATGTAGAGCCTGTAATATTATTGTAATATACACATAATATGGCCATATTAAGAGCTCAATATCAAATAAATACTAGAATAAGTACGGTACAGTACCCCTAAATAAGTAGTCAACACTTGATGAGTAGCTGGTTATAATATGAACTGTATATAGTCTGAATTTGTTGAAAATTTCTGTAGAAAATTATAAAAATTCAAAGAAGAATTATAGAAAAGATTATATTTTTACTACTAATTGTTACATTGATTTCACCAGATAAGTTAGATCGCATATAACTGTTAGTGGTACAGTAGAAATTCAGGAATTACTACAAAACTCCTAAATTTCAAAAACTGCAAGGTAGGCTACAGTAGCCTACCATTGCTGATTATTCAATAAATAGGACTCGTTTATTGGAATTGAATTGTCTGTACAGTATTTTAAACTTAGATAGCTGAGTTGTATTATTTCTTTTAAAATTATGTCTTGAAAGTTGAAAATTTAGTTTTGATCTTCTTCAAATAAACTCGAAAACCAGTTATTATTTCACAATTCCCTGCTTTGAATGTTTACCGTACTCCCTCCTCTTCCGCCATTACTGGAATTGAATTGTTTGATGATCAAATAATAACATGATTTTTTTCCAGTTACATCAAACGATTGATAGGCCAGTTTCAGCTATCATCCTCCAATACTTCACTTTGAATGCCCTATCAGCCACCTGATATAAATTGTACAGTACAAAAAACAGAGTTAGGCAATGTCTTTATACCCTGCATCAACCTCCAACACATTTCATAGGAAGATAATTTTGAGCAAATTCCATTGAAGAAGTATCCAAACTCAAACGTGAATAGTGTAGTCCTGTTTTTCTCTATCTCTTTCTTGGCGATATCTGAAACAAAATAAACTTTGTAAAGAATTTTCATACATTTTAGAATAATAATTTTAATGCGTTTTAAAAATGATTTGAAAAAGTCGTCTTACATAATCGATACAGACGAAATCTGTAACCATAAAACTGTCCATAAGTCAACAAATAAATCAAATCCTTTTTCAAACAAGCAATCAAGTTATAGCAGAAACTGAAGTTTCCTGTTCATTATCGTCTAACTCTTCTATTTCTAACAATTCTTCTCCAACAAAATATTATTTTCTAGGGAATGGAGATTCAATAAGTCTTTGTATTCAATAATCAATACTGTATATCCACAATATATATCCACAAAGGAATCAAATCTTAATTTTCCTGATATAATTGGGGAGAATTAGGTTTACCTCTTGACAAAATTTGTTGTTCAGGACTTTTGAATTTTCATGAAACTAATCAAATCGAAATTCTGCTGATACAATTGAGGAGAATGAGTATAGGCCTACCTCTTGGCAAGAGTTGTTGTTCAGAACTTTTGAATTTTCTTGAAACCAATTTAATCTAAACTTTACTGATACAACTGGGGAGGATGAGTACCTTTTGAGTGGTCAGCTATTTTACAGCACTTTTTAATTTTCAAGAAACTAATCTAATCTAAATCCTCCTGATATTTATTTATTTAGCGTATGGCTTTTAACAGTGGGGAGACCCGAGTAGGGTTGTTCCACTTCACCAACATAACCAATTATCCCTTGATAGGGAACATGGTGATATAATTAAATATATAATTAATTATATAATCCTCCTGATATAATTAGGGAGGACGAGTAGGCCTACTGACAACTCTTGACAACAGTAGAGAGTTGTTGTTCAGAACTTTTGAATTTTCATGAAACTAATCAAATCGAAATTTCCCTTGCGTAATTGGATGGGTATGTAAGAGACGGGTATCTTATATGGGATGATACAGTATAATAGGATGAGTACCTCTTGACAAGAGTGGAGAGTTGTTGTTCGAGCTCCTCATGCCTGAGCAGACGAAGGCCGCTGACCGCCTCGCGGTCCCTATCGCATTCTGCCTCCGACAACTCCCGGCTGTCCGAGAATCCCGTGGGCGGCTGGATGGGCGGCGGGGGCGGGGGCGGCGGCGGCTGCAGTGGAGGCGGCTGCAACTCCCTGCCTCCCCGCTCCCTGCTTCTGCTCATACTGCTGCTGAAATAATCTTCTCTTCATAATTATATTATTCAAGGCATACGGAAGTCTTACAAAAGATAAGATCAAAAATAAGCAAAGGAACATCTTAGAAGTGGGGTATTCTACAGGATAGAAAAATACCTTAAAGCCTGGTTTTCATTAGTAGAGTTAGTGGTAGAATAACTATCATACTAACTCTACCGTACTAACTCTACTCTACTTACTTGGTACTTAAAAACAAGTACTCTACCATCACTCTACTCTACTATGAACGTTTTCATTGGGAGAGTTTACAAGATAGTTAGTACTCGCCCAGGGAACTCTACCACTAACTCTACTAATGAAAACCAGGCTTAACAGTCAAATTTAGTCGTATTACATAGTGAATTTATAATGTGAGTTAATGATTTACTTTGTGTAATTCGCTGTTCGTTTCAAGTCGCTGGTTCCTATATATTCGGCATACAAGGAATAAATAGGTAAATTCATATTTTTATAATATCTTCTACTATAGTAACTAGTATCTAGTTTCTCCTTGTACGATGTGAATGGGGCTTAGCTTCCGTGAGTACTGTTGCAAATGTGGAAGTTTATACAAACAAATATTGCTATATATTTTGTGATTATTTCTTGATTTCATACATATGAGTATTGTATGATGATGGCCATAACTGGCATAAGAAAATAAGCTGAAATTAGATAAATTAATATGGAATATGACATTAGAATTGAATGAATGTCTGAGTTATTTCACGGGAATAAAATTTTAAAATAAATCACCCTCTAACTTTCCCGAAAATTAACACTTTGAAAAACATCCATATACCACACTCAACAAGAAATATTCTATACATAAAGTATTATACAGAGTACAAGCTACTTGATAGATAAAAGTATGAGGTAATCATACTGTATGAGTATAGATAAATATATGAGGTTATCTGATAGGAACTTTTTAGCTTACTTCTATCGTTTTATTGGTTGGAATATTACCTTTCTTCCTACCAATACAAGACATGCATTTATTACAAGAAAATTATAAGACTAGGTACTGTTAATTTATATTAAATACAGTAGTATCTCTATTTGATTAATTTATTCTTCGACAGTTTGTCACGAGCTTCCTGACTTATCTTAATTAGCTAAGGGCCAATCACTTCCATGAGAAAAATGAGATGGTATCACAAAACAAGCAAATAGAGGATTGGGTGATACTGAATAACTTAGGCTATCGGTTTGCGATGTGAGCTGGAATATGTTTGACAATGTTGAAGTTTTACAAAGCATGCTTGCAGACTAACTATACTCCACTCACGTAAAGAAGAGACTAGGAAAGAAGATTTTAACAAGGTTGGTTGTGTTTGAGTAAACAAGACCTATTCACAATAGTGACAGTGACCAACGCTTGAAGAATGGCATACCCGTTCTAATTAACTCTACCAGCTTATTATAAAACTGAACTTGGGTGAATTATAAAACTGAGATATGCTAGCTGTTACGATTCAGAGGTCAGCCTGCCGTGTCGAGTAGTGATAAGGGAAAATGTCCAAAAATACAGCAGTTAGAGCCATCAGTATAAAACATCAGACAATATCTAAAGAGTCTATAATATATACATATACATATATAATATTATTATATATGTATACATTATGTACCGTACGGTGCATGTATATATGATTGTGACACACAGGGTCGTATTATTTTATAAACGTTCCTTATTTAAGGTTTTCTTATACACAATTTCTATACACATGTATAAAATGACTCGAGAGAGTCACTTGAGAAAAATCAGTATTCATAAACTTTACTTGAATTAATAAAGGGTTGCCAACAAATTATTGAAACAATGACGGCAAATTAAAATCTTGATTATTAGTTAACAGTTAATTCTGGGACACCCTAGTATAATTTCATATATCCAGTCTTCAAGTTAGTATACTTTCATTAGTCACTTCCATAAGTAATTCATGAATATAGATTTCGTCATGGAAGTGTTGAAAGAGCACTCTTTACAAGTGAACAATGAATACGGCTCTAAGTGACGTCAAATTTGGATGCGTGTCTTGTTTCGGTGAATGGAATAAGTTGATAGTGTGGGGTTTGACAAGCACCTACTTGCGCTACCTTGATGGCACCCCTCTCCGAGTCACGTGTCTGCGTGTCACTTCGGGCGACGCTTCTGCCGACTCTGTACTCGAGTCCAATTCAAATACTGTCGACTCTGCAAAAAAAAACCCAGTTCCATGATTGAGATTATTGAATAATATCAGTAGCATATTTAATATAATAATAATAATATAGTAGTATTAAAGCAATCCTGCTCTATTTTCTGTTGATAAAGATAAGATAGTAGATGAAATTTGCATCTACAATAACATCAAAATTGATTTTTTTTCCATTACGAACTTCCAAGTTCCATCAAGTTTACTAACGACTTGAAACAATTATTTTTGTGTGGAAAATATAAAAACACACTTAACTCTGTAGCTTCATCAAAGCGGCATATATTAAAAATATACACAAGAAATCCGAAGGCAGTTGCAGTCGGTAAATAGGCTAAATATCTCAAATTTTATTATCTCCTCATAAATCAAGTACACAAGTATCCACACTAGTTCTGTAAGTCGTTAGCAGCAGTGAGGAACAATTTAATAAATCTAGGATTAGTATTCTCAATTTAACATTATAGATGTTTACATCCTCTTACTATACCTATCTAGTTTGTCACGTATCTATTACACAAAATAACTTGACCAACACCAATGTGTATAAAGTTATCCAAATAGAAAACTTGTATCAAAATTTATAAAAATTTTCAAATTGTGAATACGATATTCTAGTTATTTTTATTTCAACAAAGTTAATCCGAAATAAAAAAAGGTGTGAAGGTGAGAATTGATTTTGATAAAACATATAATTGAATCCAGCAGAATTCTAATATAAGCTACTACACTTCAATAGTAAATCTAGACCTACAATAGACTTGAAAAGATCTATTTATACTTTTAAAGTGATATCACCCATCATCATCATCATCCTTCCCATTAACCACACAAGAGCCAAAGCTTATTCATTTATTGAAAAGTTACAATATGTGAGGGCACCAGGAAGACGACCATTTATTGCCTTCATAACAGAAAAAAATCATCAAGTTGAAATTAAAATGAAGCTTAAAATTAGGATAGATAATAAATGACACTTCAATTATGTGGGCATCACCATTAGCAAAAAAATGCTTGTTATGATATTGATTATACTGTAATTATATTTCATGCCTGTATTTCGCTGTGTGAGTCCTGGCGTGGGATTCCTATGACGTGTTGGTTTGTCTCCACTGCTGTCCGAGTCAGACATGAACGCAGTGCTTCCCCCTACTGACGAACCTTTCACTCCCACATTACTTCCTCCTCCTCCTCCTCCTCCTCCGCTACCCCCTTTCCTCCCAACTGGCAGTGTTTGTTGGCTGGATATGCAGGCTATTTCTGAAAAATCGGGGAAAATAATCGAAAAACTCTAAGTGGACGAAAAATTACATTAAAAATATTCATGAGTATATTCGGCCTCATTTCGATAAATTTCAAGTGAAAATTACACTCACTTGACACTTGAATGCTTTTGACATTCCTGTAATACCAAGATATTATTGTTTGTCAGCAGTGGCGTAACTTACACCCCCGCAAACCCCGCGGTGCGGGGGGGCCCGGGCCCTTGGGGGCCCGGGCTAGGGCCTGGAATAATATCATATGTTTCTTTAAGAAATAAAATTAAAGTAATGATTGAACAAGAAAAGCAAAATTTTTATTTTGGGCAATCAACAACCATAAACACAAATTTCAATATTCATACTTGTCAATACAATTCATAATTGTCCATTGGAAAAAAATTATTAATCAACAATTAAAAATTGTCATTGAGAGAGGTGTTATGACGAAAGAACGTAAATAGTTGTACAATTAACAAAAGGTCTGCTGGTTTAAAGTAGCTTATCGGGAAATAATTTTGTTTACAAATCATTGAATGGAGACAAAATATTGCACAAATATATTGTTTCGCCCATCGAATTCCTGATCATAATAGAAATAGACTGCAAGATTTGTCGAAGAATAGCCTATAGCTTACTCAGTCAATCTCAATTCATTATTTCATTTTCATTCAGTTCGTCTCGAACCAAACTCATAAACACGTTTTCGGAAATTTGTGAAGTGAGTTGTAAACAGTGAGTTTGTGAAAGTGGGTTTTAATTCTTTATTACGGTACAAAAAATTGATTTATATTTATTATTTGATTCATATTGCATTCCTACACGTATTTTGACTATTTTCAGTATTATGATGTTCGATTTTCAATTATTCTGTCTTTAATATCATTATGAAGCACTACAATCATTTGAGTGGAGCTAAAAAGAGAAAAGAAAGAAGGAACTTGAAAAACAGTCTAATAAAAATATGAAACTCGATTTTTTTTTTTAGTTTAAACAATAATAACAATAGTTCAATAGTGAATTCAGAGGTGCGTGATGAATCTGACAATGAAAAAAGAACGAAATTTTATTACATGAATTTGTTATTCACTCATGAGGTATGCTCTCATTAATGAGTTTGATGGTTGCGGTTCAGGGAAAAGGGGCTAAGAGAGGGGCGTGAGATTTTAGAAGGAGGGGCCCGGAATTATTTTTTGCGGGGGGGCCCAGTTGGCAAACGTTACGCCACTGTTTGTCAGGAATAACTTGACAAATAGCTGGTATAGTTATTGGTTATAGGGTTAGGTTTGCCAAGCTGCAATAATTAGACCCAACGACCTTAAGTCAAGCTACTCTTTACCAACTATACTAAAATATACATACCAAATATATATATACTCTCTTTTGTAGTCTCTTTTCTAAATGATTGATTGATTGAATATTGCTCTATCTCTATTGAACGGTTGAACCTAATAGTAACCACTATTTAATAGCCTCATTGTTTTCTTTTTTTTTTGAGATCAAGAGTATTCTTCTACTATAATTATAACTTATATCATGAATACTAGGATACACGGTAGGGTCACGAGTATAGGATGCGCTGTAGTCTGCTACCAAAATCACATAACTTTGAACCCAGTTACCATGGAAACGTTGAATAACAGTTATGAAACTGGGTTCTGCGTGACGTCATGCCTCTCAAATCTAAACTGGGATCTGCACATTTCTCCTGCCTTGTATTCAACAATCAGTGACTTTTACTGAGAGTGTACAGTAATGAAAATTTAGTAATTACACCAATAGCAAGAATAAGATATCTGATGAAGGTAGAGATTATTGCAGAGGTCGCATTTGAAACAATTAATTTTGAGAATAACTTACGATAATGAAATACACGAGTAAATTGCAACAATATCAATCACTAAAAAAGTAGAAATTAGAAAAAAATTCATTGGAATTATCAACTGAGTTTGAAAATTATTTAAGTGTATAAAATTAAAATTACTTAATGTATAATATTAAGTGAATATGGAATCCTAATCATTAAACGAAGCATACCTAAACTCAATCCATCAGGAGGGCTCTTTGAAGTTCCAGCTCTCGACCTCGTCCTTGAATAGTGGAAGTCTTTCATTGGACGCCCTTCGTAGCAGTCTCTCTGGCTGAATGTCTGGAATTGCAATGAGTGACCAACTGGTTGTGTTGGAAGACTGAACGTTGCATATGGACAAATTTCATAATCTGAAAATAAAGAAATGAATAATATAAAAGTATAAATACATCTGAATTTAAAAATGTATAAAAACGAATTATAAAATGGAAAGAAGACAATTAAATACGGTACCCAGAATGACCAATTTCCATACTGAAAAAATGTTGGGGTTTTTTATTGAAAATTTCTTTCATTGAAAAAGTACGGTACCTTGAATATTGAGAGTTGATAGACAGTTATTCTCAGAAAGTTATCTTCTAATCTTTTAGAGTTTGATAATACAACTTTTTCAAGTTATCTACTATACATAGTAGGCTACTGAGAAAAAAAAAAAAAAAAAAAAAAAAAGAATATCTTTTGTTGGTCACATCCTAAGGACACCAGAAACCAGGTTATCGAGAATAATAATAGAGAAACTATGGGATATGAAGCAGCAAGCAGGATGGATTAGAGAAATTAAAGAAGATCTGAACGAACTGGAAATAACACTGGATGATCTGAAAAGCAAAACAGAAAATCTAAACAAACTAAAAGACATAAAAACAAGGTTCAAACCAAAAATAGACAACCGACATACTGTACAAAGGGTATTTACAGATGAAGAACGAAAGAGAAGATCAGAACGAATGAAGAAATACTGGACAATGCGAAAGGAAAAATTAAGAAAGACCAGGAAATGATTGATTTAAGTGGTCCAATGAGGCCGTAAAAGCAAAATAATAATAATAATAGTAGGCTACTGAAAACATTACATCTATAAGTCTCTTTTGTAATTGAATTAAATAATGAATTCATTACTTGAATACTGTCCTCTAGAAGTAATTTACATAAAACTAATAAATTATGGAAGTCTGATAATGGCAATGTCGTGTAGATAAATATAATTCATTGCAGACAATTTTGTCAAATAATTTCTTAAAATAAATACATTTTTTAGATGATAATACTGCAGCATTTCAATAAAAAATCTGCATTTTTTATAGTTTTTGAATAATTATCTTTGGTGAAAAGATGATGCTATTTGGAATATTTATTGAAATTTGGTAAATAAATATGGTACTAAGAGCTAATTTCTAATTTCCTATTCTTTTATTCTTACAGTAGTTCTATGAGAGAATATAATGTGAATTAAAATATAGGGTTTTCTTTTTATACAGAAACAGTTTTCTGTATTTTTTTCGAAATTGTGTGTCAATAAATTAATTGAATGAAAAAATTAACTTACATTACTGTATAAGAAGATGTAAATTTATTTTCTTGTACATTCTCAATGAAGTACATGAAGTGTGGATAACCACAACTAAAAATCAGACTGGACTGGAATTAAAAATTCAGTATTATATTATTGCTAATCAAATTGCCTGTTCAATCAGAATAAAGTACATAATATTATCCTAAATGGATATCCTATCCTGGGTACTGAAAATTTTCTAAATTCCAATTTCATTATATGGAATTTCATCAATAATTATTTGAAAGGAAAGCTTAGAATACAAGCTGGTAATGAAATACTAACCAGACGTATCGCTTCCTTTATGTACACTGAGCGATGAGTCCAGTTTACGAGCAGGTGACGGCGAATAGGTTCTTCCTTGCTGATCGTTATTTCTCTGATTTTCAAGTTCGACTAGACTTTTGCCTCCTGAAATTTCAGCTGCTTTGTATCCCGAGTATTGCCTGCAAGAAACATCTCAAATATAATGACAATAATTGAGAGTTGTAGAAATATATCTTATATGAGAAATGGAAAACAAAACTTTTTAAAGAAATGAAACAACAATTAATATTCTTTGTGAATTTAGAACGGAATAAAGGATTATATTAATACCCTAAATGGGTATCCTATCCAATAGGAACAAGAAAAATGAGGAATTCAAATTTCATTACATAGAATTAAAATTATTTATCAAGAGTTATTTGAAAGAAGCGTTTTGTAAAAATGAATGAAAATGTTTTGTCAACACTGTATACCATCAGTTGATGAAAATATCATCCATTAGACAGAGTTTTGACTGGACACTTTAAAGCTCAACCTTGACAATGCACACAAAGAATGAAATGCAAATAAGAAATTAGTACAGAAGTATACACATTTTTATGAAAATAAAATAAGTATGGCTCTTTAAACATTTAAATATATTATCATTATATTGAGAAGAGTTGAAAGAATTGATCATGCATTAATATTTTCAAGTTCATACTATTATTCTATAAATTGAGGTGATTAGTCAAAGTAGCCTACCTTCTCCGGAACAATAGGCAAGCAAATGAGCTGAGGGCTATAGCACATAATATCCCAGAAGTGAGAGGGATGAGAACATTCAGTTGTGAGAGTAAGGATGAAGGCTGCTCTGGTATCAACTCCAACGGAATCAATTCTGTAAAAAGAAATTTCATCTGATGATAATTTGATTGTAAATCACCAAAAGAAACCATACATTTTAAATGTGGGTATTATTTAGAATAAATAATTTTTTTATTAACAGTTGTACAGTTCTTGGAGGTAATATAAAATAGATCAGTTTATTAGTTTTGTAACTCGTGGTAAATAATTTATTTTTGAACTTGTGTAATAATTATTCACACCTCGCTACTCACTTATTTACCAAACAAAAGAATAATATCTTTCTTAAAGCTATTCTATTGTAAATTTTGAGCCTGATAGAAAGGTATATAAATTACTTTACTTTCCACTTTGGTCATTACCAAAAGTGCTGTAAATAACCTAATAGAATATATCCCCTTCCAATTCAATTATTATTCTATTTGCGCTATTAAATTGTTTCAATACAAGATGAATTCAATTGAATATAACAAGATAGTTCAAATGAATTGAAATATCAGGCTGGGATTTATCAGAGCCTCATCCTCGATAGGAGCAACTAATGTTAAATTATAGTGAAAAATTTATTCATATTCTTTTGAATTGGCTATAATAATAATAATTCCGTGTAACCTGGCTGGCTCAGGTCTGGTGTCAGAGTTTTCAGGTCACTCCTGATCAGTTCAGGGCCTCTGACGTGACTTGACGACTGTTTTTTTAGACAGCCGGGACCGACGGCTTAGCGTGTCCTCCGAAACACGAGGAGTGGCTCGAGCTAAAATCTCACGGTCTGACCTGGGTTTGAACCCAGGACCTCTAGGTTACAAAGCCAGCACTTACCCCACTCGGCTATGGCCACTCAATTGGCTACATAATTTTATATATTAATTTTTTATTCTTATCAAATTTTCGAATAGTATTTTTGGGCTCACGCCCAATTTTTGGAGTGGTTCGTAGCCGAGGCGGCTAAGGCGTCAGACTGATTAAGTTATCAGCAGTCAGATAAAATCCATTGGGCCAGGGTTCGAGCCTGGTTGACGGAAGGATTTTTGACAAATACGGTCACTCCCGTCTTTCGGAGGAGACGTTAAGCCGTCGGTCCCGACTGCCTAAAAAGTAGTCGTCATATCTCATCATCACCCCACTCATTACCCACGCACAAGCCTAGAGCTCATGTGGGCATCATCCTCAGAAAAAAAAATGTTTATGTTTCCTTGATAGGCCTATAGTATTTTTTTATCAAATACATGAATATGAATATATTCTGTTCTGATAACGTTATGTTATAAGCGTTATGTTATAGACTCAACTATACAGTGTATGTATTCATTTGTAATAATTCACATTCCATTGTGTATATATAGCAATGTTTTTTCTTTCTCTCTTATAATGTCATCTTACTGGCCTATAGCAATTAAGTTATTTCTAAGTAGTGTATTAGTGTAAATGTTATCATAATGTGTAATTCCGATGTTAAGAACTCTGTGTCACGCACAGGTTTTTTAAACCCATGTGACACCAAATTTATTGTTTTAAAATTTCTGTACTGTGTAATTTTTTCAATAAAATTTCTGATTTCTGAATATTTCAACTCACCACCGTTCTTCGATCTTGTAGCAAAAACATACTCCTGCCTAGTTACACCGGCATCGTTGGCAGCCACCAGTCGCAAGTAGTAGCGTGTGGCCGGCTTCAGATTTGGAATGGTTATCTCGTCGTGTGGACTCAGTTCGGATCCAAGGCTTTGCCAGTTCTGATCACCCTGCGCCCTGTACGAGGCGCCAACGTGCTTGATGGGGCATGCGCCGGCTGGGAAACTTTCTAAAAAAATTGTCGCCGATGTGGAGTTGACAGAAAGTAGGTCGTCTTGTTCGGCTACTCCTGGAACTGTAATACAACACAAAAAGGTGCTGAAACATATTTGATGTGGGATAATCCATGTTTGCTAGCAAGGCTAATGGCTTGGTGGAACTGTCTTTCTAACAATTAAATATAACGCACTATTTGATATGCGCACTCTTCAGATATGTTGTGGAACTTCTCCATAACGAGAATAGAATAGAATAGATTAGATTAGAATAGAATAGAATAGAATAGAATAGAGAATAGAATAGAATAGAACAGAACAGAATAGAATAGAATAGAACAGAATAGAATAGAATAGAATAGAATAGAATAGAATAGAATAGAATAGAATGAGAACAGAATAGAATGAATAGAATGAGAATAGAATAGAATAGAATAGAATAGAATAGAGATAGAGATAGAACAGAATGAACAGAATGAGATAGAATAGAATAGAATGAGATAGAATGGAGAATATAGAATAGAATGAGATAGAATAGAATGAGATAGATAGAATGAGAATAGAACAGAACATGAGATAGAATAGAGAATGAGATAGAATGAGATAGAACAGAATAGAATAGAATAGAATAGAGATAGAATAGAATAGAATGAATAGAATGAGATAGAATCAGAGATAGAATAGAGATAGAATAGAATAGAATAGAATGAATAGAATGAGAACAGAATGAATAGAATGAGAAGAATAGAATGAGATGAGATAGAGATGAACAGAATAGAATAGAATAGAATGAGATAGAATAGAATGACTGCCTTTATTTTAACGAGAGGTGAATCAGTAAAAGAATAAATATAGTCAATTCCACAAAAATTAATTTTATTTTAAACCATACTCGAGTTTCAATGCCCAGCATGACATCATCTTCAGTGGGAATTGGAAGCAGATTATTTTTTTTTACAGAAAGTCTGTATTTATTTTTTAAATCCTTAGCTTCCAACTCCCACTGAAGATGATGCCATGCTGGGTATTGATTGAAACTCGAGTATGGTTTAAAATAAACTCAATTTCTGTGGAATTGACAACATTTATTCTTTTACTGATTCACCTCAATAATAGTTCATTTATAAAATTTGTTTCTGATACCGTATAGGCTACTTCTAAAATTACAAAATACAAGTTGTATACAGTAGTGGTTTTAGTATATTTTGTTTTTATTTCACGGACAAATCATCCATGCAGGGAGCATATTCATAGATAATGTAACAGTATTATAGTGTAAATATGTTTGCAATTGCTTATGATTGAATGGAATATGATTTTTTATAATTATTATTGATTAATTATTATTATAAAGTAGTGCAGAACAGTAACGATAAAATGCATTGACCACTACAACAACCACAATATTTTTGCAGCCGTAGATGATTTCTATCCAATTCAAAAAAGCTATCCTAATATCAAAACAATAAGAGTGATGTTTAGAAAAAAAATGAGCTAATATTAATATTAGAATTTTCATTGCATATTTAATAAAAATATGTTTCAATTAATCCAAGGCGCAAAAAATTCATAAGAGACTCTTTATACGGATACAACTCTCAACTTGAGTCATGTTTTGAACAAAACTCTTTTAGGTGAAAAATAATAAAGAAATAGCCTAATTAACATTTGAGATCCAGCGCATTTTTAGTAAACAAGAATGGGATTGCTGACCTGAGACTCCTTATGTAATAACAAAGCAATGGGCCAGATGCTATTATACAGTGTTTGATACAGTATACTGTCATTCAAGACGCAATCGTGAATACCAAGGAATATTAATAGAATAGTCGCAATATCCTCTAGCTTGAAGTAGATTTCAAAATTTCCAGATATATCTATTCCTCAGTCGATGAAAGATGAGATCAAAATGAAAATATGATATGATTATCAAATAAAAATTAATTGAACTATACAATACCCACCATCGCCTTTTGTGGATGTGACAATCATCTGACTTGCTTTCCCTTTTCCCACAGCATTACTTGCTTGTAAATACAATTCATACTGTGTTCCACAAAATAATTTTTCCAGGTTATATGTTCTTCTATCAGCATCCAAAGTCACTTGCTTCCATTCCTTGTTTTTCTGTCGATAGTTCAGAATGTATCCTGTTAACAGAATAGATTAAAATTATTCAACTCAATACTAAGCATACAGCTGTCCCTCGATAATCCGACAGTTAAGGGACCGAGAGGGTGTCGGATTACCAAAAATGTCGGATTACCAAAAATATCATAATTTATTATCAAAGACGTTTTATTTTTAATGTGTTTGAACACATTGAAGTTAACAAAAAGGAAGAAATATTAAAGCTAGGCCTACATGTAATTTATTAATACAGTACCAGGATACACAATGACAGTATCTAAATGTAAGTTTTTATAAGAAATACGAAAATAAATTTAAGTAAAATATATACAATATGTACGTTGAAGAAGTCTAAATATGGAGGGATCGCGGTGGGAGGGAGATGCATGTTGCTACTGGCAGCGCGTCGGACTACCGAGTACGTCGGATTAAAAAGTGTCGGATTATCGAGGGACAGCTGTACTTTTGAAATACTCTCCTACAATTGAAGAAAATTTTTCACGAAATTTACAATGTTATTCCAATAATTATTGTATAGGTACGATAGTATTCAAGTGTAGCCTATATCTTGAAAGAACAGAATGTAAATTATATATCCTGTAAACATAATATAGTAAACCAAGCAAGAAACTTTGAAACATAACTTTCATATATTTCTAAAAATAGAATAAACTTACTGTACTTGTCTAATTTTGAGTTGGAAAATAATATTCAAATTAAAAAATAATCCATTTTAAACTTCTAAAATATGTGTACTAAATAATTTACTTTATTAATAATAGTCACTTTCATAGAGCAGAAAATGCTCCAAATAAGGTTTTTCATACTATTATTGTGAATCAGCTTATAATCTACTGTATTGTTATTAAATAAATAACATTACTTGTTATATAATTGTTATTAAATTTTAATGATAATTAGCCTCACATTGAAAAACTTCAAAAAAGATTAAATTTGGATACAAGTATAGATAACTTGAGCGAGATGTTTGTTTGAGAAACAAATACCTTAGAAAAGTCAAATGTTGAATATTATATTATGTTATGAAAATGTAATGAAATGTATGAGGTATTGGTATTTGTTGAATCTTAAACAGTTGGAAATCTTAAATAGTTAAAGGACTGTTGAACCAATATTGTTCATATTATTTTGTGTGCTGCAGGTTTCTGAATTTTATTCATAGATTTTAATTATGGTACTTTAAAAAAAACATTTAATATCAATCTATTGAAAAGAAAATGATGAATTCATCCAATCTAATGATATAGATAAGTAGCTCACCATTAATTTGACTGCCTCCATTCGATGCAATCTTCCATTGTAGAGCAATGCTGTGAGTGGACGTTGAGCTGACGCCTAGAGCGGGTGGTCCGGGCGGAATTATCACAACCACATGATAAACAACCTGGTCTCTGCCGAATACATTCTCGGCTTGACACGAATAATTTCCAGCCATGTCCCTCCACAACGGACTCAGAACGAGGCTTCCAGTGTCCGCAATCCTGGAAAATCGAGGAAAATAAAAGTAAAGTAAGAGTGACAAGAGTATAAAGAGTATAAGTATTAGTATAATAGTAAGGGCATTCTTTACATTAAATGGTTTCATTGAGTTTGAATTTTCTTCTTCTTCTTCTTCTTCTCTTCTTCTTCTTCTTCTTCTTCTTCCTCCTCTTTCTCATTCTTTTTTTATTCCTCTTGGTGATTAACAATTGGTTTTTGTTCATCGTCTACCGTCTTGCACTAGTAGAGGGCTCTTCAATAATAATTTACCACATCATTAGCATGATATTGAGGTTTAATGTTTCATGGAAAGAATTAAGAATTTTTGTGAAAAAATGTCCTTATAATAGGAAATGTATTATTGTATGATATGTCAGCTGTATGGTCTTGTATTTCTTCTTCATTTTCATATTTGATTTCATCTACTCTATCTATATAAGACCCGTAATGTATTTTTGTGAAGTGTTGCAAGAGTGAATGAATCTGGTTCTGATAAATTCATAAGGTTATACCTTATTAAATCTTGTAGATGATATTGGTTACCTAAAGATATTCCTGTAAAAAATCTGATATGATAATATACAAATATGAATAAAAGAGGTAGTAGGCCTAACCACGTGAAAAATCATGTAGTTCCAATTGATATACTTTCAGTTCAACAAATTCATTTTAATCAACTTCTAAGGATCGTCAATGTGAAAATTAGTTACTATCAAAGCAATTTTTGGTTTCTGAAACGAGGATTTTGGAAAAGGAGGAGTCGGAGTGCTATTTCATAAGAAACATAAAATATTGTGCTCTAAGAGGTGGTAGGCTATCATCTCAATTTACACAGATTATTAGCTGTATATTAATAATAGATTTCCTCTTTGTTTGAATTACTTGAACACCATTGGGCAGGATCCGACAGTTAAAGTCAATTCATTTTTGGAACAGAAGACGTTTTCTTTTGACGACTGTTTTCTTCTTTCCTTCATAATGACGTATTTTTAATCAAATAAATGAATATGGATATGAGTATATACTGTAACTTAATATTCAAATGTTCAGCAATATTTCATGAATTAAAAAATAATAATTTTTGAATAGAAAGCAATTAATAATATGTATTTAGGCCTATAGTTCTCCAATGTGTTGCAATACTTTTTTTTAAACAGTAGCATTCAAAATTTAGCTCCCTAACTTTAATGATAACCAAATACAACTGGATAATGAACTCACTTGTGCGTGCCACTGTTGTGTGTGAGAATGGCTCCGGTGGGATCTCTCCAGATTCTAGTTGGCGCTGGAAGTCCAACAGTGTGACAGCCGAGAATTATTTTGCTACTGGCAGTGCCCACAACACGACCAGAGAATGAAGCTATTCTTGCCGGTACTGTAAAAAAAATCATTGTGTTTAACAAATTTCAAATATTATCCATAACATTGTTTAAATGAGGCTATCAATAGGCTGAATGTTTTTGAGAAAAAGTAGTAGGAATAATTAAAGTCCTAATAGTTCAACAATTTTGATAAAAATATTAATTTATTATATCAACTGTGGAAAATTGTAATCAATGATGTAGGCCTACAAAGACTTCCTCTGGTGATGTAATGGTGTATATGGTTTTCCTGTGGTAGTCCGAGGTGGGTCCCGAACCATGAAGAAGTGATTATTGGTTTTTATAAATGATATTTAGCGGATAAGGCTTTAAGCGGTCACCCTCACGAGGAAAGTAGCAGGAGCAAGTCTGATCAGAGCTATCTATCAGACGTCGTCGAAAGACCACGAGGGCGACCGCTTTACAGGCAAAATTGATGACTGATGAACTTGATATCTTTTAAGACAACTTGATATCTTACATTTAATAATCTCATTTAATTTAAACAAAATGATTTATTATTCACTCGATCTCTCCAAAATAATATTTCAATTTTACTGAAGAGTTATCACACATTGAAAAGAAATCATCATTTAAGTAGCTTTCCAAGTGCAAATCAATAGATAAAATGTAGGAAAATAGAGAACACTCTTTAAAAGAGATGAATTTTGTTTATTTGATGTATTTATTTAATGACAATAGAATAAATTTAAACAACATTCTATAACAACAATTTGTGACATCAGTGGCATTTACCTCTCGACATTGGTGTTTGAGTTATCTTGATGCTTGGTTGACCTTCTCCGACACTGGTGGATGCGGACACCCAGAACTCATATCTTTGGAACTCCTTCAATCGGCGACACTCGTAAGCGTGGATGTCATCCTCGAACGATATTTCCTTTACAGTTTCCTGGAGGAGACAAAAATCAGAGAAATTTTTAAATAACCTGTTCCATGAATCCAAAGTTGAATGCTACTAATATATTGGTATAATAAAGGTAATGGTATAACAATAATATATAGCAAGGAAAAATCGGTTAAAATGATAAATACCCTACTTGAATTTTCAACAAAGTAGCCATATACTTTTAATTTCCATTGAGGTGGTAGAGAACGGCTTAGGAATAAATGCAATAGCGAAGTTTATTTGAGATCTATAATGGTCTACCAATCAAAATTAATATCTTATATTGCTTCAAAAAATCTATGGAAGTCGCAATATTCAAGAATCACATTTTCAATCATCATTACCGACATGTTAGTTATTGGTTGCTTTTATTCAGATTTCAAATTATATCAACTTCAATTTATTCACTCATAATAACTTACAAAACATGAAGTGTGTGAAGAAATCAGTTTGAATTGAAATGATACCTAGAGTAAAGATTGATTTTTTAAAAGGATTCTCTCCTATAACTGGCTGAAAACAAATTCTGAAAAGTCGTATCATTTGTCACTCTTGAAAACAATTGGTTGACAGTGCTTTAGTATTCTAATAGTTTCACCAAATAAATTACTGTAGTAGTTACTTTTAGAAAAATAATAAAGACGGCTATTTCGGTAATAAAGTGGAAGTGTAAATGTTCGAAAGAGAGTTCAAACGTTTAATACCTTATCAGGCTGAACAATGTAGATGTTGTACTTTGTTATTTTCCCATTTGGCTCCAGCGGACGGGTCCAGGTCACTAAGATACTTTCAGACGTCATAACTAAAGCTTTAACTTGCTCTGGTGGTCCTGGAACTGAAAAAAAATGTTAAACATATTTTTTTTAGAAAACGTTTTTTTATTCTCCAATTCATGATAAATTTGGTATTTGTATTGGACATACACTTACTATTTTTTTTTAGTAAAAAATACGTCTTTAAGAAAATAACATATACTTAGGTACAGGTATACTCATTTAATTTGGCGAATGGTGAATAGCTTTCATTTAACATTGGGGTCACTTTAATGAAAATCAATTATGAATTTATTATTGAATCAGTAAATTATACCAATTAAGAATTCATTGAAGTAATTATAACCCAATAAGTCATTGGGTTAATCTATTCTTGTAATTTTCCGTTTATATTTTTGTTAACATAACTAAAAAACACACATTATTTCATAATAATCAAGCAAATAGCAAGTAGTGTAATAGCAGTATTTTATAATTTGGCGAATAGCGAATAACTTTCATTCAACATTTCTATGGTAACGGGTGATGTTCTGTTGATTTCTTTTTTAAATATGTTTTTTACATGACTACATGTTATATACAGTATTTATGTGAAAAAATTCAACAGAGCATCACCCGTTACCATAGAAATGTTAAATGAAAGTTATATACGCCATCCGCCAAATTAGATGAATATATGTACCTATAAATGAAATTGAAATAATATTTTAAAAATAAGAATTCGTCCACTAATTCTCGAAAATATGATTTTCGAAAGGGAATATTGAAAAATTACTGATATTACAGAATAATTGAACCGATTTATCTAACTTGATAGGAAGCAGCAGTTGAATTGCTGATCTGTCTCTCATTTTCATGGGCTTCCTATCCTTATTTTCCGATATAAAATTATTAGAATTGGAAACTCATCACTCACATAGGGAAAGAAGGAAATTGATACTTCTAAAGCAATTTTGTGATGAATTAATGGGTTAATTAACAACAATTTGGTTACACCGCATTTGAGAACATAAGAGAAACAGTGTTGGAGTGAAAATAGAGATAAAATAATAAATTTTAATCTGTAGCACGGTAGAGGTAGCAAATGTTTCAACTTACCATCCTCTTGAGTAACACAGAATATAGGTGAGGATGCCACACCTTCACCACTGCCAGTAAAAGCCAAAACTCTTATCGAGTAATTGGCAAACTTCAGCAAGCCATGCAGGTTTGTCTCAAGGTTTGTTGTCTTTTTCACTTCAATTTCTGCCACATTTTCTGCAACAGTCAATGTCAATTCTTTATTCTCCATGATATATTTGAACGCTCAAAGATATATACTATATAATTATTCTTATATAATTATAATTTATTCCTTAAAAAATAATAAAATTCAATAAAAACAATTATAATAATAATTCAAAATAAATCATAATACACTGTTAAATCAACAAAAAATTGAATATAATTGAATGTAACTGGTAATTCAGGAATTATTTCCTCAAGAGAGCAAGCTCGATTATTGCTTTAAACAATACAATGTTGAAAATAATAGGCATATTAAAAATAGTCCAAGTTATCTGAAACAAAATACACGTATACGGAAACAAATAAGTATAAGGAAGAATACCATCTTGAGATCATACAAAAAATTGATCTTAGTGAACAAATTAATGAATAGTATAGACTAATATTATAATAACAGGAAAATATTCTATGAGGGCATTAGTTTTCATAAATATAAATTATTTATTGATTATTAAATGGGCAAATTTTCTATTTGGAAATAATAATCTAGTCATTTCACTAGGATGTATTGGAAAAAACGAGAGATGATATGGAACAAAAGACAAACCAATTACAATTCACAATATTATTACAACAGCTCATTAAGCACTCAGTTTGGCTTCAAAGCTTCATACAGATTTCCAACTGAAAAGTTCCAGCAATTTTTTAACAAACTAAAATAGCAAGTACTGTTAGTTGAATATTCTGTTGAGAATTGAAATTAAAAACATAAAAAAGAGAAAATTTGCGAATTAGAAAGAGAATATTACCTGGATGAGGGCTGACATGTTTGTAAATGATCTTATATCCTTGCAGTACGCCATTTGTATGGTCCTGATGGGGTGGCTCCCACCGTATACGTAAACTCTGTGACGTAAGAGCAGAGCATCTCACTTGTAAAGGAGGCTGATCTGGAACTGAAGCATTTGAAATTTTTAAAATGATATCAATTTCTTCTCATAATGTTTCACTAATTATACATTTCATGAAGTTTGAATATCATTTATATATACAAAAGCTAAATTGAGTAGGTATGAACATTTTAAAGCCTATACTGATTAGGCTACCTATGTAGCAACATAATATTGCATTTGGTAAGGTCTTATCCAAAATACTTCTAATATGAATGACTATGAAAGTGGAAAATTATGAATTGGTGCTTATTAAAATTATTGTGAAATAGACAAGTTTTTGAGATCCAAGTCTTTCCTATCCTATACATCAAATAAATACAACGCAGTAAAGATGCTGGATGAAGAAAGCTCAGTAAACACGAATGGATATAAAGAGAAATTACTATTGATATGATAATAATTAATAAAACTAGTTTTTCTTCTGCATATAAATGATTTTCATAGAGTTTATCAAAAAGACTTGGACACTCCACCCAAATTCATTGAGATTTCGCAATCTAGAAAATTTACTGAGTTAAAGTTGAAGTTCAAGATATCTTAATCCTTCAAAACCCTCGATAATCTTTGTTCAACAACATTACATTGACAAAAAAGACTATTACAATACTTTCTATAGTTATTCATTAATTGAAGAATTACAATCTATTAGGGCTTAATATAAGAAGTAAATATTTTGACAGAATGAGTAGTTTGTTGAACAGAAATTGAAATATTTACCTACCACCCTCTCTGGTTGTCGCAATGAGGGGTGTGGCGGTTGGGCCAAGACCGACTTGATTGAAGGCGCGAACAGTGATCTCGTAGCGAGTGTAGTGGCGAAGACCGGTCAGTAGCAACTCCTGCTTCTGGCGACCCCTCACCGTCCTAGTCTGCAGCGGTCCTCTTGTGATCTCCCGGAATCCCACCTGATAACCCAGAACTTCTTCGCCGCTCAGTGAGAGTGGTGTCTGAAACATGGGGGAGATTTGTAATTGACATTGATATAAATTGCAATTTTTCCATTAATTTGATATTCCTGTAGACAGGAATTGAAATACACGGACAGGAATGTAATACAGTCTGTATAAAGGCGAATCTATATCTGTAGATGAATCTTGTAACGATAAAGAAATTGAAGTGACACAGGAACGGTAAGTTTACAATTTACAGAGAAAATACACATCAATAAAGAGTACATTGGTATATTATTATTCTACTGATGTTCGTATTGAAACATATATGTGAATATAAATAAAATATACACAATCAACTATTTTTTATTTTATCTTGACAGCATATTGCTAAGATTATCAACAACACAATAAAGCATAACTTGACGATCGTCACGCATAACATGAGATTAATATTTTTCTATTATCAAGTTAATTATTATTACTATTAAGTTAATTACTATTATTATTAAGTTGAAATTTTGGTTTTATTATTAACGATCAGAAAAAATGGATCACCAACATAAAAATAAGGCAGCTTTTTTTTAGATTCAAGAATAGCTTTAAAAAGAGTTTTGAATAGGAACTGACCTTCCATTTGATCATCAAGGTCTCAGGGTTGATATCATCTGCTGTGACTGCCTCCGGTGAAGCACTTGGAGCTAGAAATGAAATTTATAAATACTCATTTTATCATAAAAATATAATATAATATTAATATTATATATGGAATGCTTTGTAATGTTATAAATGTTTATTGATAAAAATAGATAAATCAGTAATAAATATACAGTAAATATATTATATAATTATAAACCTTCACGGGTAGGTTCCACCTCGCCTCATTTTTGTATCGGTTACCTATCCAAGAGCGGTCTTTAGTGTTCGTGACTTAACCTGACGATCACTCTGCAACCGCTTTTAGTGATAAATAATAAAAAACAACAAAAATCCTTATTTAAGCATTTGTTTTATCTTTCAATTCTTTTATAGGAAGTGAATGTGAAAGCTTTTTATTGAAGCACACATTAATAGAATCCAAGTTTTGTAATCCAACATCAATAAATCAATTTCAATGCTGGCTTCTTGCCTATTTTAAAACAATTTTTCAAGAAAAAACATTTGTTTTGTCTAACAATTATTTTATAGGAGGTAAATGTGAAAGCTTTTTATCGAAGCACACATTAATAGAATCTAAGTTTTGTAATCCAACTTCAATAAATAAATTTCAATGCTGGCTTCTTGCTTATTTTCAAACAATTTTTCAAGAGAAACCCATTTAGTTCATTCTGACAATTCGTGTAAGGCAGTAGAAAATTTTTATAACTTTTAGAACATTGCCTACCTTCCTGCAGGGTGTTGGCCAATACGATGTGACTGGGCGGTCCGATGCCAACCTCATTGACAGCCAACACTCTCACGTGATAGGCGCTGGAGGGCAGCAGCGCGCTCAGGTGGGCCGAGTGCACCCCTCCTCCCACCGAAACGTTGCTCCACACCTAACACAATCAAATCCAAGAATATTAATACAATACAAATAAATTGATAGGTAATAAAAAATTCAAATACAAAGGAAGTAATACGGCAGTGAAAAATACTACTTCATAGTAGTTTGTTAAGCGCATAGTAGTTAAGCGCCTGTCTGATAATCCAAAGGTTCCAAGATCGAATACAGTTCAGGCAATGTTTGTATTATGAGAGCCTTTAATAAACCAGCAGTGAAATATAAGGTTGAAAGACGAGCTTAATCGAGTATTTCAAGTATTTTAAGTTGTTCAAAGGTGAAATGCAACCATTGCATACGACATTTTATCGAAGACAAAAAAAATAAATAAATAAAAATTAAATCATCAACCAAAATTGAAACTGATTTAAACTAGTATATTGTTTGTTTAACAACAGTGTTTTTTGTTTGTTAGATTAGAACAGTAAGGTATTATAAATCAAATAGATTAATTAAATAGGTTACCGGGGCATTAAATCAAATGGGAGCGTTTAGACTGGGACGCCAGCATCCCGGATACCAGCATCCTAGTATAATACGGGCCTAAACAGTCACATTCGCATCGCTACAGTGAGTTTGATCGAATCAGTTGATTTCAGTTTCATTCAAGTTTTTCGATATGTAAATTATTAATGCTGGATTCCAATTGGTCTAGGTCTATAAACTATATTGAAATTTAGAACCCGTTTCATAATGTGCCCATTATAAAACAGGGTTAAAAAAACATTTCCAAAATTCAGCTGATTCGTTTTAAAATTGTGAAAGTGTAATAATTAGGTAGGTACGTTGTTGTTACATAGTTGTAGATAGAGGAATTTTCATTTCGGTTGTTTTAAACTGAGAACATGTCAGTAAAACTTCAAGTGAAATGAAAAACATTTTCTGCTCTATAGGGTAAAGGCCTACTGTACGTACCTGAGAGGTCTGCTCCTGGAACTGGACAAGGTACTGAGTGATGGATGACTGGTCGGGGGGAGGGGGAGCCCAGCGCACGCTCAGCCACCGACTGCCCACTTCAACCAGTTCCACTCGATTGGGCACTTCTGGCGGCTCTACACACGCACACAACAACAAATTGATTACAGAACTAATATTAAGTTGTCTATTCCACTACTGGCCACTACTGGTCTAGATCTAGACCACAGTTTCATGTGGCTTCACAAATAATATTTAGATTCATTCAAGACAGAATAAGATTTATCATATGATTGTTCATTTCCACAATGAAGCAATTAAAAGCATTTCTCATTGAACTATTGATGTGTGCTGTCAATAACAATGTGATTAATGTGCTGTATTGCATTGTGGTGTGAGATTTTCTAGGTTAAGGTTAAGTAACAAAAGAGATTGTCACGTTCTCATACACAAAAGACACAAAAATTGTGCAATCGGTGTGTGCTGCTTACAATATAAGCCATGATAAATTATTGTGACTAAACGTGACTAATCTCGTCTTGTCTTGTCTTGACTAACCGGTGTACGCCTAGCCTAAGTCTCATAAGTTTAATAAATATGAACATGTTCAAGTTTCTTAGATGTTAATAATAATAATAAGTTTCTTAGATGTTAACAAGTTTCTTGAAAGTAAATAAGTTTCAATGTTGTTTTCCATGTCGAAATATTTGTAATTTATCGTATGGCTAATTAATTATTGGACACTATTGGAATGCATTTCACTCCTGATGAGGAGCTCCTCATCCAAATGCATTCCAATAGTGTCCAATAATGTAAGTAATAGCATTAATTATTTACAGTGAAATGCAAGTCGTTACTTTAACTAAATAAGTTTCTTAGATACTCATCCTTATGTAGTTGTCAATTATACCTTTCACGGACAGATGTATAGTCATGCTATCCTGGCCGTAGTGGTTGTGCGCGTTGCAGTGATAAGTGCCGGCATCGCGACGCGACACGTTGACGAAGCGTATTTCGGAGGCGATGCCGCGCGCCGTGTGACGCGAGTGGGCGGGGGGCAGGTGCAGCTTGGGCGAGGCGCTCCACAGCACCTGCAGCGGCAGGTCGCCCTCCACCTCGCACACCAGCATCACCTCGTCACCCGCCACGCCGCTGCGGTTCACTGTGCGGGTGGCGAAGTGCGCCGGAACTAAACGACAAAGAATGGTATTAAATAATTTTGTTATTTCAGAGTATTTAGAAAAACAAAAATAACTTGTACATGTGACCAATTGAATAAATAAATTTACATACATTATAGCAGGATCCATTTAACTTGTCAGAAATCAGCTGATCGGTAATAATTAAACAGTGATTTCGACACACTAATCAAAAGGCTTGAAAGTCTTATGCCCGGTTTTTCAGTCGTTCAATAAACTTATTGAGGGCCGCTTTCCCCAACGCTGCTTATCCTAAACTCTAGCTTAAGCCTCATTCGGAGAATAGAAAAATTATAGAAAAAAAATTGAGCGTCAGCTGTTATTATTTATTTATTATAGACTGTTATTATTATTTTATTATCGCGTTGGGGAAAGCGGCCCTGAATCAATAACTTTTTTTTTTTGCATTTGGAAACACATGGTTATTGATTCAATAGTGCTATTGGATCCATAAACTGTCTATTGAGCGACTGAAAAACCGGGCATGTAAGACCTTTAAAGTCTTTAAAATACCTTTTTAAAGAATACCTTTCAAAGAATAAATTTTTGAAAGACCTTTTCAATAATCTACGAGATTCAGCATTTGTAGGTTAAGTATTGTGATATTGCTCTTTGAAACAGCTGATTTCTGACAAGTTGAAAGGATCCTGCTACACATAAAATTACACCTGGTAGGCCTAAGCCCACATATAGGGCTGTTGAGCCATTGACAAACAAACAAACACATAAAATTAATATCATTGACGGCAGTAGAAAGTTAAGAATGTGTTCAAACTGTAGGCTATGTATGTTTCATTTGGGTATTATTGTTGTACATGATTGTCAAATTGAATAAAATTTTTGCATACTTCTCCAGCTATATGAAATATGCACATTATAGTAAATGATTTAGAGTGACGTTTACATGTTTCTCACCTTCTGTTCTCAAGAGACTCTTTATTAACAAACTATTAAATTATAAACATGAATAACAAGAAACTATAATTCAAGAAATTATAAACAAGAAACAATTATAACTATGAACAAGAGACAAACTATTAAATTGGATTGAACTTTCAAAATTATCATTTATACTTTTAATTGAAAATTTACAATGTTATAACTTCTATCTTTCCAATTTTGTGTACAAAAATATCTACCAACTTCTTTGTATGTTTATAAGCAAATGCAAATAAAAATATTCGAGCCTGGTCTAATGTAATTTATTCTAATTGAAATGAATAATTATTGAAATATTGGCCTTCTCCATTTTGTGAAGCCATGTACTGGCGTAAATAGATTTAATTCAATTCTGTAAGCGGACTTCAGATTGAGTACCTAAGTGTTAAGTATGTCAGTAGGTGGGTGTCCTGTGTTCAATGTAAGGTGATTGAGACGATGAATATTCAAATTACGGTTTTTTTCTCAGTCAATAGATTTCTTATTAACCAAAAATACTGTTTGTTTAGAATCAATAGTACATGCGATACAATTATCCCATTGCCGCTAAAAAGCTTCATATATCAATGTTCAAAAACATAGAAAATACATTTTTCCGAAACGAATACGACCCGATCATGACCCTTTTTGAGACGAGAACTGTAAAAAGAAGTAATGTAATTAGTGGAATGTTCTCCTATTAGGTCTATCATGTTTTCAAATTATGTGATTACTTCTAATTCTACAAATAATAAAGAGCTAAAACTGGATTTTTTCAAAGAGAATGAAATTAACGACAATAATTTAGAAAATCTAATAATATTTTTACCATAATTGACTTACCATTAACTCTGAGGAAAATAGTCTTCTTCAAAACGTTCCCTATTCCGTTATTGGCATGACACGAGTATTGGCCTTCATGAGTCGAGTCAGTTGAGCGAATGTAGATAGTTCCATTCGAGAACACTGACAATCCAGGAGTGGTCTCTATTTGCATGAAGTCTGATGGGTCATCTCCTAAAATAAACAAGAGAACAATTAATAAAAAATCTTTACTCCTATATTTGAAGGACAATTTTCAACAAAAATGCATCTATCTATTTATTCAATAATAATTGATAGTTCATATACAAACACATAATCACAAAATAATTTGGAAGCGAAAAAACAGGCTTAGCTCTTACTATTTTCTCCCGAATGTTGACGGTAAAAGTAGTCAAAATTAAGGTTATGAATAAGGAAAATGTCCACAGGGTTGCTGGAGTTGGGTGCAAAATTGAAACGAGGTGAACAGAATACTTGAAAAGTGGAGGTAATTAAGTATGATGAACAAAAAGGTGAAGCTATACAAGTTCAAGGAAGAGAAAACTCACCAAAAGAATCTTTTGAAATAAGATTCAATCGCATAGAACGTAGTGGAAAGACAAAAATGATTTCTTCTCATGAAACTAAAGACTATAATTACTTTACTAATCAATCTCAGGAATTTAGTTTAGATGTTGATCAACTATTAAAATGTTTTCATTGAATGCATTCATCATAAAACAATAAATTTGTAATCTGAGATGAGTCAAAATGGTAAAAGGCATCAATTGCAGCCAATCAAATTTTTTAAATTGAATTAAAATTTTAGCGTGAAGAAGGTATACTCGGATGCTTGTATAGTTTAGAACAAACGTATTCTATTCAACTAACACCATTGATAATTTTCCTCTCCTTTTATGTTCTAACACATATTATGAGTTGTACTATTTTATGTCTTGTCATTGCGTTGTGATGAATTCCTTTGTAATGTGGTTCAATTTAATATTGGCAAATGTCTTCATCACAATTTTTTTTCAAACTATTATAATAGCACTGAAATTCAATTAATTTTACACTGTACTTGTGATAATGAATTAGAGGAAAACATGGATTTCGATAGAACATCTTACCCGATGTCTTCATCCACGTGATAAGGGGTGGAGGAAATCCATTAGCCTGACAACGAATGACAGCCGGTTGCTGGTAGAGTACCGAGACATCCTGAGGCTCTATCGCCCACGTTGGTGCAACTGAAAAATAAAACAAGGGAATGGATTAGAGCAATATTTCCAAGTTGAAAAGATTCAATGTTGAATTATTCATTTATTGTTCTAAATCGAAGCCTTTTTTAGTAATGTACAAAATGATAATTAATGAAATTTCCAAAACAGGTTCACGCCCAAAACTGTCCCTTTTCCAATGAAAAAAAAAACAACAACAGTCCTAATCTAGGTTATGTGGCATATTTTACAGTCGCCAATTTAGATTTCAAAACCAAACACTGGACAAATTTAGAATATTGTAAGATAATATAAACGTAGTGGCTACGCGTCCGTCAACCGTACGCCGCTTAGACGTCCGTCAAGAGTGTCACGTGCTGTATGACGTCACGGTTACTGTGGGTTGACGGACGAATAAGGTATTGGCAGTTGGCACATGTCAAATCGAACTCAGTTGTTAATTAGCTATGGATGTGGAAGGGCTGAAATTTGATAGTTACAAAAGTTTATTAGCATTCATTAGAAGAAAAGAAGAGAATGAATTCATTCAACTATTCAGCTGAATAGTTGAATTTTTTACTATGTCATTTTCCCAAGGGCAGGTTATGGTCTCCCGATTTAAGCTTCCAGATTTTTTCCTAGGGGGCTATCTTGAAGAAAGGATTTAAAAAATAGGTCTCATACACTAAATAAACTGGAAATTGAGAGATTACCAATTTTAGTGTAAGCGTAGCCTAATTGTCAAAGTATCGACAAAACCTGTTAAACCGAATATGCGATCATTAAAGCAGCTCTGATGTTAGCCAAGACCCTCTAAAATGTAGAGGAATGTTGTAGAGGGCCTTGTGTTAGCCTACTCAGTTTTGACACAATATCTAACTTAACCTACAAATACTAAATCTCGGCGTTCGTCAACCCGTCATTGTGCTTGTGCCCATGACGTCATTGGTCACATGACTAACTTGACGTACGTCTAAGCGGCGTACGGTTGACGGACGCGTAGCCACTGCCTAATATTAAAGTTCTTAACCAGAAAATAAGCAAATTATGAAAGGTGTTGACTTGAAAATAAAATAATCGTTCATCAAACAACTGAAACTGAAATGCATGAAATAATTTCTCAGATTGAGTTATCAATTGAGAGGAAATAATAGGCCTATAGTTCCTAAAGTATGATGATTGAATACTGTAGTTTCTATTATACCTTATATCTGAGAATAACTGATAGGTCCCTCCGCTAATTTATAGATTTCTCAAGATTTAATAAATTGATAACTGAGAAAGAATTATAATAATTGAAGCAATTCAATTATGGAATGAATGAACATTCGAATTTTAAATAAATTATAAATACACAAAGTTATAAGTAAATGCTATGAATTAATAAAGAAAATATATTTACCTTTTAAAATAGCATAAGAGTAGCCTAGCTATAAAATTAAAAACTACAATAAACAAATAAATGAATAAAATATAAGTGAAATTATACAATTGAAAATAACCTTGTAATATAATTGAAATTTACCTTTTATAATAAGCTTGGCAGTGAAGTTAGTTTGTGCGGCCGCATTCCTTGCAATGCACGTGTAGTGTCCTGAGTGATGAGCACCTAGCTTACTGAAGAATAAAGCGTTGACAAACTGATGTACCTGAAAATCAAGCAAAGCTGTTATGTGCGAGTATTATTTCAAAACGACTTTCTCTATGTTTGTATCATGTGCAATTGAATTTATTGATGTTTGTATGATATGAAATTGATTCTCTTTATATAACAAATAATAGATCAAAAATAGATTGAAATTTATCAAACCTGGAGCCTGTTTCATAGACATTTGAAAGTCCAGAAAAACAGGGCTATCAACAAAGATACCCACAAAGTATAGGGACATATTCTGAATGCTATCTTACATGTAGTGCATGTATAGTGTTTGGGATTCTTTAAGTCAGCTCTTCTATGAAATTAGCCACTGTGAATAGTGAATGGGGTTTCTAGTAAAGAATAATTTCAAAAATTCTAAATTGCGGGTCTATTAGAATATTTTTCTTAAAAATCGACAGTGTCAGAATCGTCATGCACATTCTTTTTCACTTACATAACGAGATGAAATAACTATCAATTGAAATATCTTCCAATTTCAATATGGTTAAGGGTTGTATCTCGGCAGAATTCCTTACAGTTTACACTGTTCTAAACTGTTCCTTACACTCCTTTACTCACTGTTCTAAATCACCGATGATCACTTATATTACTTTACTTATTAACTCCTTTATAACTTATTCAACTTACTTTCTAACTTACCTAAGTCCTTTCTTACTTTTCAACTTTACTTAATACTAACTTCACATTTTTTACTTTACTTGAATTAATTTTTACTTCCATTAGGTTTCGAAAAGTCATAGCCTGGAATCCATTCAATGTCATAGGCTCAGGGTACTTCCGCAAAAATCATCTTATTAAACCATTATATTAGCCTCATACTACACTGGATAATACATATAGTTTATCTTACCTAGTACACATACATAATACATACTACAGTATACGATAGTATAGTTTGATCACCTACTCTCACCATTAATACTCAATTTTCAGTATCCTGTCGCTAGGCTTTCAGAATTCATTGTCTGCAACTCACCTATCATAACTTGGGGTACAGTACTACATAAAATCATCTTATTAAACATTTTTAGTCGAAAACTTCAATAGATAGCCTAATCTAGTTTACCTGCTGTTGGACATCAGGCTCTTGAGTGAGGGGTCTCCCATCCTTGAACCACGAAATGTCGACAGGAAAATCTCCAGAGATGATTGTACAGGACACCTGTGCTCTGTGCCCCTCCTGAAGGTTATCAGGAAACTGGAATGGCTGGATTTGAGGAGGCTCTACAATATTAAAAAAAAAGATTTGAATTTCAGTCTTTAAAATAATAACGAATATTTAATCGAACAGAGTTCACAATATTATAATACATACTAATAGTTTTATGTTTAAAGAATGCTAACAGCAATGACAGAAGGTTCTTTCAAACAAATGATAATACTCTGAGAATTATAACTGTTTTCTCATAGACTGAAGTTTACAACTTATTCATAAAAAATACTAGGCTATAAAATTTTAATGGAGACATAAAAAATTTCCCAATAATTCAATTAACCAAACAAGGTGTAAACTTCCAACATTATTGATTCGGCAAGGAAGCAATTTCGAGCCCAAGTTTATGAAACTCTTTCCATCTATTTTGATGAGTAGAAGCTCACCAGCTTTGGAACCCCGACTATTAATTTGTAAACACGATAAATAAATAGTTCATTAATAGCCTACGATGAATAGAAGAAGATTTGAATACAGTATATCCTCTTCTAATACCGCATACACTTTTTTTTGTAAACAGGATGAATGCTTAGTTCATTGATAACCTCAATCATCGTTGCTTTTGATAGCACAAAAACCAAGAGAAAGAGAATTAATTACGGGCCATTACAGTAGAAGTGACAGTGAACGTAGCCATGAAGATTCCAGCTTTCAATTAATTTTCACTACGACGCAACATAAAAACTTAATTAGAAATTCAGGAATACATGCACGCTCCATAAAACATTATTAGTAGCCGAGAAACGTGCGCTGCTCATAAAATGTTATTAGGTGTTGTGAGAGCCCTTAAAAACAAGTTGAAATTTTGAATAGACTGTAAATTATGAAACGCTCCTTCGCAGACTATAGCAGCGCTGAAGTCATTTTAAAGACCAGTGAATGAATAAGCGAGGCCTGGGCAGGGCAGGCTGTGAATGTGAAACGAGCCGAGCTTCGTTATCTCTTTGCCAGGGTATGGTGCTAGTTAGCAGATGAACCAATAAAGTTTTAAATAATTAAATTTTGTTGCTGTGCTTAAAAAGCATGCAACATTGCAATTAGAAATACATGGGGAGCAACATAATCTGAATGTTATGAACATCATTATAATTATCCTTATTACATTTGGAACTAGGCGTTTTTTGCAATAGAATCTTGTAAGTTCTCTAAGCTGGAGACGATGTCTCAAAAAATTACCAAACTGTGGACTGCATGTCGTCAGGAAGCTAGAGTTGATAATTCCAGATCAAAATAATGCTATAGTGCGATTCACGTCAAGAAGTCAGCATTGTTTATATGAGGAGCATTGATTCCAAGTTTCATTGAGAGAGAAAGAGAAAACTGCACCAAACGTGTTTGTTGGGACTGTGTGCGACAACAATGCACAGTGCGGCAACTATGCAGTGCGAATAGGATAGAAACATCAGCAACTGCCTTGTGCTGAACAAGGATAGCAAACTCCCATCTAAGCAATGCTGACTTCTTGACGTGAATCGCACTATAGATCGATATTGAAGTTAAATTTGATAAGGAAAACAAGAGATGTTATGAGAAGAAATAATAAATAAATTTGTTCAGGAACTCGGCCACGTTGAAAAGGGCTTTCGTGGAAACACCCTTGTTTCAAGTTGTTACACAGTTGTTTCAAGGTAAAAGTTAATCAAATACTATTCTTCGAAAAATAATTATCTGCTGAGATTGAAGCATTGAAGGTGCCCGCCACACCTAATCAATCCCGCCGATTGATTGTATTCGTGATTGCAATTGGTAACCATTAATGGAAATTAATGGACTTCCACCACTGTATGGCTATTACCCACCTCATAATCAATGATTATTATTGTTGATTGGGCTATAATGACAACTATTGTCTGCAACATGAGTACCGTACTTAATTTGGATGCATTACCCCTCTCTATCAGCTTTAATCACACAAGAAGGTAGCCAGCTCAAATGTGGTGATTTTGACTGATTAAAAGATCAAAATTTCAATCTAGAAGTAATTTCACTTTGAAATCATTTGTAATAAAGTGTATATTGATCAACGATCAATATAGGTATAAAGTCGTAATTGAGATCTATGTAGATCTAATCAGGTTCTAATTACAATCACTGAATTTCTATTGTCATCTAGTTGAATTGGATAATACATTCAACATATTTAAAACATAATTTATAAATATCCCACAGCAGTAAATGTAGCCCTACATAGAAAGATCCCATTTCATGATTACAGGAGAAATATTGACTACTACTAGAAAGTGTGGATGGCTCATGGTTTTGAATTGAAAATGAATACTCCCACTACCTTGAAATGACAAAGTTTGAAAGATTCGCCTCATGTTCGTCGGCATTTACTACCGACAAGTGAAGCATGACAAGTAGGCTATTCTTTAGATCTTTCTGGAAAATTTTATGCAACTTTTATATTTGCTAGTTGAAATTGAAAAAGTAGCTTTAGAAACATTAAACTACGAAGCTTCTTTTCTCTTACGTCTTTTCTTCACTCACGAACCGCAAAAATCTGACTGGTACACATATATCCTGCACGAAATACGAGCTTTCTAGTATAGCAGTTTCCTATTTGCAATGTTCATATTTTATTTATGAAATTTGTAGAGTTTATGTTTATATTGTGAAATCTCTCCATAATTAGAACAAAGAATCTATTTTATCAAATTTTATTTTACTAATTTACACTTGAGTTACTGAACCGCGCATTTACGTGCTTTCACTACGTAACTTGAGTTACTTAATTTTTACCTGTAACTCAAGTGTAAATTATTAATAAAGTGAAATTTGCCAAATCGATTCTTTGTTTTTTTTTTAAAAAACAAAGTAGACAAGGATTTTTTTTCTAATTTACACTTGAGTTTCTTGACCATAGTTACCTGTAACTCAAGTGTAAATTAATGAAGGGAAATTTGACAAAATCGATTCTTTGTTATAATAATATTTTATTAATTTTGTATTTTTTGTGTGTATGTATCTGGATTGTTTTGATCAGTTGAATCTATGACGTATTCAACTGTGTATTGTGTTTCATGTATGTTTCGTTGAATAAATAAATAATCTTATCTTGATAACCACAAGTGTTACCTCGGTCATACACCGGAGCAATAAGCAATAGGCAACTATAGCAGGATCCAATTCAACTTGTCAGAAATCAGCTGTTTCAAAGAGCAATATCACAATACTTAACCTACAAATGCTGAATCTCGCAGATTATTGAAAAGGTCTTTTAAAAAGTTATTCTTTGAAAGGTCTTCTTTAAAAAGGTCTTTTAAAGACTTTAATGGTTCTTTAGACTTTCAAGCCTTTTGATTATTGTGTCGAAATCACTGTTTAATTATTACTGGATCAGCTGATTTATGACAAGTTAATTGGCTCCTGCTATAGCAACATTTGGATCATATGATCGTCTACTCTATACAAACCAATTTAGTTTAATGCACACCGAAACAGCTGCTTTAGGTGTACATTGGACTATAGCAGGATCCAATTCAACTTGTCAGAAGTCAGCTGTTTCAAAGAGCAATATCCAGGGACCTGACATCTGAGGGACTGGAAGTAAGAGAAATAAGGGGTGTAGGATGACTTTAGTTTCCGGACGGACTTTTAGCGGTGTATTTGAAAACATCGTAAATTGATAATAATTACAACTGATTCTGATTGAATAGCGGATGGTTCAAAAGCTTGATTCACGCATAACGATATTAGATCAATGATATTGAAGAATAATCCGAAAGTTTGATACACGCGTAACGATATTAGAAGTTAACCATTATTAGTGAATTAGTGAATAACCATTCTAACCTGTAGTAGAGAATCACACCTACCCGTAAGGGTCTCCCCACCAATAAAAAGCCATACGATAAAAAAAAAACACCTACTTCTACTCAAACCAACCTAAAAAACAAAGAATCTAACAAAAATTTTATATTTTGCCGTAAATATCAATCATATTCTCTCAACAGTTTTGATTTATACCGCAAAAGATACCATAAACGTTTAAAAGTCTTTATGAAAATGAAACTTAACCTAAAAGTTCTGAATTCAAATACAGCGCCAAAACTCCGTCCGGAAACTAGAGACTCAGCCGGAAACTAGAGACTCAGCCTACACCCCTTTTTAACATGGGGAAGATACAATATTTCCACTCCGTCTATGACAGCCCCCTGGCAATATCACAATACTTAACCTACAAATGCTGAATCTCGCAGATTATTGAAAAGGTCTTTTAAAAAGTTATTCTTTGAAAGGTCTTCTTTAAAAAGGTCTTTTAAAGACTTTAAAGGTTCTCTAGACTTTCAAGCCTTTTGATTATTGTGTCAAAATCACTGTTTAATTATTACTGGATCAGCTGATTTATGACAACTTAATTGGCTCCTGCTATACAAACCAATAGTTCAATGCACACCGAAACAGCTGCTTTAGGTGTGCATTGGACTATTTGTTTCTATAGAGTAGACGATCATATGATCCAAATGTTGCTTATTGCCTATTGCTTATTGCTCCGGTGTACGAGCTGCCTTAAGCCCGGTCTAGACGCAACGATAAGTTTGTCAAACTTTTTGTTCAAACTTTTCAAGATTATTATAAATTGTCATAAAACAGCTGATTTAACGTGAGTAAACAAGCTTACAACAATCAGCTGTTTTCTAACAATTGAAAATAATCCTGCTATTTTGCAGGATATACAGCAGGATCCTTTTAACTTGTCAGAAAACATATGTTTTCGTCGAGCAATATCACAATACTTAACCTACAAATGCTGAATCTCGCATATTATTGAATAGGTATTTTAAAAAGTTATTCTTTGAAAGGTCGTCTTTAAAAAGGTCTTTTAATGACTTTAAGGTCCCTATTAGCCGAGAGCGACCAGGTCGGCCGACCTGGTGTCCGGGGGCCAAAAAGCATTGAGTTAGATGGGACCCTATTAGCCGTCGGAAACAAGTCTCGGCGACAGAAAAAGTCGCTCGGGCTGTCTTCCGAGTGGGACACCGATTCTGGGCGACCTGGTGTCCCAGAACGGTCGTTGGGCATTGGAGTATATGGGAGCTATTAGCCGCGAGCGACCAGGTCCGCCGACTCGAACAAAAAATGTACCCAATGCGCATGCTCGGGAGTGACAAGGACAGCCATTAATCTCTTTCTCTCTTCCACTTCAGTTCTCCGTCTCACTGCAGTATAGTTAGTCTATGCTACAGTACAGTTGTTCTGTATCCTTCGCCGAAGTAAAACATATTTCTACGACTCATTGCGTGAATTGTTTCTGAATAATTTAATAAATTCATTTGTAAGTAAAGTGTAATGTAAAATCAACACCTGAATAACAGATATTGTAGAATTTCTCCATAGTAGGTGAAAGAATGAAAACAATGTTGTCTATAATTCCACAATGAATATTATTTAAAACAGAGTTTCAAGCTCATGGCATCATCTATATAGTGTTGAGTGTTTTGGCTCAACTCAACACTGAAGATGTTGCCATAAGCATCGAAACTTGAGTAATATGTTTTTAAATAATATATTCATTGTGGAATAGAAAACATTGTTTTCATTCTTTTCCCTAGTGTAATATAATTAGGCTTATAGCCGAATTTATTACAGTTTAGTGCGTGAAAAAATGGAGTGTGTTTGAAATCAGGAGAAAAGTGAAAAATTTACTGATTTAATTTAAAAAAAACTGAACACAGAAGACTTTATTTATAAAGTGCAGAAACATAATTCAATATGGGATGCTGAAAAATTTGTGATAAATTTTACTTTTGGAATAGGATAGAGAGAGAAAACAAAAGTGAATATTGCAAGGCAGGAGATTGGCGCCAGTCATCCGGTTGTTGACAATTAAATTGTTTACATTTTGCTGTTTTATTGATAGATTGAGCCTTCCTGATGATTCAAGATGTTTACATAGTAAATAGTAGCTTCCAGACCTTTCAAGATAAATATTAATTAATCTCTTCGAGACTATAATAATAATAATAATTATTTAAGACTGGTGTGTGTGGTTTTTGTTGATCAATAGAGTCATTGACTTTATGTAAGTTTCTTACAATTCATTTCATACACTTGATACCATTTAATTAGTTTAGAAAAAATATTACATGTGATATGTAGTATAAAATATGATATGATATGTATTATATGATATATGTATAAAAGAAATCTTTAATATGTATCAAAAAAGAGATACATATCGAATTTGGCTGACGATGTGTTGCACAGAGGAAGAGCGAGAAAGAGGTACTTGGGAGGGAGCGAGAGCGAAGTCAGCGACTAGGTGTCCTTCCCTATTAGCCGTGGGACACTTTGTCTCGGCGACCGAGTCGCTCTCGGCTAATAGGGCCCTAAAGGTCTAAAAGACTTTTAACCCTTTCGATTATTGTGTCGAAATCACTGTTTAATTATTATCGAAACAGCTGATTTCTGACAAGTTAAAAGGATCCTGCTATATTTAACTTGTCAGAAAACAGCTGATTGATGTACGCTTATTTGCTAACGTTAAATCAGCTGTTTTATGAAAATCTAAAATAATCCTGAAAAGTTTGAACAAAAAGTTTGACAAACTTATCGTTGCGTGTAGACCGTGCTTTAGGTCTACTGTCCAAACTTTGCAATGTGCAGAGAGTTGAAGAAGTCATTCTATTCTAATGTAATTTCCGCTAACTCACTCATAATATCGAGATAGAGCCGTCCGGTGGCCGCCTGCCCCTGTTGGTTACGCACCGCACAGCGATACTCGCCCGCATCCAGCTGCGAATCGACGCGCGCCACGAGCAGCGTGCCGTTGGCGAACAGCCGATGCCGGTAGTGGGCCGGAAGCGACTCGCCCTTGCGCTGCCACGTGGTGCCCGACACCGGAAACCCGGCCACGGGGCACCGCAGCCAAGCACTGCCTCCCGACACCGCTGTCACGTTCACCGAGCCCAGGCGAGCCGTCGGCGGCCCTGCAATCACACACATCAGGTTAATCAACTAGTTGGGTCAATCATCTAAATAATTGATTTGATTCGATTTAACAAATGAGTAAAATTTCAAATAATATTCACTGATACAAAAACCATTTTATTCAATTGTGAGGTGAAGTTGGGACTCACCTGTTCGCTCTTAACCGTGGATGGTAGCCCTTATGAATTAAGGTATAATGTATAATATATTGTATTTACAAACATTCATGACTTCATTAAATTTTATAATTTTCATACCTTCTCTTAACACCTGCATTTCTTTGGATTTATTCAATTGTGAGGTGCAGTTGGGACTCTTCCTGTTCGCTCTTAACCGTGGATGGTAGCCCTTATGAATTAAGGTATAATGTATAATAAATTGTATTTACAAACATTCATGACTACTCTTCATTAACTTTTATAATTTTCATACCTTCTCTTAACACCTGCATTTCTTTGGAGTAATTTCTTGTTCTATCTTTCATTAGAGAATGCTCTTATCTTTAATTCAATACAGTATCGTCAATAAATTATTAAACCATGCTTCTTTATTGATACATGTGAATGTCATTCATTCTTATAAATTATTTACATAACTCTTATTGTGTTCCAAATGTATCTATACATTTTAACGTTAATGTATTTTGATGTGTTTTTTTTTTTAATTATGACAAGTCACTTCTGACACTTCCATTTTATTTGTTTGTTGGCCCATAAAGCATAAGCTTATATATATATAACTCTTATAAATGATGCATCTACTAATTGCTCACCACCTTGAAAGTCGACTGATTTATAAGAATTGTTAGAATAATTTATAAGAATGAATGTTATTATGATACCATAATACTCTAATGTCACTTATAATAGGTACCATTTTTGATGAAAAACAAGCATTTCCTTACTTGAAATTTTAGAAATAACACTGAAAACTAATTCACTGTCGTCAATCGTCAATTTCCAACATCGACTGATTTATAAGAATTGTTAGAATAATTTATAAGAATGAATGTTATTATGATATTATAATACTCTAATGTCACTTATAATAGGTACCATTTTTAATGAAAAACAAGCATTTCCTCACTTGAAATGTCAGAAATAACACAGAAAACTAATTGACTGTCGTCAATCGTCAATTTCCAACATCGACTGATTTATAAGAATTGTTAGAATAATTTATAAGAATGAATGTTATTATGATACCATAATACTCTAATGTCACTTATAATAGGTACCATTTTTGATGAAAAATAAGCATTTCCTTACTTGAAATTTCAGAAATAACACTGAAAACTAATTGACTGTCGTCAATCGTCAATTTCCAACATCGACTGATTTATAAGATTTGTTAGAATAATTTATAAGAATGAATGTTATTATGATACCATATGTCACTTATAATAGGTACCATTTTTGATGAAAAACAAGCATTTCCTCACTTGAAATTTTAGAAATAACACTGAGAACTAATTGACAGTCGTCAGTCGACTGTCATCGTGTGGTCGCGCCTACTCAAAAAATCAAAATCAATTTATTGCCATTCTTTTTTACACACAAGTGAAACAAAAACATTCTTATAATGATATAACTGATTATAATATAAACTAATTTAAAAACATATTCAACGAATGTTTTCTATTATTTTAATATTGAAATAATGGGCTCTCCCAGAAAAGCTAATGCTTGAGCTCTGGAAGAGAGTTCAAAAATGTTATAATTTTTTGTTGCGTACTGACTGAAAATGTGAGCACTGACCATAAACATTGAGCGCCGCCGAATGCTGGATCGCTCCGAGGTTGTTGCGGGCGACACACGCATAGAGGCCGCCGTGCTGCACGTGCACCTGGCTGACGTTGAGGTGACTGACGACGTCGCCCGTGGCCGGGTCGTGGAAGGAGCCGAACAGGTAGCCGCCCTGCGACGGCAGCGCGCCGCCGTCAAGTAGCCACGTGACGCGTGGCGGCGGGTTGCCTGACGCCACGCATCGCAGCGACACCGTCACGCCCGGCTGCACTGTCTGCTCTATGAACGTCGACTGCAGCTCGGGCGGGATTGCTACGCAAACACAAAAATATCACTCAGGTTATTTCTAAGTCAAGCCCGGTCTAGACAAACTTATCGTTCAAACTTATCAGGATTATTTTAAATTGTCATAAAACAGCTGATTTAACGTCAGTAAACGAGCGTACATCAATCAGCTGTTTTCTGACAAGTTAAATGGATCGTGTTTTATAGCAGGATTTGTAAACGAGCTTACAACAATCAGCTGTTTTCTGACAATTTAAAATAAATCCTGCTATATAGCACGATCCACTTAAATTGTCAGAAAACAGCTGATTGATGTACGCTCGTTTACTGACGTTAAATCAGCTGTTTTATGACAATTTAAAATAATCCTGATACGTTTGAACGATAAGTTTGACAAACTTATCGTTGCGTTTAGACCGGGCTTTAGTAAGTTATTGAAAGAGAATGATGATAAAGAAGAAAGTTATATTAGATTGCTTGATTGATGTAGATAACAAAATGGTAGATAACTTACTAATAGTTTCCCCCCCAATATCACTGCTAATTGTTGCTCTACTCAACAATAGCAGTACTATAATAGGTACTATAATAGTAGTAATATAATAGTACAACAATAGTACTATGAGATAATTGTACTCATCTACACCTTGTTTCCAAGAAAAAGAACTGTGTAACTTATTCCTCAAGTATCAACTTCCATGAAAAACCTTAAGAGCATACGCTAAATAGCCTAATTTATTGGCCAAAATTGCAAAATATCGTTGCTTAAATTTCAGAATATGATAGGTGGGCATACAGCCATACATTCAATAAATAGGAGCTTGCAGATGGTTTTTTTTCTGTTTCTTTGTTTTGTAAGATTAAGTTTTTTTTCCTTTTTATATTTATTTTGAGTGTAGAATTTTACCTGTTTTTTTTTTTGAATTTCCTAGTGTGAGTTTCGAGTTGAGTGTAGCACCAGCACTTGTGAAAATATTTTTCTACCGACTGTGGCACCCGGCTGATAATTCCAGGAAAATTTATAAATATTCCAGTGCGTACGTGCTCACACACAACCCGGAATCTGACACAGTGGCATATATAGTTATAAAATATAAACTTATTTCAATTCCCTTAAATTTTAGAATATGATAGGTAGGCATACATTCAATAAATATTGAAGTTTGAGAGAGAAGGAGCTTGCAGATATAAACTTATTTCCATTTCCTTGAATTTTAGAATATGATAGGTAGGCGTACATTCAATAAATAGGAGCTTGCAGATGTAAGTTGTTTCCAATTCCCTTTGAATTGTACGTTATAAACCAAACCCCATTTTCAAGAATACCGCGATACAACGATTTTTTTAGATCTATTGACGAATCGTGTTATATCGGGGTTCAATTATAATGGGTATGTATCTACTAATCATGATCACAAACTTCTTTAGAAGTTTGCTATCAGCTCACAAAAGTGAGAAATTGGAGTTCGAAGTTGAAGATGATGTCAGAACAAATCGAGGAAGAATGATCGAATGAAGAAAATCTCAATTTAGTTTTGCCGCAACTCGTCTGTGTGTAGCACATCAAAGTTTTTCATTTGATCTCGGGAAAGAAAAGTTGAGCCGGGAGAATTCTGTTGTGTGAAATATTGGTGGCGTGAGTGACGATGACAGAGCAATGGATAGTGGAATAGGAGTGACAGCATGAGCTTCAACTGACGTTCCCGGCCGAATATCTAGCTGCAAGATAATGTCTGTCAAGAGAGTTGTGAGAAGAAATGAAGGCAACGTTGATGAGGGATAGAGAATGCTGGAGAGAAAACAAGTTACTGGCATGAGAGAGAGAGTGACAGAAGAAAGTGATTGTGTGAAAGATAGGGAAGACGTTTGATAAATAGTCGGTTTTCCCTCATATCAGACCCTACTGCAAACTCACCAGCTTCACTGCAAAACACAAGCGTTCAAAACTTTATACCGACTACGTACTGAAACATCAAATCATTCTGCTGGCAAAATTACTTCTCATATAGAAGTGTTTGAAGATCCTCATGGGACTGATCTTTGATTATGAGACCAGACGCTTCATGAGAATAAACTCACTTTATTTTGTTCTTGTTTTTTCTTATCGTATGGCTTTTTATCGGTGGGGAGACCCTTAGGTTCCACCTCGCTTATTTTTGTGTCGGCCACCCATCCAAGAGAAGTCCTGAATGTTTGTTTTTGTTAATACGCAGTGTGGATTAAATCATCCAATAAAATTATTATTACTGAATAAATAATAGGATCCTGTATATTTATGACATACTGTAGTATCTATTAATGCAGAATGGATAAATTTTTCATTGAATGAATTACAGGATGAATAATAAAAATTTATATAAAATCTATATAATGGATAGTTGTTTTTTACAATAGTTATACTTCATACTTTTAACAGTTTCAAGGGAGAGCAGTAAACTCACTTGCAATATTGTTGATGATGTGGCTTATTAATAATTATAAATAAAAACTGTATAATATAATATACTGAAAAGTATAACTTCAAATCATGAAGCTGACTCTGGTATTCCAAGAATAACTTCCCCATTGAATGCAATTTAGTCAAAGTGACATTGTATTGAATGTACAACACATTCTAATACAGCAACACTATTAACGTACGGGACAAACATTATATAATTTCATTGTGTGTGAAAGTGTATCAAAATAACTTTCCCTCGTTAATCTAAGTTAACCATAATAACTCAGTGCTCTTCATTAATATTCCATGTCATTATTCCAACTACCTATCTTACATGAGAAGAGGAATAAGTACAATAACAGATAGAAGATAATGCATCAGAATATTCCTGGTTTGGAAAGTAACATTGATCAATAAGAACAACTACCTGTCACCAAACCTGAGGTACTGTATTAGTTCTTACAGATCATGACTTTGAAAAAACATCAATTCAATGAATATGAATTCAATGAATTCAATTCATATTAAGCTCGTCACTTCAATATTCAAAGCTCCCAAGCAGTCTCAACTCTGTATCATTCTTGATATTAATAGAAATCGGTCAGAATATTTAGTTTCCTTCTTAATTACTCTTTAATAGTTCATTTGCAACTCTTCTAATAGAAATTTCTGTAGAACATTAAATCAGTAATGGATGGTATTAGTTGAAAATAATTTAGAATATTCATCTTCCGCCATAATCCCTCTTGAGTTGTACATTTGCAACTCAGCTAATATCAATTTCTATGGAACAAGAAGTTGAAAATCAATTTCTGTAGAGCAAACCTGTATATCATTAAATGTATGAAATCAGTAAAAATCGTTTACAATATATAATCGTTTACAATCTTCCTTCATAATCCCTCGTGAATAGTTCATTTGCTAATATCAATTTCTGTGGAACAATAAGTTGAATATCAATATCTGTAGAACATACATCAGTAAATGTATGAAATCAGAAAAAATAGTTTAGAAGATTCATCTTCCTTCATAATTTCTCTTGAATAGTTCATTTGCAACTCGGCTAATATCAATTTCTGTGGAACAATAATTTGAATATCAATATCTGTAGAACATACATCAGTAGATGTATGAAATCAGTAAAAATAGTTTAGAAGATTCATCTTCCTTCATAATCCCTCGTGAATAGTTCATTTGCAACTCGGCTAATATCAATTTCTGTGCAACAATAAGTTGAATATCAATATCTGTAGAACATACATCAGTAAATGTATGAAATCAGTAAAAATAGTTTAGAAGATTCATCTTCCTTCATAATTTCTCTTGAATAGTTCATTTGCAACTCGGCTAATATCAATTTCTGTGCAACAATAAGTTGAAGCTGTTAATTGTGCAAAGTAATGAGGAGGCAGCAAAGCCGCTGGAGGCAACATCGGCTGAATAATGGCATGAGGCTTACTTGAATGGCGTCTATTCTCGTCAGGAACGTCATAAGCAAACATACTTGAGCATACAGAGGCTGGCGGTAGCGTGTATCGATTATACACGGCGCGCTTTGATTGCGTTTCGCTTCAACTTGACGCTAGAGTTAAGCGTAGTTAAACGCAACACTTGGCTAAGCGTGTGTGGTGGGCTCAGCCTTTGCCTCCGCATCTCTCGAGTAGCACTCGCTTCCTTTACCCCCCCCCCTTCTCATTCTTCCACTCCAGTGACTATCTTGAGAAGCTTTACTTGTCTAGACAAGGGAATCAGCTAAGCAAAGCGCGCTTACAGATCACATGCTAAGGCAATTCTTCAACTGCACTGATAAGAGTGCTCCACTTCCTGATTAAGATGTCAATTACTATGCATGGCGGGACTTGAAGACTCACACTGGATGGATCTTGGTAGAAGTATGTCAAAGAAAAGTTAGGCTACTGCTAAAGTCGTGCTTTTCTTTGAAAAACGCTCCTGAATGTTTACCGGAATTCTGTATTCTCTTTTTACGTATTTTCATTCTGTTTTGAACGATTTCTTTCAAGAGGAGTAGGCTAATATTTTCTGATATGAATAATAAGATGTTATTCAAATTCACTTATATCACATTCTCAAAAATATCAAAAGTAACGATTTATTCAACTTCAAACCCAATCTGAGCTTTTAAAACTTTTTTATCGTGCAATCTACTTTTTAAAATTTTGAATCAAGGTTCTCGAGAACAATCCTGTAAATATTCCTACGCCTTTCATCCAATAATAGGAATTATTGTTTGTTACCGCATGAAAGAGTTCAATATTGTCATGTTACCCTTGTAGAAATGCTTAGAATAATAATGTTGCCTTGATGAAATCAACAGATTTATGAATCAAACAAAATAATGTACATTAGAAAATAAACTCAAGTTCATTTGAAAATAAGTCTATTGGTTACATAATGTGAATGAAAAAGGTATGAAAAATTAGTTAAACAACTGGAAAATAGAAATAAAGCAAACTGGTTACATAATATGAATGAAAAAGGTATGAAAAATTAGTTTAACAACTGGAAAATATAAATAAAGCAAACAAAAATAATCATCTCATCTAAAAGTTCATTTTTTTAAGACAAGAATGTAAACAGCCCTGATAAATATTGAAGTTTAGCACAACAATATACGTTTGTGAGAACATACTTTATTATAATTACGTGTGTGGCAATTATGCACGTTGAGTCATAGAACGTACTTATGAAGCCGCGATTCCATCAACCGAACATTCTCGGTGGACAGTGTTCGCTGGAACCCAAGACAATTAAATCTATAGCAGTAGAATTGTCTTTTCTGGGGCTAACTGACCATTGAACGCTGACCATTTTTTGGATTTGCCAACAATGTTCGGCAGACATGTTCGGTCGGTGAAGACGTGGCTTCACACGAGCATATGAATAAATTATACAAAGGTACATAATATAATTCACGTATATATACGTCGCGACATATATGTTATCAATGTTATATTATCAATATGGGCCGTTCTTCCAAGAAGAAGAAGAAGAAGAAGAAGAAGAAGAAGAAGAAGAAGAAGAAGAAGAAGAAGAAGAAGAAGAAGAAGAAGAAGAAGAAGAAGAAGAAGAAGAAGAAGAAGAAGAAGAAGAAGAAGAAGAAGAAGAAGAAGAAGAAGAAGAAGAAGAAGAAGAAGAAGAAGAAGAAGAAGAAGAAGAAGAAGAAGAAGAAGAAGAAGAAGAAGAAGAAGAAGAAGAAGAAGAAGAAGAAGAAGAAGAAGAAGATGATGAAGAAGAAGAAGAAGAAGAAGAAGAAGAAGAATGGATAAGATAATACTTGATTGATTGTCCTACCTCCAAGTGCCAGTTCAGCACTGGCCTGGGCAGTCTCGTCTCCACTACGGGCAAAGCACTGATACATGCCGCGATTGTGCTTGTTGACACTTCTGACCAGCAGCGACTCTGATCCGCCGCCTCCGCCGCCTCCGCCGCCCGCCCTGGCAAAGCCCACCTGTCCGCCTTCGAGCAGCGGCCTCCCGTCCTTCAGCCATTGCACGCTTGCACCTCCCTCCCCGCCTTGCACGCTGCAGTTGAAAACCGCCGACGAGCCTCCATCCACTGCCTGCACACACAAACAATGTGATACACTAGGCTTGATCCATTCCATTACAAGTAGCAATTCAATTCACTCTTTGAGTAGTTGTGAAGGTGATATTGTGGTAGTTATCCATAATAAATGAAAAGACAAGATGTTGTCATGGGATGATGTATGGGATAGAAGTGGGGTATATAGGCTTAAATGTGGGGATTGTAATGCGACCTATGTTGGTCAAACTGGTAGAAGTTTCAAAATCAGGGAAAAAAGAACATATTAAAGATTGGAATAAGTGTAATGGAGATTCAAACTTTGCTGAACATATGATAACTAATAATCACAAGTTCAAGGCCGAGGAGAATGTTGAGTTTCTGCATTTTAATAATAAGGGCAGAATTCTTAACATACTGGAAGCTCTAGAAATAACTAGGGTAACAAAAGATGATCAACACTTGAGTTTGAATGACAAAATTCATTTCAATCAATACAACACCACAAATCTCATTTTATCATAATTTGTTAGGCAGATATTACGGTATTAGTTTATTCCTTTTTTTTCTTTTTCTTCCGTTATACTGTTTTATTTATTTCCTAGGTTATTGTAGCTATTTATTGATCTTCAATTATGTTGTCTGTTTGAATCGCCATTTTGTTATGTTTGAATGAACCGCTAATCGGTGAGAGGAGTTTTTGTTCTAGGCCAATGGCAGCCGTTCACGGTCAGGCTGGAGCGTCTACAATAACGGTGCTTTACCGTTAGTATAAATACTGCTGCTCTGTACGTTAGGTCTCAGAGATTGATAATGGTGTAACAACCGAAACCGGTATCTCGATTTTCTAATAAATCAGTGGTTTGACAACATCTTGTCTTTTCATTTATCAATTCAATTCACTTCACCATTTCTGGTTCATTTCGTTAAGGCAACTGGACTGATAATGAATTACCTCATCAAAGTGTGTTGCAGTGTACAAAGTGCATAATAATTAAGAACACTCTGATACCAAGATTTGTGGAATGAAAGGTGGGTCAGATTGAAGAGGCTTGCTGGGAAAGTCGAATTAGTGACGTAACTACTGCCTCAAACTCGAATGCTAAGCTAATAGCTAGGAAGCTACAGTGACGTCACCATCTCGACTTACTTTCAATTTCTGCCCATCTCTCATTCCATACACCTCGCTATGATGCAACCATGTAAATATGGCGTAGTCAATGGTTATTGACGTGATACTGTACTTTGGTTCTTTGATAAACCATAAGAATAACGTACATTTCCTTATATATTTCTTCTCCCTGTAACCATTTGAATAAAATACATGTAAAAATTAAAATTAAATTCAAATGTTAAATTGTGTTGAAATAACATGTTCTGTTGTTCACACAGCAGACACTTTGCTATGCAAATTATCACTGTCACTTAACGATTACGTTGTTTTGATTGTCTCATTGCAAGTTCATGATCAATCCTAGAGCTCAATAAGAGAGAACTAGAGATGGACTTATATGTTTTTAAACGTCCAAGATCCATTTGAGGTTCATACTGATACAAACAGCTGAAGAACCAACATCCATTAAGATAAATTGATGAATGATTGTTTATTCGTTTCAGATTCATCATTTTTGAAAAGATGGAAAACAGGCTCTTGAATACCTTTGGGGGAGACTTTTGGGGCGAATTCCAGAGCCAATTTATTTAACTTGTTCAAGTCCTTGATGGTAAATGCGAAACATATTACAACTTTCTTGGCCAAATCTTTAAGAACGCTCGAAAAATGTTGATTGCGAGCGTAGTTTGGGAATTTTTCATAAATAAATACTCATTCATAGAAGTATTCAATAATAATTCTTTCACAAACGAAATTAAAATGCTGTGCCCAGGGAAACTTTGTCAAATGTGCACTGTAATAGCTAGTCTTTGTTGCAAAACGACGTTGAGAAGCTTATTTCTCTTTAATTGGAAAAGAGTTTGCATTGAAGTACTGTAGCCAGAGAAGTGGAAGAGAGCTTAAACTCCACTCCACCTCAATGCAATACTCTTGGCGACATCTGAACTGGAATATTTCTGAATAAATGAGGTTGAAAAGAGGTAACTTGAAACCGACTTGAAGCTCGGTCCAATTGTAGCGAAGACGTTGAGAGATATTTACTCATTTTAAGATCTGCTCGAGCTCTGCCGTTTTCATTCTACAGTATTCCCAAGTTAATATTTGTAATGATTTAGAAGAGTTGTCTTGTTTGATGGAAAATAACTCGTAAGTTCATTTTTTAATACTGCATTAAAAAACATTTAGCAATGTAGAAGCCTAATTTTCTTTCTCCAAGCACTATATCAGTTGAGTTAATCGACATTATTAATTTATATTGATTAGAGTAAAAACAATATTATCATTATTATCAATCATTATTATCATTATTATCATTATTATCATTATTATCATTATTATCATTAATATCATTATTATCATTATTATCATTATTATCATTAATATCATTATTATCATTAATATCATTATTATCATTATTATCATTATTATCATTATCATAATTATTATCATTATTATCATTATTATAATTATTATCATTATTATCATTATTATCATAAATATCTTTATTATCATTATTATCATTATTATCATCATTATTATCATTATTATCATTATTATCATTATTATCATTATTATCATTATTATCATTATTATCATTATTATCATTATTATCATTATAATCATTATTATCATTATTATCATTATTATCATTATTATCATTATTATCATTATTATCATTATTACATCATTATTATCATTATTATCATTATTATCATTATTATCATTATTATCATTATTATCATTATTATTATTATAATATTATCATTATTATCATTATTATCATTATTATCATTATTATAATTATTATCATTATTATCATTATTATCATTATTATCATTATTATCATTATTATCATTATTATCATTATTATCATTATTATCATTATTATCATTATTATCAATATTATTACTGTTCTAAAAATATGTTCTATTACTGTGGATGTTTTTTGTTCTTTGGATATTCCATCTACCTATTACGTAACCTATATTCTTTCTGACCATTCTTTTTCAAGAAATATTGTTATAAATTTTCATTATATTTTGAGCAGTGCTGCCTCAGCTTGAAGGATAGTTGGAGTGATAGTTGAACTGTAACTGGACTCACTTGATACTGAGGTCGTACGTGCACCGACAGCGATGAGGCCACCGACAGAAGCAGCTCTCTGCGATCCTCTCCGAGCACATTGCTGGCCACACACACGTAGCGACCGCCGTCCTCCGCCCGCACGCGCGGCAACTGCAGCACCGAGTCGAGAGGTCGCACTGCTATCGAGCCCGGCAACAACTCCTCCAGAGAGTCTCCCTTCTCCTTGTACCACCTTCGAAAAAGTGAAAAAACCCGTTTCAGTTTTCTGCTGTTTGCTGTTGATTGAATGGTCCGTAGCCGAGGGCGATAAGCGCCGGTCTGATAATCCAAAGATCGAATACAGTTGACGGAACGGATTATGACAGAAACGGCCATTCATACGGAAATCATCTTTCGGAGGAGACGAAAAGCCGTCGGTCCCGACTGCCTAAAAACAGTCGTCATCTCTCATCATCACCCCTCTTATTACCCACGCACAAGCCTAGAGCTCATGTGGGCATCACCCTCAGAAAAAAAAAAGAAAAACGAATGGGCTTTGAAAGTCTGCTTTTTTCAATTTCTCCTTACTTCTTATACCATCTTCAAAAAAAAGGTTTAAGATGCTTATGTTTGCTGTTGTAGTAGATTCAGGGTCGCATTTATATATGCTCTATAAATGATTAAAATTATTCTATTTTATTAAAAATACATTATTGAGTACTGTAGTATAATATTATTATATGGAGTCACCATTGTACACTGTCCAGCATTATGACTGTTATATTTTTCTAAATAAGTTATAGTGAGTTTTGTATTCAATAAAATAATATGATGTGATTGACGACGTAATATAATATAGCAGTAAATATTGAAGAAGATTATATAAGGCCAGTTCATGAGTTCAGATTATGTGTCCTGGGCTAAAACAACGGTGGCTACCGTAGCATCGACAAACGTTTGTCTCGATAGGCTAGTGGGTTAGCAGCATAGAGAGCCCTTAGTACATAGTATCGAGGCTAACGTTTGTCAATGCGACGGTGGCCACCCGTTTTAGTCTAGGACTTAGCTAAATCCCGAGCTCATGAACCGGCCCTAAGAGAATTCTACAATAATCTTGTGTGGATGGATGTGATGTGAATGGTGTGATATGATGTGGAGATTATTCTAGAGTTAGTTGTTGTTCACTGAAAGTTGGTTGTATCTACAACTACAAGTTGCTGTGGAGTGTATTGTGACCGTGTTGAGTAGTTTGCCAGGCAATAATAACGTGCTCACCTGTATGTGGGAGGGGGCGATCCCTGAGCAGCGCATATCAGCTCTGTACTCGAACCAATTCGTGCGTGAACACTCGATACAGAGTTCTCTATGCGGGGTGGAATGTTATCGTTCGGCTCTGTTAGAACAAAAACAAAAAATACAATCAAGATTTATGTTGTGACAGGCTGTCATTCCACATATTTACGATTGAAAAACACTTCACAAACACAGCAGACTCACAACGACGATGGTGGAAAATACGTGGTTGCAATGTTATTTCTAAAATGGAACGTATATATACAAATAGGAAACTATTGTATTTTGTTCGAGTATGAATTGTTTCGTGGGAATGTGATTGTTGCTCTACCAATTACTGGATTTTAGCAGATAATCTCAATGCTGGAAACTAGACACTTTCATTACAACTTTTCGACATGTTCCTGATGAATGAGTCTCATCAACCATGTAAGAAATATGGTGACTTGATTGGATCAAATCCTGCATCCATATCCTCCATCGGTAGACCTTGCAGGTGGGTAGATGGTGGATGGTTGACACGGTTTATCAAGAAGGCCGTGATCATTCTCTACATGTTCTATTATTATGGATGTTATATAAGCTATAGATAAACCATCTACCATCCAGGAAACAACACAGCAGTGAGGCCTCAGCATAGGGGCTAGAATCACAATCGACTGAGACGAATCGAGAGTCGAATCTCGAAAATCAAAGCCAGGCTTCGTTAGTGTTAACTCTCTCCCTAATTGTTCTAATTAGTAAATAAACTTTGCCCGGATCAGAAAACGTGCATGGCTGGAAGCAAGGCGTACCAATTACAAGTTGACAAATCGCGTTAATTATAGCTGCGAAATATTTCAGCGAGTCTGTCCGAATTCGAACCGAGTTCGTCAATTCAGAGTTCACCGGCTTATTGTCACGACAGGAGGATAGCTGTGAATTTCCTCATTAGCTCGACGTTCTCGTTCTAAATTCTCCGCAGTCCAAACACTTGGAGTTCCTCTCGCTGAGATTCAAAATCTCAGAAACAATAATTATTATTATTCAACTGATTGGCGTTGTTTATTGTGAACGAACTGGGTTGTCAAACGTCATCGATATCCGATATTATCAAGTTGTGATTCAGTTGAACAGATTATTGAGAGTGTTGATTTGCATGGATAGAGAGTGAATTTCTTATTTAATATGAGAATAGTTTGTCGGTAAAATTAGAATATTTTGTTTTATTCTGTTTACATGATATTTAATATTTTGATAGTAAACATGATATTTGAATATTTTGTTTACATGAGATCTAAACAATTGATTTTATCAAATAATAGGTTTTGAGTAAAGTGAGACTTATTGGTCTCATTATTATTGGTTTCATTCTTTTGCCTCATTATGGAGAATGGACAATTGAGCTTCAAAATCGCTTCCCGGTGGTTCAGAACCCACCTAAAGCTGTAGGTCCATTCATTTCTCATCATCATCATCATCATCATCCTTCCATTACCCACGCACATGCTTAGAGCTTATGTGCTTATGTGCCATCATCCCTAGCAAAAAATTGAATTGAGATAGTTTGACGATTCCCCGGTCTATCGACTCTGGCGAAGATATAGAAATAGAAATGGAAAGTCACTTATTGACATGTAACATATTACAATGCATGGTCAACGTCATATAATATAGTTATAGATTATATAAAAATGTAGTACACAAAATCTCACCCGATACAAAAAAACTAAACTTAAGAGACTAAACTAATGGTCAGAAGCTATTCAGTATTCTGAGAATATAATTGGAATTCCTAATGAGAAATGAAAACGTACAATAGTAGTCTTGATTGATTGCAGGGGGCTGTCATTAGAAGGAGTAGAAGTATCGTATCTTCCCTATGTTAAAAAGGGGTGTAGGCTGAGTCTCGATCACGCTAGTTTCCGGACGGAGTTTTGGCGCTGTATTTGAATTCAGAGCCTTTATGTTAAGTTTCATTTTCATAAAGACTTTTAAAAGTTTATGGTATCTTTTGCGGTATAAATCAAAACTTTTGAGAGATATGGTTAATATTAACGGCAAAATATAACAATTTTGTTAGATTCTTTGTTTTTTAGGTTGGTTTGAGTAGAAGTAGGTGTGATTCTCTACTACAGGTTAGAATGGTTATTCACTAATTCACTAATAATGGTTAACTTCTAATATCGTTACGCGTGTATCAAACTTTTGGATTATTCTTCAATATCATTGATCTAATATCGTTATGCGTGTATCAAGCTTTTGAACCATCCGCTATTCAATCAGAATCAGCTGTAATTATTATCAATTTACGATGTTTTCAAATACACCGCTAAAAGTCCGTCCGGAAACTAGGGTCATCCTACACCCCTTATTTCTCTTACTTCCAGTCCCTAAGATGTCAGGTCCCTGATTGATTGCAATGTTGTAAGATTATCACCAACCTGTAATAATAATCTTAGCGGCGGGACTGAGCCGTCGCTCGCCGGTGATCTTGTTGACCGTCTGACAGTAGAAGCGTGAGTAGACGTCGACCTGCGACGTGTCCCTGATGTGCAGCGCACCCGTCGACGTGATGACGTAACGACCGCCGGCGTGCACGGCCGACCGACCAATGAGCGGCTCGTCGTGCAGCCACGTCAGGAAGTGGTGCGCCGAGCTCGATACGCTGCATCGCAGCACGGCCACGTTGCCTTGCAGTACGACTGCGTCCTCTGCCCGCAGCGGATAGGAGCCTTGCATGTCTGCAACAGTAACGCATTGAACAGTGAAGAGAGTTGTTTAAATTAAAGTGTTTCCAATAGTACTATTTATTTATAGTACTCTCTGTCTAACAGAGATTACTTAACTGATAACAGTTGATTACTATATTTTATTGAAATTACATTTCTCACAGAAATCAAGGTAATCTTGAGTAAAGCTTTGTCTATTCCCATTGGAGGGGAAAATTTTTATAAACAGCTCAAATCGTATTCTCTTCAGCCATGTACGAATGGGATTTGTTCTGAACTTATTAAACTAATATTTTCTCACACAGAAAGTTATTAAACTAATATTTAATATTAATCTCACACAGAAAGCGATTATTGTGCTGGAATAGAAATGAGCTGGATTGAAGTTGATAGCTGTCTTATAAATAACCAAATTTACCCTTGAAGGGAAACATGATGAACCAAGAGAATCAAAGTTCGATTTCACTTTTTTTCAAATCGGAACCATGACGGTCTATCCAAGCTCTACACTATCTATCTACTTTACTTCTATCATCTACAGCTACACTATCCAGGCTCTAATCCCTCCATGTTGCTTGTTTTTCCAAATTCGGATAAACATATTAATCAAGAATTTCGTACAGACTGAAGCGGACGATGTTGGCTCACTGTAGCAGATTACTCCCACGGGCTTGGATGGGCGAACGAGCATTAGCGTGCAATTGGGGACCCGGGGGCAGTTTGGCGCTTGTTGAATTTGTTCACGTTCGGCCATCAGCCAGCGGATGTGTAACAGGACCGAGGCTAATGGCAATCGCTCACTGCTCTACATGTAAACAAACGGCCGCGCTATCATCGCTACGCAACTCAACTCCAAATCCCAACTGCCTTTGCCAATCAAGGCTGGCCAGACCTAGTTAACTCGTGCTCTCTGACTTGTATCGTAGAAGTTTGAGTCTAGAACCAGAGATAATCCAATCATTGGTTAGTCTATGCCAGAACGTAGAGACGATGTTGGGATTATTAATGGATTTGAGTGTTTAGTCAAAATAGTCGAACCATACTATGCAAATTTGTAGACCACACATTTTGTTTTAAAGAATACAGTCTTGAAAGATTGAAGATTAAGATAGAAGATTAAGAGCCAGTTGTATGAAAGTAGGTTGGAGTCAAACGATGAAACAAGGATTCACATTCTGAATTATAGGTGATTGAGCCCAACAGACGTTGAATGATTATTAATATTATTGTGGATACAGTAATTGATATTATGCCCGGTTTTCTAGTCGTTCAATTAACTTATTGAATCAATAACTTTTTTGCATTTGAAAACACATGGTTATTGATTCAATAGTGCTATTGGATCCATAAACTGTCTATTGAGCGACTGAAAAACCGGGCCATAATCATTTTAATTTTTCCTGAACATCGATTGAAGATAAGTGAGAAAATAATTTCTATAGATATCAATTCACGCATGAACATAAACATTTGTGTCTTTACATATTTCCGTCTTCGGGAGGAGATGTTAAGCTGTCCCATCTGCCTAAAAACCACACGTCATCTCCCATCATCACCCCTCCCATTGCCCTCGCAGAAGCTTAAAGTTCATGTGGGCATCACTCTCGGAAAAAAGTTGAACATAAAAGCATACCACGTATTATGATACTATGAAGCATAGAAACATTCTACTAGCAAAAATAATTCCCACCTACAGCATGAACGAGAAGATGAGTATTTGAAAATTTCCGGCTTATTTTCTCAGCGGGAAATTTATATCAGGGGCTATTAGTAAAGTTCATTGCTTCTTCTTGCTGCTCATTTTGTGAGAGAGAGAAGAGCGAAATTTAGCTGAGAATGAGCGAGAAGTAAAACATTGTTTTGCAACAGGCGCCTTGTAGTGATAAGTTATAAAACGGGGGTAGGCTTAATGCTGAGGTTATTGGAGGCTGTTGCGGGGAGGGGGTGAGGGGGGTTCGGCTAATTAGACAGAATCACTTGATGGATTCCTTTAATCTCACCTCCCCGGTACTTGCTTGCCACACCTAACCTTCCCCGGTGGTGGATGCAATCTCTGGCTTGTTGGGTAGGGATTTCAGTAGCAGGGTTTAGTGTGCCCTACAAAGCCTGCTCCCAAACGGCACAACCAATCCCTTGCTCTTCTTCTCTCTTATTCCCCCTTTCTGCAGGGGATTTAGTGGTCCGCTCCTAATGGAATAACGATTACCTTATCCATCGACCCCCCTATCACCCCCCCTGCTCCCACCTTCGGATGGACTTTTCGCTCGAGTGTCTGCCGGACTCAACACTCTCACCAATCCAATCGTAAAATACGTGCCAATCTCCGATTTCTCTCCACTGTCTAACCGTTTGTTCCAGACAAAAGGGCTGTTATTGTCTATTGTAATAATTTCCTCCAATACCTCTGTCAGTCTTGTTTCCTATTTCTATCGTATATCTGAAAAATACTCATTTCATTATTAATCTCAATAAAAGATTTAGATTTATTACTTTATTCATATAGATAACAAATATGTCTGCTTAAAGTCTAGATGTCTAGATTATAATAACATATACAATTAATTATTCGTCGAATTTAAATTGGCTTATAACCTATGTCATTGAGTAGATATAAAGCAAAAAAATATACTAATGATTTAATAATTGTGAGTTATAAGTGGAGGTTAATTGATGATTATAATACATTATTGGATAACTTGATTTCTTACAGCTCGGAATCCAAAAAAAATTCCAATTATAAAATACAAATTGAATTTAAAGTTTCATTCCTTTGCTGAGTGACACAACTAATTTTTATATGATGCATTCTGTGTTTTTGTTCCTGTATTACTAGGCCTATAATCTATGAATAAAGTGCATAAAGTAAAAAACTCATTTGAATTGAATACTACTTACGTCTTTTCTATTGATTTATAGAATCAATTGATCCTTTATGATTTATTGAACGTTGAAGCAGAGATAATTAGTTGAAAAGTGATTTAAAGAGAGATTTGATTAGTCTACGGTTGAAGTGATAAAATTACTAAATTTACTATCTCTTTTTTGCTGCGGATGATGTCCACGAGTATATCGATTGAGCGTGGGTAATGATGTGAAAAATTATATATATAATTATGTGAAAAAATGCCAGGCGGTACTGGAATTGAACCAGTAACCGGAGCAGCGATAGCAGACTGAAGGTGTGACGCTTCAACTCACTAGGCTAAGCTGGCTCTCTAAATTATAAATTCACCTGAATAACAAGTTTGTTATCTTGAAATATCCACAAATTTTCGTCTTGTTCTTTGTTATAAGAAGCCCATGAAATTATTTCCATCTTTATTGAAAAATGTTTTGCTGAACAATTTTTGAGAGTTTTTTAATGCTAGATTTGCTAGTGGTGTTCAAATTCGACTATAATACAATTCAACTTGCAATGTACCGTAATCATCCACTATATTCATTCATTCTTGAGAACTACAAAACATTCTTGAGACTTTAAATACTCTATTGAAGCCAATCGTACTTGGTACTCACCAACTTTGAACCGATCGAATATCTGATTAGATCGCACCTGAGCACATAGTTTCACGATTGCCATGCAAACCTTAAAGTAACCCAAAGTATTTTCGTTATTGAGCTATTCTGATTTGTGAAATCGCATTGGTATCTGTTGATAACAATGGATCTAGTGGTCATTGACGAGAATTCCAGTTCCCAACTCACCAAAGGTTTGTCAAATTTCTCTAGTAGAGCGCTAACTCTCTATCAGACAGTGGGCGCCAATGAAGAGAGATAAGTGATGGATTCCTTTGAGGTTAAGAGAGCCTAATGAACAGCAAAGGCCAGCCCTACAATGGCAGCTTCAGCTTCGGTTGGGTTGCAGGTTGCAGATCCAGCGCCGTGAAGAGCTCTCCTAACTGGCATATTTAGCGTGCCGAAACTTCCTCCGCAATTCAGATTGTATTGATCGTGGTCGCAGATTCAGGAAATTACTCCACATTGGCTCTAATAATCCTTGGCTACTAACCAATGGCGTAACCAAGAAGCAGGTAATAAATCCTGGTATGTTGTACTACAGCTTGAAAGTACCCACTTTATTATCAAGTTCCACAATAATTGGATCTTGAAACTTTTCAGTCAATAGTATCTAGCATCTAGTCCAAATTAAACCTTTTCAGAGTTTATTTCTAATAAACAGCAACTTTTCTAATAGCAGCTAATTAGATATTCTATCTCAACATTTGAACCCTTGGAAAAATATAATTTTTTGTTTCGATCCATACCATAGAGTATAGAGAGATCCAAAGATTAATGATCTATTCAAGCGTAAATTATAATATGAGTAAATACTAGTTGGCAGTATACCATCGCTTGCCTGAACTATCGAATAAATAATTCGTTCGTAGAATATTCAAAAGCATATTGCACAAATACAAACATAGTAATACAAATTCAAGCAATAATAGTATTAAACACTAAAATTGGAATATAACCAAAATACCGCAGTGCATCCCTCTTTAGATTAAACCTATGTGCACCTGTGCTGCATAGAAACCCCCGGAAGAATATCTATGAGAAGACCAGCAGGCTCGCTTAGCTCGCCCGTAATTGATTTAGCCTTTTCAGTCACATAATCATTGGGAATTGAAGATAAAATACTGAAATAATTGTTGAGGAAATATCATAGTACACCTATTAATATTTCACCTTTACAAATCCTCAACTAAACTTGTGCAGGTTATGAAATCAGAATATTCTTGTCTAGTCTTTGTTGAAAAGCTGTGGTATTATTTCTGATCAGATCAATTGATATTATAAAAATTGATTACTTTTAGATTTTGAATGCTGTATTGGATTATTGAAAATATGTCGCAGTCAATGAGATTGAATTATAAAATGAGATTATATTCATAAAAATGCGAGTCTTCATTCACAAAATATTTATTCAAAGTAATTCAAATTCATATTCACAAATGTATATAATGCATCAATGTCATTAATGGGGCGACCACACGATGAAAAGTATGCATGAATACAATGGTATCATGGACCTTAAATTTCCATTTGATTGTTTGCAATGGTCATCCACATGATGAGTTTGTATTCTTGTCAGCGAGTGGTTGAGCCCTTACTAGGAAGAAAAACGTTGCATATGACCCAGTTACTGCAGCTATCTACCGGCAGAAATATGAAATACATTTCGCACTGTTAAGAGACCATTAAGCAGGCGGAGTAGGCGGAGTTTGGAGGTGTGGCTTTAGGCGTGGTTTATTTGTGATTGGCCCGTCCTTCCCATCTGTTCCATTATTGCTACTATTGCTACTCTATCCTCTTTTCTATTGATTCAAACAGTTTTTTACTCTCCTTTATCTTTTTTCTACTGTTAATCTACTCTTCTTATCTTTTCCTTGATTTCATACTTCTCCAAACTAAAACAAAGTGGGGAAGAAATTGATATTAAGCATTTAAACATTTGAGTGAAATTTCCAAGCTTTCTATCACTCTCAAGTGCTCTGTATCACACTTGGATTTTTAAGCTTTTTGGGCAATCGTTTAAAAAGATATAAGGAAATGTTATGTGAACGGATATAATTGTATTGCAGGATTAATAAAATCTAGAAAGTATAAGAAATGGAATTGTGCTCCTTATTTTCCTTTCCTAATATTGAAATCTAGTCTGCGAAGACTAACGATTAATACAATCGTATAATTTGACTTTTTCCTCTCCTTAACTGCAATATTTAGCCTAGAAAGACTGATAAAAGATCGATTTGGACTGAAGATCATGATAATTTTATCAATAAGCAACGACGCATGAACAACCTGATAGGAGCTTTGCGGAACTTCATGAATTTCATACACATTTCAAGATTTCAATTACGTATAAGTTTGAATTAATCACTTAACCTACTTTGTTAGGTAGCCAAGTTTGTTACACTATTCACTGATGCAAGCTCCACAGAATTGTCTCAAAATTAAATTATGTTGACATTGAAACTGTGAATAATAGAGTATGAAGTTTGAGCCAACATCAGCCTGCAACTCAGTGACTCACAAATAGTTAGCATCAAGAGCAATGTATTTGGCTCTTGCCATCACTGTTCGTACGCATCTTACACAAACTCCTCCCCCACCCCCTCCCCACCACTTCACTCGACTCCCGCCAAAACTCCTTTGCTCGGTTCTTGAAAGCTGTCCGATTAAATATTAAACCCTATTTAATTTATACGCTCGCTCTCCAGCTGGAGTTTCCTTGGCTCGAATCAAGTCAAACATAATTTCGTTTCGCATCGAGCTAAGGTAGGCTGGTTGAGTCTTTCCAAATTCTAACAACAAGGCTTGCTTGAGTTTTCTCGATTATGTTGCTCCGAAATTGTACCAACAAAGCAGTGCTGTTTGTCATGAGGTAACTGAAAGGTCTTATTTTCCCATGTGAAGACGTAGAATGATTTGCAGCTCTACGGAATATCATTCATTCATTTTTTGAAAATTTAAATTACATTGTGGGAAGAACCATGTAGAATGTACTCAATTATTTTGCAGTTATACAGAAGTATTCAAAATAACATAACATCAATAGCTTTCCCAATCAAACTGAGTGTGATGCCCACATGAACTCTAAGTTTGTGAGTGAGTAATGTTTATCTACTTCAATCAAACTGCTCAACTTCTAATCATGGTAAAGCTTCCTTATGTTTTTCAATGAGTATGACTATATTATGTGATGAGTAATAATTACCTACGTATGGGAACACACTCTTATCAATGTGAAAAGTTATCCTCTAACACGTTATAGGTTATCTATATTTCGTTGCTTAGTTATTTTTTGCATTGGAGTTTATTTTCACAATCTCTTACTCTATCAGCATTCAGCATGCGCTATACACTGACTACTTCCGACATTGCCAACTTTGCCAGTTTTTCCTTAATAGATCAGAATTGTGATGTGGTGAACCTGTACTTAACTCTACTACTGCTTCAAGTATAGTGCTAGATCTATCAGAATGTATTAATGTTTAATCATTTTGTTGATGCTATTATGAAGTTTATTAGTCTTGTTCATCTCCACTTTCGAGTTTATTAACTTGAAGTTTGCTAGAAAGTCCGTGATTAAAACAATTATATTAAAGCAGTTCCAAGTACTCTCTCGGAAAAAAGTACTATAGAGTGCGCATATGGTTGTGAGACTTATTGCTTTGCTTGTAACCTCCAAACTAGAATTCACTCAGCTGCGTAATAAACCAAAGTGTTTGTTAAGCTACGCTCAAAACTTCAAAGCCTTCGATATAATCTGAACTCCTGCACTGTACTCTCCTCTTCGTCTCTCTCCACCAGTCGTCTCCCTCTTTTTGCTGCATTGACAGTGCGGCGGCACTATACATCTTTCTCTCCACTTCAAAAGCAATTAATTATCCTTCTATAGCGTCTAAAAAGCTTGTAGTCGACGTGCTGCCGAGTAGCAGCTTGTTTAGCCTTTCATTATGATTTTCGTCTGCATTGAAACGCCAGTGTATTGTTATACTATAGTTGTTGAAGTGGGCTTTGCAAGTGAACTGAGAATTAGGTAAATGTGAATTTGCATGATTGAACAGAAACAACTTTGTTTGAACTCAAACGTTATCCGTAGACGAATAGTGAGCGAGGGAGTATGAGATAAACTGAGTAGCGTCGGAGTAATATAAGTGCTCAACTCTGTTAATTTTGAAGTTCTACACCTTGTCTATAGCATTATTTAGTATGTATATCAGTTACTAACATAATCAATTCAACAACTCTCTGCCTGATAGATTAATCCGCAATCCAGTTGGAGTATTTCATGTTCACTTATGATTTGGGCTACATGGTTTAAAATAATCATCAATTCTAAATAATCAATAATCATCATCTTCTTAGGCTGTATTTACATGTTACGAGCATCCAATTCTTTCACGATCTTCCTCGTTCTCCTGAAGGTTTATTTTCAGCTAATGTTATTGTTAATTTTTTCGGCTTTTATTCAGGAAATTCCATAAAAGTTACTTTAGCTCCAACATCACCAGTTAATTGTGATGTCACCATTGATTACTTTCTCTCTAGACTTATAATAGCTGATAATGTTACTATAGTTCCATCAACAAATATCACTACTTTATTACTTGGTTTGAAGCAATACAACACTTTGATGAAAAACTTATTGAGATAAGAACATGACTCTTGAAAAAAATGTGTGAATATATAAGTCGATATTCTTCATATTCAAATTATCACAAGAATGTCAATAACGCTTTATAATCAGTTTTGAATTTTTGAAATTGCAAGTGGAGTAATTCAATGGATTAGTGGTAGGAGGGGTGAAGGATTTGAATCCAAAATTTGAAGGGTGTGAAGATCTAATGATGTAAGGGTCTAGCTTAAATGGGTCAAAGAAAAACTCGAGTATTATAAAGTATGAAAATGCCATAATCCGAATAAATTATGGTAGCAAGGAAACATCAGCAGCTGTGACTCCTGGCAGGCTGAATTTCGGGTCGAGCCTGGTTTTGGCTTCATTCCCAAACGTTCTCATGACATAACGGCTAATAGCCCTCAGGACTTGAACTGGTCACTACAAAAAACGTTAACGAGACTCTATCCATGATTAAAATATACTTATCTGGCTGTGAGCAAGCAAAACTAATTCAACTAAGTTGGTGCTGTTCAAGTGATCAGTCCTAATCGCCTATCTAATGAATGATTTTGTTGGTTGGTTGAAAAATCGATAATAGATTAATCGAGTAAAACTGAGAAATTCGGTATCATTATGAAGTCAACCATCCAATTTGCTACAAAATGCGTGCAAGCTTACTCTTACATGGTAACCATTTCTTAATGCATAGATGCTTATTGAGATTTTGAAGCTTTTTCTGACTTTCAAAAACTTTGGAATTCTCCTTGAGCTCTGGAGGACACATTACGCCGTCGGCCCGGAGCAAGACTGTTTCGAAATAAAGAGAAATTGAAATAATTTTCTCTTATTTTGAGATAAGAGGAAAAAGTGGATAAAATGACAAAACTTCTGTGATTTGAACTAGAGGAAATAATTTATTTACTACAGTATTATTACAAAGAAATAATCACTAATAATTACAAACTCATTACCTAAGCGCAAGCCTAGGTAATCTCTCAAAAAATCTTTGGGCATATCTCTCAAAACGTTCTGTTGAGGATTGGTGAACTCGTTTTTCATATTTAGTGGATCTAATCAATGAAAAATTTCTCAAAAACAATCTACATAAACATGATTTGAATTATTAATTGGACTACACTAGCAAGACTGTTTCGAAATAATGAGAAATTGAAATGATTTTCTTTATTTTGAAATAAGAGAGAAAAGTAAATAGGACAAACCTTTTGTAATTTGAACTAGAGGAGATAATTTACTACAGTGTAATTAAAAAGTGATAGTTACGACTGACTTTAGTAATAGTTTTTTTTACTTTAAAAAACTTTGGAGTTCTCCTTTGGAGCTTTGGAGGACACATTGAACCGTTAGATATAGCTGATTTTTTTCGCTATGACACTTCGTCATTACAAAGTTCTACAGTTTACAAAGATTATAAGAATTTTTCCACTATACAATTGTATTGAGGAATTGTATACTGGATAGTAAGTACATGGCTCCACTGTAGTGGATGAATTCATGAATACTTTGAACATTGTAGAAAGCTGTAATTAGGTAATTTTCTAAAAATGAACCAACCGTACTTCAGGTAGGGGAACATTCTGAATAGAAGGAATCGAATCTTGAAATTTTGAGCATTGATGTTGAATATTGGTATAATGATTGGCTCGACGCTAAAAAAAGTCAGTGGTAAATCCTTGAATACAAATGGACTATTTGCTCGTTTTTCAAGAGTTGCCAGAAATCCAACTATGAAATGCTTCAGTGGACTTACTTCAGAGAAAACAGCGATTAGGAAAGCTGGAAATGGATCTCTCTTTTGTGTGGAGAGTCTAGAAAGTCCTCGACCCACTTTTTTCACACGATCCGTCTTTCGATTCCCATTCACTGTCGGTTGCCTCTCAAGTAGCCATTGTTTCGAATTCTTGCCAAAGCTGAATGAACCAGCAATTGTTTTCAGATCAAAAATTGACTGATCCTTGTGCAAGTTCAAAAACTGGCATTTGATCTCTGATTTCAGGAATAATGGCATTTTAAGAGCTTCTCTTTTGTTTTGTCATTCCAAGCAATAACAATATAATATTTCTGTACTCATCATTTCACTGAATCTCAAATCAAATCTTTAATCACAAATACTGAGAAATACATGACAGAAAAAATGCACATCAATTGTGAATTTCCCCTACATTTACCAAACATCAATGAGATAACAAAAGTAGATTAGGAAGAAATCAAGTAAATTACATAAAAGAGAAGTAGGCCCAATATAATCTTTTTATACAGATTAGTAATCTAGCAATCATGCAGTAGCCTGCTTACTATACAACAGAATGAAGTAATAATTCCTGTAAGCTTCATTTATTAATTTTTTGGATTCTATGTCATACCTTTGGGATATTTTGCTGACTACACACTATGACTTTGAAATGAAGCATGACACAAGTGAGTTTCAAATTATTAATATTTTTCTGATGTTTCCATGGACAGAATATTCAATTTCAATTTTTCAATTTATTGAGTACAGTTACATACAATCCATAATGTCCCTCTAGCTAATAGCTATTTGAGGGACTTATTAAATTTAAATTAAATACGGCCTTTAAGCCGACAATACATAGGATTAAAATTATTAATAAATAAATAATAAATAAACATACATTTAAATCAACTTTCCTCCTCCAGCTCTCTACTGCATTTATAGCACTATTCTATTCACACAGCACAAAGTTACATCCATAACTAATAAATTAAATAAATAAATAAGTAAAAAGTAAATAAGTAGATAAATAAATAAATAAATGAATAACTCTCTTTGTTTATCACATTAACTCTCTAAACTATAAGTTTATCCAAATCCTTCATCTAAAATTGCAATGATTAATTGACATTTTTGTGACATCTCGACCAACACAAACAACTCAGATAAGATAAGATGACCAACAGCCCATATTTTCCTCTATTATTCCATTAACTTTCCCACTCCTTAACCCAGACCTGAACGATGAAAGTATTTTTACGTTAAACAATCTCACTCATTCAATCGCATAAAAAACATTTTCAACTTTGTTTGCATCTCTCTTTTTCTCTCCAACGTTCTTAATTCTAAAGGTATTGAGTTCAATAAATATGGTATCCTATATTCTGGAGCTCTTTTACCATATGCGTTATTATATCTTTGAGTTCTGTAATTTCTGTATCTTAATCCATATTCTACCTCATTTATTTCTCTATATTCATTATTAAAATAATTTCGAGACAGATCAGTATACCTGGCCAATGCTTCCATTGTCATTATACCCAACAACTGTCGTTCTACACCATTAAAAAGCGTTCTAACTATTCTTCTTGTGGTATTTTTCAGCGGCTGTTTAATATACATGGGTGCTAAATAGTATATTGTGATCCCATATAAAAGAGTGCTTTGTATCATGGAGTAATATATCATTCTTTTAGTAGTAACAGGAAAACAATAACTTATCTTTGAACATCTATAAAGTGCCGATCTCATTATGTTCAAAACTGATTTATTTTGTGATTTGAATAACATATCTGCATCAAATGTTATACCCAGATGTTTAATACTCTTATTGAACTCCAGTTCTTGACAATCACACCTATTCATGAGATTATTTCTTAGACATGCTGGTTTGTGACACTTTAACCTGAGTAACTCATTTTCATCAACATTGATTCTCTTATTCTTAAACAATATTAGTTTAGTTTTATTAGAATTAATTTTAATATGATTATTGAAAAAATACTTAGTTGCTAAATCGAGATCATGTTGTATATATCTTATTCCATTGTCTAAATCTTTATGAATTAGGTATAGAATATTATCATCAGCGTACTGCAAAACTTTACTATTGAATTTCAGGCTGGCAAAATCGTTTACATAGATATTAAATAAGATTGGCGATAATATACTTCCTTGAATTAATCCGCAAGTCTGCCCATAACCGCTACTAACATAATTACCTATACCCACATGCAGTGTTCTATCCCTAAAGTAATTCTTCAACAACCTTAATAGTTTGTCATCAATACCTATCCTATTCAACTTGTGAAGCATGATTTCATAATTAACAAGGTCATATGCTTTCGTTAAGTCAGTTGTCACCGATATCACAAATTTGTTATCATTTAAAGACCTATTGATGTCCCCTGTCATGCTATCCAATAGATCAATAGTCGACCTCCCGGGAATGAATCCATACTGACTCTCATTTATTATATTGTATTCCGACAGATGCTCTTGCAACTGTATAACTATGAAACGCTCTATAATTTTCATGATGACAGAAATTGATCCAACCGGTCTATAACAGCCCAGATTTTTTTTCGACCCCTTTTTAAAAATTGGTCTAAGATGAGTTACTTTCATTAGTGGTGGATTCTTTCCGGTTTCAATAATTCTATTGATAAGGTGCATCAATATCGATCTTAAATAAAATATATTGTTTATTATATCTTGTGGTCTAATTTTATCTGGTCCTGGAGATGATTTTCTATTTAGTTTATAGATGGTCATATATAGCAACTCTAAATTTATATTCCTGAAACGCATACTTAACCTATCGCCTATTGAATAATTTCCTTCTTTGAAACTTTGAGACAAGTCAAAGTGTTGCCCATTTATCTCAGAATTAATTTCTTCAATTTCTTTCTTGAAATTATTTTTGAATTTTTCTGTTAGTTCCTGCATCTGATCTTCCTCCGTTATTTTAAAGTTATTTTTAATTGATTCTATTATTGTTGGCCTCCTTTTTTTATTAATGAATTGGTTAATTATTTCCCAAGTTTTCTTTGTATTATTATAATTATTCGATAACAACCTAAGGTGATAATTTCTTTTCTCTATTCTTATCCTATTTGTTAGCTCATTTCTAATTCTTTTGAATTGATCCCTTAGGTCTAAATTATGTCTATCTCTTTTGAAACTTTGCCACGCGAGATTTTTTCAATCAATTAATTGTTTGATATCATTATTAAACCATGGATTTAGATCCTGTTTCTTATCTATCTTAACCTTTATTGTGCTTCTGTTATAGATGTCTTCAAATTTTTTTATAATAATTATTTCATTATATATATCTGATGGGTCTGTTACATCTAGTATTGGCCACCAATTATCTTTCCGAATTAATTCATTAACCTTTTTTGCATCAATAATATTCCTATACTTCTTCTCCATTTTGAAAATTGAGTCTTTTTTCATAATAATCTTTATTCCTGTCCAATAATGATCAGAAACTTTGCTCTCAACCAGAAAAGAAGTATAAGAATAATCCTCATTAACTCTAACATTTATATGATCTAAACACGAGGATACTAATACATTATTATGAACCTCCTCTCTGGTAGGCTCCTGAATACTATTATATAGACCATTGGAATATAATACACCAATATAATCATCTACACCATATCTGTCATTCAAATAACAAACATTAATGTCACCAATCATGATGATATTCTTTTTATTTTTAATACAATCTATAGCTAGGAATTTTTCTAATTCTTCATTAAACACATTAATATTTTGATTTGGGGGTCTGTAAAATGCTGCTATAACTATTGATTTTCCTTCTGTAGTGATTTTTAAACACAATAATTCTGCAGATTCGAAGTCATGTTCAACTTCTTCTATATTAAATTTATCTCTGTAGAATATTGCCAATCCACCACCTCTACCTTCTGGTCTACATTTGAAAACGTTAGAATATCCAGAGATCCCATACAGATTAACCTCTTCTATATTTAAATTAATTTCACTTAATACCATGACATCGATGCCATTCATTACTTCATTCAATTCTAATTTTAGTGTATCCCAATGTTTTCTGAGTGATCTCACATTAGTGCCTATACATACAAATTCATTTTTTGATCCATCTATATTTAAAAAACTTTTTGAATCATTCCAGTCTTGAAACTTTACAAAATTATAATTTATGTTTACATCTTCCTCGTCTAGTTCTAACATTTTAAAGCATGAGGAGAATATCCTACCAAACAATCTGAACAGTCTATTTCATTTTTTCCAAATCTTCATGTGACTCGATAAACAGTACCTTTGTCCTTTCGTCCTTTCTGGCGAACACCCTTCCGTTGCGGATCCAGACGAATTTGTAGCCTCGCTCCTTCATCAGCCTCCTGGCTGCCGTATGAAGCTTCCTCTCCTCAAGCACTCATTCAGATAAATGAGTGAATTGTCATCTCGGCCCAAATTCCTAGTAGAGAAATCACGCAACTCTCTTCTTCTTCGCAGTAGCATCTCCTTGTCGATTCTTCTGGTTACCTTGACAATAATTGCTGGGTGTCCGATGCTGTCAGGGCGAGTCGGAAGTCGATGACAATTGTCAATCTGAAGATCTGATAAGGGATGATTTAGTGCTTTGCTCACAGAAATTACAATATCCTTTACGTTTTCGTCTTTTTGAGCAGCTATACCTCTGATCTCGAAACAATTCGCCCTAGTATATTGCTCCAGATCGCTCACTCTTTTCTGTAAGCTCTTATTCTTTGCTTTCAGCAATCCTATCTCCCGCTCCTGACTCTCCACCTTTTTAAAAAATACATCAAGACGTTTCTCCTGTTCTTCCATCTTCTTTAAAATGTTGGCAACTCCTTCATGACAAAATTCAATTGATTGGCCCAGTTCCATCTCCAGATTTTTCATATTTTCACTCATCCTCGTCTCCATCGCTTCCAGTTTTTCCATCAGTATTGTAGCAGTTGTCGCATCACTGGATGATGGATAATTTTTCTTTTGACCACTACACTTATGGCACTTCCAAACCCTATCATTACCATTGAGGAGTTTAATTTCTTCCTCCTTTACTCCAACACATTTCGCGTGGAATGAGACTTTACAGATGTTACAGCTTATCAATAATAAATTTAACACTGAATCACTTCTCACTGATTTATGACACTCGCCACAAGACATACTGATAATATTTCCTTGAATTACTTGATGAGTTATGATGATAAGAAGTATTTTATTTCACTACAGCCAGTAGACGGAACTTGAGACTAGAGGCAATAATATTATCTGTTATTTGGATAAATTGTTTAAGAATCAAATTTAGTAGACAACCGCGAAAGGAGAGAGGATAACGGGGAGGAAAAGGAACGCCAAGAGGGCTTTCGTGGCGAATTTAGGTTAAGGGAGCCCCTGAAAAAAAGGAAACGGAGAGGATTGATTATATAAATCAATTGATGAATGAAGTAAAAATAGAATGGGAATTAGAGCAGCCAGTACAATATTTTATGTTCAGAAATTAACTAACCTATAAATTTCGGCTATTACTGGGCGAAAAACACCGGTCTTGTTCGAAGCAGCAGGAAGATAAAAGCAGATAACAGAGACGATCAAAAACACAACTACTCCGTCCGGAGTTCCAACTGATACTGATATATATCAGTGTCACTGAATATATCAGTGGACCAATCTAGTTCGACAATGCAGTTCTCATGTTGATGAAATAAGATTTCACTAGGTGCTTAAGCTGAATTGATTGATTGAATACATATTTTCGAGCTTACCTGGACGCAGTTTGGCTCCTCGAGAGACGATCGTTCCAATTGGATTGGTGGCCAGACAGCGGTATGTGGCACTGTGGACATCTGGCCTGAACTCCTCTGCGGCAAACGGTGGGAAGAACAGGCTGCCGTTGAGCAGCACCTCTCTGTAAAGAAAACATTTCGCCTATGAATATCTGAGACAATAAGATTGAAAAATATATTCTTAGTTCATTCATGTTGACATGAAAATGATAATAGCGAGTGCATTAGAATGAAGGAGAAACCCATATTATATATAATCCCTACACATTTTAAACGTTTTTGTCCGACTCTTGGTTCAGCTGCAATCCTGGAAAAACAAGGATGTTCTTTGTAAATTTTACAGGTTTTCAAGATGGCGGCCGAAGCTCACATAGGATTCTTGGGGACTTTTAGTATATTATTTAGGATCATATCTGTAAATTTTGAGCTACGACTTTTTGTTATTTTTCCTAATTTGACAGGACTATTTATTGTCTCTGAGATTCCGTTGCACAGTAGGCCTACCCAAGAAATAATGGCTGATTAATATGATTAATAATTTGTTAAAAAATAATATTCTTGCAGATCAGATCTATGACAATCTATTAATGAATTCACATTGTTGTTGAACTCATAATGAAGGAATTTAATGTATAGAATTCTTGAATTAGAGCATTTTTTTCTGAATTTCACCGAGCACTTTTAGTAAAGGGCTTTTATAACAAAAGCTTGTTCCAATGAATCACAACTCCCAGACTACGACTTAATTATTTTGCGCTTGCATCAGCTCTGAAGCACTTTATTACTAGGAATTTACAATAATGACTCTCTTTGCCCTAATAAATTCCCAAATTACTCCGCTAGTACCGTAGACGGTAAATTGAGCACCTAATTTTTGCTTTTCCACCAGGGAAAGAGTTTATGCATGTTCTCAAAATTAAGTCTGGTAGAATGTTGAGCAAGTTTGGAGCTACAGCTATTTCTAGCTTGAGACAATAAATCCAGGTTTTAAGGTGGACTCTCGAGAAATTTTTAGTAACTTTATGAATAATAATTATTCAAATAGCAATTCGAGAATGATGAGAGAATATGAGGATTTCATTTGAGCTCGTGTCCCAAGCTTTGAGAAAGTTCTTCAAGCTTCCTAGTTTCAAGAAATTAGTTCATTTTATACACTTTTGTATGATGTGATTTGATCGATCACATGTACTGGAAAGTGTTAAGATGCTCCTCGACTTTATTAAATAGCAGAGATTCAATAGAATGCAGTAGAGCTAGAACAGAATTTCTCTACAAGATTTATTTTGATTATATGCGCCAGCAAGCAAGCTACATGATCATATAAAAATAGTGGAAACAATGACTAAATTCTGAGAACGTTTACTGTTGTTTCAATGGGTGTGCTCCCAAATCCGAGAGAAATATTCATCATAAATGTAGAAGCTGGAAGAATCCCTTTTCCTAGCAATTAACGAACAAAGGAAACCAACCCACTCAGGTCTTGAAGAAACAAAAACAATACATTTTTCCGTAGGACATGTAGAAATTAGGAGCTGGAGAAGATAAATAATAAATGCCTCTCATCTGATAAATGAATCCCATTCATTGATGAACGTTTTTAAAAAATAAATAGTTGTTCTTCACATTAATGAAAAAACGATCCCGTACTATGAATAAGATATACCAAAACGTTTAATTATATCAATTTATTCTTAGTTATATTCTAGATATTATATTAGTTACCCCTGAACTGTATATATTATACGATGTCTCATTAACCAGGAAAAGTCGTTTTTCTGTCTTCGTATAAGTAAGTGATTACAGATGCAACCACTGAAAATACACTACATTCTAAAGATACATTCTGAACCAGGAAAAATCCGTTCTTCTTTCGGCTTCACTCTACTCTCATTCATAAATTTCACGGTAAGGTGCACAAGGGTTACAACTCACTCATCTTACTACAAGAGCCCGTAACCTAAGCCTGTGAACTTGAACAGTGGTGAGGCCGCGGCTTTGTATGACGGGCTCTTAATGAGAAGGCTACACAGGAAACGTGTGAAGAGGCAAGAGCAGGGAGCGTCGCGGTGACACAAAAAGCGGCGACCGGCGTCTACCCTCTTATCGCGCTCTACCTTGTCTTCTTGTCAGTTGTTGAGTTTGTCAGTGGAAATAAGTGTGGAAGATAAAAGGAGGGAAAGGGGAGAAGAAAATGAAGAAGAAAAAGAAGAAAAAGAAAAAGAAGAAGAGAAGAAGAAGAAGAAGAAGAAGAAGAAGAAGAAGAAGAAGAAGGAGAAGGAGAGTGAAGAAGAAGGAGAAGGAGAAAAGAAGAAGAGTGAAGAAGAGGAAGAAGAAGAAGAAGAGTGAAGAAGAGGAAGAAGAAGAAGAAGAAGAAGAAGAGGAAGAGGAAGAAGAAGATGAAGAAGAAGAAGAAGAGTGAAGAAGAGCAAGGTTAGTAGAGTGACTAGCGTAGAGGGTTTCTACCTAAGAAGAAGAAGAAGAAAAGGAAGATGAAAAGGAAGAAGAAAGAAAAAGAAGAAGAAGAAGAAGAAGAAGAAGAAGAAGAAGAAGAAGAAGAAGAAGAAGAAGAAGAAGAAGAAGAAGAAGAAGAAGAAGAAGAGTGAAGAAGAGCAATGTTAGAAGAGTGAGAAGAAGAAGAAAAGGAAGAAGAAAAAGGAAGAAAAGGAAGAAGAAGAAGAAGAAGAAGAAGAAGAAGAAGAGTGAAGAAGAAGAAGAAGAAGAAGAAGAGTGAAGAAGAAGAAGAAGAAGAAGAAGAAGAAGAAGAAGAAGAAGAAAAATAAGAAGAAGAAGAAGAACAACACCAACAAGAACAAGAAGAAGGAGGAGAAAAGAAGAAGAAGAAGAACAACAACAACAAAAAGGAAGAAGAAGAAGAAGAAGAAGAAGAACAAGAAGAAGAAGAAGAAGAAGAAGGAGGAAAAAAGGAGAAGAAGAAGAACAAGAAGAAGAAGAAGGAGGAGAAAAGGAGAAGAAGAAGAAGAAGAAGAAGAAGAAGGAGAAGAAAGAGAAAAAGAAGAAGAAGAAGAAGAAGAAGAGCAAGGTTAGTGGAGGGACTAGAGTAGAGGGTTCTCTTCTAACCCTGGAAGAAGAGGAAGAGTGGTGTGGAGGAGTGATGAAGTGAACCTGTAGTGGTTGTGGACTGTATCTAGCGGTCTTCTCATCTCGCCGCGTGAATCGCACTCCAGGTTGATGCGGGAGCGGGCGGGATGAAACGTTTTCCACGTGATTAGGGACGCCTGGAGCCGCCATGTCGTCATCGAGGGTAATAGCGAGTGACTATCGGTAATGAAGCGCAAACCTGAAGGGCGCGCCACGCTGGAGCCTTGTGTGGTCAAGCCACTTCTCTAATAGGATGTCTATTTTCCTTCTGCCTTACGGTATTTGTTTTGAATATAACATTTACTGTATGAAAATGTATAGGATAATAATAAGCAAATACCAAGCTGAAAAAATATTTGATAGTAAAATGCCAAAATGTAAGTTGAATAAGCAGCAACAGGATAAGACACTAAATGCCCTGATACATGTTGCCAGTCGATTCTAGTCGACCAATTTTCAATGTTATTTCTGAAATTTTATGTGTGGCAATTCTCATTAATTGTTATATGGATAGCATTATATGAGGTGATAGTATTATGGTTTTATAATAAGCATTTTTATGCTTACAATGTTTTTTTTTTATGCAATCTATGTCAACTGCTGCTTCTCATGTTATATGAAAAGACTTCCCAACGAGATTCGGCTGACAATTTTGAATTATTTTTTCCATGTTGATTATTCATGAAGCCGATTTTCCAATGGGGGAAATCTATGCGATAAGTATCAGTTGAAACTCGTCCAACCACTTGATACGATAATAGAACTTGACAATGGAAAGCTGGATTGATTTGCCGCGATTATAATCAGTATTGAAAGCTCACAATACTCCTAATCAATTTCTCGCATAATAGGAAATGACAGACAGAATCTCAATCAAAACAATGGTAATTGATGTGTCAACCATTCACCCTCTGGAATGATAAGATACTTCACTATATAAACCTGTATTTAATTGAATGGATGTATATATCACCTATATATACCGATATTCCACTACACAAATTCCGCATTGACAGAGAAAATCCCCGATATCTGTTGGTACAATATCTTATCATCGGATGGAGTGACGCTTTGTTTTGAAGAGTCCTGATCAGGCGTTTCACGCTTTACTTGATAATAATAATTGGCTGATGGATTTCCAGTTTGATGAAACAATGCGCTCAATTCGAGTTGCGTCAGATTGGAGACCAGTGCGATCGATACCAAATTTAATTCTTTGTCCCCGTTCAACTGAAAAATCTGGATCATTCCACATCATGCCAAACGGAAGGATTTGTGAATGTGAACAGTTTGATTCAAGTGGAAGGAATCTGGTTGGTTGGATGTTGTGGTAGAAAAATATATTTATTTATTCATGTACGTTTGACTTGAAGATTCACATAAAATAACAAGTTTTTTATTGTTATCCAATAGAAGAAAATAATTTCCTATTGAGTATTTGAAGTGCTCTGAAATATTTAAAGTATTCCATGGAAGTAATATTATTATTCCACTGCAACTGGCTCCTAAAAAAAGCTGCAGACTTAAGCCCATTGATATTTAAAAATCCTTTTACAGGAATTCTTCTCAACTTTTGAAACAATTGTCAAGTACAATATTGACAGTTGGTTTTGTACTATATACTATGTGAGTTTTAGAACATCTTTGTGCTTACTATGCCGGATAAATGGGCGTTCTTTCGAAAAATAATCATTCTGCTTTGAAAAGTGTGAGAAATCACATTGTGTTCATGCCTTATTTCAAAGGTGTTTCTCCCACTCTTCTTTTCTGAATGATGAAAGCTCACAATCGAGTAGCAGCCTCAGTAGTGGTAAGCGGAGACCATTCTAAAAAAGGATACTTGGATTTTGCAACCATCTCCTGCTTGATTATTCGTATTCAGATTTATCTCTCCAATCCCTTTTCTGCTTATCTCACAACACGGATGAAACAGCTTTTCCTTGAAGATGAGAGCTCTCAGCTTCCATTTTTTGAACGTCATTGACGCTGTAAAATCTTCGCTTTTAATCCATAATTAAAACACGGATACACTTTACTGAGCGATGGAAAGATTCAGAGCTTCCTCCATGATATTCTTCTACTCTCCAGTTTTGAGTCTCCCTTACAAAGTAAAGTTTAGCAGAGTCTGTCTTTCTAAATGCTATCGGAGAGAAAAAAAAATGCCTGGTATGCAAGATATTCTGAAAAAATTAATAAAATTCTGAAAAAAAGAAAGACAATGAAAAATTTGCTTTATTTTTCAAAAATGAATTAGAAATTTAGTGCAGTATGTCCTTTAGAAAGGAGAAATAAAACTGGAAAAGGAAAGAAAAATTACATGAAAGTAATTTCATACAAATAATTGAATGAAATATAAGGAAGTAATGAATTAGTGCAAACAGTGCTGGATGTGGACCAATTGGTTTTCAACAATAATTAAAGAATAATTATGTAACAGAGTTGTATCACCAAAATACTTTTCTCCTCCTACATGCTCTATTTAAGCAGTAAGATCACCTGTTTTTGAATAACAGGAGTTTTTATTCTATATTTTAATAAAGTTATATTCTTGGTTGAAAACGTGGTTTAAGATCTGATTTGCTATAACAAAATGGATTTCCTTCAAAAACTTGTGTTGGAACATTATAACCAACATATAAAACGAGAAAACAAGATTAAACATTCCGAAAATGAAGGAATATATTAAAATACAGAATGTAAATATTGGAAATAAATATATAAGAAAACAGATAGTGCAATTGAAATTTATTCATTGAAAATACAGAATGTACTTATTGGGAATGAATACAGTTTAAAAAAATAGATAGTGAGTTGATCATTCTATGGAACCGGAGAAGATTTTCCATTCGTGCTAGTTTTTAATCGCACGCCGTGTTGAACATGACAACAAGGATCCGATTTCAGCATGACCTGTTCAGATCGAGATCGACGCCGGCTTAATAGGAACGGGCTGGGCTGGTTGATGAATTTACACAATGCCAAACGATAGGGCTTTGTTCTGAACAAACTTGAACGAAACGAACGTGTTCCCTTCACTAACTGCGTCATACATCGATGTATGCGCGAGACTCAGTTCTGCTGAATTTCGATTGTTCAACTGTGTGAAGTTCGTCAGTCGAAGCGCGCGCGCTCAGTTATGCGCTTTTGTTGCCTATCGACATTTTTTGCGATAATTTATATGCGGTTCAACAAGCGGCGGCTACCCCACATTCCAATGGCCTTTGTGAAAAATCTACATGATTCTACACTTCTATCCCTCAACTGAAGCTACATACTTCACGGCAGCTTCGTGATACTGAATGTTGAACCATTGAAAATTATATTATTTATAAAAAGGTCACATTACAAAATAAGTTGACTGTTGAGTGAATGATGTAAGCTGATAGTAATATGGCTTTGGGGGACATGTGGTTATTACACAGTGTTTCTGGAATAACAATACCGGAGAATTTTTCTATATAGTCCGATTCACATCAAGAAGTCAGCATTGTTTATATGAGGAGCATTGTTGCCACGTTTCATTGAGAGAGAAAGAGAAAACTGCATTAAACGTGTTTGTTGTGACTGTGTGCGACAACAATGCACAGTACGGCAACTATGCACAGTGCGAATAGGATAAAGACATGAGCAACTGCCTTGTGCTGAACAATGATAGCAAACTCCCTTCTTAGCAATGCTGACTTCTTGACGTGAATCGCACTTTTTTTAACGGTTACTGTTACAGTACCTCTGCACCTGGTAAGTGGACGAAAGCTATGCTCTTCCTGTAACTATAATATCCTTTGTTCGATCAAGAGTTTTTTGTAATTGTTACATGAGATTCTCCGATTCAGTTTGACATATAATTTTGATAATTTGGAATCGTCTATAGTATTTTCCAAGTAAATTGGATTCCTAATTTCACGCGATAAAGCTGGATTCAGGTACACCCTTGTAATCAATACTACTATCCTTTTGAATCATCGCAGGTAGGTAATAAGCTAGAAAATCTATGTAATCTGTGTAGTGAGCCAGCTAAAGTATTCCAAGATCGATGGGTGCTTGGGTTAGAGACATGGAATCGGAGATAGCTGAGAGAGGAGAAGCTGCATTCCAATGAATCTGTGAGCTGTATTGGAATTTCTAACGTCGCGTGCGTCTGCACTGTGCTTTGAAATATTAACAGGGATGTTTTTAGGCACGGCGCAGCTTCTGCAAACCGCTTAACATGGGATTCCATTGCATCCAATTGGATTCCATCTCACGCCCATGAATTTCATAAATAATTTTCTTGATTAATCCGGTTATTCCACAGGTAGAAGGAACTTCCCCTATTATCAAAAATACATTCTCTATTGTTGAATAAATGAGAATGAATAATCAGCGAAAAACAATCAATTCACCAGCAATCAAATATTATTCTCATTAACAACTGTGAGAAAGCATATTGCGTTGGAAAGAATTATTGATTTCCATTTATTTCAACCAAGAAAGCGTTTTTTCCAACCCTATATTTAAGTAACAGAGCCACACCTGAAAATGATTATGCTGGATTTAATGAGTTATTTTAAAAATGCTAGTGTCTGTTTTCTAAGTGAAAACAAACTTACACCATGTTCCCTATCAAGGGATAATTGGTTATGTTGGTGAAGTGGAACAACCCTACTCCCCACTATTAAAAGCCATACGCTAAAAAATGAATGAGTTATTGAGTCTGTCAAGGTTTTCAAGAATAAAAAAATCATTGAATAATTCACCAAAGAATATTCATTATATGAGAGTGGAATAACAACTCTAGTTTGGTATTTTTCTGGTAAATTATTCTAACTTCGTAGCGTTCAAACTAGGAATTTGGAACATTGTTTCCAATATTTCAGATTATATGGATAGTGAACGATGTAGTCATCTCCTCTATTCTCATTACCCACGCACAAGCCTTGATCTCATCAGGGCAACTCTCGAGAGAAAAAAAGAGGTTTAATGCGATGTCATGGTATTATCAATGATTGGTATTATCATAGGCAATTGGATTATGAAGTATTCCATGTATTTTTGAATTTATTATAATTTATCGTTTAATGTCTTATCCAATAGAATCAACCTCGAGACAACGGAGAAATTCTCAAATAAGAAGCAATCAATAAGATATATTTGGCCATTGCACTTGTTTGTAAATGAATCTCATGTGGATGACTAAAGTGATAGAATTGATAAAACAAATAATAAATAAATAAATAAATAAATAAATAATAATTTTATTTCCTTTTCAAAACTAAAAACCTAAGAATACATTAATAAAATTGACTACAAAATATAAAAGAAACATATAATTTTATCAGAAAAAAAACTTCAAGGAAAATAACCCCCTAAACTGTGGCATTCCATGTACTAGAGTGGGTGTGAGTAGTATTTGGGTGGGGGTGTAAATATACAGTACTTGGTAAGTGAGCTCACATACTATTATTTGAAATGATTTGTTCTATACGTCGTCTTCCTGTATATATTATCCATTTTTGAACGGCATTTTTGAATTTTCTTTGGTGAGGTATTTCCTTAATATTTACGGGAAGCAGATTGTAGAGTTTTGGTGCTAGAGGTGGTTGAACTGTCTGTGATACAGTGCCTTCCTGGCAACGTTTGTGATGAGAAGGTTCCTATTTCTAGTGTTGTGATGGTGGTTCCTATTTTGGAAGTTTCCTGTGTTTTGTGTAGTCTGCAGATAATTTCCTGGGAGTAGAGCTGTCTTGCATCCAGTACACCAAATTCATTGTAGAGCTGGTCTGATGGGTAGCGAGGTGGCTTCTTGTTGATAATTTTCATTATTAATTTTTGAACTTTTAGAAGTGGGTCAAAGTGCAGTAGCTACATCCACCCCATACTACAATCCCGTAGGTTAGTAGTGACTGTACCACGGAATAGTACACCATCTTCAAGCACTTTTCATCTATCAACGACCTCAACATCTTAAACTTGTAGATTGTTTTCCTCAGTTTCTTGCAAAGATCATTTATGTGGTGATCCATCGCAGATAACAGTCCAGTGTAACTCCAAGATATTTGATTGTTGTTTTTGTGTATGGTGTATGATGTGCAGTTGGTAAGGTTGACTGACAAAAGGTTTTCTGTGGGTTGTCCATGCTGTAGCCGAGAAAGTTAAAAAATGTGTCTTTTCATAATTGAGGGTTAACAAATTCTGGTTTAGCCAATGAAATTTTCTGCAATCCTATTTCAGCCCTTTTCCATGTTATTGACCATGTTGGTCCGAAAACAAAAGTGCAGTATCATCAGCAAAGTGGTGATATTTCCTTCAATTTCCATACTGCAAGAGGGTTTATGTAGATAAGGAAAAGTATTGGACAAGAACGGTTCCCTGAGGTACTCCATATTCAACTTTGAGCTTGTTGCTTGTATGCCCATTAACTCTGTACACTGTGTTCGGTTTGATAAATAGCTTTTGAATAAGTCCCATGCTACTCCTCTGATTCCGTAGTTATAGAGTCTTCCTAACAGAATATCATGTGACACTGTATCAAATGCTTTTCAGGTCCAGGAATATTGCCAAGGTTTCTCCTCACTGTTGATTTTCTCTGAAATTTGTGATATAACATTGTGGATTGCATCATTCGTACTACAGTTCGATCTAAAAGCCATATTGATTTGGTGACAGAATGTTATTCTTTTCAAGGAAGTTAATAAGTCTTGTTTTTACACATTTTTTCAAATATTTAGTTAGAATGTTTAATAATGATATTGGCCTATAACAGTTCAAGTCTTTCTTATCTCCTGTTTTAAAGATTGGACAGATAACTTTACTTCCTTCAAACACTGAGGAAAACACCTTCACCGAAATTTTGTTATGTAATCAGTGTCAGCAGTCTAGCAAAACTGTACTATTTCGTTTGAAGAGCTCTGGTCTGAAGTTATCAGGGCCTGGCGCACTATCTGATTTAAGGCTATTGATTATTTTTATTATTTCTTCTTCATCCACTGGTGTGAGAAATATTGATTGGCATACTCTATTGTTGGTGATTATAGGTTCATTTGCATGCTGTTGACTATTTAATATATTTTGTGCTAGCTCAGATCCAATGTTTTTGAAGAATTTGTTGAAAGATGTAGCAATTTCTTCATCATTCTCTCCTGATTTCAATGCTCTCCCTTGTACATTCAGTTGTTTTATTTGTGTTTTTGGTCGCTGGGCTTCAGTTATTTCTCGTATCACTCTCCATGTTTGTTTTGAGTCTTTTGAATCTCCAAGCATGTGTGAAAAATATTCAAAACTTCAATGCTTTTTATTCCCAGAATAGTAATGTAGTGATCTGTTATTGAATTTTGAAATACTATTGGCATGAGATCTTTTTGAAATTCACCAATATGTGATCCAGACATGAAGCATTGTTGTTGTTGTTGACGCGAGTAGGCAGTTTGATGCAGTGAAGCAAATCCATATTCACTGAGCAAGTTCTCATACTCATCCAGTTATCGATGCTTGTTTGGTTCTATGGTGTTTATATTGAAATCTCCAGCAACTACATGAAAATGTCCACTTGTTTCCTCAAATAGTTGTCTCAGAACTATCAATGAATTCCGTCAAATCTGGATTGGAAGGTGACCTATATATTGCAGTAACAACAAATACGCTTCCTTCTGTTTCAAAGCGGAGATTTAAACAGTTAGCGTGTTGAATTTCTGAGCTCCTCAACTTCGACGCTAATGCCGGACTTGACGTACACAATCCTCCATCATTCTGCAGCCGGTTCTTCTCTGTCGCTACAGGCTGTAGTTACTCATTATACGTGTCGTTGTACCACATGAAATCCAGCATTCCGTTAAAACAATCACATCAAAATCACATTGTAAGTCTTCTAATAATTGGATGGGAATTCGTCAATGTTCTTGTTGTAGCTTCTGATATTAAAACTGATAATTTTCAAGTTGAACGGTTTCAAGCTATCACTGATATATTTTGAGTCCAGAGTTGCAAAATCATTGATGTCTACTAGTCAAGCTCTTCTATCAGACTCTTCATCAAGCTTACCGTGTCCAGTACTTGCTTCTCCCTCTAAGTTATTCCTGTTCCATCATAAAAGCTCGTCTTCCGTCCTGCTCTTCACCCTATCAATAATATCCTGTACTGCATCATTGTAGCCCGTTGTTAGATATCTGAAGCTCTCTGTATGCCTGGATATTGCGACAATAGCATGTGGCACACTGTTATAAATTTTATTGTCTCTTGCGTCAATCCTTACTAGCACTTTTACGTCCTTTGATGTGAGCCCCTTGTGCTTCATGAATTGTGTTAATTCTTTGTGACTTATATTTCTTCATAGAATCAGTAAGAATTTTCTTTTTCTCTCTGTGTATAAATGTGAGGATCAAAGTATCTTCCTTAAGCTGATGAATTTCGCCATTTTGAAAGTCAGGAGTATTGATCTTACTTGGACGTTCCTTGTGCTGATTCCTTTGATAGAATGGTTCAAGTGCAAAACAGACATCTACCGGACACCGCTTAGTTATATTTATGTATCCATCCGGCTCACAGAAATCCGAAATTTTATTCCATTTTGTAACTACAGGTGATCTTTCTATGTATATGGTATTTGGTTGGAGTCGCCAACTACTATGATTTCAACCGCTCCACTCAGTTCTGCAATAAAAGCCAATAGCCCGCATGCATCATTAGCCCCTCATCTATGTATACTTTCATATTTCTTGCCTGAATTATTGATAATATATGATGCTACAGTCCTATAATTACATTAAGCTGAATGGGAGTGTTACAACTGGTGTATTGTGTTGCAACTGAATTTCTAATATCTTTTTATGCTTGCTCTTATTTGACTTAGTACTAAATCTTTTCCTGGTTTATGTTTTCTTATTATATACGTTGATTTTCCACAACCAGGCACTCCTTCTATCCAACTGACTTTTGGGAATCCTAGCCTATTTATGTGAATTTTGTTTATCGTATTTATCAATTCACCATCCAGCATAAGCTCTGTATCTCTAGTGACTAGAATGTATATTTTCAGTAGTTTTGAACGTGTTTTCTCCTTCTATGAATTCAACATGTTGCCTCCTCTTCAAGACTGTAACCCATTCTGTAAAGCATGTTGTTCTAAACAGAAATTTTTCATCTCATTATCAAATATGTTCATATTTCTCCTTTTCACTTCATCAATTGATTTGCCTGAGACATCCATGCATACACTTTTTAAAAATTTCCTTGTAAATTTTAGAATTTTCAACATCAGCCTTTTCTAGAAGATTACGAAGGTCTATCATTGTATTGAGATATCTTTCATAGTTTGACACACCCTCGAAAATCCTGCAGGATACTCTGTAGCGCTGTTGTTGTATTGGCTGGCTATTTCTAAGTAATCGATATTTCTAATTCCTTGATTGTAGAATACAAATCGTGAAACTTCTTTCTCCAAGACAGAACTTAACATGCTTATCGCCGGTATATCTTGAATTGGACGGTTGAAGATATCAATTCCTTAGTACTAAAGGGTAATTACTTTTACTCCACTTGTTTAGAATAGCAAACATCATTGAATCTTTGATGAGCTTGTTTACTTGTTTCTATAATGAAGACTAAACGATCAGATTTTCCAGTGAAAGCTTTTATATTTTCTATTTCAGTATTAGTGAGCTGTTCCCATTCTTTAAATCAATTTTGGAACATCATAATAATTTTGAGAGCCCTTAGATAATATCACATGATTTCCTTCTTTGCATGCAAAGAAATAACTAAATCAACATATTCTCCTAATTATATACAAGATTAATTCTACTTTTTGGCGTTTTACAGTCATGTTAAATTTTAATTTGTTAAGCATTTCACATATATTTACATTATCTGCATTATTATTTTTCTGCTACTACAGAAACTTTCTGTCTACTGAAATGTTGCAGGGTGTTACGAAAAATATTTTTTAATATGCCCATAGTCTGTCTTTTCAACTACTTTCCTCAAAGCCTTCTCTCGTACTCAGGACAGCTTTTATCACTGACTTTGTGATTTGATGGGTTCCTTAGTTTTTACACCTTTACACAAACTTCTTTTTGTTTCGATTCGGACGACTTGACATCATGGCCGGTCTCTGCACAATGGCCGCAGGTATTTTGCTGCTGAGTACAGTGGACGTCCAATATGCTGCCCCAATGCTTGGCATGAAGCATCGACTTACCAAACACGTAGTCCTTGACACCACGCCGACCAATCTATGAATCTATAAGTTTGTTTCTTATATCAGATCCGCATTCCACAACCCAATTAACCTGCTTTTTTTTCTTTTGGTCCTATCTTGAAAATTGGTTTAAACGAATTTTTTGAATTGCTCGATTATAGTTGAATCTTGAAAATTTCTATTATAAACTTCGTTACTTCTACGTTTTCAGCTCAGCTCTACGGGAACATTATAAATTACTAATTTAGGCTTAATCTTATGTGGCTCACTTACCCTCAAATTTAGCATTTTGAGCGTAGTATCACTGAAAATTTTATTTTGTCCACACTAGAGTCCATTACTAGAAGCACTCCCCACCCCGCACATTGATTGCTTTTTATTTTCAAAGGGTTCTCATTAGAAGTTGTCTTTTTAACAATTTTTTGAGATTCTCGCTGGTTTGGGTCTCTCTGTACGTGGATTTCCTTCAGTTTTATCAGCACTACCTTCTCCTTCGGGACTGGCCTGCTTCTCTGTTCGATGACTTTCTCCTTTGATTCTCCTGGTTTCCTATCTTCTTTCTTCTTAGGCAATTGGACCGTCTCGGCGTAAGTTGGCTTCTGGATTGAAGGTGGAACGGAAAAACTCAATGTTAGTTTCTCAATTTTTTCCTCGATCTTGTTAAGTCTCTCATCTATTTTTGTGTTTTCGGCTGCTACTTCACTGCTCACTTCGGTTTTCCGTATGATGACTCCTAACTTATCACAAAGTTTAAGAAAATCTTCATAGTCCGCTTTTGCTATTTTTTTCTTGTCGACTAATTTTGAGCCCCACTCTTTCAAAGACACTTTCAAGTTCCTAAGTTCATTGAATTGATTAAAGTCTTCATTTGACTCCATATTTTCCCCTAAATTATTATCATCACTTTCGTTTTTTTCACTTTCTTCAAATTCTGATGCTAGAAATGAAGATAGTTTTTCTGGCGATCCCATTTCATTACATCACAGTTCAACGATATTCACAGTTAAAAGCGTTGACCTAATTATCACTAACTAACAAATTTCTGTACGCTCACACAAAAATTTGCTGACTACACTAAACTACGACGAACAATTGAAACGATGTTCACTCTACGACAGCTGAACTACTACAATAATACTTTACCAGACGAGTGATGTTCTAGGAATTCACTAGATATTTCTACGAGTGTAGTAAAAATGTGGTAGAGATGTACTAAATTAGAAATAGGAATTTGGAAAGGACTCAATAATAAAGTAACCTATCCCAAACATGGGGAAATGGTGCAAGGTTATTAGATAAAACTTCGGACGTGAAGGAGAGCCGCGGAACATTAAATTTGTATTTACGCTCCCAGGAATTCATGCGTCTGATCATGCTTTCCCAATCGATTCGTTTTCTACATTACGAAGGAAGAATTTATTTATGAGTAGAGTGCAAGTAAAAAAACTCCCTGGAAAGATGCTTTCGTTTTAGAAAGCAGCTAAGCTGCTCCCACGTATTTATAATTTGAGAAAACGAAAGAATCTATCTCAGAATTCTAATTAATAAGTAGTGGCGATCGTGGTACTTTAAGAAACAATCAAATCCAATCAATTAATCACTAGGGAATTCATAGTTTCTATGAGTTATTATCACCTAGCTCGTTAATACAAGGCGATGGATTTACTTCAAAACCATTCAACTTGAATTACATTTTCCTCAACCATCATTACAAGAATATAAAAATGACTTAGCATTTAAACCCCTGATCAATGGGATAATCTAACTTGTCATAAAAATTCAGTTACTCCATTAAATTACATGATTTATATCATAGAGAATTGATGAATAGAGAAGATAAGATATGGAAACTATCAATAGAAAATATTCAATGAGCTTTTAAACAACGATAGGTGCATTCACAAATTAATGAAATAGAATGACTTCTTCATTTTTCATTAGTGAAATATTCATGAATTGATCCTACTAATAGGATAGTGAACCGTAAAAAGTAAATCAGCCAATTGCACGAGAATCTAATTCAATCTAACCACAGTAAAGTAACGTTATCCGTTGGAACCAATGCGACGAGAACCAATGATCGAGTCTGACGTGAGTCAGAATGATGATGCAATGACGTCATTTGAAAGAGGTAATTTTATTTGTGTGTTACTGGTAGAATGTCGGTTAATTGGAATAGAATATCAGAATAGACAGTCAAAAATTGTAGGCATACAACGAGCACATTCAGGAAACGAAATGGTAGCATGTATGAGGTATGAAATAGGCATGAAAAAGGAAGGCGGCTGCTATTAGGGCAATGAAAGCGTAATCAACCGTCCTATGCCAGCTTGGAACTGCAGCCCGAAATAACCCGGAATATAATGCAATATAAGGGGCAAACGTGAGTAGGCTGGAAGGACCCTTTTTATTTCAGGAATATTTCGCCGAATAGAACACTTTGCTCCATCTCACTCTTTTTCTCTCTCTTCTCAACAATAACAATAACTCAACAGCTGGCGGAAGGGAAGCAGGAATGTGTCCAATGCTCCCTTTCCCCCACCCTGTTGTTCACAGAACTACTCACTTTCCTTTCTTCTTTCACCGTTCAGGCCATCCTCAAGATGTGAGAGAAAATCAAGTATTGATTTTTCCTGAACGATTGCACTACGAGGGATTTGTAGTTCTCCAATCAGATACCGAATATGAAGAAAATCCAGAGCTCGAAATACGTTACTCTTCTATCCGCAGGTAGAACGCCAACCTGGATTTGAGAGTGAGGGGAGTAGAGACAGCAATATCAATGCAGGTATGAAGTAGCTGCATTCAGTCTTTCAATATCCTATAGTATTATCAGAGATCACCCCTGTAATCATACTCTAGTTCAGTCTATGGTATTACATAACCTTCCACTTTTTTAACTGGCACTCGATTTTTTACTCATACTAAGAGACTAGGCCTGAAAATTGTTACCCAAGAAGTTGTCATGACCATCACATGTAATTTTCGATAGTGCAATAAAAAATTAAAAATTAAAATAGGACCTAATGTTCAACTGGTTATGCTAAATACTGTAGTATAGGATCATGAACAGTACAGTTTGACAGTTGCTTTCTGAGCTATGAGCCGCTGATTATGAATTTTTTAAATAAGCGTAAAAGTTCCTTGTTTGGGAAAATGAAATGGATTTCAAATTCACCAAATGAGTTACCGGTTTACCGATGAGTCTCGTATATCATGTTGGTGAGTACATCTTGCCAATGAAACTGGGATGATGAAGATTATATGAGAAAGTGACTTAGGATTTTTCAAGTTTCATAATATGATACGAGGGTTTTTCGAAAAAATATTAAATATAAAAAAATATGAATCAATCTCATTTGAAAGCTCAACAAGTTTGCGGCCTACAAAAAACTTTGTCTTTGGCAATGAATACGCTGAACGTTAATCAATAACATCGAAACATAAGTCGAGAACTTTCAAGGTCATTCAGTTTAGCTGCTTCATTACCCATACAGAAAGTTCCACTAAATTACAATGGATATTCCTTTCTGTTGAAATTCGGCTCCATAGTTTATTACTTGATTTAGGCGAATAACTTTTCCGAGCCATTCATCTACAAATTTATAATGATCAAACAACACGTTTCAAAGTACTTGGAAATGATGATTGAGTAGATTTAGCAAACTTCAACATCGCTGGTGGAGGATTCCTTTGAATAAAGTCTAACCCGAGCGATTTACGGCGAAATCGCTTCACGGAGGAGTTACGTAGCCAGTTGGGCCCTTCCCCTTCCAACAAATGAAGTTTGGGCCGGCCGAAACTCGTTTGGTCCCCAAAGCACATCAAATTCAAGTCGATGTTACTCAATCTTCCACTTCCTCCCCTCACCTCGCCACACATCCAACCAATGCTCCACGCCAACCAATCATCATTACACTCAGGATTCTGTATCCAAGCAGCATTCGCTTCACAATCAACTCATGCTCAAACTCATTTTGAGGCGTTCTGTATAATTATTCCATTATTGATTGTGATTAAAATGAATGAATTGTTACATTTTTCTTATGTTGGGCTGCATTAATTGGAATGAAAAATCAAAACACTTATTTTTTGTAAAGTACATCCACCATTTGACTGGACTTATGAGCAAGATCAATTTTAATCCAGAATCAGTACAATGCTAATAGAATGGGTTCAGCTGATTGAAAGTAGTTGATCCCGATTGGTGCAACCCAAAACTAGACCTTCTAAGCAGTCAAGAGGGGCACATCACCAATCGCCACAACCACTTTTTTAATTGGTTATATTGTATCTTAGTTTGTATTTTATGAATATCAGATACCTATTAGTATGTTAATAAATGAAATGAAAGAGATCGAGAGATTGAGAATAGATAATACATGAATTGGAATAGATTCAGGAAATGGAATAGTAATGCGGATTAATATTAATAGAGATTTTATGAAGAAGGATAGAAATATGTGAGAAAACGTCTATGAACACGTTTTTTTGACAAAACGCGATATTGCAATAATTACATTCATTGGGAAGTGAAAACAATTTTCATTGGTATTTCAAATTTAAACGGTTAAGAGGAAACAGTATACAGGGAAAGCAATATAGGCTAGTAGTTCAATTAGTTATGGAATTTTCAATCGATAAGGGAATGAAACATATCAATCATTCCATAAAGTTATGCATGAACACGTTCCTCATTTTATTCGTTCCATGATAGAATATTGAATGAATAGTAAATTCCATGAATTGAATAATATTCATCTCGTATGTTTGTTCTCAAGCAATGAAATTTCAATTCAAGGCTATTAAAATAATTTCAAATTCTAATCATAACCCGCTCAATCTTCTGAGTTATTGCAGGTGCATTGATAGGTATAACGTACACGTTTGTTCATTTTGATCAAGTAATGGACGGGTATGCTCACGCTGAATATGCTTATTTAGCATTCGTCCCCAGGGTAGCAAATGGAAATAATCAGATCAGAGGCATTTATCACCGTGGCGTTTTTCCACATTGTGCGATGAAAAATCGGTGATTTGTAGCGGTGGGGATTTGATGGCGGACACAGAGCACATAATAATTGCCAGCTGTGAATAATTTCTGCTTATCTGTGTTGATGATTCATGTTTGCAGGCTGCGTTGCCAGATTGATGGTGCCTTGTTTTCTGCCGCTGCTTCTGCTGCTGTTTCTACCGCTGCCTCTGGCTAGTAGAAGATATTGTAATTCGCGGTGTAGTGTTCGCTATGCCCCATCCCTATATGCCTAACCGCTACCAGAAATCGCATTGTGAGTTATAGCTCACTCCTGGTTGCACCTCCCTCCCCCACAAACCAACTCATCTCACCGAGATCAATGTTGCGGACCGTTAATGTGAAATAATAGCTCTTGTCTCGCGTCTGACCGAATCGCGTGAGCACGCTCCATAAATCGCGTTTTTCGCGCGACTCATGTCTCGGGGGCTCCCTGCCATGCCAACACATCTCTCACAGCAAAAAGCATGTGTACCTTTGCTCTCAACAATACTCTATATCACTCTGCACAGCTCTGTTATCTTGAAAAATGTAATATGGTCGTTGTATCAAATGTTGCAGATCTTGGGTGTTCTTTGAGCAATATTATTTTTTTATTGAACGATCAATCAGATTCAATTATCTATGTGTTCTATCAGTTGAAAACGGTAAGTTGATTGAATAATAATGGAACAATGCGATTAGACTTGCACGAGAGTATTCTGCAGAAAACCCTTAGACCTTCTTGAGATGTAATAGTCAGTTGTAAAATAAAATCAGGTATTATTTTAGATTTGTGACAAGGTTGCAGATCAAAATTATATCAGACTAGGAACATGTAAGGAAATATTAAATTTGCTCGAACAATGCAACAGATCTAAGCCTTCAGAGATTATTCTACAGAAAAACCATGGAGCTCCATGAGATGTAAAATAGTCAATTGTTAAATAAAATCAGTTTTCATTCTAAATCGGTGCCTGCAAGATTTCAGAATAAGAATACATTAGAAACACGAACCTGTTTCATAAAAATGAATATTTGTTACTTTTTCCATAGAAATGGAATACAGGAGGAGACGCATTCTCACTAGACGTATGAATTTATTAAGCGCTATTAATGTCTCTTCAGATTCCATTTTTTTTCCTGTATGACTGTAGTAAAGAACTCTAGAATTTTCATTAAACATGTCCCACAGCTCAAAAGGAGAAATTCAACTCAAAACCTACTTGTACAACTGGGAGTAGAATAATAATTGGTATTACTTATACGTTCTTATTATAATATTCATTTTAGTGTCTCTGAGTCTCATTACTAATGTAAGTTATTCTTGACTTTGGGGAAACGACAGTCTCGAGTTGCAATTATTCATAATTTGGGCAAATCAGAGCCCCGAATAGAATGGCTCTTCATCTGAATAAATCGTCACTGAGAAGGAGACGAAGGCGTTTTTCTTAGAATCTTTTTCTCTCGAGCCACTTCATTTTCTTCAAACAAGCACAAAGTAATTCCTCTTTAATTAATGGGAGAGAAACAGAAAACGCTAGCTGAATGAATGGAAGGAGAATTGGAAAGCGTGAAGAATTTCGTGGAAGTGCCATGCTGACTGGGAACCATTTAAATTACATCATTTCCCCTCCCGTCACAAACCTGAACGTTTCCTCTCCATCTCATTCATTACCCTTTTTTATAGTCAACTAGAAGCACAATTCAATTTATTTTTCTCGCCCACTTTCCCCAAAAATCATTCCAAGAAACTTCTTCTAATACTACTTTTATAATGATGTTGATCAAGGATAAAAATTTACGAAAAAAATTATCATGAATGAAGGCTAATATGGCCTGTGAAAATTCTTCTAGTTCTCTAGTATTACAGGGTAATAAAAAATCCCTTTGCAGTGAAATATACAATGAAATCTTCGGAAACAAGTAAGAGTATTTATTAAACAAGAACAAGTAATTAAAATTTACCTGAAGATCCATTATGAATGTTGAGTACTATAGCAGGATTCTTTTAAATTGTCAGAATCAGCTGATTGATGTATGGTCGTTTACTAACGTTATATCAGCTGTTTTCTGACAAGTTAAAAGAATCCTGCTATACACAATTCAATTTTTGTACCGTTTCTAACCAGAATACAATATACGACCAAGAAGCTACTATGAAAGACTTTATGATCTGTATCATGACTATAAAAAATGACATTGGATGACTGTATAGTCCCGACATCAGAAATTTTTCTCCTTTTTTTCCTTCTTCTTCTTCTTATCTTCAATTTTCATTATCTCTTCGTCTTGTTGCTGTATTGCTCTCTTTGTGTTTTCTGTTAAGAAGATGATAATTTTTAGTTTCGTAATCGAAGTATTAAGTTTGATTACTTAATTATATTGCGTATTCATGAAGGAGTTCATGATGGACGTAAACCAATGAACATCAAACATACCTGGGTAATAGTATTCTCTCTTGATAATAGCATTATCTCGTCTTGGGGAGAACAAGAGAGGATAAAATGGCGCACACATGAGGAGAAAAGGCCGAGCATAATGGGAGGTGGAGGTGAAGCGATAAAATTCCCCAAGAGAAGATAGCTGCATTCCCGAGAGACTGCTTCCTTGGAACAAATAGCAGGTCTGGAGTAAATGGCCGAGGAAGATCAGTTACAAGACAGAGAAAGCTTTGCTCCAAATCGAGTTGCGATAAACCTGCCATGAAAATTAAGAGTGGATGACAATTGCGAATTGAAGACAACCGTTCCAAGTACCAATGGATAGGCATGATCGATAAAAGGAAATAAAAGAGGATCGTTTCGAAAACAGCATGGGAAATATCGAGCTCCCGGTGGCTATACTTCATGAATAAATCATTCTTATAAGTAAAAAAATGATGATGATAATAATAAATAATGAAAAAGACACAATAATTGGTTGCTTACAAGGTACAAGATATGACTGGCAGAAACAAGAACATCTCGAGACTATACTAGGATGGTACACTTGACTATAGGTAAATGATTACATTTTTACTCCTTTATTACCTGTGAAGAATCGTTTTCAATTATGCAAGACCAGGTTACGAGGATGGATGTTGTAATGCAAACGAATTCGAATACATGAAAATTGATAAAAATTATTTAACCTATGTCGAATAGAAACTCTACTGTCAGAAACTCTACAAGAGTAGAAAAAATACCGCTTCAAATCAATGTAATTACAGTGATTCTACAGTTGATTGATTAAAAAATATTGGGCTTGTACCAAGAGATAACGTGATAATACAATATGAAAAAAAAGTTTACTCAGCGGTTGAATAACAATCACAAAAGCTGTAAACTAACTTTTGCAATTCTACACAAATTGAAAATTCTCTATTAGTAGGACTATAACTTCTTGTTAACTGATTAACAATTTAACTTGATTAAGCGACCCTTTGCATTGTAAATTTGAATTTAAAATTATTTAACGGAGCTCAATGGGAAAACCATTGCATTTATTCCGTCAAAAGAAGTCGTTGAAAAAGTGAAGGTTTTTTAGTTTTCTTGCAATGGTAGGTCTTCATAAATACTATTACTTTTGAGTTTTTCTTAAGTTAATTAGAGAATTTTTCATTGTCATCCAATACCAGAGAGTGTGAAAGAATAATTACACTTCTATTATTCGAATTTCCTTACTAGCTATAACTCTGTTACTCTAGCTATAACTTTAGCTATATTCTGTTGCCAAGATTTGCAGAAGTCTTCAGAATACTGTATTATATAGCATTAATTAGGAATTTATTTTCAATTAATTATTATACTTCTATTATCATAAAATTTTAGCATTTTACTTACATTCTCTTTGTTCAGATCGATCTGACTAGTTCAAAAACTCAGTTTCCAGTGATAATTAACTTGAATATCCGTCGAGGAAGAATACCCACAACAGGAGCAATTTCCTCCAGCTTCAGAAGGCCTATACTCTTGTTGAAGATTTCAGTTCGGCTCAGATAAGTCACACTCCCGAGGGCATTTCCCTTTGAAAGAAATGGAGAGCCGTTGCGGCCCTGTGAAGTACGATGGGAAGAGAGAGGCTAAGAGCGCTTTGTTAAGTGGAGAAGGCTTAATTCAATACCGACAGACTCAAGAAAAAAGAGCAAAGTGGAAGACAGTGAAGGAGGCTGAGAAACAGAAGAGGTTTGTGAAAAAGAAAAAAGCACCGATGGGTGAACCTGTTTGTCAGGAGAACATTCGTGAATATTCTAGTGTTTTCCAAAGAGATTTGTTTTCGAGCTTTGTCTTGTCGAAACTACAGGAGACTAGATTTTTCTATACACATGTTTAAGCGTCCAGTACTTCCTTTATTCTAGTTCACATCAGATAAACTAGTTTAGTACATAAACTTTATGTTAGGTGTATGTACTTGGCTTGTACAACAGCTAGTACAATGAATTATTTGTCACTACACAAATATAAAAATGTAAACTATCCTTTTTTCCAAAGGATTAGTAAACTATTAAGGTCAGGGAAGAAAATTTAAAGCTTTTCATAATAATTGCTTTTAGAACAATGTTCATCTGAAATACGACATTCAAATTTTAGGCTAGGCGTACACTGGTTAGTCAAGACAAGACAAGACGAGATTAGTCACGTTTAGTCACAGTACTTCACATAGTTGATTATGAAGCAACACACACTGATTAGTCATTGCATCGGTGTGTGCTGCTTCATAAGCAACTATGTGAATTATTGTGACTAAACGTGACAGATCTCGTTTTGTCTTGTCTTGACTAACCGGTGTACGCCTAGCCTTAGACCCATTACTCTGATCTGATGTAATAATTCCACTTTTGAGTTTACTTTGAAGAAAGCTATGTCGGTTTTTTTACAACATTCTTATTCTCTGCATTATTTTCAAGTATTATTCAAATTTATGTATTAGTGAGAAGAAGATCGATGAAGGTCAAAGGATTTTTATTATTTGAATGGGCTCTTCCAACATTCTTCAAGGTCCAAAAAAAAAGTACTATTATTGCCATCTCATTTCTTAAAACATACTTCGACAATTGAAGGATTGAAATCATAATAAGATTCTTCATGTTTCTATTCATAATCGAATATATCATGTGAATCTTATAAGTTGAGAACATAACACATTTCGAATGGATAATGAAATCATTCCGCTCTAATGTGTCATATTGTTCTGTCAAATCTATGTCAATCAATGCCAGACATCTGCAATTGACCAATAGTATATTGGGTTGCCTGGCAACAACAGATATCTGCTGTAAGATGGTTCGTAATGGCGTTTGCATACCATTCACTCACTGCACAATCCAACATCTACAGTGGACAGTAATGCTGCTTCAACCCCCTGCAGCTCATCATTAGGGCTTGGTGTATTGATCAGAATGTGAGAGATTCACATTTGATTAAATTCCTTCATCTAGCGAAATTGATATCAAACCATGATTTGCATTGCTATTAATATTAGAGAAATTTTCCTCCACCACTGAAAACGGATGAGATTAGTTTATGGGTACGTATACATCGTGATACATTTCTGGTTATCTGAATTCCATCTATTGTAGAACAATGTTTTGTAAGTACAATGCAATCTCATAAAAAGTTCCTAAATAGGAAACTTTTCAGGAAATTTAGGAAATTTTTATTTTTTTGTTCTGTAAGATTTTGCCGAGTGTTCGACGTTTAATGGTCTCCATAAGTATGAAAATCGCAATTTTTTCAACTAAAGCTTGGAAGATGCTTTTCAGTGTTATATAAAAGGATAGCTTTTCCCCGAATGAGTCATATAAGATTTTCGCTTCCCCCTCATCTAATTGTATCAGTATTTAGCTCCATAGAACACCTAACAGGTATTAAAATACCTCCTAGCAACGTCTACGGTCTTATAAAGAATGAGGAGATAAATAGATATGGATATGAATATATAGACATGAGAGTGGAGAAGGTAATGCGGAAGCATTAGGGATATTATAGGGATATTATAAATGTGGGGAATCCAATCAGGCTCCCATAGTTAGTTTTAATGGCATCATCACTGTGAATTAATGAGTTGAATAATACCATTATTTTGTCGTTAACTGAAGAGGTAGATACTTATTTTGGGTAGAAATGATGATGGCCCAATCAAAGGAGAATGTGACTCTAGAATGTTAGTTTGATAACCTGGATCAAAGTGGTGAACGCTAAATCTGAATTTAAATGTAAAATTATTAAGAACAATGGTTTTATTTGAACTGGAGTTCTAACTGAACTGAAGAATTGTTCTGGAGCTTGAGTTCTAGAACAGAATTTCCAAAGCTCCTAGAGTTCTGTTTTCAACAGAAGTCTAGAGTTTCAGTTCTGAAGAATAGGAGTTCTATCATTAGTGTGACATGAGAATCGGTTTACGGTACCAAAATTGACCCATTCAGGTAATTCTTTAAAACCCTTATGTTCTTTCTGCGTTTCATACATTATAGACTAAGGGTTTGAGTGTATAATTTACGTTGAGAGAAGAAAGCCAAATTTCACTGTGCTTCACTCCATCCTTGATTCACAATCTGAATACACATGTCATGTGTACGGAAAAATTCGTTTATGCCTTCAGACGAACGTTGAGTCACATCTCCGACTGAAAGAATTCCATCATCAGAAGAATATATGATATGAGAAACTTTCTGACAGAAAGAGAATAGAGTAGTGGGAGTAAGAGTCATTCTAGCGGGATCAGTGGTGGATGAATTCAACGCTATCCCCAGAGACTGGTGAGAGATGAATAAATCTACTATTTGGCCATTCTTCATCCAATTCCCAACAATGGACGTGTATTGCTGCATCCATTTTTCTCCCTTCAAAACCGACGAACGCAAACTTCAAGTGGGTCTACGCTTTGGCTCTCAACTCCAAAACTTATTTAATGTGCCGACTGATGGAGTTTTCCTGCAAATCGCAGTATATTGAAAAGAATATTTCAGAATTCTCCCACGGCCAATTTCACAATATTTATCTTGTACGGAAACAACCATTTCTAGCTTTCACTGTGCTTATTGAATACAATGGGAATGATTCTCTTGCAATTGAACGGAAAGCGTTTTATTATTGCAAGGAAGCTATTTATTTATTCCTTCCTTCGAAAGGGGAAGATTTATCAATTTGAACTGATTACTTATGTGTTTGTGGCGTAACATGTGATAGCCACATGCAAATGCCACAACGGCTTATTAGAGTTGTTATCTCAACAAAAACGGTTCAGTTCAATTTCATTACGAAATTGTTCGGCCGACTTTGTATTCATGTTGAATAAACAAATATTACATAATAATATGTGAATTATTAACATTGCTTTCTTATATGTTCATCATTTCCGTGAATAGCTTTATTCGATTGAATCAATGAAAAACAATCATATTGTACTCACTAGATCGGTAGTCGATTGACAATCTCACCTGCAAAAACAAGAAGAAAATTATTGGTATATCATCATTTGAAAACTCAATAGCCTACTCCTACTAGCGAATGCTAATTTTATTATTCCACATCTCAGTGGAGGAGTACTAGTTCATGAATACAATGAATTTTCTCAGTGTTATGTAAAATAAGTCTAAGCACTCTTCAATAGTGCCTTTCAATCAGCTTAAATTGTGATTTCATTGATAACCCAATACTGCGATGTTTAAAAAGGTTACTCAGAAGCCGAGATAGGAAATTTTCCAGTATAAACAAGAATATTTTCTATTCTATTAAGAACACAACTTATCACCAAACAGATCATTTACCATTCAAATAATTTTTACGAACTCATTTCACTTCTTCAACTCCTCTGTGTCATTCTTTACTATTGCCTCAATTTTCAGATATATGTACGACGAATTTCAGAACCCAATTCTCTCAACTACCAATGTTTGATCACATATTTCCAATCAATGTTCAGGCAAACAATGCTCCCGAACACTACCATCATTCGACTGAAGAATTCCCAGCATGAAGTACGCAAATTCCATTACTGCATTCTCGTTCCATGGATTCCGATAGTTTCTGAAATTCTCATTGTATTGATTTATAGTAAATGACTAATCAAGGAATGGCGAGTGAGCAATTTGAAGGATATCGGGAATATGAGCGTGCCGAAGCTCACTGCTGATTTCAAAGCTGGCAGGGTAGCAAGCAGGTACTGTGCTAATGTTGGCTGCCTGTTTTGTCGGTGTCTGAGCAGCGATAAGCCGGTTGAAATTGAAACGGTACCTGAATGCAGCGACAGCCATCGTGTGTGTAGATGTATGTAGGCTATTGTGTAAGTGTATACACACATGTACATGTGTATGATTGAATGTATGTGTAAGTGTATGAGTTCATGTGCCTGTGTAGACGTAGTATGTCATGTGTAGTTGTACGTGTATGTGTAAGTGGCCTGCTTTCATCCATTGATAACGGCTCACCGGCATCCTTCCTTCCCTGGCTCCACCACTTCACTCACATGAAACACAATGCGTTGTTCTAATCCGTTCGTCGCCCCATACTAAACGCCAGTCAGTAGGTAGCTGGGTACCGGGCTGCCTCTCAGCCCACTCCTAACAGACTTCCATTATAATGTCAATTCCTGGCTTCTCTCCCTCCACGTACATCCAATCGCCTTGTAATCACCACAAAACACTCGCCAGTACAGCTTAGGTGTCTCTCAACTTTGACCCTCTTACCCCTCTATTGATTCTCGTCTAGATGATTGATATTGATTAGAGTTACACTAGATTTCACAATAGTAATCTGAAAAATCATTGATCATTGATATTGATTGAGTTTGAAAATCTAGCACCTTATTATTGTTCCGTTTAGTAGATGATTGATATTGATTAGAGTTACACTAGATTTCACAATAGTAATCTGAAAAATCATTGATAATTGATATTGGTTGAGTTTGATAAGCTAGCACCTTATTATTGTTCCGTTTAGTTAGATAATTGATATTGATTAGAGTTACACTAGATTCCACAAGAGTAATCTGAACGGTCATTGATCATTGTTATTGATTGAGTTTGAAATGCTGGCACCTTATTATTGTTCCGTTTAGTAGATGATTGATATTGATTAGAATTACACTAGATTTCACAATAGTAATCTGAAAAATCATTGATCATTGATATTGATTGAGTTGGAAAAGTTTACACCTTATTATTGTTCCGTTTAGTAGATGATTGATATTGATTAGAGTTACACTAGATTTCCCAATAGTAATCTGAAAAATCATTGATCATTGGTATTGATTGAGTTTGAGAAGCTAGCACCTTATTATTGTCCCGTTTGGATGATTAATATTGATAAGAGTTACACTAGATTCCACAAGAGTAATCTGAACGATCATTGATCATTGATATTGATTGAGTTTCAGAAGTAGGACCTCATTGTTGTTCCATTTAGATGATTGATATTGATTAGAGTCACACTAGATTTCACAAGGGAAATCTGAACGATCATTGATCATTATACTGATTGAGTTTCGAAAGCTGGGACCTTATTATTGTTTCCCTTATGGATGATTGATAAGAGTTACACTAGATTCCACAAGCTCAATCTGCTCGATCACCAGTGGATATTGATTTGAATTTAAAAAGCTTTCACTCCATTATTGATTCTCTAATAGATTAGTATAGATTATTAATATTGATTAGAATCTTACTAGCTTCATCAAGAGTTTCATGAACGAAGATTGAAACTGATTGGGGTTCCACGAGATCTGATGTTTCATGAATAACATGAACGATCACTTATATGAGGTGGTTGTCTCGGTTCTTGGGCGGTGGCGGTAAGTAGCGGTTAGCAGCGGTTCCATGTGTGGGAGAGAGGCAAGAAGCCAGCTGTTTTCTGTCTCTCTCCCACACATGGAACCGCGGCGGTTAATAGCCGAGACTTACATTGCTGAAGGTTTCTCTAGTATCCTACTCTACAGATCTGCACGATCATTAATTTCAATTATTCCATAAACATTCAATAATAATAATGATCGCAAACTATGGATTTGGGAGAAGTTTGAATACAAGATATTTAAGAAATTCACAATTGAAATCAGTGAATGAGTATACAGTTCAGTAGATTATTGTACTCTACAATCAAATTATCCATGATCCATAGAGATATTTTTGCTGATGAGCTCCAGGCTTGTGCATGGGTAATGAGAGGGGTGATTGATGGTGACTTGTGAGATATGATGACTACTTTTCAGGCAGTGGGGAGTAACCGTTTTTAGAGTCAAAAACCGTTCCGTCAACTCTGGGATTGATCTCGGAACCTTTGGCTTATCTGACTGGTACTTATCGCCCTCAGCTACGGACCACTCCAAAGACCAGATAACAAAAAATAAGACGAGAAAACAAAACATTGCAGCTGATCTTCTATTTCGTTGGTGAGTACACTTTCTTTGCATTACAGGTTCACAAATTAGTGTCATTTTAGATTCCTATTTCCATTGCAATAAAACATTTTTTTTCTTATCTGGTTTCAAATTGCACTAGGTGAAATAATACCGTAATTTACGAGTTATTTAAAGAGAAAAGATTGCTTTTAGAAAGAGCTTAGTTATTGGCGGTAAGTTTGGTTAGAAACTTTACAACAAAGATTTCTGTAGAACAATGTCCAAACTGGCTATCGGCCAGTCTGAAGGATAGAATATGATGGGGGAGTAATACGAGTTTGTTTCCTTGTAATCTTATTACAAATAAAGAGCCGAAGACTTTATTGTTTGGACGTCAACCGGCTCAAATTGCAATTGAAAGAGAAAATGTTTGAAATGTGCTTGAGCTGTTTTGTCTACGATTTGAAAGCCGATACGGAGTTTTTCCTTGCAGCAGCCACTGTCTTTGAGCCAAAAGAAAGTTCATTTCCGCTTTTCCGAGTGCGAATGTTTTTCCTTCTTGCGCAGTTTATCCCTCTCCATTCCCTTTCATCCATCTTTCCGACATTTCCCACTCACTTGTTCATCACACTTGGTGACGCCAGACAGCTTTTCATCCCCCCCCTCCAACCATCAACCCCCCTCCTCCCCCCACCATCCATCTTCTCAAAGCAAACTTTGCAAGAGTGAAGCTTTGCCGTTGGAACTTGGCGTCGGAATATTCCAGTCCAGCAAATAAACGTTTTGTCACTGTTAATTATCAAGGAACGTTTTCTGTCAGATGTTCTCTTCAGTTTTAATGAACGAACGTTTGTATCCGATTTCTCTCTCAAGAGACAACGCCATCCCATTTCTCATTTAATAACAAGCCAGATATTCAGTACAGTTATAATTGAGCGAAGAGACAAAATTAGCCCTATGACTTGGACCGCATAGGATCTGCTTGAAAACAAAGCTTGCTACAATTTTGAAAATAAGTTTTCCCAACTTCATACCGAACCAATCATAATTACATTAAAAAAGTTTGATGTTGTCTCCTGCAAGTCCACTTATAAAAATAATAAGATATTATAAAACTATGTTAACTACCATCGCGGTTCCATCTATCATAAAATATGTGCTCAATGCATTGTAATTTTCAAGATATGATATTATATTATAAGATGTGAGAGCAAGAACTGCTTAGAAAACAATGTTTGCTATCATTTAGTAAACAAGCTTCCTGGAATTTTATTTAATCCAATCATAATATTACATTTTTGAGAAATTTGGTATTCCTGGACGAATGCTTGATAATAATGAAAATGTATCAATCGATAATATTGAAAATGTTATCTTTCATTCTGCCTTTAACTACTAAAACAAGCGTACTTCGTGATTGAGCCACCCAAGGAACTATCTGATACATAAGTTCGATGATTTTTTGTAGTATTTTACAAGGCAACAAGAACGATGGATTTTGTTCTGTTTCATCCTACCATTTCGACAGTCCACTTTATTATTTACTCGATTTCATTTCTCATTGATAAATAGAATATTGATTGATTATTATAACAGCCTAATGATTTCCAATATTGTGTCTAATGACAAGAATAAGTTTGGCAGTTCAAAATCGTGAAAGAGAGAGCAATGGCCCTAAGAAATTATTCTAGCATTCCTCTCCAATATAACTTTTTGAAGAGCGAAGATCTTGTACAGGATGATGTTTTTGTATTGTACTTGGAACGTTGAACGGTATCAAAGTGTATGATGTTATATTATTCAACAGTGGTGTTATTGGAAAGGTAGGGAGTTATGCGGTGGTAGGGGCCTATACAAGCTGATATAACTCATGTGAACTAACATGGCTAAATGCCAGAATAGCAGGAATAATGACGCTTGCTACTTGAATTCGAAACTGTAAATCAAAAGCTATTGTGAATTGTGTCGGACAGAATCGAGTACCTCGTTCTTATATGTAGTATTTTTATTTCCAACACAAAATGAATGCGAATGAATTCAGTCGATAACTTCTGTGGCGAATCTTTTCCAGCGCATGAATTTTTTATGATTGCGAAGGTTCACGTAGGTTCATGACGAGGGTACGGGATGGAAGTAATTTACAACTTTTATCGTATAATGTATATCAATGTTTTTTATGATGATAAACTGCATACAGTAGAAAAAGAAGTAGAATTTTATTTAAAGATTTACAGCCAAGAGTGCACTATGATATTAAATAATATATCACAATACATACTAAAGTATTTATAATAATATAACTTGAAAGGGCTCATTAGTTTTTCTTATTCAGAATTATGCTAAATCTCAACTTAGAAAATACTTCGTCAGATACAATCACATTTCTCAATGGTGGTAAAAAGTCACCATATTATAATTAAAATGATGCAACAACGTATCTTTACATAATGTTACAGTTCACTGGAATTATTGTTTCCAATCATTACAATGAAAAACCTAATCATTCGTCATGCTCAACTTCCTGCTGAGAAATGAATATGTAATTCAATTCAATATCTTTATGCTATTTGACTAATATAAAATATTTGAAAAACAATCATAATCATCAGTCCTTATCATATGTGTATCAGAATCAACTCATGAGAAATATTTACAGTAAATAAGAAAGAAATGACTTATTTGTTGATTTTCTCTTCAATTATTGACTTTTTTGAATATTTAGGGTAGGCCTATTTCCTCTTTTATTCTATTCCTTCTAATTTCATTTATTCTTACCTCATTCGACCTTTAACGTGATCCTAAACGAAGAAATTCCATCACTCCCTCATCTCCTACCTCAAGTATCCATTTTTCGGTAGGGCTACGTATCGTTGAAAACCCCACTAAACAATCTTTCCAGTCGAGAATATATCGAACAAATTTTCTCTTTTTCAGAAGCTCTTTCACATTTATTGAGATTGTGAAGACTATTCGACTATTTACAATACTACTTTTATTTGTATTTAGCATTGGCAGGTTGGAAAAGTATAGTGCGTGTGAGGTGAGCCAAGAAGAGACAGAGTTGGCCAAGCAAGCAGATGTGGGATCACGAGGCCCGAGTATTTATACGGATTGCGAGATAAATCGGGTGGATCCTTCCTTTGCTGATTTATTGTTTGCCGGTATTGTCGCTAGGACGAAGCGCTTGTCTCCCTCTCCTACCTGACGTTTAAATGGCCAAAACAAACAAGCCACCGCCAGATACAGATGCCGTTTGTCGTGTCACTTTCCCCGAGAACTTGATAAACAGCAAAACTAATTAAGTATCCAGCCGCTTTTACTCGTCGCAACTTCCGAATTAAAAGCTATTTCTCTTCGCCTCCCACCCTTTCTCATACACATTAAAGTGCTCTACCTCCAACTTGCTTTCTGATTAAAACTATTTGGTATTCTATTGCGAGCATCGTCTTCAAATGCTGTTCATTTTCACCATTGCAAATAGAGAGACTCGACTACAAAAACAAGCAGTGTGAAAACGAAGACGTGCCTCGAATAGAACAGTCAACGATCTGCTCAGTGTACACAGTAGCCGATGCACTTGTTCATGAAATACTGCAGTTTTAACCTCTGTTGAGCATTCCTGAGCATTCTACACTTTTCAAATAGTTGTGATAGATTTTTCAAGTTTGAGGTGACTTGAGCACTATATTGGTATTCATTAAAAAAATCGATTGTATTGAACTGAATAATATACAATGTATACTTTATACGATAATTCGGACATATGATGATAGATTGATTGTAGAGTTTGGAAGTTATTTTCGTCAAAACTATGAAAAAACTAAAAAAGGATAATATTATGAAATTTGAAATTTCTTTAACAACAAATGAAAAATTGCGAGATTTTACCAGGATCCTTTTGGCGTGAGGGACAATCATCTCACTATCATTTAGCAGAAATCCTCCTAGTATAAGTGAACTCACTACATTTCTTACCTAAAGACTCTTGTTGCATTGATGTGCTCCATGACATTGTGAGAGGGGCGACAATCGTTTTGAATCATTCAGATCTTTCCAATGTTCTAAAACATTTATATACACCGACACTCGAACTTCTGTATCTAGATGAAGTTACCTGAGGAAGGAGCTGTCGAGGTGTAGTCAAGCTGTCAAGATAAGAGGTCTATTGTACACAGCTAGAAACTGACTACCATATCATTTGTTGATTTTAATGTAAGTTAAGTCCAATTTATCATTTCATAATTGTTTATGGTAGGTTGTTGATCATTTTTCATCTAATTTACAAAGCTAGAATCCCACTAATCTCGATTTATATATTGTTTATCTCAATCTAGTTTAATTTATTACTAATTACTAGTCCATATTACTAATATATTATCATTTCTAGTCCATGTTTGATCACAATCATAGTTCCATTCGATAACCAAACAGGTCACCTCTGGCTTCATCGTAGCTATCTCATCAAAAAATGGCTCTTTCGGGAGGATAGAGACACTCGCTATCACACAAATTACTGGTGGAAGGAAATTGTTCAAATTTCCTGTGCCGAATTGAATCGAAATTACTGGCATTTCCCAGTCGCACTTCTCTGCCGCAGTGAGAGAATCAAAAATTAGTTTGGTCTTTACCACTGAAGAGACTAAACGGGAATTGTAGCGGACGTAGCATTTGTGTAGGTTGATCAGACCTGTGGGAGAAACGGGGTAAAAGAGAAGATGAGGTTGGGAAGAGTGGACCGAGCTATAAATCAGCGGATGGGGAGGGGGTGGGGGGATGGGGTCTGCCTGATTTATCCGGCAATCCATATAAATGATCCTGCGACCTAAACCCCTCAACTTGTTGGTGGGTGTGTGGTGGGAGGGGAGGGGGTAGTAAGATGTTGGGTCGGCTTGCTATGCACCGCAATCCTGCTTCTAAATTTAAAACACTGCTCCCCCCCCACACCAGGAGGGTGGGATGATAGCGGAGGCGGCACTGAGCCTAATGAACCTCTCCCATGTTAAACTTTTGGTGGAAACGACCAGGCCACGTGACTTAGTGGAATGAGCGGGCGACGGCGATGTTCCAAACCAACACTACACACCCGGCCATTGGATTATTATGGCTCACACACTACTCTCTACATCCGCACTACACTATAGTCGATCAAGGAAACATTGGCTGAACAATTAGCACGCACTCAACGTTATTAAAACTCCCTCTACAGATCTATACAGTAATTCTCTGTTGCTTATTTGAAAGTGATGTAATCAATTTATATTGATTACAAGTTTCCTCGTATCTTGAAATTAAGGTATCACACGACCTAGTTAACATCTTTTTTTTAATACTTTGAATTCATCATCTACTGGTAATTCTAATTCTAAACACTGGAATGAATGATCTCAATAGATCTATGAATATAAAGGGTCTATAAAGGGAGTATAAATTTTTTAAACATTAAAAGACTCTTGCAAAAACTTATGACAGCCACTGTAACTCTTATATCTGGCCAATTTAGATGCGTTTTGCGCCAAAAGTGAGGTTAGTTGTTCAACATATGTAGGTTTTATTTGTAGAAAGAAAGGGTTTTTTCACAGAAAAATCGTGAAGGGTGAAAAGGGTGAGGAATGTAAAATAAGCTTAGTGCTATCTCTCGGCGTCCGGACGAACTACGTCCGCAGTACTGAACTATATCGAGTATAGTGGTTAACTAGTGTTGTATATCAATATAACAAATACAGAGATAGTAATTTCACAAATATTGACCAGAGAGTAAGTAGATTCGTAATTTGACATTATAATATTCTTCATATTACATTGTTAACTTGCAGAACTACATGAACCATACTGCACTCCACATTATTCGTGATAATGACGAAGTGAACAAGATTCGAGCAACATTTCAACTGAAAATTAGTTAGATATAATTATGTAACATACATGGGAGGAAGATATTTGATTAATAGGTAATAGCACAGAAAACAATCATCTTGGATCATCAAGCTCATCTAATAATTTTCCTGTGAATTAAACTCTTCCATAGCCTAGTACATATACTACGTAATATATGAAATTTAATATTATACTGATACTGGATAAATATTTTCAAAAAAGTTTTTGCTGCTTGTTAACACTGAAAACAGTATAAGTTCAAACATTTGGATGAGCTCTGAGATACCAGTTATGGACTGTTGCACTACAGCTCGTTTGTACAACGTTCCAACGGTTAATGGCCCGAGTGCCCATAATTTGATCAGGACGGCTAATACAAACTAATAGCTAATACAAACAGTTGAGGAGAGCATCAGCAATGATAAAGTCTCAACCTTAATTGCCTCAAATTATCAAAATACCCGGCCAGCCAGCCACAAACTGTTGTAGGCTATCTCACAAGTTCTTCAGCAAACTTCATTGCAAGTTGAAAAGAAAAATGGAGAAGCTTTACATTTTGTGAGGTCACGTATCCGTAATAATGCCAAGGGAAACGGCGTAATTGGTGTTGAAGGGGCAACTTACAATACAGCATTAATCTTTGTTAAGGGAAATGGGGTGTGCAAGAGACAGAGAAAGTGGGAGAGATAGAGCGAGCGATGAGTTGAAGAGTAAGAAGAAGAATTGATAATGCAATATTGTAGCCCGGAGAGACTGCGGCCAGTAATTGGGTTGCTTGTTCCAGAATAAGCCCTCCGCTTGAGAAATATACACAGACGAAACTAATACTTATATTCTTTTCGACTTTTCATTCGGTTGTTTCTTCCCCAGAAAGCCCTCGTTCTTCGAGTCGCGGAGTTGAGTTCTTAGCCAAACTCTTCAACATCAATTCCATTTTTAGTAATCTCACTTGAGCGCTTCTTCCTGTTTTGCAAAGCCTTTCTATGGAAATTATTTTTTCCCAGTTATTACGGAAAAGTACGAAAGACCCAATACAATAAGAAGGAGCTCTATTCTGTATTTATGTATTTGAATCAAGTAAACTACAGCTGTATTGACTGTCAATCTAAAACATTATCACAAAGACTCTTTGATCTTTGTGGTCCATAGAAGCTCAGACTAGAATCTATTAGTTCTATGAATGAGCATGAATTCACCTGTCCCAGAGGCCGATGCACGAAAATTATTATCTTCCCAATAAACTTAAAATGAATAAAAAGGCTCGATGTTATCATTTTTTTTAATATCGAGATATCGATTTCGGTTGTTACTTCATTTTAAATCTCTGGTAAACTCAGAATAAGTTTGTGGAACAGAATTTATGAACAGAAATTCCAAACCAGAATAAATTTTTGGCTACGATAACATCGAATCTTTTCATATCCGACTTGAATGATTATGAAAATATTATTTTCACTACTCCATAAAAAAAACTATTTGTTGGATGTTTATGATATTATATTTTTTAATAAAGGGTCTTCGATTAAAAATACTATCATTATTTTGGATCCTATTTATGAATCGATCCATTCAATGAGAATAAAAATCATGACAATCCAATTCATTTCATTTCATTTTTCTCTGTCATGTAACCCACATCCAATGTATTCCATGTAACCAATATAAACCAATTTAACTATCGAATAATAAGACCAGATTCATGGAAGTAGATTGGGTGGTAAATTAATTCGTTTTGTCATCACATCACATGAGTATGGTAAATTAATAAAGTATGTAGCATTATATTTTCAACTAGAAAGATAAATTATTTAATAAATAACAATTTATAGGGGGAAATCCTGATTAAAAACGAAGTTGGTTATGATGATAGTGCAAAATGCATAGCCTATTGACAGGAATATGATGCATCAACGTTAGTGAGCGAGTCGACTGAAATTGCTTTACAGATTGGGAGCCTGTTGTTACAGTTTCATCAGGAGCGGCCTCGCAAATTGCAACTGTGAAAAATATGGCCTGCTAAAAAAGAGAAACGAGCTCAGGAGCCGGCAAATAAACGCATGCATCCCACTACGCACACCACTCTCAGCCAGCGACCGAGAATCGCGGATTATTTTTAATAACTTGCGTTGTCTAGCTCTTCTCTTCACTCACTCTCTCTCTCATTCAGCCCTGCACCCCCGTGATTAAAACCAATCTGCCTCTGGTTGCTCGTGTTCATCTATCACGCCGGATTATGTCATTAAAAATTGATATCAGAAGCAATTATCTGGCTGCAATTATTGCTGGTGCTGTTATCAATTTCATTTCTATACTGAACAAAGAACGATTATCCATTCGCCAAGACGTGAACATAGTATTTGGTAATGAGTTTTGAAGTCAGGTTAATGATTTTCTAATTACATTTCAAATTTAATTTGAATCCGATTTTATTTCCCCCAAAATGCACTGAGGATACATATTCGAATTCAAGTTCAAATTCATTTGCCAAAAAATAACAAATAACAGTGCAATAGTCAATTTGCACTGAAGGTACAAATTCTAATATTCTTACAATACAGAGGGGATAAACATAATAGGCCTCATTCATTCACTCAAAAAACACTCGGCTCTAAAATCAGTTAAAACTTTTGCGCTAGCCGTGATTTCGTGTAATTGTTGTTGCAAATTATATGATTCATTATTCTATGGTGATAATAATAATTCAAGATCCAAATTTTTAATAATATCTGGTGGATAATTGTCATTGCAAGAATATTAATTGAAAAATGCAAGTGACTGAGAGTAGAAACAAATGAGTAGGGAGACGAATTGGGATCAATAATGTGCTCCTTGCTCCTTTGGCTTTCATGATAGTGATGAATAGTAAAAAGTATTTTGCATGATATTAGAGCAGAGTTAGGCCAGAAGAAAGTTTGTCAAACACGGTAGAAGGCACTGAATTCAAATGAGACATGCAAATTCGTTTGAATGCTGTCTCCACGTCTCCACCGCAAGAAAATCTTGTTAGGTTAACCCATCTCACCAAAACACTTTACCGCTACAAAAGTGGGGGGCTGGCTCTATGCTACGTGTGCGGTTGGGACTGAGCAAAGATGAGCAAGGAAATGAGTTTGCGAGCAGCGGATGTTGGCAAAGTTAGTTCGGCTCTACTCTATCCATACGTGAGTAGAGCAAAATAATAAAAAACATGTGTATGCATCGCATCCCCACGCATCAGCCTTGTTCAGCCTCATTTTCTTTTGAAAAACAAACTTAGATGAATTTTCCTTGTCAACCGTATGGTATCAAGAACCCTTAAAGGTCTGTGCTGATCTTCCATGGTTCTACAAAAATAAAATATTGTGCATAGTGGATTTGAATAATTGATTGATGAATCGAATTATTTCTTGATAATCAGAACCAATATCATAATAATGACCTGAGGTCGACAACAAGGATCACCTGATGATTGATACGCCCGTATATTACCGACAAACGTGTTCTAACGTTATAAACCTTGAAAATCTAAACGAGTGATAGGTTGAAATTGAAGTCCTGTATATTATTTTTCTTGATCTACGTTTATGTAAAGTTCTACACAATTCTATTTATTTATTCAATCGTATGAATTATTACAATAAAGTTATTGTAAACAGACTTTAAAAAAATACACTTCATATTAAAAGTCTAAGTATGTGATATAGATTCAAGTAATGATGATGATGATTTTAGAAATTACATTTTTGTAGTTTGAGAATGTGTAGTTTAAGCTCATGGTAGGTGTATTGGAGTTGGATTCTTCCTAATATTTTTCTCACAATTCAAGAGCCATATATAACTTATTAATAAATCCTCATTATTGTGGGTGGCATTGTGTGTGACATAACCCATGTTATTGCAAGTTAACTGGGAGAGAAGGCTTTTTTCCGCAAATTCGCCCACAACTCTTGTAATGTAAAAGTAGAAAATATCTATACATTGAAAAATGAAGCTTAACAAATATCAAGTTCTCCAAATTCATTTGCGTCCTAGTGAACAATACTTCAAAGCCTCTCCACTTCGGATTTAAATAGTTTGATCTTCTTTCTCATAATATTCTCAAACTTTTACACTGGTAACCACAACTGGATATTTAAAATACAGTTTACAGTACAAAATTAGAACAGTGTTCACTGGACCTATACAGGTAGTAGACCACTGGTCGAATAGCTTCTTATGGAGAGAAATTAATAACATATATTGCAGTGCATATATGGAACATGCTGTTACCAGCATTGCAGGACGCTAGCGCCAGCTGTGTCCAATGTGTAATATCCAATGAATTAGAAGCTGGATATTTCTTCTCACACCATGAGATTTCTCACCTTATGAAAGGAAAGTATGGGGGAGGGAGAGGCTTAAGAGATGACTGTTTAGCAGAATCGTTTGAAGAGGTAGGTTTGAGTGCAGTCAAGCTGGAAGGTCCTCTGTTATAATATTCGATTCCTTCAGACCATTTATAATAATTGTACAGCAGGCCTGTTTAATAAATACCATAAAAGCTGTAAAACAGGAAAAAGGGAGACACACAATGCACAGCGCAACATGTCCTGCTAATAAATAAGGTCCAGTGTGTGTCCGCCTTCTTCCTGTATCACAGGACTTACAAAGTTTCATGAAACATGTCCCAGATATAAAAAATGTAGGCTACCTCACAACTCAATGCGATAAAGTTATTCCATGTGGAGTAGTGTTGTTAATATCCTTTTTCTTAGCATCCCAAGTGTTTGTTTGATTTCATCCAAACTGAAGCCAAAGAAAAAAATGAATGTTATGAAAAGTCGGAATTCTAATCATTCTCAATATTTTTCTAAAAATATGACCATTTTTGGTTGACATTTTTCGATCTGAACTGATTTTTTCTTGCTTGAAGCTCGCAAAAAAGAGAAGAGAGTGGGTGAGCGTGAGCGAATGATGTAGTCACATTATAATGGCTAGACCAGAAAGAGGTCTCTGACAAAATTCATTTGCATTCGGCTCGTTTGCATTCAATTCTGCCGGTCAAGTAGAACCGCTGAGTTTACTCCCTTATTCATATTCTCACGACGAGACGCCCCCCGTTCTTATACATATTCAGAACTCAATGAACAGCGATAAAATTGCAACAGAAACTTTTTTGGCCTCTTGAAACAATGCTGAATGAAAAGTTTCCCTATCCTTGCATTCGCATGATTCTCTATCAAGTGGATAAGCTCCACATAAGCTAGTATTGGATCGAATAAGGCCCGTATGCATCATCTTCGTTTAAACTCATTTAAATAAACTAAATGATGAAAAAATGAACGAAAAATCTTGATTGTGATTTTTCAATTCCAATTTCCTGTTTCACTGCTTATATAAGTTGAGAAACGAGAGCTTCTGAATCATTTGAAAGGATGACCGCTTGGGAAACAGAAGCGAGATAAGGGTTCTGAGATTGGGAAAAGTTCACTTCATCGCCATTAAAATTAATAGACTATAGATATTTGAAAATACATAAAATAAACCAAATACATTTATCTAACTATAAAAAATTATTCTAGATAATAGAAAAATAGTATTCTGAACATTAATTCAACATTTTAATATGGCACTACCGCCAAAATATCATGATTGTGTGCCAACACTAATCTACAATAGAACTATATAATATTTCTATATTTAATTATATCAATTATAACTATATTAATTATGATAAACTATATTTAATTAATATTTCTATTTAATATTTGATATTTCTGGTTCAATCTGCAATAGAACCAGAAATATTCGTATGGAACCCCATTCTGTACTGCCAATGGTGAGTTTAAAAACAAAATAAATGAAAAGTAAACAAAAGAAGGAATCATTGACACTGTAATTTCCCCTTTATTATTATTATTATTATTATTGGCGATAGAACTCCCTAGAGGAAGACGCTAAGTATTTATGATTCGTGGTGAATGGTATTCATTTTTTCTTCTTTGCCCAGTATTCCTTCATCCTTTGCGAAAACCGCTGCTTCCTTTCTTCACTCCATAATGGTCTGTATGGTTTAGGGCGTAGCTCTGAGAGAATTTCCCACTTATCCACTTTTCTTCTGAATATCTCCCTGTTTAATATCTCCTGTTCAGTTGTGTTGAGTGAAGTTAGATCCTTTTTAATACTTTCTACCCAGGGTCCCGGATTGGTCAGTGAAAGTAGATATCGTAGCACTCTGTTGGTCAGCCTTTGTTCTGGAAGTCTGCGAATATGACCGTAAAACTTTAAACGCCGTTTCTTCATATCTTTTTCTATGTTGGAAAATCCTTCTACAACTTCGTTCTTCTGTAATCTAAATCCATTTTCTGTTTGTCTTGGACCAAGAATTTTTCTGATAATTTTCCTTTCTTCTTTTTTAATGTTGTCCATCTCCATTTTTCGGCTCATAGAAAGAGTCTCACAGGCATATAGGGCTGCAGGCTTAATCACTGTGTTATAGTGTCGAATTTTTTGTTACACAGGAAAGAGATTTTTATTGTAAACATATTGAACAAGTCCCAATGCTTTCCTAATTTTCTGTAGTCTTTCCAACTGGGAGAATCTTTCAGCACCATTAGGTTCTATAATTTCTCCTAAATATTTGAAATGCGGAACTCTGTTTATTTCACCATATTTAGTATTCAATTTTTGAAGTTCAACTTTATTAGCTATGAGGACCGTTTTCTCAAACGAAATCTGGAGACCTACTTTTGAGCAGATTCTTTGAGAATTTCCACTTGTCTTGTTGCCTGTTCTTGTGTTTGGGCTATAATAGCCAAGTCATCAGCAAAAGCCAGATATGGAATTTCCAACTTCAACTTTTGGGTCCCAGACTGACAGGATTCCATAATTTTTGCGCTTTCAATTCTTTCTCCCATTCTATCATAACTTTATCAAGGACTACATTGAATAGAAGAGGAGAGTCCATCTCCTGTCTGACCCCTGTTTTTATTTCAAATGGTTTGGATAATTTCCCCATGAATTTTTACTTTAGAAAATGTACTTGTTAAAGTTTGTTCAATAATTTCTCTTGTTTTCTTATCCAATCTCTCTTTCTTCCAGAATTTGAAATAAGGAAGGTCTATGCACAGAGTCATAAGCCTTCTTAAAATCTACAAAGAACACAAATGGTGGTTTACCCTCATGGCTCAGACTTTATCACTGACTTTAAGCAAAATATTTGTTCAGCACAGGATCTATTCGGTCTAAAACCAGCTTGGAATTCTGATAATTGTGGCTCTATTTGTTTTGAGCTTGTTCCAGAAGACATGAAGATAAAACCTTGTATGGTATTGGCAGTAAAGAGATTCCTCTGTAATTATTGATGTCTGATTTGTCTCCTTCTTGTGTAGCGGATGGATTAATGCACATTTCCAGTCGTTCGGAATTTCATTGGTAATCCATACATTTTGAATAATATTAGTGATTTCACCATGAGATTCTGGTCCCAAATTTTTAAGGAACTCTGCGACAATTCCGTCCTCTCCTGGAGCCTTGTTATTTTTAGTTTATTAATGTGTTTTGTAATTTCATCATTACTTGGGCAGGAGAAGGTGCGTTGGGAAGTTTGATTTGAGTTTTACAAAAGGTTTCTGTTGGTTCTGGACAATTTAAAAGATTCTCAAGTATTCGGCTAATTCTCTGCAATTTTCCTCATCTGTTAAAGCCAGATTTCCATCAGATGTTCTGAAACATATACTCTGAGCATTGTATCCTTTAATTTGGCTTGAAAGGTTTTGTAGAAATCACGTGTATTATAGTTTTAAAGTCTGATTCTATGGAATTCAATTGCTCATTTACATACTTTCTTTTCTCCTGCCTAATAACTTTGTTGGATGCTTTACGAACATCTAGGAAAATTTTGTACCCTTCTTCAGATCTGTGAGAGTTATAGACTGTAAATCCTTTCTTGCGGTCCTCCAAGGCTTTTCACATTGTCATTCCACCATGGGTGCTTTGGTTTTATTCTGTGGAATTTGTTCTTTGGCCACTTTGATAATTTTTCTTTGAATTCTTGCCAATTCCCTGCTGGAAATTTTCCCAATCGTCAATTGTTTTGATTCTTTCAATCTGGTTAGGTCGAATTTGGGGACAGCTGAGGGTGTTCTTGGTGTTTTTTCCTAGGGAGTGGTGTACCCGAATCCTGGTCAAGTAGTGGTCTGAATCTATATTTGCTCCCTTCTCACCTGTACATCACGGATCTCCTTCTGCACATCATAAAGATTGCGATGTGATCTATTTGAAATTCTCCCAGTTGATGTATTGGGGAACGCCATGTTTCTGTTTACTAGGTTTCTTCTTGAAGGAAGTTGACATAATTTTCAAGTTATTCAATTGACAAAGTTGAATCAGTCTCATCCCGTTTTTGTTGGTCATTTTGTGGGCAGGATATTCTCCAACAGTTTTCCTATATTTCTTTTCTTTGCCAATTTGTGCATTGAAATCCCCCAAAAGAACTTTGATATCATTTTTATGAACATTGGAGAGAGCCAACTCAGTTCTTCCCAGAATTTATCTGTTTCCTCAGGACTTTTCCTATTGGCCTCATTTGTAGGTGCATGTACGTTAATAAAAGTGTAATTTTTATTTCTACATTTTATTCTCAAAAAATTACACGATTGCTAAGTGTTCTTATTGTTTTCACTGAATTCACTGAGGACTTTGCAACTATAAAAGCCATTCCAAGCATATTTGCTCCTCTGCCAATCTTTCTGTCAGTTCCACCCTTAAATATTCTAAAACCATTATAATCGATAACTTGTGTATCTGGAAACCTTGTTTCTTGTACTGCTAGAATTTGTATCTTTTGTCTTTTCAATTCCTCTGTCAATGCATGCAGTTTCCCTGTCTGAATAAGGGTCTGCACGTTAAGCGTTCCAATGTAGTTTTCTGTGTTTTTCCTCCCAGAGTGCTCCAACTCATTCAATCTTCGTAAGTCTGGGCTCCCAGAATCCAGTGCCCAGTTGCCGCTGATGAAGGCGGGTGGATTTTACCACCTGGGGTAATTTTGTCATTACTTCCACGATTCATAGTGTACTTTCAATTTTTCTGGCAAGCCAGGGGATAGAATCAGGGTTTTTGTCCTGAAGCGTTTACTCCAGCCGCCTCTAACCTGAGGAACAGACGCTGCCCACAAGCCGCCCAATTTGGGTGCAGACGCTTGCAGTTGCTGGTTTTGGTCCACCCCGAGTATTTCGTTTCCCCGGTACCACCTATATCTAGGAGGCATTCCCCTATCCGCCACCTGGGGAGGCGCCCGCTAGGAGACCAGCTCTAACTCCCACGGGAATTTCCCCTTTATAAATGAAATGGAACCATTTAATTTCTGTGGGAAACACCAACATTGATGTGGATCATGCATCTAACCATTCCAAACGGGCAAAGAAAATTCAATTTGAATCAACAATACAAAAAAATTGGTTTTCAAAAATTATTTTACAAGAAACCCGCTATGAAAGATGGAGATAAATTCCATTGAAATATTCAAAAGGTGACTCATAACAGGAGAAGCAGATTTGAAAAGGGAACTGCAAGAGATGGCACTAACAGTGGAAGAATCATTCTATTAATATAAAATGCGAAATGCCAGGCAAAATGAACTGAAGGATGAAAACGTTCGTTCGGCTGGGAGCAGTCAAGCTGTCGTCTGCTGTTCTAACATTGAGAGAGGGGTTTCAGCAGACGGTTGCAGATCCAGAGAGCCGCATTCCTTTTAATTGAGAGCTGAGATGAGATTGTAGAGACAGCGGTGGGTGGAGCGGGGGGGATGCGAACAGCATATGCCTCGAATCAGAACGACATGCTCTGCGAAATATACAGCAGGTCGTGGAAGAATCTCGGTTTGCCGAAAGGAGAAACTCATCTCCCTCGCTTTTCACATTTCCCTTCCCCCCATTCATGTTACTCTGCCAACAGCGATGAAGATTATGTGTGTTGGTAAAGTCTCACAAATTCATAAGGATGAGCTGTATAGCCTTCTCACGCAGAACAGGAAATTGGTGAGCATCGACAGATATTCGGCTACATTTAGGTGTGGAGAGATTTGAATAAACCGAAATAATGTTACAAAAATTTTGCTCGTGCCTTTGGAAAACGTTTTGAATGGAGTGCCACTTTGCCTTTGAATTTGTGAGCAGCTGAAGCAGTACTTTGTGAGAGCTGGAATCTGCGAATGTTTGAAACGACAAAACGTGATACTGATGACGAAATAAAATTCAATTATGCTAATCATCAAGAAGAGAAAATTTTTTTTTTCAATCTCATCAGAAAACAGCCATTAAAGGTGAATAGAATGATGAACAGCTTGATGATTCAAAAATGTAAATTTATTCAATAATTTATTTACTTAATAAGTAAATACATGACTTTTTCGTTTTTATTAATTTTTTTTCTCGCCTATCTTTTCCTCTTATTTTAATTGTAATTGAACTCATGATTTACTGTACTTATTATAATACTACTTACTTATCATAATACGATTTACTTATTATTATATTACGATTTACTTATTATAATTTAGTTGTAATATTATGTTCTTTATTGTACAGTACTATGTTTTTGTACCACTATAGGCTCATCAGACTCATTGGCAATTGTCAAATTGAAATAAATAAAATAAATAATTGATAAGAAATTTCATTAAAATGAATTTACTTGAAGTATTTTCATGACTGAATTAAAATGACGGTGATCTTATGGAAGTCTATGTCGAATTAATCATATTAATAACCTAGAAAGATCTGTATGATTTGTGGTGGAGTGAAATTGGAACTGAAGAATACATTTCAACTGGAAATGAGATGTTTGCCGCGTGATTGGGGTAGGCGTTCAACGAATATTGAATGAACTATAAAATAATTTACAACATGTCACAAGGATACAATGAATTATTTCAGGCTTCCACACAACTCTCTACAAAGGGACCACTTCTAAGCGGTACTATACTGTACTACAAAATGGATTGTCTCTCCACTTGAAAATCTAGAGCATCACAAATGTAGCATAGCCTATATTTTGGGTCACGTATGAAGTGGATGTAATCAAATCCCTTTGTGAAGTAAATTGTGACTGACACACCATCATTCATTAGTGGTAGCTCCACTAATTTCATGAATAAATTGAAGTGTTTGACGTGGCTGCGTTATTACAGGCTGTATCAAAGAGAGATCAAGTTATAAAAACACTATTCATTAAAATGTATTGTAAGCCAACGATCATCATCCGTAACACACTTACCTTTTCCCTGTTTGTGGGATTTTTCTGATTTCAATCACTAAAATGTTTGATAATGAGACTAATATGGTGCATCAACACAATTTTCAATGAGATTATCTATTATGAGATTATTGTGTTTTTTTTTTTGGAAATTGTGCGTCAATACTCATTTGTTTCATCTCTGCTGAAATCATGGAGCTGGCTGTTTTGTACAACTCCACACAGAGGCTCTGTATTATTGTTTTTGAATATAAAAACTAAAAACCACTTGTTACTCAATTTCATCTAACATACTGTTGATTTTCATTATGTCAACAATTTCATTGTGTGATTATGAAGATTCAAAATAAGAATTCGATAGTGTTGATTTGCTAAAGTTACGTTTCCATTACTACAAATCACATGTTTCCGACACGTGCCCGGCACAATTCTCCTAATTTGTAGTCAAATCAAATCAAATAAGTTTATTTCCACATTGTATTACAATAATATGTAAACGTAAATACATTACATACATTACGTAGTTTTACAGTACAACATATGAAGTGGAATTGTGTTTTCATAATGTTTTCCATCACTACAAATTAGGAGAATTGTGCCGGGCACATGTCGGGAACATGTGATTTGTAGTAATGGAAACGTACCTTAATATTAACTTATAAATGCAGTGTGAAAGTTTCTTATAGGCTAATAATTACAGATCACGATCAAGGCGCGCAAGTTTCATAACAATTGTCCATTGAAGTTGTGTGGCGCGAAAGTAATTAAAAGGAACATCACTGCTTTTAGTCGCTGTTAAGGAAATTGCGATGCGCCCGAAGAATGCCACCAGATACGAACGAACGTTTTGAGCTGTGAGCTTTTCTTTTTGTTCGGCCAATTTATTCTTGTAGTGATGACTGCTCATTTCCTGTTTGCCCCCTTTTCCTCTTTCTCACCCTCTCCTTTTATTCTGTTGCTATCACCTTTTTGTACTTCCCCTTTCACCCTTTTCCTTTTTCAACTCTTTCCCGTTCTCTTGCTCGCTCATTCATGTCATTTCTATCCAGCATGCTTCAGGTCAAACATGGATAAAAAAGAATGGTAGTGAATGCGTATCTTGCTCAAATTTCATGTTTATGAAATCTCCATTTCCACAATATTTATCACACAAATGTTATTTGGGCATATTACTCTTAATATCGGGGTACCGAGCTCTGCTCGGGGGTAGGCCTACAAAGGCACAGGAATGGAAATTTTAAAGGAAATAAGGAATGAAATTGAACAATTTTTAAGTCTTATGCACTGAATCATTGCACTTTAAAAAAATTAATCCCAGCTTTCGAAATATATTATGAATAATCGAGTTTGAATGCATATCATTTGAAAAATCGCGTTTGTGGTAAAATTTTGCTTCGTAGAAATGATGATATGGGTTGATATAGCAGGATTTTTTTTAACTTGTCACAAAACAGCTGATTTAACGTTAGTAAACGAGCGTACATCAATCAGCTGTTTCTGACAATTTAATAGAATCTTGCTATAACTATTTTTAGCTCAGCTGTTTTGATGAACTCTTGACGATTTTTCTCGAATAAATAAAAACAGATCACATGGCTAACGTCATGCCTCAAATTTAAAAATAACAATTCAGAACAATATGGAATATTTTTAAAATTTCTAATTCTTTTTAATTTTCTATAGATAAATAGAAATCAGAAATGAAAAGGGGAATAGGAGCAGCTTATGTGTTTCGATATTTTTCTCAATTCTAGTAATGGAACCGCTGGGTTAACCAAAGAAGTTAGTGTATTTCACGAGTGATCATGTGATTGAAATGCACTGTCTCAGCTGCTGAAATAATCTTGTCTCACTCCCACACTCACCGCTCTCACTCTTTCTCATCATTTACAGCCGACGGAAATTTGTTTCTGCTGTCAGCTGATTCCTAAAGGATCGGTTTTTCCTTTTTAAGGTCCTTTAGCAAGTTATCCCAGGGATGAGACCCGGCGCAAACTAATTTTTATATCAAAAACCTCCTATATTCCAAATTTCGTCAAAATCGTTAGAGCCGTTTTCAAGATCCGTTGGACATACATAAATACATACATACATACATAAATAAATAAATACAGAAATTGCTCGCTTAATATAATAGGATAGGTATGGATAACGAATACGCATGACAATTGATTCACGGAGAATTATAATAGGTTTTCATTAAAGCAATTGAGAGAGATTATCTCTAATCATCTTACTTCGCATTACCCACGCACAAATTTGTGTTCGCATCATATTCAGCAGAACAAGTCAGCCATGAGGTTCTAAGACTGAAATTCTGCTAAAAATCAAAACCTTGGAGCCGGTTCATGAGCTCGGGATTTAGCCAAGTCCTAGACTAAAACGGGTGGCTATCGTAGCATCGACAAACGTTTGTCTCGACAGGTTAGTGAGTTAGCAGCAAAGAGAGCCCTTACTAACGTTTGTCGATGGCCACCCGTTTTAGTCTAGGACTTAGCTAAATCCCGAGCTTATGAACCGGCCCTTAAACTTTATTACTTTGGCCACATAATGAGGAATGGAAGACATAGATTGCTCCAGCTTGTTATGCAGGGTAAAATCGATGGAAGAAGACCAGCAGACCGGATAAAAACATCGTGGCTTAAAAATCTGCGCAAATGGTTTGGGAAAAAATCAGACCTGTTAAGAGCAGCTGTTTCCAAGGTTCAGATCGCCTTGATCTTCGCGAATCTTCGTTAACAACAGGAAGACGAACTTGCTATCCCAATATTATTTACGGTACCCACAGTTAATGAGAAATATTAAAATTTCCTTTTTCTTTAAATTAATCCCACTGCTTTAGCTTTCAGAGTCTTTATCAATCCCACACCATAGTTATACATGAGCGACTATCAAAGTGCTTTCTCATCAATCTCAATTCACACAGTAGGATTAAGATTTTGGATGCACATTCAATGGAAATACTTTGCAACTTATTTATGTTGAGCGAAGAATGGTGAATTGCAAATAATTCTTCACAACTTCAAATATATTCATGTGATATTAAACAATGCTGTTAAATAGCATCATTAAAAATTTCATGAAATCAATTAGAGTGTGGCACGAGCTTGTTCTTTGCAAATGAACATTCGCTCCAATCAAATTCCCTCCTTGAATATGATTGGAGAGGAAAGCACTATGATGTAATTTATCGCATTTTGTCATGTTTACGATGAAAATTGCAAATCTCTGAGAAAGAATCGAGATGGATTATATTGATTCCGGGAATGCTGGTAAGCTTACTGAATTCGCAGTAGAACTACAAAACTGGTTTAAATTTGCTCATTAAATCGGGGACGCCCGATAACAGCTTTATACATTGGAGCTCATCATTTCACTGAATATTAAAGTGAGATTCGAGTTTCCAATCAAGGGTCAATTCATAACTCTATTGAAAATTTGAAAGGTATTAAAAGAGAATTATGTACGTGGAATAAGCCGGTAGTTGCATTCGAGTATCAGAGCTTCATGTATTACACAGTAATGTATGATGGACGATACATGAGTATTTCACGTAGTTCTAAAGCCGATATATACATAAAATTGAAATAAATATACTACCAATTAAGTCCGTATCCCATAAATGCTATAGTAAAAATAATTGCCTCATTCATTCAAGAGCTGTTAACCTTTTGAATTCAAGTCATTTATATACAAGTGAACAAGTACACTCAGTAAATTTGGTGTTATTTGGTTCTTAAAACCTTATCAAGTGAGTTCAAAAAATATTTCATTTCCCAACAATAGAATAACGCTTTATGAAATTCATTAGTCACATCATTAGAGAGAAACAAGTGCTTTTCATCCTTTCTTTGAAGTATCAATCCATAATAATTTAATTCCATCAAATCAATCTCTAATGATTGCATTACGGGTGGGTTGCATCAAGAAAAAATGGTGGCAAACCAAAATCAGAAGTGTATCTAGTGATTAAAAATTTACACATTACAGTAAATTCAAGGTTGGAAAATAAATGAGTTCATGTTATGAGTATTTGTAAAAAAATACATTTTTACAATACTGGCAAGATAGTTTTCTACTAAGGCCTATCTCTCCAGAAAAAGGTAGTTTAGAAGGCTTTTCAAGGATACCTAGAGGTACTCTAAAAATAGACAAAAATTGTCATGTGTAGAGAAATCAAATATATTGAATATAAACAGTTAATATATATTTTTAAATTTGATTAATAAAATAAATTAATTTTTTGATGATGTGATAAATAAATTTCAATTTCAAATTTCAATTAATTAATAAAATTGAATATTCTCACTAAGATTTTCCTCCTAGTTCACTGAAAATTCGAGTTTATGAGATAGTTAAAAATTATAGAGGTGATAAAATGACAGATAAATTTCTCTTCTCGGAACACCTATTGATATTTTTTTTTTAACTTGCTGATGAAAACGTTACACGCAATCTAAAAAGTGAGAAAATGTTTCTTCTTTCTGTGACACTTCTTTCTGCAATCGCGGGCCGTATTCACTTGGCCAAGGGGCCGGATGCGGCCCGCGGACTGTATCTTTGACATGGCTGTCATAGACAAAATAATGACATCCTATTTAGGACCTTATGGACAAAATGAAGACATTCCATTAGGGACCTTATAGACAAAATAAAAACATTTAATTGGGAACCTTATAGACAAAATAAAGACATTCTATTGGGGACCTTATAGGCGAAATAAAAACACTCTATTATGGACCTCATAGACAAATTGACAAAAATTGGACAAGGATACCAAAGAGTAGCCTAAGCCGGATTTAAAAATAACTGGAATTAAACGGATATGAGACAAAAAGCAATTTTAATTTAACAGTCGTAAAATGACTCCTCTAAGCTACCAATGCAAAGACATCCCTATTCTTCCCTATAGGTCCATTTATTCTCCCCTATTCCAATAGGTCCGTAAAGTAATTTCTTCCTACATTCATTTGGAATTTCGAGCAATCGGCCCATAGCATTCTATTATTTAGGGGAGGACCTGTTCTAGTAGAAATTCTGCACGGTAGCTCATGGAGTAATTTTCAATACACAATGCTCATGAAGTACTGGAGGTGACGTTTTTGGACTCACAACTCTTAAAATGTAACAAATTCAATCAAAACCCTTCAAAACTTCAGGTGCGAGACGACTTTACAGAAAACCACCACTGAAAACTCACAACATTGTCCACAGTTCATAATGCTATTGTCGGCTGCAAAACTTGTATTGTAAATCAGATTGCAATCGAATTTCTTGCGAGAATTAATAATTGACAGTTGGTGAATAACAGGGTTTCGTGGAAACGGGTGCGGCCGCCACTGGTCCGGTCCATGCCTCTCACTCACTTATTCTCTCTCTCACTCACCCCTCCCTCTTCATCAATCACACTCTATTTCCCTCTATCTATCTGTCACTCTATCTCTCTCTGAGCGACAGCCTATTCAAATGTAGTGCGGTCGCCTAACCTAACCCTACCGATCCTCCCACCAATGGGGAGGGGCCTTAATTGCAATACGTCGCCTGAATATTCAGCTACGATAATGGAACTGAATATTCATATGGACGTGAACCGCTACAGCAGACAATGTCTTTGGAACGGTGTTGCCGCGTTCTCTGGTGATGAGCGGAGTGCCAACAGTGTTAGTAGCCTATTGGTTGTGGCGAAATGAAGCAGTCGTTGGCAGATTCTCTATTTCCCGCGCCACTTCCTGCTGGACAAATTGACTTGTTGGCTTGTGGTCGTGATGAAAGCGATTGACATTACCCAGGTTGATCACCAGACGATTAATCGTCTGTTTCTTTCTCAATCATTGGAAAGGTTCGGCGTCATTAGAATGAAACAGGTTCGTCGTTGTTGGAATAGTGCACAAATGTAATTTATGCTATAATATGGAATATTATATTAGAGGTTTCTGATGTCAAAAGATGCGAGGGTTGTGTTAGGTGGGATTAGGGTGTTTTTTATTTTTGTGATTAAGTCATTGCTGTTATTCAGATGTGTGTTAAAATATATGGAATATGCTATATGGAATTTGTTGCTCAAGAATACAACTCATACAAATTATAATAACACCACAGTCTAATAAATTTATTATACAGTATTTATTAGACTGTGATAACACTATAAATATTGAGAGTATGTACACAAAAACCCAATTATATTGACTAGAATATTGATTGATTGAATTGATGTGAATTCGATATTTCACTGCGATATTTACATAACTACTCTGTCAATTTGCTGATTCATTTGCTGAAGGGGAGGCCTAATCGATTAATTTTTGGTATTTAAATGGTATTGTGATGACTAATTCAATAGAAGTTCAATCCTATTTATCACGATTGGCAATTTCACAATTCATAGATATTCCTCAATGTTATTATTGTTGAGGCTCATTGAGCTATGAAAAATGAACCATTCATCCAAAAATTTACAGTTTATTCGAATAAAATCTGCAATATAGAATTGATGGCCCATTGGCCATGTCATAAATTAAGTGAGAGCTTTCATAAGTGAGAGAAGAATGAGAATTGGCTGGAAATAAAAAGCAGGACAGTTTTCAATGACACTTCTTGGTAGCATTAAAATAATAAAAAGAATCCCTTTATTTTATTCGAGATACATGCCAATAAGAGCCTCAGAAAAATAATACATCAGTATGATACAAAACGCGGCCCTTTGAAGTTTGGATATGAAGAAAACAATAACAATGAGTTCTGAAATTATTGGTTATGCCTGACTGGAATGAGAATATTGCACAAAAATTGTTCTATCCAAAGAAAGGTAGCTTACTGAAATATTTATTCAGAATTCCGAAAATAGGCTTTTCATGCGCACTGTTGATAATGTATGTTATGGTGAAGATTCAGTGACATGAAATACGATGTGGAAGCCTGAACATTCCGTGCCATTTTCGTTTTGGAATTTCCACTGGCACACATGCACGCAACCATATTCAACCAAACTATGAAATTTGCAACACATCTATTGTGTGACTTGCTTATCAGAACAGCGAGCGATATTTGTCCATATAAAATATGCGATTTTTCTTTGAATTGTATAAAAAAATTGGTTGGGGTTTCTCCTGAAAGAAAATAGGTTTCACTTGGAAGAGAAGAATCGCCGATGATATAAATTCACTCATGCTACTATCATATTTTTATTCTCTTTGATTTCTTTTCTCAACATTTCAAATTATCATTCTGTTTTACTTTCATCTTGATTCAATTATAAGTAAAATATTATACAAATTTGTTTTTCGTGGATCTAAGTGTTGAAGGTCTCACAGTTGAAAAACAAAATAGAACTAAGAGCGTTTTAGAGTGTAGGGATGTGGGTTACAATGTCGTTATCTAGTCTGTCCAAATCAAGTATCATTACACATATTTCGATACTAGGCCTACTAAAATTCCAAGTTGTTCCAGATAAGTAATTGCAGGGGAAATCTTGAAAGTTCACACAGCAGAAAATTCATCATTCAAGAAATACCCTTAAGAAAAATATTGTGTTTTGATGATATTATTTGTAATGATTGTATAATATTATATCATCATAATCCTAACGATTCCGGTGTACGAATATAGTGTTGTTGTTATTTGAAGACTTGAAGTTGCGAGACAAAGTATCAAGTATCATTTGAGAGAATGGTCTGGGGAATTCCTATTCCATAATGTCAATGGTTGACTATATTGTTGTCACCTATAACTGCTAGAAGATTAATTACTTTTCTCAGAAGGAAACCCCATTTTCCAACCTTAGATTAAACTGAAAATCCAAACTGGAAGCTATATAAAGATAACTGTTTACTCGGACCCATTCTCTCGGAAAATTCCAATTAAAGTTTTACAAGTCATAGTAAAAGATTACTCCGCAAGGGAGTCTTTGTGGAATAGTTGAATCAATAACTTTGTAACCAAGATCAGGAAGGGAAGCCAGGTTATTGGACCGTAACACCGCTAAGGGACGTTACTAAAGGAGAGAACCATTAATTAGGCCACAAACCAATTTACGATCTGAGTCATAAAATCTGAGGAATTTCAGTTACTTGCCCGACTTGGATAGTAATCCTTTGGGAAACGCTTGCAACTAAGATAGTCAAACTGAAAGATTTAGATAGACAGTCTACTTATAAGAGTTATCAAACTACAGAAGATGCTTTTTTACCCATAATCTTCCAAACAGAAGATTTTTTGGAAAAAGTTGATTAATTCATAGAAAGTAATATAGATTCTTATTTCCTGAAGTTATTCTTATTATCTTACGGTGTAATCTCCTATACGAGTTCTCATTCCACTCGAAAACTACTCTTATTCTTTATTCTCATTTTTGTTTGTTCTATTGGAAGCCTACTGTTGAGTGTTGAAAAATAAAATTTCGAACTGAATTACCTTCTTCCTATTGAGAAGCATACAACCAACGCTTGTTTGATGTCAATGATGCGATTATTGAGTTATGACTCATATTTACATCATAAGAGAGCTAACTCTTGACGAATCAATGCTCGGTAACCAGGCTAACGAGCTCAATGGATCAATCTGATCTCAATCTCAATCAATCTTTCAAAACCATTAGGAGTCTCAACTTGCATTTTTCAATGAGCTTCACTTTATTAACTATGAAAATAATTTTACTTTTCCAAAAATAAAGAATACTAGCATGAAACATGAGGTAAGGTGAAACCACGGATTTCCAATATCTTTAAAGAGAATATTGAGAAGGCATCTTCCTCCACAGATCGAATCTTTCATCATTAATAAGATGAGACGTGCCTGCAGTGAGGGAGAAGATAATATCAGTGGTTTTCAGTTTTCATCAAGTAATCGGATTTATAATTGCGAGTATTAAAGTTTCAAACGATGAAGAAAAGCCTTGATTCAGTGTGGGTTGGGTAAGAAGTCCTTTCTGCTGCTTAGGTTATAAGAAGTCTTTGTTCTGATAGAAATGAATGGAAAAGTGGAACGCTATTCTCCAATCTTCAAAGAATGAGAGACAGGAAACAGAACTCAATTCTACAGTTTGTGTACCAAACATGCTTTAAAAGAGTGGATGAGAAGCGTGAGGTACACATTGCTATATTTCTGAAAACAATAATTGAAGTTCATTCGGAGCCGATAAATATAATATAGTCTGAAATTGGGAATGGAATCTATCAATTAAGCATCACAGTAATTGAAAATTCTTGGGAGAAATAATTGATTGATACATATAGGTAGATATCATTGTCAGATCGTCAGAGGTGAGTTTCTGCGAAAAAACCCTGTGTTCATGGATTCTTCTTACTTCTATGAAAAACAATAAGTTAATTTCCAACAATAATATAGTACTAGAGCTAATGGCTGGTTTTCACGATTCTAATGGACGTTCAGGTTACTGGAGGCAGGTTGGATCATTTGATCGTCTACTCTATACAAACAAATAGTTCAGTGCACACCCATCAGTGTGAATTGGACTATTTGTTTGTATAGAGTAGACGATCATATGATCCAACCTGCCTCCAGTAACCTGAACGTCCATTAGAATAGTGAAAACCAACCATAAGAGATAGAAAATATAACAAGATGAGTGTAATCCATCTGTATTGAGTTATTCTGCAGTGAATGATAATGAAAATCCGACATTTTTTTGAGATTTCAAGAGATAAGGTTTGTTTTTTCAGAATCAATGAAACTTTTCTATAATTTAGGTGAGTATAGTAGGAGCACCATAGTGCACTCTGTTTTTTCGAAATATCTCTATAACTAACGAGAATTCACTGTGAATAAAAGTTTCAGGCGTGTGGAAAAATGATACATGGTTGATCGTGGAAATGGAAAAAGGCGTTTATCAATCAGTAGCAGCAGCAGTAGCCGCCAAAGCTGCACGAGAATAATCATTATAAATGGACAAAATCATTACTGCGATACAGAGATCGGCCATTACGGCGAATAGAAAGAGTGTCTCTGTCATTAATTTTCATTTAGGCGCTAAATCACATTGTTGGGAGTGGCAAGAAGGCTTTCGTGCTCGAACTCTGCCTGCCTGCGGCCGTAGTAATCGTCCGAGCTCAGTTTTAGTTCGAGCTCACTCTTTTGGCAGCACTAATGAACCCGCCGCAACCGAGTTCCTCTGCCGCCTTTTACTGTCATCGATAAAATCCGGAGCACTTAAAAAAATAATCAGAACTTGGAATAGCGATCGTCCCTGGAGACCTGCTTCTCCTATTCTTTTGTAGTGGATGTTTAATTTTTCTCTTCCTCGAAATTTATCAGTTCATATGAGTGGAAATAATGTTTTAATATGGTTGACAAATTAGGCTACCATAATGTGCATAAAGCAATAAAAAGTTTTCAATGACTCTTGGATTTTTTATTTTTGTGTTTTTTGTTGCAATTCCAATATTTTTCTGATTTATTTTCGAAAACAAAACGGAAACTTTCTCTTCACAAAACCTGAATTTGGACTGTTTGTGTAGATTGGAAGAGGAACAGTTTTGAACATAAGCATGTTGTACTATTTTTGGTAAATGATTGATTGATCATTATATTCTCACGAACCATCACGATATTTTTCTCTTTCTCATACTTTATGTGAAGAAAACTAGGAGTACTACACAGTTAGTTAGCATTGGTCTTTTTTAAATACCTCAAGTGACGAGAATTCGCTATTCTTTTTCACATTATTATCGTTTTTTCTCTATATTAATGTCTTTTTTTGCTAGGGATCATGCCCACATAAGCTCTAAGCTTGTGCATGGGTGATGGGAAGGATGATGATGAGAGATGAATGTGTGTATAGTTTCTAAGTCTTCGTAACGATAATATTATAACATTTTTAAATATTGTTATTAACTTTATCGCCAGCTTCAGTTTACGATACGTAAAATTGATGAAACTGTTCACTATATTAAAATTCATGTAACAAGAACTGATCAGAATTTTTTGACTCGCGGCTATTGTAAATGATGTTGATATTTATATATTCCAACAATTATGATGATACAATGCCAATGTGGATCCTGTCTTTTTTTGAAAGAAACAATCTATTGATAAGGAAATCATTATTTTGTAGTTTTTCATTGTCCAACTACTTTCACCAGTCTAATTAGAGCTCCAAGATTACTAGAGATTAGGAGGAAATTATGTGATTCCGAGTAAAAGCTCCCAATTCATTGATGTGGATAAAATTGATAATTTATAGTAGAGTTTTCGTGGTGCTGCATTAAAGACTGCATTCACAGAACATTAACCAATCAGAATTGCGTTGAAAAAACTGCAGAAATTCAGGAGTTATTTCAACCTTGTTACGAAAAGCTGTAAGAGCACGCCAGTCACTGACAGCTGAAACATACTGCGGCTAATTGAGTGTTCGAATATTAAAATAAATCTATCAACCTCAAACACTGGTGCTATCGTAGACTAATCAAGTAAAAAATTGATTATCTCTGCTGCTATTAAACTGATCTTTGATGTTAACCTTCCCATCAGGTCTCTCTATCTTCTATTGTACAGTATTAAGAGAAGTTTCACTTCCAGAATCATCAATGCCTGAACTCATTTATCTTGTTAATCAATAAGGAGCGTTATAATCAGGCTGTACATGGTGGAAAGTTTAATCCAACATGTTACATCATTTTTTAGGGAGAGAATTCGATCAATAAAATTTTCTATGTGGTACCTGTACCACAATAAAAAACATATTGTTTACCACAATAAACAGCGTATTGTTCTACACACATAGAATGTAACTGTTTTGAATTTTTCTTTGATATTCCATGTTTGAGTAGCAGGATTGGAAGAGGAAAATGCTTATATCCTCTTGGATGATTTTGAGAATGTAATACCATCATGTCCACAAACAATGCTCGAAACAATCTTCTCACTCTCCATGATACTAATTTTTTAATACTAACAATTAGCTCATCATGTTTTTGACAGCCTTTTCATTTTCATATTGTCAGTTATTGTACAGCCGTCATTTTTTTCTGAATTTTCTAGCATTATATCACATGCTTCTATTTATTAATGAGATGTTGAGAAAGCAAACAATAGACCACACCATTAATCTATTTTTTCTGTGAACCTCATATTTCATTTCAGCTAGCTTCTCTTTTCAAGCCGTAATCCCTTGAAAGTAGGGAGTTTTTGGGCTTGATTATGATTTTCTTCCTTCCATATTCCCTGAAGACCGCACGCACAAAATAATATCCATACATATTTATCATTGTGTGCGGAGCTATGATGAAGATTGCGGTTTTCATATCAGCTAAAAGCCTTTCTACATTCCCGAAATGCAATATCTAGGAACTCCCTCAGGTGGAATTACCAACATTATTATTATTATAACCTTCAACAACGGCCACCCACAGCTTTACCGATAATACACAGCACGTTTGTTCCTCATTATCTTAATGAACATTGTCTAGCTCGTGGTCTGCTTGCTGTAATTGATACATTTCAACATGAAAAGCTCTCACTAACTACAATTATTATTCACATTGTAATTTCCTTATTGAGAAAACACTTCCAAATTCCATTGTTCTACTCCAAACCAACAGTGTTTATGTTACAGTTTCAAAATTTACTCAGGAATAGGGAAGCTGAAGGATGGTTAATTATAGGCTTTCTCAATCTCATCTCATTCGAATTATGAGTAACATGCTTATCATTATCAAAATTGATTATAATAAATCATTCTCCCTCACTTCTAGACAAGCCTTATTATTACGATTGTTGCTAATGCATTAATCGTCTTCAAAAATTGAATCAATAAAAAAAAGTATTATTAGTGAAATATTAAGTTAGTGTTAGTGTTAGTATTAAGTTAGTATTATATTAGTGAGTATTAAAGTTATTAGTGATTTTGGTGATATTTTTTGTGTTTTGGAATATTCTAAATCAGAAGAACTTTCAAAAATGTAAATTTCAGTGGATTTTACCAAGAACTACAACAATTTCCCATCGAGGAACATTGAGGTTATTTTGCCGGTGGAACTTCCTTATGGGACTCCCCACCAGTTATGGCATACGCTAATAATAATATAGTATTATTATTACTTTTTATTCTTGAGGAGACCCTTACGGTTGAATTCCACTTCCCTTTATTTCTTAAATCAATGAAGTTATTGTTATGATTCATTAAATTAGATTCTTTAATTCCATTCATTCACTGTTATTTGAACTTCATCTATCATCATCTATATATTATAATCATCCCCTCAAGGGATCGCCTCAATAATATACGAGGCGGCATTGAGGCAGCGGCATTTCTCTAGTCATATCACAGAGCATCAAATTTGAGGGCCAAATGCGCTGTGTATAGTTTGCAACATGTAAGTTCCATTTATCGGTTGATTTCTGGCGTCATTGCTCTCTTTATTAGGCCCTTATCTCACATAGCAATGAGTAATAATCGAGGGAAACCTGAATTTTAATAAAACACCACATCTCAGTCAATTTAAGCGACTGATCTACTTAAAGGAAACTATTGTTCATTGACACTGGGTTCCAAAATATCTTTTGCCAGTCCTTAGTCGACCTTGTGGAGGTGGTTGAGTGGGATGAATGGGCCGCATTGAGCCGAGTCTCTGCTCGTAGACTGATACTAGCTGGCTGAAAAGAAGAAAGGCTTGACGCGACGCATTCTGTCTCAGGGGAGTTGGGAAAATCCGACAAAACCGCGGCGCCGCTTGACTGGAAAGACGACGACGCCCGTATCTACCCGTCCATATTGTCAGACACACTGCTTGCGGATGAAAAACTTCCATTTCTTTTTCAATTCGTCAAGACTTATTGTGTGCGTGTGACTTGTTCACTTTTCGTTCTGTAGCCGGCTGCTCTGCAGATGAGTGACGTAGCGAAGATATGGAGAAGGCTGGATAGGTTGCGAAATGACATTGAAGAAGACATTCTAGTAGGTGGGTTGTGTAGCATGTCGAAATGACATAAAAGAGAACCTAGATTGCATATGCGTACGTTTGACATTGGGAAAGGGATGACACAAGAGACTTGTAGTCGCTTGAAACCCGGCAAACGTCCTCTTAATTTTCGTTTTCTCGGCTGCTTTTTTTTTTATTTCTCCAACTCCGTGTATTCTCAAGACGACGATGTTGTTCGAAAAGTGTCATTTTTCTTCACAAGTGGGTTGTTTTCAGCGGTTAAAGGATGGAAATTGAATGTCAAAGCATCACAATGTATGACTTGGCCATGAAGACTGAACCGAATCCATTAGCATATTTATAAATGTTTACATATTACATATATGTTTATTTATACAGTTTAAGTACTAGAGTATTGTATTACAGTATTAAAAAAGTAAAAGAATTGCAGTATTGAAGCAGTATAAGAATGCAATCATTCATGAACTTTTTAGTGACGATCATTGTGGATTAACATCGAAGTAATAGATGTGTTTTTTAAATTTTAAGATTTTCATCTTATATTACCGATTAAAAAAGTGATAGAATGTCAGTTTATTTGTTTCAACTACACTCCTAAATGGTACTATATAGTCAACATATAGACTCTTGTTAACTTCATTACTATCTCTGATATATTAATACTGTATTCTTATATTATCATAATCCACTTATCATAATATCTCATGCTGATCATTATTTCACATTAAAAACAATTAGTTCATGCGTGAAAAATGTGAATAATATACAATGCACTAAACAGAATTTGTTTATAAAATACAAGCCTATTTGATTCCTAAATATCAATTTCAAAGTATGTGAATTTGGTTCCTTATATTTCCGTTTCATACTTAGCATGAAGCATCAACTTTATTATTCATAAGTGCTATTGTATTGTTAAATCCAATTTTCGTTGAAAGAAGTCATAATGATGGAATGGAATCATTCTTGTTAACAAGTTATATGTATAACAAGCTACTTACTTAATAAGAGACTGGTAGTCGCTTGAAAGATTCATTAATTTCTCCTCTTCGATTCTCATGAGTCTCTACAGTGAATTTCCATTTCTCCAACTCTTATTCCATAACAATAAAATGGTGCTTTTACGCGAAAAACAATAATTCATCTCTAGTTTTGACAGGTGCGCAGAGTATAGATGGACATGTGAAGGATCATTGACAGTATCCATTAGTTTGGATTCCGTGTTGAACATCGGCGACTGAAGAAACGCGAATTGGACGGATGAATGGAGTTGCACAAGAACGAGAGCCTGGAGAAATAGTCTCTGACAATAATAACTCACTCAACCCATCCATCTTCTTATAACCCTCGCTTTTATTTTTGGCAACCATCGTGGCCCTGCCATCATTAATAATATCATGACACAACATAAATTATTTATTATTCAGCTATCAATTAGAGAGACAGCTTAATGGCAAGCCATAATTCTTTTCAAGCCGAGTTCGGTGTATTGGGTCCCAGATTGCGAGTATAAAATTTTAGATGAATCCTAATTAAGTTTCCAAAAATTTCCCCATCATTTGATTATTCGATTTTCATTGCCAGTATTAAAATTCATCATTATCGTAGGATTCATTACTCCAAGAAGAGTTCCTGAATTATGTGGAATAAGTAGTATTTTTTATAGGAAAGGGATACACATTTCATACACACGGTGTATTCTAAAATATAGAATTAATTCAAACGGTGGAATCATGTTACAGAAGAGTAGCAAATATGTAGAACTAAGAGTGGAAACATTAATCAGAATATTGATTTAAAAAAACGAGGGTACTCGAAATTATATTCGGATTATACTGATATATTATATGTTATGTTTGCATTCAAGCCAAAGAATTCTGCTATTTAAAATCCTGAAACAAATAAGCCTCTCTCTCTTTCTCAGTTTGATAGCAGTCTCCTCTCTTCCTGTTTGTTATGATAGCACTCACAAAGAATACATGAAAAATAAGGAGGTGGGTTTTGAACGAATGGCAATAAATTATCAACGGGAAAATATTGAAACTATTAGAGGGCAATGCGGAGCTGCTAGGTAGTTGAAGATTGCTTGGCTGGCAAAAATTCTGCTGCCTCGGGAGCGAGTAGCAATGAAGGCGGATGTCATCTCACTTATCTGCGTTCACAGGCGACTTAACCATGCCTTGCCGCTGCCAGGAAAGGACAGAGAACATACGAGAGATACGGTAACATTGAGTTGGAAGAGGATGGAGAGTGTCAGTGTGTGAGTGTCGATTCATAACGATGTGCTCTTGTGTGCGTGAAGAAGATTCTGTGTGGGAAACAGAAATCAGTCTCTGGGTCCATACGCTCTCTCACTGTTTAAATCCTCTCCGAGTATTCGCAAGGTGTCATTTCAGATCTCACCAGCTTCCAGCGACTCAGCACATTTAATAAGTGGATTTCATATCAATAAATCACTGATCCTTAGAAACCTACTTGGATGACACTCAATATCGTCTTGGAAGAACTGAAGAATTAGATTAGATAGGACTGAACTTTTTAACTCAAGCTCACTGATGTGAAGTGACTTCAGGATATTATGATGATGGATAGAATTCAACCTCTCATCGTTACAGATCTCACAGTCAACCCTTATTAAAGTTGATAACTTCATGAGGGCAATAATAGGATTTAATTGCTGATGCCATCAACCATGTAATTTTTCAAAATAAATAAATAATATAGTACTATTCTTTCGAGATCGAGATGTTGAACTGAAATCAGCTCAAATTAATTTATTCTGAATAGAGAAGTTAGTCAGGTAGTTAAAATTACTTTCCAATTTGAGTATATTGTTAAAGAGATCATTCAAGAATGTTACATTCAAGAAATGCATATTAAAAATATTCTCAATGGTGAATCAATCATACATTATGATTGGTCGCTGTTATGATTAGAGGGTCAACTAAGTTCCTTCCAAAGTCCAACCTCAAAGATTTGAGATGGAGCTCACTTCTTTCAAATCAGTAACATTAAGTTTTACATTCAAATGTGCGACACATCAAATATAACCATTGTATTAATCCACCAAGAATGCAATTTTCACATTTAACATGATCAATTTATCCCTGTTTATCATTCCCATGGCTGTAAGAAGTTGTGAGATGTGAAAATCCCATTCATGTTTACTTTCAACTGAAGTTTTAACTGAAGATAAAGCCATGAACATAGAAACTTGAGTTTTGTGAAAATGAAACTCTCCAGTAGAATAAGACAATATTAATGTATTTAAGTTGAGTTTAAATCTTCGGATACATGTTGCATAGTTTGCATGAATGGGAAATGTCCTGACACGATGTACATACAGTATGCACACGATGTACAGTATGCAACGTGTGTATCCGCACCTTTACGCTAGACGTACACCGGTTAGTCAAGACAAGACAAGACGAGATTAGTCACGTTTAGTCACAGTACTTCACATAGTTGCTTACGAAGCAACACACACCGATTAGTCATTGCATCGGTGTGTGCTGCTTCATAAGCAGCTATGTGAATTAATGTGACTAAACGTGACTAATCTCGTCTTGTCTTGTCTTGTACGCCCAGCCTAAGAATCACTCAAATAATGATTGAATGTTAATACCGATGATATTCCACTCAATCTCGAGATGGTTGACAATATGCAAAAGAACTGATGTTATTTGAACAGTTGTTACCTTAATCTGGGAATGTGTGTGACCTCCTTGTCGGTCTGGTCGAGCCAGCGAATGTCGGGCTGCGGAGTGCCCTGGGCGGTGCAGGAGAGGGTGCCGCCACTGGAGTTGGTCAGGTCAAGCCAGGGTGGAGGCTCGTGCTGGAATATAGGACCTTGGCCATGGCTTACAACACCTGTCAACAAACAACAACAATCTGTATCATAAAGTTGATCAATTTCTTATTTTTAAAAAACATTTGATTATTTTTTGTGAGGTTGATACCCACATTCGACAAACAACTAGTTGAAACATCAAATTCTATCAATAAAGCTTTGATTGATTTATGTTTTGTTCAAAGCATTTGATGCCCACATGAGCTCGCATTGTGCGTGGGTAATAGGAGATTGATGATGAGAGAGATAGCGACTGCTTTCCAGTGCTTACAGCCGGGACCGGGACTTGCAGCCGGACACTGAAGACAGTGAAGTATTAAGTCATAAACGTACATAGATCAAATTGTGAATCAAAATGTTCAATTTTTCTCCCACAAAGAGGATAATGAGGAGCATTGTAGCACTGAAAATAACCTGCAAATAGTCTTGCTATCACTCTAAGGCTGGGCGTACACCCAGTCAAGCCAAGACAAGACGAGATTAGTCACGTTTAGTCACAGTACTTCATATAGTTACTCATGAAGCATCACACACCAATTAGTTATTGCATCTGTGTGTGCTGCTTCATAAGCAACTATGTGAATTACTGTGACTAAACATGACTAATCTCGTCTTGTCTTGTCTTGACTGACCGGTGTACGCCTAGCCTTACGATTGCAGCATATCGTTAATTTTCCTGTCCTCAATTTTTGTCAACAGTGAAGAAATGTTTTGGCATACTCTTGTTGTTTATATTCGAAGCTTGAGAAATTATTACAGTTCAATTCTAAATAAATATGGAGTAATATTGGTTCATTCTTCGCATACATTTATGGAGTGAAATTAAATTAATCATCCCCTATTCAAAATTCAAACACGAAACGGCCCAAATCGGTTCCTCTCCCGAATAAAAACAGCAGTCCAAATCTAGGTTATGGCTTACTAGGTTATATGTCAATAGTAGCCTATTCACCTTCATTGTAAATGAAGAGAAAATAATCTTTTTGTCTCTTACAAAGACGAAATACTTTGTTGTAGGCTACGGATATAGAATTGATTACATTCAATACGTATCAATTCAATAATAATTGTTCTACACAAGGGTATTATGAATAATTTTTGAGAGCTTAAAGACCGAACGCTCCCATTCATTCTATGGATCTCATATTTGTATGGAACAATGAGACGGAGACAGCCGGATTCAACCAATGGCGGCCATTTACGCGATTTATCCATTAGCGACGCTCAAACATAATTCGAGCGTTGTCCAATTGCTGCTCTAAGCTCCTTTACAAGCTTTCAACAGATTAGCTGCTTGCAGCACATGACGGATTTCCTCAGATCAGTGTGAGTGTTCCTTAATCACTTCACATCCATTGGAGTGCAGCTGAAGCCTATATTTCTGTTACTTGGACTTCAAACGGTCAACTTCCTATCTGTTCAATGATATCTGAATGAGATAAGATAGTATATAATAGAATAAGGATATTTTGATAAAATTCATTAAAACACTTTTAATACATGGGAAATGCAAAACAAAATATAATATCAGAATATGATTGAGACACGAAACGATATTGTTTCCAATATGAGTAGGCTGTTCTATGCAATGTAGGAATCTATAATCGGATGTGATGTTGTATATGGGCTTCTCTCAATAGAGTGACTAAATTGAATAATTTGGATTATTATGTTAACATTGGACACTGTAATATAAAATAAAATAAGATTCGTGCTCGGCATTCTGGTTGAAATATTGACCGCTTCTTTAGTGATTGCTACTATTATCAATATTAAAGAGCTTTAAAAATTACTTACCGGTTGTTGGGAACTCACCTAAAAGTAATGAGTTACTCAATAATATCCTCTCACCTAATCATAACCAAATAATCTGAGTGATGAGAGTAGAAACCATAAGTTTCTATAAGAAGATTGAGTTCATACAAGTTAAGATGTATTAAGATTTATAATTGACATAAAAAATCGATTTTCTGAGTTACTGAAAATCTTTTTGTTGATTATTATTTTATTCCTGGAATTTGAAGATTATTATATACGAATAAAAAGTAACTTTACGGCACGCTTATTGAGTAAGAAATAAGTTGAATACTTGTTGTTTTGGAAGTTTAACCCTTCGAAACAAACGATGGAAATAACTCCTTCGTGATGGACTTCTGAGAACATTTAAAAATTAAGTGGCGCGATTTTTCTCTCGCTCAACATTTCCAAGTATTTTCGATCAATCTGTCAATTAATCGGATACCCGGAAAGTTCTATATCATCGTTCGCAACTCAAAGAAACCATTGAGAATCTTTTCAACTCTGTGGATTTTTCCCGGAAAACTAAGTTTCCAATTTTTCTCTTCCAGAGGAAAAGTGGTAGACGAGTTTTTCAGCTTCCGAGATCTATCGCATGGTAAGTCCTTATCAGTGGAGCAGAATTCTCACAACATGAAAAAAAAAGTATTTCTCCACACAGACCTGGAGTTCAACTTCTGTGTATGAAAACGTGAACTTGGGGAAAGTATCGGCTGTTCACGGGAGTGTCAGCATTGATTTTCCATCATTATAGAGCATTCGTATGATTCTAAAATTAATATTCTACGTATTTCAGATTTCTAGATGCATTCCAGCTCATTTTTAGATCTCAATGTTCTGGAACTATGCTACATTAGTGGAAAAGGTGAAGGAGCTGCTCCTCTATGATTGATGCTATTATAATTCAATTATCTACAAGGAGTATTCGCTCTTTCTCCGTATATTCCTCATAAGAATTTAGCTTCGTTTTGTTAGAGATGTTAGAATGAAAAAATTGCCAACCAGATTCAATTACTCGTATTTCCAGAAATGCACCGCCATGAACAGACCATTACCGATTTCTGAAATATTAAACCTTGAAAATCATTCCATTTCTATTATCAATTCGAAATCGAAATTCCCCAATCCATGAGGATTAATTAAGTAAATGGCTGCAAAGTAATAAATTGTAATGATTGTGAGGTTTGGATAGATATATAACTGCAGGCTTGCTGTGAGTGTTATTGAAGTCTTGTAATATTGGAAATCAAAAACCAATAATCGGATAAAATTAGTAGGCTATATGAGCATTAACTTTTTTATAATTTTTCCACTTGATTAAACACAAAATACAATCCGAGTAAGTGGGAACTGAAATTAAATTAGATGATAGTCTGTCTTTCATTTATAATTAATTTGTGATCGACCTGATAAGTTAACGAATTAATGAGTAGTCTTTCATCCTCATAGCTATTTTTTCAGTATTGTTTTGATAAGTTCCTGTATTGATTACTGCCCGCAATCTGTTAATGAAATTCTCCACACCTCCATTCTCCTAACGTTCTCCATCACGTGCAAGCAACATTAAGTGGCTCCCATTTTCACGGCTGGATGTACCGTTCGTCACCGTTGAGCGTTCACTTCACTGCTGCGAAATTGCTGTTTGAATGAGAAATGCAGGAAAAAACTCTCGACTGAAAGTAGTTTTCGGCAGCTTCGCCTGCTGCGTCGATTCCACCCTCGCCGAAGGGGTTGAAGCGGCTTCGATCCTCCTCTCATCAGATACATCTCGCTGCAAGTTTTGCCGCGCTTCCGTTCTCGAGCTCATAATTTCCATCCCATTATTGCTCGCTCGAATGCTTCCAATGAACTTGTTTTGAAAAGGTTGGGCGGCGCGATCTGCCAGCTCTGATTGTTCACTTCATGACAATAACACTGTCATCATGCAGATGGAAATTCATTCCCTTCCTATCAATACGTTAAGTACTACAGCCCTATATACTGATTAGTGAAAACACTGTTCATGTTAGTGACTGTATGTGTTACAATAAGAACAGACTCTGGCGCGCATTACTCCATACTAAAGAGTGACAGGAATGACACCCCTCCCTATTGAAATTCAGCTCTGACTATGAAAATTAGTTTTTTCCTATCAATCTGCGTCTCCAGCATTCCATATTAGATGGAATATATATGAAAAATATATACAAATATATATACAAACAAACCAACACTCTCTTTTATATATAGAGATTATATATGATATGATTTATTTTTTCCTGTAAGTTTTCACTCAATTTTATGAATTCTCCTATAGTTTCAAGTATGCGTTTTCTTCTTCTTGAGAAATGTTATACAGTATAAGTATATTATGTAATATCGAATTGTAGCACAGGGATGAGTAGAATGATGTAAGAGAGGCCCTTGCTTCGTTGTGAATATCTTCATCTTCTTTTTATTTCTAGGATTTGGTGGAAAACAACTGTTCCGGTTTTAAATGATAAATCAATTCATTTATAATAACTGAAATATTGTGAATATATAATTGATACTATAGATTAATTATAAAAATTGAATCATTGGTTTGTTCCTTGAGATTTTGCCAAGTGAGTTTCTCATGCTTTCCACCACAGACAATAAACTAATTTTGTTAGTCTAGGTTTGGTTAGTCCTTGATTTCACAGAAAATATGGAATAATCTTGCTTCAGAGTAGTATTGAAAGGCGGGGACTGGGACATGGTATTGATACCATGAAAACATAGGCGGATTTTGGGACACCAAGAAATGACAGGCGGGGACTGGGACACAAGAAATCACGGGCGGGGACTGGGACACAAGTAAACACAGGCGGGTTTTGGGCCACAATCTCTGTGACATTTTTCAAGTGCAAAAAACTCTAGGACATTTTTACAAACCATGATTTGATTGAATTGGTATTTCTGGACTTGGAGTCTAGAGCATGTTATAGTATAATGTATGCTGACTGAGCTAACAGCAGACCAAGAAAAATCTTATTCTCTTCACTGCATAAAATACTTGAAAGGTAAAGTAGGATTTCTTTCATTTGTTTTTGTAAGAAGTGATTTGGCATGTTGGATAAGGACTCAACCATTGTTAGTTAACATTGCCACTAGTCATGGGTTCGAATCCACATCCCAAATCATTTCTTTTTGATGATATTTTTCGCAAAAGAAAGCTCAAATAATCTTGGTTAACAAGAGAGTTGATATTCTCAATGTACTGTATAAGCAATATTCAGAGGATTTATTTGAAAAATTCAAACCACCCTTGAGCTCAAATACCTCGAGTACATCTTGACTGTAGATGTCAAACTAAACTACGCCGGAAGAGCTCTCAAGTCACGCATAATGAATACTTTGCCGTTGCACCGAGTACTCAAGAAGAAGAAATGTATGATTTTTCTCTCTCCACATCTATCGAAAACAGGTCAAGGCCTTCTACTTCTCAACGAAATTGAGTGCTTGTCATCTCTATTTATTCTACCTGTCTAATGAAAATATGATTTTTGGCTTGAAAACATGATCAAGTGAATTATTTTTCAGTTGGGCTTGTGACTCTAATGAGAGAGGGCTGTATTGCTCAAGTTTGTATCTTTAGTGTTAGCAAAGTCTGAAATGGTGATTTTCAATCCAGCAAGAGTCATGTTATTGTGCCAGAGAATGTCGTATATTGACAGAGATGAAGTGCTACAAGCGGTTTTATTTTTCATCCATATGCGCCATACATTGTTTGTGCGGAGTGTGGCTGGAAGACTAGTGGAACTCTTGATCTAGAACACATAAAGTTCATGCATAAAATAAACAATTCGGAGTGTAGTTTGGCCAGGAGTGTGGATGAAAATTATGAATGCTATGTAGTTGCTAGAGAATGTGTGCTGAGAACGGAGGAAGTAATAAGGAATACTTTTAATAAATGGCCGAAGTTTTACCACATGTTGAAAAAATGGTGAAATCTGGTTTGTATTACAGGTTTTCAAGATGATGTACAATGTATCTGTTGTCAGGCAATATTTTGTGACTGTGAAGAGACTGATGACGCGATTTTAATTCATTGTGCTGAGTCACCTTATTGTGAAATAGTTAAAATGTTGAAGACCAGTAAATATTTTGAAAAATAAATATTGTTTTTCATTTCGTATTTTAAAACCCTCTCTTTCAAAGATTCAGCCTCAGTTCTAGTTTGGTCTTCAAACAGAATGAAGCACAAAGAGAGAATTGCACATGAGCTGCATAGACAGGCTAGAAGAAATTTTCCAACTCGCCATGTTGAAATTCGAGGCTTAGCGGATTTGATGCAGGCAGATCTTGTTGACATGAGATGCTAAAGATACTAGTCATCATTCTACTGACTGTTGGGAACTGCAGAATAAATTGCACAATGAGGAGCTTGGATGAAACAGAGGAGGAGACGATGACATGAATGCTATAAATAACCAATTTCCAAGAAACAATGATGTTATCAACTATATAAAAGGAGGCCAAGTAGCAGTCAAGCATCATTATCAATCATGATACCACCAGTGTACTATCTCCTTGTGACTGCAGCAGTGAGTGTCAACTCCTTCAAGCTGGATCCCCAGTACCGGAGTGGAGAGTTTCTCACATCAAGGGAGCATGGACTGGATACTTCAAACATATTTCACATGCAACAGTGTCTGCAGTCATCCGGACAGTTCAACAAGGATCTTGGAGCAATGCGTCAACACATCAAAGACTGGTACATGAACCTGGCTGGTGAACATGATGTGGATAAGGAGCTGTGCCAGCAAGTCCATTGTGCATATGATTTGCGCACATGCCTCCATCCATCCTTTACATCGTCAGAATTCCTTGAAGCCATCATCAATGCTTCAGTTGAGGTGTGTACACTGCACTGTCAAGTTCAACCAGCTCCACCGCCTACTACTACTGCAATTGCATCTATACCATCTCCAGACACCGTAACAGTGTCCATCAGCAATGGAGCCAGCAAACAGTATTGAAGGATGTGCCTGCGGTGATTGCCACCATGTAAGAAGCACTTGTTGGATTGTGGAACCATTCTTCAAGTTTGGCTACAATAATATTCTGGAACCGTTTGGGACACCAATAAATTTTAAACAGAAAATAGCTGCATGTTTTCCAACAGCATCAGTGTTCAACCTGGACTTTAACAAAGTTATTTTGGAGTTTCCAGTTGGTAGAGGACTATGTGAAATGGCTACCGATCTAGGTGACATGTACCCCTGGGTAAGCCTAGATGTCATGTACTAGAAAACCTGTTTTAGCATATCAATCATTCTGTTTCAATATCATTTATTGTTTATGAAGTGTAAATAAATATCACATGTCTCATCTCTGAAACCATGTGTTGACTACAGTTATTTCATAACCTTGAAACCATAGTTTAGGTTAGGTTACATGATCAAATTGCACAAAGCAGTTTGGCTCACAAACAGTGATGATGTCATCACAGAATTCATGGAAAGCAAATTGCACAACACAGTTTACCTCACAAACAGGATAAAACCTGCTCTGCTGGTATAGTTTTAAGTAAATATATAGCTATGAAAGTGTTTGATAGTCATTAGTATGGATAAGTCTGTGATAGCGAGAGAGTTGCACAGACCAGGGCGAGGAATTTTCCTACAAGGATGGTTACTGTGAAAGGTCTTGATGATCTCTATCAGGCTGACCTTGTTGAGATGATTCCTTATGCTCGTCAGAACAAAGGTTATAGGTACATTATTACAATTATCAATTGTCTTAGTAAGTTTGCTCTTGCTATACCAATAAAGAGCAAGTCGGCTGACAATGTAGTCAAGGCAATGCATCCTATTTTAGCTCAGTATCCAATGAAACATTTGCAGACTGACGATGGTAAAGAGTGGTTCAATTCAAAATTTCAACAACTTGTTCAACAGTACGGTATCAATCATTATTCAACATTTTCAGATAAAAAAGCGTCAATAGTGGAACGTTTCAATAGAACACTTAAACATTTAATGTGGGTCAAATTCACTGAACAAGGAACCTATAGGTGGACAGATATTCTAACCTCACTTGTTAAAGAGTACAATGGCAGAGTACATCGTATAACAGGTATGCGACCGGCTGATGTTGAGAAGGTGCATGAGAAGCTTTTACTTTCCAAACTTGGTAAACAGCGTCACGAGTATCCGCAGGGCTCGTTGGATAAATCACAGCCTACGTACTATCCGGTGCTCATCAGAAAATTGAGCCAGGTGATAAGGTGAGAATCAGCAAGCATAAAATGACGTTTGACAAGGGATACCTACCCAATTGGACAAATGAACTGTTCACGGTAACACGTGTGCGACCCACAGTGCCAGTAACCTATGAGTTGGAAGATTATAGAGGTGAGCCTGTGCAAGGAGGATTCTATGCTGAAGAAATTGTAAAGACAAAAGTGCCAACTGTATTTGAAATTGCCAAGGTATTGAAGAGAAGAGGTAACAAACTGTTGGTGCGCTGGAAAGGATACGATCGCAGTCACGACTGTGGATTGATAGAGGTGACCTTGTGTGAGTGAGATGAAACAGGTTGTGCAACAGCAAAACAAATTCAAGATAATTGACTTTGATCAAGTGGTGAGAGGTTGTGGCTTGGCAGACCTGGAAATGGACACAAAGAAGCGCCATGGTCCTTTGTTCCCCAACCACATGAGATGCATTATTTGTGGACCATCTGGGTGTGGCAAAACCAATTTACTGTTCAACATGCTGTTTGATCGTAAAGGAATTCACTTTTCAAACATTTACGTTTGGTCAAAGACTACATTTCAGCCAAAGTACAAGTTACTTGTACAATTATGCAAGGACTAGGTGATGGAATGAGCTATGTCGAGTGTAACACAAGTGAAGAAATACCTGCCCCAAATGAACTGCCAGCCAACTCAATAATTATTTTCGACGATGTGATTTGTGAACAGCAGGAAGCCATCAGACAATACTTTAGTGCCGGTCGGCATAGTGATGTTGACGTGTTTTATTTGGCACAGACCTACAGCCGCATTCCAAAACAACTTGTGCGTGACAATGCCAACTTTATAATTGTGTTTGAACAGGATGAGCTGAACATGAGACATTTGTATAGAGATCATGTAGGCGCAGACATGACCTTTGATCAGTTCAAGAGCATGTGCAATCAGGTCTGGTCATCAGCTGCGCATGCATTCCTTGTGATTGATCGCTCATCCAAAATAATAGAGGGCGCTACAGGAACGGGCTTGACACCTATCTAGTTGAGGTGTAAGCTCACTGGAGCTTCAGTACACTGGTGTACACCAAGCAGGATGGATGTGAATCGTAAGCAGACTGTGGAGGAGATTGCTCCCACCATCAAGGAGATTGCCAAGCTGAAACGTAACATCAAGAGGAAACACAAGGAGCTAACACTTGGAAGTGAAGTGTCAGAGGAGCATCATGCAAAGCGCATAAAACCGTTGACTGAACCACTAGTCAACATTGTTGAAGCTCTCAAAAAACCACCACCACCACCACCACCACCACAGCAACCAGCAGTGGAACCACTGCCAGCAGCACAAGAGCCCCGCCCACAACGCCTTGCAGTACCTGTACGCCAACATAAACATCATGCACTACCTACACCACCACTAACACCGATACAGCCACGACCTCTGAAACAAGCTCTAAAACAACTGCAACTGCCTGACATTGGAGAGGAGACTCCTACATCCTTTGAAGCATTCGGAGATGATTCACACTTTAGTCCAGCTCCAAGTACATCCGGTGTTGTGAGAAAGTTGTGGAGCAATAAGGATTCACCTTTGAGTGAGGATGATGATGTTCCAGGATGGTCAATGGATGAGGAGGATCAACAAAATGAAAGTGTTCAACAATTGATGGATACTAGCCGAGATGTGGTGGAATCTGAATTTGATCAAACAGAATTGGCTAAAACACCTGTGGGGATCTATGTTAAAGGTTTGATTAGAAAGGAGTTGAGCTTTGATGATACATTTGGACCAAAAGTGATTGACAACAGTTTTCGTTTGGGTAGCAAAATTTTAACCTTTGGAACTGGTGGTTCAAAGATTGTGTTGACTGATCCTAACAATGTTGGAAATGAGCAGACTTTTGATGCTACACAAGGACTCTGTGAACTTATATTTAGGAAACTTCCAAGCACTTCAAAAGTAACGTTGGCCGACAAAGGTCTATGTAGACATATTGGAGTTTACCAATGTGTACAGAGACGACTATGCTGCAGGTGGCAGAATTAGAGACTACAACAATATCAAGTACAAGAGAACAATACTTCCGCTGTTGAAAAGGGCAAAAAGAAAGGAAAGGAATCAGTGGAAGAGGACTGGTGGCGCCATTCAATATGGTGTCAAACAATGATACCAAGATTGAATATGTCTACTACAATGACCCCAATGAGCTTGTAGACAGACTACAACTATTGGATCAATCCAAAGCAGTTGGCAACACTGGCCATGAGAATGAAATTAATTCGATTCTGGAAGAGTTGGTGGAAGGCGGTTACATAGTTGGCAACCCTGCAAACTAGTTGTACTATATAAGCGAACAATGTACTGCCCACTTTGTATTCATCATGGACACATTGGGTAACATTAATGCTCGTCATAGACGGGTGATCAATTTAGCAAATCCTCAAAGCAGCAGAGATGCAATAAATCTTGGTACATGTAGAGATTTGATTGAGGTGTGGCTGCCAAAGAGAAGGGATAAAGGTACATTGCAAGTATTTACAAGCCTCAACGACTCAGTACTGACTGATATGATGGATCCAGTCAATGCCACAGATGGAGTGAACAAGCGATATTTGGAGAATAGGATGGATGAGCATTCTCGTGAAGTTGTTGAAAAGTGTTAACAGCTATGGTAACTTTGGTTAAGGAGCGTGCAAACGGTGATACAAGTTTCACAAATGAACAGGAATGGAAAGATATGGTCTTGAAGCGTATAGGACTTGACAAGCCTCCTGAGGGTATAAAAGAGAATGATGGGGCTAAAGTGAATCATTAGATGGCTAGGTGCAAAGGAAAGAAGAGGTACCATGGAGAGGAGTGTTGTCGAAATGCCACTGGAACAATAGTCAACAAAGCAGTTGATATTTTACCAGTTGAACTTCATCTTCCGGTTACCAATACTGCGGCCCAGGTACAAAGCTGGAGAAGCGGTTGGCAAGAGGTGATCCAGGAATCAACAGACTTGATCAGGCCTGCAAGCAGCACGACATTGCCTATTCACAGAATAGTGATACAGCAAGCAGAGCAAAGGCTGACAGGGACTTGGCTGAACGAGCTTGGAGTGTAGCAACGTCTCCAGAGGCAGGATTGGCAGAAAGGGCTGCAGCAGTAGCGGTGACCAACATCATGAAGGCCAAAGCAAAGTTTGGAGGAGGAGCAAAACGTCAAGGGAAGAAGAAGAAGGTAGCAGCTGCTCCCAAAAGGAAAAGGACTCTACCTGAGACGTCAACAGAAGACGGGAAACGGAGCACGCCGTCGTCAATGCAAACGGCGACGGTAATTGCTCTTCCAGATCGAGCGCTAACTGATGCAGACCTCTACAAGTATGCGTGTCGTCTGAAGCTGAAACATTTCCGAGGAGTGTTTATGCGGGATGCTCTACCTGCAACAGGACCTTTGAAACGAGAGTGTGGCATCATCAATTTGGACACCAGCGATGGAGCCGGCACACATTGGGTGTGCTATGTGAAGAAGGATGGAGCTGCCATCTACTTTGATGGATTTGGAAACCTCAGACCACCACAGGAGTTTATCGACTACATGCATCATGGTTTGGAGCCAGCAACAAGGATCGAGTACAACTATAACCAAAAGCAAGAGGATCTGTACTCTCATATTTGTGGCCATTTATGTTTGAAATTTTTGGTTGATGAAAATAATAAATGAAAATATTGTACAACAAGTTCTTACTTATTTGCCTTTCCATTAGTATAAATAATGGGCGACAAGGCCTATTGCCAGTCATTGTGCAATAGTTCATTGAGCAGGCAAGACCATGATGCTCTGTTTTGGAGGTAATACATCTGTGCTGAAAAGTGAATTTTATCCGCCGCTTGATACAAGCAGTGGTGAATGGGAAATTGACTCATCAGCTTTACAAGCTGCAATTCAATACCAATGTTGAGATGAACTACAACAACAAGTTCTATTATGCTCCAAAATAACTCATGTGTTTAAGAAGAAAGGAGCAAAAGCTGAAGAAGAAGATGATCCATCGCTGAAACATCATGAAATTATAGATGATAGGTCAGCCATATTCAATCAATGGTATAAAGTGCTTCTCAAAGCTAAGCAGACATCAGCTGATGGAGACATTGATGACGAAGATAACTCTATAACAGGTAGTAGACGGACTGCAAGAGCTACTACTGCAGCACCCGTTATAAGATAATGGAGTTTATATCATTGCCGGAAGGCAGTTTTGAATTTCAAACAATTGCTAACCTGCTCACATCAAGGCTACATGATCGCAACATAAAACTTCAGATGGCTGTGGACCCATCAACCTTGAAATGTTCAGTATTGAGCAATGCCAAATTGGATTTCACAAAACCTGAGTCGATTGGAAGTCTGCTGGGATTCAACAACACTAGGATCATAGAGGCTGACACAGAGGCCAAAGGTGATACAGCAGTGCAAATCAGTCGACCCAATGTAATACGTGTTAAGTGCAATGTTGTGAGTGGGTCGTACTCAAATGGTGTCAAGGATCACGTGATCTATGAGTTTTACCCAAATGTTGATCCAGGGTATAAAATAGTTGTGACTGTACAGAATGTAATCTATTTGCCGGTGGACGCCAAGCAGATTGGTAACATTACGTTGGAGGTTGTTGACGAGAACGGACGTCTCATTAATAATAGAGGTGAGGAGATCAATATTACTCTGCATCTGAGACAACGCAAGTGAGATGGTGCTGATATTTGATAAGTGGAATCGTGGACTGGATAATGAGGCGGCATGCAACATGGAGGTAGATCATCAACCCACAGAAACAGATAAAAGGCCTGCAAGTGCTGCAAACGTCATTCGTCGTTTGGACTCTGTAGAGTTAACATCGAGGAGCATCAACTATTTGAAAAAACGTGGCTGTCACCTACGACAACAACAGCAGCAATAATGGGAGTTTTAGATGTGACAAGGAGTGGACCTAGATCGGATAACAGCATCATTGGCTACGAGTACCATTCTCATGCTCCCTATACTACAAGCTTCAAAGCCAATGATGAAATACGGATACCAATTCAACAACAGGACATTTACACAATCCCATCAGAAAGCTATCTACATGTGGAGTTTAAGGTGACAAATGCAGCTAATGCCGCCTTGGGCGGAAGTCCCTGTGTCTCTGGATTCTTTGCTCACCTTTGGTCAGAGATACGCTATGAGATAAATGGTGTGATAGTAGATAGCATTCGCACCCCTGGAATTACCAGCCTGATGAAGAATGCTATGTCATTTGAACGAGATGAGTGGACTAAAATGGAACGAGCTGGCTACAAGTTTGACTCAACAGTTGGATTTGCCACTTTTCCTCCCAATGGAGCTGATACAACAATCATGGATGTGCCTCTACGCTACCTGCTGGGCTTTGCTGAAGACTACAAACAAGTTCTACTGAATGTGAAACAGGAGCTGGTGTTGAGACGCAGTGCTGACACTACTAATTGTTTGAATGCTGCCGGAAAGGTAGTCATTGAAAACTTACATGGAGAATACCCTATGTGGAAGTGGCCGATGAATACAAACTGCGTCTGCTGAAACTTGTACAGAATGATACACCTATAAGCATGACATTCCGGCATTGGGAATTGTACGAGTACCCAACCTTACCTGCTACAAAGAAGCATACATGGACTGTCAAATCAGCCTCTCAACTTGAAAAGCCTCGCTACATTGTGATTGGGCTGCAGACAGCAAGATATGGAGTGGCAACTGCTAATTCATCTCAATTTGACAAGTGCCACATGAGAGACATTCGAGTGTTTCTAAACAACAAGTACTATCCGTATGAGAGTATTGACGGTGATGATTGTTGTGTATATGGCATGTATGAAGCTTTCAATGGAGCCTACAATCATGGACATTCCCAATTGGTCAATCCCTGTTTGAAAAGAGTGCTCTAGAAAATGGCCGAATGATGTTGTATGCTTTTGATTGTTCCCAAAAATGAGTCACTCAAAACTGGCAGTATTGATGTGAGAATTGAGTTTGAAGCAACTGAAAACATTCCTGCGGATACACGTGCCTACTGTCTGATGATTCATGATGTGACGAAAGAGTACAAGCCAATGTCGGGTATTGTGCAATCTGCCTAGAGAGAGGGTATAAAGGTGGATGACAAGTGTTAGGATAGTCATTCTGGTAAGAAGCATTGGGCGAAGCAGGCATCATGTCCACAGCTAAGAGAGTTTTACAGTTTTTGGATGAGGAAGGAGAGTTGCCTGAAAGTGATGGTGAGGATGTTGTGGGATGCTGCATTGGCTTCTCTACTAAGCATGGGAAGAAGGATGCAGATACTGCTGCTGCTGCTGCTGATGATGAAGATTCTGATGAACACAAATACATGGAAATGTTGCCAAGAAGAGCTGCAGACATTTTTGGACCACTACCACTCTACCTAATGGACTTTCAGGGATTTGAAGGATTGAACAATGAGTTTATTGTCAAGGAGATGGCTATATTGGAACGTGATGATAGGCATTGTGTGACAATGCATCATTATTTCTTCAAGTCACCCTACCCAGACATGCTGCTGAAGACAAGTGAGCTGCTTGACAACAATGCTTTACAACGATCAAAACATGGACTGCGATGGTCTGGCAATGGAGCTGGTCAGAGACATCTACCCTATTCTGAATTGAGACAGATTGTGTGTGGAACAGTTGGAAGATGGCTGCATGAAAACAACAACTCAATCAAGATCTTTGTCTATGGCTATGAGAAGATTACTCTGCTCAACACAATGCTACAGCTGGATGACAGGGAGAATGTGGAGTATGTGGACCTAAGTTCACCTTATCTTTTCCATGAGATGCCCAATCTGGATACACTGATGAAGAATGCTACAGGAGTCTACTGCCCAGAACATTTCCTGCTCAACTTTGTGGAGACTTTGAGGATGAAGCTGGCTGGCGACAAAGGAACCCCGGATACTCAACCATTTTGTGCACTGAATGTAGTAAATGTTTCGCACAATTGGATAATGCAAACTTTGTTTAAAGATCAATATTTTTGTCGCAACTTGTTTATGGCAATAAAGAAAGAAATGTAATTATTGTGTCATCATTGACTTATCCCCACCACCACCTCTAGTATTTGAGGAGTTGCTGCTGCTCAGTATAGTTTAGTCTGACATCTACAGTCAAGATGTACTCAAGGTATTTGAGCTCAAGGGTGGTTTGAATTTTTCAAATAAATCCTATTATATTAAGCAAGTGTAAATGCTAACCAATGTAATCTAATAAGAAGAGAGAAGAAATTATCTCTGAAAATGTACTTTAGGTTGAGTTCGTCTTGATGAAAAACAATCACAAAATTACTACAGTCCCTAATAAATTGTTTTGGAATTTTAGTATAACTTTGACAAATGTAAAACACATCGATTTTATAGTGTCTGGCTATAGCAAAGTATTCTTGACAATTCATTTGATTCCCAATCGAAACATCATCGAAAATCATAACCGAATTTTTAGGCAGATCGCAAGGTTTTGGAATTGATTCATTATTTGAATAGAAAGAATAAGTCATGCCCGGGATTGATGAGAGAGTCTTTGCCAGGAATCGGTATTTATCTTGATGTAGAGACTTTGAAAACACACATACATTTTGAATCGAATTCCGTTTGGGTGAAAAAGCATGTTGCGAATCGCGTTTGTTTTCCCACTCCCACTGGCTCCAACAAAAATCCATCTTAAATGATTCAGGAATAAACTACTGTGTCTTTTCTCATAATTTTGTCTGACTTGACCATCTTACATTTTTCTATAACTTCATCAAAATTACTCACCTCCAACTTACATCTATGCTGCTTGCTAATCATACTAAATCTTTTCTATGAATCCAGGAGTCAAAATCTTTTGTATACCCTTTCCAACGAACAAATAATCTATCACCGTCTCTACGCAGCACTTTTCAACTAGGAATGTATCTGTCAAAGTTGTTTTAGACAATTCCTCTCTATAAAACCACCTTTATTTTCTCACCTCTGAAATCCTCAATGATGTATGGAGGAGAAGAAAAACAGCCAACCGTTTGGCATAATTTGCTTTCAAAGTGGCTAGCAGAATCACACCATGAAAACGGTGCTGTGTGTATTTCACCTCTTTCATTATCGACTGTTTTTTTTCCTCTCAACATGCTCCTTACCTGTTTTATCTCTGCTAATTCTAGTTTGAACAATGTCTCTCAACTATCGCATAGGCTGGAAATTGTTTTGAAGTTGTGTTACAATCGCTGGTTCATGTCCCAGCTTCCGCGTATGGTTTCTTGTGTCCCAGTCCCCGCCTGTGATTTCTTGTGTCCCAGTCCCCGCCTGTCATTTCTTGGTGTCCCAAAATCCGCCTATGTTTTCATGGTATCAATACCATGTCCCAGTCCCCGCCTTTCAATACTACTCTTCAGTTTTATATCTGAAAAATAATGATTGTATATTAGGGCGTGAATCCAGGTCTAGTTATCAGGAATAAACGCTCGCAACACCAACAACTTTTAACGTGGATTATGGTACTTTGGCTGAGCATAAAGCTTGAAGCTTGAAGCATGAAGCTTGAATACTGCACTGACAATAGGCTGACATGGGTGTAAGCAAGATTCCAGTTATTCCATGACAGCCTCTGAAAGACATTCCTAGAGATAAAAGCCGCCCTAGATTTCAGTAGGACACTACATACGCTATTCGAGCTATCTTCGCCTACATCGTAACATGCAAGAACCTGTAGCTCTTCATTCTCGTGAAATTCCCCGACTGTTATCAACTTCCGGTTAAGATCACGAGTTTCAACAGACACAGTTTTCAGTAGAGCAAACGCGTCTGGTCTTGTTGATGTAGGCTACCAAATTACGATGGTCCAATGAAAATTCTTATTCATTTAAATAAACAATTTTTTTTCATTTCTTTAAATTTAATAGTTTTCATACATTAATTCCATTCAATCTAACACAGTATATAGTAATACAGTAACCACATGTATGACGAGAAGTTGTAAATGTGTTGTGTATATATGCTGCCATACGCTAAATAAATAAAAAACGAGAAGTTGTTCGATCTTGCTGTAACTCAGCTCAAAAGAAACGTTATATAAATTAATACAAGGTGGGGCAGAATGATTTGACGGGTCCCTGATTTTCCAAGATCGAGATTCAAGTTGACGAGTTTCCAAGATACATGTTCCCAATGTCACATTTTTGATGAAAAATGTTATATCTTATGAATATTCTTAAGAGAAGAATATCTTCTTTTGATATGATAAGCTTTTCCCGGACTGAATATTCATAGGCGAATAGAATCTTATTTTCTATTTATGAAAGTAGCAATTAATTCATATTGGGGATGGAAACTTAGTAGAAAAATACTCTTTGAGATCTACTCAAAGCCTTATCATTACATTAATATTACGGAAACATCAGTATTCAAGTAATATTATATTATGTAATCATAATATTTTGTCATAAAATTTTATCCATATTGCACTTCAGTTATCGAAATCTGGTCATTGTGATCAGAACCACCCATGTGAGAAATAAATTGATTCTATATTGATTCTGTTAACTCTGTGGCAATTTTTTTTGACGTAACAGTATTCCATTATAAAAATGAATGGAATGCCAAAAAGCGATGAAAAGCTCCACGCTCGGATAACTGCACAAACCAATAAATCTATTGATCAGCTTGGGGCCCTGAAAAAATTATATAATCACACCAATTATTATTTTTTTGGTGAGACGAAAACTCGTTCCATGCACAGCTTTTAGCCGCACAAAGAATCGAGCACGAATGTAAAAAACGCAACGCAACGCATCAGGCTGTCAGAGTTCGTCGACAATTTACAGGATTTCCATTTCCGCAAAAGAAATGCGCCACTGACATTCTCGCAATGATAGATTGCTCCATCATCGCAGATAAATTCGTTGGCAAAGGCAGGCAGTGCTGTTGTTATTACCCATCGATTTACACGCGGTGGGTTGACACCCATCTGATGGCGAATAGCTGTTAGTCGATCACTCTGATCTGATGCTGATTGATGTTGAGCCAATGAACAACGCCAGCTCACACCAGCTCATTTCTTTGCCATTGCCACATAACACACATTAGGCAAAAGCGCCTTCCACAAAGAGCAAACAATGTTATGCTCATCATGTTTGACTCTCTGATGGCAACATTCAATTTCCACTGATGTCACACACTATCAGTTCAGCACTATTGATTCATTCAAGACTATTGCAATCAAAATATGATCCCTATGTGGTGAGATGCTGATGCTAATAGTATTCTATGCTAACCATATTTTGCCGAGAATGATTTCTTTGTGACTGCTAGACTTCATTTCGTTTTATTTATTTACATACAACTTCTAGAAAACAATATAAAAATAATTTTAAAAATTCTTCAAAATAATTTTACAAAATAAAGCTAATTTTGAACACATACAAAGTATAGATAAAATACAAAAAGTAAACAGTAGTTAGGTATCCTCATTGAAAATCGTGTTGAGACACCATCATCACAAAATTCTACATGGCTTACCATTTTAGGTGGCTTCGATTCATTGGGAAATAATTTTGAAAGCACAAAACTGAATACTTGAAATCAATATTCAGTTCTATGTTCACAGAACGTACAAGTGCTATTGGTTAAATTGGACTTGTTATTCAATTAACATTTTGTTTACATCATTCGAAAAATACGAAACATCCCTTACTTTGAAAGGAAAACTGTTTCGAATCTTTCGAACTTTTCAATCTTGCTTGTAGATTTGATCATTATAAAGCATGTACATGTACATTGCCGATTTTATGAAAATCATTTTGCATTAAAAACTGTTAAAATTCACCAACTGTTCTATGCTGATGCTGAAAGGAAGGATCTCTATCAGGTACTTTGAAGGAAAATCCGAGAGAAATACTTGGAGAGAGAACTGAATTTAGCATGATGAAAGAGTTTCGTGACAGTGAGTAATGTATCGAATGCCCTGAGAGCTCGAAGCGATATTTGATACTTCTCTGTTTGGGATGAAACCATTCTTATTTCAGTCACATCATCCTTCCAGGATAAATGCCTGCCATTATCGAAAGATAGCACTCCTCACACCCCATAAAGAACCATTGTCGAATCGCAGGTTCCTTCTTGGATTGATGTTTTTCTTAGATCAATACACGTGATGATTCTTGCATTCACACGTGATAAACGTATCAACTGATGCGTTTTGAAAATGTGATGGACGTATCAATCCTTGCAGTATTCATCATATAAAATTGATTATTAACCTAGTTTAATAATTATTCTTTTATAAATTTCCATGACATTGGAACAGTAAAGATGGGTAACATATCACGATAGTGGAATCAATTTTTTGTAGAAAAAAAGTTGAGAGTATTCTATTAATTTACACAATTTTGGAATAGAAAATCACACAGAAGCACAGAACCTCATACAGAAGCTCTTGTTATTCATATATTGAAATTTCACTATGATATCATTAAAATACTATTATTGTCGTTTGTTTTTAGAAAATTGATTTCGCTATTCGATAATTGGAAATTCTCAGAACTTCTGCTTGAATTCAAGATAGTTAGTTATACTCTCAACAGTTTTATTGAAAGTCAGACAGGCCATAATTTTGAAACACTATTCGCTGTACGCTGTTTTCCACTGTTCTTGGTAATAGAGATACATTGAAATTTCTTGTACAAGTTTCAAATGAATAATAGCTAGCTCATCGACGAATTCCCGGAAGACTTAATTCAGAAGAGCTTCACAGTAAATCTATTTGTCTTTTGCTCCAATAACGCTTGAAGGAGTTTGCTCCACTTACTCGAAGCAGGAAAGGAGGGAAGACCTCATGACAAAAGATGGATTAGTATTTGCAAGAAAGGAAACAATGAAATTGATTCAGTGGATGGGGGAATTTCATAGTGGGGGGGGGGGAAACGAATTGGATGTTTGCGTGCTCCGAGGAACGGTAAGATGAGAAAGTGATGAGCTCACAAGGAAACGATTAAGGGACCTACTTGGCGCCATAAAAGACCGTATTCTCCCCACCCTTTCACTAATCTTTCTCGTTCATCTCTCACAAGAGAGCGGATTTGTTCGAAACAATGTTGGCTAGCACTGACGAAAGCCGAAGAAACTCATAGCAACACTTGTTAGATAACGTCGGTGTCTTTCAACAATGATACTTATCTTTCGTGCTTCTGGGAAATCACATGGTACGTTTCCAGAGACCGCTACGAAAGTTAGATGGAGAAATGAACTCGAGGTACAGTAAGATGTGTATGAAAGCAGACGTCACTCGTGCTTTTGAAATGAGCTGAATTGAATTACATGTAAGCTATAGTATTTCCGCCTACTATTTCTTCAAACTACATATAGAAACGTTCATGTAGTTCTTCAAAACTTAATTAAAGCACTAATTTGAATTGAATCTTGTTAGCACGTTCTTATTCCAGATTATTTCCAGTGATTATAATTTTATTGCATCTGCATCTCAGTTGCCTGATAGTAATTCAAAGGATTCCATAGTTTAAACGGTTCCATAGCCTACGGTTCAGCTTGACTAAAGAGAGAACAGCACTCACATAGGACAAACGCAATACAATTGAATTATTGCATTGTGTGACTGGAAGTATAACCTGCTCCTGCATAACTTCGTGCCGTACACTTGCTGATATAACAAACTTTCCCATTAATCTTGAGCAAAGTAATATTTATTCACTTGACGCCAAAAATTCCATAACCTTGTGCAACATAGTTCCCGTCACCAAGATCTTATTCTGGTGCTTGTTCCATGAAAATTTAGAAATCTAGTAACACAGGAGATGGATGAACCTATACACTCACCAGTCTTGTAAATTAATTGCATAAGATGCAGTGCTATTCATATAAAGTAAATTTCCTAAAGTATGTCAATCATCATCCCTTCCGTATGGTTGAAATTTATTTCAGTTTCAAATTTTTTAAGAGTAATTCCAAAAATAATATTCCAATTCTGAATAAAACGATCAAACAAGCATTAATAATTGTCATACATATCAATACTATGTGTTTGTAACTTTAAGGGCCGGTTTATAAGCTCGGGATCAAGCAAAGTCCTAGACCAAAACGGGTGACCACCGTAGCATCGACAAACGTTAGCCTCAAAACTATGTACTAAGGGCTCTCTATGCTGCTAGCCCACTAACTTGTCGAGACAAACGTTTGTCGATGCTACGGTTGCAACCCATTTTAGTCTAGGACTTGGCTAGATCCCGAGGTAATGAACTGTAATGTTTCAAATTTCTATTAGTTTAAAGCAGATAAATCATTCAATATTTATTAGTCATTTGATAAAAAAAGATTCATAATTGTTCAAATATCAGTGATATACTGAGTGAATAGAGTATTTTCACCTGCAAAGTCATTGTTATCAGTATATTTAATTTTCCCCAAAATTATCTCTTGAAAGAGATAATTTCTTACCTGGTGCATACTGATTTCATTATCTTAACAAATTCACTCTCTATCATTTTCCCCAAATTAATCTCTTCAAAGAGTATTTTTTGTTTTTTATTTCAAATAAATTCACTCTCTTTGATTTTTCCAAACAGAATTCTCTGATCTTATTTTTTAATTTAAATTCATTCACTAGTGATCCAGGGTCATAGGTAACATGGAACCACAAGCCAGGAACTTCAAATATCTGAACTCTGACATCATTCACAGAACTCACCAGTATTGGAATCTGCATGATATGGATGCATGGGAGGATGGGAGTGTCGAAAGGCTGTAATACCACATGCCATTGCTCGAAATGATGGAGAATATGCCATTGGCTGCGGTTACACATGCCGAGCAATGACAGAACACCTGCATGACCATATGGAAGCTGGAGTGTGGTTCAATTCAGCGCTTTATGCATGTCATCTTTCATCATAGAATTGAGATCCCTTTGACTCTGATTCTGAGAGCAATGAGGAAGAGAGAATGTATGATGTATTCCAAGGTTATAGAACAAATCATATCAGGTTATATCTGATGAATTACTCCATCAAAAACATTGATAATATTGTTATTACTACTACAATAACACCGTAAATGAATATAACTGTGATAAAATTGGGCGCATTTAGTCTACCAGCATATGAAAATATGGAAGCATAGCTACAACTAGGAAACTTGTTCAACAAATTCTTAATTGATCTAAATTATCATAATATTATCCATAATTATAAACAAAGCCCATTACACTCAGAAAGCTTTCAACAAGTGGACCAAGCAAACGGTAGAATGATAAAATAGTGATTGATTTTCAATAACGCATACAGAAATCCTACTGAATTCTATTTAACTGTTCAAGATCACTGTCATTTTATTTCCCTATAACAAAGTAAATCTCAATGAGGCGGTTTTTTTAAAGTCTTTCACATTACAGTCTAATTGTTGTTAATTTTTTCAATCTCCGAGTAGCAATCAGATACATTTTTCAGAAATTTGAATGATTGTATGGATGTACAAATGTACATCATAATGTGTCATATTATATAGTTATTTTTCAGACCCAATGCATACCGTGATGCAATTTTATGTAGATGATGATGTTCATTCATAAGAGAATATCGACGTCATTAGAGTACGAGCATTACCTGTGCGTATTTGAATGTTCTGATCAAACGTTTCTCTCAAAATCTAATTCAGCTGATTATCGTCTCCTCTTTTGGCTTTATTCACCGGTTCCCTTTTCTCTAATCATCTGTCTCCACTCTCACTCTCTCTCTCTTTCTATATCTCTATCCTCCTCTCTCTTGGCTTTTCTCCCTTTAATCATTAACCACCCTCCGTCATTTTCTCTCATTATCCCTGAATTACGTAATACAGGAGTACGGTCGAGGCTTGATTGGACGATAATGCTCTCCACAATAATATTCCCTATTTCAGTTCGCAAGCTGATAGAATAGACAGACATATAATGAGTAGTGCGGAATTGAAATAGTCATACATGTATGATGAATAGTATGAAATGTGCTCAACAGACAATATTATATGGCAGCAATGGGCATTAGATCCATAATTTCACAGCTCCATTGCTCTATTTCTCGCCAACGTGGCACATAATTCTATAGTGGGCCAGCCATTGTTACATTGAGTGCTCCATTCGTGGATATCCACAAATCGGTTATGGGGGCGGTTTAACAGTTCAGTACTTACATTCTCTCTGTGGAATAATGCATTTGAAGCCTTTCAACGCGTTACCTGGAAACCATTTGTCGGTCACCATTAGGCTTACCTGCCCTACTCATACTAGCCTGGGTAAAATAGTTTTGGATCCAAAAAGCTTTTGATATTCCAGGACACATGTGTACTTCAGATACAGAACAGTACAAAAATAACATTGAAAAATCAATTTTTTAAATTATTTTGGTTCACTCATGTATACTAGAATATAGGGCTCAAGCGCATATACCAACCTAGATTTTGAGAAGTTTGTCGTTACTCTTAACCAAAATAGACAAGGTTTATTTAACGTCTCCTTGGTAATCCGGTTCATACTTCAGTGCACCCTACTTATCCGTCCTACCGTGTATTCTAGTGTTCGTAGGTTCACCTTTGTTATTGTAATGTATTCTTGATTAATGGCCATCCAGCGTAGCCTAGGGGGTTGGAGCGTCGCAACCTTCAATCTACTACGATGCACCTGATCGTGAGTTTGCTTCCCATATTCCATCTGGAATTTTTTGTATCATCCTCCTTGTCATTGCTCAAGCACAAGTTGAAGACTCAATTTGATTCCCAATTTGTCTGACATTTTCTGTGCAGAAAATGCACAGAAATACACAGATCATGTTACATCACGTATCTCATGTTAGGTGAGTATCATCAAGAGGAGAAAATTCTAGTTACTAGCCAATATTAACCAGACTGAAATCAATCACCAATACTGCAGCCAGTTATTTGGTAGGCCTCAATATGACAATTGATTGTTAAGGCCTCTAAACAATTCTAGTGCACATTTTTAAAATGGATCATTTTGCAGTACGGACAAAATAATGTTGGAGATAACTTCTCATTAAGACGGTTGATAGAGATTTGATATTATATTTGGTTTTGCTCATGTTTTTAGTTTGTTCCAGGAAAACTAATTCATTTTCCTCCAAATTTTGTCGGGTTTAGCTGAGTGCTGAAACAGTAGAAGCCGACAGCTGCGAAATAATAATCCAAAATATTACATCTCAAGCTTATAGCGTACACTTTCTGTTCAGCGAGCAAAAACTTTGCATTTTGCGCGTTCCATGGGATGGATTAGCTCACATGATGGATTGTTGCTACTTTTCAGCAAGTATGACGGCATCTCATCAAAGCTCACAGCTCTCAGCTCAGTTTTCACGCCTCCAGCTTTGGAACGCCAATGTTATTTGCTTGGATGCGGAGTAGCTATTGGAATACATTCTTACAGAGAGAGGCCAAGTACTCAGAAAATGTCAAAACCTCATTCATTAACCTTGACTTTGATTAATACAGTATTTCATCCTCCAACTACGAAGCTCCTATATTATTTATATATAATTATTCGAAAATTAAATACATTCTAAAGATGCTTGAATAATCATACTTCTTTCCAGATCAACCTTTCGGGCGAGAATTATGTCTGGCGTCCTGCACGTGATAAGCTATGAGTGATTTGATACTGAGTGTTGATGAACTGGATATATTTAATTGAGATCTGATATACAGTAATAATAAATCTCATTGAAAGATACCAATCATGAATGTATTTTTCTACACTCCATAACTGCATGATATAATCCATGATAACTTGGCAGTTATAACGAGGGTTTCATAGAATTTACATCAGACTACGTCAGATAGTATGCGTTGTAGATTCAGAGAGCTGTTGCCCTGAAACTAGAACATCATACCCCAAAAATAGAACATGGAGTGAGGTATCTATATTGTATACGATACCCCAAGAATAGAACGGGCTGTATAAAACATGGATCGCCATACTGAATTCGTTTACCATATACTCCAAAATTCCATTATAGAAATAGCTTTTCATAGCTCTCATTAACAACAGGATTAAGTTAAAAGTAATGTTGGAAGAGGATCGACTAAGAAAAATGAATTTTCAATCATTACCATTATAATTTTGAGTACAGTGTGAATTATAATTTTTGATAAATGTGAATAGTTTTTTCATAACTCTCTGCATTAGTAGCTTTTTTCGAATGGAATGAAAGATTGATATGGACTAAATCTACTAGAACCTCAAGATCAAGCTGTAATTGTGATAATATTATCAAAATTACAACACAGAAACGTCTGGGAAAGCGTTTAGATTAGATTATGCATCCAGTGTTTATTGAGAGTGTGGATGATACATACAGCTGCTGTTGTTTACGCACTATGATTGTAATTATTTCCATGTTAGGACCCTGGCCGAGGTTTACGCTTCTATTATTGATTGAGGCTGCATAAACAGAGCGACCACCGCTACCGCCACCGCTAGTGCAGTCCGCTCCACGTCTCATGTGGTGTCTCTTGCATGCACGAGTTGACCGCTCACTCGGCCGAGTTGACCGCTCACTCGGCCGAGTCACCGATTTCGTACTGCAGGAGTCCACATCCCTAAGGATCAAGTCAGTTTAATATTAACTTACTGGAATGCTTTAAGTTATACTACAGAGGTAGCATGGTGAAATACCTAGATAATAGTTTTTTCCTGAAACTCCAGAATAACAGATCTGGGCTCAAGGTTGCTCTACAACTATGAACCTTTCCTCAAGTGTCGATTGTAAATTTCTGGATAGATGAATACTGCAGTAATATTACAGTGGTAGTAAAGTGGTGACTGGTTCTTCAGAGCAGTCTACTAGTTCCATAGCTCTACTAGTCGAAGATAGTATGAGAGGGGAATTATGTTGTTCATAAATAAGCGAAGTTCTCCGATTCTTGTCATCTACTCAGCTTTAATATGAGAGCTGGTGAAAAATTTCTATTTTTCAAATATATGATTTTCTTCGTCGATTTTCTAGACTACGTGGGTAGAGCAGGTAAATAATTCATCACTACATTAATAAAAATAAACTCAAACATTGATAACGTAAATTTTGATCTATTGTTGAGAAATCTTACTCAACAATTGTTCAAAATGATTTCCGTTCAATTGAGCGAATCATAATCAGCATTACAATTAGGAATAACAAATGACCTTTCATATCTCTCAATACCCCATGAAACTGGAAAAAGTTTGTTTTGACAATGATATTGTTTCAATCACTCTCCCAATAGTGAGGTATCTGTTAACGTCTGGTAATTATTGATGTCATTTCCATGAGCAATTAAACTTCTCTAATGACAGAATTGTAAATAGTGTACTGAAAGTACCGGCACGTGCAGACTGAAGAGATTCGTCTGTCACTGTACACGCGCCTTTCTAATTGTCCTGAAAATCTCAGTAGATTTTTTTTCTCACCCACATTCTCCCACAATGCATTCTATTCTGAATTCTACTCGAATGATTGTTGTCATGTGAGGTCTTGTATTGTAACTTACACTTAAACTATAAAGTAGAGAAGGTTGCTTATTAGGGAGATACGGATGCGGATATAAAAGTGACCGTTCATGAACAATAGATGTAAAACAAAAGATCCTGAATATTGCACACGGATACGGCTCGATTCAAGACATAATGTTGCCCATTATAAATAATGCCCTTCTGCACAGTTCACTTGAATGTGAGCAATAAATGTAAAACAAAGATCTAGCATGCAGAATACGGCTTGATCCAAGTCCGACAGTCGCATTGGTGCCCATTATAAATAATGCATTTCTGCACAATTCACTTGAATGTGAGCGATAAATGTAAAACGAAAGATCCCAGAAATTGCATATAAGGTTCGTCAGCCACAATGTTGCTCATTATGAATAATGCCATTCTTTGAAATTCACTTGAATGTGAGCGATAAATTAATGTAAAACAAAGATCCAGGATATAGAATACGGCTCGAACCAAGCCACAATGTTACTCATTATGAATAATGCCATTTTGTAAATTTCACTCAAGGGTTGAGAAATATGTTCGAGCATAAACGATCATGTTTCGAATTATGCTCAGCAGCGCACCGTATTGGAGATAGGCCTTGCCACCGATCAAATCCAGGCGTGATGCTGCATTAATAGCGAGGCGCACAGTCTGCAGCGTGCAAAAGAAATGCACAATGAAGACGTACTTGACGAGGAATAGAAGTAGACTTGTCTCTCGGCCTGAAGAGCCTGTCACCAGAACGACAACGGCTGTATAGAGAGCGCTCTTTGTCTTCCATTGCAAAGCCGAGTCGACCCTTCAAGCCAGAGTCAAAGTCGCCTCAAGTGCCAACCATGATGCGATGCAAAGCCACCGTCGACTTCCGTCGATACTCGACTCTCCACTCCACTCGACTCTCGAAAGGCATCGTCTTATTCAGGGAGGACGTCCCCATCCAATAAGTGACAAGACAATCCCGCTCTTATCTCACTCCCCTCCAGCGCAAATCTCAAGCTCAAGCATAGAATGGGATTGAGTTTACATAGCAATCAACATGATTTTAGAATATTGAAACTATCGTAGAACTGAATGACCTTGGAGTTCTGCTATGATGGTTGAATGTTTTCATGTATTATTGAATCAAAGTTACTCTTTGTATCTCTTGATACTTTTGTATTAATGCAGGAGGCATCAAGTGAAATCAATTTCAATATAAGATCAGCACAAGTAGGGACGAACAGCCATTCAAAATATTCAAACCAGATTGGTGCAACCTAAAGTTATTGTTATATTTTTCACGGTTTTCTTGTAAAAGAGTTGAGCTGATCCTTTGATCCTTTTGAATATCACAATAGCATTCGATTGAATGGAGAAAAGTTTCATTAAATTACAAAAAATGAAAACTGTAATGTGCAGAATCCACTACATATTCTCCTTATGCCTATTGCAAAGCAGCAAAGACATCAATCATGATCAATACAACGTTTTTAGATGGATCATAGCGAGTTTAGATACATCTTCGAATTTAAATGACGTTGAAAACTCGTTTTTCCACTGTAATGCTCAGGTTATTGCAGATAATATTTGAGTAGGATTTGAATTCTGTCCCTCAAGGGGTTGTTACACTACGGTTTACTTGAGAGTTTTTTATTATACGTCTCCCATTGATTGAAAGCCCTCGACTAGTAACACATCTAGCCCTTGATTTAACATCGGAATCAATCTTGATTCTACCACTTAAAATGATTATATTGAAATTCACTGATTAAACTTTGCATTTGACGTATGAATGAATATTAAAAACGTGATCAATATTGGAAAATGTTGGCGTAATAATTCTATCACCTTGGTGACATACTCAATAGTTAGCAGCCATCGGTGGCAGGCAGGCATTGCTGCAAGCATTACATTGGCAACTACATTGTGCTTCTAATATCAATTACTGTCAGTGCTGCCACCACCACATGCATTGTGGCTTGATGAACAATGTCGGTCAGAGGAAATGCGAGTGGAGAGAGTCAGCAACAATGCCAACCAGCCTCTACTAGGCTACAACATTAATTAATCAATCAACGAATCTCAACGGTGCTGTCCCATGTGTCAACATTGATATACCTACCTATAAATTGGATATTGGCTGTAGAAAAAAACCTACGCGCGCATTTTGAAACTTTTGAAGGCCGGAAATATGAGCCCGAGCACTCTTTTCACTATTATTCAATGTCTGTGTCATGTAGAAACACATCACTCTTGCTCGAAATTGATCGAGATTCTCAATCACGTTCTTGTAATGGTTATTTGGAAAAATTTCTAAATTATTGAGGTGAATAAGTAACTATGAGTTGAATTGATGAATAGCTTTATAAGAATTGGAAATTATCAGAGTTATCAAAGTTATGGGAAGTAGAGTTATCAGTCTGGGGTCTGGGAGTAGAGATGCTTCGAGAAGACTCAATAAGACTCATAAGAACTCAATATTTTATGGACGTTTTGAACATTATCATGAAAAGATTAGGTGGATAAAATAAGTTTGGATAAGAGGTTGACTCTTCACTTCAAAACAGTATTGATCCACTTGAAATAATCACGATTAAGCACTTGAAAAGTCAATCTTTGGATAGTCCATTACAAAAATTGCAAGAGTCGAATAATTATCAAAAGGTATAAATACAAAGATTCTTCTTGCCTTTTACATTATTTACCATTCATTAGAATCGGTTATCGATGAAGAATAAATTTTTGTTCCAAATGTGAGAATCACTCAGAATCAACTCAGGCTTAATCCATATTAGGCTATTGGTTTGTTATTCTTTGCTCTCAATGAATGAGCAATATCAATAGACATGGAAACCACCCTCGTTGGAAAATTCCTTCCCTGGACAATACCGGACCGATCAAACTTATCTTGAACGATCTAATCTCCTTCCTGTTTCCTTTTTTTATCATTCACGTTCAAGAAAATAGAATCTTGTTTTCATGGGCTTGATGATGGTCATAACTATCTTCATTAGAGCAATGTACGGACTTGGGCTGAGTAGATCACCCTATTAAGCTTAGTTCATCCCGTGCAGTGTTACCTAAGCCGTGGCATAACTGCCGGCGATAACAGCTCATAATAAACGGACGAATATCGATCGAAATGGCATTGAATGCTTCCATAATAGACAGGCGCCACAATAAATTTCATCAAGACATTCAATGAGAAGGGTGTGTACTGTTTACTCAGCCGCATTATCGTTTAAAGGGCTATCGTTCAGTTTCCTAGTCGTGAATATCAGTAATCAGTGAACCTATTATTTTAGTTTATGATGAGAATAGTGTGGTGTCCCAATTATTCATTCAATTCCCATTCAATTTATTATGGTTAATTCCCATACAATTCATTTTTGGGAGATTGAATACTAATCAAATGATAACAAAGAAATGAAAGATGCTTGCCAATCAAGCTCCATCTATGATGTTCAGAATTTTTTTTTTTTGAGGGTGATGCCTACATGAGCTCTAGGCTTATGCGTGGGTAATGAGAGGGGTGATGATGAGAGATGACGACTGTTTTTAGGCAGTCGGGACCGACGGCTTTTAGTCTCCTACGAAAGACGGGAGTGGCCGTTTATGTCAAAATCCGTTCCGGCAACTTTACTGTATTCGATCTTGGAACCTTTGGATTATCAGACAGGCGCTTATCGCCCTCGGCTACGGACCACTCCTAAAAAATTATTATAAAGTCAAACATAATTGGAAAAATCTGCTTTTGAGTTTCAAATCTATACTGCAATTGTGTTCACGATAGAAATAATAAATTCCTGAATTCAGAAGCCTTATGGAATTTTATTAGGAATATGTACGTGTACATTCCAAGTAGTAAATACGCAATAGGATGATGAACCGTGTTGGAGCGATTATAAAGCCTAGAAAATTATTCGCTACTAAAAGCCATTATAAAAGAAAACACTATATGATTTTGTCAATTCCACCACTTTTATTCTATCATGGAGTTCCACAATATCAACAGAAATTCTACAAAAGCCATTATGTTAAACAAAAATGGTTTGTTCTACCAAAACCGCCATGAATCTTTTCTACTATTGCTTTTCGTCGTGGACGAAAGACTGTAAAAGTCAGAATGAGTGGGCTGAGCATCGAAATAATTCACCAGATGGAGACATTTAAAATTAAATCGAGACATGTTTCATGTCGGATGCGGTCGGCAGTTGGTGGTCAAAGACAAGGCCTGCTGTGGGGCAATTCATGGAGGCGGGCGCAAAAATAATTGAGCCGACTGAGGATGGAAACGCTTAATCGAGTAAGGACAAAGTTGTGTGCGAGATCTGCGTGCTGGAGTATATTCGAGCGTTTTTTACGCTTGCGTTGATGCAGGGGGACGTCGTTAAAACCTCCGGCGTATCACGGCGGCAATCCTAGTTTTCCGCCGTATAACCGCTCAACACCAACACCCTCCCCCACACATCACCTGGCATGCCATCTCACGTTCATCACCATTGCATGGCACGGCACACAGCATACTCAACTCTCCTCTCCTCTCCTCTCCTCTCCTCTCCTCTCCTCTCCTCTCCTCTCCTCTCCTCTCCTCTCCTCTCCTCTCCTCTCCTCTCCTCCTCTCCTCTCATCTCCTCTCCTCTCCACTCCTCCCCAGTAAGCGGCCTGTCACCGCTTCACGCTCCACGTAACCGATTTGTCTAAACCTGCATTGCAAACCGGCGACCCGCTTCCTCTAAAGCTCCACTCTCAACAGAGACAAGCACACTCGGCTGGCAAAATTAAAATTCCTTTAATTAGAAAGAATTCACGATCTAACGACTGAAAGAACCTTTTCTTTTGCAGTCGCAACTCGTACTTTTGTTTCTCCCGGGAGAGAAGTATGCTTCCATAAAACTGCTCAGCATCTTCTGTTCTCATTTTGTGAGAAAAACTCAGTTAATTAAAAGCATTACAATCATCGCTCACAACGTCATTCAGAGACAGCCGGGAAGGGAGAAAGCTTATGGACGGATGGGAGAAAACGGTAAACGTGTTTCACCAGTAAAATTTCTACCAGTTCAACTTTTCAAGGTTCATGGAAAAAGCAACGTTTCTCTTTACATGAAAGGTCATTAGACTAAAAAAGAATACAAGAGACGAATTGTCCCAAACAATACCAATATGATAACTTATACTTTCATTTGATTGTTCAGAACTCAAATAACGATTAGTCCAGTAATGTTTGAAGTGCTTTTATAAAAACTTCATAAAATACACGAAATAACACACAATTAATACATTCCATTATGTAAACTTATAGACTGCACTAGATTCCAAGTGAACAAACTCTACACTGATTTTCGAGTCAGTGAATATTTTCAAGTGTGTGTATAAATATTGTCTAGCAGCTGAATTATCTTTACTTGACATTGTTCAGTGAATAAATTTATATGGTTTAGTTTGTCTTTGTATAAATCTCTACCAATAGGTGGATTAGTGAATTGGATCAAATAAGTGAAGGAAATTATTGTTTCTCAAACGAATATGTGATGCAAAACCATTTATATAAAACTCATATATGAGTTCACAAATCCATCCATTTCCACAATGGAGGAGATTGACTCGCGATTAAATTGTTTCTTGGCAAACAATGGAGGCGATAAATAGTGCAGTGTAGGTCATAATGAGTGCAATATCTCTTTCAATATTAAAAGATAAAGGGAGCACGAATGTAAAACGTTTTCATAAAAAATAAAGATAGCATCTCCTAACAACACTCAACAAATGAGAAAAGGCAACATTCAGCTTGTCCTTGGGGAAGAAGGAGGGCTGCCACGGTTTCAGAGACGGATACAGCGCTGTTTAGACGGTGTGAATGTGGACGGAGAAGTTGCAGGGAGGAAGTTTGAGAAGTGGGGAGGGGAGAGGGTTGGTCGGCGCTTAATCCAATATGAAAGAGACACGAGCTGAAGGGACAAAGTTGGGTAGTCGTCAGTGTAGACCCGACAACAGTAATTAGTTTACGCACTCGTTCGCTTCAATGTCACTTTTCCGCACTCTCTCATTTTTTCTCTCTCTTCTTAACATTTCCCTCACCTCCTCGCATTTCTCTCAACAGAACTCACCTAGAATTCCCCTCGCTACCCCCCTCCACCCATCTTGATTCCTAATCAGCTCGGTTCAATGCGGTCGAGCCCACTATTTCCAGCCATCTGAGAGGAAAATAGGAAAGTTGTTCCACTTTAGCGCGAATTGGCTCGTTTCCTGCCCTCTCAATGAAGTGACAACTATGGAACGCGGAACAATAACAGTGTCACCTTTTCATCAGAGTGGAAAACAGCACTCGCTGTTTTGTTCAACATTGAACAAACACTTCCCTGCCATTTGTATGTTGCGTGCTAGTTTGTATCAACCTTTCAGTTTTCAAAAACTATGCATCACCGAACACATAGCCTGAACGCATACCCTGATCTTTCCATGAAATAGATTTTGACTCTGATTTATCAAGTGAGAAATTATTGAGCATTGATGTGTCATGAGAAAACATTATTCCTATTGTCATCAGAAAACAGTATTTCTATTGTTATGAGAAAACATTATTTCTATTGTTATTAGAAAACCGTATTTCAATTATTGTTATGAAAGAACATTATTTCTATTGTCATTAGAAAACAGTATTTTGATTGTTATGAGAAAACATTATTTTTCTATTGTCATGAGAAACATTGTTTCTATAGTCTATTGTCTAACATTATTACGAAATAATATATGTTGAATTTGTCACTAATCAGAATACGTTTCCTCCTATGATAATGTCGCAATAGTTGCAAAAGTTTTGTAAAACAAAGCAAAGAAGTGTTGTAAGAACAATGTAATACATAGGATAATTTTTCATCGGAGCTGATAAGTTCTAAGTACTAGAACTTAGAAGAGAAGCACTAGAATTTAGTGAGAATTTTTCTAAAAGATTAATTCTATAAATCAACTGAAGTCATATAATTCTAAAATTCTTTTTCTAAGTTGGGCCATTGCCAAGTTTCTACGATTTGCTGTAGTTCACGTAAGTAACAATCATGTTTTGCGTTGAACATTCGTTCTAATATCCATAGTCACATCTTTATAGGGAGTAAACCTATTTTCATATGGAAAGCTCTCTGTTCCATCTCAGCAGTATCAGTATAGCTCTCCCTTAAAAACTTGAAACTCCTTGAAAGATTCCATCAACTTTTCTACGTATTAGTGAAAGCTTTCTCGTAAAATTAATTCATTTAATTTGAAATCGAAAAATTATTATTGCATACAAACCCGGAAAATTCATTGGTAAAATCGTGGTGAAAGAAGTGATAAGATTCTCCCCCTATCAAAGCTCCGTGTTTGAAAATGAACATTGCGGCTGTATTCAAATGACCTGTGTTTGAAAATGAAATTAGTGATTCATTTGGCTTTTGGAAGGACGACGAAAATGACAACTCGAATTTAAAGTTTAGAAATCGAATTTAAAACTCGTCCATTCGTCTCAGTCTATTCACTTCGAATAACCCAATTTCTTGAGCTTTTTCTAAAGGATTGATATATGAATAGACCTAATACTTGTTCAAATTTTATTCTATAAAATCATAACATCGAGTCAGAGTTGCTTGAAGGTCTGTCAAGCTTGATTACCATTTGAAAATTTAAATTTTTATGAGTAATCAAAGATCAACCTCAACTCACTTCTCTGCAATCGGCCCTAGCAATTTTAATTTGAGAAATATCAAGAAAAATATTTTAAGATTTAATTAATCTTAAAAAGCATTAATCCAAAAGAGCAAAAACCAAAGAGCCAAAACTGAAGCAAATTTTTTTCAAATTATCCTTGTCTGCTACACGAATAATTCGACTTCTCCAAGTTCCTATTGGCGTTTTCCTTCTGATAAGTTCGAGTATTTTGAAAGTTTTCGCCACTCCCCCCACTCATCAACTGCAGCTGATTGAAAATAGCTGCAGCCCATCTCTTCACCAATTTCCAGAAACAGACAATGAACTTAATTCATTTATCAAACGTCTAACTCGATTTTCTGAGCTGTTGACTTTGTCATTATAATCATCTTCAGCTCATAAATTGCGAAAGTTCACCAAGTATTATTATTTTCACGTCTCCAAAGCTTCTTGTGTTTTCTACGTACTTCATTGAGACTACTGACGATGACTTGCAAAGCTGAAACTTTCTTTTTCTATTCATCGTCGCCAAACTATTCACAAATATTATCATGTCATTAATGTTTTCATGAAACTAAAGTTTTAGAAACTAATCAATCATTGCAGAGTACAATAGTTCTCCACAGTAAATACTCAGTATATTGTCACAGGATACAAAGTAAATGTTGTTATTAAAACAATAATATTATGAAATTAATACCATTAACGAGAAAATTGACATTGAAGATTATCATGTTCAGTGAATTATAACAACATCTAATGCATTATTTCCAAAAGTAGTTACTTCCATAGTATTCACCACCAATGACAGATAAATCCACATATTGTCAACGCGCCAAATTTTTAAAATTCCAATTACACAATTTTATTCATGGCTATTCCAAGCTCTATTTCATGGCTATGAAACAGAAATAGTAAATACAGTACCATACTAAATAAAAGTATGTGAAGTACACAAAGTAAATTCTTCAAAATGAAGTGAATATCGTGAAAAGTGAAATCGTGCTTGGCCAGTTATCATGGAAGATTAACATGGTCAGTTTCCTATCAAGGGAAAATTAGGTTATTCGGCGACATTGGAACTGGAACTACTTACGGGTCTCCCCACCTATTAAAGCCATACGGTAATGATATGATACAAAGTAACTGGTGTATTGTCTTTGCTAATAGGGAAATCATGAAATTTCATACTTTTCAACTCTGTGTAACAAGCTATAACAAAACTATGAACTTTAGCTCTAGAAAATCTTGAAGATGTTATTCACAATGCCCCATTCCACATACATTTTCCATAGCTCTCGGTTGAAATGATGATAATATTCATTGTCTCTAGATGAATAATGGAGATTCATTTCTCTGACAGCAATAGACTGTCTATGCATAATTCATTGGCTACGGGAAAAAATGTGGAGAGCTGAGGAGCGATGCTTGTGAGCTGTATGCAAATTTATGCTACGTTTTACAAGCATCATTGACAATTGAATGGGAGAATTAGCTACTTTGGCATTTACCAGCGGTCCCCTCATCAAAGCTTAGAAACGTACGAGACAGAGCCAGCGCCCTTATTTCACGCTGTCTGCTGTAGTACAGTCGAGGGAGTTGTTTGAACGTGACCTCGCATGTTTTTAAATTGAATACTATCTCGAAATACGTATCTTGCATCCCGGGCAAATACAATAATACAAATTGGATTCATAGCAGTGCTCGTTCTCTTGCTGAAACTTCAATAAAGCAGCATGGTAAAAGCGTCCTTAAAAACTTTTAACAATTCTGCTCTCCATGGACAATGATGGAAGTTGTTCAAATGAAATTAGCGTTGTTGAATGGTCCTGAAAGGTTTATTCCACTGGAGTTATGTAACAAAATAGAATGAGAACCAGAGAGCTCAATTCTGAGAATTTATATTGCTAGAGAACAAGTGAATTGATATTATGGTGATGTTCATGACAGGATAAAGGGATATTTGAAAATCATAATGTTTCTCCAATTTACACAAACAGTCCAAATTCAAATTATATCACATACATCTTATCGAATTATCTTGATAAGATAATTTCATGTCATATCATCTTACTAAATCACCACTTTCATTTTCGAAAATAGCAGAACAATATTGCTTTTTTTCCAATATATTATACAGTATAACCATTGGAAATAGTTTTGTGATGAATAATTTGTAATGTGACATACTTTCAATTGATACTTTTGTTTATCAAAATCAAACATTATTGATCCAGATGAAGCTCCTCTACCCCATAGTTTGGAAAACACAGACCTACAGCAATTTATTCCACACCATGAAATAGTGAAATATTGGAATAGCGTATTATGATAAAATAGCGCACTAAGTAAGTTTTGACCAACTAAAATCATTTTGTATTTGATTGAGTGACCGCATATTGAACAGAGTTCTGTATTGGATGGCTACAGTATGTTATTAACGTAATGGCTTTGGTAGTGCTCGATATGGAGGCAAGGCAATCTGCTAGAATAGCAGGATGCATGAGGCAAATATATTGGATTTCTAGGGAAAGGTGGTTTATTGACGCTTATGGTATAATTGGAGGCTGATAATCTGGGGAATGTTGTTCTGCGGAACGAAGCGCCGGAAGCCCCAGCACTGTGATTCGGAGGTGATTCGTGGATCAGCGAATCCTACTGCTGTGCTCAAAATAGCAGTGAGGAACAGAGAGAGTAGATTGAGAGAAAGAGAGAGCAGATTGAGAAAAAGAGAGGGAGTGATAAGAAAGGGATGAGATGTGTGAGACAGAGAAAGAGAGAGAGATAAAGAAAGTAAGAGAGTGGATTGAGAGAGTCATGGAAGGGAAGAATTGAGAGATTGTGAAAAGAGATAGCGAGTGAGTGGAAGTAAGAGTGAGACAGAGGCAAATAGTAAGTGATAAAGAAGAATAAAGATAGACCTATAAAAGAATAGTATAAAAGTAATGGAGGCAAAGTAAGAGTGAGGATGGAGAAGAGAGAAATGAAGAGGAAGATGAGATAAGAGAGAGAGAGAAAAGAAGACATGAAAGATTGGATAGAGATTTTAGAAGTGAAAGAGACAAAGTAAGAGTGAGAGAGAGGAATATTAGGTAGACTAATAAAGGGGAAGAAAGATAGACTGATGAAGAAAGTGAGCGTAGATGTGAGAGAGACGAAGTTCAAGTGAAAGAGGAGTAGTAAGAATGACTGACGTCTTCTTCTTATTCTTTCTCTTCTTCTTCTTGTTCTTCTTCATTCTCTCCTTTTTCTTCTTCATTCTCTTCTTCTTCTTCTTCTTCTTTCTTCTTTCTTCTTCTCTTTCTTCTTCTTCTTCTACTTCTTCTTCTTCTTCTCCATCATCATCGCTTTTTTGTTACAAATAAAGAGAAAGAGTTATAAAAAGTTTAGAAGTAGGAGAGACAAATTAGAAGTGAGAGATTCAGGTAAAGATGGGTTGTTTAAGAAAGAGAAAGAAGATGAGAAGTCGTGAGAGAGTGTGAGGAGAAATTAGGAGTAAGAGAGACATAGTAAGAGAAAGAACTAGCGTTTGTTAAAATAAAAGAGATATCGAGAGAGTATAGAAAGAGTGAAGAAGTGAAAGTTAGTGGTGATGAGAGATGAGGAAAGAGAGAGAGAGATGGTGATGGATTAAGAGCGATAGATGAGAGAATTAGCATATCGAGTTGACGCTGACATAACACCCAACTCCAGATAACGAGGTAATGGTAATAGAGTGCTATTGAGTACTTGGCTTTAGGCGACTAAACTCACGATAAAATATTGCTAATAGTTGATAGAACTCAATTACCAAGTTCAAATAGAAGGTGGTCGCTCAAAATTCCTAAATTTAGTTACATAAATAGTCCAGAGTTGAGGTTATGTCCAAATTACTGTTACCATTATATTGGAAGTTTTAAGAAGGGCATAAGTAGCCTAGAATTCACTTAATACTGTTATTAGCGATTTACCACTCATATTCGAAGGCGTAATATATTTTCTGAAAAATTGCCCCTTCAATTGAATTCAGTAATAGGGTGTGAACTCTTACACAAAATATTGAACCATGATTTGTCTGTATAATTTTACATGCATGTTTCAAAGTACACATCAAAATAAATAGCTGATTGGTATCAAACCATAAATCTATTGAGCTTTTCGAAGATAGAATGAGTCAAACATGATCCATAAGAGTAATCCCTCATAAAAACCAACAGCTTTCCAGAATTCAGAATTATCGGGGTTTTCCAGCTCTGTTTTATCAGTAATCACAATTTATTTCTAAATCGGTCGAATTCAATTTGAGATGAAAAATGCACTTAAAAATCAACCTTTGTGAACAGTTTTTTTCTGGAATTACAACGAGTTCATTTCACTCCGATCGAATGATTTAGTTCTGTGATTATCTTCGTAGCAAACATGAATTGTTGGAAGCTTTCTTCTATTTTGAAGGGCGGAAAAAGAGGTGATGGAATTGAAATGAAATTCCATTGTGAAATATCTCCCGATCCTCTATTGTGAGGCGTACCAAAGATTTTATTCACAGTGAAATTCGTGGAATCGATGGAGAACAGCGATTTTCATTAGATGACGATTGCAGATAAATTATAATATCTTGAATGATTGTGGAGTGAGAATAGACTGGGAAGGATTTCAATTGCAAAAATTTTCTCTGTTTGCGCGGCACCCTGTTTCTATTCGCTTTTTTGGGTGAGATACTGTCGGCTCCGAATTTCTATTGAGTTCAACCCCCACTTTTCCTTCTATTGTAGGGTCTGTTGCTTCCCGCTTTCCGATACAGGGCTGCAAAAGTATTTACTGATATTTTATCTGCTGTCGCTTTTCCTGTTCGAAAACGCTGAACTCACACTCTTCCTTCTACTCTTCCTACCTCGTATATGCTGATACAGTCTAATAAAAAAATAATTAATAAAATCATAATGAATGACTGATTTTCAAAACATTGAACTTTTGAACATTTCAATGCATACAAGAACACTTGTATTCTCTGCAAGATTAAAGACCTAGATAAACTGAACTAATCTATCCTTCTAAGGGAGATTAGAATGAATCATAGATTATAGATCAATAATTAAATTATCAGTTATTATAGATTGGAGTGAATTAGATAAAATGTCACGTGAATAACTGTGATTATTGTGATTGTCATCATAACTGATGATGATGATTAGAGTCGCAATTATAACAATACTGGTATGAAAAATTATTGGATATGGTTGACTAAAGCTCAAAGAAGATGGCGAAATTAAGAAAAATGATAAGTGTGAGGATAACGTATCAGAGTACATGGTTAACCTCTAAATACTCCTCAAGGACGCTATATTTTGTATGGATCTCTCTAATGATCTCATTTCCTCCATGTGAGTACGGAATACTGTACTTACGAATGCAAAAGCAAAAAGCTTACAACTAGTATACAAGCTCACAAGTAGTAAATGCAAGGAAGAAACTGGAAACACGACTCAGCTATACTGTTGCAATGTGAAGACTCGCCATCGTACCAGTAATGCATAATACTACTGCTAGCACGTACCCTCCACTGGATATACTATTCTGTTTGTAATCATTGTGAGTGTTTTTCTCTGTAAATAATATCAATCTCTTCCGCTGAATTCCTTACTTTATACTCTTCTTTGCATCTAATTTCCACGATCTCATTTTGAAATATCTCCTCTTTGGTGTACATTGTGTCTATACTTACAGAGATGATCCATTATTATCGATTATTATTTATTATCATCCATTATTGTTCATTATTGCCCATTATTGTCCATTAGTATCCATTATTGTCCATTATTATCCATTATTGTCCACTATTGTCCATTATTATCCACTATTATACATTATTATGGATTACTTTCCATTATTAATTTTCATTATCATCCATTATTATACTGATGAACCATTCTTGTTAGCCTATAGAATACTAATCTTATCAATTGCGGTTCTCAAGCTCATACTACAATACAAATGTAGTATCTAAATTCTAAAGTATTCAATTTTTTTTTAAATTTATTAAACGTATTTATTATACAATCTTCAAACTATTTAACTATTAATAGAACACACGAACAATGATTCATTAGCAGAAATACTGATATTTCAGATATTGAGATTTCAACTATTCGTAACGAACAGAAACAGTTCCGATATTGGAATTGGCTGAAGGCTGAGAGGGCCTATGTGCTTTCAGTAAAGAAGGCTTTGCAATACTTCTAATCGTGCTAAACAAGAACGCTTATCTCTCTTAATTGCTGCCGGATTTCAACGGTGGCGTTGCAGGCTGTGCTACGCCTCGCTGTTCCATCTTGGAACATTGTGCGAGCACTAATCCTTCTGTGTAATCCTTTGTGCAGGAGGCTTGAAATCCTTTGTACCGTTCTGATAGCGGTAAGCCTGGTCGCTCCACAAACTTGCTTTGAAACGTGTTACTAATTAATTTCGTTGATAATCATTCACAGATCCTGCCAACTAATTATTATCCGCAATTTGGAATTGATTTTGGAACCTGTTTTCAACACTCTCAGTATGTGTCCTGATTACTAAGCCCTCATCCAACGGGCTCAGTGATGAAACATGCTAGAATCTCGAGTTTCCTGAATACATTTCCTCATTGTTATCCTAGATTAGTTTGATCAAACTTCTCAAAGGATGGAAATTTATTATTGATTGAGAATTCACTGAGATTAGAAGTATTATTTAATCTACTTTCAACTATCACTGTGAGTTAATAATATTAAACGTGTATGGTTATATTAATAATAATCCACATATAATAATCAAAAATAAAGTATCCTTCAATTTTTTTCAATTTCTAAAGGTCTATTCTATAATTACTCCTGTTATTGGACATTCGTCCCCATTACTAAATTAATCCCTAACTAACTCTTCGTCTATCTGAAGAAAAACCAGATATCTTAAAATAGCAATACGTCACTGGTCAATTATTGAATAATTGAGATCTGATTGATTGATATGAGAAATAAATAAAAAATTATAAGTTACATTTTCAGTAGTTTCAGGCCTATCTCATTATCCTTTCTTTGAAAATCTATCACTTATAAATTTTCCCATCTCCACATCTACAAAAGGATGGTAATAACTTAAAATACTGATAATAATATCAAAATAACAGTTCCTCATCTGTCAAATATCTTGTTGCTTGACTGAGATCCAAGCAACTGATAACCAAACGTTAATCAGCGTATTTGTGCACATGATTGATTTTTTCATTACACTTTCTTCATCAAACCATCAGTTTCATTTATCGTTCTCATTCACTGGAAAATTCATTCGCTGAACGTTTGGGAGCAATATTTTCCAATTAATCCATGAGATGAATAAACATAGTCCACATTTCTGCTAACTGATATCCTCATCTATGGTATCCAGGTTATTTACGAGGTTTAAGTGACCTTGGTGATTTATTCTTGAGACAGGTGGAAGCAATATATTTCAATTACACAGAGCACTCCATGAACGAACCAACTCGGTCGAGGCAATAAAGTTCAAAGTATGTATATAAAGTGGCGTTTATGAGAAAGGAGGGTGCAAGTTGCAAAGTTGAGACCAGAGTCAGTAAGCTGGCCGCAGTTTTTACAGCTCTAATCCCGTATCGAACAATGCCGCACCATTGCAGGTAAGTCTCTGCTCTCACTCTCTCTCTCTCAGCCAGCCCTGAGCGCGCTTCCTTAATTAAACTTTTCCAGAAAACTTCCTTCCCCCTCCACCTGCCACCCCACCTATCGTTTTTTCTAATAAGATTTCATTCGCTGTGATATTATTAAGTCGGCAAACGTGTAATCGTCTTTAAAATGCAAACACTGCTGATGACACTGCTACTGGAGAAAGTATTTCTCTCTTAATTACGCTTAGCTCTTGACTCAGTCGACGTTTCTCAGAAAGTTAAACGAGTAATTTGACTCAAGTATTGTTTGATGATGTGATATTATAATAATGGAAAGCCAACTACTGTAGTTAGTAGTACTCGAGAGTTGGTCGCCATGATTTCTAAAAGGGTTCTCAAGCAAGTTTTGAACCTAATAAAAGACCGTAAAATTTTAGTTTTGAGTACTTACCGTGACTATGTATGACTACTGCAAGTAGAAGAATCAGCATTGGTATTCAGTGAACCTGGAAAAATACAGAAAATCAGTAATTTATGAATGTTATGTAACTGTAACAGTTATGTAACTGCAATGTAATGATGGCATTGTTACTTGGAATGAATTATCGTAGCTCACAGACTAAAAACAAAATAATAAGTGAAAATCAGAGAAAAATTGAATACGTATTACATTTTGCAAAATCCCATACAATTCTAGTGATTGTTTAATTAGAAATTTCATCATCTAAACGTAGTTGTAGGGACAGTTCATTTAAGGTGGAACAAAGGGCAGCAACCAATTAATCGATTTAAATCGATCTTGACCAAATATAGAAGAAAGCTATAAAAATAAACTTGAATTTGTATCAAAGAATCTCTTCTATTCTCGGAATAATCGCATCTAAACCCCAAGATCATTCAGCGATGATTAATAAGGATCACACTCAAGGGACGTAACCTGGTTTCAAAGATCATTGTCATGGAAGATGAATGGATCTATTAACTAGACTACTCTAGGACACAAGAACTAACAAGTTTCGACCCATCAATCATCAAGTTACAGCTCATCACCTTAATATTATTCCACGCATTATGAGAGACGTGTTATTTGTAGGTTTAACACTCGTTTTATTATTCGATGATTCGATAATTTACCACTCATGATTTAGGATTTATGACCCACTCACTCCTCATGAGATTTGATTGAGCTATAGGAAATTGATGGAATATCGAATCAAAATTGTTCTACTAAGAACATGTAGTGATTAGAAGGTAATTTGTATTCTATTTAGAATTGGTTGAATGGAAGATTTTGATATCTATATACATTCACTGATGCTTAAGATTGATTTTACTGTTCTCCTTATCTTTCTTACTTAATCATTTTGCCCACATGTGTTTCAGACTTACTCATGAATAATAGGATGAATGATGAAGAAGTGGGCCTTCCGATTCAGTTTGGTTACGTTACGGACCACCAAGAACTGATTTTGAAGGATGAAAATAATTGTTAGAGTTCTCTGTTTGCCTTGAATAAGAAATTATCCTGAAACTAGTTACAGAGATGACACACTTTGAATTGATGGGAAAATGGTTGGGATGTTGTCAGCACTGACAACTTCCACAGCGTCTATTCAATGTTTCCGGGACTAAACCAAGAATTATGATCAGAGTTTGAGGCGCCTGCTGCTAGTGAAGCACAGCACATGAGGACAGTTCTCTACACGATCTCAACAAATGAGTCAATTGGAGATGGGATGAGGGGGCGGTGAAGTGTAACTGGGAGATAGTGGGTCGAACTATCAATCATTGTTAACAGGTCGATCCTGGAGTTGTCTAACGGAGTACTTGAAGGAGCAGAGCAGGACGGTGGGGGTGGGGGGGCGCTGATGATGAGAGCGAGTTGGCTCCTGATCTAGCTGAGCTCAAAACGACACCGGACCATTAATCATCACAGGGCCATTTCTACTGGACGGATCATGAGGGGGGAGGGGGGAGTCTCGTTAACACCCCCAGCCATTTCACACGTTCCACTGATGAACTGCTTGCTACCTTCCAGCACAGCACACATCTCTTGCTGCCCTCTTACAAAAACAGTCCAATTCCCGATAAGACAGCTATCACAATTCTCTCCATCACTCTCCGATTGTCTTTTGAAAACGTTTCTCCGTGAACTACTTGTTTCCTAATCTACCGACTCTCGTTCCCTTAGAAGAGAGATGTTGTAGTTTGATGCCCCAACGCTGGCAAGCAGCATCGCTAAAAACCAGTTAGCGGCACCAAAGAGAATTCATCAACTGAAACTCATGTCTCTTTAAGATCTTTTGGCTCTTCCTTTAAAGGCGAAGGAATAGTTTTCCTTATTAGAAAACTTGAGAGTTGCAACCTATGAACGTATCTCAATTAAGTGGAATCAATTTTTTCAGATCAATTCAATTGATTTTGTAAGGGATTCTATAAGATTCGCTACTCAATCATTCTTATATCTTTTCTATTATGAAGGCCTATTCAATATTATAATCTTCCCTCTATAATATTATAATCTAGCCGTTCCTCATAAAAATCCAGAAAAAATAAATGATTTCTTATAAAAATAGTGATAATGAGTGATTAGTTTAACCTAAATTTTATTTCGGGCAGCCGAAGGCTAAAATGATCTTGCTCTACTTTGAACTATATAAGTCTCAACCTCAATGGCCTTCTACACCCTTCCCAAAAACAAGGAAACCAGTACCACTAGCTTATAAAATCTTTTTAATGAAGGAGTTGGAGAAAACCTCTGGCCAACTAAACATTGGGTTCATCCGCGATGATATTGATTGGGAATAGAATGAAGTAGGCAGGATCTGATGAAGAGGTAATGTTGTTTGTAGTGGGTGGGAGTGAGAGCAAGCAGAACGCTAATTCTGAATCATGGAGGAAGTTGGATGGTGGATGGGTGGAGGGGGAGGTTTTTTGGCTCTGCCGCCAAAAGTAGCTGCATGCACCAGCGGTATGCTGACTAATAAACTTGCAGCTGTAGTCAGTCGCCTCATACTGTGCTGCTGCTTTGCTCTGCTCAGCTTCCCTTGAGGATTCAATGGCCCCACACAGTCCATATTTCACATTCGTCCCAAAAATTTCACTGAGAAAAAACTTTAATCAACTCAACTGAAAAACACAGAATTCGCCGAATTGAGCCGTATTTTTAGCCATTTTCTACTACGTGCTACCTACATACGACGAGGTAAACTTATGTTCTGCTTTTGACAAATATTGAAAATATGGGGAACTCTGTTCTACGGAAGGTCAAAAGACTATAAACCTAATTTAATTATCTTGATTCGCTTGGAGTCTGACTTCAAACTTCTACTTATAACTTTTCACGTAACTACTAAATTGATAGGAAACTTGAATATTGACAAATTATTAGATTGAATATAATTATTGGGAATCGAGTCAAACCAATCAATATTGAATTATCTATAGCTTCAATTAATATTCCTTAACGTTCTCAAAGATGGTTCAAAACATCGTTCAGTATCTCTTTAGGCTCGATAACCGATTAAAATTAAGATAAAGTAAGATTAAAAGTAAGATTAAAATTAAGATAACCGATTCAAAAGTCGCAATTGAAAAGTCCCAATTATGTGAATGAGCGAATAAGCTATGGAACTGCAAAGATAAAATTTAAAAAAATCAAAATATTCAGATTATTAATCGAAATCTAATCAATAAGATTTTAGCTCTCATGAAGTGGAATGAGATCAACTTTATAGGCTGTTAAAACTGCGTTATCGATTCTATTGAATGCTATTAAACGTTAATATACTAATTTCATTGATCAGTACTTTTTTCCTGATCAATAATTCGATCCGTGAGCAAGGCCTGAGGAGGTAATATTGGGAATCGAGCCAATCCAATCAAGAATAACTCATTTCTTATACGCTTTGAATGCGCCTTATGATTCTCACAAATAGAGCTGAACCGTGTTCGATAGGCTCTAAGATATCAGATTTGAAAGTTATGATTGCGGATCTTTTCTTTAAAAAGTCAGAATTTTTCGCATAAACAAAAAAAGATCTGAAACTGGATAGGTTGAGAAAATACGGTAGAATGAATAAAATGGAAAATCAAAAATATCAGATTTGTTCTGAGTATATTACTTAGGTCTCAGTATCATGAAACTTGAAGTTGGAAAAGGTTCAATGGAAATGATAGGATTAATAAGAATAAAAGTGAGTAGTATGAAAGATTTATACACTGGAAAATATGTACACTGGAAAACCAACTCAGGATAACAGATAAATTCTCCAATTCACTGTTAGATTGAGTAACTGAATATTCAAGATTTTACAAGAACAATTTTCAAACATGATTGCTTCCTAATGATGTAATCTTGTTACATTAATAATTCTAGGTATTAATCGTGGGATGCTTTGATAGCATCAAATATACTGATACTGATACATCCCTCTAATTAACATGTCCAATATTGCAATGTATGATAACATTTGTGCTTTGTATGCGCAAATTACTGGCTGCTAACCAAAAGCTGATTGGATTGAAGTGTGACCTTACCAGGCTCAAGTAAGAGAATTCAATATAACAGAGTTTACTAAGAGAATTATTATTAGCATGATAATTCTCTTACAGAGACTATTATTAGTAGAAATTGAGGAGGATCAGTGTCCAATTCAGGGAAAATGCCTAACGCTATATTGCTTGTAATGGCGATCCTCTTGGTGTTGAGACGTTTCTTTACTTTCTGTCTTCTTTAATGCGTATATTGATGATTAATAGAAAAAGTCAAAAAAATTGAAGCCGAGGCTCTCAGCATAGACAAGAAACCGAAAAGCAATAATAAGGTACGTGAAAAATGAAAAAAACTTTATCATAATCATCATCAGCCTAGAACGTTTGACATGGGAAGAAGAAGTGGAAAGTGTCTCTGCAGAAGTAGAGTTATCAGTGAGTGAAAGAGGATTTAATTTGAATCTATTGAACCATGTTTTGTTATGTTGAGTAGAAGTAATACAAATATTAATTGAAAACTTCTTTATTGGGAACATGGTAGACTGACTTGGAATGAATAAAAATATGTTGGAACTCAGGTGTTGTTTTTGTTTTTGCTTTCCCTTATTTTCTATGTATATTTCAATGTTGGAATGAGAAGAATGAGAAGTTATATAATGGTATATTATTACAATGATATTATTATATCTAATGGTAGATGCATAATAACCTTATCACTTATCTTCTCATCCTCTATTTCAAACATCCGCAATTCTAAATTATTTCAAACCTCATCCTCAACTCTCATTTTTCGTTGTCAACTCTTCTTCCTCTTACACTCCTCATTTCGTTTCTCCTTCTTATTCCTTACCACAATTATTTATCCTTCATCTCTAGTTCCTACTCCCGTTCGTATTGTAAGAATGAGTTATGAATTTGGCTTTATCTCTGCTCGAATTCACAGTATGTGGAAAGAATGGGGACAAGTACTGTTAGCTGCAGAGGGAAGGATTATTGTGAAGCGCGTGAATTGTAGTGCGCTTGGTGCTGATTGAATCCCGCTGCGTTTATCCGGTGAATTACGACTGTGAAGAGTGCGTTGACTCCGACTTCTGAATTCTGGCCGTAGGAGCCGTATCACACATGCTGGTGTTTGGGGGCCGTAAAGCAGACAGCCCGAGCCGAACGGCAATTAGGGAGCACGAACCCTGCAATAAACATTCCGCGATCGAATAATAGATCGCGCCCCCCTGGCTATGGTCATAACTGCACGTTGAATTCCCCAATGAACCCCTTTCGAAGCTCCCATACACGTTCAGGTCTAATTGCTAGATCCGGACCTTTCTCTAGTCTATTGGAGCAGCAACCTCGTTGTTATCATTACTATTTAACGTGGGATCAAGAGCCACCTCCGCTTCGACCATCTCCAATAATTTATTGCTCTTCATCAAATAACTAGCACCGCTCCATTTCCACTGGCTTTCGCACCTGACCTATCTACTGCAAGCACGGGCATTGAACACTTCATTGGTGGAATAATCCTTCGAAAACCTATCATATATTGAGTTCCTGTTGCTAATAAACCACAATTATTCAAGCTCAATTGATGGGGGTGATGCAAAGTTGCCCTACGATATTCGATAGTGATCAAATTTTCAATAAACCTCGAAGAAAATTCAGGCCTACAAGTTGAAAGCTGTATTACTGTTTATTATTCATACCAAGATATTTAATAACTAGAGAAATCATTTAATGAATGAATATAGAAAAAAATATAATGTATGTAAGTATCAAAACCACATTATTACATCGAGATATTTTTTATTCATTTAACAAAATGTCAACTTCGCTAGGCCTACTATACAAAAAATATATTTTATTTCTGAGGAATAGAAAAACGTAGGGCTGGAGCAGAGAATACATTAGTGATTTAGACCCACTTTTCAATTGAAGAAGACTCTTCAATGAGTTTTCTTCCCTGAGTTTTTCCGTTTAGTAACTTTGAAATGAAACGCATGAAGAGTAGAACGTAAGTAAATGAACTGATCTTGGAATTAGTTTTTAAAACAACTATTACTTTTGTTCCATAGACCATAATTATATACCAAAGATCCATAACCATATTTTTTGTTTTATAAATGAGTTCAAATCGTCATTGAAATGTTCATAATTTATAATTTGTGGTCCTTGTATCACAAATAAAATAGTAGAATTGAGAAAATCCTTATGTTTTCATTTCAATTATTATTGGTTATAATTGGATGACTAGTTATTATCATTAATTATTTCATACGGCCATATTCATAACACCACCTCACCAAAACTGTCTGCCCAAATTATAGTTTCCGCGTTCATGTTCTAAATCAGGTCTATCGATATTTTGGATGAGAGATGAGAATGTCAGAAGTAGCCTACTCATCATCTCAAGATGAGTGTCAGGATGAGCGTCGGAATGAGCCGAAATGCTCATTGAAGAGGAAACTAGCCATAGAAAAGGTTGCAAGGTATGGGAAGAAAATGTCAATGCCTCCGGACGTCCAAAGCTTCCTATTCAAGCTGGACCGGACATTTACTCCCTTAAAGCTTTTAGTTGAGTTGCTCCGTTGTTTGGTGGAGCGACAAAAGGATTTGTTCTTTTCAGTGAATGGTTTCAAGAAGAGTCGAGAGCTTTCATGGCGGCAGTGTGCTTGAGCTCAAAAATGATTCAAATACTCTCCGTCATAGCCCTTCGATCAATAATGTATTGTATACCTTGGATCGCATACAATATAAAGTGATTTTGTGATAAATTCTGGTAAGAGAGCATTGTGTGTGTTTCGAGTTCACTCTTATCCAGCATTCCAAAAGTATGAATTTAATGTAGGTATGCAGTACAGTATTGTGTATTCATCTATTTAGTAGTACGAATTGATTTTATATCTAGTAGTAGTCTACAATAATGGAGAATACATTGGGAATAAAGTACATAGAAAATACATATCTACAACTTAATGACATCATTGTTTCAGCTTCAACGCCATTTAGGTTGCAGTACCTTGAGCATTTTTATCTCCATGTTTTTATGTGTATTCAATTCAAGAATACGAATTCACGTATTTTTTAATTACTTGTAATGTGACATTTGAATTCAGCTCAATTACACTCTGATTCATGGATATAATATTGACTCATCAACATTGTTATTTGAAAAATATAATTACTTCACATTTTCTATATTCCAAGTTCTTTTTATTTCAAGTGTTTAGAGCTTAGTTAGAGCTCTAAATGCTTCAAATTTGAATAACAGATTCGACAGAAATTGATCATGAAAAAAAACACTGCGATGTTCATTAGTTTGAGAATAGCAAATTTTTAAAGATAGCCAACAGACTTCTTATGCTGCTAGTATCTATGAAACATCCTCGTTCCACGTGTATTTTTCCAGGATAGACCGCGCTACACCGGGTTGCATTTAATCTTTAATAATTAATCAGGCTGGATTCATTATTATCATTGTTGGAGTTTGCAGGAGTGAGCTTAGTATTATCGCTAGCATTCAACAGAGAGACAGCGCAATGTAAACTAAACACCGACTACAGTTTTGATGTTATTCTCGCTGTCCAAGAGAAGCAGGCGTTAATCAACGCAAACGCAAATAGCGTGTATTATTCATGGTCATCCCCTGGGAAGCTTTCCACCGACTATTGTTGTCTACAGAGGAAAGCCTGATGGATGTGGCAAGAGGGCTCTGTTTGTTTAATTCAATGACAGATTTGTTAAATAACGCTAATCGACTAACCTCCGTGCGCTAATCACACACGTGCTAAGTATAAAAGCCAGCAGATGAAAATTAAAGCTCGCTGAACGTGCGATTTCCACCTCTGATTTCACAATACTACAAAACAATGATGGAAACTTATGCTTGTTTACTCACGTGTAGAACAGAGATGGAAATTCATGTTCCCTGGCTGACCACATTGTTAACGTTTCAACGATTGACATTGTTAGCTGACACTGACATGACATGAGGAAGAAGAGATAGTTGAAGTGGAAATGTCAATTACCATAAATTGCAGGCAATGCAGGAGTTGTAATTATATAATACTCAATGATTGGTTTGAAAGATTGTCAAATTCAGATGAAAACTGATAAAAGCGAACAATTCTCTTTATCCAATTTAATCAATAGTATTGAACACAGATAATATTCTAGATTCTCATGCTCTCCTGTGGAAAAACTAAAATTTCACTGAAGCCTCCCCTGACTAGGCTGATTACACTAGCCTGATTAGGCTGCTCTGAGTCACATCGTATAATATTTTTGTGAAATGGGGAAATTATCACAAAAATTCAAATATTATCTATTTATCATTTAATATTATTCAGATATTCAATTCGTCGGTTCAAGGTTGAAACATTTCATTAATCATTGCCTTCATTATTGAGTTGAGTGGACACGACAACTTTCATGTGTCAACTCTGCCTATGGCACTTTATAATTGGAATTGTAAATAACTCTACAATTTGAGTCAACTTAATGAATGTTGATGATGGATTTCAATTTTTTTTCCCGTGAATAGTAATAATATATTTTATAGTAAGCTCGAATACAAATTTCAACTGTTTTTGAATGGTTAATCAGATACTCAAGACTATCGTCTCAAAAACTTTGATTGGTAAGTGAATTTTTCTGAATCAAAAAATCAACTGTGACATTAAACTAATGAAGACCATTTCGATCAACGTGAATGGCCAACCTTGACAGCGAAGTTGGGTCAAATGACGGCACGGATTTTTACAACTAAAACTGCCACTCCCGTCTTTCGAAGGGGACAAAATCCCTCTCATTACTCACGCATGAGCCTAGTGCTCATGTGGGCATCACCCTCTTAAAAATTTGTATTGTTAAAAAAAATTCTGGTTCTTCTTCACGTCCTTCTGCATTTGACATTGATTCAATGTTATATTAATCAATTTCTGAATAGCCTTTACAACAAAACCAAACTCAGAAATCGGCTTTCTATTCAATATGCTGAATTATCTATCTTCAAAGTCAAAATGACTGTTCAAGTTATTAAAGAATGTCACATGCAGGTCCATAGTTATTTCGCAATATTTTGGGATGGCATAGATGGATTTGGGTAGTTGGTGCTAGTGTGGGGGTCGGGAGATAGAGATGGAAAATGACAGAGAGGTTGATTGGGTTAAGGTTTGGGATGGACAGACAGCTAACGAGATAAGCTGCTGGTTGAGTGGGTGTGCGAGGGAGAGAGACAGAAAGTGAGTGATAAGAGCGATCGATTTGTTTTTCTCATCGGAAGCTGGTTAATCAGACTTGTGCTGATTAGACGAGTTGCGTCGTGCATTGCTAAATGCAAGTCAGGTATATTGGCCACATAGCTCGGATGTGTGTGTGTGTGTGTGTTTGCCTAGTGAATCTGGCTGACTGCTGCTTCCTGCCTCCAGTTTGTGTCCGATTAAACTGGCCTACAGCTCTCTCTCCCACTTCCTCTCTTTCTCACTCTCTCTTACATACTTTCTCTATCTCTTTCAAACACATGCATATTCTCTCTCTCATCTTTAATCATTCCCTCTTCCTAATTCAAGTTCCCTCTCTCACTTTCCTTACACCCACTCGTGTATCTCCACAGTGCTGTGCCATTCCCAAACATGTTAGATTCATCCAATCATTAACCTGAATTAGCACCCTGCATCTATGCTGACTTGGCACTTATGATCCATAACGTGATGTTACTAGGAAATGTGAGCAGACTTCTCAAACAGTAATGAAATATTATGGAATCAAGAGGCCAATTTTGGAAAATCTCCAAAAGAATTCAATTGTTGGTTGATGGAATGACATTGCAGAGGCGATGTGGGTGAGGTTGTTTAGTTTCGTACCAAGAAATGGTCATATTCAGTATAGAAACAAACTGAGAATATTTCCCCCGTCTAGAGAACATGTAATTCCATCTAGGGGTATATTTTAGAGACTGGCTTTTTATACCGTATATTGTTTATCAACAGTGATTTTTCTACTTCAATGCATTGGAAAAACTTTTTTTGGCAATACGGACTGATTACTTATTCGAATGTGATGGAAAATATGGTGTAGTTATTATTCCATGGCGGGTTGGTGGCATCATAATGAATACCTAGAGATGAGACTCAAAATTGATTTTCAAATAGTCTTTCTCAGCCTGCTCTTATGTGGGAATGGAATGTATTTTTTGGAGAAATAAGTAGTTTTATCATTATGAGTATCATTATTATGATCCGATCATTCTTAAACGGAGCACCATAAAATAATATTGTCACTTTCTTCTAAAAATGCACAAAAAAATAGACTAGTAATCGATTTTATATGGGGGTTTATTTGTGATTCTGATGCTGCTGTCCCTACGTGAGAGATTCTCAGTCTCAAAATGACCATATTTAGTTAACGTTTCATATATCTGAGCATCAAAACTCCATTTCAAAGACCATATTATGACAAAATTGAAAAGTACCGTAATTCACACACTTTAGCCTATTCGTGACCTACATTACGTCTTCATCATACAAACCATACCCGCTGAGTCCATGATGATGATGTAGAATTGCATTGATCACCTTACAACAAATAATGTTGTCGACTAATTGATTGTGCTTCCATGGTAAGTGGACCATTTGCATATTCCGTGTCGAGATTAGCTTCTGTCATGAATGTGATTAGGAATGTGATCAATTCTCTATTATCGCTGCACCAGAATACAAGATAGCCGATTGCCACTAACAGCATGCATATGGCTAATCCGGCCATAACCAATGTCATTTGCAACAACAAGAGCAGATACTGAATATTTATGTCTTTCGAGCCGAGCAATTTGACTTACCATGCAGCGAATATTGTTCTATCATAGTTAAATAAATATCAGACAAAATATTACTGTGATATCTGTCACTCAAGACACTATCTTTCCAGATAAAAGAGAAAATTTGATTGAAATATTTATCAAAAATTCTCTATTGACGAGTGATTAGTATTTCTTGTTAGTTTCCTTTTCTTTCTTTCACGTCTTTTATTATTAGTTGAGACCAATGCAAACAACTTTATTCTTATTGAGAGCAACTCACTATTTGAACACAGTACTATTCATAGAATAAAATGGAGTAATTGGATGTAACTATATCGTCTCATTGAGGAAAGTTCCAGAGTTCATATATTCAACATGAGAAGCTGTTTTCCCATGGTTCTGGAAGCTCTATCCACCTCATCCATTTGTCATAAATAGCATCTGAAAAAATAATAGTCCGCTCGGTTTCCTCTTTCAAAATAATCACTCTCATCTTTTAGCTGAAATTGTGAACAAGGCTAGTTGAATGCGAAAGAACACTAGTGTTAGCTGATCGGATGATAGCATTGAAGTTGCAGCCCTTGAGCGTGGCCTGCCGAACCTGGCTGCTCCATTTCCTCTTGTAAGGCTGTCGTTGAGGGGAAAGAGTGGATTCCCTATGCATGGAACGCTCGCTGTCGAGTATTCTAGGGATGAATCTCACAGTCGACCCTCTGAGAATCCCACTTCAACGACTCGTGTCGTGTCAATGGACTACATCGGGGTGAAAAAAGCAACGCCACTCTTTCAGCGCTTTAGTGGGATGACAAACAAAACAAAAATCGATCAGTAGATTTATAATTATCGACTTCCACTGATCGGAAAGCTGTTTAAGCTGTAACCGAGTTTATAGGGAATTACATTTTAAAATTCACAGATACATATTCCAGTTTTTTCAAAGTTGATCTTATAAGATTAAAATCTGATGTTTCAAAAGCAAATAGCAGTATTTAACTTTTCTTTTGCCATTTGATGAAGAAAATTGCTACTTCTTTTTTCTATTATTTTTTTTTAGAATGAAGCTGCATATAGAGTGGTTTTTAGTTTGATAAGTGATAGCTTTTAGACATAGCATTATATTTGAATCAATATTTTGTTTGCATATCAAAGTGATATTCGATTTACCTTGATTGAAATATTATTCGAATTTGGCCAACTGATCGGCTCTATCCGGTATATTGGTCTGATAGAACTTCAAAATTGTTTAAGAGCAATGCATTCACAAGCTTTATCTGATAAAAATCTTAGAATTTCTTCGAATATGGTCTGTCGGTCTTTAAACAAAATTAGAGTGGATACTGGTACAAAGAGAGTGCTTTGTGCAATACAATCAGCTCCAGGATTTCCAAATAGTAGACATTATACTGGAATATTGACGTGATTATGTTACATCACAATTAAACAGTGCAGAAATTCAATATTGTATGCTAGAAGTGTCCTATCACAGTTAATTGTAATTTAATTACGTGTAATTGAGTGAATTATAACATTATTTCAACAAGTAGAAACTCACTCAACACTCTGACGTATTCACATACCAGTGGTAGGGGTGCACATTGTTACTGTTGAATAACTTTGAATAATGAGCTTCGTCAACAATATTGCGGCCAGCATGGAGATTGCTCTTTTTCAGCAGATTTCGACTCGGATTTCCAATTTTGATGATGAACAGCGCCTTGCTGCCAGTGAAGTTTTCATCAACCGTTAATTAATTCAGCTCATCAGTTTGACAATGTTCAGCTGGTCCGATTCCTCTTGAACGTGCAGTCTGTAGCGGTATCCATACCGAGCATGAATATTTATGAGCAGATATAGCGGAGCATCAACATGTGCAGACATGCTCAAAACCAAGGAAGTAGCGATGTCAGAGGGATGCTAAATAGAAATAGGGGAAAAGTGCATGCTTGTGAGTGCTCGTGCGTGATTTCCTGTCTGTAAGGAAATTTACTGAGCTCAAGTACTGCATCTAGTTAGTTATTTATCAGTAATTTCCAGCATGCTCCATCATTTTTGACTTCTGATGGTAATGATGTACTATGGTATACTACAGCGATGGAAAGATGTGACTGCTACTAACTCTGTTAGTTCGAGTTCAATTCCAGTTAGACTGACAGTTCAACTTACAGATATATCCAAGATACTGTATTATTCAATAATTCAATAAATGTTTATTGGAGGTTCCGAAATTCGGCATTTGGTATTGGAATTCGGTGCTAGGATTCCAACTGCAAGAGAATCTTCTTAATTGTCCTTTGTTCAGACTTCAAATTTTCAGAGATGAGATTAACCAAGATGTGTTTCGACAGAAGGTAGTTTCGATTTTGATTGATTTCATCTTTCAGTGTTCAAGTATCTGTATAGTTACAGTGTCAATAATAATCAGTTTACAAATATTCAACTTGTAAAATGTGAAATTCAAAGTCTTATACATAATAGTAAATTCACTAGCAATGAATTCGGATGAAATGAGTAGAGCAGAAGATTCGGAGAGTGAAAAACGTTCTTTGAGATCAGTAAGAAGGAAGAGTTAGAGAATAATACAATAGCAATGTTTTCATCAACTCTTGCTTCTTTGTAATATTTGCAGAAAAGTATTCTCAATTCGGAAATTGTTTCAGAAGAATTCCCAACATCTCGGCTTTCAGCATCAGAGAACTGGCGTAGACGGCAAGAGTACTCCTTCAAAATCCCGTTTGATATTAATATTGCTCAGCAACTCTCATGATTCCTACCTCTTGAATATAGAGTCTGTGGCTGAATTGCAATACTTTGAATATGAAAGTATGATTGAATCGTTCCTGAAACAGTGAATCACAAAATGAATTCTATCTAGGCCTTTTCACTTAGATTCCATGTTACTATTGATTAAAAACTTTTTTGCTGGTGATGATGCCCACATAAGCTCTAGGCTTGTGCGTGGGTAATGGAAAGGATGATTATGATCAGAGATGAATTCAATTATTATAGAATATTTATAAAAAATTACTATTGGTGGCTCTGCGTTTTTCCCGTTTATTGCTTATTATGTTTATAAGATGAAAAGAGCTCCATTCAATTACAAACTGATACTGCAAAACGATGTCAAAGCATTGACTTCAGACTCGTTCATTAGTCCTCGTTTCATGTCGCTGCTAGATGACATCATTCTACGGTTGAAATCAATTGTATTTTCGTGCAACTGGTTGCGATGGCTCTTATCTAGCGAGGAACGCTCTTTGAACAATATTAAATGTCTGAATTCCTTGATTAAATCCAATAGTCCATGTTTCAACCGAGCAAAGAGAACAATTTATAACGTAGGTACTCATTCTTGCACTCAGGGAGTAATGAGTCTGCAAGGATAATATTTTGTATTAAATCTTGTATAATTATATGTAGGGCCTAGTCTAAAAATAATGTATGAGTGCTTCCGTTACTGATGGAAATGTGATAATCTGGTCCGCAATCTCTTGCACTGGAGAGGTTCATTTGCAGCAATGCCATATCTAAATAATAGTTCCGTAGAATATGATAGATTATTTAGAAAGATAAGTTGGAGTGCTGGACAACTAGCCAGGGCATTGGCGGCTGCTCCGCTTGTAGGTCTTTGGAGGAATTAAACGGAGTTGGTTTATCCACAGCTCTGTCTGAGCTCGTGGGTAATGGGAAGGATGAGATGATGGTGGTGATGAGAATGGATTCACAGCTTTAGGTGTGGGTCTCGAACCACCGAGCAAAGATTTTGGTTCACAAAACTTTTTATTCAGAGTATTGGTACTCATCCTTAAGATTTTGGCTCCTTGGAGTGGGAATGAGTCTTGTCCCAATTCTTACCGATTAATGGTATTTTTGCTGCTAGGTGGGTAATATGAAAGAATTGCATAGCTGAACTATACACACACATCAGGTCTAAAATGCTACAAAGGAAAAGTTGAGTTGATTGCTATAAAGAAAGAATTCCTCTTCCACTCCTTGATTCAATCCAGTAGTCCATGTTTCAACCGAGCAAAGAGAACAATTTATAAAGAGAATTCACTGAAAACGTAGGTGACTCGCATTTTGCTCAGGTGAAAATGCCACACCCTTCAGAATAATATTTTGTATCAAATCTTGTATAATTATATGTGGGGGCCTGAATCAAAAAACAAAATAATGTATGAGTGCTTCCGTTACTGATGGAAGTCTGATAATCTGGTCCTGTAAACACTGGGAGAGGTTCATTTGTTGCAATGCCACATCTACCCATAATAGTAGCTCCAGCTGGGAATACAGGATAGATTATTTAGAAAGATAAGTTGGAGTGCTGGACAACTAGCCAGGGCATTGGCGGCTGCTCCGCTTGTAGGTCTTTGGAGGAATTAAACGGAGTTGGTTTATTCATCAGGAGAAGCGGGCGGGCGGAGATTTGGCTGCGACTGTAACCGAACGGCCAGCCGACCATCCCAAGGGTCTCAACTATAATGGATTGCTTCAAATGATGGGCCTCTGTCCTCCACCGCCCCAAATTCAATTTCCTAAAACCGAATGCTTCCACCTGTAACTGTAGCAAACAACGGTCTGTCAATATTTACGGTACACGGTGCACTGTCACCTTCAGCCGACCGGTAAACCGGACTCTGGTGAGATGCTGCTTCCGACTAATGCACCAATTCCCTCCACTGTACCAACTTTGTCTGGCACGAGTCAAAACTATGAAGGATGGTCTCTAGCTTCAGCAGGTTGGTCCAGAGGATATTATCAAGTCTTACATCAGGACAAGTAATTCAATCTGTGAACGATAGTCTCTAGTTTTTGGAGGTTGGTTCAGAGGAACCAACTGATATCAGGTCAAGTAATTCAATCTATGAACGATGGTATCTAGCTGTATATTTAAATGTTGGTCCAGAGGATATTTTCAAGGACAAGTAATTCAATCTATATATAAGATGATCACAGCATTGATTGTGATCAATTGAGATCACAGCTACATTTTATCCATTTCACAGCCTCTTGATGATCACAGTAAAAAAAAAAGATGTAAGACGAAAAATTATTCCGTTATGATTTTTGTTTCCACTTGGACAACTGTGATGGAAAAAATCTTCTTGGCTAAAATATCACGTTTTCGCCCGATCTTTTCGAGATTTGAAGCGAATACAAACTGAATAAGACGCGAGAGTTCGATTTTAGGCGACAGACACTTTCTTTTGTGCGAGTTTGATGGAGCGAGACCCTGCTATGAGGATAAGAATCAGTCTAAGATACGATCCTGGCCGAGAAAGAGACAAGTTAGTCGAAGAGAGGCTCTAAAAGTTGGAGATGGAGAACTTGAATGAAGTCCAGCAAGAAAGTTTCTTGTCAGAAGGGCTGAGAAAAGATTAGTTCCAGGCGTTACCCAATCTGCCAGTTTTATCAAGTTATCACGCCCTACCAAGAACATTCACTAATTCCAATGAAAAAACTCGCCCCATAACCATTATCTGAAACATTGTTTCGTATAATCTTCAACAATATCTACTTCATCTTCATGCCACAGAAAAATATCCTAAACATTGTAATGTCACAAATGAAGAGATTGGGATATCGTTATCTTATTATATAATATCGTTATATATTTTATTGTTATATTAGAATATAAACAAAAATAATATTATGAAGTTTGTTATTTTAGTTTAGTTTGATTATGAAGCTCAACATGAAAACATAAAAGTTAATAAAGAAAGTTTATAAAGTTTAAAAAGAGAATAATTATTTAAAAGAGAAGATTCAATAACCACTTCAACATTTGAGATTATTCATCTCTTTTCAGGACAAATTTGTCCATTATTAATTATTCTTATCAAGATAATAGTTTTTCTAGACAATTAACCTCTACATTATGAATTTATATTGTTCATGAATAAGAGAACTGATCTGATTCAGTTTTTATGGATCCTCGAACAATTTTATCTTTCTGGAATTGAAATGACTTCAGCGGCTGGAATTTGAGAGCTTTCGAACTCGAGAGAAAAAATGAGAATCTGTAAAAACTGCTATTCAAGATCTTATTTCAAAATCCTCAATATTAAAATGAAACGAGTAAAACATTTTACGCATTATTAGGAAGAAAGCCTCTCAGCGATAAGAAGAATCGAGATAGAATAGAAAAGATGGTGAGCTTTCAGAGAAACAGGGAAGAAACTCGAACCTTCTTTTCACCTTTTTTATGTGATGTTAAATTCATGAATCCGAGATAATATAGCACATTATATTTGCATTATAAGAAGGGCTGGAATAAGCAGGCCTTGTCTGTTTGCTTGTGTTGGTGGAGCCCTCGTTCAGAGCTCTTTATTCTCCTTTTATTGTTTGCGGAGAACAATGTTCAATATCGTTGGATTGATCTGAATAGCAAAGGAAATTTCAAAAGCATTATTAATTATTAGGCGATTCATAGAGGAGCGTGTCAAACACAATCGCTGTTGAGAATAACACAGTTTTCTATGCAATTTCTCATCTGCTGCAGCTGAATTAAATATTAAACTATTCACAGTTCTACAATAAATAATATATAAATTGTAAGTAAGCATATTTATATTGTAACTTGTAACCAGTGCTGTTTTTGTAACAACATAGGTTCCGGTACGCAATGTTCCAGGGGGTCTGGAGGGTATTCCAAACAGGGGTCCGCCCCCGGAAAAACTTTTTAAATTTAGCCTCAGAAAGAGCGTTTTAAAGCTATTTGGTAGCAAGGAAAAAATTCAGGAATTTGTCTAGAATTTGTCTTGAAAACTATAAAAATCCAAGCTTATCTCTACTTGGCTTCAAGTAGAAATAAACTACTTGGAGAAATGAACTGCTAATAAATGACTCACCTAGAGTTACAAAATATTTTTTTTGTCCTGGTACCGGTAGGCTACGGCATACCGGCACGTGCCGTTACAAAAACAGCACTGCTTGTAAGTAATACTCTGTGAAATATTTCTCTTAAATGTAATCTCTGAACAAATTTTCCTCCTCCTCCTATGCAAACAGGACTTTGTTTAGGCAAATGTACAAAATTGAAAAGTCATTTAAAATTTATTTTCTTGTTAAAATGAAAAAGAGAAGAGAACGAGTAAAAAGCTTGTGTATTGATTAATTTTGTTGTTGTTCAGAATTATTTGTCCGAATTCTCGAGATTCAAAGCTTTTTAAATAGTATGCTTTTTAATGTATTTGACAGCAGACTTGTTTATAACGTCCCGTTTCACATTTTGTCAGAACCTCAGTGGAAACATGGAAGAATACGTGTCATCCACATCTCTACAGCTGTCATAGATGTTCACACTCATAAAGAAAATACCACAGCGTGCATGACACAAATTAATTTAGTGTGTGGTTAGTCGCTGGCTACTGCAGCACAAAAAACACAAACAAGAGATGTTTAAAAATATATGTTTTTTATTGCGGAATATGATACGGGTAGGCCCAGCTCTAGACCAGTATCACAGGCTAGAGCGGTAGATTTTAAGGGCAGAAATGTTTTATATTCAAGTTGTAATTAGATAGGAATACAAGTTTGAAATCATAATTCTAAAGCATGTTAACTAGCAATTACTGAATGTAAAACTTAATAATGTATCAATCCATCTTGAAGCATAGAAACATTAAATAGGGTGTGATTCTAAATCTCTAGAACTGAAAAGTATTTGATAAAGTGATAATGTCTCCTTTCTTATTACATGGCGAAAATTAAACTTGGATACATCAGATTAAATACATTTATGTATGATAAAACAATTATTTATAATAATTAAAGTCATAGACTTCATTCACAATTTATTGTTTTCATATTACAATCTATCACTTTTCACATTAAAATTTCAAATTTAAATAATAACTAAATATATTTAACTCGATACATTATCAATCAGTGCTCAACAAAATAAAATGAAATGACGAATGAATAAATTATGATTATGAGAAATGCCAATATAGCTGAAACTATAGTGCATTATTTTCATCCTTGAAGACATCTGAGTAAAGAAACAGTACCCTACAACTTTCCGAGCTAGCCAATCACCCGCCTGCAACGTTGCCAATACGCACACTTCTGTAATAGAGATAAACAGATGTTTGATTTCTGATCATCTGCTCTACTTCTGAATCATCCAAGTTAACACACCGAGTTGTGATATCAGACTAAAATTTCGGTTCAATACGCATGCGTGCACAGATGATTGAGCAGCACACAATATGACATTGCCGTAAAATAGTAAAATTGAGTATAGTAAAGGATTCATAGTCATAGAACAGCTGATTTAACGTTGGTAAACGAGCGTACATCAATCAGCTGTTTTATGACAATTTAAAAGAATCCTGCTATACCCAGTTGGCCAGTTGTCTACAACTACTAAACAAACACTAGAAACACTAACGAAAGAGGGAGTGTTGATGATGTTGTAGTAAGTCATGCATCCAATTCAATAAGCAGCCATTGGCTTAATGGCTTTACAGCCGCCATTTTACGACTTTAACCAATCAGGAGCCAGCCGTACGGAAACGTCACATGCCACCTGACAGCCCATCTGAATTTTACGAGTTGCTTGGTTCTGATTGGTCGAAATCGTAAAATGGCGTTTGTTCAGCTCATCAGATGCCATTTTGAATTTTGTAGGCGTTCCACGTCATCAGCATAAGCCTTACTTACTCAACTTTTCTTTTAGCATTCCAATTTTTAGTGTATAGTGTTAGTTTCAGCTTTCTTCACAATTCTTACCAATTCAAATATCTCAAACTTATTCACAATTTCTTGAATCAGTCATTTAATTATGTCATAATCTGTTATAATCTACCAGACTACCAACTATACTCCGTATAGTTCTGTAGGTAGCCTACTGTGGACCAAGTTCCTCTAGGCGCCGAGATATGGTTTAAATTTTTTATTATGGTTGAAATTAAGTTTTTAATTCTTAACTTTTCAGCTGTTAAACGTTTTTTTCCAAAATACAAACAAAGCCTGCACATCTAAGACTTCTTAGTCTAAATATTTTAGAGGTCTTATGCAACATGAGAAAGGTGGTCACATACTAGTACCAAGTCAATTTGATAGTACGCCGTGCTTCTGATGGATTTTAATTGTAATAAATAATTGAGGAGGAATTTGGAAGGAAATGCAGCTCAAGCTACCGATCACAATAGTTCAATTATCCTTATAATAGTTAGTGGCAAAGCGTGGTATACTTATTTGGTCATCGCCGGGTATATTTCCAATAGGAAATAAGTATACCACGCTTCGCCACGGATAATAATAGCTGCAGACTGTTCATCAAGAAAATGTTAAAGATTTCATAGAAATAGCTAGAAATCTATTTCATAGAAAAAGATTTCAATAGAAATTTCATATGAATGGTAATCCACAAATATTTATCACGAATAGTAATCTATATATGTAATCCTGGTACCTAACCGATTTCAAATGTCTACAAATTATTATCGAAGCCGGTTTCAAAAAACAAAATCAATCTTTCATGTTGTTGATGAATACCGAATTTTCTCTGCAATATTGCACATTGCCCCGCCATCAATATTATAGTTTCACAAGAAACATGTTTCAAGATGAAAAATGTTCTCGATTTTCCAATGCTATGCTGCAGCTATTCTAAGATATACTTTTGTTTGAGCTCGGAGACCGTTCAAAACAGGTGTGGATGATCCATAAATGTCACTTATAGAAGTGCATTAATAAATCACCAACCGAGTTTTCCTTGGCGAGTACCTCTCTCACTAGCCCCCTCACTTCCAAACCCTCCCCCCCCCTTTACCTACTCGAATACTACAGACGGATTTGGAAAATTGCCGTGCTCCTTTGGATTCTCGAGCTCAAAGGTTTTTTTGATGTATTTCCTTCCAGAAAAAAATGGATGCAAAATTTTCCTCTTGTTGCTCTCAATCTTCCTGGATATTTTCTTATTCCAAAATCCTCATTGAAAGCTTATTCCATATTATAAATGAATTATTTTAAACCTTTACAGCTTCAAATCTATAGAATCTGTAGATTACATAGAGTAGAATGTGCCATAATCTATGTAAGTACTGTATTCTACAGAATACTGTGAAAAACTATCAATTCGCTTGTTTTCTGTATTAAGGACAAGTAAAGGAACAAGGAAGTGGTCTTGAATTGACAAAATATAGTCCAATTTTCCAACGCTTATTTAATTACTACATCATAGCTTTTTACAATGTTTATTGTGTAAGAAATCATCCAATTCGTTCTATTATGAAACCAAGTTGATATAGTATAAGGGATGAGGTATTATATCCTTAGAACATGCTGAAGTGTATCAATGACAAACACTCATTTTCAAAATAGGTACCTTAGCAAAATGAACTAGCTATAATATTGATGTTTCAATTCTCAAATGTGTGAGGTCTTTATTGACAGAATGTTTTATTCCACAAAAGGTATTGAAATTATAATAAGAAGTCTTCAGTCACGGTTTTAATAAACAATTTTTATTTTATCAGGTTGCAAGATCCAGCCTCAGTTTTAATTTTTTGTTTGTCAAATATTATTGTAAATCTGAATATTGTAATCCCGGGGTCGAATATTATGGAAAAAGGCGTAATTTGAAAAACGTTAATTTAGCTACAGTTATGAGCGAACAATGATATGGTTACATATCATTTGTTAGTGGAATGTTATTCTGAATATAATATAAACACGGGATTGAATGGAGGAATAATGATCAAACAGACCCAACATAAGCAATATAAATAGACATTGCTTCATCCCGAGCGATTCTATAATAATTTCGTTGAAGAGCTTCGTTTGGCCAAATAACAGAACAGTAATTACAGTTTTAAAATTAATATTTGCACAGTATCTGGTCGTTATATCAGAAAGGCAAACTCAAATCCGCTCAGATGAATTGAGCCCGGATGGGAGAAGCAGTTATATTAACTTGAGCCAACATGATAATTACGTTTCAACATCATATATACCGTACTAGCTCTAACCGAGTCCGAGAACTCAACTTAAACTGAAATTTGATTGCTCTATCATCAATTATTCATATAGATAGATATCATTATTATTGATCAATAACCACAGTATTTAGTCGAGATTTTGAATGATTACCATTTCGATGGGAAAATAGCATGAGAAAAGACATACAAACTTTTGAAATGAACGTGTAATTTATTTGAAATAGTTTGGGATATTAATGTAATATTCTGATCTCAATCATAATTGACCTAGTTTCAAACATTGTGTCATAACATTAGATACATTACCTCTAAGAATTAGGCTACCAATTGTATTTGAGATAAATTGGACAAGAGGTGTTAGGTCTATAGTTGAAGACAAAAATGAGTTTTTTTTCAATTTTCTAATTTATTCTTCAGCAAGATTGCAATGGTTGCCGAGAATAGTAGTTTTTGATGTCCATTATTTCTCATCAATAGTGAGGTGAACTAGATAAGTAAGTAGAATTGTATAAGTTTCAGATAAATTAAGTATCACTCCATTATATTTTTCTGTGAATTTGGCGAGCCGGTGTAGCTCAGTTGGCTGGAGCGTCACACCTTCAGTCTGCTATCGCTTCACCGGTCTTGGGTTCTATTCCCGTTCCATCTGGCACTTTTTCACCGTAGCATCCTTCACCTCATTACCGCAGCAAAATTCTGATGGATTTCATCCCCTTGATAAATCTAAAATATCTATATTGTTCTCGATTTTGACATAGTGTTCACTATAATTTCATCCGGAAAATGTTTCTTCGAACAAATGAGTTCTTCATACATTCTGTTTGAAACTTAACTTTACACTTGAACATATTGAAGCGCTTTTCAATGCTGTTGGATGATTTTCAACAACCAATATAATTTTCTTTCAATTGTCTCAGTAATTTACATTTCTAAACGTAAATTGATCGAAATGTCTTCAAAGACTATATCTACCAAAATATCTACACTACAGTATTGAAAATATCTAACAGAAAATATATGTTCTATTGAGAAGAAACATCTTATATTCATTGCTTTTTGTGTAGTAGTAAAGGTGATATTGTGGTAGTTATTCATAATGAGTAATACTTAAGTTGTCAGCATTACTCATTACTATTCAAGACTGTAAGTTGACATAACCACAAATTTATTAAAGTATCAAGATACCGGTTTCGGTTGTTACAGCATTATCAATCTTACTCTTAGTTGATCTGAAATCTAAGTTTGTAACCTAAAAGTAACTATAATCTCAGTTTACCAGATAGTTAAAATGGTGTAACAACCGAAACCGGTATCTCAATATTTCAATAAACTTGTGATTATGACAACATCCAGTCTTTTTACTCATCATATTCATGGATTTGTTGATCATTGTTTTTTTTTATCATTTCCCCAACTTACTATCACTAGTAAACCTGTTCGCCATGGAAAAATAGCAAGAAGAAAAATTCAAGCCAATATTTTTTCAAGTAGAAAGTTTGTGAAATTCATGATTCTCTAATGAATCCACTGTTAAATAGCCGATTCTCTGATAAATAACCGACAAAAAATTTTCGAATAGAAAGTTTGATAACTTACGGACACGTGTTGACAGGATACACACGACACGCGAGGGGTTGCTTCCACTGAGCGTCGCAATCACGAACTGAGCGCCGCGACGCGCCACCGATCTTTCGACAGGCAAACATCCCCACACACCCTCCAACACCCTCCCCCCCCCCGCCTCCTAACGTCCCGGCGCATGTAAACCGGCCACCCTACAATTCTCCCTCCTCCAGCTCACACCTCAATCAACCCTCAGAAACACACTTTTACCTCTGGCTGCCGTTTCAAAGAAGAGTTTCCAACACCGCTCAACAGGTTCATGGGTCCGGCCGGCGAGTTCCAAATCGAGCGCACAATTGAAATGCAGCGGCTCTGAATGATAATAATAATACTCTTGTGCTGCCACTTTTAGTGCGGCTCACCTACCCGAAACACACTTCAGGTCCTGTTGATCTTAAGGAATATACGTACACATAAATTTGAATTCAATTTTACATATTATGAATTATAAATTTGTTTATATTTTTGTATGTTTTATTCTTTACTTTATACGTCTATTATTTTATCCTATTTCATTATTATTGATTTATTATGAAGTTATGTAGTTCATTTTATTTATATTTTGTGATTTCAATTTTTTATGGCAAATAAATAAATGATTTAAATGAATGATTTAAATCTCCAACTGAACTGTTATTCTTATGGCGAGGTTAAATGAACGAACGATACATCAAATAGATACTGAAAGTATATCATTTAAACGTGTGCTTTATTAAGGAAGAAGTGGAATTTCTTAACCTCGTCGATGATTATATTTAAATACATAAAATTCCATACTCCTGTTGATATTATTGAACTGAAGTTTGTTTTTTATTCTTGCAGCTTTTAATGGTGAGGAAAACTGAAAGACTCACCTCATAGATACTAATAGTACATTACTCTATAAGTGCGCTTGTTTATGGAAGAAGTGAAACATTTTAAATCCATGTAGATCCAAATATTCAAATATAAAGTGTTCTTACGACTTGATAATTGATAGATTCTGTAATTAACTGTACATTAACTGTATTTGTTTGAGCAAGAAGTGAGTCCCACCCTGACACATAACATTGAACTGTGGTATTTCGGAATGTGAGGCAATATGCAGTATTCGTGCACCTGAAACTTTGATTAGCCCAAAGTTTGAATTGACTTCTCGAATTCCGATCGATGATATTTGAGAGTGAAGCTTACCGTAACTGAGGACTATTTCCACCTACCTTGGATGAAGCTTTATAGATACAAATTAGTTTTCCACTACAGACGTAGAATAATTCTAGTTAAAAAAGTAAAAGATGAAAGATAAGATGAAAAATATCGTAATTTATTAGGCAGATATTATTCTCTGTCAATCCCTATTTTATGACATCATACGATCAATTTAGTTTTGATTATTTTAATTCTTGAACCACTGTATAATCACCTCTCCAAGGCAAAAGTAGACTATTGAATTATTAAGTCTGCTACTTCGTTTTATTTATTTAATTTCCTTTGAGCTTATGCTCTTCTCTATTAATTTTATAATACTTTCACAGGCATTATCATGATTCACCTAATTTTCTTGTAGGTTGTGTGATGGAACATCTATAGTTTTTCCAAATTTATATGTTTAACCAAGTTACGATACCGATATTATATGATGAATATTGAGTAGAATATTATTACACATACACAGTACTCTCATTGCAATCACGGGTGTTCATTATCAAGTGTTACAAACTAGTGAAGCTCCTGAATAATCTTATCCATCTCGAGTTGAGTTATCAAAACTTGCTAAAACCCTTTGAAAGCCGCCTAAGAACAAAGTTGTCTTGTTTGCGTTATTCGACTATGAATGTGATTAAGGAAGCGTGAAAGAGGCACATAACTCGATTTTCCATCATGAAAACTTGACTGAAATTCAATTACTCCAACATGCATAATCAAATTCCATCGTCAGGAGTATGATTTGAACTGCACTGGGTTTTCTCTACAAGTAAAATATCATTTTCCACAATCTGCAGCATTATACTGTCACATTCAGATCAAAGTTATTCAAGATGAAAGGATTAGCATTGATAACGAAGGAGCACTTGACATGCACTTGTTGAATAACAAGATTCAATCTGAAACTTGTCATTTCAAACTCTGCTTACAAGCTATTCATAATCATTTAAAAGTGAAGTTCTGTCACGAAGCAGGCGTGAATAATGCTCATAAGTTGGAAAATTCAATTTTTCAGGTTTGTTTTAATAGTTCTTTCAAATTGAATGAGTTGGAGGGAAGTTCTGGCATGAAGCTGACGAAATGTTCAATAGTTAGAAAATGCTATTTTTCAGTTGTGTTGCGAAATTATACTCTGAACAAGAATTGTTAGAGCTCGGGTAGCTGTGCAACCGTTAGTTAACATTATTCAACCCAGAGATCAAAATTAAGAATATTAAGAAAATAAAGAATATAATTTTGGGATAAAAATTAAGCTTTTTGTGAATCAATTTTAATAAGCTCTTGCTTTTGTAATTTTCGAGACTATTCATTATAACATTCCTAATCACATCTATAAAGATAATGAGTAGTCATATTTCTTACGAAACGTTGGCAGCATTGTAGCAGCCACCATCTCAACTCTTCGCAAACTTCTCGGCTGAGCAAGTTTTTTCGCGATGACTATAAATTCCTTATCATTGTACCTCTGAATTGATACCTTGGAATGAATTATGCATTATGATTGCATATTATAAATTGGTTGAGATTAATTTACTCTCATTCAAGAATAAAATCAATTAACTTATTGATTGCTTTCCATATGATAATGCATCGAATAATGTTCCACAATTCACTTGTTATGGTCAATAAAGTTAAATTGCTTTTCGCTCTGCATCCATAGCAGTATACAAAATGTCATTATTCTGGTAAATTTCCTGACAAAGACTATTAAACCAACTGAATTTATACAGGTAATAAGGTCAACTCCCAGTTTGTTTTATGTCCCAAGTGGAATTTTAGATGACAGTCCACTATAACTGTATTTTAGTTGCAATAATTTGAGCTAGAATCTAATTAAATCTTATTCTCAAAGTCGTAATCCTGATCCAAACTATATTGTACATAAATATTTATCAGAGTATCAATCTTAACTACGAAATTTATAGTATTTAATTTTTATGGTCCATTTCATTTAAACTGATAGCTGCAAATGGTATTTTCAATCATGCACATGACCCTGTCCCTCTTTCCACCATTACTCAGGCTTTGCTTAAAGTACTATTCAATCTGGTGATACAAAATTTTCGGAACGAATCTCCTCAACGTCATCATCTGCATTCAATCTTTTCCACTGGATATCTTTAAAATTTTGTGACTGAAATCTCGGTATTCACGGCTATATGAAGCTCGGTTGAGCGTTAGCCGTGTACAATAAAAAGTTTATGCCCGATTTAACAGCGGAGATTTATTGCCCAGGCTCTTGCTTCGAATAAAAGTTCAAACTTTATATTGTTCGTCTATTCCACGTACCGCAGTAAGGAAGTGGGATAAATCCACACGCAATATTATTTCGGAATACGTGTAAAAGTTGGATTTATCACGTGTATAAATATCGCCTCGGCCAGGAATCGTTGACAGCTAGAAGTTATTAATCTTCGGTAGTGGCCCAAGAACCCGATCAACCCTCCCCCCCCAAACACCACACAACGCCCTCAATGAATCGCCTTTATGTCATCGATATAGTGAAGAATTGGGGGAATTGTAAGCATTTTTCACAACCCTCAATGTTGTTTCTGATACAAATTAGGCTAAGCTTTTTTTCTTACTTATTGATAATGCTTGCGATCAGGCTTCTAACCACGCTTTCTATTTTCAATGAATGCCTTCATTTATATTCTCAATATCCATTCTTTATTAAATGTTTCACATTTACCTATGTAAGTACTCACACTGAGAGAGAAAGAGTGTGTTTGAGTAAGAGAGAGTGTGTGAGGGGGGTGTTACATCATGGATGACCTTGAGATGTGCCTTAAGTCTCAAAAACAATCTGCTGTCGTTCATTGGAATCGTTTTCATCCAAAAACATCCGATGTCCGAACTGCCGGCCATTCGATTCAATTTTAGCAATTCGGACGTTTCGATGAGAACGGTTCCAGTGAACGACGAGGCTGAGTTTGAATACTTTGGACAGTCTCATCATGCAATACCAATATGAACGCGATTATAGTTATAAGATAACGCGTTTAGTAATAAGATAGACCAATCTTGCTTCAACAGAAAACTAGTCCGAGAGAGAGAGAGAGAGAGAGGTGCACATGAGCTTCCGTCATTTTGCAATTTGCAATGAAGCAGTAGCAACGCAGCCCTTGAAACAGATGGGCGACTCTCGAGTCGCAGTCGATATCTGTGAATTAATAGTGTATGTCGTCATATTGGGAGCCAGGTTTGTCGCTGCCGCTTCTAGCTGCTGCTCTGCTGCAGACCAGGAGAGCACACCGCGTTATTATGAAATGATGCGTTGCCTGTGTATGATGTACGTGAACGTGCCGTTCCCGTCCCGTCATCTGAACGATTAATAACGACGTTACAGCCGAGCATTGTTGAAGCCGGCCGCAAGCACGATCCATCAGTTAGTATGTGTCCTCCCCCCACTCCCTCTCCACAAATCCATGTTCAACCCCCCTTCTTCCCCTAAAACCCTCCACATATCACACTCACCATCATCACACATTACATCTCACTCTGACGTTTTCACCGGCAACTCTAAACATGCAGTGATTACGGCAAATCCTCTACAAATGTAGGCTACGTCAGGCACGCTACAAAATCACTGCACTGAGTTGTAATCGCTCAACAACTGACTAGATGACTTGGCGATATCCCTGTTAGCATGATTATCGATCGTACGAGTTTCCATTTTATCCATGGATACTAGAATACATTATACTCGTGATTCTATCAATTAACACTCATCGTGTTAGGTAGGCTATGTGAAGCTAGCACGACCCATATTGAAAATTGATGTGAAAATGTTTTAAATCTTTTGTTTATCGTTTGTTTATGAATGTTTAACTATTTTCGACGTTTGTTTGGCCTTCGTTACTTCAGAAAATGAAATATAAGGTGGGCGGTGCTAGCTTCACACCAGCACGACCCATTTCATGGATTGAGTTGAAACTAATATTGGAATCGTTTGTTTAGGTTTGTTTAGCTATTTCTGTCGTTTGTTTGGCCTCAGTTGCTTCAGAATTCGAAAAATGGAGGGGGAGACCTCCATAACGCAGCCAGCAGCCAGCTCATGTATGGATATGAACTGAAACTCATTGAAATCGTTTTACATTTTTTGTCAGCTAAATTTCGAGATAAATTCGGTGATTGTTTATTTTTAAACGAAGAAACCTAGATTTAAAAGTTATATAGTTTGATGGTTGAGTTGAATTGCCGGGTTTTGACATATTCTGAAATAAAATAGACTGGAATCTGAAATAGGAACAATTTTGTAGTATTTAAGAATTACTACTTATCAAATTTTTCATTGAATCATCCCAGACAATTGAAATCTTGTCAATTCAAAAGCTTGTTCAAATGATTATTTTCAATTATAATCAATCGACTACAATTCAAATAGATTGAATTCCATGGAAGATATCACATAAATTGAAATATTGTCATGCACTATGATGTATTGTTGTTTAATCAGCTTATTGAGTTAGTCTTAAAAATTCCAAGTAAACAAACTATTGCAGAAAAACTAAGAATGATTCAAATTGCAAATAGGTAGCCAACTAGTGGAACAATCTAGTGGTCCACTCTTGAACTAAATACAGCCATCATTTAGCTCCACCCAGTTTTAAAAGTAGGCGTGACTATCCCCCACCCACCGACCAATCACAATGCAGTATCCAATTCTCAGCTGACCGGCAGTCATTTCAATTATAGAACCCTGTTGGTGCCACTATCTAGCGGTGAATTCATGAACTAAATACAGTCACCATCTAGCTCCGCCTAGTGTTAAAAGAAGGCGTGACTATCCCCCTCCCACCGACCAATCAGAACGCAGTATCCAATTACCAGCTGACCGGCAGCCATTTCAAGTTTGGAACCCAGTTGGTGCCACTATCCAGCGGGGAATTTTTGAACTAAATACAGTCACCATTTAGCTCCGCCCAGTGTTGAAAGAAGGCGTGACTATCTTCCTCCCACCGACCAATCACAGCTCACTATTTCAGCAAGTCACCATTTTGTTATGTTGGCCAATAGAAATACACCTTCTAACAGTATCCAAACATCTTGAATCTTAAACTAGCTTTTGAAGCCTTTGGAGCAGTTTCAATATGCTTGAAAATTGTGAAATATCTAAAGCCTCTTCATTAATACTGTTATGTTGTTAATATACTGTTAATACTGTTATTTTCATATTGTTAAAAACTATATTGATAACAAAAATATCATGTTTATGTTTTTCACTGGAAATGATATGAACCAATACCCTATAAAATACGAAGTTATCAGATAGAATCAAATACAATTTTAAATTTTATAATATACTTCTAAGTAATAGCCATAGTAACTAAGTTACTGCTTTTACCGAATTGTAGACTTATTTGAGATAATATTAAATCACAATCTCTGCGTGAACTTTTTGAGAAATGAAATTCTCAAGCTCGCCGATTGAGGTGCTGTGGGGTAACTACAAATTTTGGTTATATTAGTTATATTATTTTGGACATATTAGTCGTTTGTCCATGTATAAGATAGGAACAAAACAGGATAAAATTCAATTACATCCTTAAGATATCACAAATATTAATATTTTACATAATCTACTTTATGTAGTGATTCTAAAGTGCTTACATAATATTGTATTTGTTTTTCAATCAAATTAAAGTATTTACACCAGTATATCAGTTATCTCCTTACTAGTTTAAAAAGGGGAGAATTATCTTCTCCCTTTAAAAAGGGAAGCGATTGGTTTCGGGTTATTATTTTATTTGCCTTGGAAATAACTGATCGTTATGTGTGCTATCCAGAAGTAATAATATTATGCCTTCCAAATTCAGTTTAAAATTCTCATAACAACACGCTTTTATCAATTTCCGTTTAGGAAGCTATGATATTCTTCATTAGAGGTACAATAAATTTTCAATTGGGAAGCTATGATACTCTTCATCAGAGACCTGAGATGATTCAGATTAATTCTCAGACAATGGAGTTACTTACGCCATAGTTTATTACATTTGTTAAACTTTGGATTTTTAGTTTCCTTAGCATGAAAACTTTACATTCTGTCTTCTACATGACTTGGGGCCGATTGCAATTGGAAATTGAATTTAATCTTCGTAAGATGACGCTGTTTAACGGATTTTCATCAGAGATTTTATTGTAGTTGGTCCGTTAAATGACGTCATTTTACAGAGGATCTATTCAATTGGCATTTCATGCAACTTACTCTCTTTTGTATTCTGAAACATTTTGTATTCTCTACTGTATTCCTGAAACATAGTTTGCCATAACTAAAAGCGACCCACTGCACAAGCAATGCTCGTCGTGCCATTTTTTTATTGGCTTTCATAAAATGTGCGTGCAATGCTCGTGTGTGAGTCGCTTTAATCCATTCAGTTTCCTCATCAATGGAAGCGATTATTATTTCTGAAGCTCAGTATTAATTATAGATCATATGAGAATATTCTACATAATTTGGGGAGGAAAACAATAATATTACACCCGCTCTCATTGATCTTGTTAGGATGAGAATTTTCCTCAAATATGGGTCTCATACCAGCTCAGCAGTATTAGTTTCACCCTGGAAAGGATGCACCTTATTAAATAGTAATATTAATTCTCCATAAAGGTGGGTGGGATGTTGTTGAGGTAGGGGCAGGTATGTGATCAATATGTGGTGTTAGTTTAGGTGGTGGTCGTTTGCTGGGTTCACAGGTTAGGGGGTCGGGTCACAGCAGTAGACTCCCGTGATAAAATGAAGTAATTTTCCGGGGTCCCTGCATCCCACCAGCCATAACGCTTGATGGAATTTCTGATACCCGCTGTGTCTTCGCGCAGTCAGACAAAGACGCAGCTACGCCATCTTGCATGCGCCGTCTCGCTCTAGAGTGATTGCGGAGCCTTATGGCTGCAGCCGGGACAAACTTCTTCCAACAAAAACAACAATGACGGGCGTCACAAACTCAACTTCGAACCCCCACCCCTTCCCCTCCCACACATCACCGTTCCATGAAGGAGCGAAGAGGATATAAAGTAAACGTCCATTTCCTTACTGGAAAAGAAAAACTGAATAAACAGAGCCTCGCGTCACAAGTGCAAGCAAATACAAATAAACGCGGGCTCGCTCTGCTCTGCTCTGAGGGCACAACTCTCAGCCATTTCACTGGGCGCTACAACTCCTCCCTCATCCCCCCGCGCCACCTATCAACCCCACCAGACCGGCTCTTTGTAAATACTTTCATGCGAAAATCTCCAGCTGCAATCGTCACTCGATATTCATTAGACAATATTTTGTTTCGTATTCAAACAACGGTCGACCGCAATGCTGCTGTTTCAGGAAAATGCTCTCGATAAACGATTGGAACTTCGCAAAACATTTCATGCAGCCACTCCAATCACAAAAACCACACTTGTATAGTCAAAATATAATTTCAATAGGATTCCTTTGTTTTCTTGAATGAAAAATCAGAGCATATGGAATATCTGATCCCGTTATTCATCTCGTGAGGCGAGATCAGTTTAAAACAACTGAGTGAAATATTGAACATTTCAAAAACATATTGCAAGTTAATGTATTGCACTCCCAGAACCATAAATGCTCCAATCTTCAATACTCGTTTGACAATGGAAACTGGTTCTTCTTCTTTGTATGGTCCTGTCTGAGTCCAGACGTTGGCAACCATCCTGGCTATTCTCACTTTATCTACCGCTGCTCTAAACAATTCCGGAAACTGGTTGGTTAATTCTAAGTAGAATATTCCTATTAATCTGTTACTTTGTTTGTGATTGATTTCTCCCCAACGATAATATGATAATCGAACCTCAACAATTTCGTAGCCATTTAGAGCTGACAATGACCTGAATGTGGTTTGCAGGGCTTGGCACCGACCGCTAAGGATGCTATTACCTTGGACTTATCAAAGAGGAATTGCTTCCTGCTGTGCTATTAATCAACATTCACGCCTTTGTCAAATCATAGCCGTCCGTCGGTTGATGGATCGCTCGCCTGCCGCTAGCCGCCTATTGCATCATTAATAATGATGCCACATCACAACACGATTGCTTTCGCCTATATCAACAGCTATGCTTGGTGACATTACTATGCTAATCCCGTAATCTTCTGCTTCTGTCTAGGAGGAGAGGATCCTAGTCCAGCCTATGAAGATACTAGTCCAAAGAGTTTCTGTGGACTATATATTCTCAAAATATTCATTCAATTAACGATAACATAATATTTTTTGCTTGAATGAAATTGTGTATTTTCTAATTGTTCCTTACTTGAACGAATCTGTATAGACTTATGTGGGCATCAGCAGCAGTAGCAATAGAAATTTATATTCTCTGTATACTAATATGCGTCACTGGAGCTATCCCTTTTCCTAGTAGCCGTGGAGGCTCTCTACATCTTTAGGTGAGATACTCAGTAAATATCCTTGTACTGAATATCTCACCTAAAGATGTAGAGAGCCTCTACGGCTACTAGGAAACTCTATGAGACTTGCTTATTGTACTGGGAGATAACTGCTGGTACAGTATTTGAAAACTAGGGAAGGTTGTGTTGGGAAATATCAAAGTAGGTAGTAAAAAGAAGTATAAAATAATTCAATTATAACATTTGATTCATTTATTGACACATCATTTTTGAAGTACATATTTGTGTGACACGTACACAATACGAAATATAGCCTTCATACAATAGGATAGAAGAGAGATCAGGTAACCTCTGTTAAAATCGAGTTGAAGCACTTCTCTGGAAAGTCGTTATTTAGAATTCAGTGATTTTAAAGCATGCTTTGGTAAGAATGAACCAATTATCCATGAGTTTTATTTATAAAGAGTATTTTCCAGTATTCTTCCACATATATACGTGAATTGCATAGACAAATTCATATGGATTAGAACCATCCTAATCAATCTTCTGGTTGGAGGAGAAGTGATGACTCCTGGAAGGAATACGCTGTGTAATGGGAAAAAGTTACTGTGAGCGAAGGTGGCATGTTTAACGAATTTTGATACAATATTATTGATATAGCATTATTTCTCCTCTTTCCATCAGGCATCGGTGGTCATATTTTCATTTTCCAAGTAGTACGTTACTTATTCCGAAAATATTCGTACCGTCATACAAGATCTTGTCAAAAAGCGAATCTATACACAGCTGCCGTGGTGAGGCAGTAGCATTTGTTTCTTTTAGCACGTATCGAATTTTGTTCTAGAACATATAGTGAAAGCAAGCCTATCGTGCTCGCGTGTGTCACCAAATTACCAAGAGACACGTTACACCGAAACTGAAGCCGGCTGAGTAGCAAAGTTTCGATTAACTCGCACAAAGTTGCGAACGTAAGTTAGCTGAATAGTAGTACGGTATAGAACAGCAGAGCACTCTGCCGGAAGCCTGGCTGACTTTTCCTTCTAGGCTTCACTCTGCATGACAGCAGTGGAGAAACGGCCTGACAGCCTTATCTGATTGTCCATGTAATCTTCTACTACTCATACTCACAAACCACTCCACAAATACACATGAAGAGATTTTTATTCCCTCCTGCCCTCAGGGATATGATTTCACATTACCAGGCTTTAAGAACTCATTACAACACGAGTTACAACAGCTTCAACATTGGCTTGATTGATCTAGCCTTGATCTAGGCTAGATTGATTCAATGAATACAATTTTTCATTTTCTTCACCCAACCTATAGTAGAATGATATTTCAATCCATAAATGGATTTGTATCATATCATTCATCTAACTCATCAATTCATGGTCAACATAAATTGGCAGGTTTTTCTTTTGTTTATTTTCATTTTTATAGGCCTTTTTATTGGATCGACCAAACAAACACAATATTTTGAAAAAGAAAATAGTCAGTCGTCTAAATTTTCATTTATTACATTTTATTGTTTTGAAACTGTTACATCAATTGAGACTCTCCATACATAATTAATTCATTAATACCTTATTTACAATCTTCAACAACTATCGGTATTATTAGCTTTGATTGCACTGTTCTAATGAAATTAATAAGAATCGATAGAGAGAAAGAGAATTTCTATTCACGCTACTGTTGAGAAAGCAGAAGTTGCATAATTTTTGAAGATCTTCATCTAAGCCAAATCACAATCTTTCATATCAGTGAAATATCAATAACAGTTGAGATGACACCTACAGGAAACTGTTGCAGTGCACCAATTGAGTCTGTAGCAAACTAGCGCTAATAAAGGCGGCCATGATGGTGACAGAGGCGCGGCCTAACGAACGCAAGCCTCGTGTATGATAAGTGTAATCCCGGTTAATCAGGGCGCAAACCGGATGACAAGTCATTAGCGTGTATTGCGGCTCGTCACGTTCACGCTACGACCAGACTGTCAGTTACCTGGTTCGAGGCCACTCAATCGAGTATTCAAACTTCCCTTCAAACTACACTGCAGCATCCGTGAACGACCGAGAGGGCTGGATCATTTAATGCATAATGTGCTACAGCTAGGTTTCCCACACAGCTACATACCTGAGTTCAGTGAACTCAGGTATTGATTCAGGGGTGCATGGAATGATTGAGCTCTGGTCTGCATTACCTAATTGATTAAGACATAATTATTTTTTGGTTATGTCTACATGTGGAGACCTAAAGTAATCAGCATAGTTTATTCTTCCAATACCCACAGTCAATCTGCAATGGTTAGTTGATTATAGGATCATAAATCTTATTCGGTATGTCTAAATGTGGAGGCAGTTACCTCTAGTTACCTAGAGTAATCAACATCGGTCATTCTTTCAATTTCAAAAGTTTGTTTTGAATTTCTAAATTCAGTACATATTACCAAGCCCCAACTACTTTTTATCAGAAGTCCATATTATTTTCTGGTTATGAAAAGTTTCAATGGAGGGGGGTGAGTTTTAGAGCTTGCAAGTTTTTCAAATATAATTTTTCTAGTTCAATACTACATTGTAGTAGTATTATAGATTATAGTGCTTTTCATCCTTGAAGACACCTGAGCACAAAAGACAGTATCCCACCACTTTTCGAGCTAGCAAATCACACGCCTGCACCGTTGCCAATACTACATTCAACTCAACATTCGACCTAAAAACAAGTTGAAAGAGCATTTCCACATGGAGTATTGTTGTCGGTTGTACTTCATCAAATCTTAATGATGGAAACTCGGCGAATGGGAAACAACAGCTCTGCTGGCAACTTCTTAGAACGAGATAACTCCGGCAACTGCAAAGAACGTTTTACGCGCAGATTTCAAACTGCGGAAGGCGTTTTATGACGAGAGTACGAGACGGCGGCGGCGGAGGCAGAAACAGCAGCCTATAACGGCTCACTTATTACGATGGCTATTCTCTATGCAAAGTGGCATTCCAAGTCTGGCTCATCCAGACTTAGAGCATCAACACGCTCAACATGATGAATATATTGTTCAGCTCGCAGCCATTCATGGTTATTACCCTCCCTTATAAATTAAACTGCCTATCAACAATAACAATTCTTATTAAAACTTTGTGCCATTCATGAATTAAGTATTCCCGACTAAAGAAGGATAGACTTCGAGCTTTATATTTTTCTGAGTCCATCTTTGTAGAATGGTGAATATTGATTGTCTACGGAATTTCAAAGTGTGGATACATTTGTTTGAAGCACATTTTCTTCTCTTCAAGCCAACATCCTCGGTCATGGTCCTTTGAAAAAATCATAAGAACCGTAATCTTCCTATACGTTTCTTACAAATCTACCCGTATTGGATTAAATCCTACCATAATATTTTTAGAATGACATAACAATAATGAGAATAATAAATTATTATTTTTCTATAGTAGTAGGGTTCTCTCTTCCGTCTTCTATTCCTCTGTTTTTTAATGTTGGTTATATTACACATAGGACTATTCCCTTACTTAAATACTAAGCTTAAACTCATGTAAGTTGTTATTAAACGAAATTATAATAAGCTTCACCAAGATTTTCCCTCACCAGCTTCCACTGATAAAAAATGAATAGAACTTGCATTGTAATGATATTTTGTAGAGTAATATTACAATCAACTATAAGATTAAGGATTAGATCTAAGAGACTTCAGAGGAAGATGAAGGGAAATAAGCTAACACTTTATTTTTATCATTACAGTCACAAACAACAAACAAGTAGCATTTCCACAGATGTTTCTGAAGTGAAGTGGGGAAAAATTAGATAGCTGGATTCTATCAAACTAGAGACAAGTGAAATAGTCAATCAGCTTTTCTTTTATTCCCTAACTGTGAACACAAAATTTTTTCTCATAAAATATACATATAAAACTTGTAAAAAATGGATAGGAAAACGTTTGCCTTAAACAAAGAAACATATAAAAGAGTCTATCAACTGTGGAAAGCTCTATCAACTGTTTCATTCCTTTGCTATGACCACATTATTTTCTTTTTCATTAAAATTCAATTTAGAACTGATTTTTTTGTATCACCAATTCAGTTTTCTATCTTACATTGAGAGCGAATAATTTCCAAGGCGGATTCATAAATATGAAGTGCTGACTGAGATTGTTGTTGAGAATGCTCCGTGGAAAACCTCAAAATATTTGGTAATATAATACAACAGAGTGTCAGAGCAATTTAGGTTTGGGCTGCTCGCCTGACTCTATTTGCTGGTTGGTTGAGCACGAGATGCCTCCATTGCTTGAGAATAGAATGAGAATTCAGCAGAGCAACAGGAGATACGGATGTTCTCCCAAGACTCCTCTCAAACTTTGTGCAGCAAACAAAAGGCGACATAATAATTACTGGATTTCACTAGCGTTTTGTTGGAATGTTTATTAAATAGGAACTGTGAACGGATTTGAGTGTTGCAATTCATCATCCTCCCACAAGAAGAGGTTTTGAAATTTATTACTTTATATTTTAAGGGTGCAGAATTTGAGAAACAATAAAATTGGATTTTGAAAAAATCATACGATGCTCTTTTATAAAGCAAAATAACAATACATAGTATTTTTAAACAAACCATGAAAAAATCAAACCTGTTTATCTGTGATTGATTTTGGAAATTCTCATTACAATTAAGTAAAAGTTGTAACAAAAGTGATCTTCTAATGCAAAACTTAGAGTGAAATTATTCATTCTCATTAATTACAAAAGGGAAGTTAACACTGTTAGAGCCATCTTGATCAAGATGATCAAGAAGTCAAAAGTTGTCATGGAGGCAAGCAAAATAATTATAATAAGTTTGCAAATTGAATTGCGTTTGAGACGTGAGGTAAGCTATGCGTGATACGTGATGCGAAAATAGAAGTGTAATTGGAAGAATGAATAAGAAATATATTAAATCTGAAAAGTGTATTGATTAATCGATGGAGATTATAATACAAGAGAATGAGGTGATCGAGTTGTTAAAACCTACAAAATTGAAAGGTCTATGACCAATTCCAAACTTTTATGATTGTGGAGTACTGTTTTGGGAAGTAGATGCCTATCGAGCCCACTAGATGTATCATGTTTTTGTGCTTGATTAGAATTGGGAATAGCGACTAGGGTTAGCAGCCTCAACAAAGGCTTGCATAAGTTTGCAAAAATTGTGAACATTCTAAGCTCTTGAAGTATTTACTTTCAATACTTCTGACATGAACTTCATTAAATTTGCCTTTAATTCTCTGCTAAGCACCATCAACACAAATCCCAAATATTCATTCCGCTTTCAATGATATTCATCATTTCGTCCACTTACAAAGATTTCGCCGAGGTCATCTATTTCCAGAGTGCAAGGAATTTTTCTTTACACTCACTTATGTCATGACAATCACGTAAAAAGCAAATAAATTTGGTTCTCAAGAATTAGAATAGGGAGTGCAAAAGCATGTTGAGAAGGTTGAATGACAGATAAGCTCCACGTGATCTTTTCTTGTTGAAGTTATGCGCAGTCTTAATCATGATTAAGAATACCACTAGAGAAAATCACGAAGAAAGATCTTGGTAGCCCCAATATGTCAGCATTTCTCTTTTTCATTCAACTAGTGTTAAATAAATTGAAAATTTTTTAATAATGAATATTTGAGATGCAGAATGTAATGGGTTGGACATTTAATATGGAAGGAGTATTTCATAATATTCAACATAGAGGGTGACTCAGTAGATAAAATCAATCAATGTATCAAAACAAAACAGGTATTTCTACATATTTATTACGAAAAATTATTTTTTCTATAAAGAAGTCTTGGAAACAATGATGATGAAGAAAAGTGTTTTTCACTTTCTACACTTCCTAGAAATAAACATTGTGTAAATCGAATGGATAGAGTGATGAATTTCTTTATTTTTTACTTTGTTCATTACAAAAGTGCAAAAGTGCTGTGGGTGAAGTTGAGGCATAAGAGCTCCCTCCCCAACGCAACCCACCTAGATATGTTGAAGAGCAAATCCTCCTTCGAGATAATAAAATACAATCTTTCAACTATGAGGCATTTCCTTCATAAAGTGACTAGGTACGGGATTAATATTTAATTTACGTGAATCAAATTAGTTCCTGCAAGCATGAGAGATATTAATAGTTGTGTCTAATTAATTTTTTGGACAAGGATGCTAAGCCACTCTACACAGGTTAAGCATCTATGTTGCCAATGTTTGTCTTGCTGTTGGGCGCTTCAAACTTGTGTACATAGAGCGGTTATGCTAATAGACTTGAGAGTTTGTTGGGTAATGAATAATTTTGAGGCTTCATATTTCACAGACAGTGAAAGCTCAGCTCAGTGTATGTGAGCTGTATTTATTGCCTCATCATTTTCAGTCTCCTTTGCAAATAACTTATCTGCAATTAGACTTGATAAGGATTTTGATTGGGTAAGTATTATTGAATTGGATGCTGTCTTCATTCCTGATGGGCGAAGTTAGGTCACAGCCGGTCCTTTCTAAGCACTCAACCCTCAAGTAATCCAGTGACCTTGAAGTTAACTACAAGGAAAATGTTAAACCAAATCCATTTCTAGTAGAAATCACGATATCATGTATAAAGTCTATCAGACAGGAATAATATTCCTGTATTAGAAGTTGTTTTTCGAAGAAGCACAAGATAGATAATACTCAATATTACAGTAGTTCAAAATAAAAATTATTTGAGCCAATGGCGCTATGCTCTCTCTATGGTAATATTCAATTGAACAGTAGTATTCTATCCATATTGGTTTCGACTGTTCAAGAGAAAGAATATTTGAAATTCACCTCATTTGTAATGTATCACTTTTTCAGGGATGATTGGATTTATCCAAACTTTATAAAGATAAGTTACATACAACGATTTCGAGAGCTAGGGGATTATACTCGTATCAGAGGATCATAAAATATGAAGTTATTTTTTATGAGTAAACATAAGATCCATAGCAATCTCCTAGTTCAGAAAGCACTGGCATATTTCTAAGCCATTGTAAGCCTAAGTAAATATCAAGATGCACAATGTAATATCATTGAAAAGTTGTGGAAATGAAATAAGGAAATAACTTTTTGCTCTTCACAACGGCTGCCATTGTTACTGCATCAAATCGAAGCAGACATCACAAGTTCGGTAGTAAAAGTACAAATTCCGCCTCTCCATCCTTGTCTCAATGAGACAACTTTCTTTGTATTCACTCTCTTTCTTCAAACAAAGTTTTTGGCAACAGAATAAAGTTCACCAAAAAAGTTGAACGACACAAAGGCTTACTTTTTGACCAGATACTGTATCATTCTCAATAAGTCTAACACTAGGAATCTTGGCAAGTTACGAACGAAAAAAAAAACTATCATGCTTTTCAATGGAATAAATGTTACATTCAGTTCAGGAATATAGTGCTACTTAAAAATTAAAAATTAATAGAGTTCAATCTACTCTGTGAGGTACACCTATTCTGAGTTTTTGGTGTGAGTTGAATTTAGAGTGACATCAGACCCACACGTGACAATGCATCCATCGCTGGGGCCGTAGAATTGATCATACAGGAATTCATCGATTCTATCAAATCAATATGAATATTAGTAGTAGGCTACTATAAAATAGTGAATCAGAACAAGAGTATATAGCTGCTACCACTGACAATTCATTCTTTCAATAAAAAGTAGAATACTGTCTCTACTAGTATCTATCAATTTAGAATACACGGTATTAATCAATATTATTCTAACTACTGTAGTTATTATTATAAATCATTAAGTCATTGGTAAGCAAGGTACCTAGCTGTAATCACAATCAAAAATCAAAAAGTTTAAATTACATTAAAAACAAAAAACAGGAGAATGGATGGAAGATCTATGGAACATTATGCGACGGCTTGAGTTCCCAGTACAGTATTTGCGTATTTCATATAGGTAACAGTATGACCTTCATCAACAAGAGTCAGCTGTCGGAGAATGTAACAAAGAAATTAGTGAATTTGTATTGAATCCTATATCAATGAAGAATAATAAACTTATCTGGAACACTGACAATCTCTGAAAAATTTATTCACATGATTTACCTGATTTACATTATTTTCATGACAAATTTATCAGTAGGCTAGCTGAGTTGAATACTGCCAAGAGAGCAGCAATCGCGTTTTCCCTGTTTGCTTTCATATTATAACATTGATTCGTACGCCCGCTTTGCATCTACCAACCTCGTTCCAGGAGAGGCCACACTCCTGCGGTGTTACTTATTAAGACCGCCGTTGGTGCATGGAATTTCCATAATCATCTTAGCCGCGTTCAAATTGCTGTATAATAAAGCACGTTCAGGAGCTTTGCTCTCGAGTGCACGAGTCGTGATGTATCATGGATGATTATTTGCCACCAATACTGCAGTGTGGAGGAAACGGAAACTGTGAATGGGGATGGAGGTCAAACTGCTCGAATGTGGAACAATCTGAGAGCCAGACAAGAAAATTGTGGAAGTACTTATTTATAGCGAGTCATGTAGAATGAAGAGAGGAATCTGAGTAATGCATAAATTACAAGAATACAAATGTTAAAGGATATTGACAAAATTCATTTATTGGTTTCGTTGGATGATTTTACGGCAGTTGAATTCAGTTGGATTTTCGTGCAAATGGCTGTCAATGGTTGTGAATAAATGATGATCAGAGTGAATGAAAGAGAAAAAACTTTCTTTTTTGAAAAGGATTGAAAAATATTTTGTATCACACAACATTTGATTCTTTTTTTAGACCATTCACGTATTTTATCAATGAAAAAATAGTCAGAAATTCAGTTTTAATTCTTTGTATGATGTTATGCAACATTTTTAAGGAGATGGAACTCCATATTGACTGCTATTGGCCGTGGCGAAGCGTGGTATACTTATTTGGTCATCGCCAATAGTGATGGCAATAACGCTTCGCCACTAGCCATTGGCTGAAACTGAAGCTGAATAGTGACAAGAATGGGAGGAGCTAATGTGGAGTGACTGTACTGAGCTGACGTCAAACGATTGACCAATCAGAAGGCAGTTTGCGCTTGGGCGACTCCTACTGGCTGATAGTTTTTAAAATGGCCGAATACAGTTCCATTACTAGTGGAGCCATGCCTACTGCATTGTCAACGAAATGATCATGGAGCTTGGGAGTTGCCATCACTCAGTCACCAATTAGATCTATAGAATAATAGATTATTAGCAACAACCATTTGAAACGTGAGACTCATAAAGTTTTAATAATCTTTGATTTCTCCTGTTTTGATGATTGCTCGAAAATAAACTAGGCCTAATGGCATATTGCACGAGAGTCAAGTAAAATTTACTGCTGTTAACGACGTTAATCGGCGGAACCAATTGACTGATTCCACAATTCTACTCCTGTATACGACATCAGTCTACGCTGGTTTAATTTAATTGGAAATCTTGCAATCGGCCGTAATTTTCAACATTAAAAATTTTATAACTCCATTGAATAGATACTATATTTTATCAGATATTAATCTCATTTTTGATATTATACTTTTGTTCTTGTAATGTGTGTTTGAAATTTTGAATATTTCTTGTTTGTAAACGCTAGTTCATCACCGTTAACATTACCCACCCACAAACCCAGTGCTCGCGTGGGTATAATCTTCAGAAGAAACGTTGAATGAAATAAATGAGAAAAATATGTCCTTTTTTCCATCTCCAATAAACTTGTTACCTCAATTCAAGGTAAAAGGTGTAAGGTAGGTGAGAGCAAAGGTATAAATAACATCCAATCTAGAAAATGCAATTATCAAGTATTGAAGTGATCAAACCACTCATTGCTATTAATGAGGAGAAGTAGTTGACCAACTTGCAATTCCACTTTGGAGCCAATTAAGTGAGGTAGAAAATTGCTGCAGCCAAGTCAGTCCAATTTCCTCTCAAGCAACTTCTCTCAAGTCCCCGGTTCGAGTCCTGAGTAGTACGTGAAGCAATCCACGTTCTGCCCACTGGGCCGACTAATGGTCTCCTTGAAGAATTGTACTCGGCAAAATTGCTTTGTCTTCTTGGTGTCCTTACGCTGTAACGATTCCCTACTTCAGGGCCGGACATTCCCGCCCTACTTGGAGATACAAGCGATCGTATAGATAGGGTTAGGTAGACTCTTCTAGCACTATTTTTTCTCATCTGTTCTGGCAGATTAGAATGGCACCAAGTTTATCTTTCAACTCAAACCCAAACATCTACCATCAAGTTGTAATAGCTACCGGAAATAAATCATTGAGGCAGAGGTGGAAGAATTATTTTTGGTATGAGCAATATGAAATAATAAAAAATAATGAACTTTATTCCTTCAACAAAGCATATATCTCGAACAAAGCGTAACAAAGCAATATCGTTTAGATAAAAGATGTAATACTGTCTTAGAACTTCTACCTTCCATGCGAGAATTATATGGTAATCTATGCAATAAATCTGTTAAATTTTGGAAGAGAAAATTGGAGGGTGCTATTTTCTACCTAGTAGAAATCGACTATGTTAGGACGTATCAATGACAATCTATGAAGGCAAATTGAATTGAATAATTTATATTCAGTATAAGATGTCATAATTATATTAAGATACCAGTTTCTGTTGTTTCACATTAGAAATATCTAGTGAACTAGAACGAGAGTAATGAGGAACATAGCATAATTATACTATACTAAGCAGCGAGCATTATAAATGGTAGTTGATTGACCTATCAAGGTAATCGCCTGCTATTGGCCAAGTCAAGCTCGTGTGAGAGTGTCTTTGCTTGGCCAATAGCAAGCGATCACCTTGATAGGTCATAGGTCATAGGTCAACTACCAATAGTTTTGCTCGCTTTATAGACTAATATTATATACTCTGTTGCTCATCACCTTTGTTTTAGTATACCAGAGATTTATGCAACATCAAAATAGGTACCTCCATAAATATCAATGAATCTATAGTTGTGACAACTTCCAAGCTTTTTATTCGATATAATTAATTACCACGATAAAACTACTCACCTCACTACCACTCATTCAAAATAAAAGGTGATGATTGTACCCCAATTTAAAATATTTATCAAAATTATTCCTTCTCAAACCATCAAAGACAACCAGGTATTTTTATACAAAAATTGTATTGAAACATAGTCCAATGTAGACAACATTCGTTGTTAGAATCTATTCATTATGTATTTGAATAACCATTTGAAAGAAATTCCTCCGATGTTACGAAAACTGTATCCAATATATCCATTGATACATTCGATGATAAAATTCATTCATTCTTTACCAAGATTATTTTGAAACACGAGTCCAATACAGACAACATTCATTGAGACATTCGATGGTAGAATTCATTCATTCTGTATTTGAATAACCATTCAAAGCCAATTTCTCTTATGCCGAGGCAGTTTAGTCGAAGCCCATAAAGCAGGAGTTCAATTGAAGCGTAAAACGGCCTGTTCAGAGCCGTTGCTCTCGGGTCTGCTTGTACTTGGACGCCTACAACAGCCTATACTGTACAGCAGCTGCTGCTGGAATGGCAACTGCCGTGTCAACTCAACCATCTAATAATATACGTGGCCTGGTACTTGGGGATGTTCTCCCCCTTCCCCCCGCCTCACTTCCCGCAAGGATCCGCCATTGATCCGATCAATAAAAAGACAAATCGAGCGGAAGGAATCCACGTAACTGTCTTGGAATGCGATTCCAACAACAGCTTCATACGACAATGCCCCAAGAGAAAAGTTGGAATAGATTTTCTTGTGCGACTGTTTCTGTGCCCAAGTGTTTCGAGTAAACATAGAAACATTATAATAAATTTTACAAACAAACATACAATATCATTCAAATATGAATTACTCCGAATATAAATTATTTATTAAATATGAATTAATTCGAAAATACGTTTTTAGGAGAACCAATGCATGTCTATCGTCTAGATAGGAGTCCCCAAAGGTAATCCTGTATGGGGATCCAACAATCGGGATAGGTGAAACAATGGAATATGGATGAAGCTGTAAGTAAAATGTTCACCATTTTTACCTGGAATATTAACATTTTTGTCAATCGCAAATAGAAAAAGTCACTCGCTACTCTATGCACTGGGGCGAACTAATGAAAATAGTCTGGGAAAGAATACTGTTTCTATCAATATAAGGAGCCCCTGTGATAGATAAGTTATGCAACCAGCTTTAACCAGAAGTGTGTCAGTAGGTCAGCAAATAAAGCTACTGTATTTACTTGGATCTCATCACCAATAGAAGATAAAAACGTTCAAGAAAATTAACAATAATTAATAATTCCAAAATAAGTAGATTATAACTGATGACATTATTAAATAGATATTGGTTGCCGCCTTAATGCATATTTTTACTTCACTTAATAAAATTTATGGAACCTTAGCAGATGTATTTTTCTTTATCCATGGAAAAATACGAGGACTTTGACTTCAACAACTATTTGTAGACAAATAGACACACAATAGTAGTGCAGGCTATAAATGATCCGTTACAGTAAGTTCATCATCCTCATGTATTCTAACAATGATGTTATCGAGTTTCAATGATTTTTATCATTCCACCCATTACAGCTGTATCATTCCCAGATACGTTGATGAATGCAGAGTATGTTTGAGAGGTTTGAAACCAATGTAATGGATTGAACTTTGATGTGTGACTGATCCCAGCCTTTATGCCTTTACCACTTCAAACTGAACAGTTCAACCACAGGACATAGGCAAGGACTTCCATTGAAAGACAATACTATACTATGAAACTAATTCGCAATCCACTCAATTAACAAGTCACTATTGATCTGTTGTTCATTGAGTAGAGGTCATATATCTTCTGAATAAGGCTTAATTGATTGTTAAATAATCGTATTTTAATCACTTCTAATCATTAATAAAGCGATAATAATTGAGCATGAAATTCAATAAGGATATAATAAAACAGAAATCATTCAATAGTATGGAAATTTCGTCTTATGATGCAGAACTAGACAAGATAATAATTATTGAATAATTTGAATTTTCATCCTTCTACTGCTTCAGGTAAGTTCCGAACCACCGGGGAATAATTTTAAAGCTCGTGAGTTATACATGGTGTATGAGTTGTATTAACTCATACACCATGATCAATTGAAATTGATCATCAACCATGATCAAACTCGAATCATCGGTCACCCGTCCAACAGGAGTAAGAGTTTGAGCAAATAGATAAGGGCTACGCTCTTCAGCCCTACCATCGCGTCCACGAAGCGAACCACTTTCCATGAATATCACATCACAACAATATCAAACCTACAGAACAATAACATTAACATAATTGTCGTAGAAAAATGAAAATGAAATACTCATCAATTCAATAATCGATCAATAGTCTTGTATCAGACTCTAGCAACTTGGATTAAAGACATGAGAGTTGTTTAAGTAGAGAAACTGAGAGTATTTGAAGCCTTCTGTATATCACAAATAATTTGAAAAGTAGCAAGAAAGATTTGAGTGTAATTAAATTACAAGCAATTTGGAGAACGTATGCTACATATTCTTCGATTGCGCACAGCGTGTTTCTTGAAATGGCAAGCCATTCCCAACTAATAGCAGTTATCCGGTAAAGCAGGCCAGCAAAATTTTGGCAAGCTCTTATCTCGCTATAGCCTTGTCTGACGAGACTGGGGCTTACTGCTGGGACTGGGAGCCTGAGACTTGCCGACGCGCAATCTACTGGAATTTGGAAGCCGTCGCCTATGCCGCATTTCTAAGCCGATTACAAGAAAACAACGGCTTAGTTGCCGGCTAATTGAGCTTGCCACCGCATGAGGACGCCTGCTTTCAATAACAACACTCGCTTCCACGGCTCTGCAGCTATGTTGCTCCATCTTCATAACGATACCTTCTTCAGTCTTCTCTTCCTGTCATCATGTGTAGAGACGATCTAAGTAGCAAGCATAATAAAATCAATCACAGAATAATGTCTCTCATCAAATTCTAAAAACAGACACATTTATTGACGAATGAAAGGAAAACTTTATTCAATTTAATATGTAACGTAACATGTTTTTTTCGGAGTATTTGATAGAGTAGTATTTAGGTATTTGGTTGATATAGGTATTTTGTAGAGTTGATGCTTTGCATTTTTCCATATTAAGTAGCTTGTATCTAATTAATGAATTTTTAAAAATATCTTGAAGCTTATAAACACTTGGATCAGCTTGACACCATTTCAAATCGCCAGTATGAACATGTTAAATTTATAGATCAATCTTATCCTACTGATAGTAATATTTGTTCTGGTATGTACACTGCACATTGTGCATTGTATTCAATTCTTTTTGTTTGACATAAGGAAACACATTTTGGTTCATACTTTATTGAAGATTGAAGATAAACAGATAATGGACCCCAATTTCTATAAGTAATCATACCAATAATCCCATTATTCCACTTCGCCAGAAAAATATAAAAGTCATTGTATTCCTGTACTTAATATGTATCACTTATCTCGACGCTGCTCATTTTAATGAGTGAAATAATTGATAATAATTCAATAGTTGATATGGAAGAATCATAATTGACATTCTGCAGTTTGACAAATAATCCAATCAATCAAAGAACCTCACTTCTTGGTGATTAAGCTAATTGATAACTGTATCACATCGCGATACAATGTGAACCGATAGCACAGTAGACTCTTATCAAGTTGAGCGTTGAAAAGTTTCGCTCTCAAGTTGATGATGGTTCTAAAAAGCGATCGATATCAGCTCAACACTGTCGGCAGTGGTTATTTAGGACAAGGGAAGGGACAGGGCGCACTTGCCTGAAGGGACTCAGATTGCTGCTGCAACTTCTCACCAACTTTCTGTCAGTTCTTGGCACGATGTAGAAACAGAAAAGTTCAAACGGAGATCTGAAACTTGCCGGCTCCAGACCAAACTAAACTTCAAGCTTAGTGGTACTTCACAATGCTAGGGAAGGTTTGAAACAGTCTTTCAGCAGTTAATATTGTCATCTGACACATAATAAGTGAGTCAGAAACGACTTGAGTGAGTAAACGGATTTATGGACTCTTCCAGTGGGAACTGAATTTTCATGACTATTTCACGCTATTGAATGAGAGGACTTATGTATACTATATATACTATTATATACTTATTATATACTAGTATTATATACTTAGTATATAAGAATACTATAAGTATTATAATTGTCTTTGGTTCAGGTATTTCATATCACTTACCTTTTCAAAATGTGAACAATCAAAATCAAATCAAACAAGATAATATTCACAACGATCCAGAAGAGAAATATCACAATTACAAATACAAAGATAACTGCAAAATTAGTTCAGAGTATCTGTTTATCTAACCAGTGTAAATATAATCTTGTCTTAAACGCATCAATTCCAGTGGAATTTGCTGAAAAACTCGGAAATTTGGTTTTATTCGTGTTTAGGCCTGCCTATACGGCTTTAAAACAGTACGGGCAGGCCCGATTACAAATCCCGGTTAAAATATCACCTTGCGGAGGTAATTCCTGGTTCAATGAACCGATCGAATGAGAAACGATTCGAACAGCAGTGGTTTTTGTCCCAAAAGATTTGGAGACTGTTTTTTGTTGGTTGTCTCTGGGGAGAGTTGAACTTTGACTTGGCTGCAGTCCAGTCAGTTCATTTATTCCATGTCCAGCCACTGCATGCAGAAAAGTAGCTCATCTCCACTCCACTCCACTCACTGTAGCCTAATGTTTTTGCACCGAAATATTTTAGGTGCAAATTGACTGCAGCCACTTCAAAGATAAACTTCCATCTCGTATATCTTGACATCTCTGATAGAGATGGCTATGGTAGTACGTCTATGTTTATAAGATAGATTTAATAATGGCCAATTGCACAAAAGCGAACTAAATTTAACCAGCAAAGAATGACGTAATTTGACGAAATAAGTCAATTCCGCAGTCAATAATAACGTCATCCAAGTGGTCACATGAATTTGAGTGACAACCTCTAGCCTTTTTATTCGATATTCAATTACACGTACAATATAATTGGAGGATACTAATACACAGTTGCAGGATTATATTTCCTGCAACGAAAACTTTTAATAGTTTTGTTCTAAAGATTTGGAAAGTATCTGAGTGCTTTTTAGCTAAGCCTATAATATTTAATTGAGGAAATATTTTTATTATTTATTTTCCAGTGACATGTTTGTCCTCGAATGGTTCAAAGATATCCTGGATCATCTTACAAGCCTTTGAATATATCTAAGTTTCTCATCAGTTTCTAATCGATTTTCTATTGGAAGTGAAGTCATGTTCGAATTCTACATGCCATAGAAGCTCCACATGGTCAGCGTGGGCATAGAAATCACGATGCTCATTGCAAGGAAGGTGGAAGACTCATGTCTTCTTTGTGAATAACACAATTTTCTAGCTCAGAAGTATATTTATTGGTGTGGAAAGATTTTGAATACGTCAAGTCCACCGTGACATCCAATCCAAGTAACAGGGCAGCATCTCAAAGAATTCAATTTTCGATGCCATTTCTGACGGCCTGCTCCACCCATTCCACTCCATTGCTGAGGTTCGACATCGTCCTTTCCACGCGTATCGTTCTTTTTTATTCTATTGAATCTTCTATAGAATATTCTATGCAAGGCGTTTCTATTCTGACATTCTACTTGAAGTCAACGATTTCTTGACACATTACTTTACTGTAAAGTGTGTGATGAAGGCAAGATGTGGATTACTAGATTTAAATCTCAAGCCATGGATGGAAAGTAGGGACATGCGCTCGTTGTGCAACAGAGGTGATAAGAGGAAATTTTCCATTTCTTAGCAATACGTTTACAATAAGGACAAATTTAACAATAAACAGACACCAAATAGTTTTATCACACTGGATTTTTATTAAGTAAATTACCAGCCTCATTTTTATCAACAGTAAAATTACTCGAATAGTTGAAATACAAATTGAAAAATGGATTAATAAAAAAAAATTACTTTGTTCTAGAAATATAATTATTCATTATGATTTTGATTTTAAAAGCTTCATAATATTACGTTCCAAGTCCGTTTAATATCATTACCTGCCTCCTTAATCTTTCTGCTGTAATATGTTTTTTAGCTTCTCTAATAATGTGTTAATAGTTCTCCTGGCAATAAAGCTGTAATATTTTCAATGAAACTCCTAAGTTCGGACATTTATAACCAATCCACATTCTAGGCTGCTATTGATAAATTTGCTTCATGACATTCGACAACATCAGTAATATATAGTGCTTCTATACGATTTCCTACGCTCCAGTGCTATTAGTCCAATGTCAGTGCTTTTTGAATTACATTTTCCGTGGCGAACAAAAAAAGCGTCACTTTTTCATTGGCTTTCATTAAAGTGCTACCAGTTTCTATCATTACTTTACTTGCCATTCATTTTGTTCTCTCAATGATCTATGATCAAATGCTGGTCCAATTAGCGAGGCGGTGAATGCTGAATGTTTTGGTTGAGGCGAAAAAAGTCGACATTCGAATTTAATTAAGCGTTTCTTTCTGGTGTTGCAGTCTGTGCGTTAGCTAGTGGCATTCAAGTTGTTCGCGCGCGTTCGCCTTCTAAATGCAATCACGTGACGTGCAGCTAAAACGCGCACTGAATTGGGTTATTGAGATGCACCCTAAAAAGCTGCGACATGCAGTCTAAATTGCCTGCCTATTGACGGAATGCCTGTACTGACTGCAGCATTGTCTGCTCGCCATTCTGCTGCTTTCAATTGCGTTCAGACTTGATTAGCTCATCCACTCGACTCTGCCATAGACTAGTCTACTATCTTCCTCGAATTTAATTATCTTTATCTACCCTGTCATCGAGGACTTCGATCCTGACAGTATCCAATCGGGCGCTTGTTTCTATGTCAGCTACGCTATAGCGTTTATGGTCCCAACTGGTTTGAGCAAATCCTAGTTAGAATTATTATAGTTGTATCTTGAAAGCCTACCTAAATGAAACAAACATTAAAAATCTCACTAAGTTTCACTAAGGAAAATTCAATATATTAGTCTTCCCGAGTTTCAGGCGGCGCGGCCACCATGTGTGGGAGAGAGACAGGATTATGCCAGGTGTTTTTAAACTGTTTTGAAAAAGTGATATCCCAAGCTGTTTCGGTAATAATTAATAGTGATTTTGACTCAATAATCAAAATTTAATTAATTATTAAAGACCTTTAAAGTTTTTAAAAACCTTAAACGAATATTTTCCAAATCATCTTTTTAAAAGAGCTTTGATAATCTGACTTCAGCATTATTTTGTAGGTTGAGTATTGTACTGGTGGGTAATAAACATATTTTTTCTGACCAGTTACAATGGACGTATGGGCTATTTACTAATTAATTTAAAACAATATTGCTAAAATTCTGAGTAAATCAAATACAATACAAACAGAGAGCATGCTTCCCCATTCAAATGAAATCAATTTAGCTTGCTGTTTATTCATACGCCATTAATGATTAATCATGAACCATGCACTTGATATGTATGTATGTTTGATCTATTGTTGAAGTTGAACCAAATCAAATACATGGTTATTGCTCTACATGAATAATAAGAGAAACGAACATTCCTTCTCGATAACAATGGAACAAATTTCCAGTACTTTGAATACGGTAACTGGAGAGAATCAATGGTTTTTGTGATGAGTTCAGCGTACGCTGAAATTATTGCAGTACGTTTATTCATTTCATGGCCAGAATGAACAACACTCTCATTGATACTTGGAACAATAAAATGATTGTATTGAACTTTGTTGGACAATGAATATCACATCCAGACTAAATTTAATTATTTTTTCTCGAGAAAACCAATTTGTTCAACTTCCACTCCTTGACATGAAAAAATTGTGTAGCCATTATAGGGGACAATCAAAAAAATAAGGAAATCTGGTTATTATAATCATTTTAAAGGGATTTTAGATTATGAAAAATTTGCCCAGAAGAAAAATCAAACTAAAGTTACAATAATTTTTATATGCTCTTCAAAATGCACAATCCCAAACTGGAGATTAGCACATCTCCTATTCCTATGATGTTGACACTCCTATAACGTATAATTACCACATACAGTAACTACTATATTCTTATTTGAAAAATATCCAATCAGTAGTACTTGAAGAAAAACTTTTATTGGGTCAGAATCAGTCACAAGAGGAAGTATGGTATCAGAACTCCTCTCATCTTCACGCGACACAAAGCTCTCATGATTTTAGGATTGGATATAATATTATTTGGATTTAATTAAATTTATTTTAGGATTTTGGTTAAACAAAAATTAAATTGATTTAGAGGTTTTTCAAGCTTATACATCATGTATATTTTTCTATATTATGGAAGTTTTCAAGTTTCAATTATTCTGCCCCTCAAGCAGCATCTTTCTACATTATTTCCCTGATGCCAAGAAATGCTGCATACTCTCCTCATTCACTCCTCTTCTTCGACAAAACGTTCCCAAGAAACTAGAATTGAGTCTGTCTCACCAAACGAAACAATGAAGAAAGTAACTACCTGAATAACGTGAATACCTGAATAACTTATACAATAATAATTGCGTCTACGTTGACGTTTTCCCGGAACCAATCCTCGCATGTATTACGAAAACTGTCGCAAGAAACTTCCTCCGACTTGTCAAAGAATGATCAAAACTTTGAAAGTGGTACAGTGACATGCATGTGAAATGATGCGACTTCCCAACTGTAAGAGAATGTCTCACGCCACAAAAACATTGATAATTTAGACAAGATAAAATTAGATTAACCAAGTTATAAAGTAGGCTATGTCACTCCTTTATAAATACAGGCTTGGTCACAGTTAAATTTATAACTCTAATATCCTGAAGCAAAATACAGGAATCTCAATATTTTTAATCCCTTTTCTCGTCACGAAAAATTGATCCAGTATTAATAATGTGTCATAAATTCAATGATTCAATGTGCCATAATTTAATATAAATAGTTTGTACTGTATAAATAATAAATTTCAAATATTTTCTGTCAAAGGTACGAGAATCTAATAATTGAATTTACCCTCCATTCAAGTTTGTCAACAAACGGAACCAATGCAACAAAAACCAATAAACGAATCTGATGTGAATCCAATGACGACATTTTATGATGGTTAAATTCAATTGGGTTTTCTTGCTACTGGCCGTTGGTTTACGTCTTTCTTGACACTTGTGATCTAAAATATCCTTATTTGAGGGCTACGATTATATGAAGAATAATTTGTGATATCATGTTTGAACATGCATAAATTTGGTATATTGTGCCTTATTGTCATCACAATAATTCAATTACATCAAAAATGTTTCAAGACAAATTATTTATCATTCAAACTTGGCTAAATCTTCCTCGAACAGATGTGCGGGATAAAATATTTTATTCGAGTCAAATGAGAGAAGTTATAAGCTCCTCACAAAATAGAGGCATTTACAAAGTTAATGCTCAAAAAGTGGTTTCAGAGATCGATTACTATTAAGAGCTCAGGACGATGCTTGTTAGGAAGTGGCGGGTGCCGATGTAATCAAGTCTGAAATTTGAAAGTGACACAGCATGTTGAGGCGGCAAATGACTTTCGGCTGCTTTTTAACGCCTCGTTTATTTGCGATTTCGTAGGAAGGCAAACGACGTTACGATTTTACGATGAAGAACACTTTTAACGCAGATTCATCCAAATTCCAAAATATCGTTTCTCTGCTGTACCCAGAGTGTACAGAAAAAGAGTATAGAATTATTCTATTTTCTCTGGCTGTACCGCTTGTGACTTCCGATACATGATCAATATTGTGCATTGGAATCCCAATAATTATAATTCTTGATGCTATATTAATATTGAATTTCAGCATCCAGTTGAGAATATTCCAACCAATCATTATTGATTTCACTCAACTCGTTTCCCGAGCCTACAATATCTTTGGCAGTCACCAATTTCCATCAAATATATCACTGTAACTTTTTGAGTAGGCCAAATAGTAAATTTATCAGAGGCTATTGTGATAGTTATCCATATTGAATAAAAGTATATATTTAATAAATTTATGTTACAAACTACAAGAGGTTGTAACAACTTGGAGACATTTAATTTTTTTTTAAATAAGTCTGACAACTTTTTATTCAATAGATTACGTCTTCTATTGGGAATACATGCAATGCAGGAAAGATTATCATAGCTGATAGCATCGAAAAAGATTTCATTTGATTTGAACAAGATATTCTCGATTGCAATATACAACAGCTCATACAATAGTTTATTATTGATTGCCCTATTCTCTAACTTGAGTATAAACTGACTACTTTGTAAAGTTGGTAAATTACTGCCTTATATATAAGACTATGTTATTGTAATTGAATGAGAAGTGCGAAGTTGCCGATTCTGTAACCTGACTCGATTAGCACAGAAGTTGGACTTGGAAGGCTTGCTGCATGTTTGCTAACTTTCAAATACAGTAGACTCCGCGTAGCCTCCGCTTCTCCCAAGTTAACTGGAATATTGGATGAATAAATTAACAAATAATACTGTAATTTACATTTTGTTCAGCTCAACAACAGGCAAGGCTTAACCCGATTTTCTTTGTAGTCAGACTTTTTCGTAGCAAAAAATGACTAGAACTTTTAATTATTGGTGACAGTGGACTTGTGGATCTTTACAAACAGCTAGTACCGGTACTGAAAATTACCAATAGGTTACTAGTAGTTTTAACAAGACATTAATGAAAATAATTGCATGAAATACTCAGCCAAAGATCTTTAAACATTTATTCCCTTGGGGATCAAGATTTTCAATTAATCTCAAAATAGAAAATAATTTAAAGACTATGACAGATACTGTTGGAACGTTCTTTGCTAAGGGTGAAGCCCACATGAGCCCTTGGCTTGTGCGTAAATGATGATGTGAAATAGATGAACCTGCAGTGATAGATGAGTTCAGAGCTACCTTTAAAAGAGATTTTTTCGCTGGGGAGGATGCCCACAAGCATAATTATGTGGAAAAAAGTGGGAAAATTATGATAATGAGAGATGAATGGACCTACAGATTTAGTTCCAAACCAAATTTTGAATCTAATTTCTAATAGTTAGCAGAGAAACGTTTAAAATTAAAATTTTAAAATAAGACTGATTCAAAATTTCACTTCCAATGTTTTACTAGATTACACGCAGTTCAGTAAGAAGCTGAAGAGATCCAACTAGCACACATTTTTACCGGTCCAAGTGGACTAATTCCAAAAACACATTTGTAGACTCTTGAACGTCTTCAATCAATCAATATTGAAATGAAGACAAACAAGTTTTTGAAATGAAAGAATTGTATTTGAAAATATATTATATTTTTCGGCCGGAGCGGAATTTTTAACTACTTTATGTATCCATCAAACAAGAATTGAAAAGAGTACGAGTGATGAGAGTCTGAAAGGGAAAATCAAAGACATTCGACACTGCAAGTCGTCATTATATCGCACCCACTGCTTACTTATCATTGAGACGGGGTCTTTTCAAGTGCAGACCAGGCAGCTGGCAGTAGGCACTGTCACTAATGAGGACGGCCCATCTTAGTCCGCATCACCCAGGTAAGTAATGAGCTACGCTACGACTTACAATTAGATGCAGGGAAGCAAGTAAAGCGGAATGTTCGAGACTACAAACCCCCTCTACACCACTCCCCAACATCATACTTATCTCCCTTTCTACTCTGAAAATAAATTTTAAATATGCCTTGCTCATTTGAAAGGGATAAAAATTCTCTTCCATGCATCTTAATGTGCCGGGCCGCCTCAGAGACAGGCTGGGTACTTGTGAACTCCCCTCATTTTGTCTTGCATATTAAATCACACACTTTTCCACTCCATAAGAGCCACATGAAGCTGGATGATAATTATTTTGTTCTCATAAAAAAGAAATGATTTGATGTTGAACTTTTCTCCAAAACTCATCAAAGCTTGATTTTAAACAAACCATAATTACGGTGAGAAGCATGAATATTGTTTCATAACAATTAATAATTTCGCAATGAGTTCACTAGAATATTTCCAGCTATTCATATAAATTAGTCGATTCTTGCATCTAGACTAACTTAATTATAGAGAAGAATCATAAGTTCATCAAATTTGGCGTGAGATTATGCTGGGAGAAAACTATTCAATATTCCACAAAATTAATGAGCTTTTGGAAGAAAACTTTTATAGAAAGTTTTCATCTTCAATTTGACTGTTACAGTGAAGAGACTTGAATACCGTTCTTCAAATACAAATACCCTTGAGTAATGGATTAGGAATAAAGAGCCTATCCTCCATTATTATTATAATTATTATTATTATTATTAGCCATTAAGAACCTAGTACGTTCAGAAACTATATAGGATCAAGAATGAGGGAATGAAGGGGATCGATAGAATGAGAAAGCTAGGAGGGAGATAAGAATGAAACTGGACAAGAGTAAATGTTATAACTCATTCCACTACAATTCACTAGAAACAATTTATTAAAATTTACTATAAATATGGAATTCGAGAAGATATCCTCCATTAAGAATGAAGTACGTTGAGAAACTACATAGGATCAAGAAAGGGAAATGATAGAATTAGAAAACTAGAAAGAATTGGATATGAATAAAACTGGACAGGCGTAAATTGTATAACTCTTTCCACAACATTTACTATGAAATCCGAGAAGAGATTCGAAAATCTGTGTTTGAAATTGATTGCGTGTGTGGAGCCTAGATTCGGGGGCCTTGTGGTGAATGCATAATGCAAGAGCAGAGATGACAAGATGGTTGGATGCAAACAGGTAGTTGAAGCTGCTGCTGTCTGATGGACGGACATAATCCCTAGGCGCTCATGTTGTTACATTCAGCATTAATGCGCCGGTTCCCACAGGAAATCATGAGTCCGATCTGGGAGCTCAGCCGATGCTGACGTCTCCGGGAGTCGAACAGAATCAGCTTCAGGTGACAGCACCACGCCAGACGTACGATGCTGATAACACCCCCCCACCTCCCACCCACCCACTGGTCACGTGATTCAAGTTGAGCTGTGGTGGCTCCCTTCACTGATAGACATCCTCAAACTCCACAAATAACTTGACTGCTTAATATGTATGTTCTCTGGGCGACAAGATGTAGCCTATTAGCCTATAACTTGATTGTGGATTAATTTTAAACAATATCAATTTCACACTTGAACTACTGACATGCAGTCATTGTAACATTGCTTGTCACTTTTAACATGTGAATGAACGTATTCACTCATATTGACTATATTTTATTTTAATTTAGCTAAGTTAAAACTAATAAGACGAATACGAGTAAAACTCCTTTGATTAATCTCTTCATTAATTCAGTGGCGGCCGTTGACTCTCCAAAAAAGAAAGGGTTGTTATGGAAATCGTAAAATATTGTTCTTCATAAAATTACAATAATCTTCAACAAACGATAATTTTGTGTGATAAATAGGATTATAAACAAATTAATTACAAATTTGAACATGTTCGTTCTTTATTTACGATACATAAAATAGGTCTTGATTGAGAACGTTATGTAAACTCTTGAATGAAAGAGTATCTTGAAATTACTCTAAATTCGAGTATCACTTAAATTTTAATATCTTAAATATAGTCGTCCTCGAATTGTCCATTTTCCCTTCCTTAAGATTTTGCTTTGAGTGAGTTGAGTAAACTCTTGAATGTGTTGGACAATACAGCTGTAGTTTTCTCGAATTGACAATTTTCCCTTCTTGAAGTTTTTGTGGAGGATGGAGCTCACTCAAGTCCTAGACATCCGCCTGGGCTATTGAGGGAATTATGATGAGATGAATTGACCTTGAGTAGTATGAGAATTGTGGTTTTAGGGTAGAGAACAATCATAGTCAATTTTTACATTCAATCAATATTTTAACATACTAATTAATTCCAAAACAGAACACAAACTGTAGATCAATAGCATTCATCATAAATAATAATGATCAGTTCTTTCTATTTTATCATGAATGGTGATAAATAAAAAGAACAATGAAAATAAATTAGGCAAAAAGCAAAGTTCAATTGAATTTGTATGCCTCCAGATCTTTCAAGAGTGAGAAAAAAGTTAAATAAATATTCGATATTCTTTTTGAAGAAGTTCAGAATAACAATTATAAAAGAGGAAACCCCCATATTTTCATCATAGGCCTACTCTCTTACTCGATTTTCCTTATAGCTTTTTCCACTTAGAATCATCCCTTTCATGATTCAAGACAAAAGGCTTGAGTTTCATAACAACCCATTTCTAGTCTCAACTCTTTCTTATTCTATCATCTTGAAAAGTACTGAGAATATAATTTTGTTTAGTAGAAAAGATGATAAATCACCATTACTGACTAATTTGAAAGTCGGAATACCGTTGGGAGTCGTCTTAAAATGCTGCAATGCCAGAGAGGGAAACAAGCCTTCGCTTTCTCCGCTTTTTAGCTTCGCTACAATGGAAAAGCTCTAGCTGAGCTAGTATATTTTACCTTCGAATTTAATATTTCTTTCTGATGAATTATCCTCCTTCAGGGATACGCTCACGTTTTAATGTAGTTGCAAAAGAATGCAGCAGTCTACAACACTCATAAACAATTCAGTCTTTCAAATTAAAAAATCCAGGATAAAATTGAAAAATATTTTATCTCTCTACAACCGTGATTGACCATTATACCAGTAATTAGTACCAGAAAAATTATCGTTAAAATATTAACAGAGAATCGAGTATCTAGTTTGTGTGAATCCCAGGGATTCCCGACAGACGAAAATGTCAGGTTCTATGGCCCTTAGAAACTGGAATATGAGGGAGTTTGTTAAGAGAATAATTATTAGAATAAAAATAAAAAAATGTTGACAAACCACTATTTATTTACAAGAAAAAATAACCAAACAAACAATTACAATTTACAATTTTATTTTTAATATTTGTTTGAAACCATCTTTATGATTTTAAGAAAAATACTCGTTTGACAACATATTTTTCTTCTTTCTATAATGGAGAAGTACCACATCACATCGCTCTAAACAGATTTCATAAACATTATTGTCTGCAGAAACAAGAGGGAGCCAGAAATTCCAATAATTATTCAAATCTAATTCACGATTAGAAATCAGTTGTTTAATTTTATTATTGCTTTGTAGCAGCTAGTTGATTTTCCATGTTGACTCATTATTTATTCTCAATCTAGAATTTTCTGGAAAATTCCAAACCAAATAAAGAATTGAAGTTCATAATAACTTATCCTTAAAAACAAGCCTTCAAGAGGTGTGAAGTTAAAATTGAGTTTTCTTACTATTAGTAGTAACTGTCAACATGAACACATAAATTATTCATATGCATTATTATGATCTATTGTAAGTTGGAGTTTCCCTTCAATTATCATTTGTTAATACTTCTCTCCAAATAATTCATCTTGAGGGTGAGATGAGAAATGCAAACTATTGCAAAACCATACCGTACGCATAGATTACTAATTATATTTACCTGCATATTGAAGATAGATTACCAGAATAAATAATGGCATTATTTAAGGATGTAGGCCAATACTATCACATTAAATCCACGAGAATACATCAGATTCATCACAGATCTCTCAATATAAGCTTCGAGATAATCAATAGAACATAATCAATAGACAAAAATAGATCTCTTCAAGCTTCGACACCGTCAATAAACCAATTAAGAGTCATTGAAGATTGAAAATGCATTAAAAAACTACTTTTGGGGAACCCAAGGTAAATAGGTATTGTAATTACCTTGGAGAAACCTGTTCTTTATTACTTTGAAAATTTCCCATTTATCAAATAATTACTTATTCATTTCATCAGCATTCAACCTGCTAGCAGAATAATCCCGCACTCAGGAGAACTAACAGCTATTGCGTTCTGATTCAAGAGTTTGAATTAGTATAATTGGGTTTTACGAAATAATCAAAATAAGCATTGTGGAACAATATTCTTATAATTTATTGAGAACATAAAAATATATTAAATCTATTATTAAAAGAAAAATTAACTGTACTTGTAAAGTACTTATAAAGTGATAACTATTATAAGAAATTAACATATAAAACTTATTGTTATAAAATTGAAAACAATACAAACAATAGATCTATTACAGCAATAATTCTTCATTAACACATTCAAAAGTGTGTTTCTTTGCTATTTCAGAAAGCTCAAATTAATGACTTGTTTATAATTATCTTACTCATCGATAGTTTGATCAACAAATTCATTTGACTCCTTTCCAACTTCGTTATTAACAGTATCAGGTGTTAGAAACAAATGATTAAAACATCAATAATTGTCATTATCGTTTATAGTAGATCTTAAACAAAGATACTTGCATACTTAAACAATCAATTTCAAATCTCTTCCAAAGTTATGATTCCACATTAATTTTATCACCGTGAGTAAACATTTTCATTCAATTTTTATAATTGATAGGATGTCAATCAGTTTTGGGTTGAACTTATCCCAACAAATAATAATGAATGTATCGAGAATAGAGGAATATTTACCCCACCCTGGAGTGAGAGAATTATTTCGACATTCAGAAAGAATGATTAGCCTAATCACTCCATTTTCTTATTAAATAACAATTATTCAAACATTTATAGTATTTATCTTTCTTTTTACTATTTTCATGATATTATGGATTAGTGAAGAGTGAACTAGTTAGTATTAAATAGGTACCTTTGAAATACAATCTGTGATTTTTAATAAATTTTACACAACATTCATTTTTCATTAGATTGTAGAAATAAACATTTTCATCAATATTCTCGTTGATTATTCTTTTTCTGGAGTAGTAATAAACTCATCATTAAAGAAATATATCATCAAGGCTTTCAATAGTTCAATCTTATATTCAAAAACATTACTGATGTTGATTTTTCACTCAAAAACAAGCGAATCCAAGTATTGGATTTCAATACTTTCCGCTACTGCAAACACACCCACCAAAATATGGATATCTGACTTTGGAAAAATAAATCGGTTACTTGATTAGAGTTATTACAAAGAACATTATTTGATCTCATTACATTTTGTAATCTGGAATCAGTAACCTTGATCAAATCCATTATATCATACATGCTGTTGTCAAACATTTAAATACCATTTGTGAATTTTTTGTTTGCTTCGAATGGGGCAAACTCAATGAAGAATGTATGAATTCATCGATCTGGTACGTATTAGTAGCCTAGATACCTATGACGAACATACAAATACATTGTACAGTTGAAGTTCCCTTCATTTTCATTTCTGAAACAGAAAAAAAACAGTACTTTTCTAAATGTCTGACTTTTTAATTTTTTTTTAATTTCTTAAAATTCCAATGTTATAACTGAGACTATTCTAAAGAAAATCATTATTTTTTATAATAACAGTTAACATCAATCCTAGTTCACCTACATTACTAGTGTATTATCATAATTCACTTCATTTTAAATATCTATTGCAATAAAGCGATTGAAGAAATATGCATTCGCTCAAAACAATAAAATTAGCCTACCAATAAAGATGTTTTTATTAATGATTCTATCTTCGTGGTTTCACCATCAAACCTAATTTTTGCCGTTTCCCGTTTCCATGAAAACATTCTTTCTTAAGACTGGATACAGTACAAACAAAAAATAAAAGTTTTATTATCGTTGTCCTAATTACAAAAATTGCAAGTTGGAAAACAATAAATAACTTACAATACAAGTTATAATTAGGCTAAATCACTATATTCTTCTCTCGCACTTTATACACCCTATCATCCAACTAAACTACGTTACTGGTGGAGAAAGTTTCAATTTTTTTCTCAAGGGCAATCTTGAAAATGGAATTTGTATTACAAGAATAAATTGACCTATGCATTTACAGTTTAAATTTATTGTTTTAAATCGGCTTTCCATTAACACTGATTACACACAAAAAAAACTCTACATATTAAATGTTTTATCTATACTTTATATCATAGACTAACTATACTTGTTGTCTGTGGTTATACCATTGTACAGTATTTTGGAGATAATTTTATTATCATTTTTGTATTTTGGAAAATGATGTAGCTTTGATCAACTTACTTGAAAATGTCCTTAATCCAGTCACTTCATGGGCAACTTAAATATGGGTTGTGCCTGTAAAATAGATGTGAAGTCATGTATTCTTCTCAACAAATGATCTTCGAGACACATGTCTCTTCCTTTTTCCCAAGGATGTAAAACAACCACACAGCTGCAGTCCGCTGCTCTGGTGTGATAGCGCAATCCTTCTATGTTCTCCACCTGCAATAGAAAGAAAATCATTAGGTTTTTGCTCGATAAGCCAGAAATAATAAGTTTCACTTATGACATTTTATATTAATACAATGATCATGGTGCATAATACCATGAGATATAATAATTTATAAAACAATTTTTGGTGGAGACTGCACCACACTATGACTGAATGGGTTTCACTTCAAAATAGAAATTAAATTGGTTTTTATTCATTGAAAGCATTGTACATAATTTATCATTTCAACTTAAATTCAACTTAATATTTCAACTTAACTCAATATTTCAACTTTCTTTCAACTCAATATTCAACTTGAATATTGCAAACGTTGAGATATCATTGAAATGAAATGGTCTTCTTAAACTCGCTTCTCCTAAACATCAAAACCGTCTACAAGTTTTTATTCATCATACTCCAAGACGGGTTTTTCCAAATTTTAATTTTAATATGTTTCTATGAAATGTCATATTCCAATCTGCTCAACTTTATTTTTTTACGTGAGATATTTTGAAATATACGATAAAATAAAATTTCCTCAGCAAAAAATAATATTCCTTTCATATCTGATGACATGTATGCAAAATATCTATCCACTCCAAGAGAATTGCAAAAGCTTGTAACTGATCTTTCATAACCAGACCTGACCGGATTAGCATGATTGTTCAGACTTGTTCCCATTAAAAACTGATAATGGAGGTGATAATGAACAACTTATACAACTACAAATTATCTTGCTCAATACTGGCTCCGGTTATAGATAAAGCAAGAGTATTTGAGTGTTTTTTTTACACAAGTAATGTGATAGTTTATTGAGAGTCAGTGTTTAGTTATTGATTTCCAAGTTATGGCTATCATGACATATGTAAGTACCATACTTCAAATGATATCAACAAAATAGGCTGGGAATATCTCTCGCTCATTTCATGGCATTGGCATCAATATTGAGAATTGCAGAGTTCAACACTCTTCATTTATTTTAATCTGTTATATAACCTTGGAGCCAGAAATTCCTAGATAAAACAAGGAAACGTGAAGTGGAAAACCAACACTTTTCCAACTTCTTTTTGAAAAATTGTATCTACAGCTATGATAGCTTTGAGCATGTCTCTCAATTTGTATCAAGAACATAAACTTTGAATTGCTGAGGCCCAAAAGGTGTGTAGAGAGGGATCTTCTAACCTTGTGATAGGCCTACTTTTACTTTTTATTTGTCAAGTCATTTGAAGATTTATTTTTGTGTTGGAAGATTTATAAATACCTATAGAATGTACTAAATACTGTTGCTAACACATAACACAGCCTACCGCCTAAAAGTATATTTTTTACCGTCAGCAAAAACGTTATTCCATAATATCACAATTAAAGTATTGAAGTGTTGCTATAAGCAAAGAACAAAAATACTAACTTAATTTTTTTAATTATCTAGTCTATTATCGTATCATTACAATCTTCTATAACTATTCTCATTGGAATTGATAAAGTGGCATTATGATGATCACAAAGACAGTATAAATGAGTGTCTATTATTGCATTTTTATATTATTTTGTAGAATTATATCTTCTTTATTTTTTTCTCTGTTTTTTCGAGACCTATGAATCACAGAATTTTCCAAGCATTTTGTGAAAAATATGACACATTGTTGAGATAAAACTCTAAATTTTCAGCCACAATTTATACTACTCAACACTCCAATAATACCGCGTTTAATTGTTTGAGTGCAAAAACTGTAATTTCTGATTATGTGATTGATAAGTTGATGAGTCAAGCCTACTTATTCACCGTATTAAATATTCTTTTTTAACCTTTCATGGTAGCCTGGAGGTTGAAAAACTTTCACTTTTTAGAGCAAGATGTAGGCTAATTAGTTCAATATCTATCCTATTAATTTACCTGTATAATCGCAATGTTGCGCTCATAACAGAAAGCTTGCAGTAGTACAGTGTGAATGTGGTTGGCTCGATCTCCATCGGTGAGTTGAGGTAAGACACAGAATGCCACTTTGTAAGGATCCAGTTCTAGTTGTCTGACGGCAGCTGTTAGTCCGCATGTCAATCGCTTCTCTTTCATGGCTTCATGTAGAAGATTGGCAACATCTTTTCCGATGCGCCTGTTTTCCCTGTAAGAGAAAGAGAGAGATATAAACTGCAACTGTAATAAATTAAAATTGACATAATTATTAAATTGAAATGTATTTTACTCAATGAATTTTCTTAAATTAGTAAATTTAAGAATTCTAGTTCCAAACAAACTCATACAACTAAAAATTAACCCAATTTTAGTCTTGCAAACAACTCCTACACGGCTACACGATATTTTCTATTTTAAATTGCTTGCTGATTCCCACTTATTATTTGGTGAGTATGTGTCAAGTAGACTCTAAGAAGATTTTATTTTTTACTAATAAAAAATAAAATTCTTCGGCTGATGATAATATTCTTCAAAATGAACCATTGAAGGTTTTTTCTTCAATTTTAAAGACTAGGAGAAATTCACAGACATATGATAGCCTACTTTAGTGAACTTCATTATTGAACTGAGATTACAAATACTGTAAAATGTTTGATTATTCGTGCATTCAGTTAATGAATAATTATAACAAAACTGATAACTTTTTAAAGCCTTGAATATCAACTACAGTATAATATAAATATAACTATAGATATATAATTATATTAAAAAGGTCATATTGTTCAACCCTATGATATTTGAAATTTATCATTATCTTCTGTAAGTTATGGGTAATTATTTACCATTACAATTTCATTATTAAAAATCAATATTCTGTAATTATTCACAAAAAAAAACCCTATATTTGAAAATTTATATTCTGTATAGGTAATTACTCACCATTTAAATTTCATTACTAAAATCAGTTCTGTAATTATTCACAAAAAACATGATTGGAATAATCCAGATATTTATTGGAACTGGTATTTTCTTTTCAGAAGATTCAGTATTTATAATTATTACTCTTCCACACACGAAGAAAAATTGAAAAAGTTCACAGATTCTATCATTTTGTGCCTGCAATAATCAATGAAGATACATCTCAATCTCAGAATAATAATTTCTAATCTATCCTCCTAAAGGTAATATTTCACAAGAAATAATCATGAACAGTTGATTATTGAATAATATGGAATTTGCTGTCGCCTGATATCAGATCACTAGTTTAGAGGTAACTTAACACGTCATGACTGCTGACTCGATAAAAATTAGAAATAATCATAATCATTTTTATCAATTCCAAAAATTTTATTTAGCCTGTCATGGGAATAGGCTACAGGATGATCACAGTGTAAATTCTTGAGAGAAAGTGGGTCATCATCAGAATTTATACAAAAACAATGTTAACCTACTTTGAATTTCACCTAGACTTTTTATAGTCTATAGTCTAGGCTTTTTTATCTATTAGTATTATTTCAGTTTCAAAGGTGAAAAATATGATAGTACTAAACTAAAACATACTCGTAGCCTACTAATCTAAAAAATAATTACATCATCATTTTTTTGTAATTCAAAACTATATTGTAATGCTGGATGAAGCTCCTTAGAAGCATTTAATGGGAGCTGAAAATTTATGTCTTAAGTTTACTTTTATATAAATTATAATTTTGTGACAATAATATCATGTTCAATCAATCAATAATCTATGACTTTTATTATTCATTTCATTTCAATTAAATGTGAAAATTCATTAGGACTTTTTTGCTGTTCAATCAGTTATATACCGTTCAATTAAAAGCTGGAAATTTATTATGAGTACTTCAAAGAGAGCAATTTAATAATTCTCAATTTTCATTCCATTTTCACATTATTCAATTAAATGTGGAAATTTATTAGGACTTTTTTGCTTTTCAATCAGTTATATACCGTTTAAAATTAAAAGCTGGAAATATATTATGAATAACAAGCTTCAAAGAGAGCAATCTTATAATTCTCAATTTTCATATAAATGTTGTTTAAAAATTCATTATTGTAATAAGCCAAATCTAGTCATTATAATACTGAAATGCTATTTGATAAAATTATTTATTGGCATTTGTAAACTGACAGGTAAGGTACCTTATGTCTAAACAAATAGCTGCAGGTATTGATTCAAAGACGAAAACTTTTCCACCCACCTGTTGACTTTCATTTTGGATGGTTTGAAGGTCGGTAAGTTAGAATCCTCTTGCACTTTCGAGAATCGTGATATACTTTTGAAGTACGTTTTTCCTTCACTGGACACTTTTGATTGAATCCGGGCGCCTGGTGAAATAGCTGGGTCACAAATGAAATTCACAGTTGACTTTTTGCGAGGAGAAAGCCGTAAAAACACCAGTGATCAGCAGACACGTTTGATTCTATGATTTGCTGTACGATTACGCAATGTTACTGCCGAATATTTTGTACCGCAACTGAGAAGTGAGTGAGTGAGTACCGAACCCAAGCGAGGGCAACGCACTTTCTCACTCCACGTTCCACGAGGTCACAGTACAGTACCTAATCAGTCACACGCTGTTGTACACAATGTAATGATAATCACGATGTGAATTATTGAACTGTCCAGCACAAGAAACAACTGTGAGTAGCCGCAGATCTATACTTTGTTTAACTCACGTTAACAACCAATCCAATAATGAAGTACCAAGTGAAATTTTTAAGCCGGCCGGTGAAGAGTGTGGAATGTGGATTCCCAGTCTTCTCACTGCGCATGCGCTATGACCGAAATAGTCCCCGATGGGTGGGGATTTCTCAGAAATTATCAGCACCGCGTGCTCCTATCTCTGTTGCTCTTGTTGTGAGATCATACACTGCTTTCTCTATTTGCTAAAAATGCCAATGTCATATTCGCTTTTTAATCAGATAACTTCTCTATCTATTCTCAGAACGAATGAAGGATTTCCCCGTTCGGAAATTCAGAGCTGCCTGCATTCGCAGAAACTAGTTTGTTAACCTAATTTGTTGTTTGATATGACATGCTAGTGGTGGATTATGCATTAGGTTGATATAAAATCCTCTACCATATTTTTATTGAACTTTTATTATTATCAAATTAGTAATAGCAGCAGGGCCACATCTTGCATTTTAGGCCCCTTACCCACCCAAAAGAGTATGCAGGTTTATTTTTAAGTTTGTATCAAAGCAATCATGTAAAATTCATGTAGCACATTCAAAGCACATGTAGCACATCTTTAAATTCAATAAATTTATATTTTGTTTTATTTGAAATTACTGTACACTTGAAAATCTTCAACTGTTTCTTTTCTGATTGTATGGGCACGCACCTCAAAGTTGTTTATTCAGAGAAGAAATAATTACATTCCAAAAATTTATTATAATATATGGTCTTGGATCTAATTTTAAAATATAGACTAATAATTTGAATTTTATGGCTCTCACTACATGAATATGTGTCTGAATGCCACTGTTTCTGTTATTAGAGTATTAAAACATGAGAAATTTATTATTTTTCCGATGTAACGTACAGTACCGTAATAAATTTGGATTTATGAATAGGAATTTTAAATCAGAATTGACATTTCAAGATTTCAGAGATCACGTCAGATGCCTAGATAATAGGTATGAGAATTCAAGCTTTTCAGCAATTCCTTGCACAAGGACTAATCAAACGAGTTGTGAACGTCATGACCTTGAAAAGTGACAACACAATGTCGTAATTGTTGTTTCCTCTTTCCTCCTTTTTCTCATCTACTTTACATCTGTGTTGTAGCCTACCATGCACATGTTTGTGATGAATAGTCTGTGAAAAATAAAAATTTATAGTCTCATGTGATGCTGTGAATTTATTCAAAAGAATTAATTAGATTGAATTTTCTTGGAGGGATTCAATTGATTCGAGAATGAATAGTATTGCCACAATCTAATAAATACATTTTATTAGATCGTGGTTGTGCTATATTTATCATCAGATTGTCAACTGAAACGAGGAATATAATTATATTATGTGAGAGTACTGTCTTTCAAATTCAATTAAACGGTTACCACTGCTATTATATGGCAATTACATCACGGTATCAACACAGTCTAATAAATACATTAAATTTATGTTTTTCTTAGACTGTGGTATTAGTTAAAGAAACTATATACAGTAGATACTCCTTTCTCCTCTAATTTTTTTTCATCAATGTAAGTGATGGCAATGCAATTTGCTATCGAACTCATTCTTATATTTTGATGCTGAGTTTGGAAAAATAATACTCTCCACATCCAATTTTATTATAAAAATCAAAACAGGAAGTAACACCCACTTTAAATCTGCAGGGAGAAATAGGCACCATAAAATGCAAAAAAGTTATTCATTTAACCTTAGCAATGTCGCTTTCAATTATCTTTATGGCTCATTATTCCCAAATACTATTCTGTTGTTGTTTTTGTATGAAAAGAATCAGCTTAAATTAGAAGGATCAATTCCGATCTTATACTATTAATAGCCTACAGTGTTCTTGTAAATTACTCTATCATTCTGATACCACAGTCTATAATACTGTAATATAATATAATAAATTCATTTATTAAAATGTATTTTATAAGACTGTACTGATACAAAATGCATTTTTCCAGATGACATAATGCAACTGACTCAATTTTTGAAGAAAGTGATAACAAGCAGCTTTGCAACACCTGGACTTATAAAGCAAATAAAAGAATGTACAGAGCTCACAAGAAATCACATGACACCTGAAATAGCGTTGCATTTGATCACACCAAATTGTTCACTGTGGTCAGCTAGACAAGAAGAGTCACCTTTCCATGACCCTTTCTGGGCTTTCCACTGGCCTGGTGGTCAAGCTTTGTCAAGGTGAGTCTCAACCATCCAAGTCATACTTTAATGTCCGGTTTCTCAGTCGTCCAGTAAACATTTTCCTAGCTCAATGGATTTTCTGGACTAATATAACTGTTGACTATTTAGACGACGACTGTGAAATTATCAGCATAGAGGAGATTTTAGTCATGCAGTGACGAGTGATAACATTTTCTTTAATGAGGAAACTACAATCAAATAAAATAAACAATTAGGATAAAATAATTATAAAATTACTTCTGATTACCTACAATAAATTAATTCCTCCACTAATACAACATTCCTTTATTTTCACAACATAACCTCTGGACAATTTATCAAAATTTGGGAAAGAAGCAGTTTTGGACGAATGTCTGTTGATTCTTCCCACATTGTAATTAATATTGTCAATAAATGAATGAATGAATGAATAATGTCATTATTATACAACATTATTATGGAGTTTAGCAGCATGCCGAAGCCTATATTCTTCACAAAAATATTTTTTTCAAAACTGCATTCTCATAACTATTTTATAGATATTAGTTGAGTAATATTCTTGATAAGAATATTGTTGCCGAATTCTCCATCATATCTATCAAAGTGAGTACCGTAGTTAAATCATGAGTGAACTCAATTCTAAAAAGTTTCTGCTGAATCAATAGTTGCTCCATTTATCATAATTCAGACTTAAAAAGTGTTATTTGAAGAGAAACTGACTCTAAAATTAAGTTATAACTATAATTATTTAATGGCTTCTCTATATTCAGGAGCTGGAGTTATCTGAGATGCTGAGATCTTCAACATGAAAAAGCAGAACATATATTTATTTGGGCGATTAAATATTTTTGGTTCAAATACAATAACTTATTATGCTCCTCACAGTTGTAGATATGTCTTTTTCAGTAAAAAATTCATGGTTTTTGTCTTGTTAAATGCTACTGAGACATAATACAAAGCAGGAGGAAATTCTAGAGATTGTCATTATAGCAAAATATTTTTTTCAGTCTTTTTCAGCCGTATAGAATAATATTGATGTCTCATTAGTAATTCATGAAGATGTACAAACCCGTACATGAAAGTAAATTGAATATTTTTCTTCCTGATCAGGTACATTCTTGACAACAGAGATTTAATTTGTGGACGTAGAATATTGGATGTTGGAAGTGGCTGTGGCGCATGTTCAATTGCTACTGCACTACATGGTTGTGCTGAAACAATAATAGCAAACGACATTGATCGATGTAAGTAGTTTCACAATAATTATCATAACAACAATTCTACTTCAACAAACGTCATTAATGAACTAAATACTTACTAGATAGTTAGCTAAAACATATAAAAACTACTGTAATCTTCACCGGGAAAATGCTACTGACGCGAGAAATAATACAAAACAGGAGGAAAGTCAAGAGATTGACGTTATGGCAAAATATTTTCTTGTGTCATATTACTTCTTTTTAAATCCTACCAATAATTATTATTTTTATCAAGCTATTTATCAAAATAATAATATATTTCTTTAAAGTACCTATATTTCTTTGGTCTTTCTCATATATGCATGTAACGCAGGATCAAATCTCTTGGTTCAAGTGCTATTGTATTTCATAGTAGGTACTGCATTTTCTGTGATTGATAACAAATTTTATCAAGGAAACTGCACTTCCGCCGGTTATGGTGCAGTCCCAAGCTCTGTTATGAGTAATTTGCAAAAAAATTAATCCTATCCATAGCGTTGTTGTGACACTTCAAAATATACCTCTACCTTTAAAAAAAATCAAAATTTATTTGGGTAAAAAATAACATGAATATGTGGAACCACATGGACGAATAAAAAAAGTATTTCACAACAATAATTTGTTTGAAAGATGTTTTCAATTTCATCAAGAAATTATTCATATTAGAATTTATGATAACAATTGAAAGTACATTATTCTAAATTATTATTGTTTTCCGATAATAGATATTGAACATTTTTAAATATTGTGTTGAAATCGTCCTCTTCATTTCAAGATGATATAATACCTGTAATATAATATTTTCTCGTTTAGAGTTTTTTTAATGATTCTTCCATAATATTAGTTAGTGATTAATCACTTATGATTTCTCTTATTTGTTATTGCCAATCTCTAATAAGTTATTAATTATTATAAACATTTCATCAGTCTCACTAGTTCATTGATAATTGCATTCAGCATCAGCTAGGAACTTCCCAACATCTTTCCTATCATCGATTGATAGCTTATTTTTATTAATAGTTTTTTCTAAATTCAATTATTTTATTTTTTGCAGTGGCATGCAGTGCTATCGAAATGAATTGCTCGGAAAACAACGTTTTTGTGAATATCACTTGCGAGAATTTGATTGGTACCCCATGTGAAAATATCGATTTGATAATCGTTGGAGACATGTTCTATGATAGTGATTTCGGTGTTATAATGTTTTCTTGGCTACAAAAATTAGCTTCGCAAGGAAAATGCATACTAGTGGGGGATCCTGGTAGACATGCTTTCAAAGAGACTTTGCTTACAAAAGAAGTTGAACGTGTGATTGAATATCCTCTGAACGAACAATCCTGCATGGAGAACAGCGGGTTTTCAACAGCATCAGTTTGGAGGTTTAGGTCCTCGAAAGACTTCAGTAATAAATCATTATAACCGTATTACCAGTCATTTTTAGTAAATTATTGAGGGTACACTAGAATTTTATAATGATGAAAAATTTTGGCTTTTGTTCATTACATAATTTTATTCCTTTTTTTTTAATTGATAAAAATATAACTAACTACCCAACCATATTATTTGTACCTCTTTCTGCATTATAGAATAAATTAATCTGATAATATATTCAGAATATTTAGATTATGAAAATTATTATTCTCAAGTTAACTGCTGTAGATGAAATTCATATAACTAGGACATCCCTGGTCGTACAAAACTGGGACTATTGAACTACGTAGAATTTTTTTCAATCCTCCTTCCCTCTGCTCCTTTCCTCTCTTCTTCTCTTCTCTCCTCTCTTCTCCTGTCCTCTCATCTCCTCTCCTCCTCTCTCTCTCCTCCCTCCTCTTCTTTCCTCTCCTTGTCTCCTTTCCTCATCCTCTCTCCTCTCGCGCTCTTCTCTCCCCTCTCTCCTCTCCTCATCACTTCTCTCCTCTCGTTTACTCTCCTTTCGTTTCTTTTTCTCACCTCACCTCTCTTCCTGTTTTTTCCTCAGTGCCTCTCTCTTTATATTTTCCTCTTTATCAAATCATAAGTTGAATTCATGAGAAAATTTTCGGCTCACCTATCCCTATTTTAAAGCAATGGCAACATTTTAAACTTTGATCGTTCATTCCTCATGTCCACAATGACTATTTCCGAAATGTAAGACTTTGAATCAAATATTTACTCAATGAGATCTTATCTTTCAAATGAGATATGAACGAACAAAATCGGTTGAGAAACCGTGGAGGAGTAAAGTTCTGATCACAAAAAAAACATGTTCGCCTATTTTATGTAGAGATATCAGCCTAGAGATGCGTGAACGAGTATTTCTGAAGGGGTGAGTTGAAAATCATTCTTAATAATTTAAATAAATCTAAATTATTAATTTGTGTAAAATAAAAATTCTGTATTCATGATTTTTTATATTTTGTTCATGTATTTAACTTATAGGTCATGAACTTAAACAATATATTTTTCCCGAATATAATTTTTATCATATTACTCAATTATTATAATGATAGGGCCAACCAATATTGAAAACAAAAACTTCGTATCGCACTCTTCCCCCCCCCCTCCAAATGTCCCCCCTCTTCTCCCCACAGATGTCCCCCTTTCGTTCCCCCCCCCCCCCAAAAAATGTCACCCAAACATATCCCTCTTCATGTCAAACCCCTCTTTTACCAATTGTTTTGTTTTTAATTTCTTCTATTTTGTATTTTTTTCATTTATTTATTTCTTTTTAATTTTTTTTCAATTTATTTTTTTCGTTTATTCTTCAATTTTATTATTTGAAACGATAGAACATGTATTATACGAACGATAACTCATTCTTAATTGATGATTCTAGCGTAAAAAATAATTAGAGCAGAAAACCTAGTGCAAAAAAAAATGGTTCGGGGCGGGGATCGAACTCCCAATCTCTAGGTCGCTAGGCCGAAACGCTGTCCACTGAGCCACTGACGCTTGAGATAACATGGCTAATTATTCTGGTCTTGAATCAAGATCATCTTTCCGTTCTTCCGGCAATTTCCGTAGCCGGCAATTTCAAAACGTACGTCTGAAATGTTTGATAGGTTAGGTCATTAATGTACTAATTATTTATTAATTATAAAGAGATTTTCTTATATTTTAATACATATTATGTTAACCAGTGCTTTAAAAATTCAAACGAATCCAAAATCATCTAAATCGGTTCAGCCGTTCTCGAGTTATAAGCGACACCAACTCTCTTTTATTAATATAGATAGAAGATGAAAAGAGAAGATGAATGATTTAATATCTAAGAATAATTGACTCTTTTTGATAGCTGAAGTTTTCTGAATATGATTTAATTTTCCTTATTGTATTTGCTATCAATAAATTGAACATTTTAATCCACAAATATTACTGCCAGTTATCAATCTTTTGTAGTAAATATGTCGTTGTCCAATATCTTGTAATATTTCCCAAATTGAACTTCATAAACTTTCGTGAGTTTGGTTATAATACAAAGAATAATCCGCGGATCAAATGACCTTACTTGGCAGATGATTCATAACCTGGTTAATTTAATTTTGGACTGATGAATGAAGCTTAGAAAATTGAAAAGAATAAGATTGAAGAATTTGAGTCTTCTTTTACATGACATAAACAATGACATACTTACAATGTCCCTAATCAGGAAACTACTGAAACTGAAAGTTACATCAAAAAGATTCATTAAATTGCTTTTTTATAATGGGCCTAGTGGATTTGATTGATTTTGAATTTTTGTTGAGATCTAATTGAGTTGACAAGCTTCTTGAGGTTCATAATCAATTTAATCATATAACTTACAGTGGATTTTTATCATCTCAATTGAACACTCCTGAAAAAATTCAGCTTTCAGTCTGTGTTGAGTTTTAATTTACATCCTTCTCCATGAGATCTATTGAATAGATGTCTATTACTTAACAGAAAAAGAAGAGTTCCATTAGGCTATTTTAACTTTAGCTAAGTTATATAGGTGGCTATAATAGCCTGTATGTTTTTATTGTTTTAATCAATCTTTTCTGTTTACAAGTTATTTACATTTTCACTAAGGATGCAAATGGTTACTTCTCGAACTACTCAAAGACTACATGAACTCTGTATTTTACCTCAGCTTATTTTTTATGAAATTATTTCTGATTTGTTGAAGCAAGGGGATAGCTTAGAACTTAACTTACCTTGAAAAGTGTTAGTGGGCGTAACGATATGATTTCTTCAGAGGCTTTGGGCTTCAGCCTAAGTTATATCTATGCAAGTTTATTCTCCATTTCTAATCATTCATATTCGATTAGCCTACTGTATTATTTTTTCATATTTTGTATACCTTTATATTTTTTCTCATATATCTCTGACTTTGAAATGATGAAGCTTATTTAATGTAGTCAGACTTATGAATATAATATTTTAATCCTAATTTATTACTTTTCAGTGAATAGTGAAGCAAATGCTCGCCGAATTGCTATGGTTGAAAGCTGCTTCGGCAGTTCAGGACAGGTTAGTAATATTAAAATCATGATTATGTCATGGTCATGCATGAATTCATTGTGAAGCATTTAATTTAAATATACATCATTTCTATTCATTGTTGACTGAATAATTTATACTATAGTTAGGTCATACTAGGTAAAGACTAAAGTCTATAGGCCTACCGACAAAATGGAATGTGGAATGGGTGAAATGGAAGTGGATTGGTCAAGGTTCTTGAAGAATAAACGCTCATCCCTCTACTTTCTCCTTACAAAAACTTGGAATATGCAAACCCGCGTGCCTTTTGTTACAATATATAAGCCTAATGGCGCGGTTTCACGATACCAGTAGACTTGTTGGTTACTGGTGCAGGTTACCTCACGTGCAGGTAAACTGAACCGTGAGACTGTTCAATTGGGTTTGCTTACATTCTGTCATTTTGTTCTTAGTAGGCCTATTTATAACTTTGCAATGCATTACTTTCAAATTAAATTTTATTTTAATTATAAATTACATTCTTTTTTGTCGTGTGACCTGCAACCTGCACCAGTGTTACCTACCCTGCACGTGAGGTAACCTGCACCAGTAAGAAATAATTCTGATCATGAGTTAGTATAATATAGGCTATTATATTTTAGTTTCACTATCAGGTTTTTCTTATATTTATTTTCAGTCGTTCAATAATTATTATGTTTGTGTGTTCACAGCCTCTCAACGTTCCCGGAAGAGTGTTGGTTGGAGAGGGTGTCCTTACGAAAATGTGTCGGAAAAAACCGAAAGCGCGACAGTTTTTCTTATTCAACGACATTTTAGTGTATGGAAATATTATGATCAACAAGAAAAAGGTGAATTTATACGTACATTTTGCATTTGAAATATTTTTCTATTGTAACAGACTCGGCTCAATTTAGTAGTCTAAATATGTGCTTTTCTCATTTATTAGAATGGAAGACTACATTTGGAATTAGCCAGAATACCACTGATAGTAAGCTGGTCAATGAATCTCAATACTAATTTTAGATTCTGATTAATTGTTAATTTTTTAATACTGATAACTGTCTTTCATGTACATGGGCATTATTCAATGACCAGCTAGTATCAATGAATACAGAATAAGTATAATACTTATTCTGTATTCATTGCTAGTATTCAATGGTATAATGTACCATTCATTATATTAAACTAGCGTGTTTCATAAAACTTAGAAGTCAAAAGAATGGAGAAATCACACTAAACATGCAGATCTGCTGTAGTTTTATTCAATAATTCATTACTAGTCAATTACCTTTTTTAGAGTTTAATCGATAATCTACTTGTGGTTGGCGTTTTCAAGTGTGTTTATAAACAAGCGCTGTTGGACGTAGGTAATCTAACTTTGGAATTTTAGTGTGAGTTGGCCATTTGTTGTTTTATAACACTTCTAAACTTTTATGAAATAGGCCTCTGGTAAAAAATTATATTTCATCAGTATATTGTTGGCTACAGATGGTAAATTGTTTCTTGCAGTTTGATTAACTTCGAATGCTCAATCAGATCACTGTAAGTTCTTCAAATCTCATTTACTTTGTCCAGAAACATTAGCAGACACTACCCTTATGTAATATCAAACTCTTTTACTGGTTTTATTGTTTAATTTTTAAATGATATTATCATCGCACTTCTAGAAAAAATTTTATTGATTGTAAAATCTGTTTATCGTCCTCACTCATCCTCTCTTCAATCATTTTCAGTACAATAAACAGCATATAATTCCACTGGAGGAAATCAAATTGGAGTCGTTAGAAGATGACGGACGTAAGTTGTTCTTCACTAAAACATTATCTAATACTGTACCATTCTCATTCAGTGTACATTTTAAATGGATTATTCATGATTAGTTGATCAATTCAATTTGCCAATTATAGAAATCGAAATCATTTAGCCCGTTTGCTCCATATTCGTTTAAAACTTGAGTTAAAACAAAGGTACTTCACTTCAAACTTACTCTAAACTATCGATTCAATAAACTTTGTGTAAATGAAGATGTTACGCATGCGGCCTCAGTCTTATTAAGGTAACTTGATTCTGAGATATTTCTTATTGAATTAAATTTATGAAACTTGAGCTGTTTGACAATTAAATTCGAATATGAAGCATGAACTATGAATTTTTTATAATCGATTCCTAGAATTTTATTGAAATGGAAAAGTGCTTGACATACATGAGATATTGAAATGAAAACACTATTGATTTAATCAAATTGTTTTCTTATTTGCAGAACTGAGAAATGGTTGGCTTATCCGAACTGCCACAAAATCGTTTGCAGTGTATGCAGCAACATCAACCGAAAAACAAGAATGGATGGCTCACATTAACAAGTGCATTGAGGATTTGTTAAGGAAAAGTGAGTAGAATTTCAATGCCTGCTCAATCTGATCATTTTCCTGGTGATAGTAATAATATGTGAATACGGCTTTTTAAGAACTATATGTTCTACAAAATGGCAAATTTATCTAATCAACATCATTACTTGTTTCAGAATAGCTTTCATTTGAAAAATGAATTGTCAGATCCATGTCAAGATTAAGCAAGAATATTATAAAAGCTGGCTCATTTTGCTAAGACACTTGGTTTGAATGAGTTGGTTTTATAAATGAATTATTGTTAAGTTATAGTATTTATCAATGAATTATTGTTAAGTTATAGTATTTATCAAATAATTATGGTGCCAATAATAATTGGCACCTGGTTTAACAATGAATTACTGTAAAAAATTCTGCTTTAGGTGGAAAGAAGGCAGTTGAGGTCCATGCCGCAGTTTGGGTACCTGACTCGGAAGCAGCCGTTTGTATGCATTGTAAAAAGAACCAGTTCACCGTACTCAACCGAAGGGTAAGTTTTTCAATAAACTGTAACTGTTTAGTATAGTTGATACATTTTGCCAAGGTACATAGATTTAAATTAATTACTGTCATTCAAAACAAATGAAAATTGTAAAACAAACTACAACTTATCTTTTTTTGGTAGTAGTAGTAGTGTAGGTGATATTGTGGTACAGTTGTCATCCATATTGAATTAAAAGACTTGAAGTTGTGATAACCATTGATTTATTTAAAAAAAATTGAAATGTCGAGATACCGGTTTCGGTTGTTACACCATTATGAATTTCTGGTAAAACTGGATTAGCAGCTATCCCTTTCTTCTCCAGAATTTAATGAAAACAAATGAAATCAAACACAATTTTTTCAATTGTTTTCCTGTCTGGCACTGTAAAAGTGTTACGAAAAAGACTATTATTGGCAAAAATTGATTCACTCAATCCCCCTCCCCCAAGCATGCCCTATCGCATAATTTGGTACTCCATTTAGCATTTTTTCCCCGCCCCCCCCCCCCCAGTTTTTCAAATCCAGAACCGCTTTTGGACACTATTATTAATAATCATGTAATGTAGATGAACTTTTCATCAAAACAATAAATCTCATTCTTCCTTAAGGTATTATTTCCATTATTTAAATAATCTATGCAAGTTATGATATTGAATTCAAACATATAATTTTCAATAATCTCGTAGAGTATGATTATAAATAATCGTATGGTCATAATTTTGTTTATTATCAGCATTTTTATTTCTCAACAGCATCATTGTAGGAAGTGCGGTGCAGTGGTGTGTGGTCCGTGTTCCAACAAGAGATTCCTTCTTCCGAGCCAATCTTCGAAGCCTCTCCGTGTGTGCCTCAACTGTTACGATACCTTGTCCAGGGCTAAAGCCCAACAGAACAACATTTCTGAACACTCGATAAATAAAGGTGAGACTATCTTTACTCTTACAAATTGACGACATTATACTAGACAAATTAAATTCATGTTCACTTGAACTAGACTATTTTTCATTTAGTTTATGAATCTATTCGATCTTGAGGCCGATTTCTCAAAAGTGGATTAAATTCAATCTGATTACTCGTAAAAGTTGACATTGTTGATTAGAGATTAAGTTTAACAAACATTAGTGCAACTGGGACTAACGGCCAGTTGCTTGTAAATATTTTTTCTTTTTGCTGACGGTGATTCCAATATAAGCTCTAGGCTTGTGCGTTGGTTATGAGAGGGGTGATGATGAGAGCTGACTTAACAATCGATTGAATTTAGCTACCGTGAAATTATGTCTTCTAACGGAGACCCAGTGATCGAATCTGATGTCAATGTAATTAGTCATTTTACGGTTGTTGAATCCAATTGGATTTTCTCGCAACTGGTACAGTAATAGGTCTGTTGCAATAATCTATATAATCAGCATTTCCTTATTTTCCAAACTATCTTTGGAAATAGATGAGAAACCTTGGAATTCCATTCGATAAACTGCATAGAAGAATGCGACACCGTACCTAAATCAATTTTGTGTGAGATTCAATTTTATCATTGTGAATCTAAATTGTTGACTTGATTCCATTTATTTATTAAAACATACACTAATTATCATAACATCATGTGGGAAAGAGACAATAGGCTAAGCCCTAAACCATTTCTCTCGGAATTTTAATAAATAAATGCAGTCCAAAATTAGGTTACGTATTCACTTCACTATATCACAGAATGCTTCAGATTGAACTGAAAATTTACTGTGTTGATTTCGGGATTTGATTTTATATTGCACCATTTTACTATATTCCTAATAACCGCAGTCTATAGAAGTTTATTGAATTATCAGCCACTTTCCTGTGTTTCAAGAGCTGTGATGGAATATTATTAAATTCCTCTTTATACGTTAATCATAGTGTAGATTCTATAAATAAATATATTTTATTACTCATTCTATTCAATAAGTTATATTCTCTTATACAGTATTATACTTGTACAATAAGTTATACCTTTTTCTATCTATACAGACCTGAAAGAGCGTAGTGGATCTGCAGACTCTTCTGGAGAAGAAGATTCCGATGAGGATGAAGATAGCAGACAAAACGACACTACACCCGATCAGGTAACCTTCTACCAGATTAATTTTATACCTTCCTATACTATTTATCTGACTATTTCTCTCGTATTCCTTCTAGTTGGCAAAACTAGTTTTCCTGTCTTTCTAGTATTTGTGTTCAAATTCAATAAACTACTATAATTATTGGAATCTATTTCCGTGATATCATGTTCATTTATTTGATTGAGCAATGCAATATCAAGGAAAGAAACATTAGCATCACCCCTCGTAGTATCCTGAAATTTTAAATCGCAAATCATGGATTGTTAGTTGTACTTATCGTTTTAACTGATCAAATTCAAGAGAAGTAATCCTTATTTTTCATAATCTTCAGAAAATTTTAGTTGAATATCTCAATTGAAAACTTGTTTTATCTTCTGGAAACTTGTCTGGTCAAGTTGGGCTTCAGCACAGATATTACACTATAAGCTATGAGATATCGATTGAAAGGTATAGAATAGATCACCTGCGTGTTGAAGTAGCAAAACCTAGACATCACAGTTAACATAGAATACTAAATTTCATATATTCTACGCATTAAATTTTCCATTAATTTATTTTTTTCAATGAAAAACACTGAAGGTGCCATAAGTATTTGACTTCAATACTCATGAGAATACATGAGCATTCTACGGTATATTGTTGATGGTGTAGACAATTACTCGTAGTATCTTTATTACTCTTTTATTTGAACCAAAAAAATATAAAGTTATTGAACAGTTCTTCATTTTTGGTACAGAAAGGAGTTAATAATCTATGTATAGTTTTTGTTTTTGTTGAATTTGAACTATCCGGCGACTTGTGCTTTACCTGCATTTAAATAATTGACTTCTCAGTATAAACATATTTCATTTAATATTAACATATTTTTAAATTGGTGTTCTAAATTATCAAGATGAATTGTGTGAAATGTTTGTTCAGTGTAAGATGATTTAAATGTGTGATCGATGCTCACCAACAGTAGTAGTTACAATCTTTTTATCACTCTCATTTCAATTTTTGATATTATGAATTTTTCGTATACCTTGTGGATAATAAAAACCACAGCGAAGGTAAACATCACTTCATTATTTTCTTGTTTTGGATAGTTCAATTCAATATTACATTGATACCTATTCTTGTTGAAAAACAGTCGAGCTCAGATGAGGCAGGTCAGAAGAAATATGTTGTCTCTCAGAAAGAATGTGAATCAAATTTGCCTAAATGGAAGCCTCTTCGTTCTACAGTTGTTTGATAACAGAGTAAGAGGTTATCTCAGTGAGTTTTAACTAACTTTGCATGAGCTGAGCCTTTTTTAGAAGAAACTCATCCTGCAAACCCTACAGTTTAGTGACGAATTTTAACCTGAAACTCTTACAGTAAAAAGAGTAATTCAGAGTTTTTCATTATATCTTGTTTTTGAGTGCGATTAACCGTAAATTATTCTCATGATTTGCTATTAATCAATAGGGTTATTGGGATTTTTATGAATTGAGTTATTTATTGAGTTGAGTTGAAGTGATTGTTGATTTGGATTATCTCTACTGCTGATAACAGCCTTAGTAAAATTACCCCTTCAAAGTATGGAACTACTATCATTGTGCTATTGAGTTTGGGATGTTTGGATAACTTATTTATTAAAATAGGAATAAGACTTGATAATTTTTTATATCAGCGTACAAAAGATTTAAGCGGTTTTTTAATTGAATAAAATTTTGTGTCCAGTTTCTCTTCTTCCAGCTGTTCAGTTGTTTACTTGTTAATTGTTATAACTTGTTAGACTTCTCAACTAGCAATTATGAGACAGTTCTTAGGACCCAGGACTCTCAAACTTAAGATTTTTTGATTGAATTTGTGCGTGGAACTGAATTTTTGTTTTAAATTAACTTATAAATTGTATTCATAGTAATTTATTAAGGTGAGTGATAATAATAATAGGAACAATTTATGTACAGTACTTGTGTATTTTACCTCTATTCTTTCTTTTCCAGCCAAAGTTTTATGGAATGTCCTCAGCAGCTAATGGTAGTGGAGATTAACAGAAGCTAAATCTACAGCAAGAAGTTGTCTAAAAAATCTACTATTAATTGTTGAAAAGTAAGTTAACAAGTACTCTGTTGTGTACTTGTATTCGGAAAATGGTAACCTTAACATAATTCTAATTGATTTATTTTCGAAACGTCTTTTCAAATAATTCCCTCAAGTGCTCGCAATTTTCAAATAAAATTTGAAAAATTGTGTTGAAATCAAAAGATAAGTTTATTTCTATTAGACTAACAAGTTTTGCATCTTCCATGGATCTGGAATAGTAATTACTATTCAGCTTTTCTACTTTGTAAAAATTAGACATTCATAATTAAATATTAGGTCAACTAAAAAACAATAATTGTCGGATCATTTTAGATTTTTCATTTTTTATTCATAACTTGTTATCAGGTTTGAAGACAATATTATTTGAATAGTTACTGTAACTATACATGAAGAATAATTCATTCATGCGAAAATCTCCAGAGAAATTCAAGAGAGTATTTAATAATTACAATTAGCCTTCATATCAAAGACTGAAGTTATATTTGTATGTTGTAAGGTAATGCGAGAAATATATTTTGTTTGCTGTTTTCAAAATCACTCTAATAAATTGTAACTCTATCCAACTTGAAGATGTTGATGTTTCTGAAGAAGTTATTCCATTGCCACAAATTGAATATTTTTCTGATGCAATTCGATGATTGAATGTTCTTACAATTAATATTTCTTTGAAAATAGATATTGCTGGTAGACATTTACTTTAACCTGAACTATAATGAGCTCACTTTTCTATTCAAGTTCAGTATTTAGTTCTATTTGCCAAGTAGAATAACTGCATTATCTGAATATTTCTCTTCCTTTCTTCAATTCTCATAGTTTTGCTTCTTACACTCTTAATTTGTTCTTGTCTCTGACTAAAGTTACAATTTTAGTTATATGATGACTGATAAAGGACCAGTTGTGATGTTAAACTGAAATTATTAGTTTGTGAGAAGATCAAGACGAACAATCAGAATCTTTTTAATTAATCAGTCATTGTCATAATTTCATAGATTTAATCTGTTATCTAGCATTCCTGTCACGATATATTAAACATGTGATTCGTACTTCCTTATTCAATCATCAAATTAAGTAGGCTATTGTTCAACAATTTCAAAGAATTCTAACACCTATGGTTGCTCACTCTATGACCTTATTGTCCAATTATTTATTACCTTTAAACAACTAATATTGTCTGAAAATTTATAAATCAATTTTGTAAATATGTAAAGTAAATTTGTAGTGAACTTTGTTGAGCATTGTTGAATAACATAATATATAACTTTGTTATCTTATGAGTTATAGAATAATTCAAATTCTATTAATTTATGCTCTGTTGAATTTTCAAATCAAAATCATGTTTAATCTCACTCATTATGTCTAAAGAATATAGGCTACATAAGTTATAAAATTATGAAATATCTCTAATTGGATAAAATTCAACTGATTCCTTATTATTTTGGAATCAAGAGGAATATGTTTCTCTTGTAACAAGTTTTTTTCTATTAGAAAAGATGTTTTGTAACCTGAGTAATCAACAATCACTTTCTTACACAGGTTCTTTGATTAAATATCACATTCACTATGATTTTAAGTTTAGAATACTCTAAAGATAGAATTTTACTATTTCTATAATTGTATAATAAACGAGTAAAATAGTTTTTTTATTCTTGGGTATTGAGGAGAAAATAATATCACAACCAATGATGTAGGTTATTCTCCACTATTAATAATATTAATTAATCAATCAGTTGCATATTCAATTAAATCTTGTAAATAAAGAATATTTTTTAAAGCTTTCCCAATAGTTTTTCACCCTATTTCATTATTATAGCCATCGTACATGATAAAATTTTCATTCTGAGCTATACTCTGTTCACGGAAACAAGTCAGTGCGCGTAAAGAGGTGTGCGTGCGTCAGCTGTATCGGAGGTCAACAGCTGGACGACCGAGTCAGGAGCATGTTATAACTTCGTTCTCTCGTTTCTCAATCCATATCAACACGCGATTGATTTGCACCAGGAAGCAGAAGGTTGTGAACATGGCCGTCTATTTTAATACACACACAAACTCACACAAGCTCAAACTCTGTTACATTTACTGACTTGTTTCGGTGAACCCAGGTATAAGTATGAAACAAAAGGTATGTAAAATATAACCGAACTGAACGTTTATATTGGCTGAATTTGGCACATTGTGGTTACCGATTTCCACGCATCGCAGAAAATTTTGCAATCAATCCAAAACTCATACACGATTTGCATTTTATAAAATAGTGGAGTGGGAGGGATGTCACTCACTGCAGCCAACATTTCTTCTACAGTAGAACCTCTCTCATCCTCTGCCTAGTTTACTGCTGAGTAGTAGTTACTCTCTCCTCTGTGCTTTTACTAATGACTCGTTTAAGGTGACGATGGCGGTGTTCTAAGGCTTTGGGTGAAACATAATTAAACCTGAGATCCATGTTGCGGTGTTTCTCTCGCAGTGTTTCTCTCACCGTCAATAAAAGCGACCTGTAACTAAGTTACAGGACAAGGTTATTCAGAACCCACATGAACTTCTCTACTTCAGAACGCATTTCATTTGCTAAATCAATCTCTCTAGTTTTTCCAGATGATATTCATGGGACATAGGACAGTCGATAGGATAGGGGCAACAAAATAGATTACACTTGAAATATTGTTGCCAATAATTAATTTTAATTATTTTAAACATAATTTCAATTTAAAAACTTAATGACATACGGAATATATCAGGTCACGTGGTTTTGGCCAGTATGGACTTTCTTTGGACAACCGTTATTCAGCTGTTAAGATTGAAGATTACTACAGTGACATTAATTTAATTTGACGTTTGGCATGAGATAGATAGAGAGATATCATTTCTTGACATTGCTGATGACCGTAGAGTACGATGGCAAATGGATAATATCTCTATCTACTATTACTACTCGTGTGTCGAGACGTAATGCACTACTGATTGCAACACAGAAATAAACGTACACTCCACGTACCTTAAACACATATTAGATAAAACGTGCACTTAATTATATAGATGGGTTAATTTCCATCAGTCAGTAATAATAAAAATGATCAAATGGTTATATCTATCTAATGCCATGTAAGCGTCTAGAGTGGAAATGGATATATCACTATATTTATTATGACAGTGAAGTCCATATATTGCACTCCATTATACTGCTTCAGTGCTGGTATAGTGCATATATGGCAGGCTTCTGTATTCATAATTCAAAAAACTTAAAAATAAAACAGTTCAGCTAATTAGATTGAAGATTAAAAATTTATTGAACATAGTCAGTCCATATTGCTACTGATTCTCGAATATCAAAACCTATAATTTTACAAAAAGTATAAAACATATTTAAATAATACTGCCGGTTTAAATCTTACAATTTAACTCATATTTATATTGTGAAATTCAGCTAAAAACTAAAAATAAAACAGTTCAGCTAATTAGATTGAAGATTAAAATTTATTGAACGTAGTCAATCATGTACTGCACTTTCTCCGAATATCATAAATTATAATTTTACAAAAGTATAAAAACTGTATTTTATTAATACTGGTTTAAATGGTTTTCAAATCTTACAATTTAACTCATGTTATATTGTGAAATTCTGCACAATAATATTTTTAAAAAAAAAAAATATCAAATCTATAGGTAGCTTGAAAATATAATTATTGAAAAAATTTAATAAGGATGCTTTTATCTTCATCAGTTTTAGGTTTACAAAAGACACTAAATAATATACCTATACGATAAAAATAACAGTGGTAAACTTTGGAATTTAGAACAGAGAATAGTGAAAAATAGAAACAATACCTTTAGTACAATAATATTTGTCATCAAGGTAATAATTAATCTTTACGATTTTTGGGACTTTATAGGTGAGTTGAATGTATGCCATTATTGAAATTGAGATGAAAGTAACATTACTCTCCCGATAAAGCAAACATTCTTATCAGTCTCTCAAATATTTTCACCTCATACAAAGATCGGTGATAGGTCCTGGCATTTTCTCTTTTTCAAATTATTCCAGAATGAATATGGCCAACATTTCTATCAGTGGTGCTTTCCACAATATTCTTCTCGAGTAAGGAACGTCCCTGTCGAGATTTTGTGATCCATTAGACTTCAGTGTGGATGGCTTGGCATCCATGTACATAGTTTTCAAATCGTTTAATGTTCAAATGCTGCATTCCGGTCTCTCTCTGTCACTTTGCTGTCCGTCCACGGAGTTATCTCTCAACTGAAACAAGAATACATTTCACAATTATTTTCAACCAATTATTTCCTTCAATACGGAAAAAATTTTGAGCAAAAAGTCAAGAATTTGTTATTTGTATCAATTTTATTGAAAATAAATAATTACAATTTGGAGTCCTGCTAAACCATTAGGGTTCGTATGGGCAGCATGTGCCCATTAAATTCATATTGAATTTTACAAATAAGTACAATATTATGAAACCAAACAAATTTTTACAAATAATTTGCTAGCAAAATAGTGAAAAAAGGATACGGTAATAACACTAATTTTTGTTTGTTTGTCAATGGCTCAACAGCCCTATAACAGGCTTAAGGCCACCACCAGCTGGTTGCCAGTTTCATCCCTTGACTGAATCAGCAGAGAGGGTTAATGACCATTAACCAGAAAAGATGTAACATTAATGATTTAGCATATTGACATCTCGTAAGCTAGTCTTCGCAACCCAGTGATGGGAACAAAGCACTGCTGGATAACATTGTGTTAACCAGTTATATAAAACTAATAATAAAGATAATTATAAACCATTATAATTAAAGTATAAGTTCAATCTTATAGTAAGATTTAAATTTAATCAGAATTCATTATGCACTCTTCTTAAAATTCAAAAATGAACAAGATGTAGTAAGGAACTATAGGCCAGTAGCTGTTCAATCGATTTTTTCCAAAATCTTTGAAGTCACGTATCTAGACAGATTGATTCCATATTTGGAGCAACATAGACTGATAGGTGATAGTCATATGAAATATAATATATTTTACCAGGAACTCCAATATTCACCAGCACAATACTGAGAGGGAATGTGAATATCGAAAGACTACACTAGCCATGTCTAGTACGAAAAATTTTGCAAGTAGAGCAGCAATAAGCTGCCCATGGATATAAGTAGCTGCAGAGACCTTGTGATGTTCAAGAAAAAATTTAAGAGAAACTATTGTAGGTCTACTTGAGAAGACCTACTACAATAAAGGAGTTCTGGGAGGATACCTGACTCCAGATGACACATGACGACCAGGGCTGTAAGGCTTCCAGTGGCATTACATCAGAAGTAGTGCGTTTGAAATGAATACTATGTATGTATTCTTGAGTAGTTATTATTATTTTGTGTGAATATATTCAAATAGGTGCTGTAAGGCTCTACTCACTCTTGGTTCCTCAAATCCCGGAAACTCAGTGACTCGGACTAAACGTGTGTTTCAAATGATGACGTTCAGACGGTACCGGAAGGTACGTGCAGCGTCATTATGTGAAAAGCCACGTATCATATGCTTCAGTCCTATGCTTGATTTCAAATGTGTGTGAATCACGAGAGATGAAACTCAGCATATTTCTGTTTTAGGTAAAACGACACTTTAAAACTGTCTGTCCTTTTGCTAAAAAAAATTCCCGCATAAGGCATTCAAAGAAATAAATTTTATGGCTTCGTGTTATAACTTTGTTCAAAACAATATTTTACTAATTTTAATGGAGAAGGACACTCACTACTTTAGCTGTACAATACATTAGTGATTTGACGCCCTAACTTTTATGCAAGGAAATGTTCTGTGGGGCAGCAAGAGATAAAGCAATCTGTTTCTTCTTTTTCTTAAAATATTATAAGTGGAGAATCTCTTCTTTGTGAAACCCTGATCAAAAAGTGAGCTACTTCTGCAAGGTAACGCAAAGAAAAATACAAATGAACTACAAAGAAAAATATAAAATTATTTTTACCAATTAGAAGTGTTACCAAAAAACACGGAGTTTCAATTAAGTTAACTTGAAGTTTTTATTGAAATCAATACCGAATAGATTTTATTCTGTCATTTACCTGTGTAATTGTGTCCCTATGGAAATAATGCCTGTTCTGTTGCATTTTTCATAGACACTTCCAAGTTTCTAACGTAAATTTCTAAGAGAGTGGTTTGTAATAAAATAAAATCCATTACAATTACTGGATAGAGTTGATTAATTGAAATATAGATCGCATACTAGCAGCTTGATTTGCACCTAAGAGATAATTTCTTTGAGAGATTTATCATTTGCTAGTAACCAATCACTAAGCTGAACTCTATCCAGTGCCTATTAATGAGGGCCCCAGATTTCTTTAGGCAACTTTTTCCAAGCTTGAGGAACAGTGTTGAATAAACTATTATTACAACAAAAGCTGGTAGTTGATGTGCTTTTTATTACTGTTAAATCACAAGTCTACAAACTCACTTGCTTTCCTCTTTTTGAGTCAGGGAAGTGAATATCAAGATGAATTGGTGGACAGAATAAATGTACCAATGAAAAGAGGACATTGTCATGGATAATTGAGCAATAAATTATTCCAGCATTTTTTCTTTCCTTCAGGACATGAATTCTGAACTTTTCAGGAAGTATATTGCCCTCTCTTCACAGACACAGTTGAGTAAATCCCCTTGAAACGGTAGTAGTCAAGCACATGTCTACTTGAATTGGAAATTCAACCAATATTGCAAATAAATAAAGCCTAATCAAAACATCCTATATTTGATGCTGTAAGCTGCTGAATGTAGAAGTAGATTTGCTCATCAATTGAAGTGAATAAACTTTGAATAGAATGTATTATATGAAATAATTTGGTAGCTATTTACCTATGCAATCGATGGCAAGCGCTGAATTTTTCAATCCGTGTCAAATAAGCTATAGGTTGAGATGCAGTTGGAGACATGCTGAGATGTTTGAAATTCAACAAGATTATTGGAAGTAATGTTTTACTGTTGAATACCGACGCCTCTGCTGCTACAGTACTCCTTCAACTAAACACAACTAAGTTAAACTACAAAGAGAGGAATATAAAGGGCCTATTACATAATAAGTTCATAATAAAAATCGGCAACCATGAACTATCGATGTGATTGTCTGTTATATAACCAATCCACACCAGGTGAAGAAAGACGTTCAACTACTGTAAAGTAAATTATTATTTGGCAATATTATTTTACAAACTGATAATGTAACATGAAAATTGAAAGGAATAATACAATAATCCAAAACGCGACTTAAAAGCATTCAAACTGATCTGAGTACGTGTAAAATTCTACATGGGGTAAAAAATAAACGTTGGATAGTAAGTGTTGTTCTCCTTGTTGTTCAAGGAATCTACAACTTATCTTCAAGGGTGAGGTTATACTTTTAGGTTATATAATATTTGTTTTGTTTTTGTTCTTATCAGTATCGAATATCGACTAGAAAGTATGTTTATCGACTGTCAAGAAATCAACATCGATTGGTATTGATTTGATAGTCGATACGAGTCAGTTCAGCTGGGTGCTGCTGCTGTCTGAGTGCATATTTTTATTCCTATCTATTTGGAATATAAAATTATATAATTATTTTAAATATAGAATATCATGTAAATTTAAATAATACTAACCAACTCCAAGTGATATATTCATTCTTTGTTTATATTATCTATCATTTTGATTTTCATACCTTTATCAGTGTCTTCATTCAGAGGAAAGAGGTTAGTTGGTTTGTCTAATTTTGTTTTCTAGTATATATTTTAGTATTAACATAATGAATAAATTACTAATAAAAATATTAGGATTGTAGGCCCAACTTATGTTGATTGTAAGTTTGTTGTAGAAGTTTTCTATTCTCTATTCAAATGCAAATGAATATATTGAAAATTCAATATGAACAATAGGTACAGTTTTTGGTTCAAAAACCAATTCTATATTTTTACTTGATTTGACATATAATAGGAACAAAAACATCTGCCGTTTATTAGCGGAATTTACATAGCATACTTACTTTAGTATATATACTTATTATATAGTTTGACTGATTTTTAATTTGATGTACCGCATTTTAAGGAATCTTTACAAATTCATAATTTTCAGGTTTTAAAATGCCCAAAAAATTTGTTGGCGAAGAATAGTAAGGTTGCTGCAAGTAGAGCTCTGGAAAGCAGTGCAGCAAAAGAGGAGGAAATGAGGAAAACAAAAGTTATAGAAGATGAATATTGGAAGGATGACGATAAAAGTCTTCATAAGAAACAGCAGAAAAAGGTATGTTCCTAGTATTCAAGTTGAATGTCATCAAAACTATTAATTTCTCCTATTCTCTAACATGCAATAAATGATATCGTCTACCTTTATGTTACAATACAACAATACCCGTATTTTTTCAACTTCTTGTAAGGAAATCATGAGTTAGGTCGTTCGCCCACAGCGGTCGTTATTTGAGCCAGTCATAACCCAGCCGATGCCAGATGACATTGGCATGATTATTTAGATTACCCGATTACTCGAAAAATCAGCCAAATGTCTGCTAACGCTGTTGACTGACAATCAGATAGCAGTTGCTCCGGGTGGGCAAAACGCACAGTCTTTCATACTTCTTTAACTCAGCTAATTGAGATGAATCCAGGAAACAACGCTTATCGGAATAAATAATTAAATTAATATATCAGTATTGGGTAACATTCACTCTCTGATTGCCTTGGTAGATATCCACATACAGTATTATTCAAGAATCTTAATTGTCTGAAGCATTTTAGTATTTATTAAATTAGGTCCATAATGTGTATATGAAGTCGCCTAGGCCAGGGACACGTCAGAAAAAAGAGCCAAAAAAGTCAAGTCAAGCAGGAAAAAGTACACACGAAACATCAAGAATGGGCACTCACTCGGATTTTTAAGTTCATCCAACAACAATAAAAAAAACTCACTGAGGGAGTACAACGGGTTCTCCACCAGCAAACCCTTCAATGCCTTTCGAAATCTCCTTACTGGCAAGTCTCTTGCAGATATTGGGAGCTTGTTGAACAGTCTTGTCGATAGATGTGCAAAGGCCAGTTCTGAGCTCTGCTCAGCTCTCTGTAAGTAAGACACATCCAACCTGTGATTCCCCCCTTGTCTCATATGTATGGAAAGAACCTCCTGGTGACAAAGCTCAATCCACTTTTGCATGGGTGTCCCTGCAAAGAGTATGAAAAATGTAGATAGCAAATACTGTGAGTATCCTCTCTCTAATAAAGAGAGGATGACAGTGGGCCAGACTTCCAGCCCCACAGAGGATCCTCAGGGCTCTCTTTTGCATGCGAGTCACATACACAGCTCCACACCAGGGAATGAGGCCATACAACAAGATGCTCTGAAAAAAGTAAAGTAGCATACCTTCGGGTAAAGCGTGAGGAAACACTTCCTCTCAGGCCCCTCAATAGAAATACCACTCTGCTTAGCCTACAACAAACGGCCTCTATATGGTTGCTCCCCGACAGCTTCCTGTCCAGGACCAAGCCAAACAGCTTCTTTTACACTGTTAATTTCAATTTCATTTCACACTGAATATAACTAACATTACAGACTGTGAACAGTAAACAACTTTTATCAAATATTTTTCCCAAATCATAAAATAAGGAGGGAAAATAATTACTATGAAACTCATTGTTAAATCTCATCACCTTCAGCTTCATTTAATCACTTTCCAAGTGACCTCAAATTTATGGATAAGGATTTTTAAGTGGATCACAGCACAGACTCTAAAATGTACATTTATTGACTAGCTTTCAATGTTATACTCTCGAATAATATATTCTAACTAAATACATTATCGTAAATACTTATTTACAGGAAGAACAAGAAAAGAAGAAACAAGAGCTGTTAGCCAAAAAGGCTCTCAACAAACAATTATTGGCTGAAGAAGAATTGAAAAGCATACAAGTTGGTGGGAGAGAAAGCAATCAGCTGCCAAAGTTACTCGAGCCCAAATAGTGAGTGGAGTTGCAAACCAATCTCAATAACAGTCTGTCATTTAATTGAATCTCCACACTCCGTTGATCTTGAATTAACTGAGGGGAAGTGAAGTGAATATGAATCGAATATCTCGGGGCAATCGAATTAAACTCTCTATTAAACTTTGAGCATTCAGGGTAAGAAAACTCAATCTCTTGTCAGGTCACAAACAGAATTCTGAGTTCTTCTTCGTTCTATAGAATCAATCTTTTTAAAAACCCAATCTGTATCTGATCGTTTCCGTTTGTTTATCTAAAACCTTAATTTTTAGATGTTCATATGGTTTGCAGACCATAAATTCAATTTTCTCATTTTCTCTTCTACTAAGTTACTTCCTTCTACGTGATATTTATTCTAATCTACTCTATCACTTTTCAACTTGTGTTTCATTTTATTTTTATAGAGTGTTTCAAAAAGGACTTTACAACTTTGAAAATGCATATAATTTGTTTTCAAGGTATGGAACTGTTTTTGTGTTGTTTTAAAGGAAAACACATCAAGTTTGACTAGTATACAGAAGTGATTCAGAATACCACAACCTGAAGAATGGTAAATTATGAAAGAAATGATCATAGTACCTTCTGTTACACATTATTACAAAGAGTATTTAGAAGTTTTATAAACATTAGTTCATGTATAGACATGAGCATTCAAAAACTCATTATCTTTGACATCGGAACTTTATGAATTAGTCTGTTATTTCTTGTTTAGCTATATTTTATGATGAAAAAAAATCAATCTTGAGTGATATCTACGGAAAATCAAAATTAAAGTTTTTTGCTGCTCGAGTCTAAGAGAAAGTCATATTTAACTCTCTAACACCACAATATTCAACTTTCTTCAAATATTTTTATATCAAAAGGTTCTAATATATTTTTTTTAAATAAAATTTTAAATTGTGGTTTTATCATTAAGTTTTATTATTTTTATTGCTCTTACTCTGTGATTGGTATGCCATTGAATAAAATAGAAAATATCAACAATCTTACATCACAAACTTACGGTTGCGATTTGGGCGTAAGCGTTTCATGTGTAAAGAATCCATTATCATGGTTTTCATTTACTTGTAAACTTATTAAATTTCAAGATTCTTCAAAGCTAAATCGAGTCCAGTGAAGACAGTTATATTTACGTAATGCTATTGCTTAAATTCACTTCAATATCAATCAACGCTTAAAGTGTTTTCCTCTAAACAAGAGTAAGCTCTTATCTTTTTTTAAAATCCTTTTAAAGTTGTAAAGTCCTTTTGAAAAATATGTACTAATTCTATACAGTACAGCATATTCTATCCATCATTACTTCACTTTTTGTCTTTGTTAGTAAATAGTTTTTTTTTTGTTTTTTTTAGTCAATCAGTTACCCAATCAGGATTTTTTTAAAGCTCTAAAATATAGTTACATCTGTATAGCTATAAAACTATATTATTCTAATATTTAATGAATTATTAAAATAAATCTTTTAATAAAGAGATTTTCTTACTCTTATATCAGAAAGCGAACCGATTAAATTTTGATTCTTTGAATCATGGTTAACATAATATGTTTAAATAAAACTCTTTATAATAATATAATTGTAATTTCTAACTATCAAAAGATATGATCATAAAAATTAATGCTTATGAAATCATTTAAAATACTCAAATGGTTTAAAGTATGGCTATAATCAATCTTTAAAAATTCTATTCATACTTTTTTAATTTATTTTATTTATTGCTTTATTATATTGCAATTTCTTTTAATTTATAATAAAATTTGTATTTTACTTCATATTTTTTTTCTATCTTATTAAAGGAATTTAAACTATATTGAAATATAATAAATAAATTTTTTTTTCTATCATTTGAACTTTCAAGTTTGAAAAAAATTTGATTATTTTGTTTTGTAAATATTTTATATTTTCAAATACATTGTTTCTCAGAAGAAAATTTTAAGTGAAAATACGCAATACTCATTAACAGAACTAATATTAATAGACAACTTTTTGAAATAAATTCACAAATTATATTCTCATATGTTATCTCAAAAACAGCTATTGAGATGAAATCTTAACAATCTAAGATTAGATCTACTTTCCTGGTATAACATTGATTTAATTGTTTTACAATTTTATGGAATATTGACTGTGTTCTTGAATAATATGCATATATTAACATAGAAAATTTTCACGAATATTTTTCATAATTTAATTTGAATAAAAAATGTAAAGATTATGATATTAAAAATATTTTATCATTTTCAAAAATATTTACAGTTAAAAGTCAATTATGTGTTCATTGTCAATAAAAAATTATAAATAATTTTTTTCTTCTGAGTACCAAAATAGCATCACTGGTAATATAACAACAGATTTATAAAATAATTATATTTTGTATTGTTTGATTACGATAAGGTAAATGTTGTTTTTACATTTGATCTCAGTTTAATCCAATTTTTGAGGCTAAACTAGAACTCTATTACTTATAAGAATAGGCCTAATATACTGAATAAACATTATTAGATTACCAATATAAATATTGATTTAGCGTACTCACAAAGTGTCTACAAACGTGGTGAAACGTATTTGTGCTTTATATAAACGTATAAATACAACAATTTTTTGTGTGAAAATCTGTAAGTATTACAATTGTCAACTGTAGCCAAGTATAAATGGAAGCACTAACAAAATTAACACTACTATGTAGGGTCCTTGGATACTTCGTTGTATCAGTTTACTACTGATAGAGTAAGTTTCCGAAGATCAAGTCACGAAAAACATGCATAGCTTATCGAAGCGTGTCTGAATCACCCATACATATACAGTTTTTTTTCAGTATTTAATCTTTTATAACATGTATTTTAAATCATATTTCTCTTTCTAGTACAAAAGATGCAGAGGTTGACTTGGGCATCCAGAGAGAAGAGAGCGAAAGCGGCTCACAATGTCTCTACGACGCGAACATAACTAGAATAAAACTGGATAATCCAACTACGCGCATGTCAGCAATGGGAAACAACTTCTATGGTGGTAATGGCTCAAATTACCCGAGAATCCAACTAATCAAATAATTAGGAAATTCAATTTGTAACAACATTGGCACTATTTTAATTATTCTGACTATTAGAAGTCAGTACTAAGTTGATCGGAGATCTTTCTCTTTACAGTTTTTGTAATCTAAATTTGTCATTCTTTTCTGTAGGCACATTTTAAATTTCATGTATTTCATGATTGTATTCTAAGGAAAAATTTATATCTCATTGGAAACTCATGAAATTATAAAACCTTTCGTATCAATTTCTTTTTTTATTCATTTCGACTTGCGGACGCTTTGTTTCCTTTCGAGTTTCTTTCAAGCATGTATTCCAAATGCGCATGTTGGTAAAACTATTCTGGGTTCTTCAGAGCAATCCAATGAGATTTTATAAGAATAAGATATGAATTAATTGCTGAGTTGAAAGCTAATTACACATGCTATCGCGTTATGGTATTTTATAAGAAAAAATATGTAATATTAACTTGTTATGTTGAAATTCAAAATAATACTATTTGGATCTATTTAATCTCTGTGTTCAACTCCCGACTGGGTTTTAAAGTTCTTGAAAAGCATTAACAGCCATCAACTGGAACATTTCTTTATATTGTTTTGTTCGTAGAATTAGCATATTTATATTGAAATAGGGATTCTGAAAATAATTGTTGAAAGATCATTGATAATCAGGAAGTTCGTAATGATATTAAGTAATAAAACAAATGTATTTGTACTGGGAAAAGACTGTTTTTACAAAACCTGAGTTCTTCAACTCTCAGGGCATCATCTTCAGTCGAAGGTTGATTGAAATTGAAACTGTCTGTGCTTACAGCTCCATGGAGCAACTATATTCAGACGTAAAGTCGCCAACTGTTCAGCCTTGCCACATAGATAACATACTTGGCTGGATAGGTTAGATTACCTTAGAAAACAGCCAAATGTTATCAGGCAACACTAGGTTGGCGACTGCAGTCAGGTAGCAGTTGCTTCGTGGGCGTAGGGCCTTGAAGGATGAGTTTGACTCAAATATAATACTGTACAAGGTATAAGTTACTGTAACCATTTGGTAATATAGGACTGTGACTTCTTCTATATACCGTGACTGTAACGTCCACAGAAAAAAATCTTATTCGTTTTAGTTTTTGTTTTCAATAATATCCTTATTAATTTTGAGTTACAACTCTACCTTCATCTGAAAATGATTCCATGAGCATTAAAACTTGATTTTTGTGTAAATCAAACTTTTTAATAGAAGCAGACAATATATTGTATTATCATTATTTTCATCATGGAACAAGTCTATATTTCTGAAATACTTTTAGAAGTAATCATTATTGAGTTGCATGGACTTTTTTTGAATCTTCAAGTGAGATATCAGGCTGTTGTATAATTTTAATTTATCGATGTATAATATAATATTTAAATTTTCGTAATCTGTTCTCAATTTGTCACTCTTACCTAAATGGATAAATTTTACATAACTTATAAAAATTCAAATGCAGTCAAGTAGGACTGAATACGGTACCTATTGAGGTTTACAATATCAAAGGTCGTTATCAACTCAGTAACAAGTGCAATTAAGGATTGATTGGCTGCCTTTATTTATTATTATTTCAGAAGGAAGTTAGGTCATATTCTCACACTCTCTACACTTTAACTCTCAAGAAGAGATCTGTTGAACGGCTGTATCCTTTTTACTGCTCTCAATGATCTCTGAACGCTTTTTTTCAATAATGTATTGATTATGATTGTAATGTAAGTTGCTTTAAGCTTCAGTAAAAGGTATTCTACACAGCGCGTGGCGTGGTGGACGCCACGCTAGCTATATGAGCGATTAACGTTATCATAGATGCGTATTAATCGTCTTTGGGAATCGATATTTTGTGAATTCGTTATCAACTCAGTAACAATTGCACTTGCACTTACGCCGAGGAAGATCAACTACGGGTGCTGTCCGGTTTTTTGGTGGAGCAATGGAAGACAGGCGGTCGATAGCCATGACTCTCTGCGATCTAAGCAAGGCTTTCGATTGCATCTCTCATTACATATTGCTTGGAAAGATGGAGGGATACGGTACGGTGTCAGTGGAGTGGCTTTGAGGATTATCTCTCAGATAGAAGCGGTTGGTGGTTACAGCATTCATGGTGCTAGTTCTGAGATCCAATAGGTGATCCATGGCCGCAACAGGTGCTAATTTCTTGGACCCCTGTTTTTCCTCATATTTATGAACGATCCAATATGGGAAAGGCTCTTCATTTGCGGATGACATTGTGAGGCCTGGCACCCCAAGCTTTGTTTGCAAGTCAGCACTACTGGTGAAGGATGCTGGATGTTGGTTTCAATCACAAAACAAGATTTGCCTTCAAATGGAGGGTAAGACACTTGTAAGACACAGAACTCCTGAGAAGGGAGGTGAAGCTTCTGGACTTCATGGTTGACTACTCTGGGTCCTGGGAGCAGCAAATTAAACATGACGATGCAATCCATTTGCCAAGGTGACATACCTCATAAGAAAACTGAAGAATCTATTGATACCATGTGGGTCAATCAGCTAAACCTGGTTTCAGCATATCACGGACTATTTTCATAGTCATATATATTATGATATTGTGATTCATGGTCATGTGAGAGTATGTGATAGGATATACCTCATTCTACAAAAAAAAAAGAAGGTGTGGTATTCATTATTACTTTGGCAACCATTACAGCCTATAGATCATCATAACTGATTTTAAAACGACTGGAGAATACTGACTGTCTACAGTTACTATGTGTATATAACCTCATACTGGTGCACTTATGGGAAGGAACTCCATTTTTCCAGGAGAGAGAAGTCAACTCCACCAATACAATACTTTTAGTGAGGTGCAAGCCAATCTTTGACCTTCCCTTTGCTCCAGACCTCGGGTTGTCTCAGAGCACATGATTGTTACCCCACAGAATACTCTCTTCAACAGGTATACAAACAGACCACACTCTGTTCGATAGCTCAACGCACACAGATATGAGAAGCATATTATATGCGGAAGAAATTAGTGCATCCCACTTCCCACTCTATTCGTTAAGAGAGGAGGAAATTAATAATTTTGTAAATTCGCTGTGAGACCGCTCACTGATGGACAGTGCTATCTCGACAAATGTGATTGTGTTTAAAGTTTTATTTTTGTCGATATCGATATCTATCCAGCATAAAGCAGGTCAAGGATTGAATACAAATTGAATTGAATTTTCACGTAAAGCCGTCGACTGGAAGGAAAATATATATATTTAACATTTTTTTATGCGAACGCAATCCAAAACAATATATTTAATTGAATTCAGTTTTTAAAATAATTATGCTTCCTATTTATTATTTTAAAAGTAATGATTCGTCCACCGATGATTCAAGTTTTAATGTGATGGTTGAAAATGAATGAATGAATGTCTTGATTCTACCAAATTCAAATTATCCGCGCTATGCAAAAACTGTTCATAGACCTTCATGATCATTGAACGTTGGTCGTGATAAATGAATATATAATAATATAATTATGTTACAAATTAAGCAGTATTCTAATGATTTTAACAAATTCTGAAAAAAATTCCATTTACATCTTTTTTATATCTAAGTTTACTTTTATATCACATATGATAGACGAACATGATGTCACATGTCAATCATATCACAATGTAAATAGTGAATGTTATTCTTCGATTAGTACAACACATACTTGAAAGAATCTTATTATCTACTTCCATTAAAATAATTGATTTTTTTTTCCAAATAATGATGGATACCTTTACTACAAAATTAATAGCTATTTTGGGCAATCACTCCGAAACACATTACCCAGATCCAGATTCACTGCAGGCCCTGGCTAGCCGGCCATCTTGAATTTAGCAGGTGAGTTTTTGCAGTGGTCTCTCATCAAAAAATTCTATACAAATTCGTGAAATCAAGTAGTGTGAAGTTTTCTATTTCCGTAATGTACTCGGTACTGGTTCGATTTTCATTTTTTCGCGTTATGAATTTGTGCTGAAAGCCCTGACGTGAAAATTTCGGGGTTCATTCTAATCAAGTGAAGTAGGAAAGCCTTCTGCTACTCTTCACTAGGCCAGTTTCCTAGCTATTTTTCTACTAATCTTATCATAAATTCCACATTATGGCTAAGACACCGTCTGGGAAAATTACGGTTCCGGACGAACTTCGTGATGTTTTGCTAGAATTCACTATTAGTTACTTATTAGAACAGCCTCCTGATGTAGTCGAATTTGCTATCAACTTCTTCACAAATATGAGGGACAACCGAAAAGAAGGCCGGAGGACATCATCGCCGGATTCGATCATCTCTGAAGACGATGGTAAGAGATTGCAATTAATTGCTTTTTTAAATAGTCAACTTGAGACTACCTTATTATCCCACACAACCTATTTTTTACAGAATTATTATTGTCCTACCACTAGGCTAATTACGAAATAGAATGTCAATTGAAAATAACCTAGATTCCAACTAGCTGTCCCATTTGACAGAATTGATAAAATCTTGAATCCTATTGATCACTTTCTCCCTCAAACAGAAATACCTACTAATTCAATTTCAATTATTAAATTTATAACTGTGCGATTAATTAATGGCTGGAGTTATTTTAAAGAAGCTCAATTGATATTTTGTAGTTAGGTTGGGTGTAGCCTATAAATTGTTGAACTTGGGTTGATATTGGCAGGACAGAATTATAATCCAGATGTAGCAAACTAGCTAAACACTTTGATAAACTATTACCTACTTCATTTACTTGAAATAAATCGTAAAATAACTGGAGTCTGATTGCTTAGCCTACCGCATATTCATGTTGAATGATCTTGTTGTATTTAAGAATAAGATCTACCGTATATTATTTGGTAAAACCATAAATTACTATGAATATGTCTTAATTTTGAATATATTGATCTACTTATCTTTTAATAATGGAATACTGTCTGAAATTTTAATTTCCAAATAAGGAATGCCGACTTCAACCAAAAAATTCTATTTGAATATAAGGATGTGATAAAACTTAGCCTATCAACTTTTCTCATGAGGAGTATGTCAGACGTAGTATGTAGGACCATGTGGATCATGGAATGGAAGATGATGATGTATTAATGGAACTGCTAGCAGTGCATTTCATAAACCCTCATAATCCCCATAAACCGCCTTGTAAACTACAGTACCATAAACCGCAGAAATTTATTTGAAAGTATATGAATATTTAGCAGGACTGGTCCATGTCGTCATCCTTCTAATTAGGGCAGTGCCGAACGCTCGTTCTGCTTTTGAAATATTGAAAGTCGCCCTTTTGAAACAGTAGCCTTTTCATTTAGAAACACTGTTTGAGCTTTCTATAACTTACATCATAATAAAACTGATGTGTAATAGAATAAGCGGAGAATGAAAGAGCAATTTCTTTTACTCATACGTTTTAATTAGATGTCAATACAATGATAAGCCAATTTTTATTGTCATCAAACTTAATGTAGGCCTATCTGCATTTCTGCAGCAGTGACTTGGGATTTTTCCTATAAAAAACATAGTGATTGTTTTGATCACTTGTATTTATCGGCTAGAGGAAGGATTATTTATTAATTCTCATTCCGATCATCACTCTGCATTACTCATACTGTACCAACAGCCATCCAACATCATGTTAAGCATTGGCTACTGACCTCTGAATTTTTTTCGGTTAGGCTTATTCTCAATTTTAGTGAGAGCAACTGAAGTAATAACTTTATTAGTTAGTAGTATCGGGTACGGAATTGAAAAAATCTTCTATTTTATTGAAACTATTATAAGTACAAATAATTTGAAAATCTAAGTAACTTGAAACGAAAAATTCTCTGTAACTAGCAAACAAAGGAGTAACAAACTCTGTAACTAGTAAGAGCACTGCACGTTTGATGTGCGTTGAACTTTAATAATTTTTAAGTTAATTTTGAACCACAGGTTTCTCAGAGAATATCTTTTGTTCTATATAAAGTAATAGATTTATTTTGTAAAAAAGTCAACTTATAATTATCTATTTTTATTAAATTACGGTAATATATTATACTCTACATATCAGTGGTAGACTTATTAAACACGGATACTCAAATTCTTCTATAATTATTCTTATGACGTTGTTCTGACACTGTGTATGTTTTTTTACAATAAATTATTCGATTGAGTATCCGTGAAATTAACCTTTTTTTGTGTCTCAATACATTGCTAAAATCAAGGGCCGTATTTATGAACGTTACTTGAGGGTTCCTTTCCAAAAGGGACTCTTGAAAAGTGATTTAGAAAATCAGCTGATTTTTCATTCATGAAACGCTTTTCAAGGCGCCCTTCCGGAAAGGAACCCTCAAGGAACGTTCATAAATACGGCCCCAAGAGTATACAGGGTCTCCCAAAAAATAGTGACTCCAGTACTACCACGGTATTCTACATGTCGTTGGCAAAATGCTGATTTCTCATTTGTTTACCTGTAATCCGCCATTTTGTGTTTTTAATATTTCTCATATCTCGTTAAAAAAACAAGATTTTCTCATGAAATCTGGTAGGGGTATAATTAAAGGTGTGGTTTACAAAATACATATATCTATAAATTTAGTATCTGTTTTTCCAAAATGGCGACCAACTAAAATTTTTAATTCAATTTTAATTTTATTTAGTGTAGGATACAGAGATTTTCTTCAATGAATTTCGTTTAAAAATATTTCTATTGCTTCTATTGGTGAAGGGTAGAGATGCCATAATGGGTGATTCACCAATATTATAGGTAACAGTGTATAAATAAAAAAATCATATTAGAAATAGAATAGTAGACTATAATTTTGTACAATATACAGTGGAGATATTTTTAAAGCATTTTTAGCAGTTCAGAATATATGAGTATTGTATTCCAATGTAGAATCCATCATCATGAAAAAACATTTATAAGGATTTTTATATCTATCTTGTTTTAATTTTTTATTTACACAGGTTGAAAGCTGAAATTTCAACCTGAAACATAAATATTTATCCTTCGAAGTACATAATTTCACATTCTCGACATATCAAAATCAGTTGAGGTAATATTACCACCTATCGAATAATGCATGTCTGTATTCGAAACATATCTTCATACCTGTCTAGAATCAGGTGGCTATTCAAGTTTAATCGTCAATGCGTTTCATAATACTTTTAGCAGATGTCTTTAGTGATGATCTCACCAATGATCACGGAAAACGGCTATGAATTATGACCGTATTGCTCATCTTTATCTTTTATAAGAATTTTCAAAAATTGCTTCTATCTCTTCCTAGTATTTGGCAACCAGACGAAATCAGTATTATCAAACAAATTAATTTTAAACGCAAATGAATAGGCCCAAGTATTTAGTAAAATTCAATTCGGCATAAATAATATTTTTTCATACTAACCAAATAGACACTTTTCATTTAAGATTCTTCCAGTCTTAATTTTGGCTTTTAGATTCTCACCAAAAATCGATCAACCTCATAATTGATGACCGTTGTCTTTGGTATTAAAGTTTGCATAAGTTTTCTCATTAAAGCCGATGCTGTTCTTGCTTTAAGTATTTGAGAGAACGCTATTATCAGATTTTTTCAACAACATCGATAATAGCGTTCCTCAGATTCATTTGTTGCAATTGGCAAAGAACAGAGATTTTCTATACTAATTTTCCATAGATTACTGTGTAGTCAATGATTTCTTCAGGCAATGTTTTGGCTTTATCGGATCTTTAAGATACCTATTATAATTGATATACAGTGCTAACAATACTACGTTCTCTATTTCCAGAAAACTTTCGAAACTTATTCATTCGATTTTTCTCAAAGATACTGTAGCTTTGGCCAGGGTAATCAATTTTCCAGATTGTAGTCACTTTGGTTTCAGGCAATGTATTATATAGGTTAGATATTGTATAATTTTAAATGTGATCTCAACGAAAGAACATTATCTGTCGTTATACATCCATGCTATTTAATTAGTTAAAATGATAAGCATTTTTATGAGTCTCTATTAATGCTAACAACTTTCTATTTAGATATTCACTATAGGTTTCTTTTGACTGCAACAGTTGATATTCAATCAATCAATCATTAACTATTAATTGCCACCAGTTTGATTTAGCAAGTTGAGCCAGTGAACTGTTACCGGCCTGATACACAGAGAACAGTACATTAGGGACGTTTTGCGTTATCATGAGTTTTCGTACTAGTAACATAATCGAACATAATCTCTAAACTTAGTCATGCTGAAATGTATACTAGATGATCAACAGATTTTTTGCTGATTCGATTCATGAAACATTTTTAAAGTGACGTTCTTACGAACTATCCAGTTCATGATAATTCCTCACGTAAGGTTATCAATACTTCAGCTTGGATTGGCTTGAACACCTTTCTCAGTATTGATGTCTTATTTTTATTTTGGTCATGTAAACGTATTTTTTCGTCTGAATAACGGTAGGTTCTAGGTGCTACAAGTGTAATGGCATACATAGTCTCATGACTATTTCGTCAATGAAGTTCCATGGATTTATATGAGGTTATAATTTCAGTCTCAACCTGAATTTGGAACCCATACAAGTTGTAAACAGTGAGGGTATTGAAGAAAACGATGAAAGTTGATGTAGTGATTCTGAAGAGCGCCGTGCGTTGGACAGAGCCGGCATTGATTGGAAAAGTGTGGGTGTCGGCACTCAATCAATATTCTCGTTCATAACAGCCTATGAAGGGGAAAGATGAAGTGTGCACCTACCTGTTTAATGTTGTGTGCCTAATTTGGAAAAAGATCAGCCTTGCCTGCTCTTCACAGAGAGGTGATGAACTTATCGACAGTTTCCCCTCTTTTGTCTTAACTGATGAGCAGGATGCGAATAGGGATGCTCTCCTATTTGCTCACACTTCGCTTCAACTCTGAATGTATTTTCATTGTGTCGCCCGCTCATTCTCATTTCCACGTTTCACAAACTTCTGTTGGACAGTTACAATAATAACGTGTTTCTCGTGTATAATATAATGTTCTTCTCTATCAGAACTTGGGATTTTGAAAGAGAACGAACGTGCTATATCATCAGTATTTTTTCCTTTTAAAAATTAAGGTATTGTCATTTTTGTTGATGATGCTTGTAGGAATGTCTATATTTTTTCAATCTTGACTAAAACAATAATTTTTTGTTATCCTTTAAAGTACTCTCTAGATTATTAAATAATTATTTTAAATTTGCTTCACGAAAGTAAAATGAGATTTATAATTTTTCCTTGACTATCTCTGTTAATTAGAAGTTGAAGATGAGATGGATAATGTTAGAAGATGATATGTAGGTAGGCCTATAGTAACACAGACAATTCCAGTAGCACAGAAATAGAATTGTTTCTGATGGTAGGTTCCGAACCACCGGGATTATGGTTGAATCACTGAAAGTGAATGTTGCGTAGCTAAGCTAGTATCATTTTTCCACAGACTGTCACTATAAGTGATACTACTACTGTATTATCAAATATTAGTTATTCTTTTGGCTCAAATCGTCGTGAGATAAAGGTTCTTTTTACTTCGGCTAGTGACTCTCCACAACAATTACGATTATGATGAGTTATGGAATTCATTACCTACTCTCATACAAATTTACAACCGTAGTAAAATTATTCTTGAATAATTAGGATAGATTATTAGTTTTCTTCTTATATTGTAGATGTAGAGCATCTTCTAAAGAGATGTTGCAATGGTAATCCATCAAAAAGGACAAGTAATCTGCAACAAATCCACTAAACAACATTTAGTACCGTAACTTGGCCAAGCATGTAAAATGAGAGTATTTGTTTCAAGGACCAAAATTTGAATGTTTTAAAGAGTGAAATGATAAGAAACTCAGTGCTTTTCTTCACGCTATCTCAAGGTTTCTTCAAAAACCTCCATCTCAAAGTTGAAATAATAACTTAGTCTCCAAATAGCTGTCTTCAAATTCTTGCTTTCCTTCCCTGTTCAAACGCAATCAATTATAATTATTTTAATTTATCTAACAATGATCAGTTTGTACTAGGTTTTATCTCAACTTCTAACAAATGTTAAAACCATCAATTTGTACTCCTCATAAAATTTAGTAAAATTTATACTATCTCTTTCCACTTGCTTACTTTTTATTGTTCCTGATAATATGTTGCAATGGAGGCCTATAGTAACGTCGATTCGTGATATAGGAAGTTCTCGTGTAAACGCACCATTGATGAACGTAGATGTCAATAATATTTCAGGTCTATAATGATCACCATGGTAACTTCAAAGCAGTGGAACTCAGAGAGAGTAGAGTACCTAGCTGGGGTTCCGTCGTTCATGAATCGATTAACTATCAAAAACAGCTGCAAGAGATGCCTGTAATAAAAGTACGAGCCCTTTATAAATTCTCCAAAGACTTCTAGGGTAACAATATTATTTCGAAAGCTTCATACAACGATAGAATTCAGTTATGATCATGCATTCAATTATGAATAACTACAGAGAAACTCGTAGCTCGTCCTAACTGAGCAGCATTGTGAAACTTGTCTCCGCTCTCTCGACAGTGTTTAATGAATAATTCAGTTCTTGTACCTCAATCCGTTGCATCGAAAAAATCTCTTGAGCTTATGATAGTAGGGAAAAAACTATTCGCTGTATTGCTACTCAAAATCTCAATTTCTAACACATGTGAAATAAATTGACATGGCTAATATCGTTTATTACATTAGTCAGGCTTTTTCTGTCATCATATATATCTTGATCATTCTGACTAGAGTGAGAACTGTCACTGGGGCTCAAATTCAATTAAATTCCTTCTTTTGGAGGAGATCTCAAGCCGTCGGTCCCTTCTTCTAAAACGTAGTCATCTCTCATCATCACCCCTCTCATTATAGATGGACCAAACTTTCTTGGCACTTGGCAGATGGCTGCTACTGACCGCATTAAAAACATTGCCTGCTGCATTAAATCTTCAAATCTATCATAATGTGATCATGCTCTCAGCTGATCGTTGTGTGTAGTAGCCCAATATTCTCAGAAAAGTACCCGCGCCACCCCCCTCGCCATAGCTCGACCGGTTCTGGCTATGTGCCAAGAAATTTTGGCCCATCTATACCCACGCACAAGCTCATGTGGGCATCACCTTCAGCAAAAATCAATGGTCAAATTCATTGTGTTGATTTTGAACCTGACTTACTTCCTCGAAAAATCTCGAAAATCTTCTGCCTTTAAATTGTGTATACCGTATACATAATGAATGTAGATTCATGTGCATTTGGAATATAATTTCAAGAGCAATTTTTGTTTTTTGAGTAACATTTCCATACCTATTACTAGCAACCATAAATATGAAGTGGGTTTTCACTTCTTAGGAGGCCAATAGTCAAATTGAATTCAGAAAGGAAGCAATTTGACGCGCTGCCAAAGTGGAAATTCTCAGCAGTAATTTCTCGTTTTTCAAAGCAGAACTTCTCTGTTATCGATCTCAGAAAGAAAGTCAGGCAATAAGTTTTGCAGGGAATTTCGCTCTCTAGGATGCATCGCATTAGGAGTTGTAAGCCGTAAACTGAAAGCCTCACGTCTTCTGATACGTGTTCTATAATGGAAAAAAGTTGAAATTATCATCACTATTTTATCTAATCATCGAAGGTCAATTGATTTCTAAAATATCAATATTTCCATTATAGCTCAAGACCAGTATGAAATCATCAAATATTGATGAATTGATACTGGTTTTGAGCTTACAATAGCTGTTTTGAGTTTATAATAGAAATATTGATGTTTTCGAAGTCATAATTTGATATTCCCCACAGGTGCACATTATGTCCCTCAGGTGAACATGGTGGTACCTACCTAAACCTTTATTCAACAGATACTGTTAATTTTAATTCTGATGTTATAATAATTGTTCTTCTATTGAGGGTAAAAAAATTGTATGCATTGTAAACGTTGAATAAATGATTTTGATATAATGAGGCATGCATGCATAATCATATATCAGGAAATATTTTTTTAATGTGGAGTAGGGATAGTAGAAATCTTTCTACTTTTGCTAACTATCTTCTCTTCTCTACACAGTACTTCTCTACTATTTAATCTACCTATTTTGCCTTATTGTTTCACGAATTCATATGTATTGTTGCCATATTGGTTAATCCGAGTTTCTTTCTTGATTAGTCCCATTGTATTCACAAACATGTAACTTATGTACATTATAGCATTTGGTAAACCCAAGTTTCTGTTTGACGTACATAATGCTAATAATATCAAAGATGTAAAGTTGAGTCATGAATAATAAAGGTTAATAAACTCCTAGTTTTCCTCCGGGGAATTCCTAATGGGAAAATTGTCTGAATTCACAGGTGTCTACTATATTAGTGTAGATGCATATCGGTGTAGAAAAACGCATGAACATTTTTGAAAATGAATAGAAATGAGTTCCTTATCCTGCGATCAATCTCCCTCTCTTAGAGATGCCTGCTCTTCCATTGTTCAAAAACGATTGTGATGAGTGACTGGTCGGTCTTAGTGCTTTAAACATCTTCTTTCTTTCATTATTATAATTATTATTATTCTTTACCAGTCATGTCATTGCTGTACTTCTACAATCTTAGTTATTTATTCATTTCTATTTATTAATTGATTTTTATTTTATTTATTTTTTATTATTTTATTATTTTTGTATATATTTTGTCAACCTTTATTATAGATTCAATCTGCTGTATTATAGTTATAGTAAGTAGTATATTATTTTTCAAAATTGCAATTATTTTACTTTAATTATTGTAACTAATCAATCAATCAATCAATCAATCAATCTCTTAAGCTCTCACTTTAATAGTTCTAAATTAACGCCAATATAACGTTTTAATTATTCTGAAGATAGGATTATAACATTTTTGTCCAGTAATATGACGTAATTTAAACGACTTTGCTTCTGTAGGTTTTGTTCCCAATTAAATTTCACAAAGTTCATATTGTTAGTAGATCTAGAATTAACAAGGAAGAATTTTCTAATTTCGTACCGTGTTATTCACTGTATTATTAGCTGGTTTGTCCATATCCGTAATCCGTAATATTTGTATATAATGCTCGTGGCAGTTCTTCAGTGGTTACTTGAGTTTTGATATTCGTGGGGTGTAGATAGTCGGGTGAGCTTAACTTCAATTGTTCAACTCCAACTTTGCTTGACTTTGTTATTAAGGTTAACTTGAATATCAAGTTTTAATAAAGGTTTCAATATGCCCAGTCGTTCTTCAACTGCAATGAAGAAGCCCCCATCCCGGATAATAAGTGAGTTTTTCTAGTTATTTTCCAAACTCTCATATACTGTATAGAAAGTGGAGTTTAAACCAGAGTTGATGCTTCTCATCAACAATAAATATATATTTTTATTACCTTGACTCTTCACATTTCATATCCTTAACTGTCAAGGATTTTCTCCATTATTATTATTTAAACTTCAAATTGTATCAAAAAATTCCATCGTATCTATTATAATAATAATGTGTTATGAATTTAATATAGTCATTTGTAAAAAGCTCTCATTAATATTTAGATGTATAATAATCATAATCGAAAAATGAAACAGGGCCTTCACAAAGCTTGTGAACAATGAAAATAACAAACTCTCTAAAATTCCGAATTTTATGTCCACAAATATATAATTTACCAAATATAATAAGCTAACCAAAAGTAGATTATCTATTTTAAATCTGAAATGGTCGATAGACAAGCCGAAATAACAATAAACAGTTGAAAATATTCACAAATATTGAATAAAACTTGGGAAAATTTCTACTATGAGTTACTTAGCTGTCTGTTTAGTGTGATTTCGCCATCTCCTGTATTTATTTATTTCTCAATTTTATGAAACAGGCCCCTGATTGATTTTTGAGGCTATGAGAGTAAAGGAAAAATTTTTTTTTTTTTGATGGTGTTCTATGGGTATGGTCTCTGCTCAGTCTGTTCTTTCTATCTCGATAATAATTCATCTTTCTATAATAAATCTGTGCCCATCTTTTAAAGTTTTTGCATATCATTGATCTGCATAGTACGTCCGATTCAGATAGAACAAAAATCTTGTGTATAGTTATAAATAGTTATCCCAAAATAGAGCAGTGAAACGCCCTCAAAAATTAATTGGCATCAACTCATCCGAGCTGTTTTTATTTTTCTTATTCAATTTATTTTAAAAACTTTTATATTCTTATTTTCATCTAAATTATGTAAGAACATTGTAATTGGAATGCCCAAGTTGATGTTCGACTTAAATGTTTAAACAACTATTATTAAGATAATTTCGTTAATTTTTCCTAGGTGCATTAATTTCTGCAATTAAATTATTCTTTTTTGAATGTTCTCAATGTTGATAATTTATTCAAGATTTTTCTTATTAAGCTTTTTCATACACAACAGAATGAAATTTTCTAGACTACTTCACATCAAGCCATAAAATCAGACTAATGATGTTGGGAAACCTGACATTTTCACAAGATTGTTAGTATTAAGTGGTAGTTCTGTTCTTAAGTAGAAAAATTACTCGTCTTTTAATATAGTTGACTTATTTGAGAATTTTAAATTATTTTTGTTTATTTCAGTATAAAGTATTATACTAGAAGGGTCCGTAAATTTTCCAATTATTGCTAATGAATGAAGAAATTATTATAGCTAAATTGATCTATCTTTATTGATTGTGAGAGGAACCCATTTATTTGGGGGAAGCCTGTGGTAACTGAATGAAGAAGTAGGTAAATACAAATCGTTTACCGATATTGAGCAATAAATAGCAACATGAATCTTATTGGTACAGACCAGCATGGACGTTTTTGCGTCAAATCTGATGAATAATACACCTCTTTTCCATTTATAAATTGAATATATTTTATTACTCGTTAGCGTACTTGGCTTGCGCTGACATCGACAGAAAGGCATTCAGAATTCTTTTGCGCGTCTCATTTCAGTGCATGTGTGTAGCTCATTCTCTAAACGTTGAAAGTGTATACTCTCGCTAGAGTGGCCACTACACTTGAAAAGCACTCGAGGCCGGAGCTCAAGAGTGTTGACACGCCGCTACTTGTGTGGGCTCAATAGCACGAAGCAAGTGATGCCAGCTCATGGAAGGAAAAGAGAAAATTACGCATCTTCCACTCTATCTTCCCAACGTAGCCTATACTACTTTCTTTGAAATACTGTAGGCTACTCTAGTTTCTAGTCGCTGTGTACCTAGGCACTGAATTTGATATACCGGTATTCCTGGAAGCTATGACATTTCAACGAAATCTGACCCTGCTTTTCAAGTATCTATTATTTAAGTTGAAATGCAGTACAGATCATGTTTTACAATAGGTATTCACGAAAAAGTAGATTGAAATTATTTTTTAACATAATTTATTTTTCATAGTGAATGTATTCTAGGAGTAATACCTAATAGTAAATCATTTTCAAGTGGATTCATGAGTATTTCTACTGCTAAAAATTCAACAGATAAAGTGTTCAATGATTCAAGTAAGACTAGAATACAAATTATTAATGAAAAATGAATTCTGGATTTTCTGTTCTTGTATATTAATGATTTTTGTAGGATATGCTGAAAATATTCACATAATGTACATCACTCCTAGAATAATTTGTAATGTAATGATCAATTTTTTCCCATTCTAAATTTTAACCAAAATTTAAAAATATTCTTCTGAATATTGATGATCAAAGTTATATAATCAAATAGTGCAATCATATTTATTATTCCATCTCTATTCCTGTTCTCATTAGGTGAATAAACTAATTTATTATATTATGTTTTTATTGATCTATCACAGTTGATATTTTATCGTTGGGAAATAATTGAGAATCTTTTTTGTTTCCAGAACCTGAAATTTTGCGTAAGGAAGGCAGAAGAAAATCTGTGTTTGCAGAAACTTACGATCCTTCAGATGACTCCGATGAAGGACAAAAGGTAAACTATTAGTACAAGAAGAACATCCATTTTTTGCCCATTTCTTCGTCCAATGTTTGACGGTATTCGTTAATATCTGTTTTATTTTTCAATTATTCAAAATATATTATCAGAATGAAATTGAAATTGAAAACCCCTCATAACTCTATGTTGTAAATTCATTCCTGATAGAATTTTAATTGGAGTTATGGAATAAGACGAAAATGATGGAAAATGAAATATTCCTATCTTTTTTTTAGAGTTCTATGTTTGTTTTACAGTCAACGTAATTAAAAATAATCTCAATGGTTCATGATAATGCTTATCAACAGTTCTTACGCAATAACAGTTCTTTTCTGATTTTTTTCTGAAATGAGAATAATGAATTGTAATGTCCTAAAATACTTCAGGCACTTTTCATCCGAATATGATTGTTGATTTCCATGTATTGAATTATGGTGAAAATATTAAATCAATGCTGAATCGATATACATCCCATTCCCTATGTCCACACTTGGTCGATTCTTGTCTGCTTTTCGATTTTCGTCTTAGCGCATGCTGCACAGTATGCTGTTCAGCACATGTCACATGCGGTGCAGCATTCGTTTTCCCGTCTAATTTCAATAGGATGCGTGAAGCGCAAGACGAGCAGCAAGGCGATAAGCAAGACGAATCGAAAGTCGAAACGAAAATTGACAAGGTGTGAACACTCTTGTATTATGATCCAACTAATTTTCTTAGATCAATCAATAATTGTTTTTAATAATTAATAGTAATAATTATTATTCATTCAACTCATTATTTTTGGAATCTCATCAATGCTCATTAGATGTTATTTCAATATTTGAAAATTAAAATTGAACTTGTAGACAATTATAGTGAATATAGCAGGATCCTTTTAACTTGTCACAAAACATATGATCGACGAGCATGTGATCACAATACTTAACCTACAAATGGTGAATCTCGCAGATTATTGAAAAGGTCTTTTAAAAAGTTATTCTTTGAAAGGTCTTCTTTAAAAAGGTCTTTTAAATACTTTAAAGGTCTTTAAGACTTTCAAGCCTTTTGATTACTGTGTCGAAATCACTGTTCAATTATTACTGGAACAGCTGATTTGTGACAAGTTAATTGGATCCTGTCATACCTCTGGTATGACCAAGTTCATGTTGCATGCTTCCGATTGAATTCACCCTTTTTCGTGTCTTTCAGGCTGTCCACCCGAAAACAGATGAGCAGAGGAAAAGCTTAGCGGAATCTGTAAAGAATATACTTCTATTTAGATCTCTAGATAAAGTGAGTATTTCTTTTGTCCAGTCACACTCAACACCTTGAAATATTTTTTCAAGCAATTTGACCAATCAACACTTTTTTTGCGACAATAACAGACAATGTATTAAAACTTCAATACTTTCTCAATTCAACTGAAAATTGAAATTTAATGTATAAAGAACGCAGTTTTCCATTGTATGAACTTGAATAAGATTAAAATTCAGAAATATCATGGGTACACAATAAAGTATGCATACACAACTCAGTATCATGGAGTTGGAAGCTAATATGTATAGACAGTTGTATAGGTAACTTAGTCACCTATATTCAAATAGAAAGCTGTATTTTTCCAATGATGGTTATTTGTTGAATGTTTGTATTTTGTATGACTTCTTGTGATGCATCTTCATTGTAAGTTTATGTTTACATTTTGAAGGTGATGTGCCTAATGAATAATAAATGATGTTTCAGGAACAAATGAATGAAGTATTGGATGCCATGTTTGAGAAGAAAGTGAGTAAAGATGAATTTGTCATCAAGCAAGGCGATGATGGAGACAACTTCTATGTGATCGAGAAGTGAGTGACGTTTTTATTTCATTATTTTGTCGCGTTGATATTTTTCTATTTTTTCCTGTAGGCTATTGGTTGTTTGAACTCCAGAGATTCTAAGAGTTCTAAGATATTCTTTAAATGAAATTGGTTTCAGTTTTTACTGTATTGAAAAGATATCACCTCGCCTGCAACAGAAGACTTCTGCTGCTCATTTGATTTGGACCGATACTGGCATGAGAAGTTTTTATACATACTGTAGGCTACAGAGACTATAATTACAATGTGGCCATTTAGTGTCACACTTGGTTGGATAGCTGGGGCAAATCCACCATACTTTTGCCGATTTCCATAAGATTTACATTGAAATGAAGCATCGTGTTCGATCTTATATAATTTTGCATGTGCCATCTGCTCCTGAATATCATAGGTTATTCATTTTTTTAGTATCATTTAAAATATTATTGGGTAATATTTACTCCTTCCATTGAAGGTCTTTATTTATCAGTAAAAGAAGCCGTATATCCCATTATTATCCCATAATTTGCTGCCTGAGCCTCAATTCAATGTTTTAAAAGTCAATATGCATTAATATCATTCTTATATATACTGGTTCATTATTGTAAGATACTAGTTGTAAGAAGAATAACTTCTTAATCCTAGTAACTTCTAATAAATATATAACTTCTAATAAATCCCAGTTCATCTTTCAAATGAGACGTGAACGAACAGAATCGGTTGAGAAACCACGGAGGAGTTCTTGTCACAAAGATATATGTTTCAAACCTACAAACCTTCAAACCTGCAAACCTACTCCAGGACATGGCTTGCCATGGCTTGCAGGAGTGGTTCGTAGCCGAGGCGGCTAAGGCGTCAGACTGATTAAGTTATCAGTAGTCAGATAAAATCCATTGGGCCAGGGTTCGAGCCTGGTTGACGGAAAGGATTTTGACAAATACGGCCACTCCCGTCTTTCGGAGGAGACGTTAAGCAGTCGGCCCCGACTTCTTAAAAAGTAGTCGTCACAGCTCATCATCAAGCCCCTCATTCCCCACGCACAAGCCTAGAGCTCATGTGGGCAGCAGCCTCAGAAAAAAAAAGAAAGAAAAAAAGGTCAATTTTCCAAACAAACACATGTACTGTAACATTTTTGCTTTTTTACTCTTTTTAAACATTTTTGTACTCTAACATTTAACTGTAAATATTTTTGAATTTGTATTTGTAATAGTTATAGGTTTTATTGGAAACATTATTATTTATTTATTTTATATAAAGATAACTAGATGACTGGTGTGTGTGTGTGTGTGTTTCAGTGGCACTTTCGAGGCATACGTGCAGGACGACTCGGGCCAGCCGAAGCTGATCCACACGTACAAGGGCAAGGGCAGCTTTGGCGAGCTGGCGCTGCTGTACAACATGCCGCGTGCGGCCAGCATCAAAGCGGCGTCGCCGGGCTCGCTGTGGGCCATGGACCGCATCACGTTCCGGCGCATCGTGCTGAAGAGCGCGTTCCGCAAGCGCAAAATGTACGAACAGCTGATCGACCTGGTGCCCATGCTGAAGACGCTGCAGAACTACGAGCGCATGAATCTGGCCGACGCGCTCATTCCCAAGGTCTACCAGGACGCGGAGACGATCATCAAGCAGGGCGACTCGGCCGACGGCATGTACTTTGTCGAGTCGGGCACGGTGCGCATCACCATCATCGGCGACAACAATCAGGAGACCGAGGTCAGTCTCAACACAATATAATATCATACACACGAGACGAGATACATACAAGATATAGCAGGATCCATTTAACTTGTCATAAAACATATGATCGACGAGCATATGATCACAGCTGAATCTCGCAGATTATTGAAAAGGTCTTTTAAAAAGTTATTCTTTGNNNGACTTTAAAGGTCTTTTAAAGACTTTACAGNAGATTTTCAAGCCTTTTGATTATTGTGTCGAAATCACTGTTTAATTATTACTGGATCAGCTGATTTATGACAAGTTAATTGAATCCTGCTATACATGATACGTACAAGATATGATACACAAAAATTGAAGTAGACAATAATAGGAAATATATTATGAGATATGACAGTTATGGGTGATCACAATCGTAATAAAAATAATCAAGAAACTGAGGTCATCTGATCACTTCAATTCTATTCATTCTCAAATTGCACACACAAAATATGATACACAGAAATTTAAATAAACAATATAGCGAAATATAAAATTGAGTGAAGAGTTATGGGAGACTGAAATTGAAATGAAAACTAAACTTCAAAAAACTAAGGTCAGCTGATCACATCATTTCTATTCTTTCTCAAATTATACACACAAAATATTATACACACTATATATGATACTCAGAAATTGAAATAGACAATATAGGAAATAAGATAGATTGTAGAGTTATGGGAGATTGCAATCGTAATAAAAACAATCAGGAAATTGAGATCAGCTGATTACTTCACTGCTATTCATTCTCAAATTGCACACACAAAATACGGTACAGAGCGTGCCATCCAAATTGGCGTCTAGGGGTGGCTGTGGGAGAGAGATGGATAATCTCTCACACCACGCTTCCCCTCCAGCCGCTAAGGTTAGTACAGTCACCTCCAAAATTCTCATTGAAAGATAACATCAATGACGCAAATAACATCATACTACTGCTGGGTAACCGAAGCGAATATGAATTTTTTTATAAAGCTGAGTTTGCCAGCTGAATGAACTATTGAAATTTACTGTACCGCGAGTCAGCAGGCACTGTAGTGGGAGAAAGCGATCAACGCGCATGCTCCAGTGAGACGCCAATTTGGATGGCACGCTCTGTACACGGGAATAAAACTAAGCAAATATTAAGCGGTGTGTCAACGATCAAATTGCTATCCAATAAAAGAGCTTTCAAGTCCATCAAATCTGTTTCTATTCTATTCAATACGGTTCACTACGATTCAAGACAGAGACTACCATTGAAAGAGATTTATAATAATCAAGGAAACGGAAATTCAAAGAAAGCTGTATACTGTAAATAGATGTAAAGACTTCTGTAAATAGCAATTGGATCGACCGGCAATTGAGGGGTAAATGGTTCGATTCCCTGTTCGGGCACACCTTTTTTACAGTGGCATTCATAGAATATCCTCTTATTAGTTCTGTTTTAAATTATGCTGAGGCAGAAGTCTTTATATTTTTTATATAGCTTTCTTGGGATTTTTGTTTCTCTGATTATTATAAATCTCTCTCAATTTTTAGTCTTGAATCGTTTTAAAACAGATTTGATAGACTTGAAAGCCCTTTTATTGGGTGGCAATCGTGAACACAGCGCTCAAGAGATAGAAATCTAAATACTTTTGAAGAAAAAAAGGTAATAAAATAGAAAAATAAGAAAATGTTCATAATAGGTATGGAAGAATATTGTTCGTTTCGCAAATAACAAAATGAATTTGAAAATAGACATATATAACACAAATTGAAAACTATTGCATAATGCATACCTTAAACTTGAAGAGTAGGCTTCAACTGTACGGCTCAGCATAGTATTTCGTTATTCTCATTAATCCTTGAACTACACTTCTTCAAATCCTTGAAATATAAAGGGGTTTTGTTTTGGTGTAGCAGGTTTGTTTCGGTAGCAAAGCTCGTGCACTACAAGCGGCTGTTGCCGAACATTTTTATTTTAGCTTTTGTTTTTCCGATGTATCAGGGTCTATGCACACTGTGTTAAGATTTTGTACAAGACTGAACCTTCTTTCAATTCAATTTTGATTATTTTCAACAAACAGCTAATTCATTTCTAATTAATTTGAGGGTTTTTAATTGGACAGATTTTAGTTAACAATAACTGTCTTACAACTCCAATGTATTTACATCGAGTAAAATATTTATAAAGGAGGAATGCTTTCTAAAATAGGAAGATCATTTTCTTTATCAAGATAGATAACAATCAACATGCATAATCTTATTCACATTCATGGAGTGGTTCGTAGCCGAGGCGGCTAAGGCGTCAGACTGATTAAGTTATCAGCAGTCAGATAAAATCCATTGGGCCAGGGTTCGAGCCTGGTTGACGGAAAGGGTTTTTGACATAATACGGCCACTCCCGTCTTTCGGAGGAGACGTTAAGCCGTCGGTCCCGACTGCCTAAAAAGTAGTCGTCATATCTCATCATCACCCCACTCATTACCCACGCACAAGCCTAGAGCTCATGTGGGCATCATCCTCAGAAAAAAAATTAAATAACCCTTAATGGAAAGCATACCAGTTGGTATTCTCATGAATGATCAGGATATCAAACATTTATCATGTGATTTCTATTTTTTCAGAACGAATATTACTACATATAGTGTTGTACTAGAGTTGTTTTCAGTTACACAGATGTTTTCTCCAATTTCTGCAATAATTCATTCTCATGTACAGTGTATAAAATCTCATATAATCTACTGTACTACGATTACAGTATTATTATGTTCTTATTATATTTTGTTTAATTTAAAATTATTTTCCAAACAACGCTGCTGCTGTCTCATGGTAATTAGGAACAAGTATGTGTGTTGAACGAATTTTAATAAGCGAGCATGAGGTTTGAGTAGCTTGACTGTGTGAACAATGTCACAGCAACCTAACTGGACCTGGTTTAGTTGTGAAGTTTCCTCTTTCTGCAGTGGGAAGTAATTTTCCTGCAACAAGCTCTTCAATTTCCAAACTGTCTCCCAAAGTATACCTAAAGATTTCAAAAACACCGATAAATTCCATCGAGGAAAGATTATTCTATAATTGCTTTCAATATTGAAAAAATGTATTGCTGAAAACTTCGACCAGTTATAGTCCATCCACCCTGTCCTACTATCACTGTAAGTGAGTCACTTTGAGTTAATTTATTTGTGTCATACAAGACTCTTATAACCTAACTGTACTGCATTTGAACATTATTATAAGGCTAGTATCGAGAATGAAATTCAGAAAATAGTCATTTAGGTCTACACATAAATCCAAACATTGTCTAGAAATACCACCGGCAATGCTATATGATGGGATTTTTCCTCTTTAATACTATCATTACCGAGACTTTCACTCATGAGCATGTCATTCTGTTTTTTAAAAAGAAATCTTACTTTTCAAATAGTCCCCACTAGAAGTTCCATTCTCTTTCCTATAATATCCTATTAAATCCTATTAAGCCCTCTGGAAACTTCTTGGCAAATTTTACTATCTTAATGAATCATTGAACAATAATTCATCTAATAAATAATCAATATCTTGATAGTGAAGGAGAATATTTACTATGATTCTAATATTGGGTAATTGCATGAAATGAAATCATCCAAGGATATCTTCCAATCAAACAATGGTTTTGCGTATTCCAGTTGGTTTATGAACAAATAGAGGTCTTGCTTAAATAAAGCACATTAATAATAGTGAAATCTCACGATTGATTCTTTAATAGTTTTCCTCCTAGTTATGCACAATCACACTTCATAGCACGATTTAAATGAGATGAATTTGAAAAAGGGTAATTTAACAATGAAAACTCCTTTCCTAACTTACCGCTCCACTAGCAGATTTCTTTTATCCATCATAAATGATATTCATTATTAATAGTTATGGACCTCAATCATGTATTGAAAGAGTTGTAAATGGGGAATAATCATATTGAATGTTATTGTATTCAGTTAATTCTAGAAATCAACTTGAAATAACTTATTCGCGTAACATAGGAGGATAGGCCTAACTTATCAAGGATATTAATAATAAAATAGGATAATAATAGTCGAGGAATAATTTCTTCATTGTACGAGTAGTTTAAAGTTGATCGTTTTGTTTAACTTGGATTTCTTCTAAAACGTTTCAACTGACTTTACTTTTTTCATCGCACAGTCATTGGCTACATATTTTGTGACAGACCATTTGAAAAGAGGTAACTCAAAATAATTCGGTAGCTTAACTAGATTCAATTTGTGTGTGTGTTCTAGATGACTTGCGACTCCTTAGAGTTATTGTAGGTAATAATTGTAATTTCCCTAGAAACATTGTAGGTGTGACTTCCATAGAAACGATTCAGAGATGCCATAGAAAAATTTCATGTGCTACTTCCTTGAAGCTATTCCCTTTGGTTTGACTGCCCTTTGTAGTATTGTATAATTACTGTATAAGTTGAAATAACTATCCACATAATACACCAAAAACTTTATGAACTCTTAACAATATTTGAAGAAAACATCAGTTGATAACTTTGATTTTAACATATAGAAGTCCCAAATTTTGAGTATTCTCTATTATGGGAAATCGTTCTCATATTCATGAACTAAGTAAAGAACTCTTTATCGCGTAAATAGATTTTAATTTAATAACTATCATCTATATTAAAAGAGTTTGGTGCGCATGTAGAGTAGATTTTGAAAAGTTCGTGGAGAAGTTTGAGTGGACCGATTTTGATGCAGTTTTCGCCAAACAAAAGATAATATTTATTGAATTTGTGCTGGCTCTATTTGTTTTTCAAAAATAATAATTTTGAATGGGAAATAAAGAAAACCAAAAATAGGGGCTAGGCCTATCTGTTGGCATTAAAATTTACTAAGTTATTAAATGTACTGAGTTGGTTTGTGAAATCCCCCTTGAATAGAGCTTAGAAGCTAAAAGTAGTGCAGTGACCAGTAATCACTGTAAAAGGTAGGGGATTTCATTGGTGTGACTGAGCTGCTGTCAGCTACAGATAGTCGAAATAGCATCTATTTAAAACTAAGAATTTTAGAAATTTCAAGTGAGCGGCGCTTTCCGCTGCACGGGGTGAACTCGTATTTGTATGAATAACATCGTCACATTTTCTCGCTTCAAAAAGTGAACTCTACACGAAAACTAATTCATTTTTTTAATTATTTTTTTAAACTTGTCAAGTAAAACTAAACAAATAATAATCTTGAATTGATTATACGGCTTCATTTATTCAAGAGTTAGTATCATTAACAATAACACTATACCTTTCCACTTATTTTTTGATAAAATAGAATTGAGAAAAATAATTTTTAAAAAAAACTATAGTGAAAAAAACTGCTTTTGTTTTTTGTTTTCTGGCAAAAATTGAGATGAGTTATATTCGACTTGCCATACATTGACATAACGTGAGTCCATGAATTGATTTTGTCCCAGTAGGTACTTGATGATTGGTTTTTGGTAGCAAACTAATTCCCCTAAAGCACTTCCTAAACGTCAAGTGTCAACTAGAATACCTTCTTGTACCTGCTATCTTACTTTCTAATGCTTCGATATACATTATATATATTTTTCCGAATTGAGCAATGTCTTTCGAGGCGTAGTACTCGATTAAGTATTCCATACAATAAAATAACTATGAATTGAACAGCTGACTTGTAAGGTCCTATGTACTAGACGTGAACTTTTATAACTCAGCAAATCATGATACACATGTCTAGTGCGCAGGTACCTTTCAACTCGCCTGTTCAATTCATTATATTGCATGGGATTTGAAAAAAAATCAAGTCGTTTGCTAATGACTTTGGTGCAGTACCTTCAGTTACTGTCACTATAATTTATGTATATCATCGGATTCTAGTCTTATAAGAAGAGTATTACAGAATTATGAAGTTTCCCTCATAAGAATGTTTCTTTTAAATAGAATTGACTCCAGTATGGAAAAACACAGTGAGAGTGATTTTTTCAAGTATTTCAACATGTCAGTGAAATCTATTATTTATAAGTATGTGTTGAGTTGATAGTTGTAATAACTATTATAAAACACTACGAAACTCAAAGTAAAAAATAAATCCCTATGTTCTTCATATTGCATATAGCAGGATTCTTTAAACTTCTCAGAAAACAGCTGATTTAACGTTAGTAAACGAGCGTACATCAATCAGCTGTTTTATGACAATTTAAAAGAATCCTGCTATATTAATTCAGTTAACTTTCTGATCAAGGACATTCAATGATGATACTGACTTTTTGTGTTTGCAGATAAAACGTATTTCGAAAGGCAGTTACTTCGGAGAGTTGGCTTTGGTCACGCATAAGCCAAGAGCAGCCTCAGCCTATTCAGTTGGAGAAACAAAACTTGCATGTAAGTTTTTTCATGACATAAAACTCTAAAATATCCTGATGGTAACCTCTATCAAACTAAACATCAGGTCTTGAGAAAATTCCAGTTTAAAGACTGATTTATACATTTATAGAATAATGGCGCTTTTAAATTTTAAAGACAACAAAAATTTCTATTCATTATCTATTGATTATCGAGTAAGTACTTTTTATCAGTTTTTGATTATCTATGACTGCCGCATACTCCGCTGATAATAAATGAGTGATGTGTCAATGTTTAAATAATTAGTGATTTTATTGAAAATTTTAAAACAATCACATCCTAATTTGTGGCTCCCCTTTTCTAATATTTGCTTTCATTTGTTGAAAATGTGACATTGTGATATTAAATCTGCATAGTATTGAAACATTTATTAAATGAATCATGGAACACTATTGTACTTTTTTCTTTTATCAAGCGTGAATGATAATATTTTGATTCATTATTTAATTCCACCCACTCTAGTACACATGGATCTCCATATTTGAGTGGGTTAGTTTCCATTAATTTTCTTTTTTCTTGATGCCTGTGTAGTATTCTGAATTTTGTAGTCAATATTTTATGAATGTATTCTTAGATTCTAGTTTTTGAAGGAAATAAAATTATTTTTTTATTATTCTATTTTATCATTGAACTTATTGAGAGAAAATCACGAATGGGCTAGAACAGGCCTGACCTGTTCTGTTATGTGGCCCGCCATGTTGCTGTAAAGACAAAAGCATTAACAAAACTGAAACTTAAAACATTAACATGGGGTTTCAGCTAAAACCAAAAAGGTAAATTTACATTACAGGAAGCATTAAAATGTGTTTTTGAGGGTAAAAATTACAAAATTTCCTGGGGAGACCCCCCAGATACCCCGCTTTCCTTACCCCCCGGCCCGCCTTCTCTTTGAAAGTTGACAATGTGGCCCTTGATTGATAAAAGTTGGGCACCCCTGGTCTAGAAACTATAAGATTTCATGTAGAGATGAGGTTTTCAAATCTCATCAATAAAAACCAATCCATATACTGGATTTTCCCTCAAACTCCTTACTATAATTGAATGGATTGTGCATTCATTGGTATTTGGATTCAACTATTTATTTCAACTAATAGTTAATGTTTGATTTCAGTTCTCGAAGTGGATGCTTTTGAACGTCTCCTCGGGCCATGTATGGACATCATGAAGCGTAATATTGACGACTACGAAACTCAGCTCGTTAAAATATTTGGTTCAAAGCAGAACATTTCTGATGTACGATGAAACCCTTGCTACAGCAGTCTGTAGTTTGTTGACACTGTACGTATTTACCTCCTTCCTAACCACTGAATTTACATTATACGAGCTTAAAATATGATTTTACATACAACTTTGAACAAAATTGAAGATTTAAGTGAACTCATCGTAACATGTTTTCTCTCAATATTTAAAAAACAATTCATGTTCTGTTGAAAAAAACTATAGAAGCTGCTAATTTCTATTTACAATTGATCAGTATTAATATGAATTGAATAAAATTTAATTTTTCATTCGCCCTCACAAACCTCATTTATTTGTAGAATTTTATTTTTAATGGAGGAACTGTGAAAAAATAGATGAAAGTGATTTGTGTTGAAGCTACAAAATTGGGTATTTGCATATTTTACTTCAAATTACTGTAAACATTACACACATTTTTTGTCATATCATCCAAAATCATTGACTGAAAGCTGGTTGCTTTACCATCATATTGTGGTTGCTTCCTCATGGTAAGTCATAGAATATCGAATTCGATATTCAAATAAAATGTGTTGAAGAAACAAAACTTGGATAAAATCCAGGAAATTGAAAGTACGAAGTGAAAAGATTCTGGGTTATTGTAAGGCATGATAATAAAATGAAGACGGGTTTCTTGTCTGGTCCTGGTTTTAGTGCATAATGTGTCTGTGTATGTGTAAAATCGAACATAGCTATAAGTACATGTTTGTGAATTAAAAATACGTTATTGAATGTCCCTATAATGAAAAGGCTAAGAAATGTTCAAATTGAAATTAAACCTATTAATGAATGTTGAAACATAATTTTTAGTTTTAGATCAAAACAATCTTGTTTCACAAAACTTTGTTGGTAGTAGGTAGATGTATGTGACTTCTACAAATAGTAATACCTATGATATTGAGTTCGCATTCAAAATGAAGAACATTATTTTTGAGATGAAAATAGATCTAGTTGAGTGGCTTACGGGTTTCATTCAACAATAGTTGCTTACTTAGATTGATTATATTTCTTCAATTTAAGCTAAACTGAATTAATATATATTTTGAAATTCTTGTGCAATATCTGAACTTACTATCCGTTTATAAGACAATCAGAAAAAAATTAATGTCCTTGATAGATTACCAAATTAGAGAAATTATAACGAAAGAGTATCTGTGATTTCATCACAGTTTAAATTGAAGTGTAAGATGAATTTGTTGATCCATGTTGAATGCTCCTATTAGTTTGTAGTTGAATCTAAGCATACATGATTGTATTGAGAAGAAAGCAGCTTTGAAGTGATCAAAGCTGAAGTTATTTCAAGTGAATGAAGAACAATATGACCTTCTTTTTTATTATGTATCCATTATTGAGACTCTCTAGATAGCAGGGGCTACTAGAAAATTCTACATTGGGTGAAACTGTATCTGCTAGAACGTGGTTTACTTTTTTCCTCTGATTTCCTCAATTAATGAGCAAATACAGATCTTGATAAGAGTCCAGTTCTTCAAAATTCAATTTAATCTTGTATGGTGTGTTAATTTTCAATTGCCATCCTTGGAGCATTCTAATTGCTATTTTTAAATAAATTTTTAGTTCTAAAAATTGATGAAGCCGACTATAAAATGGCTGTAATCATCAAATAATTAACCTTTATGTGTTCGCTTGTTGATTGTTGTTGGACCATTAGCATATATTCAAAATGCCATATATAGTAAATATGAATTAATGTGTTGATTGTTCTCTTTTAGTACAATTCAAAATGAATAGTTGTTGCTAGTGTTATTGATGAACGACTGTATTTAGAGCTTCTTTTGATGTTTTATCCTGTAGAAGGATGATGAAACTACTCTACGTTGTGGTAGATCCAAGCATCAACTTCGACTGGATTATTCAGTTTTAATATTCTTTTTTCAAACTAAACACCTCCCCTTTATTTGTTTCCGTTCATGTTGCTATTTTAAAGTTATCTACTTTTTTCTCCTTGGTCGTTTCAAAGTGAAATATTTTGCACATTCTACGCACATGTCAATTTTTCAAATCACATAGTTTGAAACAGCCATTTCATTATTTAATGATCGCGCACATACTTGTCAATCTTATTAGCTGTGTTTCTCATGTTATTTATTTGATTGAGTCCAGTTTTTGTATTGTTTCTTAATAATCAATACAGTACTGCCTTATAATATGATCAATTGCAATTTGAATACTATGTTTTCGAACTTGCTTAAGTACAACTGTGATACGGCCAATTAGTTATTTTAATATTTACATGTAACAGCAAAGGGGCGACCAATTGAATTTATTATATTAATTATTATCGTAAATGTCATAATGAATTTGATAATTCAGAACTTTATAAAGTTTCATTAGCAGTAAGAAAAATAAATATATTTATATATTCGTAAATCAAAAGTCAATAATCTTGTATAATTATTGTTCCTTTACTGCTTTTTCAACTGTTATTTTTATTTCACTATGGTTGAGTTCAACTTGTTGAAACTACATTTCATAAATATTCTTAGATAAATGTGTAATCTTCATAATAGATTATGATTTTTAAACGTTACTTATCTGATCTCCAACTCTTGTTGACATGATTGTGCAAGCTTAATCTTTTAAACAGGGTAAAATAATATATTATTTTATTAAGGTAGTTTCATCCATTTATTAAATTCATATGACCAGTCTGATTTTATCTGCATAAAAAAAAGAATAAACTTGATACTTCAGTAGAAAACAGAATTAGCCATCAATAATGTACGAGAAAATTGTAAAATATTAGGTTTTAATGAGTTGATTATTTATTACATTGATGTGATAATAGTTTATGATGATACTGTAAATGAATCCTCATCAATTGTTGATTTGGTATTGAATATCATCAAAAACATACTTCATTTTCCGTTTTAATATAATAAATAATATCGTATAATTGAATATTATAAATGAGTGGTGAAAATTTCCATGATGGCTTGAATTAAACCAATCTTCAACTTGAAAAATTGAATGTGCGCATCTACTATTTTATAATTAAACAATTCAAGCTATTGGAGTTTCTTTTAAATATTTCAAAACTGGCGACCAAACTTAATTGAGATGATAGTATAATTTAAATTCTTCTCTTTCCTATTCAAGTTGCTATAAAATTCAAAAATTGAAACATTTCCTTGTTCGATAATTTGTTAGTACATATTATGAGTGTTTCACTCCTTTGAGGAATAATGAAATAGATTCATTCTCTTGCAAGTAGGTTGCTTTTCATTAATTCATTAGAGTGTAACACACATGTAAGAACAATTTCTTTGAAATTGAATTCATTTGTATGGCAAAAATTCTCATATAAACTAGGAAAACTATGGGGGAAATACATTGCAAGTTGAGTTCGAACTCGGTCAATTTATTGACATTGAAAATAATTTTGTATGGTTGAAATTATTTTTAAGAATAATATAAATATATTAAAATCAAATAAGTCTTGGTCAAAGCTAGTTTCCAAATGAAGCAATACTATTCTGCGAACTATCGTGTAAATTTAGATGTCAAAGATTCTGAATATCTTGATAATGTCTGTCCCATATTCCTTTACATATTGGTGTAAGTGTTACATTAATTAATGTTGCGTAAATTTGTGCAAAGGACTATTTGATAATATAATGTAGTAGAGAAAATTATATATTTTGTTTTTATAGTAGTCTTGCATTATCCTTTTCGAGTAAACTGATGATATTGATAGTTGATTGTTGTTACTTTTAAAAATGTTGATCATAAAATTTTTATAAAACTATGTAATAGGACATGTGTACTGCCAAACCATTATGCGTTATATTCATTGGTTTTTTTTCAAAAACTTCCGTTGAATCCACGAAAATAATTTTATGTTTCTATTCAATTTTATGTTCTATCACAGATTTTTTGGGAAAGTTGATTCAAAATTTCTTTCTATATTGAACCATCTTTGAAAATTAAGAAGAAACCCTTGTCAGGCTATGGATTTAATTACAAATCACTGCACAATACTGAATTGGAGATTTCGTAAGTAGGTGCTTGAAATATTCCACACATCAAAAACAATAATAACTGATACCTAGTTCTGAATTTATTTTTTAATACGTAATAGTGAACTAGAAGAGTTGCTATATGAACTAGCTGCAGTAACTTTCAATAGTAAAACGCTAACGCCTTATGAGACACTGCTGAATGCTAACTCCTTGCAGTTGATTTCGTTATCTTACTTTCAACAATTATTATGTCTTCCTTTCATTGTCAAAGTGAACAAGTTAGAAACTTGAATAGTCAGTCTTTTCATTACGTGATAATCTCCCAATTATTGGAGCCTTAATTATTCCGTTCAATCGACTTATAGAAAGAGTCTTTTTTCAATTCCTAATGTTCGTCTCTTCCTAATTTTTTCTTGATTATTTTTTTTTCTTCTCATGTACAATAATAGATGAATGTCTCATAAAAAAAGTACCTTGAAATAAAAACCTTCCCTCATATTGTAGGCTGATGATAAAAGTAATGATTTCTGAGATGGGAATGACATTTCTTGATGCTAATCTCTCCCTCGCATACCTTGAATTGGAATATTAATGATAATGTATTGGATAATATTCAATTGTCAATAATCTACTACAGTACTTGAAATATTCATCAATGATATAACTGTTCGTAATCCTCCTCTTTGATTTCTTGGTAGTGTCAGAACATATTTTACTTACGACGTTTTATTGATTCTTATACGGTATAGTTTATTATAGGAGTGTATTTTATTTGATTGATTTCAAGGCTTGGAATTATTGAGTGCTGAGCTGGAACATATCATGGATTGGCTTTAATGTGTCGGATTGTTAATGAAATGCTTTAAAGCTTTAAATTTCAGTTATTAATTTATTTTAAATTCTATTAATGTATTTCAATCCTTTAGAATACTTCTGTAAAGGGCTGCAAGATTCTGTTTGGAAATATCTCATTCTGGATATTGGAATATTGTTTATTATATTATATGTTAACTTCATTTTTTGTTGAATCTCCAAAGTTTGTTATAGATTTATTTATATTAATTGGTGTCTTGTTATTTAAATTCAATAGTTTATCGTTATTTATTAATCCTATATTTCAGTTGTATAATATTGTATATAGTCATCTAATTTTGTCATTAAACATTTCATTTATTTATTTAAAATATGTTACCTGCTGTACCTTAATATAATTGGTGAATCATGTACGATTTCTATGAGATAGTTCTGTCATTAACTCTGTCAGTTGATGATGTCAGTGTGAGTTCTATCTATTAAAATACAGATATTCACTATTGAAGAGTATTAACAGACCAAAAGTATTATTAATGAATACTGATTATGTACTAATTCGTACTGATACTTTACTAATCAATGTACTGATACTTCACAGATACATACCGTTACTGTCGGTTTTGTATTGTCAAATCTTAATTTGATTGGAAAAATAAATTTATGTATTAATACTTTGTGTAGAATCACATTCCAATAAAAAATGACTTACTATCAATCGTGAGTATTTAGTAACATTGAACCAATCTCTTTCTTTTTTCAAAAGATTAGAAAACGGCTCTTCATTTGTCTTATCAGTCAATTACAATCTCTGTTTAATTACACCGGCTCTTCTTAAACGTACCTAAGTTATTGTATGGGATCTATCGAGTCCTCTTCATAATTGGCATGAAACTTGTGTTTGGGAAAATTTTGTATTTCGCCTTCAAAGAAATAGGTTCGTTACTCGTTTTATTGAGATGATAAACACGTCTAACCCTTCTGAATTTATCTAAACATTCAAGTAATTTAGATCAATGATGCCACTCTTGAAAGTACGATTGAAATATCGTAGTATCAATAATAGTGAAGGCTACGTGAGAAGAGCCAGGTAAATAGAATGCCTCTATTTCATTGACACTGGTCTATCATAATCGGCTAGTGTATCTTAGATGATCACAATTGGTAGTATAGAATTGAATCCTTTTGGTGGACGCGTCTGAAATAGCCTAATCAAGACTTGTTCCAGCAGTCAACTGAGTTGGCCTTGGCAATGAAAATCGGTTTGCTTTTTTATCCACACGCCTTCTCTCGACCTGCTTCCGAACAAACGAGTTTGAGCCGATCACGCGACCACCAACTGAAGTTAGAAGCCTCTCGGTGCACAAGGCAGATGGTAGAATTTCTGTTGGGCAACTGATTTATGTTTCCAACTATCATAGCACACTGGGCTTCAGTGGATCCCCCCGATTGGTTGCTGATTACTAGGATGATGAAAAGTAAAACATAATTTTCAACTTGAAATATTATAGCTAACTTGAGTGGCGACCCTTTCAGCCTTGATGTTCAGACTGACCAATTTTTATGCCCGGTTTCTCAGTTGTTCAATAAACTATTGAATCATTAATTTTTTGCATTTGAAAACATGTTTATTTATTCAATACTGCTATTCGATCCATAAATTGAACGACTGAGCAAACTTTCATGAATTCTCTTGAAATCATTCGAATGTATTATTGATCAATGGAGAACACAAAAATAGCTCATAATTTTCAAGTCGAAATATCAAAACTCACGGTAAGAGTGGTGATCGTTTCGCTGTGGTGTAATGCATGATCACACTGACTCAGTTGTACCAAGGTCTGTTGAGCTCAATCTCCATTCAACAAAGTTGATTAATATGATTAATCGATGAGGATTAACTTTAATCCACTTTGTGCTTTTGATCCTGAGTGTCTACTATGATGCCTTAAACCAAGGCATGAAAGTCGTCACCGTGTTATCGTGATTTCTAAAAGTACAGTATGAAACAAAATGTAGAATTTTTTAATGTTGCGGATGGCTAACGACTGTTATTAACGTTTTCACGCTATGTTATGTGATGTTATGATGAACTGTGTAATGTTGGGATAGAGTTGAACATAACATCACCGTTACGATGAAAACGTTAAATAACAGTCATTCGCTATTCGCCAAATTGAAAAAATATACTATACTTCATATTTTTGTTTACATTTTATCAGTAGAAGAAATAAGAGAATTTTCAACGCCATAAACTAACGTCCCATATATGTGTAGCAAGCTCAAACGATTCCAGTTCACGCCTCCTGTGCTACTCAAATGAAATGTTTTATAATAAAATTCATTATCTAATTTCTGTTTTAAATAATGGATTTCTTAATACTAACAATTATAATTTATTTCGAAAACCTACTAGGCTTGTTTGGCTGTCTAACAATACCATTAGAATTAGTGGTACCCTAAATTTTAGTGAAAAAATGTTGTCAACATCCTGTTCTTGTTACTATTATTGAATATAAGAGTAGTTCAACTTGAAAAATGTATATGTCATAAAATTGGATAAACGGTAGACCTACCTTGCAAGTGCATAATTATTGTTTACGTTAGTTTGGTTTTTGCATTGATTCTGAGCTTGCATGACAGTACGAATGTATGCGCAAAAACAGAAAACGTCACTCAATACTTGTTTTACAAAAATCTTGTATAAAGATTTCTGGTTATTTGTTTTCTTCTTGTAGGACAAAATTGCTCATCAACTCAACTTATGAAAACAAACTTCACTTGAATAAAGAATTTATTCTAAAGTCGTTATCCTACTTGAACTGTTGATCAAATATAGCTAGAAATGTGTTTTTAAACTTTCACTTTTTCAACAGATGATTGTCAATCGCGTTTCTAGGCTTTGAGCCTCATCTTCAGCGTTCAAGAAGTAGCTTGGTACTTTAAAAAAGAATTGGCCGCTACAAATTTAATATGTATTAGATATTTCTATTGTAAAACTTCATTTGGAAACCAGAAAACACATTTTGAATAGAGATATCACTTCGCACATTTGAAATGCTGGGGCTAGAATATACTTGCTGATAGTCCATTCACCTTGAAAAATCTATTGTAGTTCTGATTTTTCAATAAATAACTTACATTTTGGATAAATAACATATAAAAACAAATATATATACAGTATAAGTAGTGGTTTTGCACCAAAAAATTCCTTGTGCCAACATCAAAATTTTTGAAAAACGTTTAAATAACTAAAAAACCGTACTATGTACATCGCACGAAAATTATTGATGTCTGTTCGACCTCCCATTATGTATCAATTGTAAATTTCTGAAAAAATAAATGAACATCACAATTATTATGCTTGCAATCAATTCAAATTATAAAAACTATAAGATACATTTTTAATTAGTGTTTCTACTCTTCAATCAAAAGGAAATAGATCTGAACACAAGTAAGCACAAAATTGCTCATAAACCAGCTAGCCCAATTATTAATGACTAACTGTATGGTATCTTATTAATACCAAATGATCTGCCAAAATAGAACTAAACCCGATTACCTCAATTAAAATTCTGTTATAATGCATTTGCAAGTAGCACATGTACTGTCCGAATACAAAAAAGAGCTTCTCTCAAGCAAACGCCTCAAAAATATAAGGAAACACCATGTTATATTGCAAATAAATTGAAATTATAAAATTGATGAGTTTAAAAGGGGACATTTCAAATGTGCCCTATAAATATAATAGTATATTTACTATAGATATAAATAAATAATAAACATGTAATGGGTTACTATAAGTATATATAATATATATATATATATATATATATATAAAATTTAGTAGCATTTATATGCTACAATTTGATCCAACATTTATTAATAAATATACTATTAAATATATATATACAAACAAATTGGGCAATGTATATATATAACAGTATATTTATCAATAAATATAGCAGATCAAATAGTAGCATATAAATGCTACTATATTATCTTCCATGAAAAATGTATAATTGAGTAAGGTGGTCGGAGTGAGTTTACTATGGAATAAATATATACCATACATGCATACATATACCGAACCGAAGCTACTTGTTGCTGATCACGTTCTAGTCTCGCGGTTTCAGTTGCCGTCATTGTAGTCGGAACAATGACGCTGGGCTCTTCTTTCAGGAGAGGGGGAAGGGGTACCGCGCGCCCTGGGGGCAGCATTGCTCGATAGTGGCCAGCCAGTCTATAATAAGAGGCTCACGTTTATCAGTTGCTTCATAACCAGTCAACGACACCAACGCACAAGCATCGGGCTCTCTTTCCGATCAAAATCCTAATCGTGCATGACCCTGTGCTCTCATAGTAAATCTATTTCCGATCTTCTAACAATTTTTTTTGCCGGTTACTCTGTCGTGTAGGCCTATTCTCGTTTCTTGGTTCTCCAATAATTATTGTTGGTTCCTTCACTTGTCTTCGCCTGAATATTATAATCGTTTTTGTGGATTAGCAATTGAAGGAAATCATGAGGAGATCTTTGTTCAGCTCGGCCACTACTTGGTCTACTATCCAGAGTTTGCTGAAGACTCAAAACTCGATCACAGCTCGCATGAGAAGGTAAGCCAAGTCAATGACCGTTAATAGGCTTTCTTAATTTTTTTTTCTTGATATTTCCTGAGATGTGTTAACCTTGATACATCAACTGTGGGAGAAGGTTGCATTTAATTGGAATAGATAGAATTGAAAATAGACGAGACTCATTTCTTATTAGTTTTGATTCCAATCAAATTGAGAATAAAATATTCTGATGCACAATGTAGTAATGTGTGTAAGTATTCAAAATATTTTAATCTTCTGCTGATAATTTGTTCTTATGATTCTAACTTCAACTACACTTTCATTTTAGCAAAAAAAAAAAAAAATCTAATCAGGTATGTAGATTTAATAATAAATGTCTGTGTTTAATGATTATTGTTTCATGTGTGTAAAATTTGTCAACTTAAATTTGGAAAAAAATTCTATATTTCTGTATATAATTTATTATTGCATCCAAAGTAACAATGTATAGGATTTGAACACAACTATTGAATGCGAATATAATTTCAAAAACTTTGGAAAATGATATTTATTTTGTAATAGTGTGATTGATGATAATAACTATGTCATATTCTAAACTTTATCTTATTTATTTGAAACTTATTTAAACTTACTAATTTTATTTTAAACTTACATTGTATTATTATTATTTATTATTTCGTAGAAGATATCAAAATCATCGCTGTACGGTACTTCTAATCTCATTTCTTGCTTCCAATACAAAAAAATCTAAATCCTAGTAATATTAATATTTTTGTCTCATTTTTAGCTCCTTACGTAATTCAAATTGTCACCATTCTTCATAATTATATTCTTCTTATTACTCCTATTTCTAGCTTTTGCTCTTCATAGAAAAATGAATATTTATCAGTTATGGACGAAAAATCTGGAGTTATCAAAATAGATTTATATACTTTCAAGTGTGCCTCTTCAAATCAAATTTTTTAAGAAGCGCTCTATATAAGGCTGTACGATAATTTATTTCAAGTGTGCGGGATTGATTTATTCATACTATTTATAGTCATTTCTACTGTAAACACCTCTTGAAGGAATAATAATTGAAAACCTCTTATTTGAAGTTCAAAGTCCTCATAAAATTAATCGAAAAGACAACTTGAGAATTATTTTCTTTTGCTCCTTTGTAACACTTTATTTAATCAGTTGAAGTAGGTAGCGTACCTACTATTTCAATAGTGTCCTCAACAAAAGCTAAGTTGTCCTAATAATATTTATGATCCATTGTTATCCTCAGCACAAACATTTCTTAAATCAATAACAAGCGAGTAACACTCTCTCATCATACTTGAATTGACTTCATTTATTTACTTATTAAGCTGCTTAATCCATTGACAGCTCTCAATAAAATACTTCTATGGAAATAGATTTTTCCTTGATGAAAAGTATGAGTAGCGTATGCCTGGCTGCTTGTTTTATGACGGTTTTAAGTAGTCAATTGAAAAATTTTGTCACTTCAAACAATACTGGACAAATCGAGATTCAAAACATATAGTTCTTTGTTTTCCAACTTTTTAAAAGTTTTCTATTGTCCATTATTTATCCTGTACCGTAAGCTATCAGAGTCTTGATTTACTGGTAGTGGAGTAGAGAAAGTGAATAACTATATTTACTTAAGAGTTCACCATTCATAGAATACAGAATGAATGCTTTAAAAAATTATTACTTGTTCTAAGACCGATATACATTGAAAATTTTTATCTGAATTTTTCTGTTCAACAGTGATTGCGCTGCATCGGTTATGCTGAAGGATGTTCCTCAGGCTGCAGTTATCCCAGCCTGGAAGCAAAGTGAGCTACTCGAATTCAACAGACTATTGCCAGACATTGTCAGAGATCTCACTGAAACTGACACTCGCTACTATGATGTTGACATATCGAACAAATGGTTTGCCAAGGTAATTTAGAAGAACTGTTTTACAAAATGGATTAATCAAATAAGTACCGGTACCCAATGCATTGTAAACGTTGCCTTTGACAAAATATGATAGTTAAAAAGTTTCTAATGCTTTATTTATGATACCGGTACTGTATTTCAAGTGTCGGAACGCTCTTTTATTCTAGTGAAATGTATTTATTATACGTGACATTTATTATGGTATTCATATAACAATATGTTCATTGGTATTTATAGAAAGAATGGAGTTCGTTCTTATAAATATTATTTGCAAGATCTCATAGATCTCATACCCACATGAGCTCTAGGCTAGTGCGTGGGTAATGAGAGGTGTGTTTATGAGAGATGTATTATTAAATTACTGTAATCAAACAACAGGCATTCGCCCAAGACATTAATTTTCAAATTAATTTTGAATTGAATTACAACTTTTTGAATTAAATTGAATAACTGCCTTTATTCTAACCTGGGAGGGCGAAGTTAGGGCGCAGTCGGCCCTCTCTTACACTTAACCCTTTGCATTCATCGAGAAAAAGTATAATAGCCTACCATGATATTATTACAATGTCACTTATAAAATATTCATCAGAATAAATAGGCGTTCCGACACTTGAAATTTGGAATATCACTTGCAACCTATCGACTGGAAAAAGTCTTAATCGCAATGTGTAAACACAGCATAAGAATTGCTTCGGTGTATTCAATCAATTTCATAGATGTCTGAAATGGAGTAGCCAAGTTACCCAATGAATTCATAGTTTAATCCATTCAATATTGGTAAACATTGTTTATCAGTTCTGTAGAAGAATCTATTTTCCTGTAATAATTACTAGTTGGCGATTTCGAATAAGGTATCAGACCAAGAAAATACAAGAAGATAAAAATTGTAGGCCACCTAATTAGGAATGTTGACGGAGGTTGTTTGGAGACAGTTTTGCTCAACAATACAAAACTGAGATATTTTTCTCACCTCCTCTACATTATCAGAGTAGGAGTAGGCTTTTGTTATTTTCCCATTTCATGCCTTGAAATGTCATAAAGCATTCGTCAAATAATGTCTCAGATAAGATAAAGTCGGCAGTATTTGCTATTTGCTTCACTATCAAATCTTTGACAAATAACTACACTAATGATAGGCAGCTACACGTCATTCCTTCTATTCAGCTAGCATTTTTCCCAGTTTAAAAATAATTTTAGATTCATGATGCATCTTTACAATTCTGAATGTAAACAAAAACATGATAACACTTACGGTATTATTTTTTCTTCGGTTAAATATTTTATCATTACCATGAATTAGTAATCTGTCAATTAAAAAATCATAATGAGAAAGAGTAAGCAAAATATCAAGTTCTATTACCTAAGTTTTTAATGTAAGCCTGATGTCGATATGATAATAATAATTAATTAACAATAACTATAATATCTGCGGAAGATAAATCTATGTACTTGGAGTCATTGTTTTATAGAAAAAGTCAATGTACTGTGGAGGCCCTACATTAATTATTATTCTTTTCATTATAATTAATAAATTAAAAGCTTTTTCAGTACGGTATGTAATCTTGAAAATATTGCTCAATTTCATTGAATGGTAGTTGTTATTTAATTTTAATTAATATTTAAGTATAGCCTACCATTATAGATTTTCAATTGAATAACACAGATTATAATGCATGAGTCTTATTGAAGATGGATACTTATTACAAATTTAATTAGTAATTGAAATTGAATTATTATAATTAATTATAATAATTATTAGTAATTATCAAAAATAATTAGTATTATAATTATAATTAGTAATTCTGGAATTATTTTTAAAACTTTCCAAGGCATTCTATCTATTACGTGACTCATTCCATTGATTACTTTAATTTTTTGCAAGCTTCAAATATACAACTATAAAAACTTGACTTATTCTACGTATTGAATCAAGTTAAACGCATTTAAAATTATACTACAATATTATGTTTAGGAAATGATTATGATTTATCTTCTCTCCCATCTTCACTAATCAGAACATTTTGTCAGTTTGAGATTTCATACTACTTGAGAAGTATGTTTGATTCAATTAAAGTATTTTTTTTTCAATTTTTAAAGCTCCTACAATACAACATGACTGGAGGAAGCAAAATGAGAGGACTGGCTGTGGTTCAAGCTTACAGGACCTTGGCAGCTCCGGGAGATCTTAGTGAAGAAAATTTCAAACTAGCACGGATAATGGGATGGTGTTTGGAAATCGTGAGTTCAAAAATCAATTTTTCATCCAATTATTGCTAAAAACACCCGTACTTATCACAATATCTTATTTGTTCAATGTGTTATTTCATATTCGATCACTTATTAAATCTGATAATCAAACTCTCATCTTATCAAATCATTTAAAACATTTTAAATCAATGAGTGAATTTCAGAAACAATTGACTTTCAAGCGATGGTTTCAAACACTCAGAATATAATTATTATTTTGCTATTTTTTAAAACACGAATTACTTTATCACAATAAACTGCATTCAAGAATAATGTTCATAGCGAAATGTTCATAATGCTCATAACTTCAGTTGTCTTTGAAGTTATTTCTTTAGAGCCTCATGTGCTCGATCAGGGGCCTGTTTTACAAACAATGTAGAAATCCTGTATAGCGGGAAAAACTTAACTTTTTTCTTTTTAGTCAGGCTGTATCATAATGTTGGTGTGTTTCTGCCTTTTCCCTGTTCAGGACGTCTATAATTTCTTGAAAATACCCCCCTCAGGCCTTTTTAATATTTCAGTAAATAAATATTGGGGTCGAATTTCCCTGTATTGAATGATCCTAGGCAATTACTATTGTCTATTAAAAAGGATAATAATTATCATGCCAGTGACTCCTCTCTGATAACTTTTTATAATTTCGAGCGTTAATGCTCACGATATAATCACGTGATTATTGCACCGGTGCTGGGCTATCCCCAGAAATGAGCAACATAATTATCATAAGGTTATCATCAATATTCTTATTTGAACCCGTCTATCTTTTCAGTTTCTATTTCTAAATGAATATTTGAGGCGAATCAATTTACGTCACTCAAACTATTGTAACGGTTATCAATAACATAGTTATAGTGTGCTATTTTTATATATTTACATATCTACTCTGATAGTAATAACAGTAATATATTGAAATGATGATCAGAAACAATCATTTTCCTCTCACGTGATTCGAACAATATAGTATTTTTCACTCAGGAGATAATTTCTTGATCAATTACGTCAATTCTTTTCATTTTTTAAAGTAATTAAATAAAATGCTATAATTATTTATCAATGCATATATATGTCATACAGAGATGTCATATACTGAAAACGAGATAACAACAACATTTTCAAGTGTGTCATCAATGCCGCAATTGAAAAGCCTGAACATCATCTTTATGATTATTAATGCTCATAACAGGAGATAAAGCTCTAAAAATAGCAATTGAATATTGCAAGCTGGGAGAATCATTAATCCGATTGATAAGATGCAAGTTGTTTACAAAATACCGTACATCTTCAAATAGCCTAAATGTGTACGGTATCTTAATTGTTCATGATCGACCTACTAATTTGGGAGCAGCTTGTCCTCTCCAAACTGTATGACCTTCCACTTCTAATTTCCGCGTTTATTACTACACGTATACAACTTGAAGATGGAATTTCTCTCTTGCAATTTTGAGCTATATGAAACATTTATTACAGTAGAGCCTCGCTTATTAATCATGAACCGTATAATGGAAAATGACAGAGGGCCGGATAAAAATGACGGATATTAGGAATATTTCAAAAAACTATGTTTAACTAATTGAAAACGTTGTAATATTAAATCTTGTATGTAAAACAGCATTCATATAAGTCCAAAAAAGGTTGTATCAAGTTAATATAAGTCATTGTGCAATGAAGAATCCGTACACACCTTCTATCATTCCAGTTGAGATTTGATTTTGGAATTAAAAAATTTCGTCTCTGATTAGTATGCCAGATAGTGAGGAATTACAGATAAGCGAAGGACGAATAAGCAAGACTAATGTACTTTGATTCTTTAAAATTATTAAATCATCAGAATACATTAATTGTTGATGATATTGCTTTGCGCAGTATGTAACTTTCAAATAATATTTTTTTTCAACAATGTTTGAAGGAACTTTAGAAATTGAGAAAAAGCGATGATGATCGATGTCTGCAGTATCAGTTTCAAGTTCATTGATTGGTTCATCGGATCAATTGTTATTCAATAGGTCAAAGATATCCAATATTATGATGAGATAGAATTAACTGTATGTAGTCCCAATTAAGTATGTAACGTTCAAGATTTGAACCATCCGCTTAAATTTATTTCCCGATTTTTTATATTGAAAATTCAAACATGAAATGAACCAACAAGTTCACCTGTTTTGTATGTTATTATTGAATTTTGTGATTATAATCGAATATTAAATCCTCCACTCTATAATATTATATGAGCAGAAAAAGATAAATCCACGTCTTCTGATACCACAGACAATAATTCTATCTTGAGAAATTCTAATAAACAATAATTCTATCCTATCTTGAAAACAATAATTCTATCTTAAAAACAATAATATTCTAAAAACAATAATTCTATCTTGAGTCTCTGTTGATACTCTGACTGTTCAATCATTTCATTTCATAAGCGATATCACTCAAACTTTTTTATAATATTGTAGTCCGGTATAAATTTGTTAGTAAATGAATAATTTTTGAATTTTCAGTATTCAGTAAATCACTGAACTGCAGTTCAATATTTATTCTTTTTTAAACAATGTTTAAGAGTGGGCAGAAGTACTCAGCCATATTGGAAATGGTCCCATAAGATCAATGTAATCTTTTGAAACATGTAGCGCCGTTATTTTTGTTAAGTTTGAAGTGTCATTGGAGAGAGAATAAAATTCTTCAGGGGTTCTTCTTTTTACTTTTTTAATTAGAAAATTACTGCAATAATTGCACCAAAAATAAAGTTTTTTAAGTTTGAATATTTTTTGAGGTTTATTTTTTGGAGAATGTTTAAAATTTGAAAAAGACATGCCCCTGGAACATTGAATAATTTATCAAATCAAATTTTTCAAGAAGATCCGACGTAAACTGTAGACGTGATGTGTTTCAGAAAAATGCAAAAATGTTTTAGCTTGAAATTATAACATTTTTTATCGTATGGCTTTTTATCGCCTTGCCTTATTTTTGTGTCGGTCACTCATCATTGATCTTGTGGGACATCAATCCTATATGTCCGAACACTACCGCCCACTCTTAAAGGAACTTTAGATATTTATCATTGAAATAATTTGATTTTGAAGACTTTTCGGGACTTATAAGTTGAAAATTCAGTGTTGGACTTAACCTATAATGTTTTCCATATTTCCCATTAGGGAAAACTAATGGGAAAGGGTCTCTCCGCCAAAAAAGCCATTAGCTTAATAATAATAAGATATTTATCAGAAAGAGCGATGATAATGTCTGCAGTATCACTTCTAGTTATATTTTATGGGGTGAGATTTATAAAAAAAATCTTCTAAACATTTCTAACTCTTCAATGATAACTAAAATCCCAATTTTGCAGCTGCATACTTCCCTTGGACTCACACACGACATCCTGAACCAAGCTGAACACCGCAATGGTAAATTGTGCTGGTACCTGCACTCGCCGCGCCAGCAGCCCGATGAAGCTCCGCGCCTTCTGCAAAACGCCATCTTTATTCTGCTCAAGAAGCATTTCCAGAACCAATCCTACTACGTGGATGCAATGGAGCTGTTTCACGATGTAAGAATCATTTCATTTTGATGCGTCCTGTTGAAATAGCAGAACAATATAAAAAATGAGAAGTTCAATTATTTAGCAGAACATTGAGAAGTTGAATTATCTAACAGAACATTGGGAAGTTTAATTATTTAGCAGAACAATATCAACATTAAGAAGTTTAATTATTCAAGAAGGAATTATTTACTGAATATGGCAGAAATTCGATTGCTTTCAGATAGCCTACATAATAATTAATTAACCAAAATTAATATAATTATTTGGATACTCGTCCAAGAAATTGTTATACGTTATAGTCTGGCAACAGACAAAAGAACCTTTGCGCATCGTATCACTAAAATGATACAGTATCACATAGTACCACTACTCTAGTGAGCGAGAGAGATAAACTGCTGCATTGCATAACGTGCCCTCTCTGCGCAGTAGAGTTCTTATTTTGGAGGCTCTTTTGTCTGTTGCCAGACTATACATGAAAGTATTCATAAGTTACCTAAATCAAGTTTCCTACCAGATTTTGAAGTTTTATTCTGTGGAGTTTTCCAGAACCACTGAATAAATTTTACTAAATTTGAATGAAAAGTTTATCGGTTGACTTGATTCTATCACCTTGAGTGACCGGTATAGCCGAGGTGGCTTATCTCTTGAATTAACGAGAAACAAGCCAAAATCCTTACCGTCTGATAAATCAAAGGTTCCTGGTTAGATCCTTCACTTGATCGAATGTATTTTCCACGAGGCACTCTTCTCTTAAAACCGTTGGTCACGTCTGCCTAAAAATCAATCGTCATCTTTCATCATATCATCCCTCCCATATACCCATGCACAAGCCTAGTTTGTGGGCATCACAAATAAAAATAAAATGTCAAGTTGACTTGATTTATTTAGAATCGATCGACTTGACATTAATAAATTTTCAATATGCTTCTATACTTAAACTTGTTTTATTTTTCATTGTTTAATTTTTTTTATAATTCATTTTAAATACTTTTTAATTTCTCAATTTTCTATGAAATATTAGAATTAATTCATTCACAACCTTGTCCAACCTTTGTTTTTCTTGCAATTCAAGCACCAAATATTGAAAATATTCTTCTCTGAAACCTTGGTAGAAAAGTAACAAAATAATATAGCCTATGATTTTTAACTTAGAACACAAACACTCAAATTAGAAAACCCATTATTGTGAGGACTGTTTCGTATCATTGTTGAGCAATATCAGATTGATTTTGAGGTCTACTTTTGAAGTTCAAAATCCGTGTTTTATTAAGTACCTAGTACGAAAAAATTCAAGTAACTTATAACACAAAAATAACGTACTTCCAACCGTAGAAAAACACAATGAGATAGAATTTTTGTATTATTTTTTTCATGGTATCCATATACGGTACTACTATATTAGTTGTAGCAATTATATTATTTTATTAATAACTGAATTAATTTTAATTTTTTGATGTTAATTTTTGACATCTATGTTTCAGATCTCACACAAAGCAATCATGGGTATGGTACTGGAACTGGAAACCCAAACCGATTTTATGTTGAATCAATTTACAATGGACAGATACTCGTCAATTGCCAAGTACAAAACGGCCTATCACTCATTCAAACTGCCTGTTTCACTTGGTCTCTACATGGTGAGTGATGATATTTTTGGAATTTAATAGTGTGCGATGATTTTCAGATGTAAATTGAAGATGTTATTATTCCAGGGCAATTTAAATATTATATTGAATTATCTAATGAAATAATCAATAAATAATGTAGATAGATTATATCCCAATTATAGTGGTAGGCTATTTGTATTATACTCTTTACATTCAATATTGAAAGCTTGGTATCAGGGGTCTATTTCTTAAAAACTAGGACTTCCCAGGTAGAACAAAACTGCGACTATATTATACTGCATGAAATATAGTTTCCAATCGTTCTTCTTCTCTTCCTTTTCAATCTTCTTCTACATGTTTTTCGTTATTTTCTGTGTATTATTTTCATCTATTTTGTTGTGTTTATTATTCAATAGATATTGTCCTGGATATAACTTATTATTTCTTTCAAATTCGCATTATTATTATTTTTTTTTTCATTTTTCAACTCACTGTGAAGTAATTACACAGTAATGCATTGACTAGAATAAATGAAGATTTGAATTTGAACATTTTCAGGCTGGTGTGAGGGACTTGGAAATGCACAGACAAGCTAGGACTATTCTACTTGAAATGGGACATTTCTATCAAGTTCAGGTAAATATCTTATCAATGGAAGACTGTTTCAAACTTGACCATCTAGCTCCATTTCTGGATAGTTACGGAATCGGGGACAACAAAAAACTAATCCCCATTCAAGTATCACATTTATTTTTCATCCCATTTTATCTGTTATTCAATATCGTACTAGAGAACATTACTTTGATTCTTAATGTTGTAGATTCTCAAATTAATCGTTATTATATTTAAAATCTACTCCAGCATGCTGTAATAAAACTGTTTCTTTTGTCTATGAATTTGGATTTGTAATTTCTCATAATAATTCAATCTCATCTTTACTATCCAAATCATCATTGAAGAAATTTGATTTATCAAATTTAACTTTATCAAAATTTTTCTGTTAATGCTATGAATTTATATCTTTATTAACAGTCATTGTGCTTGACTTTTTGGACACATTTACATTCAACGTGATCTTCATTGTCAAGGAAATAGTAATAATTGAATGAAATTGATCGAAATATACTTCTGGAAGAATATTATACGTTGAAACTGAGTTCTTCATCAGTCAATTATTTCCAATCTGAAGTATAGCTCAGTTGTAGAAAGTAGGATATACTGGTTCAAGTATTTTTTCCACGATATTCTATGAAATAATATTTGATGTGCTCATTGCAGAAAGACTACTACAACTGCTTTGGAAACTCAGAGATGCTACCTGGCACTGATATAGAGGACGGAAAATGTTCATGGCTTGTAGTTGTTGCTCTTCAGAGGGCATCAGTCGAGCAGAAACAACTTTTATTGGTGAGTTTCTTAATAGAATAATGATACTTCCAATATTGTGATTGAAAATAGTCAGCTAATTTCATTTCATTTATTAATTTAGTAACTCACAAATCATGACAATATGGGAAGTAGTATGAATAATATTGATCTTTCCCTACAATAATATAGATCGTCCGTCTATTTATCCATCGCCTCAGATAAGACGGCTGTGGCTGTCTTCAATTCAATTCTCAGTCGAGTCATTAAAATAAAACAAAAGACATAAGAAATTCATGACGGTAACTCAGGAAATGTTATGTCATGTTACGGTATGTCAGAAAATTATTTTCTTATTTAGTCTCTCTGCGTGTCATCATTTACTTCTGAATATTAATCTTTGCTCTTTTTATCTTTAATCAGGAATCATACGGCTCAAAGGATCCTGCCAAAGTTGAAGCTGTTAAGCAGCTGTACATGGACCTTGGACTGCCATCCACATTCAAACTCTACGAAGAACACACGCATGACCTGATTTGCACACAGATTCAACAGATCTCAAGAGGATTACCTCACAAATTATTCTACACCTATCTGAAAAATTTCACCATGCCCTTATCCAATAGAATTTAAAAATGATGAACTGTCGAATTGATGAACTATCGTAATTGATAAGCACTCGTGAAGAGGAAATGAAATTCAAGTCTAAGTGATTAAAAGTCCAAGTGATTATGATTATTTTTAAACTTATATGAATAAATGTGGGGCTTATATGAATAGTGGTGAGGGGCTTAGAAGGAATGATAATTGTATTTCAGGATAGTGAAAATTACTATAATATATAGATACCTCCTTTTTTTTCTTTGAATGGGAAAGAATTGCCGTCATCTCGATGGGAATAGTACACGATAGGTACTTATCTTTTTGAAGAGGAAATATTCTTTTGTAAATAATATAATAAAAACTTATAACTTCAATATCTTCTTCAATCTATGTCGTAGACAAGAAAGACTTATAATGATAGGAGATAATTACGAATTTATCAAATATAATAATAAACTTAAACAAGCCTAGTTGTATTCTAGAAAACCTGTACCTATATTATGTTTTTATTCATTTAGACTAGCGAAGCTTTATCGCATTGATAAAGCACAATAATTTTTACAGTATATTGTTCTTGAATAGAATTATTAAATTTTGAAATACATTATTTCTACGTAATAAGTTGAACATTTCTTATTCCAAATGTTTTTCTCCTGATATTGTTGACGGAACATGGTTGCCGTCGTCGACTGCGGATAGTCAGAAAAGGAACAATTTAAAACAACGAATTGTAGCCTATAATGTACCTCCTACTCGTATACTAAATATTATTAAATACAGTAAATCAACAATATTAATACTGAATAGTTCCTATTCTTGCATGATTATTCTTGTATATCTTATTTATTTCTAGTTTTAATTAGTTGCTATTTCGAACTATCCGCAGCGAACGACGGCTCAGTCACATTTAAGGAAACCTACCTTTACTATGTTGGTTGAACAGCATTCTTCAACTCCAGCATTCGAAATTCCATCGGACAATTTGCATGATAATTCAATTGATTTTAAACACCGCAAAATGACGTCGCAGCATCACCGCTATATTTGTTCATTGGTTCAAGTTGCATTAGTTCCTTAGGTAAAATGATTTTACGGCATTTAAATTCAACTGGATTTTCATGCAGCTGGCCGCTTGAAATTTAGCGAACTGCTGGTGATGTCAATCATCCCAATAAAAGTTTTCAGTGGTAGAGCTTTCGGGTTTTAATAGCCGCCACCACTCGTTCGCAAAACGGCTGCCGCATCCTATACAAAAAGTGTATTTAAAAGCAATACAGGACGACCAAGGTCGCTTGTATAGTACTATTATTTTTTTTTAATTTGGCAGATGCTGGCGAATGACTTTCATTCACGTTTCCATGGCAACGAGTGATGTTCTGTTGATTTCTTTTTAAATATTATGTTCTTAATATGTTTTTGATGTACAGTACATTGTACAGTATTTATGTGAAAAAAATCAACATACTATCACCCGTTACCACAGAAACGTTGAATGTAAGCATAGCCTCCTGTATTAGAGGAGGCTATGATGAAAATCATTTGCCTTCCGCTAAATTAAACAAAAAACTGTACTTATCGAATCCTGCCAAGAATACACCAAATATCACCATCCATGAAAATTCAACAAAATGGATAATTATTTCATCAATATTGCGATTTTGTGAATTTGATTGGATAGTGAAATTTTGAATTGTACGTGTATATACCGTGTATGGTAGAGCCCGTATGAGCTCTTGCTTATCAATTCTGCAGCCTACCAACTCTTGCTGTTTTCAATTCTGCTCAAAATTTAATCGTATTCAGTCTTCAAGTATGTGTTCTTGAAGTTTGAGACTGAGTTTCACATTTTTTTGGCCAGTTGCAAGAGAATCCAATTTATTACAACCACCGTAAAATGACGTAATTGCATTGATCTCTGACTGGTTTATATAGGTTCTTGTTACATTAGTTGATTCCGTTAACATGGCATTATTTTACGGCTGTTATCATACTGATTTTACATACAACTGGTCAAGGAAGTTCTACAGAAGTGAACAATTAAATAGATTTAATGTGAAATTTTGATTTCTATATGGTAGGAAAGCCTACCAAAACTTAATCTTAATGGGCAAAAGCTTTATCTTATTCTGCTCTAAATAAATTCATATTCAGCCCTCAAATTAATATGTTTTTGAGAGTTCGAAGTTCGGAGACTGAGGGGTTCACAGATTTTCCCAAGTTGAAATATAATTAATATTTTCCTCATAGGCTGACTATAAATTTGAATAATAATTATACATTATGCAAATAAATAATATACCAAATATAAATTTAAAATACATGTAAGCTGAATATGAAATTATCAAGAACAGTATTCGAATACCAAGCACAATAAAATTGAGATTTTCAGGGAAAATCAATGCCTTCCATTTCTATTATAAAATCAAATAGCGTTGTGCCTTATCATTTGCTAGATTTTAATTATTAGAATTGAAGTACGCAAGCTTTTTGGAATCTTCAATTTATTATCGCAAATGTAACATTGAATTAATGGAAACATAATTATCTCTTTAATATATTACATTGTCACTTTAATATACCGGTACAAGCTTTGTAGAATTGTATTTATAAAAAGCGTGATGAAATGTGACATAATGTAATATAATTCATTAAACATCATTATTATTATTATTGACATAAAATGAAATATGACATTTTATGATGAAATGTGACATAATGATTCATCAAACATCATATTATTCATTGGGTTCTAGGATAGGAACATCTGATCATCCCATACCCGGAAACCCTTACATACCCGAAGACCAATAATATTATAAACTAAACCATATCTGTTTACATCGTAACGGCTAATAAGCATCAAGTTGGTTAGCACCAGCAAAAAATCAATAGCAGTGATTCTAAGCCAAGAGTGAGTTTTGTATAAAAGTACAGTATCAGCTTTTTGTTAAGTATTGAGAAAAAAATCAGAGAAAAAATAGATTCAAATTACAGGTGAAGCTTTTTAAAAGTACATTAAATAGTCGTGCAATATCGATATTACATTGCAATATGAAAGTTTTCCACAATATTGTTTGTATATTATTTACAATATAGGCTAATATCCTTCCCAATATCCTTTGAGAAAATTATTATTCATTAAATTCCAGGATAGGAACATCTGATAAACCCATACCCGAGACCCTTCGTTATCATTGTATCCATTTCATAATGAGTGATTAATTCATAACGAAATGAAAATGACGTATTATATATAATAATGCTCTCTATTAAACACAATCGCACTATCATCACCATGCTCGTTGATTTTAACACTCACAACACAACCCGAAAGGGTCTCTCCGCCAAAAAAGCCATAAGCTTAATAATAATAACAACACAACACTACACAATTCGGAGGGTTTTGCTGCAAGAACCTGCGCCGCATGTCTGTATTGTCGCTCAACTAAAGTCATTTCTGCCACTGGATCTTTTCAGTTTGGTGGTGAGTGTAACGACCTATCTCGCTTGTGAGGAACTCCTCCTGGTCTCTGTGGATGTCCGGATGAATCTCAAAGCATTGACGATGTTCCCGAAGACGTAGTTCTGAAATAATTTTGTATGAATTAGATCAAAATACAAAAAACTTGTCATTTATGCATAATATTATTATAAAACATGAAATTTATCAGCTATGTGGTGGCCGAGATTGCATGGCATTAGTGGAAACAAGAAAAGGAATGTGTTAAATTATTCAAGTGAATCACGGTATAGATGAGAATGTTATTCTGTTAAAATATCTGAGGAAAATATCTGTTTCTACCAAGATCTGACTTGATCATCACTGTTTAGGCAGTAGGGTCATAATATCCAATTATCAACAAGTAACACATATATATACCTTTTGTGGGAATATGAACGTTTAATGAGAAGGCTAAATAAAGTCAGGAAAAAGAGGGAAGAGAAGGATTTCTTTTCATCTTTCAAGTTAATAAGAGATTCAAGCTCAATTGAGAGTGGAATAGATATGGTTTAGAGCTGAGTTTTTGTGTGTTTAAGACTAATGGAAAATTCAAGATTAAAAACTAATTTCCATTAGTCTTCAACACACAAAAACTCAGAGTATTAAACACACAAAAGATCAGAGTACCATCAAGAATATCAAACTTGTACAATTATCAAGTATCAAACTTATACAATTATATCAAACAATGTAGTAGAAACTTGGACTGGGGAATCGTTTGAGCTAAACTGCAAGAGTGTGGCTTCAATAGCTATTGAGATATGAACAAACAACCGAAAAACTCTTCTAATAATGATTTTTTTATTGTCCTCTATTGTACGGAAACTGACAGAGACTGTATAATAACATTGTGGCCATTTGATGCCACACTTTTGATCGGTTGGTTCGGACAAATCCACCATACTTTTGTCAATTCCTAAAAGATTTACATTGGAAAGAAACGCAAATCAAAGTAAGTTCAAGGTTAGTAGTAATCCACTTCTTACTTTTAATTTGCCTTTGCAAATTACAAAGAGTAGAGATATATACAAAAATACACATTACAAAGAGTAGAGAGACAATTTTTAATGCTAAGAAAGTTATTTTCGTAGTTTCTCTTAAAATAAGTTTGAAAAATGAGTGAATGGTTGATGTTTATCTGTAATCCCATATCGAATTCAAAAATTTGACAAGAGGATGGCGATGGCGGAAAAATAAGAATATTCCAATATAATGTTAAGGACCCATTTACACCAATGACCACACTGTTATTATATAGTCTCTGTACTCAAAACAGATTTGAATTACAACTTATTCAAGTTGTAATATTATGGAATTCAAGATTTGAATTACAACTTATTCGACACAGTTTCCTAGAGAATCATATAAAAGTTGTTTGAAGAATTCCACTGTAATATTTTTCAATTAATTTCCAAAAAACCTGAAATTACATCATTTTTTAGTATATTTATATTAAAATTATTTTTACTAGAAAACTACTGCGCGTAGGTGCTTGGAACACGCTGGATTTAATTTCTCAGATCGGTTTTCATCAGAAATCAACTTTAAACTAGATGGAAATGAGAGAAAAGTCGAAATTTTAAAATAAATAAGCCGGTCATATTTACCTCTTCACAAGTGACTAAGCATCTTCATCACCATCACCAACAAGCAGATCTTCAAGCGGAATCTCAAAGGTTGCACCAGTTGACAGCAAAAACGGGAAGACCAACCATTATGTCGACAATCTGAAAATGAAAATAATCAACCATTCAAAAATCAACCTGACAAGTATATAGGGTTGTATTATTACCATAGCATACAACAAAACAAATAATGTAGGCATACTGGCAGGAAATCGATGAGTTCTATATTTGATTGGAGTATTGTTGGTATCTAAGGATGTCATCATTATCATCTTCAATACCAATTATTTCAATAAAATTCAATCTTTGTATTATCGTAAAATACAAAGTCAAATGTCATGTACATTTGACATGAGACAAATGTCAAATACAAATGACATTTTGAATAATGTCATTTCTAAGTAATACTGAATTATATTTATATAAGAGATGAAAAATTATTATGTTCTTGGAGACACACCTTCCAACAAGTTCTGTTATTATTCGAAACTTAAATCAATATTGAATAGTTTTTGTTTTGAAAATGGAAATATGTGGAGAATTGATTTGAAGGAAATCTAATCGTGGAAGATACAACAGAATTGAAAATCAGTGAACAAAACGGGGATATTTCAAAGACACATTCATGACACAAAATTCAGTACGGTAGGCTCATTTTCCTCCTTCAAAAGAAAAGCTCCTGTGGTTTATTTTCATGCTCCAAAACGATGTTTAATCCTGAAATAATGGAAAACTTGCATAAATAAACAACCAGGTAGTATATACAAGAAACATCTACACAGTTTCAGAACACAATAAATGTGATATTCATGTTTGTTTTGTCTCTTCTTAACCCTGATTTTTATTAAGTTCAGGTGCGTTTCAGACTGAACATTTATTGATGATAATAATAAGATGAGTGCCAAAATGCTTAATTAAGCTGAAAAATGTCGGTTATATAACGGTAGGTCAATACACGATTCACGAAAAATTTAACACTTCACATTCCCGCTCAAAGCCAAAGTACTTATGATGCTGCCATCTATTGGGCTTCCTTGAAACTGTATAGGTATTAGTTTTCATCATATCCGCACGGTGGCAGCAGCTGGATCTTGGAAAGTGAGAATCTTATAATTAATCACTTTTTGCAATATTTCATGTAAATTTTGTAATTTTTATATCAGAAAATTAAAATGAAATATAGTGACATATTTTTGAGTTTAAATTCACAACTTTTGATACAGGAATAAGCATTTCTTGTTCATTTCAATTCATACTTCTCGCTTCAATTTTGTGCATGCAATTTACCGGGTCCTCAACTAAATTTCAACAAATTAACTCTGGTTCCACTTCAATGTCGAATAAATCTTTCGCCGTTTACTAAAGATTTCCGTGGAGTGGAACACATGATGAGTCTAATCTAAATTTTTTCTTGTGCTCGACCGAAAGGTTGAGCCATAATCTTATAATTTTAGAATCTTGACACAGTTAAAGACGACTGTGTTCGGTGATGGAATCATACAACACTACTGCAGTGCATACTATATACTAGGCTGTTAAACAGGGGCGGATCTACTCATGGACAAATCGGACATTTGTACGGGGCCCCGCTGCGATGGCAAATTTTCTTACAATAAAATAAAAAAAGTAAACGAGCTTCAAATCTTGTTCAATATCTGGCAACACTATTTAAATCGGGGCCTCACAGTAACCCAAAAGCATATTTTTACACAATAAAAGTTTTCATATAAAAGTGGGGCACCTCGGTGATGGCAAAATGCAAACAATAAAATTTTCCTTACAATGAAATGAAATGAAAAAGTATAAAATCTCGTTCAATATCAGGGTTCTACAGCGACCTTAAAGCATATTTACATAATAAAAGTTGTCTTATAATATTATGATAAAATAAGGTAAAAAAGTGAAAGAACTTCAAATCTTATTCAATAATTTAACTTCTTAACTGTTGAATTTTAACCTCTTATTGTCTGCTATTACAATAATTCTTTCACATAATATATCGACTACCTTTGGATTTAGGCACTCCAGTGAAGATTTCTTATCATTGAAGACTAATCATTTCAAACTACTTTTAAACAACTTTTTTGGTGCTCCCCTCAGTTTCAAAATATTATTGTGAGTGGATAGTACTAATTATCTATTCAACTCAACATATACTGTAGTATAGAATAATTTTTAAAAACTGCATGGTAAGCCACCGCTATTTCACGATTTGAAGCTGACAAAGGACAACTGAAATTTTGTTAAATAATTATAGCAGGATTCTTTTAAATTGTCAGGAACAGCTGATTGATGTACGCTCGTTTACTAACGTTAAATTAGCTGTTTTATGACAAGTTAAAAGAATCCTGCTATAACTAATGACATAATAATAAATAGATATTATTAATGTAATTCTCCTTGCTTGATTACTAAAAAAGTAATAGCGAAGTGAATATTTATTTATTGAGACTTTTGTGAACAAATTTTCACAATCTTATTCTGATAAAATTACATCGTAGAATCAAGCAATCAACATTATAGGCAGATTTAAATTTCGGAGGAATTCAGAATAGCCATTATAAATTGAAGAGAATTCAATTTACCTTGAAAATGATTATTTTTTCAATTAAACAGTGATGTCACTAGTCCAAATGTCCAAGTGACTATTGAACACTTTAATAATTATGAACTTTGACTATGAACACCATTTGTGTTTATAGCACTGTTCTATTGAACACCATGCTATATTTAATGGATTTCGACTGAATTACAAGTGGCTTCTCTGTCAGTTTTCAACAGGTATTATTGACTAACATTTTCATTTTTTTTAGATTAAATAATTTCTCGTTCTCACAAAGAAGAAAAGATCATTGAATAAAATCCAATGTTTTCATATCAATCTTATGAAATTCAAGTTTTCTCTTCATATAGAAGACAAATAGCATAAATTGATTGGTTTAGGTGGGCCGGTCCCGACTGTACTGCAATGCCAGGTCGACCCGTGATGGAGGTGGAGCAAGCCCCTAACTCTCCATCTATTTCCAAAAATCAGTTTAATATACTGGCCACACAATGTGCGGCGTATCAGATATTAAGCTGATAAGAACAGATACTACACTTTGATCTTAGCCAACAGGCCGAGAAGCGATAACTGTTCTAAGAAACTCCAAAGTACCCTATCAGATCTCACACAAAATTCTGGCGAGAAGTACAAGATTCGGCAACTTTAACGTCTTCCTTTGAAATAGCGGATGATCCTACAAGAACAAACATTGACTTCAACGTTTCTGGACTAGGAAAATCGTCGATTCTACTGATTAAATCAAGTTTACACACAAATTAAATTAATAAATAGCTAAAAATGTGTTGAATGGCCTAGGAATCGGAAAATGTTGTAGTTAGTTACAAAATCTTCCACCAGGTGTTTTTAGTTAGACGCTAGACGGAGTACAATTACCCAATACACGGTTAGAAGAGAATTTTTTTTTGAATGAAAGGAATGATTGGATTAATATTCTTTCAATGAATTGAAATGTGCTCTTCTCTATTTTTCAATCAAAGCTTCAAAAAGTCAGGATTACTCAATAATGATAGGACAGGAAACTTGTAAGGAGTTCAGTCTTGGAAAAGAAGACGTGTTCCCATCTTCACTGTGCTTAGAAGATGAATTGGATCTGATCGGTTCTTTACTCCAGCTTTGGGAGAAGCAAAAATCAGCAACAAATCCTGAAACAGCATTAGATACTGAGATAGCAAGAATCAAGGATATGAGAGTGAATGTTATCATCTCAGGAAGCGGATGTTATTTCAACACCTATCTTGTAACTTCAAATTAAAAAATGTATAGATTGACCATCGCCAACAGCCATACCACGTTGAATACACCGGTTCTCGTCCGATCACCGAAGTTAAGCTACGTCGGGCGTGGTCAGTACTTGGATGGGTGACCGCTTGGGAACACCACGTGCTGTTGGCACTCTTTTTTTTACAACTAGAAATTTTCAATGTTTTTTTGTAACTACTATAATATAGAAATTAATAATGTATCACTTTTTACTCCATAATATTATAGAGAAAGAGAAGCTATAGATGATACTAATATATTCTCAAGTCAAGAGAATAAATCAAGAGCGTGATAAAATCAAGTCAATATGAATCTACATTCTATAATCTACAATTAGAACTTATTTTGGTTATTTTTAGGATTCGAAAATAGCTCAATCTCAAGTAGAATAAGTACATAAAGACAACGAAATCAATAGGACGTTCAACAGCAGTGGTTTTCAATACATTATTATAAGATATTAAAAAAATTCAGAATGTTAAAGAATGGTTTGTTTGAATAATATGTATTAATTTTTGATCGATAGGAATTGAAATTTGGGACTTTACGACAGTAAACTTGTAAAGTCTACTGGGAATATATTTTTGGTACAATGTATAATTAATATCTCGATCAATTCAAGTTGAAAATAACAATAGTTATGATAATGAAGGTGTGGAGTTCTGTTAGTAGTTTATGCAATGATTGTATTATGAGAGACTTTATATGATGAGTGAGATACCGAGGTTAAAATACGAACGGCAAAGCCACGAGTTATTTGAAGGTATCTCAAGAGTCATTCAAATTAAATTATAATTTCAAATTATAAAATTATATTTTCAAATAATAATTTCAAATTATAATAATTATTACAGTAATCGGCATTCTGTAAGATTTTATGTGATTTATGTTATGAAATTAGGACCGGGACAGCGCGAACGCAGTCCCGACTACCAAAAATAATGCGCCCGAGATGCCCACATTTGGGGCATTCGCAGGGGTCAACCAAGTCGCAGTGCAATGACAAGGCCTCGCCCTGGGGGAACCGCCTTCGTGATCACGGTAACCCCCACGCCAGGTAAGTATGAATTCTCTGTTTTCAACTACACGAGTCCTATAAAACCACACACATTTTGTTAGCGAGAGGTATGAAGAATGCAATATTTCATCTCTAAATAATTCAACAATTCAAGGTCCTAGTGTTTTCAAAACTGTGTCAGCATATAACCCTTGGATTTGAATTTGAGAAAATATCCCATAAAACACAAAAAATCTCATACATTATCGAAATAAAATTGAAAATAGTTATTGGATTTCAGATCCCAAAACCTTAGCTCACTCTGTTCTCTTGCTTCCTAAATCCACTGGTAGAGTGCGCTAGCAATGGTGTAACTAATACAGTGGACAATTTCCCGCCGCTATCGATGAAGATTCCATCAGTTTGAATTTTAGAAATGGAGCTTATACGAGATTATAATTAATTGTACACTTTGTGAATTTCTCACCTTCTACTTAACCCTTCTCAAGAAATGGGATTTGAAGTGGCTTTCAAGCAACTGGCTCTCAAATATCAACTTGAAAGCATCCATTTAATGAATGTGCTAGTATTTCTGAATATTATTCAGCAATACGAGTACTGGCACATTGATGCATTTTCATTTCCTCAAATTAAATGCATTGACATGAATAATTACAATCATAACATGACTTTCTTTGCACTTGCAATTTTGAAAAATAAAATTCTCAGTTTTCTCATCAGAATAATTAAATGAGGTATATTCTAGTAACATTGGCTATTCTCTCAAACATGAATCTGGAAGATTTTTAAAAAATTGAGAATTCTATTAGGTAGAAAAACTATGGTAGGCCTATTTGATTGAAAATAATAACGTTTCGATGAGATAGCTTCAAAAATGTATTCTAAGTAAAAATGTACTGTAGTTGCTACATCACATCACATCAAAGATTAGACATTCCAATATTTTCATGATCATACTCAATACATAGAATACAATATGAAAGCATAATGAAAGAGATCAATTTGAACGGCTTTGAAGTAGCAGTTTGATTGAGAATATTTAAAAAATAGCCAGAGTTTAATTTGGAGTTCCATGTTGATTTCTGGTTGACGACCGAGATGAGTTACTAATCATTCAAGTTCACCATCTTCCTCATCAGCTGCATTTTAGTAGCCGGAGGAGGAGGATAGTGAGCAGGAACAATAGCACGTGAGCAAATGAAATTGATGAATCATATCCTGTACCAGTATATTAGAAATTCAAAGAAGCGTAATAAAATGTATAATAAGAAGTCATTCTCCAGAAAAAACTGGGAACACAATAATCAAGCGAAACTAGATGGAAATTTCATGAGGAAAATATTTGTTTACATTTATAACAAAATATCAATAACAAAAATTAAAAATTCTGTTATATATCAATACAATAACTATATGAAGAAGAGAAAATTTACAACACAACGAGAACAAAGTTGTGGATAATGGGATAGGAATTTCAAAAGTTTATTGATGAAATAGGCCATTACAAATATTAGAGTATGTCACATTCCCAAATATAAAATATTGTGGAAGAACTGTTCTCGTTCTCGATAGTGACAACTGACAACTGGTACTCAATTTCTATTAATGAAAAAAATATTATTGCAATGATGCATCAATATCAAGAATGATGAATCATTGCAGTAATGTTTTACAACATTTATGAGACTAATAAACTTTTGATGACACATATTCAAGATGTTTGTTTCTCACAATTATTTTTATAATTATTCAGTTTCAAATATTATATTATTTGAAATTTTTACAAAAATTGTATGTATCTGTAACTACTGCTGTAACGAGAGTATAGTAATAACTTTACATCAACTTATGTTCATCTTAAATTATGATTTTTTCAATAAATCAACAAAAATATTCATTCATCATTCCCTATTTATTTCAGCAAAATCTTCAACTGCTCCATTGTTCCAAGGTTGCTTCTTAAATGAATGAAACAAACATCATGGAACTGGATATATTCCATACATACATATGAGATCAAAAATACATAATATACACATAGATTACAAATAAAAACTATTTTGTACATAATAGTGTTTTACCACAATTTTGTGGTAAATAATGGATTGTTAAAACAAATCAAACACAGTTTAGTATGGGTATAAAGATCTAAGATCAAGAATAAAACTTATAAGGAATTCCCAAGTTATAAAAACCAACACAAATAGTTCAGCTTAAATTAATACAAAATAATTATATCCTCTCTAAACACCTTCCGAAATTGATTATCTGATTGTCCAGGAAGGTGGGTAGAAAAATACATTAGACTCCCAATTATCTCAAGGAAATTGGGACCGGGTCTACGTTGGATACAGGAAAACTCGGATAATACAAAGTTCAGTTAAGTTGTGGTAAAAAGGACTTGAAACCCCATAAAAAGTTACAAAACTGGTTCATTGGAAGCAAAAATATTTAATAATCACAATTACAGACCTGTTAAAATTGAATGATAGGCTCGGTTAGCCTGGAGTCTTGGTTTACTGAGACTTGGATAATCAGGAATGTACTGTACAATGATAAATTATTGTGAATGATATATGTTAATGGGAAAGAAAAACAGTTAGTTGTATTGAAGTGTTTGAAATCAGAGATGATGAATGTTTGGAAAAATAATCACTCACAAACAGTATAATAATAATAATAAATAATAAACAATAATCAGGTCATTGAGAAAAATTCAATGACTTGAAAATGTAGGTAGGTACCCAAGTAGTGGGTGATAGTACAAAGCAGCAAGCAAGATCAGTTGGTTTTTCCATTCACTGTTGAATCTAGTTTTCCTTGCTCCTCTGCAATGTGTTGTTCTGGTCTGACGATTGTGGTAGAAGATTGCTTAGAGCTACCAATGATATTAATGATCTATTACAATTAATAATCATGGTAACTCCAAGTATCATTCACCTGATCATGTCCACTTCATCCATCCCATTTGTTGCCAGCATTTCTCTATACAGTTACAAAGGATGAAAGTCAAGAAAATTGCAATAATCACTGTTGAATATAGAGTTTTCCTTGCTCCTCTGCAGTGTGTTGTATTGGTCTGATGATTGTGGTAGAAGATTGCTTAGAGCTACCAATGATATTAATGATCTAATAATCATGGTAACTCCAAGTATCATTCACCTGATCTCGTCCCCTCCATTTGTTGGTTTCTTTCTAAATTTGGAAAGTCAAGAAAATTGCAATAGCCTAAACACTGAAAAAGAAATTAGTACAGAAATCTAAAATAGTCCATACAAAATATCTTGATTATTCTTCAATTATAATTATGTATTATTATATTATTATTCTTAAATTATATTTTTTATTGTATTATTCTTAATGATATGAATTGAGTTCATTTAGCTGATATAATTTCAAGTATGTTTAGTTGATTACTTTTAACCCTAGAATGGATTGGCTGAGTCTGCTGGGAGACCCAGGAGTTTGTATTTTTGGTTGGAATTGGAGTCATACGTTTTTCTGAAAGCTGGTTCTTGGTGTTTTTTCCTGGAAGAGTGTATATTAAACTGATGTTGCAAAAATTCTAAACTAGAGCCTGAGTATACTCTCAAACTCAAGTTAAAATGCACTTTGGTCTGTCAGACCCAGCCCGTCCATTCGAGTATTTTTCCATGTTAAATGATATTGTGATTACAATTTTCTGCTATGATTTATGATTAAATTAAGATAGGCTAATGAACTTAATTACTTTAATCAAATCATACAAAGAATTCAATTTGAACAACAGGAACTAGAGTTGACCAGATTATCCAGTATTCATGGTCAACTTGGAAAAATGAACAAATAAATATTACAAATTAAAATACAATTTTGTTTTGAGTCTATCAATATTGAAAATTCTCGCACTCCATGACTTCTGCACAAGTATAAATAAACATAATATAAAAGAATAAATACATTTTCTTCAAAAGTTGGCAAAGTAATTATAAGAATAGAAAAACCGTTTGTACTACCCTCATATGGATAAAAAAAGTCATAAAAAATCAATAATAATTGAATGCAACAACTGATAATAAAAATCATTGATAAATCCCTATAAAAAATCATTAATATATGTGGCATCAAGGGAACTGGAATCTTGAAAAGACACTATATAGCCATAATCTTCAAACTATTAAAAAACATTCTACATTACTACTAGATTTTATTTTACATGGTAATTGATTAAAATACTTTGTAACAATATACTGCTTAAACTGTTCAAAGATGGATTTATTGACTTTTGGCAACCTCAACATTCTCTGTGAAATTCTTCTAGTTTGGTAAAACAAGTTCATCATACCAGTGTTGCCAGCTCTAACATAAGATAACTTTAGAACTTGAAAAACAAAAAGAATTAGAACTCTTGAATAATAATAAGAAGGAAATAATGGATGTGAACCCCCTTTTATATGCAGATATTCGAACAATATTATTTTAAGAAACCCTTACTTTTTCAAAGTAGCTTTTGAAAGTTCCCCTCCTCCACCCCCCCCCCCCACACCACCAAGCAAAGAATCCTTTATTGCAGTTTAGAATTCACTAGCACAAAATATAATACTCTCAATTAAAAGATGATATTGCAAAAAATTCAAATAATAGAAAGCTTCAACTGAAGATTCAACACTTTTATGCGAGTTTAGAAGTTCCAATTAAAATTTTGGCACACTCAATTAGGCTACTTGAAATTTATGAACAATACTATGTAGTAATTCATGGAAAGATAAAGCTTAAGGAAAATCAAAGCTATTTGTTATGATAAAATTCACATAACAAAATACAATAATTTATTGTGAATGATATAATATTTAAATGAGGCAAAAATTGAAACTTGTAATGAAGTTGTTCAAATCAGCAAGCTGATCATATGATGGTGTGATGAAATCATGACTGACAAACTGGAGTATATAATCTAATCATTGATAAAAACTAAAAAGTGGAGATAAAAACTACAGTAGTTAAAATGCTCATTATTCAAGATACCAACTATGATTTGTCTACTATATGTTTACGGCTGATCAGTTGGAAAATGATTTCCTCCAAATATGAGGAAATTGATAAAAATTAAATCAGGAAAGTCTCAGAAGAATTACGATTTATAGAAATCATAGCTGCTAAGGACTAAGCCACAGCTCATCATACGGGACTATTCATCATCATTGACTTTTGTTCTTCCTCATTCTATTCTATATAAACCCAAAACTTGTTTTAGGGGTTTTGCTAAGGCAATGGGAAAAGGTTACTCATTATTAATAAACAATATCATCAGCATAATATACAAAGCCGTTCCAATTCATAAATAGGTTTAAAATTCTACTATTTCATAATAATCATTAACCATAACCGTAGACCAACTACTCAATGATTGGAATATCCTAGACAAAACTATTCGATAGTTTTGTCTGGGATAATACAAGTGTTAAAGAAAGGTTGAATGGTAAAGAAAGCATTCAATTAGTAATATTTCAATATTACTTCTCAAGTAAATGCTTCCAAGGCAGTGGTGTGGGAATGATTTCCTAAACTTGTTCTTCACAGTGAAAAAATTTGAAATTCATTAATAAATAATATTACTCATTATTAACTAAACATTTATCAATATTTCAAACAATGAATAATTATTATTAAACAACACTTCAGAAATATTTGTAAAATCAACTGATGTTTATCTCAAATGATGATTTTTTCAATGAATTGAAAATTAAAAGAATTTATTTAGCATTCCCACAATGGAAGATTTGCTACTTCACCACTGTTCCCAGGTTGCTTCTTAAATGGATGATACAAAGATTCTGGAACTCGGTATACTCCAAACATACATAAAAGATTAAATATACATAGAATATAAATGAAAACTTTTCTGTACATTGTGGATTGTTCAGAAAATTTGAATACATTTTAGTATGGTACATAAATTATGGATAAGTTGAAACTTTCAAGGAGTTATGACAACTTATAATATGAAAGCTTATACTGTACTGGTAGAAATTTTTTCAAATTCAATTTAATTTATTTAGCCAAATAACAATACAAAATAAGTTTTATACTAAGTAAAATACTCTCTATATAATTTTTTTTCTGAGGATGATGCCCACATGAGCTCTAGGCTTGTGCGTGGGTAATGAGTGGGGTGATGATGAGATATGACGACTACTTTTTAGGCAGTCGGGACCGACGGCTTAACATCTCCTCCGAAAGACGGATAATAATAATATAAATTTATATAATCTTTATATAGTAAACTTATAAATTCTAGTGACACACTCACTGACTGACTGACTGACAAAAACTCACAGCCAAAACCGCTGGTTGCAGAGAAAAACTCGGGTCACCATTAGAAAGGGGGCCGAGAGTAGGTACAGGGAAAACTCCAAAACTTCGAAAAAGTCCCCCCCTCAGGGGGGTTCAGGCCCCCCAAAGATTTTCTGCAAAGCTAACCGCTTATCGCACAGCAAAGTCATGAGGAACTTTTTTGTTCAGCACCCGGAGATACCCCGATTTCAATGATAAAATTCTAACCGGGTTCACAAGGGGGCCCAAGGGGGGCATTTGAAATTTTTTTTTCTCAATTTTTTCTTCAAAAAATTCACAGCCAAAACCGCTGATTGCAGAGAAAAACTGGGGTCACCATCAGATAGAGGGCCGAGAGTAGGTACAGGGAAAACTCCAAAACCTTCGAAAAGTCCCCCCCTCAGGGGTGATGTGGCCCCCCAAAGTTTTTCTGCCAATCCCAATACACATTTTACAGCAAAATGGTAGGGGAAAAACTTGTTTGGATTGTGGAAAAACATCGAAATATGTGATAAAATTCAAGCCGGGTCAGCAAGGGGGACCAGGGGGGGCAATTTTCATTTTTGGCCATTTTTGCGGGTTTGGCCAGATTTTGATGGGTTAATTTTCAATGGTTCTAGATTTTTTAGCGCAGTTTTCGGGCTCAGAATGTTGTTCCTTGGACCCAAAGACCTCATAAAAATGTCATCTGCCCAAAAAAAATATTCAGGGGGGCACCGGGGGACATATGTCAAATTTGGCAAATTTTGGGACGGCTGTATTTCTCTTATTTGGATACCGGGTATTATTGTGCCATACATCATTGAACTCAGCTCATCAAGGCCATTCAGAAACATATGCTATATGCCCAAATCAAATAAATGTTTTGTAACTTAAATTTGAAAATTTTCAAATTCCCCCACTTTATGAAGATTGCAGTGAGAGGTACCCACTGAAATACATTCTACGCCACTCCCAGAATAGGTGGAACAATTATTTTGTTCTCATGAGTACCCAAAATCATTGAGAAAACTCCAAAACTATGAAATTTTTTTGTCAGGGGGGCAACAAGCCCCCCTCAATTTTTTCAACTTTTCCATTTCACTATTTAGAGCAAAAGTGAAAAGGACCTTTTTTCGTTAAGCACATCGATATGCTTCGATTTCTATGATTATATTTGGACCAGGTCAGCAAGGGGGATCAGGGGGCGCAATTGTATTTTTTGGTCATTTTTGCCAATTTTTGGAAATTTATTTAGGGTCTATTTTCAATGGTTCTGGATATTGTAGTGCAGTTTTTGAAGTCAGAATGTTGTTTTCAGACCCCGAGACCTCATACAATTGTCATATGCCAAAAAAAATATTCAGGGGAGCATTGGGGGACATAATGTCAAATTTGGCAAATTTTGGGACTGCTGTATTTCTCTTATTTAGATACCGGGTATTATTGTGCCATACATCATTGAACTCAGATCATCAAGGCGATCCAGAAACATATGCTACATGCCCAAATCAAATAAAGTTTTTGGAACCCAAATTTGAAAATTTTTCAGTCCCCCAGCATACAAAGATTGCAGTGGAGAGATATACACTGAAATAAATTCTAAGCCACTCCCATACATTTTAAGCCACTCCCAGCATAGTTGGAACAATTATTTTGTCCTCATGAGTACCCAAAATCATTGAGAAAACTCCAAAAATATGACATTTTTTTGTCAGGGGGGCAACAAGCCCCCCTAAATTCTTTCAACTTTTCTATTTGACTATTTAGAGCAAAAGTGAAAAGGACCTTTTTTGTTAAGCACGTCGATATGCTTTGATTTCAAGGTCAGCAAGGGGGATCAGGGGGCGCAATTGTATTTTTTGGTCATTTTTGCCAATTTTTGGAAATTTATTTAGGGTCTATTTTCTATCGTTCTTGATATTGTAGTGCAGTTTTCAAGGTCAAAATGTGGTTTTTTGACCTAAAGATCTCATTGAAATATCACCTGTCCAAAAAAGTATTCAGGGGGGCACCGGGGGACATATGTCAAATTTGGCAAATTTTGGGACGGCTGTATTTCTCTTATTTGGATACTGGGTATTATTGTACCATACATCATTGATCTCAGCTCATCAAGGCAATTCAGAAACATAATTATGCTAATTGCCCATATGAAGTTTTTGGAACTCAAATTTGAAAATTTTCAAAGTCCCCCTTCTTTACAAAGATTACAGTGGAGAGGTACTCACTGATATAAATTCTAAGCCACTCCCAGCATAGGTGGATCAGTGGAAACAACAATTTTTTTCTCATGAGTACCCATAACAATTGAGAAAACTCCAAAAATATGAAGTTTTCCCATCAGGGGGGCACCAGGTCCCCCTCAATTTTTTCAACTTTTCTATTTGACTATTTAGAGCAACAGTGAAAAGGACCTTTTTTGTTCAGCACCTTGATATGCTCTGATTTCAATAATAAAATTTGTACAGGGTCAGCAACGGGGATCATGGGGGGCAATTGTATTTTTTGGTCATTTTTCCAATATCTCAAAAATGTTTGGGGTCTATTTTCAATGGTTTCTGATATAGTTGTGCAGTTTTCGAGGTCTGAATAATGTTCCTTGGGCCTGAAAAGCTAATATAAATGACACCTGCCCCCAAAATAATATTCAGAGGTGGAACTGGGGGACATGTCAAATTTGGCTTATTTTTAGACTCCAGGTATGCTACATTACCAAATCAAATAACTTTTCTGGAACCCAAATTTGGAAATTTGAAAAGTCCCCTAGGAGATCATGGAATGGTGAAGCCCCCAGGGGGGTGAAGGGGGCGAAGCCCATGAAACCCATTGAATTACTTACACTGAATTCTTCTAACCTAGAAAATCTCTAAACAGAAAAATTACTAACCCAAAAAATTTCCAACATAAGAAAATTTTGAGAAAAATTGGTTTTTGGACCTAGAGATCTCATTAGAATGTCACCTGTCCCAAAAAAAGTATTCAGGGGGCAGTGGGGGACATATATGTCAAATTTGGCTAATTTTGGGAGGGCTGTATTTCTCTTATTTGGATACCGGGTATTATTGTGCCATACATCTTTGAACTCTGCTCATCAAGGCGATTCAGAAACATATGCTACATGCCCAAATCAAATAATTTTTTTGGAACTCAAATTTGAAAATTTTCAAATTCCCCCACTTTATGAAGATCACAGTGGACAGGTACCCACTGACATGAATTCTGAGCCACTCCCAGCATAGGTGGAACAGTAGAAAAAATGATTTTGTTCTCATGAGTACCCCCAAAACCTTTGAAAAATTTCCAAAACAATCAAAGATTCCCATCAGGGGGCAACAGGTCCCCCTCAATTTTTTTAACTTTTCTATTTGACTATTTAGAGCGAAAGTGGAAAGGACCTTTTCTCTTCAGCACCTTGATATGCTTTGATTTCAAAAATTAAATTTATACCAGGTCTGAATAATGTTCCTTGGGCCTGAAAAGCTAATATAAATGACACCTGCCCCCCAAAAAAAAATCAGGGGTGGAACTGGGGGCCATGTCAAATTTGGCTAGATTTCAAACTCCGGTATTTCTCTTATTTGGATACCAGGTATTATGCTACATGACCAAATCAAATAACTTCTCTGGAACCCAAATTTGGAAATTTGAAAAGTCCCCTAGGAGATCATGGAGTGGTGAAGCCCCCTGGGGGATGAAGGGGGCAAAGCCCATGAAACCCATTGAATTACTTACACTGAATTCTTCTAACCTGGAAAATTTCTAACCAGAAAAATTACTAACCAAAAAATTTCCAACACAAGACAATTTAAATTCATGTGATAATGGGGGGCGAAGCCCCCAGGGGGGTGCAGGGGGGCGAAGCCCCCTGCCGAGCACGAAGTGCGAGTATATAAATATACTCTCAAACTCCTGCTCAATTAATTAATTGGTAAACTGATTGTCCTAAAAGGTGGGTAGAAAAGTATGTACAATAATTTATTTTAAAAAATAAATTCATTATTATTCAAGTCTCAGAAGAATTAGGAATCATGGAGATCATAGCTGCCGAGGACTAAGCCACATCTCATCAGCATCTGACAACTATTCATCATCATTGACTTTTGTTCTTCCTTATTTAATAATCACTAGTTTTATTACAACAATTACTCATAATGATTAGTAGTGGAAGAAAAAAAACAAAAAAACATAATACAGCTTCTGATCAAGTTGTAGAAGTTAAAATAGTCACTGGTTGATATGCTAACTCAATATAATCAACATTGATACTATTATGTTCTGTTGAATACAAATTAATTTATTCTAAATAAAATTCAATTATTCTAGTTCAACAGGGTACAAAGTTTGATTGATGAAAGAACTCGATTGAAAAAATGAGTTTGTTACTAATTTTCAATAGTTAAGTCATTTTTATTATTTAAATATGACTTCAAATAATAAAGTCTCAGAAGAAATAGGAATCATGGAGATCATAGCTGCAAGGACTAAGCCGCAGCTCATGATACTGTTGACTATTCATCATCATTGACTTTAGTTCTTCCTCATTTCATAATTACTAGTTTCATTACAACAATTACTCATGATGATTAGTAGTGGAAGACAAAAAATAAAATATAATACAGCTCTTGATTAAATTTCAAAAGTTGAAATGAAAGTCACTGGTTAAGATGCTAATTCAAGGTAATCAAAGATGATACTGTTATTATGTTTACTGTTAATGTTATATTGTTATGTTATGTTCTGTTTACTGTTTAATGTTATATTATGTTTACTTTTATTATGATACTGTTATTATGTTTACTGTCTAGTCGGATAAGGAAATTGGAAAGACATATTGTGATGATCTCTTGAAAAGAATCATTTCAAATGAATGTGGAAATCCATTTACAAACAAAAATTCTTATTCTTCTCAATTTTACAAACAATCATAATGTGTTCCAAATGCATGTATGTTACAATAACATTGTCTAATTATTGATAATTGCTCTAGAAGATATAGTTGGAATTGTAAGTGGGTGAAAATCAGCAGGGCTGCAATCCAGAAATCCGAGGAATGAGTTGATTCCAGTCGTACCCACAAACACTGGTAGTGATTGGAGTCTGCTATTGTTTTCCACAATCTCAGACCCCGATCAGAACTAGGACCTGCTGTTGCAGAGAGGCTTCACATGCTGTGATGAGTTTTTGCTCCCGAGATGATCATACAAGATCGGCTCATTGCCAACTGCATAAAGATAATAAAAAAGCATGATATTATCTTATATGAGTTGACAACAAACATAAATTGTATACGTTCCTCCCATTCTCTGGAACATGTTGGATGTCTTCACATCATGATGTGAAGAGGTGGTGTGGTGATGGTGAGATGAATTCAAAAACTACAACCCAGGAAGTCGGAACGACGGCATACTATCTCTTCTAAAAGATAGGGATGGCCCAAGAAAAATCTGCTCCAGACAACTTGGATTGAACCAGGGACCTTGGTTCATGTCTAAGTGGGTATGGATGGAATGTGAATTCATGTCACAATTGAAATTTTATTCTAGGTTTATCATAAACTCGAATAAACTTTAAAAATACCGTTGATGCAATTTAAATGATATGATGAACACTGATGAAGTCACAAAACGTACTACTTCTTATGCACGCCATAAACATATAGAAAGTAATGCATATGAGGCACATAAGAAGAAGCACATCTTGGAATATATTCCTGTTCTTGCCTGGAATCGGTTGAGAATCCAGCAAAGCTTTTCCCCTGTATTTGAAGTCCTGAGAGGCTATGTTGAAGATTTTTTGATACAAATATAATTTAATACAATTATTATCACGAGAAAAGACAATAAACTATGAGCTGCTATGTAATTTTGCTATTCAATAGTAATCTTAAGATGTTTCTCATTCACAATATTTCCCTAAACCACTGAGAATCATCTCATCTATCATCTATGAATATCATCTCATCACAATATCTCATCACAATATCAAATCATATCATCTCATATCAGATATCATATATCTTATCTTGATGTATGCTTCACTATATAAATAATTGGCTGTGAATTTGAATTACAATAATTTTGTAATCAATCCTAATAATTTCACAATAATTTTTGAAAAAATCAAGTTTTTTAAAATGCAAGAAACAAATAGTAAAACTAGCTACTACAACTACTGGTACTTGATTACTACTAAGACAAAAATATGGTTCAAATGAAACAACATACACGTACAAGATTAGGCTTTAGACTGTGGTAATACAGTGAGCAATATTAATCTCATTATATAGTTTTATTATCATAAAGTTCAAAATATACCACTATCAGAAATTATTAAAAAAATTCTGAAATAGTCGAAGATATTCAACAGAGTTCTTGCAGAGTTCCAAGTTGACGATTTTCGGTTGATGGCCAGCCAAGATGAAGCCTTGATAAGCATTGTGCTAGCTTAAGCTCTTAGTAACCATTTGTTATGCCAATAAATAACGAGAGTTATTAGCAGAGCAGATGGTGATTAAGAACTTAAAGACGATCATCAGGTCAGCAAATGATGGAGTGCGATGATAGTGTTGCTCAATATGTTTCCTGGAGGTCTTGCAGATTTTAGCAAAGATTGCTTGAGACCAACAATGAGATTACCAATATCAAATATGTCAAGTAATCAACATTATGGTCTCAAGTATCAATTGCTACGAGTAGCTTCTTTTCAATTCATTTATTTATTTCATTTATTTACACATAATTTCAAAAAAATACAATAATACAACATATAAATACAATACAAAATTGGAAAAAGTGGTTAGGTGACCTCATTAGTAATCGTGTTGAGGCAACATATATTGATAAGCATTGTGCTAGCTTAAGCTCTTAGTAACCATTTGTTATGCCAATAAATAATGAGAGTTATTAGCAGAGCAGATGGTGATTAAGAACTTAAAAGACGATCATCAGGTCAGCAAATGATGGAGTGCGATGATAGTGTTGCTCAATATGTTTCCTGGAGGTCTTGCAGATTTTAGCAAAGATTGCTTGAGACCAACAATGAGATTAACAATATTAAATATGTCAAGTAATCAACATTATGGTCTCAAGTATCAATTGCTACGAGTAGCTTCTTTTTAATTCATTTATTCATTTCATTTATTTACACATAATTTCCAAAAAATTACAATAATACAACATAAATATAAATACAATACAAAATTTGAAAAAGTGGTTAGGTGACCTCATTAATGATCGTGTAGAGGCACCATATATTTATTGTCGAAACATTTCACAAAATGCATAACAAAGTCAACAATAGAAGAGAAGTAAAAATAACAGCATTGGCTAAACATCATAAATTCATTAACAATTCATTCTTATTATATGGACAAATATTGACAAGTAAATCTTCCAGATTTTTCTTGAAACAATCGATATCACAATTTTTAAACATTCGGTAACTTATTAAAGAGCCTAATGCCATATTCAATAAAACCATACAAAGTATAAGAATAATTATTACTAACACTGAGCGCCGAAGCATGCCTTAGGCAGCAAGGACGGACGTTTTTAAGATGGGTCTATATCTACAAGAGTGGTGGGTAGGGTGGCGTTAGACTTGTAAGTTCATAGCATTTGTATTTTAGTTGTTCCAGTTGTCGTTAAGGAGCCTTGGACGGTGGATCACCGCGTTTTTGCCTATGATAGCTTAATCCGAAATAATGATTCAGTCTCAGTTGCACAGCGTAAGTTTCGTCGCCACTTCAACATCATCCCAATAGACTTGGTTGAATTACAGTACTTCGCAGGCGTTGTGAACTGATCAACAGATGAGAACAGTTTGAACAAATGAAAAAATGTTGAAATCGTTTGACAATTCTTCGCCGTCCGACTCGATCTGCCCAGAAACATGCTGCTGCACTTCGCCTCAGTTCTCGTTCGGTAAGGCGAATTTTATGCATGGATCTCCGCTTCCACCCCTACAAATTGGCCTACGTTATTCGCCCTCTTTTCCCTGGTCGCCTTTTTCCAGGTTTGGCATGTTCATTGGCATCCTCGGTCCTCAGATTTATCCATATGCGATTTTTTCTAATGGAGACACCTCAAGGCTAGTGTATACGAGAGCAAGCCACAAAGTATGGACGAATTGAAGGACGCAACTCGCTTGGAAGTTGCCCAAGATGAGAGAGCGATGTTGGAGAGAACCAACTTCCTAGAATGACCCCAGCACAACGATTTCGGCCACCACATGCCTGTCGCGCCTAATGTGATTTTCCCCACTGGACTGTCTCAAATGCTATTTCCTTGCGAATCTAATTGCATCAATAAATTTGTTTTTGAGTAAAAATTAACTATTTTATGACTGTTTTAAAACCGTCCGTCCTCACTGTCGCACCCGTTATAATGAGTATGACACAAGAAACACAAGAAAACTAGATAAACAAAATATCATGAATATACTCCCCGCTTGGATGACATGTCCGTGTGCGGGGAGGAGTCGCATTAGCAAACAACACAATTTTAATACAATATTAAGTTTCATTAATAATTTAAATTTTAATTAATATAGGCTAGTAAATTTTAAAACAATATTTGAAAAACAATACAAAATAATATTAATAATAATATTTAGAAATTATAGAGAAGAATTATTTTATAAACAAAAACTTTCTTTCTAATCGACAGCAATCAGGGGTAGAAATCAACATAGAAATGAAAGAGAAAAAACTAAAATAAAAGCTAATTGATTTGTACAGGTTTGTTATAATGATGTTATAAGAGGATTATTTGAAATATCTATTTTAAAACTAAATTTCATGTAAAACTACATAAATGAACAGAGCTATCAACTGGAACACTATAAAAAAGTGTTCACTATAGATAAGTTTTTCTTAATGTATAAGAGACACTCAAATGCATAAACAGCTGGCAAAGCCAATATCTTCAGTTGCTTAAAAGGTGGTTTCCAATGTGTCTGACTATGAACATGGGCAATTATCCTTATATATACAGTTCTGGAATACAGAAGGATATTAACAAGCAGAGCCACATCTTTGATTAGAGTAAAATTATCAAGAATTATTTCGTGTGAAGTATACGCGAAATTCATATTCTAATTCATATTATGAATTTCGCGTATATTACACAGTACTTCATTGTATTGATGAAGTAGAGACGTAATAATAAATTAAAGTATCATTCAAGTTTTTATGTAAGATCCAACTAATGATTGTATTATAAAAATAGGTCTAATGAATGTATCTGAAAAGACACAGCTCCAAGTCAATCCCAGCAAGTGATTCATAAAATGGCTGACAGATTGCATTAGCATCATAGTAAAAGCCTAGGATAGAATATTAACAGTACCTTCAGACAAGTATTGTGCAGATTACAATTTTGTGCAGTATCAAAATTACAATATTGTAATAGTATTAGTAATAGTATTACAATATTGTGCAGATTAAAATTTTGAGTTATCCCATAAAACATTACAATCAAGTCAATGCTTTGAAATTCAGATTGACAAAACAACGGATGTTGCAGGAACAGCTCAATTCATTATTTTCAAGTTTTTAATTTAGTTTTTTATTTCAATCTTTTTCTCTTTTTCGCAGATATCTTGATGGAGAAAGAAATTCATCAGGCATTTCAAGAAATTTTTGTACAGAGCATGAGGCAGGTTCTAGAAAGAAGCTGGAACCATTGAGAATCGCTCGTTCCAAAAGATATAAAAATATTTTGCATATGGCTACATGGATCACCAACGAGACAAAACATGTGATATCAGAAAAAGCTGGAAATATGATGCTTCAAGTTGTCTATCTGCATTCTATCACAAAATAAATTGAACAAGTACAAAAGGCGTATCTAAAGGGGGGGGGGGGAGGTTCCAAGGGTTTGGACCAGATCTCAGTACTGTAATTCATATTATTAAAAGCCCTATTAGCCGAGAGCGACCAGGTCGGCCGACCTGGTGTCCGGGGACCAAAAAGCATTGAGTTAGATGGGACCCTATTAGCCGTCGGAAACAAGTCTCGGCGACAGAAAAAGTCGCTCGGGCTGTCTTCCGAGTGGGACACCGATTCTGGGCGACCTGGTGTCCCAGAACGGTCGTGGGGCATTGGATTATATGGGAGCTATTAGCCGTGGGCGACTTTGTCCGCCGACCACAACAAAAAATGTACCCAATGCGCATGCTCGGGAGTGATGAGGACAGCCATTCATCTCTTTCTCTCTTCCACTTCAGTTCTCCGTCTCACTAGAGTACAGTTGTTCTGTATCCTTTGCCGAAGTAAAACATATTTCTGCGACTCATTGCGTGAATTGTTTCTAAATAATTTAATAAATTCATTTGTAAGTAAAGTGTAATGTAAAATCAACTTCTGAATAAGAGATATTGTAGAATTTCTCCATAGTACGTGAAAGAATGAAAACAATGTTGTCTATAATTCCACAATGAATATTATTTAAAACATACTAAGTTTCAAGCTCATGGCATCTTCTATAATATAGTGTTGAGTGTTTTGGCTCAACACTGAAGATGTTGCCATAAGCATCGAAACTTCAGTAATATGTTTTTAAATATATTCATTGTGGAATAGAAAACATTGTTTTCATTCTTTCCCCTAGTGTAATATAATTTATTACAGTTTAGTGCGTGAAAAAATGGAGTGTGTTCAAAATCAGGAGAAAAGTGAAAAATTTACTGCTTTAATTGAAAAAAAAAACTAAACACGGAAGACTTTATTTATGAAGTGCAGAAACATAATTCAATATGGGATGCTGAGAAATTTGTGATTAATTTTACTTTTGGAATAGGATAGAGAGAGAAAACAAAAATTAATATTGCAAGGCAGGAGATTGGCGCCAGTCAGCCAGTCAACCCGTTGTTGACAATCAAATTGTATACATTTTGCTGTTTTATATTGACAGATTGAGCCTTCCTGATGATTCAAGATGTTTACATAGTAGATAGTAGCTTCCAGACCTCTCAAGATAAATATTAATTAATCTCTTCGAGACTGTAATAATTATTAAGACTGGTGTGTGTGGTTTTTGTAAGTTTCTTACAATTCATCTCGTACACTTGATACCATTCAATTAGTTTAGAAAAAATATTACATGTGATATGTAGTATAAAATATTATATGATATGTGTATAAAAGAAATCTGTAATATGTGTCAAAAAAGAGATACGTATCGAGATCGAGTTTAGCTGACGATGTGTTGCACAGAGGAAGAGCGAGAAAGAGGTACTTGGGAGGGAGCGAGAACGAAGTCAGCGACTAGGTGTCCTTCCCTATTAGCATAGCCTCCTCTAATACATGGCCGCGGCGAGAGGTAAATGGCAACGTCGCAGCATCGTCTTACTGAGCCAACACTTCAGCATACAGTTTGCATTGTGCGTTCATGCAAATCGGTCGTTTTGTCAGTTTTGACAGCGGTTTTGACGTTATTGTTTTGTAGTGTGAAATGTTATAAATAAGTGAAATGCCTGACAAGTGTGTTGTACCGGGATGTACCAACAATTACGAAAGTGCCGTGAAAAAAGGAGGGTTATGAGCAGATACTTAGATTTCCCAAAGATGAAAAACTTCGTAGTGAGTGGATACGGGCCATTTCTCGCTCAAATTGGTTCATCTTCAAAGAGCTTATGTTTGTATTAAACATTTTCATGAGACGAATTTAGTCTGGAGTGAAAAATTTAAAAACAGTGATGGTGAATGGTGCAAACTTAAAAGAGATATACCTCTTGCGCCGTCCCAAAATTGTTTCCCAATTTGCCAGCATATCTTAGTAATAACTGTCCAGCCCGAAAACGATCAGATCTTGAAGGAAGAAGACTTAATTATGAAAGAAAACTGATGAAGAAGAGGAAAGATTGAAACGACTAGAAGAAGAGGATAAGATCTGTGACTATACTTCTTTTTCAGAAGTTCTATCAGCTAAAATTAAAAGTACTGGTATTAAGTTTTCCTCATTCAAAACTGAAACCAGCTGCATTGTTTATTCATTAGATCCAAGTAATATTCCTATAGTTAGTTTCAGCATTAGAATATTAATAATGATTTAGCCTAAGTGTGGAGACCCATATTAATGGAGGATTAATTCCAAACAAAACTCTTGTGAATATAAGAAAAATAATTCATCCATACTTTGTGATTTTTTAATTAAGCCACTGGAGTCAGTTATTTCATTTAATTAATTTCTGTAGAGATTATAGAAAATCAAGCAAAGACAAAGACAGTCTTCCTGGCATTATTCTTGAAAACTTGAGTTGTTGATAGACAATTTGGAAGAAGGTAATAATGAACTTGTAGCGGTAGCAACCACCAAAACAGTGAAACATTGTGAAACACAAACAACGTGACCAAATCAGTCTTCTTTTTCTAAAAAAAGCCAAAATACAATAATGACAGTTTTGACAGCTTTTTTTATATACATGCAATCAGTTAAATGCTATAATGCTATAAGACTGAATGGCATAATATTACTTATACCTCATTCTAGATACTTGCAAAAACTATGTGCTTCATTTCATATTTCACCAAATAACAATAATGAGAATAGTAATTTTTTAAAAGACATTGTGAAAGATCTCGAAGGTGATAAAAAAAGCTCTTCAAATTGATCAGATTCATGTAAAGGAAACTCTTGATTACAAAACTGGCTGTATTTTTGGTGTTGCTAATAATGATATTTCTCAACCTGCCAAAACTATACTTACATTCTTAATCAGTTCATGTTTTGGAAACTTTAAAGAATGTATTATGTATTTTTCTTCCCGTCACAGTATTGTTTGCTCCGATCAGATTGATAGGCAATCTAATTAGAATAACAAAACCAAGAACTCTATGACAGAGTTATCTGGTTGAGTCTATCGGTCGGACGGTGAGCAGTGGGGATTGCGACGTTGTCACATTGAAGGCCGCGGCCATGTATTAGAGGAGGCTATGCTATTAGCCATGGGACACTTTATCTCGGCGACCGAGTCGCTCTCGGCTAATAGGGCCCTAAGAGTGGAATATCGAGGAAATGTGAAGGGAAACAGGATTTTCGGTGGAGAGTATAGAATGATTACATTATAAAGACTACAGAAAGAGTGAGGGAGAGGGGAAGAGAAGAAGGCAGGGTAGGGAATAGGGACAGTCAGTGCTGGAGAGAAGAAGAGGAATAGGGTGACCACTTTTTCAGATAACGCAAATTCACTTCGTATCGATACCTAGAAGCAAGTGTATCGACACGCGTATCTTATAGCCGTTATGACGACATATCTCGGAAACAGCACGGTCGTTACTGTTTTGTGATGTACGCGTACGGTATGCAAGTTTCTTGTTTTTAGGATGCCGAAAGTAAATGTAAAAACTGTGAACGAAGTGTCAATTAAAATAAGGGAGCATGAGGTTCAAACATACTGAAATTTCTGCACAAAATACCAGATAGTTTGATTTAGGTCTCCCTAGACGCTACGACCTACATCAGCAATGACATCTTCTGAGGGCAGTAATTCTGAAGTCTCTGTGTATTGTTAGTATCATTTTGAGTAGACCTGCTGTAAAAATGACTCATAGTAACAGTATTTCATTATCCACTGTTCAGCCAGAAATGGTGTGAAAGTAATCGAAAATTGGACCTCCAGATTATACTATGCCCTAGGCAGCCGACTCAGTCATATATTATGAAATAAGTTATGAAGAATTGAAAATGCCAGGAAATTAACTTTCGAATATAGTGATTTCCAAGTCAATCTAGCAAAATAGTCTTTGTTTTATTCAATTTTAAAGTTCTATACGGTAAGTTACCTTTATAAAAACACCCTATATACATGGTTTTTATATTAGATGCTTATTGGTACATACACAGTTATCAAAATAAGACGTTCCTCTTTTTCTGCAGAGCATAGAAGTCTCTGTTATTTATTTTTTGATGGCTGAATACTATGAATTAGTCTTTAAGGTTTTTTTTACTACTCAAGCTTTATTTAGCGTTTCCACTTAAGGAAAACTTCCTCATTTCAACTTTATCTTGGAAAATAGTTGATCCACATTAGGCTACATGCAAATACAAGTGTGTCATTTTTTGTTACTTTCAGGCACAAGAGGATCATTGTTTCATAAAGAAATATAATCAAGCTCAAACGTCAAAGAAGCTTATCTGCCCTGCCAAGATTCACGTAATAAGCAACTCTCTCTGTTTTCTTGTTTGGGTGCTTCCTGCTTGTATTGGCAGGCTGATACGTATCTAGATACACTGGCTTCTAGGCATAGATACGAAGTGAATTTGCGTTATCTGAAAAAGTGCTCACCGAGGAATAGAGGCACTGACTTGCTTGGGGTCCGGAGGGTCGCATAACTCAGAGATAGCAGGAGTTGCTACTCCCCCTACGGATTCTCTTGTATTAATTGCATTGTATTTTTTGTATTGTTGTTAGAATCTATTTAGGATTTTATTATAATCTACACTTACCATACTAAATTTCCAATACAATTCATTTGGTTAGAAATGATGTAAACATGATGATGTAATATTTATATCATTGGTAGATATTCAAATCATCAATTAATTATTATAATATCAAATTGGAAAACTCTTCATCTTCGTTTATTTTCAGTGTTTAGTTACTGTATCATATTCTCTAACATTCAATGTATGTTGGAAAATGCGATGAACCATTATGTTACTGTATCAATAAAGTTTGGAGTCAAAATTAGTTATAGGTATCAAAGGTTGAAAAATTACTGATTGAAGGATTCAGTAATTTTTACATTTTGTATTATGTGAACTTAAACGTTTTTCTTGGCTTTGATACAATTTTTCGGATTTTACCTTGCTGTGTTCTGAAAATTGTTGTCTATCGAGGAATATTTTAGGCAGTGGCTACGCGTCCGTCAACCGTACGCCGCTTAGACGTACGTCAAGAGAGTCATGTGACCAATGACGTCACGTATAGCCCTAGCGGCAATATTTGGTACTACGAGCAGTCGCTGTAGAATGTCAAGTAGTGGTCACGTCGTCATTGACGATTGACGGACGGCGATAGCGCAAAAATTATGGTAATTGATACAGCCTACTGCAACTCATATAATTTGGCGGATGGCTATCAAAAACAATAGATTGTTATCACTAATCATTACCCAGCTGTGACACAATGATCTGCGAAACTTTTGGCGAGATTTAGTATTTGTAGGTTAAGTAGGTATTGTGTCAAAACTGAGTAGGCTAACACAAGACCCTCTACATTTTAGAGGGTCTTGGCTAACATCAGAGCTGCTTCAATGATCGCATAATATTCGGTTTACCAGGTTTTGTCGATACTTTGACAATTAGGCTACGCTTACTCTAAAATTGGTTAATCTCTTAATTTCCAGTTTATTTAGTGTATGAGACCCATTTTTCAAATCCATTCTTCAAGATAGCCCCCTAGGAAAAAATCTGGAGGCTTGAATCAGGAGACCATAACCTGCCCTTGGGAAAATGACATAGTAAAGAATTCAACTATTCAGCTGAATAGTTGAATGGATTCATTCTCTTCTTTTCTTCTAATGAATGCTAATAAACTGTTGTATAGCACGATCCATTTAACTTGTACCAAATGTTTGGTAATAATTAAACAGTGACTTCGACACAATAATCAAAAGGATTAAAAGTCTTAAAGATCTTTAAAGTCTTTAAAATACATTTTTAAAGAAGACCTTTCAAAGAATAACTTTTTAAAAGACCTTTTCAATAATCTGCGAGATTCAGCATTTGTAGGTTGAGTATTGTGATCGTCGATCATATGTTTTCTAACAAGTTAAACGGATCCTGCTGTATCTATCAAATTTCAGCCGTTCCGCATCCATAGCTGATAAACAACTGAGTTCGAGTTGATGAGTTGATGTGTGCCAACTGCCAATACCTTATTCGTCCGTCAACCTACAGTAACCGTGACGTCATACCTTATTTGTCCGTCAACCCACAGTAACCGTGACGTCATACATCACGTGACACTCTTGACGGACGTCTAAGCGGCGTACGGTTGACGGACGCGTAGCCACTACGAATATTTTATATTCCAGGTCACAGGCATGGATCATCAAGGATATACACGGATTGTGATGGATATTCATATACAGCCTTTGAAGGACATCTGTGATTTTGAATTATTTTTCATTTTTTTCTCATAATGAAAATCTCACTACTGTAAAAGGTTTCGAAAGAAAAAACATTTATTAATTTTTTCATGTGTGACAACCATGGAACAATGAAGACATGTTAAGGAAGTGGCAGCCTGCAGGCGTTTGGAAGGGTGAGATGGGGATAGGCCATGCACTGCGCTAGCAAGAGAACTCCAGTCCAGGAATGCATTTTCTGATGCTATTTCTTGATTATTTTTTCATTAATTGTATTGTATCAAGCCCTGACATTTCAAAGGTTAGACAACATTTTCAACAAGGGAAATTTTATGACTAACAACATTAACCACATTAAATTCAATTGTCATTGTTAATTGGACATTGTCAATATCCAACTCTGCCTTCACCCCATATGAACAACTTATAGAACTCATGGTAGGACTCCTAATGACAGGTGTTATTGCCTGACGAATTCATCCTATACATGGACCTAAGATCCTATGGCAGATGTAGTTGCCAGTCCACTATGATTGTTCTATTATGTAATTAATAGTAAAAATTAATTTAAAAAATAGTGAAAAAAACACCTTCTTCTGCACCTCAGAAGAAGAGTAAGAGGCTACAAGAATAAAAATTGGAAGTGAGGAACTTGGGTTGGTTGAAGAGTTCAACTATCTGGGAAGTAAAATCACAAGAGATGGTAGAAGCAGAAAGGAGATTGTGAGCAGAATCCAGCAAGCCAAGATAGCGTTCAACACTAAGAAAACCCTATTCACCAGCAACATCAACTTGGAAATAAGAAAAAGAATGATGAAAGCCCTCGTTTGGAGCGGAGCACTATATGGATGTGAAACTTGGACAGTGGGAGCTAACGAGAAAGGAAGGATAGAAGCCTTGGAGATGTGGTGCTATAGGAGGATGATAAGGGTCAGCTGGAGGGAAAGAGTATCGAATGAAGAAGTGCTGAGACGAGTGGGAGAAAGAAGATCAATATGGAAAAATATTCAGACCAGGCGAGATACACTCATGGGACACATCTTGAGGCATGAAAACCTTATTAAGATCATAGCTGAAGGATTGATAGAGGGAATCATCGACCAAGGATGTCATACCTGCAACAAATTATGAATGACGTTGGCTGCAGTACCTACCACGAGATGAAGAGGAAAGCAGAAAGAAGAGAAGAATGGCGCACTGCTGCAAACCAACCTCAGGGTTGAATACCAAGAGAGAGAGAGAGAGTGAGAGAGAGAGAGAGAGAGTAAAAAAGGGGGGGAAATAAAAATCAAACATGAAAGAATAAGAAAAAAATGTAGATGAGAACATGCTGGGATTAAAAATCACAATTGAAAATAAAAATGGAAAAATTCAATATAACCTGAGTCAAAGAAACATTATTATAAAAAAAACAAGAAAATAAAAAAATGAACGATAGAGTGTGGGAGAAGGGAAAGAGAAGAAGGCAGGGTGGGGACAGTCAGTGCTGGAGAGAAGAAGTGGAAGGCACTGACTGGCTCGGGGTTCGGAGGGTCGCGTACCTCAGAGATAGCAGGAATTGCTACTCCCCCTACGATAATTTAGACTTGAATTCAGTGCAAACTAAAGACTTATTCTATACTTATATTCAGATTTAAATTCAAGTGTTGATAAATGAAAGTCAATATGACTACAGTATATCACACAAATGTATTTTCTTGACCACACAATCCTCTTAGCGTTTATGAATAGTGTATAACAAACAGCAGTCACTCAATATTTCTAAGTAATCGTAACATCTAATAAAATCTAAGGATATGGGTATTGTAATTGTAGTAATAAATCAAAATTTCAAATTCTAAATTCATCTAATCTTTTAAATTCTCTGTAATAGCAGAGGAAGACGATACAGGAGTGAGTACAATCTTGTGAATGACTGTTCATCTCCCATTTTGGCGTGATTTGTGTTGTCCTGAATTCTTCTTTAGTGGAGGTTTGTTCTCTGAAGATTTGAGCAAAGATATCTTGAGATCATTCAATAGCAAATTCATCAGATTTGAATTGACTCTTGAATGACCTCAAGTATAAATGCTCACTGATCCACATTTGACTGAGAAGTAGATGTATATTCCATGAAGTAGGTAGATGCAAGAACGAAACCATTTCCGTTGTCTTGAATTCTCCTAGCATTAATGAATCTTGTATCTTCCTTAGTGGAGGTTTGTTATCTGAAGATTCAAGCAAAGATATCGTGAGGTAATTCAGAAATAAATAATGCAATTAAAATTTATTCCTGCATCACCCCAAGTATCAATGCTCCGTGATCCACCTGTTGACTGAGAAGTAAATGTATATTCCATGAAGTAGGTAGATGCAAGAAGGGACCATTTCAGTTGTCTTGAATTCTCTAGTGGAGGTTTGTTATCTGAAGAATCGAGATCTAAACAATTTTTTCAAGTTTAGCCATCTGTATATGCACTGAATAATCATTGCACTATAAAACGATAATCTCAGCTTTCGAAATATTATGAATAATCGAGTTTGAATGCATATCATTTGAAAAATCGCACTTCTAAAATTTTGCTTCATAGAAATCACGATATAAAAGAGAGTGTTGATTTGTTTGTATATCTTTATATATGAAAGAGTGTTGGTTTGTTTGAATATCGTATATATAAAAGAGAGTGTTGGTTTATTTGTATATTTGTTTGTTTGGAGTTGATAGACTCGGAAACCGTTGGACCGTTTGCCATGAAACTTGGTATATATATATGTAAAATTTCACGGAAAAGGTTTATTTGAATATGAGAAGTTTGATATTTATCAAGTGGTTATTGTGGATAATGAAGAAAAGCAGCACTTTATCAATTGACAATATATACTACACACCATGGGTGAGAAGAAAGAACAGGCATTCGCCCAATACTATATGAGCATTCAAAATGACATAGAGTTTGATGTCATTTCTCAGAATTTCTTTAGAATTTGAGCGAAGATAGCTTAGATAGATAGCTGAGATAGATAGCATAGATAGATAACTTAGATGGATAGCATGAATAGATAGCTTGGTTAGATAGATTGGATAGATAGATTGGATAGATAGCTTGGATAGACGATGGAGAGGGAGAAAAAGAAGATAAGGTAGATTAAGAAGAAGAAAATGCGTGAGAATAAAAAGCTTGGATAGATAGCTTAAGTTGTTACAGGTAGCTTAAATAGATAGCTTGGATAGCAAAATTATATAGCTCAAGATAGCTTGGATAGCAAAATTATATAGCAAACATGACCCCTTACCGAGCAGTTGAGGAGTCCGAAGGCGTAATTACATTAATAATCACAGTAATATTGATAATTTGAGTAATGAAAATTAGTCTCAGATGTTACGATTCAATATGGAGGTCTTAGTTGCTCACTGAGAATCATTCACTTCATCATAGACTGAGATTATCAGAAGGACAGAGAAGGAGAACAGGAGAAATGAAGAAGACGATAGATGGGGGAAAAAATAAAGTAAGATGAATAAAAAATAAGGAGAGAGAGAGAGAGAGAGAGAAAAGAAAGAATGTGAAACGATTGATATTTATAGCCTATTATAAAAAATATTAAAGATTTGGAAATATTATTGTCAAATTTCTGATATTGTTCCTAATTAACTGAAGATTGATACAGAAAAAATTGAAAAGATTAAATTTGAATATGAAAAGATTGATATTTATAGCCTATAATCAAAAACATTAAAAATTTTGAAATATTATTCTCAAATATCTAATATTATTCCTAATTCACAATAATTCTACTAACAGGTTTCTTCAAGTAACATTTCACTCCCATCTATGACTATTATTCAGTTACAGAATCATACATAATTACAACGTGAACAATCCTTTTAGAAAAATAAGAGTTTCCTTATTATATGGAACAAACAATACATTACGGTATTGAAAATAACAAAGTTATGAATAATTAGAGGTAGGTACAGTTATTTAATTATAGGTACAGTATTTTTCAATTATGAAAAGGTATGCGTTTTCACAATATAACACATTCATTGGAATTATATATTATATAATATAATATGGAAGGATGCACTCAAGAGAGTTACTACAAATTCTTTCTATTCATTATAAAATACTGTATTACAATGTTTCGATCAACATATATTATACAACACTCTATAAGTAGACTTGTGGTAATAAAGTAGGCAATATAGTCTTTATTTTACAGTGAAACATTAAAAAATCCTCATTTAACAGTGTTATAATATACGGATACATAACATAATCTGACTTTGAATATTTTTCGAATATATTTTGAAAGTTTTGGGCAAATAAAACCGGTATTTTCTTTCCATGATACCGTATGTAGGCCTACTATAATTTATGATAGGCAATAGATAAAAGCCCACTTATTGATATATTGATAAAATAATAAAACTGGTTCAATTGTCGAGTAGGATTCACATTCTTATTCTCATTAACAAAAACTATTACAGAATTGAGGAAAATATTCTTTTCCACATAAAAATATGGGTAGGGGCCTACTCAAAATTCAAGGAAAATACGATATTGAAGAAAGATTTCAAGAGAGTAATGTATTAGATATGGAAGAGAAGTAGGTTTAACTAAGATTATGAGGACATATTATTCACTGTAACAAATTTGTGACGGTAAACTTATTAACATAAAACAACTTTGTAAGATCATTATAAAAATTCATTTTTTATTTCGAAAAAACTCATCAACTTCAGGAGATTAAAACTGTATTCCATTTAAATATTACTATATCAGAAATATCATAATGTCAACTCCACTGTCAGATTTACTAAGTTCTCAAAGCAATTACAAATAACTAAAATGAAATATAAACTATCAATATTTATCACTGAAATAAAGTTCGTATGAATCAACCCATTCAAAAACTTCAAGAATCCAAAAGTCAACTCATTGTAATAAGATGTGAATGATGAGCAAATTATGGTTTTGGAGAGAACTCAGGATTTTTTAAAATTTTGAGACAATAAATAAGAATAAAATTATCTGAATCCATCCATCCAAACAGTGAAGCCGAGGTTAGTTGTTGATCAGAGGATTTATTGAGTGATATCTTGGAAGAGCTGCCATAACAAACTTTTCATCCACTATTACCAATTTTGACTGTGAATCCTGCATTGAATAGGAAACAGGAGAATCGGAAACTGTCAACAGGGAGAATATTATGAACATTTCAAAAATTGAAAGTTGGTTTTCCTTGATTCCTCCCAATTTTTGTAAATGACTGATATCTAAAAGTGATTAAAATGCATATCATGGACTAGTACTATTCTACTAGTAGATCTATTACTTCCATGGAAGAACAAAAATAATGGATACAATAGTTCAACTAAACTTTTTTTGGATAATATGCATAAAATATTATTCATATATTTCATCTTACATGAATAAAAAATCATATTGATGATTTACGTTCTTTGTTATTGGGAAAAATCACTTATTCTCACATTAAAAAATGTACTATCCTATTTATCATAAGAACTAATTCTACATTGACTCATTTAATAAGTAGTAATTTCTCATATCTATTAAAGATATTAATATCTAAAACTTCTTAAATTGTGTTAAAAGACTGATTAGTATATTGATACAGCTGTATTATATACAAATTTTGAGATCTGTATGGACTATCGATATTTTATCATCATTTTCATAGTATATTATTATTATTATTCTAAATTCTAATCCATGATGATGATTCATCATATCGTCCAATTTGATGTTGCTTGACTCCATTCACAAAGGAGGAGTTGTAATTGATATTATCCTTTATGAATTTACTTGACAATACCAAAAACAACTCCTCCTATGTGAATAGAAGAAATCTTCCAGTGCAAGAACTAGTCGAGTCACATGGCAGGAGGTGATGGTTCAAGATTGCAGACGTCATAGTGGAGATGATGTTGATGATTCATCCTCAAAATGCCCAATTTAACCTTTGTATCACTGACTCAATGGATATAAAGGAAAAATTGAGCAAATTGCGAATGATATGATTGTCAATCCTCTATCCAGATTGTCTAATCCTCAAAAGTGATTAGACAGCAAGAGAAGTTGATGATCCAAGATTGCATACTCGTGGAGATGTTGATGATCCATTCTCAAAAAATGTTCAGCTTTTCATATTTGCATTATTTGCTTGATTTATATTGAGTATAAGTTGAGCAAATTATGAATGAAATGGCTGCCATTCCTCTATCAAGACCAAGAATCCAGAAGAGAAAAAGAACAAGAAAATGAAGAGGAAAATGAAGAGGAGAATGAAGAAGAAAATGGAAAAGATGAAGTCTTCTTTTAGAAAAGCTGAGAATCCAGAAAAAGAAGAAGACAATAATGAAGGACTTTAACTGTCTATAGTTTCAAGATGAATCCAACTTATTTTGGGCTCAAGATCTGATGAATAAAGGCTGATCAAAATAATTGACTAAAATAATAACTAATGATATAGAAGCTATTACCAAGTAATAAATTGTCCAGAACATAAACTCAATTCTAAGAACAATGAAATTACTACTAATATAAGGAGAATTCTCATGATTATAAAAGATAATTTTCAAAGATCATTCCACTTTTCATTTGATTGTGTTATAATACAAAAATTATATCCTGAATGTAGTACCTATTTTGTTAATTCATTCTTTCAAACACACATAAGGTAGAATGAAACAAGAAAAAAACACATTGCATCTGAATAACTTACTTTAAAATACTTAAAAACAGTGATTGTTATTCAAATTTGATAAATGTTTTGTAAAAAAATAATAAAAGAATGTTTTGTATGTTGAAAAAATTAGAGTTTTTTGTACGTGAAAAAAATAAACACAGGTGATATTGAGGTTTCTGAAATCAAGGGTCCACTATGAAATGATCAAACTATATAATGCATTCAAAATAAGAATTCGTAATTTGTGACAGCGAGATTTGTAAAACCAAGATTCCACTGTAAATTTCTCTATGTAACTATATGAATAATTCAACTATGTAATCTTATCACTCTATAATTCTAAATTATTAATCCATGTAACAATCAAATAAACATGTCATTTGAGTGAAGATAAGGGTCTTCAGTTGAGATTAGGTGTTGAAAATTTCTTATATGATGTGTGATAAACTGAATAAATCATGATGTACAGCCTAAATATAGTATTCTTTATTATGAGGGAAACACATTATCATACAATTTAGCATACTGCATAAAACTAGTACTTTGGCATACACACATGTCAAAGCTTTCTAGAACTTATTTGCTTATTGGAGTCTTGATGATTGACTGAAACGATGATCTGAAGCTCGACTCCACCCACAAAGTAGGAATAGATCGTGCTTTTTCTCGCTGTTGGAACAAAGCCAGGTCCATTCCTACTGTGTGGGGAAGATACAGTAGATAAAAAGATCCGGAGCTGATGAGAAGCAGCAAGACTCAGATGAGAGATGTTCTGATCGAAGCTTGACTCCACCCACAAAGTCCAATAGACATAACTTTTCCTTCCAGTAGGAGAAGTCATGACTACTGGACTTTGTAAGGGAGATATAAGAAAATGTGGAAGTGTCGTCACAAATCTGTAGGATTCCATTGAAGTAATGACCGGTTTGCTATCTCAAGGATGAAGGTCTTATTGAATAATAAGAAAAAATGACTGAATCTATACCTGAGTCCAACTATTCTAGTTCAATTTTATCAACTTTTTCAACTTTCAATTCTAGTCCAACTAGGCTCAATTTCTTCACAAAACACATAATCCTACTTGTTATAAACTACAGTTTATTCATCAAGTCACGCAGATCCAAATTGAAGAAAGAGCCTGTAAATAATAGGTTAGTTTTAATCGCAATTCTTGTGGCTACAGTATTCTTGGTCTGCAGTATTGTTTAGTTTGCGATATGGTTAGCATGTTGTTTTCCCAAGAGCAGGTTATGGCCCCGACGGTCTCCCAAATTAAGCCTCCAGATTTTTTCTATGGGGCTATTTTAATGAAAGGATTTATAAAAAATAGGCCAATATATTATTATAGTTGTAATTGACAAAGTGTCAACAAGCGTGGTAAAACAAAGAAGCCATTTTGAAGATATATTGTAAGAAATAAGATGTTGGAAATAAGTATATACTGTATATATCAATATATAAGTTTCTATGTTTATAAATTTTATAACAATAACAGAATAGGTAATATCAAGGAAAATACATTGATTCAAAAATTGTTGATGTGCGCGACTTAATGAATACACTGTATTTTTGCTGTCAACACTGATTCTCTCATGTACACTATTTTTATGTTGACTTATTTTGATGTGAATCGTAAACCCCATCAGAGATATGAAAATTATATTGATGATCAAGAATAAGATTAGAAACTTATTTCATAGCACTATATAAGATCTCGAAATCATATTACATGGGAAGATAAATCAAAATCACTTATTTATAACTTACTGGTATTTTAAATTATGAAAAAATTCATTATTGGCAGGAAAAAAATATTTTTCAGTTAATCCACAATTCAAAGTAGCAAAAAATAACTATCAGTTATGTAAAATTATAAAGACTACATGAATACAAATATTAATATTATATGTAAAAGGTCAAAACCCTTTAATTCAGCAAGTTTGAATTGTTGAAACAATAACTGAAGGTAATTATTGTAGCTATTATATTGCACACTCTTCTGAGTTGCAATTCAAATAATGGGAAGTTGAGAAAGGTTCATCACATATTGAAAGAGTTAAAATTAAAAAAATATTAGGACATGGGAAATTTTTTTAAATACCTGAAATGGTTCAACTGTTTCTTGAAATTCAATCAATAGTTTTTGAAAAATAAGAAGACTCAGATTCAAGAAATTCAAAATCCAGGTCATAGCTACAAAGCGAAAGCCGCAGCTGACTTTGAATCATTCATCATCATTACTCAAATTAATTATTAATTCATTTATTATCTTTATTCCTGGCAATTCATCAAATACTAACCGATCTTACTTAATTGCAGAGGATCAACTTTGACTTGATATCCATTACAAGTTTTTCGTCATGATTATATAAAAGTCATGATAAAATCAAAGTAGGTGATTGTAGTTCAATCATAGATCTATAGCAGGGGTTCCCAAACTGGGGCGCGCGTGCCCTTATCTATAAGATTATCTTTGGATAATTGAGTAATTTGAGGAATCTCCACCCCCCTCCTCAAGATTATCTAAGATTTCTAAATACAATTACTCAGAAATCCACTGATAATAAATTACATCAAATACACTTGAATATCCTGAAATAATAAGGATAGCCTACAAGATACAAAATACACTTAGAATATAGACTTAGAGACTTATAGACAATCAGAGGGACTATGGTTTTATGGTTTCTAGTATGAATATGATTATTAATATAGCAAAAGAAAGCAATATTAATATTATTGAAGCATATTAGGCTTTCATCAACTACAATCTTGTATAGAATATTTCAAGAAGTTAAATAACATACTGCCCCTGGACTATACATTCTACATTTCTTAATTATTTAGAAAATCTCCCCACTTATTTACCCCAGAGACATTCAATTTATTCTCATAACACTAGAAATAAGCAAAACAATATTTTCTATACCAGACTATCTGAAACACACACACAATAGCCTCAAACGTTTTAATAAACTACACCCTAGCTCCGACACCGTCCATTTAAAGAATTTCAAAATAATATTGGAACAATACTTAAAAAACAAAGCTTTCAAAAACAATTCAAGAATTCCTAAGCTCAGACGTAACAAATCTGGAATTCAAATGAAGGTAATGTCTCACTCTTGCTAAATCGAAGTACAGAATTATTAAAGTATATTAAAAATTATCAAATTCTATTAAAAAGTATACCTATAAAAATTGAAGTATATTATAGATGATGCTGGGAATATCACAAATCAATTATGCTGTTATCAACTGAATATTTAAATTCATCCATGTTCATAAAATATAAAAATATTCTTAAATAATAAAACACTCAAATTTAAATGAAGGTAATGTCTCACTCATGCTAAATTGAAGTACAGATATTATTAAAGTATATATTAAAAATTATTAAATTATATTAAAAAGTATACCAATAAGAATTGAAGTATATTAGATAATGCTGAGAATATCACAAATTAATTATGCTGTTATCAACTGAATATTCAAATTCATCCATGTTCATAAAATATAAAAATATTCTTAAATAAAACACTCAAATTCCTCATTCTTTTCAAGTCAATGGGCAAATTGAAAAGATTGAAAATGACATGGTTGCCAAACAATAAATTCACAACAATAATAAAATCAATAAATTCAAATACAATTTTCAATCAATTTCCAATATGATAAATTCACAGTAGAACCTCGATTTCACAAAACCCAATATTACGAATCACCTATAAAATGTATATATACCTAGGTATATATAAAGGTATAAACCTAGCTAAATATATTATTAAGCATAAAAACACTTTCTTGTTAAATAATATAGTTCAATATAATTTTAGACCAAATACGACCAATAAATACAAAATCCATCAAACAAAACTAACAGTAGTAAGAACACAGCTGATTTATATCAGTACAAGGTTTATAAATATATTCCCTTTTGATCTAGAAATTAAAATTAACAATAATAAACTAAGTAATTGGATAATAGACAGATTTTTCTTTTCAATTGAGAGCATAATTCAATTTTTCAAAAAGTATTGGAAAACAACCAAATTTTTAAAATGTAACTTTTTTTGCAACGATCACCAGCGGGCAAAGTTTTCTTTTTGCTGGTGATGCCATTATTTTACATATGAATTATAAATTTATTTATATTGTTGTATGTTTTATTCTTTACTTTATGTCTATTATTTCATTTTATTTTATTATTATTGATTTATTATAAGGTTATGTATTTCATTTTATTTATATTTTGTGATTTCAATTCTTTATGGCAAATAAATGAATTAATGGAAGTTGAGGAAAGATGTAAGGAGTAAGAGTGTGATACAGCTAGGAAGGTGTGATAGTTTAGTGTCTCAATGAGAAAACATCTTTTGTACAGATTAAAAAATCAAAATCGATAATTTCTGTTTCTATTCAAAAAGGAAATTAACCACAGAGGAAAACGGTGGGGTTATGTAATAAAGACACTACCGTAGCTATTTTAGTCTTTCCATGGAGTTAGGAAGAGGATCTCCAAGGGAGACCGCGTTCTCTTCAGACCGCGTCAGTGGGGGAGACCTCTTCAGACCGCGAGGAGTGAAGAGGAGTAGTACCGAAAAAAGCCACGCCCCTTGCAACCCAACGGCCAATGGCAAGCCAACTAGGGACCCTCCTCAAAGACTGTAACTTGTGCTCTGAAAACCAGATACTAGGGAGTGACTGCTCACTCCTATCGATCCTAAATTTGGGAGGCAGACGGTAAGGGAGTGTGAGCCTCGCAAGTATAAAATGGAGAGCTCAACTGCGCTCAATTCCAAAAAGAGAAGTTGATGAGAGTCCGGAGAAATGAAGGAAGGATTGAACTTTAGAAGCTTCTTTCCATATCTATATATGTTAAGTAATGATAATGACTGATATTGGATTTTAGAATAGCATATACTTAAACAACAACGAAATAATTAGAGCCTTGAATGTTATCAGAGTTCTTGAGAAAATTTAATTATTTTCTTGCAAATAAAAATCAAGATTATTAGGACTACCTTCAAATAACACTGTAAACAAAAATCCAAACAGACATTCCAAACAACAATCTCTGAATAAAACGAGAACAATAGGAATAGGCTATGCATGATGCATAATTTTGATCATTATGCCTTATTGTGAAATAATAGATTTTTTTATATCTAATAACCTTGGGTACATCTATCATCGTTTTTTCTACACTGTGACTCTTTTACCAGGTATAGACTATACTAAATACTATAGAGTATTTTATAAAGTAACAGTATATTTTATATAATTTGGCATAATCATAATCACAGATAAGATAGTAATACTCTCTTACTTAGATTACTCTCTTATCTGTGTCATAATACAGTAGTGGATTTTTGATTTGTAAATAAATTCAAAATCAAGTCTTCAAGGCAGTAGGATACATGTATTTGACCATTTTCTTTTCAATTGGAAGAAAATTTCTTTTCAATGGATTTTTCAAACAAGATTAGGCCTATCTCTTTCCAATTATTTATCATTAATCATAGGCTGAAGTTTGATGGTTCTATTTGAATCTAAAATATATCTTTTTTATGAAGATAGTCTCAGATCTCAAATTTTTATTGAGTTCATAGCCGCTAAGGTTCACAACCACGGCTCACTCTAAATTATACATTATCATAGACTGTAAGTTTTTTAAATTTCCCTTGTTCGTTGAACGAACAAGAAACAAATTGAAAATGAATGAAATCAAATTAAAAATTAGTGGAAACAAAAGGGAAGTTTGTTCATTTTATCAGGTAGAATATTAAAAACATCAACATCAAACTACCTATTGTAATAACCTCAACTTCAGGGGCGTCATTTGGGGAGGGCAGGGGAGGGTATTTGCCCCCCCTGATTCCTGGGTTACAGAAAATATTCTGTACTAGCTAATGTACAAATGAGCATTTTATCCGGCAAACAGCCCCCCCCCCCCAAGGTTTTGGTGAAATGACGCTACTGCTCAACTTCTCTTTATTTAGGCTATTCATTTATTGGGAAATAAATTGTTAAATCCTTGAATTTTATTATCAAATTGAATTTATGTAAGCAAGCCTTATAATTCAAATTTAAAATTTCTAATTCTATACACAGTATACAGTATTCAATATTGAATAAGATTCTGAAAGTTTCAACTCAATATTTTCACTTATGGTACAGTTATTTCAATCTATGAAGGGATGAATATGGACTCTACAATGATGCTATTGGAAAGATAATCAACTAACTATAAGTATTAATATGAATAACTAAATTGTCAAATCTACTATCTAGTGACTAAAATAACGTACAGTAAAAAAGTACAGTAACAGGATTAAATACTCTGTTAAAAAAAAATATAATAAATAATATAATGAACTTTATAATATTTCTTACAAAATCCTAAACCCTATATCGATGACCGTCTGGAACCGCAAATTGTTCATATTCTCACTGGGACCCTATTTCAGATTCGTTATACAGGGTGTTTCAGAACTCCCCACCAATACTCTAGTGCTCTAGGGCATTGTTCCTGGGTAAAAACCATATCTAAATATCATATTCAAATTGTCCAGAAGTCCTTAGTTACTCACACAGCTGCCATTTTGTTTTTTCACTTACTATTTTTTATCTCAATAATGGTGAAACATATGGAATTGAAACTTTGCACCAACATTTTTGACAACTAGACAAAGCTACAAAACAATTATGACAATTTTTCAAATCCATAAAACAAAATGGCGGCCATTGATTATTCGAGTCCCTAACATCCTGATATGAACCAAGAGTAACCAACAGAATGACCAACATGAACCTAAAATGACCAACATGAATCAAAAATGAACAACATGAACCTAAAATGACTAACATGAACATAACACATAACATAACACCCATGTTCATAACATGAACATAACCAAAATGATCAACATGATCATAACTGAATGAATCAACATGTAATGTCAATTTAACCAACTAAAATAACAGAAGAGATTGGATCCTAAAAATCTATAACATTCTAAAAACAACGGCGAAAATAAATTGAAGAGAAGATTTCCTGAGAATCTTGCAATAGAATAAATATTATCCAATGTCTCAAAATCAATAATAAAATCGAAGAGCACCTGAAAGAGAGCATATTTTTCCTAAATTTCAAAACTGTTTATATATGTAGCGGGACTGGCTAATTTATTCATAGCTAGACCTAACGGAGAATATTCTCAATTAAACATTATCTTCAACTAACATTTTAGTTCATGACCTCTCCCTAGCCCAAGTCTAAAATCGGCTGAGGTCTCCGGACCGGCCAAGGAGATCGTTCCAAGACCTGCCTATACGATCCTGGAGGAGGCCCTCGGAACATGGACAGATTACTGAAGGTAATCTACTCGATACAAATTCGAAGTATCGCAGACCACGGCAGACCTGTTCGATGCTCCTCTTAACCTAACATGCTAGTCTTCTTAAAATTATACATCTTAAAACGTAGAAATTGTCCTGGTGTAGCATAAAAAATGTCTAATGCCCAAGTTTTGAAACGATGTTTACCTGAAAAAGAAACCTACCTCACTACACTCCTGAGGGGACCCTAGTTTTAAAATCAGATTTCAAGAAATTTCAACTCAAATGGACACTCCTGAGGAAACCCTAATTTTAAATCGAATTTCAAGAAATTCCAACTCAAATGGACATGCTTAGTACAGTTTTGTACTCACCAAGCTGCAACCATTGCTCTGTAAACCAAAAGAAAGAAAACAATTGTTAGTAATCTGCAGTCAAAACAAGTTCACATGAATTTTTACAAGTCACATTTTTTAAAACCTATTCAAAGTAATAAATGATTACATCAACAATAACTATTATAAATAATCGCTATTACATGCAAGAAGTATGAATAAGAGTATGAAATAACAATCCTGAACTATTATTACTCACATCAGTAATGAATAAACAGATTAATTTTAAATATTGTATTTTGTATTTTAAATACTGTAGTACCGTATTTTTTGAATACTGTATTTGAAGTCTCATTCTGGCATGAGAAATGTAGGCCTAATGGTTTCCCCGAGAAATTTGAACTACTTGAAAATTTGTAACTGGAGTGGTTAAATTATTTTGCCAAATAAATTTAAAATATTAATTATAATATTTACAAAAATCAATACTACATTGGAAATATCAAACTTAAAATCTTGAAAATAATAAGAGATATAAGTCTCCTGACTGCGGAGAGACTTGCACCCAAACCTTTCAAGTCAGTATTAAATTCAAATCGAATTTAGGCTATTTGCCATAGAAAAGTTAATCCAAAAGTTGAATAAACGTTAGTCAGAACTGACCAAAATAGCCTTCTTATAAATCAATGTATTTCGACTCCTTTCAATAAACACTTAGTATTATTCTCATAATAATTATAAATATGAAAGTTCCTCATAAAAATGATTCATAATTAATCAGAATAATGATTAAAAATTGTCGATCAGCAAATTGACTGATTAATATTATTGTTACTATTACTGACAGTAAACAAATTAAATAATTAGCCTATTTCTTCAGTTATATGCTATCAAGCAATTAGACCAGAATTCAAATGATTTATGAATAAACCACCGCAATTTCACAATAAGTAATATAATTTAAAGCTATTTGTTGATATTTGTAGACATTTTTAACCTGTACTTACTATAATACTGTAATGGGCCGTACTATTATTGAATGAATAACAAACGAGGCTATTACATTTTTATAGGATGCATGAATCAAGAGATAGCAAACAAATTTTCTAGCCGAAATCATGGAGATGGTTTTAATATTGTAGAATTATTTCAAGAATGACTATTAAACCTCGAAATATCTATCTTAAAACTTCAATATTGCTGTAAATGTTGATAGAGGTTGATAAATTTGAAAAACTATGAATTTAGTTGTAAGATTATGAGGTTGATACAAATTTTGAAATTTTTCTGACCAGCTTCGTAGCATTGGGAGATGATAAAATTTATATAAAAAATATTATTAACAAATGTATATCAAATTATAAAATTTCCAAGACTATTTAATAGTCATGAAAACAAAAATAGTTGGCACCCTCTCACCAAAAATTGAAAAAATATATATAATTCCTATAAATGCAGTACCTAAATAATAAGAATAGCCCTCGAATAGACATTCAATAAAAAACAAAGAAGATTGATTTCATTATTTGAAAGAATCTCACCTCATATCTTGCCGAAGGGCACTTGTATGAAGAGTCTCGAATCAAGGCATCAAGGCACCACGAGTTTCTCGAACCCCCTGTAAAATAGTCGAACGCTACTATTAGTGAAAAGTAATAAAGGCAACGCACATCCTGCTCCTTCATTCAACAACGTTCCTCGTATACAATGCTGTGAAAATGAATTTGGTATAAATAATTAAGAATTATTATCAACAACTTATAGATTTTCAAAATTCCACCTCAATATTATTCTACATTTCAATGAGACCACAAGAAAGGATTTGAATTTTTCTTGTAGCCTGTAAAAATCATGTGAATAATTTCTTGACTCACGTCACTGGATAATAACTAGATTATCGATTGATCTAACAATTAATCGATAAAAAAAATCAATTTTGAATTAATGAATAATGAAATGAATTTTAATACACCGATTGGCAATCGGTTCATAGCTATTGAATAAGAAATCGAATGAAGGGTTCCCTTCAAGAAACACAATTAATAGACATTCCATAAAATGATTTTCAACTAAAATAGAAATTGAGAAAATTCAAGAAAATATCGTCACCTGTTCTGGTCGCTGAAGAATGTCCCCAGGAACACAAAGTTTGGTTGCCTCGATACAGCAGGGGGGCCAAGGCATACCAGTTTGCACCGGCTGTCATTACTGGTCCCATTGTGAGGCCCTGAAACAAGCATCAGTAATGTTATAGCTCAAATATCGGTGATGCATCAACCAAATTGAATAATAGAATATATTAATCAAATGTTTGATGCATCACCTCCAATTCATACAAACAGTTTTAATAAGAAAATAGGAAACAGGTAATTCCAATACGGAATTAGAAAAATACGGAATAACTTTTGATAAACATGGATTAAACAGAATGAGTGTCTTCCTTCTTTTGAGAATACTAATAGAAATTGTTCTAATAAAACCAAAGGGTAACAAAACTGCTAGTAAAATCATGAGTTTGAATAATGATAATATTATTATTGAATCAATAAAATTAATATTATTCAATCTAGTAAGACCTGAAATGTAAAGATCTTTTTTAACGAGATCTGCACTCGAATTCAACAGAAACTTCCCATACTGAAATCGTATTATGTGAGAACTGTAGTTCACAAGTTACTTGTAATTCAATGACAAAGACCTAAGTTACATTTTAAGAAAATATTCGAATTATCTAACTTACTGCAATTAACGAACAAAAAGAATAATTTCAAGTAAATATATTAGAATTACCGTGTCTATTTCAATTAAAGAACAAAAAGAATAATATTTCAAGTAAATGACGGAGAAGGTTCGGAGAAAATTCAATTTAAGCATTTCAGTAATTGTAATGACAATTTCAAGAATTTATATCAACAATTAACATGCTCCTTGTAACTCACAACTAAATAAAACAAACGAAATAGTAAAAATAAATCAATAAAACTATCATCATTCGAATTTGATGGAACATAATATTGGTAAATTCATTTTCAAATTTTCAAGTCATAGTAAGTAATGAATGAATCATATTCATAGCATCTTCAAAGTACCAAGAAAGTGAATAGTCTGCAGTGGAACCTCTGGAATGCTTTATCAGGACATACAAGTCAATATTACTGTCATTATTAATAGGTACTGTACCTACAAGTACATATTTATTTTAATCGATCTCTTAACTTACATAGATATTGCCTGGTTTTCTAATAACTTTCAACATTCAATAAATCCAATTAATATGAATAGATAATTTACATTTCCACTACGAAATTTGATAATAGCGCACATGTTTGTGAGCCACTTTGGAATTGGAACAGGTACACATTCCAAACGACTTTCCATGTTTGCACTTTTTCAAAATGAACTCATGGTATGGATGGAAATAGATCTTCCTACTCTTGAATACCATGAACAAATACATGAAATTCGAATTATTGATTGAAAATTAGGATCATCTCAAATTTGCAAAGATTTGCTTCTTGGCCTTGAGAGAGCCCAATTCGGGAATTAGTTTCAAAACTATTCAAAATCATATTCAAACTATTCGAACAAGTATTCAAAATTACTCACTTGCAACCAAATGTAAGCACAAATAGCAGTTGATGTCAAATAATAGCCGTTTTGGAGAGGAACTACTTCTGTTGCGCGGAGTGATATTCACCACGCGGAAAGCAAAGCAGAGTGATGTTCACTGCACCAGACACGAATGAGGAATGTCGACGAAATGACCGAGCCGAGCAAACAGGGTGCTAGTAGCCCTAGCAACTGAAGAGCAGCACTATCGCTGTCTTGCGCAACTCGCTCTAACCTTGAACCAAAACTGGATTGAACCAGTAGCTACCGACTAGGAGAGTAGTGAGTTAGAGAGAGAGAGAGTGATATTGAGGAGAGGGTTTCCACTTCCACCAAACTATTGCGCAATGCCGAGCAATGACCGATGACAAAGAAAATTGTTTGGATTATTGAGAGGGAATGAAGTTGGCATCATTGGCGCCACAAGGGCGGCTACCACCGGAAAGAGAGAGAAAGAAACAGTGCCAATGAGAATGAAAAACTAAGGGTATGGGTGGTTATAGGAATAAAACAAGATCTGGAGAAAGAGAGGAAAGCAGTAGTACAAAAGAAGGAATAGAGTGAAGAAAAGAATGTTAGTCGGAGCAGAAAAATAGAAATGTAGTGGAATAGAAAGAAATTAAGAAAAAAAAGAAGAGAAGAAAACGTTGAGCAGGAAAAGAGAAGGGAGAATAAAATGAGAGAAAATGAGGAAAAGAGGGATGAGGAGAAGAATTGAGGGAAAATGAGGGAACAATAGAAGAGAAGAAAAAGCTGTGCATCACCATATTTATTTGAGAACTTTTTCTGGTGATATTTTTCGAAGATCTTTGATATAAATAACATCAAGCTATCAAAATGAATCTTAGTGAAATTATTTTGTTTTGTTTATTGAATTGAAGCATAGACTAACTATACTATGTTGTCTGTGATTGAAGTCATGAAATTTTGAGCATACATGTTCGAAGGCGTTGCCCATCAAATAAAATACTAAATTCCTCAGAAAACTTTGAAAGAAAAGAACGAATTCTCCATTAAAATTGAAAATTAAGTTATTTTAAAAAATTATTTATATTATAAAATACATTTATAAAATTTTGAGAAAGCATGTATTTCTTGATATTAAATTACTTTATTTGCAATCAATTGCGAGATATAATCCGATAAATTTAAACTTGAGGCGCCCATACCTCACAAACTAAAACTAAAACTAAACTTCCACTAAAACTAATTTCATTTTTATAGCTTGAAAGTATCAAAATCGAAAAGCTTTGAGAAAAATTTCCAGGAAAAGTTCCCGAACATGGTGATGTGAAGAATTGATGCACACATATGCACAACAGGAAAAGAGAAAGAGAATCAGACAGCGTTAAGTTAGAAAATAAAGAGATGAATGAGGAAAGCAGAAGAAATAGTTAATAAAGAGAGGAGTGAGACAGACTTAATCATGAGGTGAAGAACAAGGTTGAATAAGAGTATTCTGGGTAAACCAGACTAATAAGAAAAGTGCGAGACACAGAAAAGAAAAGGGGAGTGGTAGGATATTGAACAAACAAAGAGAGAATGGGTTGAAGGAAAGAGAGAATGGGATTGAAGAAAAGAAGAGGAATAAGACAGAAGAAAAGTGGTTATAAAAGAAAACTGAATAGAGCCATCTATGGAATAAGAGAAAACTGGAAAATGTAGTAATAGAATGAAATGAATCAGATTAAATCCAATAGAAGAGGGAAGCGCAGAGATGGAGAGAGATTGCTAATTTAAATGATTTAACTTAAAGAAGAGAATAGGAGAGAAAACTGACGGTTATGAAGATATGGGAGAACTAGAAGAACAATCGAAAGAAGACTGAAGAGAGAATATAAGTGAAGTGGAATATAAAAGAGAGATGGAAAACTGAGGAAATGAGAATGAGATAGCAGCATAAGAATAAGTGGAAAATGAGAAGGAGAGAAAAGAATGGAAGAGAAAAAAATTAAATTTAATTAAAAATTAACATTGGATCACAACATCGCATGAGATATGAGTGTACATGAACAATAGAAGCAGAGAAAAAAGTAAAAAGGGAAGAAAACTAAACCAACTGAAGAATATGAGAAACCTATAATTCAACTTACAGAATGTAGGAAATTGTTAAGTAAATTACATAAGAAAGGAAGAACTGAAGAAAAAGACTAGAGTGGATGAAAGAGGAAACTAACGAAGATGGAAAATTAGAATAAAATCGATAGGTTAATGATGAGAAACAGAAGGTTTGATGATTTGTGAAGAGAGAGAGAGAGAGAGAGAAAGAGAGAGAGAGTAGAAATGACTTTAAACTGCGTATGAAGAATAATATAGAAAAATATTATCATGTAAGCCTACTACGATAATAATTTTGGTAGGTAGCATCACTCACTAAACGAATCACGAATAAACTCACTAAAATTCAAACTAAAAGTTAACTGGTTTCATCCTTGCCTGCTTATACAAAGCTACATCCCGCACAGCTATTTCAAATTCAAATTTCAACAGATTCAAGTACGTATTGCGAGACGTAAACGTAACTCAAAATACGTTCATGAATTTCAAAAATGATAAAATTACAAGCTGAGTTCGCCAATTTTCAGATGGAGCAATGCAGACCACAGAAGTCAGGATTAGACCAGTATCTTAAAATCTAACATGTAATTTATGATGAATGTATGATTCAAACTAGACAAACTAAAAGTTACTGGAACCTCGATTGATTGATTACTCATTCCTAGCTTGGACATAATTGATTATTCAACATTAATCCCAGCTCAAATAAACAGATTGAAATTACTATGTTTCAAACAAAACTTAAAATAACTTGGCCAAGTGGCTATTTTCAGCTACTGAAATCACTTTTCATATTGGTTTAAAAATTGAAAATTAATTAAAAATTTAGATTTTCAAATAAATTTAGAAAATTTAATTGAAAATTAAAATTTAAAAATTGGTTTTAAAATTGAAATTTAAAATTTAAAAATATTTCAGAGAAATGTAATAGGTAGTAGGCTAGGATACTCAAAAAACAGTTGCTATAATATTATAGATTCAATATTCTAAACGATGCAACAGGTTTAGGTACGGTACGGTAATATTATTTCCACTTCTGAAACTAACATCAAACAGTTTTCAATTGAAGAAGTTGTTTGACCGCATGGCGTTCAAATAGGCTAATAAAGTTGAGATTTTTCATAAATATCTAAATAAATTAATAATAATCTTAACAATTATCTGAAATACGCTTTTTTGGAATGGATAAAGTCTAACTTCTTAACATAAATATGAGGTTCGAGAGCTAATTTCACTTTGAAACTTGTATAACGATAAATTTTCAAACATGAGGAAATCTAAGATGGCGTTCAAATTCTCAAAGTCCGTTAGGACAAAGTTGGTTATACTTTTCCTCGATATTTCAATAAATTTAAGGAAAACCAACAAAACGGGCAAATTTCAAGATAAATAATGAAGTTTACTCACTCTGTGATGTTTTGAAACAGTTTTCTGCTACTTTTAGAAGCGAGCCGATTCCAGTTGAGTCGCGAGATGACCATCCAACCGCTACAAGATCTGAAATCGAAATGAAGGAATGGACTGATCTGATCGACTGATGAAGTGAGCAGGAGACCCCCAGCTGTTTCATCCCCACTACTAGAAACTGGAAGTCTCCAACCCAGCTGCTAATCCCGAAAACCAGTGCCATTTGAAATTAAATGACACCCAATACACATAAATCTGGATTTCTGCAATGTAGAAAACGCTTCTTCTCTGCTGACTGACTAAAAGCACCAAATACAATTAAATAGGACCTAACACACAGAACTGAATACAGTACAGAAATTGCGCAATTTTTGCAAAGACTGACCTTCTGGGTCGTTGAACGTTGTGTTGCATAGCATGAGAAAAGTAAACAAGGAAATATCTCAGACAAGTTATTTTTGTCCTGGCTGGCGACACTATTCTGACCGTTGGTCTTGGTGCCTGGAATTTTCGAGAAGCTCGCCTGGGAAAATAACATAACATTTTTATTCCTACAACATGAAGCTAAAATCAGTGAGAATAGAAGTACAGTAAATCTTCTTATTCTATACTCTCTGGCTAAAATAGTACAGTACAATAGATCATTTTCATCAATGATTTATCCTTTTTTTTCTTTACAGATCTCCTCGTTTTTTGTTCTTCTTACTTCCCTTATTCCTCGTTCCTTTTCCGTGTCACACTCGCTACTTTTCCTCATCCCTCAGTCTTTTACCATCTCTCACCTTTCATCTCGACTTTCCTTATTCCTTTCTTCTTCACTTTGTTCTGACGTCTTTTTCCAAGCCTCCCTTTTCTATTTGTCACGTTCTTTTCCTTTTTCTTTACTTTTTCCTTCATTCTTATCTTCTTCTTTACTCATCATCGTACAGGTACATCGCTCACCGTACTTACCAAAACTTTTTTGATCTCTACTGTACTTCGCTATTCGAACATAAATAACTTTTTCACCTTCAACTTCTATTCTTTTTTGTTTCTCCTTTCTCTGGACCAAGGCTGCAGACACGGCGGGGGTGGGGCGGTCGGGGTGGTCTGGATTTTTCTACTTCTTCTGTATTATTTTTCTCTTCCTTTTCTTACTATTTCCTCTTCTTTCTCGACTTTCTCACTAGTCTGTTCTTCTTATTTAATCATTGCCTCATCCTGTTTTCCTATCATCCTCGTTTGTTCTTGATTATTTATTCCACTTCCATCAAGTTTGGGAGATAATTTCACTTCTAAAACGTGCATTCTCGCATTCTTCGCGCATCTTCCTATCCCCTATTGCTCCTTTCTGTTCCTCAACATTCGGGTTCCTTCTCATTAGTTTATTGCTGCTTTCTTGTTCAGTTTTTACTCTCACCATCTTTCTCGCATCTTTTCTCTTAACTTCGTTATCATGTAATTACGACCTTTTATTTTGAGCAATTTTGTGAATCAAGTTTTATCAACGGTTTATTCTCTCACTAATTGTATAGTTCGTCATTTCGTTCTCTTCTTCTTCTTCTTCTTCTTCTTCTTCTTCTCCTCCTCCTCCTCCTCCACCTCCTCCTCCTCCTCCTCCTCCTCCTCCTCCTCCTCCTCCTCCTCCTCCTCCTCCTTCTTCTCCTCCTCCTCCTCCTCCTTCTCCTTCTCCTTCTTCTTCTTCTTCTTCTTCTTCTTCTTCTTCTTCTTCTTCTTCTTCTTCTTCTTCTTCTTCTTCTTCTTCTTCTTCTTCTTCTTCTTCTTCTTCTTCTTCTTCTTCTTCTTCTTCATGTGTCTGAAAGATGTTTTCTACAGGGAAGCGGCTTGTCTCGTGGTAGCGCCGATATAGAAGAATCGCTCCGGTTAGATAAGAGACGTGCGCCCGCTATTCCCTTTGCTTGGGTGATCACATGAGCTGGGCTCCGCTAAATATCTCTTCATAATCGCCCATATTGATATCATTTCTCAATGGTGGTTCGGAATCCACCAAAAACTGTAGGTTCATTCATATCTCATCATCACCCTCCTTTATAGGCACACGCACAAGCTTAGAGCTTTTGTGAGCATCACCCTCACCGAAAATAATTCGTGTTTGCCACCCCACACCCACACATCGCGTTTACACGTTGCGAGTGGCCAGGCCAGACGACTTGCACAAGTGAAATAAAACAATTTAGCTAGTGGTACATACGTACCAGGTGAGTACATACCAGGACAGAAATGGTTACATGTAGCAAAAAAGTACCTGATACAAGGCAACATAATATAATTATTATGTGAAAGACAACTCGCCTGTCCACTTGCGCGGAATTATTCTATATTCTATTAACAACGTATCAAATTTTATCCATATCTTTTTTGTAAAGGAACAGGCTGTTACAGAACTGAAATCTCATATTTTACATGTGAACCCACGGATACTCGAATACACGGCACATCCTAGGATGTGCAGAAGTCAGCTGCGATTATGACAGCTATTAAGAGGTAACCAAGAAAGCGTTAAATAATACTTGTCTATTTCGGTTCAGGGTAACGTCACACTTCTCAAAATATAGGATGGAAAATGCGCGTGGCACTACCGTATATTCTAGTATCCGTGGGTAAAGCCATGATTTCACTACAGAATTTTTACTACAGTACGTGGTTGCTGTTTCTAACTCATTAACCATCGGTTGAAAAGTTTGGCTTTATATGAAAGCCGGAGTGGGCGAAGCATAGAAGTCTTCTGGAGTTGGCCTTCGCTGCTCCGGTCATGGGGTGGATTCCCATTCGTCTGGCATTTATCCTCATCTCAGTTTCTCAGAAAATGAATCATTTGCAGTAATACATTTTACTCGAATCTTAATTGTGATGGGGCTTGATATTATTACCAGTGCACAAGTATCCTAGTATCCGTGGGTAAAGCCATGATTTTACTACAGAATTTTTACTACGGTACTTGGTTACGTTTCTAACTCATCAACCATCGGTTGAAAAGTTTGGCTTTATATGAAAGCCGGAGTGGGCGAAGCATAGAAGTCTTCTGGAGTTGGCCTTCGCTGCTCCGGTCATGGGGTGGATTCCCATTCGTCTGGCATTTATTCTATCCTCATCTCAGTTTCTCAGATTTTAGAAAATGAATCATTTTCAGTAATACATTTTACTCGAATTTTAATTGAGATGGGGCTTGATATTATTCCCAGTGCACAAAAGTGAAACGTTATCATTTAACGCTTGAAAACCAAATGCTGCTTCAGTTTACAACTTTACTACTTCATTAGGCAAATTAGGCAAAGTAATGATCACAGTGACAAAGGCTATATCAATAACATAGCCTGATAGAACTTATTTAAAAATACTAAAAACTACCTGATAGTTATGACCGACCGTATCGTGATTTCTGTGCTGTTAAGAAACGACGACTTGATGACATGAGTCATGCTGGTTTTTTATGTTTACACAGAAACAACTTCATTCTGCCATCACAGTTTGAGCTCGATTCCTATTCCGCTAGGCATTTATTTTACTTAACACAAACCCAAGTATCCGAGCACAAAACTTTGATATAGTAAATAATAGTATAGGGTTATAGTATATTATGTCATAGTAAATGAATTAATTTTATGGGTGATTTACCTGTATATCATATCTTCAATTATGAGTTTGATGAAACCGGCCTATAGTCTTTAGAAATCATACAGATAAAGAGAATCTATAATTTCTTGTTTATATACAGATAAATGCTAATCAATAATCTATAATATGCTAATGCTTAATTCGGTTGCCCAGTGATTTCGTACCACGCATGTTCCATGTCTCCATGTCCCAATTCTCTTATTATTAATACTGTAGTTTAAATGACTTCTTATCAACACAGAAATAAACTCAATCTGCCATCAAATTCGATTCCTATCAGTGTCTCAATGATTGTAAGGCTAGGCGTACACCGGTTAGTCAAGACAAGACAAGACGACATTAGTCACGTTTAGTCACAGCAAAGACGATAGGAGCGATTAGTATTCCAATTGTCTCTGGTCACAGTAATTCACATAGTTGCTTATGAAGCAACACACGCCGATTAGTCATTGCATCAGTGTGTGCTGCTTCATAAGCAACTATGTGAATTACTGTGACTAATCTTGTCTTGTCTTGACTAACCGATGTACGCCTGGCCTAATATAAAATTAAGATTCATTATCATGACACATGGTCCACAAAGCAGAAAAAATGGATGATAGATACTTATGCCCTGACTCAAAATCACCCTATTCCAAAGGGAATATAGCAGCAAGAATCGTTCCACCTCCACCAATGAAAACCTTCAATTTATATTATCGAGCTGGGGTAAGGGTGATGTGACACACCTCCCGAAAAGAGGGTGGAATATCAAGTTTCTCATCATGGAGTAAGTTCTGGAAAGTTGGAATTTAATCAAACGTTTGGAATTTTCAGCGGTCCAACTCTTGGGTGTAGAATACTTTTCAACTTCCGAGTTCAACTCTTTGGCTAATTAAAGGGTTCAACTCAAGATATCTACCTAGTCCATGGTTTACAAGTCAAACGAACAGAAGCTGAGGGTTCCAGGCTCACTGCCCAGAGTCTAGGGACATAGACTCGTTTTTGTTTTCGTTTCACCAAAGTTAACATTTAGATTCAGGCTATTTAAGCCGAAAAAGGTAACCAGCGAAAATATGAAATTAGTGAATAGTGCACGGAAAGAGAAATTATTGAAAAGTTATCACTAATGACGAGAAAATTGAATTTTTATAAATAATAATGTCCATTCAGATTCAAGAAACAAGACGTTATTAGTTCTAAGCAGTGCTCGATTTCTAAAAAAAGAGGTAAGGGAACTGTAGGGGAACTGGTTCACCACGGGCACTCCACCGGAAGAATTTTTAAAATTACTTTTAAGTTGGAGCGCTTTTAGCGTACCTGAGTATATTTTTGCATATTTTTTTGGTAGTTTCTAAAATAATTTTTTATTTTCGTTTTTATTTGAAAAAAAAGGTACGGGAACGCCGTTCCGCCGCGTCCCCCCTGAAATGAAGCCCTGGTTCTAAGACAATTGAATTTAGAAATAGAATAAAATACCGTTCGTTTTGTGAAAATCTTTTTTTTATGAGTTTAAAAAAATTGTGACAATAGTCAGTGACTTTTGTCACAATTTTAAAAAACGCTAAAATTTCTTGCGACATTGTGTCAATGACAATTGTCAACGACAGAAAATCTGTGTTTGTGACAATGTCACAAGTTTCCCATCGAGAGTCGGTATGATCAAAGGACTGTCGTTGACAAATGTCACAGTTACAATGTCGCAGTATAATATGTAAACGCTGCGGTGACATTAATTTGTCTGCGACAAAAGCCTACTTTCTTGCTTGCTTGTTACTGGTGGCGTAGCATTGCGGACAGGATGTGAGATACAATATGTCATTGACAAAAACGTTTACATCAAACTGTGACTTTTGTCACAGTTTTCAACAAAATCGTTTACATCAAACTGCGACTTTTGTCAATGATATTTGTTTGAAACAAGTATGTCGTTGACAAAAGTCATTGACAGTTCTGTCACTGACTTTGGTGTAAACCCAGCTTAAGATATTAATTACTTCAAAATTTCATACTTTCTATTCTATTTTATATGTTGTTCCACTTCCAAATTCGTTATTCTAAATTCTAAGGTGGCGTATCAATATTATAAAAAATTCAAATTTATTTATAAGAGTAAATACCAAATTATTATAAGAATAAATAAATTTTCAGAAACTAAGGACCGGAAAATTGTCGACTGGACAGTCGACTCAGTCGACTGCAACATGTAAACGCGGCATTGGGAAAGGGCAGTGAGGGAGAGATAGGCCATGCTAGTCGACGCTGAACGGCTTCCAATAGATAGACGCTGAATAGTTGTAGAAGTTGAAGGAAGAGAAAAACTGAATTCACTGTTTTACAATGTCGAGAAATTTTCAACAATGTGTTCTCCGTCATCATCATCAACTTTTTCTTTTTCATCTTGATCTTTCTCTCGTTTTCCTTCTTTTCCTCTTTCGTCTTCTTTTTCTTCTTCTTCTTCTTCTTCTTCTTCTTCTTCTTCTTCTTCTTCTTCTTCTTCTTCTTCTTCTTCTTCTTCTTCTTCTTCTTCTTCTTCTTCTTCTTCTTCTTCTTCTTCTTCTTCTTCTTCTTCTTCTTCTTCTTCTTCTTCTTCTTCTTCTTCTTCTTCTTCTTCTTCTTCTTCGAACTCCACCGAACAACGCTGACGACGCCGAACAATGCCAAAATAAGGGAGATACTTTTGACGAACAAAAAGAGGATGATGATGATGATATAATGATGATAATAAATAATTATTAAAAAATTGCAGAAAACAATTTTTTCCTAAGTCACTACAGCTCAATTGCCAATAAAGATTTATAAAGAGCACCGGTTATTAAAACGCTAGTAGGTTAGTATGCGCGTGCTTCAAGTGGAGTAGACTATTATCATAGCCTCCTCTAATACATAAGAGGAGGCTATGTATTAGAGGAGGCTATGCTATTATTATAAACGGCATTGAATGTTTCGAGCGAATATTCTGACTGCCCCACTAGCACTAGAATGGCTGTGCTTCATATTTTATTTAATCATCATTACCTTATTCATATATTGATATTTTTATAACCTATCCAAGAAAAGTGCTCAATAATTATTTAGTAAATTGGATGAGAACAACTCATTAGAATTTTTATAAGTAACAACAACTTGAAAACTTAATTTATTTAATAAGAAAAAAATACAATGACGGTAAGGAATGCAATTAATTATCAATACAAATACAAATTTGTACAATATACATATCAATATAACATGTATGACAACATTATAAGGGGAAACTACATCAAAATACACCATTTTCTGTTAAAAGATACAAAAAGTTTCCTGGGGGGGGGGGCACCCATGTTTGATTGGGGTTATTCCAATAAAACGGGTGCCCCTCAAACCCTCCAGTATTTGCCTGGATCCGCTACGGTGCATTGGAACCACTTATCAACCTGACAATTCTGTTGCTGAAATAATGTTCTCAATTTTTCCATAATAATTTGAAAATAAAATTTTGTCAAAGTTGAATATTTTAGAGCGCCCTTGAAATCGTGGCCTTAGGCAGTATTTTTTGACGCTGAATCCGATTCTGTAATCAGAATTTTTCAATCACTGCTCTTTCCCATTTTGTGGATTTGTTTTTAATTAGTGTAAAACTCTCCCCTTCAAAAGGCAACACGTGCAGGAATTGAAAATCAGAAGGGATTAGCTCGACTATTGTTGAATGGAACTCGGCCTGACAGCGATAGATTTATGATCAAAACAAGTCCAGACATGACGATATTGTGTAAATAGAGTTGGCTCCATCCAGTCCCTATGTCCACACTGGTCGATTTTTGTCTGCTTTTCAACTTTCGTCATAGCGCATGCTGTGCAGCACGTGACGCATGCGCTGCAGCGGTTGGACAAGACGAGCAGCAAGACGAAACGTCTAAATAACGAAAGTTGAAACGAAAATTGACAAGTTGTGGACATGAAAAGTGTCCTTGTGTGTGAGTCCTACAATCGTGAGACAGGATGTTGTTGTTTTGACCAATTATTTTCAACTTCAGAATCGCAAAATCTTGTTGATAGTTTTACTGTAATACTAATTAAATAGCACAAATGCACAATGAACCTAAACGAAGATCAAATCAAATCAAAATACTTTATTCACTCAATTAATATACACAATTTTTACAAAATACAAGAAAAATCAAGTGCATTCCTCATTAGGCTGAGCCTGCGTGGAGGAATGGTTCGTCTTACAGTAACTAAATTAAACCTGAAAAAAGGATAAGACACTAAATCTCAGAAATAAATTACACTTCGAAATAAACCACTGTTGACATCACATTTAAACTAGAACATAAATTTGCATTCTAATTACTTATAATTTAGATGTTACTAAAAACTATATAGGAGATACTGAATAACTGTCAGATAATAGAAGATACTAATTCACCTCAATGAAACTAGATGTGTTCTCAGTCTCTTAGCAAATAAACAATAAGAGACTGAGAATTTATTTTGATAGTATTAAAATTTGTTATTGATAATATTGACAGATGATAAAAATTATAATATTTTATTGATAATAACATTGAATCTTTGGGTCGATCATCAAAATGAAATAAATTCAATCGTTCTCTAAAAATGAATTCAATTATTGGGAAATAATGATTCCAATATTCAAATAGATCAAATGAAATGAATTCAATTATTTTACAATCAAATCAAATCCGATTTATTTGCCACAAAGTAACAAAACAAATGGACAAAATGCACAAGATACACATTTGAACATGATAATATATACTATTAATCCTAGACACCATGAGTATAATAACATAATATATAATATAATATATATGAGTATAATATATAATAAAATATAACATTACATTTAATATACATATGAGTATATGAGTATTTTATAATAATATGAGTATAATCGATGATGTGAGTACAGTGTCAATATAATTTTATTCATATTGTGGCTCGACTAGGATAACTTGTGCGCTAGCCGTGATTTCATGTAATTATTGTGATATATTCTATAAGTGATAATTATTGATATAGATTATTATTCGTAATTTATATGAATGAATAATTTAAAGAAAGAAATTAATAGTAAGTAGTCAGTTATGAGGTAATAATATATAATAATGATTGCTATTGAAAGATGATTCCGGAATAAAATTGATAATTTCTTAAAACTATATGATGACGGGTGATGTTGAATTTTTCCAAATAGCATTATAACATGCAAAAAACATATTTGTAAAAGAAATTAACAGAACATCAGTCGTGACCATGGAAACTTTAAATGAAAATCATTCCATCTGCCAAATTAACGACAACCTACTAGGTGATAGGTTTTTAAAAACATTTTACCATTAAGAAATTGTATCAATTAAGAAAAAATAAAAGATGAAAAGAAATGAAGATTTTCTAAAAGTAAAAAATTATTATTATCAGCCTTATGGGCTGGCGGCAGTGATTTGAAAGCAGCCACATTTGAAAACTTGATTACAAAGAAAATATTCACAAGACCTATTCACAAGAGTGAAACAAGTCAGTATGTTTTTCAGATTATATATTTAAGCTATTTATTTACTATTAATTTTAGTTTTACTGAATTGAAATCCTATTGCCATTGTTCATTATATCATTTTTGAGTAGTCTCTTATGTTAGCAGGTAGTTTATTGAAAAGGGAAGGCAGTAAAAAGAAAAGAAATATTTTCCCTAAAATTTTATTAAATCTGGGTACTTGGTAAGTGGCTGGTGACCTTAAATTATTGTAATGAGATGGTTTTAATGAAGTTTTTTAGAAACATAGTCAATGTGATAATGCCATCTCAGGCTGCTGTCGATCATTTATTCCCAAGTATCGAGTATCGCTTACCAAAGACAAGGATGGACAAAGAGGCAATAGTGAAGAGGCACTGACTGTTTGACCAGAAAAAGAATGTCCCTGGCGGAGTGATATCTAGCATGGATGCTCGACAGCAGTGGCGTAACAGCCGAGTGAATGCGCCCTTCATCACCACCGACATAAATAGCATTCTCTTTATCAAGGTATGATTATCATGTATTATTTAAATTTTTTTTATTTGTAAAATGAGTAAATGAGTTATGGGTGATTTACCTGTATTATATGCTCTTAAGACTCATGAGTTTTATGAAACAGGCCCCCGTTCTCAGCAAGTTCATTATTGAGTGGGACAGTGGGACTGCATGTATTCTATCAGGTGTTACATTTACTACATTTTGGTCACTCGGTGAGAGCGGTTGCTTTGTAATCATATGGTTGAGTAACAAACATTCAAGACTGCTCTCGGATGGGTGACCGATACAAAAAATAAGGCGAGGTGGAACCTACCCGTAAGGGTCTCCCCACCGATAAAAAGCCATACGATAAAAAAACTACATTTTTCAATAAGCACGGTACTCCAAATTTCTTGAAATAAGACTATGTCACTGAGATTTCATCCATGGGGCCCCCCCGAAAAGATTTTCTATATCCGCCACTGACTATAGTATATTCTAAGGAACTAAAAGTAAAGAAAAATTAAGTTTGAAATTCGGATTAATATTGTTGAATAATAGGCTATAAATTATAGCCCATAATATATTATACAAAACTGAAAGTTACACCTGATATTTGGGTTTGAGCTATGCAGTAAACGTACTATAATTTAATGGGCTCAAAATAAAATGAACTTGTAGACTATGATTCGTGTTTAGCTAATAATTATTTATTTTAAACAAAAATGTTACTTACATACAAACTACAAACTGTTTCCTGTGTTGATCAAAGAGCTATAACCAATCGGCCAATCCTCTTCTTTTCTTTACTCTTACAAAATCTTCAGCAAGTTCATCTAGATTATAATGGTTCAAGACTATTCAAGAGTGTTCACCAGGGACTTTCTTTCTCTGGTCAATTAGTACAATTGTGAGCAAAAATTACTGGGGCTTCATCACATCAAACATTTTTTTCTCGTATTTTTATTTTTCTACTACACATAAATTTAAGTACAGTAGATGAATCTGTATACACATAGCAAAACCGAAGTTATACTTTAGGCCCAATTTCAACAAACGATTCTTATTTGTGATTTTTTTATGAAAGCGAAAAGCGATTTGTGACTGGTGACAGCACATCACATTAGATTCCTGTCTACAATAATAGTTTCATCTGAAAAAGTTACAGTTTCTTTACTTTAACTAGTGATCATTATTCCTTGATTGTACAAGAAATAATAAAATTATTCCAATCACAATAATATATCCATTTAAAAAAAAAAATATATTTTATGCTCTTAATTACTTTCTATGTAATTTTCTATTATTTGTGGTAGGCTAAACGAGATTTCCGAGCATTTTTTTCATTTTTTTACTTCTCTTATATATTACATACTTCTATAATCTATAATTATGTACTTCTCTTATATATAATTTGTCTAATTTGATACTTTTGTACAATTACCATACTACAATAATATTGTAATATCTTAAACAAAGCACTACCTTAGTGGTTGACCTACCCCACAAAGTAGAAAGGATTCTTCCTTTCTACTTTGTGCCTACCCACTGATTAGTGTATGCTTGAAGGTTTCAGAATATTACATCCCATCGTTTCAGACAAGGTACAAGCTAAAAAATAATTTGAATATACATAGAATAGAATAGTACAACGTACTGGAAAAACATACAGGATTAGGAATAGGATAGATTAGGATTTTTAAGAAATTAGGAATAAAATTGTTCAAGTTTTATTGAAAAACAACTATTTTATTACGCCTAATGCCAATATGCTACCGCAGTTCGCAAGATGTCAATGGCAGAGGAAATTCTTTTGTGTTTCAACAAGAAACATTCCTTAGCCCTGTCTGAAGGACAGGAAGTCAGCCATGACATCATCGAGATAGCTGTACAAACAAACAAGGGTCGGAAAACGGCACGTGGCCCCACAGAGTAGCAGAGCCAGAGATATCGCGGTTGTCGGGCTTCAAAAGCGTCACAAATTGAACGTCGACCATTGAAGGGAGATGACGACTTGTTGACCAATCACAAGTTTTGTTTGATGGCACTTTGATTTGGAAGAATTCTTAGGCACGATTTCACTAAAAATCAAAACCAGATTTGAACGACAATTAGTTCGAGTCAGCTGCTTTTAATTAAATGGGTGTGATAATAATTATAATTTTTTGTTGGTTTGTTTAGAACTAACTGTCGTTCAAACCTACCTGGTTTTCGTATTTTGGTGAAATCGGGCCTTCCCTAAACAGAAACAGTTGCTGTAATGTAACTTATGGTTCTGAAATTGTACTTGGAGTAGTATCAACTCCAAGAATGGAAATTATCTCTCTTAATTTCTGTCGGTTCAGTTTTTTAAAAACAGGTATTAGCTAATAGATATTAAATAATACAGAGAGAGTATAGTAACAGTGTGGAAATTGCATGTCACACTTTTGATAGCTCCGACAAATCCACCATACTTTTTCCAGCCAATTCCCAGAATGGAAAATTCCACAAATGGCCACACTGTTACTATACACCAGAGACAAGTGGATACTAATATTGTAGTATCCACTATAGTCCGTGCAAACCTTAGTTTGCAGTATTACGTTTATGGGGCGCAGTGTTGCCGGATCTACTCATGTAGAATCTAACTCATGACCTAATGACCTTTTAAAAATTATTCATAGTATAATAGTAAAAACATATAAATAGGTAATTAGTGTGCTAATTTTTTCTCATTCATGTAGTTTTGATAGAATAAGAAATGTAAACAAAACAAGAGAGAGAGCAGTAAAGAGAGCGAACAGCTGTGAGTGAGGAGTAATGAATAAAATAATAAGCAAAACATTGCAACAGCGCTTCCATATCCCCATAACAAATAGCATTGCCATTTAAACGCTTACTGCAAACTAAGGTTTGCACGGACTATAGTTCCAATTGTCTCTGTATACACTCTCTTTATTAGATAATAGCATAGACTAACTATACTGTTGTCTGTGATAACTATATTGTTGTCTGTGATAATAGCTACGGAGAATAGATGATATCGGTGACATATCAATGAGCGGTTTTTACTATTCATTTAGCTTAAACTTTCGTATTAAAATCAATATCGGGGTACCGAGCTCTGCTCGGGGGTAGGCCTACAAAGGCACAGGAATGGAAATTATAAAGGGAAAAATAAATGAAATTAAACAATTTTTCAAAGTACAGCCATCAGTCTTATGCATTGAATCATCATTGCACTATAAAAGAATTAATCTTCGCTTTCGAAATATTATGAATAATCGAGTTTGAATGCATATCATTTGAAAAATCGCACTTGTGGTAAAATTAATAAAAATAATAATTATAGCAGGATGCAATTAACTTGTCATAAGTCAGCTGATCGACGAGCATATGATCACAATACTTAACCTACAAATGCTGAATCTCGCAGATTATTGAAAAGGTCTTTTAAAAAGTTATTCTATGAAAGGTCTTCTTCAAAAAGGTCTTTTAAAGACTTTAAAGGTCTTTAAGACATTCAAGCCTTTTGATTATTGTGTCGAAATCACTGTTTAATTATTACTGGATCAGCTGAGTTATGACATGTTAATTGAATCCTGCTGTATTTATGGGTTGATAACTATTTTTAGCTCAGCTGTTTTGATGAACTCTTGACGATTTTCCACAAATAGATAAAAACAGATCACATGGCTAACAGGGGGCTGTCATAGACGGAGTGGAAATATTGTATCTTCCCCATGTTAAAAAGGGGTGTAGGCTGAGTCTCTAGTTTCCGGCTGAGTCTCTAGTTTCCGGACGGAGTTTTGGCGCTGTATTTGAATTCAGAGCTTTTAGGTTAAGTTTCATTTTCATAAAGACTTTTAAAAGTTTATGGTATCTTTTGCGGTATAAATCAAAACTGTTGAGAGAATATGGTTGATATTTACGGCAAAATATAAAATTTTTGTTAGATTCTTTGTTTTTAGGTTGGTTTGAGTAGAAGTAGGTGTGATTCTCTACTACAGGTTAGAATGGTTATTCACTAATTCACTAATAATGGTTTACTTCTAATATCGTTACGCGTGTATCAAACTTTCGGATTATTCTTCAATATCATTGATCTAATATCGTTATGCGTGAATCAAGCTTTTGAACCATCCGCTATTCAATCAGAATCAGTTGTAATTATTATCAATTTACGATGTTTTCAAATACACCGCTAAAAGTCCGTCCGGAAACTAAAGTCATCCTACACCCCTTATTTCTCTTACTTCCAGTCCCTCAGATGTCAGGTCCCTGGCTAACTTCATGCCTCAAATTTAAAAATAACAATAAAATATGGAATATTTTCAAAATTTTCAATTCCTTTTAATTTTCTACAGATATATTAAAATCAGAAATATTATTTGAAAAATCGCACTTGTGGTAAAATTTTGCTTCATAGAAATAATAATATGGGTTGATAACTTTTTTTAGGTCAGCTGTTTTGATGAACTCTTGACGATTTTTCTCAAATAAATAAAACAGATCACATGGCTAACTTCATGCCTCAAATTTAAAAATGACAATACAGTACAATATGGAATATTTTCAAAATTTCAAATTCCTTTTAATTTTCTATAGATAAATTAAAATCTGAAAAAAAGGGGAATAGGAGCAGCTTATGTGTTTCGATATTTTCTCAATTCAGTAATGGAACCGCTGGTTTTACCAACAACATCAAGAACCGACGGAAATTTGTTTCTTCCTGTCAGCTGATTCTCTGTCACTGTCTCAGCAGCTGAAATAATAATCTTGTCTCACACACACACTCACTCGCTCTCACTCTTTCTCATCATTTACAGCCGATGGAAATTTCTTTCTTCTGTCAGCTGATTCTTAAAGGATCAATTTCTCCTTTTTAGGTCCTTTAGCGAGTTATCCCAGGGATGAGACCCGGCAAACTAATTTTGTATCACAAACCTCCTATGGTCCAAATTTCGTCAAAATCGTTAGAGCCGTTTTCGAGATCCGTTGGACATACAAACATAGAAACGTATAAACATATAAACATAAATATAAACATATAAACATATAAACATACAGAAATTGCTCGCTTAATATAATAGGATGTATTGCATGACCACCTTACTATTTGAAAAAATGAACTTCTATTCAAAATGGCGGATCGAAGATAACTGTTTATGTAAAGACACAGTCACAGTAAAATTGCATTTTCAATTTGAGTAGGATCCTCAATCACACCTAATGTCAAATTAATTTTGAATTTGATATTGTCAAGGTGCAAACCCAATTTAATCATTTTCTAGGATAGAAATGAATGGAACGAGAAATTCGTAGTACTTACATGTTTATTCTCTGTATTCCTTATACATTTTCTATTTAATTTGTTATTATATTATGTCACAATGAAATTGAGTATTCTAATCAATAATAATTGACTGTAAAAAGGTTATGCAGACGATTGTTTACTTCATAGAAAGATTATTCAGTTGAATGCCAGCCAGCCGGCATCCACTTGTTATCAGTCAGCTGTTATCTCTGTCACTCTGATTCTCGCATAATTGTTTCTTCTGTTAATTTTTATTTGAATGTATTCCTACATTTCAACCTACTGAAAAATCTGCTCATTATAATTCCCTCAAAATTTTCTTAATTTAAATTAATATTCTAATGTGTTTGCTGCTATGGCACACTTGTGATTTTTGAATCAGCGTCAACGTCCTATTGGACAATTCAGATTTCCTGATCGCCTATTGGTGAATTTTCTTTGACGTCACCTTCTTCTCCGAAAAGAAATTGCTTCTCGATTTCCGGGAAGGAGGACGAGGAGACGCTTTTGGCTTGTTGTTAGAATCAGAGGTCCGCTCTATGCCTCTTAAGTGTTAATTGTTAACTGTTTTTTAAATGTCTCACTAAATGTGCTGATTTAAGTGTAAATTAAATTTCCCCCGTCGTGGAAAGTTCATATGATTGCCATGCTTAATTATTAAATTCGGGTATTCGTCAAAACTCGAGGTGGAAACTCATTCGCCGTTCAAGGAGCCGACCACGTGAGCCCGAAAATTGCTGCCATCAATTCTACAGATTGTGAGTGCGCGGGTTTTTTCATTATTGGCCAATAACGTGAGTGAATTTAAAATTTATTACGAATCTCTACGGCATATTTGCGCTGGCATATCAGTTTGTGAAAACTTTCTGCGCCATCCTTTACCTGATTCAAAAGCACCTTAGGCAAAGCCTATTTGCTATTTATTCAAAATTAAATCAATCAGTTTATTCAAGAACTTTATTAAAAAATTCAATTTTCTAAATTCATTTCAAAATTCATTGCTGTAAATTTACTTATTATTCTGATTTTGCAATTATTTTTACAATAAATCTCATTTATCTTATTTTTGTAGTTAGTCAATCAAACCTGATCGACTCTGGCTGTGGCCTATTGGTATTTCATTTCACGAAATTTGAAGTCAATCACTCTTATAGTGATCTATGACTTATAATATTCCCCGACCTTTGTCGGCGGAAATTGTTCAAGTTATTTATAGTATATTCACCGACCATTGTCGGCAGAATTCAGTTAATCAATCTCTTTTTTTTAATTATATTTTATTCTGCCCTCATCCGAACTAATCGGGGAAGTTTATGCAAATATCCTAATTGCAAAAATAATATCCTGATTTGTCCGGATGAGCGTAGATCTATTGAGTTCATCTCTATCAAATTTCTTAGTGTGAGTTTCGAGTTGAGTGTAGCACCAGCACTTGTAAAAATATTTCTACCGACTGTGGCACCCGACTGATAATTCCAGTAAAATTTATAAAAAATTCCAGTGCGTACGTGCTCACACACAACCCGAAGCTGACAATATATAAATTCGTATCAAACTTTTCACCCACTCTGTAGATTAATGGCTTCTGTGATAAAGAAAATAGACAGTATAGTGACTGGAGGTTCTTTTTATAGCTCAAAACAGTGTCTGGTGAAATGTTATAGTTATATATATTTATTCAGTAGTATTTAAACATAATGCGAGACTAGAATAATGACGCGGATACACGTTGCATAGTATGCATGCATTGGACCGACGCGACCATTACTCATTTAATCCAATGGGAAATGTCGGTTCACACATAGTAAGCTTGCATACTATGCAACGTGTATCCGCACCTGAAGATACAATGATACTGGAACAGGTTTTTATTTTCGTTTGAAATGTAATACCTGGAGTTAACAATATTCTAGTCTCTAGAGTTTCCACTAGAAATCAAATATCTCTGATATTCTCTGATATCCACTAACAAGAAAGGAATCTTGGAATTAGTGTTCAACGTAAACATGAAAAATGTTTTATTCATCAACAAACATGAATTTTCAAAAAAATAAAAATCAACATTTTAATGCATTTTGCACAGAGAACTCATTCCTATGTGAATCTTTAAATTGATGCTAAGAACAAAAACAGTAACAAAAGATTATTGTTATGTATACATATTTTTTACGTACAATTTAAAAATATGAGGTGGCACTACAATTAATAAATATTCATTCTGAAATTCAGAGTATCGATAATACAATGACTATAGATAACAAACCGGGTCCAAGTAATAGAATGATCAATAACACAGTGGTGCCCACCCCCCCTTAGTCTCATGACGCACCCCCCCTGAATTTAGCAGAAGCCCCCCCCCCTGAAAAATGCGGAAAAAATAAGCCCCCCCCCATATTTTTTTTAAAGCTAAAATATCATGGAATGCCCAGATAGATGGGGTCGGGGGTCCTCCCCGGAAATTTTTGAAATATCATTGTCAAAAAAGAGCATTTTATGGTCTTTTAAAGTTGGAAATCTTGATGAAAATGTATTCTATTTTATTTGGAAAAAGTTACAGAGTGGGGCAGAGATTTTTACTTATTTCAGTTGCCTGTCCTGAAGCAATGGCTATGATGGCTGGATTTCACGATTCCAGTAGAGTAGACGTTCAGGTTACTGGGGGCAGTTTACCTGAAGCAGGTAAACTGAACCGTGAGACAACTTACTTGAACAGGTTACTGGCCTATTCAGGTTAGAGCAGAGGCAGGTTGCCAGGCAGGTAACCTACCTCCAGTAACCTGAACATCTACTGGAATCGTGAAATCTAGCCATGGGAGTTGGGGTCATTTCTTCTGAAAGAACAAAAATATATTTCTTCACCCTTCATGAAAAACTAGAATTCCATTCTTAAAAATTGGCAGTGATAGAGGATTTCAGCCCACACGATTTTTCTGTTTAAAATATATTTTTCCTTTCTGTTTCCCTCAAAATATATTTCTAACTTCAACCAGAGACAATTGGAATACTTAATAGTTCCTATCGTCTTTGCTTCAACTCAATATTTACCAAGAAACAACAATAAAATGAATGCTTGAGAAGATATAAGAAAATTGGGAGCATGAATCCAGGATTTTTTAAGGTGGATCTGAGGCCAACGAACTGGAGAAGTGTAGAATTTGAAAGCTGAAGGTGAAATATTGCATAATAGTGCAGCTATTAAAGGTTTCACGCAGAAAAATTTCCCTACCAACAAATTTTGTGTGCAATGTTCCTTGGTACTTGGACAATTCTAATTTTTTTTCGCCTCTTCATACCAAAAATACCCTAAATTTAGTGCGGTAGATGGGTCATCTGAAACAGAATGATCCAAGGAACAATAATCATTTAGGAACCCGCATTACAGAAATTTGTTTTAGAGCGAACAAAAAAATTGAGAATTCCTTGAAATGCAAGCATATTATTTTGTTCATGACTGTAGCTCAAAAACTACATAAGTTAGGCAGGCCAATCTGGTCTCAAATTATAAAGAAAAAATTGTGCAGAGGGATTTTGAGTTATCGTGTTATTGATTTTTGAGCTACCGTGTTATTGATTCAGTTGGTAGATGATATAAGCAATCAAAAATATAAATACTAAAAGTTTTGTTTTTTCGGAAATCTTCTACTTTTTGAAAATTTTTAACTCGTTACTCATTGGACATACAGTGATGGATTATACATAAATCTCTTCGAAATTCTATTTACTAAAACAATGGTTTCCATGATTTTTCTGTATAACGCTTTGCTTTGACAAAAATCATAGTTCAATGAAAACCGAGCCGAAATTTTGCGATTGTTGGGGCACTCTATATTAAGCATAAGGTTTACAAGGTCATGATTTTGTATCCAAGTTGTCCAGAGACTAAGGAGTATTGCACCAAAAATTCGCTTGGTGAATTTCCCACGATGAGTGTTTTTTTGGATTCAATGACTTTACTTTAATGCATTCGCATTGAATTGTGAAAACAAGTACACTGTCATGTATTTTCCATCACTTTTATTAAATTCCTTCAAAACTCCACTCATTCCACTGGAGTGGATATAAATATGGATTATTCCATATATTCTATGTGTGCCAATCTTACAATAATTATTTACTATTTGATCATTACCAACAGTTTTGTACTATGTCCCACCGATGAAAATCAATTTGTTGACTAGAGAATTGATCAATGTCTCACCTTTTACGATACAAAAAGGGGACCGGGGGTTTACCCCCGGAAAATTTTCATAAAAAGTACTCTGAAATTATATGTTTTTAGAAGTTTTAGACATCATTTGTAGTTGAAAATCCATTCTATCTAGTGAGCCCCCCCCCCCAAGAATTTCAATGACGCAGTTTGCGTCACGCCCCCCCCCTGTGGGCACCCCTGAATAACAACATATTTTTTCTATACTAGTTCATAATATCATTGTCATAAGTTTCTTTATAATCATAATTTCTAATAATGAGAAAGCTTACAATTTTCACTGATACAATGAGTAAATTATCGCTACATTTCAAATTTAAAAGAATAAAATTGATTAAAACATCAGTCACAAGAATTCTTACATGAACATCCAATGCAAAACAGATAATATCCATATTTTACGGAATCCATTTATTCCATTCTTACCATTTGTGAAAATGTGTAATGTGTTACATTGAAATTTCAAAAATTAAACATAGGGAATCGTAAATAGATTTATCTAATTTCATTTTCAACTCGAGAATCTCCTTTCTAATAGAATTGCAAATATGAGAACAATGAAAACAGAATCAAATAAGTCCAAATAGATCTGGAAATTTCTGAGTTTTTAACTGTAACTTCCTTTATAATTTTTAAAAGGCGTTTCCTGAACACATTGTATACCGGTACATCAACAAGAAATTTATTATGATTTAGGATAATGAGACGAGTGTATACCATATTGAATTCGGTACTTCAAGTTAACAATATTTTATTGAATCCAATAGTTATTTATAATTTATTACTGTATAATCAAATTATTGTAAATTAAGAAAAATACTATCATAATAATAAATATTCCAAGCAAGTTTAATAAATTATTTGAAGATTTGAAGATTAATAAAATCATAATGTGTTACTTCAAATGAAATGACTTTTAGATCAAGTTTTTTTATCGTATGGCTTTTATTGGTGGGGAGACCCTTACGGGTAGGTTCCACCTCGCCTCATTGCACAATTTTTTGTGTCGGTCACCCATAATTGGATACAGATTATTTAGTAGGCTACTGTCTCCATATATTTTATAATAAAATCTATTCTCATTTCACTACTATAATAATAATAATGAAGTTCCAATATTCTATCTAATTCTTAGACTCTACAAGTTCTAGGCGATATTGTATAAATATAATCAACAAAAACGTGTCTTTCGATTCAATTCGAATTGAAATAAATCCTATTCCAAATGACAAATATATACGAAATTCAAGCTGGAAACTCTTTTTCCATTTTGGCATTCATATCGAACAAACAAATAATTTAAAACAACTTATATCAAAGGAAAACAGAAACAACTCGAAGAAAGTATGAACAAATTCTCACTACAATGTCGCAAATGGGTTGGCAGTTATTGCACGAAGTGAAGTCTTTTTTGACAAAAGCTATGATCTCTGGAGAGTCACATTTTATCCCTTGGAGTCGGCAAGTATGACGATTTCGTCATCAAACATCTGAAATCATCAAATTTGATGTGAGATTAATAGAATACAGTAGAAATAGAATAATGTAAATTTATGTGAGTAAATAGAATAATATTCAATAGAAATAAAGTAATATTTAAGAATTTCATGAGAATAAGATCTTTTTCAGGATCTCATTCCTATCATTATTATTATAAAAGCTTATGGCTTTTTTAGCGGAGAGACCTTCTTGGGTGTTTCACCTCACTGAAACATCCAATGTTCCGAAATGAAAAATATGGAAAACATGTAGGTTAAGAAGACCAACACTGAATTTCTAACTTATCATTTTTGTAAAATCTTCCCAAGTCAAATTCATCAGATTAATAAAAATAAATTCACAGCAACACACGAACCTAGTTCACTTTCACCCACGAAGTTTAAATAGCCTACAGTATTGATTTTTTTCAAATTAAAAAATCTTCAATTCTAAAAAAAAAATTAAAAATTTTCAATGTTTCAATTCGTAAATGATAACAAATTATTAAAGAATAGAGTCAATAAATCTTTTACAGATCGCTACGGAGGTATACTTCAATTTCAACATGCCACTGCTTGAAAATTAAAACGAGATGGATAGAGATTCAACACAAATTTTAAACATAATACGGAACTCTACTTACTGGATTCAATTTTTGGTGATCTCATTCATACAGTGCTTCATGTAATCATCTAATTGAGAGTAGTCGACCAGAGTGTCTCTGATCAGTTCCATCAGAATGTCGGACCATTCTTCCTCGAGAATTTTCAATTTTAAAAAAGCCGAACATGCTTGTTCGATTAGGAACTCCAGGTGGGTGCGACCCTTATGCCTCCATTGCAAGTCATCCTGCAGATCAAAAGAAACAAGGATAATAGGATTTGAAAACTAAAAAAACCTTGAAATAATCAGAAAAAAGCATGTCTGTGCAATATGGGTTACCGTATACTACCCAATCGATTCATCATATATAAGGTTTCTGGAATTCAAACTCAAGAAGTATAGGCTGCCTAAGATAAATCGAGAAGGTAGTACGGTAACCTAGATAGATATGGTAGAGCATACATATTTATGATATTTTTCTGATTACTATATTTTATTTAGTAAAATATTCTGTTTTGTATCAAATTGTAATTTATTATTTATTGTAATCCTGATATTGTAAAATTAACTGGGCCTACTGAAAATCTATTATAATTAAAGAGAATTTTGTATTCTTGATTCTTGTAGAAAAAGTTCCCTGTAATGGTCAATAGATGAAGATTATCAGAACCTGGACATGGTGATTGATAAGTGTTGAAAACTTGAGTGATTGAGTCTCAAAGAAAAGTTTCTTTCTTTCTTCTCTTCTTCTCGTCAAAAAATGGACATTTAATGTCCAAACTTCGCCGTTTCATGTAGATAATTCTCACTTTTGTTTACATTATTATACTGCATTTCAATATTGTTGAAAATTATTAGTTACAATTCATAAAATTAATAGAATTATATTATTTATACTTACAACTTTTGTAATTTAGTATCTAAGCAGTTATAATTATTGTTATCTACATGAATAAAGTAATCTTATCTTATCTTCTTTTTTTCTCTCATATTAATTTTGTATTGCTATATTGTCATGATGTCATGAGTGCTATTGGGCTGTGCCTGTTGCACACAACATTGTAATATAATAAATAAATGAATAAATAAAAGTATTTTTACATAAAACGTTCACTGTAAATGTTAAATGTAGCCTACGGAAATCATAGAATAATGCGGCAGCTAAACGTGCCCAATACGAGTGAATCTACTGTTTCTTACATAGGCCCATAAATACAGTATTAGGTATGGTCCATAAATATTTAGGAGAGCTGTAATAGAGGGAAATGGTTGACACAAAAAATTTGGGAATTTCTTTCATAGTACGTCAACCGATAGTGTATTTTTTGTGTGTGTTCATCTTTCCCTGCATTGAAAGTATTTCAAATTTCCGTGAAGCATAGAGAAGTAAATTGATACTTCTGCAATTAAATAAATAAATAATAAATAAATGATTTATTTTCCAAAATACCTATATCTATAACAAATACAAATTCAAGAATATTTACAGTTAATTATACAAAGATTTGTTAGTAAAAAAATCAAAAGCAAAATGTTATAATACATGTGGTTGTTTGGAAAATTGACCTACTCCGCTATGGCAAGCCATGTCCTGGAGTAGGTTTGAATTGTTGTGTGCAAAAAAGAGTTAAGTGATAGTAATTAGTAAGTGTTAAGTGATTGAAGTCTTGTGTGTGTATGATTTCTATGTTATGTGATACTATAAATGGTTTGAAATTACTGTTTCTATTCTCTGTCTTCCTTTGCTAATTAACCAGTTTTGTACTATTGCTTTGAATTGTTTAAATTGAGTTATATGTTTAATGTTTTCAGGAAGTAGATTATATAATTTTGGGGCTAGATGATTGAAGTGTCTTTGATATAGTGCCTTCCTAGCAACATTAGTGATAAGAAGGTTCCTGTATCTGGTGTTGTGGTTATGGTTTCTAGAACCGTATTTTCATTACTAAAATCGTTTGAAGAATTACCTGCGTTTGATTGGCGCGGCGCCACTGGAGGGCCTCCTTGGCAACGACGGTGCGCAGCGCGGGGTCGGCCGCCCACAGCCAGTCGCGCGCCGACTGCAGCTGCTGCGTCTCCAGCCGCAGGCGACTGAGCAGCGGCTGCAGCAGGCTGTCGGGCAGCGACGACAGCACCAGGTCGCTCAGGCCGGCCAACTCGTCTGCTGCCGAGACTATCTCTTCCTCGGTCACCTGGGCGCAAAGGCCGAGTGTTAAAAATTCAATTCAATTAGATAAGATAAGATAAGAATGTTTATTTCGCCAAAATTACATAATTACAAAACATGAATGATACATACAAGATGCATAATAAAAATTTAAATTATAATAGATCCAAATGATTTGGCACAGCCAGCTAAGTTAAACTTGTGCGCTAGCTGTGAGTTCATAGAGCAAACAGTACGAAGTAGCCTATAGCAATACTGAAAAATGAAAAAAAATATATATATATAGTAATGCTTCTTATAAATAATACAATGATAAGAATTGAATAATTTCGTGTTAAAACTAATTATACAGGTGATAACAAAAAACAAGTCATACAGCCTACATTTAAATCTTCCAAATGTAAACTAATGAAGAAGAATGCAAAAAAGAAATGAAATTTTCAATTCAATTCAAATTTTGTTTATTTCTTCATAATTTACAAGAGTTTCATTGTGGTACATATAAAATAAAAAATACACTTTACAGCAAGAAGGTTACTATACCACTAGAAAACATGTGATAAATAAAAATCATATATTGTACGAAATAATAATTCTCGCATAGGCATTGCTGCCTGTGTGCGAGAATGAGTCTAAGGTACAGGTTCAAGTAAATTATCTCATCATTTTCTCTTATTCATGTTTAAAATAATTAATAATTATTCGAAAATCTCATAATCTCGCTGTATCTGATGTTCACCTGTAAGCATATAATTCAATTCAATTTTTAAGTTTCATTCATTGTAGACCCATGCGTGTGCAATTTTTGGAAGAAATGAATTTGAAGACGTGCAGTTTTCCTTTACAAGGAAGACTGTCTTCCTTTACAAGGAAGACTGTCTTCCTTTACAAGTCCTCCTTCACTTTACGTGTACTTCCTTTACAAGGGTGACCACTCAGGTCATCTCCACTATAAGCTTAAAGCTTTTAAAAATCACCTCCCGGTGGTTCAGAATAAACATTTTTTTTACGTACATTAACTCAACTCAAATCAATCGTTTATTTCCTCAAAAAAAAAAAAAACATATCATACAAAATTGTAAAAACAAAATCAAATATACAAAATGAATAATTATAAACTTCACAAAGTGCAGCAAAAGAATTGTACATACATGAAAAATATTATGAAATTATTACAGTACTTATGTAGGCTGTATTATAGTAACAATGAATTATTATAGGTACATAGAATACTTAAAATTTAGACACACAATACCTACTACATCTTTAGAAATTCATAACATAAATTCATGTGGTAATTAACTCAAATTTTAGCAAACAGCAAAATACTGCATAAAATGTAGCAAACTACATCTAAAGCTGTAGGTCCATTCAGCTCTCATCAACAACCGCGCCATTGCTCACGCAAAAGCCTTCATCAAGGTCATCACCTCCAGAAAAAAATGAAAAAATAAATAATGTGTGGCTGACATAGTTGCGACACGACGTAGCATCGACAATAAGGCTCTCTATGCTTTATATCTCCACTCACAACAAATCACCATAATCCTCACCGGTCTTAACTAACGACTAACCTACGCTAGTAGGTACTAAGAGTGTTATGCTTTCGCTTTGACGATGTGATTTGTCGATGCTAAAGTGGTCTAATGGATAGATGAACGTATAGCGCGATCCATTCAACTTGTCAGAAATCAGCTGTTTTGGTAATAATTAAATAGTGACTTCGACACAATAATCAAAAGACTTGGAAGTCTTAAAGACCTTTAAAGTCTTTAAAATACCTTTTTAAAGAAGACCTTTCAAAGAATAACTTTTTAAAAGACCTTTTCAATAATCTGCGAGATTCAGCATTTGTAGGTTAAGTATTGTGATCATATGCTCGTCGGTCATATGTTTTCTGACAAGTTAAAAGGATCCTGCTATATAAATATATCAAATTGAACAAACCGGCAAGTCATTGATGTTGGAGAGTCCCCAGTGTGAGAGGCGATAAATGGCATAACTGCGCCACTCCTTGTCATAGATAGGATTGCCCTCAGGATGTATTGTCAACGAGGTTAACCCTTGAATGTCGGCCAGGGCGTTGAGTTGACCCAGGGCCTGGATATTGGTGTCGCGGAACATGAAGTGTTCAGCATTGGGAAAGCGTTGCTTGAGTCGACAGAGCACGGGAGCCAGACTGTTGAAATTGACATAGTTGAAGCGAATGGTAGTGACGTCACCAGCCTTCACCGGGTTCCATGGACGGTCGATGAACTTCAGCGCCCCCTGGCCATACACGTTTAGGTAACGGCCACTTATCTCCACCAAGTAATCGCCTCCTGTACAAATAAAATTATTGGATTAAAACTATTCATTGGTAGGGAAAATGTCTACATAATTAATTTAAAAAAACTACAACTTAAGATAATAATAGCATACAACTTTACTGACTTCATGAAGGATGTGCATCAGTGGCGGATCTACGGGGGGGGGCTTTGGGGCTGAAGCCCCCCCCAAAACGCCTGGAAATTTTTTATGAGAATTTAAAATGCATACAAATATTATATAATATATATATATAATTTATAATATTTATAAATTATAAATATTATAATATATTATTTATAGATTGGTTTTTAAGCTCTTGATATAAATAATCATTAGCAAGAATGACCGATTTCCACCATTACTTCTACGTCTTCAAATGTGATATAAGCCAGTGAAATTGTCATCAAACTAGGGTTTACTTCGCATGAAATGGGGTAGCCCGGTTCTCTTCTATGTTGTATGTTGTATAATCGTGGAACATTGAATCCAATATTATTCGATCCCGGCAACCTTCTATCCCGCCAAAAACCTCTATGAAATGGCTCAATTTTTTTACATGTAGACAATTTTAACCCTGAAGCATAACTTTTCCATAACAGCACCTAATATCAATTAATCAAGCCCCAATTTTATACCAGGATTACTGTTACAGGCGGCCACAGAGAAGAAAGGAATATCATTTCTTCTCTGTGAGGCGGCCCAATAGTTTGCGAGATATAGCTCTTCAAAGTTCATCTATGTTAATAATACATCATAAGCTATTTCTTGCTAATTCTCACGGAAATCATGTGGAATAGCAAAAATCAAGTGAAATTGCGAGAAATCGCTTGAGATGCATTGATAGAAAAAATGGTTCTTGGTTCAAGAAAAACTAATGAACATAATATGCAATAATATTTTGTACATAAAGATAAGTTCCAAAAATGTTAATTTTTTGTTATAAAATGGTTACAATGTACGATTTCTTGCTCATTATTATTTTTAAAGTGTTTATATGTCTGATTAAAATTCAACGAGGCATTAGATTTGGCAATACAATCCTATTTTATATGATATTAAGTGAAGTTTAAGTTTAAATCCATATAAAATCAATAAAAGCGAGAACTATCATAAGAATATCATTCTAATAATAATAATCAACTACCCGCCCCCCCCCCCGGTCATCGGTTTTAAGCCCCCCCCAAAATCCATTTCTAGATCCGCCACTGATGTGCATGAACCATGTTTAGATCTAAATTGAAAATTGATTACACTGAGAATGTTTTCTAAACAAATGTTTACTGCACATGGATCACCATATTTCATATACTGCAATACTGGTATTCCATATTGATTGATGTATTGCTTCAAATATACAATATTTATGTTACAATGGATTCCATATGATTGCAAATTCATTTTTTCTCCTGTATAATGTCTTCCTTTGTAAATGAGCCATTAATATACGAGATAGCATAGATGAGTTCTATCTACCAATCACAGAGCACCAACTATAAATTTGACATTGCCGTTAAAGCCGCCCCTTATATTATGGCCCTAGAATTTTTATGGTTGGATAGTGGATGCTATTTAATCTATCTATCTATCTGTCTGTCATTACAACTCATAATAATATTATGGAAACATGGAAAATATTATATTATATTATATTATATTATATTATAACAGCTTTTCCATGTTCAAAGTGTATAAGATTTCATCCATTATACAATGGATGTGGTGTTATATCCATTATACAATGGATATAACAGCTTTTCCATGTTCAAAGTGTATAAGATTTCATCCATTATACAATACTAATAAGGCTGCATATGTAGTCTTGTACATTTTCATCATTGTAAAAAGCTATGTAATGAGGTGAAACATTTTCAGACTAGGTGACTTAGCAGAGTGAACACACTTAACTGAAAACTTAGTTAGTATAATTATTATTCCAATGAAATTAATGCGTTTGTAATTCACTAAATAATAGTGAATTATAAGATCTTTATCCATGAGTAATACATTGTAGGATCCCCATTGTCTGTACATAGAATGTGATCAAATTCTCAGCAGTGTTTCACCTTGCTCTCTAATCTTGCCAGGCGTGGAGGAAGCCTTCGTCTTGACCTTGGTGGTCTGCGCGCGGTGCTGCGAATGAGAGCGGCAGTAGGACGAGTGCTTGTTCTGCGAGGAGCTCGACGATGAGGCCGTATTGTTGGCGCTCTTGATCGAGCGGCTGTGGTGCGCATGCGCCGATTCCGACCGACTATGGTGGTGGCTTTTGGCGGCCACACGCCAACGCGCCGCATCCTCGCTGACGTCATCAGAATCGGCGCCGCTGCTTGTGTCGCTCGGCAGCGAACTGAGAGAACTGTCGGCGACCGGCTCTACACTGGACACCGTTTCCGCCGCGCCGCCTCCGCCCCCGCCGCCTTCTTCCGGCGAGCCCACCAGCGGCGCTAGGATCGGCGGCAGTCGGTACAGCTCGCTGGTGTCTAGTGGCGCGGGGTTGCGTAGCGGTGAAGACAGCACCTGAAAAAAGCGATTCAAAAATTAACAAAGCTGAGCTGGATTGAGGTGACCCTGCATTAAGGGTCAATACAATAATTAATGTTCATAATTAATTTATGTAGTAATAGTTTTTAACACTTATCTATATTGCTAAAAAAATAGGAATAAATTAATAAAAAAAAGTTTGCACATTGTAAATTATTTAGAAGAGAATTATGATCACCCCGACACATATTTTTATAGTGGGGCATCATTAGGATTAGAATTATCTTAAGTAATTTATTGAGTCGGGATTCTCTTAGATATCTGTATTATATTTTATATGTATCTGTATTTGTAAATAAACTCCTCTGAATGCATATTATTGGCATTCAGAGAAATTATTATTATTAATGTGAAAAATAGTAGTTTATGTAGCGGTTGTATTATGAGTTGAATGTATGTATGCGAATGAGATCGACACTAGGACGAGTGCTTGTTTTGCGAGGAGCTCGACGATGAAGCCGTATTGTTGGCGCATTTGATCTTGGATGTACTGTAGTTGAAATACAAAGTTATACATTCACTGTATATCTCATTTTAATATTTCACCAAATAAAATGGGCACTTTTTCTCTACGCATGTTCGGTTGCTGTCTAATTTTTGCACTCAATCTCCATTTTACAGAAAAGAATACACTTTTTTCTTTTTTATCTCACTTTTTTATCTACTCCTTCTCTCTTCTTGCACTTTTCCATTTCACGAGCTTTTTACATTTTTGATTAGTTGGCCGTTTTTTGTCCAGTTAATTGCTGCCGCAAGGTTATACACTTGTAAGATGCTTTAAAATACTTGCTAAAGCTCGTATTTTAACATAACATCTCACTCATCGTGGTTAATGGCTCTCATAATACAACCGTTGCAAACACCATTTTATCTACGGCCAATGTAATAAAATTATTAACCTTGTATTTATTACTAAACTAATCTTGATTCAAAGCAGCATGTCCCCACTCCCAATGTTGTTATGTTAGAATTGCTACACTCGCTACTTGCTACAGCAAAAAGCGGTTTGATTAAAACAGCTGATTTTAGTTTAACTTTAGTTTCATTTCCATAAAGAACTGATTCCGATGCTAGATTCCAAGGGCCGGTTCATGAGCTCGGGATTTAGCCAAGTCCTAGACTAAAACGGGTGGCAAGCGTAGCATCGACAAACGTTAGCCTCGATACTGTGTACTAAGGGCTCTCTATGCTGCTAACCCACTAACCTGTCGAGACAAACGTTTGTCGATGCAACGGTAGCCACTCGTTTTAGTCTAGGACTAAGCTAAATCCAGAGCTCATGAACCGGCCCTAATTGGTCTAGAAACTGTGTTATAATGTAGAAAGTGTATCGAAAAACCTTCATAACGATATGGGTTTGAGATTTAATTTCGAATGAGCACCTGTTTTGTCATCAATTGTGAAACTGTAATATCTACGTTATAACAAGGTTGTAGATAAAGATTAATTTATGGTATCTGTGAATATTGTAGTCTAGTCTCCGTGCAACAAACCTTCTCCAATCCCTGTGACACAGTTCTCCTCCTCGAGTATTCGGCCCTCTTGACTTCAGCGCGTTCAGGCAAGCGCACCGCGCGGGCTGACAGAGGCAGCGATTCCAGTTCACTGTCGTCGCTGCGTGGCGCGTCTTTCAGCGACGTTTTCTTGACGGATCGCGCCGTCTGCGCGCGCAGCAGTTCCCAGTTGGTGCGTGCGTTGTAGATCACTTCGTCGCGTTTGTTGGGTTCGCAGTCGGCAGAGGCAGAGGGGGTCGGGGGCGGTCCACTCGCGCCAATCAGGTTTGTGCTCGTTGAGCTGGACGCTTCTCTAGTCGATCGCCAGGCCGACGCTGAACGTCGTACTTGTTCAGTCACCTGTGAACATTGCAATTAATATAATCTGTAGATATCGGTATTTTGGTTGTAGATATTAGAATTGTTTTTCATTTCGCCAGAATAAAAAAAATACAAATATATGAAATATCGATATTATTAATTTAGGTATATTGTTGAATAATATTTTTAACAAATTAATACATCAGCGTACAAGCTTAGGGCCCTATTAGCCGAGAGCGACTCGGTCGCCGAGACAGAGTGTCCCACGGCTAATAGGGAAGGACACCTAGTCGCTGACTTCGTTCTCGCTCCCTCCCAAGTACCTCTTTGTCGCTCTTCCTCTGTGCAACACATCGTCAGCTAAATCGATACGTATCTTAATTTGATACATATTAAAGATTTCTTCTATTCACATATCATATAATATTTTATACTTCATATCACATGTAATATTTTTTCTAAACTAATTAAATGGTATCAAGTGTATGAAATGAATTGTAAGAAACTTACATTAAGTCAATGACTCTATTGATCAACAAAAACCACACCAGTCTTAAATAATTATTATAGTCTCGAAGAGATTAATTAATATTTATCTTGAAAGGTCTGGAAGCTACTATCTACTATGTAAACATCTTGAATCATCAGGAAGGCTCAATCTGTCAATAAAACAGAAAAATGTAAACAATTTAATTGTCAACAACCGGATGACTGGCGCCAATCTCCTGCCTTGCAATAGACTCTCTTGTTTTCTCTCCTTATCCTATTCCAAAAGTAAAATTGATCACAAATTTCTCAGCATCCCATATTGAATTATGTTTCTGCACTTCATAAATAAAGTCTTCTGTGTTTAGTCTTTTTTTTTCAATTAAAGCGGTAAATTTTTCACTTTTCTCCTGATTTCGAACACACTCCATTTTTCACGCACTAAACTGTAATAAATTCGGCTATTAGCCTAATTATATTACACTTGGGGAAAGAATGAAAACAATGAATATATTTAAAAAACATACTCGTATCAAGTTTCGATGCTCAAAAGGCATCATCTTCAGTGTTGAGTTGAGCCAAAACACTCAATACTATATAAAATTATAGATGATGACATGAGCTTGGAACTTGAGTATGTTTTAAATAATATGCATTGTGTAATAGACAACATTGTTTTCATTCTTTCACCTACTATGGAGAAATTCTACAATATCTGTTATTCAGGTGTTGATTTTACATTACACTTTACTTACAAATGAATTTATTAAATTATTCAGAAACAATTCATGCAATGAGTCGTAGAAATATGTTTTACTTCGGCAAAGGATACAGAACAAATGTACTGTAGCATAGACTAACTATACTGTAGTGAGACGGAGAACTGAAGTGGAAGAGAGAAAGAGATGAATGGCTGTCCTTGTCACTCCCGAGCATGCGCATTGGGTACATTTTTTGTTCGAGTCGGCGGACCTGGTCGCTCATGACTAATAGCTCCCATATACTCCAATGCCCCACGACCGTTCTGGGACACCAGGTCGCCCAGAATCAGTGTCCCACTCGGAAGACAGCCCGAGCGACTTTTTCTGTCGCCGAGACTTGTTTCCGACGGCTAATAGGGTCCCATCTAACTCAATGCTTTTTGGCCCCCGGACACCAGGTCGGCCGACCTGGTCGCTCTCGGCTAATAGGGACCTTAGCTTTGCTGTGAATGGGTTTCATCTTTATTAGTAATTTATTATCATTATATGTGTATAATTTACTAAAACGTTATTGTATAAAAAATATTGTATTCTGTTGAGAATAACATTGATTAAAAACATATTCTATTCTATTCGATTGATTGGTTTCGGCCACAGACAATAGAAGAATTAATGAGTTACTAATTTCAATTTCAATCTATTTATTCACATACCGAATACAATTACAAAAACCAAGTACAAATGTGAGATTGAATAAAATACAAACTAAAATAAATGAAACAAGAAGCTAAGAGGGGAGAAGTGGTGCAAAGAAAGAAAGAAAGATTTATTGCCAAATCAAAAAGAAAACAAAGAAGGAGGGGAATGGAAAGCTCTTAAAACTGTGTATTAGGAAGGAGTTAAAAGGAAAAAAACAGGAGGGTACGAAGGGAAGAATGTCATTAAGGGATAAGTAAAAGTTACAAATGAAGAATTTCAGTTCAAAAGATTCAATACATACAAATTAATGAGTTATATATTGTCTGTGCTTTAAAATAGCCTATAGGCTACTAGAAATAATTAAACAATGGGTTGGGTTGCACCAAGCAAAACTTTTAAATTGCTTTATTCATTGATTAGCATGATCAGGCTTTAGAAAAGATCATGAAAGATTTTTAAGAAAGATTATGGAAAGATTTCCATAATTGGGGACTTACTTGCATATGACTAAGCAGTTGAAGTTGTGGCAAATAAGACACCAGAAATGAAGCGCAGTCACCACTCAAAGCCACCGGATTTCCATCCACACTGATCTCTTTCAGCTGCACAGCCTTCAACACGCTATTCATATCTTCTACGCTGTGAAAAAAGAAACTCAATAAAAATCTGATCCCATTTCATTTCATTCAATCGAAGTATTTTCACAACAACACCACCCCCGTCTTTTGGAGGAGACGTAAAGCCGTCGGTCCCGGCTGCCTAAAAAGTAGTGGTCATCTCTCATCATCACCCTCACGCACAAGCCCCAAAGATCATGTGGGCATCACCCTCACATGAAACATCAATGACAATAAATCAGACCAAGGTCACCTCTACAGAGCAATTTTTACTATTTCACAGGATTGCGGGTTCTCTCCCAAGAAATTTTTGTAATGTTAGCCTTCCAAACCATAATTTTGAATGTTTTCTATCCTGTATAAGGAACCAAACTCAACCAAATATTTACTTATTTTATCTATTATTTCTATTTTAAGATTCTGTTTTAATTTTATTTATGAATTGAATTTATTTGTTTCCAATATACAATCTTAAAAATATAAATTCACGAATGTGCCATGGTAAATTTTACAGTATCAAAATATTGAAACAATAAACACTTGAATCAATGGTCGATTTGTGAATTCATTCCTATCGAAATAAATATATAATAAGAGATATAGTAGAAGGACTTCTTTAAAGATTCTAGTTTATTAGACTCTACTTGTTAGTAGAAGAACTATAAGAATATTCTTTAAAGAATATTACATCTTTCGCATATCTAAATAACAATTAAGAGTAGTTGAATTTGAAACAAGAACAGTTCTAACGCATTCAGACGGGATTAATTATTGAAATTATTGAAAACATCATTCATGGTTCTCAGAGAGGGGATCGATTTCCCTCCACTTCATCCACGCCATTGCTTACCTTTGAATTTCATTGTTGCTCAAAAACAGTTTATTCAACTGCGGAGTTTCGGCGAAACCCAGGAGTCGTTTCAGTCTATTGCGGCGCAAATTGAGTTCCTGCAGAGACCGAAGTCCTTGCAAGTCATAAGTGCCAAGCACTCTTATCTGGTTACCAGCTAGGTTCAGCACTTTCAGTTCATTAAGCATTGTAAGGCCACTTATTTGAGTTATTTGGTTCCCATGCAAATCTAAAACTTCCAGCTTTGAGAGTGATTTCAGTCCTTCCATACGCCGGATTCTAGAAACAAATACCACTCAATCAATAAACCACAGTTACTCATTTTTAAATAATAACTATTTGTATGATACGGCCTATGTTGTATAAAATAATGTTGACAAATATGGAGCATTCTGGATAGCAACGTAAAATATGCTCCATAATTATTTGTGCACCGATTAAAATTTTGATAACAACCTCACCCTCATTTCAGGGATCTTCAAAAATTCAAGGCTTCCATGTAAATTCAAGAAATGAGAACATCTGTTACATTTATCTAGGAGTTTTTAAAATTGTGATAGATAATAATATCACATTTCGATTAGTGAACCCCTAACATTATTACTGTATTTATTAGTCGACAAGTATTGAGAATAGAAATGCAATATTAGCGTACCTGTTTTTGCCCATAAGAAGAACACGGAGGTTTGGCAATGAATCAAGACCAGCTATTCTATCAAGCTGATTATCATAAATATCGAGGAAGACTAGTCGTACAAGTCCTAATGACTGTATATTATCTAAGCGAGTTATCAAATTGTGCTGAAGAGAAAGAAGTCTGACTTTGTTTTCACCCACTAGGATCGGCACTGTAGTCAATCCACGCCTGTGAAAACAGAATGCATGTTATCATTGAACAAAATAATTATATGGAGGGAGAAATATAAACTTGAATACCGGTACAGTTGAATTTTTTTCCCCCTAAGTTCATACCTTGGGCTTTATTGCTCTGTAGATTTTTTCTTGTTCAAGTAATAATGCTAACTTTATTTCGTTATAATAATAATAATTCCGTGTAACCTGGCTGGCTCAGGTCTGATGTCAGGTCACTCCTGATCAGTTCAGGGTCTCTGACGTGACTTAACGAGGCAGCCGGGACCGACAGCTTAGCGTGTCCTCCAAAACACGAGGAGTGGCTCGAGCTAAAATCTCACGATCTTACCTGGGTTTGAACCCGGGACCTCTAGGTTTCAAGGCCAGCACTTAACCCACTCGGCTATGGCCACTCCCTATTTCGTTATGAACAATAATGAAATTCATAAATAAAATTAATTATAGAGTTATACATTGTCCTTATTATGGTTTACTTATTGAATGAGCATATATGAGTATACGATTATTATATTATGATTTAATGAGCAATTTTTAGAATAAAATTAATAATAAGAATTGAATCACCCACACTTTCTTGCTTTCATTTTTGGCATAAAAAATTACAAGCAAACGCCTCACAATACTGGAGTTTTCTATATCTATATCTATATTCTTCAGTCTACTTAATCTTATACACGATTAAGTACGATACTTATATACGATTATGTACTGTAATCTTAAGATTACATATTATCTCCTGTCCGAGGGGAATTGTCGATGGATTTCATATTATGAATAATCTTACTTCTTCTTCTACTTCTTCTTCTACTTCTTCTTCTTCTTCTTCTTCTTCTTTGCCTCTCCCCAGTGTGCCATTACAGCGTTGAGGTACCCTCAGTCCATGTTTGCTTGTCCATCGCCATTCTCTTAATCTCCGGAAATGTCTTTCCTCTTCTTCTTATCTGATGAGATTGCGATTCCTTTTATTCCGTGTTTCCTGTCCCATTCACCGACGCTACTTTTGTTTCCGGTTTAATCCAACGTGTGGGGGATTAGCCCAACGACATCTTCATTGAGGTGCTTCATGAGAATGAAGCTAAGAAAAAATGAAAAAATAGAGGAGAGACCAAAAAAAAAGGTCGAAAGGACAGAAATACAGTGCATGACTGATCCGGGGACATAAGTACATCTTGCTTAGGCATCACGCACACCGGCCCCTCCAAGTCATGCACCATAGAGAATGGCACAAAGCTAAGTCAGTGAAAAAGTGCCATTCTAGAAATTCGATAGTTCAGAGAAAAAGAAGAAAAAAAGGAATGTGGAAGAAGGGCTCTGAGCCGCTGACTGCAGTAGCAAATAGATACTGGCGACGAGATCGCCAACCCCAAATAATCTTACTTGAACCTTATTCTTCGCTATGTCTTAAATATTACAAATAATTCAAATAGATATTCCTCTTTATCACAATTCAAAGGATATAATTTCAGGAATATTAGCACCCTACTTCTCAAGTCAAGTTGTTTTTCTTAATTTCAAGATGTTATTGAATAAATAACTATGGAACTCAGGGGAAATTTATGAATTTCTAAGAGAGTATACTAGTAGCTGACAAATATCTGAGTATATAGATATAGAGGTTTGAGAAGACAGACTCAGAAAAAAAAATTGTTATCAAATCTCACATCTTTTACAATATTTTAAAACCTAGAACTCTTGTTTTTGTTTGAATTGGAAAAATTAATTTGATTATGAACTAAATTGGCCAAATAAATTCAATTAATATTTCTCTAACTGGAAATTCAGCATTATTATACCGGGTTATCATAAAAGAATGGTGCTGTTTGAAAAGATTTGGTGCGATTTTCTGACAAACATTTGACGCGGATAAGTTCATGATTCCTGTCTAATTTAGGTTGTTTGGCTTCAACGCTGGTTTCTATAAAAACTCAATCTTCGCACCATTCTTTTATGATAACTCTGCATAAGTATTCTGATAAGGTCCATATTATCTGAATATGGAAGTCTTACCTATCGAGGCTAATCCTATCAGGATTTCGTTCCCTATCCTTCTGACTTCTGGAAGCTTGTATTTTCCCTTCATTGTTTGTTTGTAGGAAGACAACACCCGAGGAAACACCCGATTCGGCTTCCCCATTTGCCACTCCACTCCCACTGAAATAATTCAAACAGATTTGAGAATTGTTCTACAACTGCGCATGTGCAGGTTCACCACATGAGAGAAAAAAGAAAGGAATATAAAGAACAGAGAAATTTTAAACGAACCAATAGAGAAGTTCAAGTTATAAGAATTCATTAGTATAGCCATATAGGCCTAATACACAAGCCTAATTCTCAGATATATTGAAAAATTTTGAATGCTTAGAAATATATTTCAATGCATGATTTATGTATATGATATTTATGCTCATGGATTCCACTTCCAATAAATTTCATTATCTAATGTGTATATATTCGTACTTCCCAATTTTAGAATAAAACTGGTACACATTTTTCCATTTTAGAACACCAGAAGTAATAATGTTAGCCCTGGAAGTATTATATTATTATTATCATCATCGTCTCAATTAGCCCAAGGATGACGTGCAAAGCCATCCATATAATTCACTTTACTTATTTGCATGATCATTGATGTTGTGTAATTCGACATGTTGTATGTTACATTTACTGTACAGTTATGTAAACGGTTTATTAAGAAAAAATATTACTCTTTATCATCTTTATCTCTAAGAATTATTTGTTTGTTAAAGTTGATATATTCCAACTTTATTCCAAGAATTAATTAGTATTTTTGTAATAGTTTGATGCAGCACTATACTCACCCTAGAGTAGTATTGGAGCGTTGATGAAGCTTAGGAGGCTTAGGAACTGCTGGCAGTAATGGTAGAGCAGGAGCGATTTTGAGGAACTTTTTGTTAATTTGTCTAGATGCTGATCCATTTTCCAAATTTTGCGGAGGTTTCCCTTGCGTGTTGAAAACATTCTGTTTTTCCTAGATAAGATAATAAAATTAAACTCCACAACATATCCTATAGGATGAATAAGACGAAAAGAATATTACAAGAAAATAGAACGAATTTCAAAATACAGGAAAGAATTCTAATTTTTCAGAAATACATGAAATAAAATCAAATATCCTACTGATATAGATAGGAATAATAAAATTTGAAAAAAGATTTACGATCAGGGTTTTTGGACTATAATAATATTATTATTTCGTCGCATAAAACCGCATTCGCATTGAGCACAGCTCCAACGGTGTACGACATGTCAAAAGTGTTTCCCCTCAGGGAAAAAATGAACATAAATTTCAATGATCATAATATTGTTATATGCAATATGCTATGCAACACATGTTTCTTAAATCCTACAAAATACTTACAGAGGACAATTTAAATCAGAGCATTCCTAGAATAATAGAGATAACAATGAAAAGAGAATGAAATTATCAAGACCTGTACAGTAGCACCTCCTAGATGCGATCATCATCGTCAAAAACATAAAAAATCAAGTAGCCTATTATAGTGCGAGTAACATTCAGTAAGTTCATTATTGAAATAATAATAATAATAATAATTTAGGGCAAACGGTATATTAATAATATAAAAGATTTCTACTTACACTTGGCCCTCCACTGCTTATTGGCATTGGCTAGTCTCCGTACAGAAGTTAAATAGTCATCTCCAAAAGAATCTTTCATGAGTAATTACATAAGCACAAATTGTTTTTATTAAAACAATATTTGAAAATATTAGGCCATCACTAGAAGGAACTCTTATCCGTACTAGGCCCAGGGCGACACAATAGTGCATATCAGCCAATAACAATAAATTTGTCTGCTTGTTCAGGATGACTGTTGAGGATGGTTACCATAGCAACGAGGTTGTATAGCACAATAGACACAGGAAAATATAAGAAGGCCCAAGAGCTCAGAATGTTCGTGTCCTTTTTAGAATCTGTGTTTTATCAGAAGGCACAAGGCAACAGAGAAAAAATAATATTTTTCATATGCCTCAAAAGTGTGAGTACTGAATTGCAGTAGTTCACCTGAAATTCCAGTCATGAGTAATTGTCTTTCCTCATATTTTTTTGTTTCATTACACTCTTTAACCAAGAAAGGAGAACCACTCTTGAAGGATGAATTAATACAACCAAGAAAGCTGATATAGCCTAATAAATTGATAAACATTGTGTTTATTAGATTAAAAGTGTAGTTTGACAATTTCAAAAAGTTTTTTCTATAATAAATTTTTGTTACAATAAATACTCACATAGCTCAAGTTAAAATTTCTGGGGCTTGGTTCACAAAAATTATTAGTACAGGAGAATGGCAGAATACTATAGGCCTACTAATATGAATTCAATAAAATAATATGTACATTTTGTTTATATTGTGAAACCTCTCCATTATTAGAATAAAGAAACGATTTTGTCAATTTCACTTCATTAATTTACAATTTTTTTTCTGAGGATGATGCCCACATGAGCTCTAGGCTTGTGCGTGGGCAATGAGTGGGGTGATGATGAGATATGACGACTACTTTTTAGGCAGTCGGGACCGACGGCTTAACGTCTCCTCCGAAAGACGGGACTTTAAATACAGGACCATGGTTTCATGTTCTTACCAACACATTTATAGCCGATGATGTGTTGGTAAGAACATGAAACCATGGTCCTGTATTTCAAGTGTAAACTAATAAAGTAAAATTGACAAAATCGTTTCTTTATTCTAAATATGAATTTATTTCATATGTCATATTTCATAAGATATTCATCATGTCAATGGATGTCCGCATTTTCCCTGTATTATATTCGACTTCTAAATTCTTATAAAACAGGCTCCTGATGTGATAAATAATTATTAGGATATTGAAACAAACACTAGAGAAAACCTAATTATCATAAATGATGATAATGTAAATTTCAAGGCCTTCAATGTCTGTTTGAATTAATTTATGATGAATATTTTTTCAGCAGAAGTTTACAGAATACAGTATTATAGAAGGATGGAGAATAATTAAAAATTTTTGAGAAAACTAGAAAATCCTTACTTGTATTTGACTGCATTTTATGAGGTCTGAGGAGTGAGGAGGTCTTGTATCCATATTCTTCATAATGAATTCTATTTTCAATCCTGGGCTTTTATAGGTTTTCAAACCTACCTACCTACACTGGAACGTGCATACTATCTTCACACTTTGAATCTTGATCTTGTTGTTCCACCACAAGCCTGTCAACCCCACTCTTCTATAAGCCAGGTACTATAGAAAATCTGAAAATTTGTAGTGAGGGATACAATGAGATGAATTTTAAAGCAATTTCCAACTAAAATATTCACATGCTCCAGGACAAAAATTTTCGTTTAGAGAGTGTTTTATTTTCATAATATTTCTGTTAAAAATACTGTATTCAACTTGAAAATATTGAAATTGAGCATAAACCAAGACCATAGAAATGCCAATAACGGTGATCGCGAGACTAGAATATGAAGTTATTATCCACACAACTGAAGGTCACGAAACTAATATTATGTATTTGGTTCAGCGCTAGGATGGTAGTCTATAAATAGTATTTAATTTCCATTGGGAGAATTGAACAAGAACGAAAATTTAACAGTTTATTATTTCACTTCATTAAATTACAATTATAATACATCTTCATATCATATATTATCCATTTTGAAATAACAAGTTACCATCATCATTTCAAATACAATGAAATATCCTAAACTTCTAACAAAATTGGCTGCTCATCATCGGCAATCAAATCTCAAGAATGAATAACAATAAAATTAGTATTATTACTCGAGTACGAGTAAAACTTAAATATGGTAAAATTGAAAACATAAAAGCAACGAACCTACAAGAGAGTTTAAAATCAATATCGCTAATAAATGAAAATCGGGCTTCTTGAATTATGAGAAGTGGGGGAATATAGAGTGCTCAATAGGTTACTCATAGGTTGTATACAGATCCTGATTTTACAAAGAAATGAATTGATATCGATGAAGGATAATAGTGAATGTGCTAGTGGTGTTTATAGTAGTTATGTAAAAGAAACTACAAATAAAACAAAAGAACACGCTTGCAATTTGCTGAGCAAAATATAAAAATATGATAATATTTTCAGTTTAAATTTTCACCGAAAATTTTTGAAATATCAACCTTTTATTAATAACATCAAGGCACAAAGCACAAAACATTAATTGGATACTAGTATACTGATCAATTGAAAGAAGCTAGAATAACGTCATTCAAACTATTGGTAAAGATCAAGTTTGAGAATTAAAAAAAAAGTAATTTCACGTGAATCGTGACTAAGAAAATATTCCTACTATGGAAATTGTAATGATAATTGGAAAAAGGGAACCTACTATTGAGTATTTAACTTGCGTTGCATCTTATTCGAAAACTACTATTTTGAAAATAGAATGAAGAATAAATAAAAAATAGTTGGAAAAAATAATCAAATTATTCAATTTCGCGAATACTTTACATACTGGCAAAATTTTGTATCCTTCATTCCCAATTCAGACGCGGTACTTGATTATGAGCTGTGTTATTAAATAAATTATATATCTTATAATTCCATTAGATGGCAAGCGAAAACTTTGGTTGAAACCTTACAAACAATAATTCAATCCTCTCACTAATATTATCTATAAAAGTACATAATATTTTTACTTACATAATATAAGATCAATTAAAGCAAAACCTACAAGCTAGGAATAGAATATTATATACATATACATTACAGTTTGAAACACTAATTATCTTCAATGTGATTGACCAGCCTCGACAACTCTTTTACATTGAAATGTTATATTTCTCTCGAATTTTCAAATCCTCAAATAAGTGGATGCTAATGTAAAAATGACAGTCACATAGGACCAAACATTTTATTGAAAGCCTTTCTCCTATGCCTGGAGCTTTATTTGATTTCGAAACTTATTTGCAACAAGACACCTACAGATAATGGTTTCACCATAGACAGAAACCTGCTACTTCATATTCTTTTAACAAAAGGATTAACTGAATTCAATTTAGTACTTGTTCGATCAAACCAGTTTATAATCAGGTAGGCTACTCGGGTTTAGTAGAAGTACATAATTCGAAATTGATAATTGAACTTCCTATCCAAAGGTAAATGGGGCAGAGTTCATCTCTAAAAATACAGGATGAGTAATAATAATAGTTATTATAAACTACATAATTGTAGCAAAATAAGTGAACAACAGTTTTTTTTCTGACAGAAAATATTACTGTGCAAATTAATGAGAATATAATTCTTAAATCCGTTTATACAAACAATCCATGAGATTAAAAATAATAATACACTTCGAAAAAGAGTGACAAGACTGTGATAATAGTAGACAGTTATTTTGAAGAATGCATTTTTGATATTGTCTAATAACTAGCAAACTTCTAAGATGATTTGACTGCGAATGGTTTTTCAAATGAATTGTGTGATGAGTTAGCAGTATCACAGAGTTATATCACGTTGGGTTGCTCAGGTATGAGCGACAGCAGGAAACTGCAGAATATTGACCAGGTGAGCATGAGCACCGAAGGCCGTTCGGTGTTGGGCTGAGGGGGCGTCGCGGCGGCTGTGTCCGCCCCTGGCTGATCGGCGCCCCCTGGCTGGTCGGGGGCCCCCGCAGGCAAGTTGTTATTCTCGCGCTCCTGGTCGCGGTCTGCCGCCCCCGCCCCCGCTCCATTCTCGGCTCCTCGCGCTTCGATGCCCTGCATTCTGAAGAAACCCACTTGATACCTGAAACAACACAGACATTCTCTAATATACGTAACTACTGCGAAAATAGTTCCAAATTCATTTGAAATTCTTTTTCAAGAAACATTTTCAATAAGATTTGATTGACAGATTTGAGTGACTTTTCACAAGAGGGACGAATGTCATTAGTTAAGTACTGAATGAATTAGTTAAGAAATTGATTGAATAAGATTTGATTGATATTAAAGTACTGAATAGTAAGAAGATACATGATCAGTACATAATTTGTACTAGTACTTGACTAGTACATGACAAGTACATAAGATTATAGATTGACTAAATAAGATTTGATTGATATTAAAGTACTGAATAGTTAGAATATACATGATTACTAAAAAGAAAATCCAGAAAATACTTTTGAGATGGTGAAAAATACTTTTGAGATTGAGACTGCAGTTTCTGATTTTTTAAAATGATAATGTATCGGAAATACACCTGATTTGTATCACGGTTCTTGAAAATTTGATAACTCAGTACTGTATATCAAAGATATTGACAGACGACCTCTGAACAAAACATAAGTCCAATACGTATGTTTCGATGAGTAATAATGTATACGTTTCATAAGTGTGAGAATCTAATGGCAATGAAAAACTGAAAAAAACTGAAAAAAAAAAATTGAAATGAGAAAACTAATAAGCTGAAGATAAAAATATACTTACAAGTACATAATCAGCCCTAACGTTGACACCATGAAGAAGCGTACAGGAGATGAGTAGAAATAAACCACACTGAAAAGAACAGTAACTCGGCTCATGATGTAGAACCAGTCTAGCCAGTCTCTGTGTCCTCTTCCCTCTTCTTCTTCATTTTCACCCCCTATGTAAATAAAAAAAACGTTATCAGAATAGAAAGATACAATAAGTGAAACATCCAAAGTATAGAAGACCTGACGCAAAAGTAATAGTTTAGGAACAAAGAAATAAACAGTCGAATACGAATAAACAGTCGAATACGAATAAACAGGCAAATACGAGCATGAGTGTGCTTCAAAGTATTTCAGTTGATTAATTTAACCATTTTTTTGTAATATCCATTCTTTTATAATGTGCTTCTGATTCGGGATTGCACTGGCAGCCTAGATTAGGAAACTTTAGTAAAACATGTCATAGTATACAAAAATTGCTCAAGGAATTCGTTGAGTTACAATTGTAAAATATAATTGAATTTGATATTCATGAGATTTGTATATTTTACCTGTTATTGGTATTTTTCCAAAATTTAATACGAAAAAACCATGTACATTAAATACCAAGTAGCCATATTCAACTTCAGATTATACAAGAAATTGACTACTAACCTTACAATTACTGGAAAATTAACCAGTCAATGAACAAGTTTTGTTTTGTATTTTTATTATGTTTCTCGACAAGAAATAGATTTGAAATAGTTAGACATCTATTGACAAGAAATAGTTATTCATCATATCTATTAATTATATCCAAATAAAAATTAATCATTTATTTCAATGTCTTTATTCTGAATAACATAGCACAATAAAGATTACAATAAAAAATTATTACAATCTATTCAATGACGTTAAGGTTGATGCGGCAAAGGAAGAACCGTAAATAATTCGGTGTCTGCTTGGGTAGTTCTGTAGTAAATTTGTGAAGATTTTAGTATTTGTTTGGTATTTGCAAATAGTTCTATATTATAATACAGAGTGATTCAAAAAGAATACCACAACTTTGAAAATGTGTATTTAACGAATGAAACATAATAGAACCTTCTGTTACACATCATTACAAAGCGTATTTAAAGAAGTTTTTTCACTCACAAAGAAGTTCAGAGATGTTCACAGACACTCGACTAATATCAACCCGATAGGTACCGCCTGATATGCTAACAGACGGTTCTATTAGGTTTCTTTCATTAAATACACGTTTTTAAAGTTGTGGTATTCTTTTTGAATCACTCTGTAAATACGAGATAAGTAATAGAAACGAAGCAGTGGAGGCATTATTGTAATCAACAGAAATGACAGAACAAAGCCCAAAATAGAGACTAATTTACCTGCAGGTGGGTTGGCAGCCGGCTGGTTCTCATCTCTGACGGGAGCCGGCTGCTGTTGCGGGGTGGGTGCTGTGAAACCGGTGTGGATCGGGTAAGCATTGTTCACTCCACCTTGTGTCGCCGCCAAGCTACAACAAAAAATACCCATAGTGTTATAAAAAACCCTTATCATTGTAGTTAGAGCTTTCACTTTACGCTCGCTAAGGTTTCTGGAATTTTCATAACGTCAACATGGCGAATACAGCAATGGACATGAGCGAGGGCAAATCATTAACTCCATCAACCTGAACTGATCAGGAGTGACATGAAAACTCTGACACCAGACCTGAGCCAGCCAGGTTACACGGAATTATTATTATTATAACTCCATCAATTCAATTCAATTTATTTATTCCTCTTCAAAGATACAAAAGCTTATGAAATTGTGCAATAACAGAGAGAGAAAGTATGTTTCACATGGGCTGAAATGCCTGTGTGCGAAGAAGAGTCGTTTTATATATTGATACTTGTACAAAAAGAAAGGAAATGGAAGACAAAATGGAAAGTATACTAGAGAAAAAATTAGCACAGCCAAAAAAGGAGAGAAAAAAGAACTTGGTTAATAAATATTATAGATCCTCAATCGTAGGAGATGCGAGGCCAGCATGCACAAGTGGAGAGGCAAAACCTAATTCAATCCATAAGTGGGACGTCTACCAGATGGGTCAGTCAACTGCAGTTGCATAAAAAATGCAATTCGCGCGTAAAACTTCTTCATCGCAAAACTATCTCTGTGATAACTAATGACATAATAAGCTTCGGTTGACGTGTGAGGATCTTTGAATCTTTTAACTACTGATAAATGTTTTACTCGAGAGATAAAGTCGCGCTTTATGCTTCTAATACATAATTATTATGAACCTTTACAATGTTTGACTGGATCGCTTATTGTGTCCTCAAAAGTGTGAATGACAAAGCCTATTTTAAATCATTAATCAATGGCCAATAAAGCATTCTATTCTATTTTAACCTTAATTAAGCCTATATTTCGTGTAGATTTTCCTAAAAACTATCGTTATCTATAATGTACATTGTTCTTACGGCGGACCAAACATGAGCGTCAATAAAGAATAATTATTGTCTGGTTTTAGAGGAATTATTGCCATCGTTATATAGAGTGTCTAGTGTAGTGTGAACTTACAACTGCATATAGTGTGACATGTACTGCGAATAGGCCTGCTGCATCCAGGCCATCTGATGGGCGGCCATCACGTTGTTGGCAGCATAGTTGGCGCCAGCCGGAGTGGGGGGAGCCGGGTAAGAGGCAGCCGCTGCCCACAATGCCCTTGGATCGCCGCCATCTTGCCGCTGCTCATCTCCCGATGTTACTGAAATAAAGTTCATAAATGTATAAATTCATATAATTTTCATAAATCATATTAGTAATTGTTCATGAAATAGAAAATAAAGCTGATTGATTGAATCGTTGCCATGACGTAGTTATACTGTAAGTGCTGAAAAATTTTGGTTTTAAACTTCTTGTTAAAATACTTTACTGTATTCAAACTGTGGTTTCGTGAGTTCAAGTTATGTTGCTATGAATTTATTAATCAGACGAATTTTATTCTGGAAGATTTTCCAGAAATGATTAGTTGAAAGTCAGTGTTGGACTACTTAACCTATATTATGTTTTCCATATTTCCCCAAATCATGAGGGAAGGAACATTGGATGATTCGGCGTGGCGGACCACCCGATAGGGTCTCCCCGCAAAAATCGACCGTTTCATGTCTATACAGTACATCACTATCATTTAATAATTTTCTTTGCTATGGTGATGCCCGCATAAGCTGTTGTGACGATCGTTTCGTCCTGGTGTTGGACATCATCAGACTGAGGAACACAAGTTCTAAGATTTAAAAAGACTTGAAAATTCAAACGAAAAGAATGTTTTTCTGCTATGGCAGTTTTTAAAACCAGTGTAATTTTAACAGTAGAAAAAATAATGGGTATATAACGAAGAGAAATGGCCTAACTTCATTCATTACTTAACCTATTACATTACTATAATTAAATTCAAGTTTTACTACATTAAATTCATTTAATTTGACACTTGGCATTAGATAGATAGATCAATAGAGATATTATTCCTTTGCCATCGTACTCTACCGTCATCAGCAACGTCATGAAATGATATCTCTCTATCTATCTAATGTCAAGCGTTAAATTAAATGAATGTCACTGTACTACATTGTGAAAAAGAGATCTGTATTTACCTGTATTGCTTTGAGCCATATTCTGTCTACTGCTGCTAGTTGTGCTCGAATTAATGCTACTGTTACTGATACTGGTACTGATCGATGAGGAGGAAGTACCGACTGGGGTGCCGGCGGGAGAAGGGGTGGCAGAAGAGAAAGAAGACGTCGAAGAGGAAGCCGCAAGACGGTGGAAATCTCTGGGAGGCGAACAGACTAAGTGCACTGTGTGGTTCTCTTGACCATCGTACATTCGAAGAACGTCTTTGAGCTGAACCGAATCAACCAGTAATCGACCCGAGTAGATAAGTTTTTGATCCTCTAGTTTCTGGAAAAGAAGAAAATATGTGTCATTAGCTATCAATACTCATAGAATGCTTTGCTCACCCAAGCGTGAGTCACCTACTAAGTACAACAATTTTGAGAATCGGACAAAATTATGAAATACAAATATTTTGTTCGATCCGATCTCGTCCACCATTTTGTAAACAACCTGTAGAACAAGAAACCTACATCTACAAGATGTTCAGATAGCAGCCGAAAGTAGCTTGCAGTAGTGGCAAGCGGGAAACGGAAGGAGCATTCACCTCAAGAAAGAAGATATGCTGTGGAGAAAATCAAGGTAACATAAAACTGTGAACTTTTAAAAGAAAAATGTTATTGAAATGGTTATTTGCAAAAGTCCATGTTTGTAACTTTATCTATTACTTTATTCCTTGAAAGTAATATAATCAGACCATATAAAGAAACGTTTTCTAATTTGAGTGAGACCAAAAATGCTTACTCATGAAAATTGGACTATTAACGACAACGATAAGGTATGACATTTAAAATGTTTGATTAAAGGTTTCTACTTCATGATAATGTAACAAAGAAACTAGCAGGAAAATTCTGCTTCATTAGTTAATTATGTGTAATTGATGCAATATTTTGCTGTTTCGAAACAAAACTACCAGTTAAGATTGATAAGATAAGATAAGATCAGAAATACCAACTCACTCGTCCACTGAACTTCACTTCGACAACTAAGCTAATCTAATCTACACGTAGCCAAAAGCACACCTGATTTCGAATCAGTCTGAATACGTAATTCAAATTATTATTTGACGACACAATACCACATACGTTCTAATTACGAAGAGTGAATACAAAAAGGCCTATACTACATGCCATTGAAGTTCACGTTCAAACTTGAAACTGATCAGAACGCTTCATGTTTAATGATGATTAGTTCCCGGAGGTTTGTACAGATGCCGTATTGGATGAATATTGCTTTACAAATCAACCAAATTGAGTCATTATTTCCTATCACAGAAAATCATTCCAACACGATTTGAAGCGAGAAAAAGCATGAAATAAGATTGTGGAGGGAAAGATCACTATAATAATGTTTTTCAACAATATTCATAGATGTAATCTACCTAGCTTCTGCTCTAAAAGATAAAACTTTCAATAGCAAAGATAGGTAATTTTACCGTGCGTTAGTCAAACCATAGATAACAGATTAGAACACATTAGAACAGAAATGAGCTCTAAGCATTGGTAATGGGAAGAATGTTGATGAGAGGTAAAAGACCTACAGTTTTAGGTGACGTCCAAACAGTCCAATTAATATTGTTTGTTAATTTGATTATTAATAATAATTCAATAACTAACTCAACATCTTCAACAATAACGTTTATTGTAATCTATAGTTAAGTTATGCAAGTGTTCAAAGAAACCAAAACGTTCTAAAAACCAAGTATACAGAATAAGGATAACCCAGTTCCATAAGCCCAATATCATAGACTAACTTATAGTAGTATAACTGTGAAGTTAGTCTATGCCAATACTTATTAAACCCATTAAAACTCAGTGAACTGCTGGAGCATGCGACTTTATTTTTCAAAATAACTTGGAACATGATGCGTATAAAAACATTCAGCTATTTTATTGAAGAGAATCGAAGCCAAGGAGCTGCGATACACATACGGGATGCAGAGACACGGATAAGATTAGGACATGGAAGTTTAATATGGATAATTCGAAACTCAAGGGACCAGCTACATGAGTTCTTGATAAATGGGGCCGAAGTGCTAGGAACCACGGGAAATATTAGAATCAAAGAAGTTCGAATTATACAGGTTCCATTGTTCAAGTACAGTAAAATTTTTAGAGAAAAATAATTGTATTCAATTCACAATGCACAGTTTAATCTTAAACTTTCTATTAATTACTCTGCGGTTCATCGAGTTTCTATGGTTTAGGCCTATCATGTTTTGAAAACTGATTCAGTCAATTAGTTTAAAGCTGTTGTTATTTTTTATATAATTTTTTATTCTGTAATTAACAATTCATTTCAATTTCGGTATAAAAATGGGATATAAAGTTATCAAGTTTATGTTTTGTAAGCAATAATTACTCTACTTTGCAGCTAGTTATTTTCACGTAGTGATAATTCCTATAAAACATTGTTCAGCATAGATAAGAGAGCACAATGGAGAGTGATTATGAACAGCTAGCATAATATTTATTCATGCATCTTTGTTATCAATTATCAAAGCAATTCAACAAGCAGACATGAGTTCTATTGAATATACTAGATCTTTCTAGAGAATTGGTGCACTTCATAGTTATCGTTTTACTTGTTGAAACTGAAATCAAGATGTGGAAATACAATAACACCGGAAGATAATATTCTACTAGAAATGGAAGCTGATAACCTACTTTGGAAATATTCAAGAGAACAATTTTTGATTCTGATGATTACGGATTTCATCTCATTTTATGAATCTAATGCACTGTTTTATTACCAAGCGCTGTGAAAAACATGCTATTATTTAGCGTATGGCTTTTTACAGTGGGGAGACCCGAGTAGGGTTGTTCCACTTCACCAACATAACCAATTATCCCTTGATAGGGAACATGGTGAAAGATTGTTTTCACTTAGAAAACAGACATCAGCATTTAAAAAAAGTATTTGATTAAGTCCATGCTAGAACCAAATACTGAGAAAAACTTTAGTAATGAATTAGTCTGGATATTGAAGAAATGTTTGTATCCAATATAATTTGATGAATTCCAAAATTGGATATCAATCCATTGTAACGAAGAAAAGTGTAGGAATAATATAATAATTTTCTGAATACGTTACATACATGGAATTGAATCAAATTATGAATTGAGATCTCCATAATTTAATCTGATTGAATGAATGAACGATAATATAATCACAATAAAAATAATTTTTAATTCTCAAAAAACAATTTTTTGTGGATAGAATTCTTATTTACTTACTGGTTTACTGGGGTAAACTTCTGATAGGTGTCCTTTCAATTTCTTGATGGTCCAATTCAATTCACAATGCACTGTTTGATCTTCTATTTGTTGGTTTGGAGCCTTTACAATGATTGTAACAGGCATTGCTGTAATACCATCCATCCAGATGCTTCTGGAAACATAAATGCATATTATTAACACTTCAAAAATAGGATAACCCAACGTTAAAACAAAACTATTATTTTAGACATTGCTAACACAAGAACTGACCTGAAATCAAATTATAAATGAAAAATTGACCTTTATCAAATAGATACTACTTGCTTTGTCTAGGATTTTACATTGAATTTTATAATGCAGGAAATAGTTATGAATTTTTTTCAACGTTTACCAATGATTTAATGAGTTTGATACAGAAGTCAGGAGTCACAAACGGATAATACCTTATTTATGAGAAAAATGATTGATCTATAATCTATATCCTATACCACTAAGTAAAGAGATGAAAAAGTATGTCACAGATAATTTAATTGAACGGAGAAGTCTTTAATAGGTGATCATGAATCAAAGATGAGTTTTAAGTTTATAATTTATACTGTGATTAATTATCTATTTCAGAAGACGAAAATACATCACCAGAAATATATTTAGAAGAAATCATTGGAAAAGTTTTGTTCAATCTGTTCACGTGTTAGAATAAACCGGCTTATGTCAAATCTGAACGTGACTGACTGATGGATATGGCTTCAAAGTATTACCCAGTGAGAAACATTGACAAGATAAGAAATCTTTTTTAATAAATTAAATTTTCAAATAGACTACTCTAAAAATATCAAATACGTTCGCAGTAGCCTAGTTCATTCTACCCTAAGATTTGAGGTTCAGAAATACAAAGGTTATAATAAATTATTATCAATGCAAGGAACAAAATTTTCAGAATAATTAATCAACAAGCAATATTTTCCAAAATTATCAAATATATTCAATAAATATATTGAAATATAAATTATATTTGAATATTTGATAAATATAACCGTATTTATAAAATAAGCCATAGCTTATTTTCCTCACAAATGCGTTAAATACTGGAAACAATGGTTGATTATCAGATAGCTTGGTGTTTTACATCTTTGGAATCAGTTATATTACCAACTAGTAACTTATATGCGACTAATAGTAACTATACCTAGTAATAGTAACTTACATGCGACTCATTTATACAAGAGATACAATTTTTATATGTCTAGATTCTCAGGACTCATTATTCAAATCGAAGAAATATAATATAAAGCAGAATAAGAGATTTTTGTTTTATCAATTTTGAAAATTTATTTTATTTGATAAAATTTATGTATTGTTGATTAATTTATTTTTGAAAAAATCTTCATGTTAATGCAGTCAAAACTGTCTTATTAATCTGGAAGCCAGTCTGAAATTCACTTCAATATAGATTTATTTAAAAGAATTTCGATGAAATAGAATCCTTAAAAAACGAAATCGTGCAGAATAAACTACTGGAACGGAAGGGAATATCCGAATAGCCTACTAGAACGGAAGCAAGGATTGAAGGATAGTTTTCGACACTACTTGCAGAATTCACTGAACTCTTTATTGGCAACGATTTGGTACAATAATGAAAGTGAAAGAAGCGAAGACAAGCTCCTATATTTCATACTTTCACTTTCTATGTGTTTTTATCTCTGAAGATGCTGAGGCGGAAGAGCAGTAGAGCAATGATTAGCAAGTCTACTTCAATCTATGGCCAATAAAATCCTAGAGATTCAAAGAGGAGATATAATCCTAACAGAGATTTTGTAGAATATTGTTCGTAGTTGTTCGTAGAATATGAGATATTTGAAGATAAGGAAACATGCAAATAAATAAATAAATTTCCTCAGGCAATTTCGAACACGATGGTGAGAACGCTGCACAATACAGCTGTTCTCATCATTATTTGTGCATAAAAATTCTCAATGTCATAAAGCAGAATCTTGAGATAAGAATACTTGAGAAAACTCATTGATCAATTTGTTGTCGAATGACGTTCAGGTGCCTCTCCCATAAACATACAATGTTTATGAGAAACTATGTTTATGAGGTCTATTGGACCTTTATTGATGTAGAGGTCTCATACTGAAGAGATATATTTATGTATAATTGGAGTCTATGATTGATTGTGGAAGGAGGACTTTTATGTTCAATGATAAATGGTAAAAATGTATCTTCCAATACGATCTCGTTCAAACACTTCAATTTTCAAAATAAAACTTTGGAATACCTCTCCCATAAACATAAGTCCTCCTTCCACAATCAATCATAGACTCCAATTATACATAAATATATCTCTTCAGTATGAGACCTCTACATCAATAAAGATCCAATAGACCTCATAAACATAGTGTCTTATAAACATAGTATGTAGAGCTGTATTATAGCTGTTGATAATTCAAAATTCACACATAGGAAAATATTTTTTATAATTCATATATTAAGATGAATATGATAGGGAAATATAATTCAAATAATAAACACCTTGTGAACAAAGACTGAATGATTGTGTAAGTAGAAAAGACCTGTAGGACAATAAGCTCTTTCCCTATTGTAACTTGGCAGTTGGTAACGGTGAATTAAAACAAAATATGACTGTTGAGCAAAATGTGTGGAAAATCATAAAATTGATGAAAACTTAATTTTGATTTTTTTCTGGTTAGATTATGATTACGATTGATATTTTTCAAATGTTATCAAGGAGATTTGTCAAGACTAATTCCTTTTTCTTCTTGGGATTTGTTTCAAGTTAACACTTATCTGCTGATTATTCACTTGAAGCTCTGGGCTTATTGTAATCACATCAATAAACAAATAGCAAGAAGTAAAAGAAATGAATAGAAATTGAAAACTCAGACATATTTAAGCTTAAATTGACTCAAAATTCTAGTCACTAAACAAATATTTATAAAGTATCATTAAAATTTTGATGAATTTAAGTTAAGGTTAAGTTGAGCCATCATTAAAAGCAATTGGATCAGAATAGAATGACTTCTTTATTTTATTCTGATTAGACACAGTTGACAGTCACTATTGAATCCGCAATGTAATTATTGATACCTGACAGAACGATGTGTTAATTGAAAAAGACAAAAGCTGTTTGCTTTGAAGAGCAATTCACCCATACATATGTCAGCATATTGCTCATTGCAGTATAGCTAAGATTCAGAACAGCTTCAAGCTTTTTTGACAATAATTTTTTCAGTCAATCGATTGCATAAATATTTTGAATTAGACTTATAGCGAGACTTATTGAATTTGAAATTGATTGAAATCTTCTATAGAGGTAACTTAGGCCTACCAGAAATATATTTCTGAATTCTTTTAGAATTCAATATCTAAAAGAATTAATCTGAATTATTAATAAAATAATTCAGAATTATTTCAGAATTTATATTTCAATATTTCCCACATGTAGGCAGTTTTCTGGTGCGGCCAAATATCAACTTCGATATAAATGGCCCTGGGGGTAAGTAAGTAAGTAATATTAATATGAAAAAAAATAATTTAAGGAATGAGTAATTCTCAACTTGCTCAAGCTCAAGTAGAAAGTGTTTTTGAATCAATAAATGAAATGAAAGACCTCAACAAGTCTTATGGAACTTACAAAAATTACATTTTCAGTTGTATGGATAGCATGATTGAATACGGTAACCAAAAGGAAACTAATACATTACTAATATTGTTGCTTTCTAAAAATCCTGTTTACAATGAATTTGAATAAAAGTAGGAGAATAAAAAGAATGAGAATGAATACAAAGTTTAAACCTTTATTGATTATGAATAGTTGATTCAAATACTAAAAGAATATGAAAAATAAAATTCAAGTATCAATTCAGGTGAGAATTCGCTCTATTGAATTCATCACATAAGTTAAATGGCTAAAAATATAGGGCCTACCTACTACCAGATTTTCTCTAAAATTTATTTTGCGATTTTCTCTTAAAGATAATAATAATAAATTAATGAAAACCTGTTCATTCAAATACGTTTAGGCTATATAGTAAATTTAAGTTCAACTGAATACAATAATAGCGTTTAAGCTTATCACTAACAATATTATCTCTAACCATTCCAACACAGAATAAAATGACAGTTAGAATGTATGTGGGTGAGACTGAAAGATAAACGCATTATTAAAATAATTATTAATGAGCTGAGCTCAATTGAGCTTTCTATTATAAATAATTCTTAACTAGAAATCAAGAAAATAAAATGATCAACCATTATTTTAAATACTTGAAGATGAGAGAAATTACAATAATAAAAAAACATATTGTCGTTTTTTATAGTAAAAAAAAGCGGGCTTCCATCCCAGCCATAAATTATAAAAATTGGAAAATTTCAAATGAAGCAAAGTTAACAACCACCATTAACTTTATTCCTTGCATAATTTGAGATCTGAGTTACCCATATCATCTATATTACTGTAGCTTCTTCACCGTAATAAGTTTTTTGCTATTTTTTTCATCAACTTATTGTGAATGAATATATTATTTCAAAGTTACAGTAAGTTAACTTTTCTTTTGATTTTTGATACGTAATGAAATGGTTTCCGCTATTCGAGAACAAATTTTTTTCATGATATAAAATTTCATAATTCCTCTTGTAGGCTATTTAGATTATGATGATGTTGCAGATAATTTGACTCCAGCTAACTTACTTAGACCAGTAAAATACCGTATAATTATAGCGATTGGATTAATTTTGTTTTCTCTTTTCAGTGTTGTGTTGTTGATGTGATATCAAATTTTCATGTTGCGGGGCGACTCAGGCCCTCTAGTAATTCAGAGCACCATTTTTTGGACAGGAAGGTAGTTGTAAAACTCTTTTTCTATGGAGGGTATTATAGGTTATGTCCTGAAGCTGAGAGGATCAACAGAGTTGATTTTTTCTAGTAAATACAGCCAGCATAATCTTACAGCACATATAATTGTACTAGAATAAAATTCTTTTTTGAGAAAGTTAAAAACTAATTACAGTAAAACAATATTGTTGAATTGAAATTCCAAGGACTCCATCTGCAGTTGTAGCCTAGACCCTTAACGGCTATCGCTCAAGATTTGATCTCAAAATAATTGAATGAATAACCCTATCTAATTGAAAAAAACCTTCCCTGCAGATTTGTAATATAATTATGAGTGAAATTATAGAATTACTTCAACAAAGATTCATCGGAATGATTGTTTATGACCAGTAGGCTATTTTCACGTTTTAGGTTAATTGATCATGAGCTTTGCAGTGAGGAACGTTCCAAATGATAAGATAGATGGAGGCTAATTCTCTATTCATCAATTTTGAACTTCAAGATACAAACTTGTAATAATTAAAAAATTTATCTAAAATAATTCGAGTGATGTAATAATTTCGTACGGAGTACGAAATAACTTAGCCCAAGTGGCTAGCCTACGACGGATATGGGATCAAATTTTTGAATTCTGAATGGAAAGAAAATGATACTCACATATTTTTGGACTTCCTTTGATTTCTAATAAAAACAACAGAAGAAAGTTGATAACACTCGACAGTTCAGATTGTTTAGAAAACGAAGACTACAGAAACTTGAAACATAAGCATCAAATTGTAAAAGTAATATATTTTCTCAATTCACAATTCATGTAAATCATGAAGACGAATCTTGGAATATTACATACAATTCAATATTATTATTATGTTCTCTACGAAATATTAAATCACTCGCACACCCAGAACAGAACTATCAACCTCATAATAATAGTACACAGAACAGACAGTACACTAACTCACTTCCTATTGGCTGAATCTGGCCTTTGAATAACCTTGAATAAATGAAGAGCATATGTTTTTGAAGGTTAAGTTTCCATTCCAAATTGACATTAATCAGCTGATAGTCTGAATCCAGTGATGGTCAATGGAGAGCATTGGTGAAAGTTCAAAATATTATTTCGTTAGCCTGTTTTGTTTTGAATCTATTTGATAATTCAACTATTAATAACCTCTCACAATGCTGAAATGGAAGGAAGCGGCCAGTGTTATCTTGGCTGCAAGCCCCTCAGTCTCTTCGCGTATCTCTGCACCGGGAGTCAGTGGTAATGGTAAAAAATTGGAGGGACAGATGAAGAAAGAGAAGCCAGACTTTCAAATATTAGCACTGAAGAAAAGTAGAGAAAGTCCCTTTACTCCTGGCGCGTATGTATTTCCAGGGGGTAAAACGAATAGAAGTGATTCCAGTATTGAGTGGAGTAACATTTTTACAGAATTCGGATTTTCAATTAATAAACTGTGCTCACAATTGAAAAATGAATCAACAGGTTTGCCCATATTTGATACTACTGCAGAATCTTTGCCAAGATGCATATCTCTTCGCATAACTGCGATTAGAGAAGCGTTTGAAGAAAGTGGCATTCTTCTTTGTAGAAAAGCATGGCATAATTCTGATAAATTTTCCAGAGCAAAGCATTTAGATGTAAAAGAATCAATGGCATGGAGAAGGAAGATCATGAAAAATGCCAATGAATTCCTCAACTTATGTAGAGAATATGAGTGCTTTCCAGATGTAAGCTCCTTGTACTTATGGAGTAACTGGCTCACTCCCTCAAATATTCCTATAAGATTTGATTCTGTGTTCTTTGTAGCAGTTATGGAGAATATTGTTCCTGCACAATCAGAGGATTATGAAATTGAACTTGCTAAGGTAAATTGGACCGTTGTCATACCTTTAAATCCTGAGTCACATTCGACAATATACTTTGGGGTAGAGGTCTAGCCAAAGAAAAAACTCTAAATTTATGATTTAATCTTTATATTTTTCGTCAGCCTGTAGGAAGGTCTGGGGGGCTCTCCTACGAATTATTTTGGATAATTTTTTGCCTGAAAATTCTGTTTTAACAAACATTATTTTCAACCTACAAATAGAATAGAAATATTTAAATAAAAACAATAAAATTCTCGGGGATGAGCGGCCCTCTTGATCACCTTCTGGCTAGATCACAAAAATTACTCTCACAGCAATAGCACTTTAATAATTAATAACATGAGTAGTCATCAAATGTACGATTTCATAGCCATCTCTATGGTGACACTTGCAATGCAACGTGATCCAATGAAACAGTAGAAATTAAGCACCTCATTCTTTCATAATCTTCTCCAAGATGAAAAGAAGGTATGCATGTATGATACAACATTCTCACGACCCAAATATATGTTCTATCCCTAGCTTAATCAAATAACTCTACAAAGCTGCCAAAATCAATGTATGTCTCCAGACGCAAGTTAAAACTCACATTTTAGTCGGAAAAGATCTTGCAATAATATTCTCATACAACTATAAATATTGTACTTTCTTAACAAGTATTTATAATAGAAAAATATAAGATACTGGGAAGTTTTTTCATAAATCTATTAGATAATAATATTATGTCAATTGGAATTAAATTTCCTACCAAAAGCAGTGGTTACATTTTTCTTTAGGGCTATAAGCTTATTGAGTTGATCTGGGAGTAAAACTTCACGGTCAACCTTACCACTATTAAAATTGTAGAATCCTTATAATGTATTGTTATGCTGCATGGAAAGATGATATTTTTTGTCTGTATTAATATAATAATTTTTTTTTTCTAAAAAATCATAATTTTTTTCAGTGGAGCTACTCACAAGATATTCTTGATGAATCACATGACAAAACTGTTGAAGCCTATCTACCTCCACCTCAATTCTACGAGCTTTCACGTTTGGCATCAATAAATAGGATCTCTCTATTGATGGAAATTGCTAATGACATAAATAAATCAAAACATAGCCGCTGGATGCCAGTGAGAGTTTTTGCTTCAAATGGTGAAATCTCAATCTTGCCAGGTATTAAAGAATATTTTCAAAGTGAATAATGTTTACTATACCATAATGTTTTACTCTCATTTTTTGAGAGGTAACTGTTTCTGATTGCACTTTTGTAACTCATTGCCTTGATTTATATTTTTATTAATATTTTTCAACTTCACTAGAAGCATTACAACTCGAAGGGCTTTGTTCTCTATTTCCTTTTGAGTTGAATGTTGTCATAAAGATAATATTGGAAAATTACAAATAACACTACCAACAGTATCAACACTCATTGGAATTCAAATAAATTATATATAAATGTTTTACTCTTTCTATATTCATTCAGAAATTTCTATTTCATTCAGAAAAACCAATTTGTAGATTGAATGAACTAGATACATCTTATGTTTTTATTTTCTATATGCTATGTATTGAGAATTATCAGCTCAATAGAGGAAATTCAGTGAGAAGCACCATCAAAAATGCAATATTTAGATAAATAAGAAGCGCAATTCTCTGATTTTCTATTTAGACTAATAAGATTATGGAATATTGTTGTGTATGACAAGATTGGTCAACTTGAGCAATATTAATTATTTCATTTTTAGCTTATCTTGGACCATCTTATACAGTTATCCATGATATATGCCAAAAAAGAGATACCTAAGTAGAATGTAATAGAATAGAATGACTGCATTTATTCAACCTAGGAGGGCGAAGTTAGGGCGCAGTCGGACCTCTCTTATCCTCCAATACAATACTAAAATTAAAGTTAACGAACAATACTGAATAAAAAGAAAAGAGAACAAACCAATAGTTGAAGTGGAAAAAATGAAAAGTGATATAGTTAATTAAATTTAAAATGTAAATCATTCATACAATGAAGAATAATAAGAAGCTGTAGGAAATTGATACAAAGTAAACGATAAAATAATAATAAGATCGAGAAAATACAGCTAAAAACTTGAAAATCATGATGAGAAGAAAGAAGAGAATGTAATTTATTGCTACCAGCATAAAGTGAATGATGAATAGTAAGTTCAGAGTGAAATAGTAAGCAAAGTTCATCGTACAATGAGAAATTACAGATAAGAAAACTTACAAGTTAAGAATGCTAAAAAATGTTGATTGGCACTTTTGTACTCGAATCTGTATGGAGATAATTACAATTCGCAAGAGTAATTTGTAAAACAAACATTCACATACACACAGAAGCACGAACGAATAGGAGTTCATATATTATTGAATAAAAATATCTGGGCAGAATATATTTTTTCTAGAAAAAGTGTATTAATTATTGATAAATTATTTTTTTTTTTTAGAAAAAGTGTAATTATTGATAAATTATATTTTAAATAATTTACAAAAATGCCCAAAATTTAAAAAAAAATCATGTGAATGAAAACATTTTATATTTCCTTTTATACGACTTCCTTTTATACGATATATTTCCTCTTACTATTTGACCTACTTACTTTTCAAACTATTGTTTCTGGTATTTTTCAGGTGATGAGTTGTATCCTGATAATCCAGAATACGAAAACCATCAGGTTATTTTGAAAGAGGAGTACACCATTGAACAGTTGAGAGGAAACAGGATGCATAGATTTGAACATGAAGATGTTTCAACGAAATCAACAAGTGGAATACCACGTTACAATAGAATAGTTATTTCAAATATAGAACACAGCAAAATGAAACACATTCAACCTTGGTATTTTTCAATAAATTCAAAGTTATAATGAACTTGTTATAAATATAGTAATTACACTTTTATAAAAGCAAATATAAATATTCTAGTTGTCTTTTGTAATTTTTAATAGTGAAAATAATAATTTATCCATTGATTATTCTTAGAACTGAATATTATAAAATTCCCTGAAACATTCTCCCACCACATTATGTCTATGCATCTTGCCATTAGGGGTTTTTTACTTCTAGGGAGGAAAAGTTATAACTTATTTGAACGTGAATTCTAGATGATTTTTATTTTTAAGTAGGCAGTGTTGAGTAAAGTAGTTAATTAATCAGGCTCGTTTAGCTGTTAGATCAGTTAATTTCTTTTTTTGGTCTATTAGAAAGACAATCAAGAACGTGATTAGAAATACTGTAGTTAGCTCTATGTACAAAGTACTATGTATATGAAAAAACCCAAGTAACTTATTACTACAGCACAACTTGGAGTAGATGAAAAATAATACAATCAAACGCAGGTCTGGGAGGCATAATCTACTTCATAAAAATTTCTGTTACCAGAATAATGAATGTTTTGTATGGGGAAGTAGGAGTGAATTATACCGGACCGTACATTATTTTGTCAATATGCCTGATTTAATACTGATACAGTAAATTTTCTGCATAAAAGCAATCGTTACAAAAACAGCTACAGCTATCACACTGTAGCTATTACTGGAAAATAACTGAACATTGTAGTTCTTAAGAGCGCCTTAATACTGTATAACTTTTGGAGGGTGCTGTAAAAAGATGTTCCTTTAAATGTGTTTTTAAAACAATAAATTGGAGAAGTCCTTCTCAGCAGAGAGGAATACCCTTCTATAAAAAACTTTGAAATTATATCTTGCACACATTTCTATAATGAGATCAGAAAATACAGTTCAATAAAAAGAAAGGAAATTAATAAAGGACCAAAAAGATGTTAACTTTGATACCACTGTCCTTATAAATATATAAGGCTTTTTAACATTTATTAGTTTTGATGGAATTCTCTTGAAAACTAAGAAATATACATATTTGGCAGGAATTCGTCATTGGATTCTGTTATCTTTTATTTGATATTCATCACTGAACTTTAGTTTCCACCAAATGTTCTATCAAGCTCTCTAAAAATGTTGACTAAAGTATAATAATTTACAGTATAGCATAATTTCATTTCTCAATCTATGCTACTCTTCAGATGTCTTGTATGGGCATTATCGGCTCCATAAGGGCCATATCATACGAGGCGCATTACCGCTGCGTCAATGTCTCAATAATTTGGCCTTTAGTAGACTACAGATACCGTATCAATATAATATAATATTGCATAGTGCGTGCGTGCGTGTCAGGTGATTCTATATGCCAATATTTGAGTAATAATCCACTGTTTTAACAGCTTTGTCATTAAAGATGAAGAGGCTATGTCTTGTGCATTCTGGAGCAAGACAACATTAGCAAGAGATGGTAATCTGATTGTATATCACTATCACCACAGTCGCAGTGCGGGTGGTCATTCTGCCTCTAGGTTGTGCGATTTTCTCTTGTGCAGGCACATTCAGCTCTAATTGCATAGGAAAATTGACTAGCAATGTAGCAATTCATTAAAAAATGGGAAATTATTGATTGAAAATTGATATTACTCATTTGAACAGGTTTAAAACAAAATCCAGCATTATTTCTTTAAATGACCAAACCAATATTTGAATCACTAGGTACGAATTTACACAGTTTTGAAAGAGAGCTTAAGAATTTAGTTTAGATGAAACATTTACTCACCTGCATGGATGCAAGAAGAAATCTAAATAACACTAATAATATTATTCATTAATTAATGGTCTACATCTGATTTTAATGGTTCACTTGAGAATTTAAACTCGATTGTAAAAATAGTGTAATAAGTAATAAGTTTCAAAGATTTTTGAATCAGCATTATTTTACCTTTTTGTTTTATCTAGCGCACTGCAGCAGTTGTAGCAACGTAACAATAAAAATTACATTGTAGAACTATTATTTTGAACGTTTGATACTTCATAAATATATTATACAGAAAATAGGTATTAGAATTTTAATTTCGCTTTTTGAGAACTAGAAATCAATTTGTATTATATTATTATTTCAAAACATTCATTTTGAATCTTCAGGAGTAGTCGATAACAAAAGTCGAGGTTGATAGTGCTATCGATTTGATGACCAGCTGTTTTATGTCAGTAATAGCAGTAGGGTGTTTATAAATCATGGGTGTATTAAATTTTATTATATTTCTTCATAAAGCTTATAGTTATAAGATGAAATGATTGTGCTGTCAATTTAGAAAATTGTTCAACAAATTCATTACGAAAGTTGCTTATTTTGTGCTGTACATAAAATAGCTGAAGAATGGCGAATTTGAAGTTGTCATCTCACGATTTCATCCAGAACTCATTTTGTCCCTTAATTGCTACATTTTGTAGTCCTAAGGTTGATCAAACATGTAGGAAAAATAATTTATCCTTTACAGAGCTTGTCCAACCATTCTGCAAGATTGGTTCAGAAGGTAAGAATTAACATTTATTTTGTTAGGTTAGTTTTGATCTGAAACCTACTTGCCTTGTTGATGAGATAGTTTCTATGATAGTTTCTCTCAGTAGGCCTACCTGTACGTTTACTCTGAAAAAATTAAACTTTTTTGATTCAAAGTTGCTTTTTCCACACCCTTTTTAATATTTAAATGTTGGCTAGAATAATTGGCTAGAAGTATCGAATGGATGGAGCTGGATGGAGAGTAGATGCAGCTTATCACTTGCAACAGGGATCAAATGTTTCTGCTTTGAAAATGTTGCCACTGCTATAGGCTAATCAAAACTAGATAGGTAGGCTACCAAGTAATTGCTCTTCTACCAATGATTGTTACACAATAATGTGGCCTAATCAATTTTTTCCATCTTTCGCTATTGTTTTTTGATCGACTGATCTTTTTTAATCAGATTATGGCTCCTAAGCATTGTGTGCCAGTTCGTCAGCTACCTTTAATCGGAACCTGTAATTTCCCTTGAAGTTTTTCTTGTGCAAAAATTCAGAAAGCAGGAGAAAAATAGGTTTTAAGTTGATCAAACAATGAATATTTTTCAGCGTATGTTCAGGATTCAAATGGATCATCGATCACGGTTAAAAACTTGCGTCTCAACCTGATAGATGTCCACAGCCAACCTCCGCAACCTACCAAAGCAAGGAAGCTGCTCAACGAATCAGTCAGCTTAGTAACAAATGAGCGATTGACCACTTGCGAAATAGGTTTGTGGATGTTATTCACTCTTTCATTAAAAGCCTGATAATTTTTAATGAAGTTGGAAATGTAGTTTGGTAAATTTGTCCTAAAATGATGAATATTTCCTATAGACTAACATTTTCTTGAAACTAGATAAAGTTTACACAGAATTTTATCTATTTTTTTCTAAACTAATCACTCTCAAGAATTTTTATAGTGTACGTTCAATATTGTCATGCTAGCGTTGTTGCCTGTCATTTGACTATGAAATGAAATCTGTTATCAAAGATTGAAAAGCGCACACACATTAGATAAGCGTAGCATGGTTAAAATATTTTAAGTAAAATATTGTGCGTTTCCTACGTAGGACTGTACTGTTTAATCGTTGATGAAAGAAGTTTTCTAAAACATTTGGTAGTCTAATACTACGTTCTACTGTAATTAAGTGTTTCACATTGAACTTATTCTTCTAGAACTCTTAAATCCAGAGTAGTACTCGTATATCATTCTTTATGTTTATCATCCTTTATCAACCTATTTCCAATCAGCTCATCTTACCTACTTATGATTGTTCTGATCCTGGATTAAAATTGATTCTGCTTGGTACAACCCAACATTATTGTTTCATCTAAAAGTTTTTTCTTTCCGTAGGAACTCATCTCCTTGAGGTACCAAGTGCTTTTCCATGGTTCGAGTCATGGCGTGAAACCTTCCTCCAAGTTCAATTTCCATCAGACCACGAGTTTCTCAAACACTATCTTGGATGTATCCTTCATTACTTGGCTATTTAAAATCTTTGTAGTCTAAGATTGTAAGCTAAATTCAATTTAAACATATCTTCTGAGAATCATTCAAAATCTCATCCACGTTTTATTCAATCCATGAAGCGGTACAGTACTTTCTAATTGAATATAAATAATAGAAAATAAGTTGGACTGAGTTATCAATTCGAAGTAACAATAATTCTCAGGAATAGTCAGTAAATTTTAATTAGAACTGAATAACTTTATCTGTTTCCTAGTAGTACATTTTCAGATTCAAATACTCACCACAGATTCAAAGATGATGTTTTCAAATGCTTCAACACATTCAAATAAATTTATCCATGATTTTTGATTATCAACAGCAGTATCAACTCTTAACTATGAACTCTATCAACTCAGTACACAACAGAGTATCAACTCTTCATTATCCTCTTAAAATTAAAATTCTTTGTTTCAAAATTTCTCACATCTATCCAAACAGCTATAACTTACTTAAAAGCTAAGAGATGCGGATCCCTTGTTTGTCCTTCGAATCCAAGCTTGAAAAAATAAACCGTTGCCGTTGTTATTAGTTGAAAAAATAAACGGTTGCCGTTATTATTACTTGACGTAATCAATGTAACTTGTAACATTGAATTATATGTGTATGTTTTTTTTATGAGCTGAAAATAAGCTAGACCAATATCATACTTTGATTGTATTATTAGATAATTGAACAGTCTTTTAAATCCATCAAGGGAAGTCTCCTCAACTTGAAAATCAGGTATTCTTGTCGTTTCTTCAAAAGAAACCAATCCCGCAGAATCTTTGGCGAGAATGGAAGAAGATCTTGGAAAGATGCAGAATCTGGCACCCAACACTCTTCCAAAGTGGTTCAGTCCAACGAACATTCTCCGTTACTATGTGCTTCTACATGACAGCTTAGACACTGACCAGAAAGTGTAAGTAGCTCTTTAATCCTTGACGTCTATTATGACAAGGTTTAGACTACTGTATTTCTACATTTATTTATTTTGAAAAAATACATAGTTGAGGGCACCAAGAATTAAATCCTATAATTGCCCTCATAACACAAAAACAATTCACACAAACAAGAATAAGACCAAATAATAATTTACATCAGTAAAATACTTTAAAATATAGCTAAAGTAAACAAAAGTTCTTATTAGAATAATATGATATAGAAAATCACAAAGAGACTATTATGACAAGGTTTAGACTACTGTATTTCTATAAGTTGGAAGAGGAACAGATTTGGGTGAAAACCTGTAGTACCTTCCGGATAGTAGCCTACATTGCTAAATAAATAATTAATAGATTATCTTACTCATTTTTTCTCTCGATGTTACTTTAACATTGTTAAAAAAAATTTTATACTCCCAATCTAGCTTTGTTAACTTATCACAAATCACACTGTAAAATATCCTATTCATAATAAAAACATAGATTATACTGGTGCTATAAATACTGATAATAGATTATTTGTGGTATTTTTCGTATGTTGGTAAGCATAGATTCCAAGTTGCGACACAGAAAAAGAGAACTCTGAATTATCTGTTCAGAAAAAGATTGCTAAGAGGTAGTGATGGAAGTTGACTATGTAAACGGGGCAGAGGGTTGTGGCTATTAGCGAGGAAGATTATAGTATAAGTGCTACTTTTCAGTTCACAAAAAAATACATCTTACAGAAAGTTATCCATTACTGAAAGTTATCACTTACTGAAAGTCATAGCCATGCTAGGAACGCAAAGGAATAGATGTGAAAATGGCTGTATGTTGGTACAATTGAAAAATTGAATCGTCAAGATATTTACAACAAAGGAATGTTTATGAATTGGAATGATCGTGTCATCGATGCCTCCCTATAATTTGTCATCGATGACTTCCACACTAATTTCTAGCTAAACAGGGTTGACATTTTTTACAATAAGGGTTTATTCCGTCTTTTTTCTATAGATTCTTTTCAAATTTGAGAGATGTATTGTAGTTTTTTGCTTTAGCATGGCATATATTACAGCAATTAATTGAAAACTTTGATACTGTAGTCTACTTTGTTTGCTTTTTGTGTTTCTAAAGTGATTCATCCACTATAAGGTATTTTAAAAAATGGAATTTATTTAGTTGTTATTTTCGGCTCATTGTTATTTTCTTTTTATGTGTTACAGATCTGAATCGGTATTTGAAGGCATGTGCACCACTTATGGACCAAAAAATTGTTTCCTGCTCCGTATTAATTCACAACCACCAACACCTCTAGACAATGAACTAACGGATCCTTGGATACCATATATAAATAAGAATATATCCCCTCAGGTTTGTTGCTCTCTTACTTTTTGTAACACCTATAATTCTTATATTTTATGATTGTGTTATCCTTTTAATTCAGGGATGTAGCCGACTTTTAAATATATTTTGGTTAAAATACTCTGCTCTAGCTCCATGTTTAAAGTAGTTTTCTCCACAATTATTCAAACATCCGAATTATTCAATGTTTTTCCTAAACGTAATAGTTCTTCTTGGATTCCTAAAAAAAAAAATTTTTTTTTAATTATTGAAATGAGACTGTTCAAGATTATAGACACTTTACATTTACCTATATACCGTCATATCTAGTCTTGTAAATTATAGAGTTGAAACTTTGCTTGCATCACTTTAAGGCAATTTATTCTGGATTATTTTCAATGATACAGGAGCTGTAACAACTTTGCGAATTGAAATGATAAGAAAGTAACGATAAATTTGGGATTGGTTTGAGTATTAATTTTAATAACTATTTAGCTATTGATTTTAATATTAAATTCCACTTTTTGTTTTTAAGGACAATGTAAATGATAACGATGTTGATAACCACATCAGCTCGAGTACTGGGAGCTTGGAGACTGGCCAAGAAGCTGATGAGCATCCGGTCATTCTTCATCCACTCAGTCCTGTCTCAGAGACTCAGAATATTATCATGAACAGCAACAGCTATGACAAAGTAAGTGTAACCAGTTATACAATTATAAATAATAAGTTACTGGTTTCGGAAGTCACATCGCATCTAATATTAGCTATAATGAAGGAATTGCAAAGAAATTCAATCTTTGAAAATTAAGTATTCACAAAATTCACGTTAAAATTAGCTCTTTTACTAAACTTCCTCAGATGATTCCTCACAAACGCCTTTTGTAGAATGGAGCACTTGGCTGGCGGTAAATATGCTTGGAAAAATTGTCATTTTATCAAGTAAAATAAATAGATGCCAAGCTGGCCTACTGTGGCTCAGTTAGTGTTGCATAACTGTCTTGTTTGTTGTTTTGTTGTTTATATTAAATTGAATGGAGTGATAAATATTGCTTCCTTCTTTATAAAACTAGTTTTATAGTTCCATGTTTTTTGGCTTTTTGCTTGATGGTAGTGATGCCTCCCAAAACAGTGATGAATGATAAAAAGCATTTACAGCTTTTGATTTACTTAATTTTTTTCTGTAATAGATTCGAAAACAGGCACTCATATATCAATCCTATGTACTTGATAAATATACAATTTATATAATTCATCAAGCATCTATTCAAATTACTCGTGCAATGTATGTGAGAAACATGACAATTACATTCAATTCATTTCCACCAGAAATAATTTAAAATCAAAAATATAATGAAAAAAAAAAAATACAATCGAATTTAACTGCAGTGAAATGATGTCATCTAACAAAACCGATGCAACGAGAGCCAATGAACGTTTCTGACGTCAAAGCAATAACTTCATTTAACGGCGATTAAATTTAATATGATCTTCGTGTAACTTAAAATAAATAAATCATAAATAAGTAACTGGACATTATTCATTTTAATAAAAATTCTTATTAGTTCAAATGACATAGTTTATAATGTGATATTGTGAAGTGATTATTGAAAAATGACATAAATTTTTCTAATCAAATTTCAAATGAATTTTATCAAAATTTTCCAGAACTTGGCAGATGGAGGCGTTAACAACAATTTGCCCAGAGTGCAGCACGGTGCCTGTCTGACAACTAGTGACCTGGATCAAATACGACAAATGATCAATGAATTCTGTGTGAATGCTTTACTGCCTCATATTGAGGTTCATATTGCTCAGCTCAGTTTTATTGTAAGTATATAGCGAGAATAACCTTAAAATTACTGCTTTCTAAATTACGTTCACTACAAAGACAGCACATTGAAGGAGCCAAATAAAGAATAATTTGTGCTTGCTAAGTACTAGCTCCGAGAATCCTTCAACAACTAGGTCATGACTGCAAGATTAATAAGTGGTCAGACTAGACACGGAAACGAACGAATGCGAGAATGAGGAATATTTTCAATATTTTCTGTGTAGTAGTGAAGGTGATATTGTGGTAGTTATCCATAATGAATCAAAATAATTGAAGCTGTTTCAACCATAAATTTGTTTTTGTGTTTTAACTCTAAAAATTTGTGGGTTAGACAACTTCAAGTCTTTTTTTAATACTCTCAATAGGCCTATTACCTTTTTTCAGGATGTTTTATCGTGTTTCAAGTACAGTGATATTCATTTAATTTGACGCGTGGCATTAGATAGATAGAGAGATATTATTTATTTGCCATCGTACTCTAGCCACATCAGCAACAACAATAAATGATATCTCTCTATCTAATGCCAAGCGTCAAATTAAATGAACGTCACTGTACAGTAAACTATTTTTCAATAGTTACATTTTTGTAGCACACAAGTGCGTACGTACCGGTATGTATCTTTCCATAATATTTTTACATGAGAATGAAAACTCATTTACCATGTTTTTGAGATGAATTGGCACTGGACGAGGTCTCACACATTCCTCGCTTTCGTTACACAATACACAAATCTCACATTAATGAATATTATCAAGGTTGAGGAGCATGTAGGGTGTGTCTCAAGATTGCTCTTTCAATCTTAAATTAAAAGAAAATACCTTTCAAAATTTAATCTTATTTTTTTTCTATCACATTACTCAATTGAAGAAATGGATAAATATTCACTGCTTATTTCGTTGTCTGACGTTATTTTTCGTAACGTCAGAATAAAAAGCAGTGAATATTTTCAATTTCGAATAAGAAAGGGTGAGCCGATCATTGCTTAGTGCAAAAAACGGTGGTTCAGTAGCAACAAACCAGCACTCAGACAAATGCTCTTCCTCCTCAACCTGTCATGTGAGTTGCACCTCAATGTATGATAAAAAATTTATTTTTCAGATTTCGAATAAGAAAGGAGTGAGCCGATCATTGCTTAGTGCAACAAAACGATGGTTCGGTAGCAACAAACCCGGCACTCAGACAAATGCTCTTCCTCCCACATCTGTCATGTGAGTTGCATTTCAATTATTATTCATTTACTTGTTGGTTTCCACAATATATTTCGAGAATTTGTTCAGTAAATGAAGTATTTCTATCATCAACTATTTTAATTAGTAGTGTAATGTAATCATTCATTAATATGACAAATGTTTTCAGCTAAAAACATTACATGTTTCACATTTCTTCATTGGTGAATAATTGAATCGTATGAATGTGTATTTATGTTTATGTTTTGTGAACAATAAATTTCAACAAAATTGAATCAGGCTTGCCTTTTAATGAAGAAGTCAACTGTAACTTGTTATTTGTGCTATTGTTTGACCATAATTTTGTGTTTGCGTGTCTTATATGTAAAGCGTAGCCTATATGGTGTCTGTCGCCATTCATGATATATTCAATTTCAAATTTTGTTTATTTCTTCATAATTTACAAGAGTTTCATTGTGGTACGTATAAATTTTTTTTTCCAAAGATAGATTGCTATCTAGTCTTGAGACTAATGAGCAACTTTTTTCTAACCTAAATTACTATGCACTTTTTACAAGAGTAATCCTCCTTAGGCTCTTTTATTCAAATTAATTCAATTAAATCTAAGTACACTACTCACTCATATAAAATAAAAAATACACTTTACAGCAAGAAGGTTACTATACCACTAGAAAACATGTGATAAATAAAATCATAATTATATTGTACGAAATAAAATCCTCGCATAGGCATTGCTGCCTGTGTGCGAGAATGAGTCTAAGGTAGAGGTTCAAGCAAATTATCCCATCATTTTCTCTTGTTCTTGTTGAAAAAAAATATATAAATCAATTATAATAAATAAAAAATGATAAGTTTGATGTCTCTTCTTTGCAGGTACTCTAGCGACTCGCCGGAAATCCAGCAAAGGCGGCTTGGCGACTTGTACTTTATGCTGCACGCCTACCCGCAGGCGTACACGGCCTATCACAGTGCCAAGCGCGACTTCCATGCGGACGGCGCGTGGCTGCATTACGCCGGCGCACTGGAAATGGCCGCTCTGTCGCTGTTCATGCAGCCCGGTGACACGGTGCGGAAAGCGCACGATTACGCCGATGAGAGTATCACCACCTACCTGAATTCGTGCAGGTAAATTAGCATCTCAACTTCTCAAAAAGTCTGTAAAATAATAAAATTTCGGCTCTAAATAAATAAAAATTCAATATTTTCCAAAATCTTTCGTGTTCTTGTGTTGTACCTTATGAACTTTTGGACTTTTATGTAGCAGAGAACTGCTTTTAACTTGTCAGAAAAATGGATGAAACTTTAGCGTAAGTGGTATTAGGTTAAACGAGCGAGGTGGAACAGTCTCCCCACCGACAAAAGCCATCCGCTGAATAAATAAAATCAACTTCTCAAATAATATCTATGATTTCTCATTCGGGATCAATTGAAATTCAATGAATGAAAATGTAACCACATCAATAAAAAACAAACCTCATTGAATATCACATCGAATTCACCCTACAAAAGCAACGCTGTATCAAAAACAAGAAAGGAAAAGAAAATGAAAGAAAAATGTCAATTTAGAAACAGTTTGTTTGTTTGTCAATGGCTCAACAGCCCTATGTGGGCTTAGGCCTACCAGCTGGTTGCCAGTTTCACATACACTTGACTGAATCAGCAGAGGTGAATAATCATTAACCAGAAAGGCCGCGTGTGGATTTGGCACATTGACATCTCAACCATAAACTAGTCTTACCTGACCCAGTGAGACAAAGCACTGCTGAGATATTGTGTTAACTGGCTATATAGTACCGGTAACAATTTAATATACCTCCAAATATAGAGAGTGACTGACTATCCTTACTAACGATTAGCCAGGCTCCCAATGGAGAAACAGTAAAAACACAAAATTAAATAACAGTACAAACAAAATTAATTAGAATAACTGAAATATTCGACCACGTTATAAAGTAAATATTACATTTTCACAATTGATACCAAACCAGCTTCCTTTTCAAAATTAAATTTCAACCCGATTATGAGGCTATTACGGTATAGATTGAATATTATAGCACGGTTCCTAGACCAATCAGAATCCAGCATCGAAATCAGTTCCGTTTTGAAAAACTGAAATGAAACTAAAATTTGATCTAACCACTGTTGGGGTTTGTTAATAGTTTTGTTGATCGTAGATAAAATAGTGTATGGAACAATTCTAATTGGCCTTGAAAACACTTGTGAGATATTAAAAACATTTGATAAATTTCGTGTCTTTACTTACATCTCACTAAGCTTCAAAGACTCTCATATTACAATCGTTGCATAAAATAAATTTGAGAAATTAGTTCGAAAGACATACATGTTTTTTAAAAGTACAACTTCAATACAAAAATTGATTTATCAGTAATAGAGATTCTGTGCAAACATTTTGCAGTAATTGATTCTCAGAAAATTGTGCGATTTGGCGAGGTGGAACCTACCCGTAAGGGTCTCCCCACCAATAAAAAAAAAACACCACACGATAGAAAATAGATTCAATAGATAAAAATCTCTTGATTTTTTAAAAGAATATTTCATATTGACATATTACATAATGATTGACTATCATTCGATGATATCCTGGTTTCCATGCAACAGACATTCAAACACAGTTGTCTATTATTCGCTGATAACCTCTCTTCCCTTCTCCACTCCAGGATGCATCAGTTTGCAACCAGAGCGACGCTGCTAATCATTAGTTGTCTATTATTTGATTTCCATTGTAACCTTCATTGATCTTTCATTTTGGTCTACAGGTTCAAATTAAGATTAAACGTAATATTGTTTTGTAATAGATGAATCTTATTACTTGAGTTTTTATTTGTGCAATGTGATGTTCATTTTGTTTTTTTGGCAATAAATTTCGAAATTTCAACTTTCCAGCAGGATGCCCGCAGTTTGCGACAGGAGAGCGACGCGCTGTTCTCGGTGGAGAACCTGCGCGCGCGGCCCTGCACGGCAGGGCGGCCAAACAGCTGATCCGGATGACGTGCGAGGACTCGGACCTGCGCAGTGCTCTCTGTTGCTGGAGCAGGCCGCGCACTGCTTCACAGCCCTTGCCTCGATGCGTCATGCCGCGCAAGTACGCTTTCCATCTGGTGCTCGCCGGGCATCGCTTCTCAAAGCCGGGCAGAAAGCAGCACTCGCTATGCATGCTATAGCGGTTAGCTCATCAGGTCACTTATTTGAACGCTGCTATTAATTCTATAATCCGGTGGTCGAGTGGATAACCCCAATCTTCCGGAATACTCAGAGGTGCTGGGTTCGAAAATCACCTGGGAGAAAATTTTTGTGCAGTAGCATTCATCGAATTTCCTGATTAGCTAATCATGGGTTGTGATTACTCCTGCAAGTAGCCAGTCTTGGGTCAGGTATGGGGGTAGTAGGGAATCTCGTTCAATTAATCTTTCTTTACTATTCTTTCCATGCACACAATTTCAAAAAACAAGCAACAAGTACAGAGGGGAGATTGAACAAAATACAAACGTGAATGATAACAAAAAGCTAAGCAGGGAGAAAGAAGAAGGTGCAAAGAAGGAGGGGAATGGAAAGCTCTTCCAACTGTGTATTAGGAAGGAGTTCAAAGGAAAAAAACTGGAGGGTATGAAGGGAAATACCGACTGAGGAAAAACCGAGAAATAGAAACAATTCTGCAAGGCAAGAACATTCTTCGTTTCATTAAGGCAAGAAGGATAAGCTGGCTGGGACATATGGAAAGAATGACTGAGAATAGGATGCAAAAAGTCATGTTAAATGAAAATCTAGATGCAGCCAGAAGAAGAGGAAGGCCAAGAGTGCGATTGAAGCAGGATGTGGAGAGGGACCTGAGAGCGTTGGGGGTCAGGGGCTGGAGAAGGAAGGCGGAAGACAGAGATAGTTGGAGGATGATTGTGGAGGAGGGCAAAGCCCACATCGGGCTGTAGCGCCAGGAAAAAGAAAGAAAAGTACGAAGGGAAAGAATGTCATTAAGGGATAAGTAAAAGTTACAAATGAAGAATTTCAGTGGAAAATGGAAAATCTTTCAACTGTGGTCTCCCATGTATTAGGAAGGCGTTCAAAGGGAAAAGTACAGAGGGGAGATTAAACAAAATAGAAGGAGGAGGAATGGAAAACCAGGGGGCTGTCATAGAAGGAGTGGAAGTATTGTATCTTCCCTATGTTAAAAAAGGGAGAAGCCTGTGTCATGGCCTTCTTGAGTTTTGTCTAAAGGTGGCCATGCTGTGTCTCGATCTCATTGGCTGTGTGGCGCGATCTCATTGGCCGAATACACTCTGGACCGATGTCGGCCATTATTATGGACGTACTTTTGGCGGTGTATTTTAATTCAGAGCCATCATGCTAAATTTAATTTTCATGAAGTTTTGAAAGTTTATGGTATCTTTTGCGGTATAAATCAAAACCGTTGAGAGAATATAGTTGATATTTACGGCAAAATACAACATTTTTGTCGGATTTTGTGTTTTTTAGGCTGGTTTGGGTAGAAGTTATGTACTTAGATGTTTTCAAATACACCGCCAAAAGTACGTCCACAAAATGGCCGACATCCTACTCCCCTTATTTCTCTTACTTCCAGTCCCTTAGATGTCAGGTCCCCGTGGAAAACTCTTGCAACTACGTATTAAGGTCAATTCCCACATTGACGACAACGACACGACGACGACATTCTCATTTCGTTCTGCGCATGCGTCACCAGCCCATGCTCTGATTGGTCCATGTCTATCTTTGTTTACAAATGAAAGCTCTCAAGTCTCAAAATTGCAGTACCGGTATGACTTGAAAGGGTCTGTATTATAATTTTATTTACTGATTATTATATTTATATTGTCGTACTAATATTATTAATATTAATTGACAATTGATTCCGAACAGCGAACATTCAAACTTCCTACCTAGTCACTTAACCTAGAAATTCGGCTGGTCAGAAATTCTAAAAGGATGGATCAATCAGAGCGCGGGCTGGTGACGCATGCGCAGAACGAAATGAGAATGTCGTCGTCGTGTCGTTGTCGTCAATGTGGGAATTGACCTTAAGGATGGCGTTCAAAGGAAGAAAAGCAGGGTAAGAAGGGCAAGGATTTGGATTTGATCTTCAAAATTGTAGATGGATTCATAGCTTTGTAGCTTGATGAGTAGAAACAGTGGCGGCAAATCTCTCAAATTCTAATTGAGCTTTGAAGTGGTTTAAGTGGAATAGGGGCTTCTATGCCTCAACTTCACCTACTACTCTTCTGTGTTCACAAAGTGAAAAATAAAGTCATTTATCTATCTATTCAATTTAACATTGCTGAAACCCTACTCCAATATGGAAATTTGGCTAAACCAATTATTCTACTACATTTCGGTGTCCCAAGGATTCACGTTGAAGTTTTTATGAGAAGGATTTATTAAATCATCTATTGTCATAAACATATAGATAATAACATACAGTTATTAAACTGTATTTAAACATACAGTTTTAAAGCAATAGTCGTATTAAGAATAGTCATACTGTAATTATTACAGTTGTCGAATTACACTAAAATGTGGAACATTTTCAGGTCTTTAAATTGAAATTTTGCTATGATGTAATATTCATTGAAAGCAATAAACATATTCTATTCTATTCTATTCATTTTCAATATCGGGGTACCGAGCCCTGCTCGGGGGTAGGCCTACAAAGGCACAGGAATGGAAATTATAAAGGGAAAAATAAATGAAATTGAACAATTTTTCAAAGTACAGCCATCAGTCTTATGCACTGAATCATCATTGCACTATAAAAAATCTTAGCTTTCAAAATATTATGAATAATCGAGTTTGAATGCATATCATTTTTGAAAAATCGCACTTGTGGTAAAATTAATAAAAATAATAATTATGGGTTGATAACTATTTTTAGCTCAGCTGTTTTGATGAACTCTTGACGATTTTTCACAAATAAATAAAAACAGATCACATGGCTAACTTCATGCCTCAAATTTAAAAATAACAATAAAATATGGAATATTTTCAAAACTTTCAATTCCTTTTAATTTTCTATAGATAAATTAAAATCAGAAATATTATTTGAAAAATCGCACTTGTGGTAAAATTTTGCTTCATAGAAATAATAATATGGGTTGATAACTTTTTTTAGGTCAGCTGTTTTGATGAACTCTTGACGATTTTTCTCAAATAAATACAACAAGATCACATGACTACCTTCATGCCTCAAATTTAAAATGACAATACAGTACACTATGGAATATTTTCAAAATTTCAAATTCTTTTAATTTTCTATAGAGAAATTGAAATCAGAGAAAATGGGAATAGGAGCAGCTTATGTGTTTCGATATTTTTCTCAATGCTAGTAATGGAACCGCTGGTTTTACCAACAACATCAGGAACCGACGGAAAATTGTTTCTTCCTGTCAGCTGATTCTCTGTCACTGTCTCAGCAGCTGAAATAATAATCTTGTCTCACTCACACACTCACTCGCTCTCACTCTTTCTCATCATTTACAGCCGATGGAAATTTCTTTCTTCTGTCAGCTGATTCTTAAAGGATCAATTTCTCCTTTTTTAGGTCCTTTAGCGAGTTATCCCAGGGATGAGACCCGGCGCAAACTAATTTTTGTATCACAAACCTCCTATATTCCAAATTTCGTCAAAATCGTTAGAGCCGTTTTCGAGATCCGTTGGACATACAAACATACAAACATATAAACATATCCTATTATATTAAGCGAGCAATTTCTGTATGTTTATATTTATATATGTATGTATGTATTTATGTATTTATGTATTTATGTATGTATGTCCAACGGATCTCGAAAACGGCTCTAACGATTTTGACGAAATTTGGAATATAGGAGGTTTGTGATACAAAAATTAGTTTGCGCCGGGTCTCATCCTGGATAACTCGCTAAGGACCTAAAAAGGAGAAATTGATCCTTTTAGAATCAGCTGACAGAAGAAAGAAATTTCCATCGGCTGTAAATGATGCGAAAGAGTGAGAGCGAATGAGTGTGTGAGTGAGACAAGATTATTATTTCAGCTGCTGAGACAGTGACAGAGAATCAGCTGATAGAAGAAACAATTTTCCGTCGGTTCTTGATGTTGAGAGAGAGTGAGTGCGAGTGAGAGAAGATTATAATAATTATCAGCTGTTCAGATAATTCGTTTCAATCATCTGACCCAGGGACCTGACATCTTAGGGACTGGAAATAAGAGAAATAAGGGGAGTAGGATGTCGGCCATTTTGTGGACGGACTTTTAGCGGTGTATTTGAAAATATCGTAAATTGATAATATTTACAGCTGATTCTGATTAAATAGCGGATGGTTCAAAAGCTTGATACACGCATAACGATATTAGATCAATGATATTGAAGAATAATCCAAAAGTTTGATACACGCGTAACGATATTAGAAGTTGACCATTATTAGTGAATTAGTGAATAACCATTCTAACCTGTAGTCTCTACTACAGATTCTCTAATCACACCTACTTCTATTCTAACCAACCTAAAAAACAAAGAATCTAACAAAAATGTTATATTTTGCCGTAAATATTAACCATATTCTCTCAACAGTTTTGATTTATACCGCAAAAGATACCATAAACTTTTAAAAGTCTTTATGAAAATGAAACTTAACATAAAGGCTCTGAATTCAAATACAGCGCCAAAACTCCGTCCGGAAACTAGCGTGAGAGCGGTGAGTGTGGGAGTGAGACAAGATTATTTCAGCTGCTGAGACAGTGCATTTCAATCACATGATCACTCGTGAAATACACAACTACACTAAGCTGCTCCTATTCCCTTTTTTATTTCTGATTTTAATTTATCTATAGAAAATTAAAAGGAATTTGAAATTTTGAAAATATTCCATATTGTATCATTATTTTTAAATTTTAGGCATAAAGTTATTAGCCATGTGATCTGTTTTTATTTATTTGAGAGAAATCATCAAGAGTTCATCAAAACAGCTGAGCTAAAAATAATTGTCAACTCATATTATTATTTCTATGAAGCAAAATTTTACCACAAGTGCGATTTTTCAAATGATATGCATTCAAACTCGATTATATTTCGAAAGCTGAGATTAATTTTTTTATAGTGCAATGATGATTCAGTGCATAAGACTGATGACTGTACTTTAAAAAATTGTTTAATTTCATTCCTTTTTTCCTTTAAAATTTTAATTCCTGTGCCTTTGTAGACCTACCCCCGAGCAGAGCTCGGTACCCCGATATTATACATATAAACATACAGAAATTGCTCGCTTAATATAATAGGATGTGGTCCCATATTTATTTTTATTTGAGAGAGAAAAAAAAACTATTTTTGTAAATACTGTATTGTCATTGTCAACTAGTACATGATTATTGAGTGGAAATTCTTGAAATTTTGTAGTAAAGTAGAAAATTCTTGGTTTATTTTATTTGCTTTCATTGATTTATTATTCAATTCCATTCAAATTTATTACTATCAATTGATTAAAGAAAAAAATATATATTTTCGGTTAGATTAAAGCAATACTTAGATGATTTTGAATACCGACTCCTGACAGACGACCTTCCAGGTTATGTCATAATTAGTCTTTTTCAATATTATTTGTTTATCATATTAGATTAATGATAATTTTGTTTATATTTGATCAATTATTTGTATTGTCTATGATAATGTTTGGTTTGAAAAATAAAGACGCTTTCATTCATTCATTCATTCATTCATTCATTCTATTCATTTTCAGGTCTACGAGGGAAAGAATTGGAGCCTAGCCGAAGATCACATTCACTTCACAATCGGCAGAATGGCGGCCGGACTGAAGCGAGGCCAGGAGGCGGCCGAGGCCTATGCACGGCTGCTGCCCAGAGCCAGTCGGCAAGGCGCCTCTCAGCAGGCATCTTTCCTCAAGGAGTATCTTATAACTCAACAGGTTAGTGCCCTCTGCCCTCATTTCATGTTTCTATACTCAGGTGTCTTCAAGGTTGAAAAGCACTACAGCAAACAATTTTGGAAGGCAATATTTTCTTATACTGTAAAATTAGCTAGATAATTTGATTTCACTCTACGGTGTATTGACAGGTTAGTGCCCTCTGCCCTCATTTCATGTTTCTATACTCAGGTGTCTTCAAGGTTGAAAAGCACTACAGCAAACAATTTTGGAAGGCAATATTTTCTTATACTGTAAAATTAGCTAGTTTATTTGATTTCACTCTACAGTGTATTGAATTGAACTGAATTTTAATGTACGGTACAATGTATTTCAACCTGTTACAATTTATCTTATTCGACTTTAGTTTGATTTCGCATCAATAACCTTATTCGGTAGAGTGGACAATATTATCTAAAACTCGTCACGTCAGAAAAATAAAGAATTCATTCTATTTTACACACTAGAAAATTCCGCTTTTCGAAATAAATTGTTGATCGGAGTATACTGTCAGGTATAGAATATAGCCAAAAACAGTAAATACTGTTTAAATACAGTTTAATACAGTATACTGTTTAAATACAGTTGATACTCTGCATTAACAGAGTAGTAGCAGAGACAATTGGAACTAGAACTTAGTATCCACTTGTCTCTGGTAGTAGTATAGGAGTGAAGTTAAATTTGAATGTTTGTTAGGAGTATTATTTTAATAATATTTTGTTGAAACGCAGGAAGTGAGCATAGAGACGGGTGAGATTCCAGTACTACCTTTACCTGTAATTGATGGCAGCTCTATTCAGGTGCTTTTGGACTCCGCTCAGCCGCCCGTATCATCTGTCAATGCTATTCCTGCATCAGGCTTATCTTTTGAACTTACTCAAGAAGAGAACACAAGGTAAATTGAAGCTTCACTTTTCGTTTACACTCTTAGTCGCATCATGTAAACTTCAATTAGATTTTATCTAGTAATCAAACTTGAAGAGTACATGAGCTTGGAATATTATAAAAATTCAGAGTATATAAACAAACTTTAGAGCACACTCTATAATATTACAATTATTTTTTGTTTGACGCTTTCCCAATGAGCTGGCAGTATATCTGCTGTAGTATGTATAGATATAGATTTTTTCATCAATTCTTCAATAATGTTTATTAAATGCTTTTACATTGCTCATTCCATTACTTGTCTCTCTCACGTCTTGATTAAAATTATTCTTCTAAAATACCGTCGTTCCAATACTTTGCTCTCTCAAGTCTTCATTTAAAGTATTCGTCTATGAAGTACCGTAATAACTTTGATTTTAATCTATATATTTTTCTGAAATGACTATGTATTTTTCTCAGGTGGTGCAAGTTGGAAGAACAAGCAGTGAATGTCGCTTTCGAAGGTCAAGCCTTTGTGTTCAAACCCACTGTTGAATTGCTCAATAACACAACAAATAATTTGAATCCAGTAACAGCTTATGTCAACGGTAAATATAATTTCACAGCTACTAAGATAGATAATTTCTACTACAATGCAACTAGTTTTTCTCATTTTTTCTAATCCTACGGTTATGGTTGTTTTATATTACTCAGTAGTTTTGTTTTTGTAGATGGTATTTATTCTAAGTTCAACTAATTATCAAGTTCCTGTTGTTCCTAGAAGTTTTTGAAACGGATAAGATTCACAAATGAACTCAACTTCTCCATTGCATTCAAACGATGCAATATTTTCTTATGGGATGGAATAGATGGATTCAAGGATAGATAGTGGTTCATAAATACATTTTTCTCTCATAGTTACAACCCAATTATTAACATTGAAGTCTAACATTATAGTCATTAACATTACTAAACATATTATTGACTTGATCACTTTTTCACTTTTCTTAAATTTTTCAATTGATTAACATGTCTTATTACAATCTAAACAATAGCTTACAGGATCTTTACAACTCACAGAATATTTCAGCAATTTAAAATCAAATCATACTGCTATGTGTTACATAGGCATTTTTCTAAATACAATATTATTAATTTGCTCTATATCTATAGCAATAACCAATAATTTAATTACAATGCTTTATTGGTTTTTTATAATCTTCATTCACATTATAAGAGTATTCAGGATAGAGAATTATGTTGAATTTCTAGCGCAAAGCATGATATTGGCTGTTCAAAAACAGTGCGATGTATACTATAGGCTATTTCCATGCAACTTCAGTTGCTGCGGTGATCTATTAAAGTTATTATTTCATTTACAGAAGAAATAAGCGTGAGTGTTACCATGCAGAATCCGCTGCACATCAGCTTACCACTGAGAAATGTGCGTTTATTATGGAGTCTAATCCCTGTAGACGGTGGATTGTGCCAGGATAATCAGCCGGGAGTAGCGATTCCAGCCCAGACACAGCTGGCAGCTTGTTCGGATGCTCTGGAACTTCTAACCATCGAGCCTGATTCATCAAAAAACGTACGTTTTCAAAGTAAACATTTTATAATTATTTATTTTTTATTCAATTTAAGTAATCATTCGGTTTCCATACGTACAGAATGATACAGATTAGAATTAGTAGACCACTATATTTTTATCGCTCTGCTTTTTCACTCACCTATCTTACAACTAATTATTGTATTTCTACACTGATCGAGGTGTTGAGGCCCCTCAACTTCAAAATAGTTGAATAGAGCTTTTATGATACATTCGAATGAAATAAAACCATAGAGAAAGTTCAGTAGAAAAACCTTGTCGGTACTTGAAAGAGGAAGTGCCGACTGAGATATCAAAACTTTGTAAATCATTACTTGAGATACAATGTTTTTGATGAGTAAATCGATATCAGGATGACCTAATATGTTCATAGTTCCATTCACTCCATGATTCGTTTCTATTCCCATTCCATTTATTAACACACAATTTTTGAAACGAAACAATGCTGAAGTGATACTCATGAATTGAGATACAATGGTTTTAATAAGTTTTTTGCACAAGTAAGAAACTCATTTGGGCATCATCCGCAGCAAAATGATAAAAAACATCTAATAACTTGATGAATTTTTAAACAAAATCACTTTTATCATTATGCTTATGGCTTTTGTAAAATTATCCAATATTCCTCAATGATTGGAGAAGTATGGGGAACTTACAGGTCAATTAGGTTCAACGTTTCAAATTTCAACTCATCATATTGGAAAAATTGTTCAAAATCAAATCCTTTAATTCTTACCCCGGTCGTACACCGGAGCAATAAGCAATAGGCAACTAGCAACACTATGGATCATATGATTGTCTACTCTATACAAACCAATAGTTCAATGCACACCGAAACAGCTGCTTTAGGTGTGCATTGGACTATTTGTTTCTATAGAGTAGACGATCATATGATCCAAATGCTGCTTATTGCCTATTGCTTCTTGCTCCGGTGTACGAGCTGCCATAAATTCACAGAAACACCAATTGAAACTCACAGAACCAAATTACAGTAGCCAATATTGATATTAATGAACTTTTTTGGTGCAGGTAATTTTGAAATTGACACCGAAACGAGTCGGCGAGCTGAAGATCACAGGCCTGGGCTACAGCCTGGTGAGCGAGGGAGCGGGGGCGGTGACCGGCAGACAACACCTGGTGGTGCCGCCCCGCCCCCGGCAACGAGCCGCCAAAGACCATCGCGCACTTGAAGCAGCCGTCGACAATCGGCTCACGCTCAACATCATCGACTCGCTGCCGCATCTTGGGGTCAGCATGTCAATTGAATAGTAATCGATAAATATAGTCGAGATATAGCTTGTTCAATCTTGTTCTTCAGTTATTTAGCTCAGTGAGAAGCAATACTGCTCCTCTCCCGAATTTTGATGAATAACGTATTTAAAAATCAGTTTATGTTTTCACAACACATTAACACATAAATTTTCAGCCTAAAAGTAATGTAGGCTACTAAGATTTTTGAATGTAGAAAGATTAGATGAAAATTGAATAAAAAATCTCCAGTTAACCAATTAAAAACTTTGAAAATATTTAATTATTATTTAAATCTAAAATTCTAAGCCATAACAAACTCACTATTTTGAATTTAAATCAGTATAGAATATAATAGAACAGAATAAAATAGAATAGAATAGAATAGAATAGAATAGAATAGAATAGAATAGAATAGAATAGAACAGAATAGAATAGAATAGAATAGAATAGAATAGAATAGAATAGAATAGAATAGAATAGAATAGAATAGAATAGAATAGAACAGAATAGAATAGAATAGAATAGAATAGAATAGAATAGAATAGAATAGAATAGAATAGAATAGAATAGAATAGAATAGAATAGAATAGAATAGAATAGAATAGAATAGAATAGAATAGAATATGTTTTTATTTCACCAGAAACAATAATTACAAAATACATTTCTAGCAATAAAATACAATTGTATCGAAATTTTAAAGAATTTCATATGACCTTAGCCTACTTAAAGTAAAAATTAAAACTAAAGATGATGACCCATTTATTAGAAGCAAGGTAAAATTATTACAGCATACAAACTACTTATTGAAATTCATGAAAATAATCAAAACCGCATGGAAAATAACAATAAAGCTTTCCAGTGAAATAAACTACTGGCTTGCAAAGTGACAAAGTCACTTGAAGGCAAGCAGGAGTCATAAGTATATTTATCAGAGATACCCGTACAAATCTGATTGCAGGTAACTTTTGAAGGACTCAGAAGCGAGCTGGTCTGTGGAGAACTGTACACAGTAGGTGTGGAGTTGACCAACTGCGGCTCGCGCCCCATCAGCCGTGTACTGGTGGCTTCATCCACGCCACACCTGGTGTCAATAGGGCACAAGAGTGCCAACGGAGTGTGCTCGCTGCCACTGGCCGAGCCACTCGCCCCCGGTCACAGCTCCAGCATGCGGATGCTGCTGCGAGCACCCGAGTTCAAGGGATCTTCTGCGTTGCATCTGCTATTCTATTATGAGTCGTCTCCGCAGGAGCGCAGTAGGCCCAGGTAAAGAATTTTGTATTAAATAAATAAATCAATTTATTTGTTCATGTTAAACATACAAATAGAGTTGAGTTTAAGAATATTTAGATACTTATACAATATACAATTTTTTTTTGGAAAATACCCTATACACATGAGATATAGACCCGAAACAAACATCAATAACAATAATAAACATCAATAACAAATATTGTATCCTACCCAAGAATTTTGTATTAGTGTAATTAATTTTGATAACAAACTTATTAACACATACCTACTTACTTACTAAAACTTATTTACTCATACTTTCTTACTACACTTATTTACTTACTTCTGCCAGTGCTATTTATATCTAAGTTAATATCAGCCGCACCAACAGATAGCCTTCAGATAGATTAAGAATTAAATATGTATTGTAAAAATTATGAATTGTGTAAATTGAATAATAAATATTTTGTTCGTGAAAATCATCAATAAGAAACAAAGCAACCTTGTATTACCTAGATTATCCTGATCTTGTAAAGAATCACAATGAGGTAGCAAGGCGGGTTTTTGATGCACCATCTTCATCTAAACTTAGCTTATTTTGAACTTGGCTTAAACTTGTACTAGTGGTACAATCTGTGGGTTGTATTGATTAAACATGGTTTAATCTGTGGATGTACAGTTTAAACGAAGTTCAAACTTTTTTTGTGAAACTTAGTTTATAAGAAGGTGTTGAAAATTGGCATAAGGCAAGAGATAACTTCTAAATAATCTCTAAAGACAGTAAATAATAATAATATATTCGTTTGCTTTTTATCGTAGGGGAGACCTTTAAGGGTAGGTTCCACCTCGCCTTATTTTAGTGTCGGTCACTCATCCAAGAGCAGTCTTAAGTGTTCGTGACTTGACCTCATGATCACTCAGCAACCGCTTTCACCGAGCGTCCAAATGTAACCTTAGCCGATGACAGTTTATAGGATCTATGAAAGGGTCTTTAAGGTTTATGAAAAAAACTAAAAATAATAATCGTGATATAATTGTTCTATTTTTGGAATTATCCGGATTCTCGATTAACCGAATCTTTTTCTCTACCGGTTTGTCTGGATTAATCGGTGTTGCACTACTTATTGTCTAAATTTATTGATAAATTTTCTTTCTTCAATTTTCAGGTATAGGCTGGTACGACACTCATGGCCTCTGACGGTTTACGAATCACTTCACATTTCTGCCTTAGCAACTAGGAGTTGTTCCTCTAGTCATACAAGCGAAACGTTGAACATTAGGCTTAGTGTTGAAAATAATAATCAGGTACCTTATGAACTAACAATGATTCAATTTTACTTATTCAAAAACAATGCCATTAATATAAATGGTGAAAAACAACCATGTATTACAAACTATAGCTCATTAATAGCGTTCTTCACATCGAGTTACTTTCATTCTACCGTACATTCATTTCATTCACAAAAATTAGAATAGTGTTACCACAATTAGTCTATCTATGGTATTACATTTGTCATTCTTGCAAAAAATCATCTTTATGAAAGAATACAGGTTTTTCTTCAAGTTAGTGCGAAAGAATACAATCATGTTTTTCTTCAAGTAAGTGCATATTTGCACTAGTGTCTATTACTTTTCTTTGTACTTATTATTGAAATTCTCATTATTGAATCTACTTTCCATTCTTATTATTGAATCAGTCTAACCTTTAAGGGTATGTATAACAAGCTTTTACCCAAATCTGTTTCTCTTCCAGTTCATAAGAGTTTTTAGTCTCTCATACTTAGGCTATCTAATGAATTGCTTATTTTTTACAGATTCATGATCCTCTCCTCATACAAGTGTCTCTTCAGAAAGTCTCCTTGTTCAGCCACAAATGGAAAATGTGTCCGAATACACACTGCCCTAAAGGTTAGTTATTTGATCATTTTTTGGTCTCATCATCATCATATCATGAAAGATGTGAGAAGAATATTTAATGGATGAATGGGAATTTATTGTCATGAACCATAGAGTAAGAATATTATCGCAAACGTTGTAATAAAACACTGTGTACTACTTTGGTGTAAGATACCTCACCTCTCACGCAATAACATTCGTCTTATCAATGCGTATCACACGATAATTAGTGGTTTGTTTTTTGTTCTGTTCAACAGAATCAACGATAGACGCCCAAGAAACAGTGCACCTTCTCCTACAAGCATGCAAGAAACTATCGGAGAGTGGGAAACCGGAACTGAGTTCAGTGACTTTGGATGCTGAGAGTAAAACATCCCCTTGCATAGATTTCATAGGCAGGCGAACAGATGAGGAAACTAGTACAGGACCAGAAAATGATCTCACGTTACAGTCTACTCTAGTATTAATGTGGAAGGTAATTTCACTTCACATCGCCTTTAATGTAGAGACATATTTGGGATTCTTGTAATGTAGATGTAGATATGGATTGTTGTATATGTACAACCTTTATGTATTTCTATATTCTGCTCGCCATAAGAAACTATGCTTGACTTAAAGAAAATTCTTATGCGTGTTATTTCATATTTATTGACTCACCTTATAGGTACAATACAATTGAAAACAGTTTCAGGTTAACCTAGTTAAAAGTGGTGTTGAAGTTATAAATTCTATACTGGTAATTACTGTTTATAAGATATAAATTCTATACTAGTAATTAATGTTTATAAGATATAAATTCTATACTGTAATTCATCAGTTTGTTTATGAATATTAGAATCATCACACTTCTTGCATATTGATTGATTCCTTCTATTGAATATGTTTTATTTATTCATTCAACGCCTTTTTTTCTAATTCCTCTTTTACTCAGGAAACATTCTCAGGAAAGAAACAATGTTGTCTATTGTCTAAATAGGCATCCCCAAAGGTAATCCTGAGTGGGGATCCTTAATTAAAATTCAACTTGAAGTTCAAGAACTCTGAAGAGATAAATTTGAAAACGAGATTAGAAATAATTCAAACTTTTTAAAACTGGTGTAAAGTGATTGTTCAAAATGTAATTATTTTATAATTTTGGTTTTGTTGGACATGAGAATGTGAAATCATATAAGAGGGACTTATAATTATTATAGTTAATATAGCAGGGGTTATAATTCGATTATAATATATGAGAGGGAAGGACGAGAGGCATCAAGAATTCAATTATTGTCATGTTTATTTCAAAATCAATAAATAAATCATAGGAAGGTAAACTCTACAATATTATAATTGGCGAGCCGGTATAGCTCCCTTGGCTGGAGCGTCACACCTTCAATCTGCTGTCGCTTCACCGGTCTCGGGTTCGATTCCCGTTCAGTCTGGCTCTTTTAAACCGTATCAACCTTCACCTCATTGCAAGTAAGTCACCCACAAATAAGTTAAACACTTGTGTGGGCATCATCCGCAAAAAAACTAATTATAGTATATAAGAGGGAGGGACAAGGTCAAGAGGCATCGATAACTTTATTGTCATTTATAAGAATAAGAATATTTATTAGCCATTAAATACAAATAGTACAATAGGCTTCGTCATTAATTTTACAAGAATAGGATGAAAAATTTTCATGTTGTCATGCCAGACATATTAGTACAGTAATATATTAAAATTTAATATATATTAGTATATATTTAAAATTCAATAATAAACCATTGAAAAGTTCACTCTACATTTTCATACTCTTTTTCAACTCCCATTTTAGCATAAGAAAACTTATGTGTATTTGTTATGCCTACAATCAATTTTAATAATTTTAGGGATCAATTACTGAGAACGGTGGTTGCAAACGGGTGGTTGAAGGCCAGCATCATATTAGGTTATCGAAACTAGACGAATCGGTTTCGTGGCCTCCTGACAACGTGTCGCCCAGCCAGGGCGTGGCCGTAGCATCGGACGCACTCTGCCTTTTCGCGGCTCCCGAAGAAGCTGTGCAGTCGCAACTGTTCAAGCAAAGGCTGCTCACATTCCGACTCAATCATCCTACTACAGTTTGTCATGACTTCAAATTGAACAGGTAGGTGAAAATCAGGGCGCATCTAATGAATGTAGACTAGGGGCCGGTTCATGAGCTCGGGATTTAGCCAAGTTCTAGACTAAAACGGGTGGCCACCGTAGCATAGACAAACGTTAGCCTCGACACTATGTACTAAGGGCTTTCTACGCTGCTAACCCACTAACCTGTCGAGACAAACGTTTGTCAATGCTAAGGTAGCCACCCGTTTTAGTCTAGGACTTGGCTAAATCCCGAGCTCATGAACCGGCCCTAGATGTATTAATTTTGAGGTCACACTACTGTGACAAGACTCATGATCTGGCCATTTTTCATCGTGAAATGTTGTATTCTTGAGTTCTACTTGAGTACTATCTGAAATCTCTAAATAAGAAACTTTGAAATCAGAACTTTAATCTGGCAACTTTTCATTGTGAAATGCTGTATTCTTTTGTTCTCCTTGAGCACCATCTTAAGCCTAGTCGTCTACTGGAACCGTTTTTGTCAGAAAGCGTCCGATGTCCGAACAGCTGGCCATTTGATTCAATGTCAGAATTTCGGTCGTTTTCTGACAAAAACGGTTCTAGTGGACGACAAGGTTAAATCTCAAAATTAGAAACTTTAAAATAAGAACTTTGATTTGGCCATTTTTTAATGTTGTATGTTATGTTCTCCTTGTTCACCGTCTTATATCTCAACATTAGAAACTTTGAAAACTGAGTAGCCTACAGTATAATTATTATCAATTGCGAATGTACTGAGTTCGAAGTTGTCCAGAACTGTAATTTGAAATATTGTTGAACCTTTAATGATATTGGATATAATATATTGTTTCATATTCAACAGTACGAAAAGTAAGTGAATTGTAAAGAGAGTCGAAACTTTGAAGGAAATATCATTGAATACATACACATGATGCTGAGGTTGATGGACTTGTGCATGTACTGTATGAATATACAAAAGATAAACCTCCAAGCTAATTTATCAAGACCGTATTTCAAGTGGTTCCAAGTCTTCTACTTTATTTAACTTTTATTACATCAGTTACCATTGTATTGAATCCTATATTGAAGTTTCTATAGATAAAAAATTCATGTGTAAGAAGTGTAAGTTTCCACATTATGTTCTGGTGTTTCGGAATAAGACAATGTTTTTCTCGTATTCATTGGTTTGGATGACTCCATCATTTTTTTAAATTTGTATTGTTCATAACACAATGATCATATTTGTAATTTAAAAATATTGAAATTGAAAACATTGAGGTAGTGTAAATTTAAGATTAATTCGGACAAAACTTGATAGAAAATAATTTCTTTTCATAGGATTTGCATCGTTCCAGTGAAAGTTGAGGCCCGAAACTGTTGTGATAATACTCTTGCCGTCAAGTTCGAAGCTAAAGGACCTCTAGTCAGGTTAGTAAGTCTATTGGCTTTTATCCTTTATTAAATAAATCCTAAATTTCTATGAAACAGGTTTCTGATAGTAAGGTCTTTCACATTCATTATTTCAATATCCAATTACTTTCCGATTTTTCTTCTATATCGATAAGATTTCTGCTCTAACATTGAACGCCAGTAGCTAGGAGTTTCAAGTTATAAATATACTCGCTTACGATTTTTCCTTTCTTATTTTACTCCTGTATTTCTCCTTTCTGCCCTCTACCTGCCTATTACGTAGGTTATTCTTTTTTCTCTTTCTCCTCCCTGTTTTCCACCGTTATTTTTCTCCCTCCTTTCTTTTTTCCAGCACACCTCACTATGTATTCAGCTGTTTTTGTATAAGTTTTGCTTATTGTACTGTTTTATTGTAATTTTGTTTTTCATTGGATTTGCATCGTTTCTTCATAGACCTATTGTAATATGGCACAACTCGCATCCGCTTACAGATGTTGCCTTTGCGGATGCTCACTTTTCCATGTTATTGTGTGTATATGATTATTTTACATGTTTGTTGTGTTTGTGTGTAATGGAAAATAAATTCGAGTTTTTACTGTTTTTAGGTTTATTTATTTTTGTTTGAATAAATTGAATCGAAATTTTAACAGTTTTGTCTTCTCTTATAGCAAATGAAGTACGTGGTAGGTCCAGAAAGTAAGTTCCGTTTGGTGATAAAATTAAATTGTGTACAGATACAGAAAAGTTATTTATTGCACAAAATTCTACAACTCTTAAACTACTTTTCCACATAACTACCGAAATTTTGCAGACATTTGTCATAGCGTGGCACAAGTTTTTGTATACCTTCTTCATAGAAATTTGCCGCCTGTGTCTTCAACCAGTTGGAAACAGTTTCTTTCAGCTCGTCGTCATTGTTGAAGTGTTGACCGCCAAGGAAAGACTTGAGATGTAAGAACAGATGAAAGTCGCTAGGAGCGAGGTCAGGGCTGTAAGGAGGATGGTCAAACACGTCCCAGCCAAATCCCTGTAGGAGGTTTTTCGTCACATTTGCAGTGTGTGGTCGTGCGTTGTCGTGAAGAAAAACAACACCTTTTGACAGCAATCCTTGGCGCTTATTCTGTATTGCGCGGCGCAATTTCCGAAGTGTCTCGCAATAAGCAATGTCCATAAACATCGCAAATTTGCCGATAAATTTCACTTGGTTTCACTTTCCTTGCATTCAGAAAACGAATCACAGACCTGATTTCACAAGCGGCGGGATTTTCAATCAACACCGACGTTGTAAACAAGCACAACAAAGCGTACGTGGCTGACAGCGATTTCCAATTGGCGCACATTTCTTCTCCTTGATACAGAGCGTCTACCGCGCATGTGCGGAACTGCGATCGCAGCGCTGCAGCGGATATAAATTGAAAAGGAACTTACTTTCTGGACGTGCTATCGTATTTCCTTTAATTCCCTTGATTAACATTGTGGTGTTGTTGTTGCAGTTCGCATAAGAGCCAGCTGTACTCGCCTCGCCCAGCCAGCTCGTTCCACTGGGTGGGTCAGACGACAGCCGCAGTCGAACTGCAACGCAGAGCGCGCTACGAGCTGTCGCTTGCAGTTGTCTTGACCGCCCCGGGCGCCTACGACCTAGGGGCGCATCTCACCGTTTCCGTTTCACTATCACAAACCTCTAGCGAATTTGTGCCTCAGACGTGGCGACCCGAGGCTATACTAATTGTAAAGACGTAGCATAGTCGCTAGTTTAAAGTGCTGCAAACTGTGATCACCGACAACTAAGCAGTCTACAAATCAGTGCCACTCAGAATAGCATTCAACTTCTCCACTTTAGCCTTTTCTTAGTTAAATTGTTAAGACTATAGTAACAAATACTACATTTTAAAAGCTTCTTATTGTACTCTTTATTGAGTATTGGTGCATATAGATTTGCATGAAAAAAAATTATCTTATATCGAGTGCGGCCAGTACCTACTAATACATCTAATATACAGTTTATGTAATAGTAGGTACTGGTGCGGCAGTACAAAAGATGCTTTTGAAATTACTATGGTTGTCTATAGTACACATGGGTGAATAAAGGTTTCAAGATTACCATTGTATAGCCCACTTAAAAGCGTTTTAGCCCCCTTGTCTAGTAGAACGGCGTATAAGAGTCAGCCCTAAGAACGAAAATGACCGGCGTCCAAACAGTTGGTTTAATGTACATTTAGTTTAATGTGAGCATTTCGGACAATCGTACAAAAATGGTTCCAATTGAAGATCAGGCTTATTCTTAATAAGGGAATGGTCAAAAAAGGCAGTGTGATTCATGAAACCTCAGCTACACTACAGGGCAGGTTCTATGTAGCTACCTTGAATCCTATCGCCGTTTTAATGCACATTGAAATGAATTGCAATAGCTCGAAGCCTGCTGATAACTTGTGGGAGGAAAGTAAATTCTTTAAAAAATATTGGGAAAATAATGTGCTCATTGTTTTCCCAATATTTTCGACCCACAACTCCCATCATGTTAACCAGGACTCGATCTATTGTAATTATTAAACGACGCCACGCTACATAGAAAATGCCATGCAGCTGAGGTATTGTAAAAAGCTCTCACAGCCAATGCTCGGCCTTTAACCATTCACCCATGGAGACTAAAATGCTTTAAAATGGGGAAACCTTTACAATGGTACCCTTGAGAAAGCGCTCCCTGAACAACCACAGTCGTTTCAAAAATACATTTTCACTGCCGCATCCTGTACAAGAAATTTCTCATCTATCCTATCTATTTTCATGTAGATATTCGTATATAGTTAACACCTATCGATTATTCTAATATATTTTTTTATCGTACCATATACATTCCTGTAGAATGTCTATTGTATCAGAACGTTATTTATTACGTTTTGTTCTGAAATCATGATGAGAAGACGTGAAAGGTTTGACCAAGAACAATTTTATGCATCTATTGGAAATAGTTTTTAAACTGACCACACTTTTACAATTACAGAGATTTTCATTATTGTGGCTTCCACTGTTCATCACAATAATATTGCGTAGGTGCCACAGAATATTATGATGTTGTTTAATTATGATGTTATGTTAAGGTGTTTCAAGAGTATGATAAATAAAATTTATATAAAATTAATTTATAGTTAAAAGTGGAAATTATATGAGAAGTATCTACATTGAATACGGGCAGAGTCCAAAAATTATCTAAGTATCCTAGGCATCTGAAATAAACAAATTTCACTTTAACAACCTTATTCCTTGGTTTCCTTGAAACACATTAAATTTCCTCATCCATGTGACTGAAAACATAAACCCAGTAAACTTTAATTCAGTAATTGATGCACTTTTGTTACTTCTTACCATTTGTTCATTGGCTGCAAAAAATAATTCATGATTCAAAATTGCATTACAATGAAATGCCTCAAATGTTAGAAGTTGAAATTAAAGCTGGGGCCTGTTTCATAAAAATTAGGAGTCCTGTAATACAGGGAAGAGTTGTAGTTGAATAATATGTGTTCATGTATTATGGTTTACTTGCTGATAAATAAACTTTTCTCAGCCTTCATTAGTTAATCGTGTATTTTCGTCAGATCCCTGCAGCGACCACATAATACAAATTTGTATAATACTGTACAAATTTATATTATATATAATTATGTGATCGCTCGATCACTGTTTGTTTAGAAAAGTTGCTGTCCGGAAACACTTCCTGTAACATATTTTCGCCTAGTTTCAACTGATATATCATAATTATTATTATATGTAACCTATATTATTTTGATCAATCGAAGAACATGCTCTTTTAGGTCATAATTTTTCATGTGTGTTTGTGGATGTACTCTTCGAAGTTTCAACTCTCGAGATATTTTAGGTGACCAGTGATACTGCGCCTAGTTTGAAATTATGTAAATTATAGTCTATACGATAGCCTATTATTTTAAATGAAATTATTTATTGTACAGTGAAATGTAATTTTATGAAGTTATTATTGTAAAATCATTTTTATTTTAGTCATGAAGAATCAAATACTCATTTCAGGTTATTGTTTGTTGGTACCGTAATAAATTATATTGAAACCGCTGTTCAATCGTTCAATACTCTTGTGAAAATGTTGCAGTCATTACTCTTTTATTGCAGTTCTACGGTATGTCTTGAAACTGACGATATTCTGAGACTATTAGCAAAGACTTTCCAAATAGTGGTTATGAATGGATCATCTCTGCTGTTAGTCTCAAAGATGAGTGAACAAGAAACAGAACTGGTTCCTAGAAATGCTATTTTATCCCTTACTTTAGCACTTAGCTATTGTGGCTTCATTTGTAACATTTTATGTGACAATATTTAATTACTACAGAAAGTGCTTCTACACCATACGAGTATAGGAATATTCTTTTAATTTGGCGGATGGCGAATTACTTACATTTAACGTTTCTATGGTAACGGGTGATGTTATGTTAATTTTTTTCACATAAGTTCTGTATATAACATGTAAAAAACATAGTTTTCAACAGAACATCTTCAGTCCGTCTGGAAAAGTTAAATGAGTCATTCACCACCCGCCAATTTAAAAGAATACTACTACAGTATATTCATATGATTATTACACACAAGAGGCCTCAAAGAAATCGGCCATATCACTAGATCTTCGTTTTTGAAAAAAAAGTATAATGAATAGTTCATGGCACTTATAGAATGCATATATCGTTGAAAATCTTATGTGTCCTACGTCATTATTACACCTATAAATTCACTGGACTCTCAACTTATTCAATTTAACAATGATTTGAATTAAATTTAAAACCCCTTCTGAATTGAACACTGTGTTTATACAATGGATACAGCATCTTCGAGTTTGGGAGGAAGTGAATAAAAAGATTAGAATACAGAAATATAATTGCTGCATTTATTCTCCAAATTGGGGGGAATTCGGGCGCAGCCAGCATTGTCTTACATTCAAATCTCCATCACAAAATATCATAATTTTAAAAGCAGATGAGCAATAAAAATCACATAGTTTCCAATGTATTATTGTATCAACACGGGGGTGAATCGAGGGATATAACTGAACTTCTGTCGGACTCAGTATCAGTATCTTGTTCAGTGTCTGATAGCTCTGCATCATTCTCATTATTCAACGTACTTTCCGATGGTCTGTTTAGTAGCAATGCAATAATTTCTTTGGATTTCTCAGAAGTTGCAGCCACTGAGGGGTATATATTATTCGGCTTCAGGTAGTTCGTGAAAAATTGTAGTTCAGTCAATGAACAGTGCGTTGAATAAGCAACTTTACAATAAGTTCTCCCTCCTTGAAAAATACTGCTATAGTCACCAGGTTTCAATTCAAATGAGGCCGCACATGGTTTGATTATTCTAATAGTATTTTTAAGTTTTGTCCGTGTTTCATCAAAACAACGATTGCAATTAGAACGGAAATCGGGACACACATGTACTCTTCCTAAACGATTGCTATCCATTCTTGGTCGTTTACCTCGAAAAGTATCTGAGCTAATGCTATCGGAAAAAGTGATAAATTCATCCATTTCCGGAATGTATTTAAAGTGGGGGAAATCACTATCTTCCACTACAATTTTAGTGTTTAATGCCTTACTAAGATCGATAATAAGACTTTCGTATCCGTAATAAGATACAATTCTCAAAGCAACAAGATTTGTTTCACGTTCATCCAGCCACTCTTCACTTAGTTTAATGATCTTTCTAACTGCACAATCTCGTTTAGGAAACCACAAGTGTTTTGTGTTAGCGAATGTAGTGTCCAAATAAAGATCAGTTATTTTCAGAGGGTTGCCATCCTTGTCATGGAGTCCTTTTATTTTTGCTACATCTCCTGTATGTATTCGAAAGTCGCCTGTGTATAAGGCACTAATGCCTTGACACTGGAACAGGAACATCACTGACCCAAGAACATGCAAAGTAGGAAGAAGAGTAACAGTTACCAAAAGTTCGTTTTCGTTTTCACTGTTTTGAGGCGCACGGAGTATAGTTGACTCTCCAACGTTGAGTGAAACAACATTATCATCCGAAATATTATTGTATTGTATCTGTAGAAGTCGCTTGGTTATGTGTGTGCAGTACAAGGTTTTGCGACTATTCGAACTAAAAAGGGTTGCTCCGTAATATCGAAAATCTGTTAAATGATCGGAATGTGCGTGTGACACGAAAAACACAGAAGCATCGTGATTATTCACAGAGAAGTCGTCTATCGCGATGAAATGCAGCTGTGGATTTTCAAGCCTTCCATTGAAAGTAGACATTGGAATTGAGAATATCTGTAAAAGACAATCATTATTATTATTATTATTGAAAATACTCAGATTACTGAGGTCCCTCAATCTGATTGACAGCATGACAGCTAAAATTAGGTGGCTTCATAGAGGCTTCTTGAACTTCAAACTTAAAATTAGTAAGCTTCTTAGATCTGATGCAGTTACTCTTACTTTGACTCTATAATTTTTTAAATTTCGAGGCCCTGAGACGTTTTCTAAGATCAAAATGATTTTGAAATAAATATATTTCTATGCATGATAGGAAGCCATCAAACTTCATGATTAATAAACATTTTTATTGACTTATTTAATTCTTTATTAACTTAGATCAATAATTGAACGAATACAAGTTGCTATAATGTATACTATTCAAAGCAATAAACTTATATAGGCTAAATATCTATCTATCTATGTATAATTGAACAAATACGGTACTATAAATGATTTATCTTGTATTTAAAAGAGAAACCAGCCACGCCCATAACGTTTTCAATTCCTGGATTTAGTCACAGAATTGAGTCAAAATAGAGGTTATGTCCAAGTTTCTGCTACCATTAAAGATTCTTATTCCAATGGCATAATTAATATACTTAATGGGACCCCTGACAGAGGCGAGGCTTCCGGTCATTTCTGGATTCATTGATGACTAAAGAGGAATTAATAGTTAACCTTGAGAATAATTAAAATAAATCTGTAGTAATGAATTTGTAGGCGGTACTTGTTCAGTAAACAATTACTGCCCTAGGCTCCAAACCAAACTGTCTTGATGCAGACGCCAGTGAGTGACTATAATAACTAATACGGTACCTACAATCTATTTTCTTCAGACCAAATTACTATCGTAACAGCAGAAGAGTTTTAAAGCCCGGTCTAGACGCTAGAACTTGTTTTAGGACTCAAGTCCAAAGACTTAAGTTGTACAAAAAGTCCTAGCGTGTAGATGGCATACCGTAAGTCCTAGGACTTGTAAAACACATAACTTACGTGTAGACGCGATGCAATTCATCCATAAATCCTACAACAAGTCCTAGCGTCTAGACTGGGCTTTAGGCTTATATTATTTTGTCTTGTCTTCAGGAGGAACTACTACAGATTGATTACAGTGGGGTGAAACTCTCAATCAATCAGTAAAAATTTTACCTGAAATGATAATCTCAAAATTTTTTCACATCAATGGGATTTTTAGAATGCGAAGAAACCTCATAGCTATGATACCTTTACAATTTGGACATTTTTGATATGATATCAGCAAGAAATATATTTGAAAAAGTCACACAAAGTGTACCTGCCAATTCTCATAGCCAGTTTAGTTAACGTAATGCTTTCATGCAGTCACTATTTTTGTAAGATAAGTAAAAAAAAGGAACTATCATAAACTTACTATGAAACTCACGTTACACTTGAAGAAAGAATTAGATCACATGAAAGGAAACACAACCAACTGCATAATAAATTTTGTTCCCTCCTAAATAACATAACCTCAATTCTCACTACACGTTTGACGTTTGACAGAAGAGAAAACAACAACATTCGATAGACATTATGTCGAGGGTGCACTATCGATACAAATATTGGCACTGTCGATAAGATGAGTGTTGATGAGGGTGAGATTAGGTGACTTTGCCTAAATTTTTAAAATACAGGATTTTTTTAATAAAACTCCGAGAAATATTGAACTCGGTCCAAACACATCAAATTATTGTACAATTATTTTTGTTTTGCGAATTGTAGTGTTTGGACGCTAAATGTATGGGATTTGGATTTGGAAGTCGTCAAATCGAAAATCTTAAAGTAAAAAATACGTATTGGCCGGGAAACATTTTGTGTCAGAAGTTGGACAGTATTTTTTTGATGTGTGCACGTCTGTCGTACGATTTTAACCCATGAATCACGAATTGAAATCTATTAAAAATTATTCCGATTTCGTGGACTTTGGACTCTTTTTTGACCTTTTAATCAAAATCATACTTTTATTCATACACATGACTTTGTTATAGGCCTACTGGCCTACACCATTTCCAAGGTATTGGAGTGCATTGGAGGTATTGGCTATCGGAATGAATAATTCTGGAATAGAGAAAACCTCTTTTGAATGTCTAATTCTACACTTAGTTGCGTTGTATGGTAATAAATCACTGAAATAAAAAGTGTGTAAACTACTCTTATTTTTTCTAGATTTTTCTTATCTGTTATATCCACTAGCAGAGAGCAACGTTTATTCTTTATTTTAGTCTTTGCTGTGGTTCAGAATAGAAATCTTCTACTGAGTCAGAAATTGCATAAAATCTGCAAAAATACCACTACCGGTACTGCATAACTTCGCATTCACTCAATAAGTGTTAATAGACTAGTCCTACGTATTTGTACATTTCATTCATCCACCAATATTGATTGACACTTGCACAAGAGAACTCATTATCTGGTTCTGTTGATTATTATTTCTGATAGGTTGTTAGCTTAACTGTCTATATAATTATTATGATTGACGACCGTGCTTCCGCTACTAAAGTTAAATCAGGAAGTTTCCGTTTGAAAATCAGGGAGGCCGATGCTGCACTTTCTAGGAGTCCTGAGTTTACTCATTTTGTAAACTGTGAACATCTCCCAGATGCAGAATGTATAGCCTACAATTTGTAGAGGTAAACAGCAAGTTCCAGAATTCGCGTGGTATTTACCTATTTAGTTAATGAGATATAACTCCAAGGTGCTAAACATTCCTCAAGATAGATAACTTGTATAATATTGGCGGTAACCTTATGATCAAAGCAGATTTGCACTTTGATCTCTGCAGCATTCCAATTTTTGAATTGATCTCTTGAGCAATGCTCTTTTCCTATGAGAGAGTTGAAGATTATAATTGGGAGGAGGACCTGGCTGACTGTGAGGTGGATACAATGTTTATGAAGAGCCGTGATGTATACTTAGGGTTCTCTGTATTGGATTTGAGCGCTGACGATGGTGCTGGAGCAAAACCTTATTCAATTCCAAAGAGGATTTTGCTCGACAAATCAAGCGCAGAGGTTTCTGATCAGAAACTTCTACTCCTGACGGAGCACTTGCGGCGTTTTAAACTATTCAGAATGATAATCATCATCAGAATCTCCGACTTAGACGGATCTACGCATCCTGAATAATCGCTAGCCCCCTCGTCATCACCCCCCCCCACTACCATCTTTCTCACCTGTTTGAATTATTACTCTGCACCTGCAACTTGGAAGTTTGACGTGCTCTCAGCTTCAAAGATAGAACTTGAACGTTCCAATAGGACTCATGCGCTCAGTTATTTAACGCTTCAGCTCTATACTAATCCAAAACCGAAAGAAGTAAGTTCAAAACCGATTGATGGATGTTGGAACTTCCATTGCGACCGTGGTTACGATTCACTTGAATATTTATCACTTATGATCTTTTGCAGTAACTGAAGTTTTCACTTACTGATTCTCATGCAAGGCATTCTACAAGAGTTCATAGATGATGTACGAAGGAAAATTCAGAAATAATAAAATTTAAACAGGCAATATTCATATCAGATTCGCAAATTTTGAGTTCAACAACAGCTTTATTTTTGGTCTTACAAGAACATTACTAACATTTACTAAACAAGCTAGTGAAAATAATAATTATTTCACTCACCGAAGAGAAGACAGTAAAAAAAATAAACAAAGTATCAGATTTTTTTATTAGTTTAAACTCAAATAGACAACCTTTAGGAACAAAGAGCATAATGATTTATTTTATTTACTGTGTAATCAAGTTTATTGTAGAAGGATTATATTACTATCAATGAATATTCAATCTAAAATTAGTTTAAAAACAAAACTACGAGTATATAGACTGTAACTTATTTTGACCAATAAAATTTGATAAGAAATTTTTAAAATTTTCATTCTCGAATGAAGGAGAAGGAGTAGAAAGAGTAGTATGAGTGAGGAAAAACTAGATTAAATCACTATAATGACTGTTTTAACTGATCGTTTTCTCGATTTTCACCCTCTTTGGAGTGTGGTCTACCCCAGTCTTACCTTCGGCCCCAGTGGACCCTACTTCTGAAAGTTGCTTAGTGGATTGAAACACACAGGATAAACCAGTTTCTCGTTGCTACCTACACCAACTTGAAAGGCAAATACAAATTAGAAAGGCTGTTCGGCAAATAGCATAGACGGGATTCGTTTCATGGGACATTTCGTGAAATTTCAAACGGGCTAACAAACGAGCAAATACAATCAAACAAAGGTCGTGTGTGGTAGTTGGCATTTACGCAGGCTCTCTCGACAACTGAAAACTCAAACAAGGGTCTCGCCCTGGACTGGACGGACGCTGCTAGTCATCAGAAAATAAAGTTGCAGCTTTTAGTGTACGCTGATCCGGACTGAAACGCAATGGAGCAACTTTCACGGGTTCTGGCACTAGTGCACCTCTGCTTTGAAGTATGAACTACACTCATGTCATGTCTCACTACTTTGCAATCAACTAGACTAGATCTAGGTCAACTGAAACAAAATAGGTATTTTCGAAACAAAAGATCTGTGACCGCTTGGGGAATTATTATCATGGTAAAGAAACTAATATATATTATGAATGGTATAGAACTTCAATATATTCCTTGATAATTAATAATTGCACAAAATAACAAAAAATAATCATTTGTTAAGAACTCTGATTACTCTGACTTCCACAACTAAAAACAACATAGATTTAATAAATAGCTTGTTTAGATTCGATATTAATTCTACATTGATAATACGTACATGATTTTTTCCATACATGGCACGTTTTTGTACTTTTAAAGCGTTGTTAGTTCCTTGGAGTTAAGAGCGTTGATTAAGAGTTTTTGATAATAATTTTTCATCATTGGTCAAAGGCCACTCTTGGTACCAAAGTTAACTTACTCTTGAACTGTATAATCACTCTGCATCAATGCTGTGATAAATACAGCTGTTACTGACAACTATTATGTATTTTTAGCTTGAAATACTCATAAATTGATCCTTATAAACCATACTATAGATTTAATTATTAAATTGATACCATAGACAATAATTTAATCTAGGTCTAAGAAGTAGGATTGTTATTGGTATTACTCTCTAACTTTCAAATTTTCCAAATTTTTACTTCAATTTCTGATTTTTAATATAGATGAGAATTCTGCACAGAAATTCAGTCAATTAGTCAGAGATTAGTAAGAGAGATGGTCCAAGCTAATACTCAATAGTGAAGCGTTTCTTGAAATTGTTGTGAAGTATTGAGTTTTCATCCGACACCCTATCAAATATCTTGAAGAGAATCAATATTACAATTATCACAAGTGAAATAATATGTTTTGATAATCGATTCGAAGTTGGTGAGCGCTCAGAGTTCTCAAATAGAGTACTATTAAAACTATCAACATCATTCCGCTCTGTTTATTAATCTACGAATGCTGAATAGGCCAAATGCCTAACTACATGTCTATTTGTGTTTATGATGAATATTTGAGTAGCTGCGATTGCCATTGCTTCAATGTGTTGAAAGCATCAAATTAGTTTTGGAGAAGACTGTACTCAGCTTACTACTGAGAACGAGATTTTGGTTTGGAGACTTAATTAGTGTAATGCAGCCCTGTAAAGCAAGAAATGCAATGACTGTGACAGCTCTCAATAGATTACATTGTTTTGGAGAAGAGAATCCTCTCAAAATTGAATTGAGATTGGGTAACTCAATCATATGAAAGTCTATTCCCACATATCAGTTCAGTTTCAGTCTCGTCTCAGTTCAACTTGTACTGCGCATGCGTCAATGCGTCCAGTGCTGTGTGATTGGTCCATCATCATTGACGCAATCGCAGAATGAGCTGAACTGAAGCGGAACGGTGACTAGACTGATTTGTGGGAATAGACCTCAAAAGTAGGAATAGGCTCAAAAAGAGGTGTAAAAGTGGAAAAATCTATCAAAAAGTGGGAATAGGCTCAAATAGTGGTGTAAAAGTGGAATAGGCTCGAAAGTAGTGGTGATTTATTATATAATTTTAATTCATGATTTTTTAATGTTTTATCGTAAGGTAGAGTTATACCTGTATAACAGGAAATGAAGAGCTTAAATGATCCACTTATTACTACAATAGATAGTTGAACTTCAACTATTTGAAACAAACAAACACGCTTTTCTGATTCAAACTTGGCACAAGTTCCTGTAGTCCAATGTTGATAATGAACCATCCTTATATCACATCTGGCGAAGAATGAGAAAGTTGAAAGTTTTGCAGTTCAATTATATAGTTGACTGGATCCTTGTTCAGCCCTCCTGCTTTTAAAGTTGGAAGGGATTGGAGTAGAATAATGCCCTGAACTGAATCGCTCAATTCTTCGTGAAAGTCAATTTCAGGCTTGGATGATCGGCCGATAATAATTACTATCTATTTTTCTTAGTCTAGGGTTTTCTGACCAATACTTTCGTCCTGATCTCGTATTTTGGTATCATCCCATTTTCCTTGAAATCCATGATGCAATAATAAAGTAGAAGAGTTGTCACATAACTTCCAATAATATCTTTCACATTTTTACTGTTGAATTTTCAAAATTTCTAACTTGTTTGTACTAAGTGTTACTTCAAAAATCAATCAATCCACAATTTATTCACTCATATTTAGTAATCACTTAGTTACCACTTTTGAGCGTTTTTCATGTAATTCATATATACTTTTAGTTATTTCTATTTATTTTCATTTATTATTAAGTCATCATCTCACACAGGTCTAGTTTCTCGAGATACGTATTATACTCAATTGGCAATTAATTTTATTTTGTAATATTACTATTTATCTTGTCAAATTTATAACTATTGCTCATTAATTTATTTTCAATTTGATAATTTATTTTTGCTCATTTCGTATTTTCTAAGATTGTTTGTAAAATTTTTGTTTCTGCCAATAAAACATTACATACTTGGATACGTCCACCGTTTCACCTAAATCACAGGAGCTGATGAAAATGTTGTTATTTTGCGTTTATAATAAGTAAGTCCTGTTAGTGGTCTCTCAGCAGCTCTACAGAAAACTACTTGGCCAACATTATTAAGTATAATTATTATTATTAAGTAGATTAATTCAATCTACTTGGCCAACAAACTCGACTTCTCTAAATTGTGTCACAGTTGCACATGTAGTGCGTTGTAGGTGAATGTGTACAAATGATCGCATACAAGATGGCCAGTCTGTTCAAAGTTTCTCATTGGCTACAAATTATTATCACTGCTGTGTAGTGTGAGAAAGGCAAGAAATGACGCGATAGCAGTGAAATCTGAGCGAGCGCCGAATAGAATGCAATGGAGTGCCGCTCTGCTATACAGCGCAGGAGACGAGCATGAGAAGAAGCCAAGCTGAGCATATGATAAAGTAGCGGAATAATTTACTTAGGCTATTATAACTTTCGCTAACAAGTTGTTAAAGTTTGTGTCAGAATTGAAGTTTGTGTTCGCGCACAGCGAGACGTTTCTCTCCATCCCTTTCTCCCTTCCGCCTTATCACTCTTCCTCGGTTCTCTCTCGCTATCATCTCCTCTCATTCTTACTCCATACATTTTCGTCTTCTCTACAAACTGAAAATGACATTGCACAGATGCTGGCTTGATAAATCAAAGAAGTAAATTAGGTAATAGATACATAGTAAAGTGATTTGAGGGAAAACATGAAAAAGGATTTAAAGTATAACACCAACATTTTTCGTCTGATAACAAGCTATTAGGTATCGGACTATTTGTTAAATTGAAGAATGGAAATCAGATAGAGAAAAACAAGGTTAGTCCTTTACAAGCATAACAATTAATCTATTATCTAATAATATCCTATTCCGATACCTATTAGCTTGTTATCAGAAAAAAATTTAGGTGTTTTACTTCAAATCCTTTTCTAACAATTCTTCACCAAATCACTTTACAAGGACTATTTAGAATACTACGTGAATGAATAAAAAGTTTCTGAGCAAAGTGTGTGTTTTATTTAGAATACTCCTTAATTTATGGTATCAGCTACAACTGATAAGTTCAGTTACATTCTTCGTCTATCGTCATTCTAACTTCTAACTGATATCCTACCAGAGGGATTTGATTATCATTATTATTTGAGTATATTCTTTATCTGAGTTTTCGCTCCTAAAAATGATTCACTTACCTTTTAGTAGATTTTTAAGCAAAATTATTTTTCAGAACTACCTCCTTACATTGGAAGAGGAATTTCTGGACTGTAGTTCTGATTTGTCCCGGTCTGAAGATAACAAACACATATGACTCATCTTAAGCAAAGAATTTGATCATGTTTGTCTTAATTTTGATTGATTTACTAGTTTCTGAGTCTTTTCTCACTGAGAAGCATTGCAGCTGAAAATTGGAGACATGGCTCGTGTTCCCATTGGCAATCAGAGAATCGAATTTAACGGGCTCCGTCACTTCATAGTAATTTTCGGCATGCGGTCGAAAAGGTCTCCGTTACGACTTCGTTAAGCTGGCTAAAAAACCAACCCTTATTTGTCGCAAAAGCTTGAGAGGATATAAAAGGGATCGTTTGCATTTTATTAGGGGCTCATTTTCAAATTGCCTTACCTAAATAAACAAAACCTTTCGGGTGAGGTTTTTTTAGCATAATGAAGGCTGGAATCCTTTTTTCTGTTTGCACACCTTCTTTGTCTTAATCCTCGAACGGGATTGGTTTTGGGTTTCACTCTTTTTGTAAGTGAATATGGCTTGAATCACAACTACATTCACTTGCGACTGCCTGGCCAATTTCACTTGGAAATTTCTTCTCACATGGAAATCTTATTAATTTAAATAATTTGACCTAGGAATGTCTCCAACAATTTCATTAAGTATTAGCCATTTTTTATTGACTTAATATGTAATTTGTTTGAAGAAAGAATGAAAGATTTTTATTGTCAATTCAAAAAACAAATAATTTAAAGACATTAAAACAGTTTCATGAAATTACAGTAAATTCACAACAAATGCAATGAGAACTAATGAACAAATCTAGACTTCTTTTTTTACATTGTTCGGATTCGATTGGATTTTTGTGCAACTAGTCGTTAGATTTTCTATTTAATTTGGATAATAATTATCCCAATGATCTTCATTGTAACTACCCCATCACATTCACTTCTACGCAAAAGGATTACTATCAGAATTATTCATTATTGTGCATTTCATGGAAACTTTCGAATAATGGAGGTTCTAGTGAATTAGAATTCTATTGATGTTAGGATGTAAGGTTTCATCAGGTATCATTGGAGGCTGTAAAAAGGGAGCTGGTTTGTAGATGACGGTGTGTGTCAGTATTGGTGGGTAAAGAGAAAAGTGGACGTGAAATAGAGATAAAATACTGTGAAAAGCGGTTGAGCGATCTGATCACATCGTCATCATCTTACCGCTAACGGCTGGGAGAATTGAAGCCGAAAATCTGAAATTCCAGGGACGTCGAGGTTATTATTTTTCACTAGTTTGATAAGGCGGTGATTCACAAATCGTGGGGGAGGAGTGAACGGAACGAAGGTAGAAAATGAAGCCTCTAGATGAGAAGTTGGGGGTGGGGGACTTTGATAGTGGGGGGGCGGAGGACTGGGCAGAGCAGGAAGCAGTCTGATGAGCTGGTGACGCTATTTCCGTCGTCATCGTTGTAGGAAACGACATCTGTATTCAGGCGGCAGATGCGAGACGAGATCTAGTTGGCCGTGGAGGCCGCAATACCAAGACGATAAGAACGGGGGAGAAATGGGAGGGGGTGCCTGGGGGGTGGGCAAGAAGGGGTACAGGCGCAGGCAGCGATACAAAGTATGCCACACATGAACTCCTCGTTGTAGTCTTACATATTTACCCAGCGTACACAAAGCACACAGTCTGTGAGGCGGCTCGATAACTTTGTTTGGGGTTGATGGTGGAGGCGGCAGCGGAGGCGGTGGAGGCGGCGAGGTGAGCCTGCTGCAATAGCACAATCGGCAAAATGCGTTCACCATGAACAGATGTTACAATAATACGAAGAAAAAATTCATTTAAACTCTTTGGTAACTACTTCTACTTACGATCATTCGATGATAAAAATAAACTTTGATTTCGTAGATATAAAGTGACCCTTCAATAAAAACGGTAGCCAGATTTGGGTTTAATCTGACTACTGATCTGTTGATTTCAAGAAGTCAGTACATAATGAGAGTCGCACCATTTATTTCTTTGGTAATCCTCTTTCCTTTGGATGAATATTTTGTAAGGTGCGTAATCCTGTAAGGATCCTGTAATACCTCGACAATTCTTCTTACTCTCTTTGTCTCATCAATATTCCACATGAGATGAGTATCATTTATTTGGATAAGGTTAATAAATATTATTATAATTATATATATAAGAATGAGATTGACATAGTTATCTATAATATATACTTAATATACCTCCACTTATTGGAAGAACATTAAGATTATTTGTTTTGCTAATGAACAACAAATTTTTCCACTCTAGCACCTCGTTCCTAAGAAAACTAGCAGAATTGGCCGGGCCCATTGAATCGAACACCATGTCAGTTTCAATGAGTTTAGGCTATCCTAAATGTAGGATAGGTGAATTGAAAGAGTAAAATTTTTACTAGCTGGACTAACAATACATATGGGAATACAATCCACAAAAACAAAATAACTAACTAAAATATCCAACAACTAGGCTAACAACATCATATGAGAAATACATCATCTGTATAATGAATACAGAGCCTGAAACTCACGTGTACATCATCCTCAGAAAATAAGAAAAGAAAGAGGCTTGATTTGATCCAGGATTTTGTTTATTGTGCTTCTTTTCCTATTCACTACTACGTGAATAATCACGTTTGTTGATTTAGTTGGCTTGTAGCCTATTGATAACTATGAAAGAAATAAGTCTGTTACTCCAGAAATTCATAAATAATTTTCTCCGTCGAATAGAACCGGAAAAGGAAGGCAGACTAATGATAGGAGGAAATCGTTTAGAGATCCGTCAAGCTCGTTGAGGCATTTTGAATAACAGCTTTCACTGAATCGAGCGAGATTTGTCGGCAGTTGTCAAAGTGAGCGTTGGAGACAGCTTGAAGTCGCGACGCGACAATTTCGGCGTCAGTTGGCGTGTGAAGTATGCGGCGATTAGGCTTTTCTTGAGGCGTCGGGGGAGGGAAGGGGTGTTACGAAGATGGCAGGAAGGAAATGCGAAAGGAAGTTCTTCCGTCAGTCGAAGGAACGAACGTAGTCGACGTTTACTGCAGAATGGCATCGCGGCAACTTCTTGTCTCGCATCGCGCCCGCCGAGCCTGCGAATCGTCTCCAACACAAAACAGCCGGCTGCTATACTTGCAGCCCTGCTTTGTTCCTGCTGTTGATAATTCAACAGGCTGCGTGTGATTCAACTCGTAAACTGTTCACAGTGTTGGTGAGAGTCGATCATCATTCACGCACAACATTTCACTCGACAAAATTGATGTTGCGATTGACTACTAGATCGTCAATCGAACAGTTGCCGATTACAGGAAAGCAGCGTTGTGTTGATGAACGTGCGAGTTGTGACAAAAATATTGTGTGAAAAAGAATAACGTGTGTTTTAAAAGTGAGAGAACTATATTGATTTCTGGAAGTAACTCCTGGTAGTAGTACTGCATTTTCATCCATGGCATAGTTTTTTCATCAGATAGCATTGACAATACAAAGTAGTATTTCCAGCATCAGAAGAGAACTAATACACCAATTTCTTGAACTTATAATAGTTAAAAATCTGTAAATAAGTGAAGGAATTGTTGATACCACACTTCGAAGCTCCATATTGGGATAATGCACGTGAAAACTCTGGACTATCAACATTTGTGATAGAACCAGTTTTGGACCAATGTCTGTTGATTTTTCACACATTGTAATGTATATTGCCAATGTACCTTTCTGATAATATTGAGACTGACGGTTTCATCTTCCTCACTTTGAATGAAGTTTGGTTACAGGATATTAGATAACTTCACTTGGAGTAAATTCAACCTGGTCATTGTTACATCTATATTGTGATTGAGTAGGGCTACAGCTTCTTGGATATTGATTATAATTATTTATAATGCTTTTAAAAATAATGAACTGTATTTCAAATTTTCATTAGGATAACAACTTAAAAGTAATATTTAAAGTGTAAAAAGTGTATATTTTTGTTGGTGTATATGATTGTTATAATTTGTTCACCATTGAGTTTTTCAATATTACTACAAGTTGAATTCCCTAGTGTATAATCGGAAACAAAATATAATAATTGAGGTCTGCCTTATTAAGACCAAGAGAAATCTGATTGAATCGATGTCATTTGTTTTATTTGAGATAAAATACGTTTTTATTGTAGTCAGTACGGGTTCAGTACATTTTCACTGCAGTTCAGTCCGATTTCACGTTAAGAATTAATGTTTCCAGCTCATAAACAAGTCCCGAAATCACTTTGGGAAAAGAAGAGAAATCGGCAAGAGACAAAAAGCAAGACCTGCGTTGATCTTTTAATAAAACAACAGAAATTAAGAAGTAGGCGAACAAGAGGAAGCCTTAAAGGTCACAATGGGATAGCGCAGGTTGCAAAGTTTCGGGAAGGGACAAGAGCCGTTAAAGGTGTCTCCTGTTAGCCTTTTATTAACTGGGGGGGAGGGGGAGGGAGAGAGAAGTGTAGAGATTTGAGAAGATAGAGTCGCAGAGGGTTAGCAGACGCTAACTTTGTTGCACTTTCTTCAGCTATGCTTCCCACTGGACACATCTATTCAATGGATCCGACAAAGTTGGAGAATGGTTCAGCTACAGTCTCTCGTGCAGTGTTTTCCATCTCACTCGAATCAACCTCAGCTTCAACTGGGCCTCTCTCTGTCTGCCAACCATTGTTAGCCACGCTTACATAACTGAATTATCCGTGAGCGACTTAGTTTTAAAATAGAAACTATGACGGTGGGGATGCTGACAACAGTCAAGAGATTTCAGGAAGCTGCCTCTTCCTTGTTACTTTACGCCCACCCCGCCCCACCCGGGGACCATCTGACGGTTCACGATCTTCTCGGTCGGTTTGCGTCGTTTCGGCAACACCTTCACTTCTGCTAACTTTGTCGGGTGGTAAGTGGCCCTTTGACGCTCTATTAGACGCTCGCCTTGCACCTTTCTCACTTTGTAAGACAGCTCTCTCTCTTCTCTCTTCCCCCCTCCTCCCTCTTGCTGTTTCGATGCTGTCGTATTTCTCAATTATTTATTCTCACTCTGTCACAGCCTATCTAGAGTAGAAACCCCCTAGAGCTCACACTCATACTGGGGAACTTATCAAGAGCTTCACATGTCCAACGGTTTTCGTGCTTACTTATTATAAGATTGTAAAAAATTATGAAATAAAACAATAAGTAGCTGAAATTAAAGATTGCGAATCAGATTGAGCAATTTAAATTTGTTAGAATCACGTAGAAAGCTGAAAACAAAAATTATCACTAAGAAATATGGGAATGGCAATGCTGATGACGTAGAACGTTTATAAAAATTAAAATTTCAAGAGCAGTTTGATTGGCCAATAAGATAAACAAACACCATTTTACGAATTTCACCAATCAGAAGCTAGCAGCTCGTAAATGTCAGATGAGCTGTCGAGTGTCATGTGACGTTTTTGTCCATTTGACTACTGATTGGTTGAAAACGTAAAATGGCGACTATTCATCTCATTGGCCAATCATTGGCTGGTTGAATTTAGAGGCGTGACTTGCAATAGCATCGCCTGTTTCGTCAGTGTTTGATTTCAGTTCCAGATTTCTCGGCATTCCACATAATACTATTTATTCATTTAACAGTTCATATTACTTAGTTATATTAAGCATCGATTGAGAAAATAGTTAATTTTTCAAGAATGAAGTTGTAATAATAATGCTACCAATAGCGTCACAATATTTGAGCGCAAGGTGAAGAACTTGTGACTTGAAATCGAATTTCAATTGCATGGCTTCTAATTAACATAACTGTAAAAGTCATTGAATTTCTCATGAATATGGAGTAGATTTTGTTTAATACAGTACTCAACAATATAATTCATTGTGCTCAGCTTTGAATAGCAAGTCTGTGTTCTGAACATTGACAAACTCGGGGCTATGAAAATTCAATTCGCAAAACCCACCTTTCTTCAATTACTTGGTTGGATTTCTTATCGCTAACGATAATGTCAGCCAGTTGGAGTTGTGAAGGATTTTAAGTGACATAATCCCGTGTTCTCTAAAAGACAACGCGAGTGCAGTGAAGAGCGGGCGGGGTGGGAAACAGATGGAGTCGCGCCATTAATGTCATTCCCACCCTCTTCCACCCTTCGCGATGACTACGATTATGATCAACAATAATCCCTTTCTCGGCGAAATAACGACGATAATAATTTACAGAGACGACGTTGCAATAAGTCACTTGTCTCCTTCCATGAGCAACTGCTTCTTGCGTTGCGAAAGAAAAATAATTTCGCCAAGTTTTATCATCGGCCATCTCTAGCTTGATAATGATAATTATAATCGGTATCATCAACACCGAAATCATTATTTCTATAATAATCCGGCAGACGCTATATCATGACGCTGTCGCCTCATTACTGGCTGCAATCGGGCTCAGTGAAAGTCCCACTAAACCCAGCCCCGGGCACATTCCACTCCCCACACTAGCTCCAATCACATTTTTCATATCTGTCCGTCACAATGCAGATGCTCCAAAAAAGCAACATTCGATGTTCCAACGATAATTTCAGAAATTCGATCTTTTTTCTGTGAAATTAATGATGTAGATGGCACTCAATCGTTTAATGAATTTCAAAAGTGATTCGATTGTGATTTGATGCCAATTCAAAAATTATTGAAAGGTCATCAAAAACATCATTATTTATTGGGGTTTGTAGCCTCGAGCGGAGTTTTTACAAGCCAATTAGAGTCCTTGCAACAAAACAATAATTTTGATTAATGCTCTTCTTGGCAAAATTATATCGAGGATGTCTCTAATGACATGCTTGTATGAATTATATCCGATATTCTATTCTCTTCTCCCGTTCATCCACTCGTAGGTCAATGTTATTTCTCCTTTTCTACAGAATCATGGGCTTGACGTAATCTTTGATGGAAATATAAATTGATATTCCTTATTGGTTTAAAAAAAAATGAACAGATTATACAATTTATCGAGAGACTTCAAATATTTTTTTCATACTTCTCCGAGATACGAGATTCTCCTGTCTTTATTGTACGATACATTTTTCTTATATCGACAGTAATGAACTTGTGGGAGTCTTATCCTGAAGCATAAATTCTGTCGGATTAAAGATGCCACACAAAAGAATGTTCACAATGATGTGGTATTGGTAAATGTATTCTACTTCAGATAAAAATTCATTCACCTTATTAGAAGAAGTGAAGTAGCATTCTGGAGAATTCTCAATATAATCAACATATTTTTAATTCTAGTAACTTAAATAACACAACTAACAAAATTTTTATCGTACATTCCATGCAACTCCATAATGAACGAGTGTGTTGGATGAGGAATTCCAATACATCGATGAATTAAGCGAATATGCTTGAGCACACATGCCCCGAACATTCCCATCGGCATGTAATGCAGCAGCTAGTTTCCAATATCGACAAAAGATTAGACGTTCCTATCACAGAGAAAACGTTCATTCTTTTCGTCTCCCCTTCAGTATACATTGATCCGATCCTCATTGACGTTCTATCTGATTTTAATATCAGATTTGTTATTTTTGAGGCCTCCAAAAATAACAAAATAATCATCTATGCCTAAAAACAATACTTATTCATTTACCTGAATAATTTTTCTAGTATTTTGATTCTTCACAATAAAGTATTCAAACAAACATTCATCCAAAATAGTTTGAATTACAAATTCAGATTTGAATCGGAGATAGTTTATTCTGAAATCATGAGATACGTAATTCCCATTCAGAGAGTTCTACGTAGAAACTCTCATGGTAGAGGTTACCATGAGTAAAATTGAGGCAGATTTAATATTGTTCAAAGTAACATATTTTTTCTCATTGGTTTCGAAGAAATTGATGTTGAAAAAATATTTTTGAGTAATATTAGGGATTAGAAATTTAGTATTGTTTACAGTTACGTCTTTTTCACATTGTTTTTGTCAAAATTGACTTGGAAGATATACATGGGTAACATTAGGGATTACAGATTTTGTTTCAGTGTTATTGATCTCATTTTCAGAGACGTCTTTCCCCTCACGTCTTTTTGGAGTCAGACAATCGGATTTAGCTTGTTTCGTAGAGTGCTGGATAATTCATTTCGGCTCTTGGCCAGGATGAAAAAGTGGGAATTTGCTCCTCTGAAGCCTATAGAGAATGAGAAGGATCCAACCTTTACAAGGGTTCGCCATCAGATAAATTATTCAAAACAATTCACAAGATTCGGCGCACAGTCAACAATTCTCACTCTTCGCTACCACTGACCTTTTCTCTTTCTTTACATATTCTCTCATCCAATTTGCTGTTGCTGCTTTCTGATTGAGCAAGAGAAAGCTTTCATGTCGAGAGACAAACTCAAGATCAGCCTAATACAGTGGGGATCAGAAACAACTCAGTTGACAATCCTAATTGCTCTGCACAAGAAATAGAAATAGGGGTGCAAATACATTCACGAATCATCTAACGAATTGGATATATTATCATATAATTGGATGTATTATATTATTATTATAATATAATGTTCATTATATTATAGATTCATTATCGATATATTATCGTATAGATTCATTATTAGGAATCAGTATTATAATTATATGTTATTAGCAATATCATTCTCAAGAAACCATCAGTAACATCAACAAAATCGAATAAGATTGTTCAGTAATTGTAATCTCGTTGATAAAAACTGAAAATATGCCAAGAAGGGATATTATTGATTTATTTTTGTTCTTACTACTCTTAAAAAATATGTGATCGATGGATGAATAAAATCAACGAAAGAGATCGTTCTTGAGCAGCGTTTGATTGAAGGAAGTGCAATAGAATAACTCCCTGTTCAACTAAAATAGTAAATAATAAATACTACACGAGAAAATACATAATCTCATGGTCACTAAATTCCAACTGCAGCAGTGATAATTACGAACATCGATTATTCTTATTTGAAAGGGCTATTAGAAAAGATAATGAATAGACGGATTAGTTAGCCAATCTCCATCAAGTCTATCTAATCTTCGATTTGGAAGATTGATTGTGATTCGATTTTTGTTATAATATAAATATCTTATAACCTCAGGTTTATTTGAGACAAAAACTAGGGTAACCAAGTTGATGAGGCAATCAAAACAAGTTTCAGGAGAATAGTGATGGAACATGTACAAGTTTTCACCACCAGAGGACCAATTTTCATCAATTATTCCATTATGTTCTCAATTTCAGCAAGTAATTTCAATTTTGTTATGATTTCAAGTGCGGGGAGACGATGTTTTTAATAATAATGAAGTTTTTTCGTAGAAATTTTTCTCTCTTGGGCCTACTGGCCACCTCGTCTAAAAGTTTCGGCTGATCCTCGCACCACGTCTTTGCTTATCCAAGGTTGAAAGATTAACCGCAGCAAAAGACTAGCAGAGTATAGCGAGGAGCAGCCAGGGTGCCGAGCGCGCTCATGAATTATTCAAAGCGATCAGGCGGGTCGAGAAGATGTCCCTGTTGCCTTAATTCAGGCTGAGATGGTTGCAAGGATAATATCCAGACACGCCGAGGCAAGTATGCCTGACAGAAATGTTCAGCTTTATACCTAGGTATTAGGACACCATGTTGCGGGGTACACTCCGACATCGAACAATGCTGTCAAACTCCAACTCTCGATTTCTTGGAAGAATGTCATAGATAGTTGAATTCTCCAAACTATCCGGGAAAGGTGTTGAGATGATAAAGTATCATCTGCTTCATTTGTATTGGATTACATTCATAGCTGTTAAGTGATGGCTGGAAAATACTTTTTGCCATAGATTTTTTATTTTTAGTGAGTGAATACAATTTCTGAAGCACTTCTATCTCCTGATGTTCAACATTCTACTTTCACTGGTTTAATATATAATGAGTTGATAAATTGTTTGAGAATTACTCACGAAGGTGCTGATTGGGTTGATTCTGAATGATTTGTTTTATCGTCAGATACGTTTCATAATTGAATTAGGAATAGAATGAACTGAAGAACCAGAAATATAATCTACTCATACGTAAAACATTCTACTTATGGATTAATACATTTGAAAACAAATCAATGACATGACCTGACTCTTCAAATATACAAATACGTATGTGAATAACAATTATTTCAAAGTCCGATCACTGAGGAACATCCAGCTTTAGATCCAGCTTCTACATCCATATTTAGAAAAGGACAATGAAGAATACCCCAATTAATTACTGGTATCGTTTTCATCGTAACCTATATTAATGCAGTTTCACTTCATAAATTCACTTCTATTTCTATTTCCTAAGCTATGATAATTTTCCCCCTGTATCATTTCCAATGTCAAGTCTAGGTTGTTGAACAAGCGAGTTGCTCACAAACAGTTTGCTCTGTTGGTTGTGATAGGCCTGAGCATTATGAAAAACACATTGGCCGGCTTGTTCAATCTTATCTCTCGCGGGGCTCAGATTAATTTCCTTGTTGTAATTAAGGAACAATTTGAATATTTTGAAAAATCTCCAGAAAACATTTCGAGTAGCTCGTTTTGCCTTAGTCTCTTCTTATCTGTGTGGGGTAAATAATCGAGTACACATTTGAAGCTGTTCTCCCGTCGTGGCTAAGGAATAATTTTCTTTTCGCATAGACCTCGGCCCTGCGTTGGCGGACAAAAAAGATGAAGAGTGTGGATGGAGTGAGTGAAAAAAGAAGGGCGAACAGGGCTGAACAGATGTTCGTAGGGGAAATGAGCGGCATCTGCTCCATCCCCTGAGTTATGCATTTTGGAGGGCTCCCAAAGCTCAGACTGCTTCTAAGATCAGAGAAAACTTTTTTGGATTTTCTTATTCGACTGGTGCTCCTCGCTATATTTTGGATGCTTGTTTGGTAAGTATTAGGTTATATGTCGATTTTATTCGCATAGGAATCCCTTCCAACATAATGCCAAAACAAGTGCTCGTTTTTCAATCCTTACAATAATATAAATTTAATTTGCGTATAAGTTGGTACTATATCAATGTCAGCCAAGATGTTCTGAAAGCTCAGTGAAATCTGATTATGATTTTTTAAAATGTCACACCGAGTGAAAAGAGTTCCAATTATAGATTAATACTGCCAGGATACTAGTATACCTGATAGATTCATTGAGAAGCATTGAGCATTGCAGGCTAAGACAAGAACCTGAATCAAGTTAGTCTTAGATGTTTTCTTAGACTAAGAGAAGAGGGCGGAGAGGAAAGAAGAAGAGAGGACAGGAGAGGAGTGAAGAGAAGAAGGTGAGGGAAGCAGAGTAGGTGTAGAAGGAGGGGGAGAAGAGGAGGAGGATTGAAAACTTTTTTCGCAGTTCAATAGTCGCAGTTTTGTGCGACCAGAGATGACCTATAGTCTGTTCAGGGAAAGTAGAGACGATCTAAATAAACCTGTACGTGCGAGAGTCTAGCTAGGAGCAGCTAGACCGATTCACAGTAGAACTACTGAAATAATATTATTATCTGCAGTATGTGATTCCAGTCTGACCTTGAATGAACGTATTGTGAACTGCAATTGGACAGAAAATTTATCGAAAACAGCTGTGAGTCATCGCTTCTATACGCACACAAATGCAAACAGCTTGTTTTGGTCGTCTCTCGTGAACAGAGTATAGTTACAACCGGTTTGTTTCACGGAGCAGGATAGGCAACCCGCCTTACCTTCCGTAATCTGTTACCAGTAAACCTGTAGAGATGAGGTGCCGAACAACCTAGACTAGACTAATGGATTATACAGTCCATTTGATATTAAACCATAGAGGAGCAGCCAAAAAGAGCAGCTCCTTAAAATAAATATTGTTAAATTTAAATCTAATCTGTTTCAATATCATCGAAATGTGAGAATGTTTTGGTTTTGGAGCATACTGTGCTATGAAATGCTAGAGTATAAATGTCTCTTCATTTTCCAATTATCCACATACTTATGCTATTGCCTCTGGTAAAACTGAATTTTATTCATAATGTAAACTCGTCCCTTATTCTTTTACCACCAGTATTTATGCTGTATTTCATTGTATTTTGTCATAATGTTGATAGATTTATCATTTACAAACTCACTCATACAGTACTCGGTAAGAGAATATTTTATTACAAATGAAAATTGAAAAACGATTGTTTATTAACAATAAATTCCGTACTAATGTCAAAACTAATGAATAAAACAATAAATTATCTATGATGCACATGGCTTCTGAGCTGAATATTGAATTAAAACTGAAGCAAAAAATAGCTGCAGTGAAACAGAGCACACTTTAGCTCTTTGACTTGAAAACAAATTCGAAATTCTATTCGGGCAACAGTCACTATATAATGATAATAATATTCGAAAGAAAAAGTGTCTTTCCCGAGTGAGTTATTTTTCAGCACTAGTTCTGGCTTGGCCAGTCGTTTCACAGTGGATGCACGTCCTTTCATTCGTGCTTTATAGCTTCCTATGCTCGCAACTCTCTCCTCTCTCTCACTCTCTCTCTCTTTCTGTTCCTCCATCTCTCTTCCTCCCAAGATCGGCCGTTATAGTGCGAAAATGGAAACACACGATCTCCCCTTATTCCAACCAAACCGTTAAGTACGCGCGCGCACGCGAAACAAACACAGTTTCACTATATCAACCACATTTATTATTTTCCCCAAAATATAGAGCAACTTTCTGAGGAAAAGAGGATGATAGGTTTAGTTAAGTAGGTCTTCAGTATTCTAAGTATTCGGTATTCGGAATTATATAAGTTCAATTAGGTATTCGGAACTTAAATGCGAGGACAAAGAATCGTAGAAATTGTAGCTTCTTTGAAGCTGTATCTAGAAAGTTTTGAAGGTAATCTCCACCATGAATAAAAATGGGTATAATTCATTTTTCCTAGTAATTCTATCAATAAAATATATTTTGAATGAATAAGCTTCCCTTCGAATGAAAAAAATTGAAAGCAATCTTTCAATCACAAAGATACTTGTAGAGCTGGTTCACTTTTGCTAGGGCACATTGATTGAAAACAGTTAATTTTCATTACCACTCACTACAGCTTTTTACAGGAGTTTTTCGGAGTTCTTAAGAATCCATCCATTATACAATAGAAATTATTATGACTTATTATTTATTTATCCAAGAAAGTACAAAATCAACTCATGGACACAGACACAGAAAACAGAGACACAGGTCAAAAACATATTATTTTCCTGATTTTTGTAATGATCTTGAAATAACCTTATTCAATGGTTCAATGATAATTGATTGAATTGGCTTCTCCATCAAATTATATGCTGATTGAATTCTTATACTTTTTAAAAATTTGTTAATTAGGTAGGCCTAGTTCATTGTTGTTAGTCCAGATAGTCCAATCAGTCGAGCGTTAGCAAAGTTGACGAAATCCATATAATACTTTGGAAGATGTCCCTGATAACGAAAAATCAATAAAACTAATATAGGAATGAAAAATAAAAATGGATAATCAATATAAAAGGAGTTTTGTGGTAAAGAATTTTTGAAAAAGTTATCATCTAACCTGGTACTATTATGAGTATTGTGAGTCATGAAAGATTCAGTAGATATCTCCATCAATTTCTTAGGGAGATAGTATACTAACCGTAGAAGTAGTTCATGAGGAGAAATACTCGTTGCAGTTAACAGCTCAAGAATAAGCAGCTACATGAAGGATAAAACAGACGGAACTGAGAACAGGAGCGGTACACTAACGACAGACAGCATTCGTTGGTTGACTGTGTTGGGGCGATTTATGTCTCCATTTCTCTTGTGAGTTGTTCGGCGAGATATTAAGCAGCAGTAGCAGCAGCACATCTTTCGGGGATCAGGACGTCTCGAGATGGTGATAGATCGGCGCGGCGCGCAGGCAACGTGAACTATTCTGTTCCTCCGCAGATCGAATCCAGATTATGAATAATAAATATATTTCGCAGTGAGAGCGAGTGGGTCGGATCCCCTTCGCTGCAATTCTTTTGGGAAATACAGAATGGGCAAAAGCTCTGTTCTGCGCTCTGTTTTATGGGACCACCGCCGCTGCCGCCGCGTTCTAAGCCAATTGTTTTGTTTGAATTGTAAGCCGACGTCACATGGACTCCACCGCCTTCTGTCAGGCGTAAATTTTACATGCGCCAAAAAGTGCGCTTTGAATTATGTTAACTTTTGGCCAAACGTTATAATGTCGCTGTGCCGAATGGCCCTAGTAGCTCGATACAACCTAAATCATGAATTCTGCTACACCACACACACATGTACCACTTATAAATCACACGCTTCCATCCACCTGAGATCCTCACATCTGCTATTATTTTCTCACGTTTCTGCCAACAAGATACAGTAGCTATAGATACCACATAATGAATAAACGAAAGAAGTGTCTCTGTTGAATCGTTAGTTTCTTGCAGGCTCTCGAATTTCTTGTACACTTTCTATTCTACAGGTTATCAGTAATTAAATTCATATGCAATGAATTCTGGATGATATTTATTTTTCAATGGTTCACTGATTCACTGGATTAATGGCTCTTCCTAGAATTGGCTTCTCAATCAAACTAATAGTTTCTTATCACTTTACTCCTCTTGAATGAAATTCGTTATAAATAAATTCCGATTACAGTATAATAATCCTATTCACTGGTTTAATGGCTCTTTCTAGAATTGGCTTCCTAGAATCATTATCTCATTGATTGCATAATCATTCATTAACACAAGCAATTTCATTAGTATCGGTTTAGATTTAAAGATAAAAAATATTCTGATTGTTTAAGGGGGAAAAAACTTTTGGTCAATGATGGTTCCGAACTACTTCTCTATTACTTCTATTCAGCTTTGGCAAGCTCCTTTCTTCAACGCACAATACTTGAAAGAAAACGAAAAAACACTTGGCTGTTGAATGATGATTTAAAATAAAAATTGTTGAGAAAAGTACTCCATGTTCTCAGAAATTCGTATTTTTGTAATTATTGTATTACTGTAATATTATTGTCATTACTAGACCTAATCATACTCTATTGTTACTCTTGCAAAATCTCACTCTACCTCCCTCTATGTTCTCACACTTGACTGTTAAGTGGTGATTCTAAATAAAAATTATTCAGAAAAGTTGACCATTCCTAATCTTCTTACTATTACGATAATACTGTCATTATCATTCTCAACCTATTTCCACTCTTGCGAAAATGTCTACTCTCTTTTCCTCTGTGCTTATTCAACACTGACCCGATAAAAAAGTAACTGTGAAAGCGGCCAAGGCTCAAAACGCCAGTACTGGAGCAGTCAACATTAGATGTAAGCACAAGGGCACTATTGTACCCAGGAGCATTGTACCCGCTCACAACGACAAGTTGCTCCTGACTTGTGCTCCCCAATCTGCTACTGCTCCCATCTTTTGACAAAATGCTACAACTTGTATTAGGATTTACAGAAATAGTCCTGTAGCAGGTGTTGAGGCCTAACACATTATGGAATTCCATCTCAGAATAATGTCTATCCAGGCTTGTAGTTTGATCGATTGACTGCCAGATACAGGTATGATAACCAATCAGTAGAATATCATTATTTGTCATGCAATCAGTTATTTTGATGATTATACGTTAACAATCAATCAATTTTTTCCACAAAGAGTGGTTATTTAAATATGTTCTTGAGTGGAATATATTGCACTCAGTGGTTTAAGAGTGGAAATATATTCATTTATTTCATCAAAAGTAAAATATTAGGGACAGAGAAAACAGGCGTTAGCCTAAAACTTCTACAACTCCTCCCAATCCAAAATTTAGTTGAGAAATGTCCAAACTTGGGTTATGTTCAAAATATCTGATCACATAAACAAATTTACTTCAAAAAAAGTAATCACATTACTGGATTATAAATTTAAAACCTTAAAGGTTGATAGGCACGCAAAATTCGATGTTGATTGATGAAATGCTACACTTTGTATATTGGATTTACAGATATAGTCCTGTAGGAGGTGTGGAGGCCTAACACATTATGAAATCCCATCTCAGAATAATCTCTATCCAGGAATGTTCATAGAATGTCATATAATGATGATTTCCTTATTGCTGTGAACTTCGATTTTGTGAATCTAGAAAGGTAATTCAGTATCGGAAATTGCTAATACTTAATTGATGTGGAACTGATTGAATAACACAATAGAATATAGAAAATAATTATTATATCATGCATTGAATCAATACACCAGGGTATGATAATGGAATGGCTTTCACCCTACAGGGTAGCGAGTGAAAGTTGCTATATAAACAGTCAACTTTCCACACAAGAGGGGACAGGTCAGCTTCCATCAGTTAACTTGTTGATTCATTTTATAAAAGGGTTTAGTTATAGTTGCTAACTGAGTTAACGTCAAACTTGAGATAAATGAGTAAAAGGCCTAGTTGAAATATAAACGGATGGGAAGCGAGCTTAATTAGCTTTTTCCCGGAAAAAGTATTGGAGATGGCAACGAAAGAAGGAAAGAGAGTGAGGATTGAGAAAATTGAATTTCCTCGAGTGAAAAACTCGTCTCCTCTTTCCGGCTGCTGCCTGATAGAATGCGGCGGGAAATGATTCAACTTTATTACTCTATTAATTATGATTCATTTACAGATTGAGCTCATCAATCGAATGAGATCATCGCGTCTGAAAGTTTCAAGTTCGCATTTCTCTCCCCCCATTCTGAACAGTTTTGTCATGTAAATTGAATAATAGCTTTGAGATTGAATGTGGGTAACATGAAACTTTTTTATAAAAAAAGCCAGATATTCATTAAATTTCAGGCCAGTCATTCTGAGTAACTACTTGACTTACTTATCGATAGAAAATCACTGAATATGGTTGGTTAATATTTATTCAACATGACCGTTATCAAATGTTTCCGAGTCGGTTTACAATAAATATTCACTATTCAGTCATCAAAATTAAAATTATCCGTATCACTTCTAGGACAGAAAAGAAATGTGACGCTTCTCTCAATTAAATTTGCAGGAATAAATAAATATTATAGAATATTTGCTTTTTAGTTTCTATTTTTCGACATCAATAAACGTTTTGTCGAGAATAAGTTTGAGTCATTTTTGTATTATAATCTCATATAATCGTGATTAATGTACCATATTTGATCGAGCTTTCTTCATTGCTGAAAATTCTCAAGGAGATTTCTTCACTGCTAGCAGGCCTCAATGAAATAATCAATATAATATTCATTGATACGTATATCATTGTATACTACTGCTGTGTTGTAAAGTAGTGAAGGTGATAAAGTAATAGTCATCTATATCGAATGAAACGAATGAAAGTAATACATCGAAATACTGGTTTCGGTTGTAAAACTATTATCAATTTCCGGTAAAATAATAGTTCGAAGACTTGAATATCAATAAAAAAATTCAATCCACAAACTTGAAAATCCTGTTATCCCAATATATAAATGCAGTACTTACATGTGTTTCTTTTATGATATTGCATACTCGGATTACTGAAACATCCTTGCTGAATAGGCCTTAGTATTATTGGTCATTCATTCTTCGAATATGCAAATCTTTTATTTTTCATGTAGCTGTACAAATCCTACGTGTTGGAGAATGTGTGTATATGAGGATGAAAGTGGGACAGTAGCAGCAGCAGTTGTAGTCGCAATGTGATTCTTAGTTATTCGCCTTTCGGCTGGGCTGGGCTGCTAGCTGCCAAGTTTTATTAGCTTTCGCCGTGTCGGTGAGTGAGAAGAAATGGGCACGCCATAGCCACCCTGCCCCATCTAAGCGGTCCGCACAGTTCAACTAACAACGATATATACTTTGTATTAAATTTCTTCACACGCTTTGCTCCTCTATTTACGTCAATTACACCCGCGCCACCCCACACGCTCAACTCTTTCCACTATCCCTTTCTATATGAGAATGAATGACGCAATGCGTCTCAATAGCAGGGTGTGACCTTCAGTGCGAGAGAGCAAAGAACAATGTTGTTGGTCAGAAAACCTAAACCTATTCTGTCCACGAGAAAAGAGGTGAAAGAGGTCAAATGTGACAGCTAGTGGCGGGCCGGCAAATAGTGTAGGAAATAACTTGTGCCGGACGACTTGATGTATCTTTGTTGACTGGACTTCTATTTGTTGCGCCTACTCACACTCTTCTCCGCAATCCACTCATGTCGACCTCTTACCCCCAATGAACTTCTCACTCCTCCCTTCTGACAACCCGAATAACATTCACCTCATATGTCAATTAGTTTCTTCTCCATGAAGCTCCTCTGTATTTCGATGACAAAACATGCGCTCGGAAGACATGGTTGTGACAAAACTGCGCAAAAATGATCGCGTTATCAAAAATAGGCAGCAGCTCGTACAAGCATAAAACTGATCGCTTTATATGAAAATACTTTTCTTCTTAATTTTCTTAGGAAAATACTCATCAATTTTTTCCAGTTACATCAACATACAGAAAATGCTGTACAACAGAATTCAGTTTCCTAAATTTATAATCCATTATTAAAAATAATAGGTAATGAGAAGTGTCTCTCTCGACTCAAACAATATTGCATTTACAGTCGAATCAATTCATATATTTCTGCAAGCTTTTATAGTTGAAAATATTCAAGTATGTTTTGTAAGATTATACAATAATTGATTCATCAATTGAACCTTGTATCTTATTTAATGATTAAGTGTTTTGAAATTATGGAAGCGAGTATGAATTTGAAATTGTGAAGCTATCCATAGACCTTGACATAATATACACCGGGAGTAATTGAGAGTTTGACAAAACTAGTTATTTTGCAAAATTATCAAGGGTTTCATTATAATTACAACGTATTGTATGTATTGAGAGAGAAATGATTGACAGGATTGTTTTCAATCCTGTTTCTTAGAAAGAAATCTTCAACTAATAATAAATAGAATCAAGATGAAATTCAAGGTCTGGGTTTATACTTGAAAGTATAGTTATTTGTTGAACTGTACAAAATATGATGTTAAACTAAACTAGACTACAGACTAGACAAGAGTTTACTAGTGATAGTTCAGACTTAAGACCAGAATAGGAACGTAATCGAAGGAAATAGTAGACGTTCTGCACTGCACGCATGATGAACAAGGGGTTAAAGAAACTGCCACAGATTCTACTTTGATAGAAATGAACGTCGTCAGTTCATTTTCTGCACAAAGCTGAACGTCAAAAGAAGAGAGAAGGATTGTGAACCAACAACTACAAGCTGAAGGAATTCGAGGCAGAAACTTTTGCAGCAGTTCATAGTGAACAATAAATTCTTCCAGATTGCGCCGAGCTCAACTTTCTTTTTATGCTTTACTTGCTTTTCGTCGAAAATCCATATAAATACGAACATTCGCTTGAATAGACCGAGCTTAGGCGAACGAACACTTTAGTCTCCCTCAATTTCTTTATTTCTCTACTCAAAGAACAGCTTATCGACGATGGTAGTCATACTTTGAGTAAAGTGCCAATTTTTGTACAAAATGGCCAAAGTAACAACTTATATCTCAATAGGATTATGATTTGTATCAAGTATTTGAAATGAATATTATGATGATGCTTATTATAAGAGTACCTACCTAGCAATAAATATTGAGGAATATTTATATTTATAAAGGAATAATATTTCGTCTCTTTCGGAGGAGATGAAAAGCCGTCGCTCCCGACTGCCTAAAACAGTCGTTATGCCTCATAATCACCTCTCTCATTACCCACGCACAAGCCTAGAGCTCATGTGGCATCACCCTCAGAAAACAAAATTCTTTTATGTTTCATTATTCGGAATACAAAAGAGTTTTGAAGATTCCATACATTTTTTGAACTTCTTAAACTCAAAACTAGTTATGAAATTGTAATAAAGACCTGCCAAAATGATCTATTAGCCTAAATGATGATTATTATTGTCATCATCACACAGTTCTATCAAGCAATTTTTGGAAAAAATAGGAACCAGTCTCAAAATAAAGTAATTTTTTTGAAGAAGATGGTTTGATTCTCTTCTGCTCATACCTGCCATTAACCTTTCTTACTGAATACTTCAAATGTTTTTACTATCAATTCGTCAGTTAAATCTTTATCCACTTCATATCATTCAATCCATCGAATGATAAATTTTTTCAACTATCATGATCTAGAGTTAAAATCCATATATTTGTTTGTTGTGGATATCCATACTTCGTGTACTGCAGAGATTACGCCGAGGATGAACATCATTGTTCGAAACGCATCCACGACTCAAATAGTGTAAGTACTGTATAGCAAGAAGTTATATTTTAAACTAGAACATCAGCCATGAAAATAGCCTTGAAAATAGAACATCAGCCATGCTCTAGTCCAATATAAGAAAGTTGAATAAGTGATTCTCGCGTTGAATTTGATAAGATAACAGTCTGCACCGTCGTTTTCCCTAGCCGAAGACTGTTTCCGAAATTTGGATGCATGGAGGTATCAAAATTGCATCAGCATGTGGAGGGACAAAACTTGCCATGTTATGCAACAGGGTCGAGAAGGCCGGAGATTGGACAGTCAAAATGGTTGTCCTGGGAAATAAGCAAAGTGGCCCATGACGTCAGGGCTTTGAAAGATCCGAACACAACTTCAAACTCCTTCCAAGAGCAAACTCCTTGACCCTACTCTGAATTTTCTTCTCCAATGTCTATCATTTTCTTCAAACGCGATGAAAGATCTCATTCACTTCGTCGTTTATCCATATTCATGGATTCACTCCTGTTTTGCATAGAATACGACCCATTTTTGCTTTAACAAAAAGTCAACAATGGAAATAATGCGAACATCTTGGCAATCGATTGGATAAGAATAATTCTCTTCTATTGAGAACATCTTCTCATGATTCGTGCACTTTCTTGTCACTGAATAAATTTATCAAACTATAAATAATTAGCACTTGGAGTAACGTTCATGTAATTCCGTTTTATTCCAGAGAATATTTTGTGACACCTAAACTTTCTTTGAATCTTTCAAATTAAATCCTCTTCACTCTGGAATATGAATTATTAGAGTAAATAATAAGAACAATTATTGCTTTAGAAATATTGAAGAATTTTGAAACGAAGCAAACTCTTTTGATGATCGATTCTAATTGCTTGATTGAAACAACGTACGAAGTTTAAACTTCTCCTTAATTTTTTTTGGTAGGACATAAAATCAACAACAATATTGAATGTAATGGAAACACTAGATGTTGTCAAATATTACTTGATTTATTAAAGAACTTAACAAAAAGGTTTCAGCATCATTGTGCCATTGTGATATTCAACAACATCTAGTGTTTTCATTAAATATCACAACATCTCACCAGACACTGTGTCAGAAGTTAAACAATATTGAACTAAATCTAATATCCTTCATTATCATTTCTATTTTTTTGTACCAATTTAGACTCTGAGATTCTAATAATTCACAAGATTTTTGGATTAAATTTCGGTATTCCTGTAAGGTGGTCGAAGTATACTGTAGAAGCTCTTCCACGCACTCTTAAAAACGGCAGTCTGAATATGATACCATCATCTAAAATATTCTAAATATTTGACTATTGTCCTCTCTGTGATACTACTGCAATAATCATTTCCCTCATTTTTTTCATTCAGTCCAGATTTGGGATTATCAAATCAGTTGCCTAGATTATTCGGTAGCAATGAGGGTCGAAAGGTATTTTTTCCAATCACATCTATTGGAGTTGGAAGCTAAGCATTGGAATTGCACGAGTCAGGGAGGGATCAATGTGAGAAATAGCGAGGCTGTGACCTGTGACAGGAGCCGACGTGAAACTATTTGCCAACAGTGCCAGAATGAAGCTCTGCCATTCACTCGACTTTATGAGAAGTCTTTCACCTTGAAATGCACCCGAATACATTGCGATGCAGGGGGCACATCACCCTCAACGATCAAAATAGAGGAAACTGTCTTAGAAAGTCAAATATTGAATCTTATCTGATCTCTAAACAGAAGAAGAAACGTTTAGTAGAAAAATATTCGCGTTGAATTAGAACAAATGAATATGAATTCAAATAAAAAAATTAAGAAGACCGTTAAAAAATTGTAAAACTCCATTTCAACGAACCATCAGCGATTTGAAGGTCTTCAAATGATTTGACGGTCGTTGATGAACTGGATAAGGAATACAGTATAACCAAATAGAAGAGGAAAAGAAATATATACAGTTGGAAATAAGTGCTTGAATTGAATATGAAAATTGATAGATTATCATTACATTCTTAATAAACTCTATTTTATGTGTTAAAGCAATATCGTCAAAGTATTTGAAATTGTAACAAAAATTGGCATTACTAAATGTAAAAACTTCAGAATGTAATACTTCAATGCTATTAAACTTGAATATAAAAATGTAAAATTGAATACGAGAATGTATAAGATTATTAAATTCCAATAGTCAGGGGAGAAATTCATATATTCGAACTATTATTATAACAGAGTTGTGGAAACAAGCATTGCTGGATATAGCTATAAATTGACAACAGTTCGCAGCTAGAAATCAGAATCCAGTAATCAGCTTTAGGGAATTATTTAGAATTCCGAGTATTCATCGTTGGAAAAGGCTTTTGAAAAAAAACATTGAGATAAAATCAACCCGGTGTTTCGAATTCGCATGTAACAATTTTCATTCTTGGCCTCTTAAAAGGTAGCTTGCTTTGCTTATGGACCAACGAACACTGAAAAAAGTTCCCTGTTTTGAAACAAACTTTTTAATTGGAAGCCAAATGAAAGGAATAAGGAGTATTTTCAAACAAACTTAAACATTGATTCATTCCTGTACTGGAGTGAATGGCATTCCTACTAATATTGAAAGTAACCTAAATGATTTAGAGATCACTCAAAATAATTGATACTTTGAAAGTGATCAAATATTATATGGTGATGAAAATGAAAAATATAAGTCGATAAGAATCATCAAGATAAAAATCAACTGAGAGTCGTTTGTGATCTACTTGAGACTTCAATACAAGTAAGGCTAGGCGTACACCGGTTAGTCAAGACAAGACAAGACGAGATTAGTCACGTTTAGTCACAGTACTTTACATAGTTGCTTATGAAGCAACATACACCGATTAGTCATTGCATCAGTGTGTGCTGCTTCATAAGCAACTATGTGAATTACTGTGACTAATCTCGTCTTGTCTTGTCTTGACTAACCGGTGTACGCCTAGCCTAACAACTCATGAAAAATTCGACAAGAATAAATCATTTATCTACTTTATATCTGAAAGACAAAATTTCTTCACTCACTTTTTGTGATTTTGTGAATAAGTTACGTATTGATCAAAACTAGGCTCAAGTCTACACATAAAGCATAATCACTTAGACCTAAATGCAAAGGTATGATAATCCACTGTACAAACGCACTCTGTGAGCATTCAGTGGCTTGTTCTCCTATCACAAACGTTGACAAACTAAGCATTGCGTTAGCATAACGGGACCAGTTCGGTTCTCTATCGAAGTTGTAGTTATTCGAGATTAATCGCAGGTTGTAATTGACCAGAGGGGTCTCCAAACTCACACAATGTGGAGTGGGGCATCCACTGTTTATGATTAATTCAGGTCCAATTAACAAATTAGGCTTGCGCTTTGTTCACCAATTGCATTGTGGGAATCAGTCGAGCGGCTCTTACCTGATTGCGGATAATTTGACTCTACCGCCAGCCAGCTAAGAGCTGCCTTATTTCGGTAAACGTTTTCACTGCGCTATTTCCAATGAATGCCGGCCGAAACTGGAATGCCACCACTGTTGATATGAATATTTGTGAACTCGAATTGGAACACAAAAATATGTGATATCAGTGTAATGTTTGTATTTAATTACAGAACCAGTACATTGTTGAGGTATACATTCTATTACATTGAACAATAGTTTGTTTCCGAATTGAGAAATTCTATCGAATAGTTCACTCAAATTGGAATCAGTCCAATACTCCGTTGTAGTGTTTGTGCAATTTATTCATGTATCATTTGTCTACTCCATTAGCATATATGAACATTGTAGATTCTCCATTATCTATTATTTTATTCAATCAATACATCATTTGGAAAAAATACTAACCTGCATATAACTAATTATAATTTTAATCAAGATTATTCCATTATAATAATTATAAATAATGATAAGGCTTAAATCCACTATTCAGGATTGTCTAATTTATTAAAATTGTTGAATTATTGCACTTACTTTTCCATTGGAATATAATGTATATTGATTAATAAACCACATTATAATTTCAATTTTATTACCTTTTCATGTAGTAGTGGAGGTTATATTGTGATATTTGTCCATCTCAAATGAGAAGATACCGGTTTTGATTGATACACATCATTATCAATTGTTGGGAAACCGAAGCGAGAGTAAAGAGCAGCAGAATATTACTGCTATTGGCCAAAGCAAGCAACTCCCATAATAGGTGGTTAATATTGGTTATTCTGCACACCTGTATGACGTTTGTTTGGCTTGGGAGTGGGAGTGGCTTGTCTTGGCCAATAGCGGGCATTCACCTTGATAGCTCATCTATTCACTAAAAATCGTGAAACGCACGCTTCATTGCATATATTCTGATGCTCATTAGTTTTGTTTATACTGTAATAAATTGTATTTACCGTTACTGTAATTGTATTTACTGTAATAATTGTATATACTGTTTAAATTGTATTCAATGCCTAATTTAAACAGTATTTAAATTATTCAATACCTAATCAGAACCGAGGATATTGGATAAAACTTGAAGATGAAAGAGTACTCTATAACCTAGAAGAATAAACTAGAAGATTCGACAATGAATGGGTTTCCCACTTTTAAATTCCCGCTATTCCATGATGACATAGTTAACAGTATGATTAGATTACTAACTGCATCGCATGGATCTTGCTATTCCATTATGCTATTCTGCTATTCCCTTACGACATGGTTAACTAGTATGAATAATAGCTAATTTCACTCCTTACTTTGAACTCTATTAACTTGCATGGATCTTTCAAATTGCCGTTTTCTTTAATCCTTGAAAAGTAAAGCACAACAAAAGATTCGGGAAAAGTATCAATAATTCATGTCAGATGCCAAGGGCAGGACAACTTCTTGCAACATTGTCTGGGGAATTCAGACGCCTTTTCAAGTGAATGTTGTACGATGTTTACATCTGGAGATCAGGTTTTGCGACAAGTCCTGGGTGTGACTCTTAGTTGGCAGATACAGTAGATTGTGAGTTAATAATGCAGACAAGCTGGGTGTCGGTGGGGGGGGGGACGTGATCTGGTGGGAGGAGGGGGAGTTGACGAAGCCGGAAGGGGTTGACCGAATATCGAAAACGGGTCACGGTACCTCAGACCCTTGAATTATTCAAGACATCCACAGCCTCAAGCAAGAATCGACAGTTTGCTATGCTTATGTTCGGTGAAGCTAGTGGAGGTGAATTCAAAAGATGTTTATATCACTTTCTTCATCGCATAATTTCTTCGCTGTCAAGCAACTTATCTTGAACTCATCAAATTTGTTGATGTTCTAAATGGGAAGAAGATTTATTATCTCAAAGAAAGTGCCAAAGTTTCAATAATTCCTTGACTACTTCCAAAAAAGAAAATTGGCGTAAGATACCTGTTGAGTTGGTTGGCCTTAAAAGGCAGATATTAAGACTTAAAAAACAGAATTAAACTTCGTGTATAATCAAATAAAATACTTTACTCACTCAAAATGTACATTAATTCACAAAATACAGAAAAATCAAGAGAATTCATCATAGGCATAATAAACTACTCTGAAAGATTAAAGGCCGAACGAGAAATGAATTGAACATTACCTTCAATTGAACATCTTCCTTCAATCCTTATATTCATCTCCATTATTCAATCTTCTTTTACAGTATTGTTTTTTCCCATTGAAATTCTTGAAGGATGTCTGAGAGTTTCAACTGTTACTGGAGTTTATGATAGAGACTGTCATGAGGTATCAAGTATTGTAACGTTACTCATTTTCTGTATAGGGAGTAAATTTGAGAGTACAAGAAGATCACAACGCAAGTGTGCTGTATGCTACGTAAGATTCGACACTCAATCTTATTTTTCAATCCAGAACGAGAGTTTCAGAGTTAATGCCACACGTGATAGACATGTTCCCCTGTGAACTGGCTTGAAACAAATTGTCCCCAAGGTATTTTTCCAGCTCTTCTCTTATACAGCCAACTGTGGGGGGGGGGAGGTGGGTGTTTTCCCCCCTTATCGTTCGCCTCTTCACTCTGTCCGGTGACAAGCAACGCTCGCTTCCATATTCTCAAGTCGAGTGGAGGCATCGATTCGTTTCGGATGCCGGAATAGCCGAGCAGCCACTTTGCGAAGGGGACGGTCCCTTTTCCTTTTTCCTTGGACTCTTCCCCCCGTCCTGCATGAGCGCCCTCCTGCCCTCCGAGTCCATTCTGCGAGCAGACAAACGTGAAAGATGACCCTAGCCCTCAGCTCTTTCATATTTCCTTCCCCTTATTCACCTTTGACCACATTTTTACAAAACCGAATTCCAGCCGCTGACGGTTTTTCTTCTATCGCTGGTCGTCTGGCCTCTCCAAAAAGGGTTTCATATCCTTTATAACGGAATTTTCTTCTAGTCGACTAGGCAGTACTTACATCGCAGGAAATTCTTCCCAGCATTCGGAAAGTCCCATCTCTTGACAATCGATCGTTTTCTCTGGTTTTCCTCCACAAATAGTCTCTTTGCAGACTGCATAATATTGTCTAAAGGATAGTGCCAATAGATAGATATATAGATAAATAAATGACTTTTTTTCACTTTATACATTACGAAAAAGCTGTGGGTGAAGTTTTATTGATTGAAAATGATTTGAAATGTAATACTATTGAAAAAGAATTAACACCAATAAAGGAGACATAACAACTTCTAAGGGTATAGTGTTGCCATAAAAACAATACAATATACCAGTCTTAGTTATTACATGTTCTTTAAGATTATTACATGTTTACTTCATGTTCATTCTTTGAAATTTCTCATAATTTCTCTATAAATGTTAGTAAATGACCAAGATTGAAGATTTAATTCCTTAGAAGAAAAATGATAAATAAGAATAGAGGGGGATTGAAGATTACAAATCAAACCTTCGCATCAATTCTCAATAACATAGATTGAAGAGCAATTATATTATGTTGGCTCTAACTTCGAAAACGTTTTATTGATTGAAAATGAGTTGTAATGTAATACTATTGAGAAAGAATTAACACCAATAAAGGAGACATTACAACACTTCTAATGGTGTAGTGTTGAAACAGTTTCGATTGGGCTGTAAAGCGTTTCCAATTTCGAACATTAAACCTATAATTGCTCACTGGATACGTGCCAGAATACAATGAATGGAGTAGAAGCCGTGAAAGAATGAAGAGCCTGGGAATAAAATGGAAAATCCAAAGAAAGTAGTTTATCCGAAGGATTTGCGACTTCGAAGTGATTCTTCTCTACTTTTTCCTTCCTTCATCAATGATTAATCATTTCAATGGATGAAATAATTCATCAATATCATTCTATTGATGATATACAATTCTTAAATCTGTTAAAATGACGAAAAATTCTTATTCGTTCTCCCTTTTTCGAATCTTGTTCTCGTACTGCATCTCTATCTCCCTCCCATGAAGCTATTATTTATTTCATTTAATTCATTAATTAACAATACACACACCATGGGTGGGGAGACACAACAGGTACTCGCCTAAAACTGTTTCAAACCCTAATTCAAACTGAATTGTCCATTATCAACTATTTCATCACAATTCCATCACAAATTGCGTTCGTGAATGTATTTTGAGTCTTAGGAATAATCATGCTTGTAAAGACTATTATAGTTGTGGATTTTGATAATGAGATACCATTTGATAAAATTCTATTGGTCCAGCATAAAACTACATACGAGATTTCATTCAGTTCTCATTTATCTAGGCTCAAATCATTTTCATAAGGAATGGAAAACTTGAAGTTCATGCAACTTCTGAAATGTCGAATTAGCTTATCGCATCGATCAAAAACCTGTGTTACTGGTTTCAGAGTTTTCCAATATAGCGCATGGTAATATTGTGTAGAACAAATTCGGGAATGATTTATCAAACTTGTCACTCTTATTACAATATCCTGAAGTAACAAGCATCTCAAAAGCTGAGAAAAAAGTGCGGGAAATCTTAGAATATTGATCCACACCGCAAACTTTGTCAAGGGTGGAACAGTTCTCTGTAAAGTTGTGCTCGAATTTGTTATGCATGAGCTGGAATGGAACAGAGGTTGATAGTCTTTTGGCCCCTTACCTTCGCGCGCGCCTTTTGCGGCTCCACAACTTTTGTTATTTCTCAGAAAGAGATTTCTGATCCTCAAAATATTCATATTATTTGGCGCAATTCACCAAACTTTACACGGAAAGTGATATTCCGTTCTTTATTTGTCGCAGTTACTGGATAATAAGATGCTGGCCTTTTGTTTTTCTGCTCTGGGCTTCTCTCAGCCTTCTACAATTTTGATGAATGGAATGTTGACCTCTAGCGCAGGTAACTTCTCTTCTCTTCAGTTCAATTAAGATGAAAATTAGTTCAAGTTTGTAATGAATTAGATAATTTATGAAATACAATAATGATCAGCATGAGCATTGTAAGTTTCATGGAGACCTTCGCTCATATAGTAATTATTTCACTATTCACATCATCACATACTAAATTTTAAATATGATCTTAAATCCAAACGGATTCATATGTTGAGATCTTAATTTTTCCATTATTGATTATGAAACGTTGAACTCTAGCAAAGTCTTCTTTCAAACAGGATTCCACATTTCTCATGATTCAATTTTCGATTTATCTGATACTACTCTTTAAAAAAAGTGAATGAAGATGAGGAAAATGAGAAGGATGACGAGGAAAAGAAGTACAACGATAAAAGTAGGAATGTAAAAGAGAATCAAAACGAAGAACAATACTAGCAAGAAGTGGGTGAATCAGAATATAAGTTCTCACAGACGGTTTGAAAAATTGTTTAGAATGCATATTGAAATGAAAATATTCCTTATTGGGCGGAGTTGAGACTAGAAAGACCTTTCTACCACTCAACCTTATATTCTTTATTCAACCCACATTCTTTCTTGGAGAGGAGTTTTCACCTTGGCCTTGAGTGTAGGATCAACTCAAAAAACTGTTCTGGAACTGGTGTTGAACCAAGTCGTTTAGCATACAAGCATACTACAGTACACCCTACTGTATTCTACAGTACCTATTCTACAGTATAGACTACTGTATTTCGAACAGTTGTTCTGGCTTCTGAACAACTTTTCACTTCTACGCGGCAAGCTTGTTCCCAGGGTTCGTACTAAAACGGTCAGCACTCAGCGATTGTTGATGAACGTGGTTCCAATAGCTCTCCTGTATATTGGCCACTCACCAGAACATAGTTTCAGTTAGGCCAGGTGTGGTGAAGTGAGGGATAGCCGCAATGGCAACCACTTTGCTGCAAAACACTATACTGTGCTGCGTTACTATACTTGTAACAGTGTTGCAAGTTTTGAAGCTCGTTAGCTTTTTGGATCGAGGTGAAAGTATGGCGGGTGAGAAAACAATGTAGGTACGCAGATGCGCACTTTGGGCTTAACAAATGGGCTGAGTGAGGCCAGTTTCTGCTCGATGAAGTGTTTGGATTAGACACTTTACAAATATGATTGTACACGGGTGCAAATGTGTAACGCGTGAAAGCCACCGACAAACAGAGAGGGTTTAGGCTCAGTGACGCAGTCCGAGTACACACGGAGCTGTGTGTGCTGGTGTGTGCCTGTACAGTGTAAACGCGGCAGCGGAGGCGTGCAGCGGTCTACCCATGGATAACTGCTATTCAGAGGCGGTCAATGCAGAACGAGTGGTTGCATTCGGTCACCCTTCCACCCCCCCCCCCATTACCCCATCAAGTGATTAATTTACGTGAGTGGTTTCGGGGTGAGGGGGGTGACAAACCCCCCCTTCCCTCCCGCCACAGACACACACAGCCTGCGGCTCATCAACCCTTTGGACCGGAAACGCGGACCGGCTGGTCAAGAGGGACTGCACCGCCTTCCGGCCCGCCAAACACTCCTCCGACATATGCTCAAATTACAAATTGCACCCACTAAATATCCGACATTGGTGTCCCATAAATACATTGCTCACCTACAACACAATATGAACTGGTTATAATAGAGCTCTTGTTCATAAATGCTTGCTTTTCTTTTTCTGTGAGGATGATGTCCACATGAGCTCAAGGCTCGTGCGTGGATAATGAGAGGGTTGATTATGAGAGATGACGACTGTTTTTTTTTGGCATTCGGGACCGACGGATTTTTGTCTCAATAAATAGGGGTGAAATTTGATGATGCATTTTTTAATTTAAAAATAACATTCTATCTATGAGTTTATTTTTCTGATCCAAAGTCCTTTCGATTGAGTACGAGGTACTTGTATTCATATCAAATCTGGAAGAAATACGTTTGATTTAGTCATTGCTTCAATCATTAGCTGGATTCAGGGAGATCTAGTCACTCTTGCACAAGCTAGAAATCTCACCATTAAAGAGATTGTATTTCTATAGAGGAATGGGTATAGATAGAGGTTATATTCCCGTTTGATCAGGAAAAAAATAGAATATTATAAAACCAAAGAATACAAATAGTCCAGGGATAGGAATATCTCTTTATCTCTAGTTAAACAATAGGAATAATTTTTGGTATAGAAAAACTTCTCAATAAATAGGGGTAAGATGTGATGGCGTATTTTTTAATTGAAAAATAACATTTTATTCATGATTTCATTTTTATGATCCAAAGTCCTCTCGATTTAGTACGAGGTACTTGTATTCACTAATCATATAAAATCTGGAAGAAATATGTTTGAATTAAATTCTTCATTGAATGAATCATATTATTGAGTTCTAGTTTTATTCTGTAATAAAGTTGAGTAGAATATTTTATCCACGCCGAATCTATGCTCCTAAAAACCCTCATTCGTGTATCCATAGTAACAAAACTCACTCGCGTGTTCAAGTGTCTATCAATTCAAATGTGGATCCATAAAAACAACTCTTTACACATTTTAAACTAGCCTTCTCATAGTTGGTTTCACCACCATAACTGCCTAGCTTGTGTTTTGAGAGTAATTTAGAAAGAACTATTAGGAGATGCAAAATTTCCCAACTGAACCAAGTTCTGAAGTTTGTGCTTGAATCGAATGAGAGGGTGTCGCCGGTACTTTCGACAAACTTTTGGAACGAGCCAACTTCAGGATTATAGTTCCTTGAGAGTCGCCTGGAAGTTTTTTACCTCTTCCAAGTTGGCAGGATTGTTTGCGAATAAGTTGAGGTCTTATGGGATGCTTGACTCCACGTGATGCTGGATTTTGACAATGAGATGGCGTGAGAAGAGTAATTCTCATCTTGTAATCCGTACTGAGTCAGTAATTTGAGGAATTTCATTAGCATTGGGTATCATGTTATCAAAATTAACAACTAAAAACGCTGTAACGCAGTTAGTCAAGGTTATTAGATATATTATAATATGGTCACATTTTTCTCAGGAAGAGAGTTTTCTCACTATGTTGTTCTAGAGAAATTCTTTGTTCTTTATTATTTAATCCTTGAACAATGAGTAATCATTGCGAATTTTCAAAATATATTTTCTCACTATCTCAATTTGAATAAAAAATATTTGTCTGATTATTTTGTTTTTGGCTAATCATTCAAATCATTATATTCCAAAGCTACTTGAATTACTTCATTGACTTTATTCTATCAAGCTTTCCAGTTATGCTTAATTGAACATGACGTAGTCTTTTTCTCCGAATTAGACTGATGAAAATTGTTTCCAAATGACCCTGGTAAAAACCACAGGAAGTTTACATTTCCACTTGAAATACTTTTGAATGAGTGAGAAATTAGAAATGCTCATTTTGTCATACACGTACAGCCTTGTTGTTCTCAAGAAATTCATCAAGTTAATAAGAGTAAGAATAGACTGAGTAAGAATAAAGCATTACCATGGACTGAGAAAACGATTTTCTTTGGTATCTTCTGTCAAATTTAGCAGTGGAGGTTGAGCGAATGCTATTGAAAAGGTTACTAGCCCTTACCACATATACCTAGTACAGGTTCAAATGAAGCTACTAACTTTCAAGTCTCTCTTATCGGGCACGCATTGTTGTTTCGACCACTGAGGTATTTCGGGAATTCCATTCTCTGTTTGATATTGGTCTGTTTAATTAAATATTCAACGGTAGAGTGCAAACCGTATACCGCTTCTGACTACTTCTCGCAATACAGCGAACAATAATTGCCATAAAGCCTTGAAGGCGAAGCGTTCCGTTGCTGCTAACAAAATTAATATTTCTCAAAAGCCACCGCTCTCATTGTCTGCCATACTCCATTTAAATATATTATTGTTTCTCAAAGGGACATCATCCACGTCAAGCATTGAAACAATTCATACATTTGTTAAGACAACAAATTAATGTTAGGTATGAACTTCAGGGAAATATGAGCCAGAATGAGAGCCTTCCCTTGCCAATTCTGTGTTCCAATTACAAGTTATAATCTTCTATTAATTAAACTCAAAATTCCTGGTCAAAAGCTCAATTTAGAAGAACAGTATTGGGTTTCGGAGATTAATGACTTGATTTTGCTGCTGGTCGGATGAAATTTGTTGCATCTATTCCTTGAAAGTATCAAACTTAAAACTACAGTGAGCTCATTATTTCGAAGATATAACAGCTTAATAGCTCCATTCCCAGCTTACTATTAATGGAAGGAAATTGGAAAGTACTTATTTAGGATTCAAAATTAAGGGTAAGTGAGGTGATCTAGAAGAATGTAAGAATAAAGTAATGTAGCTGACCTAACTGGGTCAGAAACTATAACAGATCATGCACAAAATGAAAAAATTGGATGAGAATAAATCTCATCGGGTAGAATTAACTTCATGACGGATAACGTTAACTCAATCCAGTATTCTTTACCACCAAACCTTGTAGAAATGATTTTTTGAACGAAATAAATTGAGGATATTGTCAATTTCACTATACTAAACACTTTGGGTTCGTGCTAAAACCAAAATATTATCTTCGGCTGTACTGATAAATTTCATAAACGGTTTGTGTGAAGTTGAATGCTACCAAATCCCTCTCCGTTCCTGATTTCAGAGTATCCTATACAAAACACCGCTACAAGAGAAATTCGTTTCCAGTAATATTATTGAAAATCATCTTTCACTCTCAATTTTATAGGCTATGGTTGCCAATCGCCAAGATGAGAATGAAATTGCAAACACTCATTAACCTTCTCATCATGGAAAACAGTCGGCAGACTGGAAAACAATCATGCTTGAGTCGAATTGTTATCCCAGCCAGGCCAGCACTCAACATAATTTCGTTACTGTGACGCGCACCCCGTAATCGCGGAGTAATCGAAGTGATCAGCTGTATAATAACGAATACACTGCAGCATAATTGAAAACAAATCAGCGAATAGAATCTCGTTTCCGAACCGGACTAATTAATTAATTAATTAAAACGCACGTCATTCGGCTCTTCTATGATCCGGCACATCTCCTATAAAAACAGGGCCCGATCTCTGTTTTCCCCTGGTGAAAACAACAATCATTATCGCCGACATTGTTATTGTTGCAGTCGACCCGCATCCATAATATTCACTCTGATTCCAATTATGTCGTGACGAGAAGGTCGAGGGAATTGATAAAAATATAAAATGACAAACAAAATAAACAGCGAAGGTTGAACTTTTCATTGAATTATAACATAATTGATTCTCGAAACCATGAATTACACTTTTTCAATGCGGAGGAAAGCTCTGAATTACACTTTTTTATCACTCATAAATAATATCATCGCAAACAGTCGGTTTGATAATGTTGGTTATTATGGTACATCAGATTTTTTAGTATTGGAGTCAATTGGCAGTGGTGGATCAAAATATTTCCTAGAATTATCAGAAATATTGGTATTCAATGATTCATTCTCATTCAGATATAAATTAATATTCCACAACATTCTTAATAGATTGAAGCTAAGACTTTTGTAGCATTGGAGTCAATATCATCAATTGACAGTGGTGATTCAAAATAATTCCTAGAATTATCAGAAACAGGTATTTGATGATTCGTTTTAATTCAAATGTTGAGGAGTATAAATCAATATAAAACAACATTGACGATACAGAAGGTTCAAACTTAGACAATACCATACAAGACAGTATAATGTCTGCACTGCACTGCGATTACCCAGACTAGAAAACAATGAATAATTGCAACTATTGGTGATAGATAATTGATAATAACCACATCCACAATAGAAATACTTTTGGCATTCTGCTATACAGTATGCTGTATAAACTAAACCTACTGTATTATAGCTAGTTGCAGATATATATAGGTATAATTATGTGCTATCATGATACAGATTATTCTTCCTTCAGATCAATTTTTTTTGTTTAAAGTCATACTTTTCTATTATTTAGACAACTACAGTTTGAAGCTTGTAGCCTATAGCTACAGTTTGCAGGCTATCACCAATGCATTAGTTGAACTTATGATTTTGAATGAATTAAATTAATTGATTTGTTGCTGCAGTATAACAATTTCAAGTTATCTCTCAGTTGAGATTACGTCCATTGAGAAGTACTGTATTACACTTTAAAGTTTGCCTTCTATAAAATGAAATTGCGACTAGAAAACTCCCCCAATATTATCCAAAAGTTTCCATTGTTAAAGTTACTTCCCGGGATTTCTGATAACAATAATCTCGATAGTTCTATTGATTATTACATATCTGTTCGGAGATTGAATTAGCATTTCTGCTATAACATGGTCCAAGATGATCCATTGTTTGATATTAACGATGAGCGTAGAGTAAACCGATGTGAGATTATCGGTGGAGGCAAGACATATGGATAGATTACAGGCCTTCCGACTAAGACGGTGTTGGTAAATTCAGGCATAGCATATTATGAGAAGGTAGAGCCGGGTTAACAGCTCGGATAAGGGCGTAGAGAACTTGAGGATTTGGGATTGTTTGTGACAGGATGCGTCGTTTTAGAAGGATTAAGAGCCTCAATAGCCGAGGCCTCATTCTTCCTCACGACCCTCACTCACAAGTTCGACCCTCATATCAGCATCCGGTGTGTTGGGGAGGGGGGGGTGCTCGTCAGCTGGCTTGGAGGCACTAACTGGCCGAAGGGTCGTCATAGGTCAATAGCCGTAATATTTCAAAGGTTTACCTCGAGTCCCCAGATGAACCGAGCAGGCCTACATTGCATTGGTGCAATCAATAGCCAGCCGCTTAGACACGTCATAGTGAGATAATCAAGCTCTCAGTGGACTAGTTAAACTTTGATTAAACTTAAAATAAAGTTTAAACTTTGAAACTTCCAGTTTCCTTTCATTCAATCACAAATACGATATTATTGTAGATTCAAGAACGATTGGTAGAGATGATTCATGTTATTCAATTGCAATTCAATCATTTATTAATCAATTTGAACTATGACAATCAAGTAATTGAACAACAAGCACTTGCCAAGAACATTTTAAAACATTTACATCACTAATTAGCATTTATTTATGAAAAAATTATGTTGGTAATTATATTAATTTATTCATCCATTTTAATGATTAATTCATCTATATGAACTAAGAGGATTAAGCAATTAAACAGCAGGCACTTGTCCAAAACATTTTACCATTCAAATTATAATTTATTCAGAGAAATATTATGTTCATAATTATATCAACATTTCAATGTAAAATATTAATGATAAACACATTCCATGTAAATACTGTATTATTCAGAAATAATCATATTTGTATTTTGGATTGACTCTCAGCAACTTATTTTGCTTAGAATCCCTTTTTTTTGTTATAACCAAACATTTTTTTTTAAATCAGAAAAGTAGTCTTTTTATTCAAATGGATATCCATCACTATGAAAGCTTCATCACTATACAGGGTTCTTCAAATTTCTAATATGGGAACATGGAATTCCTGTTAATAAGTAAAAACCGTTCCAATTTTTGTGATGCACATATTTCTTAAGTTAATTTATAATGCAGAAGTCTCTGTAATTCACATGAATTAGATAATTGAAGCAAATAATAGTGTTGATAGTTTACTAACAATATAACTAATCGATCCACATCTATTAAAACTCAATATTACTGTACTCTCATTCATGTTTCAAAATAATTCCATGTTTCCTCAACAATTCAAAATTTATTGGTACTTCAATGATAAGATGTCATCCATAAGAACTCATTTTTTGCATTAGAGTTTCGCACCTGTCTTTGATGCGCCAAAGTCTGAAGGAGAGGATCGATAGTTGCTCTCAAGTAAGAAAACATTTACTGAGTAAGCGGTCGAGCTTGTTCTGAGCTGGCAAATCTGAAAGCATAAACAGGCCAACGAATCCTAATTCCTCGGAGCAACGCGTTTGCCTACAAAAATATTTTGATTGCTCGCTGAAGAGCGCAATTCCCACTTCATCCGATAGTCGAGTATTGTTGTGCTTCGACGCTTTGTAAACAATAGATATTTAATGCTATAAGTAAGGCGTCAGCAAAATGCTGCTCAATTTGCATCTTCAACGAATTATACTATATATACAGTTTTATACATCTACCTTATACTACATTATCTCACTTTATATCACCCTAATATAATGGAAACGGAGAAAAGTGTGGAAGGCAACAAAGTAAAAGTTGAAAACTCACAAAACAGAAACCGACAATCGCTTCTATAAATCCACCAATATTGGATTGAGTCAAAGTAGTACTAATATAATAGCATTCATTCAATTAGAAATAGCAATGGCATTAGAAAGATAGATAGATAGAACGATAGAGAGATATAATTTTTTGCCATCGGACTCTACGGTCATCTGTAGCCTACCTAGTTTCAGAATCTGTTTCTGTTCCTTTCTCTAAGAAATGGTTGAATCATATCATTTCTCATGTAAAAAATGAAATTTATTGGGACAAATTTTCCTCCATTGGGAGCCTGGCTAATCGTTAGAAAGGCTAGTCAGTCACTCCCTATATTTGGAGGCATATTAAATTGTTGCATTGCACTATATATAGCTGCTTAACACAATGTTATCCAGCAGTGCTTTGTTCCCATCACTGAGTTGCGAAGACTAGCTTATGGTTGAGATGTCAATGTGCTAACCACACGTTACATCTTTTCTGGTTAATGATCATTCACCTCTGCTGATTCAGTGAAGTGGATGTGAAACTGGCAACCAGCTGGTAGGCCTAAGCCCACATAGGGCTGTTGAGCCATTGACAAACAAAAAAATTGGGACAAATATAATGCTTAACTTTTAATAGATATGTGGTGATAAATTTCCAATTCAACTTCATATTATGAACTTCCCACTATTCCTAATGCAACAAGTAAATAAAAGTAAATAGCAGTAGATTGATGATGATTTTGAGCTCCACTCATGACGATAGTGCAGCAAATGGAGGAAGATGAATGTTGACAACGACAAAAATAATAAACATTCGGATGTTGAGAGTGACAAATGGTTATAACCACTCCTCGGTTCGCTACTGAACAAGTGAATGCGCCTCGCCGTATATTTATTAGGAGAATACAGGAATATTCTGCATAGCATCGTTTGTCATGAGAGTTTGTCCTACTTACTAGTCTTACTAGTCTCTTCAAGATTTCGAACAGCAGCTTTCCTTCTCTTATCTCTATCTATCAACGTTTCCATCTTCGTCTTTTTCAGTCTCTTAAGCTTTATCGGGCACAAGTGTGTCATCATGCAATGTGCTCATGTCAGATCCATTTGTGTCATCATCTACGAACGGAATCTTGAAATGTCGTTATTAGTCGTTTCTACAGAATGATTTCAATTACTGAAAATTTATTTCAGTAATAATAATGTCGTTATTAGTCGTTTCCACAGAATGATTTCAATTACTGCAAATTTATTTCGAAGATGTGTTTATACTCATCTGGAGTTTTGGTCAAATTGAATATTGGCTTTCATTCAAGAACCATGTGATAGAAATTACATTTCCATCTTGACGGCTTCAGTCCTTTGGAGTAAAAAGCCGCTGTAGCCACTCCAACAATTGCCTAACCACAATAGTTTGTTGCATTCTTGAAATCATTTCCATACTTTCAAAGAGCAAAACTGGAACCCAAGTTAGTTAAACTGGTTAAACATTACACATTCTACTTTTTCTGTCTAGGATAGCTTATTTAATTAGAGGAACGTATTGTTAAAAGCCTGTTGATTACTTATTTGCAGTTCATAGTATGCTTCAATTTAATTTAGATAATTATGATTGTTGTACAGGTACACATAAAGTTCATTTTTGACAGGTGATACTAATTTTAATTTGTAGTTATAAAAATAATCACATCTTCAGACATGTAATTAAGAAACTAATTACAAGGTGGCATATGTTATTGAAATTTTGATACCCTGGAATTAGTGAGATTTCACAGATTGCTTCGACTTGAACTCATAAAGCCCCACTATACAACTGAGACTGATACTTTGAAGCATGAAGCACTATAATTAATCATCAAATCCATAGTATCCTGCATAATTATTATTCTAATTGAATGAGCATGATAAAATACTTGTCAAAACTTTGAGACGGGAAGACTGTATAATAATTTGTATCATAAGTTGTCAACTGAACGGAACAAAATGTTTAATGTGCTATATGTCAGAAGGAGTGATAAAGAAATAATTACTTTCGATTGAAATCCTTTCGCCTGAATAATTGATGAGATAGACAGCTCTTGAAAGGATAGAATTAATGCAGTTGAATTCAAAGCAGAAAATGAATCCTCATCATATGTGGAACATGTTGTTTTTGCATTTCAGTGACTATAGATTATTTGCAGTGATTATTATATTTCAGGCATTGTGATTAATATAGGCTAGTAAATTCTGGGTGGAATTAACACAACATTGACTCTTACCATTTTAAGTTTAATGGAAGCCTCGATGTATTGTTAGTGAATCATTCAGGCCTGAAACTTTTTCCCATATTTAGCTGGATTTCCAGTGTGTATCATAATTATATTAAATCGCGTTTTTATTCGATTGATAATTGTTAAAATTATCTTAGTGAGTCCAAATAAGAGAAAATGCTACTGGGTTTGATACTGAAGTATTCGTACCTCTTCAACACATATCATTCGAAATTCAGTAAAAAGAGAAATTGGATCTTGCAAAGAGTTTCTATGGTTTTACTAGCGCTGAACATATTCATGATATTGCATTATACTTATTCAATGCTTTTCTATTTGAGGCAAATGCGAGTTTTCTCAGAAATGCCATTAATTGTATTCGATCAAATTAATTTATTCGGTATGTTATTGACAAGATTTCTCAAACGTAAAAAAACAATAAAACTTTTCAAGGAACTGCCAATGAAGATTGAAAGTCAAAAACTGAAGTATGTGGAGTTGTTTTTTTCAGTTATACTTTGTCTTCAGGCGTTTACAATAGTTCTAAATTTTCTGAACTGTATGTATATATGCCTGAGTATGGGACAGTCACTTGAAAATTTTAATATTTTCACTTGCATTGAAGCTGTGATGAATTATGGAAATAGCCATTCGTTGGAGACACAATTCTGGTTTGTTATTCTGACTATTTCGGAGCATCTTACGAAATTACAATCAAATATCAAAAAAGTGGAAGGTCGGGGTTGCAATATGGAGACTTTGCGGCATTTGAAAAATGATTATGAGCAAATAAAGAACCTTTGCGAGAGCTTTAAGTCCATCTACGAGTTCGATATTTTCATGTGTATCAATCACAATATTATATTATACGTTTCATTACTTGATCTTCTTTGCTATGTGCTCAACCCTCAGTTCAGATCTTCCAATCCGGTTTTCTACTACACTGTTTCTTACAATATCAGCATCTGTCCAACGAGAATGATTCTCTTGTGCTATATATCTTCTAGAGTGTCAGAAGAGGTAAATAATTATTACTTCAATATGAAATATATTTCATTCCTGGGATGATTTTTATTATGAGTGAAAATTTGTATGGGATTCTACAATCAGAACCAATCTTTGATGTCACTACAAAATTTTCAGTCAATCGGCGACCGATTATGCAGTGTCTAGAACAGACTCCACTCCAATTTACCTGAACAGATTCATCTTATCTGATACCATTTCTGAGTCTGAGTGAAAGAATCTTCAGAGAAGCTCATTAAAAGTGGATGAGATGCCAGTCCCCTCTGGCATTGAGTAAGACGGAAATCAATTCTTAAACAGGGTCAGAATACTTTTCCGTCTGTCAGATTTACTACAAATTGAATTAGCGTGAATTGATGATACTGTCTGTTCCGTTTGAAAAAGCCAACACAAAGCGAATGGACAAGGTTCAGGAGTATCAGATCGGATTCATTATTATTTTATAGCGGTTTTTATGTGGCTGGCCAATTATTATCTCCAGAGATAATATCAATTATTTATGAGGAGAGCCTTTGAATTTGAGATTGTCTAGTTTTTTTCGTGAATACAATAAGGGAAATCATAATTATGGGAAATAGAATAGCTAGAAGTTGTCATAGGAAAAGACTTATTAATACAACGAGATAACAGTTTCGGTTGACTCACTGTTATCTTTCTCTGGTGAAATAGAACGAGCAGAGTTGTGAGCAGCGAATAAATACAATGAAGCGAGTGATTGGTAGTTGAATGACTAATCAAAGTCCACGACTGCTAGAATTGTCCTAGACAAGCCACTAGTGGGCGGAGCGTGTTGGGCTGTCTAGGCCAATAGCAGTCGTTCACCTTGATATTGATATATCATTCAATTATAAAGAGTTGCTGGCTCCATACTATATATTCTGCTGTTCATTACTCTTGTTTTATTTTACCAAAGATTGATAATGGTGTAACTACCGAAACGGGTATCCCGATATATTAATTAATTTTTGGTTGTGACAACTAGTCTTCTAACTTGATATGGATAGCTACCACAATATCACATCCACTACTAAACAAAATAATGAACTATATCATTGTCAATTCATTGTTTACTCATTACACATTGCAAATTGTTTGCTTAGGATACCTTATTTATGAGAGAACCGCAAAGTTTGATGCCCAAAGATTTCTTATTTGTAATTCATGGTAAGCTTCAATTTAGTTGATATATGATTGTTGTACAGTTCATTCCTGGCATGTGATAGTAATATCAATCTGTAATTGTAAATAATCACAGTTCCAGACTAGTAATTGAGAAACGAGAAACTTATTACTAGCTGGCATATTTTATTGAGATTTTGGTAACCTGGAATTAGTGAGATTTTACCGTTTGGTTGAATTCATGAAGCTCACCAACTAAGACTGATACTTAGAAGCATGATACAGTATAATATTCATCATTAATTTCATAGTATCCTAGATAATTGTGATTTATATTGGAGGAGCATAATAGAATACTTGTCAAAGATTGGACTGAAGTAAGTGGAATTATATTAGTGAGTCCAAATGAAAAAAAAATTTACTCGGTTTGATTATGAAGTATTCATGACTCTTCAACACATATCACTCGAAATTTAAACCAAATAGAAATTGGATATTGTAACAAATAGTCACACCAGTAAACTTGTAATAATTGAGAAACTAATTACTAGCTGGCATATTTTATTGAGATTTTCTTACCCTGGAATTAGTGAGATTTTACCGATTGTTTGAATTCATAAAGACTGACACTGATACTTTGAAGCATGAAGCACTATAATTCATCATCAATTCCATAGTATCCTGAATAATTATTATTCTTATTGGAAGACCTTGATAAATCAATGTCAAAGATTGGAGAGTGAAAGTTGGAGACTGCATAATTGTATCATAAGTTGGCAACTGGACGGCATTCTTCAAAATGTTTAATGAACTACATGTCAGGAATTATAAAGGAATAATTACTTTCGATTGAAATCCATTTGCCTAAATATAATTGGTGTGATAGACAACTCTTGAAAGGATAGCATTAATGCAGTTGAATTCAAAGCAGACAACAAATTCTCATCATATGGATTAACCTATGTGGAGCATGATGGTTTTTCATTTCAGTTATTAAATTTGCAGTGATTATTATATTTCAGGAATTGTCGTTAGTATGGGAAATTTTGGGTGAAATTTACACAACATTGATCCATATCATTCGGAATTTAATGTAAGCCTTGATGTGAATCTTCATGTGTTTGTGAATCTTTCAGGCCTGAACCTTTTTTACAATATTCAGTTTAATTTCCTGATTGCATAATATTAAATCGCGTTAATCATTGATAGAGAATTGTTGAAATTATATTAGTGAGTCCAAATAAGAGAAATGCTACTCGCTTTGATTCTGAAGTATTCATACCTTTTCAACACATACCGTCCGAAATTTAAACCCAAGAGGAATTTGATTTTCCAAATAGTTTCCATGGTTTTACTAGCGCTGAACGTATTCATGACATTACATTTTGCTTATTCAATGATCTCCTATATGAGACAAATGCGATTGTTCTCAGAAATGCCAATAGTTGTATTCGATCAAATTAACATATTCGGTATGTTAATGACAAGATTTTTCAAACGTAAAAAAACAATAAAACTATTTAATAAACTGCCAAAGAAGATAGAAAGTCAAAAAATGAAGTATGTGGAGTTGGTTTTTTCCGTAATGCTTTGTCTTCAGGCGTTTGTAATAGTTCTAAATTTTCTGAACTGCATATTCATATACCTGAGTATGGGACAGAGCCTGGAAGATTATAATCTTTTCACTTGCATTGAAGCTGTGATGAATTACGGGAACAGTCATTCGCTGGAGACACAATTCTGGTTTGTTATTCTGACTATTTCGGAGCATCTTACGAAATTACAATCGAACATAAAAGAAGTAGAAGAACGGGGTTGCAATCTCGAAAGTTTGCGGCACTTGAAAAATGATTACGAGCAAATAAAGAACCTCTGCGAGAGCTTTAAGTCCATCTATGAGTTCGATATTTTCATGTGTATCAATCACAATATTCTATCATACGTTTCATTTCTCGATCATATTTGCTTGGTGCTCAACCCTCTGTTCAGATCTTCCAATCCGATCTTCTACTACACTGCCTCTTACAATATCAGCATCTGTCCAACGAGAATGATTCTCTTGTGCTATATATCTTCTAGAGTGTCAGAAGAGGTAAATAATTACTTCAATATGAAATATATTATTTCATTCTTGACTCATTTTTATCTGTTTAAAAGAACTATAGGAAATACTGAGAGATACTAATAAAAACAAACAGATAACATTCCAATACATAACACGTTATTTTCATTGGAATCACGGTTCGCTTAGAAGACTAGAGTTAAAAAGTGTTGTATTTTCATGAATCTTTTCAATCAATAGTATTCTTCTCCAGTTTATTTTTCAGTTTGAGTTCTCAAATATTTGTATCATTACGCTTTCCACCCATCAATATGGATCGTTTTAAATATTAATTTCATCAATGTATTCCAGGCGAACAAGATACCTCAGCTATTACTGAGGATGAATTTTCAAGAGATGGATGAATCGACCAGGACTGAAGTAAGTGGAAAATCTTTAAACATAACGTCACAGTGCAATGTTTCGGCTTATACCAATATGACTTATTCAGTTCAGCTCAAAATAATACGGTTATCGATATTAAATTTGCTGAAATATTATGGAGCCTTGGAGTAGTTATTCAACCTTTCTTCTTCTCCCCATGACCTCTTTATTGTACCTTATTAATATCTTCACTTGATTTACTTTCCTCATGAATCTATCTCCTCATCTATTTTTATCTCGTGAGTTGCATCAAACTCTCTGATTTAGTGAAGTATGATGCTTTTTTTGTTTTTATTATTTCTCGTACAAAGATGTTAATAATAATGTAAATAAGGCTTGTAATGGACTTTATGTTTGTGGGATTTTCTATGTTTAGAATTAAGGAATGAATAAATAATGATTATACATGTTTATTAAAAAAAGAAGAAATAAATTGCTTTGTTAAAAAATGTTTGCTGGAATGTGGTATAAATAATTTCAAATAATTTCTTGGCCTGATATTTATTATAGTTTCATTGATGACGAAGTTTGTTTGATTCTAGGCAATCGTTTTTCTACAGAAATTGCGCAATCATGAGATGAAAATAAAATCGTTCGGCTATGGAGAATTAGATATGTCCAAGCTTTTCAAGGTGAGTTCAAATAATATAGGTAATGAGGTTGTTTTAAGTGAATACTGCTGCGTTAATTTCAAACCCGTTTGAAATCGAATTCGGAAGTTCACATGATTTTAATATACTGATATTGTATTTACTATATTTATATTATTTCGAGTTTCAAGTTTCAAGTTTCGAGTTTCTCCATCTCATTCTTCAGATTTTTGACCGAAGCCTCATATGGCTATCATCCTTTTCAAGAAAGTGGCAATTACATAATCGTGATATGACAAATACACACTCGTGATTACAAATGAGAAACTCGTGAGTTTCAATAAAACAAAATAATATTCTATTATTTATTATTGAGAACCATAATTCTCTCTTATTTTGCAGGGATTTGGAGTATTGGCGACATCTTTGGTTATATTGCTACAACTCAATGTTAATGATCCAGTCTTGGACTACTGAGGAAATGATTATTCTGCACATAAAACAATCTGTATTGTGATACAGATTATTTCAAAACGTATTGTAAAATTGAATAAGGAATCACGGCATGATAGGAATATGTTTGGGATATTTAGGAATATCAGTAACATAAGAAATTAATATCAGATAATGGAATTTTATGTTTTAAGTTTTCGTCCTGAAATGTAGTTGTCATAAGGCAAATAAAAATGGATTCGATTAATGATTATGAGAAAAAGTATCATTACATAGCTTTTGGAAATGAATTAAACAATAATGAAAATCTGCTGGTAAATTTTATCTATAGCCTGTTGAGAGATGGAGTCAGATTGTAATTGTATATTATTCCAATATTGACAACTTGAAAAGACCATAATGAATTCAGGATTATAAGATAATTAAGTTTTCATTTTTAATGCCTTTATGAGTTTATTATATCGCATCTCATACTTTACAAAAGCCTTAGACTTCGAGAAAATTGTTACAATTTTTCTATTTATTTATTCAGCAATGAAAATACTTGAACAATGCTTGACTGTGTCTAAAATTCTTCCATGAATCGTAGCCTGATTTGTAGATCATGTAGCCTCCAAATACCGCCTACTCATAAGCCAGATATGAATGACTCAGCTAGTTCTGAATTCGACCGGTAGATGGCTGCAGTTACTGGGTGATTTACAGCTTCAATTTTCACATTCACGCCTCCAAGCTCCGCCTCTCTCCCCTGATTGGTCGGCAATGCACAACGCAGCTAGTTCTGAATTCTGTCGTAAGATGGCAGCAGTTACTGGGTCATTCAAGTTACAACTTCATTATTCAGCCGTCTAGATGTCAGAGGTGTTCTACCCAAAGTGAATCCCCAAAGTGAAGCCGAAAGTAGATAAAATTACTCCATCCAAGCTACCATTTTTAAAATGTACTCATCCACAATTCATTGCCATTATTGGATTGATTCAACTTCTGCCAATGTTTATGAATTGGCATAAATTTCTATATGAGCTTCTTCTGGATACAGTTTTATAGGGAGGAAAACTTGTAATTACATTCAAATAAATAGGCTTTGACTTCGAATCAGTGGCTTTGATAGAAATAATTCACATGAAGCAATACAAATAGCCAACTATTGCAGCTATAGAATCTGAAGAAGCAGATTTTAAATTTTATTTGATACTGATTATTTACAACGGTAGTTAGCCAGTGATAGAAGGGTTTCTGAAGTTAGGTAGAAGACAGAAGACTCAAAAATCGGACGAAACGCTACTCGTTGGTAATACGCACAGAAGCGTGAAAACCAGTCGGACGAAACGCTACATATTCCTTGCATCAATATGATTCCTTGCATCCTACATATACCTCTGCCATCAATATAAATATTTTCCATTAATCAAGCTGGAATACTAGGCTGCAATCTGACATCAAAATATACATCATCTGATTATTAAGGTAGGATAATATTAACATCTTCTTAAATTACATCATGGGAGTTAAATGTATACTTCTCACATTTAATTTTTTTTAGAAATTTCAAGTAAAATTTAATATTTCCAAATAATTCTATTAATATTTTTGTTGCTTTTTTAACTTCCATATCAATCATTTGAATTTTAAGTAATATTGATAATTCGTCGTTTTTTATCTTCAGCAGTGGAAATTAGTGATTAGCTTGTCAGAGAATGTGAACATAACCTTTATTTTCAACATATTTATCAAAATTAGGAAGAGAAGACGTTTTGGACATGGTGCCTGTGTTTTCATCCTATATGTATTATTGTACTTTCTTGAATAAATAAACAAATAAATAAATAGAATACTCCTTAGATTGTCAGTTCTCACATCAATCTTTTTGCTTGCAAGGAAAACTCATGAATTCAGACTTGTGTAGCCTTATAAGGATGGAGCACCCTCAGGGTGCCTAATTGCTAGATGTGTGAAAGGATGAGTGTGTTGACGCGCTGAGGTGATGAGCTGTATTGGAGAGATGTGGAGAGAGTCGAGGGCCATTGAGCGGGAAATAGTGGACTGTACTGGTGGGACAAGCAGGCCGTCGTCTCAATTCAGTGCATACGCATTCACAGCGGCTGCTATCTATTCACGCCTGCTCGAACACAACAGACTAACACTGATCTAGACCATTGAATGCAGGGCAGGGCTCAAGCTCACTGTCTATATGGACTGGACCGTCTCGACCCTCGGGGACTGGCCAATATCTCGTCTCTGTGCTGTTCGTTACCCTTGTCTTACTTGGCGATCGTTGACCTCAGGTTAAACTGAAGTTTAGGCAGGTGTAAAATAGTTTTTGGAATTATTCAATTTCCGGTGATCTGTGGGCAGGACGAGGAACACTTCAAATGCCGAGCAAAACTGGCTGACAAACAAGGTATATATGAAAACTATTATGACAGGAATGTAGTTGGAATGAACTCAAATTATTCCAGCGGTAATGGAATTTAATCAATAGGATTGGGAAATTTATCGATGGATTTGACAATCCAACCACTATTCAACTAATAATCGAAAACTTAATAATGAATAAATTAATTCAACTATTAATATTGTATTGCGAGGAAATATCGAAAATTTATTGAAGCGAAAACTTATTAATGAATAAATTAATTCAACTACTAGTTGTGTGGCGAGGAAATATCGACAATTTATTGATGAATGAACTAATTCAACTACTAGTTGTATTGCGAGATAATATCGAAAAAATATGAATGGAACACTGTATCCAAAGCCAGAACTGGTAAATTGATTCCAGTCAGCAACTTGATCGCATAAAAACATCTTGCTAATAAGTGAATACATCATGAGTTTTTCAAGATAAAGAAGCGTTTTCATTGAAATTACTGATTTTTCATTTCAGGAGAACTGATCTAGAAATGAGCAGAGGTAATCCATATCTCTAATCTCTGAACAGAGACAAATCCAAATATGTCCAAATCCAAATATTAACCAAATATTTGGTTAGTCTATGATATGGGATCTAGGAACAGCGCATTGTTCCAGCTTTTCAGATATTGTTATTGTTTCCATAAATGAGCAGTTCGGATATTAGTCAAGTGCATGTTTGTTCAGCTAGCGAGTATCTAGCTAAGAATTGAGCAGGTCGGTAGTAGGAGCTGGGAAAGAGAGTAGGAACATATTCTATTGACGCTGGCGAATCCTACATAAATAAGGAGGGCGGTAACGTCTCACATGTGTGAGGAGGGGGGAAGGTAAGGGTGATCCTGACGCCCTTCGCCCTTAATGTGCCCTACCGTATTCTTCGTGAGGCACCTCACCGCCGTTACCGGCCCTAGCCAAGGGCGCCTTTGAATGTCTTCTGCAGTGTGTTGTTGGGCCCGAGGCTGGCATAAAAATTGCAAGCCTTTTCTACCCGGCCAAGCCGGCACTACATTTTCATTTGCGCCTCCTCCCCTCCACCCCTAATCCTTCCACCAATCCACAAATCCACCCACTGCACACCACACAACTACAACCACTGCTCTAACGCCCACAAACCACTATAAATCAAATCCACTGCAATACTTTTTCTCCGATTGTTCCCACTAATAATTCCACCTTTGCATTATGCAGGTGAAACGTGGATAGATGAGACCATTCGCCATGATCCTCTATTACAGCCTTCTCTAGTGACACGATCATTCTTCAAAGAAAAGTTTGCGTCAGGAATGTGTGGTCTTCGATATTCTCCGCTTACAAATTATTTATCTATCTATCTATCTTTTGTTGGGTTGCACCAAGCTAGATCAATTTTGATCCAGGATCAGTGCAATGCTAACCAAATGGGATCAGCTGATTCTAAATAGTTGGTGCAACCCAACATTAATCTATCTCCATTCACGTCCAGTTCTGTTAGAATTTTGCCATCTCCTTCAAAAACCCTATGAAAATTCAATGAAACTCTTCTCAGTATGAAAATCTGTGTGTAATATAGAACAATTCACCAACAAAATAGAATTGTTCTTCAACAAACTATTTTGGTTACTGTATCTGTTTCTGAAGCGGAAATTGATTGATAAATGGATCAATTTACTGAGTATTGAATAATAATGAATCTACTGGATGATAGATCACATCACTCAAATTATGAATTGATCTTCTAAATGAGTATGATAAATCTTTCACGGAATGAATAGCGATTCATTAGCGATGAAATTATCAACGACTAATTGAAGTACTTGATGATTTGAATTGTAGTCCAGATAAGTTAAATGATCCATTAAATAATTTCAATATTCACCTCACTGAAACTCTGACTGTAAGTTCACAAGTCTTTCATTACAGGAGAATCAAATTGAAGAGTAGAATTAGGTGTACCTGTATTATAACCACTAACTGGTTTCAGGACAGATGCTCCAGTTCTTATTGATAGCTCTAGAGATTGACCTCTCCTGATGGCTATCAAGAATATTCCTTTCCAGAAGATGAATCCGGATGAAAATCTCTCGAGAGAGAACATTATTTAACTGTAAAGCGGTACTACAAGAGGAAGTTTTGACGTTCGGGGTATTTTTTCAACAGGCTGTTGTAGGCTTCGAATGACTGATGACCGTTGCGAAAGACAGGAAGGGCTCGTTGAAGATGAGTCGTGAGGAGGTTACGGCCTGTCTGGCCTCTCGTCATGCACTGTGGCCAGCGGCTAACCGACTCACTAACCGGCGATGAGAGGTGAACTGACGTCAATTAATCATCTTGTAGTTGGCAACGTGGAGTGCGTCAAACATCTACCAGCTACCTCGTTACGACTCCATTGTAATGAGCTCTCACAAGTCACTTGTTGTTCAATAAGTGGCTGGAATCAATCACTGTAATAATATTGGAAATTGATTTTGTAGATGGATTTTAGGGAAATTATATAGATGGATGAGAATACTAATAAACAGATGAAGAGATTGATAGCTTAGACGGATTTAGATCATAACTTTTAGGCAAGCGAGCCGTATGAGACAATCATCATACAAACACACATTCGTGTTTCATTTTACATTTGAACTATTTTCGTGTGTTCAAAAATTCAATCTAATTAATTAAATTAATTTTAATAATCAATGCCCTACTTTGGTGGCGTGATTTGAACAATTTTCGTGTGTTCAAAAATTCAATCTAATTAATTAAATTAATATTAATAATCAATTTCCTACGTTGGTGACGATTTGAACTATTTTCCTTCCTCACTTTTAATATATTTTGGTACACTAAAAGAATGATTGGAAAATATTTATATAAAGAGGGATTCTAATTCCCTTCCCTACTTTTTCTATGTTTTGCCCGGCGCCAATCAATCACTATATGATTGATAAATAAATAATATTGATATCTATGTTCTTGTCAATTTGACACAAGTAAATCAAATGATAGATAATAAAAGAAAGAAAGAAAAGACTCAGGGACGTGGATAGGGCTCTACCAAGTGAAAGACAGGGTCAAAATTAATTATGAATTTATTTACAATAAAATATCAAAAAAGAATGAACTTGAATTAAAGGCTTGACAAATATCTTCTTTAATCAAATAATCATTCAGAGAATACAAAAATGTAGTTTTATATTTAAATCAATTTAGAACTTTATAATCAATTTACATCAAAGATTTTATCAATGACAAATAAATGCAAAATATAAGTCTCAATATACTTGAAGTTACAAAATTAAAATTATATTCAATTTATGTAGAATAATACAGCAATCTAAATGAAAGCAAAATAACAACAAGGCAATTTGATATAATAAATTAATCAATATGGGGAAGCCTCACAAACACAAATGATGTGGTGTGTGGGTGTAAGAGTAAAATAAAATTGTTATTGAAAGAATTTAAATGGACTGAACTGTATTTTTGAAACTAAGAAAATATGAATGTAAAGTGTGTTTAAAAAAATGTGTTTAGCAAATCAAATAATTAAAATATATTGGAACTGTTTTAAGCAAATTTGGCAGGCTAATGTGGGGTTTTTGTGGGGATTTGGATGTGGCAGAAGTAAGAGAAAATAATAATAATAAAATAGTAATAAATGAGATTTACCAGTCAGGTCCCTTTAAGATCACTGAATTCTGGAATCACTGCCCACTGATAGGCTACACCACTTTAACACAGCACTTCAGCACTTCACTTCCAAAATCATAAGGAGAAAGAGGTCAGGATGCCCTGCTCTTTTATATTATTCAGAAGTTCTGCCATCACCCTCATTAACAAATTCCCTCACTCCCCCAAATATTCCCACCCACGTGCTCAGTTCCAAATTTCCAAACAAATGGATAGATGTGTTTGAAAAAAGTGTTATGAAATTGTACTGTGTGTGTATGTGTTATTTCAAGTGTGTATAACATAATATTTTCAGCTATGGCTCCCCATTATTTAACTGAACAATACATTTTACATTCACAATAATAATAATATCACTGTTAAGAAATAGCTATGATTTCATATGAAAGAATATAATACTTCAATTCAAAGTTTAACTTCAACTCAAGATTCAAATACAATTATTAATAATTAATGATTGTTAATAATTCAATTACATATTAAGCAAAATAGAAAATAAACAAAGGTTGAGACACAATGTAATTACATTAATTTTATAAGACAATTTTCCTTTTTTACATACAATTTCTCAAATACAATTACATGAAATAATTCAAGTCAGTGCTACATTAAAAATCAGAATAGGATACAACTGTCAGTAAAATACATAACTATGCTTCTCTTCATAAAGTAAAATTTAAAAGCTTCTAGGTACAAAACATTAAGCAATTTATAAGAGGAAAGCTTGCTACATTTCATATTTTAGAAATCGCATTTAAAATTGTACATAATAATAACTTTCAATAATAATAGTAATGATAAAAATAATCAATAATAATAATACTTATAATAATAATCAATAATATAGTGTGTAATATACATAAATTATTCTATACAAAATTGGTACCGTAGGCCTATGCATTTCATCAAGTCTTTACAATTACTTCAAACTCTAATGTATTATAATCAATTAACCTATGAATCCGGATCCAGTTTCTAACTAATAATATTTTCTAGGATTTGGCTACAGCATACAATAAATTATTAAAAAGAACAATTTCCTACTAAATACAACTGTTCAATCAATATATAGTAGAATCCATAATCAATATTTTAATCAGTATCTTTATTCAATAGTACTGTATTAATAAAATAATTAATCATACAGATGTTAAATTATATTATTTTATTTATTTATTCTTTTTTAAAATATATCTATGTTTTATTGAAATTAATTTAGTTTTTCTCTGAACTTTTCAATCATTATTTCAATAAAATTTAAAAAGTGGATAAATTTATTAGTGGTTATAATTGCATGCTGCATCACTATATTATTTTAGTAGGGTTAAACTATATCCATATACCATGCTTGATTGTGCGTATATCTATATTTACCGTTAGTTCTAACTACAGCTATATACCATTAGTCATATATGCACTATATATATTATGCTATATACATGCGGTTAACACAGCTACAACTATCTACCGTTATGACGTCTGCATGCTTAGGCCTGTGGTCAATTGTTTGAAAAGACTTTCATTTTCTGGAAACTTCCAGAACACCATTGAAATTTATGGCTGAATGATTTCTCAAACTAATTTGTGTATTTTGTATTGTGCCAGAAGACAACACACGATTGAGAGTTGTACCTGGGAATCCCATTTAGAAATTTCTCTTCTTTCAAACCAAACCTTCTAGAATGTTCTTAATTATTTAGGCTTTCCGCGAAATTCTTTATTTATTTCAACTATTCATATTTTTGGGAAGGACGCACGTGGTTGGCAGGTGTACATGGCTCAAAACCCCCCTCCCAAGAGCAAATACTGAATGAAGAATGCGTTCAGTCTTTGCGATAAAATAATAAAAGGTTTGTACTTGTAATGAAAACTGATGTTCAAAATTGAATTGAAATATTAAAAAATATTTTTACTATTTTATCACATCACGATGCACTATATTATACACTCTGAAGTTCTTGAAAATCGTTAATCACTTCAATCCTTCGATGACACACAGAAAATAACAAAGATGAGGAGTCGTGGATGAGATGCATAACCCGCCCCCTAGTGACTCTCGTATCATAAGAAGATAAGATGCTGTGTAGATACGCGGTGTCAGCTGATAACTCTCACGCTCCTTATCACTCCCTTGCATGATATTATTTCTCATAAATTTCTATGTACAAGTACTGAAAATACCATCAACGATGTGTCAGATTTTTCATTTACAACTGAGACTTTCAGCATTGGCGTCCTCCACACAAAAGGCTACTCGATCCACCCGTTGTGTGAATTCAACTCAATGCTTACTTATCTCTGTCGCTTTTTTGTATGCTTTCATTCTCTCTATGTTGTATGTACCAACAGTCACATTACACCTCAATTAATTCATTATCTAATTATCTTCTTTATCACTTCTTCTTTATTAATCAGTCTTACAATATTATCTCAACTACTCTTAATTCCTATATTATTCATTCATACTATTTACAGTTTCTATATACAACATTGTTCCATACGGTACTAGTTCCGTGAATTATCTCTCCAGTTATCTTTTCTATCATATCTTTGGTCCGTGTCACTCTCCTTGCCTCTTCTCCAATAATTTTCCAAAGTCGAATCATTTCGTCCATACTCATTCTGTCCTCTATTCCAGTTTCCATGTCGTCCATAACTCCCTCTCCTGTTGTAGTTGTAGTTTCCACGGGCATTATAATTGCTGTTGTTTCTAGCTGGCGGTGATCTTGAATAATCATCACTCTCCTGTCTTCTTCTCTTCGTGTGTGGACTTCCTCTCTCTTCATACTGATCAGGTGCGTTCTCTTCTCTCGGTTTCTTCTTTTCTATCACATCACTTCTCTCCATGTCAATGTTCTGCGTGCTCCATTCCTGAAGTAGCTGTTCCATCTGCACCACGGTCCCTACGTTCCTGCTGAATCTAGCCGCCTCCAAACCAACACCATAATGTCTTGCAATTTTTATTATGATTTCTTCGTCACTGAGCGCTGGTTGCAGGTTTCTTGCGATAAGCATTTGTTTCATGAAGTATTCACTTGCATTGAGTCTTCTTTCTCTTATAAACTTGCCTGTTTTCAGCCTCTCTCTTACTCCATCCTGAATGTGGTCATTCCAAAATTTAGCGCGAAATCTTTCTTCAAATTCTTCTAAAGAGTTGATGCTGGTTTGAGTTATCATCCACCATGAAGAGTTTTGATTTTCAAATGCTTTCTCAATCACACTTGATTGCTCATCCCAGTTGACCTTGCCACTCCGTCTCAAATATTCCTTTAACTTTATTAAGAACTGAATTGGATTTTCCAAATATTTTTCAAACTTCGGTGCATCACTGGATCCTTGGCAACTGGTGTTCACAATGATGGGTTGTGTTCTGGCTGCTTGAAGAGCTTCCTTCATCTCCTCTCTCTCTTGTTGAAACTCCTTCAATTTTTCTTCGAAGTTTTTCATAGTTTGACTGTCCACATCCGTTGTTTTTTCACTCAGCTCTTGTCTAACTGTTTCTATTTCATTTGAAATTCTCTGATTTACATTCTCCTCAATTGTTGTCATTCTGGTTGTTAATTCCTTACGGACTTCTTCGGTCTTCTCCTGTAGTTTCAGCTCAAACTTTTTCTCTAACTCTCTCATATCTTTTCGTAGTTCTTCAACTACTATTTTCAAAGATTTCAATGCTTTTACTTCTTCTGTATTCTCTTCCAATTTCTTACTGATCTCTGTTTGACTTTGCCTCATCTCTATCTGACTTTTTGAAATCTCTGAGTGACTTTTCCTAATCTCAGCGTAGCTCTGCCTATTTTCTTCTTGTATTTTCAAAAGAATACTTAATATGTCCATCGGTTTTTCCGTCACATTGTCTTCTTTTTCAGTTGAAGCGTTGTCTTCTTCCACTTCGTTGTGAGAGTCACTAGGTGGGTTTACTGCCGCAGACTCCTGTAACATCTCTGATGGAAATTCTGCTGGACTTTCATCACTGCACTCAAAACTAGTGGCGGTGCTCTCGTTGTTTTCCATCACGTCGATGCTTTCTTGTCCTACAACCCTAGACCTCAATTTCCGGGACATAACCTATATTCTAAACCTATTTTAAATCCTACCTATCTCGAAGCACATAGATATCCTAAACATGTAATACACAATCGAAGCACTGTAAATATCGAAGAAAAATTCTAAGCACTTGAGAATTCTTAACCTAGACGAAGCACTGAAATATCGACGAATGATTCTAAGCACTTTCCTATCACCTACACCTAATACTTTCCCTATAACGACGTAATTATACTGAGATTATCCTAAATGAAAACAATATAACCGATAATCTAATATTCTATCTAATTGAGAAATTAGTAAACTATTATTAACACAAAAACTTAAACTGAACTTTCACTTGATACTACACAGATTAACTGAGAATCTGGCCCCACGTTGGGCGCCATTTGAACTATTTTCGTGTGTTCAAAAATTCAATCTAATTAATTAAATTAATTTTAATAATCAATGCCCTACCTTGGCGGCGTGATTTGAACAATTTTCGAAACTCAATGTAATTAATTAAATTAATATTAATAATCAATTTCCTACGTTGGTGACGATTTGAACTATTTTCCTTCCTCACTTTTAATATATTTTGGTACACTAAAAGAATGATTGGAAAATATTTATATAAAGAGGGATTCTAATTCCCTTCCCTACTTTTTCTATGTTTTGCCCGGCGCCAATCAATCACTATATGATTGATAAATAAATAATATTGATATCTATGTTCTTGTCAATTTGACACAAGTAAATCAAATGATAGATAATAAAAGAAAGAAAGAAAAGACTCAGGGACGTGGATAGGGCTCTACCAAGTGAAAGACAGGGTCAAAATTAATTATGAATTTATTTACAATAAAATATCAAAAAAGAATGAACTTGAATTAAAGGCTTGACAAATATCTTCTTTAATCAAATAATCATTCAGAGAATACAAAAATGTAGTTTTATATTTAAATCAATTTAGAACTTTATAATCAATTTACATCAAAGATTTTATCAATGACAAATAAATGCAAAATATAAGTCTCAATATACTTGAAGTTACAAAATTAAAATTATATTCAATTTATGTAGAATAATACAGCAATCTAAATGAAAGCAAAATAACAACAAGGCAATTTGATATAATAAATTAATCAATATGGGGAAGCCTCACAAACACAAATGATGTGGTGTGTGGGTGTAAGAGTAAAATAAAATTGTTATTGAAAGAATTTAAATGGACTAAACTGTATTTTTGAAACTAAAAAAAATATATGAATGTAAAGTGTGTTTAAAAAATATGTTTAGCAAATCAAATAATTAAAATATATTGGAAACTGTTTAAAGCAAACTTGGCAGGCTAATGGGGTTTTTGTGGGGATTTGGATGTGGCAGAAGTAAGAGAAAATAATAATAATAAAATAGTAATAAATGAGATTTACCAGTCAGGTCCCTTTAAGATCACTGAATTCTGGAATCACTGCCCACTGATAGGCTACACCACTTTAACACAGCACTTCAACACTTCACTTTCGAAAACATAAAGAGAAAGAGCTCAGGATACCCTGCTCTTTTATGTTATTCAAGAGTTCTGCCATCACCCACATTAACAAATTCCCTCACTCCCCCAAATATTCCCGCCCATGTGCTCAGTTCCAAATTACCAAACAAATGGATAAATGTGTTTGAAAAAAGTGTTATGTAATTGTACTGTGTGTGTATGTGTTATTTCAAGTGTGTATAACATAATATTTTCAGCTATGGCTCCCCATTATTTAACTGAACAATACATTTTACATTCACAATAATAATAATATCACTGTTAAGAAATAGCTATGATTTCATATGAAAGAATATAATACTTCAATTCAAAGTTTAACTTCAACTCAAGATTCAAATACAATTATTAATAATTAATGATTGTTAATAATTCAATTACATATTAAGCAAAATAGAAAATAAACAAAGGTTGAGACACAATGTAATTACATTAATTTTATAAGACAATTTTCCTTTTTTTTACATACAATTTCTCAAATACAGTTACATGAAATAATTCAAGTCAGTGCTACATTAAAAATCAGAATAGGATACAACTGTCAGTAAAATACATAACTATGCTTCTCTTCATAAAGTAAAATTTAAAAGCTTCTAGGTACAAAACATTAAGCAATTTATAAGAGGAAAGCTTGCTACATTTCATATTTTAGAAATCGCATTTAAAATTGTACATAATAATAACTTTCAATAATAATAGTAATGATAAAAATAATCAATAATAATAATACTTATAATAACAATCAATAATATAGTGTGTAATATATATAAATTATTTTACACAAAAATTGATACCGTAGGCCTATGTATTAGTTTATCAAGTCTTTACAATTACTTCAAACTCTAATGTATTATAATCAATTAACCTATGAATCCGGATCCAGTTTCTAACTAATAATATTTTCTAGGATTTGGCTACAGCATACAATAAATTATTAAAAAGAACAATTTCCTACTAAATACAACTGTTCAATCAATATATAGTAGAATCCATAATCAATATTTTAATCAGTATCTTTATTCAATAGTACTGTATTAATAAAATAATTAATCATACAGATGTTAAATTATATTATTTTATTTATTTATTCTTTTTTAAAATATATCTATGTTTTATTGAAATTAATTTAGGAGGAGGCTGTTTTTCTCTGAACTTTTCAATCATTATTCCAATAAAATTTAAAAAGTGGATAAATTTATTAGTGGTTATAATTGCATGCTGCATCACTATATTATTTTAGTAGGGTTAAACTATATCCATATACCATGCTTGATTGTGCGTATATCTATATCTACAGTTAGTTCTAACTACAGCTATATGCCGTTAGTCATATATGCACTATATATATTATGCTATATACATGCGGTTAACACAGCTACAACTATCTACCGTTATGACGTCTGCATGCTTAGGCCTGTGGTCAATTGTTTGAAAAGACTTTCATTTTCTGGAAACTTCCAGAACACCATTGAAACTTATGGCTGAATGATTTCTCAAACTAATTTGTGTATTTTGTATTGTGCCAGAAGACAACACACGATTGAGAGTTGTACCTGGGAATCCCATTTAGAAATTTCTCTTCTTTCAAACCAAACCTTCTAGAATGTTCTTAATTATTTAGGCTTTCCGCGAAATTCTTTATTTATTTCAACTATTCATATTTTTGGGAAGGACGCACGTGGTTGGCAGGTGTACATGGCTCACATTTTTAATCTTTGATGGTCCATTCTTAGGCCTAATCTAAGTAGCCCAATCGCAGAAAACGTGCAATTATGAAGTATACAGGAATACAGGTATTTCCCTGAGATTGTAGTGAAAAGACTATTTGATAACCAAAAGTGATTGAAAACTATGTATATTTATTTCAAAAAGAACTGCTATATTGTGTTGAACGTCCATTTTTTTCTAATTTGATGAAATTACACAGATTTTAAAAACTTCTAAGTAGAAAACAAATGTAACTAACATTGCAGTTACGACCGTTTCGTCCTGTGATGGACTTCATCAGAATCATATTGAAATTATATCAGACTCATTTGTGAGTTATATTTGTTTCCTACTCAAAAGTTTATTAAAATTTGTACTATATTGTAAAAACGTGAATTAATGTAGGATAAATCATCACTGAAAATAAAATCATCGACTATATGAAACTAGTCGAAGAATTGGAGAAATCGTTCCATAACTTACCATAGAATTGATTGGAGATAGGTCATGTGATAATGATTCAGCTTAATTGGATAGAAGTGACCGACTGTTTTGCTTCATAATAATTGATAATTACACCATCAATTTGCTTAATGAAGTAATAGATACCAGGTTGGAAAGTAACAATTCGTTTTGTACGTTGAAATAATAAGTTTCATTTTGTGTTGGTATCGATTTCATTTCAGTTAGTACACGATAACAGGTCATTCCATTATGAGTTCCAAGTAGTATTTCCAACTAAAAACTGAAATTTCTCACATATGAGTTGTACTGGTTTTTCATTTAATTAATGAATCATTAATCAAATAACTGATCAAACCGGGGAAACATCGAGAGCCACTACGTTTTAACTTATTTGTCCACTATTAACCTTACTCAGCCTTCTATCAAAATAATTCGTGAATGGACAATTTGTAGCCTAATTGAATTCGAATGAGGTTTTATGATTATCCTAATTTGATCCCAAATGATCATTTTTAGTTTTTCCCAACATCTATTGTATTTGCGAGCTTATGCAGTGTGAGCTTATTGACTTTGGTCAATAAGCAATAGGCTTTTTGAAACCTCCATACTTATCCAGAATGTTCATTCAGTGTTGATACAGAGTGCACATAATAGTGTTAATACATTTGAGAGATGAATCCTGTTAGTGGCTACCTTAACTGAAAACTCATTGGTGGTAACTTAGTAGTAATGACTGGATTATCAGATAGCCTGACTGCATAATCTTACTTTGTTATTCAATCGCTTTATTGAAGACGTCAAGTATTCCAGTTTGTCTGGACTCTATCCAGTTTCCTTTATAAGTTATGTTTCCAATACAATTGAAAAAGTAACAAAATTGAACTCTATTCGACTTTATTTGTCCTGTAAAATCTCGTAAGGTGGAAAAGATAGAAGCTGTTATGAGGTTTGAGGTATAAGTAAACTTCCTCACCTCTATGAAGTTATTATTTATGCAAGGAAATTGAGGTTCCACGGAACTCTCACTTTCATGGATTTTTCCCCCCATGATAAGCTTGTTTACAAAATCATAAAGAACGGTGTGGATGTTGGTTGAGGCGATTGCCCAAAATAAATTCCATCCCGAATCGACTGTTTCTCGCTTTTTTCAGCAACCGTTTTAAATTCAGGTCATGGCTGGGTGGGCGGAAGAATGAATATTGCTGAAAAAGTTGGGGAGCGTAGGAGGGTAGTTGAGTTTTGGTCATAGACGAAGTCGGCCTTCGGAAAGTTGAACAGGGTGGATTTTCGCCCGAGGGTGTAGGTGGTAGGAGAAGGAAGTCGTGGGACATTATAGCCCATGTCATTTACAGACTTTAATGAGGTTTCGCTAGCGTCGCTTCATTCGCTGCCGAGAGCCCAAGATCCAATCTACCGGAACTTAGCACTGGCCCACAGCCGGTGCACATAGCGCCTGTGCGTGCGTGCGCGCTGCTAGGCTAATGTGTCGGTCGGTATAATCTCACCACACGAGCAACTCTTCACTCACTCACCTCATCATTCCCACACATACGGCCCTGGCTAATGTCTTAGCGCCTTTCTAATGCAATGGCATATTACAAACCTCCTGCTTCATCACACTCTCTCCCCAAAAGTAGAATGCTGGAAAAACTAACTTGCCTCCTCCAATGTGTTGACTGGAGAAAATTTGAAAATCAAGGCTAAATGAATCCTTGCAATATTGCAAAGAACATTGTGAAGTAATTTGCATGCAAGTGAAAGGATTGATTTGAGCTTGAAATCAATATTTAGAATCAATAATTTTTGAAATCAATAAAAAATAATAATCAATAATGAAATCAATATTTTTAGCAGAATCAATAACATAATACTAATGTATTATATAATAATAATAATGATTCAATCAAACACATAATATGGAAAAAGTTCGCTTATCCAGCAAATCAGATGAAGGTGATAGATTTGATTTTAGCGTAGGAAAATAATCTATGATAATTAGACATAGACCTCGTTGTGAAAAAATCAAAGTTCCGATTTCAATTTGCTGGGTTTCATGTTATGATTTATCAAAACTAGCAGTCCAGAATCCACGTGGATGACATTGTTGTAGAAAACACAAAAAAACTGCGAGACAGGTATATTAATTTGTCCATTCCATGTGTTTTTGAAAATTATTGGTCGTCACATACGGCTCCTCTATAGATACAAATATCGACAGTTCTGTCAGACTAGGACTAGCTTTTTTCACTCATTGAGTGTTTTTACACACGTTTCTCAGTGAGAAATCTAATCAGATAAATTAGTTCTCTCAAATAAAAAATATATAGGTTCCTATAACTATATCCATAAGCTTCCATAAACTATCCTAATATCGATCAAATGGATGAGAAGTGAATTCCATGATTAAAAAATATAAATGGGCGCGTGTAGTTCATTTCCCGTTTCTGAAACTAACTTCATTGATTCATTCACTTTACATGACTGAAAATCGTGAGAGATAGGAATATCCGGTTAGAAACTTGTACTTTTTTTGAAGCCAATTCGCGATCATCATATTCGAATTCAACATCAAGTGTGTGTGTCTCTTTCAGTATTCGCGAAAGCGAACGTGAGAATCCCAATAAGACCTTTTTGACAATGACGCATGGCTCCTGCCTCAAACAGGAAAATAGCCTTTTCCTACGTGACAGGAACATCTGTCCTCAGTGTGATTCATACGGTTCTGACTCGAAGATTAAGATGGTTCATTTGTGACCTGAGCGACAGACAGTAACCCGAGCTTTTGTTTCGCCATCCATCATGTGAGTCTATTCATTTCCGTTCACTTTTGAAAACGCACAATTGCTTTTTGCCATCAAGTTGCTACCTCGAATCACATCAAGAAATCGGTTCGGATTTGATGTATCTATCATAGAATGAAAAATAATTACTTTGATCGTGCAAATATTGTACAAATCATTGTTATTATCATTATTGTTCGCGAGTACCTGTACTTTATCAAGTACTTGGATAATTCTATCTAGGGGGGTGAGTGATCCTGTCAATGAACCTATAGACATCTATCATCTTGTCTATGTGCGGAAAATCCACGAATTTTCTATACAATTTTTATTTTCTCAAATGTTCCCCAGTAGCTGTAAATAGAGACTTTGACAAAAATAATGAGAGAAATCTCTACTTGATTCGCTAGAAAAACAAGCTTACTATGATCAATAAGGATAATATTGTTAGAATTAGAAAGAAGAGTTTCATTCCATTGAGAAAAAAAATTAAAATTGTTTTGTTGAGAATTTTCTCCTATGATTGGGCTTTATTAAACTGTATTCAATATTACTGTACTAATGTAAGTTATTCACACTGTGGTTATAGCTCACTCAATGTAAACTGTGTGAAATCAAACAGGAAAATATTCACTCTGATTATGATCCATAACATTATACCTTAAAAAACTTTGAGAATAGCTTCTATCTTGATGACAGTGATCTACGCATCCTACAATTAATTTTCCACCAGCTGTCAGTAGAATTGCAGCTTTTCCTAATGTCTTCCTTTTTATTTTTGCTGATTAATGTGTTTTGATTTGTCACCTTAGCAACTGACTGGTAACAATAAGGACCTGGAAACAGAGTACCTACAACCACATTCGGTCTCCAGTTTTTACAAAGATTTAGTTCAACTCAGTTCAACCAATATATTAAAAACGTTATTAGTCTCAAAAACATCAGTTTGAAACGTAAACTAGTCTGATTTTGGGGAGCCGTGAATTTAGGACGTGTTACGTGACATGAGTAATCATTAATTTGATTAGTGAATATTGATTTCAAATCCAGCCTATTCATGATGATGGATGAATTTGTTTAAAATTGTCATAAATATTCAGTTTTTAACAATTCAATTTAACTACTGTACGAATATTCAACTTCCAACAATTATTTGATTTCAATTGAAATAGTTAGCATTCTTCGTAATCGAGAAGTATTTTCTGAAAATGTATAGTGAGACAATTAAATCAGTTTGTATGGATAAAGGAGAAGTTAAGAATATGGAAGTATTCTCCAACAAAATTTATAAGTTTGCAGCTCTCTCAGGACTATTACCAATGAGTATGTTAATGGATAACTATAGATCAGGATTGAGAATTGTGTTAACATGTGTGAACCTAATAATTTTGCTAACCGGTAGTTATATTTGTCCGATCAACCCGGTCCTGCATGATGCATTCGATTCAACGCTTATTATATACTTGGTTCATCACGTCGTCATATTCGTCTCTGTTATATATTTTGTGATTTACAATATCAATCATGGAGAGTTCTATGAATTTTACCGAAGATTGGGAAATGCATGTGGGGTTGTAAGTGAGATACCTGGCAATAAGAAACAGAGCTTCATATTCCATACAACTCTCATGTACGAAATCTTGCCAGTTATTTATTCAGTTATTTATGCTAAAGAAGCCACACTTGCATTGATCTGGAAATGGCTGATACATATCAGTAATGAAATGACGTTTTTCCTAGCCTCGCACTGCATATCCATCATTGAGCTTGTCTATTCTAACTTGGGTGAGGAATTGAATTCACTCAACGAATACAAAAGAGTAAACAAGAAATCATTGCAGAAGCTGCGAAAGATGCACCTTGACTTGATAGAAATTGTCTCAAAATTTAACAAACTTTATGGACTACAAATGCTTATTACCATTGTAGTCGAACAAGTATCGATTTTCAGACTCGCTTTTTACATGAACTCTATCGTAAAAGGCAATCAGTTGGTTGGAAACCTTTCTCCTATTTATATTTACATCTACTTGTCTTTAATGGCCGGATGTTATTTTCTGAAGATGAACTGTTTAGCTGTGGGAAGCACTTCAGCCGAAAGGGTGGTGAGTAATATAGTACGTTTAATTTCATTACTCATTTAATTATATTTATGATGAAATACTATTCTATTTACTTTAAAATGTTGCTATTGGTGAAACTGTATGTACAAAGATATTAGATTATTCAGATTCTTCCAATACAATATACATATTCTACAAATTCTACAATATATTTGGAAATGTTTAATTTTTACAGATTATTTCTATTTTGCATGCAAGCGTCTCTCAACGGTGTGTAATAATTTGTTGAATTAATGAAATGAAGTTTTACATCAATGCTTAATATGATGTATAAAATATTCAATTGATGTATACAGATTACACATTAGTTAACTCTGAACTTCAAACTACTAAAGATTTTCTACTTTTCATTGACATTAATTTGAAGTACTCGTTCCATTCCACAGGCAGCTAGAACTATACAATCAGCTCTTTCTATAGAAACTCCGCGTCTTGATGTGGAAGCACATGAGGAGGTGAGGTTTGGATAATTTCTCCAATACACTTACAATAATTTACTTGAAAAAATGAGTGTGGAACCTGAGTTAACTTTCAAATCAGTTTAATAAAACTATTACAGAATTGCATGTTTGTTTCACTTTATATTACAGCTTTTTCTGGTAACATAACAATGTTGATATTTCAAGAGCACACGAAACCTTGTTTCTCAGTATGACTAGAATATTGATACTACTCATAACTCAACTTGAGGGACGACGGAATACTTTCAAAATGGGGCTATTTGATTGAATTGTGTAGCTGTTGTTTATTATAAGTTGAGATTCTATTGAGAATTTCATCTTCCAATTATGGAGAATGATTGAGGAGCTGCTGAGACTTTCGTAATTTGAAAGTCTCAGATTCGTTTTTAAAACAAGATTCTCATCCACATTTGAATAATAACCACCTCATTATTGGGCATCATTGGGTCATTTTAGCACTTATTTGATATTATGGATAATTTGTGAAGAGTTCACTGAGAAACCTTCTATTCCAGCTTAACTTCCTCATAGAAGATATGGCTGAGCATAGATTTGGTGTTACAGCGAGTGGATGTTTCAAGATAGAGAACCAAATGCTTTATTCTGTAAGTGATTATCTCATTTCAACTAATGTATGTGGGATAATTATGTTGTCTGAGATAGATATTATCGGAATAATAATAATATTTAAATTTATTATCATTTCAGAATAACATTAAACAATAACATATTCAAATAACATTGATACACGCTAATCACGTCAGATCGGCAGTTTACAATTACCCGTATAGACTATATATTGAATATATTTGTAAAACAATAATGGTGTATAAGCATTCAGAAGATACCCATTCAAATACTACGAGTAAGCGAATTAATAAAATTCTGCTCCTTTGTTACTTTGAAGTGACAGAAGACGTGAAAGGAATGGATTTTGTCACTTTGCTCCAATAGTTTGAAGGGACAGAAAAGTTGTGAAAAATTGATTAATTATGTAATTTTTGATCACTGCTTAGAATAACCTTCAATTGTCGGTTGTAATATTATTGCTCAAGGATCAATATAGCAAAAGCGTCATCACAATATAGCACTGTATCAGAGTTCAATCTATTACGATAATAATGTTGAATAATTTATTTCAGGTTTTTGAGATTTTCTTCTCATACATTGTCATTGTAATAACGTTTAATCTGACACATTGAGATGTTAAAAAAGATTCAAATGATGAGAAAAAAATGTGTAATGAGTATGAGAGGATACTATTCTTGGACTTACAACAATATTGAAGAAGCAATCAGCAAAAATATCTAGATTCTCAACAAATGCTTCATTCTATGTTCCTCATTTCTTGAGTTTGGTGAACCAGACATAATCTTTCTTTCAATATTGAGTTGAGTTGAGTTTATTGTTAATTTAATTAAAATGTTGGTGTTCAATTTAAAATAATGTAGATTGAGTTAATATTCATTCATTAATGATCAATCAACTACTTCCTTACGTGAAAGTGTGTCACCTTTCTCAATCGAGTCATACTTGTAATAAAATGTTATGCACGTCATTTTCAAAGTTTCAAGAAGATAAAAGTGTGTTAGTAAAATATAGAGTAGTAATGTATTTCATTGTGAAATTTCCATGTATCACAAAACTTCAATTCATTTTCAAATAATAATCAGTGTCAAAAAATAATAGCCTATAGTTTTCGTATTCCAATTGTTAATAATAGTTGAATGTTTGGTTTTTGAGTTGATACTCAGCAAGTGTACAGATTATACAATACAATGCATATGAATACAATAATACTATGTACACAATAATATATAATATTATACAACACTTCCATTAATGAAGGGGGGAAAATTACCGTACCTAATTTCGATTCCTATTCCTAATATTTCTACTCCTATTATATCCATATTTTACAGTGACATCTAAATTCATATTTTGATTTGATCGTGATTTTGAGAACCTACGATTCCGTGGCGAAGCGTGGTGTCCTATAGGAAATATACCCGGCGATGACCGGTTAAGTATACCACGCTTCGCCACGGCTACGATTGTTGAGGAATCTGTATACAAGACAAATTATCTGAAAACCGGTCATTTCATCAAGATTTCTCTTAAATACAGAGGTTTTGTCCCTTATCTAGCTTGCTATTACTGTCTCCAAAGGCCAGGAATTTGTAGTGATTCCATCTATAATATTGCACATCCCTTATAGATAGATTGCATCGGTTCCTTGCTCGCCATGTAAGAGCCACTCATACAAGCTAATATGCCCCGGAACACGTATGGTCCTACATGAGCAAGTGTGATGCGAGTGGGGCATTTGTAGTGAATTCGGGCAAAACGGACAGACAGGCCCATGCATAAGCATTATCACACTAAGTGGAAGGTCATTAGCGCGACGGATGGTGGCTGACACAAGATGGACATAGTTCAGAACAACGCGCTGCTCTAACATACGCTGGAGCGAGTAGCAGCTCAACTTATACAGGGTGTTTCAGAACTCCCTACCAATACTCTAGGGCATTGTTCCTGGTCAAAAACCATATCTAAATATCATATTTAAATTGTCTAAAAGTCCTTAGTCACTCACACAGCTGCCATTTTGTTTTTTTCACTTATTATTTTTTATCTCAATAATGGTGGAACATATGGAATTGAAACTTTGCACCAACATTTATGACAACTAGACAAAGCTACAAAAAAATTATGACAATTTTTCAAATCCATAAAACAAAATGGCGGCCATTTAAAATTTTGTTTCTTGAATAACTCGAAAACCGTTGATAATACGGAAACTTTACAGGAATAACTTTTTTTATTAAATTTAATTACAAATCGATAAAAACCTTATTTGTCAAGATTGGACCAATATTGACTGAGATATGGCAGCTTTAGTGATAGGTGAGCGCTGGAGGCTGGTTGCAGTGCATCCTGGGCTTGCGGCTAAAGTCTATTACAAAAATGCAACAGTCTCCGTCTGCTTTGCATGTTATTTTAAAGCGATTTTAGATCATTTTGTGTGAATTTTAAAGACTGTAAAAATGGGTGCAAGTAACCTCCAGCGCTCACCTATCACTAAAGCTGCCATATCTCAGTCAATATTGGTCCAATCTTAACAAATAAGGTTTTAATCGATTTGTAATTGAATTTACTAAAAAAAGTTATTCCTGTAAAGTTTCCGTATTATCAACGGTTTTCGAGTTATTCAAGGAACAAAATTTTAAATGGCCGCCATTTTGTTTTATGGATTTGAAAAATTGTCATAATTTTTTTGTAGCTTTGTCTAGTTGTCATAAATGTTGGTGCAAAGTTTTAATTCCATATGTTCCACCATTATTGAGATAAAAAATAATAAGTGAAAAAAACAAAATGGCAGCTGTGTGAGTGACTAAGGACTTTTGGACAATTTAAATATGATATTTAGATATGGTTTTTGACCAGGAACAATGCCCTAGAGTATTGGTAGGGAGTTCTGAAACACCCTGTATGTATTATTGCATCTGTGTTCACTTGAACTTTGTGTAAATCCTTATCGGTTGTGCGCTTGCCCAGTATTCTTTGGTTCTACTTCTCTTATTATGTCTCTCGGTGTACATGATAATAATTATGGGACATCGACTTACTGTCCACGTCTGAGCTCCGTAGCACTGACGGCTGAAGAGCAGGGACGAAGAGTGCTATACGTTTGCACTACAAACCCCGGTTTTCGATGACGTATCGCATTCCTGCGAGGGACACGGAGGTTAGACGCAGGCAGATGCCTACATGCTGCTAATCGACTAGCGCTAGTTGACTTGTTTTCATTATTGATTTTGTTGGTAATTTCTTTATTAGTGATATTGTAGTTTTTTTTGGTAAGCCTATCATCAATGCTTATGAATGTTATTGAAGGCCTATCATCAAATATTATAAAAATAATTTTTATCAGTATGAATTATTCCTCAATTCTCTCAAATAAATCCACTGCAAATCAAAAAAGTTGTCAGTTGACTCATTTCTAAAAAAGTATGTAGCCTACAATTAATAGGCCTACTGGTAAATTCTATTTTTAATAACAAGACACTCCAATGTCACTTATAATACCATCTATTAGAATAAATAGTGGAAGGAAATGAGATATTGCAACTATTCAATTGCTTTCAAATCATAATAATTAATTGAACGAAATTCCTAATTAATAATTCCTAATTAAGAGTAGCTTATGGCATTATTAATTAGGAATTTTGTTCAATTAATTATAATAAATAGTGTTTCTATCCCCCAAACTTTTAGAAATTAAAAACTTTTATAAATTATACTTATAGCAACGTGTTAAAAAGGCATTCTTCTTGAAACATTATTGGAGGAGATTTATTGTATAATTTTCGTTGAAAAATTTGTGGAATAGATAAATAGATAGGAAGAAGTTTTTGTAGTGATGGAAAACATGTGAAACATTTAAATTACAGTGAAAGAATTGAGTGAGTGAGTGATTCCCACGTCCTCCATATCCACAACCATCCCCCATGAATCCATAGTAGTGGGCTCCTATTGCTTTGAAAAAATCCTCTACAAAGCTGTAAGAATTCAACATAAAGAAGGCTCGAAATAAGATGGCCGAGAAAGTAATTTTGCCAGTGTATCTGATCTGTTGAGCAGTGACTGCTGTCATGCGAATTCGAAATTCCAATTATATTGGAGCTGGCGGCTCAAAGACAAAGAGGTAGTGGTGGCGAAGGGGGGGGGGGTCGATTGCGGCAATCAGCATTATCTAATCTCTTTGTCCAGAGTCCGATGAGCACAATGGCCCACAAGCGTTTAGTGCGTCATTCAGAGGCCGTCATTGGCTATTATTCAGCAGGCAGCACGACTGGCCGCTTGCTGCTGGTTCGCCACGACAATCGCAGCCAGTATGAATCATTATTGCTGACATAGCCAACGCACCGATTGTATGTTATCACTCTAATGAGAAAAACTCATAAAACCAGCCACTTTTTCATGGATATTTCCTTCATGTCTCATCCATCATATCAAAATCGACGATTATAGCATATTATTCTGGCGAAAGAACTCTCCTCTGTTGAATAACAGATTAGCTACGAAAATTTCTGATTCTCTGTGCGATTCTCTACTGCACATTGTCATCACAGATTGGAAGATGCAACAGCAGAGAGAATACAGGATACGAACATATCAGGGAGTGGTTATTTATAAATAATTTCCCACGTTATTGAAAAGTTTCTCAAATTCTCCCAATTCCTTTAATGGAAAGCATTATGTACGTTTTAATTAGTCAACTGATATGAAGATAGTACATAATAATTAGTAAAACCAATAGAGTTCTGAAGACCTCCATAAAAACCAAATTCCTCCTAAAAACCAAAAACATATTCGTTTGCCAAAGCAAACGAATGTCCTATTGAGCAAGAGAAAAGAAATTGATGAGGCTGCTTTTCATTCATTATCATTGTAGATTCATTCATGTAACTCTTCAAAAATCACAAGAAAATGTCAAGAATTCGAAAATTTGAAAAAAATAGGAATAACTTTTAGCAAGTACAATAACTTTGAACAATGACCTATGGAGCAACAGAAAAGAAATTTTATCAATGCCACTGCACAAATTCTCACAACGATTTAAGCTTGTCTAATTTCCCTGTTTATTCAGGGAATTTGTTCAATTGATGAACAAATGACGAACGCATTGTGAAAAAAACGTTTCTAAACACAGTACTATCGAAGAAGAGTGAAATGTTCTGTTGGTGTTGCACTTGTTTTGTACGCACTTATTTTGTTGTTCATTTTGCGCAAACTGCAAACAACTCACCTTCCTGAAACCATAGTTATTCCAATTTTTTTTCAAATTTTCGAATCCTTGACATTTTCTCGTGATTTTTGAAGAGTTTCATAAATGAATCTACAATGATAACGATTAAAAAGCAGCCTCATCAATTTCTTCGTCTATCATCAATTCTAACCTTATCTTGTCAATTACTTTGTCGTGAATGTTCCGAATTAAGAGCTCTAATTTAAAAAAAATAGGCAATAATAATCTCTACATTCTATCCTATTATTTGAATTGGTTTGAATATTTTGTCACCAAATAATCAATATTAGAATCAAACTCTTAAAACATAATTATTATTAGACCAATACAAAATTGTTGATGGCAGACTTTCCATATTTCAACATTTGGAATGGACCCTATCAGAAATGATAATATCACCTCATAGCATAGGAGTTTATAGCCACTTGTAAAATAATAAATTCCTTGAAATATCATGGAAGTTGTAGCTTAAGCCTGTGGAGAGGCACCAATTTCGATATCGGCTTGTAACCTGATCGACAGTAAGTCATTGGAGAGCCTTGCCATAAACGAGCGAAATAGCCGGAGCCTACTTTTCTGAGTGGGGGAGGAAAACACAGGCTATGGATGATTAGATCTACGAGTCTTCTCCGATGAAACTTTCGATGCCGATATAGATTGATAGTGGAGCCCTTCATCCAAGATGTACACATCTTTATGATAGTCCGTTCTCTTGAGTTTACGATTTTGTTATTCCAGAAACGGAAAGCAATTAGGTTGTTCCTTGAAATGGATACGCAGCCGCTAGACAATTACCAGATGAAGGAGGTAAATAATTTCTTTCTCCCTCTGGCGGTTTCTCACTTTACAACGCCATCTCTAGTTTTCTATCGCAGTCTCTCGTACACCTTCGCTTTACTGCGAGCTTTGCTCGTAAATTTCCATTGTTTATCGCGCACAACACAAAGGTCTCATGCTATACACTCAAGAAGATTAGTATTTTCGGCGAAATTCCATGATAGAAATGAGTCGCTACATTGGGCAATGAGCTAGCTGTCCCGCCCAATAAAAAGTACTGAATTACTTGAAATTAAAATGAGCAGCTTAATTAGTAGGTAGGAGCTGAATAAGAGAAAATTACCCCGGAACAAACGTTAGTGTTAATGATTTACAAAGATTATGCTGCAAAATTCATTTAACAAAATTAAATTGTAATTGTTTATTAACTCACCTTTTAGTTTTGAAGATAAAGTACTTGTAAATAAGGGAATAGATTTTTTCAATTTCAAATTTGTCAATGAATCGTCTAGCTGGGAGGCAAACCAGAAACGTATACAGATTAGGATAGAATCGGATTCAGAAGAATGAATTACGATCACGCGGTATTATATTTAGTGGCGAAGCGTGGTATACTTATTTGGTCATCGCCAAGTATATTTCCTATAGGAATTATACCCGGCGATGACCAAATAAGTATACCACGCTTCGCTACGGATTATATTGATAACTACTGATCATACAGAGAAACTCATGGTGAAGAGTTATTAATTCTACGATAAGGATGAACAGAGTGAGAGAAAAATATTCGATAACTTATCATGTGGGTAATTTCTTCCAATAATAAGTGGAATTTCCATCTGGAGAAAATTCAGATCAACTAAATTACTTCAAGCTTGAAGTGAGATCAGATAGAATACTGGTTTTCGAGATTCTCCTGTCACAATGAGGGGGAAGAACGGGAATGACGATGAAAATTCGCTACTTGACAATAACCATGAGTAACAATCGTGCATGAGAGTAGAATTTCTGCTTGAAAAAGGGAATTCATGTAGAGAAGATCCGAGTGGATCGGGATTCAAGAGAGGAGAAAGAGAGGGTGTGTTTGTGAGAGTGAGAGAGAGAGTGGGATTGAGGAAAATACGTTGCAATTTTGCAAATGTCACCCAATGACATAGCTATTTGGGATACCGGACGAACTTCTGCTCTACAAGCGGATTCTCCCAGAGAATCTGATGAGTCTGGTTGGTGGCTGTCCCAGGAGAGCCTAAAACCGTGTTTGCTACATGCTGCTTTAATTTTGAACTCGGAACTCCGAATCTGCCTCCTGTACAGATTTGTGAGTGGAAAAATGAGGGTGGGAAGTGGCACTTAGTAGAGAGATTATATACAAAAATATTTTTTAGAAACTACTCACTTTGATTTGGAAAGCTTGGGAGCATTGACTGATAGAATGGAGTGAAATTATACTTATTCGAATAAAATTGATTATGCTCATTTCTTATCAACCTTTTCAGGAAACTTCGATTACAGGTAAAGGAAAACTACAGACAGTCTTTTATACGATCTAAAATCACTCGAGGTTAGGTTCAAGATCACAGCGATGTTACTTCAAATTAAAATGATAATATTATTCTCATACATTTAAATCACACCAGCATGTTGATGAAAACGAACTATGATTCTGTCCATTGTTTAATAGGTACCAGTGATTTAATGATAGTATAGTCTTTTAATGGATGATCAAGTTTTGAAAGATTGACTAGTATAATAAAAACATGTAGGCTATTACACTTTTGTGTTGTATTATTCGGAATTAGATTGATTATATCTGTTCCACAACAATCTAGAGATTTGTAAACTCTTTCCAACGAGCAATCATAAACTAAAATTCCTTTATTGACTTTGTTGGGATCGCTTAAATCTGAATTGGAATCTTATAAATTTAGATTTGGTAGTGATTCACCAAGTTGTTGTCATGGTGGTTCTTATCTCAGGTTAGAAAGTAGATTTTTCGAAACAAGTATTCAAGATAATATTTTCCATGGAGTTTCACTAATTAGTTACTATAGTGATTCTAATGTCAAGTTGGAGACTAGATTTGCAAATCGAGAATAATGTTAATGGAATTTCAAAATAAATGAAACCCAACAAAGTACCCATGTAAAGTCGTATTGCAGTACAGTGATTAACTTTGTTAGAGTGATTCATGAAGTTGTTACCATATTGGTTTTTATCTCAGGTTAAAAACTAGATTTCCCAAATCGAGAATAATGTTGATGGAATTCCAAAATGAATGAAACCTAACAGAGCACCGCTGATGAACCGTGTTACAGTAAATTGATTGACTCAGAGTGATTCATCAAGTTGTGTACCAGTACAATTAATATTTATCTCTTTGTGTTAGTAGCGTGAGAAACGGCAAGTGACCGTCGCTTTTAACCATGAACCTAGTTTTCTCTCTCTCAATTTATCAAGAATTGTCGCGACTCAAAACTTGTATATTGCATCGTGTCAGCTTCGACTAGCCGGCGCTGGTCGATTTTTTATTTCTTAGGCGTGAGAACGCAAACTTTGTATATTCTGGTTTCTCACAGTTGTGTGATTGTTTATAAAAATTTGACTCTGACCGAAGTTAGTAAGAAAGGCTAGGATTGGTCGGTCGCCTTCCGCCGTCCCTAACGTGCGTTTTGAAAGAGCCAATGAAGAGGCTGGTTGCTAGCGAGGCGCGAGGGTACCCATAAGGCAACTGAAAATGGTAAGGGACACATCTGAGCTGTTGTCGACAGAGCACCACTTCGAATCTGAACTGAGTCCAGATGACAAATTTCATTTGTGGCGGTTAAAGTTGTTTAAACCATGGATTTTTTTTTTATATTTTAACTTATACAAGTAATTAATCTTGCTGTAGGCGCCTCACGCCTCAGCTTCCTTTTGTAATGTAGTGAGCTCGTGCTATATATATATTTTTATAATTGGATATAGGTCAACCTCTCCGCTAATGTAAGGTACGTGAAATTAGTATTAAGATTGGTGTTTTAAGTTTTATTCATTTATAATCACAATCATTTATTGGATCAAGCAATACAATATTATAGGAAAGAAAAAACAGGCGTTAAATCAAAACTTCTTGTGTTCCAAAATTTGGTCTGATGAATTGTTAAAATTAAGGTTATGTGCCATAGTTCATAGTGTAACCTTCACCTGAGATGTTGGTATGTTTTTTGGGCCTAACCCAACCTCTAGTAGGAAGCGAATAAATTCAAAATTTCTAACCACAATGTCAGTGAAATCGAATTAGACTACACACTGGCAAAGTATATTTTGATGATTGTTTTTAAATTTTGTTCTTAAAGTACTTTTATGGCTAAGTAGAGTATTTCTGTGTTCGATTTAGTTGATAAAGTTGTACTACCATATTGTTGGGTAACATGTTATTTAGTTAATCATCAGTTTAGGATTCCTAGCTGATTAATTGAAAATAAAAAAGGTAGTTTTACATAAGGTAATAAATTTCAAGATGATGAATCTAGGCTTCACCTATAATTTCATTAGGATCTATTGCTCTTGGGAATATATATCAGTATACGTCTCAAATTATTTATTCAGGCCTTCTGCCCATGAATTTTGTGAACAGTAAATTGATTGTATGTATTCAGTCTGTAGTAGAATGCATGAGCGTCATTTCAGCTTTTAAAATGGGGTGGCAAGGTCTGCCAGGGATCTGGGGGGCTTGGAGACCGTGGCGAAGCGTGGTATGCTTATTTGGTCATCACCGGGTATATTTCCTATAGGAAAGCACCGGGGGGGGGGGGTCTGGGGGGTATGGAATACCCCTCAGGAAAGCGGGGGGTCCGGGGGCTTCCTCCCGGGAAATTTTGAAAATGCAAGTGTGAAATTAGGCATTTTAAGACCGTTTTTAACTCTTGATTAACCAGAGTTTATAGGTAAAAATCTATGGTTTGACTTGAAAATTTTTACATTGAGTAGCCTACTTTTTAGCCATTAGAATGTTTTTGCATTAACATATCTTATCTGACCCATTGATCCTTTTTTAATGTTAAAAGCTATTACCATTTAATTTCAAGTATGGGAATACTTTCCCTTGTGAATTGGTTAGCTCTGAAAATAAATAGGAAAATACAAAATACAGACTTAAATAATTTTAATACAAATATCATCATGTCATCTTTTAAAAACTTCAGAACCTATTATACAAAATCTCCTCTTCTATTCTTCTAGCCTAGCCTAATACTGGTGGGCTCGGGGCGGGATAGTGGTGAGAGTCAGAGAGTCGGCCTTGCCCATTCTACACGAGCGTGATAACCGCGACGGGACCGTCATGTCTCAACCTTCCTTTTTGTTTTTGAACATGAAAGCTATTATTGTGTGCCAGTTAAGGGGACCAGTGATCGAAAATTTGAAAAAAATTCAAATTCAGGTTATTGCTTCATTCACTAGTTTGAATTTCCCTCTTCAAAATGGCGTTGGTTTCATATCCATATGATGTCTAGAAATATTTTAATTATTTTTTCTAAGAACGCACTATAGCAGGATGCAATTAACTTGTCATAAGTCAGCTGATCGACGAGCATATGATCACAATACTTAACCTACAAATGCTGAATCTCGCAGATTATTGAAAAGGTCTTTTAAAAAGTTATTCTATGAAAGGTCTTCTTCAAAAAGGTCTTTTAAAGACTTTAAAGGCCTTTAAGACTTTCAAGCCTTTTGATTATTGTGTCGAAATCAGTGAGGAATTCAGTTTAGGCTCAACCACTGAAGATGATGCCGTGAGCATTGAAACTCGAGTATGGTTTTTAATTAATAAATACTGTGGAATAGACAAAATTTTGTTTTTATTCTTTCACTGATTGTGCCACGTTTATAAACTGTAATTTTTCACTTGTTTGCAAATAACTGAAATTATTACTGCCTGATTACTAATTGATAATACGATTTTTGGGGTGGCAAAAAAAGGGGTTTGGGGATTTTGGGGTGGCAACTGCCACCCCTTGCCACCCCCAAATGACGCCTATGGTAGAATGTATTATTATTATTCTGTAATTTGAAAATTACAGCGGTCCTTGATTTACCCGGAAGTCTTCGTGATCGACTCTGATGTCCTGAACTTCGACAATTGCGGGTCTGAACCGTGACTCGGCAATGAATCTGTTCCTCTACACTTGGAGTGTCCCTGGCTTGAGTGACACCGACCTAGAAGTGATTACCGCTGCTTGGGCGTACAATGGGTGTACGTCGGGATAAGTGACCACCCTCGGGAAGGAGTCTCAAGTCACCCAGGATCCGCTAAGTACCCAAAATTCAATTTTATATTCGGCCGATGATCTAGTGCGTGTTATGAGTGACAGACTTTTTCAAGTTCTACTTAAATTCGTAATTGGGACCGTCGTAACCTATCTACGCACATATCAGCGTCTGCGACTAGTTGTAAGATGTAAAAAAATGTAACCTAGCGAGTAAACTTAGTATATTTGTTTTTTTTGAAAAGTCCAGGCCTGGTAACAATATTTAATCAACTTCAAATTTTCAATCAATTTCAAGATTTTAAGTAACCTCAAAATTTAATCATAAAATTTTCTCCTTCTGAGATCAAAGTAAATTATGCAACTTTAGTAAGATCTTTAAAGCACAGATTTAGGATGTTAGTTCCTAGTTTCTGAAATATTTGTATTGTGTGAATTTAATTTTAAAATTGATATATTATAGCACCGAGTCTTACTATATCTAGTCGTATTATTGACTTCACCTCAATCCACTAGATAAGCTTATACAGGGTCAGACATGAAAACTGCGCTCACTTTCTCTTCTAGCATTCAACCCAAAATCAAAATTAAAATCAAAATTACTTTTCCAAATTAGAAGGGTTGTTTCAGCTGCGCCACTCTGCTTTTCAGGGTTGGTCCATCCCCCTTGAAATATAAAATTTAAAATTTAAAGTAAAAAAAAAAAAAAAAATTTATTTAAAATTCTCTTAATTTTTTTTCATGACTGACCATTGTTTATGCTTGGATTGAGGTGTACACTATGTTAGGACGAGATTGTAGTGAGTAATTGACAAACTCAAGGTAAATTAAGAAAATATTGTGTGTATTGTAACATCTGCCATGATGGGTTCACCCGTGCGCTCGCCTGCAACCGGCCCTGGTCCAAATATTAATTACTGGGATGTCAAAGCCGAAGTTGAAAAACATTTCGACTTATCCTTGTTATTTTCTCAGAATATTAACCCTAATCATTTAGTCCGGGGAACACTTCTTTTTGAACTGGAAGCCTTAGGCTTGCCAAGTAGTTCAGTCCAAGAGCTGGATGTCAAAGCTTTAAGAACCAAGTACCGCGAATTAAGATCCGTACCTAATGCTAAAGTTTATAGAGCGGTCTATGATGAAACTAGCGCTGAAGCAGAATTAAAGACGATTTCGTCTGCTATCAGTACCTTTGATAATTACCTAGATCATTTCGAAGTATTGACTGAGACAGAAAGGAAAAATCATTTCCAAAGGAGTGTTACTCAATTTTTGCATATATTGAATCGTATTGTTCATTTGTTGATTTATGCTAAAGGAAAACCTGATGATAATCTTATTGAACAATTACAGAGTAATATTGAAACGCTGAAGGCTGTCTTTGATATCCTGGTTGGAGTGCAATCTGTTGTCAAGAGTCGTGCCACGTCGCCTGTTGCTGGTATCTATGCCACACCTGCATTGAGTCCTGTTGTCGTGGAACAAACAGAAGGATTGGGAGAAGGTGAAGACGAGTCATCCAAGGTTGATACCGTTGTTAAAACAGGAACATCCAAGGTCAGTGATGTAATTTGTACTGGAGGCCCACGTTTGACTGTTACCCTTCCTAACTTGGCAACTCATAACCTTATTCCTGTTGATGACAGACCTCCTATTGCGTCAACCAGTACTAGTTGTTTTGTGCCTGTGGTCCAGCCAAGTAGAAATTTGCATAATTCGTTAGGTAGATCGACGTCTGAACCTATGTTCAGCAACATATATAATCGTCTCCCGAATCCTATTGAAAATTTGTTGAGGGACTTACCCAACACTGATGGTTTGGTTATTGAAGATTTATTGAAATTTTTATCCATAGCCTTGAAAATTCAATCACAATTTAACTTAGCTGCTACTCAGCTATTCCATATTCTTCAACCCTTTTGCTTTGGACCTCTTGGTGATCGAATTAGTTTTGCTATAAATTCTAATTTTTCATTTGATGACCTTCACCGTGAAGCATTAGATTTTTTTATCCCAAAAAGACTTCTGTCCGTGATTGAACGAGAAGAGTTTTACCGTCTACAAAGGTCCGGTGAACCGTTGTCAGCTTATATAGTTTCAATTAAAGAAGCAGCTAAATTGCTGAGGTTGAAATTAAGTGAAAGTGAAATTGTAAACAACATTTGTTCGGTTTAAATCCTGCGGAACGCTGCCGCTTAGTCTTTCAGAATAGGCCCCATACATTCCAAGAACTTAATGAATTAAGTGTACAAGCTCAAAACATCAGCTTTGCTGATAATGAAAGAAATCGTGTAGAGAGTTCGCGGAATAGTAATAATTCTAATCAGAAAGTGAACAATTCCAATAGTAGGCAAATCTGTTTTCATTGTAAAAAGGAAGGACACATAGCTAGAAATTGTAGGTCTAATCCATCTAGTGCCGACTACCGAAAATTCCCTAATAATCAAAATTCTAAACCTGCCTTTTCAAATAATCAGCCTAAAAGAGATCAAAATGTTAAGTGCTATACCTGTCAAAAATTTGGGCATTTTCGAGATTGTAGGAACAAAAAGAGTTGACTAGAAAACGGAATAAATAAGAAGGCATTTAATAATACCAGAGCAATGGCCAAAAACAATAATAAATCCTTTTCAAAATTTAAAAATGGTTGTAATACTCTATCTTACAAGGTAGTTCCCAAAAATAATGAGATTTCCCATAATTCTAATTCCAGAACTCAAAGAAGGTCCTACCGTCGTAAGAAATTGGATAGGAGACATCCGGCTAACAGTAAAATTAAAGCTTTGCCAACCAATATTGCTCCTATTATAGTATGCAAATTAGGCGTACTGACGCTAAGTGCTCCTGCATTAATCGACTCTGGCGCTGTCAGATCGATTATTTCTAAACCAATTTTAGAAGAGTTACTTTTGAAAAATCCTAATTTGAGCATATTAAAAGAACATCTCAGTTGTACTACCGCCAACCAAAGCCAATTGATTCTTTCTGAATCCATAGTTCTGAAAATTAAAATTGAAAATTTTAGTTGGTGTTTCAAATTTTTTGTAGCTGACAATTTGTCTTTCCCTGTGATCTTAGGATGTGATTTCATAAATTATTCTAAATTAATACTTGATCTTTTCAATAAACAATATTATTTCGGTTTCAGACCTAAATTTAAATTTGAATTTGTGAATAACTGGAAGGCTTTATTCTCTAATCTGGCCAACACTATTACCGTATCTGAAGGTGAAGTCAGTCTGAAGTCTGAGGAGCAGTCTCGTTTGAATGCTGTATTATCCGAGTTTGATGAAGTATTATCCAAACGTTTAGGTAAGACCAACCTTATTGAATATCAAATTCGATTAACTTCTACAGAACCGGTTCGACGTCCTCCCTATCAGTTGAACCCCATGAAGATGGCGATTGTCAATAGTAAGGTTAAGAAAATGTTGAAAGATGGAGTGATTGAAAAAGCTATTTCCAACTACTCTAGTCCTTGCTTCTTGGTGCCTAAAGGTAATAAGGATGATCCCGATAGTGAATCTTGGCGTCTAGTTGTGGACTACCGCTATTTGAATAAGAAAGTATGTCTAGATTCAGTCCCCTTGCCAAACATTGAGAACTGCTTTCACTTTTTCAACGGCGCGAAATATTTTTCTGTACTTGATTTAAATCAGGCATATTATCAAATTCCTCTAGCCAAGGAAAGCCGTCACCTTACTACGTTTTGCACTATGCAACAAACTTTTCAATTTAAAAGAATACCGTTCGGTTTGTACCGGAGCTCAAGTGTTGTCATCTGTACTTGACACTCTTTTTGAAGAGGTCAAATACAAGTTTGTATTTCATTATTTGGATGATATTGTCATTTATTCAAAAGATTTCGATTCTCATTTGTCCCACATTAACGTGGTCTTGTCTAAATTGAAAGAAGCCGGTTTCACAGTGAATCCCGAGAAGGCCGTATTTGCTAAGAAACAAATCTCATTTTAGGTCATTTGGTTGACGAAAACGGTATATCTATCGATCCCAATAGAACAAAAAGTATACGGGAGTTTCCCACCCCTAAGTCCCAGAAGGGGATAGCTCGTTTCATTGGTATGTTAGGATACTTTCACAAATTTATTCCAAATTTCGCCGAGATCGCTTGTCCCTTAAATTCTCTTAGAAAGAAAAATGTTAAGTTCATTTGGAAGGAAGAGCATGAAGAGGCTTTCCTAAAATTGAAAAAGGCTATCACTAATCCTCCGATTTTGAGAACAGCTGATTTTAATAAACAGTTTGTATTGCAGACCGATGCGAGTTCCACCGCGATCGCCGCCGTGTTGTCACAAGAGTCAGATGGAATCTTACAACCCATTGCCTTTGCGTCCAAAAAGTTGACTCAACAAGAACTTAAATACTCAACTTATGAACTCGAGTGTTTAGCCGCCATCTTTGGTATGGAAAAATTCAGACTTTATTTACAACATGCCAAATTTAAGCTTCTCACTGACAATTCTGCTGTCACTTGGATTTTAAATAACCCAAAACAAACTGGTCGTCTTAGTCGTTGGATTTTAAGACTTCTGTCTTTTCAATTTGAAGTTTGCCATGTACCTGGTCGTTTGAATGTTGTCGCCGACTGTTTGTCTAGGATGTATCAAGACGAAGGAGATACCAGTGATATTGTCGAAACTACAGATTTTGAAATTGAACCATTGTTTTCATTGTTTAACACTTTAAAGTTGACAGATTTTCCGCTGGTGTTCACAGACATAAGATCTCACCAGGAGACTGACCCCTTTTGCAAAGAAATACTGGGTAAAATTGAAAATAATATCGATCATTTTCCCTATAGTCTCAGTAAGGGCGTACTTGTCATAAAATTGAGAGGTTCTGATCATCTTAAGGTTGTGGTTCCCAAAATTCTTGTGCCCTGGTCTTCAAGTATTATCACCAGTCTACCCTAGCCGAACATCTTTGTATTGCTAAGACCCAATATAAGATTTTAGAAAATTTTTATTGGCCTGGTATTAGGAAAGATGTTGTTTGTTTAGTCAAATCATGTGATTTGTGCGGTAAAAGTAAACCAGCTCAGAGACAGAATTTCGGTTTTCTTGCTTCTCAGGTTGAAAAAGAGCCTTTAGGGCGTTTTTATTGTGATTTAGTAGGCCCACTTGTAAAAACCACTCAAGGTCACACTCAAATTCTATCTTGTGTGGATGCGTTCACTAAATTCTGTTGGTTATTACCGTTGAGAAAAGGAAACACTGTAGCTGTTATCAATGCGCTCAAGTCTATCTTTGTCAATTTTTCTGTGCCTAAGAGGATTGTCACTGATAATGCAACAATTTTTACATCGAGCATGTTCACAAACTTCTGTTTTCAGTTGGGCATTACCCATATCCGGACCACGCCCTATTATCCTTGTCCTAATGTGGCCGAACGTGTAAATCGCAATTTGAAGAGTGCATTAATTGCATTCCATGCTGACAGTCAAACTAGATGGAATGAAAGTTTGACTTGGCTTCCTTTAGCTTTCAACTTAGCCTCTCATGCAAGTACTGGTTGTACTCCGTTTTCTTTAATGTTCAGGTATAGTCCAAATCATCCCCTCCTCAATGCTTGGAATATTGAAGATGTACTACCCAATCGAGTGAATCAGGGCACTGTGCAAATGTGGAGAAAAGCCCGAAATAATTTGATGCGAGCACACGCTCAAGTGAAAAGAAAATATGACCGACATAGAGTGGATGTCCCATTCAAGATTGGTGATTTAGTATATTTGCGAGCACATGTCCAAAGCAGTGCTGTTAATAAGGTGTCTAGTAAACTCAGTTTTCGTTGGAAAGGTCCTTATGTGATCAAGTCTTGGTTGACTCCGGTCACTGCCGCTTTACATGATCCGGTTACTGATCGTTTCGTACAGAGAGGCCATGTTTCTCAACTAAAGTTGTATAACGGTTGATCCGTCTCAACTTATCGTGTTGGTGTTGTTTCCCTTCATGCCTGAATTTGTGTCAGAATGTTTGACTTCAAGTCAGTTTCTGATTTGGAAGATTTTGAGTTGGTATTTGTACTGATTATTGTCGGTAATGCGCGCTACCGCATAGTCATGTCGCCTGCACTCACAAGTAGTAAAGTTTGTGGAGAATTTAGCATAGTCCCTGTAGAGCAAACTATAGCTGTGTAGAAAATATTAAAGATATTCTGAAAATATTATTTTGATAATGTAGATATTCAAATAGTTGATAAGGTAGTGATTTCGTCACTTATTGATAACTTAAGTCATATAATCAGTAATAGTAATAGAAACAGTAAGTCATATAATTAGGGATTAAATCTTAGAATCAGATTACTGATAAAATTTTCAAGAACCTTGAGAAATAATAATCATTATAATTAGGAATTATCATTAACGTATGTTGTATAGACTCTGTTGACATTTTTTGATGGATATCTCTTTGTTTTTACCCCTCCTGTTGAGAGGATACCCTTTGTCATCATTCTTTTTTTAATTTCAAACCCGGTACCGGTAATAATAATAATAATTATAATATCATTCGTAGTGTTATAGTAATATCTTTAGTAGCATTAAAGGTAATATCATTAGTAGTAGTAACGATAATTTCGTAAGTAGTGTTAGGGATAATATCCGCGTACGGAATGCTGTTGTATAATATTTTCTGTATTTGGTGTTGAAGTTAGGCTTTGTCACTTGTCCTAATCAGCAGAGTTCTCTTGTTTTTTTTTTACCTTTTGTTGGCATTTTGTGGTGACGTTTGGTGTGGACGCACGCCAAGCTAAGCTCTTCTAAATTTTGTCCTTAATGGTTTTGTTGGGAAGTTTGTTACCTTTATCTCGGAAGAATGGCCACTTCTTGGATCGACGTCAATAAACTTACTCAAGTTTATTTCACTTTGGAGTTTTGTATTATCAGCTGCTCGGCTATTTACCTAATTTTTTTTTTTGGACTTCTATTCTTTTTCGGTGTTTCACACAGGGAGTGTGGGTGTATTGTACCAGTACAATTAATATTTATCTCTTTGTGTTAGTAGCGTGAGAAACGGCAAGTGACCGTCGCTTTTAACCATGAACCTAGTTTTCTCTCTCTCAATTTATCAAGAATTGTCGCGACTCAAAACTTGTATATTGCATCGTGTCAGCTTCGACTAGCCGGCGCTGGTCGATTTTTTATTTCTTAGGCGTGAGAACGCAAACTTTGTATATTCTGGTTTCTCACAGTTGTGTGATTGTTTATAAAAATTTGACTCTGACCGAAGTTAGTAAGAAAGGCTAGGATTGGTCGGTCGCCTTCCGCCGTCCCTAACGTGCGTTTTGAAAGAGCCAATGAAGAGGCTGGTTGCTAGCGAGGCGCGAGGGTACCCATAAGGCAACTGAAAATGGTAAGGGACACATCTGAGCTGTTGTCGACAGAGCACCACTTCGAATCTGAACTGAGTCCAGATGACAAATTTCATTTGTGGCGGTTAAAGTTGTTTAAACCATGGATTTTTTTTATATTTTAACTTATACAAGTAATTAATCTTGCTGTAGGCGCCTCACGCCTCAGCTTCCTCTTTTTGTAATGTAGTGAGCTCGTGCTATATATTTCGTTTAAATTGGATATAAGTCAACCTCTCCGCTAATGTAAGGTACGTGAAATTAGTATTAAGATTGGTGTTTTAAGTTTTAATCATTTATAATCACAATCATTTATTGGATCAAGCAATACAATATTATAGGAAAGAAAAAACAGGCGTTAAATCAAAACTTCTTGTGTTCCAAAATTTGGTCTGATGAATTGTTAAAATTAAGGTTATGTGCCATAGTTCATAGTGTAACCTTCACCTGAGATGTTGGTATGTTTTTTGAGCCTAACCCAACCTCTAGTAGGAAGCGAATAAATTCAAAATTTCTAACCACAATGTCAGTGAAATCGAATTAGACTACACACTGGCAAAAGTATATTTTGATGATTGTTTTAAATTTTGTTCTTAAAGTACTTTTATGGCTAAGTAGAGTATTTCTGTGTTCGATTTAGTTGATAGTTGTACTACCATATTGTTGGGTAACATGTTATTTAGTTAATCATCAGTTTAGGATTCCTAGCTGATTAATTGAAAATAAAAAAGGTAGTTTTACATAAGGTAATAAATTTCAAGATGATGAATCTAGGCTTCACCTATAATTTCATTAGGATCTATTGCTCTTGGGAATATATATCAGTATACGTCTCAAATTATTTATTCAGGCCTTCTGCCCATGAATTTTGTGAACAGTAAATTGATTGTATGTATTCAGTCTGTAGTAGAATGTATTATTATTATTCTGTAATTTGAAAATTACAGCGGTCCTTGATTTACCCGGAAGTCTTCGTGATCGACTCTGATGTCCTGAACTTCGACAATTGCGGGTCTGAACCGTGACTCGGCAATGAATCTGTTCCTCTACACTTGAGTGTCCCTGGCTTGAGTGACACCGACCTAGAAGTGATTACCGCTGCTTGGGCGTACAATGGGTGTACGTCGGGATAAGTGACCACCCTCGGAAGGAGTCTCAAGTCACCCAGGATCCGCTAAGTACCCAAAATTCAATTTTATATTCGGCCGATGATCTAGTGCGTGTTATGAGTGACAGACTTTTCAAGTTCTACTTAAATTCGTAATTGGGACCGTCGTAACCTATCTACGCACATATCAGCGTCTGCGACTAGTTGTAAGATGTAAAAAGTAACCTAGCGAGTAAACTTAGTATATTTGTTTTTGAAAAGTCCAGGCCTGGTAACAATATTTAATCAACTTCAAATTTTCAATCAATTTCAAGATTTTAAGTAACCTCAAAATTTAATCATAAAATTTTCTCCTTCTGAGATCAAAGTAAATTATGCAACTTTAGTAAGATCTTTAAAGCACAGATTTAGGATGTTAGTTCCTAGTTTCTGAAATATTTGTATTGTGTGAATTTAATTTTAAAATTGATATATTATAGCACCGAGTCTTACTATATCTAGTCGTATTATTGACTTCACCTCAATCCACTAGATAAGCTTATACAGGGTCAGACATGAAAACTGCGCTCACTTTCTCTTCTAGCATTCAACCCAAAATCAAAATTAAAATCAAAATTACTTTTCCAAATTAGAAGGGTTGTTTCAGTTGTTACCATAGTACTTGGTTCCATGGTAACTAAGCTCTTATCTTGGACTAGAAACATGATTTCCCAAATCGAGACCAATGTTAATGAAATTTCAAAATAAATGAAACCTAACAAAGTAGCGGCGAAGAGGCGTGTTACAGAGTAAACTACCGTTGAGAACTACCAACGCATGGTGGTAATAGAGCGCAATGTCGAGTGTTATTTTCGGAGAGGTAAGACCCGCCTGAGACCAATTCAAGGTGGAAAAAGTCGAGAGGAAAGTGCGAAAATAGAAGAAGGGACGACGATTAGCGGCTGGGGAAATAGGGATCGAGTGGCTCTGGCTCATGGAGCCCAAGAAGACCTACGAGCTGAGCGGAGCAGAACAAGCAAGTTGTCGTCAGTAGAACTCAAGCCGTCAAAGGCACCTGGACCACTTGCAGGCTGTGACGAACACCCTCGACCTGTTTCCCAAGCTTTGTCTGCACTCTTTTCGAATCTCGAATTTTCCCCCTTCCCACCCCTCTCCTCGTGAATCCCTCTCGGAATTCCAAATTGGAGCTATTACAACATACTTCTTCACCTGAAGGTGCGTGTGTCAGACAATATGAAGCTCCCAAAAAGAGCTCGACCCATTAGCTGGTTGATTTATTGCCTCTCGACCACTTTGTCTGGCCTGGACACCTTGTCATTTATTATCGGGCATGAATATCGCGAAGGCAAAATTTTTTTATCATAACCTATTATTTTAAAGATGATTCGATATCAAGTAACATTTCATTTTCAAGAGATAATTGCTGGGAAATTGTGTGTAAAATTCTCTTTGCACAAAATTGTTTCAAGCCTTGTTTCTCAAAATTGACAAAACTGCATATTTTTGGAGCTCACCTGGAAAAGTATCTGGTTTGTTTGTAAGTAAGTAGAAACTATAAATTTGAGTTGAAACTTGAAACTAAGGTTGAACAGAAAATTTATATAAACAACTTCTTATGCTTGTCACATTTTTGATACCTTACTTTTCCTCTCCTGTCTTCATCTTTTATGAAACACCACACTGGCGTTAAATATGACTGTATACTATTTTTCGATTTTTAAAGGTGATTAAAATAGATAGAACATTGAAATTTCCATACATAGTCTCTTGACCAGATGGATAGAATACCCAATCAATAATGCCATATATGCATCATGCTTCATAATGTGCTGAAATATTCAATATTGTACTGTATGTCATATTGATATCTTCTAATTAGTTCATGAACTGAATTAATATTTCATAAATTCATTCCATTTATATTAATTAATAAATTCACATGATCATTGCAACTTGAAATTAATGTCACAGTCATAATCAACCACAAACAATGAGGTACAGATACGGCCATTATCAATTCCACATTAACAGAATTGATGCCAGTATCAATTTCATATTCTTGAATAAGCAAAATGTGATTCCAATTAAAGAAAAAAGAAAATATTCTCAGACTAAAACTCCATTGCTTGACTGCTATTGGCCGAGATGAAACCAGAAATAAGTTTTTCAAGAAATAAAATGGCTGCCTCTGGCAGTCCAGTCCACGTTACGTAGCTGGCTTGCTATTGGTCGGGGCTGAGCCTAGTTGTGGGAGAAGGTCCCTCCCACTTGTGGGCGTGTCGCGTCTCGGCCAATAGCAGTCAAGCGAGTGAGTTTCAGTTCTGGCCAACAGATGTTGCTCCATGTATTACGTTTGAATCGAAAGTTACTATCTTGTTAACTGAAATCATGCTATTGCCAGAATTGCTAATAGGCTCTTCTATTGGAGTATTTTTATTTGAAGAGTATGAAAGATACTCTTTACTTTAGTGTTCACGTTACTTGAATTGTATTTAGATCAGAGACCGGGTTCATAAAATCTTGGAGGTCCTTAAAAGAGAAAAAAGGTGGATAAACACTAGATTTGGACAGTACGGCCTACCTGAAATCATGGATTTAAGATACCTCAAATTAAAATGACTAAATCGGCAACCATGACCCATGTATATCAAGGGCTAATAAACAATGAACATAATATATTACTATGCATTTTTACGAGGCTATTGTTAACATATTACTTGATATTGAGAGGCAATTCATTAAATTCATCCTGTACGTGTACACTATTGATTTCACTTAATTACCGACATGCAGACAAGTTATTTCAAATGTAAGAAAGTGATTTGTCTACTTACTGTTCATAATGAATAAAGAAATCATAATCTTTCATCCTTGGCATTAACATTTTCAAATTGGATGTTTCAAACGACCATATTGATAAAAATCTTATCTGATTTGTAACCTTTGATAACATCGGAAATAAATATTTGCTTCGTGGATATGTTGAAGTATTTGGGACTCTGCTCTTCAACAATCAAATCGAACGCTGAAAAAAGATAGAATCATAACCTGATTTTAGAATGATTGGTTTTTGATCATATTAACAATTCATGGAATGACAAGCTGGCTTCCTCCTGAGGCTTTACGTCTTAGGAGAGTTGCATGAGCGTTAAAACGATATTCCTACTCAGCAAATTTGAATTTAAGAGGCATATTCACGGTTATCAGTGTGTACAATGAATGCGAAGAATATGGAAGTAGAATGGCTGGGTAGGAGAAAGGCCTAGGACCATGTTTGGTGAAACGATAAGCTTGTGTTTGCTCACCTCACCAACCCCAGCCCCCCACCACCCTCCAACACCCAGTTGGGACAAGAGCGTCCCAACAGGAGAATAATGCACTTTAAAGAAGGACAACCAACCTCTCTCTGCTCCGTCATAAATCAGGATTACCTCGAGATATTCTCACGACGGCTTGCGCCTACTCTATGGTTTGTACTAGCTGGTCCTGATGCGGTTCACTGCTTCTTAGAAGATGAAGGCGACAAAGATGAACTTGCAAAGAAGCATACAGTCGAGAGATGGGATGGTGGTATCTTGCTATGGAGGGTATTGCATACCAAGACCACAGTAAACCCACATCGCGAAAGCGTAGCACTCACAACACCATCATAAACCAGGGATAACCGAGCTATCCTTGATGTTTTGTGCAAATAATGTGTCTCAAAACACACCTGATCCACGGTGAGTTTTTGTAATTGCTCGACAAAGCCTTGATTCAACAAAGCCAGTTCAAGAATCTGATGATTCCTCACTGTTATGGGATAGAATGGAATACTGATACTGTATAATGGAATTTTGAATAGCATAGAATACTGTGAAAGAATATTGTTCAACAAATAATATGAGGGAGTAAAACTTACTTATCCTTTTATCAAATAAAACACGAATGGAGTTACACAACATCAACATGAATTCTACTTATCCTTATCATTGAAAAATCTATAGTTCGATAGATTTCCAAGGTGTTCGTATATAAAGGAAGATTAAACATAAATTAAAAAAATGATAATAGGATGTTGTGTCGAGATCTAGTCTCAGTTGATTTTACAGAACTGATTAGTAAATAATACATATCAAGACATACAAGAATACATGTTTTACTCGTCTACTATTTTACTATTCACTATTACTGGTAAGAAATTTTTGCACACTCTATACACATTCTAAAAAAAATCTATGTAGTCCCTCTTGTCTTCCATGCAAAAAAAAACTAAGAATTTGGTAATTGGTAGCGGTTTTAGAAATTCCTCTTATATTGAGGGTCACTACACCAAGTTTATTACAGGGCAGAATTTTATTAATAATTTAATTTTTCGTAACAGAATTTTTTTTTAAATAATTATTTCACATTTCAAACTGAGAAATCTCTATGCGTTTCTGCTGAATTAGCAATACTTTTTAGGCTACTGTATCACATTTTGAAGTGCGGTTTTTCCTGAATTAATAATTCATTTCCTGTGGGTTCTATTAAGGCTATTCTCATATTATCACTCGTCGCCCACCAGAGTTCAAAGTTTGTGTCGGTTATAATGTGACGAGCCTATGCTTAAGAGCTCACGAGAAAATCAAACACTCAAAAGACGTCTGCTGAGAATATGCTAATGCTACGGGTTGCGCGTAATCCCAGCACTCGCGAGTAGCTTCTAATCCTTGAGAAAACAAAAGCACTGTAAACAGAGCAAGAGTGCTCTCTCACCCTTTTCCCTGAAGCTATCAGCTTACTTCAATGGCAACGATCGAAATTATTATCACCGTCGGTAGTCTTTAAATGATTCGAACTAAGTTCAAATCATCGGATAAGGCTCATCCTTAACAACTCCAGTCTGGCCTTTTAGATAATTTCTTTTAATTATATTTTTTATTATATATTATATTTTTTACTTTTGATTAATAATTATATATTACTTCTTGATGTTGAGTAACACATAGATCTTTTTCGGGAGTTCCTAATTTCTCAGTAAATATCACGATTATTTTTTACGTTATTACGGATATTGTTTGTATACTTGATTATTTATTGAGAAATAAAAATGTATTATTATTAATATTAGAGATTTTAGCGATATCAAGACGTTGTTCAATGTACAAGCATGTTTCAAAAATAAATTTTCATACAAGGATGTAGCCTATAAAAATTGATTTGTATAGATTTTGCTGATTCCCGCATGTTATCTAGAGCAAGGAGTGGATGAATTGCAATTCGAATAAAAACAGCTCGTACCAAATGGGATTTTGAACTGTGTCTCTATCTCTTGTTACTTTTAAACAGAGATATAAAAATAATAGAATGGAATACTTCTGGTTTCGTTAATTGCCTCCTATTATTATTATCGAAGCTATAGAGTAACCATATGTGGTTAGGATAATCTCTGATCGAAGCAAAAGCAATAATAATATAAGGAGAGCGGGCATTGGGCAATTTCTCTCTCTATTCTCAATTAACAACTCATTCAACATTCGATAACAAATATCTAATACAATATTCCGAAACGTTAGAATGTATTCTGAAATATATGAGCGTGATCTAAGAAAGTATAGTTTAACGAATATAGTCCATATCCTTCTACAATATAGAGTATCGATAGTTTAACAAATATACACTATATTCTTCTAGAATATGGAGTATAGGAATGTAGTCTATATTCTTTTAGAATATAAAAGGAGAATGTATTCTAAGGATTCTCATTCACAGTATTAAGTATCAATATTCTACTCCTCTTGTAGGATGAAAGCCCACCATATTTCCCAAATCATGTGGAACAGTGAATAATTTGGCGTGGCGGAACACCCGAGGGGGTCTCTTCGCCAAAAACCGAGTTATTAAAAAAGAGTTATTCTCTTTTTATAATGCCTATAAATCAGAATATTCGAATCCTTATTTATTGGATATGATAATTAGGCTCAAACTAGCTTCTATTTAGCTGTGTTGAGAAGTTTTGAAGTTATTGTAGGGCACCACTCATTGAGCGACTTCCAAAACTCAGCCACGTTCATAGAGTCGCTTTCTCCTACTCTTCACTCGGTTTGTGTGAGTCCTTCCTTGCTCCGCTCTGCTCGACTTCCTTTTATATTCTCAGCAATAAGATTGGCTTCCTCGACGGATACATAGGATTCTCTCTTGAGAGTTCCCATTCAAGGCTTCCTCTCCCGCTATCGGTAAAGGAGAGATTCTTATACTCTTTTCCACCACTTGCGATTGCCTTCCTCCCTTCGCCCATTATTTCTTCATTTTACTCTTCTGCTATTCTCCGAGTCTCTTCACATACTCGACTCTGACTCATTCAGCCTCTCTTTCCCCCGCTACCTCTGTAAGAGCGAAGCAATCGTGAAGGGACCAGGAGACCCAAGCTGAATTGCGTTGTTTCTCACCACTTCTTTCAACCACCCCCCCCTTCCATCACCAACCAATCGCCAGAGCAAATCCGTTCCGAGCAGCATTCCCATGCAAATCTCCCCTCTTCCCCCTTACCATCAAAGGCTCCTTCTTTCAGATTCAATATATACGAACTACACTCCAACTCCCACCAACGTTTCTATTTGTCTTTTTGTTCCTATTCGGTTTATTGTCAACTATACATACATTTTCAAGTCCACACACCCACAATGCTCCTTTTCAAACGACATTCAATTACTTCTCCAATTGGAAGCTTTATTGTTTCTTTGAGCTGTCACCTGGGAAACTCTCCTTAAGTGCTGTAAGCTGTTGCAATCTCGGTTTTCTGTTCCACAATATTGTATGTATTTGTCTTGCAAAGTACAAAACGTGACAAACAATATTAACTACCTTTCAAATGTTTTGAATAATAACTGATTTTTGTTGAAATTCTGACACAAAAATGTTTATGAGCGTATAAGACATAACTCTTTGAAATGTAAAAAGAACTCTTAGATAGTGATTAACTATCAATTTATCATTGAATAATAAGTGGATTGGTGAGAAAAATCTTGTGTGCAACTGGAGTACAAACGTTTTGCCAAACTCAATAAATGGCCGAACTCAGCTAGCTTTCGTGCGGCAACATTCTATCTTCTATGGCTACGACATCTTGGCACACAAGCTATTTGCATAAATAGGTATTTCATCTTGGAATATCATTCAAAGAGTTTTTGCTCGAATGGTGCCCACATAAGCTTGTGAATGGTTATAATGGGAAGGATGATGATGAGAGACTTGCGATTAGACACCGGCACGACCACGAAGCCATTCGCTTGAAGCTAGCTGATTTGAATGAAGTGACACTATCAAATTGATTGCCTATTTCAACTTATTCAAATATTCAATGTGACAGTCGTTTTAAATCCAATCATTCTTACTAAAATATCTTCTTTTGTTTTCCTTGTATGAAATAGGAAACAGTTCAACCTCAGTCTAATTTTTTTCTGCTACTGTATCGATCTTTCACCTAAATCGCTGACTCTTTTTAATGGAGATACATCGCTCATTGAGTTCGACCATACACAGATACTGTTTAAAATGAAACGCCACTGAATGGTTCATGAATGACTGTTTTACATGATTATCTTCTGCTGATTGTATAAGGATCAAACAAATCATAAGTCCAAGTTTATAGGGAAGATAATGGATTATATCTCTATTACATCCATGTTACACTGTAAAAATTTACATTCTCACTCTTGAATCTGTTTTGTCTTGAGTCTTGAATATCTTGAATTTTCACTCTACGATTGTGGTGTATTATAACTGTTGAAATATCACCCACCTTCACTAGGAAATTCTCTTCTTGAAAATATTTATTCAAAGAGGCGCTAATCCTTGACAAAGAGAGACAGCTACTTAAGCTTATTAACAGCTCACTGTGCTTCCTCAGTAGGATTTCCCGTGGACTGAACGGTGACAAACTGAAGATTGATGAACCCTTGTTTCCACCCCACACAGCAAAGTTATGACCCTGCCCTTTCTACTTGCTCTGTCTATTACTCTTCTCGAAGATATCACTGTTCCCTTTCAGATTTCTCCAGGTATTTTTGGAGAGGAAATTGAATCAAAGCGTTGTTATTACAAAAAAACCATCATGGAATTCAGAAATATTATAGATTGTTGTACTGAACTATGAACTTATTATTTCGGACTGAAAAACATTTTGCTTCTTTTACTTCCTCCTCTTTATCTTTCTTATTTATATTTTTTTTCATGACGCTTCCAAGACCGATGATCTGCAATAATTTTGCAAAAAGTGATTTGTGAATTGTGAATTATTGGGAGTGTACACTTCACCGGCTTCGTGATTGTGCTGGGCATCATCAAGTATTCAAGTTCAATTGATGAAAAATAATCCATAATACTGTTGGAGAAGTGTTAACTTCGAGTGTTCAATTTCAATTGATGAGAAATAATCCATAATACTGTTAGCCGGCATCAAGTGTCTTATTTCAAGCGAATATAAATATTGATGATGGTGCTGACTTGAAAAAATGAGATGGTGATAATGGTGAGAGAGATAGAAAGAACTCTGATCTTAACTCCACCAAATAAAGGATGTTCCATTTCAGTGAATATAAGAATCAAATCAAATAAATCTTTATTTTAGAAAAAAAAACATTACAAGTTACATGAATTATACAGAAATAATAGTGCATTACAGACAATAACAGAAATAATATAAGGATACAAAGTAAAAGAAGGAATAAAATTAATGCACTTTCACGAATAAGATAAATAATATAATTCGAAATGAATACAATATAATATCATACATTCCTGTATGATACTGCTTGCTGAGTTGCGAGTAAAATTTGTTTGCATGCGGGAGCACTTCCATTTCATTTGAGATGTCAATCACCATATTCAACGATATTGTTTGAAAAAAGAAGAAAAAAGCAAGTATATCATTTCCACCTGGATTACGTATTCAACATGACAGATTCCACTTTATAAGGATGCTTGTGGACTCCATCATCTGATGTACGATTTTGCGGTGCTCCTCTATTTGTCGACAAAGACATTCTGACTGGAAATTACCTCTAAAATAATAGAGTGGGGTTGGAAGTAAAGATTCACCGGAAGAGCTCCCCTCCGTCGTCGAGGTGGTGTAGACAAGAGAGAAGCTTTTCGGGCGCTCCTAAGTCCGCTACAGCCGAGGGGATTCCGGGGATTCTTCCACTCGAGTCTCCCGCTCCATCTTTCTCGCTGTTCTCTATGCAAATTTACAATGTTCCACTCTTTCTGAGCCGCACTCTTTTCTTGAGCGCGCACTGTCTCCTCCGCAATATTCTTCTCGGACGAAATTGTTACGGAAGTGGCGCTGAAAGTAATCCGAGACGGATGTCTCCTCTCATCCATCCCGTCAGCCATCACCCCCTCCTCCCCTCTTCAACCCTAGTCTTCCTCCCCCCGCAAGAAAATCGGTTACCGGTGAAGAGGTGAGTGATAAGCCGCCAATGTTGACTTTTCAAACTCCCATCTTCCAAATCCAGTCATGCCCTCCACTTTTTCACAAGATCGTTCAAGTCTTTTGTCGATTACAAGCACTTCATTCCCAAGCTGCCAGGCCTATTGAGGATTATCAATGATTCAGATGATTCAGATGATTTGATCGGTGGTATCTGAGTATTCAACTGATTAGTTCAATTTCAAGAATATCTATCATCCTAAAACATTATAAAATTAGCTCGATATCTGCAGAAATCTAATTGATTAGTGAAATTTTTGCTCAACCTGATTACTATACGAGTAAATTATGATAAAATTCTAGTCATTCTTAGAACTTTAACTATTGAAATTTAGGTTACATATCAAATGAGATAGATAACCAGTAATGGCTCTTGAAATGAACTTTCCAGTTCTTTCAAATAACTTATCACCTAGATAAAATTATCGAGTAATCCAGAATTTTCACGGCAGGACTCTTTATATTGTGTTGATTATCCTTTTTTGAATTAGGGAGATGAATCTTCTGGAGTGTGTATGTCCTATGTGCGAAAATTAAATTGTAATTAATTTTGATTGTTTTAATTTTTTAGCGTGTTTGAACTGCTTCTAACTAGTTCATTTAAATTCAACAAGTTAATGTTGTAGCAGATTATTTCTACTGTTGATTACGAACTCTCATGTTCCAGAGATAATCCATTCATATCACATTTTTGGTTAGTCTATAATTATACTGATACAGTACCAAGATCGCAGCGTCGAACAAATTAATGTTGCAAACTATTTTCACCCTTGATTACGAATTCTCATGTACCGATCTCAAGATGTGGATAACAAATAAGTTATCACCATAGATCGAACATAGTATGAATAATGAGGAGTAGCCTAATGAATGCAGCTGAGCTTCAATCATGTTGTTGGAGGGAGTAATGGAGAGCGAAGGTCGCTTAGGAATGCAGGAGGTGGCGTTGACGTGTTGGGTTAAGAATCGCAGGGATCACAGGTGACAACGATCTCCAAGTTCTTGCAGAGAGGGTGGGTGTGATGGGGTGAACGGGGATTACAGCGGGGTTCGTTTTATCAATAGTTAATATGCAATTTTGAGCTGTGAAAAATTCAGGGCTTAGCGGAGAGTAGCGCCGCGGGAGCCATAACTTGGCTGCTCAGTATTCTGGCTGGTCGTCTCCACAAGACGATGCAGCTCACGATCCACCGAGTCAACCCTTTGCCCGCCTCCAGTAGTGGCCTTTTTAACGGTCACATTAACTTTTTATTGTTAGCACTTCTTTGCCGGCAAGCTTTCTTTATACAACACTTTCTTTCTGATTTGCTCGCCCAAGTCATGCGCCCTGTTTCGAATATACAGACTGGCTCATCGGCTGCAAGCGCCAATCACGTAGGTGCTGCTGGGCTTCATTTACATTCATTACTTCTCCTCTACGGAATGCATTGTGATTGAGAGTCCATACTTTGGATCAAAGTTTATAAGAACGTTTCATCTATGGTTAATCCAACATACATGCTTTCATTCTCAACTCAGTTTCATCTCCACAAATCATTTGTGAATCATTCATTGCCATATAATTAAATGACTGTATTTGGTCACACGGTTAGAGCGGTTGCTGAGTGATCATGTGGTTAAGCCTGTGATAGACTGCTCTTGGATGAGTGACCGTCACAAAATAAGGCGAGGTGGAACCTACCCGTGAGTGTCACCCCACCGATAAAAAGCCATACGAACATATTTTATAAAAATAAAAAATAAATATATAGATAAAATACAATGGAAAACAGAGGTTAAGCAATCTCATCAAAAATCGTGTTGATGTAATTTTTATTATGGAAATATGTAGAGCTCAAGTTTGTCTCGAATTTTCCGTATGATTTAATATTTTCAAATGATTTCAAAGATGTCTTGTGAGGATAGTTTTCGGCCATTTAATAATTTTTTTTAATCATAAAAATCTCCAATAATATAGAATCATTGAAATTTTGAATTCCGTTGTATGAGGAGGAGATTATTTCTCGATTTTGGTTGTTTTTAAACCTACTCAATATCATTTTCAGACAGACTCTTCCTTTGTCAGACTGATCTTGATTCTCAACTACCCAAAATGGAAATAATATGTGCTAAATCTAGAAATTTGACCTGAAGGCAAGGCCTTATACAATAATTGTTCCCTCTATTATAATTTTTTTCCACTCTCCTGAAATGAATGATTTTTTGAGTCCATTTTAACTTTCGAATAATCTTAGTGAATCATTCCCATTTTTTTTTTTAATAACAATTGAAATTAATTCATGCCATCTGAAATAAATTTGTTTTTAATTATTCATTTATTTTGTTCTCTCAATAATTTTTTATTAGAATTTGATCAATAAGACATTCCAAACAACATGTATACGAGAAAACATAGTATTAAGATTGTATGCTTATCTGGAAATAGAATATCTTCATTCTGCTCACTAGTTTTCTCGGGGCTAAACACCCCAGTAGTAGTACAAATTATTCGAGATGTATGTCAATTGCGAGAGATACTTTGTGAGAGAAAAGTTGAAATTGTTTAAAAGTTGCAATCGCAACCTGTGGTCTTCGGTTTTATAACTCATCAATTTCTGCAGCCTCAAGACAAAACATTTTTATTACATGAGAATCGTAAAAGGAGGACAATTTCCAATTCTCTCCAAGTGATTCTCTTTTAAAGATCTGCTTTTCTGTGAGTTCTAATCATTCTAGATGAGCGAAATATTCCTTTCCATTGAGAGTAGGCCTACCCTCAGATTGTCATGAGAACCATTCAAGAAGGACATTACATCATGCAGGCATCACTCAATAAAAAAATCGCTTTCATCAATCCTAAAACATTTTATTCGCTCTCATGGATAATAAACAATTCATCATAACAAGCTCAAATAACAAATAAGTTCTGAAACATTTTTAAACTTTATTTAAACAACCATTAGTCTATGTCATTCAATATCAGAACATAGAGCTCGAATCAGCGGCTCGAAAGCCTGGATCTGTATTAGAGGGAAGGAACATAAACATATCAATATTTGCTAGATTAGGCCTATTATTTACATATGAATATTGGGGTACAAATGATCTGATATTATTATTACTTATTCTCTCATACATTCCCTTACTCTAATTATGTATTAATAATTTTTTACATTATTGTTTAAAAATTTACATTGATATGTTGATTTATGAATTATCGATTTCAACAGAAAAAAGCAGTTTTCATACATCAATATGAAACAATTTATTATTTTTCCAGATATACAACATGACTTCACCTATCTCTGTAGATGAATGTGATGAAGTTTATAGAGTATTTGAATAGAGCATGTAGCCACAAAATTTAAAAAATAATTGATCGAATATATTATACAAGTATAATACAAGTTTTACAGATTCCATTTGTATTTTTAGCTTCAAACTATCCACCATCACAATAACTCATAATAACTATTATATTGCAAATGTGTTTTTCTTAGAGGTGTTGGGAATTTATAGATCTGATTTCAACTGGAATCAAATGTTTTAGGACATTGCAGTTGGTGAAATATAAATCATTTAAGGCGGTATTCTTGTTGTAGAACAATTATTCTATAAGTATAGCATGTCACTGGAAGCCTGCGATGATTTTGTAAGTCAAGATTAGTAAGAGGAAGTCAGATTTATAAACAAATTTCAAAATTACTCAATTTATAACCATCTTTACAGTGCTCGCTGAATCCTTCTGAAGACAAAAACGTTTCAGTATGAATTCAAATCAATCGTTCAAACCAATTAATTCGTTTGATATTTTATTGTATACATCTTGAGCAAAATTACTAGGGAAGTTTTGATGGCAAATTGATCTTCATTCTTCAATGATATTATTACAATTGAAATGGGAGGAATCGTTTCCAGTTCCAACTTAGGCCTACGTAACAGACATGTTGGTGTTGTTGTAGCAAGCAAGTTGGAAATGTATCAAGCTGGAAATGTTGGAAAAGTTGAAATGCATCTTTATACACTGTCATCATTAGAGACTGTCAAATAACAGGCTCTGCAATTCTCAATGTGATAGTCAGTATAAAAAAATCAATCAAGGATGGAGCACTGCTGACATATGATAGCAGTGAATGATTTTAATCATCAAATGATTAATAGTAAGGTAAGTTTGCTTAAAAAGGATCAGAAAATCATCGATCAATGAAAGAATGATCAAAGCTTGCTGATTTTTGGAAAAAAAAATTCAAATTATATCTTAACCAAGTTTGAAATAGAAATTCCTCTTCAGGAATACTCAGAATAAATATTTGAATCAATTTGATTGAATTTTGATGAAGATTTGTTTGTCCAATCCCACTTAGTCCACGATTAATGAGAATAGTAACATTACTCTTTGAATAATAACATTATTCTCAATTATTTTGAAGGACTAATATAAGTACACGGTGAGAGCCGTGTTTTATTACTGAGGGCAATAATAGTTCTCATTTTAATCTTTGAATACAGAGTTTTGATACATTATTTTCAATAAACCGTTTTGTCAGTCAGCTGCGTGTATAATTATTTTAATGGATCCATAGAATGTAGGCTACTCTGTCTTCTGAGAATTTACATTTTAAACGATTCGTGGTAAATAATCTTTTATTTACATAATTGATTTTACAATATTAACAATGAAAAATATACACAGCATGAAATATACAAATATACAATTGAACTATATCAATCATGGAGCGACTCTATCAGGAGATGTAGTGAATTGATCAGTCGAGTCAGCTATATTGGAGGCGAGTGTTACAATTTTAGTTCCTTAAATTGAGCCAACAAACTAAAAATTAATTTTCCAGAAAAATTAATTTACTTTAGAAATGTCTGATAATTTCATATTGAAAGAAGAAATTTATAGAAGCTTCGGGTTTCTCTGTTATCCTTTATTAGGATGAATCATGACTTTAATTGATTGCACCAAAGCACAGTTCGAAAGCTTATCATCTTTCATCTATCATCTTATCATGAAAGCTGAGTTACAGTGTGTTCACTTTGCTAAGATACCTGTACTTTTACAATAAATTACTTCATCACAGCTTTCTACAATGATGAAAACGTATAAGAATCCATCCAATATATATAGTAGATAGAATATTATACATTTTGAGCATTGAAAAAGCTTAAAAACTTATCTTGATGAGAAGAAGTTGTAATGCCAATGATTCATTTCCAGTTCAGTTGCCTTAGCAAAGAGAACGAGTTTCACGAATCAATCGTTTTCTATGTATATTTTTGACAATGTACCGGTTCCTATCCAGACGTCAGATAAATAGCTGACATCCAGTAACTCCGTTTCACCCTTAGCTTCAGAAATATTCAGTCTGAAACTAAAGTTCCTGAAATATTACTGATCATAAACACAATAAAGTACGGTATTTACATTTCAATTATCAAATCATAAAACATCATTTGGTTACCAATCACCTCTCTCATGGTATCAATCTTCATGCTCTCTAGTTCTGTACATAATAACATAGAGAAAGCATACGCAAGTAGATGATTTATCCCCATGTTGAACGGTGAACGACGGAAAACCGACGTGAAAGTGGCGATATCGTATGCGTATGATTTTTCCATTATAATACATTTTATTTACTTTAAAGATAAAGCATGTAGTTTTTTGATGAGAAACGAGAACATCGACGTGAAAATCTGATTAAATCTGGTATTTGAAACGATAAATAGTGAATCAAAGTTTCTAACAGTTATTCACGTAATGCGTAGGATTTGGATGGACGCTCAATCAATACGATTCTTCAAGTAAGTTCACGGAGTTGCCAGGAACATGAATATCCCTGTTGCTACCAAAAACGGTTGTGTCCATTTCACTATTCTCCGGCAACCTGCAACAAGACCACAATGAACTTTAATCATGCCGAAATTTCAATTATTATTAATACATTCATACCAAATAATTGGTACAGTACTTCTCAATATTTCCTTTACAGGATTTAATTCAATTCAATTTATTTGCAGTATGCTGTTCTACTTTGAATACTTCACTCATTTCCACACATACTACTAATTTTCACCCATGAATCAGTAGGTAATCTGTGCATTGGCGTTCGATTGGTTCTAGTTCCATTGAGTCCGTTAGATGTCATACATTGATTGAATTCAATATTAGATTCTCGTACAACTGGCCAAATATCTTATAATGTGACAATTGGTACTCATTTATTAGAAATCATTGATGAAATCTCAAAGTAATCATCTTTATCAGTTCCTACTTCAAATAGGTCAAGTTGTCTCACATTTTCCATTATTTCTCACAGATTCCTTGAAATCCTTTGATTGTTTGAAGCCAATAAAACACGAGAAGGTGTGAAAATGATGATTTTTACTAGATAGTCTCAATCATATTACTATCAAGATATCAATCGAAACGCTTATTCTGTGACACAACTTTAGAAAGTTGACTCATTCATCCGGTTGCAATGCGATTATTTTTTGACAATAGGAAGAAATGGCTCTGAGGAATCGGCATTCAAGGTTTTTGCGGAAGCAATGAGAGAGAAGCCCTGCGCACTAGGCGTGATGGCGGGGGGGATCAACCGCACCGCACACACCAACTTCAGAGAGCGAGTCGAAATTTACCGAGCGGAAAATCCTATCATTCCCGAGCTATATTGGGTTTCGATTAGTCTCCTCATCTCCAATAATCGTGTTTGCCTTAAGTGCTGCCCTGCCTTGCCAGGTGAGCTGCTTATGAAGAGCAGTGCCTAAAAGTGGAATGAGTCTTGAAAGGTAGTTGATGACAAATGATGGGAGGAATTAGAGTGCAAAAGTCAAATGAATAAAGTAAACGATCAAAAAACAGATCATCGAGTATTGAATACCGGAACAATAACAGAGAATGATAGGCAAACACAAAATATGGGTATTTTGTTGAATGAATTATTTATCATTAGATAGATAGATAGATAAATGACTTCATTTTTTCACCTTTTATATTACAAAAGTGCTATGGGCGAAGTTGAGGCATGAAAGCCCTCTCTTCCACTTCACCCACAATAGATTATTGATAACTTATTATTGGTAAGATATTCAATCGCAGAATTCGGTTATTCTAAATTCATGAGAGATATTAATATATACTACTAAAAAGAATCATGGAACCAGTAATTTAACATAGAATTAATTTATGAGAGCCAAAAAATAACAGAGCAAATAGAATACATGTTAACTCTCACTATTCTCTAACCGCGTGTGCAATTTTTAAATGGCTTCTCAAATTTATTATTTTCCGATAACAGTAACATAGAAGATTTTAAAATTGAGAAATAAAACCCATTTGATACAAACCAAGCAAGCTACGACCATCCTTTTTACCTATGATGCAACTTAGACCTTGCAGTTACATATTGGTAAGGTTCATAAGAAATTTATGAACTCATTCAGATAAGGCTCAACATGAAATAACAAACAGAAGATGTTTCAATTGAGTAAGAACTGTGTATCAAAGTATCGTGGTATATTACTGAAGTACTTCCCATGCCTCTTTCCACCTCAACGTTAAAAATCTTTACATAAGGCAGCTCACAGGAAGAACATTTTTTTGGGTAGCTGAATGTATGCATCACGGACCATATATCATGTTATGTTATACAGAAGACAATAGATAATGTCACTACACAAAAAGCGAGTATAAGCTACGATTAGTGTGTGCGTGTGTGAGAGAGAAAAAAGATAGAGTGTGTGAGTGAGCTCTCCAGTCGCGTGTTGAACATAGCAGACGCCTGTTATGTATGTATAGTATAGTATGTATGTATAGAGATCGGGAATAGCGCCAAAATTCTTTCAGCAACATATTTCATTCACCAACTTTTTACTCACACGGTTAGTTGCTCTGCGGGAGAAATGTCGTTGGATATTCTCAACCAAGCATGACAATAGAGCTCTCAATGTGCTTTACTTCTATGCAATTTCCCAACGGGATTCAACTATTTGTTTTCGTGGATGTGTTCTTTGAGGTGTGATTCTAATTTCAATATGTTATGTGCAACTAGTTATGTACGAATTATGTTATGTATGACTTATGTTAACTACGAATTATAAGAAACTTCTGTTCAAATATAGGCTACTTCAAGTTTTGTAATACATAAAGAAATGGAATAAGAAGATCAATCTTTTGAATTCTCTTGAAAGTATTAACAGAAGATTGTATAAGAAGAATTGCAATTCAAGGGTGGGTGGAAATTGAAAAATTGGAACCAATACTTAATTGAAATTACTCGTGGAATATCAGTGAAGCCTTTGCGTTATTATACTTGAAATCCAATAACTTGGGCTTGTTGCTGTTGAAGTATGAAATTCAGACTGAAAACAATATTTTTAAAATAGGAATCGAGTTTCAAATGTTATTCTAGGAGAAAATTATAATTTAGAATGCAATGTTATCAGAATTCAATCAAGAAAGCTTAGAGGGCCACCCACACACTGTACCTTAGATAGACTGGAGTGAATTCAATTTGCGATTTGATTAAAACTATTTTTGAAAATATACAGAGACCGCCTCCCCACATAAAATTGTTTGAAAAGACTTCTAAAAGTAAATAATGCTTACTTTCTTAAAAGTATAAAGAAGTATAATTTTCTTTAATTATGCCTTCATAGCTTAACTCGACTGTGTTCGTGATCCTATAGAAAATATACACGGCGATGACCAAATAAGTATACCACGCTTCGCCACTATATGTCTTGTATATAGCTGATGTTAAAAAAGCAAAACACTTTTTTTATAGTTGATTTACTTATTTTCTCTAACGGAACACACTAATTAATAGAAAGAACAACGTATTATACAGATACATACACAATTTGAATGAATAGAGATTAGGTAGTATTGATTGATTCAAGAAAATTTTAATATCACATTTTAAAATACTTTATTACATGAATGAGCTTTTTTGCCATGGTGAAAATCGAAAATGGACTCTAGTAACTTAGATAAGGTAGAGAGGTACAATTAATTTAATGTTCTTATAGCTTTTTCCATGTATTATACACTTATGACAAAGCTCGAACAAACAACTCGCTTTAAGTCAGCAAATCGAAAGCTCAGTCAACACCTTTAAATTATTGAGAAGCAGTCTGGGTTGCTGAGTTATTGATGAGCTTGCGGATGTGAAGTGGATGGAGCTCATATGGAAGTCAATCTCGGGCGGTTCAATTTGATACCACCTGGGGTGTTTCAAAGTTTGGCACTTGGCTTACTGTTCGAGCTTGAAAATTGTATGTCATCGTTGCCTGTGCTGGTGTGTACCTTCCATGTCTAACATGACGAGCGGAGGCTTCAGTGTGAAATACATCATCTTCTAATAGGAAGGGTGGAAGCTAACTTCTATAAACATTAGCAAACATTGTAAGGAAAGACTCTGTGTAAAGATCCCACAATGTGGGATAAATATAGCAAGAAAATTCAATGACAAACAAACTTAGACTTATGATAAAACTAGATTTGTGGTATTGTACTGGTTGAAATGAATCTGATCATTTAAACTATAATTTGGATCATTCCTAGTTACCCTGGTTATTTCCAGAGCCTCTAGAATGTTCAATTGTCTACCTTTACTATTCAAAAGCAGAAACTCAACATCCTCCTCAGCCTTGATTTTATGATTCTTTGTGATCAAATGTTTAGCAAAATTAGAATCCCCATTCTGTTTATTCCAATCCCTAATATGTTCTTTTACCCTACTTTTGAAACTTCTACGTGTCTGTCCGAAAGGCCAATTTTCAGACATTGGTCTCTCCAAGCATTCCCATTTATTTCATTTGTTTTTGTAAATACCAATTACCTTTCTTTACTTTGTTAGTTGTTTGAACCGTCATTGCTGTGATGTTTGTAGAAACCGCCCATTGTGGGAGGAGCTTATATAGGCCAATGGCAGTCGGTCACCTTGATAGGCCATTCAACTGCCAATCACAGCGCTCGGTCACAAGTATAAATTCTGCTACAGCTACACTGTACTGTTTTAGATCACCAGAGATTAATAATGGTGTAACAACCGAAACTGCAGTACCTCGTTGTTTTATTGAATGAGTGGTTTTGACAACATCAATTCTCCTTATTCAGTATGGATAACTACCACAGCATCACCTTCACTACTACACAGGAAGTTGTAACTCTCTTCATATTCGATATAGGCCTATTAAATAAGTACATATAATGTTCAAATTGTAGATGAATTACTGTTTTCGAAACACAAGCCAAAAGGTCATATTTGATCGCCAAAAATTGTCATGTGTAGAGAAATCCAATATATTGAATATAAACAGTTACAATTAATAAAATTGAATTTTCTCACTAAGACGCCCCAGCAGTAAATAAGTATGCTAATGAAAGGTTTTCTTCATTGGGAACGTATTGTTCTCCATATGAATCAAGTTTCCTCTTTTAAATATGATTTTCTCCCGGGTTATACTCATTGAACAAATCAAAATTTCAAATTTCCTGCTCGAATGTTGTGAATTGAAATTTCCTACAGCCACCTTCTAATCCCGGGTGTGTTTTTTACTGTAATCTGGATCTCGCGGCACGTATGGCCGACTGGCTCACTGCGCAAAGTACTGCCGTCCCAAAAGATTAATAATCCATTACGGTCAAAATGTAATTACCAGGCTTTATCCAACATGAATGTTCGTTCAGCCGAACACATTCCAATTCAAAATGTCCAGCAACAGAATACTACTCTCGATGTGACCCACGTTCTAATTTTGCAGTGCTGCAATGATAATAATTATTATTCCAATCATGGATGCCAAAAATGCAGAGAACTGTTTTGTCGATTCTATCAGAAAGAACTGTATCATACCAGCTCAGTTGCGATTGGGGTTTCAAATTTATTTCAAACCCCTCACAAACAACTATCACGTGTCACTCGATTATTGTTTCCCTAAATATTCAATAAGTATAGAATTGGACGAATTATTAGTTTCATACTATACTATCTGGGTCGAGAGCACAATATATTGTTTGATGTCAGTTATTCTACATTTTTGATAAATAAGAATGAATGAAATTCTGTGTTTCTGGAATTGTAAATTCTCAATAATAGAAACTCAATCTTTTGACAAATGAACAATGAATTTAGCAATGAGCCCCATTTGTGGCTCATGAACTACTGGGAGATGATTGAACCTTTTGAAAAATGAAGTACACAGCTCAAGTATCGAGGAATGAGAATACATAATAATGATAATATCGAGCTGGAAGGCATAATATCCTCTCAAAAAAGTCGGGAAGTTGATGAAAACTTGTTCGTTAAGTTGAAGTTGGTTGTTCGTTTTCTAGTTTATCACACAGATAATTCGACACCTTGTGAGATAGGGCTCTACAAATGGTGATGAGAAATGTAGCAATAGATTTCTTCGTAGTTTGATGGACGTTTTTCGAAATTATTATCCTTTGTTAAGCTCATGTGTAATAATAATCATGTTTTATTTTCAAATTGATGGAAACAATACAATATATTTTCGAACATCATAAGCTCGGCTTTCACCATCAGCTTGAGCTGAAATCAATCAATCCATTCTTATTCTTTAGGAAAAAATACTCAAATAAATAAACTTAAAAATCAGAATAGAATAAACAGTAAATACTTTTATTTTAAAATCCAACATTATAGCTCATGTAGAACATCATACAGAACCATTTCCCCTCAATATAAATAGAATTGTATTGTGTGCTTCAACTCTGAACAATAAATTCAATTTTTTTGAATGTTTATAGAATGGATTATTATCAAAGTTATCGGCAAAATCTAATTGTAAAGACGATTGAGGATCGTGCGCAGTGGCGTAGAGCTGAGAAAATGCAGCCGGAGAGAATGGGTGGAGTGTGAAAGAGGGAGATCTTGTGAAGGCAAGAATATTATGATCTGTAAAAAGAAAATTGGAGGGTGAGAGTGGATATTTGCGAAGCGTTGCCACCGGAGCGGTTGTGTGCAGGGGACATAAACATAGTGAAGTTGTTGGGTGATGGCCCCCTTGGGGATTCCTACATTGCAAATTGCTCAGGCCAGGTGCTGCAGTTTCCATTCAGGCTCTCCTTGACTTGCCCCCCACCCCGCTCCACACACCATCGCCTCCTTCTTAACTGCTAATATAACTTTATACCGGGGGATAAATTTAACACTTCATTAATTATGTAAGTGTTTCTTGGTGATACGAGAGAAGATAAAAGAGAGCAGTTAAGAAGGACGGAAGTTTTACAATTGAGATGGATAAAGTCTGCTGGAAAGAATCATGGGCAAGAGGATTTCTTATACTAGAATTGTAACAATGTAGCAACCATTTGTAACAATAAATTAATGTAACCTTGACATGAACCGGAAAGAAGAAAGATGCTTCACATCAACTCCCATATTGAAGAGTGAATTATATTTGAGAGAGTTAACTACAATGATACTGTAAACTCATATTTCACTATACATCCCAATTATTTTTTATAAGCTTGAATATCAATACAATATTTCTATTTGGATTCCTCCACATATTCCTGTGGAAATTAGTTTCGTCTACTTCAGTCATGGAGGTATAAAGGTAGTACGTAATATTTCCATTACTCCATTGTTATCGGTCATGAATATACATGTTGCAAAACGTTATTTATCTCTGAATAACAAATTATTCATTTCTGACATAACTTCTGATGCCCGACCCCAACACACAGTAAATCAACTTGTATCAGTTAGAATGATCAACAGCCCCCACTCGAACTTCATGGGGGAATTCAAAATTTGATAAACAAGCGATACCAACATCCACACATCATGGGTTTCATTTGTTCGATAATATATTCCACATTGTATTGAATAATACAATTCCATATGATACAATTCCAATAAAATATTCCATTCCATAATTATTTTTATTTCGGGTATTTTGATGTTACCGCGATTATTGTAGGTAGAGCTCTTAATTATAGAGTTGTAGAAATGGTAATGGATATAAAAAGTGGAAAAAAAACTATTGAGAACATTATAATATGATACATGCATGATTTATGGCAGAGATCATTAGAAGCTCTCATAGAATAATATAGCGAATCTTTCAAACATAGACTAGCCAAAAACCTGATAAGTGAATGTCTAGCAATGATCAAATTGGTTAATTAAAAAACTCATAATTAAGATTTATTGAATTTTTTTCAAGACTTGTGATGCAACGATTATCTCGAACTGATTGAAATTGCTTATTTAAATACACTGTTTTTGTGAATAGATACTTCTTCACAAAATGAATATACTTGTAAATCAACAGAATGTGTTGGAAAAATTCGTTACGATTGTTCTCTGGAGGACTTTTTTCTGGTTTGATTTGTCTAATCAGAATAATCTAAACATCTAAGAACTAATAATCTAAACATCTAAGAATGATTTAATAAAAAGGACTTTTAAATGATTAACTAAATTTTTCAGGGGGAATTAGTATTTAAAAGGAATCTGAAAATGAATAGAATCTCTCAAAGTGGTTGTTTTCTTCAGCTAGAAAATTAAAATACTAACACAGATGATAAAATTATCCAACAACATGTTTTCGGAGAGAATTAGTATCTCAGAGGAATCTGGAAATACAGAGGATCTCACTCAACGGGTGGTTTCTTCAGCTTGAAAATGATAATGCTAACACAGATGATGATAAAATAAGCCAACAAACGTGAACACCACAAAGTCAAAGTGTATTGCGCGAGAATACGTATTCATATTCGTGTTGTATTTGTGTTGCGCGGGTGTATTGCATTGCGTTGCATTTCAAAACTCGGCTAACAGAGACATTCGTTGTTTGAGTTTGTAACGATAACAGAGAGAAGAAATTAATTTGTTTCTTATCGCTTGGAAAGATGAATAATTACAACTTCACAGGGCGCTGCACGACTAAACAATGAGAAAACCTGGAGAAGTAATATCGTATTGCAGCCAGGTTACGACTGTAGCGGTCGCTCATCATCACTCCCTCTCTCTCGCTCCACAAACGGGGTGAAAATTAAAAACGTAATTAATTTAGGTGGCAGTGGAGCGGGCGGGCGAGGGCGATTGTCGCGGTCAAGTGAAGCATGCAAACTTTTTCCAGGTGAAAACACGTTTTTGTCTGTCTGTAAAAACAGACTTGCGTCTCATCTAGTGGGCCGCTTTTAATTGAATAACAAGATAATGAATGGACACAAAGCCCGAATCAACTGAGTGTGAAGATATCACTCGGCTTCCGCACAAACAATAAGCTGTCCTCGGTTATTTGAACTTTGTAAGCCATGTTGCGCTATGAAAAAGCTAGAATATCTCAATCAACAGAATCTGATTTTTCAGAATAAGATTTTGCAGCCAACAGCATATTTATTGTAACAAAAATAAAGTTGTAAAAAGCAATGGTATCACAAAGAGGATGCGGTATTTCACGTCTGAATCAGTTTCAGCTAGCTAAGTCTCATATTGATCACGTTCATTTTCAATTGTATGGAATTTATTAAAAATACATTTATAAGGATACAAATTAATAAATTAAATTATTCGGTCGATAAACTATAAAATTGCATTAATTTTGCTTTCGTTTTAGAATTAACCTATGCAAAATAATAATATTCATATCATCTTCAATCATTGTGTGTGTGAATTTATTCGGGTGCTAAACAAACATATCATCATGAAAATTCAGAAAAATGGTTATAATGAATATTAGTCAATAATCATATCATTGTCACAACCTCCGCAACACATTTTTGAGAAATATGTATCAACGTAATCATGAGTGCACCAAAACAAGATGAATCTTTTGAAGATTCGTTGAATTGAATTAGAGTGTAAGTACAGTACATCAATACACGATGAATTCAGAAACTAACTAGGAGAGATTGCAGTGAATAAACACATCGCGTGATCGAATAGCTTCTCTATTTTTTTTTTATACTGTTCTCGGACTAGAATACCATTCTAATTTTGACTGCATGTCGTCAATTCTAGCGTTGAAACAATAGGAATAAAAGATACTGAATTGAATGAATTATATCAGAATGGTACCTGTTGAGGAGGCGGCGCCGGGGGTGCCGTTAACCGGGGGCTTTGGGGGCCTGGGGGCGGGGGCCTGACCCTGGCCTGGAGGCGGCAGGCTAGCCGAGGGGGCGCGACTACTGGGGGGCGGTGACTGCCCCCCCGCTCCACCTTCCCGGATCACCGACACTCGCTCTGCGGACAAAACAAGTGACAGTGGAATATAAAAAAGTTTTGAATAAAAAAACTCGAAGAAGACTGTCTTCCAAAATTCAAAATATTTTGAATAAATTCAAGAGAAAAAGTGACTTCAGAAGACTTCAAAAATTCACAAAAAAATGCGAATGGAGGTAAAAAATAGAGTTGACTTGGAGAAAGGAATATTTTCTCCATATCTTTTCCTCATTCAGGGAGATTCTGACCCATCACGCGCAACCCCCTAATTATTGTTTTGAGTTGAAATAACTGATTAATTAGCATTCCCAACAGTTATCACTGTTAACAATTTCAATCTTCAAACAATTTTCATAACAAACTCAATATTTTGTCATCACCAATTGAAAAGCTCCTACTTAATTAGAATGTTTCTAGTGGAGATGAGAGCAGGAACAATATTGCAAAGTTAGCTGAAAGTGACTTATAACTTTATTCAACAGAACTTTGCAATAGGAGTAAACTTACTTGGGCGAAAGCTCAGATCGGAAAGAGAAATTCTTCGCTTTCAGCCTATTCACTCACAGATAATGAGATCGCGATAACAAATTAAATCAGGGCGCGCGTTAACTGACGTGTAAGAGTAAATGAACAATGCCTCTCTCAGAGGACATTTTCCCTGCAACTTGATTACAAGATTATTTGTGAGTCGATCGGAGAGGAAGATACCCGGCACCGAACTTGCAGCTCCGTTCCAACTTCTAATGACTTCAACGTCTCTTTCCCTAATCGTGGCATACCGTAATAAGGTATTATTATCCCAGACTAGACTAGACTGATTGTCTACATTAGACTATCAGGCGTAAGGTTAAAAGATGACTGAGCAAACTTTTCAAAAACCTGAACACCATGCGGTAATGAGTTAGAGAGTCTACTTGAATTAAAAACTTATCTCTATGTTGGTGATTCTATTCAACACTCATTTGTTTTTTTGTAGGAGATTATCAATACTTTTTTGTGTTTGTTTTTTCTTGTTGATTCAAATAAGTGATTCCAAGATAACCTTGATAGTGATTATACTATAAATAAACCTGACGATCACTACTAGCTCGATATACGGATTTTCACAACACCTATGCCCATCCCTACCGTGTATTGTTATCTTGAATTTCCACGGTATCTTTGTCACATTCTCATTTTCATCCATTATTGCTTATCGAGCAATGGGTTTCCAATCACTGATAGTGAATGGCTTAATCAATGTTATCTTTCTGTAAAGATGTAAATCAGTGGTGCCCCCAGATGGGCATAAATACTATGGATGGGGTCATATCATTGTCAAAAGAGCATTTTATGGTCTTTTAAAGTTGGAAATCTTGATGAAAATTCATTCTATTTTATTTGGAAAACGTTACAGAGTGGGGCAGATATTTTACTTACCTGTCCTGAAGGATGGCTGTATTTCACGATTCCAAACTGAACCGTGAGTACACTTACTAGAACAGGTTACTGGCTTATCCAGGTTAGAGCAGAGGCAGGCTGCCAGGCTGGTAACCTACCTCCAGTAACCTGAATGTCTACTGGAATCGTGAAATCCAGTCATTCGTGAGTTGGGGTCATTTCTTCTGAAAGAACAAAAATAAATTTTATCACCCTTTATGAAAAACTAGCATTCCATTCTTAAAAATTGGCAGTGATAGAGGATTTCAGCCCACACGATTTTTCTGTTCAAAATATATTTTTCCTTTCTGTTTCCCTCAGAATATATTTCCAACTTCAACTCAATATTTACCATGAAACAACAATAAAATGAATACTTGGAAGTATAAGAGAATCGGGAGCATGAATCCAGGATTTTTTTAAGGTGCATCTGAGGCCAACGAACTGGAGGAATGTAGAATTTGAGAGCTGAAGGTGAAATATTGTATAATAGTGCAGCTATTGAAGGTTTCACGCAGAAACGTTTCCCTACCGAGCAAATTTTCTGGGCAATGTTCCGTGGTACTTGGACAACTCTGAAACAAAAATTTGGCCTTGTAAACCTCTTGATTAATGCAGGTGAAACAAACATCGCTCGTTTTTCATTCAACTGCAATTTCCATCGAAATAAAGCCTCACATACAGAATACGTAGTGGCTACGCGTCCGTCAACCGTACGCCGCTTAGACGTCCGTCAAGAGTGTCACGTGATGTATGACGTCACGGTTACTGTGGGTTGACGGACGAATAAGGAACTCAGTTGTTTATTAGCTATGGATGCGGAAGGGCTGAAATTTGATAGTTACAACAGTTTATTAGCATTAGAAGAGAATGAATTCATTCAACTATTCAGCTGAATAGTTGAATTCTTTACTATGTCATTTTCCCAAGGGCAGGTTATGGTCTCCCGATCTAAGCCTCCAGATTTTTTCCTAGGGGGCAATCTTGAAGAAAGGATTTAAAAATAGGTCTTATACACTAAATTAACTGGAAATTAAGAGATAACCAATTTTAAAAACTTGGTAAACCGAATATGCGATCATTAAAGCAGCTCTGATGTTAGCCAAGACCCTCTAAAATGTAGAGGAATGTGGAGGGTCTTGTGTTAGCCTACTCAGTTTTGATACAATACCTACTTAACCTAAAAATACTAAATGTCGCCAAAAGTTTCGCAGATCATTGTGTCACAGCTGGATAATGATGAATGATAAAGATCTGTTGTTATAGATCGCCATTCGACAAATTATATGGCTATCGCCGTCCGTCAATCGTCAATGATGAATTGACATTCTACACGACGTCATTGGTCACATGACTCTCTTGACGTACGTCTAAGCGGCGTACGGTTGACGGACGCGTAGCCACTGCCTACAGAATAATCATCAATAGGTACCATTGTTTTAGTAAATAAAATTTCGAAGAGATTGGTGTATAAATCATCACTGTATGTCCAACGAACAACAAGTTACCATTTTTCAAAAAAGTAATAGATTTTTCGAGAAAAACTAAAATCACATTATTTTCAGTTTATTCCCGTTCACTTTAACAAAAGTCAGGGGCGTCCTCACTTTATGATTTTGATCACTTGGAGGATTCCTCTTCATATTTAGTGCGGTAGATGGGTCATCTGAAACAGAATGATCCAAGGAACAATAAAATCATTTAGGAACCTGCATTACAGGTAGGTAGAAATTTGTTTTAGAGTGAACAAAAAAAATTAGGGATTTCTTGAAATGCAAGCATATTTGTTCATGGCTGTAGCTCAAAAACTACATAAGGAAGGCAGGCCAATTTGGTCTCAAATTATAAAGAAGAAATGGTGCAGAGGGATTTTGAGTTATCGTGTTGTTGATTTTTGAGTTACCAACGTTATTGATTTAGTTGGTAGATGATATGAGCAATCAAAAATATAATAATGCTGAAAGTTTCGTTTTTTCGGAAATCTTCTACTTTTTGAAAAAATTTAACTCGTTACTCATTGGACATACAGTGATGAATTATACAATGTATATTAATGTGTAATATGTCATATTAAATCTCTTCACTAAGACAATTGTTTCCATGATTTTTCTGTATAACGCTTAGCTTTGACAAAAATCATAGTTCAATGAAAACCGAGCCGAAATTTTGCGATTGATGGGGCACTCTACATTAAGAATAAGGAGGTCATGATTTTGTATTTAAGTTGTCCAGGGACTAAGGAGTATTGCACCAAAAAGCGCTCTGTTGGGAATTTTTTCCCACGATGAGTGTTTTTTGGATTCAATGACTTTACTATAATGCATTTCCATTGAATTGTGAAAACAAGTACACTGTCATGTATTCTCCATCACTTTTATTTATTCCTTCAAAACTCCACTCATTCCACTGGAGTGGATATAAATATGTTGATTACTCCATATATTCTGTGTGTGCCAATCTTACAATAATTATGTACTATTTGAGCATTACCAACAGTTTTGTACTATGTCCCACCGATGAAAATCAATTTGTTGGCTAGAGAATTAATCAATGTCTCCCTTTTACCATACGGACCGTTATACTCTGAAATTATATGTTTTTTAGAAGTTTTAGACATCATTTGTAGTTGAAAATCCATTCTATCTAGTGAGCCCCCCCCAAGAATTTCAATGACGCAGTTTGCGTCACGACCCCCCCCTGTGGGCACCCCTGTGTAAATGATAGATGAGAAAGTAGTTTTTAAGAGTAAGTAAATTGAAATAATGAAAATGGATTATTTTAAAATCATCTTTGAAGAATAATCCTTTCTACTTCGTCAAATGGATTCTCATAATAAAAAATTCTAAAGAGTCACTATTGAGATTTTAGTAAACTTGAAGTGTAGGATTGACAAAATCAGTGTGTTTTTTCATTTCAATTTCCATAATTCATGTAGACCCACGTTTCATCTTCAAATGTTACTAACTATTGGAATATTACGTGATTTCTTACCTTCTTTGCTGGCTCCGCTTATAACTTTGGTTGGTTTTGGCGGGGAAGACGGCATAGGGATTTCTGTAAAAAAGTTGAACGTTCTCAGAACAGATACTCACTGATTTTTCAAACTAGATGACTTGAAGACCAAGAATAAAAGCTGTTATTGATTAAGTTTCTAATTTGTAAAAGTTATTGTTATAAAAACTTACTATCATTATAATGAGGTACTTTCTATCTTAATAATCATATTATGCAATTTTGGAGGCACTAGCACGAAAGAGACTGGAATAGATTATGCATGCATCAATAATTAAGAGGTGCTAGATTCGACCTTAATTCTTGGATAATAATGCCATGTCATATAGCATGAATTGAGTAATCTCAAGCGGAATCTATAAGGGTCTATGAAAGAATCTTATTCAGAATCTATAAGGGTCACAAGGCTCTGCTTGAATTGTCTTGGCAAAGATTATTATAGCTGCTAAAAATAAGTGTTTCTTATAATTAAGTGAATTCAATGGATAGAAATATAATGGTTTCAAGACTTATGCATGAGGCCTCAGGCCTAGGGTGTAAATTTAATTACTCTTTTATTACTTGTACATTTTTCTTTGTGATTGGATGTTAATGCTGTTGCTGTAACTCTGTAATGTGATCCTAATTATAAACTATTGTATACAATATAATTGAATTCTTAATTTAATTGAATCGTTTCCAAATGTATTCTCACCATATAATCGAATGGATCCCTCGGTTTCTCCTAGCGAGTTTTTCGAGATGCACCGGTAGTTGCCGAAATCAGACGACTGCAGTCCGCGAACGGTCAGCTTCATGTGTGCTCTGTAGCTATTCTCCGACGTTTCAGTGGTGTACTTTTGGGTTGGCAGCAGCATGACGCTCTGGTAGACCCAGTAGCTGATGGCCCGCGGGTAGGCTTCGGTGTGACAGTCTAATGTGACGTCGGTGCCCGATGGAGCGCCCACCAGCTGATTGGGCACCCAGATCATTGGCGAAACTGGAAGAAAGATAATAAACATTGGTGGAGGAATCATTGATTATTGCTGGAAAAATTCCAGATCGATTCCGAAATAATGTTATGATCAATTAGTAATATTGCAAAGTTAATGGATAAAGAAATATTCATGAACAAGAGATTCAGAAAATTATTCATTAGTTAATTGGTAATTTGATTTCTGGATACTACGACTGGGTAAAATACTACCGTTCTGCTACTAGGTATTTCTGGGTAAAATCACCTACTCAACAACAGTGAGTTAAGTTTCCAAACTCCAAGGCTAGGCGTACACCGATTATTCATTGCATCAGTGTGTGCTGCTTCATAAGAAACTATGTGGATTACTGTGACTTAACGTGACTAATCTTGTCTTGTCTTGTCTTGTCTTGACTAACCGGTGTACGCCTAGCCTAATGCAAAGCTAGTGGCTAGAGGATTGCAGTTGCTTCACTATGCCAACTTTCACAGTAGGCCGCTCCACTCCGACTCACCTTTCATTCTATACATCTTGGGGGCAACTCAGCATTAATGTAGCGATTCTGTGCAGCTTTTCAGATTCTACCTGATTTATATTCCAATCAGACGATAAAAATTGATAGAAATTTGGTGGAATATCAATACTCGATATCATAACAGGAAGGAAAGATAAATTCAAAGTGGTTAGAGGGGTTTCCAGGGAAAAAGCGGACTATGTGTTTCTTCACATAGTTTGTGTTTTTCTACGTGGTTTTCCATTTCTCATCTTTAATGTTCAGTTGAGTGTCATTTGTGATAAGCGGTATATAATGATAACTGATAAACATCAATTCTGTCCATTGCATGAACAGAAAGTTCGAAAGTTCTCTCTAACACAGAAAGAATTCTCTTCACTGGTAGGCTACCTGGAATTCACAAACTATATACTTAAAGTGCTAACCATATCCAAATATTTTTTGGAGATTTTTTTCGTTTTGGAAACGGTAATGATATATGCAATAGAGATCTTTGAAATATAATGTTAAAATCTCTTATAGTGAAAGAATAGACTGAAGTGCTAAAAGTGTTAGAGATTGATATTTTTATTTCTCTATGAAAATACTTGTAGCACTTGGGATGTTCAACCATTGAATATACATGGTGCTTTGATTAAAGGTTGTAAAACTCGTGTTAAATTTCACGCAGCGTTTGTGAGCTGTGCCGCCCATGGGATAGAGAATTATGTTCTCGGCAGATGAGACAAAGAAGCTGTTGCGGGACTGGGATGTAAAGTGGAGGATTACAATTTCATTTTCTTGTATAACGTTTCTTGGTCTTAAGCGCTCAACCAACAGTGCCATAAAATGGCTAGAACCCTCGGCTCCCTTGTGGCTTGAGGCTCCTCAATATGTTTCTATACAATATCTTCCCAATATCTCAATGTTGGATACAGCTTCTCTATAGGCTCATTAGTTCTCTCCCTTGAGCTTTACGCTGAGAAGTTGAGCTCCCTGAACGAGTTGCATGTTAGTGTGCTCTATCCATTATAACACTCCATTCTTGAAATCAATTGAGTTGAGAACTAATACATTTATTGTTTTGAAGCTTGGTTGTTATTTATAAAAGATCTTTTCTATTTGACCTGAGAGATAATTTGATACCGTTCTTGTGTGCTCTCACAATGCTAGATAAATAATAAAAATCAATATTTGTTACTCTATCAGGTGGAATTTTGTGATATTTAAACGAAGGTTTAACATAATAATATATTGTCAAAGACCACGTATTTATTAGCACAAAATTTCAATCATGTTTCCACCATTGTACCAGACAAATACTACTTCGATATTATAGACTACTAATACTTTTTAGACTTATTCTGCTTTTTAGATATAGATTGAATTTTCTATGATTGTACTCTTCAGTGTACTCGATAGTGTTAATGGTGCCGAAAAATGTTGGTTTTTTTGTGCTGATAAATTCCTCATATTATTTGACAATATAATGGGGTTTTCAATATAAATCCATAAATTGGAATTATGTATGAATTGAATATTAGGCCTACATCGAAAACTTAATTATGGATGAATAGATAGGTGAACTGGGTCCATCACTGAGTTATCAAATTTATCAATGTTAATGTTAATGTTTCGAATAGCAGGAGTCCCACGAGTTTGATCGCAAATAGGATTTGTGCATGTTTGTAATATTAGAAGGCCTAACTTTGCTGATAGCCAAAATTATCATCGAGCAATCAAATTTGTAAATGTTTTGGACATTAGAAGGCCCACGCCTTCAAATCGCAAATGAAATTTGTCCATGTTAGAGATATTAGTAGGCCTACGCATTCGCTGAAAGATTTTGAGACTAATTAGCAATGAAAACGGAATGCCTAACAAAACAAAATAAGCCCATTGCATCAATACCACCGATACAATGATTTGTCTCTGTTTTCCAGACTTCGAATTCAATTTTCGAGATGATTTTGCACGTCGGATCGAGTTAGCGCGACATGAGTAGGAAAACAGGTTGCGGCAAAACATTTTCCCGTGATTAATGAGACATATATTTGGACGCGGATTAATTCGGTGCGCGCGACAAAGAAAATCCAAATTGTTGCAGGATGCCATCCCTCAAAAACGCGACCATAAATCACATAAAACTGTGAGGCGGCAATAGTATTACGTTTTGATTAATGATGTCTCCACCCACTTACCCCCTTCCCCCCCTCTCAACAGCATTAACGAGACTGCGCGTGTTTCTGATTCCTCATTATATCAGTTGAAATTCAATTTTCGCCTGAGTTTCAGCTTTTGCGTAAACTCACTTGAGCAATCATAATTTGTGGCATGAAAGAGTAGCATAAGTCTTTCCTAAGATTGGAAAGTTGAGTGGAATTGTGAAATTGTTATTCAATTAGTAAGGTCTGAGAACTCTTCCACTCAATTAATGAAACTATCTTATGTGAATCATCAAACAACCTCAGAATGAACTCAATGAGCTCTTTTCGAAAGAAGAGATTTCATTAATGGGGGGAGATATCAACTAACTTACTGAAGAGGGATTGAAGTATGATTAAAATATGAAAACTGATTTTATAAATATTTTTATGTTTGAGAATTGCAGTTGATTATGATAACCCATGATATAGGACAATTATTCTTCCTTAGCGTGTTGAGAGCGATAGCAAGAGATCTTGTTGACTACCTTTCAATTTTATTGCAGTAACCAACTTCTCAAATCGTTTTATTATAATGAAACTAATCTCTTTTATTCAAATATTTCAGTTAAGAAACATTCTCGCTAATTATTGCAATATAATATAGATTCATCAATGATAGGCTTAGATAGGTTTGATAGGTTGGGACAATGATAGTTTGATCAATCATAGGTTTATCCAGATGTCAACGAAAACGAACCGAACAACAAAATATAATTTTAAAACAACAGTCATATAATAGTACGATCTTCCACAACGATCTCAGCTGTCATCCTAAGTCTCGGTTCCCACGAGCGGAGCGGCGGCGGTTCCATGTAAGAGATAAAAAAGCTGGTATAATCTTATCTCTCTCCCACACATGGAACCGCTGGTAGCCGCGCCGCCGCCGCCCTGTTTGTGGAAACCAAGACTAACTTACAACAGTTCACAATCCTTACCATCACAAGTTATCATACAAAAAACCCAAAACATCTTAATGGAGAGCTATCAAAAACTGATCACACCGTGAATACCTCAACTACTCCGAGTAGGTCAAGAATAACGCGTCTGACCTCTTATTCTCGGCATGCCGCTCGCAATAATACAGCAGTAGCAAGTGGAATTATAGCCATGTTATTGCAAGTTCGAAGGACGTGTGCCCACATGCCCATTCTGCCACTATTCCCAGGTGGGTGTGAAATTAACGTTGGCCAGAAATGTTTGTAATTTCGGGTCTTGAGCCGCGCCAGAAACGGCATGCAGCATGGAATGCAATGCAACGTGTGGCATGGTGCAGCTTGAATAATAGAGTGACGCCGGCCCACTCTAGCGCCGCTTCTTGTCCCGAGGGCTCCTGAAAAATTCCTCACCAAATGGATCTCATGCAACATTCACCGACGCACATTTCGCACACGTCGGCTACAAGAATACGACGTTGCCATGTGCACATAGTTGTTTTTCTGGGTGTACTGTACATGCTCAATGAGATATTGTGATCTTCGTTTCGGCTACAAAAACGTATTATAAGTTCATATTGTTGTTGGAATTGGGGAGTTTTCGAATTCTACTCGATCTCCTATTTACGCGTGTCCAATCTTTTTGTTTCGTAAAACCAATGTATAGAAACTTTTGAAATTTTCCAACTATTTTACTTGACACTTGATGGACATTACTCATCTTTATTTACTCAACTTTTATTCGTCGAAGAATAATTTACAATACAAAGTAAAAGTTTATAGAATTCAAGTAGAACAAAGAAATTCTATGCTTTGAATCATTCTAAACTGTGGATAATTGATAAAAATATACAATGTAATTATAATGTAATGTGTTGGGGTATATTATTAGTTTGTAATCCCTGTTCCTATGATATTATTAAGAGATTCTAGTGATATTCAGTGTAGCCTAGTGAGAAGCAGATGAATCATTTACTAAATGAAACAATCTCGCTTGAAATACATGTTACTTGAATACCTTCAAGTTTATTGAATTGGATAATTGTATCATATTCCCTCCAGCGGTCTGTAAGTTATATCTTACATGCTGGAATGTATGTTCTTAATCAGTTCAATTTTGTTTTGTTTTAAATTATTCTGTACAATAGAGTATGGTTATTATTTTCTTGATTTTCTAACATGTAGCCTATGTGTGTGTATTTCTTTGAATTGAAAATAAAAATTCAAAAATTGTCATATTCATCCCGAATTGTTGGTGATGACTTTAAAGCTCAAAGGAATGCATCCACTCCCTAATACCATTGATTGTAGCCATCAATAGATTCTGGTAAGATCAAGAAATGATTTTGCACTGTCCTATCATTGCTATTCTGTATCTCACTCTATCTTTTTGGAAAAGACTACATTGTACATTTGTATATACTCAGCCTACTTTTCCCAACATGAAATTCATTACATGCTCAATCTCTATCTTAATAATAATTTGTATCTCACAAATCGTATTTTCCGAATCCCACAATATGCAGACTATTGAATATTGATCACTTAATGATATCATACTTTAATGCTACAGTTCATATTGCTGTCCTTTACCTCACAATGTTTGGTGTATATTCTATATAGTCTATATAGTATACCGTGGCGAAGCGTGGTATTCTTATTTGGTCATCGCCGGGTAAATGACCAAATAAGTGTACCACGCTTCGCCACTAATAGTATAGTCAATAGTGTTTAGCCTCTTTTAACAGTTCCCTACAATTTCGTAACAACCCTTCTTTATGTTAGGAAAATACAAACCCCTCTAAAAATCTTACCTTGCTGTTATTATCATCAAAATATGAGTGCTCGCACAAAGAATACGATGAATACGTATTCGAATGAATACAAAGAATACGAATACGATGTTGACAAAGAAGCACTATAACCTGATCACACAGGTTGACGTGGTCAAGAAATTTTCAAATTGAAGAAAGACTGAAATTTGTTTTTATGGTTGTTGGTGGTAGGCTACTGATGCTGAGTATGATATATGAATGATAATGCCGGTCGGTGACGCCTTGTTTGTTACAAGAGAGATCACTCGACAGAAAGGAAGGCGTGTTGAAAGGTTGAATTGTGATGTTTGTGGATGGGCACCGGCTTTCCGTAGAAACGTAATATGTCAGGAAAAGCACGGGACAAGGTCCGGAAAAAGAGATATAAAATATGTGAACGTTTGGTGGCGAGGTGAGAGCAGCACAATCACCGGAAGCAGCATGTAGGTGCATGAGTGTGTGTGAGTTCACATGAGAGTTTCCCTCTGCTGGACTCACTCATACACACATACGGGCTTACACCATACTTCCAACGCTACGTTAACGCTCTTTACTGAATCAACGCCTCAGTCGCTTCACGCTCTGCTGCTCCACTGACCTTTGTGGTGGCATCTCTATCATCAAGACCACCAAACACCGATTCAAGAGTGAACGGTGTATCAATACATTTGGTGTAATATTTTTGGTGACGAATTCAATTTTTTTTGGAAATTGATTGCATCCATGGAACATAAGAAGTATTATCATTGATGTAAATTCAGTTGATTGATTGGCTGAGATGGTGAAGTTAGGGCACAGCTCTTACACTTAACCCTAAGTTGGAGATAAATGAAGCAATACATTTGGTTTAGTATTTCGGAGATTGGTTGACGCATTAGATTTATGTGGGAAATTGAATCAACTTATGGATAGAAGATGAGTTCGTTTGAAAATAAGGTATCAGAAAGAATTCACCGATCAAGGATGAGGGAAAACAGTGTTGCAGAGTTGCGGAGTATTATTTGGACCAAATTATACATTTTATTATATTTGGATAGCCATTATTATGACTACACGTAGAGATAATCTATTATTTGGTTAGCCTATGCTACAAGTTGAGAAATCGCAATGCAAGATATCTTCAAATCGAAATTTGATACCAAGGGTGTTGTAATCTATGTTCATGATGTTCAGATGGTAGTCAATTTCAAATCACATCGAAATATATCAAAATACTTATTTCATTTAAATCATTAGTAGTGGTTGAATCATGGAATATACACCACAAATATTATGATTCTCTGAATCGATATTAAGAAGGGTAATAGTTTGATTGTGAAACGTAAATAAAGTTTTAGAAGAAACAAACAGGAAATTAGTAAAGATATACACTACTAAAGAATTACTACAGAGTAGTACAGATATGAATCACCGAGAATATAACCTAAATTTTTGAAGAGTAACCTCGAAAACATGCAATTATTGATTTCTCATTACTGGCGATACTGAAACTAGAGAACTTTCAACTTGAAAGTAGGAGCAGGAGGAGTACTATAAGGAAAATGGTAATAAAAGGAATTGTGATGAGAATTAGGAGAAATGATATCGATACTCACATTCTACATCAACAATGATTCGTTTACTAACTGAAGGCGGCACGCCATTGCTAGCTATGCACAGGTAGGCGCCCATCTCTGTTCGACTGATCCTGGTCAGATTCAGCGATTCGCCTTCAAATGTCGACACTGCAACAAATATGATAATAATTATTACAGTTTTCAATATTATTCTCCTTGTGAAACCCTTCCAAATGAACAAAGTGGTAAGGATCCCAGTAAAAATGTGCGGCTATGAAGCATATTTAATCCGTTTTATTTGCTTCGTCTGTTTGGAACTGCCTAAGAATGTTTTAAAGGATTTCCTAAATTCTTACGGCCACTTGAACGAAAATTCATTTGCATTACACCACTGTAAAATTAATTAATTGTTCTTGTGGATATACTTCCTCGACTCAAATAGTTTAAGTACTGTATAGCAAAAAGTTATCTTTTATTCTATTGAATTTATTGCATTAACGTCCGATTTGTTCATTGGCTCCGTTAGATGACATCATTTTACGGCGGTTAAATTCAATGTTATTATCGTGAAACGGGTCTTCAGTCTTGAATAGGATCTCAGTATTCGGAGAAATTGATTGTTTCGATTGAAATACAAATAATCTCCATAATTTACAAAAATCATGAAGAGAAGAACTTTCGGTATGTCTCTATTTGCTTCTCTTTCTAAATGTATAAACAATTTATTATTACCTTATAAAGTACTGGACTCAATAAGGCTGTTGTTCTCAATAATCTATTTTTCTCTTCTTTGAAAATAATTCTATTAGAAATAACTTGCATTCTATCCACTATAATTTAAATCGACCAAAGATAATTTCCAACTGAATTCTCAAGCTGCAAACCAATCTAGAGAAACAGGGCACTCGATTTCCTTTAGGTTGTCCTAATTCCCATGCAATTCTGCAACAATGCACGTCGCATCACTCGCCTACTGCAGCAGTGCAAACATTTGGCATCACACAATGTTTGATTCCGCACTAAACCCATTGACAAAGCCCGATTATGAACGTGTAACAAACATGCATACGTTTCCGATTATAACCATATAATCGGTTGTGCTGCCACAATGTCAGCGTGGCTGCTGTGTTCTGGGCTCTCTTCATTTTCCGCTTAATCACCAGATTAATACATACATTGCTGCTGCAAGATGAATGTCCGAGCGTTTCAACGTTATAATCGATTGCCTAGGCCTACCAGCCATGTAGACATACCTGGTTCATACCCCTGTTCTGCATATTATAGTGGGGTTCTCACTCGCATTTCCCACTCAAAATCTGCGAGAATTTAAAGTTTGTGTGATTGAATAATTAAGCAATATAGCTGACGCATGAAATTGTCCGATATGAGTCGAAGATGTGTGATATGAATAGAAACCTATAAGGGTTCTGAAAGTCCAGTAATACGTATAATAATTCATGATAATGGTTTCGTCATTAACTTATAATCATATAATCTTGAGAAAATTTCTTGGAAATAGTATTAGAATTACTTTTAGTATCTCTCTGAGTCCGTGGCGAAGCGTGGTATACTTGAACGGTCATCGCCGGTTATATTTCCTATAGGACATAATTATACCCGGCGATGACCGGTTAAGTATATCAGGCTTCGCCACGGCTCTGAATAACACAATCTATGGTAAATGTGTCAGTGGAAACCTATTTCATACAATTCAATAGAAGATTTCTCTCTCGAGAGATTATTATTTCATAAGTGGAAGAGATTTCAATAATGTGATAGATAAAGATTTTTCGTAATTTCCTCCAATATCACCTTTTCTCACTTAAACTTCTGTGGCTCTTCATGCATGCAATGCTGTTATTGTGAGGCTTTATTTCGTTTCATTTCACTGACTGTACTTGGCATTTAGGCTAAGCGTACACCAGTTAGTCAAGACAAGACAAGACAAGATTAGTCACGTTTAGTACAGTAATTCACATAGTAGCTTATAAAGCAGCACACACTGATGCAATGACTAATCGGTGTATGTGAAGTACTGTGACTAATCTTGTCCTGACTAACTGGTGTACGCCTAGCCTTATACTACACTATTCATGAAGTATCATGTTGGAATTTTCCCATAATGCTTTTATCAGAGTGTGAGAGAGAACGACATCCTGCCACTTTTTCCTGGTAAATACAATCTCAACTCCCATTACAGATTCAGGGAAAGAAATATTATTGATAACTTCCAAGTAAATCTATCGTCAATAACGAATATTGTGAGAGCATCATCTGATCAGCATACTGTGATACATTTGAGAAACAATGTTAAACAATTGCCTATCTTCCATTGTAGAACATTCACTCTTTTGCATCAATCTCCTCCTACAAAAATATTTATTGCATCTAGCGAAGATTAAAACTGCGAACAGAGAAGTAGCAATAAAAGTATGATATTGCTCGTAAAAGCGAGATTGGGGAGTTGACACAGATGAAGGCAATGGGCCGGAGAAACAGGAGTCGACTCTCAACTATCGACAGCGCTATCACCGGCGAAAAGGTGCAATCGATAAATTTATTGCTGAAATATCCTGTTGGAAGTGCAGGAAAAAGGAACAAGTATTCTAGCTGCATCGGCATTCTCGAAGCTCTTCAATTGAATGCTCCCGTTTCATTGCTCTTCCAAGAGTTACTAAAACATGGCGTGAATGCATTATCGACCTTAAAATACATTCAATAATATGAGTTAGTTGATACCGTTAACCTCTCAGTCTTCCTAACATAGTTTGAGCAATGATATGTCGGTTGACTACTGAGTTTGTACCCAAACCCATAAAACAGCAATAAAATTTTGAATCGTATTAGGAACTAAAATTATTTTTAAAACTGATAAAGGAGCCTCTATAATTGAAAAATTTCAAAGGTTTATAGGTAATCAATTTTTTTTCAATGTTATTCATTGATAGCCATCATGTCATTGTTGGCCATGTAATATGTTTGTTGCCTACTGAGTTTGTTACAGATTAAAAATTACTGAATAATATTGAATTATAGAATTCAATAGTTGAAAGTTGAAACTGACAACAAAAATAGAAACCGCATTGAAGATGCTAATTTCAATTAGATTGGTGAATATAATACTTTTTGAACAGATGGAACTTTCCAATATTTTAAAATCCCAGAATTAATTAGGAGGTAGTCCATGCACCATTTCACGTACAACAATTTTATTGATTCACATCTGCTCTAACAGTAAACGAATATAGTAGTTGGAGTTTTGTAATGTCATCTATAGTTATGAGAACTTATGAAGTATTCGTTTTCAATCAATCAATTCTTCAAAAGGGAGCTTTAAGTGAATTTAGTTTGCGTTGTATAAAATTAGCTCTAAAAGATATCGCACTATCAATCATTGGATAGAGTTCACTACTTTTTGTACTACAATTAACTCTACCATCTGCGTTACAAATCATCCTGGAGCAATACACCTTTCCTTGATTCGAACTGAACTAAATAAGAGTGACTGAATCTCAAGAAATGAATAGAGATGGTACTTTTGATTTGGCATTTCTGCTATGGAAGTCAGGGCACAAAGGAAGAAGAGCAGCGCCGCTTTAGGAGATTGAGTGGAATCATACGAAGAGAAAATGAACAGCAAAATACAGGAAAACCTTGAGGAGGAAATTAAAGTTGAACTGGAAGGAAGAGAAAGAAATAGGAGGAAATGAATTGGGTCGTAGCAGTAGCAGTTCGACCCCCGGAAAAAAGAGAAAACACTCAACTTGAATGAGGGTTGTAAAGATATTATGGAGTTGCTCACCAAGAGACAGCAGTTCACTTGTTCACAACAAGAAATTGAGCTTTGTCCTCACGCGGGCTGCGCTGCATTGAAAAGTCATATCCTGGAATAACAGGATTATTTCGCTATTCATGTCGACTTGACCCGGAATATGAATTATTCAATCTAATTTCAATAGATCTGGGTCAATTGGGACTTATTTAAACAGAGTCTGGAGAGAAAATTATGGGTTGTAGCACAAATATAAAATATCTGATAACACATATTTGTAGAAAATAGCTTATAACATCCTTAACAAGAGGATTGGGTTCAATAGTATGTGGATTAAATGACTTGAGAAATCTAGTTCAATCGTATATTGCATTAATGTGAATAATCAGAAGAAACATAATATATTGTTGGAATGGAGTAAAACCAAAAATATAAATAGACTCTACTTTCCCATTAACAACTCATTTCGGTTTTTTCTTTTAGACAAATTCGACTCCAAATTTCTCATTCTCTATTTGTTATAGTGTTATCTGATTTATTATCTTATTGTTCTTCTTCTTCCTTCAATTCTCTCGCCGTTGCTAATAATCTCTTCTTGTTCTTCCCTTCTTTTTTTAACCTCCTCTGATCTCCATCCTCTTCCTAGATCCCTAGATTCCCTAGATCCTAGAAGGTCCCTAGATTCTTCTCCAGTCTCCCTAAGGTCCCTAGATTCTTCTCCAGTCTCCCTTCTTGTCAATGCCTTTCTGTTATTGTTGTCATCTCAACTCATATCAGCTCATTCGGCCAGTTGGGTGGAATCAAATTCAATTCAACCACCGTTGAGTGACGGTGCCGTTGCATTGACTTCAGATTCGTCCACTGATTCTCGTTGCATTGATAATATAATTTTAAGGCCAATACACAATTGGATCTTTGTTCAACTGACCCTCACTCTCTATCTGATTATTCTTTTTCTTCACATCCAGTACTGCACCGTAACTCTTTAATGTTCTGCTGGTATCTTTACCTTAGCTCTGTGTCAGTGATTTCTTTGTTAGTATTCTTCCGTAGCTCTGTAATTTTCCGTTGATATTTTTTTTCTGTAGTACTGTGTAATTTTCCATCAGTATTTTTCCGTGGCTCTGTAATTTTCCATCGTTATTTATTTCGTACCTCTGTGTATTTTTCCATAGTTCTGAAATTTTCGATTGTTATCTATTTCGTACCTCTGTGTATTTTTCCGTAGATTTGTAATTTTCCATTGTTATTTATTTTGTACCTCTGTGTATTTTTCCGTAGTCTTGTAATTTTACATAGTTATTTATTCCGTACCCCTGTGCAGTTTTCCGTAGTTTTGTAATTTTCCATTTTTATTTCTTTCGTGCCTCTGTGTATTCGAACTTAGTTTATTGATCAAGTGATATTCAAGTGCACCAACCTTTTTTCCTCCGATCAACGGATATAGGCTGAGAGTCCTCCCGACGCCAGCTGAGTTTCGGCTGAGGAAAGCCATTCGCCCGACAGGTGAGAGTCAGGTTTTGGTTTTCTCTCACTGCTACGGATGAAGGCGTACTGTCAGCATCCACTATATTCGGGGGCACTGTTCAACACAAAAACAAATATAATAATTAATAGCATTGCATTATCAGTTTTATGAATAAATTAATAGCTTGTGAAATTTTTAGAATGAAATATTAATTGCTATGCAGATATTATTGCACAATTTGTCTTATAGATTTGAAAATATTCACATCTCATAATGTATGGGATATCTTATACTATATGCGATGTTGTTTTCATTTATAGGTATCATTCTTTGAGACCTAAACATTTTTATTCTAATTCTAATTCTTTGGACCACACAAGGTCAAGTGTTGATGAAAAGGATTTCTTTGTATCTCCTTTTCCAAGAATGGACATTCATATGTCCAAACTTCGCCTTTTCATCTAGATAACTCACAATTATTAAATCATCAGTATAGTTTTGCTTTATATCTACTCATGGCATAATTTATAAGCTAATGTAAATTTGACGAATAATCAATATTGTATATTTGTTATTATAATCTAGAATTTAAGCCGTCATATTTGTTATCTAGATGAATAAAGTAATAAATCTAAATCTAAATCTAAATATTAATTTCCATGAATTTTCTTGATGTTATATGTTTTGTTTTTTTTTCACATTTTTTGTAGTCAATATTATTGTATTATTGTATAATTGAAGAAGGAAATAAATTTATTATTTATTATTATTTATTTTGTAAAGTTATTCCAAAATTAAAGAAGATATTTATATGAATATTGTTCTTCAATCTCCAGTGGAGTCCGACAGCAGCGGTCATCAAAGACTCATGCCATCCAATTATTACTTCTTCTATTCACTTAATAATAACAAAACAGAATTCATTAATGCTATTACTTCAATTTCCAATTTATAATTTGGATTATTCAATAATGAAACTCTGTTATTTTAACTTTAAACATATTTGAATGCATTCAATATATTTAATGTTAATATAAACATATTTAAATATTTATTTGGATATCGTTCTTCAATCTCAAGTGGAGTCCGACAGCAGCGGACATCAAAGACTCATGCCTTCCAATTAATACTTCTTCTATTTACTCAATAATAACAAAACAGACTTCATTAATGCTATTACTTCAATTTTCAATTTATAATTTGGATTATTTATCAATGAAATTCTGTTATTCTAACTTTAAACATTTAAAATTTAAAATTTTCTTCGAATAAACACTCACCAACAACCTGCAGGTAGCCGACCTGGCTGATCATGGGGTTGGTGTTGACCTGGCACATGTAGTAGCCTCGATCCTCCTGCTGCACACTGCTCACATGCAGCAGCCACGTCTTCTGGTTGTCGTGCGTCACGCTGAACCGCGGCACACGGGCGATCACGTGCCGGTGGATGGTCAGTATCATCTGTCGGTCTATGTGAATCCAGGCTACCTGTTGGGGGGTAGAACATGACTCACGTTAGTAACTTCTTGATTTGTCACAAAAAATAATGATATGTCACAGATTTGTCATGATTTGTCACAGACACACTGTATAAACCAGGATAATTTTCAACCAACTTTGATTATTTTTTCAATTCATTTCCCATTGATTTTTAATGAAAATCAATATGATTATTACTTCATACTAGAATGCAGATCTAGACGCAAATTGCAAGAGCTTCCTCAAGTGACTAGAATAAACGCTTTTCAAGAAGTTTGGAGATGTTTTTGGATCAGATTCAAGTCTTATTGGCGTTCTGTGGTAGCTAACATAATTAAGTTTCGAATGGATTTGAATGCATTTTGTAACGAGGCTCCACTTCTGTTTTGTGGACCTTCATGTCACAATCATTCTTAATGAGGCTTCATTTCTATTTTGTGAACCTTCATGTTACAAATGGTTTTGAATCATGTTTTAATGAGGCTTCATATTTCTATTCTGTGGACCTCTATGTTACAAACAGTTTTGAATCATTTTGTAACGATGCTTTATTTGTATTTTGTGGACTTTACCTCTTGTTACCTTTTACCACTTGGTTCTTCGTAATTTTTATGCGCGTTTATACCTCTATCATGGACGCTGTTCTATTCATTTATACAATTTAAAACGTAATCCTACTCTATAATCTCTAGAAGATCTCCACTACTATTCACTATTGATCACTAATACATTGATAAACTAGATTGATCAAAAGTGGATGTTCACATTAACTTTTTTCGAAAAATATTTATCATGCTCCCATATTCCCATAACATTATTATAAAAAGATTCAATCAGCCAATGCTTTGAGTCTCAATGGAACGTGATCATTTTAATTTTGATTTCTCTTGAGAAATGAAAACTTTATCATTCTCTTATAGACGTGACAAGCTTCAACAGCGTGAGTAATTTGATCCCCTACTACTAGGCGAGAATGAACATAAAATTTGAGCAAAATAGTGACGCTCTCCATCTTGTGTGTAGCGTACTACGCTGTGCGGCTGGGCAGCCGATGCCAGGCCCAATATCGTAGTTTAGCCAGAGTCCGGCCGGTAGTGGAAAGCGTACAATCCTGAAGTGGAAGACTTATCTGCCGGTGGTGGAATACAAGGAAGCAGGCGTCTGGACCGGGGGAAGCGATGCAGGATGAAGATATGTGTGGCTACAGGTATTGACTGTGTCTCCCTAGGGATTGCAGCAGATTAAACCTACCCATTTTCCCTTACCGCAACAAATCAACCCCTCCCGCTCATTGCTTCTCCCGGAAATCGATCGTAGTTACTCTTACAACACAATTCCCCACACTTGTTTCGTGTAGCGTTCCCACGACCCCCGTTACCAGGACAACAAACCGCCAGCTACCATCCAGCAAAGGCATCCGCCTCACTCAGATATCTCCGCAATTCCTCCTGGGATCAGCCCTCTTACAGTTAGTCTCTTACAAGATCTCCGACGCTTCATTATTGCCATTCGCCAATGAAGCCACTTGACTGCCACCATAATAACAACATCTCTTCAGCTATCATAGAGAAGTGATCTTGAATCAGCTTACAGCTTAGTATACAGCAGAGTATCAACAGAGTATCAGCTTGATACTTGGTTTAGACAAGTATCGAGCTAATACTCTGTTGTTATTGTCTAAACTTTAGACAATAACAATCTAAAGTTTAGACAATAACGATCTTGTTTCAACAAATATTATTAATGTTGTTTTCCATGACGAAATACTTGTAGAAAATTCTGTTAATGTAACGACTGTATTTCACTGTAAATAATTAATGCTATTACTTACATTATTGGACACAATTGGGATACATTTCACTCATCCTGACGAGCCCGATGAGCTTCATCCTGACGAGGAGTGAAATGCATCCCAATTGTGTCCAATAATGTAATAGCATTAATTATTTACAGTGGAATACAAGTCGTTACTTTAATAGAAATAACTATTATAGCACTGAGTTTCAACAAGTACATGACATTGAATTCGAAAGTTGACTTAATACAGATCAACAAATGGGGATTCAATTTTCTTAAGAATAGAATTACTAAGATCTTTCAAACATATCTTAAGATGAGAAGAATACATTCACTCTAATAATAATACGAAAAGGCATGTATCTATATTTGGAAGATGGAAAGATGCGGATTCATTAGTACTTGTATAGTATTCGGCTTCATACGAATACTTCAATACACAGTTCACAATGAAACTGTGTTTCTAACAGGTTATGATGTAATATCATTGAAAATTTCAACTGGAATGTTAATTTGTGAGTAGCTTGTTCTAGTGGCTCGAAGGTGCTCAAATTTCCTGTACCATATTAATTATCGGCTGATTTCAACTGGGTTTATTGCACGGATAAAAAATTATAAGAAGAAAAATGAAATTCTCAAATTCGATCATAAAAATAATTATACTAAAACTCTCTCAAGACATTTTTTATTGATATAAATTTGCATCGATGTTCAATTACAATGATAGTTCTAACTCAAATTTTTGAACTGGATCACAAATATTATAGTCATAATCTATTCGTTAGTTGAATAAACAAAGTTATCATAATTCTTTCAACTAATAATTGTCACTGTTGGCTGGAGTGTGTTTGCTAGAGTTGGATTACATTTGAATCAACAAGTGGATGACCCGTGGGAATTATCTGTAGTGACAGAATAAAAGATAAATTTCGTAAGCCAATTACATATTATACGGTCCTGGAAGTAGACGATATTTCAACTCAAGTTGGGGGATTATCGCCATGAATTCTCCAGCGGTATAACAAGAGCGCTCATGAATATTCAAGGAAACTGTTGGAAAAGCTGGAAAGGGCGACTAACGGCTGGAGAGAGCACATTCCTCTCCCCTCCCCCGCAACTTGTCCTCCTTTGATGATAATTGTATTATCTCAAAAGATTACGGTTCAATTTCGGATGAGATTACTCAGCCAGCCGTTCATTATTACAAGTCAGCAATGTGTCTTTGATCTTTCTCAAGGAATGAGTCTTCTCTCAACCCACGCCTGGTTTCAGTTCGCTCTCTCACTTCAGAAAACTCAAATTTCATCTCATTAAATTGTGATGTCTCACGTATCAACCAGTGTTTGCCTTTTCCATCTTGACAGCTATGCAATTCCAAATGCTTATGAAACATGCGTGGGCAGAGTTGAATAATAATAATAATTTCTCTCTTGTATGATAATATGAGAAGTGTAATATGCCCGTGTAACCTTGATTCTACGCCTAGAAGGAAAACTGATTTTCACAGATTACGAGCCTTTCTATGATATTACTCATGAACGAAAGTATCATTCTATAATAAAAATGATGTTTTTTCATGAGTTTGTTCCAGAGTAATTGCACCATTCCCTCAGCATTTCAAAACTCTTAACATATTATTCAATTTTCCAATTTTCAATCAATTTTATTGAGATTAAATGATACTGTATGCTCCTGTTGGTCTTCAAAAAAGCGGTAGGTTACTCATATCAGCCGGTGCCATTCCAATACGATATTATGATAAAATATTCCAATAAATACTATAAAATACTACACTTTACTAATACTGTACTATAATATAGAACATTACAATAGTTTCCACTAATACTGTACTACAATCTAGAATACTATAATAATTTTAAACCCTTTGGAAGGTGATATCTATTATGATCTTTAGATGTACAAAACAATCAGAAATCAATGGAAGGATTCAATGAAAAGTCGATAAAAGCAAATCTTCACAATTATTGATATTCATAGAAAACAGCTTAAATCCACCAGAGACCTTCACATCCATTATCTATTAGCTTAATTTTGATAGCTGAAGATTAGAATGCTTTCAGGTGGAATGTCGCTCTAATGGCAAAGTTGCTCCCAGAATCCACAACCTATCGATTTGTTAATAAGAATTATGGGATGCACTACCATCGAATAATCGAGTTTCACCTGAAGTTTCCATTAAAGTGCGTTCTCCGATATTTGACAGGAATTCAGATTGAAGGGCCTTAGCTAATAATCATCGGAGTTACTTGAGCAGAAGTTCACTCTAAGCAAGTTTTTGCTCACTCTGAAAATATGTTTTGAGGTATGTTCTTCGTATTTTTTCTTATATTGTTCAGAATTTGATTAAATTATAATAAAGTAATTTTGAAAATAGCTACTAGTGTAGTCGATAAAAGTTGGTTATCACTGCTTCGTTACTCAGCCTTTCAATTGATTGGTTATAGTCAATAGGGTAGGTATCAATAGTTCGATCTCAAAGCTAATGTCTCAAGTTTCATGTTAATGACAAATATGATAAATGTAATCTCCACTTTCACATTACCGTTATGCTATATTATGAGATCGTCTTGAATATATTGATTGAATTCTTCATCAATAAAATAATTTTCAAAATAATACCCTTGATTCCATCGTTGGATTTTATTTATATTGTAATTTTCGTATTGGAAACGTTCTGAAGGTAACCAACTTTATAACTTCTTCAACAATTGGTAAATTTTCACATCAATTCATATTCTTACATTGTGATGGAAGAGATAAAGTTAATAACGAATCTTCGTACCACGACAAAGTCACTGCATCATAAGCAATGGTCATTCCTGGATTTCTTCAATGATTATGTGAAAAAGGTGTATTTAGAGTGAAATTGCAGAGGCATTTTATTCATTGATTGAGCACAATTTTTTGATAGTATTAAATAAAAATAGTTGGATATGTAATTTTGATTCAGCGAGAGTAATAAGCATAGTTAAATCAGGTTTGGTACGACTTGAACCAATGAATTCTAATACAAGGAATTGTACCATTGTGCAAACTATTGTGTTCATGTATTGCATATTTGTGATTGCAGATAACAATGAGCTTTCATCTGCCCTTATTCTCTCACCTTTCATTCAGCCAGGCACCCTACAAATCAAAATTAATCATAGTTGATGAGCAAAGAGCTTTGGATTGCATGCACATCCAGCCCCGTTCTGAGATTCAATATTCAGTCAGGTCTAATTGAATTTCGACCACTCCAGCCTTTGTAGTCTAGTCAGCGCAAATTGTAACACCATCACATATTGTTCACATTGGACTCTTGTGAACGCTTAGCTTTGTGAGGGATAACACTGTAAGTTTTCAGCTGCATGTTACAACAGCTTGCTTGATTATAATGGGCCATTAACGATTGATACAGGTTCCGAATACTATTACTAATACATACGCATACAACATGGTCTTTGTTTGGGAGGATTACTGAATAGTAGTGATATGAGAGCAAGGGAATTTATAGAACAATACAAAAATAAAAAAAACATGAAGATCTTATTAGAATGTGTGAGAAACATACACATTATTGAGTAACCAATGGTTTATTTCATTTCTTGGTGAGAATTGTATGTTTATATAATATAACATTAATAAAGATTGATGAATTATTATCAATCAAGTATAAGAAATATCATAGTTTACACTATGAAATACACTAAATTGTAGTTAGAGGGGGCTGTGATAATAGTGGGTTGAGTTTTGAAGAACCAATCATAGAAAGGATTGAATACTTCGTGTTAAAGAAGTACTAATTTGAGTTTGTGTAAATTGATTAGAAATTAATCGCCAATCCATTATATATTTATTCAGGAACTCTTAGAACAGTTTAAAAGTAGAAGAAAATCTTTCAGACTGTGAATTCAAATTCTCTGCGATGAAATTGGTATGCTGTTCGAACGATTTTCCATTCCTGAAGTAAAAAGAAGATTCAAATGATCACGTTCCATCGTGGCTCACAGAATAAATAATGATATGAGAAAAGGTGAGCACAAAGTATTTTATACAAAAAGAATACAAATCTGAAGATTTAATTTTAATGTGTATGCTTACATTGTTGAAAATGTACTCATGATTCAAGTTGGTAAGTACAGATAAGCTTCATTTTAGGCTCTTTTCTATTTTTCTCGGAATATCAACTCATCAATAATATCAACAGAATTATTTTGAAGTAAAAGCGAACAAAAATGGCTTTGATTTTTATTTATCAGTTTCTGTTTTCCTCATACGAATCAGCCTGTCAGAATTGAAACGCGCTCACCTTCATGAATTCAGACTATTTATTTTCAATCGATTGTAACAAAGTAATATCACAGCAATGAGTTCACTTTTTATGTATCAGCTTATCAATCTACGACAATAGCTATCAAGACTTATCTTGTTGTAAACTAAATTCCCACTCTATACTCAATAATTATCATCGAACTGCAGAGCTCACCTGAATTGAACGGATCAAAATAATTAGATGAGATTTGGAACGGATTAACGTCATTTCGACAGCGTATCAACTGTCGTTGCATGATCTTGATTCCTTCAAGTTTAATCGGCTAGACTGGGGGGGGGGGACTCCCAGACTAATTACGTGCTAACACTAATGAATACACCTCTTCATGTCATTAGTTACATCCTGTTTATCAAGTGATGATGACATTTCTGTTCGTTTAGGTTCAAACTGATTACTAATCTGATATAAATGGATCAAACCCACGTCTTGCTTTATCCCTTCCATGAACAATTTAACACCACTGTTTATTCCAGCACAAAATACAAATTAATCCTATTATATGGAAACTTCTCACATATCTCAATAATTATCATTGTTTCATCAATCTACCATTATATCATAATATTTTTTTGTGCAAATAATACTATTATATCGGAACTGCTCTTTCATGTTAGAATAATTTTATTGTTTTGTCAATTTGTTTATTGGTTCTCCCTTCTACTATCACTTAATAAATATTAAGTGAATCATATAAAACATCAAATAAATATTTAAAACAGAAAATATTAATAAATATGATACTCATTAAACCTAATAGCTGGAAAGACTATAATAAAAAATTTATGATAATCACTATCAAGTTTGTTGAATCCATGAAAATTCATGCGATTTTATTACGTTTAACTCTCAATGGTATTGTATCATTAATAATAATTATTAATAATCAATTTATAGTTATATAAAAAAAAAATTCTGAGGTACCTGATTTATCTATCCTCAATTTTCACTTATGAGTAAGTTATTCTTACACAACTTCAATTTCCTTATAAGCTAGTCCCATCACAAACTTGAATTCCAAATCATGAATTACAGAGTAAATCTACTACTTATCGAAAATCATGTAGTTTTGTTGAAGATGTAGTTACAAGATCATCATTTCAAAAAATAAGACAGGAAATAATTTATCGCTGTGCAAATTGTGCAAAACAGGGGAGTTCTCTAAGATGTCATAGATGAAAATTCTCAATTGGTTTCAATACTGTTAAACCACATTGCACTCACCTTGTCAACCTTACTTGCAATATCAGAACAGAGCTATAGGCTTTTCTGAAAGACTGTAGTACTGTATTTTGAAATTCATTTTTAGTTTTCATGAAATGAGAGTAGAATTAATATTGATGGTTTGTCTTAGTTACTAGTTTTAATACAATGAATTGAATAAAAATAGCGCTTCCAAACATTCCCTAGTCATATCTTTCAACAGATCCAAGCTTAATCATTCTCGAAAAAATTACTTTGTAACGAGGAGAAAATAACTCCAAATACTCGTATTTGATATTTTTGGCTATAAGGAGCGAAAAGGTTTCACAGAAAATAAAAAAAGGTAATTTCAATTTTCTTTGAATTTAAATGAATAAATATCATAAAAGAAATAGCTCAATAGAGTACAGCATTTGTTTAACCCATCCTAAAGATAGAAATATAGTAAAGTGAATTCTAAGACATTTCATAGTTCAATCGAATTTAGTGAGGAGTGGACGAGAGGTCGAACTTTATAACGAGGTGAAAATATCTTCAAATACTTTATTTTTCCGTCAAAAACGATCAAAAAGGTTTCACAGAAAATATGCCAAAATAAAAGTGAATTCGCAATTTTCTTTGAATGCTTTGAATTCTTTGAATTTTCTCTAAAATAAACAATATTGTTGGATAGATAGCTCAACAAAGTACAGCATTTGTCTACCCCATTCTTAAGATAGAAAGATAGTAAAGTGATTTTTGAGACATTCCATAATTCAATCGAATTTAGTGAGGAGTGGACGGGAGGTCGAAGTATAATAGAGAAATTACAAACGTGAAGTGAAAGCGGCGGATAATTGAGTGAGGTGCGTCGTTGGAAAGTGGAGCTCAGTGTCTTTTCGTCGTCGTCTACTTCCCTCTTAGTTTGACTTTTGATGTTCAATTCAATTTCTGCCCTATTTCACTCTGCACTCCATCCCCCGCCTTGGGCTTCAGACCACTCAGGGCCGCCACCGTTCAACTCCCTTAATCGAATAGACCGCCGCCTCCATTTTCCTTCCTCCAGGCTCGTGATCACGGATAGCCTAATAGGTGGCGAGTCCTCTTTTCTTTGCCGCCACTGATTTTTCTCAGCTTTGAAGGTTATTCCACATGTATGGTAAAACGGTGTGCTCATGTATTGGAAAGTGGAATTTTTTCCTCATATTTTCCCAATGTTGAGAGGATGTATGGAAAGTGGAATCTTTTCTTCATATTTTTCCAATGTTGATAGGATGAAGTGGGCTCTAACTTCGCCATTTAAAAATAGTAGTGGTGAAAACAGTAGTGTTGTGAAAATTGTGTTCGTACATTTATTTACTATCGAGTAAGACAATTCATTTGAAAATGGAAAATATTAGCAGTCATTCTCTTTTGTTCTATTCCAATGTTATCCTCACAATTTTACAGCTGAGAGCGCACAAAAATTTATTACTTGCTTCCTATCAGAAGAATAATATTGACTCCAATATTGACTCATTCAGTGCACTTCTTTGTATAATAGAAGATTCATAAGATTCTTTCCAATATTGAGTAACAATTCATTCAGAAATGTACCTGTGTTTTGGAGGAGACCTTAAAAAGCTGTCTGTCCTGGCTGCCTAAAAGTAGTCGTCATCTCTTATCATCAACCCTCTCATTACCCACGCACAAGCCTAGAGCTCATGTAAGCATCACCCCAGAAAAAATTATCGTACATATCTCTCATTATCACTCCTCTTATCATAATCTTACCCCCATTACCCACGCACAAGCCTAGAGAGCTCATGAAAGCATCATCCTGGAAAACAAATCTTACATACAGCCTATCTCTCATTATCACCCCTCTTATCCCTCTTATCATCTTACCCCTCTTATCAAGCACAAGACTAGAGCTCATGTTGGCATAACACTCATAAAAAATGGAGTGATAAATGCAATAATACAGGAGAAAAGCAAACAAAGTCTTATAAGTTGATTACAGGTACCTAGAGCGTGTGCTATTCATGTCCAGTGAGTGTCTATTTTCTTTTAACAGGACTTCCAAAATCAATGAAACAAGGTACAAAATAATGTACACACCTCCCAACAGAAAAGTGTTCCAAATCTCTAGCATTTGTTTAGAACGGATGATGCCAGTTGTAGAGCAGAGTGGGCTTGGCGGATTATTCCATTAAAAAGTGTGCAACTGGAGGACGATTGTTGCTCTGATGCCTTTTACATAGTTGGTTGTGAGCGGCTTAATGGTATGAATCATTCTGCAGGCTTGAATGTTGAATGAGGTAATGCAGGGGCGCGTTGGAGGATCGCCAAAATTGAGAGCAGCCGTGAGTCTGCCTCCTGTGGTGGTGCTAGCCTGCGAGAACCGGAAGAGGTGACTTGAGCAGTGATGAGGTGGGGGGCAGGGGGGCAAGGCACGGTAATTATGCAGTATAGTTTCCTTCCCGCCACTCCATGCTCTCTCATCACTGCCATAGCTCCACTCCCTCTCCCTCAGCAACCCCTCCCCCCACCAACCAACACAGCACATTGCTTCTCTCTTGGTATCAGCAGCTAATTAACAAGTTCACCACCGTAAATTTCTCTCACAGCTGCCACCCGGTCACCATCTTTTACTCTCTCCCACTCACTCTCTCTCACTCTCTCTCCCATCACACATCCCTATCAACTCTTTCACCTCTAGCTCTGTAACCAGCTACGAACAACCCTCGTTCACTGAGTACTTTTAGTCTGTAACACTGTTAAAAGCCTTCATAATGCGAAATTTCCTAGCTGTGATTTTATAAACAGATACTGAAACGGGGGGAATACTAATCAAGATAGTTGTATGCGAAAATATGAGAGCGATGGTGAGGTGGAAGGTTTTCAGACGATCTAACACAAATAGTTGATACACTATTATTCTAGTCTCGAATTATTCCAGAACAATCTATAACTAGTTTTCTTCGGTTGACTTCTTGGAATGATCTATTCTATGGTTGATTTGGACGAGTTTTCTGTATTATTTTTTAGATAACTGTCAAATTGTACTATGCTTCCCATAGGTTCTTTTTTCAAATTTTGTGGTAATGTAGACTATTTTTCATAACAGGTAGTGATATAATGTTTCAACTGTACGAAGGAAAGGAATTTAATTTCAACTATTACTCTTATTAACTAGCAAAGTGCTTCAATGTACTTCTGTCCACTCATCGTTTTACACTTTTTGTGAGCCAGTCATGCTCATAGAGATTCCACTAGCTATAAATGTTCGATACAAGATTGGTTTTGAGTGATCGTTCAATTGTAATTATTTTTTTAATGCCTTCTTTCAAGAAACCCACTCCCGATTTGTCAAAAGCAGTTGATCATATCGGTCATATCAAGTCATTCAATCATTGATACTATTTCATGGAAAAAACCAGTAATATATCGGAGCTAATTCAAATTGGTCACATTCTTTTCAATCAAGCTGGAAACAGTTGCGAAAACAGTTAAGCCTCACCAGCAAGTAAGGGTACAGTGATTAATGATTGAATTGAGTCGAATAAAATCAAAGAATAAGAATAGACTTGGAAAATTGCTAGTATAACGAAGGAATTTTAAGAAGGGTAGCTTTCAAAGTACTAATATAATACATTAGCCAGTGAGTTTCTTCGACTCAATTCAAATGATGCTTCTAATTAAGCGTATCAGTTATCTACGTCTATTATCTAAACGCTAGGGCAAATCAGATTAGTGGCAGAGTCAAGCTTCATAAATCACTTATGAGGCAGTGATCCGTTCCAGATTCAAGTGATGGCTAAGAGATTGTTTGGAAACAGATTTACGGAGGGAATTACCCTGGAGAGTAGCAAGGATGATATGGCAAGAGCTACTCTATCGACTCAGTCATGCTCTTGGCAGGGGAATCTGTATAGTTTGAGAATGGTTCTGTTCAAATCATGATTCCATCTGGTTGTTTTTCTTACTTTTTGAAGATTGTCATCAAAATTAACAATGTGAAAACAAACTTGACTCCTCACTCATTCCAGATCGAAGAACCTTCCCATTTGAAAAATTTCATCAAAATATGGTGAAAACCAAATATTGAATTCTCACAGGATCACAGCGATTGATATTCAATTGAAAGTTCCGTTTTCCATTTATTAGTTATCGCATTGGATAATTAAAAGTGGTAAGAGATTTGGGTTTTTTCTGTTGTAGCCTACAAAAACTATTAGTTATTCCACATTCAATGACGGGGTACAATCTGACAACACTGTAATTTGATTTCGAAAGTTGGGGGAAAAAGAATTAAAATGATTTTTAATGAAATTTGTTCAATGAATACTTCTGAATTCATTGATTTGCTTGAATTAATTCAACTATTCCAAATATCGTATTATTGATAGATTTCATTCATTTTGAAAGGTATTCGACACCAGAGAACAAATTTTCTCTGGTTCTATGTACAGGTATATAACGTATGAAATGTAAGTCAACGGGAGCAAGAGAGATTTTAATTTTGATGACCTGTATAGTATAGGATGATAGCGATGACCAAATAAGTATACCACGCTTCGCCACTAGTATATATAACGTATGAAATGTAAGTCAATGGGAGTAAGTGAGATTTTAATTTTGATGAGCTGATTAAATATATCATACGCTAGTTAATCGGCTTAATCTCTTGTAATTGTCCTATGCACAACTGAAATTCTCTCAGATTCAGATTAGATTTGATCCCATACATTCAAGCCTCTCTAACATCATCGAATTCAATATTGGCTTACGTGCAATTGGCTGATAATCATCATCCACTGAATTATCATACTATTTCATATAAGAGCTACCCAATTAATATCCAATTCAATATCGAGATAACCAATTATTATATTCTGGATTCAGTACATATTCTCGAATTTTCATCCTACATGCATGATATCAGAAGTTTGTAAGTATAGATTGCGGTTCTTGAAAAACATTTCAACTTCTACAGTTTATCCGATAAGAGCTGACAAGAAACGTGGCTGGTTGAAGAGGCGCAAGATAATTATCATAGTATCAAATAGGTGGTAAACGAGTGAGAGATTATGAGAGGAGTGAGTGACGAGTGTGTGTGAAGAGAAGCCGGCCTGAGTGGTGGCTGAGGCGAAAAGCGAACGCTCAAGAAGATTCTGGTGAAGTGAACAGGAAGTCAGCTGGGAGAGATATTTACGACGCGAAGCTTCTTAATTAGCTGCTGATACTTGTGGAAACGAGCCGACGGCCCAGGAGGGGGTGGCTGACTCGCTTGGTGGTGGGTGGGCTGCTACATAATTACGAGAGGCACCCACTCTCATACCCATCAAGATTCTTCCCCTCCAACTCTCTTTCTCTCTCACTCTCGCAACAACAACCCCTCGCTCACGACACGCAAGCAAACAAGACAATCCCCGGTTACCTAAGACAATCTTGGCAAGACTGAAACTGAGACATCTCATTCTATCGTCTTAGCTACGCTGCCTGCTGCTGCTGCTGCTGCTGCATCAAATTGATCGTCGAAAAGTGACTGCAAGGCGAAATTCTAAACTGACTTTTCCGGCGAGATAGTGTGCCGAAAGTTTCTTTTGCTTTATATTGTCCGTATCACCAATTGTAAATTAACCACAATTTATTGTGGATTGGATTTTTTTTTTGTTTATTTTGTCCGTAACAATAATTGTAAATTAACCACAATTTATTGTGAATTGGAAATTTCTTGGTTTTTGGTTTATTTTGTCCGTTACACCAAATGTAAATTAACCACAATTTATTGTGAATTGGAAATTTCTTGATTGAATATTTAAATAATGAAATTATTATTAATATGTCACGTATATCAAATATAAATTCAATTTATGATTGGATAACTCAATAATAAATTATATTCATCATAATAACACAATTGATCGATCACTCAATTACTCACTAATGTCAAAAGCTGTATAAAGATTTTATTAAATATTCTTCAATTATATTAATTTTATCTTCATTTAATTATCTTTAATTTTAGAGTTTGTCTCCTCTAAAGCTTGAGGAAAGGAAATATCCCAAGATCGGGTGACTGTAATCACCTGTAAGTATTCTAGATTAGATAGAAGTTAAAAGAGTCGAGTTACAACTAAGTGGAGTAATTTGTACAAGAGGAGAAATGAAAGTAAAAGCGGAGCAGTAGAGAGATAACCTAAATCAAACATTTGTTCTGGAGGAAATACTTCAATAGCAATTTATTTACAGTTAATCCTTTTTTATGCCTGGGGAAAATGAAGAAGTCGAGATCAGGTGACTGTAATCAATATGCTAGAAGTTTTAAGAGTTAAAAGTGGAGAGTTACAGAGACGGATAAACGACGAGAAGATCTAAAGAGGGATAACATCTGCTCAATTTATCACTTTGCTTTCGGCAAGTAAAGGCATCATATTACCTGCAGAAGCCAATTAGGGCCAATTACTTCCTGAACCCTGCACCGAAGATTAATAGATTCCGGGCACAATGGACAGATAGTGCCAGCAGTGAACAGAGAGCAGTCTCTCACTCCTAATTGTCGATCTCTATCGCCTGAAGATATCTGTGCGGTTTATTACCGACGCTTTTGATTGGGTTTGCCAATAATTTGCCTTTGACAATCCCACACTGGCGAAATATCACCTGCCACTGTGATTTGAATTAAGTTTCGTAACCACCAATACTTTTTAATTGAACAATTCACAACGAACATGACAACTAATTGTTTTCCTAGTAGGATGGATTGATGGATCTGGGTTTGTGAATTAGTTATTATTGAATTGGTGTTCCCTTATAAAATAGTTTTGATCATCTATCACAGTGAAGATTGCTGGAAAACAACTAGATTTGTCCAGAGAAGAGGAAAATTTTCTATTTTTTGACGATTACTGGCGTTTTAATAAGAATTATAGTTCGATCCCAATTTGACAGAAGATATTTTGACAATCCTCGGGCAACTCCCGACTTTCGAAGGAAACGTTAAGCCGTCGGTCTGGACTAACTAAAAAGCAGTATTCTCTCATTATTACGCCTCTCATTACTCACGCACAAGCCTAAGCTCATGTTGGCATCACTCCCGGAAAAAGTTTTCATTCATATTCTGTTGATTGTGCATGTCTTTTCAGATGCTCAGATCTCAGTTTCTAACCATTTTATTCAACTTGATACTGGAAGTTTTCGGAGGGATGATTTGGATTGAGTTCTGTTTCTTATAGAAGAGGTAGATGAACCATTTGAGAGATGCATCATTTCATGTATAGAAAAAGCGATAAAATAAGTCTTCAACTATATAATGCAAACTTTAATTTTAAAGGACACATACTTTAAAGCAGAGATATTGAATCTTGAATCAATACATGATATTAATCTTGATATTTAATACTTCATTCACAGATACATATTTCAAAATAATGATATCAAGAATCAAGAATCTGTAGTTTAGAAGTTTCTCGTCTTCTAGTCAGTGTTCATAGTTCAACATGAATCTTGTACTTGTAGCGAAGTAGCTTTTGATCGAATTGTTCACTGAGTGACATGATGGGATTCAGTGAGATAGTCTTCATGTAGTCTACAAAATGGAAATAATGTTTCTCGAAAGTATTACTTTTTTAATACCGTACAACAATTGCAGATAGCGAATTTGTAGGAAATGTCAGGAAGAATGACATTGGAAAGGAAGCTGGTAAGCGACTGTCCTGTTCGAGACTAGACAGGGAGTGCCCCTTGTACTGACTCTATTGTTATTCAATTTTTCTACTAGCAACTTCTCCACCGGAAAGCGTCATCCTCTTTCGCCTGTTCCGCGGGCTAAAGCGGCTTGAGTGGATGATTTCCCGGGAGAAAAGGCTTTTCTTCCAGCCTTTAACTCCCTCTCGTTTTTTTCTCTTTGCGCACCATCACAGCCGGTCTTTTTGTCTGACATTTCTATTTCGGATTGTTTTTCCAACCCCCAGACCCGCCCTTCTTTCCTCCGCTGCTCGCAGACTTGCTTACTTATATTACAGGCATCAAGTCTCGGAGAAATGAATAAAAAATGTATAAGTCAAGTTTCCTAAGAGCATGTTCTTTGTAATACACTGAAATTTTAATGCTTCATCTTGTTTGTCTTTTTTCCTCGTTCTTTCGCTTTATTCATATCTGCTATTGAGAAACCAAGTCTGTCTCTGCGAGTCTTCTCTCTCGGCGCAATCCAACCCCATTCGCTGCTGTCTGTCTAGTCGATCTCAATCCAACATCAGAAGACCCGTCCTCTGATTTTCATGCCATTCCAGCAAACAAGCTCCATTACTTTCCACCCCATTCCAGAGCTGTATCTGCGTCTTTTTAAACTTGTCTTATAAACATCACTCAACTACAATATTCCTTTGTCAAGAATAATTTCTTATTTCGACTTGAAATGGTATTCCAAGGGACAAAGAAGAAAGATCTTCTTTGCCTATTTCATTTATACGCTGGATAGAGTTAAGCAGTCAAACCTAGGATTTTAATGTTCGGTGGACCAATTCCTCAAGAAATTAATAGAAAAGGTATATAAGTATTTTTTACCAAGAAAAATAGGAAAAGTATGAATATAGTTGTTTTATTTCTTCTCTCATAGGAATATTAGATTGAATATAATACAGAAAACGCTTTTTTCTTTCTGTATCTGATTAAATGAATAATTCATAATAACAATAATGATAATTTTTCTTATCAAATTGGTTCCAATATTATTCATTTCAAGTATCTGGTTTCACCACCTTCAAATCAACCTTCAAAAATTAAAATTTCATTATTCACCTGTTGACTATCATTAATATCCTTAGAATGTATTTTTTAATGGTAACAGTAATTTAGACATTACCTTATCATTTTGACTATTCATGTTACTAAATTTAAGAAGTTTAGGGTGACTTCCTGTTTCTCTTTCCTTCTAGTATTTCTTCAATTCATTGAAATAATATAAAGATATATATAAACAGACATATATATATAGGCATATAGGACATAAGACATACATTACATAGGCATATAGGACATAATATAAGACATATATAAGCAGGCCTAATATATGAAGTAAAATACTATATTATGTTATTTCTCAGTCTAATTTTTTTGGACGAAAGTTATTTAGAGATTACACTAGTCCTAGTGGTTATTTAGGTATGTGTTAGTGAACCTACATAAGCGAAGGACAAGCCGGTAAAGGAAAGAGAAGTACATATCTCATCACATTCCCCTTCTTTTTGATGCGATCGCCAAAAGAAGCATCTCCATGGTGACGAGAAAGTACAAATTATTCAAAAGCGCGGGAGCGAATGCTGGTTTTCATTAGAAGGCGTTCTGTGTGTGTGAATGAGTGTGAGTTTGGTCGAAAAGGGAGTTTGAAATCCATCTTTCACTGGAGACTACTCCTTTGTACGTACAACAACCAGCCATGACCCGAATTAAAATACAATTCACCCCTTGTCGTGGCTGCAGCACGTCATTCCATTTTGTTCCCCTTTCACTTCTCTCCTCCTTCATCTTCTCCTCTTCAACCAAGACTGCTGTACGCACCGACCACTACTGCCAACCGAATTTCCGATTTGGTCTAAAATACCCGACGGCGTCATACCTAACCGCATTCCAACTTCATGGCGCTTAAAGGTTGGCTGGCAGTATGCTTTCACTCCACAGCTATTCAATTTGAAATCATCATACACATTGGCACTCAGCTCCGTGGCGTCAATGGCATTTAGCTTCCAATGCCCAACAAACCATAGTCCGGAACGTTCATGCTTTGTTCGTGAAACTAAGTCGTCAACCTGAAAATACCTGGAAAATTCAATCAAGTTGTCGACTCAAACTTCCAACTAATCGTTTGCTTCAATTTGGGTACAAATTGGGTAACACGACTAAAATTAGGTTGTCAGCTCTAATAAGTCGTTAAAGTTGTCAAGTGTAACTCTGAGGGTACATTCAACAGCTACGCTATTCGTAGCACATTGAAAGCTACCCATTTACTAAAGTTTAAAGCACATTTCAATGTAATCCTTCGACCTCTACTCTCCTCAAAAATAGGGTGGATTAGTTTTGTGACATTGAGCATAGATGCCGACTCAATCGAACTTCTAATAATTAATGGTCAGGCTATTTTGGTTTCAGAGCGGGGAAAATAAGCCTGGAAGCATTAGTATGACCAAGATAATGAGTGTGAAACCTATACTTGAATCTTCTTCAAGTGCGAAGGTACCTTTTATTGTTACCGAAACCGATCATATTTGTCAATCCGAATTCACAATACTCTTGAAAAGATAGTTCTGTTCCTGTATATGAGTTCATTGTCAAAAATAATCATACTTATATATACCGGTATCCAATAAAAAATTCTCAAATATTGATAAACTTGATTACAGTTACTGAAGCATATAATATATAAATGATGAAATTGTTTGAAGGTATTTGGACAGAGTGGGCCATTGATCTCTACCCAACTCTGATATATTTGTATTAATCCTGTTGATCAAATCAATTGAATTACAAGTAATAAAATATTCTCATTGATAAGTAAGTTATTGAAGAATTAACTAAATAAAACTGGAGTGTATCTTGCTTTTATTCAACAGAACATACGAAAATAGTTTGTTATTTCCTCCTTCAAATAATTATTTGAAACAACCTTGAATTGAAACATAATATGTTCTATACTAATGACCTATTATTTGTATTCTAGGAAATTTGAAACTTGAATATTTGATGACATTATACTGTTAGGGAAACTCGAAAAATTCGTTTGCCTATTAAGTTATAAGAAATGCGGCAATACGAAATTTATCATAAGAGCATAATTATAAACTTTGAAATTTTGTCTCGAGGCTTTTCGTATTTACATTTTCTATCTTCCAATAATGCAATGTTATTATATAGGCTATAATAATAAAGTTGATCATGGATGATTGAAGCTTGACTTGACAAAACACGTGATGGATGTTTTAGATTTTGTCCATAATTACTGAACGTGAGTGGTGCGCTATGCTACAATGGGCGGTTGGTACCGTTTTAAAAGTTCTGGTAGCGGTGGCATAGGTAAGCGTATAACAATAGCTTAACGAGGCTGTGTTGTGTTATAATGGGTCGCGATGGCTCAATCACGGCAACGGGAAACGGGAATCCGCGCCTGTTCGCTGCTTTCAAACACAACAAACAATATCAGAATAAAGTTAATAACGGTGGACAATGCAGAATCGATAGCGCATGAAAAAACACCTATTGATTTACGGTCGATGGTACAACGCTGCCGCTACAATGAGTATGGAAATGTATCAGTATTATTTTGCACGGGGCCTGTAGTCCGAGCTCTCAATAGGACAATGTTTTATTCAAAATATAATACCGAGTGCACACGCACGCGAAACGCTTCTATCATTATCTGCAACCTAAACGATGCAGTCCGACATTTTCCTTGATGGTGATTTAATACTTTCCGCTCTCCACACACTCACCATTACATGTCTGATTTCTCAATAAAGCTTTGTTGTGAAATTTTTGTAATCACTGCTTGAAATAAATTAATAACGGAGAGCTTATTGGGGTTTCAATCCATTTGTAACCACCAAGAGTTCACTTACTCATACTATTTATTTATTGAACCAGTCATGGACTAATTCTGGATGTGGATTCTCAGAATGAGTTGGGGCCGGTTCATGAGCTCGGGATTTAGCCAAGTCCTAGACTAAAACGGGTGGCTTTTGTAGCATCGACAAACGTTTGTCTCGACAGGTTAGTGGGTTAGCAGCATAGAGAGCTCTCAGTACATAGTTTTGAGGCTAACGTTTGTCAATGGTGGCCACCCGTTTTAGTCTAGGACTTGGCTAAATTCCGGCCCTCAATGTTTTTACACAATAGATCAGGAAAATCAGTCCTGTGTATACTATCAGGAACAATGAAATATGCTTGAAAAATTAGGAAAATGTTGTTCCAACTCGGCAATGCCTATTATTATTTTTCGTTGAAAATCCAGCTTGCTTACTTTTGATAAAAATAATCAGCATAAACTACTTATCAAAAATAATTCAACTCAAAGTTATAATTGAAATCTCGATTATATTATTCTTAGAATAGCGGCTGAATCAAACAAGTTTAGTTTGGAAACTCCCTATCCAAAAAATTTTTTTAACAAAATATTGTATTATATTTTGTCTTTGGTAGCATTCAATTAGGCTACTTCATCTCTTCATGTGAATCGCTTGAGACAGCTCACATTTGGTTGAAAACATTTGGAAGTTCAAGGTAACAGAAAAATTATTCTGCAATTTGGAGATGGAGATCTCGGTAGATGAGACCTGGGTTTGAGTGAGACGGACATGGGAGAGGTGAGGGAGTATAATATCGAAACATTGCGTGCTCGAAGCCCTTCACCCTGCAACAAATGGCAAGTGCTACAACGACTTCCTCTCGAACGCCTTTTCTTCAGCCCTCTCCACCCTCCACCCCCGGCTATCATGTTGTCGTATCTTTCACACCTTCCTCTTGCAAAGTGTTTAACCGATTAGAGCTCACACAATACGACACAACAATGGAGCGCACGCCACGACTCAGACGGAATTATCTTGGTCCGCACCGCTCTTTACTAAACGTCTATCGATTTCCCATCAGCGTTATTACCTTCGACTATTGTCGTCAACATCGACAAGAAACGAGAAGAGGCTTTGATGATTAACAGGCTGAGTAGAGGGCCCTTATCAGTGATCCGTCGCCAGTATCAACTCGAGAAATCCCTCGATAATTAGGCGCACAAATGGAGTGAAAGGGAAGCAGCCAGGTATTGAATATCAATTACCTACAGCATTCCACCGACGAATTACAAGGCTTGTGCACTCTCCTGAAATAGGAAATGCACGAAGAGTTCCAGGAAGGATTAATGGTGATTACAAACTCGAGAGCTGTACCAATTTGTTACTGCCTAACAAGTTCAGTTCCAGTGAATCAGGACCACCTTCCTGTTATTCGGATTCCTAGTAACAATACAATTATTTCATCTCATTATTGGGACTTAAAATAGTAATTCATTACTGTTCTTGATAACAAACTGCATTAGTCATTATACACTACAGATATATTCTTGAATCAAAAGTAGGCTTCCATGATGCTCCGGGTGACACAGATTACTTCATTGGGTATAGATTTAATCCTCTTATATAGAATTCTAAAATTTTCACCGCTATTTTCTTCATGTCAATGTTTGTCTCTTCTTTTTTCAGATCCTAAACATACATCATACATGCTATCCTTACTCGGTTTGCTGCTACTCTGAACAATGCAATGGTTGTCATATCACATCAGGCTTTCAGATTATGCATCCAAGAGATTCACCTTATACCTAAACTTTATATCTTTCCAGTATTTTCCCTGAGATTTTGTGTTCAACAACCATTCCTGTTGCCATGGTTATGTATGTGTCCAAGATATTGGAGCTTCCAAATCTTCAATGTATAAGTCACTTCTCTTGACTTTTCCATTCGTCTCAAAACCTCCTCATTTGTTACACGCTCTGTTTTCACGTAATGTTTGTTTGAGGTGGTTGAATCTGAACAGTCAATAAATTAAAGCGATAGGAAAAATGATGAAAAATAGTGCGTTTATAGGGGAATACTTATCTGTGACACTCTTAAATTAGAAAGGAAAGTAGGAAAGGGAAGATTCTGTAATCTAAGTCAATAATGAGTTGAATGAAAATATGCTTACTCACTTTATAAGTGCCAAGATGATCTACAACGCATGGTAACGAGGCATCTCTGCCGAGTGCGACCGTCACGTTCGGAATGGGCTCGGCAAACCTGGGCTCCTCAGTCACAGCTAGAAAAATACAATCATGAATATTATCAGGATCATGACTCAATCAATTAAAAATCACTCTCACAATTATGAACTACTGTAGAATACAATACGTTTCAATTCATTTTTCATTTGAATATTTCTCGAAAAGCAGAAGAGAAATGTCAGAAATCGTAACCGATTCCAAATGGTTTTGTTCCAGAACAATATTGATGGGATCAATGTAACAATATAATAAAATTATTGTATCTCAAGCTTGTCTATCGTTCAATATTGATAATTAAATTGTGAAAGAAGAAAAACTTTTGAATCTTATCCACAGATATCACTTGAGCATTTGAAGTAATTTCATTGAGTAGCTGATCATTTCAAAATAATCGCATTTTTCGTTTTGAAAGAATTAGAAAGTATTTCGACGATTTTCTAACTTAGGATCAGTGAAGAATACATTAAGCTTCATTGGAATCACAAAGATAGGAATAACTGACTCAATCTGTTTTCTGCTGTCAGTTTTTATAATTTTATACTGGAGAATCCTCAATTGTAGCAAAATTATCAATGAATCTTGAATGAGAATCAAATTAGATTCGAACAAATCGCATGATCTTGTGAAAAAGTAGATGAGAATAAGAGACCTTTCTCTGTTGTCAACCTGCCAATTGAGAGCTGAAGACTTGCTTTGATATGCATTAGATTAACCATCGGGCTTAAGCTGGATTTAATAAATGAGATTAATGAATAATAGCTGAGAATGGAAAATTGAATGATTATTATGAAGTGACATGTAAGTGAGAAGAGAAAAGAAAAACACACTAAGCTCGACTGCCGCACGGAAATTGAAACTATTTAGTTATTTTTAAACTTACAGTCGGCTTTTCCTGCTTTCCAATTCTCTTTCTACTTACATGACAAATCATAATAATAATTAATTCTCTATTTTGAACATAAGTTATGTCCCTCATTTCAATTTAAAGATTGTTTGTTACTTGGGAATACACTGAAATAGCTATATGCAGCTGCTAGAGAGATGGTTTTTCAATTTTGCCGAGTGACTGAATCCTTCTCTCTCAATTCAATTAATTCATCAGGAAATGTATTTCTTTCAAAGGAAAAACTTATTACTCTCTAATATCATTTCTTTGCAATCGAAAGATATATTTTGAATATTTTCCAGTTATACGAATATTTTAAATTTTCTCTAAGCAAACTTATTAAACTTCATACTCCCTCTAACCTTGAGTGCATTCAGTAGTTTCAATCTCAAGTAATGAAAAGAAGATCAACTTCAATCATAGATTTATTTTTCAAGGAGAATTATTCATAATGGAGGAAAATTCATAATTCATTATGGAGGAAAATAATCCACTGATCTTTGTGTATTTGAATAATTTGGTAATATTGTGATATTATTTATTGTAAAATTCCTTGATATTGTGTTTTTGATTAAATAAATTAATGAATGATGTCCTATTTTTTTGATATTAGGAAATTCTATATACAATTAGAAATAATATAATTCAAATACATCCGTTTTAGAGTTTACTAAGCTTCGTCTTGAGTCATTTGCTCAGGCCCTTCAAACTCATTTTCTGAAGAACTTCAAATACAAAAATTAGCAGTTTTAAAGTGGAAAATTCTTTTATGTCATTGTATTTTTGAATTTTTGAAATCTTCGAGGTGGAATTTGATATTTATTCGCTCAAGTAACATGTGTGAGTAGCCTTTGCAGCTCTGTGAAGGACAAAAATTTCCTCAACGGAGGAAAAGGACAATTTTTCGAGGGATATACAGGATTTGAATTGAAGGGACAGAATGCTACAATATTTGTAGGGAATGTATGGACTTGTCTGGAATAGAAATGGGCTCTGACCGTGAAATTGAGGTTAAAAAGACTTGACAAAAGGACGCAGTAGCCTGACATTACGCAAATTTCATGGCTCTCTCATCTCTTTCCAACATTCATGGAAAGGCAAGCTTTCACTTGACAGAACCGATTAACATCTGAATTGATGTACGTTCTCGATCTTATCGAGCGGTTTAGATTATTCAAAATGTCTTCTAAGACGAGCTCATTTGTAATTCATCGCATTTGCATTCCAGACGCGAAGACGACAGACGTCCGCCCTAGCAAATATTCATGGAGTAATTCTTCCACGGTTAGGCGAGGAGATAGAGTGTATTCGCAATTGCCTGTTGTACGGATAATATGGGGTGACGCATATTGTATCAGGATACTGGTTATCTCACTCCGCAAGATGCAATGTCAATAGATAGATATCTAATCCATTTCCAAGCTAAAATCAAGAAAGAAGTTCTTGAAGAAGCAGGAAGATCCCTTCGAAAACATTAAATCAACATTCATTACGAAAATGAATATTTCATTAGACTCAGATAAGCTACGCCATTTGAACTTAGATAATCAAATCTACATTCATTATTATAATGTAGACTTCAGTCTCTGAAATCACTCAATATATAAATGAAGACAGAAGTAATTATCTATCAATTATTAAATGAGAATAAAATAAATGAAATAAACTAAATTTACTCAATAATATACACTGAAATATATTCTTTCATATAACTCACAATTTAATATCCCTTTTGTATATCCCTAAATTTGCTTGAAGCAAGTACTGTATTTTGATTACCCTACGATCTCATCCTTAAAGTAGAAAATAAAGAAGTTATTCTATTCTATATCGGTGTATCTTCTTTTGTTGATACAGGGATGTAGAATGAATATTTCTATGTTTTACTGCATCTAATTTTCTCATTCCAAATCGAAAGCAATTCAGAGTACGAATCTATACTTTCGTCTCTGGGCTGATTTCATTATATTAACAGAATAACTTACTACAATAATTAGTAGTAAAACAATGATAAGTGAAATAAAACAATGAGAGTGAACTATAAGCTTGGTTGGGGATGTCAGAATGGACTTTAAAAGTGAACGTGATTTTAGTGATGAACAGTGAGCCTGGCAACTCAAGTTAATAGCATTGAAATCGGTGAGCATTATTCGTATTAGTGGTTGTGGCAAGCATCCCATTACAGTGTACATCAACCCTTATTCGATCAAATGATATTCATCCTGTTCCTGGATGGTGAATTGTCCAAACTGTCCAAACACACATTATTTGTCATGTGTCATGTCCTCATACGTATTAAGCTAGAGGCTAGGGTTCACCAACCACTCATCTGGATGATTAATGAATGGCCCACTTGTGATGGCCACAATATGACCTTTACAAAGGTCAACTTGAGATAGGTGCGTATCGTCGGCCTGAATCCACACTGTAGTGATTTCTACACACTGCTTGATAGTGGTAGTGTTTTCACAAATCCATCGCTAATAAATTTGGAATAGTTGCCTGTTTTCAAAAGAATTACAATAGAATTAATTGGATAGAAACAAAGAATCATTTTAAATGTGCATGTTTATATCATACATGTTGAATTTGGATATCATTTCATAGATTCTTGAATACACATAATAGTTAGTAGTTACTGTTTACTAATACTTTAGGTGATCAATTCAAATGTTGACCTTTTCTGATATTTTCAACTGAATACTCTTCAAAAAATATGCTCTTTCAAAATGCTTAACAATTCTCATTCTGTAATGATAATAGCAGTTATTGGAAAGAGTCTTTTTTAAACTCACTTAGTATAACATTTAAACATTTGGGATTTTAAGCATTCATCACAGAAATCAAGAATAAATTGAACTGGAACAAAAAGAAATAAATGATCAAAACTCTTCAAACAATAATAGGATAAACGAAATTTGATAAACGAAAAATGAACGATCTTATTTCAAATCAAATAGGATATTATCGTTTTCATAATTATAAAAGTCACGTCCAATACAAGCGTGTTTCGGGGGTGGCTGTTGAAGGCGGTGGCTCTTTTTGGAGGCGAAATACATTCATACCACAATGTTGTGATCATTGAAAGTCAATGTTATTGGAAAGTATAGAGAAGTTTTCAATGAGCAATCTTGCCTTATTCAAATTCAACATAGAGTTGTGAAAGTACCTTTGATGCTCGAACCTTGGGAAAGTATGTGTAATACTCGTATTAGCCATATGTTATAAAAAAGACTCATTGTGACCTGGTTCAGTGTGATTGCCAATCCTTCATTATTAATCAGACCATTACAATAATATCACGAGGGTGTGATTGAAATTGATTTGTGCATTCACTTGGTGCATTCCCATTGGTTTGGTTCACTGGTGTGAGCGCGAGCAATGGCCGCCTATCGTTTTGAATAATCGCCCGTTTTTATGCAAAATTACCGCCATGCCAAAGAGAGCAGTGCAAAGGACGGACCTAAACTCGTACACGCTTCATTCGGAATAATTGCTATAATAAATAAAAACATATGTCACAGCTTGTTTCAATGTGTTTCATGGAGCATGATATGTGTACTGTATTCATTAGTTCCCAAACATTTCTGACTGATCAATTTGTTCTGTTCATTAATTTCGTACCGAGGGTGGCTGATTGCTCTTGTTACAATGAAACACAATAACGTTATCGATACATTTAATGTTTTATTGCCTGATGTTTTTCCAAAGAATATAAGAGCCTTGCGAGTGTTGTATGATTTCTATTATCAATATTATTCTATCGTATTATAAAATTAATGACCGTGGCGATTGAGTGCTGCGACCTACACGGCACGGTTTCTACGGATCCTAAGGGGAAAAATATTTGACAGAGACTAATAAACGGTAAATTGTTTATGCAAGAAATGGATGTTCTTAGCATAGACTAACCAAAAATGAATGAATTATCTAAGTTGTTTTACAATTGATGGGACTCACAATGAAGATTATAGCAGAGCAATATGCACAAGATCTATTGACAAATTCTATCACTTCAACTGATTTCCAGTCAGTATTTCAACTGCAAAAAACATTAATTCCACTGTGTTATTGATCAATTTTGACAATTTTTTAATAAATTGTCCTAATAAATCTTGAAATTCACAACTTTTAAATTTATTTTCACTCGTCTATTTCAATATTACAACCGAGCTACAGAAACACACAAGCATTCACCTAATAAAAATTTATAGCTGATTTTGAAATAGGTTAAGATGATAATCAATTCAACATTTTCTTGCAAATAATATTACCAGTAGTGCATTTCCAATCATCTACTTCAAATACTATTGAATATTGAATAACACCTACTCTTAAATATCATTATTTGTTGATGACTTGACCCGATCCGTAGAACTGTCAAAACCAACAAAATGTTGAAACATCATATCCAATTCCCAAATCTCATCCCACAAATTTAATTTTTGTCAAATACTCAATGGTAAATCAATGTAATTAATATTAGATCGATTTAAGTTCGAATTAGGTACAATTAAGAATATCTTTCATAAAGGAAGTTCTAATTTTCAAAACGTTATTTATTGTTTTGTTCAAGCAAATTTTAATGTCGAGTAGCCTAGAAAGACCTTTAACTGGGGGAAGCTCTCAGTAGAGTGAGAGGAGGCCGAGTCATGGTTGGCTGCTGAAGAGGGTATTAGAAAACGATTAATGCCTTCCCCACCCCCCACAAGAGCAAACTACGCTCTACCTTATCAGCAGTGTCCTCCACTCTTGCACCCCCTCCCCCAAGGCTTTGCATAATATCCCTCTCATCGCGCACCCTCTTGGTGACTTTCACCCGGCACACATTCTCGACCTCCTTTTAACTTATCGGTAAACATTTTGACACCGCTGACTCAGCGAATTTCAAAGCACCAGAACCAGCCGGGTCAGCGCTATTCCTCTGCCTTCGCCTCCGACACCGAAAGAAACCAATTTCTCAATGATTCAGTCGTTGAATCGTTTTGCAAAAGGGGGCTATCACGGTGCTAAGCTTTCGGTATCTCTGAACAAAACCTTCGGCATGATAATTGGTGTTCAGTTGTTCTTTGTCAACTAAATCGCTATAAATTGATGTACATTATACGCACTATGTTGTTGTATATTCAATTGATAATAAACTATAGAATAGAGCATATACATAAATCAAATATAGAATATAATGTAATGAACAGAGCTTTAGAAAAACAGATTTTAACCCACTATTATTATATTTCAGGTTGATCTTTGTGAACTAGATTTTTTTAATTGATGTACATTATATTCCTTGTATGTTGCTGATATTGTATGAGTATTTGATGGATAATAAAATACAGAATGGAGAATATATCAATACATAGAATAGAGCATTAATATAATTGAGCATTAATATAGTATTCGTTCGATAGTTCGATAGAAAACCTTCCAATAATAATTTATTTTCAACAATTTTTGGTTCCATCATGAACAATAAAATAGAATTCTTTAGTAAACAATACAATTCTTTGAAAAATACAACAATAAAATAACTTTCATAAAAACTTAACCTATAATAAAAAATAACAGTAAACAATAATATTGCCTTAGCAACGGCGATACTCACACCATTTTAGAATATTTTCGGATATTTAAACTTTCGGAAAATTGGATTCGGATAAAATGCATTAGGAAAAACGGATACGGAGAAAAGATTTTCAGAGAATTAGTCATTCGGAGAAATATTATTTCGGAGATTCGGATTCGGAGAAGTGTACGGGAATCTAATAGAATATAGAATAAACTGTAGTGGATATAGATATAGAAAAACAGATTTTAACCCACAGAATGAATTTACAGTATGAGGAAATCATTTACAAATCTCATGTGACATGTGTATCGCCACTTTCCTGAAATGAGTTCAGAGTTGTTGTTGGCCATGCTTTTCAATTAGATTCGTTCTAGTTCCTTGATGAGGTTCTCAGGTGGTCTTATAGTCGATTCACTAAGCGATCTGTAGCGTGATCAGGGCAATGCTCTGATTGTTATTAGGCCTAAGTAGGGTTACCATGGGCTCAGAATGGGAAAAAAGGCTACGCACCACACTTAATTTCGAGAAGTCAAAAGCATGGTCTTCAAGCCATAAAAGACTGTTACTTATTTGTGTAGTGAAATGTATTATAGAGAGTAGAATTGCTGAAACTGATTCCAAAAAAGAGGATTGGATTCCAAATATTTATACACTTCATTTTCATTATCATAATCATATACTATTGCTATGGTTTGCGTCGGTGTCAATAAATGAATCCCACCGATAAAAAGCCATACGATAAAAAAAATATTATGACTCACTTACTGGCATTATTATGGGGGCTAAGAAATTCGCTTGTATTTAAAAACACTCAAAATATAACAACTCATAATATATTTTTATAATCACATTTACAAAACTCCCATACTCCCATAGCTTTCGCTTTCTATGTAGCTGAAAATTGAAAAACCTGTAATTATCCAGTCAATCATAACTGAGAAAATGGTCTTCGGAATTGATTTTTTCCTCGCTCTATTTCACCTTTCTATGATGCCATTAAACTGTTCTATTGAAGAGACCAGGTAAACATACCCTGTTGAATATTATGATGCATTAAGGTGTTTTGTCGACAATTTCAAGTTTTAGTAGAAGAGTGGCATCTCAAATAGGGGAGACGCCATGAATGAGGAAGAGATAGTAATTATAGTGCTAGTCAATCATTTGTCATCAGAAACTTTTAGATCCTTTCAGTATTCCAGAGTTTTCAAATCACCTGCACATAGAAACTTCTGAAAGGAAACCTCTTCTGCTCTTCTGGTGTATTAAAAAGTGAAGCATAAGCACATTTCTCTTATCATTTCCAAACACACCTTATTACTGAAAACATAATGATAATATAAAATATATACGAATATAAAGTATATGAATATTATTTCAAATGAATTATGAGATCAATTTTGAAGTGAAATATCACAAGTAAGTTGATAATAATTATTTAAATACAAGTTAAAAATATAAAATCTCGTATAAACTATCATAGGCCTAGGAAAGAAAGCTCCGTGTCTTTCCATATCAGCATTTCCAGTTCTCCGCCACAATCATTCCCCTTTCAACGTTCCACATCGAATAATGTAAACCGATGTCTTTTCACAAGTACGGGTTATTCACTGGAATCATTGGAGCAGTAAGACGATATTCTCGTAGGATTTAATATCGCTCCCATTTTCAATGTTCACAATCATCTCAACAATAGAGGTTCATCCGAGTCCCCGATCATATTTTTATAATGTTCATTCAAGGTCACTCAATTTCTCTCTCTTTAGGGGTCACGAGTAGGGTTGAACCAATCAGAAGATTCTTTCTTCCATAGTACTCTCTTGCACTGCTGTAGGCTGTTGTAGGTAGTATTGCTATTACAGTAGCAATAGTAGTGACTACTGCTTTATTAAGTCTTGATAATCGTATTTTCTTATTTATATATTGATATTATAGTAGTAGTGACTAGAGGAAAATTATAAGTTAACAGTAAATTTGAACTATACAAGTGAAAAAATAAACCCCCTCAGCTTCATTCATGTCAATTATTATCATTTTGACTTTACCTTTCGCAATAAATACTACGAGTACTTGAAAACTTTCAGTAAATTCAAGTTTGCACATCTTGAACTTACTTACTAATGGGTGAGACAGAAACCCACTTGTGAATTCGAAACCGATAACGGAGATGTTATTCAAAGCAGAAATACTCATAAACATAAAAAAATATCAATAAGCATGATTCCGGAATGTTAGAAAAACAATCAATCGGAATAAATTATTAATTCTTGTGTGGGAGAGCAAAACAAGTTACAACAATATTCTCTGAGACAGTATTAAAAGATAACATTATTATTACTTTTGACTTCACCTCAGAAGAAGTGATAAGATAATACCAGTATACTTTTTTCAAGCTTCAATCTCCCAATTCCTTGAATAATATTGATATCACTACTGATAACCTGAAAGTTTGAATAATTTATCATCGTCTCTTGTTCGATACATTACATGTTGATACACGGTTTTTTCAATCTGGAACTGGAATTGAGTGATATCAAGTAAAATCGATTGAATTAAATGAAATTAATAAATTGAGTTGATGTTGAACAATTAAGTTGATCCATTAATTTATTGAAAATATACTTCACAATGTAGGAAGAATCGATAAGTATTCGCCGAGTTTTGTTTCTATCGAGAATTTAGATAAAATAGTCCACAGGTAAGATCGTGACCAGTAGGTAGATGTTTCATGAACTAAAAAGTATGGGATTATTATGATGATTGGAGATTTGTTTCTTATTCATCAAGTGGGAGAAAGGAGGAAAAGCCACCTGTCTTTGATTATGAGGTACAAGATTATGACCCCTAAAGCAAGATCGTAATCACTGAAGTGAGATTATAAATTTGTTGAACAGACTTTACGTTTGAATTTCTAGAAGCATTATTGCTTTCACAAACATATCTGAGAATGTTAGTGAGCGCATTCGGAAATGAGACAAAACGAGAAGCAGCCTTCCGGTTGCGGAGTGACAGGAGCAAAGGAAAGTTGACATCAGAAGCAGCAGTCCGCTCATAAGAGCTGTCCACTGTCCACTCGCACGCTCGCTCGCTATGTGTGCAAGACAGGAAGAAAACGGAAACGTAGTTGTGCCAAAAATAGACAACTCCAACTTTGTTCTTCTTCATTACTTTCGCTTGCGCTCTCTCTCGCACTCCCTCTGATCCCTCTTCTAGGAAATAAGCTGACGTATCATACTCGCTGTTCGTTGAAAACGGCAACCTTTCAATTCGATGCTCCTACTTTCTCCTATTCCAGTTGTTGTTCGGTGAGAGAGACACTCTCGCAATCGGTTCGGAGAATTGAAAATTGTCTCTCTATTGACTCCAATACAAAATTTAGATATCATTTGAGAAATGTCGAAAAACTTCTGTGGTGAATGAATAAAAGATTAACGGATTTGGTACTGTACAAAATGAAAGATTGAGTTTCAAGAATTGAGGAAGGAATTGAGAAGGTAACTTCTGACACAGTCCAGATATATAACTCACCATCCATATATAATTTACAATCTCACAATTCTCACAACTCACAATCCATAATATGACTCACACAGATCAACCATTTCGATCACCAGTGTCTGGTGAGTAACTTCAGATTAACTTAGCGAAAAATGTTTGTAACTTTGTTTAATACATAAGTGAACATTATACATTTGTGTTTTCATCAGGCAATATGTAAAATGAGACTGGATATTTTGAAGCGCAAATAAGTCAGTGTTCGCACCATTGAACAGTAGGATGATTAAAAAATCAGTGATATTCTAGAATCTTTATTTTGGAAATTTGAAAGTTTCAAGAAAATCTAAAATCATTTCCTCCTCTATTTAGCTCCTAAATTTCTTTCTCATTACAATAAAATCTCTTCAACACCGATAAAATACATACTTTAATGCTGTGTGAGGAACAAAGTTTACAAGAGTGAATCAATGAATCTCTTTCAATTATTTGTTGTTGAAATATATTTCTGTTAGTGAGTATCATTCATGCAAGCATAATGAATGCTCACACTTCCGTTAGGACACTCAAAATTATTCGGCGATACATTATTCCAGCACACGCCCACAATCTAATTTACAAGAGCAAACTCTAATTTCCGATCCGTGGAATTGAACAGCCGGGAAAGTGGCTATAAAACAAATTCGGTCGATTTGGTAGCTGGGAGTTTTCGAAGTTATATTTTCGATCAAAGGAAGGAAGTTGCGACCGCAGTTAGTGCTTGAAAAGAGCAAGCTCGACCCTCTTATCGCAAGCGCGGCCCACAGGACAGCAGGACGGACTTTGTTACAAGGGACGGGCGGAGCGAGTCCCTTTTTTGGAAGGGCACCGAAATAAGACAGCTTATTTCCTGAGACAAATTCAACGAGGGACGAGGGAGAAATAAAAGGGAAAAGGCATAGGAGCGACAAACACAAGTAATGAGGGAGAGCTCAGTTTGCTGTCCGTTCCTTTCTTTCGTTTTGTTTTTTTCACCACTTCACAGAGACACACAACTACCCTGCCAGTTGTTTTGAACGTGGCCTACGTCTCCATTCAATCGCAGCCAGCATGTCATTTGCTTATCCATCCGTGTTTTACTTTTCCCTTCTTATTATTCTGGCACGCAAGCCTACAACGCAAAACATAGAGCTCATCTTTGAAAAGCTCAAGCATCTGCTTTGCATGTTGTCAAACACCACCGAAATTACGTTTCAAGGCATGAGTCAGCACAACGTATATAGGCTACATTTCAACTCAATGACTCCTCGAAATAACCGTGATATATTGTTATATCTTTCAACATAGCTCCATTGGCTGGAAACATTTCAACTTAATGACTTAAAGTTACTGTGGTATACGTATTGGTCTATCTTTCAACATAACTTTCTACGTGTTATTTATCCATTATCCTACGTGAGTCAGTTATTAATATCTTATTTAAACTTAAAAAAATAATAATATAGGCTACTCAGGGCATTTTACACATTAATATGTTTCTTCAATTTCTGCACTTAAATATGATTAGAAGTACGTAGTGTACGTTTTATTGGGTATCCTTTAACCCGAGGCGAAGCGTGGTATACTTATTTGGTCATCGCCGGGTATATTTCCTATAGGATATAATACCCGGCGATGACCAAATAAGTATACCACGCTTCGCCACTACCTTTAACATACAATAGAACAGATATATAAGTTCTTGGGTAAGTCATATCAATTTGTGTACTCTCATATAACCTTGTACTTGAACCGTTTCCATATTGGTGAAAGTAGCTTTTGTCTACTTAATTCATAGAAACTGTATTTTCACAAATTATTTACCAAGAACTACTTGGATAGAAAGACAGATCATAAGGAAACGTGAGAAATTGACAGTTTTATAACGATTTGTTTCTGCTAGTGAAATACCAAGGTGGTAGTAGTTTTAAAGACACTTGATAGAATAATTCTGGAATACTGCTAAACTAGAATAATCTATTAAAGGAAAGAAACTATAATCGTAGACTATTCTAACCTAATAATGAATTATCTCTGCTTCAATATTTCATCCTCCTATTTCAATGAATAAAATTTATCAATTTTCAATGCTTTAAACAAATGAAAATATGATTTTTGATTGATGAAAAACTCGACTTCTCCAAACACCACATGAAAAAGAGAGCGAAGCTTTATCCTGTTACCCCTTGTAACATCAGTGTTTTCACAGTCAATCTGGTTGAAAGAGGATTGGCTCTGAACTAATATTTTCTCTGAAAATCTCTTTCCACGGTTGAGCTTTCCAACGCTAACTCACTTCTTTCTCATGTCATGTGCTCTGCTGTTATCCCAAATCTTGTTTCATCGGTACGCCGAAGAAGAATAAGATGTCAACTACAAACATTCAATATAATATTCATGTTTCGATTGTTTGGGGTAATTCACAAAGGACTCCAAGAATAGTATTAAATGCAGCATTCTCTCCATACGCGATAACAGACTTCAAGTATAATATTATATCCAGTAGATGTTTCTATTGGAAATATAATTGGGGACGGAATACCAGAACGCATTTCTATTGAAAGCTCCATATACATTCACAGCTTGAAAATTCTTACTTTAAATCATAAGGATACAATCTCAAAATACAGTTAATTCATTCATGCCGGGTTTTACTGAGATTGTTCAAATATTTACGCATCAACAGGTGAAAAGGTTATTATCATACTATGCGAAAATTATTTTGACCGTTAATATTTGCCGCAGAAAATTGATCTGACTGAAAATTGATTGAATGACGTCATTCCACGGTGGATTAATTTAACTGGGTTTTTTTGCAACGGCCTGTTAGTAAATTCTCTGCTTGAATCTCTTGGGTCGCAAATAAAATGTATGGAAATGAAATGGAAGCTTAATCCAGTTTTCTAAATTCAGTTTATATTTTTTTGGTTTCAAGTGAAAGTTCTTCGACCACTTTCTATGAGAAGGGTGAGAAGGGTATTGTGAAAAGGAATCCTTGATGAAGCACACTGTGATATTTCACCGAATCGTCATAGAATCGGATAGAATAGCGTGAACGTTCTAGAAATATGGTGACCAGAGTGATAAAGAGCAGAACAATAGAGGGTAGGAGCTTGAAAGAAGCTTGCGGTGTTGTAATGGAAATTAATCCTCGCAGAAATAATAATTCGGTGAGTCTGTTGCAGTTTTAGAAGCACACAAAGGCGATTTCCGAAGCCCTGGTTGTATATTTTGTGTCCACTGTTCTCAGTGTCCAATGTTCAGAGCTCAGTTCAGTTTCCAAGAATCCTCAGACAATGATATTCTAACAAACGAGACCGTTTCTGATGCGATTCTATTTTGCCACAAAATAATATTCCCAACAAAGCTTGGAGAAATTCATTCCACAATCTCAATCAACGTAACCAAAGAGGATATTTTTAAATCGTTCTGTAAGTTCTTTCATGATAGATTCCAAACAGGATTTTGTCATTGAATAGCTTGTGACTGTCTAAGAACGCACTGCTGGGTGGTTATCTGGATGGTAGGCGGTTTAGAGTTGTAAAGGAAATAATTGTTTTTTAAATGTCCTTTAGTGTGAAATATCGTATTAATTTAAGTTAGAACTGAAGTGTTCTTTAGCGAAGTGCTAGATTGCAGTGAAACTTCATTATGGAAAAAAATATATAAAATATTATTATAAAAATACTTGCTTCAAATGCAACAGAAAATGCTATAAAATGCTTCAAGGCAACAGATGACATAGGGAAAAGATTTCTCATTTGATGAACTTATGTAGTCCTATGTGGCTTTAAAAAAAATATTGACTCAACTACAGTAAATTTATGATAGTTCAAGTAAATTATTGGCTCTAGATTACTTTCACAAATTAGTTCTCTGCTCTCATCCTGCTAGTCCCTTGGCAACATTTCGAGCATCCACCAAATATTTTGTTAAGCCAATCTACGATTGTTTCCTCAGATGAGCGTTTCCGCTCTGTGGAGTCCGCCGACCAATTCAATCCAGTCAGCTCGGCTCTTTCTCATTTTATCAGGAGTAGTGTTGCACGTCACTGGAGACGGCAAATGCCAGCAGCAGTCAGAGTTGACAGTTATTGGATGAGGTGGAGTCAGGCCAGTCGTGCAGTTGCCTTCTCTTTCAAACTGCGCTCCCGCTCATCTTTTCCCTCCATTATCCGTTTTCCGCTTGCAGCATGCTTCTTCGCTGCGCGACAGCGACAAATTGGCGCCAGAATTAAACGAACGATTGCTGCCAGATCGCTTGCTGCTCGTCGCCTCCACTCTGCGTCGTCCGACACCAGTTTCATCCTCATCCTCATCACTCAACCTCACTTTCTTCATTCACTCATCCTTCCGTTTCAGAATAAATTCTTCACTATAATAAGCCGATCAGTCATATCTCACTTGCAAGTCGTTGTGCGTACAATTTGAATTTCAATGAGATTTTACTAGTGTGTTGGGTGCTGGGGCTTGTAATAAATTCACGAAGTCCCCAATGCAGCAAGAAGCCGATCACGCACTAGAACTGTGAGTTTATTGCGTAGAATTCTATTACATCAATTTCTAGCTTTTTATCCTATTCTACAGGACCTCTAAAATTTCATTAAACCGGTTCCTAGTTTCAATTGCTTATTACAGCTCCATTTCGTGTACACTTGATAGAGTACAATCTAAAAATAGCTGATTTAGTGCGCTAACTTCCTTTGTGAACGTGTCTTTCCATTGCAATACTTGAAAATCTGTACTTCATTTTTCCACCTACCAAAATAGTGTGTGAATAATCAGAGAATAAAGAGTATGATGCCCAGCATGATATATTTGGAAATATTGATGTCTAAAGGCATACAGTGGAAAAACCAATGTTAATTCTTGGTGCCTGGATTCATGGATTATAAAAGCTTATGGACTCATCTAAATCATACTAAATCATATAAGTGAAGTTTTTTGTTGGGGAAGCTATATATCAAGTATATTATCAATCTCAAAGTATAATGGGAAGTACCGATAAGCGAACTCTAATGGCTGTTTGCTGTTTCATTTAGGTACAGAGAAATACCATGTAAATTTTCATGAGGAAAAGATATTATACTGAAATCAGATGAACTAACAGTGACAATGTTGAAGGTTTGATACCCCATACACCATTACATCTGGTAGCTTACTACCCCTTTTCCAACTGTATTTGAGAAAGTGGCAATTCAATTTGAGAAAGTATCAGTTGTAATTGAGAATAGTGATTTGTAATTGAGGAAATATCAGTTGTAAATGAGAACGGTCAATCGTATTTAAAAAGATATCACATGTACTTGAGAATGGTGTAAATGAAAAATCGTCACATGTAAAAATGAGAAGTTAAAAACGTGAAAAAGGTCAGCTGGTTCTTTAAATTGATTTCTCAATTACAACTGACATATTATTCTCAATTTCAAATGATACTTTCTCATTTACAATTCACCATTCTCAATTACATGTGATATCTTCTGAAATACAATTTACCGTTCTGATTTACAACTGATGTTTCCTCAATTACAAATGACCATTCTCAATTACAATTGATACTTTCTAAATACAACTGGAAAAGGTGTAGTAGTATCATTCCTCACCTATTAAGCCACACTGGATCTTAAATTAGCTGAGTAACACAAGTCTCATTTGTGGCTTATTCTTGAGTCACACAAGTTTTTAAATTTGGTAATTATCATTGAAAATAATGATAGGATCATACATGATGCTGCATGAGTGTTCTTTCTTGTAAATTGAATATATAGCCTACTCAAAAAATGGGAATATAATTATTTGAACTCAATACATTTACATTTTGAATTCACGCTTTCCCGAGTTGTTGGAAGAATAATATTGTCCTACTAGCTATCAATTATAATAGCTTATAATTAAATAGCAATAATATAGCTGTGATTAAAATATTTGAATATACATGCATAGTATAATATCATCTACTTCAATGTTATCTACTAGCTGTTAATGGAATATTGTTAGATTAGCAGACAATATTCTATATTGATACCCAATATCCCATTCCATCTGGTAACTTACGGTTAACTTACTACTGGATTGAAATATACATGCATAGTATAATATTATCTACTTTTATGTTATCTACTAGTTGTTAATGGGATATTGTTCTACAACTATTTTTCGATTAACTGGACAATATTTTATATTGAATGATTTGCAGTTGAAACGTGGATAAAAATAAAGCGTAATCATTCAGATAGATTTGTTTTTTCCTTGAAGCATTTGTAGTGATGCTATCAGCTTACATGAGAAAAAGTTTGGCGTTTAGATACTATTGAGAAGAATCGCTCCAACTTTGGTACCTGCGAAACGAGCATTTGGGAGATGTGACTGAAACTTTGCCCGCTCCTGACAAATATGTTGCTGGGCGGGGGAGACAAGGGGAGTAGAACAAGAGGCAGGGCTTCGTCCAAATAATATTGTGAGCTAGTGAAACTTTTCCGTTAGCAGAGAAAGCGCGTGGGTGGAAGAAGTACGAGACAAGTTTGTCTCTTTTTTATCGGCTTTAGATGAAACATACGAGCTAGACATGTGTATGTGTCTGCTTGGACAGTAACAGCGACTTTTTCTAGAATGGTTATTGTAAATTTTCAGTGGCAGACATAATTTGATTTGTCTTATTTTCATCATATTGTATTGGTATATATTTTCATACGGTATATCTTATTTGTATCATAATATCGTGATCTTTCAACTAATAAGCCCCTGCGCCCACTAAGCAACTGCTATCTGATTTCAGTCAGCAACCCAGCGTTGCCAGATGACTTAAGCTGATAGGTTAGATTTCCCGATTACCCGAAACACAGCCAAATGTCATCTGGCAACATTGGGTTGCTGACTGAAATCAGATAGCAGTTGCAAAGTGGGCGCAGGGGCTTAGAGTACGGCAGTTGGGTGAATATATGCACCACTAATCTTGACTAGAAAGCACAGAGATATTTGGGGGAATGATTTCTTTCAAAAACACAATAAATAAGAAATGAAATCATTTACAAGTGGACAGAATTCACCTAAAACGAGTTTTTGTTCTGAAGAGTATGGTAATAATGAATGAAAACTCATCTACAGTATTAAAGTTTGGAACCTTAAAAGTTGAAAATTCGAAAATTATCAGTAGCTAAGCTTCATCAGTGAAGCTTTTCAATATTAAATCAAAGATCTCTCGAAAACAAGAATATATTATATTTTTTGGTGATATTGATGTGAAGGATGATTCAAAAGTCTGACCAGGAATTCTTATGAATTCAGGAACAACAAAACATATCACTCAAAAAGATGGAAGTTTTGTGTATGAATGAAGATGGAAGAATACACAAGTGTATTGTAGCAACATCATGTTCATGCTCAATGGTATTCTGATATAAAATATTTGTATTTGAATTGAGAATATTAACATATATGATGATAAATGTTAGAAAATGAAATCCACTTGAGAATTTTTAATGTAAACTTTTCAACGTATAATTTCCACTCACGTGATATAAAAAAATTCGGGACGGTAGCACCTGAAGTTGTAAGTCAACAATTTTTCAAACAAAAGAATTAACTATAAATGAAAGAATTAAACTACCAATAGGGACTCCATCATCTATCAGACACTTATGATTCTCATGTTCTCTGGATAGCACTATCCGACTAACAAATCTTCACTTCCACTCACATACATGTCATTAATTTCGTGAATCAGTTATGAAATTGAAAAAATAGCACTAACGTGGTTTTAGAGCAGTTTGTACGGCCGGATAGTGGAAAGAAATGCCTGATTAGCGTGCAGAGCACGTAGTGGCGTCGTGTGAGTGTTTGGGAATGTGAACGACGTGAATCGGGCTTGTGAGTTGAGGTAGCCTGTGAATGCAAGCCAGCAATGCAAGGGATGACGATTGGTCTGCGAGCAACGGGAGCAAAGGGAGGGGGTAGGCCAACAGTGAAACAGTTATACCGCAGCAGCACCATCTCTGGCCACAGTGTTCATACTCATACATATTTGAATACCACACATATACACGAGGATACCTATTCTGTTGTTGAATACGACTTTCTGAACTTCAATGATGTTGTGTTTTGTGAGAGAAACATCTCAGTTGCATCAGTGTAGATGAGTTCACTGATTAATCAATTATGGTACATTGTAGTCTGAAATCCTTTCACAAACAAAAGAGGAGATGAAATTGAAGATGAAGTTGGAGAGATTGAAGTTTAGAGTTCAAACACAATAGTGTTTGGGAAATTACAGGACTATGAAATCTCATTGAGAGGTACTTTTGATACATTCTCTAATCAACCTTTACAATTATTTTCCGATAATCAGTTGAAAAGTACTGTTTTCTCCAGTATGAAGAACAAGTAGCAATATAATTCAACCAAGTCTTTCAGTGAATAAGTTGTCAGTTAGTACAAAGCTCATCATGAGAAGATCCACCCTAAAATTTCAAAACAGATTACTGTTGATTAGATAATTTGATTCGCGATGATAGATCTCTCTAAATGATAGGGCACACTTTCAATTTCTAGTGCTCATCAGCTAATGACTAAGCTGAGAAAGAATTACAAATTCTTTAAGTTTCAGATTCGAGAGACTCACTATTAATCAGCATCAAAGAGTAAATAGTAGTTGAAGAAGAGACTGCTAATTCAGCAAATCACGTGATTTTTATAATCACAGAGCATTGCTTTTAGAAGCAACTTTTGCTAGAAATCAAGGAGTGAAGTTCTCCCAGTAGGCGCAATTACCCCCTCTTTAGAACATCATTACAAAGACTGTTAGAATCTCGTCTCTTCAATAAGGTGATCCTGTTTTTCTTTCTTTTTTTTTGGAAAGCTCCATTTTTTACCCTGCAACTAATGACAAACCACTTCAGCCAATGACAGCGCTTGATCCAACCGAACATTTTAATTGACCACTGAACTTGTTTGTCACTACTCTTTGAATGTTACAGGGTACAGATGACCATTAATAAAGCCAACAAATTCATCCCACTTTGAGGAACAGTCCAAACACTTACTATACATTTCAATTATCGTTGCATCCCACAGGTCAACAGAAAACTCCACTCACTTCAGATAGAATTACAGATGAATCATCAATAAAAACAACAAAGCACTTAAAAAGTCCATCGAATCCAAATAAAAGTGCTTTGATTTCAGTTTGGTTTGTTCAGCTATTCTATTAGTTTGATTATTTCGAATTTAGCTATCGAATAGGAAGCTTACAAAGCATTGGAGCTCGAACGATATGATCGTTAATTATTGCTTCATGAATGTAGTTAAGTTTTAAAATTATTCATTAGAGGTAACATTATTCTCCAAATATTAATTGCTTCATTAATGTAGTTCAAATTCAAAATTATTCATTATAAGTATCATTATCCTCTAAACAGCTCACCAATTGCATTTTCGTAAGCTGTTAATACTTGGTTATAATCAGCGACCACATAGTAGAATAGACGGAGCATGCAGGCAGACTTTTGAAGCCAGCTCTAGCGCCAATACCCAACCATGATGGCGGCGGCCTTGAGTGAGTCACTCCAGTAGCGAGCGCTCCGACAAGGTCACGCTCAGTTCTGCCCAGTTGTCCACACACTGCAGTGCTAATTTAATCAACCGGCGTCACTGTCTCACTGAATTGTTTTATTGAATGGCGTTTTAGTATCATACTGCACTACAATGCCAGCGTATTGCATTGCTTATGGATGCTTCAATAAAGGAGGAAACGTTGAAGGAATAACCTGAGCTCAATCATATCATTTTAGTAATGAAAGCCATTTGTAAAAAATATTTCAAAATACGACTACATCATCATTGTAAAACATTCAGTGCTACATTACACAAAAGCAGAGTTCGAAGTCACTTAGTGAAAACGATTACATTTATGGGTCAGTAAAGGTTATTTAAAATGAAAGGTTTTAGTTAAATTGAAATTTTTAGAGTTATGGATGTAATGTTTGTATAATTATAATATTGCTCTTCATTGTTATTTTGATTGATTGTCAATACTGTATGTAATATTTTGTTTTTCTCTTTTATTGTTCCCTTGCTTTCTATGGTATAGTATGAATTTAAATTAAAAAATATGAGACTTTAAGAACTACTACTCATTGTATTTTCAGGTTTCCATTTCTTTCTTTTTTATTTTTATTGTAAATTCAATAAAATTCCGTTTTAAGTTAATTTTCGCATTTTATTATTCTGTAGATATCTGTAGATATTCTGTGTATATTATTCATTTTATATTTACGGTAGATATACAGATGACAGACACTAATTTTTTCTTGGTAAATTATTCTCATGAATGTATGATGTCATAAAAAGGATATAATGGTTCCCTTACTTATGATATTTCTTTATGTGTGCTTGTGCTGAGATGAGTAGCTTTATTTTATGCTTATATGTAATTTTCCATCAGTTCTCAAATCAAAAATTAAATCGCAATCCAGTGTTCACTTGGTAAGAATAAGATAGAGTGATTTATTAAGTATTATTATTCCCATTATTATTGTCGATTAGCTGATGTAATTACTATGTAATTATTTTTTAATACGATTTAATTATTATGTGAAATATATAGGCAAATCTATAGTTGGAATATATAGCTTCAATTATTACGTGAAAATATATAGGCAAATCTATTATTGAAATGGTTCTTGAGAAAAAGGTACACACAGTATGTTTTAGAGGGAAGAGCTCGGAGTTGAGGCGAACGGAACTAATCGGAGCGCTTTGCCTCGTTTTCTCGTCTATGTTCTACCGAGAATATCAGGAGAACCGCTGATCTTAGGAAAAAAATGTTCAAATGAAAAATAAAATTCAACTTTTTATCTAAAACTTTCTCGCTTACGAAACTTGCCTACCCTAAAGATGAAAAATTTCCTCGCTTACCAACTTTTTCATGTTACGTTTTCAAATGTATGAAAAACTTTCAACTTTTTTTACTCGTAAAAGTTGAATAAACTGGAAACTGGTAATTTGAGTTACACCATTAGAATCAGTGTTTTATTAGGTATAAGAACAACAAATTTGAAAATTTTAACTTAATCCTAAGGAGACTAAACGACGATGTATTTGAAACTCGCGCACTACAATTTTGAGCTTCTGTGAGCTCCATTTCGCGTTTCTATACCTAACCATGATGGCGGAATTGGCTTCACCACCCGTAATGCTGTAGTAATAGGATCACTCCGTCTATTCTACTATGTGGTCGCTGGTTATAATAATGAGAATTTGATACGTCATCAAATTCCACTGAATAATTGCAATGTAAAAAGTGTAAATCAATATTCAATCTCATTTCCTCAATCAACTGCAGCCCTTCATTAGAACATTAATCATCAATCGCAATCAAAAACAGTGGTCAAATTTTGTATATGATGAACAAAACTATTTCCTATTACCGTAATTTAAGTTTTTGTTTGTCCAACGTTTTGAAATTACTACATTTTGTAAAAACCCAAAACGTTTCATACACTAAACTTTTGTATAAACGAGATAGAAATCAATTAAAATTGATTACTACTTTATGTGAACTACTTCAAATTACTACTTTTTGTAAAAACTCCAAAACTTTTCATAAACTAATTTTTTGTGTAAACGAGACTGGAATGAATCTTGAAATTCAAATCAAATCATTTCAATCACCAAAAAAAATAATGCAAAAACTTATCTCCAGTTATAAAATTGTGGAAGACATTTGAATTAAAATAAGAGTTTTCACTCTGAAATCAGATACAAAGAAATTCAGAAGAATATAATTCTTTAAAAACTGAACCAAACTCTCCCAAAATTATTTTCAATATCCAGTTCCATATTTATTCTGTTGATGATGAGAAACACAATGTTGCAGACAAAGTTTTGTCAACGGTAAGTTTCATTTGACAGGAGCAAATGTGGCAGACAAAGTTTACAAGACCTCTTCGAGTGTCCTGGTCGTTGAAAATCAATCTGGGATCCATCTGAACGGCGAGTGGTGAAGGAGATTTTTCCAGACGATAAGATAACAGTGACGGGGCTAGGCAGGCTGAAATGGAAAAGTTCATCGGTGAGATGATCGGGCGGGGAAGGGGGGTTCGGGAAAGTGCTTGCCTTTCAAGGAGGGTTGAGGAGACATCGTAAAATACGCTACCATGTACAGGTGTTCTCCTTGCACAACTCTTATGTGGCTTGGACGGAGATTTGAAGAACAAATTATTGAGCTGAGATGGAAAACGTAATGTGTAATTTTATAAGTTAATGGTAAATACTCTATTCAGTTATTCTAATAGCGATTGTTACTGTCAACATAAATCCAAGCCAACAAAGGGACCTATGAATAACTGTTTTGGGTCAAGAAACACATTTTTATTACGAGGCTTAACCTAGGTCTCCTATTTCAGATTAAAATATTATCCCATATTATAATTTTTTTGCTTGAATCAATGCATAAATGAATAAACTCTTAAATTTCTATAAATTTTCAATCTCATTGTCATCAATTTTGAAAATTTTAAAACCTTGTAGAGTACATTTGAATTTGGATACATGTATGAGAGCTTGTTCAAGATACATTTTCAATTATTGTATCAAATTCAGAATCAAATCAAACAAATCAAATCGAAACTAATCCAGAAATATTAGCTCAATCAGTGTCTCACACAATTTGGTCTAGCTTCAACAACTTCTTACATAATTTGAATGAACATAAATTGTTGTGATGTTTTGTCTTTGAAATATCTATCAAATTATTTATTCCTTCACTGGTCCCTATTACGAATCAATCTTACTTTTTACGAGAATCCTATTACCAGCACAACTGATCGATGATTGGATGAGGATAATATTGTTATCGGTGAGAAAAGCATTTACACAATCATAAATAAGTTCAAGCTATTCATATTCTCATCATAAGACAGCACACGAACGATTAACTATTGCTCCAGATATCCACAGAGACTGATGCAATTCTTGCTGGAGACCGACATAAAATGGTTTCAGAATGGAAAATCTAATACGGAATTGAAAGGAAAGGAAGATGGATAAAGCGTGTGCATTGTGTGTTTGGAGGTAGAAAAATGTACGTCGGCTTTGAAAATTCAGATGAAAGAAAAAGCGAGATGAGCTTGAAAATAAGAATGATAGACGCGAGAGAACGATAACGCAGTGGTGACGGGAAGGGGGGTTTTGGTGGTGGGAGGGGGAGTCTTGGCGAAGACGAATGGTCTGCATTACACAAGTCGAAAACTCGATGTATCAAATGCCTTCCGCTCCATCTAGCGTCGCGTTCACACTACACCATTGCCGCAATGTGACTGCCGCCTTTTGCTAGCAAGCAGCATGAGCATCAGCATCAGTACCGCGGTCGGATAACACGACGACACTCCCCCCCCCACCATCCTGCTAATGGACTTTTTGCATTTTTAAAAATGATTTGCAAGCGCCCGGAAAACGTAAAGTGCACTCTTGTCGTCTACTCAAGCGCCAAAGAAGACAAGGCGTACATTTTCCCAGGAGTGTCACAAGGAAATTGAACATGAAATAAAATCTATTGCCAAGCTAGATGGATATGGCTCCCAGATCAGAAGAATAAAAAGCTCTGAAATACATCGGCGGATAAATGGAAATGTGACTTGCTGGTTTGTGAATATTGTGTCTGTCTCCTACTGTAGCTTTATTTCGAATTATTGCGTTCAGAAGGTGTTTCGTTCATTCCAATTTTTTAAATTTCTTTCTTTGAAAAGATAGTTCTGAGAATGAAAGCAGATTGAATTAGAGTTCTGACTATCTCAGACGATATGATTCTGACAATGACAGTGGATTGTAAGAGTTGGGGTTAATCCGAGCAGAGTCGAGTCAAGTCAATAGAAAATGACTGCTAAGTTAAGTAAGTACGGATAAGTTTTCTTACAGTAAATTCGTTTTGAAAGTTAGATTAAGATGTTTTCTCGACAGGAAAGTGTTAAAGATATTGAAAATGATATGGAAGAGTTACAGGATACATAGAATTAATTATAGAGTTACACTAGCCGAAGATGAGGCCACTCTTAATTTTCAAATAAAACCTCTTACACAATAAACACCATGATTATACAAATGCAAATTACCTCTTTTGGATCCTCCCCAATCTAGGACAGCGATGGATAGGTTGATATATAATAGCTGAGTACTTAATAGACATTGGTTGATATACAGCTAATTAAGTTTATATATTTTAGATGTAGTCAGCATAATATAACTATCAATTACTCAATAGTTTGTATATAAATCAACTTTGATTATATAAGTTCCAGGTGTATTAGGGCAATCTGAAGAATGTTGTTTGTCATTTTTTGTATTGTGTGGATGAAAATGTTATTATGTAAAATTAATATATCATTCATCAATACAGCACAAACTTACCCTTGAAAGTTATTCTCGATTGACTGCATTCTACTCCGTTATTTCTACATAGGTGATAGAAATGGCTGAACACCCCACTACAAATAGGAGACAAATGTACTCGAATAGCAATTAGTTGCTTGGACTGAGTTCGAATCCTATAACAATCACATTAGCGAGTGGTAATCGACCACTATTATTCACGTTGCGACCGAAATGTACGGCCTACTATAGTATTGTGGTGAGCATGCAAGGGTTCACTAAAATGTCGATGCCAGTAATTTACGATCGGCCCCACCGAGTATGTATATCCTGTTCCTCTTGCCTATCGCCTTTGCTCCTATTCCTTGCCTGTACAATGCATTGCACAGCCTACTCGACTGCGGATGCTACTTGTTACGGCTCGGGCCGATAATTCAGCCTCCAACTGACCATTCGCAATGCAGTCGGCATCTGTCACAGAGACGTTGTGGTCTTGTGGTTGCTATGCACCTATCTGCTGCAGGTGAATCTGTGTTATCAGGTGAAACTAAATCGGCGTGCATTTAACAAAGGTGCAATGACTAGAAATGAAGGCAGTTCCTGTAATAGTTTCTAGATATAAGAGTAGTGTTTTCTGTAGAAATAAGTCTGTTTTATCTGTAGATGTGTGATGATTCTGTGTAATCTACGATACAACCTTATCAGGTTGCATGTAGATATTTTTTGTTAACTTGTAATCGAGCAATAAGAATACATTTTTAGTGTGTGATAGTTATTATCATCCAGCACAGATATTTAGACAGATAGTTGACTGATTACCGGTCTTGGATATATGAGATTCAGCTTCCTTTCCTCTTGTGCTCTCAGTTATAAAAAAGAGAAGATCTACTGGATACTCCCGGAATAATAATTATGCTCATACCGTTTAATATTATAATAATCATCAATAAATCAACTTATCAGAGTCAGTAAACCAGTGCACTCACCAAACAAGAAGTGTTAATCTTGATTCTCTTCTTTACCTGATCATCTCTATAGACTTCTCCACAACATCTTCTCCACAACTCAACAGAACATCTCTGCTTCATCTCTGCTTCAGTCATATCCATATTCATATATCATATTCAGTCTTTTCTTACTCGAAAAATCATATATTTTATTGACATGGGAAACATGTAGAACGATGTGTATATGTATACAGTATGTGTCTTACAAATTACTGATTGCAACTAATAATTTGCATACAGTACCTTAGACTCACCGAATATAGAGAATGACCGAGTCTCTGACAGTTCTTCCACAAATCAAGATAAGGAATAAATAAATAAATAAATAAATAAGTTTATTTGTTTTGAGCCCATTCAACAATAAATTATTATGAAATTTTACAATTTTGATTCCATTCAATCAAATTCTGTCACTATTGAGAAATTGAGTTCATTCCAATTCAGTTCTCATTATCACAATATAGATTCAATTAACTTATATAAATAGAAAGAGTTTCTAGTGGCTAAGCGCTTATAATGTTTCCAAATTCTAAAACTTCAATAAGATTTTCTATTTTTAACTCAAATAATCTATCAATGCACTCTCTCTCTCAATGACCAACTGGGAGTACTTAAGGAATAATGACTGATCCTATTCTATGGGTCATCCTATGCATTTTATCAAGGAAATATCTGTAAATAGTCGTTTAAAAATTATTCGTTCTTTTCGAATTTTTCTCAAACTACGAGTTATTTCCCCTGGATCGACTCGTGTGATAAAAATCGCTGACATCTGAATGTTGAGGTAGGTGAGCTAAGAACGCATCGATCCAGCCTGGCAGACGAGATGTCTGCTTCCTTCGTCACCTATCTTGAAACTCTTATCATTCTAGGGTCGAGGTGGGAGGGCAAATAGAGCCATTTCAACCCCTCGAAGCCATAACTGAACATTATGATAAAAACACACAGCCGTGTTGCTCCGCTCCTGTCCCATGCAGAGGCCTCTAATCCTCTTCCGGGGGAGCGAGAGTCACCGTTATCTTACCGTGCACTTCCGAATTACAACGCGTCAGACAGGAAATTATATCTTCCATGTTCCCGATCTGAAGCAGCCATGTTTTGAGTCAATATTCATGTGCCAATATTTTTCTCAACTCCCTGCACACTCTATCAGTGCAAGTATGATAGACTTTCAACAGAAATATGAAAATAAAATTATTAATCATTTATAACAAGGGAAGGTGTTAGAGATAATGATGGCAGTAGCTAGGCTGCCTCCCAGCAGCCTATTGAGATAGGGTGAGAAGATAAGGAATTGTTGGTTTGATGAAATTTTGAATATTTAGTCTACATGTAAATTGAATAGCTGGAATAAATGGATTATATTGAAACTGAGTATATTCATTAAAGGAACACCAAATGAAACATGATTCATTCATCATTTTGACTATTAACTATAAATAAATAAATAAATTTATTAATGGAGACAACAGGTAGAAACCTTTTAGTCTTCAACTTTCAATTTACACTTCATTTTACCACAAAATTATCAGAATTCAAGTTGAGTGTTTTATTATTAACTTGAAATTAATGCCAGGTAATTGGCATGATCTAACGCCGGTAGAGCTGAATGACACTTGTTTCTCCTATAAAGTATTTTGCAGTGATACAAATTATCATGAATTTTAATGAGTCATGATTCATTATAATTGGATTGGATATTATCCATTAAACAACGTATTTCTCTTAGAAATGATAAACAATGTGGATCATTGAGGAGGCAAAACAAACTGCATGAGCCGTACAATAATTTATAATTGGAAATTGTGTAGTCCATGAGCTCCCTGTGGATGTTTATTGTCTCAGTTTGTAAACGTTAGCGATCAATAGCATGGCTCATTATACAGAGTGGAGTGTTTCAATTTACTGGGGAGACTATTATTACTCTTTTTACATCTGTCATACATTATGAAAAGCATGAACGACCAGGTTGAAAAGTCATTTTATAATGTAGTCAGTGTACATTGAAAGTATAATGGAGCCAGTAGTAAGTTAATGGCGGTTTTCGTCGGGAAAACACGAGGGTAGCCTATATAGACAGATGACAAAAAACGAAATAACATTCGTTGTTCTCTTTTACGACGAAATGAATTATGCAAACTGTACACATGGACTCGTCCATTCGCCATCATTTTTCAGCTGCTGTTTCGCATCGACGAAAGATGTGAGTGTAATAGATAAACAAGGCTAGATGACGGCCGACGAGCGACGAGCCTACTACCCAGGCCTAATAGCAGGCGGCGGGGAAATCGTTTTGCAAATAAAGTGCAGAAATAGGTAATAGAACGCAGGCCGCTCGCTCGCTTCTGACTTGGATGGAGGTCGTTAACTTCCTCTATTTGGGAAGTCTAAAAGCAATCTACTCGGCTAGCATAGTTACATATTCAGTTGATCGATTGATTCTTACTGATCGAAGTATCAAGTCATTCATTGAAGAATGTGGCTCTTTTTAATAAGCCTGCAATCATTGAATTCTTAAAAAAAATAAAAACAAGTGATCTTAGAGGTCGTCAAGTTCATTAAGTTAATTGAATCACTCAAGAATTATAAAACAATAATAAATAATAATTGGGTTGCGAAGACTAGCTTATGGTGGAGATGTCGATGTGCTAACCACACGTTACATCTTTTCTGGTTAATGATCATTCACCTCTGCTGATTCAGTCAAGTGAAACTGGCAACCAGCTGGTAGGCCTAAGCCCACATAGGGCTGTTGAGCCATTGACAAACAAACAAATAATAATGATTTATCTCTCATACTTCCACTTCCATCAAACATGAATTTTTAAAAATCAAGAATTGAATCAATAATTTTTTTGTTGTAGTGAAGGTGACAAAAAGAGGAGTTTTCATTTAATAAATTCAATAATAATGGATCAATGAAACATGATAATAATCAATAAGTAAACACGAAATCTGATTTTCTGAAGATTCACGAACTATTTGGTCCCAAACCGTTGCAGCCTCCACGCATAATCGGAGAATGAGCTGTATTCGGCGCGGCGAGCAGGGAAAACGAATCGTTATAAATTTGGGCAAACCGAGGGAGGGCATGCAAGCCACTATGTCATTCATGTCAGTGGTTGCGGCGAGTGGCGCGGTGCGGTGGCTGCCGTTGGAATGAGTGGACGGCGGTGGTTGGAAGCATTGCGCGAATACGGAATGAGCTTTATTAAATAAAAAAGACAGCCTCTAATACGTTGGCGGCCGAATACAAATTGCCTAATATATTATTAAACGGGAAAGAGTTGAAAGGATGAGGTAGAAGAGTCGTCTCGAAATGTTTGTTCGACTCGGGGCCGATATTATGAGAGGTGCAGTGAAATATGGCCGGACGCGTGACGTCATGTTAATCAGCGAGAGTATGGCGGGCACACACCAGTCGTCACTCTTCGGATACGTTTCACGTGTGAACAAACGCCCTCTGTTAGGTCACGTATCATCCTATTTTATTGGCAGTTGCAACACCTTTTCAAGATAGTATAGTACTCAGAATCAATAGAGAGTATTATCCAATCTAATGGAGTTGAGGATCTCTTTAGGTAGCTAACTAGGATGGAGTATCCGATAGGCAGCTCACTTTGATGAGTCCTCAACTAGTTTGGAAGTTTTATGGCTATTGCAACACCTTTTCAAGATACGTATCTAGTACCCAGTATGAATAGAGAGAGTTGAGAATCTCATGGAGTTGAGAATCTGATAGGAATGAGGTATCCTCATCTAGTCTACGTATTTTTGGCTTCGAAATTGGAAGTAAATTTTGATATTTCCAAATCATTTTATTCATATTTTAGGAGCTTTTTCAACTTCCATATTAATCATTTAAATTTTAAAGTGATAAATCATCGTTTTTATCATCGGAGGTGAAAATTGAATGGGAAAGAAGAAAAAAACCTTCATTTTTAATATATATCAAAATAAGGAAGATAAAACGTTTTTGACATTGTCTGTGATTTTATCCTTTACGTATTATTGTACTATATTGAATAAATGAATAGGTAATAATAGCCTTCCTATCAATAAAAAATTACAAGCATCAATTTCGTACAAAAATTGATTATCTATTTATCTGAGGTTGAGCTTACAGAATGATTGAGCATAGAGCATAAAAGTGATCTCCCTATCAGATTCTCGACCTCAGTAAATTGGATAAAACTAAACTCCCTATTTATACTGAATATTCCATGAATTTTTGACAAATACTGATTCTTTCCTCTTATCATACTGCTATACGTATAATTTTATAATAATAATTTCATATAGTATAATTATCATATAGTGTTTACACATGGCATGGTCTTTTCAAGATGCATAATTTTTTATCATTTCTTATTTTGCGATTATTTCTTGAGAGATCTACACACCAAACCTGTTGTATCTTCCGCATTATTTTCAATTTGATTGTGAATTATTTTATTTAAGTTCAAATGAAGTTAAACTTGTTCAATCTGTTGGGGTTCTCTACTTTTAATGTATTGGAAATGAAATAGAATTTACTGACCGTACCTGATATCACTAATTGATGTATCATTGTTGAATCGAACAAGCATCTCATTTTATTACCTGAAATCATGAAAATAGTTGTCAATATTCCTTTGATAATCCTCATATTACGACAATCAAAAATTATTCTGTACATTCTATTATGATTCCTATCCACACTCTTGAATCACTATTTAAAAACTGAGAGAATTCAAAATTAAAATCAAATTTATACAGAAAAACTCTTCTGCATTCAAATTAATCAATCAGTCAATGAGAAAAAAATTGCAATTCTGATACACTTCAGTAAGATCATGGAGATATTGCGTAGATGTTATCAGAAAACATCAAACAAGAAACAAGAATGTAAGTTATTGGATAACTCATCTCCATCAAAATCGTTCTGATGCTTATAAAATCTTTCATTAATATTCCGGTTATGATAAGAAATTTTATTCGAGATCTTCTCTCAATTTGTCTGATGATTCCATTTCAGTTGTAATGTTATTTAAAATTGTGAGCTTGGCACGCGTTTTTGAAAAAAATATTTTCCAATCCGGGATACATGATTACAATGAGTTATATGAGATATTGTTGAGCGTTTTCTAAATAAAAGCATCCATGAAAGATTATGAAAAATATCGATAGGATGCCACTTCAATAAAGAGTATTCCATGCTTCAAAAGCGCAAAAATCTCATAACCAGAGCCTCGAGGAAAGTTATTCGAGTCAGTTTTTTATATTGTTTCGTTCTACAAGAGACTTCCTCTCATTTCCTGGTATTCTATGGTGTTATTAAAAACGTTGGAGGAATACAGTGATGAAACAGAAAATATAGAAAGGGATGGGGAAATATGAGATACTTGACTGCTGAACAGACGCAACGAAGAGATGCATTATTGGATATACTCTGCAAACAATAAATAGTTTAATAAAGAAATTTAATCCGACTTTTTCAAAATGTACATTTCACGACAAAGCATGACTGTCATTTATTATAAAATACACAACAGTACTACCATTGGGAACTACTGCTATTCATGTTGCTATTGAGTACTACTAATAGGCCTACTCATTGTTGGAAAATAATTCTGGTCGTGAAAGACTAAAAATGATCTTTGTTGTCACAGCTCAAACCAGTCTTTCAAACTTGAATAATCATTGAAACCGCAATTTTAAGACAGCATTGATAAATGGAGTTCGCACTCCTTTGTCAAACCTCCTTGAAGAAAACAAAATAACTTTGCTAACAGTAGAAACTATCTCTCTACCTTTGATATCACTTTATTGATTTGAAAGCTTCAACATAGAAGTAACATTGGCATATAGACTGGTTGTAGGTTAGAAGTGGAACACGCAACATGAAGCATATGATTCGCGTATCATTTCAACGTAAATATTATGCAAGTTGGCAAAATTATGGCGGATTTGTTCTAGCTAACCAATCAGGAGTATGACATTCAATGGCCACACTGTAATTATACAGTGTCTGTATTCAGAAATTTTGGGTTGCACCAACCACGATGAAAGCTGATTCAATTGAAACTTTACTGATCCTGGATCAAAATTTAATTAGATTAAAATAAGAGTAACTCAACATATCCAACGAAATAGATAGATAAATTACTTCATCTTTTAATTTTCACAATATAGAAGTGCTGTAGGCGAAGTTAAGGCATAAAGCCCCCTTCCACTCACCCCAAGTAGAGTAATGAGATACTAGAATCAATAGCTGTGTTCCATTGATCATAGCTCAAAAACAAAAATGATAATATCAATGGACCTCAGGTATGTTATGGACCTAATTAATGGACCTACGGTGATAGGTATTGGAAATTCACCTCAGTTAATAGAAATGCAGTACATGAGGTTCATATCATACAAGAAGAATGAAGCTGAATTAACAAAAGCAATCCACCATCTATTCAATCACAGCTCAACTCTCCTTCTTTGAGTTCTATTGATGTAATTCGTAGTATTACCTTCCAAAGTAAATCACCGGGACTGAACAAGATGTTCAGTATGTTGAACTTTGTGTTATTATGAAAGGCTGCTATCACACTCTCAGGCAAATTATATTGCAAGGAATTGCATGAGCACAGAATATCAAACGAAAGTAGTTTGTGGGGAGAGAGCGAGACGAGGCGATAATGGGAGTTGAAGCAAATCTAATAAAGCCAAGATTTCTATTTACTCTTTGTCCAAAATTTAATTTCAGTCTCTTCCTCGTTCTCCTTTTGTCCACGAACCTCCCAAGACGTGAAGCGCTTTCTATCACCAGAGACGTTTTACAAGCTCTTCTCCCATCCTTCAAAAACTCACTCACACTTTTCGTATATCGCTCACCCTCTTCGAGTCTTTTCTCGAATTTAATATCTACTCCACTTGCTTTCTGGCGTATAGCTGTCAATCAGTGAAACTCATAGAAATGATATGGAAAGGATTGGAATTGAAAAATAATATTCTCCATCGTTGTATTCTTTGGAAGGAATAATAATTAATCCCTTACCTAAAATATCATTCATCAACCAGAGAGAGAAAGATAGATATGAGAAGAAAAAATAGCAAAATTATTTTTGTTGAGTAATATTAATTTTCGAGGATATTCATGACTACTCTGTCAGGAACTAAAATTTAGGGACTATTTTTAAGCTCAATTTAGTTTTAGTTCTAGAACTAAAGTCAAGTATTTGATACTTCATTTGCACTATATTGAAAAAGGTTTCTGCAACAACTAAAAATACTCATTGTTGTTATCAATTTGCATTAATTTGAATATTTTTTCAATTGATCCTCCACAAGGTTTCAATTAAATAGTTTTATGTTGGGTGACATCAAACAAGATGAATTTTTAATAGAGGATCAGTTCAAGAATGCTCATCAAATGTGATCAGCTGATTCAAAATACTTGATCCCAGTCAGTGCAACTAAAGTAAACCAATAATTGGAATATTAATCCACTATTCTATTCAGATAATATGCAAATCAAGATTAGATGGATCAAAATGGACTTTGAGTTTTATAGATTGAAGAGCAGTATCAATACGCAGATCTATCGCAGGTCCACAAGCAAGATCAATTCTGATTTCTTGGATCAGCAGAATAATAATAATTTGGGATGATTAGCTGCAATGATCACCATTCAGTTTAATATCTGAAGATATCCTATCTGTGTATTTAGCTCAATCGTGATCACTATCTTGATTTGAGAACTAATATTCGAACATTAACAATGAATTCAATTGTTTCTTGTCACCTGTGGGATAAGAAGACCGCTTATACGCTAACAAATAGTTCCTGTTACCGTAAATGACAATCAATTTGTAAGCTAGGAAATTTGCATGATACGAAGTGAGTCAACATTTGGTGGCTCAATTCGCTAGTGGAACCAAGAAAATTGAAATTAGAGAAATGGCAGAGACGAAATGCCGAAAGACAGCTGAATAATCAAGTTGCGCTCTATCTCAGCTGTCTGCGTTGTAGCTGCGCCATGCCAAGGAATGCAATTAAACTGATGTGATCATCTATTATTTCACACTTGACAGTCAGAGATTCAGATTGCTCTTGTTATGAGAAAGGTTGGGTCAGAAACGGCTTGCTTACCATCTTTAAACTGGAGATATCCTGAAAACACCCGGATTATTCAGATCTCTTATCATGGGTTGACAATTTCAGTGGATGACTGTGATTTGCATAGTAGTCTCAGAAATGGAAAGCTCATCCAACTTGCGAGAACATCTCACTTCTGTTCTGTGAATTGCCTGCTAAGATCCGGAACAAAGAGACTTTTATAAGAAAAACTAAACGAATTCAATGTTAGCATAATTTATGATAAAACATATGGAAAATTCATATAGTGAAATCTTGATGCGACGAAATTAAGTTACGACATCAATTTGAACCTTTCCACCAATCAATTAATCTTGTTTCTAAGATCACTCCAACTGTTTTTCTCCTGCACTCTGGTTTTTCTTCTTACATGAACCTCTCATGCATTGAAGCAATAAAAATTGAAATGGATTATTCTATAATCAGAATCATCTCATCTCAGAATGCTCTCATTCTACAGAGGCGATCAGACTCCAGACAAGCTGGAGAATGACCTTTAATACAGTTTTATTTTGAGTGAAAATTTTAAGGTTGAGTGTTAGAGAGGACTCCCTCTAGTAGACTCTTTTATTCTTCCAATAATTTTGTAATACATTACAACAAGATTACTAGACAACAGGTTAAGCCATCGTTGGTATAAGACGCAAAGTGGAGGGGGAACGCCAGCGTGACGTCACATGAATCACAAAATCTGGACAGTAACTTGACTTCGTATACCGTTCACTCAACTCTGCTTTGAATAAATCGTCGTTTAACCCTCTTAGAATTGAGTTAGAATTTTCAAATTCACAGTACTTGAAGCGAATGAATCACTGATTCTAATGGTGTAATTAAATATACCGATTTCAAGTATATTCAACTTATATGAGAAGAAAAAGTAAACAGATTTTTACACATCTGAAAACGTGACATGAAAAAGTTAGTAAGCGAGGAATTTTTACATTTCTATGGTAGGCAAGTTTTGTAAGCGGGAAAGTTATAGATAAAAAGATGAATTCAATTTTTCATTTGAACATTTTATCTCTACGACCAGCCGTTCTCCTGATATTGTCGGCGGAACGTAGGCGAAACAACCAAAAGCAAACCATCGATTTCCCACAATACACGGTCATTATTTGCTCGAAGTAGCCTAATCATATACTCACAAAGAACAAAGAAGTAAGCACTGATGATTAATCATAATATGAATGATTGAATAATGATTTCATGGTCAATTAATCCACAGTGAATTAAGTCTAAAAATACAATTATTATTAAACTACTTTAATAATAAGATGGTATATTAACTTACAATAGGAAGGCAGCATGCGTCAGTTGATTCACTTCAATTTTTAATTTAAATTTTAGAGAGGAATTATTCCACTCTAATAACTTGTAAAATTATATTTGACTTCTATTTCGATCACTGGTACTCGATTTCGGTAGCACAAAAGATAGAAGCATGATATCTACACCTACGTGAAATAATAATGTGTTCATCATTTACATATTTACATCTGAAAAAAAGTCTTCATAATTATATTTAAAGCTTTTATGAATGTGGAAACTGAATTTTTTCCCTCTTATTTCTTCGTTCTTCACTTTCCATTCTCTATTTCTCATTCATATAATTGAGTCTAATAACTGTTCTCGTACGAGCGAATTTCTTTAAAATTCTGTCATCCACTTGGGGAAATGTTTTCTTTAGAATTTTCAAATAGCTTTCAATCACCATATAGTTGTTTGAAACTGTATCCCCATGAATCCTCATGAATATGTCTTTTTGGTAAAGCTCTTACAGTTCTGAACAGCACAGCCAGGCATCGCGATAAAAATATTAAGTTATCACTGGATTGGATCAAGAACTAACCAATTATTAAACGTTCAATACGGTAAAGTTTGATTTTCCATTACCACACTATTTACATTTATTTACCATATATTTATTTACATTTATTTACCATATATTTATTTACATTTATTTACAACACTATATTAACAGACACTGCCTAAACACTACAGTACTCAACAGTAAACACCTATGTATAAATACGCTTCTACAGTACGGTAATATAAATTATGATGAACCGATCTCGATAAACACTGCCTAAACACTACACTACTCAACAGTAAACAACAAGGTAAGCTTTCTAGTAATATCATACCGATAAACCGATCTCGATAAAGCCGATGAATTGCAATTATAACTGATGAATAGCAATCATAATTTGCACTGAGCACGTGTTGGACTGGGGCATTTGGACTGAAGTTGTGATTCAGCGTACGTCATCGATGCAGTCCCCCCACTCAAACGGCTTGTGGACAGAAATAGCATAAGCGATGGCTCAACCTGTTGTCTAGTAATCTTGCATTACAACACTGTCTACTTCTAATAGAACTAGACAGTGGGGTATGGATCAGTTGCACAGGTTGCCTATCTTACTCCTTCAATATGAACCAAACCGTTATGGCTCTTCGCCTAATCCTAGCTTATCAATTGTTAGAACCGTATAGATCCATGGAGTAGAATCGCTTATTGGGGAAATATTCAATTAAAAACTCTATCTCTAAAATTAAGACAAGTGAACCTTCTTGATCAAAGCTGTGTGATTTTGAATTTTGACCCTCTCATTATTATCCCAAAATTAGAAATAGCATAATCAAGAAAATATAATTTATAGTAGTATATTTTTAATTTGGCGGATGGCGAATAACTTCTATTCAACGTTTCAATGATAACGGGTATTTTCTCTTGATCAATTTACAAGACAAATTTTTACTTGTTATATACAGTATGCTGTATGTGAAAAAATGCAACATAACACCACCCGTTACCATACAAACGTTAAATGAAAGTTATTTGCCATCGGTCGAATTAAAAAATAGTACTATACTAATAATTCAACATAATACACTTATAACCACGCCAAGTAATTCTGACCGATATCACTTCAATATTGTGGAATTTCCCCAGAAAATTGACACAAATCCCCACAAATTGAGGCATTTTTCCATGAGAATGTAAAAAATTCAATTCAGCCAAAGCAAAACATAATATGCCTGCATGACCTCTTGAGTAGAGCAATATCTTGTTGAAATCCATATAAGTTAACACAGGCTACACACACAAATGCATCTTCATATACTACACACACCTATTGACCCATCCCATCCTATCACTTACATAAATACACGCATGTATCCGTCCATCCCATCCTATTACTTACATAAATACACGCATGTATCCATTCATCCCATCCTTCTGCTCATACTAACTCATGCATCAATGTAATCTAGACACATCTATCCTTTTGCGTAAGCTATTAGAGCGCAAACAGAAAACTCCTCCCACAATCATTTCGATGAAATGTAAATATGAACTTCGGGCAGATACAGGAGACAATGCGACGGTGGAAAGAGTGAGCCTGAAGGGTTTCATGGGGCAAGCACACACACCTTCCGTTGGACTAAATTAACGACAGGAAACGACCCAGGCTGCAATTGGTCTCTCTAATGCAGTAGGTCGCGGCGCGGCAGCGTTCCCCAGAGGGATCGAGTTCCTGCACGGATGGGATGCCACTTGTTGGACAGTCCAATAACTCAGCTTTCCCGCCGCCCCCAAAGCATCCTTACAACCGCCCCCCCCCCACCGCCACTTACACCCCCCGGTCTACATTTCTCGACCAATGGACCTGGCGAGTATCTGGCTTTGTTCACGTACTTTGCAACCAAACACCAAGCAACAATATCGAACCCTCAAGGCAGCACACGCACGCATACTATTCGAAATCAAACTCCATTTCCAACTTTTGTGTCGAACGTTGAGGAGTTCCCCTCATATCCTTCTCACACTACAACCTGATCCCCCTAGGTCACACTTTTAGTTGACATTCGGTTGTGTCTATTGTAGTCTGTTGGAGACAAATAGAGGAAGTTTGTTCTGTGGTGGAAGTCTCCTACATTATAAGAAGTAGTGGAGTTATGATTACTAGAGGTTGACTGAGAAAACTATTTTCTGAGTTGCCAAGAAAAAGGTTAATCATTATTCCATTCAAAATAATTCCATAATAAATCGAGCTGGTAAAAGGACAGACGATGTGTTTCACAATAATTTTACAGATTGAAGTCTACACCGAACTACTTTATCGGCTGCCAAAGTGATAGCTGACACTAAATAGCAAGGGTTGCATAGGCATAGCTTCTGGTAGTAACTGCTATTAGAAGCTATTGCCTATGTCACACTTAATACTTTGCATGAACTAATAGAGTAGCTTGGTATGACTCAGGCTCAAGCTATTCCCTTTGACTGAGAATTCTATGAAAAAAAGGCTGGAGGCAGTTATCCCGTGTCAGATAGTTTGTAGCGGTAATAGCTGACTGCAGGACCAAACTATCAGGTTCAACTGAAAAAGACTGAACTGATCAGGCTTACGTGATAGTGAATGGCCGGTTTTATTATAAAAAAAGAGGCTAGCTGTTATTGGTCTAGTTACCATTAAAAACCATAATTGACATGATATAAATTTTATAGTTATTTCAAGTTAATACTTCGCGTGTGAATAGATGCTAATACGTCTGTACGTAGCGTACATACAATATTTTCAACTTCGTTTCATGCTCTTGGTGAGCCATACGATAAATAAATAAACATACAATATAAATACAATATCGAATTTCAAATTTCAAAACCTCATCACTCTATAGCGTGAGTCATTGACGAGTCTGGAAAAATCATTCAATATCGAAAAGATCCGCAAATTGTGTAGCGATATATTACTGTGTTGATTTGGTCACTCGGTGAGAGCGGATGCTCAGTGATCATGAGGTTGAGTCACGAACCCTCAAGACTGCTCTCGGATGAGTAATTTACATAAAATTAGGCGAGGTGCAACCTACCCGTAAGGGTCTCTCCACCAATTAAAAACAATACGAATATAATATACTGTTGTTATTCCTTAGATCATATTGTAAAATAGGTTTTGTATGTGATCCTCATAATATATTATTTGAGTTCCACCTCTGTTGAACAGCAAGAACAAGATTCTCCCGCCGAGCTGCTTCATTTAGAGAGTAGGAGAGTTAGAGCAAGCGCCAGACTACTGAATTATGTTCTTGACCAACAAGTGGCTTCCGAAAAGGCACGGGGAAGATGGAGAGTGGTCCCATGACATTTGGTTTTGTCAAAGGCGGGGTTAGAAATAGCATCGCCCAGTGTCCCAGGGCTGTTAATTACCTCGACAGAATAGTCTACATTGTCCGTGCACTCAATTGCATGGCACGGTGCAGCTCCAACATAACTAACCAGTAAATTACAATGAGCTAGATAGCGGACTACAATGCACCATTGCAGCTGCCTCGACTGCAGCCATCGATTTACAGCCAGAGGTATTAATGCACAACAAGACCAATGCTCACCACACTGTCATTTGCAGCCAGCTATTTTCGAATAACCTGTAAGTCATTGCTGTCATTACAGAAAGCACGTAAATTCTTCACTCACTGATGTTAATATTCCATACAAACAATGAAGAAGTAGGATTCTGATGAGTTTCTTTGACTTTATTGTATTCTTATCACTATCATTACAAGTTTTCTAATTCACATAAATGTGGTAGATTATAATAGAAGAGGAAAACGATTTCCTCTTTCAAATGGTTTCTTGTAGAACAGTAGTATCAACTTGTGCGCTCAGTATTCAAAATATTGAATAAATTTTCAGCTTATTCTTTCATAAATTGAGATTTTTTATTTTAAAGCTTTTAAATGATATGAAAAATAGCATCATTGATCAATATTATCAATATTATTACATTCGGTTGTGACAAGAGAAAGTTCGTTCATTAGTTCGTCCCTGATTGTATTAAATGAATGATGAATGATTTTTTATTTAATCTTTTGAGAAGTTTGTATCATATATCCTACTTTATTCTCTGTTAAACGTGCAGTCAATACTATACATAATTTTTCACGGTTCATTGATGAGAATACGATGTTTCATGCTGTCTCCACCACCATTCAAGGTTGGAATCTCTTATTTGTGTGGGTGCCGAAGTATGAATATAATCCACCACAAGATATGACGTGATTCATCCAAATCACCATTCTCCAGCACATGATCATGATCACAATACATGATCTATGATTATGATCACAATACATGATCTATTCACCTGAATCACTCATTCGTAATCTCTCATTTGTGGGTGGACAGTATGAAAATAATCCTCCACATGATCTACGGTTGAGCGAAAGGTGCCTGTTCATTAAATCTCGGGGAAAGTTAAATAAAAATGTGACCACCCTCAAATATTTCTGGGTGCTGCCTGTTGTCGAGACTGGAGCAGAAAACTTTTCGCTCTGGCTTTGAGTCCGGCCTTGTAGGGGTTGAGGAAAGAGAGAACTGATAATGGATAAGCGAACCTTTCGCCCAGACCCATTACCGGCTCCATCCCTTATGCTATTTGCCGAGGCTCTTCACCTATCGCCCCCCCCTCCAAACTCACCCCCCATCAGTGCACTCAACTCCCTTCCCCCCTTCTCCACCAACAACGCACAACACATTACACAAGAGCCTGCCACTTCACCCACTATGAGGCTCACTAAAGGGTTGGAGATACTGCAAGTTTTGTTGGACGGGGAGATATCAGAAGAGAAACATTGTCTTTGGCCAGCTGTTCGTTTATATCCAACTCAACCCTATTCGCTTCTTTCTTACACAATGGATGTGGTAAGTGTTCCTAGTTCTTCCATCCACAATCACAGAGATCCTGTGCTAGGAGCCATTCAAGGTCCAAATGAATCATAGATGTACGGAAAGTCCCTTGAGTTCTCCTTTTCTCTCGCATGAAGAATACGGAGCATATGGCGATTGAATATGGAATATGGCGCATATATCTGATGATGCAATGAGATACAGGAATTATTGATTGGCTAGCGAATTCATAATTGATAATAGTATCCAAATTATGTTCGTTTAATAATTTCAAACTAACTAATGCATAGCTTTCAAACCATAGACGCGCATTAACTCCCGGATGCAGTGGCGAATTCTCCGAGCATGCTAGGCATGTGCCTCATGGCTAACATGTAACAGAAAAATGAAAGAGAAAATATAATTTCCAAAAAGTTAAAGACTTTAAAAAGAAGTATAATATTGTCATTGTCGGGCGGATGTCCTTGAAGCTTATTTTTTCAAAGAATACAGTGCTTACTGGAAAATTACTAGGAATCAATGAGTAAATGGTATAACATATTTCTATAACTAGTGAATTCATAACAAAAAAATATCACCCTAAATAGTTTTTTGAGACCTCATAATAATATTCAACAATTTATATTTTTCAATTACAGTTTTTCAAAAACTAGCGTACTAGTCAATCACTTTCGTTCCGGAATTGTATCTGGATTCATTCTGAACTTCCATGGAAAAGTACGATAGGCTTTAATGACTCATGAGTTAAGTCAATTGAATGCTCGTAAAGTGTTGTTTCTTGTCAGCTTCCATCGGTTTCGCCCCTCTTCCATCAATTCTACACAATTGTTTGGTGTACTGAATTTGTGATGTTTCTGTCGAATACCACTTGGTTAAAACTATTTCAAGGCATATGAAAATATGCAGAGTAAAAATTGTGAAAAATTAGAGATAATAGTGACCAGTTTGAAATTGCAGAACCACTTGCCTGCTCGAGCTTAGGGCTCCCACTTTCCCAAGTTTATCACGAGTAAATATTCATGAGAAACTGTTATTGAATGCACTGAGGCGCGGTCCATTATCATTACGCCATTGTATTCTCACTCTAATCCGCTGCCATTGTTCTTAAACAGTTATTCTGTAATATGGAATCGGTTTGAGAGCGCGTTGCAAATGCTTTCAAATCTCACCATGGTACTGCTCCACAATATGCACATTTCTGAGGGTAGAGGTAACATTCATAGCTTACAGATTTCGCATAAAAAACAATAAAATGCTGATTATCATAAACTATTTCAAAGGTTTATGCGATTTCTACCATATGGTATCCTACCATATCTTGCATTAATTTGGATTAAGACAAAAGATCATTAATATTACAAAACAAGTGGAGTATGAAGGTTCAAAATACATATCGTACAGTATTCTGTATAGAATTAATAGAGAGCTTTTTCTCTCTTTTAATAAGCGTTCACAATACAATCGAAGCTAGTTACTAGAAAACTACTCAATTGAATAAGCAAAAATCATTAAGTTTGAATTAATATTGAGAATGTTTTTGATTTGAATTAATTGAATAACTGTTGTATTGTTCAATTGATGAATAAATGAAATTTGAATTTAAATTAAATTTGAATTCTTTTCATTGCTTGTATGGAGTCCACCTGGAGTTGTGACCTTACCATTGCTTAAAGTTGTCTTTATCATTGCTTGAACGAGTAGGTGGAACTAGACAAAGTTTTGACTCACAAATGCTTTCCGAACAATGAAAATCATACATGAATCACAATGAATTCACTCACATCAATGTTCAAAGAAGCATTAAGCACGGAAAAATACAAGGAACCACGAAAATTCTTCGGATTACTCATTCAATCTTCATTGCTTGATTAAATTCTTCTTATACTGATAACCAATTGTATTTACTTGAAAACTATTTCCACCCAGATTGTTGAGCCACGATCAAAAACCAATTTTGGAGTGCTGGAAAAATAGTGACAGAAGTTTTACGTCAGGTATATGAAAAACATAGAGAAGTAAGGTATGAGATAAAAAAAGATGATACTTCGACTTCAGTTTACTTTCGAGGGGAGTGAACAGCTGTTATGAGAGAAACGAGAGACATATTGTGGAGGGTGCATAGATTGTTGCAGATGAAGCAGGACAAACGGCTTGAGAATGAGGCAGGATGGAAGGTGAGCAAGAGAGTAAGTGTTTGAGTGGAAAAGGGAGGAGAGAGATCTTCAGAATAGTAGAGAAGGGACAGCGACAGTTTTCTTTTGGAGATACATCACAATATGCATAAAACATTGTGGAAACTGAAGGCTGTTGGGAATGCAGGAAGGAGGGAGGGGGTGTTTGGACAGGCTCTGCTCTCCACCCCACGCTCAGACTCGGGGACACAGTAAAGCACTTTCGTCCTGTGTTTTATGTATAGGAACGTAAAATACGTTCTCGCAGTCGCCCGAAAAACACAACGCTCTCGTAAAATGGAACATAAAAATCTAATTTCATAAATGCTCGTCGTTATGTATAGTGCACCTTACATTGTAGTTACAACTTTTGCTATAAGAGCGAGATGGATACTATAGCCAGGCAGGGGACCAACTATCAGGAGTCACCAATTAACAAATGTTCAACTATGGAACACTGCTGAAGTCTGATCAAAGTTCATAAAAGTCATGAAGTTGAAACACCATGCTCATAAATCATTAAAAATTCCACTTTTCCATTGGAAATTTTCACAAAGATCTTTCACATATTTCAATAACTTTCTTCCCCTGACAGTACGTACTATCAATGTGAATAAATTCTTCTTTTTCTATCTTCTTATTCTAGTACTATCAATGTAAATAAATTATTCTTATTCTTAAAAGTTTTACAATCTTTGGAGTTTATGTATGATTACCTCATAGTTTTTCATAAATATTTAACAGCTGCGTTTAATTTTTCAGTTCTTGCTTGTTCACTTTTGTCCCGAACAATGAAACATTTGTTCAAAGATTTAGTTTCGAAGAGCTTGTTATATCAAGTGTTTCAAAGAAGTTTGAGACAAATGTTACAATCACTAACATTCCCAGTTTTATCAAACTTTGGTTCGTAACAAATGTTTCAAACCGGTTACGCAACTTTAGATTCTATAAACAAGAATTACACTCATCCAAGTGATGCTCCACACAGTCTATGAATGATTCGTGAAGCTTATAATGCACATTACTTCAATTTTTATCACATTAAGATTCGATTCTATTTTATTTTATTTTAGATTTACATCACCAAAACGCGACCTCAGAAAATGGCCTTACCAGAATACAATTTATGGTTTTGGCACTCGTGTAGCACATTAGCCTACTCAACCTTGAATCAAACGATGGCGCTACTGAAACACTTGAACAAGACTGTATTGAGCACAGTCAATGGATACATTTTTGGAAAGTTCATCATTTGGAATTGAGTATAGAGTGTTGCATTTCATCGAATGTAAAGTTGAAACATATTTCACAAATAACTCCGATCGTATTTAGATCAATAGGTAAAATTTAGCCTATTTATGATCAGGTGTGAACTTCAGCTTCATAAGGAGATTGATAAAAGATGTAAGTGGAGAATTGTGTTATCAAATCCACATCTGAATATGCTCTACAAGCTCCTTTTGCCAATATAAGAGGAAACTAAGCTCTCGTCAACAGCAGCGGACTTGTTACTACGCCCACACTCGTCACAAATCCTACACAATCCTATTTTCTCCCTTTCAGAAAGGAAGCATATTTTCCAACTTTTTTCGAAAAAAACCAGCTATCAGGTTTGAGAGTTCTGCCAGAAAATCTATTCAAAGTTAAGAAAACGAGGGATAAGTCATACTTCCCAGTTGACATCTCGCTTTATCAAGCATTGATGAATCAAATATTTTATCCACCAGAGGAGGCCAATATTAAATACAATGATGCATTTATGCATTGCTTCTTGGATGATTTGAATAATTCAGGGAAGTCGTGTATTTGAGGGAAGAAGTAATTGTAAAAATCAACAATGTGGTACTTTAAAATCCTTTTATATTGTATATAAATAGAGCTTTTATTTTCGAATTATAGATTTTATTTAAAATATTATAATATGAATAATAACCATTATCATAATTGATTGATGTAAGTATAGAGTGTTAATATATAAAGTGGTTGGAGTAGTGTATTATTACAGTGAATATGATATAAGATGTCGTGAATAGTAGTAATGTACTATTTATCGTAGAATAATCACGTGTTTTAGGATCATAATAGAATGTTTAATAAACTTTTCAATGTGGCCTGGTCCTGATCATTCAATCTAATCCAATGTACTAGTTTACTTACCCTTTGAATGGAGTTTTAACTATAATGTTCCAACAGACTATAAACTTACTATACCACACTACTATACAAGCCACTGCAATATTTCAAATCGAATGATACATAGAATATTGCAATAATTAAACAATTACTTCCAATACATAATGATAATAATTATTTGTTTTATAGCGTTTATTGAATTTCCTCCAATATTCTGTTATTAATAATATTCGTAGTCTAGAGAGTGTTTGATACCATTATTTGGATTCGATCTCGTTTGTTCTAATAATAATGGTAATAATGATGATAGCAACATCAAATAACGAGAAAATTACTTTATGTTTAATTGATTATTGACTAAGGTATTTCATTTTCTGTAGTACTTACTTGTTAATACAGTGTATAAGTTATTCTTATCACTCAAAAAATAGCTATTATACTGTACAATGTCAATACAATAACAAGAGCATTATTTTAGTTCAATTGATTATCAACTATAATAGTATTCCATTTGCTGTAGTATTTCATTTTTGATAAAATAAGGTACAACATTTGATAGTTATTTCTATAGTGCTATGATATTATTTCTATATTCATATACTATAGATACTACAGTGTGACAGTTATTTTTTCAGTTATCACTCTTAAAAATAGTGTTGTTGAACTCTATTGTACAATGTGATCGATTGGGTACAACCTCTACAAATACGTAGGTCTACAATGTAACAAGAATATCTTGAACAATTTGTAGCAGGTACGGATGGTTAAGTACTGTCAGGATCCAGACAACATAGAAACTATTAGTGGAACGTGGCGAGCTGAGTGATTTCACTCGGTTGACCATCGAACAAACCCCACGGCTCTGAACTCCAATTACGTGCAGCTCAAGCGTTGAGCCTCGATTCAATCCTTTTCCACGCGGCGTGGCTCGGGATCCGGGTCGCTTATCTTCTTTTCCTCTGTAATTCACTTGTCACAGCACAGGTTCCAGCTACAAGTTGCCTCCTAACTGCAACCAGCTTGCGCTTGAATTTATGGAATTGATGTGGTTCTCTCCAAATAAACTACACGTTCCGTTTTAAGTGATTAAAAATCAATTATGATGGAGATCTTTCAGTGCGAGTGATCAGGAGCTTTAAAGCAGTGAGGTCAGAATACTGTACATCCTAGTAATGGGTGGAAAAGGAAATTCTAATTCTCTATTGATATCAGAAACTATAGGAACATTGAGCGGTTGCTAAGTAATTATATGGTTAAGTAACAAACATTCAAGACTGCTCTCGGATGGGTGACCGATGCAAAAAATAAGGCGAGGTGGAACCTACCCGTAAGGGTTTCCCCACCGATAGAAATCCATACGATAAAAAAAAATTAGGAACATTGGTATCACATTTTCCTGTGCACCTTTCAAATTAATGATTATGATTAACAAACAGCCATCTCAATCAAATAGCTATAGCAATAAACATCAAACCTCCATTTTTTAAAAAGCTATGAAACCAACCTCAGCACTTTTTCTTAAATTATTACTTTATCATGATGGTGTTTCTTGAATACCCTAGAAGACTACCCTAGCCTCCCTAATTTCCCTAGAGAATATCAGCCTTAATCTACTGCAATGAAATTATAAATGTAAAACAAGTCAGCATAAATTCTAAAATTGATGGTTGATCTTAACGACAGTAGGCTATTGTTCAACAATAGAATGATTGAAAATATAATGTAGGATTTCTCGTTTTAAATAGCTAATTGAAATTTTTTCCAATAAATACTTGAGAATTCCCCTCATATAACACAATCCTGTGATAATCATATTTATGAACATTATTCCCTTTATTGGAAGATTCCTGATGATCATTCTACGATATTGAATTGAGACCTTAGCAGGTGTCTGAAATCAATTGCATCATAGCTGGAGTTCATGATTGATTATTCAAATGTTACTTCTTCATCGTTTGCGCAACTTGGAAAATGCATTCTATAAAATACCTTGAGTGGTATGAGACCCACTATGGGCTAGTGGGGAATGTCTTAGTAAATATAATTCAAATATATTCATATTCCTTAGTGTTGGTCTGCTCTGCACAAGCTCTGCCACCAGATAGGAAGAAGGTTTTCTGCATGAATACCGAATCAGGAGAACAAACGCTTCCATTTTGTGGCTTTGTCGTTCCGAACCAAATAGCAGAATAATATAGAAACACTGTATGAAATTGCTGGATTTGGAGCTCTTCTCTCCACACAGAGGACTGGAAATGAGAAAGTTTCTTCTTTCAGTGTGTTCTTTTCCAACATCTGGCTTGCCAAGAAAATTCACATTACATTTTTATGGATTATCGTATTTGAATAACTTGGAGTTCACACAGGATGATGCAAATACAGTTATAGGGATAGCAATGATGGAAATATCACATAAAATAAGAAAGATTAAAATAAATGGCACAGAAGACAATATAAGAAAGAAATGACCGAGTATTTATCTCTCAGCCTCTTTTCAAATGAGATTTCAATTACCAATATGTCAGGAAATTTCATTCATATCCAATACAATCCACTATACAATTCTAATTCATGATGACTAAAACCGACGTTTCAAATACTCCAACTACAATCGACTACATCTGACAAACATCCCAAGAATTGCATTGTCTCACATAAGTATCTTTAATTCATAATGGTTCATGCGGTTCTCAACCATTTTTGCAGTTATTCAAAGTATCAGACAAGCGATTTTATCAAACATTTTCAAGTATTATATATGTTTTTCGTGTGGTCGCTGGTATGACTATGACTACATTGAATCGTTCTATATTCAAGTTCTCTATGAAGTAGACATTTTAATTTTAATATCAATAATAATATAGCAGTTTCAATATTTAATAATATTTCTCGCTCAAATTGTATGTCTTGTTTGAACTTTTATTCAGATGGAATAAATTTCGATTTCATTAGATATCATAGTCGTTATAGAGATGCGAAATAAGAAGCACTTCTGAATTATGAAATTCTGATGATATGATCGAGATTCTGTTATTATCATGTGATGAGTGATGGGATGGAATGACATCGATATCGTGGGTTTATGAGAAATGTCGAGAGAATGGCGGTGATAGGCATTGTTGCATGTGAATGCGTTTAGGCGCGCGTACGGAAGAGGCAATAACGATAAGTTGATAACAACGCATCGCATCGCGCTTTGTTTAGACACTGACGACGCACCGTGTGAAGCGGCGACTGCGGCGGCGAAACGCTCACCAAACACAAATTTCTATTAATTCATAAATCTGGTTTCCGGTGCGGGGCAGGCGACGCGGCGTGAATTATGATTTCATTCGGCCACCGAGCCGTGGCGAATAAATCCGAATTTGGAGACGCCGCGCCACCGCGTCACCGAATTCATTTCGTGTAGCGCCACCGTCCAGCTCCAGCCAATAGGAGAGCCACGTCATGAATCCTTTCTGCTCAACAGCCTGTCGAAGCCCAGATAACAATACGTTACACCGACCAAACCTGATAATTGATTTCAAGTTGTGCAAGATTCGGTGAATAAGAGCCTTCCTCGTTGGCCCATCACAATACGCTACAAAGATGATTGAAAGCGATATGGATAGCGGTGGAAACTTGCCTAACTTGCACTCCATGTATTCTGTATAGACAATTTACGCGTGAGCCATTCTACAAACGTTCATCACAGATTAGATTAGGATGCAGATAATGAAGACAATTTATCTTCCATTTAACAAACATAATTTGAATAATAATTCACAATACAATGATAAAGAGAATTGAATAGGTTTTGTTATTTAATATGTTGTTAATGTGTTCAATCTCAAAACAATCAACATCAAATAAACATGGAATAACTATTCTATATGTATGTTTTTGTGATGAGGTTGATAGTACCCGAATGAGTTTTTGGTATTCTCTTGATTAATAGACAGGTCATGATGAGAATCATTTAGCTCTTCCAGTCATGGTTATAGTCTTGTGGGGGGATTCCTTAATGATTCTTCCACGTCAACTATTACGTTTGAATATTTTTTGGGAATTGATTTGATGATGGTTTGCGAAGTGATTTTGATTATTAATTAATATGGAATTATTTACAATTGTGAGATTCTTTTCAGTAATGAATTACAAGTTTTTAAATACTCTTCTTTCCTCCATGCTTCATATTTTTGTAATACTAACAGGGAAATGATTCAGGAATGAAAAGCTGTATGGAAAGGTGAAGAATAGAAAATGGATTGGGATAACTTTGTTATAAATTTAAAATTCATAATAATTACCCTGAGCCCCCACGCATTCCTAGAAATCTGTTAGCTCACATTCACTTTCCCAGATATAATCATTAAAAAACTCCTTAGCCTATGTGTGTTTGGGGTAAATTGAAAAACAAAAACAACAACTGAGTAAGAGAAGATATAAATCGTACATTTTTCCAGGAATTTAACCTCGAATGAGCTTCTCTGTGATTCTTAGAAGTTATGGAAAACGGTTAATATTTTGCTCATTTGATCGAATTGCAGCGTCCGACTTAATTAACAGCCTCCACTCAAATACCTCATCTACTTACAAATTGTAATCATACTATACAATGGATCTTCCGTATTTTTATTCTTTTTAAACGTTTTCCATCTGTTTTGATTGAACTCTTCAAATAATAAACAGGATTGTGTCTATTGTGAGTATTGATCTAAGTACTGTATTAGATTTGGATGTTAATCTTGCAATATTTCGATGAAATCATGGTCACTGAAGAAGTCATCTGACATAAATTAATTTTGAAACATCTATCTAACTATGAACTAAAAAATAATAAACTATGTTGACATGATTGAAATAAGAGTTTGGATGTTATTAATTACAGTTCACCGTATTAATAAACATTATACTTCTCATTACTTGTATGATTTATAAGCAAGTGGGACTAACATAGGTGAAGTTTCCCAATCGACAGTCAATGGCTCCATTATAACAATCCTAATCATCTCAATAATCAGTAATCGCAATCAATGTTATCGTGTTTGTTTTATAATAACCAGAGCACTCAAACAATCATTTCCAATCCGAGTGAACTGACGAATTGCGAATCGTTATTAAAATCCGGGATGACCACGACACACCATTACCCGTATATGGTATTAAATGTGGATATTATAAATTGGGGATGTGATTAGTATGAGTCGAATTTGTATAAGACTTAGTTTCCTGTCCAGTAACAATTCAAATTGAAATTGTTACTCATGGCGATTACACGAGTTTGATTCAACAAGGGGAAAAGGGCTTGGATTGTGATGATTCTCATTTTACGGTTGCACTGTTGTGGAGTGAGAGTGGAAAAGCAGTAGAGACAAATTTGTTTTCAATTTGGCCAGATGATATTTTTATGGTGCATTAAAACTCGGTAATTGCGTGCTACCAAACACAATTCGATGGCATGGCCAGAATGAGTAATAATGCAATTATTTCCATACGGAAAAAGAGATATCACACATCCTTCGATCTCATGACCTCAATCATAGAAAACTGGACTTTCAAAGGCTATTATTTTATTTTATGCAATCGTTTATGGTTTTTGAAGTGGACACTTGTATTGATGAGATGACATAAAAAACGTTGAGAACATTATTCTTGTCTGTCCAACAACAAAGTCATTTTCTTGTTCTCTTCACGGATTAGTTTTATTGTAAAACCAGTTCCGGTATTCCGGCCTTGCTAGATCCTTTTTTCTCAATAGAGCTTTGGTCTTTAGCTTTCATAGGTATTCTTCCAGGTGGTTGCACCACAAAATGAACTCATACCGCTTGTTTTTGGAGGAACATAAGAACAATATTTCCATTCAAAAATTCCAATCAAAACTTTTCAATCCTCTCCCAACAAGAACAATATTATTTATTTCTTCAAAGAAGATGTCTCTTCTCACTACTGTTTTTATTGTGTTCCAATAGTAAGAAGTATTGTGCTGGTATTTCCCAGAACATTCAATCAAGAGATTCGTGAGAAAACTGATTATTCAAGTCTCTTGAAAGTTGTCACTCCTATCCTCTGTCCCTTCAGACATCTCGCCATAAGGTTCACTAAGCATGGAATTCCACTTTTGGAGCTTTCCTTATTGCCTCAACCCGTTTCTGTGAGGTTAACTTCAACCACGTCAAAAGATGGGTCCCTTCAGATGTTGTCTGTATTTCGTTTCACAATGGGCCAATTTTAAAGCCTCGTTTGAAGTCCGTCTATTGCTTCTGTCGACAATTTTGTGCTCCACCAGAAGGAAAATAGTTTCCTCTCGAATCTTATTACAAATTTTACAGGATTTATTGTTTCTACGTTTTGTTATGTATATATATATATATATATATATATATATATATATATATATATATATATAAGCGTTTTTGTTGTAATATGATCAGAGACAATCTTGGGGGTAATGATCGACTAGAGGATTCCGGGCCGGTTGCACAAAATTGAATCAAATTTAATCCCTCATTAATTGAAGAGTCAACGTTTTCAATTGGAAATTAAGCTCGACAAATCTTTGTGCAACTGAAGGCTTATAGAATAAGAACAGAGAAAGTTATTTTCATAACTAGAAATGTGTTTTCAACTTTTATTCCAGACAGATGTACAAACTGAGTGTACAAACCGATTGACAGTATGCTTTTTTTTACATTAAGACTGGAAAAAACAACCTTAGAGTACCGTATGATTTCACCCTTATGATGAAATCTTGAATAATTTATGTACAATAAAGTTCGTAACAGTTTTGATTAGGTCAATAGTTCACAAGATTATTATTATCGTTTCATAACTTATGCATAATGTATAGAGACACAGTCGATTAACACATCATTATTGTCAAGCAGTTCGGTTATCACGCTATTATACGCTTGACTTGTATGCTCTATGTCCAGGTGTGCTTATACACGGTTGAGCCATGAATATTGATGATTATGTTCGCTATTATGGCTCTGTTGGGCAGGACAATGCAGATTTCAATGATGATTCGTAACAATCCCCAAGTTCATGTTGAGCTTTCCGAAAATGTGTTCCGAATCCACTCTTTCTTAACAAAGTTACCCTCTAATACTCTAGGAAATGCTTGAAACTCGTAGATTCTGGGCGTATTCTAATGAATACTTCTAGAAATCTTCCCATAGTGAACCTCAAACTTCCTACATCTATTTCTTACTGACTGCACATATATTTTACACACTACTTCGTCTCAAACGTTTATCAAGTAACTTTCTGTGCCTCAGAAATATGAGAATCATCAGGTCTGAATGAAATTGACACTCCTATAATAATGATAATACGTAAATGAAGAATAATTGAACATATGAAAAAATTACAGAACAAAAAATTTGAAGAGGAAAATAGGGAAGGTGCTTAAAATTCCTTCTTATTCTGTTCAACAAGAAACAATTTCCAACGCATATGAAATAGTAAGGATCATAAGTAAAAAAAATTATTTTCATTCAAACAAAGATGGCTCGGCTGTCGATTAATATTATAAATCATCATGATCTATTGTGTAATATTTATTCATTTGTCATTAATGATAATTGCGATATTCATGACATCATCCTCAATAATGACGTATTGTATCCAGCTGTGTAAGCAGACAAACAGATAAATAAATCCCTTGAAAAGTTATTCTTCCCAATCAAAACAGGTTTTTTGGATCGAATAATTCTAGAAACATTATCGGTAGTCCTCTCCATTTCAAGTAGAAATCAATATCGACCCCAGTTTTGAATAAATGTTTACCTTTGAACTTTCCTATTATTTCGATATTTTATCAATCCTTATGATTCAATTCAATGGAAGACAATGATTCCAAATAAAATGGTGATAATCAATCATGAACGGCATTGAAACTCGAATAATTGTGATGATTATCGTCGCAACTACGTCTATTAATATAGGAGTGGGTGATTGGAACAATTAAACAATACTAATTAGGTCATCGATTTGCCGGTGATAATGTTACAGATGATGAGATTCAATTTATTCCCACGAGTTTCATTGTCTCAGCGTACTCTGCAAATCCAATTCCAAGTTCGTATGAGGGTCACAGTTTGTTTTTTTACCTTTCAATTGCAACCACAAGTATTCTATGTAACTTTTTGAATATAGGTAGAACCAAAGACTAGGTATATCAAATTTATATCTCTTGTTTGTGATAGAACCCTCTCCTCTTGATAATATATGTCAGTAGATAATCAAGAACTGAATAGAGCTTGCTTAAAACAATGAGAGCTTTCATGATTCCTTGCAATACCTTCAAATACTGATACTACTGGAAAGGAGTTGTTGATCGAAATTTTTAGGGTTCAAGAAAATATTAGCCTACTAACAACACTATGAAAGACAATCAACCGCAAGGATGGTCATAACGTTTGTCACCATACTCTAAGCTCAAGTGTTTGTAACGCCAAGTTTCCATAAACTACAATATTAGTAGAAACTATCACCATGAAAAAGCATTGCATTTATGAACTATATTTTTCTATCGCTATCCATCAGACAATAAAATCAGACAACTCGCTCTGAGAAGCCAGCCTCTCTGAGTCTCTCTGAAACCATCCTCGCTCTGAGTGAGGAGCCTTCTTCAAACCTTTTTTTTTTCTAATCACTGTGTACGAAAATGAATAAAAACAATTTCAATTTCAATATTTCATACTGGAAACTGAAACTCAAACTCAAACTCAACTGTTTATAACGTTGAGTATCGAATAAAAATACAGTATCACCATGAAATTATCATCATGGAAACATCATAGTATGCAGAACCAGTATTTTTCTCTGGCTATCAATCGGACAATGTTTTTCTTCAACCTACTATCATCACAAGACAGCCAACAGCATTGTTCGGAATCCACTTATATTTTACGGAATCTCCTCCAGCGGTCCGTAAGCTGTAAGCTGTATATTACGTGCTTCAATGTATGTTCTCAATAAGCTCAATTTTGTTTGATTTTTTTAAATTTTGAACAATATTACTGTATGATTATTATGTTGTTGCATTTTGTCATGTATATATTTTCTTGTATTTATGGAGAATAATTACATTCAATTCAATTCATCCAAATTTGAATGACACTTAGTGTAATGAAGGATGCAGAAAGTATTGCTATTGAAAAAATCATTGAATGTAACAATTAAACAAAACAGACAAATCCTCGTATATTTCATCCAAATTTGAATGCGACATATTGTAATGAATGATGCAGACAGTGAGCTATTGAAAAAATCATTGAATGCAACAATTAAACAAAACAGACAAATCCTCGTATTTTTCATCCCAATTTGAATGCGACATAGTGTAATGAAGGATGCAGACAGTATTGCTATTGAAAAAATCATTAAATGCAACAATTGAACAAAACAAACAAATCCTCGTATACTTCATCCGAATGCGACATTGTGTAATGAAGGATGCAGACAGTGAACTATTGAAAAAATCATTGAATGTAACAAGTAAACAAAACAGACATGGGATGTTGTCATTGTGCTGAACAACAACAGATTCGCGGGCCTGAGCCAAAAGACGAGAAAAAGGTCATGTCAGGCCAGCCCTTGTGATGTTGAGCTATTTACATAGCTAATAAAGTTAGTTGTTTTCCAAACCCGTCTGCAGTAACAAGTGTTCTCGTTTGCGAGTGTTGATTGGCGATGGAGGGGGAAATATACATGGAGTGCTCCTACATTTACATTTTTATTTACACAGACCGTTCAGTCATTGCCATCCGTAACAGATGCACTGTGCATTTCACAGCATGACGAATTCCAACACCGCGGTCAATGGTTCATGTCATGCAAATTGACGAAAACTGGACACGGCCTGCCAAAAATTATGAGTCATCGAAATTTTGACAGCATGCTGCATGTCGAAACGGAATGCCCTTGTAGTGGAGTTTTCAAGATATTTTCTCCTAGTCCTAGACCAAGCTATTGTGTTATCGATCATCACTATTTGCGGTGGAACGTCACTTTTAATTTGTGCAGAATCAATACTGAAATCAGTATCACAATAGTTGGGATAAAGAGTCATGGTCATACTTATTGGTATTTTTTGAAAAACCAGTCAGATTCTGATGTTTAGTCTTTCAATCATTCATACCATAGAGAACAATCATACCAAAAACATGATTTTGGTATGAATTATTTTCAACGAGAACGGACAGAAAAAAGTTTTCAAGAACCAAGTGATCATAATGATAGGTATTATATTTTAAATTCACGTTGCGTTTCCATTTTGTTTTCAAACTGAAGTTTTCACCAAAGAAAATAATGAATCACCTACGACTCTGGACTGAATCTTTTTAATAATACAGACTTGTGAGTGATTCATTCTTTCCTTTGTAAATTTCCAGAATCCACTTTTTTCTTAAAGGAGGATTTATATATTATATTTTCTTCCAAATATATATACTTTCAACTTCTATTCGAAATGAAGTATCTTTCAATAGATCATGAAATGAAGTATGGAAAATGGAAACTGAACTATGATTCGCTGCCAATTTTTTAAAGTTAGATGGTTTTCAGATGAAAAAGTCATTTCAGTCATAGGCAAGACCAGGAAATAAGGTGTAAATTGGAAGGTTTGTTTGAAACTAGAGGAAGAATAAGACAAACGAGAAATGAAAGAAAGAAGTCGTAGGCTTCACCAACAATGCAAAAGTTACGTTTTGTTTCGCGACGCTGCATATTTACCGAGAAGTTTTCACGGAGAGGTAACTTTATCTCTCCTCTTTTCCCATTTCGCATTAGTGAACCTGTTAACCCACCCGGTCCTGCAACCCCCTCGGAGTTGCCAGCATTAGCCAGCTGTTTGCAGTATTGGAATATTCAGCGATGATAAAAGCGAAGAAGTTTTATCTGTACGGCGCATGAGAGTGAGAGAGAGAAAGACGATCTGGAGAGATAGTCTCATAGCGTTAAGAAGCTTCGAAGGGAGTGAGATGGAGAAAGAGGCACAAAAATAGTCTAGAGTCTAGAGTTTGATAGCAAGGATCCGTGATTCTGCAAGAGAGTGAATATGAAACAGGCCTATTCTCATAGAAGTGCTTGAAAATTTCATATTAAACAGAGACAGCCATACAGAATTTTTTGATAACAATAAATGTTACTGCACAGAAAGGTCTGTGTTGAAGAAAAGTTTTTGTTGTAGGACTATTATTGATATAAAAATGTTTAAATATTATATAGCAGATATAATTTATATAATTTCAGATATAATCTATTTTAAAGCAGTTATTTGTTGATTAATAGGTAAAATGTTAATTAATAATTCTTTCTCAAGCCTGTTTCATAAAAATTTAGTTGTCCCACAAACCAGAAAAAATGCGTACACATACTACAACTGAATAGCGTGGCGCACTCAGTAAGTAATTTACAAGTCTAGTGAATGTACTACTTTTTACTGTATTACAGGATTTCTCAATTCTTATGAAAACGTTCCATTGGGGAATAGACTCCTATTAGGCTTTTTTATATATTTTAACAACTACATCCTACATGTATAGGCTATACTGTAAATTTCACATCACATGAATAAAAATAAAATATAAATAATAATTTTATTTCCTTTTCAAAACTAAAAACCTAAGAATACATTTATAAAATTGACTACAAAAATATAAAAAGAAACATATAATTTTTATCAAGAAAAAAAAAAACATCATGGAAATTAACCCACTCAACTGTGGAATTCCATGTACTAGAGTGGGTGTGAGTAGTATTTGGGTGGGGGGTGCAAATATACTTGGTAAGTGAGCTCACATACTATTATTTGAAATGATTTGTTCTATACGTTGTCTTCCTGTATGTATTATCCATTTTTGAACAGCATTTTTGAATTTTCTTTGGTGAGGTATTTCCTTAATATTTACGGGAAGCAGATTGTAGAGTTTTGGTGTTAAGTGGTTGAACTGTCTGTGATACAGTGCCTTCCTGGCAACGTTTGTGATGAGAAGGTTCCTATTTCTAGGGTTGTGATGGTGGTTCCTATTTTGGAAGTTTCCTGTGTTTTGTGTAGTCTGCAGATAATTTCCTTGGAGTAGAGCTGGCTTGCATCCAGTACACCAAAGTCATTGTAGAGTGGGTCTGATGGGTAGCGAGGTGGCTTCTTGTTGATGATTTTCATTATTAATTTTGAACTTTTAGAAGTGGGTCAAAGTGCGAGTAGCTACATCCACCCCATACTACAATCCCGTAGGTTAGTAGTGACTGTACCACGGAATAGTACACCATCTTCAAGCACTTCTCATCTATCAACGGCCTCAACATCTTAAACTTGTAGATTGTTTTCCTCAGTTTCTTGCAAAGATCATTTATGTGGTGATCCCATCGCAGAAAACAGTCCAGTGTAACTCCAAGATATTTGATTGTTGTTTTTTTGTGTATGGTGTATGATGTGCAGTTGGTAAGGTTGACTGACAAAAGGTTTTCTGTGGGTTGTCCATGCTGTGTAGCCGAGAAAGTTAAAAAATGTGTCTTTTCATAATTGAGGGTTAACAAATTCTGGTTTAGCCAATGTGAAATTTTCTGCAATCCTATTTCAGCCCTTTTCCATGTTATTGACCATGTTGGTCCCGAAAACAAAAGTGCAGTATCATCAGCAAAAGTGGTGATATTTCCTTCAATTTCCATACTGCAAAGAGGGTTTATGTAGATAAGGAAATGAATAAGGTAGATGAATGGGTTGTTCAATACATCCATTTTTAAAATGATGCTGGATGTTTGAACTAAAAGCTGGTGTTTTATCTCAATAATAATAAAAAATTAATAGCTATGCTATAATATGAGTATAGTCACTTTTTTGACAAGTTTCTTGAATTCAAGACCGTTCAAATAGGTTATTTAGAAAACTAATATGACAATAATTTCTTCCGAATAAACTTTGTAACTGAATCACTAACAATAAACACTATAACAGGGTGTATTCATGAAATGATTAGAAATAATTCAATGCATAAATTATTGTCTTTGTTCTATTTTTTATTAATTGTATGGATTCCAACTTGTGATTGTGATTATTTTTGTTGAATAAACTTTGATTTCTTTCAATTGAGTAAATTTTAAAGATCCTATCCAATTTACATCATTTCAATCTTTATCTCTGTTTCAGTTAGAGAATCTGAAACTTCTGCAAGAATTGATTGAAAATGCCAGTTTTTGAAGAATATTTGAATTTGCCACAAACATTTTGGTTTCCATAGCACTCAACTCCAATGCAGAACATTGGTTATTTTGTATTTTTGTCGTTATTATGTGAGTATTTTTCAACAATGAGAATTTCCATGAGTCCAACTAGCATTATAATTATATTCATTATAGAAATTGAGTAATTAATATTTTGAATCTCAATTATTATTATATTGTTGAAATTTATGATGAATGAATAACAGTGATCAGCTGAAATTTCTGTTCCATTTGTGGAAAACAGGAGAAGGAAGGTAATCGGTGAGAGACGTTTTGGATCTGATGCAGGGAGTTATAAGGGTTTATCCCAAGAAGTTCATTCGTCACTCTTGAGAGGGAAGTTCACTCCTTTCACGAGAGGTCCAACTCTCGAAGTAAGTAAAACTTTTCAAGTTGTTTCCTACTTCAAAGTGGTATAAGTACTCGACCGTTCACACCTTTTTCCAACTTTTTTTGTCCTCACATCTTACTCAAAGCTTCTTTGTACTCGGGTGTGTTGGAGAATCACAATCAATGGATTGTGTTGTTGAAATTCATCTTTATTTTCATGATTAATGTTCTAAGTCGATCTTGTTCATGATACTATTATTTTGTAATACTGATATCTGATTCATAGAAAATATTCGAGTATTCCTTATACAAAACACACATGAATATCATTTAAGTCTAAACCTGAACTTATTTATCTCCAAAGTTGAAACAATCAAACATCAGTTCAAAACAAATCCATCACTAAAAAAGAAAATTTATTTTTTCTGATTTAATATCATAGGCAAAGTTTATCTGTGATGTATATCGATATAAATTTAATAAAAACAAACATTCAAAACAAAAAATCATAATCGTCACTACTTACTAGTTTAGAGAACATTGAAATTTGAATAGGTTGAAAAATATTCGGCCAATCTTATAAAAAGTTAGGAATCCTGTAGGAAAATATAGGAAAAAAGCAGATACACACTAGACTTAAAAGTTGATTTCATAGAATGCTGCACCATCCATGTCTAATGTGTATTCACCTTATTTGTGTTCACACGACTTCTTCCTGTTCACTTGAAACAGGACTTGAAATTTTCAATAAACATGAAGCCATGGACATCAACTTGCTACATTTTCAAATTCAAATTTAAATTCATTCCCCATTCACAACAAATTATTACAAAGAAAATATTATGAAAAAACAAAATATGTAAATGTACAGGTAAGGGAAAATCTACAAAGGCATAAGCCTGAGCGCAGGAAAGCGGACAAAATGTCTTTTTGAAGTAAGATAAAGTCTGCCATAATTAATTATAATGAAATGTACATGAATTGATGAATAATAAGTTGTTAGTGATATCATTTGTTGATTGAAGAGAGACGAAAAACAAATACATTACAATTATGACGGATGAGTCACTTGTTTTTCATTCCCAGATATTGTAAAAAATTGTTTTCTCCACTATAACAGACTGTTATTGTCAGTTATCGATCTGTTTAGACGTAGCCAATCAGTTCCCCGAATTCAATAATAAAATCTTATGCAGGATACAGTAGCCGGGATATTTTGGGATGTAGAATACGTGTCACATGCACTCTTCATTAGATTCATGTTCACAAAGAATTCGCCCCCTCAACTGAGAACAAAAAATGTTGTTTTGAGTGACAATGGTGGGCGGGGGGTGGGAGTTGGAGTGCAAGAAAGGCTGAGCAGTTGTGAGTGAGGTGGGGGAGGGGCGTGATGATCACCAGCATAGGGCCTCTTCAGTTGTTTTAGGAGAGAAATCCACGAGCAAAGCAATTAATTCGTCCAGCTCCCATTTGTCTATGTCGGGGAAGAAGTGAGCCCTTGAGAACTTGTTTTTATTTACACCCTCCACCTTAATCGTTCCTTCTTTAGTATCAACAGTCTTCCTAATCCCCCACACTTTATCATCGCCATCTATCTCTGCCCTCAAATCTTCTATTTATAACCGGAATCTGATCCATGGACTGCAGGTCTTGCATAAAAAATCTGAAGAATATTCTTGATCAATACGGTACTATAATCTATTCTTTTTTCTCATCTCATATTTCTTTATTACTCTATCATTTGTTATTTGATAACAATGAATTGGCCTATATTAATTAGAGTATATTAGCGTGTTAGAGTATTAGATTATTAGGCCGGCCGCACACATAATCGAACAGAACAAGACGTTTCGAGTTCTGCTCTGTTCTATCTTGTTCTATCAGAAAACGTTGACATTAAACGCTATCGAACAAGGCAGAACAGAAATCTGGGCAGTTGTATTCCACACCTCGTGCAGTTACCTACAACCTTGCCAGTATAGTGTTGTTTTTAAGTAGAGTTTTCAGTAATTTAAGCTAATACAATTTTACATTTTGTTTCAAATGGACGATTAGGAGGTAACGATACTCATGTTATGGAATTTTCTACAATTGTTAGACTCCAAAAGGAATGAAGAGGTTTGGGTTCACTCCATCAAGAATACAATAATATGAGTTCATAGCTATAACATAAATATGATGATAGATTTTTAAAGATTGAAAAAAATTCAAAAATTGAAGAAAATGGTGTGAAATTGAAACAGGAAGAATATTTTTCCTCGTTGCTTGAAATTTAATGATGAGCGGCTGATCAGACAGTGGCAGATGAGTGAGAGCGTAATTCATTTGATAGATGGCAATAATATCAGAGACGCATAATAGAGACGCATATTAGATGAATTATATGAATGAATCCATGAATATTCAACACTCAAAGGATAGTGTTTTCCCAAAATGTTTCAAAATAGAATATCCTGCTCAGTTTGCAGAACTGTCAGATATGGGTTGAAACTAACTTTTTCATATCAACAATTCCAGCAAATTGAATAAATAGAAGTTTTGTATGTTTCCTAATTGAAAAGTTTCACTTTATTGAAAACTCACATCATCCGGGACATTATCTACGTTTTTGTGATAGTTTACTATGTCAACTATAGTCACGATCGTATTGAACATGCCATTAAAATAATTTCAAAAACTCACTTATGTACATGAATGAAACCTGGCGTTTGGCATTGCTTCAAATGTTTCGTGTCTGTTGTTTTGAATATCCCTAGAGAGTCAGAAAATAATATTTTTCCCAATTCATTACGCTGAAACTCTTAATACATCGGTTCATGATGGTATATTCTCGTTTCAATTGTTTTTTTATAAGTTAATAATCCTTATGGATACAATCTCTCAAACATTTTTTCTCTGAAAAAAAAAGAAATACTTTGAAAGTGAATGAATCAGAGTAGAATTGAACCTTGACCTATACTATTATTACTGTATGAACAAATATTACTATACCACTCAATGAAAATATAGTGAGAATGGAGATCAGAGGAGAGTGTTTGAGATTTTTAAGCCTAAGCTTATTTTATTATAAGCCTGTCTCTAGAGATAAGATAACAGCAGAATATTGTAATATAGAAAGTCATAATATTGAATGATGGTTAGAACAATTGTATGGATGACGTTGCTTAAGGTCATTCAGCAGAAACAAATATTGATCACCTTGCTTGGAAGAATCACGTCAACTATACATTATTAATGTTTGAAGTGAGTTATCAAACTTTTTGTTGTATCAATAGTTTTTACAGATGACAAGCAAGAATAATTAATTCAAAGAATATGCTAAGTTACTTTTTTCCGTTAATCAAGAAGAGTATAGACATGCTATAATGCTCCTACATTTTACCTTATCATAAATCTTTCCTAGATTTGCGTATTCACTTCATAGTTTTTGATACTTCTCATTGAAATCCATTCTTAGTGAAGCCTTTTGTTATACCACAAGCACAATTACCTGAAAATATAAAAAAACATATAAGTAACAAGGATAGGATCACTAGAAGTAGTTCATCATTGCACAATTCCAAAAACATACAAATTTGGTAGCTTAATATTTATTCGATAATCAGGTTTATCTCATGGACATCAGTAACAGTTTGATCATGAAATGATGATGAACATTAGAACACTCAAGAAGAGATCAACTCTTGGTGCCGTAAACGATGAACGAAAGAACATACATTGTACTGTACTGTATACTATAGGAATGACATAGAAAATGGACTCAAGATTGGTGAGTTTTAGGCTAGGGTGTGTGGCACGAACATGTGTTGTCACCAATTCACTTCTATGTATTTCTACAACGGACGTCAAAAAGTACGTTGTAACGGACGCACTTTGTGCGCTCGTGTGGCCCTAGCCTAAATCTGTGACGAAAATAACACTTTCCGAGGGTAATACTAATATCCGAGTATACTGGTATTGCGAGAATCAAATCTGAGCGAAAAAAAGTCAGCCACATTGAATTTTCAATTCCATTTCAAACATACATTATTATTGTACAATTCGGAAGAGTCAATTAATTTCCAATGATTCTCACTTTTACAAACGTTATCATGTTCACGCCAATATTCACAAGTATCTAGATTTGAGTAATACTTATTATCGATTAATTACAACAGAGCTACGATTTGATGTTGAAAACAGACGCTTTGAAAAGGTATCCTTTAGTAATTAATTTAGTTCATAAACTCGGCCCTAAATAATCCGATTATTATTGACTATTATCTACAGGGAAAACATTTTTCCATCGTCCTGACAAAAATAAGAATTCTGTAGAGCTCAGTGTTCATCCATTTTCATGATTTGCATGCTGCATTTAAGAGCAAGAGCTCAAAGTTCAAGCTTTTTGCTCATCAAATTGTGATTTCGCGTATTTTTAAAAAAACTAAAGACAACACATGCTGCTGTAATAAATCATGTTAATTTTTCCGAGAAGCTCTATTAAACTCTTGTCGGTTCCAAATTCAGGTCGGTTTCGAGTTCCAAGAATCATTGTGCACATTAATCTGTTATGACAGATTCGGAGAACAGACACCGTTCGTTGCAGTGGAGAGTTTAAACAGAGATTTGGAAAGAAAATTATTCGTGACGTTGAAAGAGAGACGGAATAAAAAAGAAAGAAGTTGGCGTAAATTGCTGAGCAAATTGAATGAGGATTTATACATGGAAAAAGGTGAACTGGTGGCGTGCGGGATGGTGGAGGGAAGGAGAGCGGAATAGGAGAATTGGAAAAAATAGGGTGTAGTTACCGGTCTGAGTGAGAACAAGACGCCGCTGAATAAGTAATTTAATTAAAGGAAGAATTCTTTCTGTCGGGCTTCCAGCACTGCTACCAATCCTGCCTACATCCCATTCTAGTCTGCCACTCCCACCCACCTTCCGCGCTCACAACAATGACATAACACAGTTTTATTCATGGCTCAGACGGTGAATTTATTACAGGCTGAACTCTGACCACTACCAGATCTTCTGCCAGGGAAACTCAGGTGGAAAACCTTCGAGCACACTCTGCTGCTTTATCTTCACTTCAAATTTGAATACCACAGACGAAAACCGTTCAGGTATTTCAGCGCAGCCGGTGAGTTGCACGAAAGCCACATGAATCTATTCGACTTGAAATGACGTCATCTAATTGAAACTCTTTGAACGTCCATATGACATCAATGCAATTACGTCATTTTACCTTGGTTAAATACAATTAATAATCTTCTAGAAACTGGCCCTTATAGCTGGTTTTCACGATTCCAGTAGACGTTTTGGTTACTGGAGGCAGGTTACTGGTTTATAGGTAGGTAGATAAGCTTCTGGTAACCAGCCCCCAGTAAGTCTGTCTACTAGAATCGTGAAACCCAGCCATTAGGCATTGAAAACTTACATTCTTTTACCTTGAAATGTTTTCAATCATTCACCGCACTTTGTGATAACATTATCAATAATGGTCATTCAGGTGATCCTTCTAAATGGAGATATTAGTTGATGAAAGATAAACTAGTATTTGAAAAATATTTTCGAATTTCTCAGGACAAGGGGGATCTGTTCGTCGTTTTTTCCTTTGTCTGTTTTTGAGGACGTATCCGATACTTAATATGTCTCTAGAACTCTTTCTAGAGAATCAATATGGCCAATTCATAATATCTAATAATAATTATAGCTAATAATGGGTTTTTTGTTTACAACAATGAAGAAAATAATTAATACTGGAACAAACTTATATAGACTACTTTATCTAAGATAATGATGAAGTAGCAACTTATACATTTCCTTCGTTTTCATGGAGCTCGCTTGTTTACCTCTTTTGTCTATTTCATCCACAAAATCTGTAAACAGAAAAAGGTTGAAATTCGCCACACTCCAAAATGAGCATTAATTCACGATTTTTCAAGAAAGCTTTCTAGAATCTGAAGACAGTTGCAGCTTTCATTATATGATTCAAAATTGCATCTCACTGAGGATAAAGTGAAGGCCACTGTTGAGTGTGCTCAAATCAGTATTCATAGAGTTTCAAGAGGCTGGAAGTCTTTAATCAGAGCGAGTCTATCTTATCGGCAGAGCCTCATTAGGGAAACGATGAGTGTCCTCCCTTCACCCCCCAACCAACACTTCTCTTGTCAGAACACGACTCGGGGATTCTCTCTCTCACTCTCTCTCCCACCCTTCATCCTCTCCTCTCTCAATCAGCTCAAGCCAGTCGAAGAAAGAGTAAACTTTAAACAAAGTTAATTAACGGAATGATATTTAATAGACAAGAGATCATTATATCATTCCAGATTTTGGGCAAGTTGAAACAATCTATCCCCATCCACTCCAATTATCCACAAACCATATTTCTGGAGCACTGTAGAGCGAGAGGGGAATAGCCAGTGGGAGGAGTGGATGATTCAAAAATAATGGTTAAACTTTTTATAAATTGAGAGATGTAAGATGTAGTATGATCCACAATCAATAACATCTTGTTTCACAGTAAAGCAAGGTTCAAGGAAAATACCATTCAATATTATAGGTATTCATGAGACACTGTGCATTAGAAAGATTGACTTATTACTTGATGACCTCCTCATGATGATTTTCATACATTACCTGATGATTTACTTTGATAACAGAAACTATATTATTTTATTCGATTTGCGCATGCTTGGAAAATCTATTCAAGAGATCATCATGAATGTGTTTTAATACTTTTATACTGTGTTGAAAGAATTTTGAATGCCAGCCACTGTGACCGTTATATTGAGACAATTGAGATGCGGTTTGTGCCAAAAAAAGTTAGTGATTGGAAATGTGCAGGTTTCATTTGTATTTTTGGCAAAATTACGTTGAAGGGTAAAAAATTTGAAGTAAACTCAGCGTCATCTCTCGGCTTTTGGCGGAACTATATCCGCTGTACTGAATTATTATAAGGAGAATAGTTGATTAGTCTAGTGAATTTGAATACGTACATGATGTGGAAAATGATTTTGATACATTGATCTAGCGCTAGTCAACTAACTCAAGAAGAGTGTAATGGAAACCAATTTTCCATGAAAAATATGATAGGCTGTATATTTATATGATTCAATAAATAGAAATGGAGAGAGAAAAATGAAGTTTAATAGAAATCTCAGCGAAAAGAAATTGGGGAAGTCTTCAATAAGGATTCAGAGATCCTGTAATACAAGAAAATGGTGGACACACAATATTATAAATGTATCACACCGTGCTAATAATGTCTAGTGCATGTTCACGTTTTTCCTGTTTTCCAGGACTCTCAAATTTTAGAGAAATCGGCCCCAGGTCTAATTCGTGAATGAATTCCTTATCTTCAAATGCTAGACATTATTTATGATAAGCAACCTGATAATCATTTATCAGGAATTATCGATCAATTTTAAAAGAGGTACGTCCAAAGTTCATCCAACTGTAACATTTATTGGAAATTTCTCTATTCAGGACAATCTATAGACCTTCCTGTATCAACAAGAGTACACGCAAGCTGCCAATCACCTTTCTTTTTTCATGTCTGAATCAAAATGTTCCCGAATTGACGATATTCTCCCAAAAACGATATCAGTAGTATAGCCTAGTTTTCCGACTCACAACACATTCAAGACTGTTTTTTTACAGTAGGCCTACTCAACTTTCACGGAACTCAAGCTATCCCTTGAAAACTTTCTACTTCTTTCTTGCTACTTAATCGATAATTAATCACAATTTCTTTATCAGTTACTTTGTATTGACACTATACATCTTATTGGAGTAAGTTTTCTTCCAACTTATCTCACAATTTCATTAAGGTGAATCAACAACATAACCTTTGTTCTTTGGACTATTTATCAAAATTTGGGAAAGAAGCAGTTTTGGACAAATGTTTGTTGATTCTTCATTGTAATGTATCTTGTCAATAAATGAATAAATGAACTTTGAATTGACTCTATACATGTTATTGCAGTACGTTTTCTTTCAACTTTGAATAGACACTATACATGTTGTTATATGTTAAGTGTCCAAGAATGAGACTATTTTAAAACGTTTTATAATAATTTGAATTGAGTAAACAAAGCACTCGTATTCTTCTGTAGAACAAGAAGTTGGTTTATTTGAAGTTTGAGTGAAGTGAAGGAGACAAGGACAGAGGATTAGTGTTGGATGAAAGTCTTGTGGCAGATTCAGTGGTGGGGAGGAGAGGAGGGGGGTGGGGGGGTTTAAAGCCGATGTACAGTCCTAGCCAAGCCACAGCCACATGAGTTTTCTTCTTCCACTTTGCAGCCGCCGCGAGGAGGCAGCTCCAGCGATCTTGAATTCCTTCCACCCTATTTCTATTGAAAAGCCATACTTTTGCAGCCCCGCCGGCATCAGGAATTCATTCAACTCCTTTCTCAAAGCCCGACATTCACTTTTACCGTCGTCTATCTTACATTTCCTTTGACAACAATCCTCCCATTCGAAAATTAACTTTCACTCAATTTCCTCTGGAAGTGTTGTTGGCTCCTTCAATAGCTCTCGCCGACTTCCAAAAACCGGAAACGCTTCCAACTTCTTCGCGAGTTCTTGCCTCCACGCCACTAGTTTCTACTTCTGCTCTGCGCAAACTATATTATTCAGCAAGTAATTGGGAACTCCACTCCAAATTCTTCAACATACAGATCCAACTCGTGCGAAACTTGATTTATTGCTGTTCCAGTCTTTGTTACCAGAGTACAGTTTGTTGAATGTCTCTTAATCTGCATTGCTTGACATGGATCGATTTGATATTTTTATTCAGCCTCCCTATCAGTTGCTGCTCACAGAACCACTATGTTCGAAAAATCACCACAATATGGGGCCAAAAATAAATAATAGGCTCCCTCAGGATAAAAGAAACATGGTGGACTTTTCATGGTGGAAAATTCAGAGGACTATTAAAGAGGCTTTTGCTTGAAAGGGTATACTATTTTGTGGATGGATTCCTGCAGGATTAAGTCTGGCACTTTCACACACTTTCGTCTACTAAGTTTTTTATTTTTATTCTATTTGATTCATGTGTATAGTGACTTTCCTTGTTCACTCCAATGTATTGAGAACCTTCCGAAGGTTGCTCTTTTCTGACTCATCCTCTGTCTGATCACCAGATGTTCAGGATGTAATTATTAATTCAATTGAATTGAATTTTTCTTCTTTTCTTTTAATTTGAATAGCTATGACACTTGAAACAAGAGATTTCCAGTTTTCCCAGGAATTGAGTCCTTTATTTTACCAAGACAAAAAGAAATAATTTATTCATTCTCATACTAGGATTTTCAGACTGAGTGACTAGGATTCACGAAACGCTCACAAAATATTGAATATTGAATATCGTATATTGATTGATATTGGTAATATTGGAACCTTTTGAATGGTCCTCCTGTAGTGAAACCAGGATGTTCTGTTTTTTTAGTTTTTTTTTAGTTGTAGCACTGAATTCAAGTAATATTCAATAAATGGATGTTCTGTGATATTAATAACATTCCATTTACATGACTAATTATTTAGGGAAGCCGGCTGATACGGAATTGAAAGCATGATTGTGTTCTTATAAACTATTTCATTCACTTGTCCATCAATCACAATCTCCTCCCTTTCTTACTAGCTCACCAACTTCTTGAGCAATTAACTTTCTTATAAATTATAGGGATATTACAACAACAGTCACTCGAAGAGAAGTTTTATCCCCCCGGTGAAAGGGTAAACAGAGTGGTGGGGGATGGAGGAGGGGGGAAGTAGGTAAAACCGACTACCACTCAGCAGACATCATCCCCCCTCGAAGTTACCGTCGCCATTTAAAGCTCTTAAATCTTGCTCGTCTGGCGTGAAAACTTCATCGTAGTTTCCGTGAGTGGTTTGGTGGGGAGGGGATGGGGGGTAAGGAGTTGCACTTGAAAATGCCTCCGACAACTAGCCAAAACTTTTATACATCTTCCACTCCTCACCTCCAACAGACTAGGTCTCTCGAAACCCCTCATCAACTGGCTCTCGCGAAAATTATCCTATTTAATGCTTAATTTTGCAACCCGCCTCCCCCAGCTTCTTCAGGGCACATTCTTCTCTGCCAGCCCCACTCAATCCTCCCCACTGTTGTTTGTTACGTCGTTAAAACTTGTAACCCAGCACTCTTGCCATTGTTATGATAACTACTGCACGTCTTCCGCGTTCTTATCACGGGTCCTTTTGATACCGGCCTCACCTCCAAAGTACCGCTTAGTCATGCACGCTGATGCCACCTCAGTAATTAGCATTATTTCACTGCAATGCTGTTCAAGCACATCGTAAGCCAAGCGGCTATTGCTGCACAGCCAATCCCATGCGACTGTCAACCACTCGAGAAAATTCATTAGGCTATGTCACATACTGCTTATCAAGAACGACAACGTCAATGAGATTTCACTACAACTGCTTTTATAATCAAAGTACTATGGAGATTGCACCACCTCTCAAGTTATTATTATCTCAGATGGTTCGAATTAATTATTAATTTCTATTGCCAATCAATATGATACAAAATAAAAGCAAAACAAGTACCTTGAATATTCACATAGAACTTAAAAATCTTTCACACCTAAATAATAAATTGGTTATCACTCATTATAGGTGGTAATAAACAATAATCTTGATCCAATCAAATAAAATCCTGTTTTTTGTGAGTTGAAGAGTGAAGTTGTGTGAAGATCTTATCTTATTGCATTTCTATTGATTAAAGTGTCACTACTTATTATCCAAAACAGAATTCTTGATAATTGATGGGATATTGGAAAAACCCCGTCAAGATTCAAAAACACGATGTGAAAAACACGACTTTTCCAATCATGAATTGACATTTTGAATCATGATATTATTTTCAATCAATCATACATATTCACAATCATGATCTTGAGGTTGATTTCTCCTTTATTGATTAATTGGAATAATTTCATCAACGTTTATCATGTATATTGAGGAAATTTATTTATTGTCGTATAGGCATATCTGATGCATATCCGAGTTATCGACTTTTTTCTCATCGACAGTGTAGAGGGAGAGAGCTTCACTCTTGCAGATTTTGATAATCAATTCTGAACTGTTTCAATAGACTCTTATCTGAAAGAATGATTTAGGTGAAAGAATTATTATCGACTGTTTTGAAAGGCACACCGCGCCCACATTGATTTGTCTCCACTTCTATTATATCGTGTTTTGACAGCTGCCGACAAACTCTCCAAAATTCAGTTTGAATTCAAAATTTGGACGAGTGAAAAATTGGTCAATTGAGAATGTGGCTGCGAGCGTCGACCAGATTGGCTAAACAAGTTTAGCGTGGAGTTTGCCACTGTGTGGAGGCTGGAGTGGCTAGCAAATATCCACTTCATTTCGGATAATTTTGTGACAAAAATAGCTGCAGCACTACAATGACATTCCCGTTATAACATCACACCAACGGAGCGGAACGTTTAAAATTGTTTGTCATACCGTACGTGTTGCACATATTATTTCTAGTGACATTTATTAGAATCGGGTCATTTTACATTTACACACACAGGAATAATTTTGAGGATGACACGTTTTCAAAGAATCACTACAGACTTTTTAATACATTACAATAAAATATTTTGTCTCTCGAGTACCTGAAAAATATATTTATTCAGAGTCGATTGTAACGTTGCAGAGGAATTTACAGTTTACTATTACCAAATTTCCATGGTTTGACAAAATAAAAATAGTGTGGTAGAAATGTTGTAATGAATATTGTTGTTTGAGAATTATGTTTCTTTTCATTTTATTCCCAAATTGTCAACTTATTGGAGTGAGAATTATTACGTAATACGTAATTTAATAAATTATCGTTATGAAACTCATGAATAATATTCAATATTCAGCACTAATTCATGTGGACGATAAAATACCAGAAATGTATGATGAGGAGTCAGTTTTGAACTTTCACTGCAGTACAATAATATCACTGCATATCTCCACTTTGGGAAAGCAAATCAAGTGAAAATTTATTTCTTAACTAGAAAAACATTAGATTTCCCGATAAAAGATGAAAGAATAAGCAGAATTATTGAAGTTATAAAACATAGCTCAACTTATTGTTTGTTCTACTCTGTTTTCTAGGACATAATGTTACTCAATAAATTCAGTCAAATTGATTAGTGGATTGATGGATTTTGCAATGATTTATACTGTAACACAAAGTGGTGACTGATATTTTTTATCAATCTACAATACGTCAATACGAATCAGCTTGTTAAATTCAACTCGATAATAAGTTTAAGACCGTTATTGAAGTTCATTGTCCTTGAAATGATGTGGACATCGTATTGTCCACAAGTGTGGGAGTATTAATTTTGAATATAATCATTTATATTTGTTGTACTATTAGTGATGATCTCCGTTGAAAATTCTTGTTGAATTATTCTTGGATTTTCATTGTTATCAATGCTCTATTGATATTGAAAGGTGAATAGAAAAAAAATGAGAGTGGTGAAAAGTGGAGCATCATTTTCCACCAATTGTACATGCCTGAACTTGATCTACAATTTGCACTCAATGAACGATGGCATTCCCGATGGTTTTTCGAAATATGAAATTATAATTTCCAATTCAATTTCCAATAGGCCGGGAAAAATGGACGAGACGCCCGCTCGCCAAGCGGCGCATGAGATTGCTTTCTCGGAGCGTTTGAGAGAGAGAAAGTGAGGTATGGAGAGAGTAAGAGAGAGACTGACGGAGAGAGAGAACAATGACTAGACAGAGGACAGAAGTGAGAGAGACTCATTTGTATGGATTACGTCATTACGTTTCATCCTTCTTCTTCTCCTTTTTCGTTGACTTTCTCCAGCCAAGGAAGCCATTTTACAGTCAAAGGAGCAATTTCATGCTTTCGAAAAGCGGAAAATTGCTGCATTCATAACAGAGCGGCAAACTGAAGCGCCCCGCTCATTTTTTGGATTCTTTGAAGGAGCAGATGGCGGGTCACGGGAGACAGAGTGATCCATGAGCACAGAATATTACCAGAATTACTCTTTGCCGGAGATGGCTTCCACGACAATTTATTGAGAGAACGCCTCCTGGTTTGATCCATTCTCTGAACAATATGATATGACTGAATATGAGCACATATTCATTCATGTTTAGAAATAATTTCATCAAAACCTCGTTGAGCGACTACACTAGTTCCACGCTCAATAGTGAATTAATTAAATTTATCATCTAGAGACGTTGTTGGATGAGCAAATATTCACGATTCGAAATAATTTCATCTAACCCTTGTTGAGTGACCACTCTAGTTCTACTCTGAATAGTGAATGAATTAATTTTATCGTCGAGATGAGAAGGGAAATTGTTCAAAGGAGAATTTTCAATTACATTAATATTTGGATATTTTAAGATTTATTTACATGAATGCTGATTTTTTAGACCTGGTATCGATCTGAACATTCTAAGATTGAATTTAACACTTCGTATTACCTCTATTCTTGATCTGCAGTAAACCCACACAATATTATGTGATATTTCACATTTCATTCCAGATAAATATTGACATTTTTCTATACAGCCCTCAAAAATTCATTGTTTATTTATACTTATGAGATTAAGAATTGTTTGTTGAGTCAATCAACTCATTTCAATCAACCAATAATACCTTCAATCAGCTAATATGAGATAGGATAGTTAGGATAGTCGTGAAAATTATGAAAATTGTTGATTTAATTGAGAGAGTATTAAATCACTCAGAAGAAATTAGAAACAGTTTTATCCTACTTTTTCTTAGAATTTGAGCTTCAGTGATTGAGAAAATAAGCTTATTGATAGTGAAAATCTTAAATACTTGTAGAAACAATTTTTTTCTACTTTTTTATTAGAATTTATGCTACAGTGATTGGAATAATAAACTATTTAAAATTGAAGTACAAAATTGGAGTACGAGATAATTGTCTGGCGAAAGTGAAAGGGATGGTGAGGGGAAATAGAGGGGAGTTTGATGATAGAATAAGGTAGTAGGTACTCTCCAGGTCAACCACTACCACAGAGGCATGCGCGGGTAGTGTAGTGTATTCGTCTACACAACCCTGACATTAAGCCACTCTTTGCTGCAGAGCGGTGATGAAAGCCATATTTCCACTCGGCCTAACAAGCGCCCTTACACCCAATACAAATGCGCGCGTAAATTTACACACGCGCCCACACGCGCAGTCGCGTCTGTCTCACCGCAAACCCAGTGGCAATATGTGCGCGTGAGTGTGTGTGAACCATAAAACCTCCATTCGCTTTCCCATATTGAAAGATCCGCACATTTCCGCTTGGACAACGGCTACAAATTCACCACCACTTTTTAACGGTTCAATAGTAATAATTCGAGAGCCGCGCTCTCTTTTCCAACATGCCTCATCCAGTTCGCGTTGCTCATGCAAATTATTCTTTATTGCTTTACAGCCACATATCTAATTCAATTTCCTCTATTAATAAACAAAGAGTGGATGTATTTCTCAAAAGCAGAGCGTGTACTATGGAATACTCAGGCCTGTATTCGATTTTGAAATTGGCATGTTATGATGAATTTTAATTCATTTTGATTTCGTGTTTTGGTTGTAAATAAATGACCGTGACCAAAGACCGTGTTTGGTCATAGTAAATTCAATTTATGACAAATAAAATGTCCCATGAATCTATGATCTATTTGGTGAGTTCTATGAGATTCCATTCAAGAGCCAAACACGAACTGGGGTTTCTGATATAGAGATACAGTTTCTAGGTGATAGAATATAAATTATGCAAGGTGATTCTGATATAAAAATTTATAGGATATGAGTACTAGGTGATTCTGATATGGAAACTTCCGCAAAGAGAGGTCGAATATAATAATTTTAATGGAGGAGAAGTGTCACTGGCCATCAATGTTGATACAAATTTCCTCAGGATTTCCAAAACAGATGAGAGTGATGAACATGGATGAACCCCGGTGGTTTGGAACCCACCTAAAGCTGTAGGTCCACTCATCTCTCGTCATCATCCGTCCCATTACCCACGCACAAGTTGAGAGCTTGTGGCCATCACCACAGCAAAGAAAAAAAAAGAAGGGGACTTCTTCCACAAATGAAGATTTCCACAGCAAGATCAACGTGCTGGCAGACCAAAGTTATTAGATTACAGGTTGAACCATTCCTAATGCTTTTTGAATCCACAAGCTGTTGTAGTGGGGGGACTGATTCAGATGACGTCATTTTGATAATTTATCTTGATAATATCAGCTGTTGATAATTGACTGATATTTGGCGGACCGCGAGTGTGACGTTACATGATTCAAGAAATCAGACTTCCCCCTCCACTTTGCGCCTTACACCAACGATGGTTACGCCTTCTCTCTAATAACCTTGCTGGCAGACAACCTTCCAGATTATGCTATAATAATGTTTTGGTATTTTTTCCTTTACTGTTGAATGTTGTATAATTCTGGAATTTTTCTTTAGTTATTTGAAATGTGGGTGTGAATTTTTTCTACTATTACTACTACTTATCTTAGTCAAAGTCTTGATATGCGTCATAGTTTTGAAGAAGAACTTGACTTGTGGGAACAAGTTTTTCACAACATGATCGACGTGCTGTCATGTTTGACACGTGTGAGTGCTGCGCGCGTGCATCGACAGCTGTTGTGATTGACAGAGCGAGCAAGTTGTGGCGGTGACGTCACAACTTCAGGAAAATACTGTCGCGAGGCTTGAACCCTGTACAAAGGTCGGGTCGGTCGGGTGGAGTACCCGCACTTGATGCGCTGGAGGGGTTTTACCGGATTTAGCCAAATCAACTGCTCGTCGGCATGCCTCGTTGAGCGGGCCTTCAACAAAGACAAACAGCTTGAGTGCTCACTCCACGTCGACGAGAGAAGCTCACTCGACGGACGGCTAGTGCCGCTCTAACCGCGTGTTTGATTTCGAGTGCATGTTATGTTATGAGACTGCTGTTTTGAGGCGGCTGATGAGAGGCGTCGACTTGCAACAAAGCGATCTTTGTCCCCCCCCCCTCTCCACCGCCCCCCGCCATACACAATCGAATTAACAGCCGTTGAGTACAACGGTATCATTTCGTATTATTGTATTGTGTGTTTAGGTAGTTGAGTTGCGTACTTCTGTCTAATTAGTAGATAGAATAACGTCAAGTTCATTCAAAGGCCTAAGGTATCAAGTATTTGATTGGTAATAGTATTTCGTATTTGATAGTATCAAATAATACAATTTACAATAGTATTTGATTAACGTTTTACAATCTTTAAATTTTTATTTTATGAAACAAGAGTCAAATAATATTTAATATTGCCTCCAATTAGAATTTCAATTGTCCATTGTTTTTCTTGGGAGTTTTTAAATTTCACTAAAATTTCACCCGTGATAGGAATTGACAAGATCATGGACAAGAGCATTTTTCAAAGAAATCCAATTTTTCAAATTTTTGTCTAAAAATAATATTATTTCAAAGTAGGCCCATTGAATGATATGCTGTCATGATAAATATTAAGTAGAATGGGTAAATTCACATTCGAAAGAAGGTTTCAATTTTCCAGATTACATTATGAGGTGATTACATATAAACTCATATGAATTCAAGGTTTTCTATGTGTTCGATTGAATCCTAAAATAATGTCACTAAAATTCCGAGTTGGAATCATTTCTTACTTCTTGTGCCAGGTTTTCCAATCTCACACTAAATATAATAATTCAAACAGTCTTGCACTCGCACATTCATTTCACACACTATTGCATTTTAAAATATTGCTCTTCATTGAAAAATAAACAGCAGGTTATTGTACACTGGAAAGAATAGTTTACTTGTATTCGATATAATATATATATTTGCTGAAACTTAATTTAAAAAATATATATAGTGATAATGATCGATCAAGAGCCACAAGTGGCTTTTGAATCGCTCATTTTACCGGGGAAAGCTTCTCCGAGGTATTCTATTGAATTCTTTCGTATATTACTGAGGAAAGTTGAATTTTTCCAGAAAATATTTATGGGAATGGGTCTTTTGAGAGAAGTGCACGATCAAGATACGAAGCTTCAACAAGAGAGAGAGAGGTAGAAAAGGAGAGAGAGAGAGAAACAGATTTCTCACAAATGAAATACAACGAACGCACTTTCTCCCCATTTTTAATATCTGCAAGGTATTCAATTATTTTGCACCAACCTTGTTGCGGGAAGAATTCATTTACAGCAGTTTTTTTTATCAGCTTAGATTCTTCTGCACCATCAACGACCCTAAACAGCCGCTTTTTCCCCATAATTATTACATTTTGGGGGTTCCTATCTCAATTCTGTGCACTTACTTCCAGACTCGAAACACTAACTAGTTACTGAATTATTAAATAATAAAAAAGCAGTCAAGTTATTGATTATGATGACTTATAAAAACTCAGAACTCTCTTGCTGGTTTTATTTGCGATCCCTCTCCAATAGAATATTAGAACGAAGAATCGATTTTGTCAAATTTCTCTTTATTGATAATAATTTATAATTGAGTTTGAGGACCATGGTTTAATGTTATTACCAACACATCATCGGCTTCACAAATTTTATTAAAAGTGCCTCTCTATTAACTTGAACAGTATTTATACCAAAGTATTTGTAAAAACTTATAAAGTGTTTGTAGATACTTTCGGACAAGGAATTTTTTTTTCTTCTTCATAGTCTAGGAGAAATTATTTGAGTGTCAGAGAGTGACAAAATATCTTATTAATTAGTTGGGCTCTGTTGTAAAGTTTTACATTGTGAAACTCATTAAAAAACCTGATAAATCAGATTAAACTGATGAATAATTCATAACTACTAGTATTCATAAGGATAAGTGAAGAAGACCTTATATAATGAAAAAGTAATAAGTAAAAACTTATAATAAATAACTTATAGATGAAACTAATAAGGCGTCATTTTGAATTGAATATTTTCCTAACTGCAAAGAATACGCTAATATTCATGAGATGGGCAAGTAATTATTTGAAAAATCAGGAATGAATTTACGGAGAGAAAATATCGGGATGAATATTGAATGCTCACCCAAGGGTGTTTGTTCCAGACAAGGTTGAAAAACAGGTCATTGGCAGATGCTACAGAACACCGAGTTCTGCTATCAATGCTTGCGATTTTTGGACGTCAGCCAAATGGGCTCAACGCTTTGTGTCCCAACAACAATTTGCTGAAGAAACCAGCTGGAATTCTGTGATTGGTAAAGTAGAGCAGGATTAAGATCCAGGAGAGTCTGAACATTAATGCTAATTGTGGTATTCCACTTGACATGATAAATAAATTTATATCTTCTTACTTCATTGCCGATCACTGGTGTATTTGTATACTTTATTATTTAGTAAAGTAATAAACTAATATATTTCAATCAATTGCAGCTGAATTAGTACATAATAGACAACAATAAAATATGTAGGAGTATAGCACTCACTAACATAACTCACTCATGGATACCACATACTAGTCGATAATAATTGGAACTCATACAATAGACTTATAACTTCTCATTTATACTTTGACAATAACAAAAAATAACTTAACAACAATAACTTAATAACAATGACTTTTTACTTTCTTCATTATACGTATTTCAAATATGAATCATTTCGGCAATACACGTATACTTTCGTTTGAACGGATACACCTGAGCCCCAAAATCGCCAAAATTGACAAACCGTGAAAATAGGGTTAAGCATAAACCTGGCTATTTTCTTAAAAGCCTATGTATCATCAGAGATTTCTAATTGCATTTTGAATGTCTGTCAATCAATTCTCTTTTATAAAGTATCAGAAACTAATTTCCGAAACATTAATATTGATTCCAAGTTATTAGCCAAGAGAAAACCGGAAGAACTATTCTTCGCCTATTCTGTGTATGGGGATGTTTCATCAATATTGATTTCAGAGAAAATTTTAATTCTCATGACAATTCTACAGAGGTAAGGAACTCTCCAAGAAAAAAATTCTCTCCCCAGAAAATTACTCATCACCTTTCGACTGAACTGTAGTGCAAAACTACTGGACTCTACTTTTCTGCACCAATTTCTGGACAGCACGTTTCCTGGCACCAAAAATTTTGATTTGGAAGATTGTCGTTAAGATTGCAAATAACTGAAATATTCTCAACCCAACGCTTATATTGTAGGAGTCTTCCTCCATAATGTGTATGATTCAAAAGATTCTCAATATTTTAGTTGCATGAGCAATGGATTATAATATACATCAATACTTACAAGAGTTCTATTTCGTTCCATCCAAATTTGTACTAGAGTTCCCTCTGCTTGAGTTGTGCAATGAAAGGCAATTCAAATCCAAAAGATCACATATTTCAGATTTGTATTACAATTCAACGTGTTTCTACTTATGAAGGTTGATAGAGGAATCCAAACAGTAAATTGCTTTCACGGTAATCACATGATAGCCACATTATCCCCATCATAACCATCCTACGTTTTTTATTTCAGTATAGGCTAATGCATATTGTTTTGTAGCATTGCTGCAGCTACCTTTACTAGTAGTGAAATCCAAAATATAAATGTCATTTACGAGTAGTATACTTTCGAATGATATAATCAGGAAGTGAACAGTACACTACTGATTCCGACGGAAAGCATATACGAACCTGCTTATGGGTATTTTCAGAACAACAGTAATAAAAACTAGTAATGATCGCGTGTTGAAACCAAAAGTGTGCTACCCAGTCTAGTCTTATTTCAAAGTTTATGTTACCGCGTAGCAATGCATTATATCTGATTCTAGAACTTGCAGAAGCATGAAACTGCTCTAAGACAATTGAGCATTTCGTGGCGGCTTACTGTTATTAAGGTATCACAAAGCACTCTCATTTATACCACAATGCCACGATTGATTGTTCCAAGTTCACATTTCAACTTATTAACTTCAGACTCGTCTTAAAGGGTGTGCCAGATTCTGAGTTCATTTATAAATCACAACTTAAGTTTCCTACGATGGAGTGGCATCATTTATTGAAGTCATTTTTAAAGTAAATTTTATTGACATTAATATTATTATTCATGAAATTTTGGGAGAACGCTAATCATAACTGGAATCCATTGTGAATAAGGCCATTCTTTCTATAATCTACATTGAAATAAATGAAGAAATATTGGAAGAACGACACCCATTACTGCAGAAATCTTCCAACATTTTTACTATTACTAATCTTGGGTAAGCACATCCAATCAAAGACATTTGAAGAATATTTTTGTGCTCTTTTACGCTTTCAAAAATCTATAATGATAGAAATTTGTTCAATATAGTCACAGGCTAAACATGATTCATGCTGTTTAATTAGCACCCCACCTCTCTTTAAAGGTGGGTTTTCGTAGTTTTATAGTGGGGATTTTTCAATGCCAACTATTTATAGTAGGGATTTTTGAATCCCAACTATTTATAGTGGGGATTTTTCATCAATTGCATCTGGCAACGCTGGGTCGGGCTCCGCTGCGGCACTTTGTCGCAGTAACGAAAACCCACCTTAAAAATACAATTGGACTCTGCTAATGGCCCCTCTAGTTGAAAGTAACCAGAATAAGCAGTGTAGCATTGTTGCAGTAGCAGTGTTCTAGCAGTATAGCAGAATACATTAATTTTAACAATATTCGATCTGTATTCGATCTTGGAACCTTTGGATTATCAGACAGGCGCTTATCGCCATCGACTACGGACCACTTCATATTATTCATAAAAGCAGTGTAGGATTACTAGCCGTAATAGTTCAAACGAATGAAAAAACTGAATATGAAAATATGATATTGTACCCCTACATTTCTCCTAATCACTCCTAGAGTTGCATACTCCTAACACTTGGGGCCGGTTCATGAGCTCGGGATTTACCCAAGTCCTAGACTAAAACTGGTGGCTACCATAGCATCGACAAACGTTAGCCTCGACACTATGTACCAAGGGCTCTCTACGCTGCTAACCCTGTAACCTGGTTAACCTGGTTAGGTTAGTGGGTTAGCAGCATAGAGAGCCCTTAGTTCATAGTGTCGAGGCTAACGTTTGTCGATGCTACGGTGGCCACCCGTTTCAGTCTAGGACTTAGCTAAATCCCGAGCTCATGAACTGGCCCTTACTGTCAGTTCGCAATCTATTATAATAATTATAATATTTTACCAAGAAAATTGGATCGTTACTCTATCAGTGTCAACACCGCAAGAGCGATTCAAGTAGCGAAAATAACGGGAGTTGGTTTTTGGTGGAAATACTGTTCATACAATAAAGATCGTTCATTATACAATGAAGAACGGTGGTTTTACTAGCGAATATAATTATTGGAGTTGTTTTATCTTGGAAATACTGTTTATACAATGAAAATCGTTATACCATAAAGAACAGTGATTTTAGTAGCGAATATAATTATTTGAGTTGTTTTATCTTGGAAATACTGTTTATACAATGAAGATCGTTATACCATAAAGAACAGTGATTTTAGTAGCGAATATAATTATTGGTTTTGTTTTATCTTGGTGATACTGTTTCTACATGAAGATCGTTATACCATGAAGAACGGTGATTTTAGTGGCAAATATAATTATTGGAGTTGTTTTATCGTGGGAATACTGTTTATACAATATATAGCATAGGAGGTGAGCTGGCTTTCCGAGAGGAGTTGGGAAGAAGCAGAAAACACAGAGAACGGCGGCTGACACCCACAACAAAGCGAGGGGACAAAGCTATCGCCGGCAAAGACGGCTTTGTTCGACCGCAATGGAGGCAGTAGCTTAAGCTGCAATTGCTGTAGCTCCTTGTTCCAGTCTATCTCTTCGGACAATGGCGGCGAACAATTCCTCCGAGCAATTATGATCCTTCTTCCTATAGCAGCAGCTACTCCCGTCGCCGATCTCTGAAACAATACGCTCTCTGAAAAGAACATCCGGATCGCTTTTATTTCTTCCTTCTCGTGAGGCCAGGCCGATGAGACCTCTCCCAGGTCTCTAATGTTATTTTATTGCAACACAACCCCTTCAACTACAAACTTCGATCGGAAGGAGCTGCGAAAAAATCGAGGAAGACTTTTATACGATAAAAAAGGAATTGGGTTATAGAATAGAAATTGGGTTAGAGAGTTAGTTCTAATACTGTTCTGATTCAAATTGAGACTCAGATTTCAGTTGTAAATAAATGAATAAATGAGTTTCATTCCCCTTTACAAAAACAAGTGTATAGTACTTGGAAATTAAACTGTTCACTTTTACAAGTATATGTGATCAGTCATCAGTGTGCAAAATAAAAAACAAGGTGTCTTAGGCTAGGCGTACACCGGTTAGTCAAGACAAGACAAGATGAGATTAGTCACGTTTAGTTACAGTACTTCACATAGTTGCAACACACACCGATTAGTCATTGCATTGGTGTGTGCTGCTTCATAAGGCTAGGCGGCGTACACCGGTTAGTCAAGACAAGGCAAGACGAAAATAGTCACGCTTAGTCACAGTAATTCTCATAGCTGCTTATGAAGCTATAATCGGTGTGTGCTGCTTCATAAGCAGCTATGTGAATTACTTTGACTAAACGTGACTAATGTCGTCTTGACTAACCGGTGTACGCCTAGCCTTACTTTCTAGCGACTTCTCATTATTCTTAAGTACTGTACTATGTTTTAGTACTGTACTGTACTATTCATGATTCTGTACTAAATTAGTTTGATGAAATCAGAGACAAGTGGATCCACTTGTCTCTGATGAAATAAAGATATGAGTGAATACTGAGGACAAAGAGAGAGAAAATAAAGTAAATAGAGGAAGCCCTCAGTCATCCGTCATATTATCGCACTGCACAATTCCATTGAGAACAAGAATCAAAATATTTTCGCAATTAATGATAAACAAATTTAATGGGTTGGCTCGTCAGGAAAGTATGTATACAGTAGTAGGCATTCGTGAGAGCGAAATTCGTGAAATATGAACATTATTTCTATGTGACTCGTAGAGAAAATCATTAGCCTGATGGATGTGCCGCTATAAGAATAACATCCAATCCCTGAGGGCTATCACCAATCTGCATGAAATTTTTGTTGTTAGGATTCAGATATATGTCGAGTCATCAACTGGAAAAAATCCCGATGAGACGTACCCTTCGAATAAAATCAAATAGAATGTCAATCCCACGCTCGGTTCATTAATATCTCATGGTATGAAATTTTCATTCGACTTGATCCCAGCGTTTCATAAAATAAATTGGAATTGCTGACACTAACGTGGAAATGCAAGCTTTTTCTGTATGGTGAATGTCACAAATTTTGAATGGGAGTATTACTCAACTCAACCAGCGACATAATATTCTCATTTAGGTTGAGTTGAGAGTGTCATTTGAAACCAAAAAAATCTTACAAGTATTGGGTCTTTCTTTCTCAAGGTCACATTATTTTCATCTACATTAAATAATGTATTAATAATTATTGTCAACAATGGAGATAATCACTTTTCATCTCGAATTTTTAAGGATTATCGATCGTGGATTCTTCAAGATAATAATTAAATTTTATTTTATTTCTTCATGAAGTATCAACTCACTTATTCAACTAACTCACCTTTATCAACTCATTTTTTTGAAAATCATTTCACCAAGTTGATATACTTGAACTAGATAAAATAGATAAGATTAGATAGATTAGTCTTCAAAAAGCAGGAACCTTTGCTCCTGTTTGTCTATCGCCCTTGTTTCAATGATGTTTGAGAGTAATCTCTGAAACTGAAAGTCACAATAACTTTCACTCTACACATAAATAGTCTAGAATAGAACTTTGAGGTAAATAGCGACTTCATGGGTCTGGGAATGGCACATTGCTCTGTGGTTTTCGCAATACCGCTATGATGGAAATGCTACTCAGACTAGTTTCAGCTGGAATTAGGTTATCACTTCAGCTCTGCATACAACTGTAGGTGGGAATTCCTTAACCACTTACCATGTGGCCACATAAACATTTATAGTTGTATTGCTTTTGATTATATGGGTGAAAGGGAGCACAACAATGTACTCAAAGTTTGCCTTTGTAGGGTCACAGCTGTACAAACCTTCCAGTCATGTCTGTGAAGTAAGCTCGAGTGAGTTCCTCCCTAACACTACGGATGTTTATAATGATATAGACTAGAAATTTTAAGTTTCGAATCAAGCTTTACCACCAAGATGTGAACATCATATACTTGTCAGCGATAGAGTGCAAATAAATTCAGCGAAAAAAATTAAGCACAATTATTATAAATGACCCAATTTCCAACTGGGTATTACTTTCAGCCAATCTTACGGTTATCTGCTCAATTTTATTGAATGCCTCCTCCTAATCGCAGTTTGTGACATTACCTCAGCGCCTCAAATTGCCTAGAAAACGAGGTTCGAATAAAATTATAATAACAACCTTATATTTCTATTAATATTAAGACACTGGTTTCAATGGTTACACCATTATCGATCTCTGATGAACTTACTTACTTTCCGTGTCCGGCCAACACCTTAAATTTTTCCTCTCCAGAAAAGAGCAGCATTTATTGCCTTGTAATTTACTTCTAAAATATCATCAACAGAGAAGACATCATTCATCATTGAGTGGCTTTCATTTTTAGTCTCTCCACACTCACATTTGTCATCATCAACATAGCCCCATTTATAAATAATTAATATTTATAATATTATATTCTTCCACTCATTATACCTCTTAACGAGCGATACGATTGGATGATTTTTTCAAGTCTTCAAAAATGTTTAAAGTCAGTGTAAAAAAATACAATAATTTCTCTGTCAATTACTTTAAGAGAGAACTTTTCCTGTACTTCAAAACTAATAATCTCTTCATCAAGAACACCCTCTATTAGAAGGAAATTCTCAGATGAATATCTTTATTCGGGCCTATCAAGTACAATCTCAAAGTGAATCAATTTCCCATCCAGTCTCACCTCAGTTGGGTGAGGATATTTTTCAGGAGTCGATCTCAAGGAGGAAGAATTGAGTTCGGTGGCGGCGGCACGTCAGTAATGGGTTTCAAGAGGCAGAAAATGCACTCCCGTTCGCAGCAGTGTATTCAACGCATATCAGCGATTCGTTCCACCTCAGAGGCGAAGTTCAGCGAAGCCCCTCGGGTGCTTGCAGTAAGTAAGTCGCGATTTTCGACGACAAGGCGATCACATGAGCGAGCAACGAGTGATTTTCGAGAGAGCCGCCGAATTCAGGCGACAGGAATTGCTTGTAAATAAATTGACAGGAATCCATTTATTTGTTCCTGGCGAAAAAAGGGATTTGGGAAATTGCCGCGGCTGTAGCTGCTATGTCAACAGGCACGCACGTAGGCTTTCCATTCTATTCACTCACTCTATCAACCCTTTCACGTGCTCACAATAATGCAACGATGTAGGCACAAAATAATACAATCTGATCAATTTAGCCGATGGAAAGTATCGATCAATCTGATGCAATTTCAATGGCTTCTAATAGCTAGATTTGAGGTGATGGAGCCACTAAAGTATTAAAAATAACAAAACATTGAACCTACTCTTCTCCTAATTCTTTCAAGTCCAATACTTCTAGATAGCTTTAAGAGCTGTTGTGAGTTTATTCTTAAAAGAGATATTATTTATAAAAGTTATATTACCAGAGATTGACAATGTTGTAACAACCGAGATCTCGTTGTTTTAATAAATTCCTGGTTTTGACAACTTCAAGTATTTTCATTCAGTAAGAATAATTATCACAATATCACCTTCACTACTACACAGAAAGTTTAATATTTGTTTTGTCTCCCTTAGTTTTCCCTTACATTGTTTGGTGATGTTTTGTGATATTCAAGTTAATCCATTCTAATTGTATTTAACAGGGTTTTTGTGATGGGCAATCGCCAAAATACCTACGGGTTTGGCAGGACCCTCAAATTTATCAAAATGGTATATGTCAGCAAGTTTTATTCAATTGTTTTCAGATAAACTTCAAGCAGGCCTGAGCTTCGAAATTATTATAAAAAGTAGCAGTAATCATTCAATATGAATTGTTAACAAGACCAGAGATTCAGTAATAGATTCCATTTCTTAGACGTATTTAGAATACGAAAACTATGTGAAATTATGGAATTTTATCATTTAATCAATTATTCTAGATCAGTCACAAGCTAGCCTGAAAAAAAAGATTTCCCTAGCTTCTCATTCTATTTACTTCGGCTTCATGCTTTGAATATTAGTGGATGGTATCCTACTTCACTTCTTATTTTATTTGTTGAGTCCTTTCTGAAGTCTAAAAGAGTTGAGATTTCTGTTTGTTCAATAGTGGTTGAAAGATTTCATTTAACTTAGAATGAATAAATATATCAATATGGATCCAAATTTGAAATCATAGTAAAATAATCAATCTCGTATTATAACTCCATTCAAGTGACTCATTTCTTGCAAATGAGAAAGAAAATTGTTTCAGGAGAATCGGTTAAGCAATAATTGCTTAATGTGAATGATCAAAAAAATGAAAATATTAATTATTAGCATTTCAAGTATGACTGTTGAACAGATGGTGAGGAATAGTGAGTAATTCAAGTTAGTATGAAAATATTGAATAAGTTAAGAGCTTCAAATGGATCGTGACCAAAGTGCAAACTCTAATTCCATACTTGGTATTAATATTAAGCTTGGATATTTTATCTAATATAATGAATTATTAGATAAGATGGGATAATAAATGAGATAATAGATAAGATATTTTATGAATAATATCAAGCTTGATATTGATATGATTATTAATATAGGATGATTAATATAATGATTTAATATATGATTAGGATATTAGGATTTGTCCATTTATTCAATTATTTTATGGCAACCAAATTTATTTAATTTCATTCGACTGTTTAGGAGAAAATTTCCTACTACAAAGCAGTCCGTTAAGAACCCAATCATAACTATTGTGTGAAACTGTCATAGTCATTGGGTCTAAATCAACATAATCATCATTTATAGCCTGAGTTTGAAGTTTGACGCGTAACAAAACGTTGGACGTTATCAGTCCAGTTGAACTCTCTCGACTGTATTCACGCCGCATGGCTTGATAAAGACTTTTGATTGAAAAACGACAATCTATTTACGGTGGGCGGTTCACAATGGCAGAATCGAGTCAACCTGTGCGAAGCGTATCGTTTTTAGGAGTAGGCAGTGATGGTGGGAGGAGGAATGAGTGGGTAATGTCGAGTTTTGTAATATCGGAAAACTGAGAACAAATTTTGCGGCAGGACACGTCAACGGACGACAAAACTTTGTTCAACAGCTCAGCTATTTCGATGGATTGGCTGCATTTACCACCTAAACTATGCATGCGCTCTCGCTTCGATCAAATTGCTGCTGCTTTTTACTCACTGTGGCTATTTCCCCACATTCAAATTCCTCTCCAGAACTAGTTTCAGAAGCAATCTCCTCCTCGCATTCTGAACATTACCTTTTGTTAACAAAATCGCCCGTCGCTTCTAGTTCTTCTTGCTTTCCGCTATTGTCTCCATCACAAAGACAGGCGAAGCATCAACCACTTTGCCAAATCAATCCCACCTCGCTTACAAACTACTCTCACCCTGTTTCCATCCAGCCAACCTTCGTTCAATCCATTCCAAAACAGTTCCTGCTCTGCAGATTCATTCGCAACACATCACTCCAGAAACCTAAACCCCCCCCTCCCCCACCACTCTTTCTCCTGTGAGACCAACGGACTCATTCCACACAAACAAACACAAGATCAATGTTTCGATCGGACCTTAGGGCCTAAATTGCAGCTCCAGTTGGTTTTGTTGCTCTGATGATGCTACTGCTGTTGTTGTCCCTTGGTCGGGCCGATGTTTGGCTGTACAACACACTACAACCGGACCCTTGCTAATGACCCACGGGATGGGATCAGTCAGACTCAGTTGAAAAAAGCTCAGCTCCCTTCTTCCTTACTCATGATCACACCCTTTCTCGCCCAACAGGGTTGACATACATGTGCATCACTGTAAATTACTTTTCAAGTTCATAGTGCAAGTTAGAAATGTATCCAGTCACTTCCAAAACAAATCTTGTTCAATCTCATTACGCAAAGTCAATACCCATTAAACTACAGAGACTATAATAATAATCACTGATTATACAACTCTAAAACTAATCTCTGTGATTAGAGATCGTCACATTTTATCGAATATTACTTCAATATTACTTCTATCTACCCACGTTGGTAAATCGTATCCTCTCATCATTAACCATTTTGAGATAAGATTAGTTGGTGAACCAGTTAAGCAAACAATAGAATCTATTCTAGAATATAAACTACAAATACAAAACCGAGAAGAGAGGAAAAGTGTGTGTGTGGTCTGTTGTTTAGCTTCATAAAAGCTCTTTTATCCGTTGAACAATTTGTGATAGGACCGTAATAATTCCAAATCTCTTGAGAAATTCAATATTTTATCTAATTATTATGTAATTAGAAATAAGATAGCGAACCCCTTTAATATTTCCCAGTCAGGACCGACAAAGATCCACATAATTATCGTTCAGTTCCAAAAGCAGAGTTTGAATTAATGTACGTCACGAAATACACACATATTAGAAATCATAGACGCTGCTGTTGCTGTGAAGGAAGGTTGGACCATTTGTGAGGAGCATGTGGAGTTTCAAATTTCCGTTGTGCTAACAGAAGTTTCGCAAGCTTCCTATGCAGAGGAGAGATATCGAATAAAGCGCAAACTCTACTCAACTCATGTTAATAGCATTATCAGCTGACAGAGTCACGATGAGTGAGTTCTTGATAAAACATAGAAAGGGAAGGGGGAGTCTGAATTAGTATTGGTGCTGAGGGATTGTCTCGTTAACTGCTATCAGATAACAATGCTGAGCAAGTTATACACTCCATGTGTATCCTTGTTACATTTATACAGCGGTAAAATTCAAATATTTGCTAGGGGATTTGTAGACGAGTGGTCTGAAATTCTGTAATAAGGATGAATTATCTCGATACACTGCGATTGCAATACAATACTAAAGATCGATATTTGATTACTCGATTCTCCGCTACATAGTAGCCATTTATATTGTGCTAAACAAATTATGAACCGAAATAATATTGATTATCCTTCTCGATCTTTGTTGATTATGGTGATCAATCCTGTATTATTCAACCTCTTGAAGCCTAGAGTACTATTATTATCCCTAAGTATATTCTCCAAAGATAGTTTTCTATCGTTGAATTTTGTTCAATGCACTTCATCTCCCAAGTATAAACATGATCAGACAATCATAATCGATCGATGATTGCTCACAAATATTCAGAGTAGAGATATTTCCAAAATCAGTTCGTTTCATGGCTATGATCTCAAATAATGAAACATTTCCATATAGCAACTGATCTTTAACATATTTTCAATTTTTAAGCGAAATAATTGAAGCAGTTGATGTTGAACTTAAGAATCAGATAATTTATGGTGACTATTACGATCACTTTTCTGCATCTTAGCAGTGGTTCCACTGGAACTGTTTTTGTTAGAAAGCGTCCGGTGTTCAAACAGCTAGCTGGCCATTTGATTCAATGTTAGCATTTCGGACTTTCTGACATTTTCTGACAAAACCGATGCTAATGGACGACTAGGCTTATACTCCACAGGAAACATGAATTCCAGTGGCCCCTCATTTGATCAGTTGTTCGAAGGAATAACATTATTTTTTTCAGAAACTTTAATCATGTTGAATATTCCCAATTCAAGGGAGGGGAACATAAGAAATAAATATTTTATCCAACATCTCCGAAACGGTGTGGTTTGGAAAAATAATGTAAATGATAAGATAATTCAACTTATGGTGGAGGAAAAACAATATTCGAGGGTCATGGAAAATACTCATTGTTAATCACGTCTTATTTCCACAAAATTCTGAGCGGTATTGCACATACCTGAATACCCAACTTGTGAACTCTTGAAGATTTATGTCTGTTTTCACTTACTTTGTTTTTATATTGCATTTCTTTGTTATGCACTGTATTACCTTTCTATACTGCTATTATACATTGTTAAATGATATTGTTCATGATTGTTTGGGAGGAAATTGGAAGTTCACCGGTCCAAATTAGAACGGTATTTCTGAACTAAATTTGGACAGACAAATTGTTTGAGGCGCATTACTCCTGACGAGACACGCTAAAACTGAAGTGAGCAATAAGCTTGCTGTTCTAGCTGCAAAGGGCTGCAAAACTGCAATAGAGGGATAGGGATCATTACCGCGCCAGCTAGATCCAGCCAGCCCAGTCCTGGGAAAGGTCTAGGCTCCCTTCATTAGGGAAGGCCCTTCATAATGATCCCCAACTCACTTGTTGCTCCTCCTTGTCCTACCTAGCCGAGTCCTTGTTACTACTACTCTCGAAACACTCTCCTACGCTCCTATATTGTCCCCTATTTTTCTCAGAAGCACACATATTTCTTCTCAACAGTCCAAACAAATGTTGTTCTTTCGCGTTCCATCGCACTTTTCATCTTGATTACATTGGACGAGCGTCATATCGTTCTATCTTTTTACCAAGTTGATCCTACAAGCTATTCTCTCACAGTCACGCTACACGGTCTATAGAATGACTCTATGGTGGTCGTATGCTCTATACGATCCATATTGTGTCTGTACATTATATAACTGAGAATTTTTCATGTTACTGTTGAATTCACCAGTAAAACATAATTTTTAGTAACAATTTATCACAATATGTTAGGCTATTCCCAGATAAATCTTCATGTCATTTTAAAAACAGAAGAGTTTATTAACAACAAAAAATTTGCTTTTTGAGATTTTGAACAATCAATATTTGGCTGTAGTGCAGTATATGGACTCAATAAAGTTATGTTTTGAAAAGTTAAGCTGTTTAGATTGAAGATTATAATTATAACAGCAGTCCTAATGCTTCAATTCCCCCCAATATTCATTCCATACTCCCTACACAATCAGCTTTGAATCGATTATTGATTTTGGATATGAAGCTTTTCCTTTTCGTATCTAACAATTTCGAAGAAAACAGAACAGCCTATAAATTCCTCAACTTTTCGGAATACCTGATATTAGTATATGCGAAGCAAAAATCGAAATACTATAACATCAGAATCTGCTGAATTACAGTTTTGATATTATTATCCAGTGCTCCATAATTTTTAACATTCGACTCATTTCTATTAGTGCTGTCTCACAAACATTTCATTAGCATTCAAAATTTGAAAGTTCACCAACACTACTCTTTCCAAGATCTTTTAATCTTCAAATTATCTCACTTGTTATTAATTATTATAATCAATCTTTCAAGGCTAGCTCAATAACTCATGATTTGATCGTTGAATAGAGTACGATATGAAATCACATTAGCCGAACGTTATCGAGGCTTGATATTCTCCTTTCTATTTTAGGCACTTGAGATAGGCTATCGTTATTTTGAATGAATTAAATTCGTCTAGGAGACCATACATATTTCCAATATGAATACCTCGTTCTCACTTGATTGATATTAATTAACCACGTATTCTATTCCAGTTGGATTGACACTGAAACGGTAATCAATTACACAGATGTGATAGCGGTTGGATGGATTAATGTCCCCGATTGATCTGAAATGCAGCTGACTATTGGTTAAAGTTGTATGGATTCATGTCCTCAATTGATCCGAAACGTAGCTGACTCCATTGACTGCAGCTGTCACTTCAACGTCCATTAGAGATGAAGATGCTACATGTTAGCTGTAAGGCCCCACTACAAATTATTCAGAAGGGTACAAGGAACTTCACAGGTTGCGGCAGACCTGATAAAGGAAGCAGACTGTTCTGTTGTAGGATACAGTTGTCGCAGGGTCCTGTCTTATGTTTTGTTACCCTGCAACGCTCAAGTTGTCTGGAATAATCGACAGCTTTGGTCCAAGTTACAAGGCAGGCGGAGCCCAAAGCCGACAGACCTCTTAATAGGATTAGGTCGAGAGTAGCAGGCAACGAGGCTGGTCTGTTGTTCCTTGGCTCACTATACAAGCTGGGGAAACCTGGTTGTTGGATCAAATTTCGCAACAGCAAATAACTACCCAGTACTTCACAAAATTCAAATAATTTCTCGAGTGTAATCATAGGCGTGATGGTAACACTAATTCAAGGCTGAAATTAATAAAGATGAAAATGGAAGGCTTTATAGGGCTGCAAAACTCTTCAAGAGTTCGCTACACAGGAATGTACCTTGTTTTATATAATTTCGAGAGGAAACGTAATTTGAGAGAAAAACAAACAATTTTGAGAGATAACGTGAAACGTTATCGTCATCAGCAATGTGTATTTCAAACCCATTTTCATTTATCTAATCTCATTTTATTTAAAGGTACCATACAGAAATCATTCACAAGTAGATGATTCACCCCTATGTCAGATCAGAAGAGAGTGTGAGACATGTGAGGCATACTACATCTACAATCATAGGCAAAATTCATTCCATCATATAATCAATTACAATGGAGAAGTGATTATTTCCTATTCTTGCTGTCTGTCTCTCTCTATCTCTATCTTTAGTCTTGGATACTTGTTATATTGATTCAGAGTCACTTGACTGTGGGAACATTTTCTTATCAATCCGAAAAGTAGCTTTGAATTTTTCAGGTAATAATGCTGCTGGTGAGAAGGTAAGCTTCGTTGCATTTGTTGGAAGCTGTAATGCTCCTGTAGCAAGAATAGAATTCCTTCTCGAGTGGAATCCATCATCTCCATCTTTCCACCTCTAAATACTTGAATCGTTTAGAAAAATGGCTCTTTTGAAGTTGAAAGCTAACTTGGAATCAGAGGCCAATCTTTGCTTTCCGACGTCTGACTTTCAATCTGCCAGTGCTTAGAGTAAATATTAAATCCCCCGAAAGAAGCAGTGCAGAAATCCCCGAGGGCTTAGCAAACAAAAGAAATTGACAAGGTACTTAACTTCTCCTTTGACGATGCTGGAATGAAAGCAGTGCTTTCACTCGGCCAGTGATGCATTCTTACCAGAAGATTAATTCTCAGTATCGAATGCTGGAATTTGTTTCAACAATCGAATGATTTATTGCTGAGAGCCACAATCCATGATGTTAAATATAAAAATATATTGGGTTCAAATGTCCTTGATAATCATCAACATACTAACTCATAGTTACTACCCTCTCCAACAAATAAATAATGTTTCTCCATTTTAATGTGGACAATCAACTTACAGTGAAAAATTATTCTGTTCCAATCCTCATGGACTCCTGATTTGAGAATCAGAATAAAAAATATTCACTCCATAGCTATACTACCTTTTCCCATCAGACAATGAACTTACACAGTTTCTTCAATTCAATTCGGACAATCAAACTAGAAATTCGCTCTAAAGATTGGACAGTATTGAGATGAGTTATAATTTTATTCGTGATCGTTATTGATCTTGTATTGGTTCAACAAGTTTCAAGAAATCTTAGCGCTCCATGATGGTGAAATTTTCTATGCTACCATATATTTGTCTTAGAATTAACTACGGAAGATGCACAGGCGCTTCTTCAATATATTCCATGATTTATTCAACATAAACCAGCTTCACTATACGTATTAAATTGAACTTTCATCTTATGGTTGGTAAACATTTATTGTAAATTAGTAATACTCTGATAGATGAATCAGATTATATGAATTTTCACGCATCTCACTGAACTCATCATGCTGATTAATAGAGACACTGCCTCACAACAAATATTTTCCTAGTAATCAAGAGTTGAAGTATGTCAATGAAGAAAAACTGACTCAAGGATGGAGTATTTCTTCCAGAGAACTCTTGAAGATAATGCTAGGATATTACATAGATAATCCAACGACTTATTTTTCTAGTAACAGTGACGTTAGATAAAGTAGCTTCAAAGTAGTAAAGTTAATTGGATAGCAATCAACTACAACAAAGAATGTTATAAGACTGGATGTAAGAAAATCAGTAGATTGATAATATATTATTTTCTATAGTGTGAATCCTAATGTGATCTCAGTGCACAAATAGTTTATCATTTATGTTATGTGATTATGATTATTAAGCTATGTTATTTGTTAGTATTTAAAAGTAGTAGTTCTAGTGAGAGCTGCTAAACTTATCAATTTGAATAATAGTAGATTAGAAAAAATTGCTCATTAGTCTTCTTAGACTAGATTGCAATATGAGGTGTGGAAAAAAAATAAAAAATATTATTTTCAAAGAAATATTTTATACAGCAAAATTACTAATTACTAGGATACTTCGGATTTCCTGGACTTGCTATTGTTAATACCAGCGAATAAAAAAACTTGAGTAAAAAAGGAAACAGGATAGAAATAGGAGTATAAGCTATGATAAAAAGTTATCAAAGGCATCTTCCTTTGTTCTTGTAATATAAATTCCATCAACAAAAATTTTGCATAAGATTCTGATTATATTCCTTCGATCCAATCAAAGATGGAAGTGAAGGGATGGGAAGCTGTGAGATGATAAGCTAATATACACGGTAGTGATTGAAATTTTCGAGCTCGCATCTCAATTATACCGAAAGCCGAGAGAATCCCTCTGTGTTTCAAATTAACTATAAGACTCCCCTTCTCTTTGCGCCGAGCTTTGTGCATGAGATTCGAGACGTAGCGCCCGCGCCCGGCAAGGACAATCATTTCGAAAGAGAAATGAGAAGATAGAGGCAGTTGCTCTTCAATTCCAATCTAATTAACTTTGACCTGTTTACTTGAAACTTGCAGATCTATCAGCGAGAGGAGCACAGCATCCTAACAAAAGTACATTCGACTCAGCTCGAGACTTTTCTCTCAAGCCGACAACTTGCCGGAGAAATGAACATTCAATCGCAGTTCAGCCCATTCACCGAATATCCATTCCCACCCGGGCCGAATAAGAGTTGCACTTGAAGGAACATTTTACCAGGGCATTCAATATCGAACGGCTTTGAAGTTTTCTATTCCTGATAAATCCATCAGCTTCAATTCTGTAGAATCGATCTCCATAGTGAGCTTATAATAATATAAGTATCGGCTCAACGGAAAACAGATAGATGTTTCATTTAAAAAAATGTAGAGGAAGCGGAAGATAATGGAAGATGATAGAATACGGAGAATTTTGTGTCTGGAAGAAAGCTGGAAGAAAGGGAAATGCTCTCTTCCGTGAAGAAATCATCAATAATTCGTGAGAAACTTTTTGAATACATGGATATAGTCCATGAATATTTCCCATCTCATTAATATCCATCCCTAGATATGATTGATATGAAGATGTGATTGATTGGTATCCCTAGATATGATTGATATGTTGATGTGATTGATATGTGAATTTGATATGATACAGCTTAACTCGAAACTGGAGTCTCGAGACTCGATCATTCGATTCTGGCTAAGAAACCAAAGCTAGCGAGTACAGGATATTCCCTATTTGTTTGTTAGAATTTCAGCTCAAGAAGCTAATAATATAATATTTTATTGAACACTTAAAACCTTGATGAACAGATGTGTTAAAGTTATCAAGAACTTAAAACTGAAAACACTAATTGGATGTTGTCAAAAATATCACTGTAACACTGTATCACTCACCAGACACTGTGTCAGAATTTTATCAAGAACTTTATCCCACTCTGAATTTTGGCAGAGTAATTATATAATTCGTACTGAATGAGAAGTGTAGGAATATAGGTGGGAATAGTAGTATTCATTCACCCACGTAATATAGGAGTTTTGTGTAAATAAGAAAAACCAGCATTAATGAACGAGTGATGAAAATAAAAGTCTGCATTCAGGCTTACGAATGGAAATTGCACAACAGGTTAGGTGTCAGAGAGTTAGGATCGGCGTAGGCCTAATCCTCGTTGAGAACAAAATTCTCATCCGTCACCCGACCTGTCACGGGAACAGAAATGGACATGTTGATATGGCAGAATTTAATATATCGCGATATATCAGGACTCTTGTTCAACTTGACACAGTAGTCTAGTGAATGGCATTTTGAATCTGATTCACGTTGGCTCTTGATACCAAAAATTCCAAGCAGAAATAAAATAATTTAGCATATCTGATTTGTTTTAATTAAATTTGGCTTCTACAATAAACTTAGAAAGACTATTTTATGCCATTCTATAGAATGAAAGCTAAGTCAGCTAATTGTTATCCAAAACAATCGAGCGAAGTGTGTATGCTTCAATCACTGACAGTTGAGTAAGTGAGCGTGCTAATTTGACAACAGTTACTTAAGATAAGATTTTGACTTCAATTCAATTTAGGGAAGTCTTAACAATGGAGTGATAACCTTTGAAAGATTGACAACTTCCCCGCTGTTTCCATTTGTGGCCAGCATCAATAATGCTAGGCCTATGAGGCTAATGGATCTGCTATTGAATTTCTCCCTGTTTCTCAGGAAACACATAAAACTATAAGCATACTCTACTAATATTCTACTAACTATAAGAATGCTCTACATTATAGAGGGTTTATTCAAAATTTTATGGAATCAGATTCAACCGTTATTCAACCTCGTTATGGACAAGTTCTCTTACTCATATGATGGCTGTTGGGTGTTGGCATCATCTTCAGCATAATACAAATCTAACGATTATGGAAAAATGTGTGATACGGTATTTATTGGAGATTTTGCGGTGATACATTTCTGTAATAACTTATTGTAATGCTCTCTGATGATGTGAACATATTCCACAACAGAAAACATGGCTGTTTTGAATGGAATTATGTCAAACTCAGAGCAATTAATAGATAAAATTCGAGTTCTATTGTTTAGTGCGAAATTAGCTAGGGGTGAACAAAGCACGGTTGAAGCTCAACATCATTTTGGATTATAATATTTCACCGTGGCAAGTTCATTTATCATTCAACTCACATTATGATAATGCGGTCGCTCTATTAAGAATATAGTTTGGGACATTATGGGAACAGACTGATGTTTTGTTACCCTGCGGCATCTCCGCTGTACAAATTTATCATGATATCCTAACAAGGCTCCCTTTCCAGAATGCGGTATCCGAGGGCGATAAGGGAAGGGGAGCGGGGCAGGTATTTATCATTATGCGGCCCGTGAACCGAAGGACATGACAGTGTTTATACGTTGTCATCCGGCTAAGGCCGGTTCGGTTATTGTTGTTGTAGTTGTTAACTTTGGCGCACTGGCGTACGCTTTGTAGTCCGGCGCGAATAAAGAGATAGCTGCTCGAATTTATTACGCTCGAGCATAATGGAAAGGGTCACCATCATGTTCGGTAGTGGTGGCGCTTGCTTAGAGCCATCGCGCTATTGAGAGTTTGTTCATAGAGACTTCACAACAACTACCTTCCTACCTGCACTGGCCATCATGTGAGTGTGTGTGCTGGTGAGTTGGCTCGATGACATTGTCTATAATACGTTTAGAAGCTTGAGAGTTGTTGGTAAAAGGGTGGTCGAACTAATGCTGTTAGCCGGGCATGCGCAGGAGTTTATCGGTAAGAGGATCGGTCAACACACTCGCAATGAATTAGATAAGTGATGTTGATAGTAACGGGGGTCATTGTTGGGGGAGAGAGAGAGAGAATGAGAAAGAGGCATTGACTGATGCCGTCCACCGTAGCTGGAAGCCACCCCTTCAATCAAAGTTCCACCGGACTTTTCCCCCTTCCCCATTCCACATCATCACTCATAAAATTACGGTGTGTCCACTTTGGAGGAAAAAGATGATAAAGGTGAAACAACAATGGATGACGCATTGCGGAAGTGTGCCTGCCTCCCTATTGTCATCCTATCAACGTGCTCAAAACGCACGGCTCAGACATTTCAGTCTACTCCCAGGCAATAATGATGGGTGATGATCCATCTCTCCCACATCAGATTGTTATTCTCGTTAGGGCACGTTTTAAACAGCTTGAATAATGATTGTATTGAATGACAGAATGAAGTGATCCAATTTATCATTGCATCTCAAAAATGATTTAGAAGTCAATTCTGAATTGAAAAATATTGGAGTATCCTGTAAAGGGATATTATCGATGATGGAAATAAATCATGAGATAATACTAGTCACAAATACGTAGATGTTCCTGTTGTGAAAAGACCTGCTCTATCTTTAACACATGAATTTCAAATCATACCAACAAAATATCTTTCAACTAGAGGCGAAGCGTGGTATACTTATTTGGTCATACTCGTTTGGTCACGGATTTCAACTCGATTAATAGTTCCTTATTATCTCTATTAAATCACGATTTATCGCAAGAAATCATTTTCAAATTACCGTATTTTTTTATTATCATTGTTTATTTTTTCATTTATCCATTTATTATTATTTTTTTATAAACCAATATAATTTTATTTTATATTGGAATCAATTCATCTTGCCTTTTTTCACATATCTACTGTACAGTACAACACACTTTTAAATTTGAGATTCATTAATAACAGCAATAAGTACACAGTTTCTTCAGAGATATTTCAGGAATAGTAGTAGTAGGTACAATTTCTCTAGTGATAGGCTGGCTACTCCAGTTCCTTCAGAACTCGTTTGAAGCTTGTGAATACGCACTTGCTCAAACTCTGAACGAATGTGTGTGACTAGTGCAGTAACAGTTGAGAGCTAATCCAAAAATAGAATCGGTTGACTGATTGATTACCACATCCGTACTTCCTCACTTAGATTAGGTGGAAGTGGAAGTGAGTGCACGGCTTGCACGTGAGTGGGAGTGATCTCTATGCTTGGAGTAGGCTAATTTCGGAGCGCGAGGAACCTACTTCACTCGACGCTCAACCGTGTAAATCCGAAGCTCTTTCCCATGCGATGTAAACAACAGAGTACAACATATTTACAAGCTCTATCCGTCTTCACTGAATGTAGCCGAAAAACGGAATCAATTCAGCACTGGTCTTATTGGACCACACAACATGCGTACGTGTAGCAGGGTAAGAGAATGTAAGCCTTCAACCCTTCAAAGTCAACTAGAAGATAAGAATAGGAACTCCGTCTTCTCTGGATGTAGCAAATAAGTGAGATCAATTCAGCGCAGTTCTTCTTAAACCATACAAGATGCAATTGTATGGGCGTAAGAAAATGTAAGCCATCAAAGTCAACTAGAATGTGAAGTGTGACGGACGGTAAATAGAATGGATAAACATCTTTGTGGCATGCTGTAGAGAGATGAAGAACATGGAAATAGATTCAGATAATATGGTGCCTTAACACGATTACCAATGAGGTCATGTAACCACTTCTTCCAATTTTGTATTGTATTTATTTATATGTTGTATTAGTGTATTAAATGCAATAAAAGGTTTATTTATTTATTTATTTATTTATTAGTGTATTGTTTTTGGAAATTGTGTGTAAATAAATGAAATGAAATGAAATTTCGCTGATTCAATTTGTTTCATTTCATATCAGTTATTGATTCAATAATATTATTGAAAAATTGGGAATAGTTCGATTGTTCAAAATCAAATCAAATTGAAGATATTATATGATTGAAATTTATTATCGTCAATATTGTTGCTACATCAGCTGATTTGGTTATCTATTGAAGTTTTTTTTTTAATTCTATCAGGTGCATAATTTGACACCTTGATAGACGGGACTTCCCAAACGGAGTAGATCTAACAAGATGTTCAAATACAAGACGAGAAATATTATTTATTCAAACAACAGCCATAGCATGAGTTACAGCACATAAAATGAGAGAACTATCGCTGAATTATTTCTGGTTATAGCTCACAAACTGTAAATTCTACTTTTCATTTTCATTGATAAAGTGCGTTATCCTACACAGAATGTGCATAAACTCTGTACTATGTACTAAGGCAAGTGCTGTGGTGGAATGACGTATATGGTACTAGGGCATGAGAAGCGATGGGGAATTGAGGCCACGAACAGGTTATAGGGATCAATCTAACTTATAATTTGAATCAGCGGAATTGACTAAGGAACTAATTTGTAGTTTGCATTATAGCTTCATGTGTACTGCAAGTGACTTGCTTGGCCCAGCAGCGTTGTCGGCGTGTTAATAGTCTTCACCCCCACACCACCCTCCCACCCTTATCGTCAACAGTCATGCTGGTAAGTCTGCACACTGTTTGTCATGGAGAAACTTTTAATTGGTGCAGACCAAGTTCTCAAGTTAATGAACATCTTATCAAGCTTTGGTTTTTTAATATTCGATCAATCAAATCTTCTCTAGTATTTTCCAAGAAATCAGACTATTAAGTATTATGAGTATTTTAGCCAACTCAGACTTAAATGGCTATAAAATCTTTAAATAGAATTGTGACAGGTTAGTGGGTTAGCAGCTTGTTTTGGCCCTTTACATAAACTGATGGCTAACGTTTGTCTATGGTACAATTGTTTTAGTCTAGGACCCAAATTAGCTCATGAACCGGCCCCAAGAGATTTGACTTCAAAATCGAACACATTACTCATTGATACATTGCTTTAACATAGGGACAGGTGGGGAGAAGAGGAGGAAATTTCAACTTATGAAATAATGATCAGCTGAAGGAAGGAAAGAAAAGTTCATTGCAGAGTAAGAAAAGAGGAGAGAGAGAAGAAGAAGAAGAAAGAGAAGAGAAGAAGAAAGAAGAAGAAGAAGAAGAAGAAGAAGAAGAAGAAGAAGAAGAAGAAGAAGAAGAAGAAGAAGGAGAAGGAGAAGGAGAAGAAGAAGAAGAAGAAGAAGAAGAAGAAGAAGAAGAAGAAGAAGAAGAAGGTGGAGGAGGAGGAGTAGAACGCTACAGAAAACTATTTCATGTAGTTCAAATGTCGCAGTTTTGTGCGACCTGATGGGATGTCGTAGTTGATTGAATTCCTTCAAATGAATTTCATTATCGATTATTTATTCAGTAAATAAATACTGAACTTAATACTAGGTTCAGGAAACCAAAAACATTTTACATGGAATTATCAAGTTCGCGGTTTTGACGTACAGAATTGTCTCTACAAAAATTTGATGTTTTCCTTGTCATCATGTAAATAGCCTGTAAGTGTTTCCCGGCTGTAATATTTTTTATAGCATCAACTGTGGATCATTCAACCAGCTAAAAAGTTCAATTCACTTTCCCCACAGGAAACCTGACAATACCCTGTCACTGACAATAATTCCTGATTCAACGATGTAATTCAGTCACAGGTTTTCACGAGAATGAAAAATGATTCAACCATGAACGGATGTGAGGAAAGAATTGAATCACAATCAGCATATACACAATAATTCACCCATCGTTTGTAAAACCAATCAATTCCATCGGGAAAAAGGTCTCCAAAACGTTCAATTCATTAGAGAATGAAAAAATCGATACAGATAGACATTGTATTCATTGCTATTATTGATAGTTTAAAAACTTTAGCTTTTGATTCGATATTCACCAATCTAAGGCTATTGATGCCAGATTTACTCAGTTCTATGGATTAGATCGAAATAAGTGATGGCTGCAGCTCTATTGTAGGGAATCCTCGAAAAAAGTTTTATCTCAAAATTTATTGGGTTCTGATCTCCTCTGGAATCCCTTTACAATAAACAAAAAATCAAGCACTATTTATCAAACGTTTCGGTGTTGAGATATACATTATGTTATTCTATTATTATCAAATTGTAACAATGAGGATCTCAATTCTCTAAATAAATATAAAGAAAATAGAATACTTTGAATAATCCTTTTCCATGTATTCGATAAAGTCTATGTGAATAGGACACAAATAATATGAGAGCAAAATTATGACTATATTTCCTCATTGACAGAGAAGTTGACCAATATGTTGATGTACAATGGATTGTTCAAGAACCCACAGATTGAAAATACTAATTTGCATAAATGAATGTTATTGTGTTATAGCAGAATTTGCATCAATTATTTTTATGTCCCCATGCGTGACAATATTTTGAAACAGGAATATCCTCATTGTTAATTATTACAATCAAGCTTTTCAATTTGATCTGCAATTTGTTCCACAGTTGAGTGAGACCCGAATTTTCTGTATGCGATGGGACCAACATTCAAATTGGGTGGAAGCAAACAGTTTCATTTTTCTCATTGACAAGTTCAATTTTGATTGGATGATTACTCCCTTTCTGTCGCAATCTGCCCTTTCTCTCCAACAAGTATTTGATACAAATTAATCAATTCCTGTCGGGGAGCCCAGTCTATTACACATCATAAATATTCATGGCAGCTGGATATTAGTTGATAGCTTTGCAAGCAACGAGACAGCTAACAGGTATCGGAAGGTTTCGATGGATTTGAAGGCCTGACACATTAATGAGACCGTATTGAATTTCTGGCCCCAACCAGATGGATGTCTTCACCGTTGAACAAATGTTAATTAGTGCGAAAATATTCGTAGTGCTGTTTCACGTTACCAGAACTGTAATATCGGGATCGCAAATCCACCTGTATTTTCAAATACTGAACAAAAGGATCAAATGTTATACAATATTCAAATTTGTTCCAATGTAGTATGAGATCAAATTCATCTTGTATTTCAATGTATCATCAATAATAATGATTCTCTGGCTGGAAAGGCTTATCAATGACTAGTTTCAAAATGCTTGCAGGTAGGCTACTTATAATACGTCCAGCTTATATTCTGCTAATTAAATTGGTAATCAGATTAGATTATTCACTTTATTCATGTAGATAATAAAGTATTTCTGCTTTAATACTGGATTCTGATAGTTTTAAAATAATATGTTCGTGAATATTCTACGAATTTTACAAAACAATGTATAAATTGGTGAATTATTCGAAGATATGAGGATTCGATGCAATGTGAATTTGATAAGAATAAGGTTTTTGAGCATAAATGTCTATGCTTGGAAAAGGATGTCCAGAAATATCAACACTTGACCGAATTGCGAGTAATAAAATAATAAAATATTACTACTTGCAATTACAAGTAGTTAAATGAAAAAATAATTATTGTAGTTATTTTTTATGAGTAAATTTTATTGTTGACACTAGCTTATTATTGATTATTATTGCAGATTACTAGCACTAGCAGATTACTAGCAGATCATTGCAGATGTGCACTAGCAGATTACTAGCTTATTATTGGTATGAGATATGGAATCTAAGTTAATATATATCGTGAATTAACACACAAACAAAATGATCATATCACAATAGAAAAAATAAAAACTGTCCCGCTTCTGAATAAGATTTCATTGAAATGCTGGAGTGATAATTCATTTAATGTTTCACATAATCAAACATTGCGTAATGTCAATAGGTGCGTGATTTCAATCTAGGAGTTTTCAAAAATTAAATACACCTACTTGTTTTCGCGAAGTGCACAATAGTTTCAAAAAAAAATTGATTTCATGATCGATTTCCATGATAAGAATCTGTAGGCCAAAGCTCCATCATAATCACCTCATTTGCAGGAACTTGGAAGCGCGATTCCAAGTTCTTGGAAGATGATAAATAATTCATGGGTGATCAACATGATTATAACCATCAACTTCACAAAACACCATGGATTCAGCGTAAATTATATGCAAACAAAGGGGGTTAATATGTTAATGAAAGTATATCTATGCTGTGCAAGCGCCTAGAGCGATGGGAGAATAAAATTGGAGGTCGAGCATCATAATTATATGAAAATTATCTCTGGAGGCTATTCTAAGAAGAGGCGCTGCTATTATTTCGGTAAGGAGCAATCATAATACTGTATATTGCTAGACAATGCGAGTCCTTGGACTCCAAAATGTTATCAAACGGATCTACTAATCACAAAAATCGTCCAAGCTACAATGTTCGAGAACTCTTCTGCAGTTGAAAAGAATATAGACTACAATTTCATAGATTGCAAGATCTTCACGAGCCATGATTCTTCCACAACTAGTTCGTTAACCTCGTGCCTTAGAATCATGAACTTCTAACTGAAACTTCTAATACCTTTAAAATGACTCAACTTCTAAAACTTCTGACTAACCTCGGTGGAGGTAGAACAACTTCATGTTGGAAGAAACATCTCTCCCACTTAGGATACATTTTTTCAGTTTGAAAATATTATTTCAATGTTCTACCAATTCAGAAGTTTTGAGATCACACGTGAATCGACTTACACTGTGACACAATGTGCTGTTCTTGGTTACTATAATCAATCTACTAAACTGATATTATTATCATATTATCAATTATAATATTGTCTTGATTGAGCTTGACTATTTTAATGCCGAATTCCAATACAAATTAATAACTTGTCAAAACTTAAAGAAATCAGTTGCAGCTTGAGCTCTATGAACTGTGTCTCTTATGCAGGCTACACATTACATGACACGGACCGAATCGACGTGGGGGTTCCCGTCCAGGCTGTAATGTGTAGCCTAGCCCGGACGAGATTTGTTTTGATTAATTGAGCTGATCAAAGAAGTCGGCAACTCTTTATTGGTCCGAGTGGCAGAACTGCGGACCGGCGACGATTTTGTTATGGTTTGACGCTGACTCATTTCCAGGAATATTTAGCTTTGAAGTTAATTACTACTGTACTACACTACAAAACTATGAAAATGGTAAAATTTCAGATATCTGAATTTTTCAAAATTGTATGATACTCTACTCGCTTTGCTGAGATTGGATCATCTTGAATTTTTTCTCTATCATTAAATTTAAGCTTTCTAAAAATATTTGAATTCTGACGTGATAGGAGGTTGTATTACAGGAGTGTGCAATGTTTCTCGTTTTTCATTTTTAATAATGAATTATTAAACTGAGATTCCTATATAATATGATTTATAATATGTATAATCCTCCTCTTATTCTTTCTTGACCTATATACGTAAACGTATATACATATATATGTTTAATTGTATATTGGATTCGTATTGTAGACTTTCCATTGTTGATATGCTATGGAAATAAGAAATTAATGCATGCCCACACGTCATTTTTCTATAAACTGTTGACAGTTCTTTGAATGTCATTATTTTCAAACGGAAAGAGGCATTTTTAATGCTGACTTGCTCTTTGATGCTTGGTAATAATAAATTATACCTCCCATCCATGTCAGTGAAGGCTCCCCCCTTCCCCCACTCCATGGTAAACTTTGTTCGATGCTTTTCATAATTACGATTCCAAGTATTACTGTAATACAACATTGTTCACTAGATTATAGAAAGTAGACACTATCGCGTTTCTTTCCTGCTGAGATATTTCAAAGTATCTCATAGATAATAAAACAATAAATATAGGAACTAATAGAGTACTTTGTAAATTAATATAATGTGTATAATATCTTATCACTGCATCCAAATTTTATGAAAATGGTTTTTTAGAGTATGAAGTATGAAGAATACTAGAAGTATGAAGAAGTCTAGGTATTTTCAAGTTGTAAAATTTAATTTCCTTAAATATAAGTTTTTTTTTTTAATTTTTTTGATAATCAGGACCTTTAGGCTAAACTTGAGGTCGCTGAAAACGAATCTGTAATCAGAATTTGTCTATCATGTCAAATCGCAATTTAATAATTGTAATCGCAATCTTGCTGTGAGAAATTTCCGAGAAATTTTGCTGACTGAGTTCAAGAGAACTGGAGTTGGTCCGAGAGAGGCTACACATTACGAAACTACAACCTGGACGGGAACTCCCACGTCGATTTGGTCCAGGCTCTTGGTCGGTCCGTATATGTGTAGCCTGTATTAATCTCAACATTAATTTACATTCAACAGAAACATTGATTCAGTCTCAAATCTAACATTCTATTTAATTCCACTCGGAAAAACGTTTATAATAATGTTGATTACTTTAGATTCAGCAGTTCAGGAACGAGGTAAATCTGCCCAGTCCCAGCAGCTGAAACTTGAGTCCTAACACTCTTGCCTAAATCCAATAATTACCAAACTATCAACTACTAAATCCATCTAATCAATCAATGATTATTGATCAATTCTTGATTTCAATTGAATTCTTTATAAAAACTTCATTTTCACTTAAAAGCCGTTTATAATAATATTTTAATTACGGTACTCACAGTTCAGGAACGAATTGAATGTTTCGATAGATTAGCGGCTTGCCGGAAGCAGTGTGACTACGCAAGGCGAAGAGTGGGAAAGAAGGGGGGGGGGAATTCAAGTGGGGTGCTAGAGTTACGCAGCACGTGATATTTGAAGTCTCGCCTGTCCTGAAGATGATATTAAAAGCTGCGAACGACATTAATCTTGCTCTCAGTCAACATCGCGCCACTGCTGCCATGCCATCACGGCCTATCGACCGTGAAGCCCGGGCGCCGCTCGGTCGGACGACGGCAAAAATCATGAACAGGCGTTTCCTCAGCGCTAAGATTTAAGGAGCGCAATATTGCCTGCCTCCCCCTCTCACCACTCCGCTTCCAGACCGCTTACTCAGCAAACAGTTCCTCACTATCAACTCACTGATAGCGGCAGGCAAAGTGATTCCCAATATATAACAGTTCTAATGATGAATCGTGTTATGTGGAGCCTCATTTGACATTACAGTAATGTTGTTGTGGACATAAATAACTTGATAAGTGGAAATAATGCGAACATTTTCTGTTTATAGCTATTTTGCATTGTTTTGCATCGTCATAGTAATGGATGAATCTGAAGAACAGCTTTAGGGAGGTTGAAAGCTTCAGAAATAGAAGATTTCTATATAGAACTCTGCTTTACAGTTTCAAGAAATAAACACAAAATGTAAGTACTGTTTTCAATTTCAAAGTGTCTTCAGTCTGATCAAGTGAAAAAAGAAGATGAATATACAAAAAATAATAATTAATTATGTATTTTTGTCCGTCGATTTCATACTTCATTCCTATGAAGGATTATCAATAATCAAGAGAATAATTGAATTATTAAAGACGCCTAGTTATGAAAGTATAATACAGTATTGTTGAGTACGGTAATAATATTTCAATATGACTTGGTTTCTGAAACCTGTATTCTCGTCGTCCCATTTTTCCTTCCTATAGTTTTCAAGCAGCCAGTTAAAATTATAGTTGCAATACATTTAGAGCATTTACGGCACGATATGATGAATTATAATGAACGATCTGTGTAGTAGTAGTAAAGGTGATAGTCTAAACTCTTCTAGTTTTCTTGTTTAGTTTACTAGAGATTGATATTGGAGTATCAAACGAAACCGGTATCTCGTTGTTTCAATAAATTTGTGGTTTTGACAACTTCAAGTCTTTTTATTCACTATGAACGATAACTATGTTTAGTGATTTATGATGAATATTGATTGATACCCAAAAGAAGCTTTAAAAATAGAAAATAGAAATAGTTCTCCACTTTTATTGAGGGGAGGACGAAGAAACCAAACATATATGATTGAAACATAAAAAATGTCATGCTTGATATATTCAAGGGTTTGAAATTGATAGCATGTTTTGAAAATTAAAGACAATAAGTACTGTTCTATCAACCAAATCTGAGCTGCAATGTCAAAAAGTCAAAGCAGTTCAAATTCGAAAATGTTCAAAAATTAAGAACGGCCATGACGAGAGCCATCCTACTGAGAGAGAGAATGGCAATTAGATAGGATTGAACCGACATATCAATGTGTCTTTCACTTAGTTCATTTAATTGATCTGTCCTCATTTGATTGCTCATTTACATTTAGAAACAAGGAACAGCTATTATTGTTGAAAGTTATTATTCTTAGACGAGAAGTTATTATACTAAGTTAGAAGTTATTAGCCTAAGCCATAGCAACTTCAAAACTGATGTATGGCTGAGTGGCAAATAATAGCAATAACATGACTAAGCAATATCAGGAAAAGTGGTTATCTGGATGGATGGTAATATTGCTCGGTCAATATGATCGTAGGTCTAGGATGAGAGTAAGCTGAGAAGACCAAACATAGTTGATGTAGATGTTTGGTGTAGATGTAGATGTTTTGATGTAGATGTAGGTTGAGTGGCAAGCTTAGATGAGTGCCTCATAGTGCAAAATACAATGAGGATGATGGAGTGAGGATGTGAGTAATATCAGGAAGCTTAGGCCGCTTTAGTGTTGCAGAGCAGCATACGCTTTTAGATACGCTTTTTTGTATTTTATTTGCTGCCGTAAAAATACTTTTTACTGAGCAGGTTTTGCTCCACCCCTTCAGTGAGCAACTTCTCACCAACGCCTACAAAAGTAAGGAGAAATACAACAGGCAGGATGTGTGTAGTTTTGAGAAATTATGAATGTCAGAAAAACATGTCGGGGACATACTAAAATGTATATTTTCTTAGGATATGGGAGTGAATTTTCTTGCTCTTCTTCAAGTTATGTTTTTCAAGAGGCGGAAAAGAGATAACAAAGGATGTTGGAGACGCTGTCTTCTGTAAAAAATATCTTTAAAAATTAGGGAGATATTGTATATCAAATCGAACGTCTTGTAAATCTTGTGTTAAGAAATGAATCACACCTTATAGAAACAGAATTAGATTTCACATCATTCAGTATTAGACTATACATTCACTGCGTAAATATAAAAATCTCTTTAAATGTAACCTCTATAAATGTAAGGAGGCATTTAAAATAGTGAATATTTATTATTTATTTATTTGACAATTATACAGGGTTGGTGAAAATTATGGAAACGGCTTAATATTTCTTATTCGAAGATAAATTGACGGTAGGTGACATTGGGGATCGTACTAAAATTGAAAGTACTAATTTACTGTGACTTCAAAAATCTATTCTGCCATCTTGGATCCGCCATATTGAATCCAACTTCATTTTTTTAAATGGTAAGGGGGTCATGTTATACATGATTTCGATACAGAATTTCAAGAGAAAATGAATGGCGAAAACCGCATATCGATATGTCATACCGTTTTTAAGATATTTGAATTATTAATCAGACATATAATCATAACAATCGGATATTGACTGTTCAATACCGGATCAATGATAAAAAATATAGAAAATCCATTCATCTGTTGAATGTTTAACATACTGTTCAGTATCGGATCAATGAAGGCGATAATAAATGTAGAAACTGCTGGTTCTCAATATAAACCTGCTCTCAAAGCCAACTATTCTTTGCAACTAGATACATTTTTATGCAACAAACATCTCTTGATTCCGACATCTTGTCAGGCATAAAAACTTTGTCCAAGCTTATGGTGTGAGTGGTGTGACAGACAAAGCAGCTGAACAGAGGTATTTTATCGTGTAACTTGAAAGGTCTTTGTTACTAGCACAGAATGGAGAGGGAGCAAAGTACTGCGTTTGACAACAAAGAACAGCACGAAAGACTCTTTTATAGAGCCGATGAGCAGATCTTGTATTTTCAATATTTCACTCGTATCGGAATTTTCCCTGAATAAAAATTTCCAACATCTGAAACACGTGCTGCAGAGCTTTGCGGAGGCGCATTCGCCCTTTTAAATGTAATAACGCTTTTAATAATAGAGCATCGTCAACCGACGGAAGCCAGTCCGTGGTCCCCTCGCGTCAGAGTTTTGATTAGTTTTGAACTTCAGTCGAATAATATATTGGGTTAGCATCAACCTCAACAGTCTTTCCCTAACAAACTGTATCCATTATTTAAACCAATACGTACGTGCATGTGGCCATTACAACCGGGGAGAAATCCAGTGTAGGCATTTTCGTACATGTCAAAATTCAGAAAGTTAGTATTGGAAATGTGTAGAAAGCGAGATGGATTTGCTCACTCTTGTCCATTGTGGAAACTTATCATGGAATTCCTATAAATATCGAATCAATAAATTTCGAATTTGTAATGTTTGAATCAATCATATTGAGTTTCAGCATTGTTCGTCTTGATCAATCCACGTTATTGATAGATACAAAGTTGAAACATTGATTCAATGAGACAGAATTTCTCTATTAGAAGTGTAGGAGAAAATTGAATACCAAGAATTTTCTAAATTCCCTTCAGATCATTAGTTTTAAAATGAATTGGAATTTAAAAATATTTTTTGGCTCAGCAGTCATAATAATTGTATCTTATGAAGATGATTAACGACCGCATACTACTCTCGTAGGATGGGTGACCGCTCAAGGGTCAAGAACCTTCAATGAAAATCCCTTGGAGTTGGATTATCTTATGTAGAAGTGACGCCTGGTGTTGAATGCTCTGAAATTAAAACTGGAACTGCAAATTTGGCGAAGAGATGCTCAATACATCATCCAAGCTGTCTGAAAAAATTATACATATTGATGTAGGTCAAAATTTCACCTAACATTTTACATTATCATGATCAATATGGATAACTAAGAATTGATAATCGCTGAGTAACCACTTTCTCAGACCAAGATTTTCAATCAATCATGAGACATATAGCTGTCGGTGAATCGCTGCTCGGACGAAACGCTACTCGGACGAAACACTAAAACACCGGACTTTTCATTCAAGTTACAAGTGAACTATTTCGACTGAGAGGAATCAATCGGTAGTACCTTTTCTTGGTCATTTTGTTTCCACATATACAAATTCAGTATCCTGGTTTATCCATAGGAATAAATACTGAAATAAAATCTTATCTTCGTAGTCTCGTATTCTATCGAAGATTAGGCAATAATACCTGTTCCGACTTCAAATTCTGATAGAAGGAATATAATTATTCCAATAATCGTATCGGACAAGAGAAGTAATCAATAACAGAGAAAAAAATCTTACTTTGAAAGGCTATAGCATTGAAACTCAATACTATTTATTGATTACATCAACGACAAGAGTGGTCCTTCAAAGACATAGGATATAGATTGGAATTAATATTAAAAGTGAGATTTATCGTCTTATATAATCTCCTTTATCTGCAATGTATAGTATAACAGGAGATGTTTGTACAGTACAAAAGGCTCCAAAAGGCTTTTAGATTCCAATGATGTTTGATATGATTCATTTCTTAGAAAATCTCCCGTGGGAACGCCCCTGGACCTCCTTTTTGCCAAAAAGACGAATTTCGCCAAGAAAACTATCAAGAAAATTTTCTTACATCTCAGAGTAAAAAGTGCATTACACTTATCGATCTTTTAAATTCTCCTACCTCTCTCAACCAAAAAGTTTTTCGATATTAATACTCCCACCCTTACCATTCTTTTTTTGTCAATAGGCTTTGACCGCGTCTTAAATTCCAGGAATCCATATTATATGGCTTTGATTCTTAGATGTAAATTATTCGTCATCTGATGAGTTTTAAAAAGTAAGAAAGGATGAAGTTCTTATAGCGGCAATAGTTTCTAGTAGGCTTGCCATCAGAAAGTTGAACAAAATGTATGAAAGGATTTTTCGAAGAGATTGATTTTTCTACCGATTCTCTTTTGGTTGGAGCAACCACGATAAATAAAAGGGCCATTATATTATGTCTATCAAACGTCCATACTATCTTCAAGGGATGATATAAACTATCGTTGCCCGGGTATTTCAGAATACAGTTTGAAATGTAATGCCATAATATTTCAAGCTTCTATGAAGTCTCAATACATAATACATTCGTAAATAAACACATCTAATTAAAATCATGAATGTTCAATTCCATTTTGCAGATTATGTTAGCTATCTCCATTGCATGTGTTATATTCATGAATATTAAAAACTTTCAAAGATTGCCTACTCGATCTGAACTGTTCAAAAGTTGTTGAACTTTGATTACTTATAACAATTGAAATTGTCAATTGAAGATCAAGATTAACCGATTGTGCAACTTGGAGTATGATTTTCTTGTGAGGTATTATCTTGTATTTTGAAACACAAATCTAACTCTTCATTAGTCTTACAGTTATCAAGCAAATGTTGAAAGTAATAAAATTAAGCAAAGAATCAAGTAAAAAAGCTAAGAACCCTATTGCTGTTTCGAAACTTTTCTGTAACAGTGTGGTAACTAAAGACAGATTACACGCTTTGTCAAAATGGAATGTATTGTGTTATCAACTGAAATTGAATAATAATTTTTATTGGATTGCAGCCTCACCTTGACACATGAGAGTGACTAGCTGGAAGATCCCGATTTTGAGATACCTTCCACTTCTGGATGCTGTTGCCCTTTTCTCCATTTTGCTTTCAAAGAGAAGAATGATGTTTGAGGTGTGAAGGGAAAGTCTTGAGCCTAATCACCATAGGTGAAGTTCCGGAAGAAAAGGAATCATCTATATATTTTATTGAGCACCAAAATCTTCATCGAAAGAATCCAGTATCATTTTGGATAATATTGGTTTATCACTGAAATAGTTGTTATCTGTTAATATGGAGCATTGTCAGCTAGTTCTATTGTTATTTAATTGTGTTCAATTGCTTTTTTAAAAGCACTGGAAAGCACGTGATACGCGCGCGTTAGATAGAATACAGCTTTCACACCACCTCTCACGCCAAACGCTGGAGCGAAACTGAAGCGAATTTCTTACCCCCACCAACTGAAAGGGCAAACAAAGTGGGGGAACCTTACTCGCGCACTTTATGTGAGTTGAGCATGCCCAAGCATCCTCATTCTCCCAGCGATCAACCCTCATCCACCACTACACTCACACTCCAAATAAAAATACTAAAATCAACAAATTTCTGGTACACGACTCATATAAGATCAAATAATTATAATATTGTTAGATTGATTTGTGAATATACACACCGGCTTTCTTGAGAACCTTTAAAATATGAATAATTTACTTGTAGTTTATTCTTTAAAGTGTGAATCTTTTATGATTTTATATTTTATATTTCAAGATTGATATATTTGGACTTGGTCTATTCTCTACCACACCAATAATAAGTTTTTCCTCCATCAGAGTTGGTAAGTCAAAATACGAGGAATTCGATGTACAGTACTTAAATAACTATGTGCATATTTACTTACGATGCAGATTAGAATGATCGTTATCGATCTCAATCTCAAAATTTTCTATGAAGTTTGCTTTATTTGCTTCTCTATGCATCAGTGTGAAGTGTACTTCTACTTCTTCTTCTCAGTTTCAGAATGGTTGTTCGTTACATTCGAGTAAATTCAATTCTAATTTCTCATGTTACTTTCTAAATGCAAATAAACCGACTAGTGTTCCGATTCGGCTACTCCATTTCTACATCCTCCACAACATAACAAACGTATAAATTAATGTATTTGATACATTCATAAATGTTATTGAACTCGTACAGGAAGTAATCTAAAGACTTGAACACTATTCAACTAATCTCCTCTCAGTCTGAAGAAAAATGCTTTTCCAAATTGTAATTTTCTAATCCTTCATTACAATCAAGGCACGTTCATAAAAATTTGCTTTCACATCGTTGATTGTGAAATGCTTGAAGTGATGGAATAATGGGAGAAGTGAATAACGAAAGTAGTTTCTGCTGTCGAGGTTGTGAGTCAGTAGAAAAACTGAGCAGTTGATATTCAAGGTGTCGTGCAAATTTCGCTCAGACAAAAAGCTCCTCGGGCTGCGCTCACGAATTTCAGCCGAGCAAGAACGGATAGGAGAAGGAACAGGGATTAAAGGGTGCCGGATGAGATGTATTGTGTGCGGAGACAAATTTCAAGGGTCGCGCCTGAGCCATGCAAAGTATTCATAATCCATTAATCTTCTCTTCCATTTGCCCCTTTCTCTTCTGATGCATCTCCCTCCCTCCGTTCCTACTTATTCGATTTTCTTTCCCACTAATCCTCTCATTCCATCTTTTTTCCTGAGAAGAACATTCTCCTCTAGAAAAAACTGTTTCCGAAATGATTTTGCCGGCGCAGCTTTACGACAAGCTTGTCAATGATGAAAAACTTGGCGAAAAAATTTAGTAAAAAGTATTAGAGCGCCTGGACGTAGGCTACAGAAGGTAATCTCATTTTCATGAGAGCTGTACGATGTTAAAAACAAAGGTCACTGCGCGTGAAAGAAAGCTTCGGGTCGAGGTTGGACGTTGACAAATTCACACGGCACATGTGTGCGCGCTTACACATATCATTAAAGTTGGTGGGCCTGCTACTTCCATAGTAATTCTCGTTTCAAGATCCCATTAACTGTCTCATCTGGAGCAGAATTTCGGTCATTTCCACTCAGACTGGCATCTCGTTCCATGTTGCAAAGTGGATGGAGCATTAGTAATTGTAGGTACCTTTACTTACTTACTTCATACTTTCACTACTTACTACTACAAGGTTCACTTAGGTCTACCTACTACTCTCTGTAGTTGTGGTTGTAAGTACAACCTAAAAATATTCTTCAATTTTGTAAGTGATCTTATTTTACCGAATCAAAATTAATATTTTCAGATAATCTAATAAAGGCGAATAAGGAGAATGGAATGAAATCTGGAGGATAGAAAGAAAAAGGTATTAGATCTGGACATTCAAACCCAGAAATATTCCATCAGAATTGACATTAGGAGTTTATAGTAAGGTGCATCACTCAAGTTGTGAGGATGATGATAATTTTTCGATTGATTGAGAGTTGAAGAGCTGACAATGCACAAAAAGTGACATGAGAGCAACGTTAGCTGTTGACTTGAGTAATTTGTTGTAGCTGCACGAAGGAAGGGAACACAGCAAAGCATAGCAGTGCAGTTCAACTCGACAACAGATGCCAGAACCTAGGATCCGTTGTTGCCAGCTTCTAATTGGTTTATTTAAGCTTTTGTCACGACTTCGTCAAGCCAACCGGCCCCGGGCCAACCACCCACCTCCTTGCTACTGTTATGGACTATGAAATCTGAATGGCATTGGCGACTTTCTTCTCAATCTAACCACAGTGATTTTTCTCTCATCCATGTTCCTCAAAACTTTCACGGCCAACTTTTTATAACACACTGTTAATGACATGCTCAAACAATAAATTCTCCTATTGTTTTGTTCCTTGCAATTTACGCTGCCAAGGAGACATACAGTAGAGAGTAGCTGAATGTTGAAATGGAGGAAAATCAATGAAAAATCTAAATAAAAGAAAGATAACATCTATTCTTATTTGATATTGTTTTCATCTTCACAAAAACTATTTGCAAGAGAATGAATCAGGCTTTGGAGAATATGTATCAAGTGTAAGACAAGATATCTGGTTTTTAATGGTAACTGTATAATTTCAAATTTTATTCAATTAAGTGTTCCAGGAAGAGCACTTAATGTGTTAAGGAAGGCAATTAAGTGTTCCAGGAAGAGCGTGAGAAATGTTGACTCATTTTAAAACAATTATCGTTCACCCATGAATTCAACAAGAAATGCTCCTACATTTCCAAATGGTCTAAATAATTCTTGTCATGGAACTGTGAGGTTGAATGATGTAATTGATTGGTTGATTGAAGATGTAATGATAGAACCTTTCATGAGTTGAATAAATACAAATGCTATTATTTATTTATTCATTATTTTATTATTTTAATACAAATGTTCTACCCTTGATCTTAGATAAACAAGTATACTTTGATAATTTTTTCGTTTGATATTCCAGTCTCATTCGAGCTATTTTGTGTACTTGGAACTTGCGTTATTCATACTGATCGACAAATGCATATATATCATTATGAATCCATCTTATTCATTAGGGTGCAGAGTGGAAGAAATTATTTCATTTAATTGATATTTGCAATTCTGGAAGGTAGTTGTTCAATGAAGATGCAAAACAGAAAACCTGAGAACAATGCTGCTGGCATCTGGTTGAACCTGCTGTGCGCCCCTTCGTCATTTTGCTGCAAGTGATTCATATCTCGTGTCGAAAGTGATTAAAATGGTGAGAAAAAGTAGGGACCACCGAGCGAAGAGAAAACTGCAAAAAGAGCGCTTCAACCAGGAAAATCCCCTACAAACATAAACACAGCTGTGTTTGCATTTCATTTTCACATTTCCGACAATCCAGTACACTTAGTGCCAGCAGTTAGTGGGGGCGGGTGGAGGGGGTTGATGATGGCTTGACAAAGAATGCTCAGCCCTTTTCTACTCGTTCTTTCCACGGCTGTAATTTCTCCCCCGTGATGATAACCTAACGGGAAAACTGATCTTTGTTCTCAGATATGCATTTGTCGATCAGTATGTATAACGGGGGCTCCTAGTAAACAAAATAGCTTGAATAGGACTGAAATTTCATGCGAAAGAGATGAACAGGGAAAACTGCTCTCATGATTCACAGAAGCGAATCTGACAATTAATTCTTGTGAAAATCTGAAACCAAAATTATTACTCAACATAATACGTAAGATATTCTTCCTTATCAATTTTCGTTCGTTTTTGTAACTGACTAATTGTCGAGAAAACGTCCATCAAATTTCATACTCATGGGTCTTCTAAGTTGAAATATGGGTCTTGTAGTTGAAAATGGGTCATCATAGTTGAAATATGTCTAATCATATCATGTTAAAATATTACAAAGGTTTTTGTAACATTGGAGCGAGATCTAACATCACTGTCAACAATCTCTCCAATATAATAATATTCACAATGAATCTGTGAATCTAAATTGAATTTAATCATTGTTAAAATTGCAAATCCCATCATTCACACTTCACCTCATTATAACTGTATATTATTTTGATAACTAAATTTTTTTTGTAAATCGGTAGAGTATAGTAACAACTATTATCATCCAACTATATACAATTATACATATACCAACAATCATCTCGAATACCAAAGCTATGGCATGGACTCTTACGGTGTAAGCGTCGAATCCTTAGGCTATACCTTTACCTCTATTTATTATGTTTATATATTTTTATCACAGGAGTCACTATTTTAATATTAACACTGATAAAAACATCATCCCTAGCAAAAAAAATTGATTATAAAATAAACAATATTGTCAAATATTGTTTTTTATACTCTCAAATATTGTCATCTTATGTGAGACTATGCATAACTGCATAAAAATTTTAATATTTGAACCGATAGAGTAGTAACTCACTTTGTATGACTGCTCAGTTAGTTCTTCTTTGTATGCTTTTTCCGTACAATATTATCGAGTACGATGGAGACCAATGCACTCGAAAACTCCAATATCCTCGATCAGATATTATTGTTTCAGCAATTACGAGCAGAAACGATACAAGTATATTTGCGTGGTGAAAAAGCCCCTTTGTGACACTCCACTCCACTTTTGATCAATTTCTACCAGTGCTTTTTCAACAGCCTGGATCTTGAATCACATATGTGAGTCCCCTCTGATCCTTGACCTCTTCTACCGCTATTGATGTTTTTTGCTACGCCAGTAAAAGCAAATGAATGAAATTTGCAATATCGAGCCTCTTCACCTTTTTTCCTTCACGTTCACGTTTACGAATGAGCTTTGAGTCGGTTTCATAGCTTTCATTCATTTCAACATTGCTATCGCGTTTTTCAACAATACAGACTCATAAACTTCAATTTAAGCCCATGCTGTCATGCATAATAAAATAAGTAAAGCATTATAAAGCCCGGTTTTTCAGTCGCTCAATAGACATTTTATGGATCCAATAGCACTATTGAATCAATAGCCATGTGTTTTCAAATGCAAAAAAAAGTTATTGATTCAATAAGTTTATTGAACGACTGAAAAACCGGGCATAAGTTTAATGAATTTCGAAATGATAATGGATATTACGAATATGATCAAATTATTTTGTGTTATGACAGGCTGGTTTAGACTGTCTCTGTATAAATTGGAAGTGAAGAGGAACGGTTCTCTCTCAGCATAAGCATTTTCTACTCATGGTTGAATGATTGGGTAAATCATTAAATTTAATGAATGAAGAAATCTATTCGATTCATAATGATTGGATGAATGAATTAAGTGAACAAATTTATTCGGTTATGAGTCAATTTAACTGAACACAGAAAGATGCATTGTAGAATGTGCAGTGTGTAATTCCAAAGTATTCAATAGTTATTATAAAGATTGAATCGTTACATAATGATACTGAGTACTTGCTACTTGGTATGAAAAAATCCTCATCTGTGGCCAATGGCCACAAAAACTAGATGAGTTTAATATTATTAAGAAATTCATTCAAATTAGCCTAGTTTGTAATATTTTAATACGGTAATAGAAATTATGCGGCAAAGTCATTGAATAGTTACAAGATTCTCTAACTACAAGAATTGACGATAAGTCTCCCTCAATCAATTTACCACTGACTTCTTATCCTACCTTCAAAGTTCGGTAATCTGTATAAAAGGCATTGGGGGAGATAACTTTTCATAGTTTATTGGAATAGAAGCAAGACGTCTTCATTCGTATTATTTATCAATAATAATATTATATTATCATACTATGATATTAGACATAAGTAGTTAGATGGAATCGATTTCATAGTTTTTCGAATAACCCACAAAGCATCCCTGGGCTTCGTCATCCATTAAGACTTTGGGTGACGTTCCCCTTCCTCCTCTCACCCACCCACATTTTCACGCCCAATAGGATGGTGAGAAGAGGTGGAAAGGAGATCATTTGCTTTTCTCTTTTCATGTCGTCTCTTCTCCGTACTCGCTCATTTCCAGAACATGACGTGTGTGGGAGGGGGTGTAAGGAGGACGTTCATCGCTTGCCTTGTTTTTGATATGTTTGCATGAGCTGTCTTGTCTCCACTTTCATATACCACTTCTCATATGTTGTGATATATGATATGTCGTCTCACAGGAATGACGTTCATTTACGAACGTCATAGCGCTTATATGCATACGGGGTGAAACCTCCCCGGGTGTGAGTGAACAAGAGAGAAATGATTCCGTTGAGAGGATGGTTTGTTGGTTGAGGCTCTCCGCTAAGCGATGATACCGTTTTATTCACGATGCTCTGATAACGAGACGAATTTGTCCTTGCAATGTGTCTGCGGCAGCGATCCAAATTAATTAGACAGTGCAAGTGTTACTCAGGCTGCTAATCGGAAGTGAGCATTCATGACCTTAAGAAATTATGCGGCAAATCTCATCATTCTGAATTCATATTTCATTATTCATTAGTGATGAACTGATGAATGTCAAATTTTGTGGATTTAGCACAGAGCACAGAGGGTTCTCTTTTAGAGCAGTTTATTCAACAGGTTTTAATTAGTTGGTCAAGACAAGACACGTTATCATGTTTAGTCTATATATTTAAATAAAAAATTATTAACACCTATTTTGTGAATGCATATTGATGCAGATAAAAATAGAATTCAAATGAGATTGAATTGATTTTAGGAGTTTATTGGTTTCTTCTAACTTTTGACAGATAGAAGATTCTATTAGATTTCTTTTATTTCATTCGTTTTCATATCCTTCAATATTACATGCATCGAAATAAATTCTTTTTATCAGTTTTGGTAGCGGTCATGGGTCATGGGCGGAGTTAGAGGATATTTGAATCCGGTCGAAATATGAAGATCTCATTTCTAATTTGAATAATATAGAATAGGTTATTCTTATGATAATCATGAGATAGAACGAGAAATATCTCATTTCATTGATGATGAATCAAATCAAGCAACTTTAATTTGTCAGAATAATTGTGAAGAATTCTAGAAGTAAAACAAATCACTAGCTGGGTGTGGCAAGTCAAAATGCTGCTGACGTGGACCGCCTACAAAAATTCAAAGAGCCGCCTGATTGGCCAGTAAACTGAACAGGCACCATTTTACGTTTTCGACCAATCAGAAGCTAGCAGCTTGTCAACGTCAGATGAGCTGTCAGGTGTCATGTGACGTTTTTGGACAGCTGACTCCTGATTGGTTGAAATAGTAAAATGGCGATTTTTCAACCAATCAGACGGCTCGTCGAATTTGGAGGTGTGACTTACCACAACAGCAAAAGCAACTCCCTCGTTCGTTGATGTTTGATGTCAGTTCCCGCTTTCTCCGCAATTCTCATAGGCTAATGATAATTATTCATTCGACACTTCATATATTACGTTATTAATTTATTCAAAATTCAAATTAAAGATCTATCAAATCTGATGTATCTGATTCTTATTTAAATTTAAAATTTAATGTAATAAATGATGAGAAATATAGAGTAGTTTTATTGTTAAATTAATTATATAATTTTTGATAGACTATTTTATTGATTAGGATAATAAAAAACGTACCATATTTGATTTTATGTATCTAATTTTAGCTTTCGCCAATTTGAATAAAGGAGACAATATCAGTGCAATATATATAGAGACAGGAGATAAATAAGGAAGATTTGCTTGAAATTCTTCTAGGGATAGTAGTAATACCTACACCAGAAAGAGTCCATGCAACTCAACAGTGAAGATTGCATGGAAGATTCGCTTAGTTGAGACAAATTATTACTTTTTTTTGTATTCAATGACTGGCCTAAACTTTGAAATGCTATGAAATATTTTCATAATGTTCTCATAATAAGAAATTAAAAGCAGCTATTTTTTTCTGCAACTCTGCAACAATATTATTTTGTGGCCCTTCCGAGCTCTGGGTTCCCTTCAAGCCACTGGGCCACCCGCATTGAGCATTCTGGCAGTTCATAAATCCTCCCCTGAACAAGAGGGTGTATGATTTGGCCAGACTTTCAGCAGCTCTGGAATGCTCCAGGTTTATTTGAGTCATCCTTTAACATTAAAAAAATATTCAATAATATCAATTTTTCGCAACATTCATCTCCCGTTCAGCTTTGTGTCAAAACTAACAGAAGACTGCTCAAGTGATGATAATTTTAGGACAATTTTCTCCCTCAAATGTGGCTTAGCATACTGAATGTCAATGAGCTTCTCTCTTGATATCCCCAACGTTATAATCCCAGGCCCAAACACTCTTATCTCAAACTTCTGGAACAGAATGCGTTAATCGCTCTGATTGATATGTTTTCACTGGAGCTTTACAGTTAATAACTAACGACAATAATCGATCAATAAGCCTTCAGCACAATGATGTTCTGATCAATTTAGCGGAAGGCTTAGAAAAGCTTTAGAACTTGCGTAGAAGAGATAGGCGTGAGCCATCAATCTATATCAGTTGTGGTAATTCCCCTCTAAATGACGTGTTTCGTTGGATTCATTCCTTTTTTATTTATCAATGTAATTTGCCATAGTTGGAAAATTTTTCAATTAATGATGAAATGGATGTCTTTGGAAAATTGTGTTGGAGATGCTACCGATCTATTTAAAACCAATGGCTTAGTTGCATGAAAATCCAATACAATTTCACCACCACAAAGTGATGTCATTGTATTGACGTCAAATTTTCTTTGCATTGGTTCTGTTAGATCTAGTTCTGTTGACATCATTTATAGCGATTCAATTTAATTGGATTTTCGTGCAACTGGCCGTAAAGCTGTTACTACTTACTTATTAAAGATTGCGTTCAGATCTTGATTACGGTACTGAAAGTGATAAGGAGTGCAATGTGAACTGAAACTGATTTCTTGTGCACTCTATGGAATATTTCAAAATTGATTTTCAAAAAAAGTCGTTAAAAAGTCGATGTTTTCAGGCTATGATTTCGGTAATTCTTTCAGTAGAATTCATTCTTTCATATCTACTAAAAGAAGTCATAGAGATCATTAGAAATTAAAAATAACTTATCAGCCTAGGATTGGAGAAAACAATTGGAGTAAGGGAATAATCAACCCAAGAAAAGAATTTGAGAACTGGAACAAAATACTTGATGACAAGCTTTTATTTGTACAGATGAATAACATGCATGAAGATAGAAAGCCATCATAGAAGATAGATCTCAATTTTGTAATATCATTATTATTGATATAATCAGATTCATTTCATTTGACGCTTGGCATTAGATAGATAGATATTATTTCTTGACGTTGCTGATGACAGTGATGACCATAGAGTACAATGGCAGAGGAATAATATCTCTCTATTTATCTATTTAATGCCAAGCGTCAAATTAAATGAATCAGATTATAGTAATAATAATTATTACATATGAGCTTCATCAACTTCTACACATTACGACCAAATTTCTTCTGATTGTTTATTCTAATTGGTGTTCATTTTAGACTGCTGATTAGTTCACCGGATTCCTTCAATTCTTTTATGATATCCAAACCGCCAATCAGTTCGCCTTTCACGTATATTTGAGGATATGTAGGCCAATTGGAAAACGTCTTCAATCCTTGGCGTACGTCTTCGTCTTCTAGAATATCGAATGTTTCAAACGCCACTCTGAAAAAATTAAAAGAAGATTAATTTCGAGGATAGGGTATTGCAATGATAGAGAAAAGATAAATTTATCGATTTTAAGACTGCTAAGTTAATGAACAAAGTTTGTTTTTTACTAAACAAACATGTTCAATTTCAAACCTCTGTAAAGCCTAAAAAATTTCAAGATCAAACAACATTGAACAGCAACAGCACAAAAAATTTATTGTCTACCTATAGCCATTGACTAGTATAAGATGTTCTTATCCTCGCACTTAAATAATCATAAATCCATTAACAGAAGTATTAGAGGAAGTGGTAATTACCGGAAAGTAAACCAATACTGTATAAGAGAATTCAAGATTATTAACAATTATTGACAGAATATTATGATGTTTTGTTAGCTTCAATTTAGAGCTAGAGCTATCATTCAATCAAACTGAGAAATAGAAAATATATTATGAATATTTGATCAATATTATGATATTTTCTGAAACTTAATACTTGAAATTCAGAAATCGATTCAATTGGAGTTACGAAACTCGAATGTGAATGAATTGCTTTATTAATCAATTTTTACAACTACGACCTCATGAACACAGATAACTCAATATCCTAAACTATTTCTCAGCTTTAGAATAATATTTTATACATAGAACGTGAAAATAATCTTTCATTATGAATAATAAGACTGAAAGTAATTTAAAATGTATGGCTATTACAACTTCCAGTCTTCACTCTGCTTCAATAGCTTACCCAGTTTCATTGAGAATTTCCATCAATTGACGACTAAACCCACATCTTGGAGTTTTGGGATTGCCTTTCATGAAAACCATTACATTGGATTTATTGATCAACGACTTTAGTCTGAAACATTAAGTTGCAACATATTAGGAATGGTAAGATACTTCAAATTTAGAACAGCTAAATGAATTATCATGTATTGTACATTGTCAATTATTGTACAATTATCTATGTACATTGGATACATAGATGGTAAATGGTAGGCCATTCAAGTTGTACAGTGTAGACAATGTTGAAAACATTGAAATGGGAGAATAAGGTGCAAATACTAACACTTTAGTAGGCGCATTGTGCAAGTCACGAGTGTTCATATTAGTAGGCTTACACCAATTTTGTTTCGTACATTAATACTTCTCTACACCATTAAATCTTTCATAGATTAAATGAGAGCTTATTATGAGTGAGATTATTAACTGCTTTTCATTTTGTTCTTTATTTGTCTTGAGTAATATGGAATTTCAAGGTATTTTCTTTCCAAAACTATTCCCATTTCGCTTTCAAAGTGGTTTGTAATTAGAAGCCACTTGAAACTGTTAAATATATGTATTGGGTATTCATCATTCTCTCGATGCGCGAATTGTCCAATATGGAATGTTGGCTGATTAAAATCAACAAAATATTGAAATCATCTACCCAACCCAACAAACCTACCCATGAACAGTCTTCAAATCGACTTCAATCATCATGGAATTGAATTGAATTTTTATTCTCAATACAAGATATACGAATGTAGAACAAATGCAAATATAATATACACACACATACATGTCAGAGAATCAACAAAATAATAACCATACACTATTGTACAAAATAATAAACAAGAATTCAACTGAATGAGAATATACATTCCAGCACGTACTTGTTGGTAAAGAGCCGAATGTGAACAGAATATGTCTGCTTGAATCCAAAACTTGAAGTCAAATATATAAATTATCAGGTACAAAAGTTTTATAAAATGAAATCTTTATTCGACAATACAGTCGAGTCAAAATATTAATTATTACTTTTGTGAAAAACTCATAGATAAGTTGGAAAATACAACTTGTCAATCAAAATGTTATCATTTGTAAAACCAGAGCTCACCTTTCGTCTAAATTCTGTTTCTTGGGAAGAAGAGATTTCAGTTCGTCACTTTGAACCATTTCTTTCACTATATCAATGCCACCAACCAGTTCCCCATTCACATACAACTGAAAAATATCAATAATTTATTACATGAAATGTTTCTAGAAAAAAGGATTATTATATACAATATGGAAAAAAAGGTGAAACTGCATAGTTTAATGTATGAAGGAACAGATAATAATGCGTTGAATAATGCAAAAGTTGATATGCTTCAAGGCGAAATGAGTAAACCAACCTCATTCACATAGATACTTTTCATTTGAATAGCCATTTTATTTGAAGTGATTATTTTTACTTTTCTGAGAATGAATTATTGATCGATTTGAATACATCATGTATTTTTGTGAAAATATCAATATATTGTATTTGAGAATAGTAATTCGCAATTTGAGAAAACATCAGATGTAAATGAGAAGGGTCAATTGTATCTAATAAGTTATTACAACATATTCATATGGACTATTCTATTGTATTTCAAGTTTTATGCAGAGATAAAATTGACAGCATGATGTTTGTTGTTTTCAATTTAGTCTTTCTTCAATTCAATTCGGTGACGATGTGGTCAAATGTATCCACTGTCATCCTAGTGTGGTTTTTGTAAAGTTCAGGGTACAATCTCAACTTTTCATACAAATGATTAAACTCACTGCATTCATATCTATCCTTAAAAGTCTGATTCGTAGTACTTCTGAAGTTCAACGATTTATTCTAGGGTAAGCATAGATTATAGAATTACTGTCACGGACACGAGATCACGTTCCCTTGAAGAGGGAACTGTCATCAGCTTCTGTTCTGCTACCCCTGAGGACACTCAATTCCGACGACAGCCAAGAGTCGCTCAGCTAGGACTAGGCCTAATAGGTCAAATTCCTAGTTATTATCAGTAATTGAGCGAATTAATGGTAATGTGACAAAATGTGTCAGAAGACGTTTTAAGCCTAATAAGCCTAATAGGTCAAATTCCTAGTTATTGTTAGTAATTGAGCGAATTAATGGTAATGTGACAAAATGTGTCAGAAGACGTTTTGGACTACCGCCTGTTTTTTCTTTCCTTATATTGTATTTTTGATGAAATAAATGAAAATGAATGAACACATACCTGAGGATACGTTGGCCAATTAGAGTACTTCTTCAGACCCTCCCTAACGTCATTGTCAGATAGAATATCGAAGGTTTGATATTCAGCGTTATTTGAATTGAGTATCTCTATCATTTGCCTGCTGAATCCACATCGAGGCTCTTTTGGATTTCCTTTCATGAACAGCATCACCGGTGCCGATTCGATTAGAGATTTCAGTCTTGAATTGATATCTACAGCGGGGGCTGCTGCTGGTTCGGCTGCTGGAGTTTTTGATGCCTGCAACAATTAGATATAAATCAAAATTAATGATGATTAATTGATCACATGAATAGAGCTACTTGGCTGAATTTTGTGTCATCTGAAAGCTTCAAGAAAAAGGACCTCACAATGTTATGAAAGCAATATTAAACCTAGAAAAGTCTGCAATGAATCAGGTGAGATTGTGATACATAGATATGGTGTAAATTTTTTATACTAGTAAAGCTCTAGATGAGACTTCAAGGGAAATTCCATTGGTAATTTTAAATGAACTTGAGAATTTTTTTCAACTTTGTCCCCTAATAGAGACCGCTCAATGATCGTTCCTCACATAAAAAACAACATTTATCGTTTGTAGAAAAATTTCTGCTCATTTCAAAAATAGCTTGAAAAAATATTTTGAAGAAAACAATCTGAAAAATTCAAGCCATACAAAACACTGAATTATTGAGTATTTGATGACAAAATTTAGGAATCTAATAATCTTGGAAACAAACGTCGATAGGACACATTTTTTATAAACATTTTTTGTCGTAATAATCATGAAGAAGTCATTTGTAAAGGTTGTGACGATCTTTATGGGAGAATAAGATTTTTTACGGATAGCGCTATAAAGAGAAACTGTTTCAAGATAGAACTTATCCTCATTGATTGATGAAAATTACTTTCAATTTCATAAGCAATCACTCACATGGATATTGACTTTCTTCGATAATTCAGTTGGATTAGCACCATCGACTCTGTCAACGAGTTTACCAGATCGTAGAAGAACAAATGTTGGAACAGCAGACACTGAGTACTTGACGCACACTTCTGGAATCTCTTCAGCTTGGCATTTCACGAATTTGACATCCTGTAACACCAAAGATTTGTTATTCAATTAGCCTATTCAATATTATTCAAGTTCTGTTCAGAAATCTAATGTATTGCCGGTAAATCTAATGTGTATTTATTACAAAGTCTGTGTAAAGTGTAAAAAAATAAATAATAAAAAAATCAAAGCAGTATTATCAACAAAAAATTCTATTCTGGATACGTTATTTCCAAATTAATTGGTCAAAAGATTTATAGAATCAACAATTCTACCTGAAATAATTTGAAGTGAGGTAAGTTTCCTAAAATTATGAGTTGAGTATAAAACTACCTGCAGACTTTTCTGTGTAGCCAACTCTTCCAAGACCACATTCATGTGCTGACATTGTTCAGCCCAATCAGCATAAAAGTGAACGACCACCAATTGATCACTGAAAACATTAGAAGATAATATCAATAAGACTAAAAATATCCATCGATCAAACATAATAAGCACTCAGGTATTATTCCAACCTTTAATCTTATTCATAAACCAGTAGACATGCTTTCTCAACTTCTCAAGTAATTTTTACCTTAAAGAATGGTAGAGCATGACCTCATACAACTGTCGTTTTAGGAGTGGATCTCAAATTACAAAAATTAGGATTTAAGTTACAGCAGTTTTTAGACTGAACAATTTTTATAAAATAGTCGTGCCTTGTCATGTTGTAATCCTTGACAATTAGGCCAGTAGCCTACATCTAAATTTTTGAACATTTTCTTTTCTCTAGATGGGAAAAGTTCATTGACTTTTCTGACACTGTGGAAATATCTTGTTGATTGTGAAGATCAAGAGTCCGACAACTTTCAAAAGCGTTAAAAACTGTTTAAAATTTAACCTTGCTTCAACACAACTTGATTCAAAACGCTTACATTAAACGTTGTTTAATGTAATATTTTTCATTTGAAGATATAATTCTTTAAAGACTTATCACAATAAGAGCTTTAAGTTAGGCTGCATGGTTTGGTGTATCGTATCTCTTACTCCCAATGTTTAGGCACTGTTTCAATAATAGGAAATAGTGTAATACAATTCTGCCAAAAATAAATAAATATAAATGTTTTGAATGTTAAATCCAAGTAGGTACAAGTTTTGATTGTAATATTAAAGACGAACATTTATAAAAACTGAAACATGTTCTGAAGTTAAATAAAAATCCACAAAATAATCTGGTTCTAAGCAATCTTTCCCTCTCTCTCTGAAAACAATCAATCTCTCTCTGAAATTGACAAATCAATAAAACTGATTTTATTGAAAAAGACTAACATTGAAAAAGATGAAGAATAGAAACATAGTAACTTGGTAAGAAAAATAAAAAGCAAACTTGACCCTCACGTTTTGAAGTTGTCGAATTCATCCTTCTTTTTAAGTTCAGTGACACTCATTTTGGTAATCTATTACAATTTCAAATATTGTTCCTTTATGAAGGCTAATATTAAAATGTTGTCACTTTGAAAAGCAGCTTAAAATAATTCACACATCAATCAGAAAACTGAAAGAAACTTTGGACTTTGTACAATTTTCTGTTCTGGTCAGAAAATTTTAGGTTAGGTAGGTTTGTATCGATTCAATTCCAATGCCATTGAATAGTTTGGAAAAATATAGAATTTATCTATATTTGACATTAGAAATCATTCTATAATTATTATTAATTTTTAAACGATTTTGAATTTTGGAAGCTTAAAACTTGGATTTATTTGTTCATTTTGTGAGCTTGAAACAAAACACCTGTCAAATGTCAAATCTAGTAGGCAGTTGTTTATGTCATAACCTCAATCCTCAATAGTTTTCTCCTTTCTTATGAATTCTGATTCTGAATTTTGGTTGTTTGATATTGTAGTGTAGGCAAAGCTTTATTTTACATTTTTACAATATTAGTATGTCTCGTCCAACTTTTATTATTTGAAGTTTCTGCTGTTGTTTAAAAACACTGATATGGCTCTTCGAGGTAAACATAATTTTGTTTATTATTCTCTTTTTGGTGTCTAAACTGTTCGTCTATGAATTGTACATAATCACCAATTTTATAACTTGAGTACCAAAGATTGATTGGCTTATAAAACAATTTTCAAAGTGGATAAGTTTTGAAGTCGAAAAATTCAATGCATTATTCTATTCTAGGACCTCCACCTGAAACTGAAGATCAATTACGTCTGAGGTTTCAAGTAGAACTGGAATTTGTGCAGTGCTTGGCTAACCCCAATTACCTCAATTGTAAGTACAGCCGTAATGGTAATCTAAGGTAACTCATATTTATATTAATAGTACTTTAATTATGGAATGATAATAATCACTCTTAATCACCTTGTTTTTGAGAGGTTTTACTGTATTTGCGATGAATGCTTCCTTTAGTTACGGTACCTATTTGATTATTTAGTATAGGCTTCTTCATAATCATGAGCAAGTAAGTAAGTGTAGCCTACCTAATTATGTAATCGGATAGAAAAATAAAATATATGAGGTTCGGAAAAACTTACACTTGGGCTCTACTCACACATGGATACTCAAATCGCGGCTACTCAGCGACTCGAATAACAACCATGTGTTTTTAAATTATGACACTCTGGCAAGGCAATTCCAGCCTCTTGTTTATAAGGTTTGCAATTAGAGCCTTATGCTCAAAATTAACTTGATCTTAGCGACATGAGCTCCTGATTCATGAATTATATGAAATATTAATATGGTAATTCTCATACAGTAGTCTCTATCCTGTCTCAATCATTGTTCTTTTCATGTGGTTTCTAATCGCTATTCTTCATTGTTTTTATATTGGATATTGTAACATTTTTTAGCCTATATTAGCGAATATCTCAACTTCTGACACAGTATATATATTCAGTACACTGAAGATGATACAATGGTATCAAATAATGTATTTCCGAAAGAATAAATATTATGGGAGAGGCCTATTTAACAATATTTCTATTGCTTCATTATGAATTTTTAAATTGATGAGTATTAAATCAATATCAAATTAATAAATTCAAAGTATACAACATTCTAATTTCAAGTATCATTTAATTAAGTTCTACTATGCCCTTCAAGATTATTGATTTTTTGTATTTTCTCTTCATTGTATTTACTGTAAAATGTAGTAAACGCTGTCATTGATAAACAGAATAGCATTTCAGATTGCCGTCAGTTTTTGATTATGTTCCTTTTACATTTCAGACCTAGCTCAGAGAGGATATTTTAAGGATCCGAATTTCATCAATTATCTCAAGTATCTACTGTATTGGAAGGATGCTGAATACGCCCGGTATCTCAAGTAAGTGATATGACTCTTTGCGAATGCACCCTCTACATGGGCCGTACTGCAGGTGGATAGATGGTGGATTGTTAACACAGTTTATCAAGAAGGCCGTGTTCATTTTTCACATATTCTATTATTATTATTATTATTATGAATGCAGCGCTCATGTAGAAACTTTATTTGATGCCAGTCAGCAATCGCTGGATATTATTTCAGAGTAACAAATTTCACATACCATAAGTTGACTCACTTATTCTAAATTCAACAGAAAGGTTTTTAGCAAGTAAAGACTTTTCATCTACTTTTCAAATCCTCCTTCCGGGATTCACAAGTCCTGAAAACGTAAATATTTTGGACAAACTAAATGAATTTTTTAAGAGGAATCTGCCTTTAGCTGCTCTAAAAGCTAAATGGAGCTTAAAATAAGAGCTCTAAATAAAGCGTACAATATACTGTGGTGTAGTGAAAGAGTACAAAAGAACTAAAACAGGAGAAAACATACTACCAAACAATAATCCTGACTATTAGCTACTGTGCCAGTTACCACTTGTAGTGTGGAAAGGACTTTTCAAAAAGTGATTAAAGTTTACACAGAACATGACATAAAAGGATGAGTGCACTGGCTATGATGGCCAGCCAAGAGACATAAATATAAAAACTGACAATGTAATTGAAAAATCCATTCTTCTTCCCTGCTAGTCTTCTTCACTAGACACAAAACTCTCCCAAACTCCTAATTTTAATTGATAAATTATTGTTATTCTTTTTTAACCGATCGAATTATTGTTATTCCTGTTAATTTGTTAGTCTGTTAATTATTCCCACATTGTAATATATATATTGCCAATAAATAAATAATCTCTACTAAACTCTCGACTGGCAACGTTTTCTTGTCACTTTGCCACCTCTGTGCTCTATGTGCATTTAGCAAGTCATGTCTCCGCCACACCTCTCTTCAGTGTGAATTGAGCCTAAAATATACGACTTTTATGGAATAGGCGTGCAAAAATAGACACTTTTTGGGAAAATCCTAGTCTTCATCTCCACCTTATAGTCTACTTCTTTTGCAGGAATCCAATGTGTCTCTACTTTCTCCACCTTTATACACCTTTATACCTAGGCCAAGGGTTAATGGAAAGGATAAATTCCAAGAATAGACATATGTATATGTTCAAACTTCGCCGTTTCATGTAGATAAATCTCAATTATGTAAACATTATCAAATCGCATCTAACATATCTAGAAGGCACCAGCATCCTCTCCACACAAACACAACCAGTTTACCTATCACAAGCACTCAATACTTATATTGTTCAAAATTATTAGCTTTTAATTCATTCAATTAAATTGATAGGATAACATTACTTATACTTACTACTCTTGTAATCTAGAATCTATGCAGTTATAATTATTGCTATCTACATGAATAAAGTAATCTCATCTTATCATACCTTTATACACCTCTCCACCTTTATATACCTCTACACCTTTATAGACCTCTCCACATTTATACTTCTTTTGCGGGTACCTAATGTGTCTCTACTTTCAACAATGAAAACATCTCCACCTTTACTTATTTTACAGGTACCCAATGTGTCTCTACTTCCTCGACCTGCTGCAGTACGAGCATTTCAGACGAGAACTGGTGAACGCTCACTGCTCGAAATTCATAGACGAACAACAGGTGCTGCTGTGGCAGCATTACACGCGGCGACGCACGCGGCTGCTGCAAAACAAAGCTGACGCGCTGCAAAACCACTGCGCCAATAATGTGGCTGGAGGCGCCGCCACCAATAATGTGAACGCTAGCAGTTCGACGCCCCCGAGCAACAGCACTCCTAACAGCAATAGTAACTCGGTGCCTGTTCCCACTTCGATAAGCAACAATATTGGCGGCTCGAATAGTACCAATAACAATGGCATTGACATTGGACCTAACATTGGTGCTGGTAGGCTGAAGACTGAGTGATGGGACGTGTAAAGTTTGTGATGGGACTTTTTGGGACTCAAAGGGATTATGTAAGTAAGTTTAGTCTGTTGACAAACACAATTTCTATTCTAAAGTCTGTAATGGTTCTTTTATAATAATTGCAGTATATGCAAGAAAAGTAAAATTGAAAGGGACTTTGTAAGTAAGTGTTGTCTCTTGACAAACAATTATTATTCTAAAGTTTGTAATGGGCCTTTAATCAGTGCAGTATGAATTATGCAAGAAATATAAAATTTAAAGGAACTGTGCAAGTAAGTGTTGGCTGTTGATAAACATTTATTTGATTCAATTATTATTATTGTACAGTTTGTGATGGGACTTTTTTAAGAATGCAAGTGGTACAAGACTGAAAGAAATTATGTGAGAGAGTGTTGTTTGTTCACAGTAAATAGTATGAATCAAATACCAGGAGTTGTAGAATGAAGTTTGTGATGGATTTGTATGTGAATTATTGAGTTATAGTTTTAGACTCAAGTTATCCAAAGTATAAGACCTAAACTAGGTTTGTTTAAACAATGTTTCATTTCACTACATGAAAAATACTGAAGATACAAATTGTTCTCTCATTACTATAAGTCATATAACAATTTGCTCACGTTGAACATTCATCTAGTGATCCCATTCTTATAAATGACATTAAAAGAAATGCAGTATTTGAGAAGAAACCATTCATTTTCTATACAGATACCATAATTACATAATTTAGATACATACATAAGATACATAACATTACAGATACATAACATTACAGATTCATAATTTCTAGGATAATTCACAGATTATTTTTCCTTGTTATAACAGTGAATACATCGATTTTGTCCGTGACGAAAAATGACCTAATATTGATACTATTGTACCTAACTCCAAGATTGAAAATCTTCAAATATCCTTCACTTGATTCCCATTTCGTTGACACGACAAGTACATATCTTTTTTTTTCATAAAAGATCATTTCATTTATCAAATAAAAATAACTTTGTCATCTTCTAATGTACATAGGAAAGAGAGTAGTGCTTTTGAAATAGTATTCAAATTTTCAATAAAGTTATATTCATTTGTAGTGTGAGCTTTATGATTTCCACGGTTTTTATAATCACTTTTCCTCTTCCTATTACCCCTCTGTTGTTGTTAGTCCATCTTTTTTTTATACATTTGAAAGACTGGAAAATTACTCCCTTTTTTGCACGACAATTGTTTTGTGCTGATATTGCACATTTTCAAGCAGAATAGTAACTGTAGCTAGTAGCCTATTAAGATTTATGGAGTTGCTGTGTAGTGGAGTCTCAATTTGCTGTTTTGCTTGAAAATGTGCAATATCAGCACAAAACAATTGTCGTGCTAATAATGTAAGAAATTTTCCACTTTAAAGTGTTTATTAATTTCAATAATTCGTCTACATGTATATTTTCGCTATAGAACATGCATCAATCTAGAAATATTGAGGGACAAGGAAGATATAGAAGTATTTTTTTAGTATGGCGGATGACGAATGACTTTCATTTAACGTTTCTATGGTAGCGGGTGATTTTATGTTGTTTTTCACATAAATACTGTACATAACATGTAAATCATATATTTAAAAAATAAACCAACAGAACATCACCCGTTACCATAGAAACGATAATGAAAGTCATTCGCCATCCGCCAAATTAAAATAAAATACTACTAGGCTATATGTAACATAACTGACAAAGAGAAATCTACGTGGAGTAATGAAAAATTCTATATTAACTAAGTCTATTAATATGTTCAGAATTTTGAAATTCTTCTATTTAAATTGGAAAGAATAGGCTGTAAGATAGTATTTATCATAATTCAGTTATTGTATGGATAACTGATTAATGATATCGAGGTTTAAATCTCTTTCAGTCGCATTTTCAAGTTGAAACTATATAACATGTCAAAGCATTTTCAAAGCTTATTATTATTTGTGAATATATGAATAAAAAATAAATTAGGGCAAGAATAGGCACATTTTTATGTACGGTGTAGTCTAAATTTTTATTCACAATTTGTATTAGGAAAGTTAACGTTCCGATGTTTGTAAAGGAAAAGAATTTGACTAGACCAGAGCTGGAATATATTTTCAATAAAGAAGCAATTGTCCCCTTTATCCAGTTGTGAGTGGTTCCCTATACTTATGATTGAATGAAGAACTTGTAAATTCAGAGTTAAATATCAAATTTTCTAATAATTTTTTCATTGCGATATAGTTATGCTTTGTCCCCCTGAACATTTCTCTTACTTTGTGAATAGACTCTTCTCTTACTTTGTAATAAAGAGTCTAGAATATTTTCAATACATTACAGACAAATTTCTTCCAAAGTCTACTGTAATATACTGTTTGTATAATAATTTAGAATTTGTTGAATTCATCTCTTTAAAATAATCAACATTTATCCAGAGGCCCGTTTCAAAAATATTTAGAAACCTTATAATATAAAAAAGGCGGACTTACATAACGGTCATGAATAGGACAGCCTACTGAGTAATAAATTTATCTAGTGTGTATCTGTCCTGTTTTTCTATATTACAGGATAACTAAAATTCTGTGGAACAGGCACATAAACTCTGAAATGCTACTTTATGATCATAGGTACTTCAATATTGATTTACGCTTGCAAAAAAGAGAAAATTGTGTTCTCTCTCATGAGATCGAACTCAACATTAGTACATTACAAGACTTGGTTGAACAGGCCCCAAGCTCGCATTATCAATTTTTTTCCAAAATAATCTTCATTTATCGACTTTTATACAAATAAACTAGGTACCTTTAAATTTGTACTAAAGTGTTATAATCTATGAAGCTGAGAAGATTAACTTGAAATCCAAGAGTAGGCACATTTTTATATACGGTATAGTCTAAATTTTTATTCACAATTTGAATACAATTGAGGTTCCTGAATGTATAATTTTTTATTTGATATTAATATAAATAAATTAATATTTAATTCTCATATATTTTTATTTTACATAATTCATTGAAAAAAATCATCAATATTTATTGGATTTTTAAAGTATTTTGTATATAATATTTATTTATATACTTATTTATATAATATGTGTTTCTTTTTTATTGATATTCTATGAAAAAAATATTGTGAATCATCCTGCTTCCAGAAAACAAAACACATTCAGGTAGCTGTTAAAATAATCGACTCTATTCAAGTTCAAGAATAGCTCGCGTGCAGGTGGGATCCAATGAACCTGTGTGCATGTTCAACTGAGTGCGACCTGTATATGGAGTCGGAGGAAGTTGACGCTACTCCGTGGCTGTGGCTGTGTCAGGGCCAGGGTCATCACGCAGCCAACAAGACAAAGATAAGAAGAAGTTCTTCGTTTCTCCTTCCTCTGCCCGGTTGCCGTGCAGGCCTCTCTTCACTGGGTCAGTAGACATTTCTCAGTCAGAGTGCGAGTGAACCAGAGGCACTTAGCTTCGTCTACTTTGCAGTCGCTTTATCTCTCGCGACCAGGACGGAACTCGATGCTAAGCACGCGTCTAATATAAGTCTGTGAAGTTCATCGTTTCCTTCCTCCATAGTTGCAGGCTGCATCTTCTCTCCAGGATCAAGGACATGTTTTCGTCTTCAAGTCGACGGGTGAGCCACTTTCACGTTTCCTTTTTTGTTTAGTCTTATTTGTTATGTTTGTTTTGGAAAGCTGTCGAATTTTCACAACCGGTAACCGATTGTGGAAATTGTTGAATTCTATTCAATTGATTGCATGCTGTGATTGTAATTTTATTTGAATTAATCAGAGCTTCTTCTCCAGAACAAGGAGTTATTTGTAGAGACTTGGTATTTTCCTAAATACAGTACGGTATAGTTTTAGAAATTTCAAATGTTGGAAATTTTCTAAATTTTTAGAATTTAGAAGACATTAAACAAGTCTGAGATTTGCCAATTGCCGTTAAACAAAATTATTCCCTTTTCATCATTCTATAATAACAATAATATTCTATAATATTCTCTATACGACAATACAAAAGAATACTACAGAGGTGGCTATTTACATTAAGTGATGCTGAGTGTAGTCAGGTCATGAGATCCATGTACGTCTGACCATTACATCTCCAGGCTGACGTTTATTAATTTTCCTCCTTCATAATTAATTATTAACATTTGATGTGTTGTGTGAGTGAGTGTGTTGTGTGAGTGAGTGTGTTGTGTGAGTGAGTGTGTTGTGTGAGTGAGTGTGTTGTGAGTTTGTGCGTGTGTCCGTGTATGGGTGTGCTGGAGTGTGTGACTTTCTTTCCCTTCCCGGTATGAGTGAGTCGAATGAATGTGTTAGTATTCTTGAACCTTTGTATTTAGTAAAAATATATTATAATTCAATTCTCCATAAATTTTACTACTCAAATATATATTTCATTTAATTATACATATTTAATTATATACACATTATATTTCATTTAACTATTTGAATATATATTATGTACCTATAGCCTACTCTCTTCTCTAGAACTTTCAATTAAGTTACAATATTTAAGTTATTTATTAAGAACTCAAACAACTCACGAACAGACCTGCGTGTCCATGTGAGTGTTATTTCATAATTTTTGTCCATAATATTGTATATATGTGATATATTGCTGGAAATAAATGAATTTGATTTGATTTGATAATAACAATAAAACTTGTTATATATTCTATATAACAATAACATTCTATAATAACAAATACAATCAATTCAGATTCATTATAAAATCAATTTCGAACTCTCTAGTTCTCTCTGCTAATTTTATTATCTACTAGAAGCCACCCGTGCTTCGCAACGGAGCTCCGCAAAACAAAGCTACATTATAATTTTTTCTCTTCCTGGTGTATCAAAGATATTATTCATTTTTTCTGGATTAGGCCTTTAAAATATTGTATAGCCTAATCCTATGCTAAAACTGAACATATAAGGTAGGCAAAAATAGTGGTTTAAATTTATTGAGAAATTCATCACATCCAATAAAGTAGCCTTATGAATTGGACCAATTCAGAAATTAACAGGGAAAATATTAGGAAGGAAATGAAGAGAAGTATTTATTGTGGCATAAGCTCCAAGTTATTCTTTATAGGTAAACACAACTGTATACTTATTATTAGTAGTATTCTCGCTACTTTACTGTAAGCTACACATTCATCATTTGTCAAGTAAGTTACCTGTAAGCTCAATATTCCCGTTAGCAGTCAGCATTTTATTTTAAGAAGGCCCGGTATTAATCTCATTACTTTTGCAAATGCCATCACATACAAAAAATCTTCTTGAACTGCGAAAATTATGAGACAACTGGGATCCCCGTGAATAATCCTCCTTCATTACAAATTTTTATTAATGTACCACAATTTGCAGTACATCTATTCCATCAGATAATTCCATAACAATTTTGTAATTTTTATTGCTGTCATAGAACGCTAAACTTGGCAAATTCCAATAATAGTTTGATTAGGTTCTATTTCCCAATGTGTAATTTCAACATTGTAATATCATAGCGATTTGTAAAAAGTATTAGAAAAATTTGTTTTACTTGCATGAAGTTGAAAATTATCTGCAAAATACGAACTATTATAAGTCGAAAAATTGAATAAATTAATATTGTTTTATATTGGAAAAATTGATATTGGTTTAATAATAAATAACTGAAAAATTAAAGAATTAATTTTATTTCGATGAAAAAGCAAAAAATAATTGATTTTTGATGAAAGTTTAATGTCAAAAAAATTTGGAGGATCTGAGATTCGAACCCCGAGGAACTGGAGCCCCTTCGGTCTGGAGACACGGGAGACACGCCTAAACCAACTGCTCCACCGCAGCCGTCGTAATTTGATCGGTTCATAAGCCTACTAAAGTTTCTAACCTCGAACTCGAATCATTATGAAGTAGCTAGAGTATTTTAACCTTCCGGAATGAAGTGGTATTTGAGCTTCAATTCTGAAATATCTAAAGGGAAAATTGAAATTTGGGCTTCGAGGTGCATAACATTGATATTTTTGGAAGCTGTATGCAAAATTTCAAGGTCTAGATCATTCTCATTTTTTCGGAACACAATCCACAAAATTAGCTTGCACCTTGCTAATAAACACACACACACACGCACACACGAACACAAGCAATCGTATCTTCTTTTATTTATTTAGATTACTTCTATTATTTTATTCTATGCTATATTACTGTTGCATTTTGTATTCTTTCATTCGATTAGATGCATGCTAGCTGTGTTAATAAAGTTGGAAGTAATTTTAGAGCCTTTCTTATTCTATCTACAGAATAATAATAATAGAAGTTATTAGTAGAGACTACATTTTCAAATACAGTACTTATTTTATATTAATTTCCATATCTGAAAAACTCAATCCTAAAAAGTTAAATTTTAAAAATCTTTAGAGCTGCTTCATTCCTTTCCAGTTTAGCACTACACTTTGTAATTCATTCAGTCTCTGTTCCATTAATTCTCATTTTATCGTAGTTCATGAAATATTGAACATGTTCACAATGCATTTGCATTTAGTGTTGTATCGGTACCGTATAGTTCTATGTTTTCAATGAACAATGAGCCCTGTAAAATGTTGCATAAGGAAACAAGAGACTACATTAACCAGAGAACAGTTACTTCTACTCATGAATATTGTTGCTAATACTTTTGGCTTGATAGTTGTTGTTACGGTACCACTCTCAGCTCATACTCTTTTGAGAATCTGTAATATATGTTTTGTAATATATGTGTTTTTTATATATGTTATGTAAAATTCCTCATAACATAATCTCATAACATAGGCTATTATTTTATTTGATAGATTTTATATATCTTATGTACAATATATAAGTATATGTAATAATTATAAGTGTATAAGTATAAATAATCATTATAAGTGTATAAGTATATACAATCGTATACGATTTTATATATCGTATGGCTTTCCCATTATATTAACTAAAACTTAAACTAAATCTAAGAGTATTATTCACTCACATCATTCAATCAAATAAAACTATGAAAATAGGAGGCAAGCCCTTCTTATGTATAAAACCCAATTACTTTATGAAAAATAATAATTAGGCCTATACAATGAAAGTTTCATATTGTCAAGTCAGATTTTATAAAATTCATGTTTATAATGTGACTCAGAATGAGCATTATACAGGAAATTCTGAAAAGAATGATTACCTGCCACATGAAGTGTCTTTTTTTCTCCACATAAAATACATTTTTTATCATCAAATAAATTCCATAGATCATCGTCTTCCCCTACATCACTCTCCATAAAAATGACTTTTTTATTATTCATACTTCAGCTATACTGTTTACTTTATAGTGTATAATTTTTCCCCCACTAACTATAGTCAGTCACACCGCACGGTTACATTCACATTGAACCATAAAAAGTTGGAATAAACAATGTACAACCTAAAATGTAAATTGAACTAAGTGCTCTAGTTATTTGACACGTCCTGATTATGCATTAGAGCAGTGACCATATTCAACAACCTGATCTTTAGTGGATTTTCATGATCACCGTACCGTATGAAGATGCTGATTACTAATGAAGATTGCCAACCAAGCTCACATTAAAATGCGTGTGGCCTCTTGTTCCATTCCGATGCTTCTCATAGAGGCTTCTTGATACACAAAAACTATTATGAATTTAATTCTTAGATGATGATTCTAATAAAGAGTAATTTCATAGCATCAATAGGCTACAATAAGTTGATTGTTCACATGACATTTGCATTAATAATTCTTATTTTTTTCATAGTTGAATGTTTTTGGGAAATCGAGGTGGTTTTTGAGGTCTTCTTCAAATAATTTTTTTGCTGTATGGTGATGCCATACAATCAATCATTAAGCTATTAGCTTGTGCCTGGGTTATAGAAAAGGAATATAATACTTGGATATCTCTTTGTCACTGATTAGGTTCAAACAAATTTAATTATTCAATATTGATATTGAGATTTTCGTACCTACTCATGATATTTCAAGAAATATCAATTTCATCCACTTACTTATAAAAAACTGGGATAACTTTCACTTGGTAAAGTAGCTGAGATTCTCTTCAACTTCGATAACACTTTCAAGATACCTAGCTTGAAACTTGAGAAACAGTACGTTTTGAATTTTCAATAATACCAAAGTACTGGTTTGTTATATTATTAACAACTTAGTATTTTTTCATTCCATTATTTTGACTCCACCTACCAAATAATCCGTTGCACGATTATGACATTCTTATGAAATTCATTTCACTGCTCGCATCTGTCAGTAAAAGTGGAATGCTATATCTTCTTCAATTAGATTCCACTGGAATATAGCTGCACTGACCACATAGTTGGATAATCGACTAACTGTTCGGTAATGACATTTTTTGTAGACAGGTCAATGTCAAGGACATCCTGTCAAGATTTACCTGCGCGCTTGCTTCATCATTATTTTTCTGTTGTGGTAGACTACAGCATTTCTGAGATATTCATGTGAGAAATTTTGTAAAATAAATTTTATATATTTTTTCCACATGAGGTGCCGTACTTTCTCCCTTTGAATTTTGTTTCATATATATTGTTAGAATACTGTGTATTCGGCCCCTTATCTATTTCCATTGAATTCTGTTTCATAATATAGTCAGAAATAATTCATTATTAATTGGTTAGTCATCATCTATCATATTCTTAAAATACTGTAATTTCAGCTCATTGCAAGAAGTAAATTGAATGGTACCGGTATATGTTTTCTGATCAACCATTGTAAGCCAAAATTTGTCGCTAGATTTTGTTATATACAATATCTTCATGTGAACTTGAAAGAATTACCACATGAAATATTGAACTATCGTTAATTGCTTCTACATTTCCATAATTCCAAACTGCTAATTTTTTCGTATACTATCTTTTCTACAAAGCTCTTCAGGAATTTTAAACATTAATCATACAAATTACGAATTTCATGAAGTACCGTATTCAAATCGATTCTCAAAACACATATATGTAATTATTGCACAGTTCATAGACGTTTTCTCTCAAAAACTACACATAAAATTAGTTCTAAGCTATTATTTATCGTTGAAAAAAAAATGAAATAATAACGAAAAATAGAGAAAGATTTTCTGTCGTCAGTCAAAGACTTATATTCACAGAAAAATTCAGAAATCTGTAAAACATTTGCTTATATGAGACCCAACCATTATTGGACTACATTCATTATTCAATTAAATGCAGAGCTCAATCTTTGATTATCAATTAGATTTTTTAGCTAAATTAATTATTGTATTAAGTTTATTACAACGACCATTCATTATTGTTGGGGAGAAAATGAAATCAATTAATTTTAGAAAGATATTGCAAATATGCATTTGCTTCTAAATCATAATAATTAATTGAACGAAATTCCCAATTAAGAATGCTATGAATATATATAGCTTTAATTGAACGAAATTCCTAGTTAATAATAATTCTATAAATATATATAGCATTATTAATTAGTGATTTCGTTCAATTAATTATTATAATTTTCATGACAATGTCATTTGAGCAAATATCAATCACCGGTAATTCGTTTAAAGTCCCGTAAGTGTTTTTTATTTGATCTAGGCCTACTTGATTTGATTTTTATTCTCAAGTAAATAGAACTTATCCATTACGGTTAGAAGATTCTTCTGCTATATGTTTGTTTCAAACACAAATCTCATCCTAATTATTTGAAAGAATGAAGAGAAATGACATCAATACTGGCGATAATAAGTGAAAGGATTCCTATCAACCTGATATTCTCAACAATCAACTTATAAAATATTATTTAAAAAAGTGTTAGAAGGGCTATTGACAAATAAGGCTATCAGCAGCTAAAGTCGTCGACCTTGACTCGCTATGTTGTTTAGGACTTGAGGTTGTCCATGCGGTGATATTCCCAACAATCAATATCATATATTCTTCAAAAAAGGGTCAGAAGGGCTATTGGCAAGTGCGGCTATCAGCATCAGCTAAAGTCGGCGACCTTGACTCCTAGTTGTTTAGGTTGATCATGGTCGCCGGCAGTAGTTTAGTTGGATGCTAATGATGAGCACGGCAGGGAGCGACTCGACCGTTATAACGGCTTGACCCGGCAGGCCCTTCCTTAGCCGGCATTCCGGCCCCTAGTGGGCGCTACAACAACGTCATAATCACAACTTCTCGCGCCATAATTACCGATTATATTCACCTAGTTGATCCGATAGTTTGCTCGTTTTGATCGCCAACATTTATAACGGAATGTGTAACATCAAGATACATTCATTTGGTTGTCCGAATCCAATATCTAAAATAGATCAACATTTTTTTATTAGTGGATTGGTAGTTTTTATTGCGAATTTGTGACATAAACACGGGTTTTAAGGATGATTATTATTAGTGTATGGCTTTGATTGGTGGGGAGACCCACCTGGAAGGTAGTTCCACCTCGCTGTATAAGTATAACCCAATTTTCCCTTGATGGGGAACATTGTGAACCAATGATACACCCCTTGATACGAATCCAATACCTAAAATAGATCATTATTATTTTTTTTATTCGTGGATTAGTAGTACACGGTTTCTCAGTTTGCATTCATTTTGATTGCTCCTCGATTCGAATTGAATACCAAAAATAGATCAACATTCTTTTACTAGTGGGTTAGTAGTTTTTATTACGAATTTTTAACATAAATACGGTTCTTAAGAATAAATAAATTTGGTTGCCCCTTGATACGAATCCAATTGTATTAGTGGCTTGGTTTTTATTACGAATTTGAAACGTTAACATGGGTTTTAAGGATACATTCATTAGTTGCCCTTTTTGATACGAATTCAATAGGCTATCATAAATAGATCACCACGATATTCTTATTGGTGATTTAATTTTCAGGCTCATAGTGGTAGTTGATTGGTAATTATGTGGTTTGATGATGGAGGAATGCATCACCATGAGAATTGGTGCCAGTATAATAAACATCACCAGAGATCCCAATTTTTACAGTCCTAGGGTATCTCATAAAATTATACTGTGATTCAAGCTATTTCATTAGTTGCAGCAAGGACACAGCTATACATTCACAAGATTACAGAATAACAGTATTATTGTTTTAGAATTTGTAACATTTTGCAGAAGAGAATTTGTTGCCCTATCCTATATGGTAAATTTAATGGGTATAATTTCTATTAAAGTCAGTAAAACTTTTCATTTCATTCATTAGGTACTTAAATTTTCTTGATAGGTTGGATAAAACATTTATTAAAGGAATAGAAATATTTAGACTTACTAGAATTGATGACGATTTTTTCTACCCACGTTAAGCCACCACAAAATTATTAATTTTCATAAAAAAAGTAATTTTTCTCTATTTCTATCTCGGTAGCAATAAAACTTCTCCAGGCGGTTTATAGAAACATTTCGATTTATGCAATCAGTCCTAGAAGTACGAGTACCGTAGATCTTTGCGAAACACAATATGTTTACAATACTCTATGTGTATAGTATTGAAATATTGATCACTTTATTGTGATGAACAAAGTGAAAAATTAAGTAATCCTTCGATTTAAAATAAGCAGTCTATTTATAGAATATTATGGAGCTGGTTCAACCTAATACATAGTGAAATTATAGAAAAATGTACATTTTCATAACAGGAATATTCATATCAATGTTTATGTAAATGCATAGATAAGACAGCTACTTTTGGCTTTCAGCCCAATGCACTCATGTCAGATTCATGATGTCCATTCTTGACTCATCATGTTAATTTCGAGGATATTGCCGTTAACTCTGAACAAAACAAAACTGGCTCAACCTGTCCATCTACTATCCTGATCCTGAAGCATGAAAGCAAACCCACAATCATCTTCTTGCTATTCCATCATTAAAGTTCATCCACTACAAACCCACAACCGCAGATCAACTGCAACTTCTCTTCATAATTTTTCCTGAAAGTCACTTGTTAGGCAGGTACCGTATACTTCGCCAGCAGATTATTAGTTGATAACTAATGAATCTATAATAATGTACAAAAAAATATGAACTCTTGAACTGCATTCATATTCATTTCAATTGCATTACATTGTGAAACAATCAGTAATACCAAAAACTATTTCCCTATAGTACAAGTAAGATAATATTGTGGAAAATTCCAAAATTCTTAAATGTTCAATATATTAATTCTTTCTTGTTCCTATTTTTAGGTTGAAAGAATATCAATGAGATACATTCCTTTTCAATAGTTACTATAGTATACAGTAGTTGGTAATTTGAAATGATGTATATAGTTAAGACATATATTTTTCATCCAATGCTGAGTGTGTATCACTCTCTCTATAACATTTATATTGAATCTGATTTCATCTTTCTACTTTGCCATCATCAGAATATCTATATCAGTCTGTAATTTCAAAAAGTACATTCAAAATACAAATCATGATGAAGAACTACACTGTGAATAATAGACCTACTTCCGTTTACTTTTATAAGACACCTTTTTTGCATTCGTTTTACGGATGCTTAAAAATGCACCGTCTCTAGATTCTACAGCAAATTATTGCTTCTATAAAAAACGCTCGAAAGTGCATAAAAGCGCTCATATGCTCTAATGCCTCTTTAAATGGTGAGGTTTCTATCGTTCATAAGAAAACGCATGCATAAAATTAATATATATTATGAGATATAAAATATAACGAATGTACCTGCTCAGTTTCACATATGAATCTAACTAGAGAAATTGATGAGATCCTTGAAGCAAGCTTCAAGAACAATGTTGTACAGTAGTTCGGTCATCAAGATCATTTTTTGTTGTCACTACCGACCTTTCATTCAGCTTCTGATGACCTCAATCTCCAGGATATCGCTCAGTGATAAAGAAGCCACACGGCAAGAACAATTTTGAAGAGAGTCTTTCCCGAAGCCAGCAGCAATTGATATTGCCGTTAATAAATTGATAGTGTCTGTAGAAGAAAACCGTTCTAGATCATCCACCGCAATAATAATTCATGTGACCACTTCTTGGCCCCTCACTTGAGCCGCGTGAAGCGCCTACTGACTTGTTTTTGCCGAAGAAAAATCACTCTGCCATCCGGGTAATTTCGGACAATAGGCAATAAATTGAACGCACCGACCACCAGTAAGCCGAAAGATTAATTCATCCGTAATAACTCACCGCCGTTATTTACGCCTTCAGTGAAAGTATATCGGGATCTATATTTTTGAGGTCAACCTATTTTCAGTTTCTTCATTTTTTCCAAAAATATAGGCCTCTTCGAAAGCAAGTCAGAAAACTTGTGAAGATTGTGTACGAAGTGATAAACAGAAAACTCAGTCATCCAAGGTTACTAGAAACAGAACCCCTGAAAATTAACACATTCTGTGATATTATTTCCTTTTTTATTTCTCTAATTATTATGAAGTCATCTCTTTTCAACTTCTGACACAGTGTCTGGTGAGATGTTGTGATATTTAAACTTAATGAAAACACTAAGATGCTGTCAAATGTCACTGGATTTATTAAATAAATTAACAAACATGTTTCAGCATCATTGTGCCATCTTCAGTGTACTAAAACCTGGTTTCAGTACACTGAAGTTAGCACATTGGTGCTGAGACATGTTTGTTAATTTATTTAATAAATCCATTTACATTTGACAACATTTTAGTGTTTTCATATTACCAAAGACTAACCAAATATGAATAGATTAACTCTGATATTGGTATATTACAAAACTAGCTCTGATAATTAGGTACTGTATTACAAAACTAGAATGTGAACATCTTTATTCATTTATTTATTTATTTATACACAATGTCGCAGCAGAAATTCTCCGCAATCAACATATAATCGGAATAAAAAAATACAGTTCAGTCCATAGAAGACTATACTTGAACAAAATCACTTATTATGTAGAATAGTAGTACTTTAACCAGAGTTTGCTAAGTACAGTATATTAATACTTTGAAAAATCAAGCTATAAAAACTATTCTTGAAGACTCTATCGATAGTGTCATTGTGTTTTCTGATTGAGCAATATGATAATAATACACTCACATTATTTATGAATACGGTACGGTACTATAGTAGGTACTAAATTATACTATATCTGTGATTAAATTAGACTAGTACATTAATCTGGCATGAAATCAACTTTCTTTCAAGTCTGTTCCAAATTCAAAAGTTTTAAAACATATTTCCTGTTGAATCTTTCCATAGACCTACTATGTATGCATATTCGCCTCAATTTTCTTGAATTGAAAGATAATATAATTTAAAAAGGGAACCTCTTCTATTGACATTGGTAAAGAAGCAAGCAATAGGATAGCTACAGAGTATGAGTTGAACCAGAAACTTTCATCGCCTGAGGCAATACATGTACGGTAGGTAGGTACTTTACTGAAGAGTTGTTCAAGCTTTTTATCCATATGCGTGGGCAGATTCTTCTTCTTGCGGCGGAGAGCGCTTAAAATGTAGGTTCTCGTGTCAAGGACTGTCAAGGTTATTCAGCAGAATGGAAACGTTCCTACATTAAAAATATAAAAAAGTATGCAAAACGAAGGAATAGAGTGTATTAAGTAATATTCTTACAAAAATGCAACGAGTCATTTTCCAAATCAGTTGATAGTTCTCTTCAAATTACTATTTTTTTTTTTCTAAAATCTCCTTACAAACTTTACAACTCTTATTTGTATGGATTAGTAAATCATCGAGGTAGTAGCATAGCATCTTCTATCCCCTCCCTTTTCACATAAATCCCTGCAAATTAATGAAGCTACTTTTTTGTGATAGAAGGCTGCAATTGTTTTAGATAGAAAAGCATTTGAAAAGTTATCCATCATTGTTTATCAGCATAATCCAATGTGTAATGTTCCTAATAATTGATTGAAAACAGTTATTAATTACACTTATACAGCAGGCTATACCGGCAAACTAAATCCTCAGTAGGTTTCACAACGTTTTTAAATGAATTCTTAATTATTGTTGGTCTTCTTGTAAACTCATAAACTCTTTCCATAAAACATGAAGATTGTTAGGATATATTATATTATTTTGTCTATTAATCGTATTCATTTGAATATTTAACCGGTTTTTTAATTTTACCTGTCGTATTTTTTAGCTCATTCATTAATGTTTTATCAATATATACTGCAATGTTCTCCATAATTAAGTTCGTTTATCACTTATTAGAGAAGTTCTCGATAATTAAGTTTGTTTATCACTTGGAGAAAAAGCTTGACTGATTTTTACTACCATAAATAAATTTATAGGGTCCATGAAAAAATCAAGAGCTACTGCACTCTCCTTGACACAGATCAAGGACGAAGAAAGCGTTCGACCTATAGACTGGCTGTAGCTCAAAATAAATTCGAATCTAGGTCCTCGGGTAAAATTACACTTGAACTTCTTTCATAATCCTCCTAAGTGGAATGATGCTTGATGCTGTAACTAAAGGCCAGGCTTATTGATCTCCGTTCAAAAGAAATGCGCTTTCTATCTTCAAATGATTTCTATACTTGATTTTCTTATATTATTCTCATCTACACAGTAGCACAAAGGATAGGGTATCTTTTAAAACTTTCTAATGATGTTGAGATATGATTTGAATATGCGGGTTGAAGAGATTTCAATGATAAATAAGGCGATCAGATTTTTCAATGAACAATAACGAATACTATCTATTGGGATGATCGTATTGAATATTTTGATCACACTTATTATTTTTCTGATTTATGATGAATGAAATATCTAGAATTTCATGAATACAATACTGTACTCTACAATATATGAACATATATCATTTATTGTGCCTAAAAAATTCAACTTCAACTTGAAAAAATTGAAAACTCCACATTTTATCAAACTTTTCAGAAAGCTGAACTGCAAAAAGATCAAAATATAATGAAGATATTAATATTTAAGGCATAGACTAGAAAAATGTTTTCCATCAGTTTTCCCATTTTTCTTTTGAATGTTTGTTTATTATTGAGGCAGCAAACCAAAGCATTATGTTCCATTGAACTTATGAGTGTATGATCGATATTCATACTGAACAAAAACCAATGATTTTGCTACACTCATGTAAAGACTTTCATTTAGTTTGTGCTAGAGTGAACATTCCTGCCCAAATATCGCCGCATCGTACACGAAAACGTGGCCAAACACTACAACGAGCTTCGCTTACTGTTGTTGTGTCGTGATTTCATATTGTTGAGAGCATAAAAAAGTTAGTCCATTCTATTCTAATTATAATTCCACATCCTTGTTACGCCCTCAAACTGATGGAAGGTATGCTCTGGTTTCTGCTCGATCGCGTACCGTAGCAAGTAAACACTGATGATAAACATTATGAAAAGAAAGTGGGATATTTGAGATGACGTAGCTAGGGCAACAACGACGGGAAGCGACTAGTTTGCTTGTCAAATGTTGGACGGGAGCGCAGTTTAGTCGCTGAAAAAACATCCGAAAAACGCCACAGCTATTCACTTCCACTTTCCAGCAAGGTTCGGAATAATTGATGAAGACGAGGCGACGATAGACCCATTTCCAGCCTTGGACTTTCTCCACGATCACTCTGTTCAGGGTCGCGGTTGATGCAAAAACTTGCTTATTTTGTTTGCCGTTTTATCCATCAACATTGCGTACAGTATACGGTATTCGTTATTGGATCCAGACGAGGTTTCTCTCAACTTGGGTGTTTTCCTTGATCGTCTTAATAAAATCTCAATGACATTTTCAATTAATGAAATAATGATTTATTCATCAGAAATAAAAATATACATACATCTTGCAATAATATAATAACTCATGTTCAAGTAAAATATAAAAGCACAAATAAAAGTAAAATAAAATAATATTATCCTATATTTCTGATTGAATTACACATATGCAAAGCTTTATCTAGCTTGACCGCATATGGGAGTAATCATATAAGACAATAAAATAACAGCAATATAGACAATGAAAAGATAACAATACAACAGTACAATATTGTATTCTATCTATCAATAGATATATTTATTATTCTTAATATGTCTAATATATATTATTAAATATTATTCATATTTTTCCCCCCAGGTACTTGGCTTCTGGCTGTTACCCCTGACTTTGGCGCTGGAGTCAACACCTCTCTCGCCCCAGGGTACACCGCCACTGCAGAGTCCAAGCACAAACCCGGAAGGCTATTACGCTTTTGTGCAGTCGTCCAAAATCGAACCTCCGTCGGTCAGGCCTCCACCTTATTTCCGCTCCAACAGACTTTGTCCAGGCAAGAAACCTATAATCAAGAGACAGAATATTATATTTTATTGTCAAAATACATCATACTGGTCATGAAAATAGTGTATTTTAAAACAAAAGTATTATCAAACAATCAATAGTTTATTCGCACTCATTATAAGGTAATAATAGACTGTTAATAGCATTAGCATATCTTTTTAATAAATTGACTCATCCATATACCCATTTTTATGGCGTTCAGAGGATGCTAATGAATGTTGAATAAATGAATAAATTTTAAAATTGTTCTATGTTGTTTGAAAATTTAAAATCTTTAAATAAATATAACTTATATTATGAAGTAATAGTTTTTATTGAGTTGTGTAACTGAGTTGGGGAGTCCGATGGTAGCAAGCATTCAGAAGACATACCAGTGTCCCAATGTTAAGTCGGGCTTAGGCTGAAAACTGAAGTTCTCTCACGTAAATTTGCCCATCGATCTTAGTTTATTATTATTTTTTCAAAATTTATTTAAACACATTAGTAGGCCTACAAAGGGAAACAAAAGTCCACAGCAACAAAGAAAATACATATGAATAAACAAAAACGCAACTTGCTCAATGGTGGAGTTTGCTAGAGAAAAGAGAAGGATGAAGAATACATTTTGACATTGTTATGACGTTTTTGTTTATGTTTCTGCATGATAATATTTTGTGTTTCTTCCAACAGGAGTCGGTAGATCTCAAGTAAAAACCTTGAACAACCTATGTGGTGACTTGAATAAAGGATACATCCCCATGAACCCCATGAGACAGAATGTTTATGACGCTCCTTATCCATTGTGAGTCATCTTTCAAATTATTACTTACTTGTCAGTTTCTCATTTCTTGCCTTGCGATCAGTGTTCTTTTCTTGATGGGCTACATGAAAAATATCAAAGTTTCTGCGTTCAAATGCTGTAAATTTTAGTATTTCCTGAGTGTTTGAATGGAGTTCCTTCACAATTTCTGGTTGAATAGTCGAGTGGGTTATTGTGGTCCAAACTTCACCACATCAGAAAAATAAAGACGTTATTCTATCCTATTCGATACAAGATTTCTATTGAACATCCACGTTGAAGAATCGAAATCAATTTTGTTTTTATGAAAAAGATGATTTCATTGATTTACTTTCTTCTGTCACTAAATACTGTATATGTATAAGACATGCATCTGAAAATTTATTCAGAGTATGACTCAATTACAGAATGCAATTAAATATCTAATAGAAATATAATTACAATAAAATTATATGTACAATCTTTTTCTAAAACTTTAAAGATGCAATCAATATGCACCGAATAATGAAAATAAATAATGATCATTTTCTTATTTGCAGTGATGTTTTGAAGAACAAAACATTGGAATTTTTGAGCAGAGCTCTCCCAATCTTGCAAGCTGATGAAACTTTACCAAAAGTTGCCAAGTATCAACAACAAGTATATTATGAGGATGGAACTCCTGACAGTATACCAGAGCAGCCAGCATTGTGAGTACGGTTTTATGAGTTTTATAAAGTTTCTGAAGTTTCTGGACATGTTCTCCATTACTGTATTTTGTAAATTTAGATTCAAACTTCAAATCATTAAAAGTTAAAACCAGTCAGTTTTAATATCTCAATACTTGGTAGTTCAGTTGGAGTGAATTTAGGAACAGTCAATCTATAAATATGATTATTCATACTCAAATTTGTATTTCAATCTTGAATAACTGTCCTTTCTACTATAAAATAATACTCTTGAGAGAATGATTGAAATTGAAATTGAAATTTTATAAATCCTGATTATTTGATTGAGGAATATGAACTATATTGATACACTCTTTCTGTTATATATCCTTTAAAAATGAAAGGATCTGTAACAATAATTTATTTCAACTGAAATTTATGTTTCAGCTCTTCACCAGCAAGTAACTCCTATGCTGTGAATGAACCGCCTTATGAACCAAGAGCAACTCGAGGTAGTGATTTTCAAGATGGAATTAATCTCTTGAGAAGCCTCCTCACTGGACAAATCGATGAAACTCATCGACAAGCAAGGAAGTTTTGTGAGAATGGAGGTGGTGTGTAAGTAGTCATTAGTCAGTAAAGAATAAATGGATAAACAGCCTTTATTCAATGTTTTAGATAACAATAGTAATGTACATCATTGTAGGCTTCTCCATAGCATAGAGCCATCTGGAGGAACCCTTTACTTAGTGTACCTTATTTTAATAATATATTCTATAATCGAGAAGTATTTTTCAAATACGAGTAGGAAGGGTATATTTGCAATGAAAATACCGTATGATTATTTCTTAAGTTGATCAAGTGTTTCAAGATTCAAAAATTAGGTAATGTTATGAAAGTATGGTGATCTATGTAGTTTTAGATGGATTACGACTCATCAGGAGAGGAATCAGAGAACAGATAACAGATAATCATAGCTACCAGTCACTCATCCAAGAGTGAAATTCATATTTGTTTAGTTATCCTCACAAACACACAACAATCGATGCACTCACCACGCTGTCTTTTGAATAGAAAAGTTGGAATTTCATATTATCGTGTTCAAGAGTTGAGAGGCAATTTTATTCAAACATATTAGTTTCTCTGTATCATAATACTTCCTATAAAAATTACTCTATAGTAAAGTACAGTATTACACACATGTTGGTATTATACACGTCATATATTGTCAATAAAAGCAGAAAGAGTAAAAAATCAAAACAAAATTTAATTTGTATTTTCTTGATGTATATTCTCTTTGCCAAATCGTTTGAAGCATTTCAAAATTCAAATCCATATTGTCCTCAAGTAGCCTACTGTATTGTGTTTCAGAGTTCGATACTAAGCAATATTGCTTAGTAATCAATATTGATATCATGTCATAAGAATTAAATGTGCAATAACTGTTCATTTAAATACAGAATTGAATTTTGTGTTTCTGTGAGTTTATTAATCAAAAGGATTTGATTTTGGAAGACTTTTCAAAAATGATGATTTGGAAGACTTTTTAAAAATGATGAGTTGATATTCAGGGTTGAACCTACTTTACCTACAGGTTCACCATATTTCCGAAATTATTCGGGAACCTAGGATGTTTTGGCGAGGCGGAACATCCGAGAGGGTCTCTCCACCAAAAAAGCCATAAGCATAATGATAATAACAACTTCTCATTCAAGAAGTGTTTCAAAAATTGATTCTTTTTTGTTTCATTACTTTATTCGAAATCCTTCAAATCTCTTTAATGTTATTTAATTAACTACTCAACTCGAGCTTACGCACAGGCAATTTTTGCCCATGTAAGCTCTTCCATTTACTACAAAAATAAAAAATAAAAACTATTTTATTCTTATATGTATTATATTATAATTTCTTTTATTTTTCAGTTGTAATTTCTATACTCTTTAAGTTTCATATTATATTATCAATTCTATTATTTTTTAGTTGTAATTTTTATACTTTTTAAGTTTCATATGTTATTATTTTGTTTCATGGATGAATAAATGATTTGATTTGATTGTTTTCTCCCATTTTCCAGCCTGTGCATGCTGTACAAAATGATCCAGAGTGGTCCAGGCAGCCTGATGGCTGAGAGACGCGACGATGACGTGTTGATCCACCACCGCGGCGAGGGTCCCAGTGGCAACAGCATTGGCCCAGGCGACGGCCCGGTGCCCGCCGGACCCCCCACTCCCTGCCCCGCCAAGGTCGAGTATGCCACGCCCGTATTCGCCCGTAACTACCAGGGCATCTGGCGCTATGTGGTGCAGATTCCCTACGAAGGATACTTCACGCAGACTGTCGAAGTGACTAGATGCTTGTGAGTACCGCAGTGTAGCGCCCTAAAGTGGAAACTTTTTACTTCAATTCTCAGCTAAGCAGCTTAGAATTAGTATATTTAAAAAAAATAATTAATATGTTCGGTCAGTCCATTATCACTCGTCAATAAGTAATTCTCGTAACGGGTATCTTTAATCGTGAATCGTTCTTAGTGATAAATTAACAATTAGTTTAACAATTAGTGATAATTTATCGACTTGATAGTCATCTCCTAGGTCATATTTCATTAAATACATATAGTTATGGAATACTTACACTTTTATTCACTTGCTAAACAAAAAGAAAATTCACAAAATGCAGGAAAATTGGATTATGCGTTTCTCATCAAGCTAAGCCTGCATGGAGCAATTTAAATATCGTTATTCTGAAGCATCATCGTACTAGAATACTTTTTTTACCTGTTCCAAACCCTTTCCTTCCTAACTCTCGGTCACTACCTGTCTATCACATGGGAAACCATATTTGCAAGGTATTCTTCCCCTTTTTCTATTTTCTAGCACAGTACACCATTTAGCAATTTGTTTTTGTTTATGTTGTTACCTCCTTTGTTTTTCAAAATTAAGTGGATACTGCATTCTGAAAAGTGAAATTGAATTATAACCTTCATGGTTCACTATGTTCCCATCAAGAGAAAATTGGGTTATTTGGCGATGTGAGTCTACCTACCTGTCTCCACACCGATGAAAGCCATACGCTAATAATAATCATTTGTTTTTTGGTACTTTAGGTTTACCTTGTGTTGTTTGTATTTTGTTTTTGTGAGTGTTGTTTCAATAAATTTAAATTTGAAGAATAAGGAAATCCATTTCCATCAAGCATCACCTCATTTTCATCCGTTTTGCTTCCTTTTCAGGCAAAGCAAATGCTTCTACATGGAAGGCGGCTGCCTATCTTCTCCGCGCTGGATCAGCCTGCTAGTTGCGGAAATCTTCTACCCGGACGCGGTGCTTCCGGCGCCCGCAGCGGGAGGACGCCGGCCGCCGCAACGGAGCCCGGTCTCCGGCGACGACCCGCCCAACCTCAAGGACCTGCACAGCTACGGCTACCAGTCGCACATACACAAGCGCGCCGCTCCCGCCCCCGAGCCCCCCCAGCCCAGGTCCCCTCAGCCCCCTCCTCCTCCTCCTCCTCCACCCTCCAGCAACTCGTCGAAACCCTCGCAGCACTGCGACGGCGTTGATGAGATCGGCTGCTTCCAGGTAAATTGCAATAGTTATGCTTCAAAAATCAGATCGCATTATGACAATAATGAGAATAATAATAATGAATAGAATAAACAAATAGAGGCTTCCAGGTAATTCGAAATTGATGTGCTTCAAAACAGATTGCATTTATTACAACAATAATGGAAATAATAATATGACGCTTCCAGGTAATTTACAATTAATATGCTCCAAATTAGATCGCTTTACAACAATAATGAAAATAATAAGATGCTTCCAGGTAATTTGCAATAATTAATATGCTTCAAATCAATTCACATTACGACAATAATGTAATAATAAGATTAAAAATGAGATTTCTTTCAGGTAATTTGTTATTTACATTCTTCAAAACAAGAGTTTCATAAAAAATAAGTTGAGAATAGGAGGAAGATGGGAGGAATAAACAGAATATTTCAATTGTACATTTGCTATTGAATTCATGGTAAATTATTCAGAAAAGGAAAAACCTAACGTAAAGGAATTATGTCATACATAAGTAATAATTGATATGTTTATCACAGAATTATCTGAGGAGAATATATTATTGTAATAATATTACAAAAGTGTTATCAAAATTAACTTTGATGAATGAAAATAGATGGAAAAATCAATTGTTCATTTAAAAATTGGTAATTATTTGTTTTTGAATTCTGATTAAATCAAGATAATGTTATGGAATAATCTGGAGACTTTGAATAAGGCGAAAAAAATAATAAGCTGAAGGCTTATTGCCTTGAGTAATCAATGACCGCTGAATGTTTTTCCCAGGCGGAAATTGTTCCCTACAAAATATTTTGAGTAGTTGCGTTCATCGAGTATCCTTCAGCTATTGAATCTGTTGTCAATATTCGTTGTAGTTCAGGGATTTTTCAGATTATTTCGTAGCATGATTAAGTTTTTCTCTTATTTAGTCTTTAATAAATAGAATATTAGTATTAATTTTTCTTCAGGCTTCAGTTTTCGGTTCAATTAATTGTCAGAAAGATGAGAGATGTTTCCAAGACAATTGTGAACAAGATTTTGTTGAAACAGGGACGAACCCAGGGGGAGGTGGAAGGGGATATATCGCCCTCGTACCATGAAATATTCCACGGTTGTTTATCCCCCTTCCCCAAAACAATTTCTGGGTTCGTCCTTAGTAGAATATATTGAATAGTAAGCGAAAACTCACTTTGCTTGCTTTGATGCTTTTGTTTCATAACAATTTTAGTCTATGGATGAAGTTATTAATATTTTAATTTTTTCTCCCACACTTTGAACTCATGTTATTATCCTATTTACAGGTGAGACTATACTACGACTGGTTCTTGGTTCCTGGTAGCTGCAAATGTTGGAGACCTGATTACTTTGCAAGATTTACAAGGAAGAAGCCCGCATATGCTAACGAGTTGTAAAAAATCGAGAGAAAGTAGATTCATAACAGTCAACTGTCAACTTCATGGCTTTGAACAGTCTCTCTAGATACCATATCAATGTAATGTATTCATTAACTTTGATATCAAACGTGAAGTTCGTGGAAAATAACTGAATCAACTCTCAATCCAGCTTTCCAAATCACTGTGTTTTAAATCCTGATATCATCCACAAAGAAAGTGAATTTCTACTACTGGTACCGCAATTCTAAATATGTGAGAATTGATTCTTCATCTTTAATCTTGAAATGAGATTGAACTCATTGAATGAGATTTTATTTCCATATTAAGACCAGAAGCGTACCCAATGATAATCAGAAATGTCTTCTGTTGACAGGGTGTGTACAAGTTTTGAACTGTGAAACATTTTTTTTTTTCAATTTTCCTATACATAAGAATAGCTCTTGAAGTTGAAAAATTCTTAAAGTTCATCACAAAATTGAAATTTTCTACATTTCTTGTATTTAATTTTATTTTTTGTACTTAGTAACAAATAAGGAATAGCATTGAACTTAGAAATGATATAGCGTAATATTAGAATGTCATAAATGTTTATTTATATTCTTATTTTATAAAACAATTGTAAATAACATAATGTATATAAACTAGTTGTATCCATGTATATGTATTTATTTATTTATTATATTACAATAAGTTTGAGAGAAATTTTCTTGCATTACTATTTATTACAGTTCCTATGATCACATTTTATAAAAGAGCTGTTCGAGAGAGAAAAATATTAGTGAGTATATTGCTCATGAAATACAATGAAGGCTCGCTCCTGTAGAGTCACTTGAAAAGGAATGAGAGAACAAGAGTTACAGTAGCCTATCTTTTTAGAGAGCTTCAAAGAGGTACAGTAGAAGCAAAACAATGTGGTCTCATGCAAAAAGATAACTTTGTAAGATTGACGATACTGTTCGATCAAAGACAAATTCAATGTGGTAATAGACCTATTTAAAAGTTTTGTATGTCGATACTGAACAAATGAGATAAAAATTATGACTAGAACCTCAAAAACAATGTTCTTTTCAAATTTTGTAGACAATTGCATTGTAGCCCAAGCAGCTTTACTGAGTTTGAATGAACCTTTATCTCATCAAAAATCTTACATAATGTTATTGTTTGGAATGTTATAATGTTGGAATTACTATTCATTCCCCTCCACATCGCAATGATGACCAGTTTATATACTTCATATCACATTAGAAAGTATATATTTTTTTCTCAATCTACTTCAATAAATTTGTGTGAATCTTTTAGCCAAAATACTGTACATGAAAGCACATGCATTTCTGTTAATAAGAAGTAAAATTATCTCTGATGAAAGTATCGGTTTTAAAAATGAGTCTTACAAATTAATAGTATATAATATTTATCATCCTTATCTAATTGACATTGATTCGGGGAGAAGATTGGTCGAATTTTTATAAAATTATCATTTATTGTCTAATTTACTAGTGGTTGAAAAAATAATTCATCAAAAAATCTTTGTACACATCTCTTGAAATATATCGCATATAAATACTAATCATTATAACATAATCATGAAGCCAAATAACTCCATATTTAGTAATGTATAAAATGCAAAGTATAAAAAATTTGGAAGATTTATCAGACTATTCTGGTTTTATAATAATTTATGAGACTTCTTTGCACGAATTTCTTTCGAGTATCAAGTTCGTTGATGAATTATTCATAATTATTATTCTGCGTTTCCAGCCGAGTCCAATAATTTTAGAAATTGGTCAGCAGCTATATCAGCCAGCAGAGAGCATTCCAACAGAGCCTTCTGCTTCTTCAGGTTGGCGATCAGAACACTTTGTTTTTTGAGGGCATCAAGCAGTTCGTTCTTCTGTTTACCAACTTTGTTTAGTGCCTTTTCGGTTTCTTCACGACGAGCAATGTCAGCACTGTGCTTCTCGCGACCTTCCCTTTCGGCGTTTTTAGCCGTCTCTTTTATGCGTTCACTTTCAACCAGAACCCGATTGAGTCTGGTCTCCACATTGGCTGCTTCAACTGATTTCTGTTTCAGCTCGCGTTTCAGTGCTGTGAGTTCTTTTTTCAGAGTCGCATTTTCTGCATCGCTTATTTTCAACTTATCAGTGAGAGTTACGGTCAGTTTTTCTTTCTTCTTCAGCGTCTCTCTGGCTGCATTCAAACTCAATTGAGTCTGGCTTGACTCCTCGAGTGCCTTTTTCAAATCATCCTGCACGGCCTTCCACTGCTCTGTGCGCTTTCCATACTCGTCTCGCAAAGAATTCAAAGTATCTCGCATCGACTTCACCTTCGACTGTAGAAACCTGATGTGTGACTCACTGATGCTACCGGAGTTTTTAGCTGTTGTTAACTCTTCCTCTTTTTTCAAATCTTCCAGCTGTAAAATAAATAAAACAATTATGCGATTCAAACTTTTCCTGAGAATTTTCACTAATTCTTGCAGCCAGTTGCACAAAAATCCAATTGAATTCAATCGCCGTAAAATGATTTCATCCAACACATCCAAAGGAACAAGGAACCAATGAACCAGTCTGACGTCATTTTACAGTGGTAAAGCCTAATTTTATTGGATTTCCGTGCTACTGGGTACGTTTTTCTAATTAGTTGAGGACATATACATAATTAGCTGATAATTAAGAAAAAGAAAAGATAACTTATTGTATAAGGTGGATAATATATTATCTTTGTAAATGAACTATCAAATAGACCTTTTAGAGTACTCAATTTGAATTCTATTTCCTCACATTACGTTTAGAGTATATAAGGGTTACATTTAAACAGTTGGGGTTTCATCAATATTGACCTGAATGTAAAATTCTGATTGAAAGAATGCAATTTTAATGACAGGCATGGTTTGTATAGGCAATTCTTGTTCCATAGGGCCATACATTAGTTTTATAATCTTCAAAGCACCTGCAAAGGTGACAATGAATAATATTGGCAAAGTTTTTTCAAATGTATTAATGTAAGAATAATAATTGCTCAATATATTACATATGTATTCACAATAACCTGAAGGAAATTCCTTAATTGGAGCTAGCCTATGAGTCTAATAACTAAGTATTGTTTTTCGTCTTAATTTATTGCATTGTGAATATAGTAAAGTTCATATTTCCATTTTTCCACAATATCATCCTTCACCTCATTACCCACGCACAAGTAAAATACTTATGTGGGCATCATCCGCATTAAAAACAAATTATTCTCTGATTAGAATTTTTCCTTAATTTATTTATTTGCTAAATATTTTATAGATGTTGCCTATAGATACTTATGCAGTATATTCTCGAAAAAATAGAAAAGTAAAGGCATTTGAATAAACAACCATTCAAATTTATTTGATTTCTTGATTATATTATCAATGAGTAAATGTTTACCAACTTCATCATCAATTCGTGATTCCATGTCCTTCACAAGCTCTCGAGATATCTTCTCAATCTCTGCATTTTTCCTGTAGTAGGTCATTTCTCTTTGAAGCATATCATCATCCATGATTCTTCAGGGAAAATTTCTGTAAATATGCGAAATCCTTATTGAATATTCAGGCCTACTCTATAATTGATAGGCCTAAACAGAAGATTTTATCTCTATAGTATAAGAGAATAGATATCTCCATGGGCGGATTTAAGAGGGGCTTGGGGCAGTAAACACCCCAAATTATTGTAGCTATTGAAGCAAATGTTATAAATGTAGTTATATAATAGTTTGTGGCAAAAAATTATGTGAGAAGCTGGAGAAGCTTTAATATTAAGCTTGCTTCAATTAGGCCTATACATTTTTTCAATTTAGTTATTTTAGAACTCATAGCTAGAGCTTTTTATACATAAGATTCTCATCTATCACAGACATGCCAAAATTTGTTGCATTGAATGAAATAACTGCGCGAGAGGTCTTCTGTTTACAGAGCTACTGCACAGTATAATTATAAAACGTTTTATACATACCAACTGTTAGAAGCAGTCAACGGTATCAGGTCTGCAGTATGTAGTTTGTATATCTATAGTGAAAAATATGAAATCACAAGCAGAAAACTATAAAAAATAACAGACTTTCGATTGAATATTGTTATCAAAGATGTTTGATGGTTGTTTATACTTTTCAACTGTAGACATTAGTTGTTATGGAAACTAGTCTCCGTTGCTAGGCAACCAGATAGTGCCACATATGGTGAAAGTAGCACAAAGGTGAAAAAGTATTTCATGCATGACCATCAGGACTAGTTACATTAATTGATTGAATAAAGAGTCACGAAATGCGGCGTACTGTTGTATATAGGAGAGTGGGTTGTTTCAAGAGGATGGATTACCAAATAATCAAAAACATATAAATTCCAAGTTTTATTTATTTGTTTAATTTTCACAACAAACAGTCTACCTGTTATGAACGTTATGTTAGAACGAATCAAGAAAATAATTAATACTCTCTATTTGTTACTCTGACAATATAAGTATCAATATTAAGATTCTTGCACAGAGATCTTTTTCAGTTCTTTATGTACAATAAAAAACCCCTTTGGAGACAGATATATGGATAAATTAATTTCATTGACATAGATATAGACCATTAAATACAAATTTGCACTCTCATGGACGCACACTAAAGAATCGATCAATTTTTTCCAAAAGCTAATGAAGTAAGCTTTATACCTCATAAGATTAAATACAAAAAAGTGTTTTCTCATTCTCAAAAAAATCAAACTAGTGAGTTTGAAAGAAAATACTATACAGTGGAATGTAGGAAATGAGAACAAGAGCAATAATGAAATATTTCACAAACAAGATTGTGATTACAAATTTTGAAACTATGTAAGAACCAATATAATCTTCCAAGGTGTATTTTTTTCATACTTAATCTAGCATTTTCTTAAATTGTATACACATTATTCTATCGATGGAATATAATATTATGAGTTATGCCTTTCACATTTTGCGTATTTTTTGAACTTATGAATCGTGATTTAGATTTGGTAGGGCGTTCACTTATTCTCTAAATTTATCATTCAATATAAAAATTTCAAGAAATATTTACAATCGAATTAAGTACTAAAGGGAGAAAATGTAGATCACATGAATTTTAGTTACCATAAGCAACAAATCGGTTAGGAATATACGAATTTCAATATTATGATTTATTTCAACCAGTGAGAAATAAAACAATTTGAAGTTCTGCTTGATAAAGTCAAGACGAAGAGAATTGATAAGTATAGAAAGATGAGCAATGAATACAGTTTTCTTTCATAAGAGAAAAACTCATTAAAGTAATCACTGTTCTTTTGAACAGTTCAGAAGTTTGTAAACGTTCAGTGAGATTGAAAGTTGTGTATGGTCTAATAGCGAACTCGATATTGTGCTAATTCATTCTTTATTCCTACATTAATACATAATTTTGAGCACTATCATATTTAAAGGAATCATCAAGATATCTAGAGTGAGTAGAAATATTATCGGTTTATTTGAAATTATGCTGAGGTCCATGAATGTTGGTCAATTTGACTTATCTTATTATCAAGAATCGTTGCAAAAGTGTGAAGTCACATCCCAAATTTCTTGGTCTCCAAAAGGTCGATAATAATTAATAATTGCTAGCTTTACAACCTTAGTGTGCAAAAGGACACATTAATAGGGGTTCAATTCAATACAATTAACTTACAATAAAAATTATACAATTCAACTTTACAAAATTACAAAAAGTTCAGTAATAATCTTACTTGAAAAATAGAAATCAAAATACAATCATTTTCATTTCAATACATACACATGCGCGCTTTGAAGAAAAGTGAGTATATTACACATTTGAAACACAGTTTTTCTAAAAAAACAAAAGAATGAGGAACTTGCAAATAATACAACTAATTAATCAACTAACGATTTACAAATTATGCTTGAAGTTTCCACTAATAATACTGATGTGAACTACATGCTTGGGGTTTTGGCTACATGAACCAATTTACAGACTAAATACAGTAATACAGTTCACACGATGAACACATTGCGTTACAGAAACACTATTCCACATGTCTACACACGAGAATCATTGAGAGAACTGCAATTGCTGGAAATGTCCCGCTAGATTCCAGTCCTCGATTACAAGTTCATCTCAGCTCTGAAACAATATAATACATTATTTCAATAAATCCATTCTATAAATTAAATTTGATAATACAAAAAGTCAGTTCAGTACATTTTTCTCCATTCATAAAATATTTCCTGAGCTAATCATCAAAATGAGCCTTAGTTTCAATATCCGGATCTTGTCACTGCCATCTCTAACAGAGACGGCAGTGAACTTGTCGAGTAAAGCCAGGAGAGTAAAGACTACTCTGCATGAGCACCAAATTCAAGAGTATAATTATGATTCTATAGTCCCCAAAGAACATAGTGATACGAATATCAAGCAAATTGACATAATTCTTCAACAAATTCTATCTTCTTCTAGCAGTTAGTTCTGGGAAAATCAAGATATAATTTCCTTTCATAACAGCAGAGTTAACAAAATTAAAGTGAGGAAATGAACAAACATTTAAATTTCAATTCAAGTCAAATTACAAAATACAAACCAACAATTCTTCATAGCATTAATTTAGCTTGCCTAGAATATTTCTAAACTTGAAATATTATACATTCAATATCAAAATAATATTGACTGAATTATATTTGCATGAGACAAACTGCAGTTCAGCATTAGACAATAATTGTTTTCAAATAGGTTTCATTTATGAAGGTTCAATTACAGAATACAGGTACGCCTACATATTAGTATATGGAAGTACTAAAACATAGTTTTTGACGAATGATTAGACATTCAATACTTATTATTTTCTTATCAACACTAAAACATTCATCAAGATAAAGATTTTTTGGCGATAAAATTCAAATTTAAGTAGCTGAAAATTGAAAAAATTACAGGTTTTGAAATATAAATTTTAATATAGTTCATCTCTATTGAAAAACGCTTGAGTAATTTTCACCATTCCACATTCATAATTCTTCATTTTGATTTCAGTAACTGCTGAATATGTATCAGGTACTGAATATACAGTAATATTCTTTCAAATTAGTAGATGGCGAATAACTTTCATTTAACATTTCTATGACAACGGGTGATGATCTGATGATTTCTTTTTTAAATATGTTTTTTACATGTTATATTACACAGTATTAATATGAAAAAAAAAACAGAACATCACCCGTTACCATAGAAATGTTAAATGAAAGTTATTCGCCATCAGCCAAATTAAATGAATATACCTATAATTATGATAATCCATTGAAGAATCAACTACTTGGAGTAGATGTTAGTAAGCTCTGAAAAATTAAGCTCTAATGCCAAAGGGCAAAGCTCTCAGGGCAAAGTAGCTAGAATTCCCTAGATATTAAAAGAGCACAAATAATTGGTTACTGTACTAATTGCTGCTCTAATACTAATATGCTGTAATCAGGGAGGTTGTATTCTGACAGAACTCCTTCCATAACTCATGTCAGTCCTAAACACTTAATATAACCAGTATCGATACAGTGAAAATATTGCTAAATTATAGACAAGTGGCATTCAGCAGCCTACAGCGTAACATTCCACAACCTTCAAGCAAACAGCAAACCAAATGTTGGAAAGCAAGCACATTGTATTGAACACTCAATGATTTATATTAATGAGAACGCTCCAATGCAATATATGAAATAATTTTCAACTTCTAACAACAGTGTCTGGTGAGATGTGATATTTGAACATAATGAAAAAACTAATACTGTATATCGTCAAATATCTCAGCTTAATTGACACAAAATGGCAAACATGTCTTGGAACTATTGTACCATCTTCAGTGTATTGAAATACAGTAATTTTTAATTTCAAATGATTTTAATTTTTTTTTGGAAACCCAGATCCGGATACTTAGAAAAATAATGTCTTAAAGTACTTCATTAAATACGGACTTCGATGTGGATATTTACTTTGGACACTGATGTCAACGATTTGCAGTCTTTAGTGTCTGCATTCTGCAGTCAACTACCAATAATTCGCGAACCGTAATTCGACAGCTATAAGTTGTAGTTATATAGTCATTACAGTTATAGTCATTTTTGTGTAGTGCGAATGGACTGCATTAGTAATGTTCGTAGAGTTGATTCCAAATTATTATATCAATAGAATTGCTGTATCCTCAAGAATATGAACACTTTAATAAATGATAAATAAAATAAAGAGCGCAATAGTGTTGTGGTGTAATCTCCCATGAGTAAGAAATACCATTCGCTGTATATTTCCCATGATAATAAGATTTCAGTAGGTTGCTTTGTTAATCAATTGAGCTTAATGCTACAAATTGAGATACATATACGTGCTCATGTATTACGTTTTCTTGTTCGAATAATGAAGATGAAGACAATCCTATAATGCGACAAGAATTCAACTAATCGAGAAGTCTCTCATGTGTATTTTTATTCATTACCTTACTTGATTAGTATTTCACAATGTTTGATAAGAATAAAATTTAATGAGAAGTTCTATGACATAATAATTGACATTCCTGATAGGCGACATAAACTTATTTAAAACACAAAAATCATCAGACAGAATAAAAATAACTTCTGGAGATAGAGAAGATTGGGCTAGATTATTAGATAGTGACATTAGGGCACAGGCCTTCAGCATACCATTACAAATCCATGATAATTGAGTGTACATAGAGTAGTAATTTCAATATAATTTAGCTTCGGTTAGTACTTAAAAAAGGGCACTAGTTTAAAAAAACTAAACAACTTCATGCTACTCTTTGCATCACAAGTTCGATGAGTACCTTTACTACAGAAACTCGAGCCAAGCAACCATACAACATGAGTTCAACCTTCTCAATAAGCACCATACCTTGGAACTACTAAAAGGTGAGATACAAATTTTGCATTTCATGTTGAATTGTTGATAAGATCCAGAAGAGGCAGGGGATTTTTCTAATTCCTTATAAAATGGTTGATAAGATTCAAACGAGGCAAGGGAAGAATTCAATTTATGCATAGCCAGGGGCTGGGTAATGAGAGTTTTTATCACTATACGAGAAATATTGGATTAATTGATGATACTGTACAATATTTTTGAGATAACAGGGGTAAAGTTGATTTTGTGCTTAGATCCTGAAATGACCAGAGTAGTAAACTTAGCAACGAGTATCCATTCTACTAACATCCATGCTAACTAGATTACAATGGAGATTTCTTAATCAAGCCAGGAAAGATGAAAGAATACTACAATTCCTGTGAAAAAGACTGGATATTTCTTAAATGAGCACTCATATTCGTTAGGTAATAGTACATAGACGTCTCATAAGTTGAACAATGTTTTACAGATTAAGAAAAAAGTGACTCATGCCCAGTAAATCACTATCAAGTCCCTTCTTCCTGAACTATAATTCATGGATAACATCCCTGAGTTAAGGGGAATTTTCAGGAATATATGGATCTTTTCATGAAAAAACGTTCTACCATAATATCATTAATGTAGGTGATACCATATTATACCTGTCGTACCACATTTTACAGCTATTTATATTTTTGATATTGTCTAAAATACAAAATACTTCTTGGGGAACCCCTTTTTTATGCATTACTTTGTCTCAAATGTTTAATTATTTTTTTTCCAATTCCTGTTACATTATCAGGAGTCTCATTCAATTCCATTCCTCCCAGAAAATCTCATTTTCGAGTCCAATTATTATTGCTGTATGGTAAAAATTAAATTGACAACAAATATATGAAAAACTGAATATGTAAACAATACAATACTAGAAGAAGTTTAAATAAAAGAGAAAGAGAAACAAACAATTTCAGTCAATTAAGGGATTGAAGATTGTTAAACGATACATAATAATTTTATATAAATGGTCACAACTTATTGGTAGATTGACCCATAGGAGCCAATTTTATACTTCCACAAGGTTGAATTTTCCCCATTAATAGCCTATTTGAAGTTCTTAATAAAAATTTCATCAAAGTTTTTACTTGGAGGCTGAACAATTTCTGTATTTCTGTTCAAAAAGAACATGTCAACACTGATTTTACCTTGTTTCTGGTCGCACCTAATCAATTTAATAGCCCCTAGCATGACTAGTGGTGTAAAGCTCCCGGGAATTTTTAAAGTTTGGGAATATTCCCAGCAATCTTCCCTGGGAATTTTCCCCCAAACATAAATTCCAGGGAATTTTACATCACTAGGCATAGTTGATACATTCTTGAGCCAAAGTTCACTGGTTCCAACTCATGAGACGTCTACTATAATTTTTATCAATTTTAGTGAAGTGGACCGAACAGTTGTGAAGGAAACAGAAAAATTGAAGGAGAGAAGAGAAAATGAGAATGGGGGCGAAATGGTACAGATGAGGTGCAACTGAATGAGACCAGTGTGAGCAGGAGAGAGAAAGAAAGAGAGAGAGAAATGGAGAGGCCTTCAGAGTCGAGAGTCACACATGCAGGATCGTAGAGCTGATATGGGCGAGAGGCGAGGGGCGGTGGGTGTGCTAGATGTGGCGATGCACTAGCTCTTACTACTACACCAACAACAGACCAACGAGCAGAGGGTTGCCAGATGCGCACCAAAAACCTTCAACAGTTTTCATTTTCCTACAAAATTAGTACTCTAGGTTGGAACTGTCTTACGAATGATGAGGGGGACTGGTACATTTCTAATACCCTTAATCACTACTGAATGTTTGAAATAACTCAAAACAAATTCAATAAAAATTTTCAAGTAGAAAAACATCAAACTCACATTATTGTGACAACCATTTCGTTTCGTTGATGGTCATCATAAAAATAAAAATCATTAGACAACAGGATGGAACGATAATGTGAGTTTGATATTTATACTTGTAGAGTTTAAAATCAGTGTGATTAATTTGTCATTTGTTAACAAATTCAGTGTCTTTGAATGGGATTCCTGATCTTTTATAGGTTTCCCTTACATGTAAATACAGAATTCTGGAAAAGGCAGAACTGGAAGCTCAGCGTTGTCAATTTTTGTTGAGGAGCAACTTTCAACTTTCCCTGGCTTTACCGTTTCCATATCAGACAGCAGCGCAAAATCTCTCAGTCTCCGAATTTTGTGGCCGCTAGTATAGTCTTAGGATTGTCTGGTAGTCGGCATGATTTTTGTCTTTATTAATTTGTATATTCTGTTTCTTTTTCAGTTGTGACATCATCTGGCAACCCTAGCAATGAGCGGCGATAACAAACGAACGGCAGGCGCAGGCAACGCATCAGCAGGGTGGCGGGGGAAGGGAGGATTCGGGAGGGGTGTGGGAGGTTGGGGGGGGGGCAACTCACATGAGCGAGAAGAGATAAGTGCCGCCATCGTCAGTGGTCGGCTGAGCGGCGGCGGCGGCGGCGGCCGTAGCGCCTGAATCGACAAAGTGCAGATTGTAAGTGGGCAACAGCACGTGGTCAACTGAAGGCCAGTTCTCGTTCGCCGACCGTCCACCAGATGGCAGCTCGCACGTGCAACCACCACCACCCAGCCCCTCGCGCCACACCCGTCTTTGCATTGCACACAAAAACAGCTGACATCAGCATCAGCCCTCTGCCAACACCTCACTAACAACCCATTCTAGTGAGGTGCTGCTGATTCAGGGTGTCCCACCAAGGGAATCTTCCTAGTGAGATGTTGGTAATTTGAGGCGTCTCACCAAAGGAACCACCTTCTTATTGAGGTGTTATTAATATGAGGTGTATATTCTTAATGAGGTGTTGCTAATTCAAGGCGTCTCAAAGGAACCATTTTCTCAGTGAGGTGTTAATTTGAGATGTCTCACTAAGGGAATCTTCTTATTGAGGTGTTGCTAATTTGAGGCATCTCACCCTCACCAAAGGAAACACCTTCTTATTGAGGTGTTATCAATTTGAGGTGTATATTATTAATGAGGTGTTGCTAATTCAAGGCGTCTCACAAAGGAAATCTACTTAGTGAGGTGTTGCCTACAGTTTTGTGAGCCAGCAACTTACAAGATGACAGCCTATGCTTGAACATTGAACAGCCAAGTACAGGTGGAATATTTTGTGGTGATGCAGCATTGTGGGCAATCAGAGAAACAGGTAGATAGATCATACAATCATAATCTTTTGTATTGCTTCTATCGTAGAGAAAGTATTATGCAATTAGATTTCTCATGGGATAGGGAACGTTGTTGCTATTTCACTGTACGGTCAAGACTCTACATGACTTGGTTCCTGTACGGTCAAGCTAGGGGCGCTAGAGGTCTTGCCATTTAAACACAAGGTTGCTCACAGCAAGTACCACGGAGTCCTAAGAGATGCCATCTAGGTTCAAAAACTGTCTATCACTCTTCAACATGGACATGAACCATCTACTTGTGTAATTCTTTCTCTATGCTTCTATTTAGTGGTGATTCAACACCATAGCCATGCAAAAGATATGGTAGACAGATAGCAAGATCATAATCTTGTATACACAATATTATGTATTGCTTCTTGATCCTTCAGCAGTTGTTGCTACAATCATATGTGCTCAAGCTTGAGTCACACACAAAATTGACCAAATATGGACATACGAATTCTGATTTCTTCTGTGCCATAAGTTAAGATATTCAAAATCAGGGTCCTTGGTCTTTGTTTGAGCACATCAATTCTTTATCTGACTTTCTATACCTGCTGTTTAATCAAGTTAGTACAATATTATCAATCTTTCTGATGTCTTCTGCACAAAAGTTGGGATTTTCCAGTTGGTGATCATAGGATTCACTCCTTGCTCTGACTTCTGAAAACATTGCACTTGGTTCTACTGTCAAGGATAACCAAGACTAGTTCAGACTGGCTAGTAGTAAGTTTTAGCAGACCTCACACTACCATAGAGGGTTTCAGCTTAGGTCAAGTCTTCCTGTACATCCTGCATCACCACAGAAAATTTCACCTGAACTTTATTATCCATGATTTGTGAGGAATTACTTTTGACACAGCAAGCAACAATGCAGAAAGGTGGGAGGGAAGAGATCCTATGATTTATCATATACAATTCACCAGACATCTACACAGAGAATGATGTGAGGAAAACATAGATTCCAAAACTTGTGTCAAGAGTAATTTCTCACAGACCTTACCAAACCTTTTCCAAGCAGATCAATTTGACAATCTTACTCATATTTTTAATTTTCTTTTTGGCTTGTACTAGCCATCTTGACTATCCAAAAAGACACTGTGACACTAGCATGAACGGTCGATATTTCTATTCCTATCTGGTGTTTTATGCTTTTCTTATCCAGTAGTTGCCAATTCTTTAAACTAATGAGTTCTAGGGAATGATAAGGATCGTTCTTTTCTGTTCACGCTGGGAACCTGTTGGGAACCAAATCTAGAACAAGTACTGGATCTCAAGCGGGAGCTCAAGTGTTTCCAGAAAAACGTATTTCAATCATATAAATATTGTCAAAAAATAAATAAATAGAAAGTCTGGATTTTCAAATAACAATTAGCAAGAAATAGAAAAACACTGTTAAGATAGTAACAAGTCAACGACTGAACTTACAGTTCTTACTTATGCTTTCTTATGGTCTATTTCAGATTAGATTATCACCTAATGTAATAGTACGTTAACGTAAATAGTACATTAACTCATTTTCTTTAAAACAATTTGATATGGATGGGAATGAGAGTTAACATTTTTCTCCTAATATAGCCTACTCGTGTAAAGCTAAACTACTGCTAATAATTGAATTGAAATAAGAAGAGAAGTGGAGATTTAAAGTGATTGATTTGATGCTATAAATGGACAATGTAAAATTAAAATAAAAAAGGAAGTGAGAATAACTAGGATGTGAGATGTGATTAGTGAGAACATTTGGATTTGAGAATATTTAATCATTGAAAAAGAACGATTAATAAAATAATAGCTGAAGTGAAATTTTATAAATGTAAAGGCCGAAGCAATTAAACAACTAACAGAAGCAAAGGAATTTTTTGAAGCTTAAAGCGTATGCATAAAATGAGACATTGACAAAATAATGCATTTTGATATGAAATTGTAAAGCTTTATCAAGCTGACAACAAGAATATCGAGATTTCATATAAACTGAACAAAGATGGAATAGTACTAATGATTTAGTAAAGGTGAAAATGAGAGCGTAGAATGGCAGACATAAAGAAAAATTGCTAGGAAACTATACGCATTGATTGAATCTGTAAAGACAAATGAGAATTCGGTAATAAGTAACTGCACAAACCATCATCAATGAGGCGAAACATAAAAGCAAGTTATTGCAAGAAATGAAATTCTCTGTAGCAAGCATTTTGTATTATGAATATCGATAAATGAAAGCGGAATGATCAGTGAACTAATAAGATTGATGAAGCAACGGTTATAAAGACCAGTAAGAATAAATTGAAAATTGTACACAACAATAACACCCCATCTATGAGCAGTTAATAAATTCAATAGTGTCACTTACTTTAAAGCTTTATAACGTTCCTTTTCGTGGTTATTTTCTGGTGGTTCACACTCGAAAGATGCCAACGCTAGAGCTGGAATAAAAATGTAATTAATAATTTATTCATTCACCTCAATCAATAGTTTCAAGAAGATATTACAGTTACAAAATGTATAATATTCATCCAACGAATAAATGAAAAATGAATTCAACGAATTCCTACATGAAGAAACCAACATTTTCCAATAATTGGTCATTCAATAAAAAACAATGGATGAGAAAGTTAGATATTTATCAGAAGAAAACCCAAATACAGCAGATTTCCATGATCCAATTTATATTGCGTTTAATCATTAAACACTTTAAAGACTTAATGTATAGCCTACATGCGAATTTAAAAAGATAGAAGAATGAAAACTTACCATTTTCTGTCAGAACAGGACTTGTTTGGAGAAATCTGATCACGTCCTTATTTTTCTCAAATGGACATGCGACTTGTTTCCACGTTATAAACTCTGTTACTTGTTTTGCTAGCTGCCAGAACTTTTCAAAATTAATATGGCCATTGGGAAGTCTGTAAAATAAATATTAAACATCATTAGTATTATTTTATATTCACCATCGATGTGATAACACTGATAATTTGAGGGATACAATACTCGACTGTTCGTTCATAAAAATAAGAAGAATAAAGACGCAATAGATAATAAACAAAAGCCAGAAAAAATTAGTCATTCTATTCTATTCATGATATTCTATAATCTCAATCCAATATCGAACTGAAATTGCAAGTCATTCGAATACACAATTGACCCAGCGGTCAGCTTGATATCCTATCACTAAGTTAGCAGAAGCAGGAGAAATCATCAATTCTTCCCATCATTATATTTGTAACTTTGGATTAAAGGCTACTAAAAGAGAGTCAGCAAATCTTCATCAACTTTGTGTTTCAGAAATTGCTGGATATGGCATGAAAACTGCGGTTATATTCAGCTTGGTGTCTCTATTATCACGGTTAGTACAAGCAAAGACAATTAGGGCCGGTTCATGAGCTCGGGATTTAGCCAAGTCCTAGACTAAAACGGTTGGCCACCGTAGCATCGACAAACGTTAGCCTCGAAACTATGTACTAAAAGGGCTCTCTATGCTGCTAACCCACTAACCTGTCGTAACAAACGTTTGTTGATGCTACGGTAGCCACCCGTTTTAGTCTATAGTCCGTGCAAACCTTAGTTTGCAGTAAGCGTTTAAATGGCAATGCTATTTGTTATGGGGATATGGAAGCGCTGTTGCCATGTTTTGCTTATTATTTTATTCATTACTCCTCACTCACAGCTGTTCGCTCTCTTTTCTGCTCGCTCTCTTGTTTTGTTTACATTTCTTATCCTATCAAAACTACATGAATGAGAAAAAATTAGCAAACTAATTACCTATTTATATGTTTTTACTATTATACTATGAATAATTTTTAAAAGGTCATTAGGTCATGAGTTAGATTCTACATGAGTAGATCCGGCAACACTGCGCCCCATAAACGTAACACTGCAAACTAAGGTTTGCACGGACTATAGGACTTGGCTAAATCCCGAGCTCATGAACCGGCCCTTAGAATACTTAGTTTAATACAATTAGAATATTAAATACAATCTAAATACAATTAGAATAATAGTTTCCTATCGTCTTTGGTACAAGCGACGCACAGTTGTCGGAAAATGACTGTAACTATTCCTATGTGTTGAGTCGCTGCCGAATAACACAGAGTAAATTGTAACAATATTATGCAGCTAGGAAATCAGTCCTTCACTCTGGAACCCGATTACTCAGCATCTACCAAGATTAGAATTTCGGCAAGCCATCTACTCACTTATTAGAGCAGCCTTCATTAAGGAAGTAGAGATCCTTGACGAGCAGCGAGAAGAAGGGCACAACGATGCGTTGTCGTTCATCGGTGGCACCCGCCGATCGCCACACGGCCGCCTTCAGCGTGGAACGGTAGCTGCTGAAGTTCGACGACGGATCCATCTGGTGCTCCAGCACCGAGAACTTGGCACTGGGCACTTTGCTCCACGTCTTCTTCAGTCTTGAAATCGGAGACATGTTCAGGCCGGCTATGATCGCCATCAGCGAGTTGAAGTTGCCGATGTTGAAGCACTCCCTGGCTGCCTCGATCCAGAACTCTGTCACTTTCACTCGCTGCTTCTTTTTTACATGCTGCAAAAAACATTGGTCTACTATTAAAAACTTCAATTTGTCATTAGATTTTATTGTATTTCCATATACTGTAGAATATAAGATAGGATTACAGTAAAACAGCGTTTATCCGAATTCAATGGGACCGTAGTTGATTCGGTTAATCGAAGATTCAGATCAGAAATCAGAAATTTTATTGAAAAAAATTACACAGTACAAAAACTTTTTAATACAATAAAAGTAGTATAAATAGGAGAATTCATCGACATCATTCAGGAGTAAGTACTATCAACCAGACCATACTATCAACCAAACCATACTATCATGCTCCGGGAGTAAGTACTATCAACCAGATCATACTATCAACCAAACCATACTATCAACCAAACCATACTATCAACCAAAGGAGAATTCATCGACATCATTCCAGGAGTAAGTATGCTCCAGGAGTAAGTATGCTCCGGGAGTAAGTATGCACCGAACATACTATCAACCAAAGCATACTATCAACCAAACCATACTATGATCTGAAACATACTATCAACCAGACCATACTATCAACCAAACCATACTATCATGCTCCCACTATCAACCAAAATTTGAGACTCTGATGAGAGAGGATTGTGTTGGTCAAGTTGACATCATAGGTGATAGTGAAGTCTGAAATGGTGATTTTCAATCCAGAAAGAATCATGTTATTGTGTCAGAGAATGTTGTATATTGACAGAGATGAAATGCTCAAAGCCTATTTGGTTACTTAACGGTCTGTACAGATCTTGTTCTGTTAGGAGTAATAATAATGTTGGCAAACTTTCAAGTCATTTCTCTTTCCTGTACCATTACAGTCTCCAATTAAATTCTAGTGGAGCTAGCTCTCAATTGCTGTTCCTTGTGTAAGAATACTTGTGTTCTCATTTTCAACTAGTGAAAGTAGTAGTAACTGTTATAACTATTTATATTCCCAGCATCAATTTTATAGCTGTACTTGTTCCAGTCCTAGTATATAACTTGACTAACTCTTACGATTATCATCACATCAAAGCTGTCTTACTTCGATAGCACTATCAACGGGGGGGGCACTATTAACTGACTCCACTATTCACAGATTTTGCATTTTGACAAGTGACAGATCTGATAACGTGAGTTGAACAAGAATATTCATCCATTTGCTTTATACAAACATTATTTGATTATTTTCGTGTTAGTATTCCAGTTTTCATTGTGTTTGATAAAAAAATATTGATGATTCTTTTCATTTATTTATTGTTGAAATTGTGATAGCGAGTTAGAAACATTATTTTGATTACTATTATTATTTTCGTGGTGATAGCATCACAATGATATGATTATTGACTTAAATATGATGAGTGAGTGAATGATGATGAATACATGGTGTGTGATTCTTAGATTCTTGAAAATGTATTAACATTTTCTTCTCTTCTTATTAGATTACATTGGTTAGCATTTACACTTGCTTAATATAATAGGATTTATTTGAAAAATTCAAAATAGTCTATGAATAGTTATAATGACATTTATACATGTGTTGCCATCTATACATATTGAACAAATAATAATTATTCTTTATTCTATCAGATTAAATTGGTTACATTGGTTGGTATTTTAAATTTATTAAAACAAAATTCAAAATAGTCTATGAATAGTTATGATTACATTTATACATGTGTTGCCATCTATACATATTGCTGAAACATACTATCAACCAAAGCATACTATCAACCAAACCATACTATGATCTGAAACATACTATCAACCAAACCATACTATGATCTGAAACATACTATCAACCAAACCATACTATGATCTGAAACATACTATCTCCCAGACCATACTATCAACCAAACCATACTATCAACCAAACCATACTATGATCTGAAACATACTATCAACCAAACCATACTATGATCTGAAACATACTATCAACCAAAGCATACTATCAACCAAACCATACTATGATCTGAAACATACTATCAACCAAACCATACTATGATCTGAAACATACTATCAACCAAACCAAACTATGATCTGAAACATACTATCAACCAGACCATACTATGATCTGAAACATACTATCAACCACACCATACTATCAACTAAACCATACGATCAACCAAACCATACTATGATCTGAAACATACTATCAACCAAACCAAACTATGATCTGAAACATACTATCAACCAAACCATACTATGATCTGAAAACCTACCAAAAGATCAAGAAGACAACTTCTATTGATGACAATATGCTCAACTAGAACATTCTCTTGATTCTTTGAGAAAATCTATCAATTCATTAACAAAACAAAAAACTGATTATCCGGTGTGGCACTCTGTCCATTTTTGTTGATCTATTTAACAAAACCAACTGTCATTTTAATGGCAAAAAAAAAACTGATTATGCAAAGTGTGGTACTCTGACCATTATCGATTTATTCGATAAAAATTTGTGTGGCACTCTGTCCATTTTTTTGTTGATTTATTCATTAAAAAAACAACTGTCATTTTAATGGCAAAAACTGATTATGCAAAGTGTGGTACTCTGACCATTATCGATTTATTTGATGAAAATCCAATGATTTTGACAAAACATTTGTGTGGCACTCTTGCCTGTGATCTGAAAACATCTAACCACAAACAAAACATTATATCATTCTGTAAACCATGTTGTTATTTTGAATGAAATTTTGATGAAAACAAAATGAATATGATTCATGTTATTTTATTTGAAACTAAATGCTATAATGCTATGATATCATGATGAAAATTACACTTTTTGAAAAAATCGATCAATATCTGCTTTTTGTTGAAAATTTGATTATTACACTCAGTCAAAGAGATTTTCATTTCAATATTCCATCTCATGTACAATGTAATTTCAACCAATTTTTTGTCTTTTCATATTTGCAGATAGACGAATCTTAGCAGAAAGATTTTTAAACTGTAAGAAGTAAACCAACTGCAAGAAGTGAGTCACATCTTTCCAAGAAATGAGTTATCAACATCAATCAATTGGAAAAATGGAACATTATTCTCTAATAGACATTTTCGAATCATACATTTTTACACGTTCTACTGTAAAAAATATGAATTTCCCTCCCAAATCGAATATTTGAACATTGGCTTGCATGTTTTGACTGCATTAAACAAGAAAGAGAACAAGAGACAAGTTAGTTACAATGGAATGAATTCTTTCGCCATCTAGCAGTGAGGTTTGAAATCATTTTTCATGTGAGTTAAAAACAGTACCGCTTGCATTTCATTTATAATGAATGATACAGATAAAAATTTGTCAAACAACAATGTTATTCCATTTGAAAATTAGCAAAAAAACTGAAAACTTGGTTGTGATCTATGATTTGTGATTAATATGAATCTTATTTGATTGAATTTGCTGTAAAATCTGATTTTATGTGAATTTCAACTAGAACATTCTCTTGATTCTTTGAGAAAAATCTGTTGATTCATTAACAAGAAAAAAAAACTGATTATCCGCTGGGGGGGGCCAGTGGTCTTCTTCTACCAAACTTCAGTGTAAGTTCATTTTGACTGTAATTTGATTAATAATATTGTAGTTGGTTAAATAATTAAAATTTACATCTCACCCTTTTCATGATAATCATTCAAATATATCATCAAACCCCTTTTATGAATATGAGATTCTACCACTGAGTGAGTGAATATTTGATTTTATGATTAATTATTAAGTAATAATGAATAAGTATATTAAGAAGTAAGAACACAACAACTATATTTCAAGTATTTATTCAATGTATTAACATTTTTTTCTCTTCTTATTAGATTACATTGGTTCGCATTTACACTTGCTTAATATAATAGGATTTATTTGAAAAATTCAAACCACCCTTGAGCTCAAATACCTTGAGTACATCTTGACTGTAGATGTCAAACTAAACTATACTGAGCAGCAGCAACTCCTCAAATACTAGAGGTGGTGGTGGGGATAAGTCAATGATGACACAATAATTACATTTCTTTCTTTATTGCCATAAACAAGTTGACAAAAATATTGATCTTTAAACAAAGTTTGCATTATCCAATTGTGCAAAACATTTACTACATTCAGTGCACAAAATGGTTGAGTATCCAGGGTTCCTTTGTCGCCAGCCAGCTTCATCCTCAAAGTCTCCACAAAGTTGAGCAGGAAATGTTCTGGGCAGTAGACTCCTGTAGCATTCTTCATCAGTGTATCCAGATTGGGCATCTCATGGAAAAGATAAGGTGAACTTAGGTCCACATACTCCACATTCTCCCTGTCATCCAGCTGCAGCATTGTGTTGAGCAGAGTAATCTTCTCATAGCCATAGACAAAGATCTTGATTGAGTTGTTGTTTTCATGCAGCCATCTTCCAACTGTTCCACACACAATCTGTCTCAATTCAGAATAGGGTAGATGTCTCTGACCAGCTCCATTGCCAGACCATCGCAGTCCATGTTTTGCTCGTTGTAAAGCATTGTTGTCAAGCAGCTCACTTGTCTTCAGCAGCATGTCTGGGTAGGGTGACTTGAAGAAATAATGATGCGTTGTCACACAATGCCTATCATCACGTTCCAATATAGCCATCTCCTTGACAATAAACTCATTGTTCAATCCTTCAAATCCCTGAAAGTCCATTAGGTAGAGTGGTAGTGGTCCAAAATGTCTGCAGCTCTTCTCGGCAACATTTCCATGTATTTGTGTTCATCAGAATCTTCATCATCAGCAGCAGCAGCAGCAGTATCTGCATCCTTCTTCCCATGCTTAGTAGAGAAGCCAATGCAGCATCCCACAACATCCTCACCATCACTTTCAGGCAACTCTCCTTCCTCATCCAAAACTGTAAAACTCTCTTAGCTGTGGACATGATGCCTGCCTCGCCCAATGCTTCTTACCCGAATGACTATCCTAACACTTGTCATCCAGCTTTATACCCTCTCTCTAGGCAGATTGCACAATAGCCGACATTGGCTTGTACTTTGGTCACATCATGAATCATCAGACAGTAGGCACGTGTATCTGCAGGAATGTTTTCAGTTGCTTCAAACTCAATTCTCACATCAATACTGCCAGTTTTAAGTGACTCATTTTGGCGGGAACAATCAAAAGCATACAACATCATTCGGCCATTTTCTAGAGCACTCTTTTCAAACAGGGATTGACCAATTGGGAATGTCCATGATTGTAGGCTCCATTGAAAGCTTCATACATGCCATATACACAACAATCATCACCGTCAATGCTCTCATACGGATAGTACTTGTTGTTTAAAACACTGAATGTCTCTCATGTTGCACTTGTCAAATTGGGATGAATTAGCAGTTGCCACTCCATATCGCGCTGTCTGCAGCCCAATCACAATGTAGCGAGGCTTCTCATGTTGAGCTGTTGACTTGACAGTCCATGTATGCTTCTTTGTAGCAGGTAAGGTTGGGTACTCGTACAATTCCCAATGCCGGAATGTCATACTTATAGGTGTATCATTCTGTACAAGTTTCAGCAGACGAAGTTTGTTTTCATCAGCCACTTCCACATAGGGTATTCTCCATGTAATTTTTCAATGACAACCTTACCGGCAGCATTCAAACAATTAGTAGTGTCAGCACTGCGTCTCAAAACCAGCTCTTGTTTCACATTCAGTAGAATCTGTTTGTAATCTTGGCAAAGCCCAGCAGGTAGCGTAGAGGCACATCCATGATTGTTGTATCAGCTCCATTGGGAGGAAAAGTGGCAAATCCAACTGTTGGATCAAACTTGTAGCCAGCTCGTTCCATCCTGTTCTTCTCATTGACATCAAATGTCATAGCATTCTTCATCAGGCTGGTAATTCCAGGTACCCGAATGCTATCTACTATCACACCATTTATCTCATAGCGTATCTCTGACCAAAGGTGAGCAAAGAATCCAGAGACACAGGGACTTCCGCCCAAGGCGGCATTAGCTGCATTTGTCACCTTAAACTCCACATGTAGATAGCTTTCTGATGGGATTGTGTAAATGTCCTGTTGTTGAATTGGTATCCGTATTTCATCATTGGCTTTGAAGCTTGTAGTATATGGAGCATGAGAATGGTACTCATAGCCAATGATGCTGTTATCCGATCTGGGTCCACTCCTTGTCACATCTAAAACTCCCATTATTGCTGCTGTTGTTGTCGTAGGTGACAGCCACGTTTTTGCAAATAGTTGATGCTCCTTGATGTTAACTCTACAGAGTCTAAATGACGAATGACGTTTGCAGCACTTGCAGGCCTTTTATCTGTTTCTGTAGGTTGACGATCTACCTCCATGTCGCATGCCGCCTCATTATCCAGTCCACGATTCCACTTATCAAATATCAGCACCATCTCACTTGCGTTGTCTCAGATGCAGAGTAATATTGATCTCCTCACCTCTATTATTAATGAGACGTCCGTTCTCAACAACCTCCAACGTAATGTTACCAATCTGCTTGGCGTCCACCGCAAATAGATTACATTCTGTACAGTCACAACTATTTTATACCCTGGATCAACATTTGGGTAAAACTCATAGATCACGTGATCCTTAACACCATTTGAGTACGACCCACTCACAACATTGCACTTTACACACATTGGGTCGACTGATTTGCACTGCTGTATCACCTTAGCCTCTGTGTCAGCCTCTATGATCCTAGTGTTGTTGAATCCCAGCAGACTTCAATCGACTCAGGTTTTGTGAAATCCAATTTGGCATTGCTCAATACTGAACATTTCAAGGTTGATGGGTCCACAGCCATCTGAAGTTTTATGTTGCGATCATGTAGCCTTGATGTAAGCAGGTTGGCAATTGTTTGAAATTCAAAACTGCCTTCTGGCAATGATACAAACTCCAGTATCTTATAACGGGGTGCTGCAGTAGTAGCTCTTGCAGTCCGTCTACTATCTGTTATAGAGTTATCTTCATAATCAATGTCTCCACCAGCCGATGTCTGCTTAGCTTTGAGAAGCACCTTATACCATTGATTGAGTATGGCTGACCTATCATCTATAATTTCATGATGTTTCAGCGATGGATCATCTTCTTCTTCTGCAGCATCAGCTTTTGCACCCTTCTTCTTAAACACATGAGTTATTTTTGGAGCATAATAGAATTTGTTGTTGTAGTTCATTTCAACATTGGGTATTGAATTGCAGCTTGTAAAGCTGATGAGTCCAATTTCCCATTCACCACTGCTTGTATCAAGCGGTGGATAAAAGTCACTTTTCAGCACAGATGTATTACCTCCAAAACAGAGCATCATGGTCTTGCCTGCTCAATGCACTATTGCACAATGACTGGCAATAGGCCTTGTTGCCCATTATTTATACTATTGGAAAGGGGAAATGATTAAAACTTGTTGTGCAATATTAAAAATTTTCATTTATTATTTTCATCAACCAAAAATTTCAAACATAAATGGCCACAAATATGAGAGTACAGATCTTCTTGCTTCTGATTATAGTTGTACTCAATCCTTGTTGCTGGCTCCAAACCGCGGTGCATGTAGTCGATAAACTCCTGTGGTGGCCTGAGGTTTCCAAAGCCATCAAAGTAGATGGCAGCTCCATCCTTCTTCACATAGCACACCCAATGTGTGCCGGCTCCACTGCTGGTGTCCAAATTGATGATGCCACACTCGTTGCAAAGGTCCTGTTGCAGGTAGTGCATCCCGCTTAAACACTCCTCGGAAATGTTTCATCTTCAGACGACACATACTTGTAGAGGTCTGCATCAGTCAGTGCTCGATCTGGAAGAGCAATTACTGTCTCCGCTTGCATTGACGATGGTGTGCTCCGCTTCCTGTCTTCTGTTGACGTCTCAGGTAGAGTCCTTTTCCTTTTGGAAGCAGCTGCTACCTTCTTCTTCTTCCCTTGACGTTTTGCTCCTCCTCCAAACTTTGCTTTGGCCTTCATGATGTTGGTCACCGCTACTGCTGCAGCCCTTTCTGCCAATCCTGCCTCTGGAGACGTTGCTACACTCCAAGCTCGTTCAGCCAAGTCCCTGTCAGCCTTTGCTCTGCTTGCTGTATCACTATTCTGTGAATAGGCAATGTCGTGCTGTTTGCAGGCCCGATCAAGTCTGTTGATTCCTGGATCACCTCTTGCCAACCGCTTCTCCAGCTCTGTACCTGGGCCACAGTATTGGTAACCGGAAGATGAAGTTCAACTGGTAAAATATCAACTGCTTTGTTGACTATTGTTCCAGTGGCATTTGCAGTGCCGACAACACTCCCTTCCCTGGTACCTCTTCTTTCCTTTGCACCTAGCCATCTAATGGTGTTCTTTGTTCTCCTCACTCTTTTATACCCTCAGGAGGCTTGTCAAGTCCTATACGCTTCAAGACCATATCTTTCCATTCCTGTCCACTTGTAAAACTCGTATCACCGTTTGCACGCTCCTTAACCAAAGTTACCATAACTGTTAATACTTTTTCAACAACTTCACGAGAATGCTCATCCATCCGTTTCTCCAAATATCGCTTGTTCACTCCATCTGTGGCACTGATTGGATCCATCACATCAGTCAGTACTGAGTCATTGAGACTTGTAAATACTTGCAATGTACTTGTATCCCTTCTCTTTGGCAGCCACACCTCAATCAAATCTCTACATGTACCAAGATTTATTGCATCTCTGCTGCTTTGAGGATTTGCTAAATTGATCACCCGTCTATGACGAGCATTAATGTTACCCAATGTGTTCATGATGAATACAAAGTGGACAGTACATCATCCGCTTATATAGTACAACTAGTTTGCAGGGTTGCCAACTATGTAACCGCCTTCCACCAACTCTTCCAGAATCGAATTGATTTCATTCTCATGACCAGTGTTGCCAACTGCTTTGGATTGATCCAATAGTTGTAGTCTGTCTACAAGCTCATTGGGGTCATTGTAGTAGACATATTCAATCTTGGTACCACTGTTTGCCACCATATTGAATGGTGCCACCAGTCCTCTTCCACTGATTCCTTTTCCTTTCTTTTGCCTTTTTCAACAGCGGAAGTATTGTTCCCTTGTACTTGATATTGTTGTAGTCTCTAATTTTACCACCTGCAGCATAGTCATCTCTATACATTGGTAAACTCCAATATATCTACATAGGCCTTTCTGTCGGCCGACGTTACTTTTGGAGTGCTTGGAATTTTCCTAAATATAAGTTCACAAAGTCCTTGTGTAGCATCAAAAGTCTGTTCGTTTCCGCATTGTTAGGATCAGTCAACACAATCTTTGACCCGTCAGTTCCAAAGGTTAAAATTTTGCTACCTAAACGAAAACTGTTGTCAATCACTTTTGGTCCAAATGTATCATCAAAGCTCAACTCCTTTCTAATCAAACCTTTAACATAGATCCCCACAGATGTTTTAGCCAATTCTGTTTGATCAAATTCAGATTCCACCACATCTCGGCTAGTATCCATCAATTGTTGAACACTTTTATTTTGTTGATCCTCCTCATCCATTGACCATCCTGGAACATCATCATCCTCACTCAAAGGTGAATCCTTATTGCTCCACAACTTTCTCACAACACCGGATGTACTTGGAGCTGGACTAAAGTGTGAATCATCTCCGAATGCTTCAAAGGATGTAGGAGTCTCCTCCAATGTCAGGCAGTTGCAGTTGTTTTAGAGCTTGTTTCAGAGGTCGTGGCTGTATCGGTGTTAGTGGTGGTGTAGGTAGTGCATGATGTTTATGTTGGCGCAGGTACTGCAAGGCGTTGTGGGTGGGGCTCTTGTGCTGCTGGCAGTGGTTCCGCTGCTGGTTGCTGTGGTGGTGGTGGTGGTTTTTTGAGAGCTTCAACAATGTTGACTAGTGGTTCAGTCAACGGTTTTATGCGCTTTGCATGATGCTCCTCTGACACTTCCTTCCAAGTGTTAGCTCCTTGTGTTTCCTCTTGATGTTACGCTTCAGCTTGGCAATCTCCTTGATGGTGGGAGCAATCTCCTCCACAGTCTGCTTACGATTCACATCCATCCTGCTTGGTGTACACCAGTGTACTGAAGCTCCAGTGAGCTTACACCTCAACTAGATAGGTGTAAAGCCCGTTCCTTTAGCGCCTCTATTCTTTTGGATGAGTGATCAATCACAAGGAATGCATGCGCAGCTGATGACCAGACCTGATTGCACATGCTCTTGAACTGATCAAAGGTCATGTCAGCGCCTACATGATCTCTATACAAATGTCTCATGTTCAGCTCATCCTGTTCAAACACAATTATAAAGTTGGCATTGTCACGCACAAGTTGTTTTGGAATGCGGCTGTAGGTCTGTGCCAAATAAAACACGTCAACATCACTATGCCGACCGGCACTAAAGTATTGTCTGATGGCTTCCTGCTGTTCACAAATCACATCGTCGAAAATAATTATTGAGTTGGCTGGCAGTTCATTTGGGGCAGGTATTTCTTCACTTGTGTTACACTCGACATAGCTCATTCCATCACCTAGTCCTTGCATAATTGTACAAAGTAACTTGTACTTTGGCTGAAATGTAGTCTTTGACCAAACGTAAATGTTTGAAAAGTGAATTCCTTTACGATCAAACAGCATGTTGAACAGTAAATTGGTTTTGCCACACCCAGATGGTCCACAAATAATGCATCTCATGTGGTTGGGGAACAAAGGACCATGGCGCTTCTTTGTGTCCATTTCCAGGTCTGCCAAGCCACAACCTCTCACCACTTGATCAAAGTCAATTATCTTGAATTTGTTTTGCTGTTGCACAACCTGTTTCATCTCACTCACACAAGGTCACCTCTATCAATCCACGAGTCGTGACTGCGATCGTATCCTTTCCAGCGCACCAACAGTTTGTTACCTCTTCTCTTCAATACCTTGGCAATTTCAAATACAGTTGGCACTTTTGTCTTTACAATTTCTTCAGCATAGAATCCTCCTTGCACAGGCTCACCTCTATAATCTTCCAACTCATAGGTTACTGGCACTGTGGGTCGACACGTGTTACCGTGAACAGTTCATTTGTCCAATTGGGTAGGTATCCCTTGTCAAACGTCATTTTATGCTTGCTGATTCTCACCTTATCACCCGACTCAATTTTCTGATGAGCACCCGGATAGAACGTAGGCTGTGATTTATCCAACAAGCCCTGCTGATACTCTTGACGCTGTTTACCAAGTTTGGAAAGTAAAAGCTTCTCATGCACCTTCTCAACATCAGCCGGTCGCATACCTATTGTACGATGTACTCTGCCATTGTACTCTTTAACAAGTGAGGTTAGAATATCTGTCCACCTATAGGTTCCTCGTTCAGTGAATTTGACCCACATTAAATGTTTAAGTGTTCTATTGAAACGTTCCACTATTGACGCTTTTTTATCTGAAAATGTTGAATAATGATTGATACCGTACTGTTGCACAAGTTGTTGAAATTTTGAATTGAACCACTCTTTACCATCGTCAGTCTGCAAATGTTTCATTGGATACTGAGCTAAAATAGGATGCATTGCCTTGACTACATTGTCAGCCGACTTGCTCTTTATTGGTATAGCAAGAGCAAACTTACTAAGACAATTGATAATTGTAATAATGTACCTATAACCTTTGTTCTGACGAGCATAAGGAATCATCTCGACAAGGTCAGCCTGATAGAGATCATCAAGACCTTTCACAGTAACCATCCTTGTAGGAAAATTCCTATGCCCTGGTCTGTGCAACTCTCTCGCTATCACAGACTTATCCATACTAATGACTATCAAACACTTTCATAGCTATATATTTACTTAAAACTATACCAGCAGAGCAGGTTTTATCCTGTTTGTGAGGTAAACTGTGTTGTGCAATTTGCTTTCCATGAATTCTGTGATGACATCATCACTGTTTGTGAGCCAAACTGCTTTGTGCAATTTGATCATGTAACCTAACCTAAACTATGGTTTCAAGGTTATGAAATAACTGTAGTCGACACATGGTTTCAGAGATGAGACATGTGATATTTATTTACACTTCATAAACAATAAATGATATTGAAACAGAATGATTGATATGCTAAAACAGGTTTTCTAGTACATAACATCTAGGCTTACCCAGGGTACATGTCACCTAGATCGGTAGCCATTTCACATAGTCCTCTACCAACTGGAAACCCAAAATAACTTTGTTAAAGTCCAGGTTGAACACTGATGCTGTTGGAAAACATGCAGCCATTTTCTGTTTAAAATTTATTGGTGTCCCAAACGGTTCCAGAATATTATTGTAGCCAAACTTGAAGAATGGTTCCACAATCCAACAAGTGCTTCTTACATGGTGGCAATCACCGCAGGCACATCCTTCAATACTGTTTGCTGGCTCCATTGCTGATGGACACTGTTACGGTGTCTGGAGATGGTATAGACGCAATTGCAGTAGTAGTAGGCGGTGGAGCTGGTTGAACTTGACAGTGTAGTGTACACACCTCAACTGAAGCATTGATGATGGCTTCAAGGAATTCTGACGATGTAAAGGATGGATGGAGGCATGTGCGCAAATCATATGCACAATGGACTTGCTGGCACAGCTCCTTATCCACATCATGTTCACCAGCCAGGTTCATGTACCAGTCTTTGATGTGTTGACGCATTGCTCCAAGATCCTTGTTGAACTGTCCGGATGACTGCAGACACTGTTGCATGTGAAATATGTTTGAAGTATCCAGTCCATGCTCCCTTGATGTGAGAAACTCTCCACTCCGGTACTGGGGATCCAGCTTGAAGGAGTTGACACTCACTGCTGCAGTCACAAGGAGATAGTACACTGGTGGTATCATGATTGATAATGATGCTTGACTGCTACTTGACCTCCTTTTATATAGTTGATAACATCATTGTTTCTTGGAAATTGGTTATTTATAGCATTCATGTCATCGTCTCCTCCTCTGTTTCATCCAAGCTCCTCATTGTGCAATTTATTCTGCAGTTCCCGACAGTCAGTAGAATGATGACTATTAATCCAATATGTGAAACAATCATGAGCATTATCATCACAGCTAACCAACTCTCTAATATACTGACTAGAAATTTCAAGATTGTCATTGGTAGACTGTATTCCCTGTGATGGCGGTGTGGCCAGATCCAAATGCCAATGACTGGTAGAAGAAGGGCTACCCATCCATAATTTGAAGCAATAATAAGCATTAGCATCAAAGCTAACCAAATCGCTAATGTAATGATTAGAGCTTTCAGGATTGTTATTGGTAGTTGGTCCATGACACTGTAACACTATACCTTTCATGCTCAACTGGCTACTGAAGCTGTACATCCATTGTTTTTAAATATATACATGCCTTTATACATAAATCAATGTTGTTCAATATATACATAACTGTTTATATACACTATCTATACATGGCTGCTTTGTTGGTATCCATTGATTGATTCATTGTTTGATAAAATCACTTGATTATACATTCAAAAGACATGGATAGAAAAATCACATGCACACCACCATCCAATTAAACAGTTCAACATAGACTGATAGCACAAGTTTTTTCACCAATAATTTATGTTAGATAATAGCGTATTGTCATCAATAGAAGTTGTCTTCTTGATCTTTTGGTAGGTTTTTCAGATCATAGTATGTTTTGGTTGATAGTATGCTTTGGTTGATAGTATGCTTTGGTTGATAGTATGTTTCAGATCATAGTATGGTTTGGTTGATAGCATGGTTTGGTTGATAGTATGGTCTGGCTGATAGTATGGTCTGGTTGATAGTATGTTTCAGATCATAGTATGGTTTGGTTGATAGTACTTACTCCTGGAATGATGTCGATGAATTCTCCTTTGGTTGATAGTATGGTTTGGTTGATAGTATGGTCTGGTTGATAGTACTTACTCCCGGAGCATACTTACTCCCGGATCATAGTATTGTCTGGTTGATAGTACTTACTCCCGGAGCATACTTACTCCCGGATCATAGTATGGTCTGGTTGATAGTACTTACTCCCGGAGCATACTTACTCCCGGATCATAGTATGGTCTGGTTGATAGTACTTACTCCCGGAGCATACTTACTCCTGAATGATGTCGATGAATTCTCCTATTTATACTACTAATAAATTTGGTGTCACATGGGTTTAAAAAACCTGTGCGTGACATCGAGTTCTTAACATTGGAATTACACATTATGATAAAATTTACACTAATACACTACTTAAAAATACCTTAATTGCTATAGGACAGTAAGAGAGAAAGAAAAAACATTGCTATAAATTTGTAATGGGATGTGGATTATTACTAAAGAAATACATACACTGTATAGTTGAGGGCTATAGTGACTATAAATGAGTCTATTGATTGCTAATAACATAACGTTTATCAGAACCGAATGATGGTGTCATTCTAAAAGAAAAAATGGGAAAAGGTTTGATTTTTAGAATAAGTAATCGGAACGGATAATCGGACATAGACTGGTAAGAGAAATTAGTGAAATTAAGAGAAATTGAGTGTCACACATAGCATGAATTCTATCAAGTTTAACAAGCACAAAGTAAAGCTATAAAATTGAGATGGAAAACCATTACTAAGCTGAGTAAAATAAAAATGTTTTCTCGCGTCCCCACAAAACTAGTTTTTATTGAAAAATTACTAGGTATTAATTTATAATATTACGCTTAGGAATGATTCGGATAGTTGGCGATTCGGTTAATCGGCGTTCTAGTTTATGTATTGAATTGAATTTTAATTCTCAATACAACGAAATACACACACATACACGTTAGAAAATCAACACAATTTTCAGTAATGTACAAATGATACTTAATGGATGGTCCAAAAATTGATAAAATACGTAGATTCATTACAATAATTATATAGGTTACAAAAAGTAATTTTCTACTGGTAGCTGGAAAAATTAGGATAGTGAATTTCGTGTGTTCTTCAAAAGAAGGCTCTAAAGAAGTTTAGAGAGCATATGGATAATGAACTATTTATGCTCTAGATGAGTGAATCGTTGTGAATTAAGGATCAATATTATCGTTCTTCATATATCAATGATTCTGGATATTAAAGTTTTACAAATGCTTATTCTCTGTACACCAGTATCAAATATGTAACACAAAGAATACAACAGACATCAACATGCAATGCACAGTGATTATGATAAGTATTTATAATTTTGAAATTGAAAACGCACAATCGACTCACCTTTACAACTTCAGTAGCCACAAAATAGCTGAGTTTATTGAACCAAGAAACATATGACTCAAGATTTCTTGTTTTCTTCATGTCCTTGAAAGATGTTTCCAAATGTGGATTTTCTTTAGCGAATGCTTGAACAAACTCCTCAGGTCCTATATACGACAGCCTTTCCAGTTCTATATGAGTGAGTTGCTGTGCCAATCCGCTAGCGTTTCCACACAATTCTGTCACATCAGTCTGAAAAAGACAGTGAACAAATAATTTTTGTTTACAATATTTGGAGGGAAAATGGAACAAAATAATGCTGGACCAAAATTTTCCTTCAAATAATCTGATTATAATTTTAAAAGATAATGATTTTGTCATTGATCATTATGTTGTATTGTCAATTCTTTAAAAGAAACAGAGAATATAATGGAAGAACAAGTTGATTTGAAGATAGGGAGATCGTTAATTATTCTCAATTTTATATAATACTGTTATAAAAATAATAATGGGAAAATGGAAATATTGTATTGTATTCAAGTTCTCTGTTTTTCTCTTCCAAAAATCGTTCATGTAATGATTTTCTAAGGATTTATGATCTCTTTCAGCCAGTAGTAGTAAAAAGGAGTGAACAAAATTCAAGTAGCATAGTGGACCATTATGTAAACATTGATTTATTTCTACGAATTATTTTCATTAACTATATAGACTCGTTTAGTTGAACTCCGTATAGTTCAGTAGTGCGGACATAGTTCCGCCCAAAACCGAGAGATGACGCTGAGTTTATTTTACTTTTTTCAAAATACCAACGAAAGGACTACCAACCTTTCTTCAAGATCATACCGCATCTGAATTTTGCCAAGTAACGGTCACAATGGCTATAATTAGTTTTGAAGAGCCCTTTTAATATGATAAGGATAAGTAAAGCTACCAAAAAAGCTGAGCTGATCATTAAAAATAATTATCATAATGAAGTTATGAGATATCAGGTTGATTGGACTGTTTCTCAAATTGGTTGCTTATTTTTATAATATTTATGTTCATAATTTTCTTTAGAACCACATAGAAAGTTACTGAGATGAGCAGATCAATACAAATTATCTAATATAAAGAAGTTTCAAAAGCTCAGAAATCAGAATTTTTTTGACAAAATTACACAGAACAACTACTGCTACTGAGATCTCAGGTTGATTGGACTGATTCTCAAATTGGTTGCTCTTTCATTTAAACTCATTTATTGATAGAAGCAGTATCATTAAAATATTATTGGAAGAGAAACAACAGGCTCAGCCCAAAACATATTTCTTTTTATTATTATTATGCTTGTACGGCTACAGAGGACCACTTTAAGTTCTGGTATGTATAATTCTCTATTCGTTTCTAGCAGCTGTGTTGAAACACATAAAAATTTCTTTTTAAAGTATTTCTTTTCATAATTTTCTGTAGAATAACAAGGAAAGTGACTAACCGAGCTAAGCAGATCTAGGCAGTCAGTGGTCGGTTCGGTGTTGACCATTTGCAAGAACAGTTCGTACTTTTCGAGCGCAGTTAACCTGTGCAACAAGTTTTGCAGTAGGGCCGACACGTCTTGCCTCACTCCGGCCTCCAGAGTTACGCATCTGTGCGTTATGTTGCGTACATGCGCCATCACTCGTTCATCTCTGAAATCGTAGGGGAATGTCTCGCTCCATTCAGCCAGTAGCTGCACCAGTCGCGGAATGAACCTCGCCAGTCGCTCCTGAAACACAAATTGGACAATCTATTTATCCAGGCAAAAGTTATTTGAAATACAATGATGATGATGACGATGATGATGATCATAATAGCATAGACTAACTATACAAACAGTATCTGTTGTCTGTGATAATAGGCTTTAGACAATCAATTTATCCAGTGAAAAGTTGTTCAAAATACAATGATAATATGCTTTACAGAGTCTGAAGAAATTGCGTTTCAACAAATTGCGTTTTCAACAATACAAGAAATAATTCCGAATTCAGTACATTTATTTTTTTCTTCTTATTAACATCATTGCTAGTGCCATATTTATGACAAAGTTCCACCCACATCCTACAGATAATATTCTATCTTTAACATCGTTTCAAAAATTCCGATATCTTAATCATCATTTCAACAATCACCTGTATACTCGACTGAATAATAATTTTGTATGACGCACATTTACAAGTTACAATCGCCAAATCATTTCATAGACAAGAATTGGATTGAATCAAGTAACGCGTCAAATGTTCAAGGAACAAAGCAAAATATTAATTTAGTGTTTGTATACTTCTGAGGTGGCTGCAAAAGAAACACAAGAAGAAACCCGTGTTCTGAAATGAGATCCCAATACAAGAGTTCCACCTCTCCAAACGTTCAAAAGTTAATTTCATTTCAAATTATTTGACTTGGTATATAACTTAAGTCAGATATAATTTGACTAAAATATATATAATAAGGATTCAAGTATATGGTAATACTTATTCTTCGACCTCTCCAAAAGTTTTATTGAACATTTCATCTAAGTTACCATTCTCCAACAACAATAATGATAATGCTAATCTTTGAAATTCGAAATTATTATTAGTTAACAGTTTTTTGGACCCAGATTTCTAGTAAGATGAATCATCAACATAACCTCTGGACTAAATTTAGCTAAATATGAGGCAGAAGCAGTTTTTGACGAATGTCTGTTTATTCTTTCACATAGTGATGTACAGTACATTGCCAATAAATGAATGAATAAATAAACGAATAAAAATAATAGCCTACAGATTCGAATACAAGCTGATTCTTATTCTCCACCTCTCCAAATGTTTTATGGTATAGGTATATCTGTTTAATTTGGCGGATGGGGAATAACTTTCATTGACCATTTCTAAGGTAACGGGTGATGTTCTGTTGGATTTTTTCACATAAATACTGTATATACCTCCATTGGGAGCCTGGCTAATCGTTAGTAAGGGTAGTCAGTCACTCCCTATATTTGGAGGCATATTAAATATTGTTGCATTGCACTATATAGCTGCTTAACACAATGTTATCCAGCAGTGCTTTGTTCCCATCACTGGGTTGCGAAGACTAGCTTATGGTTGAGATGTCAATGTGCTAACCACACGTTACATCTTTTCTGGTTAATGATCATTCACCTCTGCTGATTCAGTCAAGTGGATGTGAGACTGGCAACCAGCTGGTAGGCCTAAGCCCACATAGGGCTGTTGAGCCATTGACAAACAAAAAAAAAAAATACTGTATATAACATGTAAAAACATATCAATTTGAAAAAGAAATCAACAGAACATGACCCGTTATCATAGAAATGTTAAATGAAAGTTATTCGCCATCCGCCAAAGTAAATGATGAATATTACTCATCTCACATTCTCCAACAAAAAGGTAATGGAATGCTATTGTTTTCACACTAGAATTGACGACATGCAGTCAAATTTTTCTGTAAATAACATAAATGTTACTCACTGGACTGGAGCGCTTTCAAGTTCCTTTGAACTCTTTTTCAACAGTGAAGGTCTTGTCGATCGGTCGGTCGGAAGTGTGGTAGGTTTTGAAAGTTTTGGCGTGTTGCTATTAAGTGGTCAAAAAGTTTGTTAGATTTGAAGTTTAACTGATAATTTAATATTTCATCTTCATTTGTTACTGTGTGTTTGTAATGGAATGTTTGATTTAGTAACTTGTAAAAATGAAGTCTGACCTTAGACGAGGCATGCTTATCGTAGAGCTTCTGCTGGGAGTCGCAGAGTGCAGTGACTTGACCGAGCAGTTCGTGCGGCTTGATGAACAGGCGCGAGCTGAGTAGGAATGCAAAGAGGTAGGCGCGATCCGGGTAGTAGTCCACCGTTGGCACCATGTGCTGCACCAGTGCGTCCAAGCAGCCCGATACCAGGATGCCATCTCGGTACACCAGAGCCTGGTAGAAACATTCAATTGAAAATATATTATCTATTACCTTCATTCTTGTTTTTCTTGAGTCACTTTTTATCATGTGAATTGTACAAGTGATAAATAAATTTGTTTTTGTAAATACACCAGAGCCTGGTAGAAACATTCAATTAGAAATATATTATCTATTATCTTCATTCTTGTTTGTCTTGAGTCACTTTTTATCATGTGAATTGTACAAGTAATAAATAAAATTGTTTTTGTAACTACACCAGAGCCTGGTAGAAACATTCAATTAAAATATATTATCTATTATCTTCATTCTTATTTTTCTTGAGTGATTTTTCATCATGTGAATTGTACAAGTAATAAATAAAATTGTTTTTGTAAGTACACCAGAGCCTGGTAGAAACATTCAATTTAGAAATATATTATTTTCATTCTTATTTTTCTTGAGCTATTTTTCATCATGTGAATTGTACAAAGAATAAAAAAAATTGTTTTTGAAAAGCCACCTCTCAAGCTGCTCAATGTTGAATGATGTATTCTCTGTTGATGATATTTTAAAAGTAAATTACAAGGCAATAAATGCTGCTCTTTTCTGGAGAGGAAAAATTTGAGGTGTTGGCCGGACACGGAAAGTAAGTAAGTTTTGAAAAGTAGCCTATTGATACTCAAGTCCAAAATTTTCTGTGTAGTAGTGAAGGTGATATTGTAGTAGTTATCCAAACTGAATAAAAAGACTAAAAGTTGTCAAAACCATAAAACTTTTAAATTTTTTTGCGTGTTGTAAAAACTACAATTAGTTCATTTGACACAACTTCTGGTCTTTTCATTTAGTAAGTTCAAAATTAACAATAATTTTAATTTCAATTTTCCGAGATCATGACTTAGTTTTTCAACGAATAATAAAGGAATGAGTTGGTAAAATTGAGCTTAGTTCCATCATAGATAACTAGATTTTCTCTAGAATTTAACTCATTTACAATTTAGGTAGAAAAATATAATGTTGTTGCAACATCATTTTTAAGGAATTTATTCACAAAATGACTGACTGAATTTGAATTTACCATAAGGTAGAATGTACAGTACAGCTTCGATTTGAATAGAGGTGGCTGAAATGCTAGGAATGTAGAAGCTGGTCGAGTGGGGGTAATAGAGATAGGGCAAACAGATGCGTACGAGAGAGAGAGGAATAGCGTATGAGAGGCAGCTCCCCGCACACTTCATACCGCACCACTATTCATTTCATAGCTCTAAAGTAGATATATATGACTTCATTTTCCACTTTTCACAATTCATGAGATGAGTTAGTTATCAAAATGTGGATCACAAGAATATACTTGAATATGAGTTATAAGATAAGCAAGAATAATCCAATCATTTTCTTAAAATATTTGAATATTATAATTTGGGACACTTGATATCACATACAAAATCTCTTGATCTATTTCAAAGTACTAATCTAAACACCTTCAGAATAATTGAAAATTCTATAACAACATGATCACAGTACATTACGATGATAAAGTTCGCCTTTTATCAGACAAGACTCGGAACAGCGCTTGATAATAATGATGCTGAACAGATCGTCACTTCAGGTCTGATGTGGCGCATCTTCATCAAAGATCAAAGGCCTGAGATTAATGGAGACCACTGAACTAGAGTACACAAACGACCCTACTCTCTCACTTATCACTTGGCAGAATATCTCGAGCGGACTATCAAGAAGTGCGGCTGAAAACAGAGAACTGTAATGTGATTGGATGCTAATAAGCCCCGTTTTTTGACCCACCTGGTCCCAATTCTGTGCCGTCAAGAACTGACTTATGCCTTCTGGTTCAAAGCAGTCAGAAATGTCACTAGAGAGAACGCATGCCAACTGTTATAAAAGCTAATTTAAGATTCAGAGTACAACATTTTAAAAGATTGTCCCCGTCAGCTCATGAAATATTTCAAACTTGCTTTGAATTATAAATCTGGGAGTTACATGAGCAATACACATACGCATACTTTCCCTTCACCAAGCCTTTGAGAAATGGCTCGATTGCAATAATATTTCAAAAAGACCACACATTAGTGTAGTGCTCTTCAACATGTACAATACAATATCAAGATTTTTATAATTTTCCATGCTTCTAATGAATTGGATGACGTCTGGTATTCATAATGTTTTCATCTTATTTATTTAAAAAAGAAAGGAATGAAATGTCCTAACGATAATAAGAAATGTATAAACTACAAAGTAAGAATGACTATAAGAAATGTATGGAATATATTGTATTGAACCTCTTAAACATTTTCTTAGATTAGGCTAACTTCATTCTATTTTTATTTTTCTCATAAATCGTATCTTCTATTCTCGTTAATTGATTTAGTTAATTACAAAGTATTTTTTGTTTTGTTTTTCATATTGTTTTTTTTTCTAATAAGAATTGTCAATAAGGCTATTAATGGACTTGATGTCTTATGAGCTTTTCTATGTAAGAAATGAAATTAATATATTTTTGAGGGGACTCCAAATAAATACATTCATTTTCGATGCCATGAAAAATCAGGGGAACCGCTCCCCGATAATATCTCCCGGTTTTCTACTGGAAACTGTTAATACAATTTTTCAATAATTTATTTTTAGTGGGTTAGATTAGCAAAAGAACCAACAAGAAGACTTTTGTCTCATAGTTTTATCCAAGTGTGACGGGGAGAAGAAGCATACAGTTTGATTTAATAAAAAAAATACTTTCCGTCTTTCGGAGGAGACGTTAAGCCGTCGGTCCCGACTGCCTAAAAAGTAGTCGTCATATCTCATCATTCATTACCCACGCACAAGCCTAGAGCTCATGTGGGCATCATCCTCAGAAAAAAAAAATTAAAAAACTTACATTATCTAGGTCCTGCGACGGTTCAGGAAGGTCGGTTTGAAGACACTCCTGAGTTGTACTGGTTCCAGCCGGACCGCCCTGGAACTGCGTTTGCGGCAAGCTCTGCAATTCAGATAAAAACCCATTATTAGAGGCAAGTAGTAATCTGAAACCAACAATTTCAGACTTGCACTTTCACTATTGAATCTGGAATATTTTCCAAGGTTGACTACAAACCTACTGCATCATATGGGAATAGTGCGGCAATCTGGAAAATAATATGTTATCAGGAGATACATGAATAAAAAAATAAAATACCGTACTACAAAAAGCTATTGGCTTCTACACAAAAATATCAATGATATCAAGAATACAGTTGGAATAATGATGATTTCTATGTGGGAATAAGTTTTACCCAGAAATATAAATTATGAATTTAGTGGGAGGTGATGCAGCAACCCAATCCTGATATTTAATTTATTTAGCGTATGGCTTTTCTCGGTCCCGAAAAATTTTGAACTGATATTTAATAACCAACATGGACTAAAAGAAAATTAATTAAGATATTGAATATAACTTGATACAAATTTGTATAGAATATTATCGTATTTGCTCAAAATAATCTCGAATTACTTTGAAACAGATAGCAAAATAAGGAGTCCTGCTTTTCCAAAATACAGGCCAACTTATACAGGGCGGCAATGATGCAGCCGCAAATCAACCGGTAAATGGAACTACATGTTGCAAAGCAGTAATAGGACATTAGTAATAAGTAAAAGAATAGGGCATTTTTGATGATCAAATTTGGTGCTATGATCCGATTCGCAAATTGGTCCGACCTCATTGACGCCCCTTAGTATAACCAGAGACAATAGGAACTAAAATTGTCTCTGGTATAACTTGATAACTTGGCCCAAAGCAAGCCCTACTTGGTTCCCGTTAAGTTATTTTTATCATTCTCGGTAATAATTACTTTGGCTCTCAAGTGTAGCCTAAACAAAGAATGTAGGGTTTGTTTGGTATTCAAACCATTGTCAAACCGTAGGAGTTACATTGTTACACAGAATTCTGTACAAACATTGAACAGTGAGGTGCATTGTCTAAATAGTAATAATAATAGCACTTCAACTATTACTTGTTCAGTACCAACAGAAAAATGCACAGATGTTTTTAACGTTGTTTGCATAACTGCCACGTGCAGATTGCAAAGGATATTGTTTTACATCACCTGATCTAACAGTAGTTCCTGTATTGAATATAAATTGCATTCACAGCATCCAAGAATTCATTATTACTTGCATGACCATATTTTTCTTAAAACTGGACTGATAAGTATCTAGAAACAAGTACACAGATGAATGATGAACCACTCCAAAATGTGTAATATGGGCTATTGTGAAGGCCATTGTCTGTAGGCCTACTCAAAAATGCCATGATAAATAAACATGTAAATTTTTAAATTTGATAATTAACCAAGTAAATAACCATGAGGTTCCATTCCAATTCCTGTATAACTTTTATAAGTGTTTTGAAGAAATATCACAATCTCTCATCGATAAATTGAAATTCTAGAATCCTAGAGATTTATAGATTTTCATAGAACACATTCTAAGAATTCTTGATGACAAAATTACATTTGTTATGAGTTTAGTTGAACAAACGTCTATTTTTGAAACTTAAAAATTGAAGAGATTCACCAAGTTTGAAAAAATATTTGGTTCATTTTGCTAAATTACCTGGGCTGACACTAAATACCCTCATGGCTTTTATGGCTTTCATACCTATGGCTTTTTACCATGTTCTAAGTTTATGAGAATTCATTCACTATGATTCAACCAAGTTAATATTGGATTGTAGACACAGGGAACCAGATGTGAGAAACAGACAAGCGAAAGTTTTCAATACACACTCACATTCACACAATAAACAATAATGTTCTTTGAAAATTGTAAAATGTTATAATGAGTTGTAATAACAATGATTCATTCTTAATCCAATTATAATCTGAGCTACTGTACAATGTAAATTGAAGTGAACTCATTGTATGGGGTTCCCAGAATCATGCTTTTGTATTTGGATCATAATCTTTGTTGCAGTTCATATAATTTATGACATGACTCTGTATGGAATCCAAGTTCGATGAGAATGATTGAATTACATTTGAATACAAATTTCTGAACAATTGATTCGCAGTAGTTTGGAATTGGATTCGAGTGCGGAGATTTTCAACGAACAACGAACCAAATCAAGCAAACAGCCTGTATTTCTCAGTATTGTAAGCCTAATTTGGAATAATGCAAATGGTTTCCTCAAGTTTCTCGTCTGTACTGAATAGTAGTCACGTAGAAACTAATGGAAAAGGAGGAATCAAGCCACAAAATAACTCAAAGCATAAACTACAAAAATTCACTTGAAAACTAAGCATTGCATCTCCTTATAAGTTAACTGTATGAAGTTTCATTTTTCAAACATTGAATTTGAATATTCAGATTATATGTCAAAGAGTCTCAAGATTCTATATCTCATTGATATTAACACATAACAGAGGGAATATAAAAGTTATTTGTAACAAAATACGAAGGAAATAAAACAAATTATAAGAAAAAAAATAAATAATTTCCCAGTTGAATAAGTTGAGATGGCAGTAGCAAATAGATAAGTTTAATTTCACATTTTGGATAGAAATGATTCTATAACAGTGAGATGATAAATGAAAATTATGTTGAATTATCAAAGTTGAATGCTATTTTTATTATATTTGGTATTAACATATCAGTGCATCCATTCTACCAACTCTATGTTTAAGATTATCTAATTTCAAATTTGTTATGAGAGTTATAAAAACTGGAAGCTAACAGAAAGATCTTATGTACCTCATTTCATTCATCCAAAATAACAACGTTTTTCCAAGTATTATTATTTCACAGTACTATACTCTGATATTCACAGTTCATCATATAGGCTATATAAGTATGATATTAATTAATAATTTGAAAGTTGATGAGTTTTTCCAAGGATTATAGAGATTAGGAGAGATGAAGTAGAGTAGCATATCTTCTGTTAGTGGAGGCATCTTAAAACTTTTTCTCAGGAATTCCTGGCAGTGAAGACAATTTGTCAACAGAATGACAGCTTCCACTTGGATCTGACAGATCTCCGTAAGGATGAGGGTTTTAGCGACTTGATGGAGACTTGGAAAATACTTTTCAGAAACTTGAGAGCTTGAAAGAATGATCGTTGACTTTCAGCTGACTTTTTCTTTTATTGTTTGGTGGATCAGATCATCAGATCCTACTTAGTAATAACTGTTTTTCAAAGAAAATAGTTTTACTTTGAAGAATGAAACGAAAATGCCAGACCTCCAATGAAATTAATAATGGCAGAAAAGAAGATGGAAATCGGAAAATGAAATTTCATCAGACTTTCAATGATTGATATGGATAGAAGTAAAATAATGGGACGTTTTTAACGGTTTCCAATTAATAACAATAGTATTGAACATAATTATAATGAATTTTCCAAAAAATATAAGTGACCTATTAATTTTTTCATTTTTTCTATTCATATTAAGTCTGCTTCATATTAAGTCCTGTAGAACAAGTGTAGTCAATAATAAGCATAGTGAAGGTCAGCCTTCACTATGAATTACAGGGCTTCTAGATTCTCATAGAACATGCAAAATGTTTCTCAAGTGAGTTATGTCTTATATGTTCATCGCAAACTATTATACAGATTAGGAAACTCAGGGATAGCTAGCGAGTTTCCAAATAACTAGAATAAAAAAAGTAATTACTCACCCTCCGACAGTTTCCACCTTCCTTGGGCGTCAGGTCTGAAGCAACGGTACCAAAAATCGTAGGCTGAAAAAAAGGAAAAATTAAAATTAGAAATACGAGGAAAAGCTTGAGTTTTGTGAATTAGGTTATCAATATTTTATCAATGATATAGGTAGACGTACATAATGGTTTCATATTGTACACATAAGATTTAGTAGAATATTGATAGGCTGTAATGTATATTGATACTTGAAGCGGAAGGTAGCTGAAGAAGAAGTATGAATTCTTCTCCAAATTTATTTTGAGAGTTTTGAACAAGTGTGGATTAACTGTAGCTTCTGGCCTGATTTAAGAGCGTAATAAGAGATCTTTTATCGTTCTTTCCTAAATTATCTTTCTTATTTATGTCCATTAAGCAGGAACTATTTCCTTAATTCAGAATGCAAGATTTCCTTAATAAGATTTCCTTTAAATACTTTTTCATCGCCAAAAATATTAAGAGAAGGCATTTTACAGAAGAGCCCCACAACTATGATGACAATTGCATTTGGCGAGGAAATCAAACTTAATATTCACAAGAATTAGCGCCTAGACAACTCCCATCAACGTGAAACTTCTCACATCATTATTTCGACCATGAAACAGAATACTTTCAGTTAATTGAGCTGACTATCCAACGCCTGATCACATAATTCAGACATTCAGCCAAAAGCACTCCTTCTAGATTCTACAAGTATTATAAATGTTTTATTCTGTTGTAATAAGAGTTTAGGAATAGAACTGAATTAAAATATTGCTGGGCTCTCTAGGATACAGGCTATCGAAATATAGATTTAATATTATAATCCTATCATTAACGACTTCCACTCACAAAACTCAGTCTTACATTTTTTTAAAGTGCAATTTTGACAATAAAATACTGTTATGAGTACTGTTACTGATTTTACTAGTAGGGATCAAGGGATGTGAGGGAGTTGTATCTGATACGCAAGGCAACAGAAATTGTTGGCAAGTGAAATTATAGGTGAGCTTAGAAACTAGGAAAGACTTTCCACTTTTTTAACGATGAACAACATAAGGACAAGAAAAACATGAAAACTTCCATTAGTTCTAAAACTAGTGAAATAAACATAGAACTAATTAGTTCTATGGAGATTCAAAGTAAATTATTGAGAATGATTTTAAAAATAAGATAAGTAACAAAGTTGAAAGAATTTTCTATAAGAACATAAAAAACATGAATAATTATTAGCAACTTTAAAAGTCCAGTACAAATACGGTTATGATGTTCCTTTGATGTTCAGTAATATAAACAATAAGAACATAGTAAATAAATAAGTTCAGTCGCCTAACAAAGTTGTAATTGTATTTAGTAACAAAGTTGTAGACTCTCATTATACAGTGATAGACGCTGATAAAAAGATACACCATCAATACATTAGTAGTAAGAGAAACATAAAATCAAAAAGTATTTCAGGGAAACCACTCAAGATACCACAGGAAATGCTTCTACTTTCAATACATAATATACTCTACACTTGTTATAGATAAGAAAATTGCAACTATTTCCAGTACTTAATGAACAATACTCTTGTTCGGCAGCAGATAACACACAGGTAAATAATATTGTTGGCAACAATGAGAAACCAACCAGCCTACTCACTCTGCACCATATGAAGAAAGTCAACAGCAGAGGTAAGGAGGCGATAACAACAACCGCCAGAAACATGACACAGCTTCTAGAGCCAACACTAAACTGGAAGCAGAATAGAATCAGACGCGCATCGCACCACTCCACACCACAACAGACGTCTGGCAAGGATCCAGATGACGGTTTCCAGCATAAACATAGGAAGTATACTACAAACGAGACAATTTTCTAGGGCAACTGTTGCCTACACCTTATAAAACTGCTCAATAAACATGGGAGGACACATGGAGCGGAGGAATGGTTCAGTTGCCCGACATACAAATAAATCTGTAGAATTAACATGGGAGAGCACACGTTGCGGAGAAACTTTTTAGTTGCCCGACAGACAAATAAACCTACAGTTATCATGGGAGTGCACACATAACGGAGAAACTTTTTAGTTGCCCGTCAGACATATAAAACTGTAGAATTAACATGGGTGAGCACACATAGCGGAGAAACTTTTCAGTTGCCCAACATACAAATAAAACTGTGCAATTAACATGGGAGTGCACACATAGCAAAGAAACCAGTTGCCAGTTTCCAGTTGCCCAAAAGACGTACAGAGCACATCTGAATAGTTGCGCACGTGTTCTAAATAGGCTACTGAGCGCAGAGTGTGCCACCAAATAATGCTACATAGTCCAGACGCCGATTGTAGACCCCAAAGCACACTACGCCAGTTGAACACCAACACATACATGGAGTTGGAAGCCTTTTTATAACAGTAACTAGGCCTAGATGAGCAGTCATACTTCACCATATATAGAGCATGCAGGCTCTTGATAAACACGCGCATAACGCATCACTGGCTTTGCAATGCAATGAAAGGTTGGTTGGCAAAATGATAAGTGAAATTATGCTAGAAAACAGTAATGAGAGGAGGGAGAGGTAAAGCAAGAGGCTTCATATAATATGATAGTATTATATTAGATTACATTAGTTCAGATTGTATATTAATATTATGTTAGTGGACCCTAACAGCCCACTCTCAAAATCCTCCATTCAGTAAGACCTATCTCTCCAGGGATAGTTGAAATAGTGAAATATTGTTTTGTTGGTTTCTACATTTGAAAAAGTATTTTCATCCGTCAGAAACAATCCTGAAGGGATTCCAAAGGGAAATGAGAATAGGAAATTTGAATAAAGATGTAAGGAAAGAAAAATCGGAAGAAAAAGATAAAGTATAATTTCTCCCTAGAACTATAAGTTCTATCTCTACTGCCGAGCTCGCTCAAGCTAGAGCTCAGGAGGACTACCACGATCATTCGAGTACAATCAATACAGTTTGAGTACTACGATCGATAAATACGAGAAGCCCTAAAATTATTTTGGTGGATCATTAAGAACTGTACATACTTGTTGCAGAACTTGAATTTACTTCAAGACAACCTGAAAACGGGAAGCACAAGTAAAAATTTGAGACCTGATTTGAATAAAATATACTATAGAAAATTCGTTGGAGAGAAATAGACCGGTATTCGAAGAAATATCTGATGGATAATATAAGTTGCACACATTGCAAGAATTTAAAAACATATTATGAAAAAATCAATGAAGAGAAATAGACCGGTATTCGAAGCAAAGTCGAATGTATTACAGTATAAGGTTTTATTGTTGCAAGTATCACTCACCTCAGTTTCCTCGTAAAGGCCAAGACCAGAAAAGGCAGCATCGCACTCATCGACAACAGAGGACGGCGGGCCGCCAGAAGCGGTCGACGAAGAGCCGTCAGGAACGGGGACGGTGGCCGAAGAAGACGATGAAGAAGAAGAGTGCAGAAGAGGCTGCCACAGTTCGCTGGTCTCGCTCGAGTAGAAGTTGTCCTCTTTGGTCTGGCGCGAACGTTCGTCGAGCAGACGACCTCCACGAGCGACGGTGACCTCCTCGCGAGTGACAACACTCGACTTGACACTCAGACTGGTTTCCAGACGCACCGGCGCCCGCAGGATTCCCGCCCGCACCAGGATCTGGTTGAGTAGGTCTCCGTGAGGCACGGCGCCATGCAGAAGAGCGCGCTTGATGGCTGCACCCTCCTCACCGTCCAGCCGGATCGGACTCCCATTGACTAGCAGCACCTCCTCCTCGCGGACCGTCGACTTCTTCTCGCAGTCGACGACTCGCGCCCCCGTGCCCAGGATCGACTCCACCGTCGCGCGGATCTCCTCGTCGTCCATCCCCCTCACCACCACTCTACGAGTTCGCCCTATCGGCTACTGGCCAATCTCGGCCTCTCGGCCATCGCGCCACACTCATTATCACACAACACATTTTCAAGTCATTTTCGCCACTGTTTTTGATACTTCACCTCTCCATACACTACTAGAAATTATAATGAAAGGATTAATAGTTAATAATAATAATTCCGTTTAACCTGGCTGGATCAGGTCTGGTGTCAGAGTAATAGTTGAAATAGAAGGACTGTAGTTGAAACGATTACAAAAAAAGGACTGATTTTGTAATCAATTCAACTAAAGCTTACCTGTCCCTATTTTTCAGGTTTTTACATATTTCAAATCATGTTCGCGACTGTTTTTGATACTACACCTCTTCATACACTACTGATTGAGATTTTATAGCAAGTGATGGAAATTGGATTTGTACTTCCAGTTTCGATAACAGCCTGCCTATATTATGGTCCAAACGCTACCAAAAATTCAGAGTTTAATGCTAAAATCATGAAACAATACGACTGTACAAAACGATTCGTTGAGAAGTTTGGGGCAAGTTTACAATAATTCTATTCAAATATATTTTTGATATTTTTATGGAGGAAAAACAATAACTTTACATCAGCTTTTTGAAATTCATTTTCTATGTGAGACATTTTATGGACTTTTCAAAGTTCATAATTTGTCTTTCAAACCACGGTGTTTCAAACCATGTTCAAACAATGGCTGTCCAATAAAACATGAGATCAGCATTGCGTGCTCTACAGGTAAACCAAAAGCTTTAGTTTTCGCTGAGACAGATTATTATTCCTAGTCAAAGCACGCTCGAATTGCAGGTGGCCGCTCGCACGCACTCACGCACACACACACCATCACACGCGCGAACGCGCTCGCACAAAGCAGAGGCGAGCGATTTGCCGTTGTTTCCCACGATTGCTATTTTTAGAGCCGCAATCACGCCAAATTTGGAGAGACAACTTTGCTGGACCGGCAAAAGGCGTTTCGAGTGAAGCTGCTCGAAATCTATACAGAGCTGAAGTGAACAGGAAGATAGATGGAGTTGCAAGATAGATAGGAGAGGAAGAGCCGAGGATTGATGGTGAAGTATGATCGGACGAAAATAAATATTGAAAAAGGCGAAATAAGGAGGGTTTGCCGGTTCGCAAAAAGGCCATGGCATTTCGGATGACTGAAATGGAAACTAATTGGACCACTTGTTGATTGAGGAGTGAGAGATCTGTCGCCTCCATGATCTCGGGACAATTTTTTATCACACAAGAGTTGAAAAGGTTTTTTGTCGAGTTCAAAATGGTTCCCAAACCCAATTCAGACCGTGAATGTTGGTCCTAAAGATTTAGACAGATAATATGCATCCAAAAACAGCTTTCTCAACTACAAGTGCTCTGCTTAAAAAATAAACTTAATACTGTACCAATACACGTGATTCACATTGATTTGAGTATCTGAAGACTCAAATGAGACTCCAGTGAGAAAGCAAAAATTTACTGGGCTTTCCTTATTTGCAATTTCAAGTTCACAATGTTGTCTCTCCTTTTGAAGGATTATTTTTCTTCATCTTTATCATCAACTTTATTCAATAAACAGCCTAAACAACTCCGAATATTTTATGGAATCCATTATCAATACAAATGGATAGACACAATGATTGCTGACTGGAAAATTACACGTTAACTGAATGTTTCTCACAGATTCAATCCACAAAATTCATTCCGAAGAATGAAGTAAAGAAACTTTTTGATAAAAAAGAAGAAAAACAACAGAAAGAAGGAGATTATCCCGAACAGGTAAAAAGGTAAGATTAGTACAATACGAACATCAAGCTGATTAAAACGTCAATGTTAAAATTACTTGCCGGTTAAACAAACCTCTTATTTCCATTTTCGATTAATTTATCTCTACATGTTCTGGTTTCAAAGTCGACAGATGGTCAAAAGGGAGGTCAGATGGAAGGGTTGCATTGATATAAGCGAACAGAGGCGGAACAAAAAAGAAGCCAAGCGGATCGGTACAATACATCATGAGGGTAAAACAACAATAAAGAATCGGCTTGAAAAACGCCGTTGAACCGAATATAGGCTGGTCAACAATACGAAATCAATACGGACTTTATAGTCTTTACCATAAATACACAAGGGAACGTAAAAACCCGACCAACTACGCTCTACTTGGCAATAAGGATGAAAAATAAAGGGTACTCTGCAATGCCTGGAAATCCAAACGAAAAAAGAGGATATTTGAAAATGAAGAAAGGGATCATTCTCGAAGCTTCCAGTTCATGATTGAGCTTCATCGCTATTCAAAGCTGATTTGAAGAGGTTTGGAATTTTCCGATGAAACTCAACTTCACTTGCAATAAACCTATTCATGTCCAGCCATATTTTTTCAACAATATTTTATTTAAGGACTGGAAATCATAAAAAATAGGATTGTGAATCCCCGCTACGTTAATCAATGAAAAGTACTGTTCTTGGATTAAAATGTATTTTCACATTTTTCCATCATCATTAAATATTATTACAGAAGAGAGGTTTATCAACAATACTTCTTAAAGTACTTTTGTAAACAATAACATGAAGAAAGTTATTTTTTAGGGTTTCTCTAATACTACTAGTAAGAAGTAGGTTGATTGAAAGTCCTAAAATTGAATGAATGTAGAAAACAATATTGGACATGAATAGGTTATTTTAAGTGAAGTTGAGTCTGTGATCCGGTACATTTGCTATAGTTTAGAAAGAGGTGATCTTCAAAATCATACAATGATATCAAGATTCAATCTAGTAAAATATAAAAGGGTGTCAAAAAGTATCATTAAAAATGGAGCGATGAAGAGATGAATGAAGCTTCATAATCAAGATTCAAAGAAGGATATACAACAGAATTTATTAACGTTTCCAATTGTATATTTGTGTACTTGAAGAAATGAAATCTATTCTATTCTATTGTATTTTTCCCCGACTATTTGAGAGGTATCAGAACCAAATAGTGAAAACGGTGGTAACAAGGGTTCAGAAACGTTGGACATTTTGGAGAGAAACTACATGTTACTTCTCGTTATTTCCATCAACGTGCCAGTCATCCCATTCAGCAGTCCGGTAATTGAAACTGGAGACTACAATAGCTTTTTCAGAACGATGTCGACGAATTTGTTGTGCGATCGACTAAAATGATGGCCTTCCATGTCAATCCGAATTATTGGAGCCGACACGACAACAAAGGTTAGCGGAACAGAGGAAACAGATTCGGCCTTCGCTAGTCGATTTAATAAAAGGATAGCGAAAATCCAGGTGGAGCCTGTAATAGAGTGTCCTGCAGTAGACTACAATGCTCAGATGCTGTGATGACTGCCTCTATTTATAATCTATATAGTGGTGCTTTGACTCTATATAGTTATATGATGTACAATAATGAAAAGAGTCACAAGCATTACTATAGGATTTAGTTTACATTACACGCAATTTTGTACTGTTTTGTTCAGAAAACTACAGTGTCATGAAAGGCATGATGACTACCTCTATTTAGAATCTATATAGTGAAGCTTTGGCTGTATATTATAGTAATATTACAGAGACTGTATTATCATAGTGAGGCCATTGTTGTGAAAGGGTCCATAGCAGTATGTTGAAACATTTTTTCCCGCCACCGCCTTACTTTTGCCAATATTTTGAATGCTGATATGGGCTTAGAAACAAGCTTGAACCGATTCACTCATTGTCAAACTTTCTTCAATAGGATCGACATCAAATAAAACTTTCCTCAGATAGTCTCTCTACTCTTGGTATTGCTTTGAAAGCTTGGAATTATGAAGAACTAACACTAGGGTATCAGTAGGGTATTAGAAGTGTATCAAACATAACATATGATTCACTTAGGCCTATCTTCTCAACGAAAATCTTGTGGGAATTGGCAAAAGCATGGCGGATTTAACCGAGCTAAACAATCAAGAGTGATATTCTATGGCACAATTTGATTATACAGTCTTTGTAGTAAGTAATATGATGTACAATAATGAGAAGTCACGCCTACACTAGGACCTAGGTACAGTGATGAGAAGATTCACAAGCCCTTACTAGGACCTAGAGTACATTATACGCAATTTTGTTCTGTATACAAAAGAACAGTGTCATGAAAGGCTACAATCCCGCGTAAATTCTATACAACGTTATACGGTTCTGAACAAAGAACACTACTACAGTTCTCTACTCCTCTGTACAGAAAAGTCCAGTAATGTGAACACTGTACAGCACTAGAGAACAATTTCCAACCAACCTGTGTTGGCATGAAGTTAACTAAATCTGAAAACGGTCTTTGTTGCGATTAAATGAGCTCGAACGAGCCTGCCTCGCCCTTCCTATACACAATGTAGCCGGAAGTCAACTGGGACTGCCATGCAGTTCGGACTATACCATAAAAAGAGGAAGGAGAGGCCAACACACCGCTCGGATTAGATTGGAGAGTACAAATGAGATGAAATATGCGGTATTCACAAGAAGAAAAATGAATACAAATGAATCTCTGAGCCTATATTAATCGCACTTGATTTTAATTACTATTAAATAGTAATTATTCAGCTAGTAATTTAAACTTCACAAGAATAATATAAAACTTCACAAGTCATTTAAACTTCACAAGAATAATATAAAACTATTGTGAGTAGCGCTATCCGGAGGAGCATTAAAAATTTGTATAATAGTTTAAAAAGGGGTGTATTCTCCACATGGTTCACTTATTACTCACTGAAAGAATAAATGCGTTGAGGAACAGGGATCACGTGGGCTTCACCCTGAGCAAAAAAAATCCTACATCTGAGAATTTGAGCTTGCTACTCAATCTTTTCAATCTTGTAATCACACACGGTTTTCTAATCGGGGAAATAATTCTAATCCGATGTTCTTAGCCAGGTAGGCTAGGCTACCCCACTGCCGACAAGAACGAACAAAATGACAGCCGTATCGCTACGCGTTAATCAACGTCTTCAACTACCGGAGCACGCGAGCATTAATTAAGCCTGTGGTTGTGGCGCAAGTAGGAAAAGGGCCACCGTCGGAAGATAGGCTGAGAATAGTGGTCCGGGGGGGAGTGGTGAATAGAGAAGCACGCGCCGAATCGATCTGCTGGGCCCCAAACCAACTAACCGCGACCCTCGACCCCCTCGTTTGATGGGGAGGTCCACCCTCCACCCTCATCCGGTCCCAGAACATCTCACGTTATCAATTAGAACTAATCCTCTGAATGTTATCACGATGGCCAGTAAATGACCAGAAATGTGGCTAACAGACCATGAAATTTCTCTATTCGAGGAAGCAACAAGGTGATTTGTGTGAACCTCTAATGCTATCAACCTTTAACTAGACTTCTGGATCGCCAGAAATGTGATAAACATGTCTGAAAATTTGTCTATGGTCTATGTTTGAGAGAGCAACAATGTAATTTGTATGAATCTATAATGTTAATAAAGTCTACTTGAGAAAGGTAGAATTTTATTAGTAGCAGCCTATCCCTAATAGGCTACTACAGTAGTCTGTAGTAGACGTACTACGATCAAATACATAACTTAAACATAATATCGTAAAACCCTCCTAATGCATCAATCAATCAATCAATCAATGTTTATTGCCAAAAAGTAAATTGGTTAAAAATACAACAATAATGTTGGTTAACAATACTATCACTTACGGAGTTAGTTAGGAATATGGTAATAATTCAATAAGCTCGGTGCAAAACAATAATTGTGCAATTAGGCGAGGTGGAACCTGTCATGATATAGGTGGTGGGGAACAACAATAATACATTATTATCATAATGTATTATGATAAAGGTGTTGTAAATAAACAGCCAGTGCAGGTAAACAAAGATGTATTTGTCAGAAAAAATAATGGAAGTAAAGAAAGAGGTATTATAATTGAAGAGAATGCCACACCTAGATCATATAAGGTACTATTACAATCAGGACAAGTTGTAAATAGAAATAGAAGACACTTGGACCAATTCGAAGGTAAAATTAAATTTGAAGTTAATAATCAAAATACTGAGAGTCCAGGAAATTTGAATACTGAAAATGTTGATCAAGGTAATGCTGAGGATATAAATGTCAATAATCAGGAAAATCAAAATATAATAAATCAAAGAGTTAGAAGGGAAATAAGGAGACCTAACTATTTAAAAGATTATGTTACTGAATACTAATCAAACTATTTGCTTTTGTATCATTGTTTTAATTTTGTATCATTATTATTTGCTATAAACTATTTTGCTTTGTATCATTACTGAATACTATCAAACTATTTTGCTTTTGTATAATTGTTTTTTTTTTCGAGTCTCAAGTATTTGCATTATGTATTATTATTGGTATTGTACTTAACATAGCACATGTTGCTTCTTTTAATAAATAAAAAAAAAAGAGAGATGTCATGATATAGGTGGTGGGGAACAACGATCGGGTAGGCACAGGCAGTAGTGATGGCGGCCAAGAGCCAGCTAGTAAGAAGTCCTGTAACTTCTGGAGTTTATGTTTCAATTGCATTAAAATACTTTGTGTTAATAAACAACTGAACTTTCAAAAGTGTGAATTATTTACTTTGTGACAACCCATCTTGACAGAACCTACCCGTACGGGTCTCCCCACCAACAAAAAGCCATACAATAAAAAAAGCTCGGTTTATTTGAACAAGTGATATTCGGCCAAGATTACTAGACAAAAGGTTCAACCATCGCTTATGCTATTTCAGTCCACAAGCCGTTGGAGTGGGGGGACTGCATCGATGACGTACGCTGAATCACAACTTCAGTCCAAATGCCCCAGTCCAGCACGTTCTCAGTGCAAATTATGATTGCTATTCATCGGTTTATGATTGCAATTCATCGGTTTTATCGAGAAGAAGAAGAAGAAGAAGCCCTAAAATATGTTGCAGGATATTTTTATTTTATAAAGAGACTTTCTTTTCATTTTTATTTTTATTCATAAAGAGACTGATGCCCAGTTCAAAGAATCTATGTACTTCAACAGTGATTGGATTGAATCTCTGAGTAGAAGGGGGTTTAACATGTCCTACTGATGAATTTTCGAGAATAATACATCAAGCGAATGACATATTCATGAGGATTAATGGGAATACAGTTTCAAACAACAGTAGGGTGATTAAAAGCTAAAAATTCTAAAGAAAACATTCCCCCAAGTGAATGACAGAAGAAATTTGCTCGTACGAGAACATTAAATTAGACTTAATTACATGAATGAGAAACAAAGAATGGAAAGTGAAGAACGAAGAAACAAGAGGAAAAAAATTCAGTTTTCAAATTCATCAAAGCTTTAAATATAAATTTGCAGACTTTTTCAGATGTAGTTTTAAGTAAATGATGAACACATTATTATTTCACGTAGGTGTAGATATCATGCTACTATCTTTGTGCTATCGAAATAGAAGTAAAATATAATTTTACTTCTACTTCTACTTAACTGCTTTGTGTTATTAGAGTGAAATAATTCCTGTGCAACACAAAATTGAAGTGAATCAACTGACGCATGCTGCCTTCCGATTGTCAGTTAATATACCATCTTATTATTACGGTAGTTTAATAATAATTGTATTTATTAGACTTAATTCACTGTGGATAAATTAATCATGAAATCATTATTCAATCAATTATATTATGATTAATAATCAATGCTTACTTCTTCGTTCTTTGTGAGTACCGTATATGATTAGGCTACTTTGAGTAAATTATGACCACGTATAGTAGCAAATCGATGGTTTGCCTTTGGTGGTTTCGCCTACGTTCCGCCGACAATATCAGGAGAACGGCTGGTCGTAGAGAAAAAATGTTCAAATGAAAAATAAAATTCATCTTTTTATCTACAACTTTCCCGTTTACAAAACTTGCCTATCATAGAAATGTGAAAATTCCTCGCTTACTAACTTTTTCATGTCACGTTTTCAGATGTGTGAAAATCTGTTTACTTTTTCTTCTCATAGGAGTTGAATAAACTTGAAATCGGTATATTTAATTACACCATTAGAATCAGTGATTCATTCGCTTCAAGTACTTATTTGAAAATTCTAACTCAATTCTAAGAGGGTTAAACGACGATTTATTCAAAGCAGAGTTGAGTGAACGGTATACGAAGTCAAGTTACTGTCTAGATTTTGTGATTCAAGTGACGTCACGCTGGCGTTCCCCCTCCACTTTGCATCTTATACCAACGATGGCTTAACCTTTTGTCTAGTAATCTTGATATTCGGCAGGATATTTTAATATGGTTTTACAGTAGAGTATAAAATAATTACACTGAGAAAAAACCTTTAGAATTATTCCGTACAGTGATTTCATTTTATTGGAGCCTGACTATCCAGGGATATGTCGATTTTTCAGAAACATGAGATGATAATTGTATTTCTATTGTCATAAAAGGCGGCATCTTCAAAAAAAGATGCATCTTCAGAAAAATGTACAATCAATTCTACGCTCTAATTGATTATACGACAGAGTAATCCACTACTTATAACAATTCCCAAGATAAGCCTTACAAAGGCAACGACTTCGAATTGCTTCCTCTTAAACGAATGCAGAAAGAAAAAAGAGATGAGATATTACGGATAAAACTAGGGATATAGTTTGGCTACAAGGCAGCGGCTGCTCAGAAACTTTATTGAAAAGTGTACTGTTACACAAGCATTACATGAAGGGTTTAAAATCGCATGACAAAGTGATCCGCTGCACTAGGAGACTGAGATGTTCTGGAAACTTCGTTGGCCAAGTTCTAATCCCGTTTGCCGACTGGAAGGGAACAATTCGATTAAGCGAGGGAAAACAAAAGGAGATTAGGGAAAGCGCCAGCGATTCGTCAGGGAGAATTATTAAGAGTGACAGGGAGGGGGAAGTCTGACAAAAGAAAATAGAGGGAGCACTAGGCTATGAGTCATGGAGCAAGAGACAATATTCCTCACTTTTGGATCATCAAGGAGAGAAGCTCTCTACTGGATTATAGCCATAGTAGCAACCCCGACCCTTCCCCATCACGAGATGCGAACCCCTCTACAGGTCATTACTTATGGACGAGGGGCGGGGAAGAGGAGAGGATACAGAATGCCGATCGATGGCACCAGACAGCGTCAAAACAGTTTTTGGGAGAGAGGCAACTCCGGTGACCACAAAATTCTACGGTTAAACGCAAAAACTCTCACATATTGGAGTGGTGTTTGGTTGGCGCGATATAAATGCCTTGACAAATATTCCAATACTGGCAACATTGCTCTGCATGAAAGAAAGTTTCTTGGTGTGAATATCAATTTCGAAATGAATCTCTATTGAAAACAAATATGATCATCGAATTTACTTAAATTCAAGTTATAAAGAATAATATTTTATAGTATTATGGTATAGCCTACTCGATATTCTATTGGTCTATTTTAAAGGGTATTAAATTGATTAAAATAAATATAATATCATTGGGCTACTTGAATCAAACCAAGCTATCATAGATAAAAATAGACAAATATGATGAGGTGATAATACTCATAATCAATATTCTAATGATATACTTCAATAGATTCCAGATATCAATATACTTTAATAAAATATCTTTTAACTAGGTATTGAATGTAAATCCCAATAAAAATAGAATCCATATAATGGATGGAAAAATTGATAAAAAGTATAGACTGTATTACAATTTATGAATTATTTTCTATAAACCGATTGTAGATACTGTATATAGGCCTACATGTACACTCATATAGATTCCAAGGTTGAGTGGTTGAGAGAACCCAAATCTCTAATCCCAACTCCGCCTAATGAGACTATTTTCATTTCATTTCATTACACCATCATTATCACCCTTAATCGGAATTTGATAGGACTGATTATCATTTTTCATAGAATAGATCTGCAATGAGCACTTAAGAAGTGATCACAATCGTGAGAAATATTTCAAAACTTTTTCTGACAAAATCCCTCCATCTGAACAGCAGAAGTTCCTTATTACAGACATAACAGGCGTTCCTCAGGTTGCTATCAGACAGGCCCATCAACTCTAAACGTGAAGCAGTTATAAATGTGTTTACGACTTTCATTATGAGCGATAATCGCCCATCATGAGAAATTCATTACGAGACACTGATTAACATACAGGAGTAAATAGCTTCTGGCCACAGCTTGAAAGCTCCACCAGATTGGAGTTCAGAAGTCTTTCCTCATTTGTGAAGTAACTAACATCGATGGAAAAAACAGGTGGTTATCAATCGCCCACAGTTCGTTGCGAGAAAAAAGAGAAAGCAAAACTGTTTCCGGTGTCTATTGGGTGGCTTGGACTTAACCGGTCTCACTGGTACAGCCTCAGCCCACACTGGCTCAAGTCCATTACACCATATTGCCAATAAACTGCACAGACTATTACAGAAGATACTTAAACTTAACCATCGATGCTAGAATGAGTCCTGTTCCAATAACATTCAAGTAGTTGTTGCCAGAGTAGAGACAAGCAATGCAATTATTATGGAGATTGTAACCATAATATTGATAAAACATTGATATTTGTGCTGCAGTTTGTTCACTTCCTTGTAGAGCAATACAATCTTGAAACCAGTAGCCTGAAACTGTATTACAACGAGCATTCTATTGTAAACTTGAACGAGAGTCTGGGATTGAGTTCGATACGGAGGGATATTGACGTCCTGAGCCCAGATAATCCGGCTATCACGCTAGTCAATAGGAAGCTGCTAACGTTAGTTAGGAGACAGACGAGGATTATGGCTCTTCTCTACAGATACATGCCAAGTAGCCTGCCTTTTCACAAAAGGCTGAACGATGTTTAGTTGAGATTTTCACCAAATAGTGAGTAACTGAACATGTAGTCCCATCTTCACTGATTAGAGTATCAACACAAGTGAATTCACTCTAATAAAGTGCGAAAGCTATTCACTTATTGATTAGAGTTCCTTTAAATCCATACAAATTTATTTCTATTGTTACAACGTCTATAGTTCAATTGATAGTCAAGACTGGAATGTTTTATCAAACTGTATTTCATCAATTAATAGTTACCGTATTTAATCTTCATTTAATTACAAGCATGAGCCAAATTGGAAGGGGCGTGGTTATAACTGCTTCATTTCGACATCAAATTATCTCACAACTTTTACAAAGTTTATAAAAATTCATCCACAATACAATATTAGCATGGCTGCTCATAGTGAATGAATTCTTATAAATTTTAAACATTGTAAAAAGTTATAATAAGTTAGTTCATTGTCAATGAAGGTGCCCAAGTAAAATGAACCAGCTTTACACAACCGTTCGATACTGTTCGCTATTTGGCTATAACAAACGAATTTTTAGAAATTACTACTTGAAAGTTTCAATAGCCTGAATAGCTTATGGGTTGAGTGGAAGAGGAGGCTTTTAAGCTTCAATTTCGCCCATAACACTTGTAATATATGAAGTAAAATAGTCATCTAGCTACGATCTTGCCTCGAAACTTAATTCAATCAATGGAAATTGTAATTTCACATCATATCTCTTAGCAATTCAAAGTGAGTAGAAAATAAGCCAAAACCCCCAAAATTCTCTAAAAGCATTTCCTGCATTCTATTTGATAGATTCAACTCATGGAAAAATAAGTATAAATATTAATAAAATGACACAGTTTCTGAACGCTAGGAGAAAGCAGCAGATAGAATATTTATGAGTAGCGTCTGCCAGAAGGTTGGAGGAAGACCGCCCGCCTCAGTGTTTACCGATAAGTAGTAAAGCAGCAAACAGCGCTGCATGCAACCGGGACGTGGAATTTTCAAGGGTGCTGCGGAATTCAAAAATAGACTACCGGCAACAAGACCTCGTTGCTTGAGGACGCAAGTACTCAACCAAGCTGACAATATTGATGATATTCTACTAAAAATTCCACAGTAAGAGGTTATTTTGCTAGCTTGATCTCCATAATGATTGCCGCGAGGGTGGATTGAATAAATAAGTTTGAATTCTGTGAGAAGCAACAGACAAGTCAACTGGTGGATTAGCGATAAACTGAGATGTCCAGGAATATTTCAGAGAGCCTGATAGATTCCACATGGTTATGGGTGCATTAATTTAATGTGTGTATACCTCCTCCAAATAATCAAATATGTTTGATAATATATGCATGAAATAAGCCCTGTGATCTTGAATTATCAATATGAAAGCTTCAATAGAACTGGAAGATATTGAATGGTTTTGATCAACATTGACAGAAATGAAATGAGCAAAAATAAACAATCCTCAAACAATAATATGATTAACGATTATTTATTCATCTCTTCTGCTTTCGTAGTTTATTTCTTATTGGTGAAACATAATGATGGATTTGTTCTGAAACCTGTACCTTTACCTAATGGAGTTAAATCAGTGTAATATAAACTTTAATAGTCTAAGGGCCGGTTCATGAGCTCGGGATTTAGCTAAATCCTAGACTAAAACGGGTGGTCACCATAGCATCGACAAACGTTAGCCTCGATACTATGTACTAAGGGCTCTCTATGCTGCTAACCCACTAACCTGTCGAGACAAACGTTTGTCGATGCTACGGTAGCCACCCATTTTGGTCTAGGACTTGTGTAAATCCTGAGCTCATGAACCGGCCCTAATAGTGTAGATCAACTTGTTGGGTCTAGATTGAAATTTATGAAGTTTCTCCCTTGTTCAAAGGTAAACAATGGTATTTGCAAGTCGACTGTTGCGACTCCCATAGTAAGTCTAAACAAGGCATGAGGATGGTGCCAAAATACGTTTTGCTTTGGAAGATTTTGAACGGCATAATTCTTTCGTACTTGTTTCGGCCTACTTAGCTTCTACTTCAAGTACTTCTAGAATACTGAACCAGGAAATACCCTTCCAGTGCAGTGCTCAGAGTTTGAAAAAGACGCATATTTTTTTAAAATATCAAACATGAAAAAAGGCCTTGTTGAAAAAAGCCTGGTGAAAATGAGGGTTTGTCAAGGGGGTATTAAGATAAGCAGTTTAAGAGGCCTCATAGGAGTGGGAGCCTGAAGTGAGGGGGCCTAGTGAGAGAATCTGTCAAGCTGTTTATTGAAGGTGAATGATTGCCAGAAAAGAAGACAGACACATATGAGCGAGCGGCGGACGCATAAGAGCAACATCGTTTTACATATGCAACAACTCAATCGAAGTGCTGGCTGAGGGCCAAAATCAAAAACGACTCTGCGGACAGTCGTCGGACGATTAACGTTGCCAGCATTCCGTGTCTCCCTCGAGCAGAATTCAGACCACACCCTCCGCGGTTCACGCCAAAACAAAACACCAGACCAAACTTCCGATCCTCTCACTAGGTTGTTGCTCTTTACGTCACTCTATTTTCGATTTCAGTCATGTTGATAACAAGCGTCGCATTTCTACTATGACGTAAAACACGTCTATCTGGTTAACAAGACAGCTACAAATAAGAAATACCTCACACGCCGGCCAACAAGGACCTTGGTAAATAGGTGGGACCAATATGCATAACAAGAAGAAGATTACACATTGAAGATTATAGCTGTCATCTGGAAAATGCTCCTAGCGCTCAAGGCGCTCTAGTATGTGTATACTAGAATACACAAGCTACTGGTCTTGGAATTAGCTGGAAAAACGCATATTCAAGGATTAAAACACGGATTACACGGGATAGAGGAAATATTGAAATGCTATGTAAAAACGAAAAAAATTTCACTTGCTGGCAAAACATGACAATATATAATTCTAATAAATATGAACTACAGTAAAACAATCGATTGTTCCCACATTGGATAATATATTATTCTCTTTTCATTTCATACTCCTTCACTCTTGGTCTAAGTGGTGCTACACTACTTCAAATTTGCTCGTATACTAAAATACTGTCATGAAACTTTATAATTTCTTCATCAAATTTAAAAACTTTATAAAACTTCATGAAATTTTTGAATTGACATGAGTAAAGCAGTATGAATCTTGTAGGAAGTTACCGTTTCACGAAAGATGAAAGAGGACAGTTATAAGGAGAGCATGCTTATTAAGTTTCTTAACAGTTTCAGGGATTTCCTATCAGTATTTGTAAACTCTCATGATGAAAGAACAATAACAAAAATGTTTCCCCTTTAAGAGTTTCTAGAATAGATGAATAGTTTACCCTTAGTTTATTTCAGATGAACTACTCCAATCTCATGCACTTACACACTGGCTAGAGATAGTTGATTTCAAATTCAAAATATCGTACTTATTTCAGCAAATAGATGCTAGCAGACTTGTCCCAGGTCTCTTTTGCTTTCATACTGGAGAGTTCTTAGGTTCAAATGTCCCCATTTTACATACAAAGCGGAGAGTAGTCGATAGTGTTGAAAGTTCCATAGAAACTGACCAGTCACACTTGGAACAAAGACAGTCATTTGTAATGCAAATCAACCAGTTTCTCTAACTACTTGAAAATGATGTGTTTTGAAGTATCCTACAGTACAAACTATACTGAACGGTAACTTCTCACAAGATTCAGATTGCTTCATTCATGTAGATTTAGTTCATAGTACATGAACAAAGATTAAAACTAGTTTAGCATCACTGAGTCCAAGAGTGAAGGAGTTTGATGTGAAGAGGGAATATCTATATAATGTGTGGATACAATCGATTGTTTTTCTGTAGTAACTATTTTCTCAATTTATATATTTTTATGTGTGTTTAACCAGAGATCGGTGAGAATCAATTTCAATTTCATAGATCTAATAATAAGTTATGGGAAAAAGTTAACGCTACTGGAATTTCCCAACCCCATCCCATGAAATTATTGAGAACTCAAAATCATGGATTCAGGATGATTATGGAAACCCCGTTGAAGGAGTTTCAACATTATCACTCACCTATACAGAAGAGTCCCAACCAAATAGTCAAATTGTAGATTGATACCATGATAATCATTGCTAAGAATAATAATAAAAACCATGGAGAAATTCCAAATAATCATCATCAAATAATCATTATCAAATAATAATGTACTACAAATGGAAAGGTCACGGAAGATGGAGTGAGGAAACTTGAAATCTTTTCAAATTCTTTCAATTGGGAGATAAAAGTGGAAGGAGAACAGATAGAAAAGGATACTATCTGAGGAAATTAATTTACTTGTTTATGGGGTATATATTTAGGCCTACCTGAAATATGGTTACTTGCAGCGACCACATAATACAAATGTATTATGTGGTCGCTGGTTAGTGGTTACTTGTATAACTTGTTTACTTTATGAACTTGTTTATTTGTATATGTTTACTCAAAATTCACTTGCATATGGAGTGTTCAACTGAGTGAATTACCTAGTGAAGTAAGTGAATTAACAAACTTGAATTACAACCACATGTTGAATAAGTTATCAATCTTGAAGTAAGCCAATTTCAAAAGAGTATTTTGTCAAAAAAAAAATTTCTTAGAATGAAAATTCTTTCACATGAGATGCGATTCAAAGCGTCTTACTTTGTTATCCATACCATATTCGAACGTAAAGAGCCCATACAACACATAAAAGTCAAGTGCAATGCCTGTATCACAGGAGGAGTGTAGATAAGATTACATGAAGTACAGCCAAGGCCAACAATTGTATGAACTGGAAGAGGGCAAACAGTACTAAGCATTGTGAAGTATGGCAAGTATGGCATCATTGTCCTCTGTACAACAAATAGGGGAACTGGAGCTGAATATTGAACAAATAAATTGTGAACAAATAACACTTGAAGAGAGAAATAACGTTGTTAGTGAGAGGGAAGTTCGAAGTCTGACATGAGGTACAATAGATTTATTGGAGCATGAAAGTTGGCGAGGCTGCATGATTGCGAAATCCATGACGACACAGGACACGACATGAACGGTATATTATGATTATGTCAGATCATTTTAATTATGATTAATGTCTAATTATTTTCAACCAGAGATTGAAGATTCTGATTCTTCAAAAATCCCATGAGGGCGATACTCACATGAGCTTGTGCTTGAATAATATAAGGGATGATAATGAGAGATGACGACAGACGGGAAAGTCTCCTCTAAAAGACGGACAGTGATTGCAATGTCATATTTGTTAAACCATGAGTCTAAAAGAATTTTAGAAGGAATTCTTGGAGTCTAGGAGAAATATTGGAATAAGGACTTGATTCAAGAACTGTGGAGAAAATGGAAAACTATCTTGGTAATGATGCAAAAATAGTTCTCAATAATTGAATTATCTTCAAGTATTGAAGATAACAGAAAGGAGAAAGCTAACAAATTCAATTACGGTATTTTAATGAAATCGAAAGAATTCAACAGTGAATAGTTTCTCGTAATACAAATGCTCTATTGAACGTGAACCTTTCTAAATTTGGAGGAGAATTTGATGACACCATTTTTTTCTAGTGGGAATGCTTCAAAATTTACAATCCTGCTCGGAGGAAAATTGTATTATGTCATTATTCATGGAAACATGGAGGCTATCGCAATGATTTTCATGGAAATAAGAAACTTCCATGAACGAAAGTGGTTTTTCTGTAAGCACATTCATGAGAACCGCTCAACCGAAAAACCGCTGAATTTTCACTATTCATTATAATTTGACATTGCAAGACTACTTCTAATAATTTTTGTACCAGATACAGAAAATAATATTATCATATTTCTAGACAGGAAATAGTTTGTTATTAATTGTTATTTTAGTCAACATGTATTTTAAAACTTTCGTATTGCTTTTCCTGGCGGAACTAGCTTGACAAGCATTTTCTTTACATGGAATGAAAGAAGAGACAGTCATAAAGCCAACAACTGCAAGTTTCAGTTCAAAATAAAAATAATATTTAATATAATTCAATAAAAAAAATCGAGATCTGTAGTTGAATATTGAATAATCTATCTTGAAATATATTTCGCCACCTGAGATTCTTTTCTGTCGAGTACTATCAATTTTTACATGTAGCACCTTTTATGATTCCAAAAAATTGCAGAATTCAGCTATGAGCAAGGTTGTTCTTGAAATTTTCTAGGTATTTGCGTATTTCTTATAAAACTTTGCAATTGACCTAGTCAGAACATCAACAGGAGAGACGTTTAGGTACTGATTTATTAGCTTAAAAGAGAAAAGGGCGACAAAACATTATTACAATATTATACGTTTCAGTCATTGTTCATGTTCATATAGGAAGCAGGAAGTATAAACGTATATAAACGATATAACGTTTATAGCATGGGCTGATGCATATCATGAAAATGGTTCCGCATTTAATAAAAATGAAAAATAGCATGTCCAATCAACGAAGTGGAACCAACCAGTCAAGTCAGTACGGAAGTATTTCCTCACCATCAAGCCTTCATATTGATAATAATTATTTTTGAAGCAAATGAGAAAAAGACATAAAGGTCTAAATATAAATTACATTGGAAAATACACAGGAAAAGGTCTAGAGGTCTACATCTCCGATTAATACAAACACCTCATGCTCCAATCAAACGCATATTTGTCAGTTGACTGACTGGAAAACTTAGTTCCACAAAATACTGGCGAATTGATAAATTTCTGATTTAACGAGTCTTGATGCCTTGTTAATGGATGCGCTTCAAGAGATAATGTTAGGGTTTGGAATTTCCCATCGTATGCAAGAAAGTTGATGAAAGCAAAGTCAACATTCATTTTTCTTCAATTAAGTAACTGAGTTTAAAGTTAGGCTATTCAGTCAGTCAGTTTCTTTTGGTTCAGCTTTCACGACTCATTAGCTGTCTAGCCATCTATGAATAATCTGTTTGGAAATTGAGATTTGATAGGCTTCTTTCATGAAGGGGCTTCATAGCCTAGTGGGAGAAAGTGCGTTTCAATAAGTTTGTACCAACAGGATAATTTCCTAGTAAGTAGGCCTAGGTGTTATGTGGGTATACATCCCTTATCTCTTATGCCCCATCAACACTTGCTGCAATAAAGTTTGTTTCCAGCCACCCTCAACTCCTAACCACCCCTGAATTTTGATACGGAATCCCTAATAAGTGAAGGTACTTGAATAAATTCCATTTTTATGTTCAGTTCTAAGGGGGTGTTGGATCATTATCTTGGTGCTTTTGTCAAGTTCTCAAACCTTGAGCTTTGACAACCTCCAAAGTTTGTCAATCAGGTTTCACCTAACCATCATAAGATCATCACTCATGTACTCATGTATCTAGAATGGATTGAAAGCAATTGTTCTACTGGAATTCTAATCATTACGGTAGCACACATAAGACAAAAAAACTTTTTTGTGCTACCGTAATGATTAGAATTTGACAAAATTCCCCCCGAAATTGACAAAATTTAATTTTAATAGTAGCCTAAATGATTGTTTCTCCTAATAGAACAAATGCCCCCTGTATATGCCAATACCTACATACATTAGATACTGTATCTTATTTTCACAGTAACTTAGTTTTTCTGAGTTTTCAGTCCTAAATGATTTAAGGTTTATTGGTACAGGCGACTGACATTCAAAAGTTGGCAATGTAAATATTTCAAGTAATTTGAAGAGAATAGGTAGCAAATGGACCACTCAAATGTGAAACATGGAGAATAATAGGTTGGTAGTTATATATATCAGAATAATTGTAGGTAGCGAATGGACCATTCAACTGTAAAACTTGGAGAATAGGTGGCGAATGGACCATTCAAATGTAAAACTTGAGGACAGAAAGCCAATATAATACAATTTATTAACCGGTACTGTACCGGTAAAGGTGGTCTAACCTTGATTGCAAAATCAAAACAAGAGCAAGTTACCTACAGTACCATGAAACCAAAATGTTTGGTTTTGTTTATAACGTACACTGCAGCAGTCAAACAAGTGTCAATCTATCACGTTGACAAAAATGTACCCCTGTAATAGCTTTCGATTGATGTATATGATAACCCACAACACTGTCACAATATTCTCGGCATGCACACAAGCGAAAATAGCAGAGGATCAACACAACACACTTCACATTTTCACAGATCACCGTAGCATGTAACAAACACGAGAACTTTGAACAGGATTGCAGCCGCCTGCTTGTTCAACTGTTTTGCTGCTTGGAGGGGCGAGGCGTCAGCTCAGTCGGCAGGCAGTGCTGCCAAAGCAACGTCACGAAATACACTAGTGCTGCGCAGACGTCCAAATTACACTAAAGATATCACAGAGTACTAGTGGGAGTCACACTATTTTCACAGGAATCGAAGCGGTCAGCCATTGCAGGGTAATACCATGGATAAGAAATTAGGATATAAATTAACAGCGGATTTCTGATCTGTTATCTATGGTAATACTCTAGCAATGAAATCAATCACTTAGCCCCACCGGTCCAAGCACGGTCCTGGTTCACGCGTTACCGGACCACTATTATTTACTATCGAACTATTATTAATTTCAATGTTATTTCTGAAATTTTAGGTAATAGACAAACCCAAGTGATAAATTATTCGTTTACTTTCTCCAGGGAATTTCCGACAGAAAATGCCAATCTTGTAACCTTTGTGAGACAATCAATTTTCATTTTTTTCTAAAAATAACTTATTTTATAGGAAAAGATATAGAAAATATAAATTATTTTAATGATTCGTGTTCCTTATTTTCAACTTTAAATCTCTCAGAGAGTAAATTATTGTTCTCCACAGTTTGAGACCAATATTACCTTTATCGCTCTACTCACACTTGGAAACTCAAATCGCGGAAACTCAGCGACTCGGAAAAGTGAAAACGAATATGAGCTTTCAAATGATGACGCTCAGACGATCCTGCAACCGTACTGTCTGAACGTCATCATTTGAAAACACATTTTTGTTATACGAGTCACTGAGTTTCCATGATTTGAGATTCCAAATGTGAGTAGAGGCTATTTGCTTTCTAAGAAGGTTATGAGTGAGTGTTGAAGAATTTCAATTCACTACAATAAAAATAAAAATTCCTACATATAATTGAACAGCAGGAAAATAAATTCATGTAGTTCGTTTTTTATCATCTCCGAGACCAAAAGTTCTATGTTCTACTTCAACGCAAATACACTCTTGTTTAAAGTTTAGTGGAGATCGAGCAATGAGCCCACTTGCTTGTAGGATGAAACATATTAAAATAAATATGATTGAAACGCTGGTTTTAGTTGTGCAGATTCATCTCATATTGCCTGTACGATTTTATCAAACAAATGATCGCAAATTGAACTTTAATGAACTGTGTAGATGTTCGGTTCATTTCAAGAGTTGTCAAACAATATCGATGTCATTATTTCCAACCGGGTTCAAAATATCTAATAATGAGAGTTTTTATAAATTGAATCAGTAGTATCAATTTTTTGGGGTTGACCTCCAATGTTTTCAAATTCTAATTATGTGAGCGAACGGTATTGCTGCCGGCTTGCAGAGTTGAGATTAATAAACCGACCTTTCCTTGATGATTTTTGTGTATTGAGAGAAAAGTACGTAAAGCCTTCTTCAACTTGTAAGCTTCTACTTGGGGGAAGTCACAATGCCTGAGAGGAAATAATGATAGTTGCTTCCGGAAGAGGAAGGAGATCGGGATCAAAAATGTCGTCAACCCTTGCGGAGAAAAACGAGAGATCATTCTGCTGTGCCAAATCAAATCGCATTCTATTCAGAGAATTTCAATGGAATTACATGCAGAGCTGGTTGAGTCTCCCGAGTACAATCTTCTCCCATTAAAACTCTCACCTTTTCAAGTTGAGTATAGGGGTACTTGACTCTCTCAAACATCCTTTATCCACTCTCTCCAACCTTCATTATCACAATTCTTCCTATTTGTATGAGTCCTACAGCACTATTTGATTTTTTTATTCGCATTGAAAGCAATCTTGTCATCAGGCTCAATTGAAGCTACCTTATTTTTCTACTCCAATCAACTACCAACAAACATTTTTTCTACTTTACCCTTCTCACCATATTTCAGATTTTACAAATTTCAACATTGTAGAATCACTTTACAGTAAGTTAAAAATTTTTTAGGTTCTTTGGGAGCTGTTGTTTGAATCCTCTGTTTCTAAATGTTTAATCCTTGAAGTTTTAAGAATCGTTTCTGAAAATCGCAGCTCATCAACTCAGACTTCAAGATTTACACCTCTTCGAGCTTCAATTTTTCTTCATTGATAAAGAGATTAGATTAGATCAATTACTTTATTCATGTAGATAACAAATATGACTGCTTAAATTCTAAATTATAATAACAAATAACTTATACAATTAATTATTCGTCAAATTTACATTAGCTTATAACTTGTGCCATGAGTAGATATAAAGCAAAAATATACTGATTATTTAATAATTGTGAGTTATCTAGATGTATTTAGACTGGCATTAATATTCATAGCACTGCAAAAGTGAAAACCTTAGTGCAGAAAATTCGGCATTTAACATTACGGTATTGATCAATAAAATAATAATTCTTTCTAGTTTAAATTTCCACATACAGAGTAACTTAGTAGATTATTGGATCTATTCTACAACAATTCTATTCTAAATCTATTCAAGTACAAGATTCATAATAAAATCTTTGGCATAATTTGAATGAATTTCACAGGGATCAAATGTAATTTACAGGGATTGATTTGATTATACAGTAATTTACAAAGCTCACATCTTGATAACTTACTTCTACTTAGCTTCTCCCGAAGCTCAAAACTAACACATAATGAGCCTATTTTTTAGCACTATCAATAATATTTATCAAAACAGTATAGTTTACCTTCATGATTTTTTCATAAATCAGTTTCTTTTCCATTCTACTACAGTCGAAAAGCCCGTGGTTGTGGACTTTCTCTAACGACAACTTTTGTAGTAGTTGCACTGCTAGCTCCTAGGTAGCGCTATAGTTGTCATTCGCATGGAGAGGACTATTCTTGAATTTTTTTATGAAGCTAGTACTTTTTATTAGTGAAGCTGCCCGAATAGTATTGTTTCCAACATTTATATCAATTCTGACCAACAAGTATACAACATAGGTATTCCATTCTCCATTGTATTCCCTTGTAGCAATCAATCAATCAAACCCTTGCATATATACCTGCAAATGAAGCATATATTCCCTTGTACAAATCCTTTCAAATTTTAGTACCTATAGCATTCTATTCAGTCGCAAATCCTCTTTAGTTAGGAGTGTGGTGGTATCGTAGATGCGTCAGATTATCAACTTATTTCATCAATCCATCAAATACGTGACATCAAATTTATTCTTGCAGTTCATATTGAAAAATGAAGCTTGTTAGTTACAAAAAATAGGTTATTAGCTGCTTCAATCCATCCAGCTCAACATTTTCGAATATAAGTAGGAAACAGTGTTGAAACTAATTATTTGTTAAAGACAGTAGGGTGCATGAGACCATCTGACAAATTGTACTGTGGAACTTTCTAAACTCAATACAGTAACTACTTTACTGTCAATGTGGACAAATTGATGTGCTTCTTGGTTTGTGAGATCGAAATACAAGACGATAGCAATCAACAGAGCTCATTGGAAGTTTGAGCAACTCTGACGTTGCCTATCCGACGTAAATTGCTTCTAAGATGATTAGATGGAGACTCAATGACGAAACCTTCCAAGATTGAATAACTTGGCTTTCAAAAGCGTAAGATGACCCTTCCAGTAAGTGCTGAATCAATGGACTGGAAGAGAGGTTAATTGCATTAGTTTCACCAATAATAACTCATTCACTCCAGAATAATGCCATTGAACATCAATAATATACCTTGAAATTAGACTGTTATCGGAGTATTCAGCATAGTGTAGGTTAATTTGTCATTGATTCCAAGATATTTTTTTAAAGTCAGCTAGACATGACAACTCACAAAAACTCTCAAAATTTCTGAAATAATTGTATTCATTTTAATACCAAATAAAAATCAAAATGGTATAACCCATAGCTTTACTCGTGTGGAATGAATAAGATGCTGTTTGAGCATACTTAAGAACAGTTTGAGCATAACTTAATGCTTGAATGTATTGTGTGTGTACTGTATGCAAATATTATGCTGTTACATTGTGAAACAGGATATTGGACATCCAATACAGAACAGTGTGGATATTCAATCATTTCATTGCTGAGTGTTATACCTATACATCCGTTTCTATAATTGTGCGTTGGCTAATTTATAAGTAAATAATAGTTTATTAATACTTGATTTTGATTGATGTATGTTTCCTTATTTGATAATGTGGAAAAATTGATATGCTATCAGCCTTCCAGGTTTATGAGACCAAAATACAAGGCTGATACAGCAATCAACAGAGAAGGAAATTAGATCGAAACAGTAAATTCATAGATTGATTCATTTGTAGATTTTAGAATTTTGAAGGTTTGTCAAGATATTATTAATACATAATGTTATAATTTATTAATCATAATGATATAATGTGGGCCTGTTAATTTGAGAGATTTGTGATTAATATTAAACTTGAAGCTTGTATTATGCTCATAATACTTTCATCAGTTCACTCCAGTAAAGATTTTCTTTTACAAGAAAATTGACAGAAAGTAACACTCGAAACGGCTATCGATCAAACCATAACGGACTACGCGGTTAGCAGAATCGATTGTGATGGAACATATTAAAAGAAATCAAATGTTACAGCATCGAAATAACATTCAAAGTACAATAATCGAAATTGATATGTGTTGAATGTAGTGGATGTGACCAAGTTTTCAGAGATTCTTTTCAAACTTTATATCGCTGAAGTGAACACAAGGCAAAGATGAAAGTCGCAAGTTATGCACATTGAATGTCGTCGACAAATGCCAGCAGAGCCCTGGAAGGGTGTACAAATGCGGTCGTCATGGAAACAGGAACTTGTTCCACCCCTCACAAACAGTATTGGACTGTAGACGATAAGCAAGTCGACAGCAGAGCTGCAGTGCACATACTTTTCCAGAAATGAAAACTCCAAGTAACTGCAAACTTTTTCTCTCAAACTGTTCAGAGAAACTACTTCAGGGAAAGTTCTTCTACATAAATAATATTGAATAGTCCTTAGTGCAACGGACCTCCAATGATACGATCTCTACCAAATAGCCTACAGTAAAGCACGGAGACTGAGTTCATTTATTCAACCTCCAATTTCGAATAAATCAATATTTATAATACACGAATGGAGTTAGTTCTATTTCAATAATTAGAATACTTTTTTATCGAGTTACATATTTTAATAATAATAATCAAATACTTTGGAAGTTCTTTATCGAATAACTTGAAATTTTCAGAAATATTAGTAGACAAACTAATAGTCTCCTTGATTGGAAATAGAGTTGGAAGGTTTTGGCACAAACTAGGGATGAATAGATAAACATGAATATACCTAAACAGGGATATAGAAGGGTTATGGTTGTGGTTTTAGTTATTATATGTGTGTAATCATTAGTTGAATTACAAACTTCATCTCAGTAATTCATGAAAGATTATGAATTACAGTATTATGCATTTATGAAGAAGCATGCTGGGAAGCATTAGCTCAAAATCAATTACAGTACTGTGTATAATTATCTATCCATCTATTGAACAATAATATACCACTATAACTTATATAATACGACTATTATAACTCAATGTAATACGAATTACGACTACTGCAAAACTACTATAACAAACCGAGATTGCTAGACATATCTAGTAATATTGATAACAAACTATTATGGATAGTAAGTTATTTAAGTTATTGAGAAATTAGAGATTCAAGGAATACCAAGAAATCAAAGGAAGTGATCTCTGAAAGGTTCTATGAATTTTTATTCAATCAAGAAAAAACGGTTAAGCTTTCAGAAATAATGAAGGGGTTATATCTCCTCTTCAAATAAACTTACTCTATTATCGTGTGTGATTGAGAATGAATTGGATTAAGGCCTCCCTACACATCCGACAAACAATAATTAACTGTCTTTTCATGCACGTGATTTGATTATATTAGGTAACCAAGCACGGAATGAAGGGTTGGTAATTACATCACTCAACCAAAATCGATGATGATCAAGGACACATGAGGGATCCCTTTGCAGGAGAAATTACCTTGCACGAGAAAAAGTACTATTGTACCTAATAACCAAGTTTTGACTGCATCATCATAAACTCATAATAGTGGGATGAGCTTCATCTAGTTTTTTGACTAGTATTTAGACTACATTGACTAGTATGGACTAGTATTAAGATCCATTGGCATGCTATAATATTAGGGAGGTGAATATTTTGGGTTGAGTTTTTACTCATAATTAAAAAATAACTCGGAACTCACCCTTGACTTAGGAGTCTGCTTTAAACCAATGGCTGGTTGACTTCTGTTGCTCTGGAAAGAAAATTACAGAATTAATTAATCTTGACTCGATTCAGAGAAAAATGTACGTGATTATCTGAAAAATATATAATTTCATTGAATTCTTGAGACATCCATCGTGAAAAGTAGTCGGAAAATTGATTGGAAAAGGTTATCCAATCTCTCCAAAATTCCAGTCTCATTTTTCTACTTCTTTAGAGCAATCTGCCCTTTTTTGTTTTCCTCATTTTATCGTCCTTCTGATGAAACTTATTTTTCACTTTTGCAGCATTTATTTCTTACCATACCGGTGCACATGATGATTAACTCTTCAAGCGTAAAATAAAGCTAAATCAGGAAAAACAAGACTACAAGAGCTCATATCGATTACCGTATCTTATAGTAGGCCTACGTTCTTTTATAGTCAGACTACGGTACTGTTAATTACTTACAGAACACTTCTTTTTATTTCTGCAGTCTCATATTATTTCCTTTAATGATTCTCTCTTCTCAATCTACTGGATCCAGAAGATCTTCCTTTTACTGGATCTCTTTCCAGAGGTAGACTGCTCTTTCAGAGGATGTTCTTATTCCATGAAGACCAGGGTTTTCATGAAAATTTAGAAGTCCTGTAATACTAAAAAAACGGCCGCACACGAAATTTTCAATTTAATTGTGTAATTGAACAATGTGTAGTGTGTGTCCGCCTCGTTCCTGTAATACAGGACCTTTGAGTTTTAATAGAACAGTTTTTTAAACTTGTGATAAGTAGTAATCAATATACGGTGAAGCAATTATACCATAGTAAGCATTGAAGCATGTGATTTGTTCAGCTTTGGATGAAATTTACTTGCTCTAGTAAGAAAAACCAATTTTAAACATCTCATACCAGAGTTTATTAGTTTCTGTAAGAGCTGAATCAGAGCTACGTTGAATTAATTAAACAAAGTGATTCAGGTGAGCGAGCAACTAATTACTAAGCTCCCACAAGCACCTGATCACATCTCCACCCACTCCAGATTAGTTATGTAACGGTAACACCTATCTAGCCAGTAGTCAACCCACCCCATTCATCTTCAAATGCCTCTGTCAAGCCTTTACCATGGACAGACAAATGGACAGGCGAAAACCAACAACGCACACGCACCCACAAACACCATACCCACACCACAACATGTCAGTCTCATGTACGCTTACTCACACACTCTCACTCAGCAAGCCTACTCACTATAACTGCCTCACTCATTGCTTCCTCAATTTTTTTCATTTAGTATCGGAGGTAGGTTTAGAAATTCGCCCTTTGGCTATCCGTTCAAGCACCATTGAAAACTGAAAAAGCTTTCCATTCTATCCTCAACTCTTCTCTTTCATTCCCTCAATTGATGAGTAAGTAGGATCTTGAGAAAATAACCTCAATGACTGACTCGCTTTGCTCGCCTCAACCATCTAGCCGAGGGGCTCCGTCCTCTGGACCCCCGGGGTTCATTCTCATGAAGAAACCAGCGGGCTGTTTCCGCTCGTCTGTATATTTGTGAAAAACTCTGTATTTGTGAGTAATTTTGGGGAGATATTAAACCCACCCGCTTTCAAATCATCAACTGAGGTTGTGTTTTAAATCTATATTTTCTCAACCAACATTTGGATTAAACGTCTCAGGACTATGCCATACAAAATCCACTGACCCATTTCAAGCAAGGTAGAATGTACCATTTTACTTGGCTATGATGTGAGATACACCTCCATAAAACTTAAACAATTGAGCTTCATTTAATGAAAGTGTTTTTGAAAATTCTCTCACTTACAAAACAAAATTTTAGATCCATCACTCAACGACTAAACCAAACTGTTTCCGAAGGGAATTGTAATTTTATTTTGTTGAATTCGATGATGATAATAATAATAAATTAATGAAAATATTAGGCAATCGGTTCTCAACAATAATTATTGAAATACTTCATACTTTCCACATTTGAATCCATATTCAAACAAGAGTCAAACAAGAATAATACTGTATCTTAGAATTACTACTGTCATCTTCGTGAGGCGGAAAAGAGAAGAAAACCATTCTGTACATGCTTCCATCTACCGGCAGAATTCAGAAACACATTTTTATCAACCATTTAGAAGAAAACGTAAACAAGACCCTGTACCTACTTCCATCTACCGGCAGAAATCAGAAACACTTTTTTGTCAACCAATCAGAAGATAACGTGAACAAGACCCTGTAACTACTGCCATCTACCGGCAGAGTTCAGAAACACATTCACTGACCATTCTGAAGAAAAGTAGGCGGAGCTTGAACATGATTCTGTGGGCGTGGTCCTATTCTGAATCTAGTTCTTGATTGACCCGTCGTTCTCATTCTTTCCTCTGTTCTATATCATCTATTTCTTAGTGTATATTTGATCATTGCATTTCTCTTCCATGCATCGTATGTTTTTGACTATTCTTCCTCTATTATTCCAGAACTATTTTCCTCCTGATTCCATTAATTCGTACTCTCTGCTTACATCTCCTCCTGGCCTATCCTCCCAGGAAACAAATAAAGGCAGCCATTTTATTCCATCTTCTATGCTTCAAAAATTTTATGTATTTTCGAAGTTACTTTGCCCGCTCTTGGAGAAAAAATCAAGTTGATACAATACAAGCAATATATCTAGCATCATGATTAGAATATGTAGCTTATAACAACTTCTTACATAGAAATAATATTGTTTCTATAGTGTCATTGAAGTTGTTGAATTGATTGATGTTTTAAGTATGAGGCCAGTATCATTTCAAATTAGTATAAATTAATTAATTGTTCCATAGAATATTGAATTGCTTGAGTTATTCAAATGTCATGAATATATAAAATCATCACTATTGTGGGAATTTGCACAATAGCAATGCTGACTTTGTGACTGCCATTCAGAGTGGTGAAGTTTTGAATAATTGATTGTGAATGATGCTGTTTGCAGAATGTCGCTTGCTTCATTCTCTGTCAGCGTTTTGTATTTTTGACAGAGTGACAGATTACAGTCTCTCATCCCTCCGTCCCAGCAAATATTCAACACTGTCCAATAATTCAGTCAGCTCAAACTGCAAATGGAAAATTCCTTCTTGAAAATTGCAGAAACTATATTCCAAACCGAGAAACCATATCAGGGTTTGGTCTCATGGTAGCAAAACTATGAAATTTCATATCCATCAAGCATAATATGATTGTTTGGAGGTTGATGGAAGAACTACACGTAATTGGAAAGTGAAAAAATATTTTGAATTGCTTAGTTGAAAACCGAATGGTTTTCGAAGAATATCAAGATTGGATACGTTTTCAATGAATGAAATTTCTTCACAAAAAAGTTTCTACAATAATGGAAATTGATTCCGAGAATTCATTACAGAAATTTTCCGATCCTGTTCTGGGCTCAGTCGTCGAGTAGAATTACCATTGAAGACCATCTAATATTTCGATAATTTATAATTATAGTAAGTAGTTTAAATTACTGCAGCTTCCATTTCATTGCTGTCAGCGATTGCAGCAGGAACCTTTCTCAATAATTGAATATTACATACCGTATAATACCGCATAATAACTTGAGCTCCTTCTCACCGTGGGAATTGTAGAGCCCAGTACCTATTTCAAAGCATCCCAGACATCTATGATCTATCTAATAGCATAGAGAAGCATACTCTCTAGTCTTACTTACTAAGTCTGTTCTCTGTGATAATAGCTTCCAATTATGGAGGTAAAGTAGATTAAACATAATAATGTACGAGTTCACCCCATGCAGCGCAAAGCACCGCCCGCCTGAATTTTCTAAAATTCTTAGTTTTAAATAGTTGCTATTTTGACTATCTGCTGCTGACAGCAGCTCAGCAATAACAATGTAATCCACCTATAGTCCGATTCACGTCAAGAAGTCAGCATTGTTTATATGAGGAGCATTGATGCCAAGTTTCATTGAGAGAGAAAGAGAAAACTGCACCAAACGTGTTTGTTGGGACTGTGTGTGACAACAATGCACAGTGCGGCAACTATGCTCAGTGCGAATAGGATAGAGACATCAGCAACTGCCTTGTGCTGAAGAAGGATAGCAAACTCCCATCTAAGCAATGCTGACTTCTTGACGTGAATCGCACTATAGTACAGTGATTATAGATTTGACTATTCATAGTCACTGTAATAGTTTTAGCTTCTAAGCTCTAATGCTGTTGTTTAGCTTCTAAGCTGTAATGTGAAAGTGAAAAATAAAGTCATTTATCTATCTATCTATTTCTATTCTCTATATTCTCTATCTATGTCAAACTTTCCACGAACTTTTTATAATTCCCTCTACACGGGATAAAAACTCGTTTAATATAAAAGATTAGAGTGAAGGAATTAGCTACAAGAGAATATTCGACTTGTACTTTTAGTGAATCAATAATTATTATTATACTGGAAACCCTCACCCTCTCTTAGATAAACGAATAAATATCCATAGAAACGTAAAAAAAATATTTTCATAAACGCTCTCATTTTTACTTTGATATCTCGTAGATGAGATTTTGCTGTAGTTTTATAACCTTGAATCTTTTGTGATCCTCTTATGGAATTCTTTTACTGTAGTTATTGGCTCAGAAGTTAGATTTGTTAGATTATTATTCGATTAATGTTCTCTTCCAATATTTCGTTCTCATTTCCTCCAATACTTTTCAAGTTATCTTTCTCCATCACTAGTTTTCTTATATCATTTCTCATTAAAACAACCAACTCTGTGAAATATTGGAATAAACATTACTAATCTGGAATATTCTATTATTTTTTTAACTGTTTAATTCAACGGATGTAGTGAACATGAATGAGATCAGAGATAACATGGCAGTTTGACTGTGATAAAACCTCTACATTTCTGTGATGAAGTCTCTTTGAATAATAATAATATTTCAGAGAAATTTCATCACTTTGATTACAATTACAATAGATTACAATAATAATAATATTGTTTTTGTAATCGAAAGATCAGATTCAATTAATGGAGGGTAGAGATCTGTTCATTAGTTCATCAAGTGTTATTAACATGAATTATGTAATTAAATGTCATTCATATTCACAATTAATGCAATATTATATATTATATTACATATTAGCAATACTCATTTCATGGAAATAGCCATACTATTAAGGTAAATTACACTATCAATCTAACAATCTGTCCCATCTTTTTTCCACCTGGAGAAAATAATTATATTAGACGATATTATCTTGCATTCTATTACTATATACAGTATTACATACTGTAACTACGATGTGGATTTATCAGAATTGAATAAAATAATAAGAATTATGATATTATTTTAGAATGATCAATATTCTTACTTGTGGAGGACACAGCTGTATGTGAGGATAGCCAGATCTATTAGCAGGAGCTGAAGCAGCTGCAATGTCGTCACATAAACTAGCTTGATTTGGATACGGTTTGGATGCTCTGGGCGGTTTCCTCGCGTCCTCATTGGCGGGATGTTTAGCGGCGGCACCCCCTCCCGCTCCCATACTGTCCTCAGCTAAAGCGAACGTCACTCGCGGTGATTTACCAAACGAACTCCTAGCCGAGCCCGTAGTCGACGACGATCGTGATAAGTCCGAGCACTGCCTAGCAAACGCTGCTGTCAGCTCTTCTACAGAAAAAGTCCTTTTACCGGTGTCAACTTTAGCTGTCGGTGTAACAGTGTGGTGTCCGCAGTTACACGTTGATCTCGGACGACCGTTGGTCTGAGCCTGTGGAGGCTTGCTCAGGTCCTCTTTCAACGAGCTTTCAAGTGATGTATGCCCACTATTTCGTGACCTATTCAGATATTTTTCACCCTTATAACGACCAATTCGAGACAATGTAGAATAACCAGACACCTGATGCAATTCCTCCTCGTAAGTTTCACCAGATGAGTAGCCACAATCGGGAAATCGTCCAGTTCTGGCTAATGTCCGACTATCTACACTAGTACCTCTCTGCCTGATACGTCGATGAGCAGATGCCTCTTGGTAGCTGCTATCACTTGAGGAGCCTAATGAGTCCCACAATCCACGCACTGAACAAGAAATGCTACACGTTCGATCGTAGCCCACTGATAACTTTGAGTCAGATAGATTTCCAAGTGACTGCCGCCTGAATTCTGCTTGAATTTGCTTCTTAGCAGGCCTTGGACACGGCTTAGCAACTACTCCAAGAGCTTCAGCTGCACTGATTTTAGACTTATTTGATGAAGCAAAAGAGGCAGGGGATGATGAGCGACTTGTTGTTCTTGAACTTGGTCGACTGCAAGGTAAACTCTCAGTCCCTGCTGGTGCTAAGGTCTGCTTCTGGACGGGCTTTACTTTGGGCTGTTCTGATTTACTGCTGGATTTTTCTGTTGTATCACTCTCGTCTCCAACTGAGCTATGTCTGCTACTATTATTACTAACTTCTACTATTTTTGGTGTTGGAACCTTTTTTACAGGTGAATCTATGGCCCTCACCCAAATATCAGCTGTTGCTCCTTCTTCTGATGAAGAGCTCTCTGGATCAGGAGGAACTCCTTCATCAAATGATGACTCGGAATTTAATAATAAAACAGGAGGAGGTGAAGGTTGAACAATAGGAGCTGGAGGTAATTCTTCAACTTTAATTGGCAATGATAGTGGAACTTGTTTTTCTTTTTCTTCTATTAATGCTTTTACTGATAGTGCTGGTGATTCAGCAGTTGCTGCTGGTACAAATGATGAAGGCGCTTGTGTTGTTGGTGTTGCTTCTGCAGCTGTTATTGCTACTACTGCTGCAGCTGGTGGTGGAGTTGGAGGCAATGATGATACTAATGGCGCTGATGACAATTCAGTAGCATTGGGAACTTCATTTTGTCGCTGCCAAACATCAAATGATCCATTATTTATTTGTGCAGTGTCATCCTGCAAACTTGGTTCTTGTATTGGTTGAACAGGACTCTCTAGTTGTTTCTCCTCCTTTACTTCTTGTTTAGAGACTACTGTATTTGGAGTATCTACATCAACTGACTTCAAAGTAACACTTTCAATATTAGCAAGTGATTCAGTAGTACCATTGCATGTTACTGGAGTTCTAGTTGTTGAGGATGAATGATGACTGAGAGGCTGTGAAACAGGGTCTCTCTTGACAGGTGGTGGAACAGTTGTAAGTCGTGTGAGTTCACCACGTTTAGGGGGCAGAGGTGGTTTCGGCTTTTGTCGTGGAGGGGGCTGTGCCCCCGGGACGGATACAGTGCGCGGTGGTACGACAGGGGGCAGTACCTGGACGCCCCCACGCGGATGCTGGACTGGCGGTGGTGTTTGACGATCGTCGGTGGCTTTTAGTCCGAACGAGGCACCGAACGGGCCGTTGCCGTTGTTGTAGGGATACCAGGCGGTGTTTTCGAGAGTGGCGGCGGTAGCGGCGGCTACGTTGTGCTTGTCAGTGGCAGTGGCTGCAACACGACGATCGTTTTGCATGCCGACAGCGGCGAGTTCGGAAGTGTGTCCAGGGTACGCGAGCCTAGCCAGCTGGTTGCTGCGCGACCTGGAGCTGTCCGACTCATCCGCCCGCAGGGGCAGCGCGCCCACGCCCGGAAACCACACTTCGGCTGCTGCTCAACGGCTGCTGCTCTACTGCTGCAGCCCAATACTGCTCACACCTTCACTCAACTCACTCACTCACATTGCGACACTAACATACACCAAAACCCAACTGCACATACCCAATGCACACCTATTCGATCGCGATTGAGGTTAAACGCTGTGCTAGCTGTAAACAAATGCCGGAGAGGAGACTGCCGGACTGGTGTGCCGTGCTGAGCGACAGGGGACGCCGCGACGCCCGATCGAAACCCCGACGTCGTCTGCGTCGACGCCAGCCACACCCCACCCCCCGTCCACCCCACACCCCACCCCCACGCGCACGCACGCACCCACCCCGCTCGCAGGCATGCATTATTTCTTATCAATCGCGCTGTGCAGGCAAACATCGCCTCCAGGTTATTAGCTTTCTTTTAAATTCAATCTCTCCTCGTCAGGTAACGACATCTAGCGCTGAAGAGCAGCACTTCAGCTAAATTACATAATTAAAAAAGACGATGAATACTGTTTTGAAGAACACATTTCAAAGGCTAGATGTGTCAATCGTATCTGATGCTTTTGTAGTCTGAATCAGAGATCACATAGTACTAGTTCAATATTGTTATTCACAATGTACATTTGTATAGTCTATTATGTGGTCACTGGTTTAAATACTGTTTTTTCGAATAACCAAATGAAAAACAGAATCTCGAGAATGAGTGTAATGATTTTATCTAGATTCCCATTTGTATAACAAATTGAAAAAAAAAATAGTGAATTATCATTACATCATTACAGATCATTTGTTATTCCACAATAATGTTTTACTGTGGAAGGGGAAATTTTTACTTGAATAGAAACTACAGTATTTCATTGAATATGGAGTACAATATTCAACCTTAGAAAATATCTCCAATGAATAGAGAGACGATCACTGTACAGTTTTTCTGTATTTCGGTTCAAACTTGCAATGATCGAAATCTCATTAGAATTGAACAGCATGAGAGAAATCATGAAACACTTGAATAGGTATTGGAATTTCAGGATTGAAAGAAAATTCCACGGAACAACGTCATACGAAGGATGAAAAGTACTATTCAAAATAAGCATAATCCTAATAAATTATTTGTCATTATGAAAATTCTTTAGAAAATTGGTGTAACTATAACAGTGGATTTCTCACCTTTCCAGATCCCCTGGTCTTTGAGTTCCTCAGAGCGCCCATCGCATGATGTCTGTACTCTTTGTCAAGATGATCATGTTGAGCTTGAATTTTTCTGCAAAAATTGAAAACGAATGCATAATGAATTATTGGAATGGATTACAAATGGATGTGGTTCAAAGGCTCAAAATAGAATTTGAAACTAAAGATATAGATGGAAGTTTGTTGGAATCTTTCAATAATGGTGAAGTAATGTTCGATCAATTGGGAGGAAATAATCAATAGCACATTGAATTCGAATTCTATGAGAAACTGGAGATCTACTGGTTTTCAGTGTTAATGATCGTAAATCGAGAAACGAATGGATATAGGCTGAAAAAGCAATCAATATTAGGCTATCTTTAATATTTTTACCTCCAAGAGATAAATATACCAACACTTTCTCATAAGTAGCATATCTGAATCTTAAAGAAAGCTTCCATACTGCTATAACATAACTACAGGTCAAATCATACCAGGTATCCACAAAAATTCGATAATATTTTTCAATATTGTTGAAATGCATGGGAATTCGTTGAGATGTCTTATTTCGTTCACTGAATAACAAACTCTAAAAATGTATAATTATATGGAACATCTATCAATAATGTTGATATCTCACGCAAGGCCGTACCCAGGGGGGGGGTCAGGGGGGTTGAAACCCCCCCCGAAATTTCCAGAAATAAATAGCCTATTTTGAAATTAAAACACAAATTTTCACAAAATTGAAATTAAACACATAAAATTCACACAAGTCAAAGCATAGGTATTGCTAATGCTAACGTGTCTCTTTCTCACACTCTTACTCCCTCACACACACTCTCTCTCTCACTCTCTCACTCTCTCTTTCTCTCTCTCTCTCTCTCTCTCTCTCTCTCTCTCTGACTCTCACCACTATCCCGCCGCGAGCCTACCAGCATTAGGCTAGGATAGAAGAATAGAAGAGCAGATTTAGTATTATAGGTTTTGAAGTTTTTTAAATATTACGTGATGATTGTATTAAAATTATTCAAGTCTATTTGTATTTTGTATTTATCTATTCAATTTCAGAGCTAACCAATTCACAAGGGAAAGTATTTCCATACTTGAAATTAAATGGTAATAGCAAAAACATTCTAATGGCTTAAAAATGGACTATTCAATGTAAAAATTATCAAGTCAAACCATAGATTTTTGCCTATAAACTCTGGTTAATCAAGAGCTTGAAACGGTTTAAAAATGCGTAATTTCACACTTAAATTTTCAAAATTTCCCCGGGGAGAGCCCCCGGACCCCCCGCCTTCCTGGGGGGTATGGAATGTAAAAATTTTCAAGTCAAACCATAGATTTTTGCCTATAAACTCTGGTTAATCAAGAGCTTAAAATGCGTAATTTCACACTTAAATTTTCGAAATTTCCCCGGGGAGAGCCCCCGGACCCCCCGCCTTCCTGGGGGGTATGGAATGTAAAAATTTTCAATTCAAACCATAGATTCTTGCCTATAAACTCTGGTTAATCAAGAGTTTAAAACGGTCTTAAAATGCGTCATTTCACACTTAAATTTTCAAAATTTTGGGGAGAGCCCCGGACCCCACTGTTTTACTGGGGGTATTCCATACCCCCAGACCCCCGGTCCTTCAACCCCCGAATTTTTTTCCTGGGTACGGCCTTGATCTCACGTCACAAATACGATAACCGTAGTTTTCAAGTTGAAATAATAGAACGTTGAAAAATAATTATTTCAATATGAACCAAATTTAACTTATTTTTTTATGTTCATACCAGACAGCAATCACACCATATCAAATTATTGTCTCTCAACAAATAATTATTGTTATTAGTGAGAAATATAAAGTGATTTCAAATCAAGTATCGAATTGCCAATCAGAACGTCAATATCGAATGTCATACGATGCTCATGAGAGAATGAGCTGGAATAGTTGCTAGGTGATGCCCCGGCCAATTATGGGCCGAAATGAAGCCTTCTCTGATGTCGTATATGCTCAGTGCTATGAGCAGTGAAATTGGTCATATTAAATTCATGAATCGTTCCATTGCTCTCAGTTGACTGCCGACTCGCTTTTCGCTCTCTGTTTGAACGATAAAAGGCCATCGTCCACTCGTATGACGTTGCTTTATGTGTCCATTAAGGCACCTCTCACCTGAATATTGAAAAACTGTGTGCTATCATAACTCATCAATGTCCATTTCATACTCGATCCTTCTCAATAGTTGTTTCTGTTTTTCTGGGACCTGTTTCATAAAACTCAGGAGTCCTGTAATACAGGGAAAAGAATACACACACTAGACGTTTGAATTTATTACATACAGTATAGTACGCCACCCTATTCATGTCCAGCGTGTTTCTGTCTTTTTCCTGTATTGCAGAACTCATGCAATTTTATTTTTTATGAAACAGGCTACTAATCGTTTGTAGGATATATTTATAATACAAATATAATAGAGCTTACTCTTGTTTTGATGTGGTCTTTGCGCAAGTACCTTCTCTCGAAATTGTTGAAAATTAATACCGATAGAAATATCTATCGTAAATTTCTATTGGAATCACTATTCTTTATACATTTCCTCATACATAAACTATGAGGAAATGATGAAGGAATCCTGAAAATTACTCTCCAGCACCCAATTTATCTTACCCGCTTCAAGTTATAGTTCACTCATTCATCCATATTTTATCCATCAGTTATCCATAGTTTAAAACAAGTGCAACTTTAACGACAAGAGTAGTTGAAATTCAATTCTATATTCAAATCGTTACTCGAATTCTATTCTATATTCAAATCGATACTCTAATTCAATTTGACATTTGAATCGAAATTTGAATTTAATTGAATGAATGATTCGATATATGAATCGATACTTGAATCCGATATTGAACTGTACTTACGAGATGGCAGATAGCAGCTCTTGCTTCTGGTGTTCTTTGGCTTTGATGGAGCCACCTTCGGCCAATGCTGTTTGTAGATCGCGTTGCAGAACCGCCAATTTACGGCGCTCCGCTTCTAATAGTAGACCAGTCACCTTTAAACACAAATAACTATTATAATTTCTCATTCGTTGAAATTCAGACAAATGAGATTTGTGAAAGAAAGAAAAGAAAACATACCTCTTTTCTTCCTTTTCGGAAGAAAATATCTGTGAGCTATCGAGAAAAGAGTGGTCTGAGAAGGACTGAGGAATTTGAATGAGGAATGGGGCTTTCCTGCTTCTTCATGAGTAAAATTGATTAAATAGAATCGTCTAATTTTTAGAATTAATTTTCGAATAGAATCGTTATATGAAGAGAAAATTGGTCTCTTAATTCACTTCAATGTATACATAATAATAAGAGAAACGAAAATCCAAAGAAAGCTATATAAATTTATTAACTACAATATTCAATAATTTCTTCCATCACTACAGTGTTTTATGTAACACTGATACTGATGTTAGCTCTCTTGTGTGAAAAATGTGTGTGCAATTTCTCTAGTGATCGATTCAAGTATGAATAATGTGAGTGTATGAAACCGTTTGTCTTAGATGATGAATGAAAGATACTATTTTATCTATTCCACTGAGTACGACTATACTTTGTTATCTGTGGTAATAAGAAGGAAATGAGAGACAAGATAAAAGTTTATCATAAACTAAGAGGATAACGCTTATTATGGGAAAGCCGTGGAAAAACCGTGGAAAAACTATTCTCAGAGTTTCATAATGCAAAAAATCATTGATGGTGGAATGCGAAACTCCATCGAGCACGAGCTCAATCGAGTACGCTTCACCATTTTCACAGGTGAAACTGTGAATATTTTGTATAACTTTATACAAAATATTGGTTGAAACCCTAGTTCTCACATTCAATAAAATGTTCAATATGGATGTGTCCATCTTTACTTTGTAGTACAAAGTTTGAACGTTACCGAATTGTTTTAATAATATTGAAGGATTCATCTAAAGAGGGTAAGTGAAAGCAATGTTTTGAGCCAAGTAAAGAGTGTCTCAATTTATTCAAAACTATCAAGATGTAATACTATTCAAACTCTTCCCTGAAGGTATACTTTTTAAATAATTATTCAAAGCCAAGTTTCTGACTGCATATGAGAGAATTGATGTATTTTGATTATTAATACGTGGTTTTAAATCCCACGTCTCCAGCTCAATTATCTGAATATTCAACAGAATGCATGACAATATTCTATTAAAAGTGTCAGTTAAAATTATTTCCTTCCCTTCTCCTACAATTAATCTGTTAGGTAGGATGAGGTCTCATTGGAAATTGATTAATATCAGTGTTGTTTCTGTACGAGACCTTAATATATTACCCTCCGCAATCTCGTAACAATGTTTGCCCTAGAATTGTGACTTTGATTGATAGTTACCTCAAGCTGTACACCGAAAAGATCTCGAGAGCGATCTGGATCTCTCCTACAAGGAACTGTTGATGCTGCATCTTTGGTTGCACCCGTCATCTGGGAAAACAGATAAAAATATTGTAGCTTTTTCTGAGAAATACTGATCAATACCTTCAGGATAGACCGAGACATTTCTTGGAAATAAAAGGTCAATCCCAGAATTACACCCCAGTCAACTTCACCCTTCACAATATTATCTACTAATGGCAATGATAGTTCAAATTGGAATTATTATTCATTCAAACCTTTTGTGAAAATAATTATAATAAGATATTCATCTTGATATTTCCAACAGATTACTGATTGAAGCAGTTTTTAAACTGAACCATTTTCAACGCCGAATAAATGAATAAATCTAAAACATGAAACATCAGAAGTCGCTCATATTCTCTTTGGTGATTTTCTAAAATAAAAACACAAATATTCACGCATGATGAAGTGAGTTTTCGATCGAAAATATCAACTCTCAACCTCTCAAGCAAATTCAATCAATCAATTCAATGCAAATTTATATTCGAAAGACTTCAAATAATCAACAGATATGGCTAAAAAATATTATTGTACCTCACCAAATGGGATTTCTTACCTAACCCCTACCAATCCCAATTCAAAAATATAGTATTTTGTATTCAATTCATTTTCAAATCATTCATATATCTGAACCTGATACTTTTTATTGCTGATAATTCATGAACCTTCTCTAAGCTCTCTTCATAAGAAATTATATTTCCTGCGATTCCAGACAATCAAAGAGGGAATAAATGACAAAGTCATAATAATTAGCATAGAAATAGACTTGTTCGGTCCATCTTGAAGTTGGCAGTACAAGTTAGTGGGCGTGCAACTGAAATTACATTGGGATGAGAGATAATAATCATCCCACAATATGAGAAAATATGGATGTGGGAGATCGAATCATTCTGAAAATAACGTCATTGAATGCAAATTTGAGTTTGCTGAGAAAAGCCAGCAAACTTATTGCGATTCCACTGTTTTATTTTGTGAGAAGATTGAAAAAACAAAACAATTTATATGGCTCTATTCTGGGAAACGAAGGTATTTGTATTAAATATTGCACTCGTTTTGGATTGTATAGATAGAGTTTACGCTATAATAATTTTGAATAACGTACCTTATTCAATCTTTGGGAATTTGAATTAAACAAGTTTTCAAATGTTCAAGGAAAATTGAGAGAAGCTACCAACTCTCTTTGTTTTTCCATGAAACCTCCAATCATGATCGCAAACAGATTGACTTGACACTTGATTAATTTGGAAGAAGGAACTTGAATAACTGAGAGATTCTCTCAGTAATGATGAAATTCATAATAATTGGAGACTCTGTTTGCGAAGGGCAGAGCAGCGGTATTCATTTGCCAATTGACTTGAAATATGAAGCTTTCATTAAACTTGTAAAGAATTATTTACTTCAAAAACGTTCAGTTATTGACTCTATTGATTGATTGAATGTGATTCTACTACTGTGTTTCGTCCGTTACGTCAATAACAGTAGTAAGAATTCTGAACCGAGCGCGCATGAATAGTTTTTCTATTGAACTTGTTCAATTTATTATTACACAATCTGAGTTTTTTCAGAACTTGGAACTGTTTATAGTGCAGAGTTCTGTAATCACTTACAAAAGTTTTCATCATATTTTCGGTAACAAATATGAATCATGATACACGAATTACTTGCATGAAGAAACTGTTTTCTAAAGTACCTACTTATTCATAGTAAATCAAAAATGAATATAGAATATATGGAGATACGTTTCAAATACAAATTCGATTTTCCAGTTTTCCAGACATTTTCTAGACTCATGAGAAACCGATCTCCTAATCAAACAGCTCCAGAAACGTGGCCTTGGCCTACAATTTGGAGAATTATGGCTAATAAAACTTTTTACCAATTTTGTTTTTAGATCTTCTGTCTTTACTGTGAATCAATGACAAGACTTTCAAGTACAGACCAATTCCGTATTGTAAAAAATTGTAAGTCAAGAACACAACACAACATTTAGAGTTGGGCTATTCGGAAATGAGAACTGTTTCACCTTCATTTTTTCACTCTGTGCTTCCTAATCGAGAAACTAATCGTTGTCAATTCAGTTCAAGTACTCAACCTCTGTCATTTCGACCAAATGTCAATCATTGATAAGTGTGGACTTAGAACTTCTTTACTTGTCACTTGATGTACTACTGGATATGTTTTTCAGTAGGATATACATAGAAATTCTTAAAAAAAGAATCAGCAATGGATTCGTTAGAGTAATTAGACTTCCTTACTAATCAGTCAAAAAAGCAGGGCTGCCATACTCGAACGTCTCTTTAAATCCACGAAAGACTCAAAATACAGAATGTATTTGAGATTTCGATCCATCTGTACATTAATGAATGTTAATATGTTTGAAATTTATCGTGATCTCCATCATTACTACATGAGACTTCTCTGAAAAATTCTAAACACCATGATTTGATGTTGGGAAATTGACTCTTTTCAAGAAAGTACAAATAGTAGTATAAATATGGTGTTGCATTGTTTATTGTTTTGAATATAACAGAACATCTGAAAAATAATGATAATAATACTATATGAAGTGGAACTCCAACAGTTGAAATCAGCAGAAATCAAAATAATTTTCTTTCTTAACCGTTTCTCAAGTACAGACTACGTATGTATGCAGTATCCACCCCACAATACCTTGTTCCTTTTATTCAGTTAAAGGACTTTGATTCTATTGAACAATCGATAAATATACAGTAAGCTTTTCAATACTTTCCCATTAGAGTGTGGTACTTTTACCTTATTGTGGAAATAATATTATAGTGTTGTAAATTAACACTAAAAGTGTTGTAAAGTAACAGAGAACTAAAATACAGTATCTGATTTCGCCTAGTATGAAGCAGGTAACCTTTCTTCTGGTGAAGTTTGACAAATATATGTGGAAATAAGTTAAAGAGTGAGAATTGATGAAGAAAGGGTGAGAGAAAGGAAGGTAGAGAAATAGAAATAATGAGAGGAAGAGAGAGAGAGAAAAGTGAGAGAATTTCGTAAGAGTGATTAACGACCTGCGGGTGGCACCAATGGACCGTTTCCGATTCTCAACGGCGGGAAAACTGTTCTCTTTCTGTTCACTCTCACTCTTTCTCGCTCTTTTTCTCTTCGTTTCTCTCGCATTGCGCCAGAGAGCGCGTCCAACCACAGGCACATCGAATCGCCGCCAGTAGAAAATCGAGGATCTACGAGTCGACTACAGCTGATTTCTGCAACCAATAATAATTGCGACAATCATTTCACCTGACATCGAAGTGAGCCCAATTGAAATCCGAGCCGCTTGCCAGCCGTTGCATAATCATCCAATGAAATCTATTCATTTCAAAAAACGATTTTCGAGAATATCTCTTTTGCATTGCTCAGAGAATTCCAATTCGCTTTTCATACAATTGAAACAGTTTTCCACGTGAATTCACAGACGCAATACTCGAATCATTGTGAAGTAATAAGTATCGGACCAAACATAATTTTCTTGTTTACTTGTTCAATTGGGTGTTACACTTATTGAATACGATGAACCAATACGTTTACGTTTGGTTTTTACGATGAATACGATTACGTTTACGGAAATTACAAGTGAATATATTGATGTTAGCGTTAGGGAAAACGCTATGAAGAGACAATGTATACGTAACAACACATTATGGACATCATGGTAATGCAGAAACAATCGAGTAGAGATAAATAGTTTTTGATTTCTGTCAAAGATGTATTGTTTGTTATAAAATTATGTTAGTTGTATTGATGAAGTTAGTTATATTGTTGATTAGTTATTTAAATGGAATGTCAGTTATTCAATTAGTGGAATGTTGTTAATTTTATTGAAACTTAATTCCAACTTTACAAATTCATTCAACTACAAAGCAAAACCTTACTCTTGCCCTCAACACCGAACATTGTGAACAATTATAGAGCACAACATCATACTGTACTTTCTGTTGAAAAGAGTCCTTCATTCTCCATATTACGGTACGTACAGTATAATATTTAACCTCCATTGCTCCACTACTGCGGTACATAAAAAGTTGATTTTAGAAGAGTAATAATAATATGTTATTATTTCCTCTATCTCATGAATTTGTTCTTGTAAAATGAATGGTTGAATTGAGAAAACTTTGGGGTAGAAGAACTTTTGAAGGTTGAATCTGAGGTTTATTTGTAGAGTTTGAGTAGCTTGATACCAAATCTATTGTCTTCATAATATCGGGACTCCCATACTTGATACAACCATGCTACTTCATAGAATTAACACTATCATTATACCACAGATAACGTAAATTTACGTTATCTGTGATTATACCTTACTACCAACAATACCTTTCATCGTCAATAGAGCATACTTAATACTTTCCCTCTTCAAGCGAAACTTCACTACTGAAGTCTCTCAAAAAGTATCATTCGCTTGCTTTCTTCTTCTTTCCATATCAGAGAAGACGCAGACTAGTGAACGTCGCACGACCGCGTTTTAGCAGTTGTCCTTGCGTGAAAGAAAACGAAAACACACTGCCCAGCCGACGTAGTTCTTTATTTATTTTTTTCTTCTTCTTTTACTTCTTCTTGGTCACAGTTCCATGAGGACTCACCTATGGCACCAGTTGCTAAGAACCGGGTCACGAGAACAATATACCATCAGCCAACCGTGTGTACTCTATTTCAAGCACTTGCACTGTTTATTCTCTCATACGGCGCTGCTCTGAATGATTTCAACGGAAGTGCATAACGCGCATCCTCCAATATTTGGGACGGCATGTCTTTGTTGACAGAGACACTTTTCACGGTATAATTTCAAAATGCTCAATGACCAGGTCTAGAAGATCACAGATAAAACAGATTCATTTGTATTTCCTTTATCTGTTTCTAAATACTTATTGGATAGGATACTGTTTCCAGAACGATGTTAGGCCACTCAAAACAAAGACCATCACTTTCTAACCCATAATATTGCAGCTATCAATTCAAATCAAATCAAATTTAATTGACGTAAAATAACAAAACAAATGACAAAATGCACAAGATACAAATTTGAATATGACTGAGTATAATATTACGCTCGTTGAAAACTATGCTTGAGTATGATATATTTATAAAAAAAATTGATTTTTTGGTGTCACTTATTGTCAGAATAGGAAGTTGGAGTTATCAGACATGCTGAGAAAATGTATTATTAGAAAGTGATATTTTGAGTCCTGATAATCGTAACTAATTGAAAGAAAAATAATTCATGATCAATCTAAGGAATTAACGTAATGAATAATTTTGTGTCATCTTTTTTGTGAAAGACAAGAGACTGGAGCCAACGAAGCAGCATTCTTGCACTTTTACAATATTTTTGTTAAATTTCTGTAAAGAAGTTCAACTGAATAAATTCTACTTGATGTAGAAAGGTCCAGAGATACATACATATCAACTGAAACCGATTATGAAATAGAGGGTGATTGTAATGAGTTCAAAAGACAACAATATTATGAAAAAACATGAATGTTCTGTATTGAATGTTCCATAATTTATTCAAATGTTTTTCGATTACAGTGTTGATGTCAACTCACTTTGAGTTTTTAAAAATTCAAAATGAAATATTGCGAATGACAATGATACTCATATTCAATATCCTTTTCAAATATTTGCCCATCAAAAGAAATAAAATTGGAACAGTAAAAACGTTCTGCGCACTCCTTTAGGTTTAGAACTCTCACAGAGGTTGAGTAGTGAAAACCTGATAAACGATGAGAGAAACGCCAAACACTAGTTGCACACACACAGTGCTTTTCCAAAAGCATTGTGGATGTCATCGACAAGTACTGTTTATTGAACAAACGTGAAAAATTGAATTTTAATTTGGTCTTTGTGAGCGCGCGCGCTCTTTGAGAAAGAAGAGCGATTACGCTACTCCAGTTGTGACATGAATAGAGTTCACTGCAAAATGAATAGCTCTCTATCAGTTGGACGTTTGAAGCGAGAGAATGGACCAATGGATGGATGGATGAACGCAGAATCGCATTGATTTATGATAGTCGCTCGCTCTTCGATTCTCGATTGTCGTTTCGCGATTCTCTCAATAATGGCTGTGCACTTTGGTTGCTGACGTCATCATTCCATCAACTTCCGTTCAACTGTCTCAACCGGATGTGATTTTATTCTACCTGCCAATTAATTAATTCATTTATTTAACCACTCACCTGAATCAGTCATTCAAATCATTCACGTTTTTTCCTTTGATCTTCTTGGTGTCAAATTCTGCAGTTGCCTGCTCCCAATGATGTAACATTTGAAATGCGTTGGTAACTCTTGTTCATCATTTTTAGAACGAGACGAATGGGACAATATTGACAATATTGTGATACATTTTATAGGCTGCAACAGTGAGCACTTGAGAAGCTTGTATACTGTATAGGTGAATACACAAAACAGGTTGCGTGAAAAATGGATTATCCTATCGCCACAGACAATTCTATCAAAAGAATTAGAATTGGAGTTTGTTTGTTTGTCAATGGCTCAACAGCCCTATGTGGGCTTAGGCCTTTTGCCCAATTAGAATTAAAGTACAGTAGAATAAATAGAATTCTATTAATAGAAATTATTAGGATTGGAGTAGAAATAAGAACATCTCTGCTACCGCTCAACCAAAATTGTAAAACAGTGTAGAACCTACCAGAAAGTAATAACCGGATAATCCAAATTTTGTTTAAAGTATAAGCTTATATATAGATATTGGAAAGATAGAGAAGTATCCGTAAGTAAGCACTATTTCTCCAGGGCCAACCGGAAAATTCCAAATTAACGAATTTTATAATTGGTGAAAATGCTTAAGTTTTAGATATTCTTCAACATATTTGATGAAATGGTTGTTGTATTTATTGTGAAAGGGTTTAAAATTCTTGGTAATATTGAAAAATCTAAGAAATATTTTAGTCAAATCTTAATTGCGAGACTCTTATGCAAAACGCATACTACATGAGTTTTACCGGTGGAGGATTTACTGATAAATTGTTGTTAATGAATGCAAGTGGTTTTGAATTGCCTTCGATAGAAGTAACAGACTTACTAATCTATTATTTATCGGAGAGTATAAAGTATTTCAATAAGATTTTCAAGAGGTTTATAACGAATTGCTCATAAATACATCATTATTACAGAATATAAAGTAATGTTTTTTTCACTTGTAAGACGAGACTTATTCGAAATTTTGTTTGCGAAATTAATGAGAAATTTACATGCTGAATAGTAATCAGTCTCTGGAAACACATCAACTCGTTACTCATAATAACTTGTCGACAAATATCATCATCTTGAAAGCTTGTAGACAGACAAAAGTTTGTAAACACGAAATATTTTAATTATGCCCCCAAGTGGTTAGTAATGTTTAGACAGGGTGAGGTCTCGTCAGCAAGCTGAATTCCGCGTAATCAACGTAGCTCATCAGTGGAGAGAGAATTAATAGCGTTCTTTACTCGAAAAAAAGTAAAATTCATCCATTCGATTCAACTTTTGCATTTCATCAATGTTTTTAATGAGAAATTTCAAATGCATAGTTTATTATTGAAAAGCTCCAATAAATGAGGATTACATTCTAAAATTTCTAAATCTATTTTCACAAAGTAAATTGGACGGATTCTGGATTTCTCTAGATTTTAGAAGCTATAAAGATTTATATTATCGGATCAATAATTTATTTAAACTTTCAGAGGAGAGATATTATGTAGATGGTGAATAACTAAAGAATTCTGCAGAATGCAATAAAAACGTAATTATTATTGAATGCTTCTCATTTGTTAGTATAAAATGGTAACCTTTCGAAATTTTTCCACTTATTTTGAGAAAAAAGTAACAAAAAATGAAGTATCTGTATGGAACACCACTCTTCTCTAACTCAAATCAATATTATTAAATAAATTATTATTCGGAGCTAGTACTAAAACTGTAGTATTCATTAATATTGTGGTAGAGAATATTTCAAGGATAAATAATTGTGATTCAGGAAGCCCAGTTTCTTGATGAGTATATTTTTCTAAAATGGCAGCTGAATAGGCGTTTTAGCCCCTTTGCTCGTTTGATTCTGGCGCCATTCAGCCGTCATTCGGAAAAATTTACACAAACTTCTATTTGATCATTCATCCATCGAAAATGAACATGATTTTTCTGCAATTCTCTCAATCAATGCCATTTTCAATGAATTGAAAATAATAACATATAATATTAATAATAAAAATATAATGTAGTTAAAACTTTTAATTGCCAGAAATGATTAGCGTATTCTCATCTTTCATGAAAATTTATGCAAAAATTGAGAGTAATCATTCTATGCTTCCTCAATGTACGAAAAAATTGTGGAGAGAAATCGTAGCCCTAATTGGATAGATTTCAGGAACAGCGGAAAAGTGGATTCGTTAACTTATAACGTCATTAGAGCAGGAAACGCCTTTTAATCGGATGTAATAATGAGTTTTTCCGCATTAGTAACTTCACAGAATGTACAGGTTTTTGTGTGAAGACAGTGAAACTAATGAATTATTATTTAAATGGTTAGATAATTATTCGATAATCCTGTTTAATTCAAGATATCCAATTTATGAGAATAATTTGGAAAATTCATGTCTTTGTACGACAGTTCAACTCAATTGCTTTAAAATGCTTCTAAAGTATGAAATTAGGAATTAAGCTGGTAAACAAATCCATGTTCATGAAATACTTATGTTCTTTATCTCTTTTTTCATTCCAGTATTTCAAAAAATTCGAGTATTTGAGGGTTGAGTGCAAGAGGGGGCCGGCTGCGCCTCAGCTTCGCCCTCCAAGGAAAAATAAAGGCAGCAATTCAATTCAATTTAAAACAACTCTATTTTTAAGAGCTTGATCAGTTAATTGAAGATAAATAAATAAACTGAGGTGAATAAAGTTTCGAGACTAATCAAAGTAATCAATCTTATGAGGTTGATTTCGTCAATTCTGTACTAGTTTGGTAACGTGCTCCACTTTTCAATCAGCTACTTAGATCATTACCACATTCAGACGACAGTTTATCATTACATCATTTCAAATGTAAAACCAGCTACTTTAAGTGATAAATGAACTGAGAATAGTCTATCATATTATTAAAAATGCTCTGTCATTTACTGCTATCTCTTGGTTTTTATGAGGGGTTTTCGGAAGGTGCAGCTACTTATTCATTTCCAGGTCCAAAAAATTGATTATGATACAACTTATTAAAAAGATCCAAGACTATAACCGAAGAAAAATATAATAACTAATTTGTAAATCTTGTAATAACTAGACGCAACACTTACCATTTCGTCTATTGGCTTACGAAAAATTCCTATTACTTGCTTCACTCGAAAATTATTCTGGAGATCTTTCATTAGTGAATCCTCCATTTTATTCAAGTGACTTATGAAGATGGAAGGAAATGAGATATTGCACCTATTCATTAATGATATGGCATTAATTAGGAATTTCGTTCAATTAAATTTATTATCACTCATGAATTCTCCATTATTAATTCATTCAAGTAGTGACTTATTAATGTGTTCCAAAAATATTTTAAAATAGAAATATGACCTGATGATAATAATTCAGAAACTGAACACTTCAATGAAGAAAATAAAATGACAAGAATTGTTGAATTATCTCAGCAAGCACACGAACTGTTTCATAGTGTGTTCAATTTCAATCAATTTCTCAAATACCTTCCTAAAATCCTGAACTTTTCACATCGAATATATCATGATCTACAAAATTGCCCTTCTCATAATATCCAATTTCGTTTTTTTATAGCGCTATGAGTTTTTCCCGGCTTTCCCACGTCATTCAAACCGAAAAGAGGCAAGCTTTGTGAGCAGAGGAACATTTTTGAAGGATAAAGTGGGGTGAAACCGGCAGTCGGAAGGAAGAGAAAGAGCAAACCGATAAAAATAGGGGAAGTGGGAGACAAATTAAGTTTTTTAGCAGCTTGTCACCTGCGTCGAAACCAATCCCGGGCTTCCCTATACAATTTTTCAAGCCTCGACTGGCATGTGAGACATGTTTCCAATAATGCCCGGGGCTAGTTGAATTCCTATGAGGGAATGAATGGCGTTATATTCAACACTAGCTTGCAGTATCCAGATGAAGAGAAAAATCCAATCTATATCTTTAAACACATATTATTGATGATTGATAAAACTTGCAGTATGCAGATGAAGAAAAAAATTCCAATAATATCCTAAAAACATATTATTTATTAATTTCTACTCTTATTAAGGGATGATTAGAGAAAGTATTAGATTTGATTGAACTCTAGGCCTATTTCTTATTATCTTGAAATGTTGAGGTGAATAAAAAATGAATGAAATTTATTGAGGACAGACCACCAAACATGACGAATAGCCAAATATGATTCTACGTTTAATTTAATCCAATTTCATCGTAACCACAGAAAATATATATTAGAAACTAGATAAGACTAGAGAGTCTCGCTTCTCTATGTCGTAACCATGTTGTTTATTCAATTTGCTCTATCTGTGTCTCTTGTGTCACCTAATTTTTCAACTCTTCATCAAAAGTCATGGGTAAATAACTAGGAAGATTAAAATAATTTAAAAGTTGTATAGGAAAGCTCTTGTGATTGGCTGTAGGATTTCAATTTCCCCCTGATGAAGATGGAAAATGGTTTGGTTTATAAGAAATGGTATGGTATTTGTTGTGTAAGAAATTTATTGAATTCACCCAGTTCGTCATAGTAAGTAATCATGATTCCAAATGTATTTACTTTGTAATTTCTTCTTTCATTACTACAATGTCTTTGTATGTCTTCCTGTCTTAAAGTTGTATGTACAAACATTTTATATTCATAGCAGAATTAGAGCTTGATAAACTCCTGAATTATTCTTATTCTAAACATATAAATTAAAGGTGGAGAAATAACAGATAAATTTCTACTGAGAATTTTACGAATACTCGAGAAGAATGTATCCAATGTGCAGCTCCAGTCACGAATAACATTCATTGAAGAAAGAAGAAAGTAACAGATAGAAATTCAGAACACGATTGCTTGCATAAAAAGCGTTGTAAAAAGCTTCAATATTCAAGCTTTCAAAGCAAAATTATAGAAAATGTATTCTCTATTGAGCCGTTCAACTTTCATTCCAATTATTATTGTCAATTTCACATGATTACGATTCTTTCCACAACTCCTATCCCATAATTATTGTGTTGATTGAGCACTGTCTCTATATTAGGATGTTTCAACAGAGCTGTTATTCAAGTTCAATGACAAGGAAAACTGTGAAGTACTCATGGAAGTGATAAGGCCATTTACATAACAGGTTCATTGTAGTGCTTAATTGCCCCCTTTTTCATTTTTTCTAGTGATTAAACATTTCAGAGACGGCTCAATGAGATTGTTCTCCAAATTGAATAGAATAATGTGAAATTGCAATTTCGTACAAGCTTCCTGCACTCGACCCTGAATAAGTTATTGGTAATGTAACTAGATCATGAAGAGAGAGGGAGGGGGAAGAGAGAGCGAGAGATTGATTTGTGTGAGAGAAAGAGTGAGAGAGAGAATATAAATTTTCGTTCGAAAAGCGGTATGAAGTGCATAAACATTAAGAGGTCACTCAAAGATTTAGAGAGATTACATGGTGAGAAAGAACACATTTTTACTAATAAACCTAAAACATTTAAAACCTGAAAACCTGTTTAACCGTTCATAAACCTAAACCGGGTGCTCTCCAGTCTATGAGAATGTTTCAAAATGCTTTTGAAGATTTCATAATTAATTATAAAAATATAAGTTCTGTAACAATACTCTATTCAGAAACTCGACTGGAAAATTCAAAACTTGAAAGATCTCACTTGTCTGTACAGCAAGAAAAATTATTGTAAAAATACACAGATTTCGGCTATAACTTAGGCCTACAATGATTTCGTAGTGATTTAATTCTATGAAAGATTGGAAGAGGTCTCAGAATTATTCGGTGCTGCAGGCTACGATTGGTCTCATGCATATGTAATGTTAATTTTTACGTGTTCCATATTAACAAAGAATTCACATGAAAATAGAAATATTTGTTTTCGATTAGCAACATAAAATGAGCAGGAATAGAATTACAGGAGGATATTGCAAATAAAAGTTGCCAATGTTGAGCAATGTAAGTTCCGAATGGAACATATGAAGCTTGTTTCAACCGGACATCACAGGATGTGACCTTTACATCCACTAAAATAAATCCAAGTAGTAGTCCCTCACTAATAAAACACACATCTAGCTTGCTTTGCCTTCAATGTGATGGTGGGCGAAACCTTGCTATCTCTTTGCTTTTTCTGGCTAAGTTTGCGAGCAAAAACCTGCTTTGTACGTAAATAAAATGCTACAAAACTGATGTAACTTATTTGCAGGTTTCGAATGATACTTTGTCAGTCGACGCCTATTCTCAGTTAACTTGTAAAAGATGTAACAGTCTGTTTTTTTATTATGTTTTGGTGGGTGGCAGCCACTCGTACACTTTTACTTTCACTACGAGTTGGCTGCAGCTGTGAGAGAGTAGCCTAGCCAACGAACGGCCCAGCAACCAATGAAGGACTTGCGTTAGAAAGTAGTCTTTGGGTGATACTTGGCCCAAGCCAGGCCTCAACTACTGAGTCTGGTACCAACTGGTTCTTTGACCATTTAGAAATCAAACTTCAATAACAGTGATTTTAAAGTCATCATGATTAGGAAAAAATCAGAATATGCAATCAGTCGGCACAATATTATTGTTAGCATACTAATCAAAACCGTATTGCCTTGAGTTGATTTTAAAAGCAAATCATGCCAGCTGTTCAGCAGGAGTGTTTCAGAAGCATTTTCCACTTGCATTCTATCAAGTGAAAGGTATTATTATTGTTACGACTTGTTATAATATCGCTCGTATTACTCAATATCCACCTGATTTGTTCTGTTCATTATAACGGAGTTATTTAAGTCTGAAATCGAATAAAATTATAGATATTTCTTCAGATTGGTTCAGCCTAAGTATAGCCTAAAAACAAGAATACAAGAAAACAATAAAAATGACTGATATAATATTTTTACGGATTTGCAGTAATTTTACTATAGACGCCTGAAATTCTACTCTTATTTAATTTACAATAATTCTTATTACTTGTCATTTCAGCATCAAATAATAATATCAACATTGGTAGGCTATTCTATGGAAAATAAATTAATAGAGATTCAAATGCTAATAGATGATTCTCAGCCAACTATTACTCTAATTTGTGGAATAAGCTGCACCAATAAAGAAATTGAACGAAAAAGAAAGTTTATATTCTAGATTATTTTAATTTTTATTTATTTTCATTCCCATTTTACCCTTTAAAGGAGCCTTATTACTTGGAGATATTATACGACAAGATTCTAATAGAACTTTTATTATAAAATTTCAAATGGAGGAGTTTTCCCATGATGACAAGAGAACAGTAAATACTTATCTAGTGTTGCTTTCAGAAATTCGAATTGCTTTCAAAATATCCCTCACCTGACAATACGCCCACAGTTGCATGTTCACTATGATACATTACATATTTCAAACAACAATCAAGCTGTCAGCTCCATTCGGAAAACGCTATTATTCATAAATTCGTTATGACGTCAATCAGATAACAAATGTAGGTGTCTTATTTGAACAAGTTTTTTTTAATGACGTAGGTCTGAATGATATAATATTATTTTCCTATACTGCTTTGCTCATCATTTCATATTACGTTATAATTTGGACAATTGATATTCTGTCTGAATGATGAATTATTTTTTAAATTTGATCATTATTTTATAATAGGCTATGTTACAATTCAGACAAATATTCTGTCAGAATCATAAATTATTCATTCTTTCACTTGCTCATTAATTTATTATATGTAGCGAATTAGAAAAAAATACTTAGTCTGAATAATATAATTACTTTTTTCAAATTTTCTCATCAGTTTTACAAAACTCTGCAAATTTATCGAAAAAATCTTATGATGATCTCACTCCCACGCTGAATGAACTTATTTATATCGCAGAATGAACCATTTTATGAACTTATTTTTATCCATTTTTTCACTCATCACTGACTCACCGGCAAGCTAGAATTAGTTTGCTGAATTACTCATGAATGCATTGTTTTGTCCGATTGTTTCCCCTGACAGGTGAAGGCATGGTTGCCAATGGAATTAATGGTATCAGTCCATCCGGTTCATGCCGATTACTTGACAAACGTTTGAATGGACCTTGACCAGAATCGAACGTACGACCTTCATCACTTGAAAGCATTCAGTCAGTTCACAACTTCTGTACTTGAAAGGGAATCAACCCCAGCGCTGCCGCTAATGTAAATAATCGACAAAGCCATCATTAGCTAAATTGAACCTGCACCTAAATTTATTCTCTCATACTTCACAAAGAGCTTCAATAATGAAGCTATGTTTTACTTGGTGTATTTTGCGCCTACAAATCAAGCCCAGTACTCCATCAGTACCTTTTTGTATTATATCCGAGGAAAAATATTCTTCATCAACAAAGACAAAGCTTGTTTCACATTCTTTCACAAATTTCATAGGTTTTTTGGAACAAAAAACAAGCACAAAATTCTAAATGATTATTGCAAATACATCGTAATGAATTGAATCTCATTCCTTAACTATGATGTCGTATGATTGTTATGCCACAGATAAAGGAGTACAATTGTAAATGAATAGATGAAGATAGATTTTCATTTGTATAATGCTTTGATTATGCCTATTCTAGATAGGTGACCAGAGAAGAGAAAGTTTCTATGTAGCCCCCAAAAAATTGTTCCTGTAACATTAAATTTAAAAATTAGAATTTGATTGGACTTCTGAATTTATTAGTGGATTTTGGAATTATATTTCGATGAGTATAGAAAAATTGAACATTTTTCAATACTAGAGTTTTGAAATGATATTTTGATTTGTATAGAGATATTATGCATTCTGTATCGCTGGGTTGAGTTTAATTCAAAACACTCGGAACATCATTCACTTCTTCCGCCATTTTCTTGAACAAATATGGATGTTTTAGATATTTATGAGTTCAAAGTCATTGAAATTACTTTTTCTTCATAATATTCTATGAGAACGGCCTTGTGGGATTCCCCTTAATCTTGATAATATTGCAAGATTTGTATGGTTTCTCACGGAAAAATGTTGCGTCTTCGTTAACGTTTGTACTGCCATTGTGACAGCAGTTATTTTTTAATTCTCAGCATTCTGAGCAGAAGCTCAACAGTTTCACTCTACTTGACAAAGGTCAAGTTCAGGACTGTGTCATGACGTCATAGACCTGAAATAATTATGTGTCACGGTAGGGAATAGAATGCACGTTTCGAACAAATATAGTACTGTATACAGAAAAATAGTACTGATACTAGAAAATAGAAAAGAAAATAGAAAGTAGAAAACAGTGCTGTATAGTACTGATACAGAAAATAGAACAGATACATATAAAATGTATTAAAAGCATGGAATGAAAGCATTATTATAATGTATCTCAACTACTAATCACGAATTTTGTGTAATTATACCTACAAAATTCATGTAAATTAGCCTAAGACAATTATTCGAAGTCATCAAAAGTAAGAGAATCTAGTTCACTGAGACCCCGCAATACACCCAAAAATGCAACTGATTACAAAAATCCAACCATGAAAGTCTTGCGGCCAGTTGCACGAAAATCCAATTAAATTAAACCAGCGTTAAATGACATCATGACATTGGCTTCCAATCCATTCATTTGTTCTCGTTACATTCGTTCCGTTAGATGACATCATTTTACAGCGGTTAATTCAATAGGTTTTTTTTGCAACTGGTCGTAGGCATTACAAGTAGTATAGTAATAAAGATATAAGTAGCAAAGTGCAGTTTGTAGCTTGCAGTTACACTAGTACAGTTCAATTGTATTCAAATTTATAAAACAGGTAGTTGATTTTCTTTTTTCAACTTATCTTTAACCATGAGGCTTGAATTGAAACCCTGTTTACCCATATGTCGCTGAAGGCTCACTGAGTAGAGTATTTTCAAATTTATAAAAAGGAATGAGTTTTATCTCTACAGTGATCTGAACTCTTCTTTTCTCTCCAACTCAATGCAAACTAGCCATACAAATAAATGAATTATTAGCTCACTAAAACTTCAACATTAGTGGGAGTGAATTCGCATTTCGCACTCATACCTCATTAGCGAATATTTATACTGAACAACATTAGTAAAATAATGTTTATTAAATAATAATTTTAGTCTCAAATACGGTTATGACGATACGTTACACCAGTGGGAAAAAGTCATTAGAATACGATCCACTCAACCGAAAAATCTTTGGAGTACAGCTCATTACAACAAATTATTCAAGGAATACTAATTACAGAACGGCCCAGCGGCTATTAGTTGGTTATACTCTTTCATATCTGCAAGATTCTGAGCTGTGGTTTTTTACACTGCGGCAACTGAATAATGGGGAAAATACAGCACGTAATTAGTCTGGCGTTTGCCGGCGTGTGCGCGACATCTTTCACGGTGAGACAGCGGTCTAACAGACCAATAACAGCAGGTAACGGTCCAGCAGACCGATTCGGTCGTTCGGCGTAAGCTTGTTACCGATTGACGGCGGTTAAAATAACTGCCGTTCCAGGATAAATGGTTATAATAATCATCGATCGTTTATTTCGACCGCATCTGCGGCCTTTCTCTCCACGTTTGTCCTCTTCTTCCCAGAGAGAAAGAAATAGAATTCACCTTCTCTGATTCTTCCCTCTCTCATAAAACATCAGCCAGTAAAGTGCAATTCAACGTTGGTTTCGACTGTGGCGCTCCATCCCTCTTCCTCCTCCATCACTTCCTCTTTCTTTCGGTGAAAGTACTCTTCATTCTGTTATTGTCAACGTCCTCGCCTGAACTTTCACATAACTAATAAGCAAGCGACAGTAATAAGACAATGGTATTTATCGTGCGCTATATTTCATCGCTCGTCTTGACCACATATGAAATTCGTATTTCAGGCACTAACTGTGTCAGACCAGCTTCCGCAGCTAATAACTTACAGCATTAAATGGAAGACTAGCAGATTTGATTAACGGACCAATTGTCTGCTATGTTTGGGAACTAGGAAGCCTTCAGTGCCTGCCCTATTTGCTAGCTCGAGTGTTTGGGAATCTTTAGCGCTGCTCTTTTTACTCTTGTTTACGATGATGTATTCAAGATTGATAAACCTATAGACCTACAAAATATATCTAATAGAATCTTCACTATCAATTTTTGGTAGTTCCATGTTTTGGAAGTGTGTTATAGAATCTATAATTTCTATTACACATTACTTTCCAAGCAAATTATTTTGAATCCTGATATTTCCAAAGTTCATTATTTTGAAGCGCGAATTATTTTTGGGTAATGAAACTGATTCTTGTGAAAGTGATTCATATTTGTTCGATTTGAAAGTGAGAAAGATGTGTGTATTTGAAGATGGTAACGGTACATTCACTGATTCATTTGAAAAAATGATTCACAAGACGTTTTAACTAGATAGAACATAATATTTTCTTCTAAATTTCAAACACTATAATATTTATTCTATCAATGTTAAGTTTTTTGTTTAAATTGCAATTGGGTAGTCGATTATTATGATATCAGCCTGATAGTACCGTGTTCTCGTCTGAAGAATTTAATTTTCAACTTTTTAATTGCACTAAGAACTTGTAACTTTGATATTTTGTGATTAATATGCTATTAAATGATAATAACAATCTTTCTCATTTGATCCCCTTGTATTAGAATAATTATCATAGCTTCCAATCCCAAATTGAATTGATTGCAAATATCATTTAACTAAACTTTCACTGCTACAGAACTATTCTCAGTTGAAAATAGTTTAATTCAAAATGATAATAATTTGAATTAAAATATTAATAGTAATTTTCTACTGATATTTCTGGAACAATCTCATCAATCAAATTTAGTTAAAATTCTAGCTTCAAACATCGATTAGTCGCAGCTAAATGAACAAAACTTCCAGTTTTGATCAGTTACGGTTAATGTGACACTTGATGGAGATTTGTAAAAAGGAAAACATGTATCAATAGGTCATTAGGCACTTAATTTACCACAGAGGTCATCACTCTCTTCCGTGGAGATAAAAATGCAGAATGCAGTGAAACAGTGCTGTGTATCGCACACTAGCTTAATGACGGCGACTCTATATTAAGACTGGACAAATTGGAAGAAAGTGAAATTTAGGCCTAGGATCGCGTGTTATGAAAATGAAGAAGAGAGATTTTCCTAGTTTCAAATCAAGTGTTCTATGTACGAATTCGTGCGTCGTCTAAATAATTGCAGTTGATGATCGTCACGCATTTAAGTTCGTTCAAGTGTTTTCGTTTGGGAGCAGACCGAAATCTGTACAGTATAGGTTAAAGGGTCTAGAGCTCTTCAAGCTGAGAGTTTTCCAATGCTCGTGCTAATGATTTTATTCGCACCAGCTAGAGTGGATAGTAGTGTGCCACTCAAGATCGTGGTGCTTTACTAGAAAAACAAACACCTACATCCACGCACCCGTTTTCCGAATTTCGTCGTAGGTGGATGGATATTGTATCAATTCCATATTATTTTTCAAGCGCGAATGGAATATTGTTCGCATACATAAATATGTTCGTATGGTTAACATACACCGATCGCTGTTCAGTAAAAGAGGAATATAGTACATCAGAACTATTCATCTGGACAACAGAACTGAGAAGAAGCCCAAAACTCGAGGACTATTTAATGAATTTCTTTTGAAAAGCTATAAGAAGAGAAAATATTACATTAATTTCCTGTGTATTTTTCAATATTATCTTTCAATCTTAGTCAACAAAAATGATTTATTAACAAAACGATAGTTTAAACTTGGTTCCTACTGTAGATCCACAGTTTAAACCAATAAATTTACAAACTATTTATAGAAGATATCTTTAGGCTAGTGGCGAAGCGTGGTATACTTATTTGGTCATCGCCGGGTATATTTCCTATAGGATGACCAAATAAGTATACCTACCACGCTTCGCCACGGCTTTAGGCCCAAGTCTTAATTATTATTTATTCCGAAGATACATTAATAATTAATTGGGAGTTTTCTTTGTCCCAATCAATGATGAATGTGTGATTCATATAAATGAACTATAAAATTGTAATACTATGATATTGATATAAGTCATAATGTATCTATAATGGATGATATAGATACTTAAATTATCTTGCTTTATTAAAGTGGAAATAAAAGTGATCTGCTCATTTTCTATTCTGTTTCATGAATAATAAGTATTCATAACATGTCCTTGGGCTTTGCTACTCCAAAAAACTTACTTTTTATGTAATGTTGAATTCAATAGGGGCGAAAAACAAGAACTCTTTATTTCTAGGAAATTCTCATGATTGGGACCATTTACTTTTTATTGGCACGCTAATATGAATTCAAAGCGCGAACTCCAAGTAAAGAAGAGTATTTTTCCCCTTCCCTAACTGATAAATGTGCTCGAAATAAAAACAACCTCGTGCTAGAAGTGATGAAGAACAATGTGAAGTGATGTGAAAAATGAAGTGCAAATAGCTATTGTGTAACATTTTCCAAGGATACAAGAAGAAAAAACGTCCGCTGTTCAAAGGACTGCTACCTTACTACCTCTATTGATAATGTCGAGCAAATACATACAGACCATGGCATAGCTAAATGCATTGCATAACATTTGTACTGCTTAAGAAAGTTACGTATTGTTTTCGTTTTTCCTCCGAGACTTTTAGACCTTCTCATTCTTCTTTTTCTAATCTTTGTAAGTGGGACGAAGCATATAATATGGTAAGCGACACACATATCCTCTCTTCTAATGTGAATTACGATTATCATCGAGAGAGAGGATCTCGAATGAAAACAGAAAATGGTCATGGAAAATTACCCGACATCTATTTTGTTTTGTTGAAGAGGCCATTAGCCGTGCAAGATAGACTTTTAACGAATAATCTAATGACGAAACACACTAATCTAATGTAATAGTCTGCACCTGATCACACGTTGAGAGGCTCCAGAGCTGTTTGGCGTTGATAAATCTCTATTGCCAAACGTCTGATAAAAATAGTCGATAGAAGGACGATTGAAAAATCGTGGCTTTCACTCTGAAAAGTGGTGGGATGAAGCTGAATGAGACGTACTATAATGATCACTGTCGTTAGTAATGTCATCTCTGCCTTGATCAGTTGATAGTAGATGATGTGAACACCCATATAATAATTGTCGACTTCTAAAATTACCGGCTCCAATTTTGAAAGTATGATATTATTTCTGCTGTAATTTAAGATGGAAAAAAGAAGATGCAAAACTCTCACCGAGTTCAAAATGAGTTTTTTTGCGGATGAGGATCAAATTAGAGGAGTAGTCATTTACATTTGGCATCAACTTTCTAATGAGCGGCACCTGAAAGCACACCTCAAATGTCATTATCAAGTTTCCGCAATATTTATATTGGTTCGGGGTTTACTAAATAGTCTGTAATTAAAGACTTTCATTATCGTACTCGATACTACTCAGTAATCACCAGACTACGTTGATAGATACACTTAGATCACAGCCATAATATTATTTCAATTCTTTCTATCATGATACGTTATATTGGTGATTGACACCAATATTTCAACCAAAAATATTATTACCTCAATATATTCCAGAGAAAAATATCCAATTACAACATTGAAATCTCATATCAATGATTCTAGCATTCGAATAAAGGATTTTTCACAGGCAACTCCCGTGTTCTGAAGGACACTTCAATCCATCGGTCCTGCTAAAATGTTATCATTAAATGCATCTTTAGTTATCACCCTTCCCATTACCAATGCTTCAAGGCTCATGTGGGCATCACTCTCAGAAAAACGTCATAGGGTGTGTAGAGTATTCTCAATAGGTGGGAGGTTATTGACAATAAAGTTTAAGTCTTTCTTATTTTAGATCTTCTCGGTATTCGATCAACAGATGGAGAGGAGAGGTAGTTTGTTAAAGTACCACAACAACATTACCGTCTGTTAGACAGCTACTTTTAAAGTGTATAATCGATATTTCTACAGTTTCAAAGGATGCTGTAATTTGTTTTCAAAGAACCAAGGGCTACTTCAAGTGTTAACACGATAATACAAGCACAATGCCGATCTTAAGTTTCGCGAGACTCATTTGGGATGAGAGATATCCCGCCAAAGTTGATAGAAAATGTTCAAGTTACGCTTCTCTGGAACTCACGCGTTTTATCCTATTACAGGTTTCGGTTAGGGGATCCGATTACATGGACAGAGCAGAGCCAAAGTCTGACGTTCTTCGATCGAGTATGAATACAAAACAGGCGTACTATACTGGGAATCTCAGCAGCTCTTATTTCTCGGCAACAAGCAGCAGATAGAAGCCCTACAAGTGGATAGAGCAGCTTTCAAAACTTGACATCTTTGCATCTTCAGCTTTCCAAGTTGGATTTGCGATCCCATACCACACACCGCTCATCTCATCCATTGAGCAGTGTTACTGGATTCAAGTCACTTCCATTATCTTCGTCTTCATCCTTTTACATTCCTTCCTGAGCTGCTTCGATCCATTTTGCTAGAAAATCAATCTCGCTTGACACTCACATTTAGCCATAATGTGTGCTTCAGTTAGACAAGGGAACCAAAAATACTCATAAATTCTCCATTGGTTAGGATTGTTTTTTTCAATTAATTTTTAATATCAAATAGTTATGTACAGAATGAAGCCCTCCTCACTATGGGACACGAATAAATGGTTCCCCTTTTCAAAAAAAAAATCCGTAAGGCGATATAAGTTATTGTGATGACAGCCAATTATTGAGAATTGAGGTAACTTGTACATTTGTTTGATTAATTAAATAAATAAGGCACATGAACATAGAATTGTGGAGCATCATTGATGTTGGGGTTTCTTCAATTGGATGATCTGTACTGGAATTATTTTACTTATGTAATATTATACATTTTAGAGTATATTTGTTATTTATCCTTGTCATTTTGTCATATTTAATATCTGTCATTGTCTTTGATACACCAGATTGATATAAATCCATTTTTACGAAGTTCAAGACAATCCCTAATTTTCTGCTCATCTATGTGCCACGCAAAAATTGATAGAAAAAAGTACGTTGGTAAATCACAGAATCTACAAGAATAAGATCTTGTCGGTAGAACAGCTGTCACGGACACAGACGGACGGAAGGTATCAGCAACGGAAGTGCCGGTTGAATAAGAAAGGCAGCGGCAACAAAATTGGAGTCGGCCAGGACGGAAGTGCAGCCCCTTCTGTTGGAAATCAAGCAGTGTGACTGCTCTGCTCTACTCCCGCCCACCCCTGCTCGCTGCACTAGTACACCCATTATTTCTTGCTGCTCATCCACTCACACTTTTGTTCAAACTGAAAATTTCCCACTTCCTCTGTTAGTCATCTATCCCGAGAATAAGTGTTGTCAAACACACACCTGAGAAATATTTGGATTTTGCCAAGTAGGCTGTAGCTTTCCTAACACACCTGGGCTGACAATGAGTTACCTCATTACAGCTTTTAACTAAACAATGTTCAAAGTTTATTTATGAGAATTCATTTTCTGTGGAAATGAAGCCATGTTGATAACTTAGGCTAGGCGTACACCGGTTAGTCAAGACAAGACAAGACGAGATTAGTCACGTTTAGTCACAGTTATTCACATAGTTGCTTATGAAGCAGCACACACCGATGCAATGACTAATCGGTGTGTGTTACTTCATAAGCAACTATGTGAAGTACTGTGACTAAACGTGACTAATCTCGTCTTGTCTTGTCTCGACTACCCGGTGTACGCCTAGCCTTATAGTGGATTATTTCTTATACACTTCGAGCATTGTAAAAAATTGTAAAGACAGTGATTAATTTTTACTTATTGAGGTACACCTTGTCGAAATGAACCAGCTTTTACAGTTTTGTATTTGTTAATTCATTAAAATCTCAACTCCTATTTGAGAAGATAGTAAGATCGGGAAATAATAATCCTCAACTAACTACACTTGTGAAGTAAATTGAACATTTTAGCCAACTCATGACCAGAAAATCTTTAAAATACTATCTTTTAGATTGATTAAATGAATACAAATAAATACAACTATTGTACATACGAAAGTGAATGGCAATAAATTGATCACAAATTTTGAAGAATGGAACTTCAATCAAAACCCAAGGCTGTGATTTAAAATCCAAATTTGTACGTAATAACGAAAAAAAGAAAATAATAGACATAATTTGGTTAGTCTGTGGTATTTTCAATTGAATCAGGAGAACCTGTTCCCATTCATTAAATATAATTATGAAATAATGAAATAATGAGCATTAGACTGTAATGATTGCCATCGATTTAAGAAGTGAAGAAATAAGTTGTACATCACCTAGTAACTACTGTCATCTACCGGCACATTTCAGAAACGTTTTTGACCAATCAGGAGTTTTTATTCACTTCCTCGAGAAAGCTGAGGGAACTCCGAATACGGATAACAAAGTTTGAGCCTGTCCTGAGAGGATGAATTCAACACTAATGTTGACTTCGAATCCAATTTCTGCTATTATCATCATCTGAGTGTCCTTTTCATTCTTATCAAGCGAATTTGATTCATTTTTACTTGAAAATTCTTCAAAAGACACTAATTTTCTAAAAATATAGTTATAGCCTATCAGCTTACCCAATTGTTTCCTGCTCTGTATAGAATAGGTTGAGCATATATTTCAGCAGCTACAAGTCTCTAGTGTTGTTCGTTTTCAATCCCAAAAACATTCCAACTGTTCAAATAGCAGCAACTGTATTGTTGTTTGGATGAGTCATAGACCCATATCGCGTGACTGCTCGAGTTATCAACTGCCAATTTAACATCACCTGTTGATAAAATCCAACGTGCATGATATGGATTCTTTTCACCGCCCCATGAATTTTCCAAATAACGTGTTTATGACAGGAAAATAATTTTCTTATTAACACAGTCGACTGTTCAGTGTTCAGTGTTCACTACTGTACATATTCTCATGCTGAGGTGAAAACCTATAATCTGAAAATTGATTTGAATAGCCATCCTGATCCGTGGCGAAGCGTAGTATACGTGGTATACTTCGGCGATGACCAAATAGGTATACTTCGCTTCGCCAATAATCCTGATTCAGTATAGTCCTGAAACACACTCTTGCTGAATTTAAATCTATTATCTTGATTGAATTGCAGCTTTTACTATTGTAATTTAATATTCAAGATAGCCATGTTGATCAGAGAATCTTGATTAATATGAACCACACATATTATTTCAAAATAGCTCAACTGCTCAACTATCTGAATATTTATTCAGAAATTCAATGATTGTAAAACTATTGGAAGAAGCGTTAAGCTGGAAAGAAAGTTATTCTGACATGTTTGGACAATTCAATCAGAAAGTCTATAATTTAGAACAGAAATTGGTAGGCTTATTCAATTATTCTTATCTCATAAAGTAATCCTAATAGATTTTGAATATCAACGGATTGTGAATAATTCCAGTGGTAGAACGCATTCGCAATAGTTTACGCAGTCTACGAGCGTGCTGTTTCGACTTATGAAAATAGATTCTCGCTCTTCACATTAAAATGTAATTAGACAAAGCCGTTAGCTTATACCTGATGAAATTACTTCACTTTAATGTTTAATCTCAACTTCGCAATTACCCGGCTTAATTCGAATTCCAAGTGCAGCTTTCCTAATACTCTTGCTATCTACCACGAGGCGCATTTCAAAAACAGTCGAGTGCAATTGTGCATAAGTAGTTCATTTCATTCATACTGTAGCACTCATTTCAATTAATTTTGTGGTTGGACCGTTGGACGTGAAATCCCGTACAGTCTATGAAAAGAACTACACAGCTAAAGTAACCCACGTATTCAACCGGAATCATTGCGGATTTAAAGATGATTAACTAGCATGAAAGATTTGATTAAACTTTCTTGCAAATGACGGAATGGATTTCAATCAAGAATAAATTCATCTTTATCATTGTGTAGTGAGTATGAAAGACATTATTCAAGAGGAAATATCGATGATAAATGGCTACGAAATCTCAAATGCAATTCGCTTTCATCAATTATTTCTCTCAAGTAAGTCCAACAATTGGGTTACTTATTCATTGAAATCATTAATAACTCTATTAAACATTCCGAGCAGGTAGAAAAATTGTGCTTTTCATCTTGACCAATGAACCAAAAACCTGATTACTTGGACTCCTACTGTACAATTTGATTGGTGAATTGAGTGCTTATTCTGATTCCTTACAAAATAATTTCCATTCATTGATGAATATAGCAATTCTGAGAGATTTAATTTCCATTCATTGATGAATAAAGCAAGTCTAAAAGATTTTCATTTTCTGGCTAAAACAATTCATGAAATATTCCAATTCGAAAATATTAAGAGAAAATTGCAAAAAAAAACGTAGCAAATCGATTCAAGCTGAAGAATCTAAAACAAAGAGAATAGAATTAGTTTTTGTAAAGCTGCTTCTTTTATTTCCACTCTTCTGATTTGGACTTTTTCAGAAGGGCTCAATAACACTCAACCACTTACTGGGGTTTTCACCGATTTATTCGATTTTTTCGCATTCAATTTTGTGGAACAAACTGTGAACTACACTGAAGAACTTGCAGTTCAAATGGGGAAAATTATAAATACCATGAACTGTTGGGCAAGGAAATCTTTCTTATGAAAAAGTTTTGCCCAAGAATCGGAATCTTTCTCTCTGGTTAGATAGAAATAGAATTCTGTTGCACCGAGATTACAATTTTACATACATTCCAAACAGAATCCTATCACAAGAAGATGAATTATTGTAGAAAGTGTATATTCATGAGATGGAAGCTCAAAGCAACAGGTTCATTGAAGCATGGATGGAAACTGAGAAGAGCAGCCTATAGCACTACTAGTAAAAGGTAGATGATACCTTGTATACTTTTACTTTCTAAAGTAGTAAAGCACACCAGTATTATTGAAGTGGCACTCATAATATCAGTTGGTTTTTTATAATAAAGTTATGACACTGCTAGTGAGAGTCATATCTTATTCCAGAGTAGACGAGCTCTTCAAACGAATCCCAGGCAGGTTGGATGTGAAGAGTGAAATGTCAGTGTGTTAGTTTTCAAGTGAGAATGAGACCCTCCAATGCAGTTTCACACTTCTTGAATCACCCAATAAATAGGATTCAACAAATAACATGAATTTTTGTCAAAATATATAAATTAATGGAACAGAGTTCCTCTCTCCCAACGCGTAAGAATATGTATGTATACGGCGATCCATTTAATTTGACTCTTAGCGATCAGTAAACAGCTGATGTTACGCAGCTTTGATACAATAATTTAAAGAATTTTTAAAGTATTAAAGGCCTTCAAAGTATTCGAAAGACCTTTTTAAAAAAGGCCTTTCAAAGAAGACCTTTTTAAAGTCTTTGCAATAATCACCGAGATTCAGCATTTGTAGGTTGAGTATTGTGTCAAAGCTGCGTAACATCAGCTGTTTACTGATCGCCAAGCGTCAAATTGAATGGATCGCACTGTATTTATTGCTTGTATGGCTTGTATTTATGAAGATATTGAATTGCTTTGGAGCTTCTACTATAGAATAGCAATACTCTGACTCTTAAATTCTTTAAGCTGTACTACCATCAAGAATACAGTCATAATATGTATATTTTTTGAAGGTGATGCCCACATACGATCTTGGCTTGTGCTTGGGTAATTGGGACGGATGATGAGAGAGATTAATAGCTTCACTACAGCTTTAGGTGGGCTCGAATCACTGGAATTACGATTCATCTATGGTAAATTATGATGATGAATTCACTCAATGTTATTTATTACGACAGTTATTTATTGACTCGTTTATCAATTAATAGCTCGATAGTAATTGATAGACAGCTCGACGCTTTATAGACAGTTATAGCTCGTTCAAAAATTTTTGTTTTGGAAATTTAGTCCCTTTAATGGAAAAATGTGAAAAGACGCTGGAAGTTACGAGAGTTCATCAACTGTAGTCTATCAATCACACAGAGCTTAGGATTTGAAATACAGGTACTAGTTCCTATATGGAGTACTATTTAAACATGATGATATCACATGTGCTCATTATTAACGATTATAAACTATTGTGATTATAAACTTGTGGCTAACAACTTTCAAGTCTTTGATCTGGATCTCCTTGTCAATGTCATCATAATAAATTATAGTTTGTTGTTAAAATCATCTTATATGTATTCTTACATTACAGTGGTGTAATAATATATGGTACAAAACGATAAGGATGCTTCCGGTGAATTATCACGATATTTATGATGTGCGAAGGGATATGAACACAAATTATTATCATTGTTATTGTACTCTATATCGGTGATAAATCTATCAAAGGAAGGAGAGGAAGGTTGTACAATCATAATACTAACACCTAATCTGGACAGCGATAGGCATCATCTCAATTAGAGCCCGTCACCATCTGCACTAAATACTCATAGAAGTGGAAACTTATTCAATAATGACTTACTGATAGGTCTTAACGATAAGACATCACGAAATTGGCTCGTGCGTCTAAAACTAACACATAATCAACTCGTTTCCAGTTATTTTTTGCTGTCGGCTCATCAAAACTGTTTCATGATCATGATAGGGTGTTGGCTAGCGGTTTATCCATGCTATCGTTTTGCAGAGATCTTCCCACAGGTCAACGTATGCAAGAAACGAAGGCAACGCTGCTATAGCTGCTCCTGCAAACCAGCACTGGTCGAATAACTTGGAACAGAACGCGTCTTGCTCTTTTCGGTATTGTGGTTATGGCGTAATATAACACGAAGCCGGCCGGCTTCACAAGGCAAAACATTATGTTGTCTGAGTAATAGAACTACAATAATAGTATACAGTAATAGTACTCTATGTTTTGGTGTGTGTTATTATTTATACTCCATACATGTGAGTTGTGAGTAGGACAAGTTTTGTTGTGTTGGGAAATCGAAAATGAGCCTAGGCCCACTCCCACTCTTCTACAATAGTGATTACAAAATTACGTGCCTCGATGGATGTTAATAATTTATGAACAGTGTTACGTACAGTATTATGTTTTCCAAAAAAAATCATTGATAGTATTAAGTTTATGATTACAAAATATTATTCGTTACTCAATTTCGATAATCACGTATGAAAGTGTGAGCCCCCCCCCCACCCTCCCAAACATTTAATTAAATTTTTTCATGGAATGGGAACTGAACGAAGCTCAATCATGGACTTCTTTATAAGAAAGTATAACTCCAAAATAGTTTCCAATTTCCAATTCTCTGATCATAACTCCAAACTCCTCCACTTCCTTTCCAACGATTCATGTGATTCAAAAACAAAATAGGCCTATCAAAAAATAAGACATTTTCCATAAAAGTATTTTTGGACTCACCTCAAAGTTTCTTCACATGCACAAATCCAATTCACAATCACTTAGTTCATATTATAGTGATGCAAAAATAGGCTTCCTGTTCACATCCTTCCCTTTGACTCAAAACTGCTGATAATACGTTTCTTGTAATTGTATATAATTTTGTGGGGAAAACTTGAAGCCCATAATCACATCCTGTAAAGTCCTCAACTATTATTGTATACCAAATTCAGTCTTTTTGGATCAGTCGTTCTCGACTGTTGTAGAATTTCCCATGATTGAATGAATAATCTACGTGTGTCATAAATATTGATGGTTGTCAAACTAATCGCTTTCATCAAAATTGAATTGAAAATTTGAGTATACTATTGAAATAAATATTTCACAATATAATACACTATTTTATTTATTATGAATATCGAATGACCATGTTCAATAGAAAGAATCTGTTCTTTCCCATTGGATAAGAATGAGTGTACAACACCTCTGACATCTAGACGGCGGAATAATGAAGTTGTAACTTGAATGGCCCAGTAACTGCTGCCATTTTACGACAGAATTCAGATCTACCTGCGTTGTGCATTGCCAACCAATCAGGGGAGAGAGGCGGAGCTTGGAGGCGTGTCTGTAAAGATTGAAGCTGTAAATCACCCAGTAACTGCAGCCATCTACCGGTCGAATTCAGAACTAGCTGAGTCATTCATTGCTGGCCTATCACGAGATGGGCAGCTTGCTTCTGAGATGAATACGAGGCAGCTTTGTTATTTATCTTGTGATAATGAGATAATTTCTCATAATTTTATGTAGTCAGGTAGATTTTAATACACAGTAAAATGTTTGAGTTAATTTAATGTTTTCAATATGTAAGAATGTCTTGAAAATCGTTAAAAACACGCTATTCTAGCTTCAATTTCGAATTTTACGGGGGAATGCCCTCCCCCCCGTTTCCTTTGGGGGTATTCAAAACCCTTAAACCCCCGGAAGGTCACGTCTAGCCCCCCCCTACAAATTTTTGTATGGGCACCCATGGAAGCTTTCATGATTTCCATTTTCTTTTTCAATTTCAATTCTTGACTTGATTACAAATCCAATTACCTTAGCAATCTAGTTCTGAAAAGTGTCATATAATAAATTGTTCGTTATTATAGCTTATTGTCTTTTTAGATATTTTTGAAAATCTGGTGAACTATGAAGTGCCAATTTTTATGCGACATTCTAGCTTTATTTTTCAATACATCACTGATTATCATGTCTTATTTTTCCCTAAAAATTCATACAAAATTATGCTCATAATGATAGGTGTACCGGTTTACTAGTATTTGTTGAACAGTTTCTCGTAAATTCATCTGACCTTAGAAATACATAAATGGAGTAACTAGTGGCAGGCAGCCTGTTTTTGAAAACTGTCCAAGTCACTTTTTTCAGTAGGCTAGTGGACTATCCTCAACAACTGTCAATCTGCCCTATATTGACTTGAAATCGCAGTTCTATAAAATGCCAAGACGAGCAGGACCAGCTCCATTTCCCAGAACGTGTGAAGAGAAATAAGTGTCGCTGATTGCTGATGAACATCTCCTTCCTCTCTTTATTCTGTCTCTTCTATCTCTCTTTCTGAACAGAAAGAACAAAGAACTGGTCAAATGACAGACATCGTAACTCACGAAACGGTTCTGAGCTTGTAAAGCAATAAATGGAGAAATGCATTTACTTGAAGCAACCAACTGTCACCAATCTTCTCTTCTATTCACTACGCATGATAATAATGGGAGCCATTTCTTACAATGATACATAGAACGATTTTATGCCATGATGATTGCCCATTTCATTTAATTCATGTTTGATGCAATACTGAATTATTATTCAAAAAATCCTGAAGCTGTAGAAATTGCTGGGTTTCGTTATATATTGATGGATAGGAGCTACTGTATATTCCTGTGAAATCGATACAACCATTTAAACACGAGTTTATATTTCAGCTACAATAAGGTTTATGGCTGCTTTTACTATTTCTTAGCTTACAAAATATGTCGAATAGCAAAGAAGGAAATGTTAAAATAAAGCAATTTTTCGGAATAGTCTATTATCAACATTGTGTACTACTCTACTCTACTCATTAGTGATAAATGATATATATTTATTCCCTTTTAAGCACTGGATCAATCGGTTAAAGTGGTTCGAGTATCACAATGATGGGTAGATAGGATAGAAAATATTATATATATAATTATTATTATATAGTCTCTCTATTTGTTGCATCAGTTAAGTGTTCATTTCATATCCTTCCCTTTTCTCTTCAGTTGTAGGCCGATCATGAACATGTTGTTGTATCACTCCTCTGAAATAATATTGAGAGTTGATTACCATCCATGATCCTCTTCAGTTGTATCAAGAACATGTTGTTATTCCAATTCTCTACAATAATATTGGGTGATGGTTAATTTAAATGAGAGAGGTAGGATGCAATGCAAACTCAGATTCTATGTGTTCTGCAAGTACTAAACCAGAAACTTATGTAACGACTGAAACATCTGCAGACACGCTAGGTGAACTCTTCCAGTCAGTATTTTAACCTTGCAGCGTTCATTTCATTTTCAATGCTCTTCCGGAAGTCGTGCTTCGAATTGCTTACAAGAATTCAATCACATTCGTGAGCTTCGGCCAAAAACGGAATCAATCTTTCATTCACCAAAGACGAACATAGTCTATGATTCCGGAGTGAAAGTGATTTACTTGATACACTACTGTTTGCATGACAAAACTTTTACAATTTGTAGTCAAAACTTGTTTAATTCGTCGTCAAAACTTGTGTTTTGTAGTCTGTAATGTATCCAAATTTCTTCAAGTAATCTAGATTGGAATTTTTTGAGGTTGATGGTTGATGCCCACATGAGCTCTATGCTTGTGCGAGGGTAATGAGAGGGGTGATGATGAGAGATGACGACTGTTTTTAGGCTGTCGGGACCTACGGCTTTTCGTCACCTCCAAAACACGGATGGGTCTGAATGAATCTTTCTAAAATGAAAATGTTTTAGATCTTTGATATCTCTTGAAGTCAAAAATAAATAGAAATGAATATCTTCAATAAAATTAGAATGGAAGTGACGATTTACTTTATACGTTTATTACATGACAAAACTTGATTAATTGTTCTGAAGACTGTAAAGTAGTTCAATCTGGAACTTTTGCCAGGCTGCAAATCATTTGTATGTCTTATAAATGTATAAATTAAATATAAATCTATATCTATAAAAGTGAAAATGTATAAGATCTCAGATCTCTCTCGAGGTGGCAAACAAATAGATCTTTAATCAAACGAGAAACTTTCTCCTTCAAACCTTAATCAAATAGATTGATAAGCCAAACTACTAACCTATCACGATCTGTAGCTGTACTGATGATTTTGAGGAAAACAAAATTGCTCGTCTTCATCACTTCTCATTCCTTATGTAAACAAGTTACAGTAATATTGTTAGCCTCCATCTTGCTCACTCGCGAGTGTTTGGCGGTCACGAATATCAGCAAACATCATGAGAAGTTTCACCCAGTCACCTGTTACGCGGCAAAGCAATTTGGGAGATGGTTTCCAAGTTCTGAAATTCTCCAAGCATGTATTTGCTCATCCTCTCTGGATGTTTGAACAATAGAATTTGCTAAAGACAGTTTCTGGTTAGCGTTAGTGACTTCTACAGGTTGCTCCATTATACTGTTATCCAAATTAATACCCGTAGGTCTAAAATGACATGGTTAAAAATAATCAACTATAATACCGTACCTATATATATTTTTTCCATTTTCCAAACAATTTTTTCAGAATCCTGTGTGATCCTCATAAATGCTCCCATTTGACAGCTCAATAGAATATATAAATATTTGACAAACCCAGGAAATTCACACAATCATTCATAAATCGTATATAAACATCCAATATGCTTTTTTATTCATAGTGGATTTTGGTCTATATCTATTTCTATTATCATTTCATGAATATTTTTCCTTCTAATTAAGACAAAGTGGTGTGTACCGTTGCATTATGAATACAAATACAAAAATTAATAAATACTCCCTCAACGTAATATCAATGTGTGAGAGATGGAGAACCTGTTTAATATTATATACCTTCTTTTAAAGCATAATCTATAAGACTCTTATAACTACAACTATAATCTTATGCAAAGCATTAATTCATCTTGTAGCTAGATTATTAATAGATTTGATCAATATAATGTATTTTTCTACAGATAATATGTGTCCATTAATTTATTGATGAAGACACAATCATAACAATATGATTTAGGAGAGAAACAACAGGCACGGCCCAAAACTGTTCTTATCCGAATTTTTCCGAATAATGATTGATTCCCACAAATTAGTTATTGGTTCAGTCTCAGTTACGCCACAGATTAATCAGGCCCAGTGCTCCGTGATTGGTCCGTAGTCATTGACGCATGAGCTGAACCGAAACGTGACATATTATGTGGAAATCGACCTTTATACAGTTCAATTTGGTGTTTTGGTCCAGATTTAGTTGTGTTTCCACAAATATTCCAAATACCTTTTGCCAAAGGTATTAAAGGGGCCTTAAATAAGCGTTGATTTGAAAATAGAAGGTAGAAGGAGAAGGGATACTGCAACTATTCAATAAATTATGTTGATTTGAAACTTTGAATCCATCTTTTTCAGGAAACTAACCAAAGCAACCTATGTTGCTTGTCTCTTCCCATACTGTACCATATTGTTTCTGTTTTATTTTCTCATTCATCTTCACTTAGCTGAGCGTTAATTTCAAGGTTAATTATTATTGTTTTTCAATGAGGTTTGTTTTGGCGTCAAGCTTTTCTCTATTTGTTTTTAAACTCTAGTGCCCGGTTTTTCAGTCGTTCAATAAACTTATTGAATCAATAACTTTTTTTGCATTTGAAAACACATGGTTATTGATTCAATAGTGCTATTGGATCCATAAACTGTCTATTGGGCGACTGAAAACCCGGGCATAGATGTTTTATTTTTGTTTCAAAACTCTATTTGTTTTCTGCATACGTTTTTATGCTTGTATTAAATAAATAAATGAAAGTGATAACGAAATAGAAGAGAGTATACAGCTTGAAAGCAACACAAAAATAGCGACCGGATTGAATTCTAGATAGGTACTGTAGTTTCAATTCTGTTGGTCTGAATTTGGGCTCCATTATGAGGAAGGCGGTCGGCTTTTGTCTCCAGTTTCGTACTAGAATTAATCCGATTCGGAGGGTCATTGTTTGCACGCTTTGTCCACCCTTCCACCCCGCGCAGCACAGCCCTGCAATGAATTTATTCACTTCGGAAGCGGATCACCGCCAACAGCCAACAATGATGAATGGAATCATTCCATATTTAGATGAGCACTAACGAGGTAAGGCCGCCCGGCTCCCATGATGACAGGCTTCGTGTATTTTCTTTCACGATCACAATGCAACTCATATTTCTTGGAAATGGGAAGGAAAATCTAACAGAATTAATGAATCCCTTTAAAATATCAAGCCTTTATCAATGAGAAAGCTGCATCAAAATGTCTTGATATTTTCATGACTATTGTATCATATAGAGATCAATATTGTCAAAACTATTTGCATCGGCGAAATAAATATTCTATTCTATTTCATTTCAATTCGTTCATCAATAATTCATAATTTCCTTCTCTTTGTAATGCATGATTCAACTGACAGAATAAATAATGTCTTTTAGGCTAGGCGTACCGGTTAGTCAAGACAAGACAAGACGAAGATTAGTCATGTTTGGTCACAGTAATTCACATAGTTGCTTATGAAACAGCACACACCGATGCAATGACTAATCGGTGTGTGTAACATGCTTAAGCAATATGTCAATACTGTATGACTAAACGTGTAATCTCGTCTTGTCTGTCTTGACTAACCGGTACGCCTAGTCTGAAAATACAATAAACTGGAGTACTTTGCTTACAAATGCGAAATGAAAAGTATAGGATCCTCCAGCTTGTAATGCAAGGTAAAATTGAGGGAAAACGATTAGCAGGCCGAAGAAGAACATCGTGGCTCAAGAACCTCCGTGAATGGTATGGGAGGAACACAGGAGAACTCTTCAGAGCGGCTGTATCCAGGGTCCAAATTGCCATGATGATTGCCAATCTTCGTTAGAGGAATGCGACTACAAGAAGAAGTCTGAAAAATCTTCTTCAGTCTGTCATCTGGACAGATAGAATTGAAACATCAAAAAAGTGAGATCTCAATATAATTATTCAGAGGAGTAATTTGAGATATCTGAGTAAGTAGAAAATTCAAAGGGGAAACAAAGGTAATGATATTGAGATTCCACTTTTTTGAATTCTGTTTGTCCAGGCGACGAACAATTTATTAATGGAAAGTGATTTATTTTGACTGAAAGACATTCTTCATTCTGTCAGAGAAATTCAAACCTTACAAAGAGAATAAAATAATAATCAATTGTTATAAAAATATTGAACAGTAACTATCAGGAAAACAAAGGTTGAGTGATATTCAGTGATAATGGTATTTTTTACAGTGGTTTCAAAAACGGTGGAAGATTTTTCAAGGCCAGTAACGGGAGATTCAAATACTAACTTCCACAGAGTCACCTGTCTCTCTAGGACTCTCCTTAATTTAAACTTCTATGTCCCATTCTTGAAGATGCCAGTTCACCCCTTCATCGAATATTTTCGCAACTGATTATAAGTGAACTTTTTAGCGGTTGCTAAGTAATCATGTGGTTAAGTAACAAACATTCGAGACCACTCTCGGATGGGTGACCGATACAAAAAAAGACACAAAAAATTGTGCAATGAGGCGAGGTGGAACCTACCCGTAAGGGTCTCCCCACCAATAAAAGCCATACGATAAAAAATAAAAATAAAAACTTTATTTAAGTGAACTACAGCTAATAACTACTCCACAATAGGGACTGAAATATCAACTCTATATACTCGTTTATATCAGTATAGTTTGGTTGTATTCAATGACAGCATAATTATTTATGGGATCTGCTCTTCCTCTCTAACCCCCTCTAATGTACCCCCCTGAACGTCCTCAACTATTGGCAGATAGATGCTAAACTCGACCGGAAAATCGAAATGCAATAACATTCAGGTAACTGTTTGAATACTGACTTCAATAACTTAGAATAATCATTGCTCAATACTAATTACTGTGAACAATATTAATTGAATAGAGATACTCAAGTAAAATCTCGTAAAAATGACTGTCTACAAGCTTCTGTAACGCCCTAGCTAGTTGGCCTCCAAAGCAAAGCACGTTATAATTCACTTCCGTTGCTGAGTCCATCTGTAAGTAACATTAACCTTCTGCTCTATTATTTTCACGCGCATTGACGATGCGCCTTCTTTCCACCAACAGAAGGTGACAGACAGGGTGATGTCTGTCTGTCGTACATTATGCTAAGTGGGAGAGGGAGACACCTGGCCGCCAGAAAATATCACCCGCACGTCTCCAGAATGATAATAATCAATACCAACATCATCATCATCATCATCATCAACTATCATCATGATCATCATCATTCGATGATGAGTTGACTAGAACCTGTATAGTACTGGGCTTCTTCCGGTAGGCGCGCGACCGTGAAAATACGACTGTTGGGTCTGTTTTATTGCATTGCAAAGCATCAGGGCCGAATACAAGCAAACGACTGGATAGGATGGAGACTGACTGACATGCAGCCGTTGGTATACGAATCAACTGGACTTTGTCGAACAAAAGAAGCAACGACTCGTGTATATTGTTATTAAAGTGCACTTACCGTGCTTGATTTATGTAGGAGCAAAACTCAACTAGCCTACTGATACGTACGCGTACAGGCAGTGGTGTAGTGGTAAAATTAGCTGTGCCGGAGCTATACCTCTACCGGAAAATTTTTGAAGATTAGCCTACTACCCAAATCGTGAGTTTTAAGGCCCTTTGGCAAATGTTTTAAAAAGTTTAATAATTAAACTAATTAATGATCTTTTAGAGTGATAGTAGTTACAGTAGGGCCTCCTACACATTCTCCTCCAAAGAATAATTTTAACTTTAAAATATGGTAAGACTTTCTTAAGGTAGATTATTACAGTTTGATACCTTAAAAACTGTTTTTAAGGTATCAAACCATAATAATCTACCTTAAAAACTCTATTTAGAGAGTTAAGAAGGACACAATATTGTTGTGGGGAGAGGGTTGTGGTGACACGGACACGGTAGTGCTGGGCGCGGACCGCTGAGATGTCTATCATGTCTATCCATCAACTATCCCGTCTGCCAGTCGCTCGCTCAACTTTTGCGCTTACAATTACGAACTACCTAATCGTAGCTGCGTATGCCTTAACTGATTAACCACGATAACTAACGTGTAAAAATTACTTAGTAAAGGACAAAACAATATTTTCTAAATAAAACAATTTCAGATCTATTTTTGTCCTATATAAAAAATTCGATTGAAAAAATCGTAGCCAGAGCGCCGCTCCCCCTTCAAAAGCTGTGCCGGAGCGACGCTCCGGACCGCTCCGGCTCCACTACACCACTGCGTACAGGCACACTCTTATGCCTCGCGTGTGCCAAGTGGAGGAAGAAGTATGTCCGTTTTTTGTTGTTAATTAATTGAGAATCTTATTTTGTTCATGAAATTTATAATTGTCCCTAGTTTAAAAATGTTATTGAAGTAATATCCATGAAACCAACTGATAATTTGTTGAACTGAATCTAAGTTTACAGGGAAAACTTGAATTTATAAAACTTTTGTGTAGTAGTGAATGTGATTGAGGTACAGTGACATTCATTTAATTTGACGCTTGGCATTATATAGATAGATATCATTTCTTGACGATGCTGATGACCGAAAAGTACGATGGCAAGGAAATATTATCTCTCTATCTATCTATCTATCTAATTCCAAGCATTAAATGGATATCACTGTAGTTACATTCATACATCGTCGACGGTTTATAATTAGGCGAGGTGGAACCTACCCGAAAAAGTCTACCCACCGACAAAAGCCATACGATAAAAAAAAATCATATTGAATAGAAAGACTGAAAGTTGTCATAAACACAAATTATTTATTAAAATGTCGAGATACCGTCGTTTCCGGTTGTTACGCCTTTGTCAATCTCTGGTAAACTGTAGTTTTCTTCCTTTCTTCCTTCCGTTTTGACTAGTTATGAAGTTTACCAAGACATTTAACCAGAGAGTTAGGAGTTTACCAGTGATTAATAGTGGTGTAACAACCGAAACCGGTATCTCGATATTCTAATAAATTTGTGGTTATGACAACTTCCAGTATTTTTATTTAATATGAATTATAAAAAGTCGTCGTCGACTAAGGTGTATACGAATTGTAATTAGAACTATGACAAGTTTGAGTGTAAGTTTGAAGAGAGCTATAGCTTCGTTGTATTGTGGGAATATAGTTGAAGAGGATTTTTTCCCAATTGAATAAACAAATGGAAAGCCTGTGCTTAACTACTTCTTTGTTATTATCCTATCCAAAAAAGTAAGTGAATAAGGTGGAAGATTAGTGAGTGTGGAAGATTTAGTGACTGCTATTATAAATTATGAGTGGAGGGAAAACATTTTTTTTCTTTTTTTTTCGAGGATGATGCCCACATGAGCTCTAGGCTTGTGCGTGGGTAATGAGTGGGGTGATGATGAGATATGACGACTACTTTTTAGGCAGTCGGGACCGACGGCTTAACGTCTCCTCCGAAAGACGGGAGTGGCGTATTTGTCAAAATCCTTTTTTCGTCAACCAGGCTCGAACCCTGGCCCAATGGATTTTATCTGACTGCTGATAACTTAATCAGTCTGACGCCTTAGCCGCCTCGGCTACGAACCATTTCGTGACTATTTTCCCAAACTATGAAGAACATTTATTAAATTTAATAAAATTTTTATGAATCAATCAATATTGTTTAATTGTATCATATTTGAATTGTTGAAAAATGAGGAATTTTTTACTATTATTAGAAGATTTTATAAAAAGATAACTTCTAAGATTCCTTCCTATGATTGGATTTTGTGATGTAATGTTACACATTTTCGACGTAGGCTACATGTACGGTTTCTCTACTTTAAGCTTACTGTACTTATTGTCACGTTAGGGCATCTTGCTAAACCTTGTCAACCTCACTGTCTATTACGTTTTCTATTTCCTCATATTTTTCCGATTATATCATTTCCACATTTTGTTCTCATAAGTCTATTTGAGAATATTTCCCGAATTAAATTATAAAGATCACTAAACACATTATAGTTGAAGAGCTAGGATGACACTGACAGCAATAGTTAGAATGAAGGTTCAAAATAGGCCTATTGCTCTAGAAAGATTAACGTAACTTACACTTTATGAGGATAAAGTGTGGAAGATTCAGTGAGTGCTATTATAAGTGGAGGGAAATAAGTTGTTGACTATTTTCCCAAACTATGAAGAACATTTTATTTTTAATAATTATTATCTTCATTACAAATAATATCAAGCCTTATCATTGAAAAATTTGATTTGGAAAGTCCATTCTTATTACCCTACCAACAGTTTGCAATAGAATTTTCCCAAGAAACTGTCAATCAAGCTTCAGCAATTAATTCAATTTTATTTCTTATTTTGTCATAATTTCCTTAATTGTGAAAAAATAAATCTAGTCCCTATCACCGAAATGGAATTAAAAATAACTTTTACTGTGTAAGCTTCTGAAGTAAAATACTGTAATCAAAATTTTTGGAAGAAAGTTAATTTTAATACAATATTCAGTACAGTACCTACCTTGCATTAGTATCCTGACGCCGAAGCGTAATCAGCCTTATCGTTGGTTATCATAATACTGTATCCATGGAAAGCTTCAGCTCGAACAACTGAGTACGATAATAAAACCGGCATATAAACATCAATAAAAGGTGATTTACATGACACTTTTCACACTAAAGTCTATTATCATAAATGCACACAATTTTTTACTGTTGAACAAATTATTCTCAAGAAGACAGTTTCATGAAACACAATGCTGATAACGTGAGGTATGGAGTGATTTATAAAAGTATCATAAAAATATTAAAAGTATCTATTCACAATCTCTCACAACTCTACCCTTCACCTCAATTAACACACTTGATACAGTAGTTGATGCCGAAACTTCTAACAAAACAACACAATCAGATTAATAATTCATATGACAGCCGTTAAAAAAGGCTGACATCTGTAGGAATAACATGAGCTAATCGTTGAAGATTCAAAATTCTTTAACGGAATTTGAAGGGTCTGAGGTCTGAGCACTAGTAAAAACTGTTATCACCATGCGGATACGGTATAGCGTGATAGCACAACAACCGGTCTGAAGACTTCTTGCCGCGCGTTCAAACACAACTGACTTGGTTGGCTTCGAAAAACTGTAGTTCCGTTGCGGTGTAGCTCTCTCCCACTACTTGGCTTGGCTTCTAGAAGCCACCCGCGCCAACCTGAGTGATGATTGCCTGCAGCCAAACGTAACGACCAAGAAGCTCTCATCTCAGTTTTGTTTATAAAAAGATGATGAGTAAACATTTTTCACAAAATTTTTAAAAATAATTGAAAGTTATGTTTAAATAGTTTTAATTGAATTATTTTCCTATTTTATCTTCAATTTATCATAGATGTGGATGAGACACTTAAAGAAGGCTAAAGAGAGCCAAAAATAACAATTAATGTTTTAACAAAATGTTTAAAAATTAAACGTTTAAGTTATATCATAATTAAGTTTATCAATTCATCATAGATGAGTCACAAGGCTGAAGAGTTCCAAAAAATACGTTTTGTGTAGTTGTTAAGTGATATATTGTGTAAGTGATCCAAACAGAAGACTAGAATAGACTAGAAAAGAAGTGACTGTCTTTTGTGGTTGTGACAATTTATAGTTAACTAATTGTCACAACTTCTTTATTCAATAAACTTGAAAAACAAATTCATTACAAAAATATGCAAGCAGAAATCTATCAATCTGCTATCAAACTGTCCTAACAAACTACAAGCTTTGTGCTTTGAGAAGCATTATCAACTCGATCTTAATCATATTTGAAATAATCTTAAATTTTATTTCGTTTCAAAAATTGAATATAGGAATGAATATTTCATAAGTTGTGAATGTTCGAGCAATTAATACTAATTGAAAGTTCTACAGTATTTTCATCATATATTATTATAGCTCATAGCCTAATGATTTTATTCAAAAGAGTTGTTTTGTTAAATCAAGCTCTGTTTCTCAGCTTCCTGTTAAATCTCAGTTTTGATTGACTGTCGAAATGTAAAATGATATTGGTGATTTTTCTATTACTGAATTCTGTCTGAAGATTGGAGGATAATTATTATTAACTTATTTTTCATTGTACAAGTATAGGAATGTTATTATAAATGCTAGCATTAAGGAATTTTATAAACTTTTGAAATTTATTGTGCTGTATTAAATATTTGCCCCTCAAATAGCTATCAGCTAGAGGGGTATATTTGCTATGTGAAAAATATATTTGTATTGTATCTTTTTTATCAAATAAATAAATAAATTTATAACTTTATTGAATAATTAAAATGAAGTTATTTTATTTCTTTATTTAAATATAATCTCACGGAGTTTTTATTGGGTTTTAATGCCCCAAGATACAATCTTTTTCATTAACCTGCTGCATGATTGATATAAAACTAATTAAGAAGGATGGTGTTGATTTTGGCATGTTTTAGACGTGTGTCAATAATTGTTTTTTTTCCTATGAAGGTTCAATACTTTTTCTTATAATAGAAGTCAACGTCAAATGAATTGAGTTGATGTTTACCAAGAAAAAATACAAATAATCCATTATAATGCAAAAGAAATTTAGAAGAGGAAATTTTTTAACTTTGAAGACATTAAACTTCATGATGAGACAGCAGTGCACAAAAAATCAATCAGGTTAAATAAGCAACGGTTAAATATAAAATTTTCCTAAGATTTGGAAGAATTCTCTACTTTTTGTGAGCCAATTTTTCCACCTAAAAGAAGATATTATTTTGCAGCAAGAGAAATAATATTAGTAGCATATCAATGTAAAAATGCATTGAAGAAATAATGGAATATCTTATTTAGCAGTATCAAAAATGCAGGGACAAAATTGAGTAGGAGAATAAAGTTTCAAATGCAATAATTATTTCTAATATTAAACTACCACACCAATCGAGTGAATGGTGTGAACACATGTTAAATTAATATATCATTATAAAGTGCAATTTCAAGTAAATTCATCCTCATCAAGAGTGAGTCTTATCCAAAGAGACTGTAATTGTTTATTTGCTAATAGCTTCATGTACATTTTTAATTTCAAGTGTAAATTTTCAATTTTTAAATTGGGGCAATTTAATCGCAGCACACCATGATTAGGCTTATACATGGTGTTACAGGAGGAATCTGGCAAACTTCTCATACTGATTCCTGATAACAAAATAATGAATAAGGTTCATATAAACATGGGTCCGGGAATGCTTTGTTCGCAAGTTATACAGGTTGAAAGATTTCACCTGAAATTCAGGTCCATATGTGAAATTAACTCACACTGGGAATTTTAGGGCGTTAATCAAGTTTGTTTATAAGATACGTTTCATGTAAAATGAGCTGAAAAATCGAATAAGACCTGTCACAGAACTGTATCTCCGATAGTTTAGGAGAAAGTTGGGGTAAAGGGTGAAGTACAAAAGATTGGGGCTGAAAGACACACTTTTTTTGCATTTGGACTATAATAGCTCCTGATTACCTATAAAAAGAAATAAATATTAGATAAAATTTGTAGAGAATTCAATTCTTGACAAAATAATGTTAAGTAAGTAAATGAAAAGATAATTTTTCTCTTTTAAATTTAATTTTATTAAGGATAACAGAAAACAAAAAATTAAGAAAACAATTTATTGTCTTTTAATTGACTTCCTTTACATTATTTTGTCTAGAATTAAATTCTCAATGAATTGTATTCAACATTTTTTTCCTTCATAGGTAAGGTAATTTAACGGAGTTATTGTAGTCCAAATGCAAAATACAGTACCCTAGTGTGTTTTTCAACCCCAAAATTTTGTACTTTACCCTTTACCCCATTTTTCTCCTAAACTATTGGAGATACAGTTCTGTGACATGTTTTATTCGATTTTTCACCTCATTTTACATAAAACTTATCTAATAAACAAACACAATTAACACTATAAAATTACCAGTGTGAGTTAATTTCAGAGAGGGACCTGCGAATTTCAGGTGAAATCTTTCATCCTGCATAACTTGTGAATGAAGCATTTCCAGACTCATGTTTATACGTACTTTTTCGTTATTTTGCTCTCAGGAATCAGCATGAGAAGCTTGGCAGATTCCTCCTGAAACACCCTGTATACATTGAATCAAATCAATAGGGCCTAACTTAAAATGCTTCAGTTCACCACCAACAAACATTTTAAAACGATAGAAATAGTTTGATCTTGATATTAACGTTGAACTATCGTGTTTACTTTTATCAAACTAGAAGATCTATCTATTGAATTCTATTATTTCATAGATCACATGATATAAGATTAGTAAAATATTGTCAAATATTATTTCAGCAAGAACTCATTCCTAATACTTTCGTGATACTCTGGTGAATTGGTTGCCAATAAGTATGATTTGATAAATGAATAATAGCCATTACCTCAATGTTTAGATACAGTGGTATCACTTTACCAATAACATAATACTTTATGAAGGTATACTTTATGAAGTTCTTAGGAGAACTCTTTCATATAATTTGAAAAATTAAATATTAAATTATTTAGTAGAAGACTACAACAAAGAAACTGATGAAACTTGGTGAATCATCAATTTTTTCCAACACTTCATCTGACATCAATCTTGAATGATTTTCCAGTACCACATAATAATCAACTTCTTTCTAGATGATAAAATTTGGTAAGCAGTCTGGATTCTATTGAAAACTTCATAGATTTTAAAAACTACCTACTGTACAAGTTGATCATAACAGATTAGATTACTCATTACTGTGAGGAGTGTCAATTTTTGAGATTATAAATCTGGGATGATTTTCCCAGCCAGACTGAATCTCAATCAATTCTACTGTGGTTGAAAAAGCAATAACAATATAAATTCTGAATCAATAGAAATTTCTAGTTTCTAGTTACATTTTTCATCCTTGATATTACCATCAATTTGATATTACGTTACGTCAATCTATAGGAGGCACACTGTAAACAAGAATAAATCTCAAATCTTTTTAAAGATATAAAATTTTATGAAAAATATCATCTATCGCTTCACAGCCTGCACACTTGGGTAAGTCTTTTATTTGAAAATATATTTCTAATTTATTATTGCTGTATATTCATAGTTGAAGACTGATAAGAGGTTGTACAATTAACATCCATGAACAATCACGACTATAGTGACATAAGGACAATAGTAAATTTTCCTCTGGTGCTCCCACCTATGTAAATAAATAAATATATATTTTTTTAATTGGCAAGGACGCTGTTAAACTAATTATTGGTGTAATCGGATACACTTATAGTTTCAATGCAACTTGCATACTTGACATTTTGTTACTCAACTTCAATTTCAGTCAATTTTCCTACTATCATGAAATTTTTTTGTCAATAAGATAATCATAATAGATACTTGGTTATCTGGGCGAAAAGCTATTGATTTCTATTCAATTCTTTGCAGATAATGAAAATAATATTTAAAAGAGAATTTTGTTCTACCTATTATTTTATGATATATGGATAACTTTTTGTATCATAATAATATCAGGATCAGGAACCATTATGATTATGATGTCTTATTGTACCTGTAAACATGAATGTACCGTATTTTATTTTGAAACCCAAAATGATATAATAATGATTCATCCTTGGTTTGTAACGTGTAGCGTAGACAGTGCGATCTAACGTGTTTAACTGCAACTACATTGAGCTTTTCACTATAAATTTTGCCAGTGTCACATTCTATTGGCTATTTCTGTCTAAATTTCACTACGATCTCCAAATTTTCATTATTGAGTAACATTTTCTGTTGTGCGATAATCATTTTGAATCCATTCACATACATGTTTTAGACATTTTCTTCGTAAAAAGTGACTATTTTAGTGGCTGCCTCTCGCCAGTCCCATTATTCGTTGGTCCTGTTTATCTTCAAAATGTGACTCGTTTAGACATACATCTGTAATGCTTTGATTTGAAATTACCGTGAATAAGCCGGTAATGTTCGAAGGCACCAAAAACACAAGTTTAAGTTTGAAGTTTATGCAAATAAGGACTTAACTGATAACAAACATCAATAAAATAATGATTGTCATCTATAGTACAGTGTACAAGGGATACTGATATTATACTGTGCAGCAATATTGAATAATATTTATGGACCAATATGTAAGGCCAATATGTATGGACCACGACAAGGCAAAAGGCGTATTCTGGCATCAGTGGTGTCATCAGTCATACTGTATGCAGCACCAGCATGGCAGAGGATCCAGTCCAACAAGCGAGCTATGGCGAAGCTTGAGAGGATCCAGCGACGGATGGCACTTCGTGTATGTAGTGCATACAGAACAGCAGGAAGTGAAGCTGCATATGTCATCTCCAGCATCCCCCCTATTGACCTCCAAATCTCTGAACGCTGCCAGAGACATAGAGGGGATGACAAAGACACATGCCGTCAGGCACTGCTGAACAGCTGGAGTGAGAGATGGTCCACAAGACAAGGCTGGACAGTACGACTCATCCCTGACCTTCAATTGTGGTTTGGCAGACCACATGGTGACACAACCTATTGGCTCACCCAGTTCCTCACAGGACATGGAATTTTCGCATCTTACCTGCAACGAATTGGGAAGATGGAGGTTGACACCTGCTGGTACTGCAAGGATGTAGATGATGCCGAACACACTTTCTTTCACTGCAAAAGATGGGCTTTGCAGCGCGAAACTTGCTGGAGGGTAGTAGGCCATCATACACCGGACACCATCATCAAAGCCATGATAGACTCTAAACCAGCATGGCATGCTGTAGAAGTCATGGTGACGTCTATTCTATCATGCAAAGCCAGTGATGAGCGACGGCGGCAGCGCCAACAACTTACTTGACAATTCCTGACTAGCAACTGACTGACTGACTCATTGACTACTGTAGTGTAAAATAAGGTATGCTAGAGTAAAGGCAGTGGAAGTGCAATTAGCATGAAGATCCATTTCCAGGAGGGGAACTGAGAATGCGAAAGCTTATGGTCCAGTTCCCCTGCTGTTGATGAAGGAGGGTTTTTAGGTTTTAGTGGGTCGGGGACACAGCTTCACTGTGCCTACCATCCTCCTTCAGAGGATGTGCCATCCCCACATACCCACACAGTGCGGATCCTGTGTGGTATCTGTGCACAGATTTCCTTTCCCTCACGGAAAAAAAAACAAACAAAACACGCAATATTGAACTACTGATCACGTTCTCAACTGTAGCCTACTTGCTATTTACGATTTAATTGCGGTTTTTTTTAAAAGTAACTTTATTTCATTTTTTTATCCTACAGGCACCGCGGTTAATCTTGGTCTATCAGTTCTTCCAAGATTCTTGAAGGTCTAAGTATACGTACTGGTGTTTGAGATGGGAATACATATCTGAGAATTTTTATACAAAAAGCGTAATATAATTATAATGATAAACTGATTATGTAATTAATTATGCTTCATATAATGGAACAATCCAAACATTATAAGATTGTAATAGTGATTTTTTACACATTGCTTTGTTAGAAATATTTGAAAAAAATTGTATTTAAGCCAATCAAAATAAAAGTTTAATAATATTTTTACAATTTAAGTTTATTATTATTAATTTTACAATTCATTAGTTTATTATAATATTATTCCAAATTCTCCCATTTCTGTGCGCCACTCTGTATAATACATGAGTACAGCAGTGCATTGTATGGGTGTTGGACAAACAATCATTGTTTCATTGTTATTGATATTGATGTTGCATGCAAAAAACCTATATATATATATATATATATATATATATATATATATATATATATATATATATATATATATATATATTTATTCCAATATGAAATAACATCTAGACAAACCAATCAACGGTATAACTCAGAAAAAAATATCATTTCAACAGAATTTGGTACCTACAAATTAATTTCAATTAATTCATTGTCTTATCTTATTAAGTCAATGTCAATACTAAATCATGTAACTGTATTAATACTTTTCATTAAGTAATAAAGTTCTAAAACAGTAAGTCTGTGGACTAATACTGTCTGTATAAAATAATTATTAGACTTTAACACGTTTTTCCTATTAATTTTCCTAACATTTTCCCTATCAATTTGAATAGGTAATCATACTTCAAGTTGATGAAAGAATATGAAATACTATCAATCAAAAATCAAAACATTAATTTTATTTAGTGATTGGTAAAAGTAGTAGGCCATGTTGGTTATTGTATTATTAATAATTAATTCATTTACACAATATATTGATAAAATCTATTTGGTTTATTAAATGAACTCATAATTATTACAGATATTTTTTAGAAAAATAAAAAATTGACCCTATTTGATTGTTCAATAGTCTCAATTTCATTATTATTATTATTCCTCTCTTCTCTGGAATTAGAGATTGTATTTTACATGTTTTTAGAACCATGTACTACACTAGCAATATTATTATTCCATCAAAAACGAATTATTCTTCAATTATTAATGATAATTTTGTTTGAGAATGTCTCTGGGTGATTCTTTAAATTGATAGGTTTCATTTCAATAAACATGCTTTTGCTGATAGATACTTGACAAATTTGAGAGAAAATCTATAATATTTGTAAAATCTCTTATACTGATTTCATCTATTCAATTTGAATGATAAAATATATCAACCTAACAACATTTATCGCAACACGAAGGTTTTGTGAGACATCGCCTGAACCTTAAGTACAGGTGTCGTATCTTTATAACATGGAAATTAAAAAAAAACTTAATGAGATACTCAACTACATTTGAAGCTTAGTTGTGTTGAATATAGCACATAGATGTGGACACTTTTCTCAGTAAATTTTGAGAAAAGGCTTAATAAATTGTTCCATGTTTTGACCAGTTCATGACTCGATTCAACTGTCGGTGTGGAATAGTTTATGAGAGGATTGTCAAAATTCATTTCACTATCTATGTTTTATCACGTATTTCCATTTCCAATAAATATTTGGCAATAATTAGGTACTGATACGAGAATCGAAAGAAATTCGTACATTAAAAAATATGGCTGAGATTATCTATTCTTTGCCACACCTCGTGTTTCGGATGACACGCTAAGCCGTCGGTCCCGTCTGCATAAAAAACTGTCATTAAGTCACGTCAGAGACCCTGAACTGATCAGGAGTGACCTGAAAACTCTGACACCAGACCTGAGCCAGCCAGGTTACACGGAATTATTACAATAATTATTATTAACTATTTTTTGAATATCATAACACTATTTATTATTTTCTTCAAAAGTTGATTAACTCCAATATCTAATAATTTCCAATTGCTGTGGATACATCTCCTTTTTCACTTCATCAAATATAGACATACTAAAGTAACTTAAAAAGTACAAAATTACTTACATGTTGTGCATTTTGGCCAGTTCACAGTAAAAAGTGTTCTGATGAAGCATGAACAGCAATGCGAAATGGCCATAAGCACAATATATGACAGTAATTCCACGTTTATATCCAATAACTTCTTCGATCTTAAATATTGTATTTGAATACCATCGATCATAGAAGAAAAAAATTGCTTTTCTGAGATGAAGAGGGCCTAGTATTGCTAGATAGGCTATGTATTACCATTTTCTTGAACCATTCTTTGTTTTACTTTAATAAAAATATTGTATTTCTGTGATTATATTCACAACTGGAATCACCAAGAGGGTGATTGACTGATGCCTCTGATGATGGAGAAAGGTCATAGTGTAATGTGATTGATAGAATGTAGATTTGATATAGGCCTAATTAGAATGTGATATAGTGAATAGTGAAATAATAAATAAATAATTAATAGAAATTCAAGCACCTGTACTGGCTGTACTGCATCTTCTTATGCGTTCCACATGAGACGGACTCGCAGGAAATCGTGTGTTTCTCACCATGTTCCAATAGTTCATCATCAGATTTTAAAAATTCACATTATATGATATAGATCACCCTTGAGAATACAAAGGTGGACATTTATAAAAGAGAAAGTTTTCATCAAATTCAAAATTAACAACTAAAATTATATAGAAAATGTTGTTTCGACCATCAAAATTATTAGCCTTTAAAAAACTCATTAAACTGGATTTACTTTTTCTCCATCTCAAAGAAAATAATGTTTTTTTGTGTAGAAATTATCGTTAATCATGGAATTGTTTATTATTCATCATAATAATTCAAGAAATTATTCCAGAAAAATACCGTACACTTTCTAATAAATATATAAGTTAATGTGGGAATACATAAAAAGAGTGATATGAATTATAATTTCTGGCACTGAAACCAATGAATGATATGTGGCCCTCATCACCTCACACAACTTGTTTTATTAAAAGGAAATACTTGTAATAAATTTATACAATATATATCCAGATTATGTATTTCTAAATTTATTATTTTTTCAATTGTTATAATCTAGTTACCTTACCAATAACAGTCTTTAGAAAATGATTTGATAGGAGTTGGTTATTTTCCTCGAACGATCATGTATCATGAACAAGCTCTAAATTTTTATAACGTCATCATGAAGGTTTGCTTCTTATTAACTTCCCTCTTGAAATGGAACCAGGTCAATTAAAATGATATGACTGATTGAGGAAAAGGGCACCCTTTCCTTCTAGTCCAGGAACACCAGCTGAACATTAGAATGAAAGTACAGCAACCTTTATTACTCAATAGAAGGTCTCTGCCTTGAATGCAAAAAATGATAGTTAACAATAACCCAGCAAGTGCAGTCCAATCCAACTGACAATCACTTTTGTAATTCTTAAACTTTACTTTGTTATTCACTTCTGTAAATCTCTGTCTTTCTAGCGATTTGTTTCAATAATATGGCAATATTTGGTGAACTATAACCAATTTTATCCCACAAAAAAGGTTCATAAAGTTTCAAGTGCTATTGTGGTGTTTCTTCTCTTTACATTTGCACTAATACATACAATAATAATACAATACCATAAAGAATTGAGATAAAATAATACTTTATTGGGATGAATATTGTTATATGGGATAACTATATTCTTTTATTGGTAATTTTCCACTTTTATCTGTTCTTCTTTATCGTATTCTGTAACATAAATTAATAGAAATAAATTATGCAAAATCAGTTAGGATATCAATATTTCAAAAAAATAGTTCAGTAGCCTAATGTCATTTCCCTATATATAATCAATGTTTTTCAAAAACTATCAAACAAATGATTCATCATTTTCTGTTTGGAGGCGTTTAAAGATACATGGAAAGTTCTCTTTTGGGAGAGAATAACAATCATAGGTCGAATATTTTATCATTATCTATACGTGCCTGATAAAATATAAATCAATCGATTGGGTGCAATTCATATTCAAATTCTGATCGTGGATTACACCCCTACAACACTTACAAAAGTTCAGTTATAAGAAAGAGAAAATAGAGTTTTGGAATCAGTGTTGTCACGACTTGAATTACTTAAATCTTATGAAAAGAGTTTCGTGTCCGACTTTGAAAAGTTCGTGGAGAAGTTTGAGTGGACCGATTTCAATGCGGTTTGCGCCGGAAGATAGATAAAAAATCGAATTTTGCAGGCTCTATTTGTTTTTCAAAAATAATCATTTTTACTATATTAGAACTTTGATAAAAACCTAAAATAGTTTCCTGTGGCTCTATCTGTTGGCATAAAATGAGCTAAATTATTAAATCTTTTGAGTGTTTATTTGTGAAATGACACAGATAGAGCTTAAAAATATTTTTCTGAAATCTTTGTACAAATCTTTGAGTGACCAGTAATCACTGTACAAGGTAGGATTTCATTGGCATGACCGAGCTGCTGTCAGCTGCAGCAACTATTAATTTTAAAAGAGTTTTAGAAAATTCAAGTGAGTGGTGCTTTGCGCTGCATGGGGTCAACTCATAGAGTTTTAAAGAAATAGAGGAGGCTTTGGATAAGCGATGAGGTTGAAATGTGAATTTGAACAATTTCCTATGAATGCTTCTTTATGCACCTTATAAAAAAGGATTTATGTTGAGTGCTCCAACCATCTCCTATTTTCAATGTATTACTGATCACCAATGCACTTTTGTACTTCCGGAATCAGATGTTATGAAGATAGTGTTTTAACCGTTATCAATCAAAAATGATCAATCGTCATTATTAAAAATCATCAACCAACCTGTCTATCTAGTTCTCTATTTAGTATTAAGATTTTTGCATACCATCCCACACAGACTAGGCCTCGGAATGTTTTTCTTTTATTCATCTATGAAAAATAATCTCATCCTTATGACGTTTTTTATTGTTTTTATTTCTATAAATTGTGTACTTTTTCTATAGTATATAGATTTTTTTATAGTGTATAGATTTTTTATTGGTTTTATTTCTATATATTATGTACTTTTTCTATAGCATATAGTTTTTTAAAGTAGCCTATATAGATTTTTTATTGTGACCAGAAAATGCTTTTTCTGTTTATTGTCGAATATTTGTGGATGAATAAAATTCATTTTATTTCAATAATGATATCTGGGTAATGTCCTCATCTATATATAATGCTATATATCCGTCCTCCAGAGCCTATATTATTTAGCCGAACAAGATTATTATACAATATTGCCTAATTAAATAAATTCTCTTATTAAATAACTTATTGACTATGAAATTCTCTTATTGAATTTTCCTGAATAGCACTTTCTGCATTACTTACTGATAATTCAGTAAAGTTCTTCACTAACTTTTAACTTTATTGATTTTCCCAATGCAACTGAGCTCTGAATTAGCCGCAGTGAAATAATTAAATTTTCATAATATTATACAGTATACACTCTACTGCCGCTTTTGTGAATTTAATCCATCATTTGATAAAACAAAATCTCTAGTCATCAATTCAGCAACAAAGTAAAAATCAATCTGATGATAACATAACTTTCCAGTTTAAAGCAACCAGATAAAAATATACAATGACGGAATGACTCTACTCTATTTCTATTATATCAGCGATTACTTGCGGAAACAATCTGAATACAGTCGATGTGAAATTCTCGTCAGCTGCTAACAACAAAGAGTTGGTGGACAGAGAGCGTCTAAAAATGAGAGAGAGAAAAGTTGTAGTGACCGTCAAACGTGCCTAAAGGGGCAAAGGACAGACAGAGACAGACAACTTTTGGCTAGTCTGGTAGGGTAGCCTACAAGTACGCTAAGCAGCTAGTTGAGTTGACTGTTGAGTGTTGAAGTTGTCAGAGCAGCAGCAGTAGGGCAGTTGTGTCAGTGCCAGTCCTGAACCTGTAGCCGTCTTGCAGTAATTGCCAGCAGTTCGGTTGCCGTTGCTTCTTGGACCACTGTTGTTATCAGTCAGCTGTTTCTAGTGATAGGAGTGCGCGAGTTTATTGAAGAGGCACCCGATCAGAGATTCGAGAGTCGCTCGTTTGCCAACTTCTGGATTACGTTGGATAGCGAGGCACCCTTCTAGCGTTCCAGGAAATTCATCTTATTGTGAGTAACGCATTCGATAAGTTTTCAAAGTTTTTAAGTGTATCTTCAACCCCGTTTGGGTGGAATTCCATTGAAGAGCCATGTTGAATGAATATAGTAATAATTATGAGATAATAAATTAGTTGAGTAGTTTACAATTAATACATTTTACAATAAATCTTTCATCCCCTGTATGAAAATAATCGCTTTGGGAATAACCCCTGTCTAAAAAAATGTGGTAAGTTTTTTGGCAGTGATAATTAACATTAACATCATTTGAACAGCTTGTTAATACATCTATGATATTTTTATGTAGCTTTGTAAAGTGAAATGTCACTGAAGAATTTGGTGTTGCTGATGTAATGTAGATAGATTAATAGTTTTACAGAAATTCTTTCATTCGTTGGTAATTGATTCATTCAGGAATTCATTTCTGTCTTGGTAACCAATTTGTAAAAATGCATTTTCCTATTTTCCTTTTAAAATAAAAGAAATTAATTTTTAAAATAGACTAATAATAATAATTATTATTACCAGAAGTGACCAACAGAGAAACTGTCAACAAGTAGGGTCCAAATACTTTATGTAATAATTTATTTGTGACTATTACTCATCCCTTAATAATCATTCCCTTTCTAACGCATTCCTAATACATGGGAAACCATAGTTGGAAGACCTTTCCATTCCCTTCCTTCTTTACACCACTTCTCCCAGTTAAGCTTCTTGTTTTTATTTACTTTTTTCTTTATCTCAAATTTGTACTTTGTTGCTTGTTTTTTGTAATTGTGTGTGTGAAGAAAATAAATTAAAATAGAAATATTTTTTTGGAATACCTACTGCTTTTGCACTGTATTGACTCTATGTAATACTTTACCAATGATTAATGAACAAGTAATTGAACAGAGTTATGGTCAACAATACGGTATCAATGAAGATAAAATGATAATGACATTGATGGTCATCTCCAGTGATACCGTGTATAAAAATTCGGAAATTAAGATTGACATAAGTTTATTAGAAACAGACAATACGAACAAATTCGCTAAATTTTCATTGTTGGAAATAGGGTTGCGATTTATTATGGTTACATTTCACAGAATCTGTGAATTCTATCTGATAGAACAGGACTTCATTCAGAACTCTTTTTAAAAAGTGATGTTTTGACGACGTGTCAAATTTTTCATTCATTACCGTACTTTAAATTCAGGCTATATGCTATAACCATAGAAGAAAATTATCCATCATAATGATGACTGAAATATTTTTTAGTCAAGCTGATGGTGAGACCTGTGTGGCCACGAAACTATGGTCCTTGTACGGTACCACAAATAAATAGTAGAATTTACAAAATCCTTGTGTTTTCATCTTAATTAAAATTACTAATACTTTATTTTAAATCGCAAAATAATAATTATTGTATAGATTCTGCAACAATGAATTAGAATATAGTTTTTCGACTAATTTCATTAATGAAAAATTAATTTACGCTGTAAAATATTTAAGATGTGCTTCAATAAACTGAATAGTATTATTCAATAAATATTAGTGTAACAGATAGCCTATTTGTTTGCATATTATTGACTGCAGATAAATCAGCTACAGTATCAGGCAGACTGCATAAATACTTTAGCCTTTTAAATAAATACTTATAAATCCTCATAAATACTTGGCTTTTCAGCCATTTTTCACTACATTATATATGATTCAATTCTCTCGAGAAAGAGCCGGACGATTTCAGGATATATTGAGATATTATAATATGAGATAGCCTATTGAGTATTCAATAGTAGCCTAATCTTTCATGAATCCAGCCATGGTTCCAAAAATTCCATGAAGGTTCATGTAGGTACTATTCCACTTCTATTACAGTACTATTCCAGAGTTTCAACCTTATCTCACATTTCTAAGAATTACATACTTCCTATAAATATAGAGAACCAGTACGGTACAACGGAGTGAGTAGTCTTTGGTAACTTTCCGTTGAGAGTAGATAGCCTAAGGAGAGGGAAGGAGAGGAGGAAGTGGTGAACTCGAGGAATGGAAACGGTTTTCGTAAACATGCAGTTTCCTTGTCTCCCTCACTGTTGACTGCACTAATTGATGATGTAAATTTCCATTAATGAGATACATTTTATAAGTCGCTATTTGGATAACAGTAACAGCAATGTTCTAATAGTTATTTGTTAGTGAGTTAGTTTGAAAGGAGCACCCAGTCATCCATCACTATACAGGTATTATAAAGCCTCAGGCTATTTTTTCAAATTACTAATTAGAGATTACATTATTCGTAGATGATTATTAATTTAAACATAAACAAATCAATAGGATACTAATCATACATGTAAGTTCCATACATTATCATTATTTTGATAATATCAATATAAAATTATAAGATATTGCTTTTAAATATTCAAATGAAAAAATATTTTGTAAAATATTTCTCCTGATGTCAACAGCACAATAATTCAACAGGCATAATTGTACAGAGGTAATAATACATGTCATGTTGTCATAACAATTGAACATTAGATATTCATAATATTGGTGTTTCATACAGACGATTGACCGATAAGGAAGTCTGAGGTGTGAATGGAAAGTAACAGAAACATTGATGAATACTGATCAACATATATAGCTCTTCTATGATTCAATCAGCAAACATAATTTATCAAGTATTGGCCTTCAAATTAATGGTCATGGGCTAGGTTCAATAAAATCGGAACCATATGATGTACTTTTAGTTACAATGATACTTGCAATTATATAGTATAATTATACAATACGGTATTATTCATTTGACAATACACATCTCGCTCCAACAAATACTGTATAATGCAATAAAGTATTAGATTAATATTATTACATTCTCTGATTGATTCGTTATTAGCATTATTGATAACGTACGATAAAGATATTGTCCAGGTCCAGGTCTAGGATATATTTCAATGATATCTTCGAAATAGAAAACATACATTGTCATTTATTCGCGTTACTGATAATAATCTATATGTACAATGACAGTAGGGCCTATATAATAACATTCTAACTAATTTATTATAACAGCAGCGACCTAAACCGACCATCAACAAGTTTTATATTTAATACTAGTATATTATATTATTTCTTCTTGATATAATGCTTCAATTATTCTTGTGATGGGAATAAATTGGATAATTACGATTATCACATCAGGAACGAAAAATATACCGCAAAAAACTTCCAATTGTCGTACCAAGAGCTGGAAGGAAAGTTCAACCGACAATGGAGTTTCCAATATGAATTCGATGTGAGTTGAATTTTCATAGGGGACTGATAGATGATAATGGAGTAATTTATTCTCTCATTTATTATTGCACTTCTGTCCTACTGTCAAATGAAATAGGCTTCGTTTGATGAACGCATTCAATTGTTATTATTGTCATCTCTTTTGCTCGATTTACTTCTCTCTCCTGGCGTCGAGTTTGTTTATCATTGTGTGCAATTCATTCGGTTCAAAAATTGGCACGCCATTCAATCGACACTATACGCGCTGCATAGCAATTTATTAAGCTGCCCCCATAACAACAAGCATCAAGTGAAAGTCTTTGTTAGTGTGAAAAGACCAATTGCTCCGAATCTATAACATTGCATGAATGGTTGATATTTCAATAAATAATAATGGAGATTTTATTGCACAGTATTGATCTGTTCGATGTCAATTGCTAGGGACATTCTGGAAATTTATAACAACACTTGCCTGGGATTCATGCTATCAAATTGAGGCATACAGAGCATAAATAGCCGATGAAATTGTTGATAAGTTGAAATTGAAAGTACTAATTGAACAGAAAAATATTCAAAAATACAGAAATATTCAAATGTATGAAAATAAATAGAATCCGTAGTACCGTACTTAAGATATAGTTTCTCCCGAGTTTTCCGTAATTTATCTTTGAAATAAAAGATTAAAATATAATGAAACGAAATAAAAAGCACTAAAATGATAAACAAAAAAATAAAAATAAACACCAACTTATTTCTAAAAATAAGTTATAATGAAATGAAAAGATTAATGGAATTTATTAGATTTATGAATAATTAATATAATTGGAATTGTACAATTGAAGTTATGTTACAATAACTGACTAACAAACAAAACAAAAATTAATACAGTGTAATATTTTGGATGCATCCTGATTAATTTGAAGGTGGAATCAAAGTATGATAAAATATTGTAATGATGTAATTAATTATTATTCCTTCTAATTATTTGAAGGGTTACTTTGAAGTCAAGATACTGAATTTTAGAAACAGTCATCCCTTGGTTTAACCCCTTAACTGTCTGGAACTTGATACTAAAAACGGTCCAAATCCGGTCCAGCAATATTATGACTGATTTTACATCTTTTCAACCAGTTATTCAACATAGTGTTAAATTAATTTCACTCTTAGTTTTTTTAATTGAATTTCAAAAACTTAGTATTTTCACTGTCTTCACTATTTCCACTGGAAACGTTCTAAATGAAACCGAATTACGCGAGTAAAACTGCCAACATGACAGAACAGTATGTTTATGGGAATTAGCGAAGAACGAGTATAATCGCCTGAGAATGAATTTATAATGTATGAGAGGAATCCGTGGCATGAAAAGTAAACAAAACTTCATCTGAATCGCATCGAGTGTAAAAATAGCTACGATATTATTTTTACGGTACCCCTGGCATTGGTCTTTATTTCAGGCGCATCTAAAAATACTTCCTGTTGAAAAAAATATTATCCATATTTTTCAAGTCATTCACGACCTACGGTACCTTATATCTTTAAGATACTTAATAGAAAAAACTAGTCTGTAGAAATAATTTACGGTAGGCCTACTTGCAGGTCTTACAGTTTGCAAAATGTGCTTTTTTTAATCTAGAGCTTGAGCTAAGTTACCAGAACTGGATTGTTTTTGAATTTTCATTCTAATTGAACGTACCTGTAACTACTGACTCGTTTCCTTGGGATCATCGGCATAAAATTATTTTTAGGGACTTTTCACTTTCAGAATGGGAGAGTATGGAACCCCACTTATTGAATGAATACACTAATATTTTTCAAATATTACGAGTTTACCCCGTGCAGCGCAAAGCGCCGCTTTATTGCTCATTACTGTATCGTTTGGTAATGCAGTATCATTGCAACGGACTTGAATCAGTGTGAGTTTCCATCTCACAGTGGTGGAAGCACAGTAGAAAGGAATGCGCCAAAAGTTTTAATATAATAGATAGCAATAGTATTATTCATTTCCAACTTGGAGAAATAAAATATTTTGTCTTACATCATAGAAATAATGTTTCAAAAATGCTTTAGGTCCATTCACCTATCATCATCATTATCCTTTCTATTGCCCACACACAAGACAAGAGCTTGTGTGGGCATCACCACCGCAAAAAAAATTATTGAACTAAAAAAGTTGTCCAAACTCGACATATGAGGAAGGAGCACTCAATTTTACAAAGTTGTGAAAATTTACAGCTGTTTGAAGTGATTTATACTTTCATGGTTATAAGATGAATTTTAACAATTTTGAAATAACGTAAAAAATTATGAGAGAAAATCTAAATTAAACATAATTAATGGTTATTTGGTAGAAGAACCTTTTCAAATCACTCTCACACATCATAATAATGTACCACCATCAAAATAATAATGATAACAATAAGGTAGGCCTTCTTAAATTTGATTCAAATTTATCTTCTGCACATTTTAACCTCAACCTTATCAGAGCATTATTAGTGTAAAAAGCAGTCAAATTAGTCCAATTGCTACTTGATGCAATATATTTTCTCCTTGAATTAACATATTACCTCTAGCCTTCAATGTTACTTTTTCAAATTAAGTCAGAGATTGATTGAAAAATAATAAAATATGTAAATATTTTGATTTATAATATTTTTCTTCGGCTAATAGCAGAAGACAAGTACTGGAATCTGAATATCATTGTAATCTGAAGCCCAATGTATAATTTTAATAATTTTCAATTTTTAATTTTATAATATCAAAATTACAAATCCTACTCAATTTTTCAATACAGCGATAAGATGAGTCACGTGTATCCAACATTGACTACTAACATACTCATAGATTTTTTTAGAGAAAACATTTTTCAACAATCGGTTGATGCTCAGACTGTATTGCGCACTTATTTCATGTTTAAGTACCTCACTTGAAACCTCTCTTGCAGGGGAGAAGCAGACCTCATCGACTTGCTCAAGAGGAAGATTACTGGGAGAGTTGAGAGTCACACAGTCTTTGCTTCACGCTCAAAGACTGAACAGATCACTCAAGCTCCAAGTTCGGCCCAACACCCACTCAACAATCAACAATCGTCTGAATGACAGTGAGTGACATTCAAATTTTTCAATACTTATTATTTAGTGAAAGAATAAAAACAAAATTTTGTCTATTCCACTGTATTACTGTGGAAATAGATAAATACTGTGGAATAGACAAAATTTTGTTTTCATTCTTTCACCGAATATGGAGAAGTTCCACAACATTTCTGAACAAAGAATGTGACTTATTATTTATATTTTTCTATCAAGGACAACATCTAAAAAATCTTTACATGAGTAACATAGGTAAATAACACAATGTTGTCTATGTTCACAATGAAATACTTGTCCTCTTTAAAGGAAAAATTTATTATTAAAAGGGTATTTCGTCGTGGAGAACACGGGTTTTCAAGTAAATTACCAACTGAAAAACCACTTACAATTTTGTAAAAACTTTAGCTGTTTCATCCTAGTTTTAGAATTTATAGAGTATTGAATAGGCAAGGTTAAAGAGATTTTAATATCCTTGATCTTAGTTTGAAAAATCTAAGTTGATATTGTTTTAACTGTCATTCCTTATTTGCTGAACGTAAGCAGGTACTCAATCAATAATAATACTATTCCTTTCACTATTTTTCACAATAATTCTATTGGTTTTCATTTATGAGGAGTGGGGGTACCTAATTAATAGTTTCAAATGCACCCACCGTTTAAATAAATGAAAATTAAAATTATTCCGAATTCTATAATCGATTCAAATTTTCTTATAGATAGAATTCTTCAATTTATTTATTATTTAATTCTTCTAAGTAGAGAAGAAAATACCGTATTATATTCAAAATCAATTTTTATTTTTTACAATTCAGTCAAAACGTTTAAAAAAGAATCCAATTTGATGGAAAATAAAACTGTCAATTGTATTTTTTCATTAGCAATAAAAACGCCATGAATGTCATCGCTTAATGAATACATTTCCTTGTACAAAGACAATAACTTGATTCAACTAGAGTAGTAGTACTACTACTACTAGTAGTAGTAGTAGGATTATCTTTTCTTTGTACCTACAGTAACACACCAAGTGTGATAAAAAATTATTACACTTGAAGTTTTGCACAATCTAGTGAATAAGGTCCGGTATTTAAATGTAAGTACTACTATATTCATATCTGCTCATTTAATTTGTTCTTTGAACATACTCGTATTAATATGTTGAATGATCTAATCTAGAGCCGATAAAGTTTTGTTGAGTTCGATCAGGCAGACTATTGATAAAATATTACGGTGTAAATTATTCAAGTGTGGTATGAACAGAAAACTAATCACAAACATTAATACTACTTTATAATGCTTAGGCTGTACATAGTGACCATACATTTCTTATTCATCAAGGAAGCCGTTTCAAATATATTATAAGTGCTTGAATAATTCCTATGTTTTCAAAAAATAGCCGATTTCAGATCATGACACTGAGTCTCAAGAACATTTCAAGGTTTTAGTTGCTTCATTGCACACAAATTGTTTTAATAGAACTAATCGATTATTGACAGTCTATTTATCACAAGTATTTCCAATTTTATTTTACTGAATAATTTTCCACTGATATTAAAAGAGTTTGGTGCCTGTGTAGAGTATATTTTGGAAAGTTTGTGGAGAAGTTCAAGTGCACCGATTTTAATGCGGTTTGTGCCAAAATAAAGATAAAAATCGAATTTATGCAGGCTCTATTTGTTTTTTTAAAATAATCATTTTGAATGGGAGAAAAATAATGAAAACCAAAAATAAATACCTGTAGCTCTATCTGTTGGCATTTAAATGTACTAATTTATTAAATGTACTGAGTTAGCTTGTGAAATCCCCCACGGATACAGTAGAGCTTAAAAGCTAAAAGTAGTACAGTGACTATGAATAGTCATCTATAATTACTGTACAAGGTAGGATATCATTGGTATGACTGAGCTTCTCTCAGCTGCAGATAGTCAAAATAGCAACTATTTAAAACTAAGAATTTTAGTGAATTCAAGTGAGCGCGGCGCTTTGCGCAGCACGGGATGAATTCGTATTATTGAAAAGATGTCTCGACAAAATGTAAAACTGAACTACAGTATTGAACAATATTGAAGGAATGTGAGGCTGATGAGCTTGGAATGTTAAAATATGAGTAGCTACTCATACTACTGACATAACACAAAAATACGTACCGGTACCAATAGTATTACTCGGTGAGAGACAAGGTAAACTACTGACAAAAACCTGTGTGTAAGCACAGTCAATATATTTTAATCAACATACACAAAATATATGTATATTTCACAAACAATAAACAGCAGTAATATCCCTTGTGGTGGAAGCCACTAGAAAGGTATTAACTAATAAAATCAGTACCAAATGTAACTAAACAAGAATAATGTTTTAAATATATTCTGAATATTGCTTATAGATAAATTTATAGGTTTCAGATTAATTGATATATAAATTCCCTTTATTTTAAAATTTTAATCAACAACAAAGCTTATTGATGAAGGTGAAATTATTAATTTTTTTTGGTGAGGGTGATTTCTCATAGAATTATAAAAAGAACATTGTTATAAGAGTTCAAAGTTATATCAAATTTATTCTCCTAACCACACAATTTACAACAGAATAATTTTTATATATCAATAAAATAATAAGAATCTGATAATATTACAATTCTTTTTCATGTTAAAGCTCGTTTCACTCCCAAGCATGAGGCATAATCTCTTCTGAGTGAACGATCATCTGATAGAGAGCCAGAATGGGGATTGGTTTTATACTCGAGAAGACTCGGTTGTTTTTTCCTCTTTTCTTTCATAAAACCTTTCCGAACTTATCAGTAACTCCATTAGCTCCACAGTCGTTTATTTATCGTGTGTCACTTTGGTCAGGGACAAAATCTCTCCTGGATCTTCTACTATGACAACAGCACCAAGCGCCAGACAGCTTTCTCCTAAGCTTGTGATTTGTGTTCAGTAAATAATAGATTCTTTGTTGGAGAGCAAGCTTGAAAACCTTGCTGGTCGATATTCAAATTTAAGGTTACGACATTTTTGTTGACTATTGTGTAAAGAAATTTTTTGGGTTCGATTTTTTGTCAGATCAATACTTACTAAAAATATCTCACAATTCTCACCTCAAGATGCTGGGTCAACTTTGTTAAAATGAGGTTTTCATACAAATAAAGTGAAGCTTTATTAATTGTATGTATTTATTTACTTAATTAGGTAACAAAATATCTAGATCTAGAGGATATTAATATAATATCTACTGTAGAGGATAACATAATATCTAGTATTGAGAGGAGAGACAAGAAACCTTGAGTTTTACATGATATCAACAATGGATAAAATATTGGATTGAATTTAAAGTATGAAATTCAGCATCATCAAATATCAACTTACAAATTCATCAAAAAATATAAAATTTACAGAAAAACGATTAGAGTGGATGAAATAAATAGAATTTACAAAACTTTTGGTACAATAAAAATACTACTTGCAGAATTAAAGTATAATTCGCTTGCAAGTAGGAGCAGCTTGAAAATTTAATGCTACATTCACTCATTCTACAAGAATTATTTGAACATATTTCACGATTGACTTAACAAAAGAAAAAAATATTTGAGAAAAAATAGACATCAACTTATAACTGTAAATAATCTCTCGACTCAGGTAGTAATGAGGGCAGCCATTTAGAAATTTGTTACTTGAATTTGTTACGTGCATTAGGTAAATATATCTATAGCATACACTGATTATCTCATCTTAATTTCCCGAATGAAAACAATGCAATCCTAATTGAATATCCTGGAGTTCAAAATCTTCCTAGAATACCTGCTAAACAATAATCAACATGATTGGAATGTGATATTCAATACTTTTTTCAAAGAAGCATGCATTGTATGACTTAGCACATCGATTCTCTCATAAACGTATTGATCGTATTCCCCTCCAAAACGTATCTCCGATCAGAATATTAATAGAGAACGTGTTTAGCTGGTTCAGCGCAAAGCGCTGCTTGCTTTGGGAATTCAGTATCATTGTAATAAACTTGTATCAGTGTGAGTTTCCTTTAGATTTCACATCAAATCTCGCAATTGTGGAAGCACTGTAGAAAGAAATGCGCCAAAAGTTTTTTTAATATAGCCTATAATAGAATCTCCATTATTGTTGGTGGAAGAGTGCGTTGTCCACTTCAAAACCCTATTAAAATAACAATATAAAGTACAATATTAAATAAAATATGTAACTCACTAAATTGATAAAATGTGTATAATATTCTCAATATATATTTCTTTTTTACTTCAAAAAGATGATATTCTACACTGATATTTATAAAATTAAATTTAAATAAATTATGGAGTAACAAGAGGATGGGATATCTTAAAGAGGATATAAAGCTATGAAAATATTGACTATCTTATATGTTTTATTAAAAAATAATTAGGATCATTAATAAAAGTCGAAGTAATCCTTGAAACAGTATCAAGCTCTCCCCAACTGTTAACTATCGAATAATGATTAGTAGGTAATAATTCTACAGCAACCGCCCATTCATTTCTTATTCAATAGGCTATCAATACCGTACTGTTGTATGACCTGCCAGTAAACGTGATTTGACTCGTGTCTAATAAATAAATGCAGGTATCCAATTAAACCAGTTCCCCCAACGGCCGGTACACCTTGAAATGACTTACTGCATTGTTTTGTTTTGTATTCAACAATTTCTATTTTCAATGTAAAGTACTGTGAGATAACAACTGTGAAATACTGTACAGATTCAAGAAGAATAAATTGAACGCACAGTTTCACTGTATAGATTCTAGAAATTTGAATTAAACTCACAGAATCAAGAAACTGAGATTAAACTATGTTAATAGAGAGATCAAAACTTTTACTTTTCATCTCTAGAATTGAGAAAACTAATACGAGTTCTACAGAGAGGTATTTCCGGGATCTTGTAAAACTATGAAATGGCAGTATTGGCTCTATGTTTTAATGATCTGTCCTAAATTAAAATTTTCCCAATGTCAAGTTTTGTTTTGAGATGAGAAACCTTGGATTCCATCCTAGTTGAAATCTATTTCTTCCGCTAAGCTTCTTGCGACACAGAAATGATCTTAGATATTTAATAAATTTTGTGAAATTATAAAAGAAGTCTGTATCATCAACTACCGGTACCATGCAATCAAAATGGTCAAGTCTGATACAATATAAGATTGGCTATCATAAAACAAAATCTCAAAGATTACAATTTTGAAATTGTTTGTCGTAATTAAAAATTATGTACCGTACCGTACTGTACGTGTGTTGAACATGCATTTTTTAACAGCCCTTATTATTTTGAAACTGAAGCAAGTAGGAGTTATAATTCTATAAAATTGATACAGATAATTATATATTTGTATATACAAGTTCCATAAGTCAATTATAGTAACTAAATGTTTGGTTTAACCGGTTCTTCAACCCATCAGTCCATCACTGGCGCTAATTTATACCAGTATAGTAACTAAAAAAGTGTACTCTGAACTTCCGTGAAGTAAAAGAGGCTCGCCTCTCTACTCTATTGAGAAAACACTTTATTGAGCAATGGCAATAATGAATACACTATCCAAATCTAGTTTCTTCTCTCCAATAATATAGATCACTGTCTCACAATGATTTTGTCTCCTATTTACATTATACTGGAAACAATAAAAATCATCAATTCGAGCCCATCTTTTCCATTCTAGTTGTAATTACAAGCATAAAATTAACACAGGATACATATGGGTTACTTACATGATAAAAGCAGAAAAGTATAGTTTATGTTTTACTATCATACTCCCCTAGATATGTCTGTATATGTGTTATTATACTCTGATAGACGAGCACAATATAATAATAAATCATCAATGAAGATCCTGAAGAAACCAGTTCCATTATAATACATGTACCGTATTAGATGATTATGTCTAGCTGAGATTAATTTATATCATAGAAAATTTTACGTTGGATATCTTTGGCCAAATTCTACATTCCTATCATATATCTAATAAAAATTGACAAATACATTACTGCGTCAACTAAAATCAGTCAATGACTTCAAAAATCGATAACATTAGGTAGTAGTTTTAATTTCAAAGAGGATGTTAATGATTGGCAAGAAAATTGCTTAAATGTACGTCACTTCTAGTCTTGGAACAACTCTACTTTTTCAGCTTGTCAATAATTTCAGTTTGATCATTTCCAGGGTCAAAATTTGAGTGTGCAGTTCTCAATCGCATTTTCTCTATGACGTCTTTAGGGAATGACTGGTATAACTGGAACCTGTTATATAGTATGTAGTTTCTTGGTGTAGTGAACAAGAAGTGTGCTACTTGCTCAACCAGTCTCTGATCATGAAAACACTCGTAAATTCAAAATATCGCAAGCTTTATTACAAACCAAATAAAACAACAATTGGCCTATTGATAGTCCTCTATGGATGTATATAATATATTATATTAATAATATAGAAAAATAATTAATAATACCAATAGAAAAAGATACGAGAAATATATAAGATTATCCATCTACTAAACGAAAACAAAATTCACCAATTAGGCCTTCAAAGAACATGTTTTTTACTTTATTCTCATGGGTGTTTCAAAGTTCTCAGAAAAAAACTATAAATTTTTCAAATGACTACCAAATCGATTACAATCGGAATGAGAGTGAATAATAAAACAAAAGTCAAATAGGAATAATAATAATACTTATCGTTAATTGTTACTGAAATAAGTCTGACAATATTTTTAAGGCAATTCCATCTAAAACCAATCCATTATGAGTATGAGTTGTATAATTGTGGATGAGTAATGAGTATGAAGTGAGATGAGAGAGACAAAGAGACTGTGAGAGAACGAGGGAAAGAAAGAGAGAAGAACACGTGGGATGAGAGAAGTCTGGCTTTTAGTCAAAAGAGAAGAGAGATTTTTGGGCGAAAGCCACTGTGAACAAATGACTGCATGAAGACCATTGTGTATTGGAACTTCAGATTTCATTAGATGTTTCAAGTGCGATACCGCAGTTACAGTAATGTAAATTAATATTATTATTGTTTTAATAATCCTCAACTTGTCCTGGTCACTCGATTTTATCATAACATAATATATGAATTTAGTTGTAGCCCAGTTGAAAGTGAACTGTGATTAGTGCTGCAATATAATACCGGTATGTGCTTCCGTGATGCAATCATACAAAAATATAAGAATCGTTTGATAAAATATAAGTAGACGTTTGATATGATGAAAATTGGTGAAGATGACGTGTTTGGAACTCTGCTCTATAAATTTTCCTTGAAATTTGTACCTTCGTAAGTTAAATCACATTTTTACCTATTATCAACTAAACATATTTCTAATAATAAATTTTATCTACATTTCACATCATCATCCAATCTATCCAAACATCCCATAACAAGGCATTTTATAATCAATTTGAGTACCGTACGATAATGATATAGCAGTGAGAAATGTCAGAAAGAAATGTAACGTAATGAGAAAGAAAGAAGAAATGTGCCGTATTTATGGTAATTAAGTTACAATAAAATAGTAATTAAATTTGCTATCATCCACAGCAATTAGTAGTGATTCGCACTAATTCTTGACTGAATTGCCTTCCAAGATTTATTATTTGATCCTACTTTTATACATAAGCTATAAAAAAATTATAATATAATACCGCTATATCTAAATCAATCTTGTAGGCAAGCGATATGAGCACAAAACAATATTCTTCTAGGGTACAGTACCGGTATTCAATTATTATTAATTCATCATAAATACTATGGGATGACATTGTTTTGATAAAATATTATACGGTTCATTAACATGAGCTCTACACGATAGCAAAAAATTAGAAACACAAGTCTGGTATGTGTTGCAAGTGATCAATCACTTTTTAATGAAATACTATCCTCAATTAAATTTCATAACAGTGATAACAGTGGACTTCTATGTGGGAAAAAATCATTCACAAAAGTTTTCAATACACTTTGTAAACAATTCAGCACTATTGTATTTTTTCGTTGAACTTGGCACCTAATCAATTACAGCACTCCAATTGAAAACTGTAATCGGTTTCTCAGCCATTATATGCGATAACAGCGTCAGACTTTACCTCCTCTCGGTGAGTTTGCCAAGACAACACTCTGTCTAGAAATGATCAGCACACATCAAGTGGGTGTCAGGTCCAATCGAGTACTGAACTTGAATATCATGTTCAAAATGTCCTTCTCAAGCTTATCAACATGCTACGAGTACATCAAAACTCTCTTCATTACAGTTTCCAACCATCATTCAATCAGTGAACATCGCAGAATTTATGTGTCTCCAGTCTACTCCCTCAGTAGTTGGTCCACTTGATAAGCGTTTACATTGAAACGGTATCTTAATTAGTGTTCATTCAAGAAATTAGCACTTGACTTTATCATTCAACGGCTATGTTTACTTGAAAAAAGAACTTACTGTGCGTCGTTTGATTTTTCAATCCAGATAGAGAATTGAAGCAACTCACTAGAACTGTAAGTCACAAAATACAACACAAATTTTACCATTGTATTTTTTATATCATCAACTTCTTTATTAATTTTTAGGAGTCAGTGTAATAATATGTCCAAATATTATTAATATTTCAGGAGATAAATAAGATTTAAGGAAATATTAATAATATTGTTAATATTTGAAGGAGATGATACTATTATGTTGGTAATTAATCTTCTAAGAGAGTTTTTTTTTCAACCTTATTAACGCTTATTGCTACTTTCAAAAGCTTTTAATAATGTAGATTTAGAAATTAATAGATCACCGCATATTATTATCATTCTTCAAGATGTATTTTCAAACTTCTTAGACCTTGTACTCTATGATTTTATGGAATTTATTGAAATATTTAGGTATGATTTGAAAATTTATTGATCATCTTTCAATTTGTGTGAGAAAACTTCAATCATTATAATTTGCAAAGGAATTTGATTAGCCGGTGTAACGTGTAGGAACTGAATTAAAACCATCACATAGAATTTAAGTTTTTAGAGATGAAATTATTGCTTTAATTTGATTATTGATCAATCTGAACAATCTGATTCACTTTCATAGGTACCTATACCGTAAAACTGCAGTAGCCTATACTGTATTCAGAAAAAATAAAATGAAACTTTACTGTACTTTTTCCTTCAAAATTTCTACTCCAATAATATTAAGTAAAAATACAGAAAATTTAGAAAAACAATGGAGGTCTCGAAAAATAAAACTAGGAAACATTTAGACCTAGATACACTTTTATGATATTCTTGTTTACTGGTAACTGAGAACTGAGAAAACAGTTTATTCATAACGGTTATAGAGTTGCCGTTTGAGGAATACCACTATTACCTATGCTTGCACTTACTCACTAATCACAGGTATAAAATGTAAGAGTCTTGATCTTGTTATATAGGTAATGACCAATTTCACTACTGACTTTATCGGTGTCATTGATTCAATTCAAAATTTCAAAGCTGAAAAATAGAACGTTTATTAAGACTTGTGAGGAAGTAAATGAAGGTCAAGTTACAAAAACCTGCTTCTGGTGAAATAAATTTGTTTTATTTCCGCCTAGCACCGTCGTTTTTCATATGTTTTGATCTTTTACTCCGTTTCTTTAACTCTGTTCTCTCTTCTTCACAAATGAATTATTAAATTGGGAACTGTTTTTGTATTTTGAACTGTGACCTATTATTTTTCTGAAAGTCCTGGTTTTCAATATCATCAATAAAATACTTTCACAATAACTCCAATGTCAAGCAGTCCGTATATCTTCATTTGAAAGAAAGTAATTTGAACTTACTAGGGATCATTCAAAATGTTCAAGCAACACAAAGTTCGGACTACTATGTAGGCTAAATTATTATCTATTGTCTATTGAAAATAATTATATAAATAACTTGTATAAATAGAGATGATCTCTTCTTGTTTGCTAATGCTAAATTTCCAGTTACAATATTAAATGACAATATGGTAACTTTTATTGAAATAAGTTAGGATATCAATATGATTAATACAAACCGAAATATCTTTATACAGATATACCCACTTTATATAATCATGTACCCCTTTAAAACATTTATTTTAGGATTTTATTATAAGTGGTTTGTCAAATCCGTGTATATATCATCAATAGAGTACAGGATACATAATCTTGAATGAATGTAGGAATCAATATTAGCGCTCACTTCTTGTCAGTGAAAGCGATTGTTCTTATTTTAACAAAATACTTATTTGCTTCTTCAACCAAGAATTATGAATTTCATATCAATTTGCATAATACCATGTAAAAAATTATTTTTTCTTGTTGAAAATGTTGACTACATTAAAAACTATTTCACTTCGTGAACATGCAATTCTATTCACTTATATCTTTATATTTTAATGTTTGTCTTTGTAAAGAGAAGAGAGGATATTTTTTATTGATACGATACTTCTTTGGCTAGATCGTACGTGTAAATACAAGTGTGTACCTACAATAAAAATTATATTATTATACAATAACTAAATTATACTACTAGCGTTCGGTACTAACTAATTATTATTTTTCTGTTAACAGTAAAACCTGAAAGTAGCTGACACATTCAAAATGACAGATACATCAGATTTCACGTTCTATCAACGGATGACGCTATATGCGGCTGCGGCTTGCTTTGCCGACACTGTCACCTTTCCTCTAGATTTGGCAAAAGTTCGACTGCAGGTGAGCCAGAAAAATTGCTAACTTTGTTATTCAAGTTCTAAACAAAACTTTCTTACTATAAATATTCATAATTATACGGTATCAGAATGCTGTATGCAAATTTTCTGTGAGTTTTATATGAGTAACCATCATTTTCATTTCATTTTATTTTCATTTTGAATCAATTTCTTCATTTTTTGTTTTTAGTAAATTATAATTGGAAACATTGGATGAGAAAGGTCATTTTGATCTGAATTTCTCAACGAGTATCATAAAGAAATGTTCAATAATACTCAAAAACCGACATTTCATGTACTGTAACACCTCTTTTAAAGAGTATCATTATTGTATACTGTAACATATAAATGCAATGGCATTGTATGAGAATTATTTTATTGTAATAAATGTAAGGTTGAGTTTGTTAGTAAGGAATTGTTTATTTAATATGTTGAATCGACTGCAGTAGTCCAAGATAACAATTAGTATCTGGTTAGATTGAGGTTGTTGAATCTGTATACTATGTAGGGTATAATATTATCTCACTGTGGAAGAATACCAGGAAATCATGGAAGAGTATGAGAGTTACCGTAATCTATCGGTAGTTTCATAGACACTAATAACAATATGTCTGACTGCTCACTGCATAAATTTATTTTGCCCTAGAATTTTTACCAAACGTTTATAACGATCGAGTTATTTTAAAGTCAAGACAACATTATTTGTTTCATTCTAGAAATACATTTCAGTAACTTATAATTAATCATTTTTGCACCAGTAGCTAATATAAAATGAAGCTTGTACTCAAAATTATTGTAAAAACTTCGTAATTGATTAGGTACTCTTTTTTCTATCATGCCTGATCATTATAAATGTCAAATATAATTAAAGCGGAGCCCCAGGCGCTAAAATTTGGCAAAAACCATAAATTTGTATATTGGAAGAAAGAATAAATAGGGCGAAGAATTAAATTAAAGCGAAGAATATAGCCTACTCTAGACGGGGTGAATAACTGAAGCAGCTTAACCTTTTAATCTTTATTCTATTTGGATTAAAAGTTACAAAGAAACTGAAACTGGACTTTATTCATCAATAATCAACATATTAAACCTTGACCCGTGCACTACTGAGAAGAAATGGCTGATTGTTTCAGAAATGTAACATATCAATGAAATATAGCCTACATTATTTTCATTCATGATCTGATTGATCTTTTGTACTTTATTGTACGGTATTGTACTTTATGTACATTATCTGGTTACTAGTTTGGTTGAAAGTATAAAAGTCATTCCATCCACTCTAGCTCTAGATTAGTACGGTAGTAATAATCTCACTCTTGAAAATGAAATTTGTACCATTCAACAAAATAATTGTATTTGTTGGCACAGGTTCAAAGTGGAGCGAAGGGAAGTGGATTAAAGTACAAAAGTCTTCTACACACAATCAAAACTGTCGCTAAAGAGGAAGGACCGAGGTAAGAATTATATTTTCAATTTATTGGTAGAAATTCTCATTTTTATCAAATTAGAAATATAATAAATAAATAGTAAGGTAGTAGAAAGTATTGTAAAATAGTAGGAAGTATACGTTTTTATTGATATTTTTATTTAGAAATAGCCTAGGTAATAAGAATTTTCAAAAATACTAAATAGTTTCACGTTACATCAGATTATTTTCAAAACGAAAATTTATCAAGCATACTTTTAGCACAATGGGTTAGAGTTGGATTTGCTCAAAGTACAGAAAGGTAATCATAGCGTGAAATTCTTACCTATATTATTCTTTTGTTCTAGAGCTCTGTACAAAGGATTGGTTCCCGGTCTACAAAGGCAAATGTGTTTTGCATCTGTCAAGTTCGGACTTTATGACTCAGTCAAGGACTTTTACCTTGGATTACTTCATGGTAATAATAAAATATACACACTTTTTATTATGATTTATTGAGATTTGATAGAAAAATTTCACTTTTCAAAACAACAAGATTTTTTATAATAATAAATTATGTTTTTCAATTTCTTCAAATAATGTCTAAAATTGGCATAATCAAAAGCTAAAAAAACGGGATGATTTCCGCTTCTGTTTGGCATTTGGTAGGATCAACATACTTGCATTTGAATTAAATTGAATAATATTAGCAATTTATAATAATAAGCAATCAATATTTATTTTGAGTAGAGTAAAAGGTACCATAGAGCTATCTATCAAGTTATTGTGAATTTTGAAAAGTTGCCAAGTCTGTAGTAAACATATCTTCTTAATGAAATATTAATAAAAATCTTAATAAAATATTAGTTCAATCAGTAAGAAACTAATCTGTTTAGTGAGTTATTGCATTCAAATTCAATGAAAGAGAGTTGACATAGTTTTTTATGGATTGAAGATCAATACCGGTACTCAAAGTGCATCATATACTGTATATCATTTTAATGAGTGGTACTTTTAATTTTATCTGCAGGTACATCTAGTTCATCAGAATCATTAGCATCATTGTTGTTTTCATCTCCATCATCCGAAATAATTGCATCACCTCATTCATTCATAGTTTTAAAAAAAGGTAATGTCATCATTCATTTAGCATTCACTATTGCTTAGCCTTCACGGTAGGGATTTATCAAATCTCGTAATATATATCGGTACATACAGTAGTGTGAAATAAACTCGAAGATAAGATGTCATTGATGTAAAAACAAATATTATAGTGTATTGTAAGCCTATAAAAAATCTGAGAAAATCAAGGAACCATCTCTTCTCTCTACTATTACAAGTTCTTTAAACCTGAACGAAAAAGAAAAATCCGACATCAGAGGATAATAATGGGCCGATAAATTTTTCAAGAGTGAAATATAATCTGAGAAAGCTCTATACTATATGGAAGTGAGTGAATAAATTAGAAAAAAGATAGCCTATACTATTTAGGTGTTGTAGGACCTACAATTCGTCTTCTATGAAAGAATAAAGTACGGTAATCGATCAAAACTTTTCTTAGAGAATCCTCTGAATTCACTGAGTTTTCAGTGATTATTAGATTTAAGATCTTTTATCAATAATTTACAAAATTTACTAATAAAAATTAGTAGTAATTAGGAAATAAGCCGTCCACATCATACTCTTCATTCTAAATATGTATATATGAAGCCAAACGCAAATCGAGAAACTCAAACTATAATAGACGACCTACAAAATATTTATTGAGAGTTGAGAAATTTTCATAAAAATATCCTTATACATTTTGCACATTCTACTGATAATTATTCCAACAGTTGAGCTTTTGATAGTATAGAACTGGCACAGTGAGGCTGCAAGATCATAAATATCATATAGTACATAGAATATTTAAAAGCAGATCAATCTAGTACGGTAATTTATTTATCATATTAGAGTAAATATACAAAAATGAATGGCTGCTCCCACTTTAGTACATAATCATCATAACGGATACTAGAATACACGGTAGGCTTCATAAGTAGTAGGATGCACAGTAATCTGTCTGCTGCAAAATAAAGCTCTGAACCCATTTCTTTCCATGTAAACTTAAAATCTGATAACAGTCACTTATCTACTGGGTTCCGGGTGACGTCACAACTCTTAAAATCAAGGCTGGGATCTGTACGAGATCCCTACCATGTATTCTAGTATCCTTGCTCATCTTATTAGTGTACATATTCAAACATGGATTAAATATTGCTGCCATATTTCATTATACCGATGTATTGAGCATCTTCTGCTTTACCTAGAAATTCAATAAGCCATACATTATCATTCTAAATTACTTTATTGGAAGGTGTGTTCATATATATAATTTTTATGTTGATTCATACTGTATTATGTATAAGATGAATTAATGAATTTCTTTGCACTTTTCAGCCGAGGAAGGATCAAATGTGATGGTGAGGATAGCGGCAGGATTAACAACGGGATTCTTGGCCGTTTTCGTTGCTCAGCCTACAGATGTGGTCAAAATAAGATTTCAAGCGTCACAAGGAGTCATCGGAGAACACAGATCTGTTGCCAAGGAATACGCCACTATCGTGAAACAGGAAGGTGTGGCAGGGTTATGGAAAGGTATGTGTGTTCATGAATTTTATATATCACTCTGTGGAAAATTCCCCTTTTTTGTTGAACTTGTTCATTTTGAATCTCAACACAATATTACAATTTATTTTATGAGCATAAAGTTTTCCACCAACAGTCTGAGTTTAAAAAATAATTTACAAAATCAAATTGTCATACTATCATTGTATAAATCATTGTTTTACTAATGTCTGATGGAATCCATATTGAAACAGAGAAAAAAGAGTGAGTGAGAAAAACAGAGTGAGTACAATCTTGCTTTTTAAGTGAATTTAGTGTTTATAATTTGATCAAGTGAGAAAAGGATGGATTCACAACAACCGAAAGATGGTTATTCTCTTGAAAATAATTATGCTTCATCAGCATTTTATAGTAAAAATCATTCGTACCTGAATCAGAGCATTGTTCATATTGAAAAATATATGTGTAACAGTAACACCAATTAGGAATTGCAAGAGGCGTTATAATGTTTGGCATTCATACTGTAGCCATACATAGCTAGAATCTTGATTCTTGATTCTATGGATTTACAGAATGTTTTCACAAAGTTCATTAATGTTTTCATTAATGAATTAGGTAAGTACCAGAAAGTTCGGTAGAACTCAATCTTATAAAATATGGCTTTTCTGTGCTACTATTAATAGATACACTGGGGATTTAAAATTGAAATTTATTGAAAATACTCCTTTTATTATTATTTCTTGTTTTTCAAATGTTACACTTTCCATTGTTTCAGGAACAACGCCAAATTGTTTGAGAAATGGCTTCATAAATTGTGGTGAAATAGTCGTCTACGATTCTGTGAAAGATTTCTTCATAAAGAAACAGATAATGAATGATAATGTCTATTGTCACTTCTCTTCAGGAGCCATTGCAGGTCAGAAGTCAATACATTCTTAGAATAATCATGATAATTTTGTAATTGTTTTCATTCATGTAAAATTTATAGGCGGGACAAGTATTCGAAAATGATTCAATGAAAAATGAGCTCGAAAGTTCTAACTCAGCCATCTGTGGAGAAATTCTCACAGTTGATTGGAGTTTTGATAGAATAAGATGAGAAAATTTTAGATATCCACAAAATAAAGTAGAATAAGCTGCGATTAACAATGAATTCCAAATATGTAAAAATGAAGTTGATATCCTGTAATGCATGCTACTGGGTATTATGAATGGGAATATAAGGACATTGCAAATTTATAAATTATGTCTTATTCTTGACTTTCAGTCCAATTTTACAGTCTATAGATGTAGATAAAAAATCATTTCTGGAATGATAAGTTATAATTACCGATAAGGTACAAGCCAGAATGCATTTCAGCACTGTAACAAGCCAAAATACAGTATATCTTATCAGATTTTCAAATATTTATGTTTTCATTATTATAATAACAAAGCCTCTATTGCTATTGGCCAAAAATCTATAATGTTTATTAATAGATTATACTATAGATCACATTGTCTTTATCAATACTGTATTGTAGATTTTATTCGTAATAATTGAGTGTGAATCAAGAAACTAGTTCAATTATGCTTATTAACCATGAGAAAATAATTATTATTCTATTAGCTAATGAGAAAATATTATTGTGTACTTGTACAAATCAATTAGTCTATAAACTATTGAGGATTCAATTATTCTGTCGTAAGCGTTTTTCAATAATAATTGAGTTTTATTTAATTTTTCTACAGGATTCTGTGCAACAGTAATAGCCTCGCCGTTTGACGTTATCAAAACCAGATACATGAGTGCAGCAAAGGGAGAGTACAGCAGTGTAACGCATGTCGCTCTAGAAACCTTGAAAGAAGGGCCACTGGCTTTCTACAAAGGGTGAGAATTATTTGTCAATCATAAACACACTAATGGTCAAAGTCAATTATTTTTCAATGAGCAACAAAATTATTTTCATATATCCACAATCTATTCATATCTCTGAAACATAAAATAAGTTACTTTTCAACATATATAGTAAGTCCAAAAAAGGGCTGTTAAAGAGGTACAAGCCTACAAGCAATATGAATTTCATCATTTTATATTATGTTTTCCTGCTAAGCTAACATTCATTATCCATTCATCATTCATTACTATTATCCATTCAATTATCCGTAATGGATAATTGAATTATTAATAAATCTCTTGAGAAAAAGATCCTGCTGTTTCATAGATTTTAGAAGTCATTCAAACAGGAGAAATGCAATCACTCACTATCACTTGCCTATAGCAAGCCCTGCTATAGATGTTCAGTGTGTGTATCAGTTTTTATCCGGTTTCATAGCATTTCTAAATGGATTTTTATTTATAATTATTTTTACATAAATTTTATAAAAGTTTATGGAACAGTCCCTGAAGAATTATACTTGTAAGTTAACTGTCGGTCCCATCACATAAATGAATAAAAAAAGACCTCGGATGTACAAGTAATAATTAAATTATTACTATCTTCTTAATAAATGGTAATTTATTACTTTTCATTTTCATAAAAATTTTAATTTAATAAAGGCAAAAAAATGTTTCAGCTCATCTCAGACTATTTTCCAAGCTGCAGAAGAGAGTATATCTTTTCCACTTCTTCCTACAAGTTTTTTTTATAAAGAAAATATTAGTAATAATGCACTCATTCAACAAAATAATACTGTTATCATTTACCACAAATGAGTAATAAATATACTTATGTGGGTATCATCCGCAGCAAAAAAATAATAAGTAAAAAAATGTTTCGAGATGCATCAATCATTCACATTAATTGAAAAATGTCACTGGAACAAAATAAATTCACTATTATTTTTATAGTTTTCTTCTTTTAGTTCAGCAAGTTAGCACTAAATTTTTTTCTGATTTTTTCCAGATTCTTTCCATCATTCTACAGGATAGCAACATGGAATATTGTGTTGTGGATCTCGTTTGAGCAGCTGAAAATCTTGACACGGAAAGTAAGAGAGTCAGGGGTTGTCGAAAGCACAATAGTCAGGCCTATTCACGCCCAATCAAAAATTTCAAGTCATGATGAGTAATTCTAAACTAAAAGACTGGAAGACAATAGAGCAGTGCAGCCTACTCAATGCACTGAGCGACTCTAAAAAGATTTTATCTTGTGATAGACCAAAAGGGTAGACTGTGATTGAATGCATTCATAAGCAATGATTTAGACATTTTGGTCGAATGATTTATTTAGTACAGCATTATGACCAATCAAAGTATTACTCCAGGTTTTCTATTTTGTATATTGTAGATACTTGAGCCTTGACAAAATATAAGACGTTATTTATTTTTATGTGCAAAGTATGTCTAATAATTAAGTTGTATAAGACTAGTTTTATAATTTATAAATAAAATTATTTTAAACATATTTAATGATTTCAATTATCCCTAAATTCTGAATACTTTATCAAGATCACTATTATGATTTTCTTAGTCACAGCTAACAGCTATTATAAATTGTGTGGGAATCAAAGTTGTGTTTTCATCGTAATTTTGATAGAAAATTATTAATAACGAATATTTCAGTGAATGAGTAAAACATTTCTTTGCAGGTAAGCAAGGCATGTTGAAAATAAGATTGAAACTGATACTGAACAATTTATAAATATCATTACAAATTCAAATTGAACAAGTGAAATTGAAACTTCAAATAAATCATCTTAAGAATTCGAATAATTAATTCATAATATGAATTCCTTTTCTCGGAATTGTACAGTCAATACAAATCTGCAATCAACAATATTATCATATTGTCTAAATTTTTTTGATATTTTTCATCAGAATTGCCTTCTAATGAAGGATACAATGGAGCCTATAATAATGAACTGCCTTATAGATACCATTGACAGAATTTGAAAATTTAATGATAACCTAAATATAAATTCACACTGATAAACATAAAGGAAGAAAGAGTAGAAGTTCTTCTGTCTCCAAAGAAACTAATGTCTCTTTTAGTGGCGAAGAGTGGTATACTTATTTGGACCAAATAAGTATACCACGCTTCGCCACGGGTCTCTTTGTCCAAAGTCTCAAAGAATGTACAAAATCATTCAGTTCTTTCTTGTGAAATACTTGAAACAAGCATAATTTTATTACCTACCTCTTCATGTACCGCTAGTAAACCTTTCACCGGGATAACATTTTCAGAACTATCCGCCTCAATATTCGGGAGTATTGGATTGAAATTTCTGTAATAATCGATTAATCTTTTTTATTGACCACTCAGCCTAAGCCTCGTCGTCCACTGGACCGTTTTCATCCGAAAACGTCCGAATTGCTAACATTGAATCAAACGGCCGGCAGTTCGGACGAGACTAATAGTTTGTTTAATTGTTAATCATTCTTAGCTCGACCATATGAGATTTTTAATAATTGATGGGAAATTTGGTTGCAGGAAAACATTGAAATGCTTGTGATAGAACACCAAGATCTATTATTTTATTATTTGAAGGAATTGAGAAAATCTTATCTTGAAAAATCAAACACAAAAAAATAATTTATTAATTTTTATTTAGATTTTTTACAATTCAATAAATCTTCTGGAATTACCTAAAACTGACTTTGAACACAATAGTAAATTATAAAATAAATAGTTCATAATCGTACATAAAATAGTCAATTTATGACCTTATTCGAAAGTGATCGAGTGATTAATTGAAACACAAGATTGATTAATCAACGAAAATATCAATTAAAAAACTATAAAGTACGGTATTAATAGATAATATAAAAAATTAATAGTTGGCCTCCAGATCACACCTCATAGCCAACCAACTCATGGCGCCAAAATATTGAGTGAGTAGCTTAGGCTATTTTTATGTACAATAGAACGGATTCTTTTGTATGTTGCAACTGTCAATAGTGTAATGTATTAAATATATTTTATATTCAAAAGTGTATAGAATGTTTAGCGCTCATAATGAATCACAGTAATTTCACCATGACAAACATATCCTGAGAAATATTTTTTTTAAACAATGTCTATTCAAATCGAGAGTTCATATAGTAGATAGTACCATAGAAGAGAGATACTCTCTAGTTCTAATCTGTTCTCTACGATAGTACAGAGAGTGTATAGTAAGTATAGAGTATATATACTATAAACTCTCTGTAGTAGATAGGACATAAGGCCTACGTTGTGTATAAAGGATAATGAGAATATGTCATGAGCTTCCAAAACAGCTTGGAGAATAGTTTTGTGCCCGCTCATCTGGTTATAGTAGTGTTTGAAACTTACTTTCAGAAGATGACTATTGAAGTTATAGGAGCCAAAATTTCTAAAAAAAAGAACTTGTGAACTCCTTGTTTATTCTGTTGAGATATAGAAATAAATAATTCATTCATAGATTTCGTAGGATCAATATTTCATTTTATACTCATTAAATCTACTGTTTTCTCAAATGAAAGCATGATTTTTCTAAGGAAGAGTTCAATGACTACTAGAACACTTTTGATGTTTAGTTGTGTGATTTTCTCTTGTTTATCAATTGTGTACAACATCTTACTGGATTGGAAGCTGCTTATTTGAGTTGGAATTTTTGATAATGGAATGTTCACATAGAATTGTAAAAGTTTTCATCGATAAGAGAATGGAATTATACATGTTTTACCATCAGTTGAGAGCAAACTTATCACATCATGTTTAATCTTAGCTATAATTCTTCTGATATAATTCAATATAGTAAACATTACAGCTTTATCTAGTACATGACTAAAATTCATCAATTTCCATTAACACTATTGTGTTCAGAAAAATTATACTGGAACACTTGACTTTACTGTGTCAGAAGGAGAATCATTGTTATTGTAATACAGTAGTAATATATTTACAACGGAAGAAGCCAAATAAATAATATATGTTCTTACCGTTTAAAATTTATTTCATCTTTGCAACAAGAATTAAGTACCGGAAGCAACATAACTCCAATAAAACCGTCAAGCAATTTTAAAATGAAAAGTTTCTATACATTATAACATACTAGTAAAAACTGTATTCTGATCATGGAATAATATATGCAATTCCAATCTTAAATGAATTTTCAAACAATATGTAATCAAAACTATTCAACAATAACAGAGATATACTTCATTATAAATCCATTTCAAGTGAAAAAATACAAAATCTCAACAATTTATAAATAATTGTTAGTTTATATAATGGCACAACAATGAACAAAGAATAACTACATAATTATTCCCATTAAATATTTTTGTCCATTATAAGGATAACACGTTTACAACTAACAACAAACTTTTGCACATTTCAACGTTCCTTTGGTATTTGTAATACAATAACTAGTAAGTCTGACTAGAGTTTGGATAAATATAGTCAATAATATTGATATTGGATATCGATGATAAAGTAAATCTACATAATTAATCATACTTATATAATAATGTACGTTGGAATATGTGTCGAATTACACCTGTAGATTAGACAATAATTACAATAGAATAAATATAATATTGGCTGTTCATTGAACACACAGTCTAACTAATTAACATGAATTACCATGAATTGTGATCCCATAAATTTACGCCCACACCTGAAACAAAATCATAAGTTTAGACGATAATAAGTTTGTGATGTATCTACATTAAATGGTGAAGTCCGAGCATATTAATGACGATACTTAAATAAGAATATTCGAATATTCATATACAAATGGAAATGGTATAGAGCCGTAGACATAGAACACATGAACCCGTGAATGTATGGTAGACCAAGGTCGTAAGACACTACTTTGAAACAAAAATAATTGAGATGTATGTTGAAAACACAGTAAGGTAGGGGATCATGACACCTTCAATGAATTCATAGAATTAGTAACTTCTGGTGAGATTTCAATTTCATAGTTTCTAGTGAGATATTTCAATAAAATGAAGCACTAGAATAATGTCAATTATATAATGTTATATTATTATGTTTCGGTAGCATTCTACCATATTCATAGAATTATTATTTGAATTCATCAAGAGAAAATATCATTTCAAATTGGATTGTGAATCAAAATCGGCAGAAATGAGTAAAAACTTTAGAATATTTACCCTGAGTGTTGAATCCCAACTGCCAGTTGAGAGAGCAGTTCCATCTGGTGACACCTGGAGGCATGAGACCCTATTCTCATGGCCATAGAGCAGACTGACCCGGACGCATTTCAAGGAATCCCACACGTTGACCGTGTAGTCGTTGTAGCCAGCAAATAGAAGGCGTCCTTAAAAAATTATTGCAATCAATCAAATGTGACAATAAGGGGCGGTTTTTGAGCTCGGGTTTATCTCTATTTCAAGGCTGAAAACCGGATTTTGCGCCGAGTGTTAAAAATCGGGTTTACGAGCTCGAGATTACTAGCCCCAGGCGTAAAAGAGCATGGAAAAAACAGAGGTTTAAAAGTTGGGTCCAAAAGTTGAAAGTTGAGTCCAACAACACATCATCTCGTTTCTGAAAGATAAACTAGGTGTACTAGTTCATGCCACCCACTATAGCAACGTTGTGCTGATGACATCAGCAAGGTAATCGCTGTACTGAAATCACGATCTCATAAACCCACCCTAAGAAGTTTAGTTTTTGAGCTATGACAATATTATTGACAGTTATTCAGATAAAACTACAGTAAATTCCTTCAAAAGACTGTTTAATGCTCTTCACATTTGCTTCAAACTCTGTGTACCCTGAACTTCAAAACTTCAATATCAGCGGAGGTTTCGTATCTCTCAACGACTTCAATTTTTCATTAATTTCATTTTCTATTTTCTTCTATGGAATAACAAAGTTATTGATATTATTATATGCACCAGAGGTGAAGGTAAACCGGGAAAGTTATTTTTGGGAGAGTGATGCCCACATGAGCTCAGGGGCTTGAGCGTGGGATGTGGGAGGGTGATTATGAGAGAAGACCACTACTTCTTAGGCAGCCGGGACCGAAGTCTCCTCCGAAAGACGGGAGTGGCCACCTGTGATCAAAATCAGTTGTAATGAACTGGAATTGAAGCGGAAACCTTAGTATTATTGGACCAGCAATAAACCACCTCGGCTAACTGACCACTCCAAATTATGCAGTATGAAGTTTAAAGCATTTCAAAGTCGTTGATGTGATTATATGCATCAGAGATAAGGTAAGTCAGATAAATTACACAGCATTTTTGTGAATTACATAATACAGAGAATTTTTTTTAAATTCATCAAAGCATACTAGCTTAGCAGTCCCCGAGTTTTTGACCGAAACGTTTTGTTGAGATTTGAAGAGTCACCAACACGGCAAACAAGACTATACATAATATACATACTTGAATAATAATAAACATACTTATGTACTTAATACTTATATTATTACTTACATACTTATATACATACTTTGATATACATCAAAGCATTAATTATGTCTTCATTGCATAAATCAGAGATTAATAAAAGATATGAAAGAAAAGAGAGTTCCAGAAGATTATAACTCACCACTAACTGAGAAATCGACAGAATTTGCTCCAAATATTATGCTTTCCTTTGTGTAGACGGCTACTTCCTTATCAGCTCTCAAGTCAAATAGACGGCACTGCAAAAATGATAACAGATTTCCAATTAAAGACACAGTATTGTATTGATTTCAAAAGGTAAGATACTCACATCAGGGTGAACCATTTCCACAGCATAGAGTGTCATAAAGAATAATTTAATTGAATGACTGCCTTTATTTTCCTAGAGGAAAATAAAGAGAGGAAGCTTCTTATCCACTCAACCTTCATATTAGTTTTAAGGTTTCAAATTATTATATAATAAGTAACTTGATTGTGATTACTTTTTTAAAGTGAAAATTGTGTATGTGATCAAGAGATTTTGAACATAGACCAACTTTGGACATTTCTCAACTAAATTTTGGATTTGAAGAAGTTTTGGGCTAACGCCTGTTTTTTCTGTCCTTAATATTGTATTTTTGATGAAATAAATTAAAATGAATATGAATGTTAGGAAATATCGTAAGAGCAACCAATTTTAGCGACAGTATATTCTCCATTTTCTGTTGTATTTATTGTACATTTTTAATAGATTCATAAATCAAGACACAATTAAATGTGCCCGAAAATATTTGTACAATCTGGATTATTGACGAAATAAAACATGAGAATACATATCTTTAAAGTTTTTAAACAATTTCAAGCAAATGTTTCCTTACTTACAGTTGAATCATCGGATCCTGTTGCAACAGCATCTCCACTGGGATGAAATTTGACACTATTGATATCCGACAGATGTCCTTCAAATGACTGAACACATTGGCCAGTCCGCATGTCCCATATTAGCACCATTTTATCACAGCTCTGAAAATTATTTGAAAAATTCAGAGTTGAGATATAAAGTTTGTTTCAAATTAAACAATACATTTTGAAATGAAATTATAAGAAGATTAAGCAGCCTGATGCTCAACGATATGCATTGAATTGCAAAATACAAAAGAATGTATTTACATAGGAAAAATATCAAATTGAAAGAGATGTGAAAAAGTCATCTTCAATTTCATTCAAGTATCATACAAATTATACAACACACATCATGACATAACAACACGACATTATTGGAACCCACATAGACTATAATCGTCTGTTTGCGGGGAATATTTTGGGAGACAACCTATCTTTAACATTTTTTCTTGGCTAAATTTTGGTACAAACTTTTAGAACTGGGCTAACGTCTGATTTCCCTTTCCTTATTATATTGCTTGTACCAAATAAAAGAATAGATGTTTCATTGTTCAAGTTTCCTAATTCAAGTTGGACTACCTACTTGGATTAGCTTTAGAGAAACATTGAATAAATTTATTACTTTACATTTCCATAGTACTATATTTGAAAAGCAGATCATAAATTTAAAATATTTACAAAAATGAACAGAGTAATAGATTATTTCTGAATAAACTCAATTCAAAATTTGAATTGTAATTACAAAATTGTACCTATTTAAAATTGTAATTAATCTTAACATAATGCATTCCGCCTAATACAAAGTAATAAAGACATTAGCAATATTTTTAAAAATGAAATTACTTTCTCTGGATAAGATCGGAACAATTCAAATTACATAAATTTTATATTATTTATTTATATTTAAAGCGCATGATAAAATTACTCTCTCTTGATGAGAGTTCAGAAAAATTCGAATTATCAATTTCTAATATTATTCATTTACAGTTCAAGCACATGATAAACCATTGTAATTTAATTTTCTTTCAAAGATAAAACTCACCCCAGACACGAAAGTGTTTCCAGTTTCAGATGGTGCCAGATCAAGGGCCATCACATCACTGCCATGACCATGAAAGCTCTGCAATAGCTGACCGGATTCAACATCCCACAGTGCACAGGTTGAATCGCCACTGCCTGTCAAGATCTGAAAGAATATTCAACAAATTTTCAAAAATGAAGAGTTGAAATTCAGTGCTGAACTACTTAACCTAATTTCATATGGTGCCAGATCATCGTGTTGAGGAGCAGAGGGATATGAATCATCATGTTTTCCATACTTCCCAAACCATTACAACTTGGATGATTCGGCGAGGCTGAACACCCGAGAGGGTCTCCCCTCAATTATAATGAGTTGATCTTATTAACATATGACTGTTACTAATTTGACCCAAATCGTCTGGATGATTATTATGAACTCACCTGTTGATCGGAATTGGGGAATGTACAGCAGGATGTGTAGCTGGTATGGGTTCCGACGGTTTTCTTCTTAGTTGAGACGTCCTCCTCTAAACTGAGTGAGTAGACAGTTACTTTATTGTCCAAGCCACTGGAACCAAAACAGAAGCATAAAACTTTCACGAGCCACTAAATAAAATTTTCAGTAACTATTGAATCATTGAAAAGTATAGGAGCCACAGTTTTCTCAAGAGACAATTACTAGTATGTAGTTGCCTAAATTTCTTGCTGGAGCTCGAATTTCAAAAAAATCATCATACAGCACACATTCAAATTTATATAAAGTAATGTTTAAAGTTTTTAATTGACATACAACTTGTTGGTTCCAATCAATGCTTCTAAGTACAGAACTCCTCTACAAATCATCATTCCAAAAGACTTCCTTTAGTCTTCAGCCAATAAGCAATGCTGAAGCACGATTGAAGAGGAATTAGTTGATGAAAATTATAATTAATGGAATTAATAGCCTATAGTGCGATTCACGTCAAAACGTCAGCATTGCTTAGATGGGAGTTTGCTATCCTTGTTCAGCACAAGGCAGTTGCTGATGTCTCTATCCTATTCGCACTGTGCATAGTTGCCGCACACAGTCCCAACAAACAGGTTTGGTGCAGTTTTCTCTTTCTCTCTCAATGAAACTTGGCATCAATGCTCCTCATATAAACAATGCTGACTTCTTGACGTGAATCGGACTATAGCTGACATGAGAATGACCCACTTACCCGCAAGCAACCAAATTGCCAGAAGGAGCGTAAGCACATGCCATTACCCAAGTAGTGGGCATTGTAACCGCATGCTCTTTGTTAGTGGTGAACGCATCCCATATTATCATTTTGCCATCCTGAAATTCGTAACCATACCACCACCATCAAGAGGAATATTTTACAGGGAGAAAGAGGAACATCAACAAGAGTTTAAATTTAGGAATGAACATGAGCAATGACACTACTACCAGGATTAAAACCCAACAGCAGTCAATCAATTAATACATGCAGGATATAATCATTATAATCTTTAGCATAAAAATGGGTCTTGTGATTTCTCAATATTGTACTAGCTTACGAGGGACCGCAGAGAGTTTGATAAGACTAAGAAAGAACTCTCTTCTATTGTAAATAGAAGAAAAATTGATCCAAATTTTGTCTAAGAATATTGCGACAGAGTTGGTCCCTGGTTGAATTCGTATTTCAAAATGAACTCATGCATATGCCTCGAAATAATTGTTTATTCTCCACATGGAATAGGATTATTAAGAATGCCACCGTTCTGTAACTTACAACAATCAATCATTATTTTCATCAATTTCATGATATTTATTCACTTGTCATGGGCTTCATTACGGTAACTTACTTCCAATCTTCTTCAGCTCAGCATGACAGTACCAAAGTTTCACAAACCCCGTTCCAGTAAAAATGAATGGATGCTATGATATTTTAAATGTAAATACAAGAGCAAAAACCAGAATACCTTACCAAAGAAGTGAATTAATTGAAGTGCTTATAGTCTAGATGATTATATGTGATCTTCGGTTACCTGAGAGCTGGAAACTATGTGTCTCTTGTCTGGAGACCAATCCGAGCATAGAACTTTAGCTTGATGTCCTTTCAAAACCCTTCGAGGTTTTATGTTCAAGTAGTTGATCACTTCAAGCCTTTCAGCAACTGTTGATACTGGAAGAAAAATATACGGATAGGATAGGCTATAGACATGAAGTATCCATTAAAATTATTTAAAAATAATAAGCTATCTACAAATGTTTAACATTTAAACCAGTGTTTTAAGAAAAATCAAAATTTTATACAATACGGTACAAAATTATAAAGAGCGAATTATCATTCTCAGTTCAGGTAGGTCTGGGCTACAGAAAGTTACTAAACTTAATTCTTAAAAATGGGAACTTCTATAGAAAATCGACTACAGAAAACTGAATAATTCTGTTAACGATAATTTAAGAATATGGCCTGTGTGGAGCAATCGGTTTGAACTCGAATAAAAGGAAAACAAAAAAATATCCTAAATAACGCTACTTACATGTAACATCATTCAATTTCTGACGTTCATCTTCCAACTTGGCTTTGAGTAAATCAGCCTCTCTACTCAAAGCTTCAACAGATTCAACTTTCACACTCCCATCTTGTGCCATTTCACAGTTTCAAGTATTCAAATCTCAAACGACATAAATTTTATTGAAAATTATAAATCCCAATCTTTGATAACACTTTTTTTGCAATAAGAAAGTAACCTAACCACAAAATTACTGATATTGATATTATTTAGTTGAAAAACAGCTGTTCATGTCAAGTTCTGATAAACCGATTCCAACAAAAGAATTTTTGAATTGATAAAGGATATAAAATAAAAATTAATCAAATTTAATCTTTTGAAAATTTCAAGAGAGGAAATTGTTATTTAAAATCATTCAATTTTTGAAATTGAACAAAATAAGATATTATTATTCAATGCCTTTTATAGTCTATTTTCCATAGAAAATATGGCTTCTTGTGGCTCTGCGCGCAGGAGAGGAACGACCGAGAAGCTCCAGTTTGAGGTTGAGTTGAGAGTAAAATGAAAACAAATTTGTTTTACAATTATTTTATAAATCTGTAATAAGTTTAGCGTTTTCGGAAGTGAAAATACAAAAATAATTGAGTATTCATTTTTCATAAGTCAAATTTTCTGCGTGATACAGAATTCTTCTGATATAAACAATAGAGTTCCTAAACACCTCGTAGTCAGGCATTTGTTTTCGGTGGAAAAGTTGATATAAAACTTCAAAATGCCACGAATTATGATAAAGGGTGGTGTTTGGCGAAACACAGAGGTAAGGATAACATGTTTAGAATTCAAATCAAGCTATAATAATATAGACCTCAGTCACAGCTTTTTATATTTTGAGCGACTCGAATGGTCTCTACAAATAGGTAATGCACTATAATAATAAGGCATTAAACTCACTCAATCCCTCTCTCTATTTATTTTCATGGATCTCTAACATTATATATTTTTAAGCTTCAGTATAAAATCTCTATAGGAATTTGATTTAATTTTCGAAAGCATTTGAAATGTTTCCCCATTTGACATAGGCCTAACCTAAAATAGCCAAAGATACAGGCCTGTCAGGAACTCAAAAGCGACTATCTGTCAACGCTCAGTTTTTTGGACTCTTGTAGCCACAGGAGCCCACAGCAATTATACTCATGCGTTCAACATTATTGGGAATTTACGTAGAACTCGTCCCGCCACCAGTTGTACTCGCGGTTTTCGTCATAAATATAATTATGTTGAATATTTTACAATACATTAAGTTCACAGTTCACATCAGGCATTGCCACATTGCATTTAATTGGTTCTGAGATTCAGCATGCGCAATGGTAGCCAGAACTCGCTCAGCCAGCTTTCCAGCTTTTTCAAAAATGTATTGAGTGCTCCACCCAGTAGAATCCATGACCGCATTATTCTTGAATCAATAGCTGATTCCTACCTAAATTCTATTAGCTTCCCTTTAAGCTGATGGCTTATAGGTCTATCACCACAGTTGCTAGGTAATTACGCCTTTCTGTAAATAATATCAATACCATGCTTGAATGGCTCACCGGCAGCATACCTACTGTTTCTGCTCTATTATCACTTTGGTCTCATGGTTATTAAGCAGCCGATCTTAGGAATCCGCTGTCAAATCTGCGACATTTTGAATCAGAAAACAATTCCTCTTATTCAATATTTGTTCAAATCTCATCTAAATTGGTAGTAACTAAAGTAATAAATACATACCAGTTTCCTATATATTTGTTTTCATAATTATTTTCAACAGTAAACCAGCATAAAAAGATACGATTTGTCTCCCCGTTTCCATTATCAACCAAGTTGAGAGTCGGTGCGTTGGTGGGCCGACTTAGGTGATAAACTATCTTAAAAATGACTGAAAATTTATCTCAAAAGTTATTAACTATCTTAAAGTTAATCTTGATTAACTGTCAAAACCCTTATCCCTTTAATAGAGTTTTTGTATGTTTTAAAATCTTAGTTCTCTCGTGTTTCTTCCAGGATGAAATCCTCAAAGCAGCGGTGATGAAATATGGCAAAAATCAATGGTCACGTATCGCATCGCTGCTGCACAGAAAGTCAGCTAAACAATGTAAGGCACGTTGGTTCGAGTGGTTGGATCCGAGCATCAAAAAAACAGAATGGAGCCGAGAAGAAGACGAAAAGCTCTTGCACTTGGCTAAGCTGATGCCCACGCAATGGCGAACTATTGCTCCCATCATCGGCCGCACTGCGGCTCAGTGCCTAGAACGATACGAGTATCTACTGTAAGTACGGTATCTACAATAGCAAATGGTACTATCTAATATATTGTGTCAAATATTACAATGTCCACTCATTATCCATGGGCCCAGACTTTTTCATTGTCAAAAAGAGGAGTACTATCAATGCAGTGGAGTCAACGTACAAAAATAATATATTGTAGAATATTACCTTGATTCCAGATCATATTTTCATACTTACAAAGTTTTTTAATTATATACGGTATTAAATTTTAATAAATGAATTTGAACAAATTCCGTAAGACTTCTTCAATTTCATCCAATGGTAATGGGAAAATAGGCCCATGTTAAATTTTATAGGGCTATTTTTTTGTTCATTCAATCATTGTTGATACAATGAATCATTGAAGGAATCAATATTTTTTAATTTATTTAGCGTAATCCTTTTCATCAAATTATAGGAGAGAATTAATAGATGACTGCTGTTATATTTAGTAATTTTTCAATTTGCTTTTACTTTTTTGAAACTGACAGAACTGATTTGTGATTGAGTCTATGTTATATTATTAACTTTATCTTCAGTTGTTTTTTTCTCATATTATGTCATTTTTCAGAGATCAAGCACAAAAGAAAGAAGAGGGGGAAGATGCCGCCGATGATCCAAGAAAGTTGAAGCCAGGAGAAATCGATCCAAATCCAGAAACAAAACCAGCCCGGCCTGATCCAAAAGACATGGATGAAGATGGTTTGTGACAAATACTCTTTTGTATAGTCAGGGGCGGACTGAGCCACTCGGGGCCCTTCACTTAGATCTGTAAAGGCCACCCCCTCAACAAACGGGAGCCCTAGAATTTTTAGATTTAAATCATGCAATTATTTTTATATTTCAACAAGCTGTCCCGGCGAACTTCGTATCGCACTCTTCCCCTCCCCCCCCAAATGTCCCCCCTCTTCTCCCCATTTCTTCTGTTTTGTATTTTTTTTTTCATTTATTTATTTCTTTTTAATTTTTTTTTAATTTCTTCTATTTTGTTTTTTTTTTTTTCATTTATTTATTTCTTTTTAATTAAAAAAAAATTAAATTTATTTTTTAATTTTTCCGTTCTTCAATTTTATTATTTGAAACAATAAAACATGTATGATACGAACGATAACTCATTCTTAATTGATGATTCTAGCGTAAAAAATAATTAGAGTAGAAAACCTAGTGCAAAAAAAATGGTTCGAGCGGAATTGAACCAGACTTTGATTATAGCGCAGATGCTCTAGCACTACGCTATCGAAGCTTAGGGTCTGCAAGCAGATTTTCCCATCTCACTTAATACGATCATCTTTCCGTAGTCGCTTCTGCTTCGGCAAGTTTTGAACCCAAGTCGTGGCAGAAATGTTTGATAGGTTAGGTCATTGATGTTATAATTATTTGTTAATTATAAAGGGATTTTCTTATATTTTAATACATATTATGTTAACCAGTGCTGTAACAATTCAAACTAATCCAAAATCATCTAAATCGGTTCAGCCGTTCTCGAGTTATAAGCGAGCGTACAGACACCAACTCTCTTTTATTAATATAGATTTGCAGCAGTTTGCTGGTCAATTCTTCATAGCTTTATCTAATTATTAAAAAGTGTAATATAACAAAAATAAGAAATAATATGAACTATTGGGCACCACTGCGGTGTTGGAAAATTAAAGTGCTTTCTCTTATCAGTACCCTAAGATTTTCATTCAAATTTGAAGTACCGGTAATGAATACCTTTTCAAGTAATTTAATGTATTCTTTAAATTCAAGAATACATTATTATTTTCGTAACAATACAATATAATTATTATCAATATCATACAATATATTATACAATATATCATTTAAAGACAACTTGTTATTATACAACTGCATATCAAAAAGATAGAACGAAATAAAAAGCTAGTACCGTATTTTGGACAGCTGCACAAAAATCCAATTGAATTTTACCGTCGTAAAATGATGTTATCTAACGAAACTAATGCAACGAGAACCAAGAACGAATCGGTCGTCAATGCAATGCCGTCATTTTACGGTGGTTGAATTCAATTCGATTTTCGTGCAACTGGCAGTTTATATTGTGTGATAAGATATTAGGAAATTGAAAATCATATTTCCCAACAGCCTGATATGTATCGAACACAAGCATTACATTGTAATCATCCCAAACTTTGAATACTCTATGTTCATTTGATGCCCCCTAATCAGTTTCATTTAGCTCACCTTGAAACAATTATAATCTACCTATACTGTAATTTGAAATATTTTATGGTGTAAGTTTCGTTTTAAATTTTCAACAGAATAGATATATTTTTACAAAACTTTGCAAGCTTTTGTACTGTACTCGAGCTTGATTATGTACTCACTTGCTTCCAGAACTGGAAATGCTTTCTGAGGCCCGAGCTCGTCTTGCTAACACCCAGGGCAAAAAGGCAAAGAGGAAAGCTAGGGAAAAGCAATTGGAAGAAGCTCGACGATTAGCAGCTTTACAGGTAAATTGCATCTCATTGTGAATTCCACACTCAAGGAATATAAAGATTGTTGATTTTCTCATTTAAATTCATCTAGTTAGAATACAATAAATTCACTGAGAAAATGTTCACTGTTACTGAAAAAATGCTACACATTACAGACTTTCCTTCATCGGTAGTATCAGCCAATAATATTCATCTCAGAATTAACTAGATACACCTGATGATATTTAAGAGATTGTACAATTCAATATTTTCTCGATTCATTATCCCTGACAGTTTTCAATTGTGAAAGAACCTATTCACCTTCAAATTGTTTTGAAGTTGGAGGAAACGCAATTCATTAATCAAATTGAATACTTATCTACTTTTAGATGAATAACATAGGTTATATTTTTCAACACCTGGGGCCTGTAATACAGGAAAATACGGACTCACACAAGACCTTTGAACTTATTATTTATTTAGTATTAGTACCCGTGTCGTGCTATTCAGGTCAAGTGTGTGTTCGCCCTTCCCTCTATTGCAGGAATATTAAAATTTAATAAATCAGGCCTCTTTTGATATTGTTCAGTTCATACGTTTTGGAATAGTTTTGTTCCATTATGCATTAATATCTTTCATTTTCAATAGTGGTTGGATTAGATTATTCACTTAATTCATGTACATTACAAATAATTATGTCGGCTCAAAGTAGAATATAAGGCTTAGGCCACACTACTAGGCTTCGCTTCGCTTCCCTTAGTGACTCGCATAGTATATCTATGTACCATACGATACAGATATACTATGCGAGTCACTAAGCGAAGCCTAGTAGTATGGCCTAAGCCTAATTATTCGACAAATGTACATAAACTAATAAATTGTTCAATGAAGATGTGAAGCAAAATTATAATTTTGATGTACAGTATCTAAAAATGTCCATTCTTGGAAAAGGATGTCCGAAGACTTCGAGGAAGTGCAGTAGCCTACATCAAAGAAACTAATTATTAATTCCCTATATTTATATGTCCCTATATTTTACGGTTGAGTGTTGATGGGAAGGATGTCCTTGCATATCCTTCTCCAAGAATGGACATTTATGTGTCCAAACTCCGCCATTTCTTGTAGATGCAAAACCAAGTTGCTATTAGTTTTATTTTCAATGGCGTTCATTTCATCATAAAATATATCATAAACTAGAACTCAAGTCGACTTCAACAATCTAGAATTAAACTTACACCTATATATTTTCATTTAAAATCTCCCTTATCTCATATTTTGTTCAGTGAATCCGATACTGTAATTACTATTTTTAAATGACGTTCATTGTAATAACTATCATGACCTAGAATTTAACCGACATACTTTGTAGTCTACATGAATAAAGTGAATATCCTATTCTATTCTATTCTATTTATAAAATGGTCTCACTATCTTTTTCATAGCTGAATATATTTCTCAATTTCTCTCCGCTTGTCAGAATATTTTCTCAAATCGCCCAATGTTTTCAGAAACGACGTGAATTGAGGGCGGCGGGCATTGAACTGGCGCCACGTCAGAAGAAGAAGCGCGGCGTCGACTATAACGCTGAGATACCGTTTGAGAAGAGACCGATGGCCGGATTCTATGACACGTCGACCGAGGAGGTGGACCCGCTGGCTCCCGATTTCGGACGACTTCGTCAGCAGCATTTGGACGGAGAGTTGAGAAGTGAGAAGGAAGAGGTAAGTCATCCCATTAAATAATCTAAATTAGAATTCAGTCTATTAAGAAAAAAAATTTTTTTAAAGAAAAAAGAAAGAGAGAAAAAAAGGAAAAAGAAAATAAAAACTAAAAGAAAAAGAGGAGAAGAAGAAGAAGAAGTAGAAAAGGAAGAAGAAGAAGAAGAAAAGAAGAAGAAGAAAGAAGAAGATAAAGAACAAAAAGGAAAAGAAGAAGAAAATAAGAAGAAGAAAATGGAAAAGCAGGAAGAAATAAGAGAAGGTGATGAAGGAGGAGAGAGGAAGAAGGAGGAGAAGAAGAAAAAGTTGAAGACGGAGAAGAGAGCTTGAAAAGATGTGATGATGAGGAGGAGGAGGATTGGAAGCTGTTCCATGTATTTTAATAGTCGCAGTTTTATGCGACCTTCGATGCCCTAGTATAGAAATAAATCAACACAAATACATTTCTTGGACTATAAAAGCCTGAGCTGCAGAACAAAAAGATTAGATTATCATTTTGAAGTTGAGAAGAGATAAAGAAGAGGTAAATCCCTCATTCAATTTGAATTCAGTTTATTGCCTGTAAAAAATACATTGAATAAACCAAATACATTTCTTAGACTATGAAAGCATCAACCTATAGAACAAAAAGATTAGATTATCATTTTGAGCTGGAGTTATTCAATAACACAGGAGCTTTACGTTCAAATTTTCCATAGATTTTCTTTTTGTCCTAATCCAATAAAATCTGTTGAATTTTCCTTGATGGTTTTTCTCTATTTCTTCCCTAGTTGGTAATTATAGTTTATAATAGTATAATAGTTTTGCTTTCGGCAACTACTAATCGTTGTTATCCTGGCATACAATTAGAACGCGTTAGGGTAGGATTTCGCTCGTACCTACATAATGATATCACGTCGTCGGATATTTTTCTGTAACAGGCGCTAAGACGTTGATATTTTTCATTTACATTTGTAGGTGTAATGGGGCTGCACTTACCCTAAACGTGAGATGATACTAGCAAGAGTATAACTTCCTAATACGAGTGATGTACTTTTCCTACTTTTTTTTCCTAATCCAATCTCTTCAATTCTCTCGATTGGCTTTTACGATACAGGCTAAGGCCGCGATAACACTGGATGTAATTAGAACTCATTACAGTAAAAATTTACTTCCTACGGTACAAATTCACCCTTACCTGCTTGTTTGAGTAAAACAAATCTCTAAATACTCTTGATTTTGTTACTCTACATGCGTTTACACAATTTATACGACTACACACGCATGTTTGCAAGGTTTTAAGGTTTATTGGATTATTTTTTCACTCGTACCATTAGGAAATTATACTCCTGCGAGGATCAACTCACATTTAGGGTAACTGCAGCCCCATCGCATTTATACTTTGATGGGGACATTTAAAATTGAATATCTCGTCTATCACTTAACCTGAAAAGCTAAATATGTAAAGCATTTGAAAATTCTTAAAAATTATTTATTCTATGTAATGAAAGAATCTGCAATACCAGTAATCGCCATCATTATGAAAGTTGCAGAAACTATGTCTTGGTCATGACAATTCACGGAAGCAAGACCACGATTTCATTTTGATAATCATTATTTATTCCATTTGTTGAAAATATGCTTCTTGATGTGAGAATAAACATGAGTCATTGCTCAAAACTACTTCGATCCCAAATTGAAATAACACATTCTAGAGTTTATGTTAATTTTTTTAGTCTTTTTCACTGTAATCTCGTTTAACTATAAACCAACGATTTTGGATTTCAAGATTTAAATTAGGCTATATCCGGTTATTCAAGACTGTATTTTATTTTTTAATGAAATTTAATTATCTCAAAGAACAAAAATGATTTTGTAGGACGAACGGTTTTTAGTTTGTTTTTTGTACTCAAATGATTTGTTACTAATCTTTACCTAAAATTATGTTCACAGCGAGAAAGGAGAAAAGATAAGCAGAAACTGAAGCAGAGGAAGGAGAATGATGTTCCAATGGCGATGCTACAAAATCAAGAACCTGCAAAGAAGAGGAGTAAACTTGTCTTGCCTGAGCCACAAATATCAGATACGGTAAATTAATACAAATTTTTCATTCATTCTATTCTGATTAATTACTTAGGCCTAGTTCCTAGTAAATACTGCAAACTTATTTAAAATTCATCTAGTCAGAGTCTGTCATGAATTCATATAATTCTAGGAACTGAACTCAGTACGAGTAATCATTCATCAGGATTTACAGATTTGTAACCTATTCCAATATTCAATCAACCTATACTACCAGTTTACCTACCAGTTCTACTGGGGATTTTTATTCTAGATTCTATAGAATATTCAAGTTTAACGGAATTAATTTGATCATTTTCATTGTATATTCTATCAGTGTTTTATCGATACTCAAAGAGTCTATTAATAAAATGTGTAACTTTTCGTAGATCTTTGTAACTTCGTAGAATGTGTAACTTTTCGTTGTAACTCTTCGTAGATCTTTCAGATTTAAAGCTTGTAGGTGTCTTTTAGTTGCTATCATCATAGTTAGTTGCCATGCTATCATAAATTCACCAACAAGGAAAACTATGCAGGTAGGCTACCAGACTTATGATTTTTTATAGACTTCACTTTTTTTTTAATTTATCTTTTATTAATTCAACTATTCTTTTGAGTTGGCTAATTTCCATGATTATTTGAAACAGAATGTCTACTCGTAACGTTTTAACTATTTTCAACAGAATTAATATTTTACTAATTCAAAAATTCTTTTGAGTCAACTAATTCTCATTGTCATTTTTAATAGAATTTTTTATTTTTTACTGTTTTAACGATTTGTATAGAAATTTATCTTCCACCTGCTCAACAATTCTTTCAAGTTGACAAATTCTCATTGTACAGCAATAGGAATTTCAATATTTCAGGGTTATAACTATGATTAACGATTTTCATTGGAATTAATCTTTGACAAATCCAACAGTTTTTTGAGTAAACAAATTCTCACTGCAATTTTGAAAAAGGATTTTAAATTACCAACTGTTAGAACTATTTGTATCAGAATTATTTCAATGATTTTTTTTATCGTATGGCTTTTATTGGTGGGGAGACCCTTACGGGTGGGTTCCACCTATCCTCGCACAATTTACTTCTCGGTGCAACAATTGAATTGTGTCTTTTTTGTGTCGGTCACTTACATCCGAGAGCGGTCTCTTGAGAATGACGGAAGTTACTTAGCAGCACACATGATTGTAGCAGCAACCGCTCTCACCGAGTGACCACTGATATTTCAACGATACTTTTTCACTACTAATTTCCATGCATATTTTGAGATAACAGATTGTAAATTTTAATTTTATTTCTAATCGTATACTGTTTTAATGTTTTATTCGACTGTGATTCGAACAGGAGTTGCAACAAGTGGTGAAGTTGGGCCGAGCGAGCGAAGCGGCCAGAGGCGCGGTGACGGAGAGCGGAACGCCGTCAGCTTCGGATGCGCTGCTCGCCGACTACTCGGTCACTCCCTCCGTCAACGCGGCCCGCACCCCTCGCACCCCCGCACCCACTACCGATCGAGTACTGCAGGTAATAATAATAATAATAAAGTTAAATAATATAATAAAGTTAATAATAATATAATAATAAAGTTGAAGAATACTCTAACATAGAAGCAGACATCAGGAAAAGGCGCCTTAAATTTTATGGTCACATAATGAGGCTTCCAGATCACAGACTTACAAAAAGAATAGTAAAATATGTAGCAACCCTTGGTAATGGAGGTACATGGATGAAAAACGTCAAGAAGGACTTAGTACTGGCTAACATTAACGATGATGAAATATACAACAGGAATAGTTTCAGAGAAAAGGTTGAAAAATGGGAAGTTAAACCAGAGATGACTGTGCCAAGAGTGGGAACAAAATGGAGTGAAGAAAGGAAAGCGGAGTTCTCACTAAAAATGAAAAACTGGTGGATTAATAAAAAGAACAAGAAAAACAAAAAATGAACCAAATTTTGCTCAGCGTCTTCCATCTGGGAGCTTGACGGCCAATAATAATAATAATAATTCCCGGCTGCTTAAAAAACAGTCGTCAAGTCACGTCAGAGACCCTGAACTGATCAGGAGTGACCTGAAAACACTGACATCAGACCTAAGCCAGCCAGGTTACACGGAATTATTAGTACTGCAGGTCAGTCGTCTGAAAGAGCAAACGTTTTTGTCCAAGCCAAACATTGTGAATGGCAAATGAGACATCGAATTGTTCTATGCACAAAAAATAATACAATAATTTTGTTTGGATTGAGAGGTACCTACTAGCACTGTAGGTGGAAAAGAGCAACCCTCTTTTGCAACTTGTAATCATTATAGCACTTGACAGTTGAATAATATATAGCACAACATTATTAATGCTATTTCATAGATATAATTGGCTACTGAGATAAAATAAATAAAACCCTGCTTTGGTGAAAACATTAAATTCGTTAAAGAGAGACTTGGTTTCTAACTTAATAAATAGAAAAGATGAAAATAGGCTATATGAGAAATAAAGGCTACATAGATGGAAAAGAGCAATTTTTACATAAATATTAATCATTATAGCACTTGAGATTTGAAAAGCTCATAGAGCTGGAATGATTAATGCTATTTCAGATATAAAGCGGCTTTTACTGAGATAAAATAAATAAACCCTTTGGGCGAACAAGAAAACTGAGAGAGAGTCATAATAAATAGAAAAGATGAAAATAGGCTATATGAGAAATAAAGGCTACATAAAAGATATAGATTTTTATATAGATATAAAAATATATATGAAAAATATAGTTTGTAAATCGTTACATTTAGACATAGCCGATATTCTATGTATTCACAACTCCTAAAAAACTAATTGAGTTAGGCACTATAGAAGCTCTAAAGTTTCTCTTAGGATAGCTCTCAACGATTTTAATGTGTGATTCCTACTTTAATTTATTTTTTGTGTTGAGCCACAAAATACTCACTATTGTTTTTTGTTTTTAATAGGAAGCTCAAAATATGATGGCACTGAGTCATGTTGATACACCTTTGAAAGGTGGTTTGAATACACCTCTACAAAACTCGGACTTCAGTGGAGTCAACCCACAAAAAGAAGTTATTCAAACTCCAAATACTGTGTTATCGACGCCGTTTTCTCAAAGAACAGCTCAAGATGGTGAGTTCAAGTTTCGTCAAAAATTTGTGAATATTTTAATCGTTTATTGGGCTTGCCTATCAACCTTTTTAGATTTAAAATTGATAATCTACTTCTTATGGTAAGCTTTTTTCGAGAGTGAATATTGTGCATGGGATCAGAAGATGTTGGACCTAACCTAAATTTGTTTTTTAGTAGTTTTTTTTTGGAACAGAAAAATTGTTGGGCGAACGCTTGTTTTTCTTCTCCTGACATTGTAATTTTGATCTTATGAGTGAATGAAGTTTTTAATCAAAGTCATTCAGTATCCCAGCTTTGTTACCGTATTCTAAAATATATTTATTAGGCACGGATGAATCCACCATGGCTGTTCCCTATAACATGACCATGGGGCGAAGGACTTACCTTGAAGGGTCTCCCAACCTATAAAAAAACAAGAATATTATAAGCATTATTCTAACAACAATAAATCATTATTACTTTATTGAAATTTTTCTACAATGTATGGTTTTAGTTTTTATATTTATTGAAATTAATTTTTTCTATTATTTGTTTTCAGGTCGAACGCCAGGATTTCAGACACCAAGGAGCGAAGTAGGGGGTGGTATCAATCCGACGCCGGTGAGGGACAAGCTGAACATCAATCCGGAAGACATGATGGACGCGCCCGACACTCCACTGGCCATGCGCAACTACCAGAGTCAAGTCAAGGAACAGTTGGCAGCTGGCCTCAACTCACTACCGAATCCAAGAAACGACTACGAAATAGTCGTGCCCGAAGATGAACTTAACTCCAGTGATGCTAAACAAACAAGGCACCTTTCAGTGGAGGACCAGGCTGATGTTGATGCTAGGGCAGCTGCAGCTTTGGCTCTTGAGCGCGAAAAGGAATTGAAAAGTCGATCTCAGGTGGTCCAGAGAAACCTCCCACGACCTCCCGATGTCAATATCGTTCTCAGACCGATGAACTCTGAACCTCCACTCACCGATCTCCAAAAAGCCGAGGAACTCATCAAGCAAGAGATGATAACAATGCTTCATTACGATGCCGTATACACGCCCGACACAGAAAAGACAAGTAGAAGCGTGATGAGTCAAGCTCAACACTTGGCTCATCTCGAACAACATCCCTACGAAACGTTCACCCCCCAGGAACTGGCTCGTGCCGAGGAAATGCTCAAGAAAGAAATGGAGGTTGTGAAACAGGGCATGAGTCACGGCGAGTTGTCTCTAGAGTCATTCTCACAAGTCTGGGAGGAATGTTTCTCCCACGTCCTATTCCTAGCCAATCAGAACCGATATACGAGAGCGAGGTTAGCTAGCAAGAAAGATCGTCTGGAGTCGTTGGAGAAGCGACTGGAGCAGAACCGAGGTCACATGACGAAAGAGGCGAGAAGGGCGGCGAAAATGGAGAAGAAAATAAAAATTATCACCGGTGGCTACCAGACAAGATCTCAAGGACTGGTGAAACAATTTCAGGACCTGATTGACCAGGTGGAACAGGCGCACATGGAGCTGTCAACCTTCAAATTTCTACAGCAACAAGAGGAAGCTGCCATCCCTCGTAGAATAGAATCTTTAACCGATGACGTTAACCGGCAAATGGAAAGAGAGAAGAGCTTACAGAAGAAGTTTGGTGAACTCAGATTAGCTGTTTCAGAAGGAAAACAAACTCAGTTGTAGATGTGATTGATTGATATTAGAAATTTGTAAGATTAGTGGCCAGTTGCTCGACAGTTCAATATTGAATTCAACCACCATAAAATGACGTTTTTGCATTGTCATATTCGTTCATTGGTTCTCGTTGCAATAGTTTCGTTAGATGACATAATTTTACAGCTGTTGAACTCAATTGGATTTTCGTGCAACTGGCCATAACCCTAGGATTATACAAATTAAACGCATGAATTATAAGGATTTATTAATTCCGTCATCGCGTTCTTCTCTTTGCTATTTTCATGTAACTCATTTATTAGTGACAAAAATTTGAGTCTTACATTTTCCTCATGATTGCATTGTATCTACAAATATAAAAAAATTGATTTTTCCATGTTTTTTTTTACTTTTTTCAAATCCCAAGATATTTTTTAAGTGAAAACCATACTACAAAAATGTGAGTCTTACATTTCCTGATGATTGCATTGTATCTACAAAAATAGAAAATTTGATTTTTCCATATTTTTTTCAAATCCCAAGAGATTTTTCAAGTGCAAACCAAGAAGTATATGTCAAAATGTAATGTATGTTGGTTTCTTCAATAATTGATTCAACTCAATGTAACTGTATTACAAAATAAGTTTTAGGAAAGATGATGTGTCTATATTTTACTAAAATTGTTTTTTAATTTGAGTTTATTCTTTGAAAATTTCCTGTGGAATTATCACTTGACTATTACGGTACCTATGAATTTTCTGCTGTTATGATGATACCAAGTACTGTAATATATATTATGGTATGGCTAGATTTATTATTGGGACCCCTCATTTATTAATTTATTATGAGTGTCTTATAATAAAGGTAGGTAGATAGGATAAGACTTGTCAAGATGAGATCTTTCTTATCCAAGATAAAAAAGGAGCTTAAATACAGAAAATTTGCAAAGGCTTCTTCACCAAGATTTTTTCCGGGGAGGGGGATATACCATCGTGAAAGTGAAATATATTAGGCTATATCATGATTAGATGGAACTAATATGTTCCAAAATGTATTGGCGGGATGCGGGTGACTCCTCTGTTCCAAGCGAGACAGTTGCGACCCTACAGTAATGCAATAATTAAGCTTACAGTTTGCTCATTTGCCTCTTCTTCTAATTGTCTACAAAAATTATTTCTATATCATGATGTATTTTTGAATTCCTAATCATTATATTTGAATCGTATTAAATTACTACATTAATAACTCAAGTTACTAACTTGTAGCGTAAAAGGCTTATTTGAAAACTGGCGCTCGAAATGGCAGCACAATATGGCAGAAGGCGGTGTATTGAATCGACTCCAAATCTTTTGTTGGTGATGGATGGGAGGAGCGGAGTGGATAGGACGTTGAATTGAAAATTTTCTCTGCTTCAATGTTTTGATTTGGGTTTTCCATAATGGCATCATTTAGTACTAGTACATCTTTAAATGGAAATGAACCACCTGAGAAAGAAGAAGCTTTCAACGAATACTACTCAGAGGTAATTTTCATCTATTTTTAATCATCTCTTCTCATAAGATCCTCCTATTTCACTCACTGGGCCTTTTAGGTTATCTTTTATAATTCCTCTTCTGGCAGTATATTATTGCTGATTTCCTTTCTTTCCTGTTGAATTTCATCGCAATACAAAATACATGAGCAGATTTACCATTATAGAAAATACTTTATGCAATACCGTACAGTTTATGGTTACCGTATTCAGTCAGTATGAGTGTTATTGTGATGGTTTTCTCAGTGTAGAAAACTCGGCTTTGGGTTGGCCCAACTCTTAATTCAGATTATTTCCAAAGATTAATGATCAGCGTCATTCTTATATTCAAAATTTTAAATTCATTTCTACTGACCTAAAGACAGCATGTCAAAATCAACCTTTACAGTCAGGTGAGCAGTACGCTACCTATTAAGTTATTAATAGCCTAATATGAACTGTACTTGTTGAATGTATCATAGTGATTTGACATTACGGTATTTGACAGGTCAATAAATTGTTCACATGAGTCTTTACCCTCAAATGTGTTTGTACCATGTGTATGGCTAAACCAGTTAACCTATTATTCAAGTTACTATTCTCCTTTTCTCAAATGGAGTTCATATAAGTTAACTTAACTTGAATAAGTTCTTGAGCTCTTCCAGAGAAGTTGAATGAGCTATGAAATCATGTTTAAATTGTGAGAACGGATGGTTATGAGTAAAATGCATTGGAGCTCTTTTAGCTGCAAAATTCCAAAAGAGTAATGTAATAACTTAATTCCTGTAAAATTATCATAAACGTTGTTATTCAACGACATTTATACAGTCGCTCGATTAACTTACTAATTGATATTGGTCCTTTATATTACTATTTTTCTGTGCAGGTGAAAGAAATCGAGAAGCGTGACTCTGTCCTAACTCCAAAACAGCAGATCGACAGATTACTGCGACCAGGCTCTACCTATTTTAATCTGAATCCATATGAAGTGCTACAAATTGAACCTGATACCTCTCTAGAAGACGCAAAGAAAAAGTACAAACGGGTAAGTATTAATTTCTCACGTATTTTATACTCTTTTGAGAAGTAGCCTACATTAGTTCAGTCAGACAACAATTCAGTTAATCAGGTTGTCAAAAAAAATCATTTGACGCAAAGGCGTCAATCCTTTCCAGATCACGATGGTCCGTGTGTTGGAAAATTTTTCATTAGCATTCTCATTCGGCTAGACTAGGCTCTAGAGTCTAGACTTCTAGACCACTACGATCTGAAAGGTACAGGATTGATCCGTTACTATCAAGGTCATGCTCGAATTGAAACCTCAAAATTGATTCGTTTATGAAGTTGAATAATAGGGTGATTGATTAGGTGATTTCAACAGGAAGCGAATAAAGTAAATCTTGATATAAGTACGTATTTGTAGCACTGTGTAAATCATAGAAAATTTAGAATTTTTTATCCTGTAGAGCTCTTTTTTTATTGTATTCTGATCTCATTTAATGATATTAAGTTAACTGTTTTTAGGAAAAATACCTGTGTCATTGAAATATATATTCAATTACCACTTATAGTATTTTTAGAAATGAATACTCTTCTTTAATAAATTAATTTTCAACATTTCAAATTATAAGACTGAAGAACGTTTATACAATAGAATTTATAAATGATTACTGATTGCATATCTCCTTGTTTTTTTAATATTGTTCTAATCTCTCATTTCAGCTGTCAATTCTGGTGCATCCTGATAAAAATCCTGATGATTCTGAGAGAGCTCAGAATGCATTTGAAAGTGAGTTTATATTTAGTACATCACTTACAAAACCTATCAGATTTTCCTTTTTTTCAACTGCTTGGAAATTAAATATTGACTTGGGCTCGGGCACGATTATATATTATTCTCTTTACGCCGAAATATTTCAAATGTCTTGAAAAGTTATAAAATTGATGAATTTTTCCGTGAAATTTGTTGATCTTTATAAATTATGCTACCCATTTCAATATGTAATTCTCGCAGTTAATTCGTCCTCGCGATCCAATGAGGGCCCAATTTCCATTCTCATACATCTAGATTGTAATGTTAGGCGATCTATATTAATTGTTTAACAGTAGCACTTTTTACGAAACTCACCTTTGTGTTTTATTTTCAGTTATTAGTAAAGCTTGGAAAACTTTGGAAAACGATGACACCAGGAAAAAATGCTTGGATGTGATAGAAGAAGCAACAGCTCGGACAGACCATATGGTAAGTAGTGATCAGTCACTAGTGTAGTTTAAAGTCCTATTATTATTGCTAAAAAATTATTTTACAATCAAAATTATCCTACTTCATAAAATATTTTTTTATTACATTTTATAACTGTCCATCCCACACATTAATTGAAATATTTTTTATGATTTCCAAGGAAATGTTCACTGTTTTTTTATGTTGATGTGTGATATTGTCAATTGAATTACTTGAATTGATATCAATTATATAATTAGTTTTAGTTAGACTATACAATTTAGTTTTATTTGGTTGTAGCCTACTTTAACATTGAACAGGACTGTGTAATTTATTTTGCCAATTAAATTGCAAAATAATACGGAGAAACCAGAATGCCGCGGTTACATGGTTGATTGATATTAAACAAAATGTATCCATGAGGGGGTTATTCCATACCCCTTATACCCCCTGGTGTTTGCCCCCCAACAGTTTGGTAAAATGGCGCTCCTGACCCATGCAATGAAACCCTATTGAGCTTTGTAAAATTACACCATTGTAAAGCGTTTAAATTCAATTTAAAGTGCAACTGACCAATGGATTCACTAGTACTTGTAGGCACTAGTGAAATTCTGCTCTTTCGATTTCCAAATCGCATCTAGTGTAACAGTGTAGCCTAAATTTGTTCCCCAATCAAGAGCAATAACAAAAAAACTATCAATAGAACTATCTGTCTATAAACGGTATTTCTCTCCAAATGAATGTGAATAGCACGGTGTCTCTAATAATTTTTTTTATCCAGATTTCAGAAAAACGAAAACGACAGAAAAAAGAAGGGAAAGACGGTCAAGTAGAAGAAGACGAACCCGCCGCTTACAAGCACGCCGTCTATGTGATGACGATGAAACTATTCGCCGACATGGAGAGACGAAGGAGGGAACTCGACGTCAGAGATGCTGAAGAAAGAAAACGAAAACGCGAACAAGAAATAGAGGAGGAAGAAAAGGCTACGTTCGAAAAGGAATGGCAGAAAAATTTCGAGGTGAGTTCAAGCTTTTCCAGGTCATACTTCAACAAACAGAATGATTTTTTATTGAAAGAATTCTATCATTTGAAATTATCACAGCTGATTGCAAGAATTGAGATTCCTTGAAGGATAATTATAATTAATATGAGTCAACGCATGCATTCAAGAATTGAGATTCCTTGAATTAATTAATATTTTCCGTTAATAAATTATGAATAATCAAATACAGTATTGTGATGCTTAGTCACAAAACAGTGTTCAAAGGAATGTGAATGAATGAAGAATGCGTGTAGTAGAATATTGACTGTGTGATTAAAATTTTATAATATCCGAATTCACTAGATACCACAAATGAGACTATATATGAAATTGATGGTTTTGTAGTCCCTCTAGCTCTAGAAAGCATTCTGAGTTGAGTTATTTATTTTTTTCTGTAATTATATCTCATTTCAAGTGAATTTGGTCATTTTGTTTTGTGATATTGTTTGTAATGGGCACCTGCTGAAAAACCTTCAGGTTTAGCAGGACTCTAAATTTCCATAAAATTCAAATAAAATTGATCAATTAAAACGAAAAAAGATATTCTTAGTTACTTGAGTAAGATGATTGAATATTCTTTAATTTTTTATGGGTGAGTCTTACACTACTCAAAGTTTGTCTGTTGGCTTTGTGATACTTGGGTACATTTATAATTTGATGTTTAATGCAAGAATTAAACTTCTTTCCATTTAAAAACTTATTGCGTTTTATAATTATGGTTATATGACTATGGTTCATTATGGTTTATGACTTTATTACTACGGGTTTATAACGGTTAATAGCCATAGTCATATTAGCCACTATTCTCTCAGAGGTTATGTATTGATAAAATTATCATGTGTGTGTACCTGTATTTCATTTTATCAATTATTAAAGTTTTTGATTTTTGTTTATAGGAGTCGCGACAAAACCGAGTCGATAGTTGGAAGGCATTCCAGTCTGGTTCAGGATCGAAAAAAGTGAAAACAAAGAAACTGAAAGGATTCAAGCCGCCTAAACACAAGGCCGAGTCGAGATAACCAGTGTAGGCTACGTGCTCTCTTAATCAAAACAATATTGACCGTTTCCGATTTCAAATGATTCTATCTGTATTCATGGAGACGTCTTAGAAATTATCAGTTACTGAGATTATAGATGTGTGTTCAATATTGTGTAAATAGTGTCCTATTTGAACTAATGACTTTTGTATAAATTTTAATGAGAAGGAGTACTTCCATATTTTTTTCAACTCGATTAGATTCTTTACTCTATGTTTGTGATTCATAACATTCTATTTCAGTTAGAAATAAACTATCTGCAGTAGTTTTGTTGAATTTTTCACTTTTAGAATAGTTAAGCTTTGGAGCAGTTGCTTTGCCTTCAAGGCTTTTTCAGTTCATTAAAGAAGAGAATCATGATTTGATAATAGTTTTAAACCCAATTAAAACGTTACAATACTATTTTATTTTTTAAAAGTGAAGATTAAAACTTCGTATGTGATATCTAATTATTCAGTTTCAATTATTTTTCTCAACGATTTGATAAATATGGTCCTTACTTCAATATAAAATTAACGAAATTTCAAAGATTGCTTCAACTCTTTATAATTATCTTCAATTTGTATTCATTTTTAGTTGGAAATAATGAAACATTCTTGAACGAGCTTTATTTTTTCAGTCATATAAGTAGATTTATGTTTTGCAAGAAAACTTGAGGTAGTTCAATCTTTCCTCCAGCAAATCAAATGTATTTAAAAATAGAAATCCCATGCATACTGATATCTGTAACAATATTTACAATTTGTCAATTTATTTATTACAATTATATTATTATTTACAATTTATAATTTGAGTAGTAATCGTGCTAATTTCTCATTGAAGTGATATACTTTGAAGAAGGATAAAATAAGTCAATAATTATACTGTAGGATAATTTCAACTTTTTCCAATTGCAAAAACTTTCAACTTTCAATTGCAGAACTATTAAACTACAAAGGATGTTAGATAACATAACATACCAATATGAGAAAATTAGTCTTGGATGAGTTTTGTCTACTAGCTACAAAATGTGTTGGAGAACTCTGATCTCAGTGTAGTTTATATGGAGATTGACAATTCTAAATAAATTTAACTAAATTTTTACCTGTTTTATTAGAAAGTGATCAATGGAGTTCAGTTTTTTTAGGAAATGGTTTCAATTTTTAGGAAATTATGCAATTCAAAATGTACTTTAAATAATAATTATTGTGTTTTGCCACAATTTTTTAAACCGTTGATACTTTTATTAAATAAAAGTCTTCGCTTTTTATTGTTTTATTATGATTTTAAATTCAGATAGACAACTGGATTTCATCTTCTAATGAAAATTGGGAACACTTCAAACAAGAGGAATATATATTGCTGTATTTTTTAATGATTTGTTTTAATGTTTTTATTTATTTTTAATGTTTTTATTTATTTTTAATGATTTTATTTTATTTAGGAAATTATGCAATTCAAAATGTACTTTAAATAATAATTATTGTGTTTTGCCACAATTTTTTAAACCCTTGATACTTTTATTAAATAAAAGTCTTCACTTTTTATGGTTTTATCATGATTTTAAATTCAATTTTAATGTATTTTTTATCACACATCAGTAATGTTTTATTCAATCGAAAATATTAATTGGCGATCAAAATGTTTCACCGACAAATTTGAAGCTTCAGCGTAAGTTGATCAATGAACAATAATTTCTCATTTATTATTTTAAGCACTAAAATGATCGTGAAACCTCAGTAACATTCTTAATGTTATACATTGTATTGTTCAGGGATGATTATATAGGAATAATTCAATTGTCTAATTTACTATAACTACTTATGTCCAAAATTAAACTGATTGAGTTACTCCAATGTGAAGTCAATTTAAAAATATCAATAATTATTGTATTCGAAAAATCATAATTTTTCATTGTTGCAATTATTATTGTAGCTTCTATGTAACTCGTGTCGTATAAAGGTGTACTTTTGTATTGGATATTGGAATCAGCTTGTCTGATTTCATTATGTCAAATGTAATAAAAATGTCAAATCGTCAATGTTTGTTTCTGTTTCTGCTGATCCTATGTATAGCACTTCAAGTCGTTTAAACACGAAAGCTGATTAATTTTCAGGTTTTGTTGAATGAAGTACAGTAATTCAAAGCACAAGGACAAATTATTGTATTGGTCTTCATTAAATTACGTCATTTTACGGAGACTCGTGCAATCTGCAAACTGATTTTTGAGGTTCTGCTGATCAATCTGACGACCTGGATTGCAGCATTAAGATTAAGATTGAATAATAATTTTCTAATTTCTATATGACTACTGAATGGAGTTTGCCATTCTCGTGATTCTCCTCGCTATTATTATATATCGGCCAGTTGCAAAAAAGCCAATATTAAATAGGGAACTCAAGGTGGGTTATACAGTATAATCGCCGTGAGTATAATTTTTGGATTAAGCTATTTCTTTCTGCTGCACCAATGAACATTATATTATTGGCTACTTTATTGATGGTACATATTCTGGCAAAATTGTAATTTTATCTATAAGTGATTCTGAATCTCAAAAAAAGGAATATATATTATATATATATATTCTATGAGATCTTCATTATTATTACGTAGAGTTATAATACGATCCAATCAATTTCTTTCAATCAATTCTTTCTGTTGCACTATTGACCATTACTGGCTACTTTATTGATAGGACAAATTCTGGCAACATTGTAATTTTATCTACAAGTGATTCTCAATTTGAGAAAAAAGGAATATTATTTCATGAGAGATCTTCATTATTATTACGTAGAATTATAATACAATCCAATTAATTTGCATTTCCTTGCTCTGGCTAATAGGTTCCGTGTGCTATTAGGAGTCAGTGAGATTTAATTTCCGGAAAGCAGGCGGTTAAATAAATCTTACACCGGTTATCCTGATCGGCGCTGATTGTCCTTTGTGCAACCAAATTCTCTGTTAAATTCAATCTTTGTAGAATGATATCATTCTACGGAGATTGAATTTTTTGTGTAACTGGCCGAAATAATCATTAATCTTTCTTTATATTTCTTCTCTGATCTTTCTCGAGTAACCAATGCCAACCCATCAGTGTTGGGCATACTGCTATAATTAATTAATAACTTTATTATAGATTATTTATAATAGGTTTATTATTATATTATATTTCATTTATATATTATATTATATATATATTATACTATATATTATATTTTCAATTATATTACTCAACTATTAACTACAAGTAAAATGCTGGGGTTTTCCGGTTCAGCATCAACCATATAAAAAAACAATCATTACTAATATTATTATTTTGAGTAAAATAATCAATATTATTGAGATTAAAGTATTAAACTTTCAAGTAGTCAAAAAAAACTGCTATATTAACGATCTATTCGATTCTATGCATCAATAAAATAATTGTTTCGATGAATGATATCTCTGTGCTAAACGCTGATCAGTGATCACCCTTTTGCACTGTGAACAGGACCCAATGCGAACTGGGAAACCCAGTTCATGACCTCGCCTGGTACTATATTTTCCGAACTTGAAAATATCAGGGTAAGTAAATTTCGAAATAATTATGTTACGCAACTTCCATGCTTAACAAACCATAACAGAGCGTATAATATACGAGTAATATTATTTGATGCACCATTCCACTTTCTACAGTCGAGAAGTGAATGTTTGCAATTAACTTATGTAAAATACGAATTTTGGAGCTAAACGAGTTAGCTTTCGGTTTAACTGCGTGCTTCAAAAACTATGTTATGCTTCTGTTGGGGGAAATCCTGCTTAAACTCTCATTCTTGTGAATTCAGTTACAGTAAGCCGATTTAAATTAATGTTTATTGTTGAGAAAAGTGTTTATTCACGTTCCATATCAAAATAACGTTACAATTACTTCAGCTACTCAATTATTCTAGAGAATCATCATAATTATTTAAAGTTCCGTTTATCCAACTACTATCTCATTTGTAGGTTGCAGCTCATTAGCACTTTATGTTAGTTACTTTGCAGTGATGCTACTTTATAATGTAATCATGTACGGTAATTTAATTACATGTGTAGGGAATTATATTATTTTAGGAGAAAGTAGTCAAGAAATTGTAAGCTCCCATGTGGCACGATTCCTGAAATGTTTCTCATATAATTATCTGAATAATATAGAGTTAATTATTATTAAAGTGTTTTCTTTGTGGAGTGAATTCAACTTTATAAAGATGACTTGACTGTTTGTCGCGTTCTCTAATAACAAACAAGTAGGGTAGGCTACAACTTTCATTTCATCCGCTTTATCATCACAGGTTTGGAGCCCACCTACAACGGAAGGAACGCCGTGTTTTCAATAGTATGGTTTTCTGGGAGTTATAACTAACTATCCGTAAGAGAAAATAATAAATTTCTACCAATTCCTATACCAACAAAGACAATCGAAACTGATGATTTAGTACTGTCTACGCTGTATGTGTACCGAAGTACAGTAAGTTTCAGCATGATTTTCCCCGCCCACTTTCTACTTTTCATGTCTTTTTAAAAACGTCTCATACTCAACTCGCACTAAAGACTGGCATCAATTTCAATCATTTCATTCCATGAGATTGATTTTTTTATTAGTTGTAGCCTGCTAAAGTCGGTGCAAAGAAAGAATGAACACGGGATCTCTCCCAACTCCCCCAGTACCGCTACTTGCCACGTCCACTGTGAAGTGGTGAGTGGGATACGATTCGATTGTATAGTGGGGGAATACGATTGTATAGGCAATCTCTTTCTGAGAGCCACTACTGTTCTCTTCAGTTTTGATAGAATTAGGTGAATAGGTGTCGCTGGTTACCAATTATTTATAGAGGAACTTCTATAATTAATAGTAATCTAGTCTCCACTCTCCAAAAGAGGATCAATGATCAACTCGATAAATTATTTTTCTACTTATTGTATTAACTGTCTTATTCAGTTTGTGAAATGGGTTTATTCAGAAATATTACTCGAAAAATAATCAGAAAAAAGTATTAAAAGTTCTTCATTCTCTAATAGTTCAATGCTTTTTTCTTTAAAATTGCAAAGCAACTACAAATCAAAACTCCACTGCCACTTTCACCTCCACAGAAAGTCCAATATTTATGCAATTTTTATATTTATGCCTATTGAATGATGTTTCACCTCACTCAATTACACTTCCTTTGAATTATTTTAATTTCTGTACAAATTTCACAAGGATAATTTCGATTTAACTGTTCCCTGAGGGGAAATTTATGACTTGCTACAAAAATAATCGGGAATATCTTGATAGACTGAATGGATCTGAGGAGCAGTAGCAGTAGAAATAAAAGTCTACGAAGTGAGCTTATCTCTTGGATTCGGAGAGACAGGACAGGAGACAGGCAACTAGGAAGGACGCACAGATTGCGGTAATGTACTCGTGTAGTTCAGGGAGTCGATCGTCATTTTCCAGTGTGTGGGAGGTTGGGGGTGAATCGCCTCGTTATGTGGAAAAGGGAGGCAGGCTAGAGGAAAAAGTAAGTTGGAACTTTCTTATGACTGCGATGAAGTGGGGGCGAAGTCTCTGTCGAGGTTACTTAGAAAAGTTCCGTTCAAAGTTGTTCAAGCGCAAGCCGTAAATTTAGAGGATGAGCGTTAAATTGAAGTAGCTTTCAAATTCAGCCGGCAGATCGCGAGCCTTGGCGCCACCCGGACATCGAGCACTTAATCAACTAACCACTGTCTGTCCTGCCCCTCACCCTCCCCACTATCCCCTAACAAATACAGAATTTATTGTGATTATTGCAGTGCTTACTCTTCTAATTGTATTTCCGAGACATTCGACAATCAACCTGCTTCACTCTCAACTCACTTTTTGTCATTAAATCGACTTGAATTTCTAGAACTTTTCCTGCTAATTGTCGATAATGTAGTTGAGAAAATGGAAAATCTTTCAGTTTTTGGCCCAGTCGTTGTTCTCGGAAAAAGCTGTGGTAATATCTTACATTATTGTAATCATTGTATAAAAAATTCAATAAACCTCAACTTGTAGTCTACTTATTAGTTCAAAAAGAAATCACAAATTCTGTGATTGATCTCTAATGAAAATCAAACTTTGTTGTTATCAAACAAAATCGAAAGTACTTATTTCAAGTTGAATCAAAATTAGTTCAACGGAATTATAAGAATCTGTTCTCACCCAGTTACTACCGCCATCTACATAACAGGAAAAGAAGTTGCAGTTCATTACCCAGTAAGTACTGCCACCTTCAGGCAGAATCTAGAACCATATTTTCTGGCCAATCCGGAGAAAGCAGTCGGAGCGTGGAGCGTGGGCGTGGCTGAGGGCGTGGTTCTAATCTGGATCTTTTTCGTGATTGGCCACTGGTCAGTCGTTCTCATTGTTTACTCTGTTGGAGATTATCATCCTTTATCCATTATCATATCAATCTGAGATTATTATTATATTATCCATTTTGGTATCTCCATTATTGGATATTTTTTATCCATTATCCATACTTTCTTTAGTCATTCATCATCATTTCAGCTCTTCACTCATCTTTGAACATATCTTGTGTTCTATTAAGTATTTTATTCTATACTTTCAACTTTCTCCTGGTTTAATTATTCCATATTCCCAGCGACCTTCTCCTCCCTTGCTCCCTACACCTATTTTGTGCTACGCTTTTAAATTTCCTGCATATGTTTTGTAAACCCTCGCTTGCCTGTGTATCCAAATTTGACGTTTTTATACGTACGTTTGTGCATGTAGTGTAGTTCCTTTGAATGTCTCTTGGAAGAGTAGAATGTCGTGCATAGGTAATCGGGGGAAATATTTACCAAAATCAGACTTATCAGATTTATTAAAGACTTTCAAATCCTTAGCTGCCTTACTAAATCATGATTTGATACACATATCATTATCAGATCCATCATCTTTATTACAAGGCGAAGTGATTATGAGATGCAATTGACACATTTATTTCAATAATTATTCAAATAAATGCAGTATGCAGTGCAATTAATCGGAAAGAATATCTTTATAGCTATTTAATTGTATTGAAAGCCTTATTCTGTATTTAGGAAACTCAGATAACTAATGTATCTTATTGATACAGAATTACCGTATTTTTAGATTTTAAAAGAAATTTCAACAATGAGTTACGTCATCCTGTTTTTTTTTCGTCAATGAATATTCCCCCAATAAAAATAGAGAAAAAATAGAGCATTACAATGAAAATATAATTATCCAGGTCGGTAATTATTCACAACAAAGATATAAAGTGCACTCGATGACATTATCTGATTTTTTGCTATTCCAATTTTGGATGACGTTGGATTCGTATGACGACAAATTTAATTGTAAAACTTCTTTATGATTAATAGTAGCATTATAGGTCAATATTAAAAGGGGAAATGATAGGGCCTAATGGTCCCAATGTGGAATCATAATGCGTTCTAATCATGCGGAAAAAATAGAGTAGGAACATTTTATTATTATTCATATTATTGAGATCTGATCTGAACTTACGATAGGCCTCATGTCAATGATGTGATATGAAAAATTATAATAAAAGAAAAGAAACAAAGAGAAAAAACAAATGAAATCCCCGAGGAAAAATGTGTGGGCCATGAAAAATAACCTTAAACAAAATTGATACACAATAAAATGGCAAAAAATAAGAGTGTTTTGGGCTGCAGTCAAGCAGCTCTGATTATTATCTCAATTTTACCTTTTAAATTAATTTAATTGATTCCAATCTAGCACTGCAAGTGTTACGGAGTGACGGAAAAATATAATGAATTATTAAAGTTTCTCCTTGCAATGTAGCCACTAAAAACGTCATTAAAAAAGATTGACGTATTGGAATGCTAAACGCACTTCACCTCATCAATCGGAAATAGACGCACTTTTGAGCATTGTAAACTTACAGTTGTAGGACAATCTATTGATGGCAACTCCCATATAGATTTTTCTCGGGAGTGCCTAATTCCTCTGTAAATAGGCCTATAACGATGAATTTTGTACTTTGAATGTATTGTCTTGTATTGTATTTACTGAGAAATAAACGTTTATTTATTTATATCTTTTTCTGAGAAAAAAACAACTTTTTTGAGGATTTCTTCGTTCCAAGAAATGCTCTTTGCTCTTCAACAACATACGTGATACAGTATATTACAAGTTGTATTTGTAGTACATAGTATTAGTTTTTTTTTGGAAAATAAATAATTTTTTTTTATTCATTCATCACCAGCGATTCATCACTATCAAAAGTGATGCAACTAATGACTTAAGGTACCAATTATTAAAGTGAATATCCATATTGATTTAAAAGACAAGAAATGATACATCGATCCACATATTTCCTAGAATAACGACTGATAACAAAGTAACAACCGAAACCGGTTCCAACCAAATTTTTGGTCATCAAAAAATTGACAACCAATGGAGTCCTGTTATTTTAAAAAATATGTGGCTGTGATAAATTATAGTACTTTTATTCAAACTCTTATTTATTCTTGTTAGCAATTTCCAACGCTACTGATGATTAAAAAATTATATTTTGTCAGATATTTGACAATGTGTTCCGGTATTCAAAAGTGATGAACCGATGGCTTTGATGAGTGAAGCGCAGTTGAACGTTTGCACAGGTGTATTGGCACACGTGGCCCTATACGTAAGCGTGCTAACATTGCGGCTGAAGATGTGACGGTGTTGGATTGAGAGCTTGTCGATTTGTTTAGCGTGGTGGCATCACGGTATTTAGGGAAGGTCGGCGTGTGGGATTTGTGCCGGCGACCGGCCTTCAATATAGTTTTAGCAACCGACAGTGGCTAATTAATGTGAACGTCGAGGAAACGGTGCGAAATACGAGCGTGTGTTCAGGTTCACACCGTGTTTCAGGCCAAGCATCCATCTTCTGTCCTCTGGTCTTTCAGCAACCACCGCACCGGTCCAAATGTTGCTTCGCTACCGGACTGCTGGTGCATGCCACAAATTACTAGTTTCCCCTACTGCTTTCTCTCCCAAGACCTCCTGACCCGTCCGGAAACAGGCACTAATTAACACGTGCGCCCGTCGCCGCTAACTGCACCCTGAGTAACTCTTTTCCGGACACCAATTCGCTGTATAAGCGCTGATTTATTGCGCCCCTAAATTTCTGGAACGAGAGGGAAGAAGAATGGTGTGATCGTGATGGATCTAGAAAAGAATATGGATGTAAAGAGTAAATGGGCATCACTCAAGGTAGGTTAAGCCAGAAAAGTACAAAAACTTCTCGGAAGTACCAGGTACAGACGTACAGTGATATTCATTTAATTTGACGCTTGGCATTAGATAGATAGATAGATAGAGAGATATTATTTCTTTGCCATCGTACTCTACGGTCATCAGAAACATCAAGAAATTACATCTCTCTACCTATCTATCTATCTAATGCCAAGCGTCAAATTAAATGAATGTCACTATACTTCCTTTAAGATCATGTGAAAACATTCATAATAAACTAGACTTATTATTATAAACATCCATTTAAATTAAATAACGGAAAGTAAAATTGATATCTAAAATTAATCATTGAAAGTAGACACAGTTCAACATTGGAATAGTGATTTTGAGAATAAAAATGAGAATAATTGCTCTAATTTTTGGTAAAATTGAGAGTAATTTTTCAATATGAAAATCATCAGATCAATTTGTCAACATTCATTTCTAACTTGATCGCATTTAAGAGACGTTCCACAGCATTTCTTACTCGCGAGTGAATTTTGAAACGGTTTGTAAAAGGTAATTTTACCTTTACGTATTGTTGTGTTACTGGAGTGTGGAGATTCTAAGACATATTTTTTGGTTATATGAACATTTTCATTGGAATAAATTTTATATAATATTCCTCAATTAAGAGGGATTGATACCATTGACTGCATCTATGCGAACGTGGTGATTTTTTCAATGCGTGGGTGAAGAGGGGTCAAAATGAGTAATTCGGGCGCTATTTTCTAACCGATAATAATTCAAATGTGGAAATTTTTCCAGAAAGATCTGTAGAAAATTTAAAATTCGTTTTCCAACTTTAAAATGGCAGAATAAGTTGATGAACATGAAGCGAACTTCACTTATCTTAACCTTCAATTCAAAAAATTGATAAATGATAATAAAATTTCAAAGTACAGCAACAATTCTAGCAATCTTCAATTTAAAACCATCTACACATTTCTAGATTCAAAAATAGCGACCGAAGGAGTACCTAAATCACGGAGTGCCAGTTTTCATGCTTTTCCGAATGGTATTAAGGGGAGAAATGAAGTTGTTATTCCTAAACATACATTAGACTAGGTACCCTCTTCTCTTAAATAATTGAATTGTCATTGAATTGATTCGGCATCTCCAGATTAGAGCACTCTGTATTGTGAATACTATTCACCCTCATACACCTCTTATTATTTTTTATAAGAAATAATCTGCCTGGTAACTAACTGGCTATACCTGTATTCACTATTTATTTGAAAAGTCGAAATTTACTGGATCTTGGAAACATAACTGTATAAATTAACTTGAAAAGCCTACTATTGCATGTCAATGATGAACAGGTAGACCTCGTGGTTGAAGGTTATTGGTTTCAAAACTGTTCTCCGCCTGCGGCTTATTGATCATGTTCAGCCAATTATCTGTCTTCAGTATCGAATTTGGATATCTCGTAAGGAAGTCACCTCTCGTTATTTATAGTGTGATCGGCTTTTTCCACTGAAATGAAAGTGAAAGTGGATTTTATCAGTCAAACCAAAGGAGAAGATCAATCATATTACTAACACCGTTTAGGTACCTGTTATTAATTTACGACATTTCAACCATAGTGACGATCTGACCACTTCTATGATTTTAATCAAGTGTACATTAATTAAATCAATTAAAAATGTTCAAATAAAGTGATGATCTTAACACTTCTATCAGATAGGGTTTTCCAATTCATATGAATTATCGAACATACTATCATTGGATGCTAGTTTTCACTGATTCGTTAAAATTTAGTGAAATTCAATGTTGGACTACAAAACCTATATCTTTTCCACATTTCCCATTACGGAAATTGGATGATTCGGCGAAGCGGAACACCCGAAAGGGTCTCCCCGCTAATAAAAGCCATAAGCATAATAATTGGATGCTATAGTAATATTTGAAAAATAAAATATTCAAATATTTTTACAGTATGTATGTTTACAAATTCACCATTTCTGTCCTTTATTTTAATGAACAGTAATTTAAAATCTAAATGTCACATAATTGCGCTCACTCTTTGGAGCCAAATAGAAAAGGATGAAATAATTTTGTTGGACAAGTAGTGTTACAAATTCTCTCTCACATGCAGATGTCTCTATGTAAATGATTATAAATTAGATAGGTGTAAATGATTATCAATTAATATTATTGAATAAAATTGACAGATTCTGTTTCTATACTGTATCTAGGTTATTCTAGCCACATATAAAAGATAGCATTCTTCATGCAGTACTTCTCGTGTCCTTGTTAAATATATTTATTGAGATTGAAACGGTATAGTAGATTTTTTTAATTTGGCGGATGATTCTGCTGTTTTCAAATGGGGAAAGCAAACACATTTTCCCTAAATGTGACAGGGTCAGTTATATTACTAGCAAAGAGTTCTAGTAAATGCTTTTTTTAGCCTTTTTATCCATTTCCATTATGTTATTCCAGGATCAAATTCATGAAGAGTGTTTGTGATGGGAGGAGGTAGGCCTACGTGGCTTAAGACACTGCAAAAAAAAAAACAATAAACTGTAAATCAATAAACAAATCGAGGAAATGATCAAGCAAACTTTGGAATTATCCTGGTTTTTACCACCGGATCATCGTATTGTTTCTCATATCCCAATATTTATATCCCATTGTATGATAGTGAAAAGAAAACAATAAGAGATCATCAAAGTTCAAAGCCTAAAAATATTGATTCTGATCTTTGAGATTGCGTTGACGTAATTGAGTAGGCTCTTGTCAATGATGATAAAGAGTAATGAATGAGGGTACTCGAACCATCTCAGGGTCTCAACTTGAAGAAGCGATTGTGATAATACAGTCCAACCGATAAGAGATAACGAGTCAGTCAAGAGAGAACAACCAAACTCGTCAGATTAGTTATCGAGTTGCTGTTGAACGAAGAAGGTGTTTAGTTCTGGTGTTAGTGGTGGTGTTACGGTGCAATCGAGCGTGTTCTAATGCGTCTTGCTAGGTCTTGTTTCTCGCGAAGAAATTTATTGTTTAGTGTGGACAGAAGAAGCAGAAGCGCAGTCCGTCCGTCTATTATTTAGTTTAGTTGTCGAAACGAAACGAGGTCCCAGTGATCGGGAGGGTAATTAGTGAGACTGGCGCCACTTCCGCGGTGAGGAGACACTTGTTTGATTCACAGTGTGAGAGTGTGAGTTGGAGGTGCGCGCACACACACGCACACCCAGCACTAGGCAACAGAGATGCGCGCTAGTTTGTTCGCGCATGCGCCTTGACGTCACATATCAGCTGGGCAGTTGAGAACAGAACTGCGTCGCTTCGAAATACAGCGTAGAAGTAGAAGGCCACAAGCCGTCGTGCTAGGTTTATCTTCTCGTAGTGGACAGCAGCCAGGGCCGTCCTGTTTTTAAGACGCAGTTACGTTTTGCAACCGGGACTTGGATTTTTAACTGTGCAGCGAACAAATAATTTCAACAGTTTTTCGTGACAGTTTTAGACCATCAGTGGCTGACGATCACTTTACGAACATAGTTCGGTTTCGATTCTGAATCGGAGCCGCGTGCCGTGCATCTGAATTAGAAAGCACGTGGTTCGCTGTTAGCAGTAGTTGGTGTTGGTTGTTATCGTAGTTACTACGTCCTTCGGATATGATTCGTCAATCGCCGTTCGCCACACGCATCTGCGTAAGATTCGACACATCGGCTGTCTTCTGCTATCAGTTGTTGGCCGTGTCCAATTGACGATCAGATCGTTTAGTCGAAATAAAACAATTTAGCTGTGAACAATCGCCGACACTTGTAGATAGTTTATTGAATTTTATTGTTACACGATCTTGTTCGAACAATAGACTTTGGTGCTGTGTTTGTTATCAGTTTTTGATAGGTGAGATGTCCGAGTGAGGATTTATTAGACTTGAAGTTGAGTATTGTGATAGCTGTGAATTATATTGGTGCAATGATGGAGCCATTAACCGATTTGGGCTTTGAGCCACAACAGCGTGCCAGATCAAACACTTGGCCACTTCCGCGGCCCGATGACGGCCCGGTGTCCGGCCCGGAGGCGGGCGCCCCCGCCGGCCTGATGGGCGCCGTGGTGCCGCCAGCGGCAGCCGCAGCCGCGCAGCTCAAGAAGAACTCCAGTCGCCGCAACGCCTGGGGCAACCTCTCCTATGCCGACCTCATCACACGGGCGATCGCCTCCGCGCCCGATAAGCGGCTCACTCTCTCGCAGATCTACTAGTGGATTGTGCAGAATGTCCCCTTCTTCAAGGACAAGGGCGACAGCAACAGCTCTGCTGGATGGAAGGTAGGAATCAACACACCATTACAATAGGTCTAATCTAAAATAATTTAAGTTGAAACGACAAATTTACCTTAATTATTAAAGAAAATCACAAACGTTTTTTAGGAACATGTGATGTGAGTTTTAGAGATATGAAATAGCAGGAATTTTCAGAAATAGGTTGAAATGAAATGTATGGTACATGATGGCTTATATTCAGTTCTAAATCCTTCAAGACTCCATAATCATCATATTGCGATTCCAACCCCCGAATTAGACCTATGTTAATCAATTTATCAAGTTAATTTTTGCCAATTACTGATTGAGCTTGAATTAAAAAATAATTGTGAAGAAAATTGAATTGAATAAGAATAGAGTTGAAAAATTTAGTGAACTCTTGTGATGAGAATAATAGAATCAATTGATTTTTTCAATTGAATCTTTCAATCATTTTAGCATCTACAGTGGCCGGTAGCCGAGGGATCGCTTGTCTGATAAATCAAAGGTTCCTGGTTCCATCCCAGTTGACCATCCACTTTTAAAACCTTCACGGTTCTAAAAACGGAAGATTATTTATATCCACTCCTCATACATCTCAAAAGTGATAGGTTGTTGAGGTGGATGATAATGATGATGATTTTAAGATAAGAGTGCTTCTAATTTTCCGGTCACCATTCTATTTAGTGTCCTTATTGCTCGTCCTTTATCTGAGCATTATCAGATTAGAAACATTCTACTGTCAGTAGCTCTTATCCATGTCTGCTATATTGATTAGATGCACTGTAGAGTAGAGATCATTACAATATTATGCTACAATTGCTCTCATGCTACAATTGCCATCGTACACATAATATCCATTTTTATCCGATTATTGAATATTAATCTACTCTTAGATTAATAGTCAATGGTTTAAGTCTTCATTGATTAATCTTTTTCAGAAAAAGGTCTACCATTCATTTTCAAAAAAAAGGTAACTACGCGTGGTTGAGATCAATATATTAATTTAAAAAATTTTGCACGCCAAGTTTATCTGAAATCACTTCATCTGAAGCTCACGAAAAATTTTCGCTTTCAAATATAGGAAAGTAAAGAGTTTTTATTTTTCCAACTGTTTCTCGTTTGGCCATAAAATTATAGAGTGAGGAAAATTGAAAGTTTGCCAGAAACTCATTACACATTCTCTCTAAGAAACTATAAACTGGTGATTTCATAATAAACTTTAAATTTTTCTAGGCAGCCTTCTGGCTTAGGTTTGGACTCTTGAAATTTCATTAGTTTGGGAAATACTGTATAATATTCAGGCTTGGAAGTCGATTTATCGATTAACAGAAAATCCTTTGAGCTGTCACTTCACATTATTATCTTATCAAGACCATTCTAGTTGAGCTGCTAACTCGGTGAATTTCCATTTATCTTGAACTTGAATAATAATAATAGTAATTATTATTCTTGACACAGAATAAGCCTTCTGATAGTTTTCAGAGTATTCACAATCAATAGTTGGCTACGTGATTTTATTTGATTTTTAATTTGTCTATTATACCCTCTGCTACGGCTGAATAAACTTGGCTTCACATCTCAGGTTATAAAAAGTCGAAATGAACTATTGTGAATGACATGATAACTTTTTAACTTATTAAATTTCTGTGAACTCATATCTCATATCTGTCTTTATCATTCCTATACTCTCGACATAAACTAATTAAATAGAATTGAACAGATCGAACCATCAATGAAAAGTTGTTATTTGTTTATATTTTTTATCAGCATATAAGTTGTTTGTTAATTTTTAGTGTCAAAGATACCGTTGTTTTTCGAATTTCTGGTGCAAAAAATCGGCCTTCATTCCCAAAGTAAAAGAGAAGAGCCATCGATTTAAAAAGTGTTTTGAATATTAGTAAGCTACTCAATTCATATTATGTAGAAGCCTATCTATCTTTTCAACAGAGCTTATCTGTTGTTTTTTTCAATTGTTTATATCGGCTTTTCCAATTTCCAACATCGTGATTCTTTTTGTACAAATCTTATAAATAGACTAACTTATGAATTATGGATGGCTTGATAGTGTTGGATGGATTATTCCAATAACAAATGTGGAATAAGTATACAAGTAATCATTTAAAAAAAATCTTGAAACTATTTCGTAATAGACTTATGAAGAAAAATGAATTTTTTCTATCACTTTACATTAAACTTATTGAAAGAATGTGAGGTTGTTAAACTAATTATTTAGATTTTTATACCAATCAATCTCAAACAAAATCTCTTTTTATAAATGAAGTTTATTTTATATTGTTGGACTCTAATGGAGGCGATACAATAAATATATAAATAGCATTAACATGCAGGTTATATATATCATAATTTACAATTCAATTTATTTGTAGAATTTCCGTTGATGTTGTGGAATTCCATAAGAGAAAACGTTAGAAAGAAATGGAATTGACAGCAACCAATAAAGTTTTCTTCTATCAACAATTCATTTTAAAATCACCTTTTTACTACTACTGAAAACCCCCTATTCTTGAATTCCTATAAATTGATAATTTCTCAAGTATAAAATCAGTCTTATGAACTTGGACGAATAAAGAAGAGTCAATTTAGTTATAACTGTGACAATGAATTAATTGATTGGTGTATGTAGGTGTCAGGAAATAATGAAATTCTGTTCCGAATTCATCAATGATAATTAAATTTAATTCTACTTCTTATAAGAGCGATTTGAGATAGTTATTGTAGAACCGTGACGCTGTAAAATCCAAACCAAACAGGCGTACTTATAGAAATGCTCAGCTTAGTGTAGGTTTTACGAGTCTATAAAAATATTTCTATTGCACAATTTTAATAAATTATCTGTAGAGAATAAAATACATTTAATAGCCCACTTGTTAGATTTTCACGTTTACTGGTTCCATGAATGTGAATAAATAATATATTGAGATATCACACGATGTAGAATTGTAGCTACAGTAATTCTGTGTTTCTATTGATAATTTTCCTCTTTTCACGTTTCACTGAAATATTTCTACACGTAGTGTAGATAATTATCTAGATGTAGTGGATAATTATCATAATGATAATCGTATTTCCCTTCTTCCTCAAATTAACCTGATAATTTCTAACTTATTCATCCACCCAGCGATTATTTTCTGCGACATATCATTTGAGCAATATTCATACTTTGCCTTATAGAGGTGTGTTCATTCTAATCTAATAATTTCAAATAATATTCTCTTGTCAACCGCGTTGTGGCAAAAATTCAACATGTAAATTCAAGCATAAATAAGCACACTCTACACTCAAGTATCACACTGTAATTGGATCTAGAAAATCCAGAGTATATTGAAGTATTCCATTTTATTACAGTATATCTCAAACCAAATTTAGGCTGGATATAAGAGAATGTAGAATTTACACAATATCTTTTATACGTCTACGTATATGTTTCATAATGTATTCATACTTCGGTATTCTTGGTTAATCACAATGCTGAATTCATGTTCTACATGGTTGTCAAAGCTATTTACATTATTTAGTGAAACCCGAATTGAAGGGGTTGCGTAGTGAGGTTTAATCAGTTGAAGGTTAGACAGGAAAGGTGGTATGCCACCACCGATATGTAGTGAGGGGTTTGGAGGTGGACGTTTTGCGATTATTGTGATATCAACAATAATTGTTCTCGATTTGTAGGAAAGCGTGAATGGTTCAAATAGCAGAACTAGACCGCGGGCAGTTGAGGCTGGAAACTTGTAGCAACGCAACAGATTAGAATGCAATAAACGTAATTTTAGAGGGTGAGGTTCAAAATTTCCAGATGCACCTCTTATCAGGACCTGGACTGATTAGATCGATTAGATTTCCAGGTTGAAATCCAACGCGTGCCGTGGTCAATCGGGCTTCGAGAAAAGCTGAAATCGGTTGTTGCAATTTACCGAATATGCACTCGGGCACGGGACTGCAATTGGAATGCATCTCTCTCAGACCTCGTGGAAAATCACTAGTGAAACACGCCTTGCCATCATTTATGGCCGAATAACTATGATCCCTTCATACGCGATGTGGTCTACCCATTCGAGGGATCCATCTATGATGCATTCGAAATATTTATTCACATGGCGATGGCCAATTGTTGTGATGTGATGTTTTTAACTTGTTCAGTACAACTGTTTTTACTCATTCTCAGTAAACCCAATACTATTACATACTGTTATCAGTTCTTTACCCTGAAGATTTGGACTCAATAGTTTTCATTCAGAGACCATCTATCAACAAAAGGTAGCTGATAATGTATATATGATACAATAGTAATTACATTATTGACATTCAGGCCCTCAAGCACCATCTTCGTTTAAACAGAGTTTAACGAAACTGTAGTTAAAACTTGATTCAAATTGTAGATCCACAGCTCAAACCTAGGGTACTACAGTTTCATTTGAGTTCCAACTGTGGTTTAGTTGAACTGTAAATTCAATTTCATGGAAGATGATGAATACGGCTCTATAAAACGTGAGTATATACAATTCACCCTGATATTCGTCAACTAATTTTGAATTCGATTTTCTTCGCTGAAAGCTGTGCATTTTCACCAGGAAAAACCTTCTAGCCGTACAGCACGCGATACGTTATCAGCGAATGCTCAATGACATTGACCGCAGACAGCATTTTCTGAGAAAAAATTAGCTGACATTTACAGTCCGACAAACATTGTACGAATTACAGACAGATGTCCAGATGGACAAGTGACGTGATTTATGGCTCTTCGATTATTATTTGTCTACCCAAACCAAATTGATTTACATGTTTCCACTAACTTGAAACAACATTGTTGGCCTCATTTTTCCATATTGATTCCCCATTCCTCTTTCGATATTATTTTACTATTTCTGCCGTGCATTCGAAAAAGTCTAAACTACACTCTACACTCGCATGTCACTACAACAGTACAGTATTTGATTCCAAGTTCCCTACTCTCTTATGTGTGTTTCTTGAAGATGCATAGAGCGTGAAGAATTGAAATTTTGATTTCAATATAAATGTTGCGGTTTCTAAACTGGAAGGAATGTTTATCAATATGGCTTCCTCCACCCTCTATCATCAGGTATAATCCATGTGTCAACTTGAATTGGCGTTGGGCCAGCCAGAAGGCCAATGGAGACTGGGAATGCCTTGAAACTCTCGCTTCGCCACGATGTGCAGTTGTTCAAATGTATTTATAGAAATCGAAATCTGCTACGACTCATCTGAAACTTAGAATCTCGCACTTGTTGACTCCTGCAGTATGTTGTGCTAAAATTTATACGCCACAAAGTTGATGCGTCGAATTGATAGGGTCAAAATCCTTCCGCCTATTAATAGAGTTGACACAATAATAACTTACACCTTTTCAATTCTGTTTAGTCAAAATACTGTAATATGAATAATATAGAAAATAATTCCAATGATGTTTGCATTTTGCTTAATGTAATTTACTTGTCCAGGAAAGTTGAAGGGCATTATGATGGTGACAAAAATATTTGAACATTTTTCTTCCATTGATAAACAAAATTGCCACAACTTTCCTAAAATTACTAAAATTTCAAAACAATATTGTAAGTATTCTCAAATGCCACCAGGGAACTGGTGGGCTGCAATCCTTCAATTGACAGGTTCCGTGCATGTCAAATGATTCTGTGCTTATAATCAAAATGATGATTTGATGTAATATAATGCTTACGTTTGTCAGATTAGTTAATATGCGTATATATTTTCATTGTAATAGATTGAGAATAAATTTGAAATTTGAATTTGATTTGATAAATGATAAAATTCATGTAATAGAATAAAACAGGTATTGGTCAATATTTGGCAAGACTCTTGAAGACTTTGAAAGTTCACATATTATGTTGATTATTATCTTTGAACTATTCGAATATGTCTCCCGCAGTGAATTTCTATATTCCATTGTTACGGTATATTTGAAAAATTATACTGTATACAGGTATAAGTATAACACAGTCTAATAAATACATTTTTTTTTTGTATTTATTAGACTGTGGGTATAACATATTTTCCGACATATGATTATAATCGTCCTGCTCTTCGCTTTCGTTGAAGTGCTCTGTCTTTCGGAAGCTATTTTCTGCGTATCGTTGTGCTGTAGGCCTAAAACAGCTCATCTGTCTCTGTTGCTACTAATATCTCACTTGGCAACAGTTTGATCCAGTTTGCGAGGCAGCTATGCGGAAGGCTCTGTATCAAGTGGCCGCCAGAGCAGTGAGTAGAGTAGTAGGCTGATAACGAGGGATTGTCGCGAAGTAGACAGATTGAGTTGGCTATTACTGAGCGTGAAACATTTCACCCCTCTCTCACTCACATTGTATTTCTCTCTCTCTCTCACTCACACTCTTCATCCCTCTTGGCCACTTATCCAACGCGCTCCTCCATGTGAGCCAAAAATAGTTTTCGTCTTGCAGTCGAGTCCAACATGCGTGAACTCACTGTCTCTCTCAGAGACCTTTGAATTCTTCTAATTGAATCCAATTTTCATACTTGAATTCCTATCATTATTCCATGTAGGCTACCAAAAATAATCCTGACCCAAGAATCCAAGATTCTCAATTAGTTCAAAATGATGAAAGGGCTTCAGGAAAGAATTATTGACAGTAATAAACATAATTAAAGCACTCAGTGTTCACCAAGTAAACGTTTTCATTTACATTGACCTGGAGGGGGTTTCATCCAGCGACCACATAATACAAATTTGTATGATGTGGTCGCTGGTTTTAAGTCTTTGATGTAGGTAAAAAAGTTTATGTAAAAAAAAAATGGGTATCCCCAAATGTTTGGGCAAAATCAGATGGACATTAAAGGAACCTACCCAGATAAAGAATCCATTAGCAGAAAAACCTTTTTGAAAAATAAGTATTGAATCAAAATTTGACTGGTCTAAGAACCGATTTATAAAACATGAGACTGTATGCTACTAGAAATACAGTGTAATATAATCTGTTATGTTTTTTCAGGTAGTTCAAGTGAAAAAATTATAGTGTTAACTATCGTCATTTCGTCATGGATCAAAATATTTACAATTTCAATAAAAAACGCTCAAACGATTTAAATTTGAAAAAACGAAAAATTTTAAATATGTAATAATTAACTATTGTCTTCATATTATTTTTTAAAGATGTATTCAAATATATAAAGTAGGACGTAAAGGATATGTTGTGATAAACGATTATAACTGTTGTATTGCATAATATTGATATTGATGTTTCCAATTGTTGTGGACTTGGAGGGATAAGATATATTCTATTCTATTCTAATGCTTCTTCAGTGACATGCTTCGCAGAACAAAAACTTCGTTATTGAAGTATGGAAGTTGGCAAATATATAAATATAGAACGAAAGAAAAAAGTACATGATTATTGATGGAATATTTCAGGCTACCAATAGATTTGTGCTTTTTCTATATCTTATCAACTCTCTTGAGAAAGTTCAATGCCTCTCTGATTATCATGTTATTTCCATCAATTGGACTGCCTGCGTTCGAAACTGAAAATTATTATTCAACTACAATAATCACCAAAGCTTCAATTTGTGCTGGAAATTTTGTAGCTAACCACTTTCTCCTGATCGATTTGCTCATTACAACCTGTATTTCTTAGGATCGGCTTCAACTTTTAGAGCCTCTGGCAAGATGCATAAATAGATTCCTCTCAAGTGGGGTAGTGCATCGCATTTTATTTCCTGGTAAATGCTAATAACGCCTAGCGTAGACTACTGCCATTTCGTATTGGAAGTTCTAGTGATTTTGTAATCGAATCGGAATCGCTTACCAATGTACCGATGTTGGTACAATATGGGGAATTGAGAGGACTATAATCACCCTCACCATTGAGAAATTGTTTTTATTAGATCGGTTAAAGCTAATTTGAGATCAGATCCTGTAGAAATGAATCTTCCCTTGGAATTGAGACCTTGTTAAATTCATTTTTAAAGAGTCCATCGTTTCAATTGAATTATCAAGCAATGGAGTTACATCAAGTCTCAATTTTATTCATTGATATCAAGGGTTGAGTAAACAGGCGTTAGCCCAAACCGCCTCCAGATTCAAAATTTACTCTAAAAAAAGTTCAACGATTTTTCGCCTTTTATTTGAATAAGGGTGCTGCAATAATCGCCATAATAAACGTCTCCTACGTTTATTCTTTTTTAATAACATATTGTAAGCGTAAACAATCACACAAGGATCCATCCTTGAAACGCTGTTTCACCTGTTGAACTGATAGACTCAGAAGAACATTGGCAGCACTGACATCCCCTTCCACTATTTTATAAAACGCAAATCGAATGACAATTTTCGAATCACACATTTTCTGCGATGCGGGGAAAATCGCAACCGCAACGCTTAAAAGGAGACCTAAGCTAAGAACTCAGCTGATTGAAACTATACTGTAATATCATATTTCTATTTTCGATCCCTAACTGAAAAACCAGGTGGCTTTCCTATTTAAGTGAAGTCTTTCTCACATAAAACTGTTGATTTTCAAAAACATCATTATTCTCAGCATATAGGCTAAGGATAATTTATTGGAGCTGATAAAAAGCTCACATTGTCTGATAAAAATCCCGAGAAAAACAGAACAGAAAACAGCTATATAAATTTAATGTGAATCTCTTCATTGATACGGTTCAAAGTACCCTGGCCAGACAATGTATTGAAAGAAATCGGATGATGAATTTTTGTGCGTGTGTTTTGATAATAATGCAAATATTATGATGAAAATTGTTGTTGAGTTGACGAGCCCGAGTCTTTATCAGTACCGTAGTGATTATAGGCTGAAAATGTTGTTCATATGTCCTAAAATAATAAACTTTGTTTATATCGAAGTTTTCCACGAATGCAATATTATGGCTGTTCAATTGGATTAGTGTTTTATTACTGTCTAGTATTACACCTGACGTATCTATTTCAAATACCTACTTCACTACCATAAATTCCTAGATGGAAAATGTTACTTACTATAAAGTTGATGTTACTTATAGTAAGTTATCAAAAGCAATCCAGTAATCTCTCGCAATTAATTACGTCTTTTCTTGATTGGCAAATTATTATTCTGAATGGAAAGAACTATTCCCAAACATAATGATGTAATTGATGAGTTTCTGAATGGCAATTTAACGAATTAGTTTTAGTATGCCAATTAAATAGTGACGTTAAGATCATTAACTTTTCTCTTTATAGCTCTTTCAAGGTTTATATTGTAGGTTCAGTCTTTAATTTAATCCTAACATTTTAATATGGAATCTTATGGAATTATAGTTGATCTTATCGAATTAAACTTTTTAAAAAGTTTTTAAGAAGATTAAAAAGTTTTCAGCTTTATCAAATTGTTAGGACTAAACTTTGGAAAATTTCTACTAGCTTTGGGCCGTTCTACGAATTACAATTAGCGACCACCTAAATCAAAATTATCACTGTATTCGAATTATGTGGTAAATACGGGTATATTACTGTTTTTGAAAAATAAAATATAGTATGTTTGTAAAAAGTTATCAAATCTTAGCTTATCTTCTGGTAATGATTCTTATTTTCTCTAAAAACCGTGTCTCATTTTGCCAACTAGCCTCTACTACGTTTCCTCTATATATTTATTGTACTTTCACATAAGATACTATACTCTACTTCTCGACTTTACTGTAGGCTACTAATACTTTAATCCTTTGAGGATTAGATGATACTTCAAAAATTGTTATAAACCTTGTTGATAAATTTATTTAAACCAAGCCCCTATTTAGAAATCAACATCTAATCTCTCTTGAAAAACCTTTTTCTCATCCCTATTATGCCTACTTTGATAAATTATGGAATCATTTTAAAGTATATCCATTCATCCATTCCCTGTCATCTAGTATTCGATGTATAGTAAATTGTTCTCTCATAACTCAATTCCATATTCTCATTTTCACATTCACATTCTTAGTAGCTTTATCATTTTAATTTGCTCTCTCATCCTTCAAGTCTACATTCTTATTTTTAATAGGATCATTTTCATTTTTCTCATTCCTATTCTATTATTCTAATGTGTATTATCATCAATGGCAACCTATTGTCCCAACATATTGCCAGAGACTATACCAATATTTTGAATTGTATCTGATATAGCTCAGCAAGAGCAGTCCCTTCTCTACTACTATAGTTCTTCTAGAATCTAGATGATAATAAATAGTATGACGCGCAGTTCGCCCTCTGTCCGTTCTTTAGGTGCGTCTCATTCAAATCTGTCGTCTCATTCGACGACTGCTGCGTCACCTGGCACGTTCATTGCTTGCAGTCCAATATTCGCTGGTCGCTGATCATTCTCCAAGTACTTTGACTCTTGCAAGTGTTCAGCTCATTTGTTTATTGAGACTAACGCAATACAAGCTCCATTTCCCATCAAAAATGGTTCCATCACATTTACCACTTCTCGCACAAACTATATTTATAAAAAACATGTTAGTTTGTTTATTTTTGTTTGTAGATCTTATTTTATTATCTTTATTTTGTTATGTAGATCATATTTTTAGATCTTGCACTCGGATCCGTTTGCCATGAACCACCAAGCGATTTGTGATAAACAACGTAGCTGATCATGAGTGACCGACGCGCTATAGTAATAGTACTACATGTAGTACAAATCACCACCACCTAATATTTGTATCACCACCACAACCTACCCGTACTCAGTATTAATTACTGCAGAATGTATTTCACATTAATCTTTGGTTAGAAAATTATTTGAATCTCATAAAAAAATACTGTACTGACATTTTCGGTATTCAAAATGCTGGATACTGAAACATTTATTTTGTTAGAAACTTTTCAATACCAGAATTCAATACTCGGTAATAGTTACCTAAATAATTACGGTACCTAGTGTGTGAAAAATTATAAAATTTTAGAGTATCCGCTTTCGTCTTCTATCATGAAATAGATATATTCCATTTTTGAGAAGAATTTATTATTCTACAACTATTTGAAGAACTGCAAAACATTTCCTTCATACCTCTAGCCGCAGCAGAATTCTTCTGTTAAATCCATTAATGATTCCCAAAGTTTATTTGAGGTGAGTTTTTTCGAAAATGAGTTTCAGGCGACGCAAATTCCTCGTTCTTTCAACATCACTCGATAAAATGTCGTCATACATGTTTGATGCATACGAACTACTCAGTGGTTATTGTATCGTTATGTATCCGATTGACGTCTACTGGATAGCAAATTTGTGTCGTATTGCGAAGAAAATCTATTAGCGTAATATTAGTATCTAGATGATGACTGCGATGCTACTACAAATCAATAGAAAATTAGCGGTGGTGAATTGTATACTTGTGTTACACGATTGTACGCATGATCATAATTAGGATTGATGTATTCAAGATCATATCGGGATTCATGCAAAGTTGCTATTGACAAATTCTCATTTGAATATTATTAAAAAGCACTATCCAAAATTGTCATATTGTGAGTCATATAGAGGCCTGTGGGAGATATTTTGAGGAAATCTGTTTTTCAACACTTCATGTTGATACAACCACATTTATCAGTCAATACAATCAATACGATACAATTTTATCAATATCAGCTGAACTAATAACTTTTTAATCATTATTACTCACAGTATCACCTTCACTAATGCAAATATTGTTTCCAAGTGTATAGTACTTTCCAAGTTCGGTCTAGTAAATTCCATTTACATTGTAGAAGTTTTCAAGCATAACTCTTTTTAAATTAAATTACATGGCAAAGCCAAACCTGTCTTTCGCAGGAGACGTTGAGCCGTCTGCCCCGGTTGCCTACCCGGTTGCCCGGGTCTGCCCGGTTTTTATCTCTCACTATCACCCTTCCATTACCCACGCACAAGCCCCAGAGTTCATATGGGCATCACCCTCACGAAAACTCTGATGACACACGTCTGTATAGTTCTACTCGCTATTCTGTGGTAAGGATTGTGCCAAAGATGAATTTCAATTACCCAAATTAGAACCGGACCTTATTTAGTTAATCAAAGATTACAATATAGTATTACTGAACTTATTTACAACAGTTGAAACTGTACATACTCGTATTTTACTGAACTTACAGTAGTGTATTTTTGCCTTTTAAACATACTTTAAAACTTTTCTGTTCAAAAGATAAAAATCTGTTTAAAACAAGTGAAGTTGTTAAGCTGATTGCACTGCACTGGACACATTATCGAGATGCCAAGTCTTTTTTTATTTCAGAAGCGTTTCGAATGACCGAAGCTCGTATGATTGGCATTGTAGTTCTAGTGTACTATCAATTACACTAGAATGGAATCAAAGAATGTAATCGTAGAATTTAATTGAAAGAATTGAAGAATGTAATTGCAGAATATTATTTGTAGTTGTGTATCTTCCAACTACAATAATATTCGTAGTTGGAAAAGTATTGTTTGAAATAAGTACAGTAGATACAGGAATCTTCCGACGTACTCTAACTCGTTTGGAATGACCGTAGCCTGTTCCTGTTCGTTCCAGAAGAGCAGAAATTCAAATTAGAATTGATCAGGATTATGCTGTCGTCTTGAATGTTGAGTTGTGAGCATACATGGAGCAGTGCGTCGTCCATGGAGTGATCGAAAGAGCGCGTTCTTTGAACCTGACTGCTCCTGTCCTGTCTCTATCACGTGGTCTGGTCAGTGTGCCTTTGGGCGGCCGAAAGGCGCTTGACCCCTGGAGACACCTCTCGAACCCCCCCCCCCTCCCCCGCTGAATTCCTTCTCACCCCCCTCACCGTCTGAGGTGTGCGGTGCTGCATGCCTGCATTCTTGATCTATTCCTAACTTGGACGACTGAATTTTCCGTTCCAGCTTGGTCGTACCACGCTGTACCAATAACAAAGTCTATGAACCTGATTACTTGATCTATAGAAAATAGAATACAGCAAATAAATAATGATGAATTTACCAACAAATTTTTCAAGGTCCGGATTTTGATAATTATGGTTTCTTCCATGTTTTTACTATTATAGAAATTAACCCTGAAGATGATTGTATCCATTCGATTATTCAGCTTCGATAAATAATTCAGCTTTGGTAAATAATAGACTGGAATTTTGTGGTACCGTATTTTATTTCTCTTTTTTAATGAAATGAATTACAAACATATCAAATCCCTTTTCCGTCGAAGCGTAAGCTCAAAAAGTGTTTGTAAAATACCGTGGCAAAGCGTGGTATACTTAACCGGTCATCGCCGGGTATATTCCCTATAGCCTATAGGACATATACCCGGCGATGACCGGTTAAGTATACTACGCTACGCCACGGGTGAAATAATAATTTTCTGTATAATGCATCTGCAGGGAAGGTAGAGAAATTTATAGAGATCTGAAAATTGATATATCAGAAGTGGTTTTTTCTTTATCTAAAATATGATACTGTACACATATTCTTCTCGATAAATTGGATAATTCTTTCTTCTATGAAATAAATTACTACTGTACTGTTTCAATTTGTGAATTGTATGCAGTCTCGGATTCTAGTATTGTCATGTACAAGTAAGATATTGTTAGAAATACATCATAATTTAAATCTAAATTTATCCTTGGATTATCAGGCTTCGAATTGGTGTAATGTGTACGGAAATACACATTTCATATTACCACTTGGATTACAGTATGTTGGCCCATTCTAGGAAATGCTTCAGGCTATTCATGTGTGATAGACCTTCCTACCATATTTCAGTGACACATTCAGTTCCAAACTAATACTGTATGTTGTCTGTGATTTGGAGGGGTAATGTTTCTATCAATACTGTAGTAGTGATTGAACGATTCGCTAATAATGATCTAATATGCCATTAATTTATTGTTTTAATAAGTAGAATAATATTGCCGTATTATCTAGCTAGCAAATTCTCAAAAGTGATAGCAGAAATGTATACTAAACAAAAATATAGGCTAGTAAGTAACAATACTGTAGATAAATACAGTATTACTCATTTGAGACACTTCTTTCCCTATCAGTTGGTATTATTTGGAAACTGCACTTGGCATTTAAACTTATCAAAAATAAATAATGGAAATTCCGTCATGCAGCTTTATTCATTCTTATCCTCTCACTTACTAATATTAACTCTATTTGGAAAGTTTTCAAAATGCAGTTTTAAAAATGAAATTTCTCAGATTACATCAAAATCATGCCAGTTCAACGTCCAAGTGGATATTATCAATCCTCTCTGACTCTTACAATAAAGCTTATCAACCTCTTGACTATGCTAACAGTATTATCTGCCATTCGAGCTATTCTATAAATTATGCTGCTCTTCAATAATAGTAATTGTAAAATACTTGCCCTTTTTTATAACTTCTATCTTATTCTCTGACATCAGTATAGTGTAGACATGCACTTGGAAATCACTATATTATTATTTTTACCTATCACGAAAGACAGTCTCTTTCCTAGAAGATTGACTGCATCCATCTATGAATCACAATCAATTTTTACTTTTAAGAGATCAACATTTCTATCTTTATTATTATAATCAATGTTTATCCATGAAGTCTACGATTTGTCTTCAAGTGAAGTTTGTTAGCCTTCAGGTGAAGTGCTAACAAATTAATTTAAATGATTAACTTCGGAATCAGTAGCCTAAACACAATTTTCTTCTTTTTTGAAGTCGGAAATACTGTAACATATACCCCTGAGCTCTATTCAATGTTATTCATTGAGCTCTACTCAAATCTATGTTATTCACCTTTAAATAGGCTTTATTCAATCGAATCTTTATCCATCGTCTACATAGGTTTTTAATCTTATCCATTAAACGTCATCTTATTATTCCTAAATCTTGTAACTTCGTCTTGAAATTTTTATACATCTTTCACTATAAATACTGTTGAATAATTCAACTGTTGAATTTTTGACGATGCCCAATAGTTTTTCTACGGCTTTGCGGTAAATAAACTTGATGATGCTTGATAGATTTACTTCATTACTTGTTCCATCTAGCAGAACTTATTGCACTTTGTTTTAAGCTTTCAATTGATACAATTTGTTTGCTATTTAGCGTTCGCAGGCATTAGCTGCCCTTAATTTTTCCTCTGTAGCCTAATCCAATACAACTCTGCAAGGTATCTGGAGAGAGTTGTACATAAACTAATCCGTACATTTTCAGTCGATGAATCCTCAGTTATCGGAATTTATAGATGAGTGACGTTTGCTATCATTTAGTGATTACTGGTATTAGCTGTCCTCAATCAATTTTTCTCTATAATTCAATGCAACACTGTACATTTCTAGTCGATGAATCCCCAGTTATCAGAATTTTCGAATGAAGAACGGACTTCTAAAATATCTTCGAGCGTTGATAGTTGGCTAGGAGAGTCGGCTGGCTACTGCGCCTCACATCAACAGTGAGGTCACAGCCTTTAATTTGAATTACAATTTTGAACGAGCGTGCGATGACGCGCACTCACGCTCACGCGCACTTGCCTCAATTTCACAACTCTGTTGTCGGCGGTGTGTGTGTGTGCAAGTGAGTGTGAGATGGGCCTCAACGAGTGGTAATTGGTATTCTATTAGGGCGCGCTGTCTATATGATCGGAGTACACGGAAAAGAAACCTATTAAGACGCTGTGAGACACCAATTGAAACACTGCAGTATTGAGTTGGGCTAGGCACCGCTAGGAAAGGCTCCTGTTCACTTTTAACCACCTACAGTACAGTACCTCGATTATTGTCTCTTAAAACTAATGTCTTTGCTCCAAAGATTGCTGATCAATCCTTAGTTGTATTTTTTCAACAATGGATTATCGGTGACATCAATCAGGTGGATTATGATTTATCGGTGACATCAATCAGATGGATTATCATTTATCGGTGACATCAATCTTACCAATTAATGTGTTCGGAGTTCTGAGGACGTTGGATTTTAAAATACCTAAATTTGATTAATTGATTATTAATTTATTTATGTGTATGTGATAGGTATACTTTTACCTTTTTGTTTGTATCTATTCTCTTTAGTATCTCTTGTAATTAATTGGATAAAGCATTCCTGCAAACATCCATTATGGGACTGAAAATGGGAAGCCCAGATTGTGTCAAGTCAACGATAAGCTTAAATAATTAAACAAGTTTCATATAACAAGTTTCACAGATCTTGAATTACTGGTGCTCGTTTTCATAGGAAAATACCGTACCTTTCACACCAATCTTATTTCACTATGAAAATTTCAAATTTAATTTCGACAAAGAAATATGTTCGTTTCGTTGGTACCACCCCGAGTGACGTCACACAAGTCTTGTAGGTGAGACATGGGCGGTCGAGCGGGCCGGTCGAAACGGCAATTTGCGTCCCCAATCCAGAATGTGTAGCGGAATGCATCTGTGCAAGTTGTAGGGACGTTTCTCGAGGAGAGGAGCAAGGACACAACCGACAAGAAGAAAAAAGAAAAGACGAAGAAGAAGGAGGAGGATGAGGAGGTGAAGTAGGAGTAGGAGGTGGTGGCGAAGAAGAAGAAGTAGGCGGGGAAGAAGAAGAAAAAGAAGAAGTGTGAGGAGGTGGGGAAGGAGGAGGTAGTGGTGAATGAGGAGGAGATTATGGTGAAGGATGAGGAGGAGGCAGGCGCCACTTCGAGATGTCGAGATGCAGGCCAAACAAGTTGCGGTGCGACGCAGCTTGGCGTCCAACCGTGCCGGTCAACTTCCGTTAAGACGCAGGAGTCGTTGGGGGAGGGGGGTGGATGTTGGTGGTACCGGTTTTCACAAGATTAACCACGCTTGATTAGTTAGTGCAAGCGCCCGCTTGATAAAGCGGTTTGGCCAGTTGGGGGGCTTCCTGGACCAAGAAGAAGTCCTGCCTGCACTTTGGAGGTGATGGACAGCGCCCAACTCAAATTACTTGCAGGTCTTCGCGCAGTTTGCATATCAACTCTTTCTATCTTTAAGGAACAAAAACTATTTAGTCGACTATTTAGAACTAGTTCAAGATCTTACTATGGAGAGTATGTATTTGATCATATAGGCTTCAAGTATTTGATGATAATAATTTAAATTATTACTTTCAGGTCTTTGCAATTTCCAACTCTTTCAATAATTATTCACTATTTAGAACGCAACTAGTTCAAGATCTTACTATGGACAGTATATTTTTGATTATAGAAGCTTCAATTTTTTAAAGTTATTAACTCAAATTACTTACAGGTCTTCCGACTCTTCATATTCTATTTAATATTTAGAACAAAACTATTTCAAGATCAAATATGGTCGTGTTCATTGTACCCATAAATGCTTTCTCCTAAATGCGAACAAAAATAGTGCACAAGAGTCTGTAGTGGTTCAAGATTTGAGAAACACATCAAAGTATTTATTAATAAAAAGTATGTTCTGAAGTATTGATATAAATAGATACAATCGAGTATTGAATTTTGTTCCAGTCACTCAGAAACTATATTCTGAATGAAAAAACCTGGCAATGAAACCGGGATCAACGATCAATAGATTTTGAATAAGCTGATCCCATTTGATTAGCATTGTACATTGTACTGATCCTGGATCAAAAATGATCACTGGATCTTGCTTGGTGCAACCCAACATAAGTACCTTTGTGTTCGAACTAAAATATTATTCTTAAAATAGTTGGAAAACCAAATTCACGAGAGCGAATTATCGACCCAATTCCTCATTTGAAAGCTTCAAATTTTCAAGAGGAGGAAGAATGCATTGTTAATCTTTCGTAAACAGAAATTTAGAGTTTGTAAAATTCCATTTGAATTGCTAGATTAGAGATAACGCATGGATAGAGATAAGAGTAAGCTCCTACTGACGAGCCCATATAATCAAATATACACTCTTCATAGTAAACTTTCTTTGTAAATATTCATACAAGGAGAACATCGAGAAGTCTCTTTGATTTTTTCATCCATTTCATTAATAGCAGCATTTCGATGTTAATCCCACTTGAATAGTTCCCAGTTGTGACGATCTGCTCTTGAAAAGTTCAGAGTGATAGCAATTCAGTAGAAATTTCATTTGTTGGATTCAGTTCTGAAACTCTTAGTACCCTCTCTTCAAATAAAATTTTAAATTGGAATTTCTCGGTAATAAGATATTGCATGTGAGCTTTGTGGAATGGAAGGGGCACGAATGCAGATATGGAATTGGCAATAACCAGTCAGAGGATAGAAAACGCCGCACAGGACTTGTATGGAATAGACAGAAATATTGAACTTCTTGTTCTGGGTGAAAGATATTGGAAATTGAGAAAAATGATATATTTCGTTTTCTCCGTCTGTGGGTGAATTTCCAAAACAATCCTTCTAGGAATCAAAGTAGGCTACTGCGGTACAAGGTAGAGCACAGCAGGAGATGCTAGCTCAGTCAAAATTGAAGCATACCGGTACCACAATACTTTCTTCTCGTTATGAATATGAGAGTGCCCTACCTCCATAGCTCGGGGCGCAGATGCAATAAGTTTATTTCTAGAAGAGGAGTTTGGATTATTATTGGTGCTGCGTGTAGCAAAGGCTATTGAGTTGGAAGTGGTGAATTGATATCAGTATAATAAGCCATGTTATCAGCCATTGATATCAATCATGATACGGTATAAACTTGGATTTTCATTCTTCAATACTCTAGCTCTAGGTCTATAGGTTAGATTGACTTGGCTTAGTTAGGATTTCAATGTTTTCGGCTAAATAAAATTCCTTAAATAAATTTTATGAATTTTTACCGTTTCCTAAATAAAATTATGATCTTTCAGTACTCAACGGACGTTCTTCCACAACTTATCATTTATTTACACATGGTTGAGTCGTTTAATTATATAAAAAAGAGTGGAAACTGGTACTGGTTTACAGTGGATTGAACTGAGAGGTGTTTTCAAGGACACTTCATGTTCATCTTCTGAGGGCTTTCAAACAAGTTGGTGACATATTTTTGAACTTTTATTTATACGGGTTGATAGGAATAGTAGAAGAAAAGACGTAATTCTGTATTTTCACGGATCGAAGATTGAAGAATGACGGCCAGTTGCACAAAAATCCATTAGAATTTAACCGCTGTTGAATGATGTCATCTAATGAAAATCATGCAATGAATCCGTATTGAGCTCCATGAAATTACATAATCTTACAGCTGTTGAATTCAAATGGATTTTTGGCCGTCAGTTTGGTAGGTATTAATGATAGACACTTTTTTCGAAACTGAAGGATTCTCTACGTGGACACAAACCCTGGTGACAATGTTGGCAGAGCAGATTCGCCCGGACTTTTTCGAAAAGCTTCTCCTTGATTGGTTTTAAACGCACAACGGGGTGCCGGGTGCCATTAGACACCCTTCGTGCAAAGCCTGTTGTCCCGAAACTCCTGAGAAGCTACGAGTGTTCAACTAACTACCCAGTTAATCAATTCAAACTGATAACCCGTGTCCAGCATGTGCTAGCTTCTTTCTTCTGGTTAAAATAAGCCCTCTCATCTATGCTCTGAAGTGAAAAGTAACAAAACAATAGCGTAGAAAGAGAAGGAAGCCTTTGAAGTATTTGAATGAATAGTTGAATCACTTGCTGCTACTCATTAGAGAGGCTTCACACTTCATCGTTTCATTAGTGAATGCCAATCTTTGCTTGAGTGGAGTAGTTGAGATACGAATAGAAACAAGTAGGATCAAATAGCATAGTACGATTTCAAATTTGCATTTCTTAGCTTAATTGAAATGACATAATTCTCTCATTCCATCTTCGGTTTGATTCCCTGATTGAAGGTTCCTAATAACTGGTGCAGGCATGGCTCGAAAGGATTGGTTTCGAACACCAATAATTATATATCGATTACAAAATAGTACCATTATAAAATGTTGATCTCTTAGTCACCTAATCTTACTATGTCACTCAGAGCAACTCCATGTTTACTGACCTCTCTCAAATGTTTCAAATGTCTCTGTGCTGAGCATCATACTTCCCAAACTTCCAACAGGAAAACTTCATCATTGAGATTCTATTACATAATGAAATCCCTCCTCTCTATGAATATTATTTGCCCTTGGTGATTCAATAATTGGAACATTATTACCGAATTAAGTTATCCGATGTTGAAAAATTATTATCAATGTTTGTACTTGGAATTCGGCTTATAATAGATAACATTTTTTTGTAGAAACAAGAACAAAATTACTTGTAACTATTCATTATTCGTGAGTCGCATTCTCTAGTCCAGCAGTCTGTGTTACAGGCTTTGTGAAGCTCTATGATCAATCAGCTTCTTTTCAGTAGACCAGTCTCATAATATTTGCTAATTGGACGCCCAACTTCATTGTCAGTAATACAAGGGTACACGATTTTAGGGCAAAAACATTATCTGTGTGTTCATCTATTAAAATAATAGAAATATGAGAGTTTTGTGGTTTTATACAAATTGAAATTTTCTGAAGATAGCCAAAAAATAAGAAATTTGCTGCAATTTGAATTGGCAATAATGTTGATAAGCTAACAATGACTCTTTTGTTGCAGGTATGTAGAAACCCGTCCTTCATTCCAGAAGAAATTGTGACAACTTTTTGTCTCAAGTTATATGGTGAGCTCAAGTTATGAATTCAAATAATACATAATTCATAGAAGAATTGAAACATTCAAATACGAATTATAATCACAAATAATACAATTCAAAATATTATCAAACCACTATTCATTTACAGTTAACATCACAAATTACAGAACGCCTACCATGGATATACCATATCCTCAGCTGGTGTACTGTTGGCTACTTAGTCATAAACTCATAAATTCTCAAGACTACAAATTGAACAAATTTAAAAATATGAGTAACAGTAATTGAGAAGTTTCTGTTCCGTAATAATCACTCTTCTAATCAGATTTAAATTTGTGTTCTATAAAAATTATAACATGATGTTTGTAATCAATTTCCAATGCGGATGAGTATAAAGTTATTCATTAGGCATTCCTGAAAATTGATCAGTATCCAGATACCTAACTCATGATCAGAAACAGTACGAGTTATTAATATTTCAATGGTACAACAGTTGGATGCGCTTGTTAATTCTATCGTTTTGTCTTCTGTGATATGAGTACCGTTATGCTAAAGGCTACTTTGAGATAAGAGAATTATCAGTAGTAAGGAGAAAAAGATACAGACCCATCCTGATAACTGTACCAGTGCAAGTGAAAGTGATAAGATGCGGCGGAAGAGATCTTTGTTCAAGCCACGAATAGGTTTTCTGCCCGGAGCCAACGACAAGGCTCTTTCGGTCAACAAAATATTGGTTGAAGGACGTACTACTCTATTAATAGATAATTAGTTACAACTTCTTCCTATTATGCTTTTTTCAATTCTACTGCCTCATTACTACTCTAGCTTTCCAAGTCGTATAATGGCCAACGTCTCTCGTTCATCTCAAATGTATTTGCACGGAATTTCTCGATTCCTCCCCCACTATCTTACATATTTTTGTATGGCCTCTCCATATTGAAGCGCTGAGTCCTTCCGGGTTGTAGGCTAGAAATAGAAACACCAATTTACGAATTGGCATAAAACCAACTCGAGCACGATTTTTTATATAATATTTTTTTGTGAAGTTTTAGATTATAGGAATAGAAGCGAATTTAATTATATCGGCTCAAGTTTCTTTTTCAATAATTTAGATGTCATAAATATTGTAATGTTGGAATGTCATTGATATATCATCACGTTATATAACTTATATAAAATTCACGTCATCAAATAAAAAATAAATATTAAAGTGATATACAGTATGTTTAACCTACTTGGAGGTTTCATATCTTATGATTATCCAAGGATTGATTGGATTCCTAACACATTAATAGAAGAAGTAACCTTTCTATACTTTTCCCAAGGTTTCTATCCCATAAATAATTTTTTTGATAGTATAAATAATTACGGAGCCAAGTAGCTCAATTTAGCTGGGTGTAAAAATATATGAATATGAAACATATTGTCAGATGAAATGTTATTGCCAAAAAACATCCACAGGAGCTTGTGAACCTCATATAATGGAATTTGCTGTAGTAAATTTTAATTATCTTCAGGTGTGCTTATCTGTGTTCAATCTTTTTTAAACAAAATACTTTTCTCCATAAACTCCACTTATAATCCTGCTAGATCTCCTCATTCCTAGGTTGGCAAAGAATTAGCAAATATCAAATTGAATATATAGGTACAATACTAGAATAATAATTCAAATATTTTATCGTTCCATTTTATTTTATTAATACCATATACGGAATTCTCTGCATGGAGATTTTCCAGATTTTGAATAATAATTTCAATAACACGGATAGTGAGAATTGTTGGCCATTTCATTTATTCCTTTTGGTGATTTGAATACAATTCGAAATTCATGATATCCCAACATAGTTTAGACAGCTTTCATGTGTGTGTGGAGTTTTTAACAAATCTGAAGCAATTAGAATATGTTTGTTTACCAAATATTTTGGCGAGCTATTCATACAAATGGAATGATTAAAATGGAATCAAAACGTTTTCATGCTGCAGTTATCAATTAGAATACGAAATTCTCTACAATTGATCATTAAAGAACATTGTTATCTAAAATCAGTCAAAATTCCAGCTGTTGAAAAGTGGCATATGTGAAACTGATAATGATAAAACAGATTATATCAGGGGAATAAATTGTTCCCTCTGTTTCAATAACTCCCATAGGAATGAGAGTTGCCAAAACCGTGATAGACGCAACAAACCCTTCGGAATTACTGTTCATTTTAAATTCGATGCCTATTCAATTCTTTCTGTACAATAGAGTTATTGATTATTACTATTTTGATTAAAATATTTCAAATGATTCAAATGAGGTGCTACATTTGAAGCAGAAATTATAGCGATTTTTATCATTGTAGCTGGTATTGATAATATATGAACGATTCATTATTTAAAATTTTACTTATAAATATTCAAACAATAATTGTTATTCAAGATGATTCAATTGCTTAAATATTTTAACATTAATTTAAACGTTCTAATAGAAGGAATATATAATAATCTATCAATGGATGCACTGAGAAAGATCTGTTTCGTCATCCTTGAACCTACCAATTTCATTTCTCAGATATTCATAAAGTACAATAATCGTATTTGGAATTACTTAATGCAAATGTGATAACTCAATGTAAAACATTATCAATAGAATACAGTTAATAGATATTAAGATACTGTGATTTCATGGTCATCAGCAGAAAAAATATTTTATTGCTTTATTTAATTCATAATTATTACAAATTATTGATTTTACACAGAATAATAATAATTGTTATTAAACAATCCATTTGAGTGATTGTATTTGAACCGGTTGTAAGGACGCGCTCTTCTCTGAGATCTGCACAAGCTCAACATTTCGGCAGTGGATATTTGGATGAAGTGTGCCGACTATGGCCAGGTGTGGAAGGGGGGGGAGTAGATATCTTGATTGACCTTCCGCGAGGCTCACGCAATGACCTTGCCTGTCAAGGTCACAATTGTGCGTCGGCTGTTGGAATTTTCAGTTTGCCAACTGTTCACAAGAGAGCGCTGCTGCAATAATTATTTATTGTAGCGTCTCCTCTGAACACCTTTCGGCATTCACTTCCTGGTTCGATTAGGAAAATATAGTTTCTACTGGAAGCTATAAGCCGAAATTCTCTCAGTATCAAGTGATATGAATCTAATGTCTTGTACAGTAATTCAATTATTGACTTCACAGTCTTGTGAAGTCTTATAAAATTTATACAATTTCTCACAATTTTTTGAAACCGATACAACTTGACAAAAATTACAAGAAGTCGCTTATCAATCACGTGTTGTAGGCTAATTAGATCTCTTCTGCAGCCAATCAGATCTCTTCTGCAGATCTCCTCTGTAGTCCCTAGTCAAATTGCATTATTCCTCTAGAAAGATTCATGAAATAATTGGCGTGGAAATAGAAGAAACATCCTCCTTCATTTGAATTTTATTCTTTCCGCAATTATGTAGATTTGAAACGAATTTACTTTCATAATTTCGCTGTATTTAGAATTCAGTCATCTCGATAAAAAGAATAATGAATTGGGTTGGGAATAGAAGCTAGATACATAGTCGTCTATTCAGCTTGAAATATTTTTGTAATCTAGTGATTTGAGCTGTATTTTTCTCAAGCACTGATATTCCCTATGACTCATGGGTCTTCGTCTGCCCATTAAACAATTATCATTGATAAATATTTTGAGTTGCTGCGTTCAATTCACTGTTCCACCTCCTACATTCGGTTAAAATTCCTTTGAAACTAGTATAAAAGCTTGAACTCTTGTACTACAGTATAACCATGGACTAACCAAATATGAATGAATATTCTTATCTCTGCTATAGCCTCAACTTTATTTTAGCGACTGTAATGAAAGACAGATACTTGACAAAAGTGAACTATGGAAATAAATCAATAATTATTCAGTTCACTTAACTGAAGTTTGTTGGATTTTCGCTAATATTCAGAATATATTTTGAGAAATTCATTTGCAAGATGGTGCTGGCCATCGTTTAAGATATGAGACCCATAGAGAGTGAGTGAGTGTGAGAAAGTGTGGTCAGATTCATTAAAATCTAAAATGAGAGTTGAATGAGGCCGCACGTGGATTGCAAGTGTAGTAACCTGACCCTGGCTGACAGCACTGCCAAGGTTTCGCGATACCAACTCTACACGACTGACTGCTATGCTATGCCCTACTATATTATGATATGAGTGCAACTCTTGATCCTTTCTACATTCAGACTATGTATAATTTACCTTCAATTAACCCATTAAATACTTTGTTAGTTATCAATTCTCTAACTGGTTATTGAAAAACCCGTAAATTTTAAAGGTTTTCAGGATAATTATGATTCAAAAGTCTAAATCTATATATTACGTAATTGGCTATCCTCAGTTTTTTAACCAATCAAGTACACAATACAAACCAGAATTCCAGTGACTTGGAGTGGGAAGGGAAGTACTTGGGTAAACCGCGTAATTTTAATCAAATTAATTCCATGTAGAGTTGCCAAGAATTTTTAATCAGATCTCGAATTCTTTTCAAGATTCCTTAACGTGACCACGTGAATTGGATAACTGAGTCAGTGATTTCTGAGAGAATACTGTAGCCAAGGGCGTAGCTAGGATTTTATTTTGGGGGAGCTGAAATAGGCAGGAAGGTTATAAGGATGTAATAGTTTCATGGGATAAAAAAGCGAACAAGAGACAAAATTACAACAAATGTCAATTTCGGGGGGTGCTGAAGCCCTTTAGCACCCCCCCCCCCTGGCTACGTCCTCGACTGTAGCTCATTTATTTATTCAGCAATTTACAATCACTACTTACTTATTGGATGGTCCAGCAGGCTTGCGCCCAGAACTGCCCCTTTTCCAATTCATGAAAATAGTCCAAATAAATTTACATTAATATCCATATTTCACTTTTAGATGTAGTAACTATGACTACTCTCATTATCTTGATTGGGACCATACGTGATCTTTGGAGAGTACACGAGTTTATTCTTGCTCCTTTCTAGTTGATTTTCATTTGATTGGTAAGTCAAATATTAGACTGGGACAAATAGTTGAATGAAAACTCAGAAAAATGCTAGTGTTTGTTGGTTGGAGGAATGTGAATTAGAAATTTCAAGAATATAATCAACACACAATCAACAATCATCGATCTAAAGGGTTATTGAGTTTATTAAAACTAAAGTAAGTACTTGAAGTAGTTTATTTAAAATACTGATACTTCACTACATGGGGGATATGATAATTTTTGGTACTGTAATTAGCCTAGCTCTCTATACCTACTGCTCTCATGATAAGTACAATAATAATAATAATATTTGTAATTTGGAAATCACTCAGAATTGACCAATGCTCATCACAATTGAATTTGTTGAAAATTTTTCTCATTTTTCAAGTTTATCAACATATTTCAAATTATTTAGTTGGAATTGATTATTTGCTCTGACTTTAGGAAATACCATTAGCTGATATGGATATTTTTCGTTTCTGCCCTGAAACTTTGAACTTTTTAAGTAAGCAAATAGTAATCAATTTTTAGAAAATTCAACAAAAAATATAGAAATTAAAAGTGAAATATTTAAAACTATACTGATTATGCAGAAATAACCGGTTATTATATTTACGGAAATGTTTTTTCCTTATAAAAAGTTATCTCAATTATTGGCAAAGTTTGAATAATTTTCCGAGAATAGGCTTTGGAGACAAAATATATTATATTACAAATGAGAAAGTCGTGTTTTCTTGCAAAATTTTATTTAAAAATTTAGAATACATCTATTGATATGTATATTACATTTATACAAGAATATTGATAAGCATTGTGCATGTGCTTGCTATTCAGGAAAAACAATTTTAAAATATTAGCACATTAGCTCTCTGGTATCCTTGATATGTTTCGAAGAATAGAAGCTCTGAAGAAGACTGGAAATAATATTATGATGTAAAGATGGATTTTAAAATTATTTTTCAACTTGATGCCTATGTGTTTTACAGATACGTTTTGTCCACACAAGTGTAAAATTGGCGAAGATTCTAGTTTTAATTTTTATCTTTTGACAAAATATGTTCAATCTCAATGTTGAAGTTCCTGTAAAGTCAGTTGAACTTTTTTCAACTTCATTTTCTAATGTTTGGAGGAAGTTGGCTCCGATTTTGAACTTCCATTCTATCACTTTTCAAATGTTAATTATAAAAGTCCACCAATAACAAATAAAATGTGAGCTGTAAGAATTTCATGGATGAATAATTTCAGAGAGCAGTGTAGGCTTTTATTTTTTGATATTGCGATTGAAAATATTCATTTTTATTGAATTTGAGAATATCTCACTTTTTATCATACGAAGGCCTACGTTTTTTATATGCCAGAGTTGATTATGTCGAATAAAAGGGGAATAACTTATGAAGCTCTGAATATTTCAAATTCTTTAAAAAATATTTCTGCTATAGAATTGATCAGGATATGAATCCAGTTTCTAAATATTTTTAATACTTTTAATGAGTATTTTTTATTGAAATGAAAAAACGAAAATACTGCAAGATTCTTGTCACTGTTGGTTATCTACGTCATAATTTCCAGTAAAATGGAATGATTACTATAAATGCAAAAAATTGTACTCGGAGGTATTCCGGTATATTCATTGATAACTGAAAACATCTAAACGTTCCAATTATTGTTCATTTGCTGTATTGGGTGAGCAGTTCCATTGCTGGACCTCATATTTAAATGTATCTGTAAAAACCAATATGGTCAAGAAAAATATTTGCCACGGCAAAAAACGCGTGATTCAGTAATTTCATTAGTCAGGAATGTGAAATTTTTCCGTGCACTTTTCATCAGTTGGCGGCGAAACAAATTCTCTAACTGACCAATAAAAATGAAAAATGTGAATGGAGAATTTTTGAGCTCTCAGTGTCAATTTTTTGTGGCGAGTGCTGGTTTTGACAGCGGCAATGGCATTCAGATAAATGTGGGTTTCTCAGAAATCTTTCATTAGAAATTAGTTTTAGTTTACATACATTCCGTGATATTCATTGAAATAACAAATCCAGATACTTATTTCCCATAATCACTTGAATTTTCTAATGATTAAAAATTTCTCCAACAAGAGCTCTCCACTCATTGAAACTACAGTTTAGACTAGATAAAATAGACAGTACAGTTCAAAAATGGTGAGCTCATGAAAAAACAATGTAATCTGGCGTTCTTGCTCGTATTTCGGTCTTTTTTAAAAGTTCTCCCTTCTTATCATCAAGTTACTTATTTTGCTAGACTCTCTATATTACCACTGAGCCTTTCATTTTTGATTGCTTAATTTGATGCTGATCAATATAGATTACAGTATCTCATAGTTGCCAGATCAACTTACAATAGTCTAATTATTGAAACAGTCTCGTTTGAAAATTTCCTATGAGCCCAAGATGACAGAAGGCTCTTTTTTCATTCATCTCATCTCATCATGTATATAAGAAAATACATTTTCCTTTGTATACATATCACAAATGTATATATTTTACAAAATTCTCTGACTCTCTCTTGGTATGCACCAATGAAAAGTACAGTATATCTCTTTGAAAGGGTAGGAACCAAGAAAGATGATACCACGATGAGAAAAATCAATTTTTTAATTCAACTCATGAAAATAAAAATTTCGTAATTCACTCCTGATATGGAGCAAGGAAAAGTTATGTATCTTCTTAGGGAAGGGTAGATCCTGAGAGAGATAAGACCAAATTGAGGAAAAGCTCTTCAATTTAACTCATCACAATAAAATTTCGGAGGAGACGAAAAGCCGTCGGTCCCGACTGCCTAAAAACAGTCATCATCTCTCATCATCACCCCTCTCATTACCCACGCACAAGCCTAGAGCTCATGTGGGCATCACCCTCAAAAAAAATAAAATATTTTCTTGAGAAAGAGCTCTTCTACTCATCACAATAAACTATATCGCAATTTGCTCTTGGTATAAACCGGTGCCATGATCCATCCATTCCTCTGGAAGGGTAGAACGTAAGACATGTGGGTAGACTTGTCCCGGTGACTGCGACCGGATGGGAATTCCTTCGCCTTGTGAAGAGGTTTGCGCTTGCGGCGGTGGCAGGACGGGACGGGACGGGACGGCAGGACCAGCCTTTGCCCGATCCGTGACCTGTTCTACTCCGGTACCGGTACGTTGCTTTCCGTGGCGAGAAGAAATTCGGTCACCTCTTCTCTGAATCTATCCTCTGCTCGCGATCCGCTTCCGCGATCGCAACTTTCTCTCGCACTGGCGCCAGTCAGCGCTCTCTCAGTGCAAACGCTCTCCGTTGCTGCTCCGACCTTGAAATAATGCGCTCCCCCCTCAGGCCATACCATCTCAGATCACCTGCTAATTGGACACTAAACGACTTCGAGTGTCAAATCTTGACGGAGAAAACCTATGGAAAGATTTGCAGTCGAGTCGTTGGATGTCTATTAGCAATAACCAGTTTCTGATACGTCGTAGGCCTCACAGTACAGAAGCTTGGTGAAGATGTAGGCAAATGATTGCTCGCTCCCATTCACCATCATTGGTGGAAAAATTCAAATATCAAGTTTTGAATCGCGTTCAGTCCTATCACCTCGAGAATTTGAATTTTACATGGATGAAATTATACATTCTAATGTTTTTCCATTAACATTAGTAAAGCTTCATTAGATACAATATGAAAATATATTCATTTTCATAGATATTTTATTCAAACCGACAATCTGAACGGTATTTTGATAGATTCTTCAATCTTTTATTTTATATTGAATTTTTATCATCGGATAGAAGTATAATATGTATACTTTTTTGGGTTCTAGCCTACTCCACTTACCTTAGAAATGCCAATTCCGAAAATTATAACGTAAAATTTCTCAGACACATTCTTCGTATTGAGAAAACTTTTTGAAATATTCAACTTCACTATTTTGAACACTTATTGATTCTCAGAACCATGGTTTTGTGTTACACAGTGAGTGTTCAATGTAGTGGAATTGACAATTTCAACAAGTTTTCTCATTGAAGAGGTTCCACAACATCAATATTATTTTGTTCTACACATTCTACTAGTTTTAGTTTTTGCTACAAAATTATGTAAACTTTGAATATTTCAAGAAAACTTATTTGGTCGTGGTTTTGCTTGTAAATTTTATTTCAATCGTCACCATCAGCATCATTGTACAGTATTTTCCATATTACCGCAGTCAACTTGAATACAAGGGAGTCTCCAACTTCAAGTTTTTTTCAGTCTACAATAAATTAACCTTATTTTTCAGATATATTTTGGCAGGTCTATCATCCATGCAAATACTGCCAATTTGGTTAACAGCACAATCATCATCAATGAGAAGCGATTTGATTGCAGTACAATAGCTTTCAGGTGGAAGTGTGCTGGCTGTATCACATTAGAGGCCTCTCTTGACCGCTATAGCAATGCTTGGCCTTTGGCCTGAATTGATAAACGTCTTATCAAAGGCCACTGAGTATTAAACTTTCAGTTTGTCTCAAGCCTCAAGCGTTTTTATCTTCAGTTCAAATTGTTTGATTATAATACTCTCGACTATCATCAAAGTTTCATAGTTTTGTGCATACAAACATACATGAACTGGACTCAGGATCATGCTCTAACTCTGGTTCAACCATATCAATTTGCAGACCAAATTTTGTGCGAACATGATTAATGCTGTTTGAAGTGACTAGTTGTTGCAATTTGGCAATACTTCTTTCTTCTATATACCGTAATTGTAAGCTTTTGTGCACACAATTTGAAAATCAAGCCCCGTTTGCACAGTATTGTAAATCAACTTCCTTGTTAGCCCCGTTTGCACAGTATTGCAAATCCTTGTTATAATTCGCAAGACATCGTTAGTAGTTGAATAGTTGTGATTATGGCTCAATATTTGTTTCACAAATAACTAGGAATATTTTATTATTAATTTTACATTGTATAGCTCATCAGGTGGGATGTCTCTCATTTTTTCCAACTTCAAAATTTTTCGAAAATTGATTAAATGATTAGCCTTGTATATTTTTCTTGTTTATTCTTCAATTATGTGAGATAAAAGATTTGTCAACAGTAAAGCAGCGTTGTGGCAAGCTTTTTGCCATCCATTGAGAATTCTTTTTTGCATGATCTCTGTGTATTCTTTTACTAATTTCTTTATTTTAACTCAAGCATGTATTTTTTGGTAACTTTTAGTTTTTGAAGGAAATAAAATTATTGTGAGAGAAGAAAGGTATTTTTTAAAGTTTTCAGTTCGCTGTAACAAAATAATTTTCTACTCCTCTATGGTTATTTAGATATAAATTCCAACAAACGGAATAATTTATAACCTGAATGCAGCAACATAATTGACTCCTGCTTCCTGATGGCAACACCTCATTTTATAGTTGTACTTATAGACTACCTTTATAAAATGAGTTTTATTGGGTCGTAATATTATTGTTGAGGAAGGTCGTGTCATAACAATATGTTGGTCAGTAAAGGAATCGGCCGCAGACATTAAAAGCACGCCTATTTGTTGGTATGTCATAAAACTTCCAAAGAGCATTGCTAAAGTGTTCCTTGAAATGCCGTATGCTGGCACACCCTGGAAACACGTGATTACGCATTTTTATGAGAACAGCTCTGAAAATATTGAAATTGCTCTGAATTTTGTATATTCTCTGTTTTCCAATTCAAGAGAATGATTAATAAATGGTTGTGGAATATTTCTCCAGCCCAGTTTCACTTGAATCTCCTGAGTTCTCTAGAATCTCTCGACTGTTGTCTAGATCTAGATAATATTATAATATCTTGATCTAGATCAAGAGTGTTGTCTAGATCTAGATAATATTATAATATCTTGATAATATAAAATATTCTATCCCAAAGCTGATGAATCTGGATGGTTCTGTTAATATGATGCAAATCCTTGACTCATGGCTCGCAATCGCAAGGCCAACTGCTTGTTGTCAGCGTAATTTATTACTTTCTTCACACAACACTCAACTTAAATCTAAAATTAGCCAGGATTTTCATGCGTAGGCTGCTGAATAGGTTAACTTGATGGAAATTATATTGGACAGACTCGATCGTCTTTTTTTATTCATCCATTTGTTGGAATTTATCATTAATTGTTGGTATCTGAATACTTACCTATATTCTTCAGTATCCTCGAATTCTGTACCAAAATTGAATTTTGTAGCTCAGTGTTGATGCAACCAACTCATACTCCCCCAGATTGGTGAGAATTTATCCAATTTCAAGACATGACGTTGACATGTTACATAATCAGCCACATTCTAAATGCTGGAAATCTCGGGATAAAATCCACATATCCTATGTTATCCTTATTCACAAAGACCGTGGAAGGAGCTTGCTTTTCAACATGAAAAGAAAATATTCACCCTGCTTTCACGACAAAGCATAACGTCCCATTATTATGTATCTGGAGGAAGCATTGAGTTTATGAAATAGTTCTATTACTGATAACAGTTGTTGCGAAATGAGAAATACCTTTGTTGAATAATTATATAACTGCTTTTGTGAGTTTTGGGCAACGGGTTGTGATTATGAAATTCCTGTCACCAACTCTGCGCTCAAAGAAACAATGCAACTCTTGTGATAGCCTCTGTTGGGATCTGAGCAATCTTGGTGGTTTTGCATGGAATATTACTGTAATGATCAAATTATTTGAAGCATCTGGAGAAAATCCCCTTTGATAATATTAGACAGTAGAAATTCGTGTTGTCTGACGCTAATAAATGAGTTGCAAATGTACTGTATGTCTTCTATACATATCATTAGCTAACTTAATTCATTAGTTTTCTTCTAAATATAGTTACTACTTATTTTGAGTAGTGGGAATAGTACTATATTGATATTTTTAGTAGTTTATATTGTAATAATTTAGTTTACTAAATTAGGTAAAATAAAAGGTAATCTAACCTCTATTAATTATTGAATTATGTTGAGTATTCCTTCTCTTCCTTTACGGTAGTTTTTCTAAATAATTTTTGATAATTCTGGTGTAGGCTATATAATCAAGTACTGGATAAATGCCGAATAAAACAGAGGATATTCTCCTGAAGATGGGACAAGGAGAAAACGTTTGCGAAGTACTCGCATTGCTAATACTGTATAACCGTTCCTCAGCTAGCACCTCCAATTTTCAGTACTACAGAATACTTTGAGAATCACTTTTCGGTGGTTCGGAGCCCTCCTGAACGTGTAGGTCTATTTGTCAGGTATGATTAATTAGCCCTATTTTCACCCACACTCAAATCTCTAACTTGAAGCTCATAAAAAAAAGAATTAATCTACCTGTTAAAATTTTGCCTCAGTTTCAAAAAATGTCTTAATTAAGCTTAGCAATTAACAACTTTAATTCTTATTAGTAATCAAAGATTAAATTTAATTCACTTTTGTGCAACAAGCCACTAGTGTTAGTTTGTTGGTTGTGGATTAGATATTTGTATACAATTTAAATTTTGAGACTTGTGATGTGTTATGGAACTACTATGTAAAGATTGTTCTCATCTTCATTTAAATTAATCTTTTACTTTTAACCCCTCTTGTGGAATCTGTTTATGAATGGAAAATTCACCATCATTTGAATAGTTCTATTCCAACCCTCAGCTTACTAACCTCATCAGAGTGTAAATGTTGACAATCATAGCATTTTAGTGAGTGCTTTGTTCAATGTAATTCCCGCGTAATGAGATGTTTCAGGTATCAGACAACTAATTTGATTCATATTGTATGTGAATTATACAGTATCTCCCGTGAAATGGAAAGCTCTGTGCGTTCAATAGTGCGTACAAGCTCTATTTCCATGACAATGAATGTGGCTCAAAAGTTTGTGTAACGGTTCTCCAAGCCACAGAACTTTTCATTCAAAATTTATTTATTTATTCATTGATACAATCACAAAATATTTGTGATAAATTCAACTTTAAATATTTGATATTCTATTAACCAGACGTGTATGATACCAGTCAGAAAGCTTTACAAATTTTCTCATTGTCGTTTGATACATTTCGAAGGTGTAATAATGTTTTCCCCTCTCACATATGTGCATATGTACACTTAATAATATGTGCATAATATGCATTTCCTTTCAAAATTTTCCGGTTCACCAGCGTTACAGATTTTTCTAATTCTAATAATTTCCAAAATATCTTGGATTCAAACTTGAGATGTTTTGTTTTGCATCCATAGACTCACTTTTCATAAGATCATGAAATTATAAAATCCTAATTTTTTAGTTGATCAATGGATATTTTCAGGCTATTACCGGAGGGTATGAAGAATTTCCACTTGTTTTAACATTTGTATATACTTCCTCTATTCTCTCTGGTTATTACAGTACTGTGTGACGTGATATATTACAACCGAACGATTCCAATATTTGACCTGACCTTTTCTGTGATGAGATAAAGCCGAATAACGTCACTATGGAATGCTTTAGTTTTGTATTTCATTTCCTATCCTATTATCCCAAGCTGAGCTAAGATAAGTAAGATATTACACCACTTTTCATTTCTATTTGAATGCTGATTCAAGAGTAACAGAAACATTGGAAATTTACTGAATAAGAAGACTTGATGTTGTCAAAACCACATATTTAATAAAACAGCGGGATACTGCAGTTTCGGTTGTTACACCATTATCAATCTCAGGTAAACTGACCTTTACCTGACATTACCGGAGTTTACCTGAGATTGATAATGGTGTAACAACCGAAACTGCAGTATCTCGCTGTTTTATTAAATATGTGGTATTGACAACATCAAGTCTTCTTATTCAGTATGGATAACTACCACAACATCACCTTCATTACTACACAGAAAGGAAAAAAATTGGAAATTTAATTAATCTACCACTAATATAGAGTTGATTAAAAAAAATATTTTCAGTTGGATATGTAGTCGATTCCAGTACAGCTAATCTCATTTCAATTTATTTATCTATTTTCCAAAATTCTCGATAAGGTAGTTTCAACGAACCCGTACACTTTAAAAGATAACTGTCTTACTTAATTTTTTATTACGATTTCCACTTTGAGTCATGCAAAAGTAATTATGTATCATGATCCTTGTACTGAACTTTTGGGTGAATTGTTTGGAGTATATCAATAAATAATAATGACGATCGAAGCTGTTAATCCATTTGTCAACATTGAATCAACATGTCAACATTTGAATCCAAATTGTTCAACATTCAATGGATGAAGACAACCAAAATTAGAACTGAATAATAAAAGGAATATGTAGTTCATAGGAGTCGGTGTTTTGCACACATGATGAAATTACACAACTTTTCACTCTCTTTATTTGATTCGTCTTGAATACACCAGTTTTTTTAATTCGTTCTCCATTTGAAGACAAAAAAGTTCATGCAGATAAGTTTAGTAGGCCAACTATAAACTTGCCGAACTCCAATAGGAATCAATTGAGATATGTGGACTGATAGTTGTGCAATCAATAATGGAATTGGTATTTGTATTGGTGATAGCGTTGAATAAACATTGAATTACAACTTGGTATGAGTGAAGCAGATGAGCTATATTCGTCATCATTGTCATTGGTGACGCGGTTTCAAATCTATAGATTCATTAGGTAATGAGATTAACCTACGTCATACTGTACGCTGAGCATTACGAAAATCCCTAGAATAACTATGTGCGTGTGAATGATGAGACATTATTGGTTGGTTTATAATAAGATGTATTTTATAACTGAAGAGAACCAAGATATCTTATAAATACTCATATACGGTACATCTCTGCTTTTGGCATGTAGACGTAACTTCCACCCCCCTCCCTTGCCTGGCGTAAAGCATTGTATCAAATTTATAGGTATGCTCGTAATTTTCGTATTGAGGTTCTATTTTTGAAGAATAAATGCTGCATGTCACACTCAGAATTATTTGAATGACGTCCTCCATTTAATTGTATCCAAAAATCGCAATTAATTAGTATTTGATTGCATCATTGTAACAAATGTTTACGAAATTCTATTGAAATGTTTAACAGTATCTTATAATCATAGAAAAATTTAGTTATTGTTCAAAAGGAAGGATTTGAAAAAAATATTTATTTTTAGGGTTTAAAAGAAAGAAGTTGAACCCTCACATCATATGTGGCATTTCGAACACCAAATCGAGAGAGAACGATCACGGAGAATGATCGGTCACTTCCAAAGTGACACATTTTTTTCTTATTACTAAAAGCTGCAAAATCACTCTTTTATCTTCCACTGAAACACAAGTTGGTGATAAAAAAATAGTACGTTATCATTCTCGTTAAATAAGAATGACATTTTTAAATTCATTTGGAACTACTCGGCATTAGTTTTGAATCTCATTTTGTTTTCAAAGAAGTCTAACAAAACATAGAAAAATTACGCTCTTCAAGCAACAAAAATGTACGGTAACTAATGAGGTTATACATTTTCAATGGCTGTTTCAGGTCTTTGGAGCAGAATTCCAAGAAGTATTTGTACTAAAAAAAGGTGTTGGCATATCGCATGCCTGTGAGGTATCATCTTTAAAAATTGCGAGACAGTTTTTCGTAGCTGAAAAGAGGTAGACATCCTTCACCTCTACTAAAAGAACAATATTAATAGCGAGATTGTTGCGTTCGCGGCCCATTGTTCCCTATACGAGGCACGTGCTTCGCTGGATGAATGGTCTCCTTCTTTTTCTTGTACTAGGAGGCTAATGACGTAGCTTTGCCACGCTATGTTTTGCTATTGGTCGCATCGCTTTCCACTCTTCTACTAATCATTCCATGCTAATTTTGTATAATTATTATTCTTTTAACATGCGATTCAGCGAATTCTACAAAGGTATTTGAATTCACTTCTGGTGTATCGCTTACTGGATATAATTCTATTTCTAGTATACTCTCTGGGTGTATCATTAAATTGAAGAATTCAAAACAGGATAGGCCTACTGATATTATCCCTCAATTTACCAAACTGGAGGTGTTTTTCCGATTCTGTTATAGAATTACTGTAATAATTCTTAAACTGAATTCTATCATAGAGAATCAATACTCTCTAGTATTGCTCTCTACTTATCTTACTATGTAGTATTACTTTCTCTACTTACTAAGTCTGTTCTCTGTGATACTATACACCGTTTTATTTCATGAGCTTCATTTGCATCATCTTATTCTTCATTTAATTAATTAATAAGAATGAATCTTTGCAATCTCGAAGTTTTCATATTTTCACACCAAAAATCAATATTTTCAATATTCATAATTGTATGTAAAACATGAATTTAAACAAAATACATTGAAACATATTTTCCCAAGAAACATTTCAAAGAGGGAAAACTGTGTAATCAGAGGAAAGATTAGTTACTTTACTGTTTTGTAATGGAATCCGGATTAGTTTTTGTGTGTTACTGTGATAGACAATGATGGCCAATAACATTTTCAATGCCCAAGAACATTTTGGTATAGGTCCTGATGTGGATCCTTGTTCTATTCTCTTATGCATTTCATCAGCTTCATTATTATTATCTCAAATTTTCATTAAATTGAATGAATAAGAATTTATTTATTTTTGTAGAAATCTTATTGATGTTGTGGAACTCCAATAAGAATAAGAATAAGAATTGAAGAATTTCTCGAAGTTTTCATGTAGGCCTACCTCCTCTATAACATTCTACTTCTAACCCTTTACATTTTCTGCAGCAGAATATCTCTGATCATTTGGTTCGTGCGGGCTACATGCGCAGGAGAATGTTACGGTCGCTTATAATTGCAGAAGCCTTCTGGTAATCGGTCATGTGACAGGAGAAGCGATTCCTTTGTTAGAACCGTGGCTAATTCGTCAGAGATCTTTTGACAGCGGCTCAGGCCGAGTCCCCGCGATGCCCCAGGAAGAGGCTCGGATTATGAATAACGAGATTCGATCGGAAATATTATCGATGGTGGAGGAAAGTAACCGCTGCATCTCGACAAAAGGCGGCCACTGAAAAAGGTCTTTCTAAAAAGGGCTGTGGGTGGGTGCAGTGGGTTGGTCAGGCAGAATTTCGCATGCACAAATCTGGCATTCATTGGGATTTCGGAGTGGAGCAGCTGCAGGACAGGCCTGAGACTCACCCTTTCACAAAAAGATCCTCTTTCAAGGGCGATTTTGTACTTCTTCCTGACCTTACAACTGCCCTCTTAATGGTTCCCCTTTAAAGGGTTCGACAGTCGTCATCCTTTCTTCTCCACAAAACTGTGCCTGGCGTGGGAACAGATGCCTTGTCTTGTTTCCCCCGTTTTCAGAAATATTCGACAGCCGGCTAGCCAACCCCATCTGCAGAATTGTGTCGCTCTTGAGCTGTCAACTATTGTCCCTTCATTATGTAGAATGCGGGATCTCTCACCCGTGTTTAATATTGCGTCAATATGACAGTTTCCCTAACCCTATCTTAATCATAGATTGTTATATTGTGTTCTGAGTGGCAGAGGATGTTACACATTTGCTCTTGAAAAATTCATTATTATTGGGATCGCTCCCCTATCGATTTTGATGTATTGAAAATTGCTTATATATTTAAACGACTGATAATTGGATAAATTTCCAATTGAATTAACTCCATCAGTCACTTGAAGAATTCAATCATCCAGCAGGGGAATTTTATTAAACAAACACTCCCTTTCATATATTTCTACGGTTGAAATAAGAAGATGTTTCTGACATAATTGTTTAAAATCTTAATGATCATTAAAGTATAATAATGATACTTTTACCAATTTAATTGACTCATTCATTCAAACCCTTTTACCTGATTAAATAGATCTTTAACATCTCTTGCATCATTATCCACCTTGATGTTACAGTATCAAGAAAGAGATTAATTTATTGTGATTGTACGAACTCAGATCCTATCACTTCGATTAGAGAATCATTAAAAAAAATTCCCAAGTTAGGAAAATGTGATTGGTGAAACAGGGTAAACATAACTCAATTTGAAGGCAGCTTAAAACATCTAGCAAATTAATGCACATTTCCTTCCTGGTATATTCTCCATCCACTCACTTACTTATCGAAAGTTGAGTAAGTCGAGGTATCTTTAATATCCTTTTCTTAGAATGGGCAAACACCGCCGTTTCATGTAGATAAATGACAGTCATATTATCTTGAGAATATTGAATTTCATCTTCCATTCGTATCTTAAAAAAAAATTAAATTTTATTTAACTTGTTACAAAATTTTGCACAACTTTCTCAATCTGAGCCGATATACTGTATTTAGTAATCTTAAAATAATCTTATTCAATCTTATCCCACCCTCCCAATTTCTCAAAAGACTTTCCAAACACCTACGGTTGATGGCACATAAACCAATTAAATCTAAACATTGTAGAATGACGTCAATGAAGCAAAAGACGTAGTAAGTAGGGTATAAGTGGAAGAGTATCATAGGATCGGCATATCGCAGGACTCATCGATCAGCTCTGAGAATGTGTGGGCTTCATTGAGTGTGATAAAGCGGTCACAGTCCTAAAACAGAAGGTCGCCGATGTTTATTTACATTGGAGCGGATGGACACCGCGGCGACTCTGTCGCTGCTCGCCGCTTCAATCGCTAAATACAGACACGGCCTGGATGATAGCGTTTATCTTCTGCCTGTGACGTCACAGACACCCACCTGTTGCCGATGTGTCCAGTGGGAGGGAGGCTCAAGCACGCGCTTGCACCAGCAATCGCCACGCCATTTCGCAACGAAGAAGCGATACTGCTTTTATTTTTTTGGCATGTTCACACTTGCGAGCGTCATGCCAACAATCATCAAAGGTATTTGGCGATATTCATCGTACTGTACGCGATCCAACGTCCCCGATGTGAACGGGTTTTCCCCATTTTAAATCATTTATTTGTCAGGAAAATGCGTGGGGAGGAAAAATCCCTCCCTTCAAGTATGGTTTTCATGTTTATGTAGGATGAGCCCATGATGGAATTTGTTTCATAGATCGCATATAAGATGAGAGGACAAGGCATTTGCTATTTGCTTGGCAAAAGTAGCAATGACTAATAATAGGTATGGGCGAAAAGAGGGTATATTAGATTATATTAGTTGTCATGTATAAATTACAAATATATCGGCTTAAATAGTAGATTATGACAGTAGTTGAGGTGAAGTAGGATAGGACGATCAGGAAAAGGAATAAAGGAAAAGCAGAAGAAGAAACCGTCTGAGGAGGAGGAGGTGGAGGAGTAGGAAGAGGAGGAGGAGGATGGTAGTGAAGAAGGGGTGTAGAACCAAGAGGGAGAAAATTAGGAGTGGTGAAGGGGAGAATCGTTCCCCAATAAAAGAGGATCCGACTGAAATGAAGAGTTGTGGACTTGCAGTTGTAAGCTTAGGCTGGGATAATTTGAGCTCTTTCGACCAATTTGAACAAAGGTAGGGAAATGAGAAACCTTCCGATCAGTTAACAATGAGTTATGACTTTGATCACTTAACAATTGACTATACTAAACCTTATGATAGATCTCAAATAATTGCAAGTATTTTTACAAAATCAAAACTAGAATTTAATTTATATCTTTTATTGGTTCACTTATGAAGAGTATTAATGAAATGATTATGATAAACTTATGATTTAAACCTCATATGAATTAATGATTTGAATCCATTTCACTAAAGAATAAGAGGATTATGAAGATGAGTTTTTTTGAATCCTTCTTCAGGCCGATCTAATCAATATTATCACTTTCATTGATTCACTAGAAATTTAATTACGGTATACAGTTATGAAGACTTATTTTCTTGAATTAAATACATATTCTATAAGTAAATGATTGATGAACTACTATTGATTTATTAAAGGGTATCAATGCTCGGAATTTAGCATTTCAAGTATTATTCAACATTGTAGAAAAGTCGATTCAACGTTGAGCAAAATTGTTGAACATAATAATTGCCACTCGAATAAATCACAGCTTCTGCTCATTTCTTTGGATGTAAATTCTGTAAAAATAACATCTTTTTATAAGGCGATTAATATTCAAGCAATTATATCATGAAAACGATTGATTATTTTTGCCAAGCCCATAATATTATCAGCTAGCATTACCTTGATAGCTAACTTTAAAGCAATGATATAATGATTCTTTGCCAATTCATTATTCTATATAATAACGATTAATCTTTTTGCTAAGCCTATAATATTACCAGGGGCCTATTGCATGAGAAAATACCAGCTAGTAATACTAGTTGTCAGATGGCAAGTTACCATAGTGACAACTAGTATTACTAGCTTGTATTTCTCATGCAACAGGCCCCTGGTAGCATTACTTTGAGGCAATAATATCATGATTCTTTGCTAATTCATTATTCTGTAATAACGTTCGATTCTTTTTGCTAAGCCCATAATATTACCAGGTAGCATTACTTTGATAGCTTACTCTAAAGCAGTATCATGATTGTTTTTGATGAGCCCATACATAGGTATCCATACCAGGTAGCTTGATGGATTATTTCAAATTTGAGCTTACTTTGAGGCAATAATATCATGATTCTTTGCTGATTATTCTGTAATAACGTTCGATTAATTCGTTCTAAGCCCATAATAGTACCAGGTAGCATTACTTTGATAGCTTACTCTAAAGCAGTATCATGATTGTTTTTGATGAGCCCATACCAGGTAGCTTGATGGATTATTTCAAATTTGAGGTGGGCGCTTGTTGAATGAAGCGTGTGCCCGCTTTCACTGCACTGAGTAGCCGCGTTTCGCGTTTTGTGACCCGTCAAGGTCACGGTAATTGGCACCCGGCCCGGCCTGTGACGCAGTACTGAGGAGTAGTAGCGTCCCCGTTTCCATGACAACCCGGGCCTCCCTCATACAGCTGCATTGTGCTCTTGTCCTTGTTAAATCTACAGTAGTCATTTCGTGCTCTTTTTCCAATTTATCGCCATCCACACTCTCTTCTCATTCATCTTCATCTGCAGAAATGAGTTCTCCATTTCTTGTCACTGTACTTTTGATTTGTGGTTACACCCACAGAAAAGCATACTCTCTAGTCTGTTCTCTTACTAAGTCTGTTCTCTGTGGTACATTGCACCGAAAATGATAACAGATATTATCGGAGAGCATTTATTCAGAGTCTTGCTGGGTTTTATTTGGTCGTTGTAATGTAGTAATCATCAAGTGAACCAAGAAAGTTTACTTTCGTTTCTTTGACAGTCTGTACAAGTACAGACAGTCAGTCAAATAGTGACTACTGTACAAGTAGTGACAGTCTGTCATTCTGTACAAATAGCATATTTTTATGTGTCTAAATTACACATATTTTTATGTGTTTAAGGCCAGTTGTACGAAAATTGATTGAATTTAACCACCTTAAAATAACGTCAGATTTTCATTGATTCCGTTACACTACACATTATACTTACGTATAATAAATTATATCACCATTACACTTCCATTGCACTGGCAATACACTTAACATTATACTTATAATATCATCAACCAACTTTATAGAATAAAGAAAATTAATTTTTGAGACATATTATTCCTCTGCTGCATTTTCTGTATTTCTAGTTATATTTCCCAAGTTCACTCTCCGACTATAAAGCTATTATAACAGTTTTTGTTTGTCTATCCATTTTTCTCACTCCATCCATCAATGAAACATCCAAAAAATAATTATGAAAATTAGGGTCAAGAAATGTATTAATTCAAGTTCTCCTCTAAGGTTTTTTCCTTCAGTTTCACGTGTAGGACGCAGAGAGTATAGAAGAAGAACATTTTACTTCTATTCTCTCTGGCAGGATTTGACTTGATAAATTCTTTACAACTCCGTTTAATTACAATAATTGATTTCAGAATAAGATGTTCATAATATTCATTTATTTGATCAAGAATACAATATCAAGGAAAGAAAATACATGAGTTGGCCCAAAACCTCTGCTCCAAAATTTACTCGAAGTTAGCCCAATATTTGTTGATCACATACACAATTTACACTCAGTATTTATAATGAAGCTGGGTTGGGGTGTTCTAGAATTCTATCTGAAATGGTCGTATCAGATAAGCAACTGCAATAAAATATAGAGGTTGACAAGTTCGTTCTGGCAGTGATTCAATAATAAAACAATGTTATGAATTTTCAAAACACAATATCTGCCCAGAACGAGTTTTCCTTGACTTATATGCTTTTCTGTGGAGATTTGTGGGCTTTGAAGGTTGTTGGAAGTCTGTAAAAAAGATGAAGAGGATGAAATTGCCTTTTTCAAGTTGAAGATTTTCGCAATACAGTATTCAACTATTGAGCATTTCATGAAATATCAATGAGCTTTTCCGATGTTGCAACATTCTCTCTCCTAGCAGCCGCCCACTTGAGAGAGCTCGCCGAGAGAGCGAGGTGACCTTATCTAGTCTATATTTGGAGATAAATGTGACGCAGTCACACTGGTGTTTAGCAGCCTATGTATTCATTATTTGATATTTCTTTTTCACACATCACACTTTACAAATTCAAGTTTCCTTTTAAACAAACTAGTAGAACACAGTTCTACTAAAGTTTTTTATTAAATTGACGTCAACTCAAATATTGATCAATTAGCAAAAAATTCGATCAATATTATTGTTATGTTGACAAATTTTTATAGCAAAGCTCTGAACTAGTCGGCTATAATTCAAGTGCTGTTAATGAATGTATCATTAAGTTTTTCTTTAAGATTTATAGTTGATCACTCTGATTTTAATTGAAATTCCATCTCAAATTTTATAAATTGAGAAGATTTTATGTTTTGTGATGCTTATTTGTTTTGGTGAGAAAATAATTTGATTTCTTTATTTGAATGTCATGCACTTTCATCAATTTTCCATTCATATTACTTTTCAATTCTAAGTAATCCTCCTTCTTAAAAAATAAAAGTAACCTTCAGTGGCGGCTGGTCGGGGGATGCAAGTACAACCCAGCCCGGCTGTACTAAAGTTTTCCAATATAAAATGTTTTTGCAATAGAAATGAGAAAGTAAAATTAACCAAATTATTAATGTAGCTATGATTATTTATTGTAGTTTAACAACATTACATTAGCATTAATTTCAACACCGAAGTAGTGAACAACTAATTGAAGACATGTTTCTTTCATCCTCCATCTCATCAATTTGACTTATTAATTCTTGCCGGTTGTAGGAGAAATATTGTAGCATGTAGCTTCAGTACTGTATCTATAGGTCTAGGCTAAAAATGATTAATCAGCTACTGTAAGTAGTTTCTAAAGAAAAACTCTTACCAAACCCCATGAGTCGTTACTAACCCCATTTTCTTGCAAATTGATTGACCTTAGCCGCTTAGGGACGCATGTACGAGTAGTTTAAAATTTTAATCGTGATTTTTCAATTTTTTCTACTTCCCGGTTTTGCCTGCAAGAGCTGCTCTTCTTGCTGCTTGACTGAACTATTTCGCAACAGTAAATGCATTTTCTAGCCGAGAATCAGGGAGACCTAGGAGTGTGATCTAATTAAAACCTATCCCTCATTGAGTTATATTGGGTTCCTGTTCGAGTTAAAAATTTAGTTTCGGTTGGTAAGTATCGTCTTGTCAGGCAATCGAATCATGGATTCACTGGACCAGGCTTAACCAGATTTAGCCAACGGCAGCTTAATCGTGTCGTACGTTATTTACTCGGCTGAAATTTCCTCCAGCTAGAAGGTACAAAGAGGGTAGTCTTCAGCCTCACTTTTTATGCAAGAAAGGATATTAGTCATTTATCTATGCGAGCCGTAGCCTAAGAAAAAAAGAGGTAAAACTCTTGGTAATCTCGCAACTTCAGTCTCCTATCTCTGCTTCGGTCATGGGTTCATTTCGTATTCAGCCTGGCATTTATTGTATCAACCACATGGACTTTGACTTAATCGAGCAGTATCACCAGACAGGGAAAAATAAATCATAGGAAAACAAACAATGAACTGTTTCAATTAGATGGCTCAAGTGTCAGTAATTTATTTATTTATTTCATTAATTGACAGTACAATATTTAATTAATTTTGTAATGATTGAAATAGATAAAATTGCATTGAATTTGCAATCATGGCCTGAAAATAACTTCAGCAATAATGATGAAATTCTTCAACAATCAAAAAATCATATTACAAGCAAAAACTTATTGAAATTTTCTTTATTTTATCAAATTTATAATTTCTCTTTTTATTTTCTAGAGGCATAGAATTTTCGAAATGGTTTCTCTTAGTAATTTAGTTCAATAAGAATAAATGTATGTATTTTTCAGATATTAGTTTGTTGATAGTGTATTCCACGCGTCTAATAACTATTTCGTTTGTTTTAGGTGAGGATCTGTTTCTAGCCCAACGTTTTTCTCTTTTGTGAGTGTATTGTGAGTATACCCACTTCTTTATAAAAAAAGTTCTTACCAATAGAAGAAAATATCTTGACTTAGCCATGTACAATAATTTATCATTCTATAACTAGATTACTGTACTTAATATAAGTCCTTGGGTGAGATTCTCGTAAGTTCATGAATTAGATTGGGCTACATTGCTACATTGGGCTACATTGCTACATGGGCTACATTGGGCTACATATCTTCGATATTTTGTTCAAATTTTAGTTAGAACCAGCGATCACATGACAATGAGATGGTTTCATGAGATGGTTCAAAATAAAAGGCTGAGTGCAAGTAATGTATAACTTAAGAGAAATCTCAAACTTATTCATGTCAATAAGTTCTATTCATACTGGTAGTTTTGATGAAGACTTTAATCTTTGCCTGTAGTCTTCGAGAATCTGTAACACATAAATATGATTAGCGTGAAAAATCAGAACAATCAATAAAATAAAACTTCAAGCTCATTCAAAACATTCAAACTGTTCAGTGATCAACTAAAATGAATTTTATAGTACAACTGAAAATATTATTCCTGACTGGTCTCTACTGTCACTAATGCTGTAATAAATAACAACACACATTAATCATAACTCACATACTTTATATGCTCCATCCGGTTTTAGCATTATAGCACAGGTTTTTCTTACAATGCAATGTACTTATTTAGCTTGAAGGGCTTGGTAGTCCTGACTCAGGTTTAAGTCGTCTATTTTCTCACAGTTCATCGACCTAAGTGTTTTCTCGATGACAAAACATTATCTTCCATTGTTTATCATTGGTAGATCGTGGCAAATCTTGTTCTGATAACTACAGTATTTTATGTATGGTATCATGGGATGTAGGAATTCCTTCGACTAGTTAGCTGTTGTTTTTTATCACAAGCAATAATTTCATAAATCAACTAATCTACTTCGAAAATTTCTATGAAATGTCCAGTATCCTGTATCTATTCCATTGTCATACAGTCATACTATTGCAGTAATATACTATTAAGTATCAAACATACTATTAATTATCTCAGGACTCAACAACTGTTGCATTTAAAAACGTGATTAAAATTTTTTTTCAATTTATTTTTATTCTACTCAGAGCGACAGTTGAACCTTTCATACAATTGACAATAGGGAAATAAAACTCTGCTTTCAAACAATTTCTTTTAGTTCTATTCTATCTAAGGAAATCTCTATTAAATCTATCTATAATCTATTAAATCCCTTCATATTAACTCTCTTCAATCCTCTTCTTGTTAACATCGGCATGTTCCATTCTATTGACATTATCAATCGAGCAGAAACCAAAAACAAACTAAATACGTGCAAAGTCAGCCGCTCATGGGTAAGCTACCCTTTAAGGATAGAATAATAAGAGAGCAGTGCCCTCTTTATGAGACACCAGTTAGTTACTTGCGTTATTTGCCGGGAAACAGTTAACAGAAGACATTGACTTGTTTAGAGGGCATCAATCTCAATTCAGTTTCTGAATAGATTGTTAGTGGTGACTCGTGTTTTTGTCCTGGCTACCTGTGAGAATGTGATGGTCTGCAGTTGTGGTAAACAAAGTCAAGATAATAAATAATAGTGAGCGAATGGGTAGGTACTGCATTTTTTATTATTTCTGCAAGTGAGGCTACTATTTCTCAGAGACAATGGAACGAGATAGGAGTGACTGAGTTGCAGAGAACCAGTCCCTGATAGTACGTAGTAGTTTTGATAGTAGTGTCGTCGCGTAGTAACGTGTAGAGTGGCCAGCAATTTCCACTCAACTTGACTCCACTACTACACACAACACAGCAATGCCCTTCCAACGTCCTCGACCTCTATACTGGGATCCATGCTCAAAGATACGAACAGCAACGCTTCTCTCTCCCTCTATCTCACACACTCACTCTCTCTCGCTCTCTTTCTCTCTCCATTTCATAACTTCATTACAATTCCACACAGCTCGTTTCTATTTTTTATTGCTCTGTCCAATATATTGTGTGTTGCTGTTGCATATGCAACGATTTGATGGGACAATTTGACAGACATTCCAAGCATATCATCTATTCTACTTTGAAGCACTGTCTGTTTACAGTAGCCTACTGTTTTTGTAAGTTTATCCGTGGCGAAGCGTGGTATACTTATTTGGTCATCGCCGGGTATATTTCCTATAGGCGATGACCAAATAAGTATACCACGCTTCGCCACTAAAGTTTATAGTAGCCAACTATACTTGTCATCACATAAGTAATGATCTTTGGCTTATAATAAATGTCCAATATCTCATATGTCATCTACCTCAACTCGGGTTCAAGTTGTCTCTTTTGGGTCCTTTTATGTGCATGCGTTTTCGTACGGACGATAAAAATCGCAACGTTTATAAATACATTGCAGTTGATTATTGCTTCTATGAAAGAAAAAACGCCCGATAATGCATAGAAGCGTTCTTTTTTCCAGTGAATTCAAAAACGTTGCGCTTTTCTGTCGTCCTTACAAAAACGCATGCATGAAAGAAAGAATCTTCATGAGACGGTTTTTTGGTTTTTCATTCGTTTGAGAGATTTCCACTTTAAAAGCGACATGCAGGCATTATTTTTCAACTGTTGTCAGAATATTATAGATACAAAGTGAATTGTGAAAGTATTTATTCTTTTGAATATCTCTTTTAAAAATAAAAGTAACTCATTACACATAGGCTACCTGTATTATGTGGGCATGTACGAGTATCTGTATCGACGTATGAAGTAAGCTAGAAAAATAATGACGTTAATATGGGGATCTGATTTACCTCATCCCTTTCCTATAACCAGTATATTAGATTTATATTTTTCATTTTCTTTTTCTGTTCTACATTTTGAAAGTAGCTTCGACGCATTAGTCATTATGGTGAACGTCGCCGACTGGGGCGCTCGGCTAATTCCAAATGAAAGAGTTGTGTTAGTAGCTTATGAAATAGGGTCCTTCAAAAAAGTTTGCCCGCTTAATAACGACAGACCAGTGCTGGAGTGGCAAAGGGGAAAAGGAAAGTCGTCTTTGAAAGGAGAACGTGAAAAAGCGAGCCAAGGGGAAAATGCAAAAAAAGTCTTCTATTGGTTAAGATAAGAAGAGGAAATTTCGCAAAAATGTCTGAGATGCGAGGAGGTTTTCTCTCTGGCGGATAGACGACGGAGCTTTACTGAGTTGTAAAGAAAGCTGGGATTGGGCGAGCTGAGGGTCGGAAAAGGATGAAGAAAAATGTACCATTAATCTGAGCCCGGTGGTCTGAGTGGCGCCAGCCTATGTGCCTGCCTGCTCTAGCCCTAGCCATCCCTTCCCATCCCTTGATCGCTTCTCTTCACTCGGCTCTCCTGTCTCAGCTCGATTTCTGGGCCGAGCCAACAACATAACATACGACTTGTCATATAGTATTACTTTTTATTAAATTACGTTTTCCAACTTGCTAAGTTTGCCAAGCAAATTGAAAAGTTTCCTCCGGAGACCGTCATTATTTTTATAAAATGCAGGAGCAGAGATCACAACTCGATGAGAACTGATTCTGCTATCAGTTTTCTTCCGCTTCAACTGATAACGCCAATCAGATCATACAACTTTTCTCTCCAACCTTTCGAGCTTCCAGCTTCCCTTATCTCCAACAATTAGAGTTTCTGGTTCAGTTGAAGATGTAATTTAATGTATTGATCTATCATGATAGCAGAATATTATTATAAATCTATTTATAGCAACCTTAAATGAGATCATAAAGAAACTCACATGAGCCATTTGTGAGTTGTGCTACAGCTCATAGAATGAACAATTAGTCCCGAAAACCAGGTACAAGAAAACTGAAGTTTGAAATTGGTACAGATTGTAGATCCACAGTTTTAACTACTATACTATCGTTTTGTTAAACCTAGTTTGAATGTATATTGCGCATACGGGCCTAACTGTATTAATAACCAAAACTGATCATCTCATTTCTTGGTTCTTGTATTATAAATGAGTGTTCGTTACAACTAAATTTGTAATTATCATTATTTTCTATGAGATCTCTACTTCTTTTACTTATTCCAATATAAATAATTATCTTGAGCTTTATTATAATAATTATAATTTAAATATTATTTATTTATTGATCGAGTACAAAATATAACTTATAGGATGAAAACACAGACAGAGTCCAAAACTTCTTCTCTTCCTGATTTTGATAACATTTCAAATGAGGGTTATGTTCACATTCACAATTCATCATAAATTTTCACCTTGATGGAATTGCTTTTGACATCAATCAGTCGTCAACGTAGCAATAATCTATGTAGACGGAAATATAGGGCAGCTAGAAAATTCCATCCCCAAGTAAATATTGATGATTCCTCAAAATTGTTCGATTAAATTCATCATTTTAATTGCCGTAATAACCAACTGTTCGTCACTGGCCAAGAGATAAGGGTTTATTAACTAGTGATAAGCTAATCAATATTATTCTTTTTCCATTGTCTTGGGTCATCTTTTGATCATATCAATATAGATCACAATAGCTATGATTGTTCTATTCTAGCTTGTATCTTATTCAGTGAGGCAATTTACAATTTTATCATGTTGAACAATGCTCTTTCTGGACAATGCTTTTACTAATCTTCCCACTAAGTTTACTAAGTTTCTCACTGTTGGCGAACTGGGAATCCCCTAAAATTTGAATTAAGGAATTTTCTTAACAACGAGTTGTTTACTGCCAGTGGAATTGTCTAATGTGTACAGTAACAAGATTGTGAACTTGAAAAGCATGAATTTCTGTTCAATTTCTTGACTGGACATGACATTACTAATGGGCATTTCTCCAGTTACAATCTTGAGTCATACAGGAATCACTATAATAATTGTTATCATTTTACAATTTTAAAATTTGAATTTATACACTTGGATCTCTATGAACACTTTACTCTCTATACTCTTTGTTCATCTTGGTTATAATAGAGAAATTTTCGTTGAACTTCAATTATTTCGTAACTTGCTGAAATATTTTCGTGAATGATTATCGCAGAAGCTGATAGTTTCCCAACTCAAACAAGGTAATGTCAGCTTCCACCCTCCTTGCAATCAATTCAGTTCATTCATCGATCAACCACTTCTTAGCTCAACTTCTTTTAATCTCTATGTTGTTTGTAATATTTTCAACAAACTTCACAGTTGAACTAGAAAATCCACTCGTATTAAAAAAATCCCCGGAAGTGTAATAAATAGAAGAATACGACTTGATAACCGATAAGGCGATCTCGATGTCCCTTTTCAGATCATTCAGGTTTGCACGTCTCCAATTATACCTACTGATCCAGTGATGATCAGTCATCCGATGGTCAATCCTTGAATGGAACGAAGACATTCTCAAGCATTGGCAGGCAAACTTTGGCCAGCCTTCTTTTCTATAGTGAGATGATCCTCATTCTTCTGGACCTACATTGTTCATCATCTCTGCTTCGCTTTCTCTTCCTTCTCTTTCTCTCTCTGGGTTAGTTCTCGTATTCCACGTCTTCTGACGTGTCAGTTCCACTGAACAGAAGAAACTCGCTACCTCTTTCTACTCTTTTCTGCCAACCAACCTCTTTCGCCGGCTGCACTGCTTCTCTGGTTTTTGTCCACTTCTGTCCACATCTTCCTACCTGGTCCATGGAAGTCTCATTCAATGGTCTTCATTTTCTTCTTCATAACTCCTCTCATATTCTTCTTTTTGTTTTCCTTCCCCTTCTACTCCTCCTCCTCCTCCTCCTCGTCCTCTTGCTCTTCATCCACCTTCTTCTCTTCCTTATCGTTCTTCTCCTCAAATTCCTCTTCCTCCTTCTTCGTCTCCTCCTCTTCCCGTTTCCTCTTTTTCTGTTTCATATTCTCTTTCTTCCTCCTCCTCCTCTTCTTTTCTCTCTTTCTCTTTTTCTTCCCACTCTTCTTTTCCTCCTCCTCTATTCTTTCTTGTTTCTTCTTCTTCCATTCCTTCTTCTTCTTCTTCTTCTTCTTCTTCTTCTTCTTCTTCTTCTTCTTCTTCTTCTTCTATTTCCTCCTCCTATTTCTATTCTATCTTGTTTTTCTTATTCATCTTCCACCTCTTCTTCCTCTTCTTCTTCCTTCTGATCATCTTCTTCTTCTTCTTCTTCTTCTTCTTCTTCTTCTTCTTCTTCTTTCTTCTTCTTCTTCTTCTTCTTCTTCTTCTTCTTCTTCTTCTTCTTCCTCCTCTTCCTTCATCCTCCTCTTCTCCTCCATCTTTATCATCTCCTCCTCGTGTTTCCTTCCTGGTTCCTCCTCCTCCTTCTTTATCTTCTCCTCCTCCACCTTTTTCATGATCATCTCATCATCATCATCATCATCATCTCCTTCATCATCATCATCATCTTCTTCTTCCTTCTCATCTTCTTCTTCTGCTTCTCCGTCGTCAACCCTTGCTACTTTTCCTTTCGTGCACATCCTGTCCGGTGACCTCGAATTGGAACCCACTGACCGGTCGACCGCCGCTTCTATTCTTGTTGCAGAATCTAAACTCGCCTCCCCCATCATTCAACCTTTCCTAGTGTTCTAACCTAATTTCAGTACTGTATTTCTATCCAACCACTTTTCAAGTCGTTAACTTTCTATATTTTATATACGATACATGATCAGTTGAAGATGAATTCATTTGAATTGGCAGCAAGAAACATCACTCATGTGCCGATATAAAAACTAGCACATGTAAAATTGAAAATGTTCTTCCAATTCTACCTCCTAGAGTGAATTTTGTACTAGATGTCTTGTTATTTCCCAATAAAAACTTGCTGAAAAGCTTTTTCAGTTTCAACAAAACCATTGTATTGTGTTATGAACATGAATAATATTTGAAATGAGGTAGGATAGATCTGTAGCTTAACTTTGTAGAGTTCAGTGAAGTGATGGTTTCTCCTGTTACATGAATAAACATTCTCAAAATAATGAAAAATTCTATTTTGAAATTCGTACAGACATATTCATAACATGAAGGTAGATGAAGTCAGTCAGTCACTTTTTGTGGGGTAAAAGATTTTTTCACAACTCTTGAACTCAGGTTTTTCATGTTCAAGTTATACATTACGTGGTTTGTCTGTTGTAGGCCTACTACGATTTCTGAGAAAAAATGAAGAATTGGAAAAAATACGGGGATCATAACCCCCTATTCTGAGTTTTGGTGGGAATCGTCTCAATTTTTCTTGAATGAAGTGCACGCCACATCATCCGAATTTCTTGGAATTGGCGAGTGTGAGTTATTTATACATCAACCACAGCCATTGTCAGCAATACTCAACTTCTTAGCAGACTGATTTTTCTTGATTTGTTGGTCTGCTTAATTGTTCATGTCATCATCCGCTTATAACAAGACTTAACTTTGTAAACAGCCGGAGATCTCCCCGCGAAGAGTTGGGTATCTTTCACGCGCTTCCGAGAATTCCAAGCACAACTCCTGAAATGATGTGCTTTGAATAGCAAGCTTAGATCTGAGATGGAGAGAGGCTGCTCACTTCTATCACCGGTCGACTTCTATTCCTTGTCTCGTCAGTCAACCGTCCAGAAAACCTCAGAATACATCCAATATTCTTTTGCCTTCTCTAGACAGAAAAACAGACTTGTTAGCCGCTGCATTGAGTCAAGAATGATAGTTTTTTGTATTCAGGGTTAATCGTGGTCAGGCTCTGTTACAAACAAGTACTGTATTACATTCCTGACAGCATCTGGTAAAAATAGCTTTTTCACTTGTTATTGACTTGGAAAAGTATTTGTAGAGATCATTGAACTTTTGTATTGCTTCGTAATAGGGCAACAGAAATAGTTTCTCTTTTAGATCTATTTCTTTCTTGATTTTAATTGTCATAAATTTCCTGTTAATAAAAATCTTGTTAGATAAGGTTTTTCAAATTTCAGATCTTCATATTTCATTATGGGACGCATAATTTTAGAATGATTAGTAACTGTTGCACGTGACCGGTACTTGAAAACCAAAGAGACATGTGTATTGGAAAACGATTTTTTAAAATCTAATAAACTGCAGAAATTCAAGTACTATCTTCAATATGATTATTGGATATATATAATATGATTGATTAGTTGTATTATTATTATTGTTGTAATATTATTGTTATTTTTTATTTGATAGTATTGTTATTGATCAATCAATCATCAATGAATGCACAATCAATTAGTAGGGTGATGACAAAGTTATTCAGTTATTCCAAAATAACGAACAATAATAATACAAAATGAAATGCCCTCCCTCCATGCCCCTTCAAAATACTTGAATTTGTTGCACAATTTAGCTCTTTAGAGCTCTTACTAGTACACAACTTTCTAACCATTTTTCCTGTTGCGGAAACAACATCGAATTGCATACAAAGAGTGAGTTTACAACATAGACTAATACACTGCCATACTCATTACAGATATGAACCTTGTTATCCAATTATTTGGCAGTTAATTTCTTGCCGGAATTGATTCATGTCAACCATTGTGTGCCCAATCAAAAATTGAATTTTTTTTATTAAGCAACCCACATACTGTTGAGTTTGAGGCCAGCGACGATTTTGAAAATAGATTGATGGCAAGACCAGCAGCTATTTTAATTCTGTCCGAGGTTATTAAGATTTGTGCTGTGGCACCAAGGTCGCCGATAAATCTGTGCTTTGAATTGCGAGAAGTTTGGCGCCAAGTGTTTCTCAACCAACGTCACGTGACCAGCACTATTCCGTGATGAGCTAAGAGGATAATTTCGTGATAAGCGAAGTCCATGCCGATAAGTTTATGGCATTTTAACAACAGGTTGTCAGTTGAAATGAGTGAGTGAGTTCTGTATTAAATGGTGTCCTTTTCAGGTGTTGGTGTGTGAGTTGGAGTTGAATGTTGTCTCATATGGCGGGCGCCACTATGAGAAGTGGTTGTGCTTTGCTCTGCGTACTCTGAAGCTGTGAACTGGCCCAGTGCCAGCACTACACCCAACTGCGTCACCCGATTGGATATCAACAGCTCTATTTACAGCAGTCCATACAAACTTCTTCTACCTGTTGCTGCTTTTGTCTAGAAATTGTTGGTTACATGACTGAGAAACTTGAATTGAACTTGATGGGAACCAATCTATTAAAAATTATATACAGTAAGTGAAGTACTAATAAAAGTGAAGACTAAGGGCCGGTTTATGAACTCGGGTTTCAGCAAAGTCCTAGACTAAAACGCCACCGTAGCATCGAAAAACGTTAGCCTCGACACTAAGTACTAAGGGCTCTTCATGCTGTTAACACACTAACCTGTCGAGACAAACGTTTGTCGATGCTACGGTAGCCACCCGTTTTAGTCTAGGACTTGGCTAAATCCCGAGCTCATGAACCGGCCCTAAGTATAGAAAACTTACAGATTGAGATTGAAGATAATTGAGACTTATAACGTTCTATCAACCCCCCTCAAATACATTACTCTACAATATTCTATTCCCCTCAAAGAGAATAGAAGACAATTTTATCAAAAACATTCTACGTTCTAAAACTGCAATGAAAGTGAGACTTCGTTTTTAAAATCGATCGTGGATGAAGTTTCGTTATCTCTCGGAATTTATAGTCAAATTTTCCGAATTTGTCGTTCTTTCTCAAATTCAAATCGTTCTTTTGTACGCTATTTACTTTTATTGTCATGAAATTCTGAAATTATCACTATCTTTACCTGTCATTGGAATGTTTCTCAGTTTGAACGTCTTCTCAGTGACTCAGTCTCAGTCATAAAACCATGCCGAATGCTAGTCGGAAGTTCAAAAATACCACCATAGATAAGAGATTAGAAAAGATAACAGATTACTATCTCTTCTCTATGATACCACTTTGCTAATTTACTTAGCAAAGTAGGCGATAATTATGGGTATTTCGAGAATTTTTTTAAGACAAGGATCAATTCATGAATTCATCAATCAACTTGGAATTCGAAAAAGAATGAAATTGTATTTGGATTTGTTGTGTTATTAGCATAAAATAATAGAATATGGTTCACAAACGTCAAGCCGAATTCTCTCATTTTTGTTATATTTTAAAATTGAAATTCAAACTGTAGTTATAATTTGTAATTCTGTTGAGGCTGGAAGGCATTCTGTAACAGTTGATAGCTTTCGTAAATCTTATGGAAGTATTCGACCAAATCCCATTGATTATGGGTTCAATTTCCTGATAGTATGGCACCTTTTCGCAGCAATAAGATCATAACGAAAGCTCATAATGAACTTTGGAAATGGAATTGCATTTTATTCCCACCCGTTAGGTGATGATAAAGAATAATCTTTGTATTGTGTTGCGGAAATTCAGGAGTTTTCTCAGATCATCATTGTGGAGGGAGGAAAGCTGTCAGCTCTTGCTCCATGCAAAGCTTATTCTGCTCACTTGTGTTTGAATCTCGCCATACACACAGTCTTGATCAGGGATAGCGCCCCCTTCTGAATATAATATTTTCAAGGTGTACCTAAACTCCATTCTCTTTTTCGAATTGAATGCTCTTGAAACCATGTTTATTACCAAACAATGAATGGACAGGAGTGTTTTGTTTACGCCCTGTCATAGTTATTAGCAGAGCAGTTTTCCCTTCATTTTTCAGATGTTTACATTCGGTCGCCATTCTCCTATGACTATATGCTCCGTAGTGTGTGATTCTGCTATAGTATCGTTACGTCATATCGTATTTTCAAGGTTATCTCTATCAATTCCGGTTTTTGTCGACGAACTTCGTAGTAGTGGTTTGTTGTTGGTTTTTTTCTATCATCTTCTAGAAATGCAGATGAAGAAGACGTGGCAAAGTGATCACATCATTAATGGAAAAATCTTGAAAATCTACCGCACGTGCTATCACTCGTGATCTCTCTTTCGTTTCAACATGATTGATCAAGTTTTAATAAAATTTTTCTATCGATTTTGAGTCTTAATGCTTCAATAATGCTCAAATAAGAAACCATAATGTGCATAAATATTGAATATCAAGACTGTGAATATAATTGAGCGTCATTCCTGATACAACATATAAGAAACGAGGCGATTAATTATTATTATTAGTATTATTCCTATAGGAAATATACCCGGCGATGACCAAATACGACCAAAACGCTTCGCCACGGTATAGAATAATATATCGTACAGCTTATCTTATAACTGTCAATGCTTGAAAATTAATTTTTCGATCAACAATTTATTGGTGTTTATTGAATCAACTCTGTTGGTTGCATACTCGACCTTAATATTTCATATTTCTCAAATGTATTCAAATATTGGAATAATTCTTCTTACACATTTTTTTCAATTTTCGAATTAGACTTAGTTTCATCATTATTAAAATACTCAAAGATTCAAAAACATCATTCTGACTTTAATAATTTTATCCGTTTAAAAATGTACTTGAATCGTATTCCTGCTATGAAATTAATGAGGATAATATTTTGTGTTCCTTCTTTCAAGAACTCAGCATTTATGGTTCTACATTTTAGTTCAATTTCTTCTACATTTCTGGAAGAAATAGTTTCATGCATTGATCAAGAATACTTGATGTTTTGAAAATTATTATTCATTTTCAAAAGCAATAAAAAAATTCAAAATATCACGGTCCAATAATATTTTAGTTATCTTCATACTTGGTATGAGAGTCCAATAACTCCTTGGAAGGCCATAAAAAAGTTTCATGTTTTCGATCAGACGTTTCGATGTATTCAGTAGAGCACAATACAACATGAACATTATTTTTGAAACATGCAATAATGTTTAATCAATACGTGAAACTGATTCACCTTCACCTACAGCTCTGTCATTTGATTTCAAATGAGAGTGTAATTGTGCAGTCAAATAGAAATCAAAACTGTTGCGAAAGTAATAAAAAATTCTTGGAAAAAATTGATGGATGACAGTCACAGTTCAAAGAAACATTTTTAAACAAATTTATTTGACCAGTTGTAGGTCACTCATGGAACCATTAACCAGCTCATCTGATAAAATTCAATTCCTTTCAAGTATTCATTCAGTCTTGAAGGGTGTACCTTGTATTAATAACTGACGCAATTCGATTTTTATTTTCATCATGCTGCAAATTTATTATTGGAACAAGTTATGTAACCATGACTGCTTTTTCTGACCTTGATGCGTTTTAAATGCTGCCAATACTTTTTATTGTTTCATGATCCTGTGAATTGAAGCTCATTTGGTTATTGATGAGAAATTAGCCGGAGCAAATACTGTTCATAAATTGGTGGTTGAAAAGTTCAATCAGCACTACTTGGCTGCTTACTCATAGCCAGTTAAATGTTAAATCAAGGGCAAGCCACCGTCCACATTATGCTAGTCTTGAGAGTTCTGGTTCAGTATGCCGATGTGATCTCTTGAGAATTTTTGAATCTGTATTTGTTTTATACTTGCCAACTATCTACAGTAGTGACTTCCGTCATTTGAGGGAATATTGCGATGTATTTGTGTTCAATTAATTCTTTTACATGCTTCTCATCATTTTATAAAGTCTAATGGTCACTATAACGTACTTTAGTAGCCTACTTACAAATCAAGTTCGAAGAAACTTATACTGTACATGCTTGTTACTTCTTATCATTGTATAGCCTAAGGCCTAATGGTCCACTTCATATTGTGCTTGGTAGCCTACTGATAAAATACAGTTCAAAGCCAGTAAAAAACTATTTGTGGGCGCGTCTGTGTGCAAATCGTAAACACCGGCTCTGTTATATCAGACATAATTACGTAGTTTACTATGTTTACTACTATTCGCTCGCTACCTGGCTGTATCTATGCCAGTGCGAAATCGACCTGCTGTGACATGATGTGTTATTTTTACCTTCTCAAATAAATATTTTTGCCGAGCAATGACCATGAATGGCACAGTCGTCAGAGTGTGGGGGGGGGGAATGGTCCCCCCAAAGAGGGGGACACCTGTGACGTCACAGAAAGGGTGTGTAGCTGTTGGTGAACGGTGATTGGCTGAAAGCTCGGGCGTTTCGTTCGGTCTGTTTGACAGGCAAGGTTAACCGGCTTCCTAGTTTTGTTGTGATTCGATTTCAGCATTTTTTAACACTTCGCATCATTTGCATTCCGGCATGATTAGCTTACAAGCGTAGATGAGTAAATCAGATACTGTATTAACTAAAATTATTTCTTGGAATTCTACATTCCCAGTCCCGTCTTGTGTTGAATTTTGTTTAATTTATGTTATTGACTATCAAAAAATACTTGTTTTCGAACAAGTGATTCAAGATTCTGATACTGAAAAGTGAGCGGAAACATTTGTAAAACGTATGGGAAGGAAAAAATGAGAAAATTGTAAACAATGTTACGTCATGCAATTCTATTACATAATTGAATTTTTCCAAAATCCGTTTAGAGATTACAGTGATCTCAAACCACGTATGATTATGAAATACATGGATTTCGGAAACCTTTTTTCAATTAGTGCTTCAGATAACAAGGATCTTCATGTTGTCTTCTTGTTTCTTGGATCTTCTTGTTCAAGTTCTTCTTTTACCAACATTTATATAGAATATTTGTCCAAATGCTAATTGATTGAAACGAGTTTTTTTGAAATTGAATTTTCAATTTTGTAGATTTAACAATTTCTTTTCAAGTTTTCCTTTTTGGGATACCTTTTTCAATAGACGGTCTCTTGATTAAGCACTTCCATTCTAGCAGTCCACTCGGTCAGATTAACACATAACCAAAATAACAGACATTCATTTCGATGAAGAGATTTAGTTGATGAAATTAACATCTCCACTACTCGATTATCTTTTATTCTTCTCCCCAACATCACTTTCACACCAACCTGTCATTATAAACTGTGTAAATTTAAGGCTGACGACAGATATGATAACAGGTTGAGTGACGATCCACCAGTCTCGGTGGTAAATTTGGAACAGGCGTCACACCTATTCGACTTACCAAGCGTAATTCACCAGTCTCCATTTCGAACAAAGGGTTGTAAGTTTTATAAGCAGACATATTTCAAGGCAACCGGGGATCGGCGGCTGTGAATCTGAACCGGAGGTGAATCCGCATCGAGAGAGAGATATTGGGGCTGGTGGGTAGTGAGTGGGGGGGAGCAATAGGGGGTGGGGGTGAGACGTCGCAGTAAATCAGAAGGCGTCGTGGCGCCATTCGACGCCGGGTTAGTCTTGACACGCTGCTCCACACTAATTTCCCGGCACCCTATACATCACCATCTTTGGACCCACAATGCACTACGCTTCGTTTTCATTTATCAGCGCACTTCTTCCCGTTTAAACGGCAACTTAACTAAGACCCTCCCCTCCTCCTTCTCCCTCCTACTAAACTTCCATCATAAAATATTATACGACTTCTGGAGCAGTCGTCAGTCGACACTCGGCTCTAAATCTGACCCAGTGCGACTGGGTCCAAACCACCACTAGCTGACAAAGCGGTTGATTCACTTTTGCACATTGTGTCTTCCCTTCAATCTACTAATAGGCCTACAAACATCATGAATAGGTGTCTACAGCTACACGATAGGTAACACGATTCTCGTGTTGAATTGAGGTTTTCGATTAGATTTTCGACTTGGAAAGCCGTGGAAACAATGATTGATATTGGACTTCAATTTTTTTCAAATTTAGTTTTTCCCTCATTCTTTCCTTCAATCTACTAATAGGCCTACAAACATCATAAGGTGCCTTAGTTAGTTTCTCAAGTGTAATCTAAATTTTGGTTGCAAAACTTGGAAAGCCGTGGCAACTATGATAGTGGATTTCAAACGTTTTCTTAATTTAGTTTTGAAAATTGAGCATAAGCTTCGTATACTTATTTTTATACTATTGTTATACTTAATTAATACACTCATTATATATTGTTATACTTCAACTGCTAAATTAAAAATTAACCATTCAATAATAATGCATTGAAATTTTTGACTAGATTATTGGTACTCTCACCAGCAAACAAGGTTAACCTTTCTGCTGTTTGGTGCCAATTCAATCAGTAAATTTCTTTATTATTGTAATGAACTTGTTCGATGAAAGTTCATTGTGAGCAAGTTTATCTTTTTGTCTTATTTTATTCCTCTGTATTATAAATTTATGTATAATATTCCTATTTCATTCTCCGTATACATTTGATATAAATCAATCAATTTAATGAATAGGGTAGAAGATTTTCCATTAAAATTTACGTAATATGACAACGTTTCAATTCATGAAAACTTGGTATCCTTGTGAATATTTCATCAGATTGCCTTCTCCTAGTTGCGCAATAGAATCAACAAATGCAGTGAGGTTATTTGAAGTAACTTCACTATTCTTTAAGCTTCTGCAGATGTACTTTATAGCAATGATATGGCCAAGAGCCAGCACCGTATAAGAGTGATGTGACTAGTTTTCTTTCATAACTCTCAGAGCCAGCAACTCTCGAAAGATCATTTGGAAGGTCATCGAAATCACTAAGCCCTTTTTGCTTTTCATAATCTCTGAAGTGCCTCTCTAGAAAACGTCAATGAGGAGGTAATAACTACGTTGAATGTCAGTTAGAAAGAAAAATGTTTCTTCGATGCAGCCCCATCTGTACGAGTCCAACAAATTGAGCTTTCATTTTGTATTTATGGAAATTTCGACGGTTTTCATATTGTGGTTACTGAAATTATAATTTCAAATTGAAAGAAGTAAGATGTGTTAGTTACATCGTCTACCCGATCGATCATTTTCATCGATGTGTTTATAAGTGTGAGATATGTTTCTGAATGTGAGTGTTCTTTTAAGAAGAACACTTACTCTCACTAACTATTTGAAGAACTTTCAAGCACCATGGAAACTATGATAGTGGATTCCAAAAGTTTTCTTAATTTAGTTTTTAAGGTTTTTAGTTGAGTTATTAAGTATAAGAAATAGCGTGACTACTTGGATAACTAACTATTTATGTATCTTTCCTCAGTAACTCATTTACATATACTCATTCATCAAGTTCCTAATATACCACAGTTGGTTACTTTTCCCAAATGCTTACAGGTTTATAAGTGATAATTGTAAAAATTTTCCAGAATAAACGTCATTTTCTTGTTTCGAATGAGAGTGTTTGTTATCCAAGGGCACATCAACAACTCAAAGCTAGGCAAGTTTCAGCTAATGTATTTCCACGCTTCAAAAAACGTGAGAAACATGAAAACATTATTGAGATTGTACCACAGCACGGCACGTTTCTCAAGTCATCTACTGTATGACGTAGAAGATTTACTGAAGTATAACGGTCGCTTTCACAAACGTAAAAACGTTGATCAGTGAAAAGTGTAAAGTTTTCAATCGCCAGGGATTGATGGAAATTGAACACTTGATTTCGTCAAAGACTCAATCACATCTTGATACTGTTATCGTAATTTTCAATTTCAAAGCGTTATTAAGTAGTGGATTTATTAACCGGATCAATCAAAATAAAATTTACAAAATAAAATCAAATTCACAAAACTTAATTTTTTTATTGAAATAATGCTACTCATTCATCTTCTTTACGTTGTTCAGGCTTTCTAATTAGTCTTTTATGAAGAGTGAGTTATAATTAGACATTAGAGACATTTTGATCGGTGTTCAGCAAGTTGTTTAATATTTAATCGGTAATGATTGATGGAAATATAAGTCTTGATTTGATCTGAGACTTATTAGATACTACTGTATTAGATACCAACATCTATAATATATCTCCATACATCTTAATACATCTATAAAGTATCTATTTATACTTTTTAAAAGTGTATTGGTTTTGAACTTGTTATTGAAAAAAAAAAACACTTTTATCTTGTATTAGTTTTTCAAGGTATGTCTGTTATCGAGAAAAATTATTGCTGTATTGTGTCAACTAAAAATAGCTGTCAGGCAAGGTACACGAGCCCACAACCGTAGCATTTCCATAATGGAATTCACCAGACCTAACAAAGTACTGTACTATGTTGTGCTAACTTTGTACGTTCACGTGGTGTAGGTAGACTGCTAGCAGTGGAGAGGCGGCTATCAATGTTGTTTTGATAAAATTCAAGTCTAGCGCTCATTGCATTCTCTCAAAATAAAACATTCCACTACGGTTAATGACGTCGCTGCAACATTGTAGTTGTACACTTTGTTGAAAAAACCAAACCACTAGCTCACTGCAGGAATCTTTGAGAACCAAACGTGCCTTGCTTCTCAGAAAAGAAACCGATTCAAGAAATTTGTGACTACTGCGCAGTTGGATCGTATACTTGTTTTGTAGGGTGGGTTGAAAGAAGAAGAAGAATATAAATGAAGAGGAGGAGGTGATTGAAAAGGAGGAGGAGGAGGAAGAAACAAGATTGTGGCGATGCTGATGACCTCGTAGCTTATGTGTCACCTCCTGGCTTGGCTTCAGACCACTGAACCCTGTTTGTCTGATGAACCGTCTCTGTTGCATGGTTGTCCTTTGCCAAGTCAAGTATGTGTTTGTCTCTTTTTCTTTTGAACTCAATCGCTGAGATTAGATCTCAGCTCGAGTACCGTCTAGAGATCGCTTCTCAAGGGTCCTCACTGACCTAGGTCACCTAGGGATGCTCACCACTGCCTTATCCTATCCGCTGGCCCGCTTCTTAGCCGGCCCAATAAAATACTCATGGAGCACATGTTCTTACAACTGTATATTATAGTCAGGTCTCTTGCGTATTCTAACAGAACTAGAATCGGCTCATTAGAACTAGAGAAGTACAAAGCTTGGATATCATTCATAGATTACGTAGTATAACGTTCACATTGTGAAGTTGATTTGAAAATAGCCTACTGTAGTTTTTATCGTTTTAGTAGGAGTTGTAGGTGAAGTGAGAAACAATATGAAATGGAAAGAACAAGAATACATGTTTAGCATATTTCATATTCGGTTTGTCCGTGTTGTTGTGAATAAATTTTAATTTCAAATTTCAATTCCCTATGTTCATAAAAGTAGTATGTTTTATGTTTTAAAAAGAAAGGTTTTTAGACCTGCTATTTGAGCTAGGTAAGAATTCTATTAGAATAGTAAGGTGTGCTGATGCATCGAATGAAGTAGAACATAGGATTGAATGAATGAGACAATAAAAAATGAAGCTTTAAATTATCTTGATCCATTGAATGAATGGTTTATGATACTGTAATGCAGAAGACTTAACAAAGGTTCGGTTCCCTGTCACAAACAACCGTTCTAAATTGAATGAGGTTTCATAAAAATAAGAATATTCCTACGCCAGTGAAATTTGACAAAATATAAAAATCAACCAAAGTGTCATTCAATAATAACATTTCGCTTCTACCTCCAGTGTTCGTTTTTGTCAAAATAATGAATTACCGTCTATGGTTCATAAATCTATCCGCACAGTTGTTGAAACGTAGGCACCGCTTTTTGTAAGTTTGATCAATTTACGAGCGCTGTAATGTTTAATTCAAGAGATGTGATCGTTCATTTTTTCCTCTCCAGCACAGAAATGAGGCACTTCTTCTTTGGCGTTTTCTCTACCGCAGTGATCATCCCGTATGAAATATTTCATTACGCTTTATTCAGACAGCACAGTTGAAACGTTGGTCGGAGCACCTACTGCCCTGTATTATGATAAATTTGAATTCTTTTTCCTCCCTCCTTATATTCGCTAGGCTCATGGGAGCCGGGGAGATTTTCGGATGCTCCCCTCTTTGTAGGTTCAGTTTTCCTGGATATATACGACATGGAGGGGGTTGGAGAAGTGTAGTAAAGAGGGTGGATGGGGTTGTTGGAGAGGAGGAGGGGGAGGCGCCGTTTCCTGAATCGAGATCGACTTGTAGGCGCCGAGCTGGGTCGATTGTCGAGAACTGATTATTTCGTAATATATCGATAGGTCAAAACGACAAGAGGATTTTCAGAATAAATCTATGGCCAATTTGATGAATGGTTCTTTTTAATGGAGGGGTCGTCTAAAACTAGCGTTATAAATATGCGATCTCGTCCGCTACTTCGGAATGAAGTTGATTTTTACCATCCCTCATTCTCAGTCCCTTTTTCACCTCTCCCTTGTACAATCGTCATGCATCCCTATTTCAACTTTTATTTCCCGACCATGATTGTTCAGACCACATTCAGGGTTGAGCATTTTTGAATTACGAACAGTAGTAATCTTCATTGCTTCCATAAAAATGGGACCTGCCTCTCGACTGAACGTTTTCACCATTAGAAAATTAAATTGAATGAAGTATCTCTCTTCATTTTTTGGCTGAAAATATCACTCCAACCAATTGGCCATGATTTGTGTGTCGGTGCTCTATTGCTTCATATTCCGCTTTCCTGATTTTCCTACAAAGTACGGTTCTTCAAATATCTCCGGCTTTAACAGAACAGCTCAAAAAGATAAGACAAAATTCACAGTGACCATCTCTGATTTTCTGATTGGTGGTCTGGGTCTCTGTAGCCTAATCAGTGAAATTATTATCATCTTTCAACTTGATAACAGCGAATTTATTTTTTATTTTCATCTTTAGCTCTTATCCATCAGCTAAACAACTGATTCAAACTTCTACAAGATAGGAACCATGGAGTATTATTGCAGACAGCTGATGTAAACCTCTCACTACTAGCAACTAAATCCAGAAGTAGGATGTCTAGAAATAACATGAATTCTCATGATGTTCTGTGTCTTCCCATTATCTGCATACCGTGATAAGTTTCCATGAAGTTAATGGAATTTTGGTGTGGGGCAACTGTACCAGAGAGTTGACAATATGAGTAACAATATTGTTATTAAGCACACTTTTGTTGGAAGGATTACCATCCTCTTCTTTGATCTTGAATTTTTTATTATTCTCTACTCTTTGGGAACTCTTTTGACTGATCTAAAGATACTGCCTAATTTACACTAATGATCTTCAAAGACCTCAGCCTCCAACTCAGATACAGCTCTTCTATAAATTTAATGAATTTAAATTTCTTTGAATTTAATGAAAATTCTCTCCACTAATCTGGATGAACATAATTATAAGGTACTTCAGTTGCACAGTTATAAATAGTCCAGTAGAAAAATGAGAAGTCGTATAAGCTGTTTACGTGTAAGTGCAAAATACAACCTACGACCCACGATAGAGATAAACCAGGAGACAGCAACAAAACATAACAAAGTAAACAGATTAGACAGCACACGATTCAAACTCATTTGCATGCGGGACATACAATGTTTGTTAACGTAAGTGTGCATTGTCCTGGTCTGGTCTTATCCCAGCCGTGGCAATGGCAATGAGAGTGAATTCCAGATCGGAGAATGCACCCTGGCTTATTTGTGCGCCGAAGACCTTGAGTAGGCTCTGGTCTGGACGCAGACTTTGTCAACAGCGGGAATCCTGGCTGGTCGCGTCTGGCCGGGTTCATTCACTTTTTCAAGCCGTTCAACGACTTCTTGCGGCCACTCGAATACCGTAGTGATGCCAATTTTAGAAATGGGATTCAGTTGCGGTTTCTCACAGTATACACTTCATTGCAATGTTAGTGCTCTACAATTTGTTTTTTTGTTAAATTTTTCTACAACTTTGATGTTTCTGTCTTGAACTTCTCTTTTCAAAGTCCCTGTGCACCATCTTGTTTTACTAACTTTATCAAAACGTAGTTTTGACTTGGTTCAAACTATGAATCCACAGTTTAAACTTTCATCTTTAATGTTCAATTGAACGAAAATGGGCCTTAGGACTAATATTATGTTTCATATTCAAAATTAATTAATTTAAATTTTGTCATTGAAAACAAATTCATGTTCCTATCAAGTTATGGATATGTTTCAAGTCCTACTGGTCTCCCCACACATTTAAAAGCCATTTCAGCTGCTAAATATATAAATAAATAAAATTAATTAATTTCAATTTTGTCATTGAAATTCATGTTGGAAGTTATGGGTATTTTTAAATTTATCACATTTCAAACAATATATTTTTCATTTCAGCTGCAATATTAATGATTTAAGACTTGAGAAACACCACATCATCAGATGACCTTTACTACCTTTACATGTTTTCACCATTACTGTATTTCAAATATTGAAAGATACCTGTATACTATATCAACAGTATTAATTTTACAGTAACTCACTGTGTAAGTAACCGATAAGGAATCTTGGATTCAACTATTCAATCTAAATTTTTGTTAAACCACATGGCCTAAATATTTTTCGTTGTTTTGTCACTTCAAAGCATACAATATCATAAGCGTAAATTCAAGAGCCTGATTGGGAAGGGCAGCAATAATGTGGGGGTTTAGGGGAAAGTAATACCCAAGGAAGGATTCAACGGGGAAATTAAAAAAATGCTGTGTAAAACTGTTCTGGTTTGCCTTTTTGCGATGATTTTAACATCCCCAATAATTTACGTCTATATGTGCAAGATTTCAAAAGAAAATTCATAGGATCAATTACACAGAAATACAATCAAATCTAAACACCATAAGATGACGTGTTGTAGCTCAATAAGGATTTCGTTGCATTGGTTTTGTTAGATGACGTCATTTTACGGCAGTTAAATTCAATTGCCTTCTCATGTAATACATTTCTCAACTAATAAAATGTCGCACTTGGCGGCTAGAAGATCACCTGCACCTTAAAGAGCGATGTTTTTCATTTGGTTTGTTGCTAAAAGAATTTCTATCTGTTGTTTGTGTGGTTACACCTGGTGCATGGAGTCGCATTCCTCATAAGAGTGATTGAAGGATGAAAAAGCGGCACAATTTATGATCGTTATGACAACAAGTGTGTTGTTCTTTTGTTGCAGAACTCCATCAGACACAATCTGTCACTGCACAACCGGTTCATGCGCGTGCAGAACGAGGGAACGGGCAAGTCGTCCTGGTGGATGATCAACCCCGACGCCAAGCCGGGCAAGTCGGCTCGCAGGCGCGCCACCTCCATGGAGACGTCCAAGTTCGAGAAGCGACGAGGTCGCGTCAAAAAGAAAGTGGAGGCGCTCAGGAACGGCCTGGATGCTACTCCCAGTCCCAGCTCCTCCATATCGGAAAGTCTAGACCTGTTTCCAGAATCGCCTCTGCCTGGCTTTCAACTAAGGTGAGTATAATGTTGAGATTTGGAATAGTATATTATGAAATAATATTTCTACACTAATTTTAGAATAGAATATCTGTAAATGTAGAATTTTTGAATAGGAGACCTGTAAATCTAGAATTTTTGAATTGGAAATCTGAAAATTTAGAATTTTTGAAAATGACTGAAATGCCTTTGAGCCCGAATACCTTTGAGTAACATTTTGAGCACTTTTGGGCCAGTCCTTCGGGCTCCTTTGGAGCCCTAATTCGTTCCAAAAGAGGCCGAATAATCCTTCAATCAGACTTTAGTCTACAATTTTATATGGTATTCCAAGGTTATGAGTAATAATTCAGGTTACGAGGGCTGAAATTGAGCAATAATTTAATAACAAAGGAATTCGAAGGACCGGCCCAAAAGTGCTCAAAATGGTACTCAAAAGTATTCGGGCTCAAAGGCATTTCAGTCATTTTCAAAAATTCTACATTTTTACAGATCTCCTATTCTAAAATTAGTACAGATATTCAAGTTCTTGAGTCTCTTGGATTTGATTGGTTTTCTATGTGAAAGAATGATTTTTTACAAAGTAGACAAATTCAATTATTGGAAAAGTGGGATATTTATTGAAAACGATGTGTTTATGATGATTTAGACAATTTAAAAAGTTGAATAAAATTACAATATCCTATGATTCATTCCTTCAGTTAGCAGTTGAATAATCGCAATATCCAATGATTCCCTCCATCACTTAGCTCTTAGCAAATTGATAATTCCAATACCTAATGATTCCTTCCTCCCATCACTCTCTCATTAGCAATTGCATACTTGCAATAACTTATGAATCATATCAGTAAGCAGTTGGATAATTATTGCAGTATCTAATGGTTTATTTCATCAGTTATCAATTGGATACTTGCAATAACTTATGAATCCTATCATTTAGCAGTTGTATGTATATTCGGAATGACTTATAAATCTGTAGTTAGCAGTTGAATAATTTCAATATCCAATGATACCGTACCTCTCTTCTGTAAGCAGTTGGATACTTGCAATAACTTACGAATCCTATCATTTAGCAGTAGTGTATTCGCAATAACTTATAAATCTGTAGTTAGCAGTTGAATAATTTCAATAGAATATCCAATTATATCTCCCTTCAGTTAACAGTTGGATACTTGCAATAACTTATGAATCCTATCAGCTAGCAGTTGTATAGTCGCAATAACTTATGAATCCTATCATTTAGCAGTTGTATATTGGCAATAACTTATAAATCTGTAGTTAGCAGTTGAATAATTTCAATATCCAATGATATCTCCCTTCAGTTAGCAGTTGGATACTTGCGATAACTTATGAATCCTATCAGCTATAACAGTTCTATAACCTATAGCAGTTGTACAATTACAAAACCTTCCTTACGATTCCTTCTATAAGTTGCTTACGTTTATAGTTGCTTTACGTTACATTTTTCTTAGTTGCTTCACGTTATAGTTCTATAGTTGTTACGATTCCTTTATATCAGTTGCTTGTTTGTTTTGGGTTGCAGTCCGGACTTCCGACCGCGGCCGTGGAGACCGACTGGACGTCCTACAGCTACAACCCCGAACAGCTGGCTGGCAGTCTGGAACAGACGATGCGACTCGGCGTTCCCGCCACCGAGGCCACCCCTTCCCCCCAACAGTACATGTACCCCACGCCGCCGCCCCCCTACCAGCCCCCCTACCACACCTTCACTTCCCTCAACTGTCCCATACACAATACCAGTCCACAGCAGCCTTGCGCCTGCCAGACACACAACACTCCTAAACAGGTGAACAATCGTCACATTTGAAATTTGCGATTAAAATTTTAAATCGTAATTCATAGAATACAATTTTTCTGTAAAATAACTCAATTTTCAATACAAATTGACAATTTAATTTTTTTTTAAATTGATATTTTGAGAAATTTAATATTTTATTTTATAGACAATCCTTCAAGCATGTATGCTCAAAAGTTCATGATTTTATTGCAACCAATTGTGAGATGATCTGCCACATAAATTCCAGGCATCCATATCTCACAAACTAATAAAAAAATTCCACTAGAATATATTTCATTTTAATAGATTGATTGTATCTAAATCCATAAACTTAAACGTATATTGAAGTATCCGAGAGTTCAACCATAGAGAAATCATACGTAAGTAGATGATTTATCCCCATGTTAAATGGTGAACGACAGAAAAACGACGTGAGGGTGGCGACATCTCTGGGGACTCGAGAGTACTTCAAACACTTGCTGTGTTAATCAAATGTGCGTTCGGCGAGACCTCTAAACTCACCTAAAACGAACTATTCTTGCCGTACAGTAAAAATGAAAACAAAATAAACTATCTGATAAGTAATCTACGTGGCGTATGCTTTCTCTGTGTTACAACCATGCAATGATAATCTCAATTGATTCAGATTTAGCTCAGCAATCTGATTGTATATTATCATAGCCTCCTCTAATACAGAGTATTAGAGGAGGCTATGATATTATACGTTTATTGATTCATTAAGCAGTATCAGCCTAATATAAATACTTTTATGATAATACTCCATTACATACAGTATACATTATGATTATATATCACAGATAAGGTATAATCTATACCTTATACCAGATTATACCTTACCAGATCATACCTATACCAGATTATACCTTATCTGTGATTATAATTATACAGATAATACTCCATTATCTACAGTATATTAGGCTATGCAATAATGTTGTTATTTATTTATATTGGAGTCTTTATCGTGTTATTTAGTATGCTGTGGCATTATATTATGCAATAATAGTATTTTTATTTATTCATATTAGTGTTTTATTGTGTTATTTAGTAGGCTGTGGCAGTATATTATGCAATAATATTTTTGTTGTTATTTATTTATATTAGAGTGTTTTATCGTGTTATTTAGATGGTAGTAATCACTGATATTCATAGTAGATTGTTCTATTGTGTTAGCAGAGCATCTCACCTTCCTACCCGCAGTCGCCAAGCCCCAGCCCGCCAGCGACAACGGTGATGGGCCAGCTGATGGGCGCCCTCAATCCGTCACTGATCGACGATCTCAACCTCAACATCGAAACGTTCGACGGCTTCGAGTGCAACGTCGACGAAGTCATCAAGCACGAGCTCAGCATGGAGGGCAGTCTCGACTTCAACTTCACGCAGCAGCGCGAGTTGTTGCAACTGCAACAGCAGCAGCAAGCCGCTGCAGCCGCCGCCGCCGCCACCCAACAGGATCCGACTGCCAACAATCCGCCTGTCTACTCGGGCCACTGGGTCCATTAGCGGTCAGTTCAACTCAATTCAAACTCCAATGCATAACAATGATAATTCAATGATTTTTGGCGATGGAAACACGAAGTTGTAGTCAATATCACTTGTTTATCACTTAAAACAAGTGTTAAAAGTGAAATTGACAATAAAGTGGAATTGACAATCTCAACTAGATTTATCAAGTGATATTTTTACTGAATACATTAGTATTCTTATAGTTTATCACTTTAAAAGCTAGTGATAATTGATAAAATTTGTGAAACATTTATACTCTGATTAAAACTGCTTTAGGATTGAGACCCGCTGGGCCTTAGTGATGGACCGCTCTAGGCCGGTCCTAAAGAAGTTTAAATCAAAGTACAGTTTTCAATGAAGTGGAATTGAAAATCTCAACATGATCTATCAAGTGATATTTTGACTGGATACATTATTGTGTTTTCATTAGATATCACAAAATCTCACCTGTTTATCACTTCAAACAAGTTATATTTGACTACATCATAGTGTTTTCATTATGTACAGATATCACATTTCACCAGACACTGTGTCAGATTTTCAGTAAAAATTTAATAGTTTTTTAATTTAATCATCTAATTTTAATAATAATTTGATTTTGATTTCTAATTTAATAATTCAATGATTTTTAATTATAATTCAACTCTAATGAATGAGTAATTATTTTTATTTGACATGCACATCTACAATCAAGTAGAAACCAGCCGAAATAAAAAAATAATTTTCATTTTTATTTTTCAACAACCCTACTATATTTCTAACCTACTCTCAAACTTCAGAAGAAGTTATAGAGTAAATGTAGATACATTGGATAGCAATAGATGAAGACGTACAATAATTCATACAGGAAATTTTTAATTTCCCCACATACAGTCTGGATGTGTGTGGGGAAACATCCTCATCCTGATTTGATTTTACATTACAAATATTGCAGAAACAATGATCCAAATATCTGCTTTTTTATACAGAATTATACTGAAATCGTACATTGAGAGTATAAACAATTAATCTTATAAAATGAATCATGTTACATGATTTTTCATTAATCAATTGATTTATTCCCTTCAACTAGAATAAAAATCTACAGTTGGGAATGTAGTTTGGAAATGTTGCTTGTGTTTCATGTCTAAATAAATAAATAATATATATTATTTCCTTCAACTAATCACTATTGATACTAAATGTTGGAAAAAATGAAAAAACTGCTGTGTGCTTATGTGGAAATTTGCTTACTCGACATTGGCAAGTCATGTACTAGAAATGACTAGAGAAATGTTGATAGCTCTTGAAGTACCACAGTGCTAATCTAATTGATGACTGGAGCATTGTTTTTGTATAGGCCTACTAGAACTTTCGAAGATATTGAGAGAGTACCACTGTCAAGTACTACTACTATCCAAATACAGCTACAGAAGTTAGTTTTTTCAATTTTCTTTCTATTTTGAAGCTTCCAAAGTATTTTATTCAACTACAAATCTAGATAGCATCAGACTAATAGAGTACCTCTTATAGCCCTAAGAGTTATGAGTTAAATGAATGAAGGATACTTCCATCATACATGGACAAATTCAGTAAGGTTTAAGCTGTAGAGATCATGGATGTTTTAATTGGAATAGAGACTAGGTTAACTATTATGAAAGAAATATCAAGAGTGTTCCACTGAGATTAGGCTAGGAGAAGTATTATTATTAGTTCATTTATCAAGTAGTATATTAATGAGTTTTATAGCCCTGTTATCTCCTCTGTGTCATCATAAGCATGCTAGATAAGTTGAATGGAAACTTTCACTGAAGTCTTTTCAAGAGGTTTTCAAGATTCAATTAATTTTCGTTATCTTCAAGTTGGTGATTATGAATAAACAGCGGACCTTGCTTGTAATATCAGTTTTAATTACATTTAAATTATGGTTGTTAAATTAAATTGATCAGAAAAGAGAATGTCCCATTTTGTATTTTTTCCTTACAATAATTTCAATGATGAATTTATTTAGAACGATAATTAAATCCAACCCATGAGTAGCTTGTCTGTAAATCTTGGAAATTACAAATCTACTTCATGTTCAGGAATTCCTCAATGTATTTTATAACTGTTGACTCACTCAGTAGAATTAAAATATCATCACTCAGTTATTCAAAATACATGGATGAGGTCTTGAGATAGTAGATTTTTTTCTGATATATGAAGGATTATTCAAATTGTCTTTTTAATACTTGAAATCTTACATCATTTAAAACCAACAACAAAGTGAAACCTTCAACTGCAGTAGTCACAAAATTTGGTAAACGATGAACAATATTATTATATTGTGACTTCAATATTAATATATTATATTGTGACTCCCTACTCCATTTTATATCTCATAATAACATTAAATTGAATATAATTGACACCAATCAAAGATGAATCTCATTATTAATCATTATTCCAACAAATAATGATAATTATATTATTCCATGTTTCCAACAAATCATTCTATCACATGTCTAATGATCTTAAATGGGTCAAAATTGAATATAGTCAAAATTCAAGTTAAATTTAAACAAAATAAATTCTATCAAATGATTGCCTTTCTGAGGATTTTTAAGTGGACAAAAATTAATAAAGTCGAAATTTGAGCATAATAAAGAGAATGCTTGCTATCCAGTATTTCAAGATAATTCTAATGAGGCTTCGATTAATTCTAGTCAATATCTTTCACTCACACACTGTTTTAGACAAGACAAGGCTGTTCGAGGAACAGAAATTGGAAAACTAATTACAAATTTCTTAAATAATGGGATAATGATGAAGCAAGTTGAGCGAAGGCGTGGAAGGGATTTCAACTCTTCAATTTTCGCTTCGAAAAAGTGACTTAGCTGTTATAAACGATTTTTTGCTTATCAAAGTACACTTGTTTGAGCAGCTCCAAGTGACGGGGTAATTATTTATATCCTACAATGTATTAATTGATTCTTTAATAAGATGGGGTGGGGGGAAGTAGGTTAGCTGAAGAAGACTGGTTGAATGATTATTTTGTTATTAGTGGTAGGGGGATGGGGAGGGGGGTGATGGGTGGAGGGGGGATTGAGATGGAGCTGAGCGGATTGCTTCACCCCTGCAGGACGGACTCAAAGGATGATGGCGGCCTAAAGAAAATGCTGATGCAAAAAACCGTAGGGTAGTTGGCAGCTAGGTCCGATGAAGCGTACAAAATTAATGTGAGGTCTTGTAATTAATTTTCTTTTCCGATACAGAATTTACATTCTCAAGGGATGAAATCTTCTCGCTTTTTTAATTTTCTCAATGTACCAACATCGATAAGCTTGGTAGGTGAAGTTATAGACTTGCATGTTGGGATGAGGCGCGTGTACGTGAACCATGGGTAATTCATCTTGATGAAAATAATATTAAGAAATCAATAGTTTTTAGAGACACGTGCCAGTATAAATAATACTGGTAGGTAATGAAACCGTTTATTCATGAATATAATAGCGGTTTAATGTTACCAAAGACAATTAGAATACTCATTGTATAATAGCTTCCTATCGTCTTTGATGTTACTGACAAAAAATTAGAAATCAAGTAGCATGGTATTTTCATAATCCTTGTAGAAAATCAGTAAAATCGTACTGTATAACAGGGATAGTGGTTTATTTTTCCAGAAACATTGTAAAATAATTCCCTCGAAAAGAAAAAAGTAGAAATATTCTGGAGGGATTAGATGGAAAGCTATTCGGGATGTTGACGAAACTCATCATGAAAATAATATGATAAAACTACATATCACAAGATAGAAGGAAACGTTCTTCACTTGGGCATTTAACTTAATGTGTGTGAGGGATGAGTCCTTGTCAGATATAAAAATTTTATACTATTGAAACCGTATATTCATTGCAAACGCACTGTGTCACTATTGTGAGTCGATAATATTGAGATGCATTACATTCAATTATTCATTGTAATACATAAAATTGGCCCTGGAAAAATATGAATCCAAGCAACGTATATTGAAATTTAGAGTGTATGTTGACTTTTACCCGCTAGAAGAGAATAGTTGAAGTTGATGTAGCATACGCGTTTAACTGGTGTGCTAGAAAGCAATAAAGTGAACCGAGATTTTCGATCTGGCTCGACGCCAGAATGGTTTCCATTCATACGCAGGAGCGCGGGAAAGTTGCACAAGAATGTCGCTTTTCATCAGAGATTAGATGCGGAGTAGGTTACCTAATTCTTTTCCACAAGTTATGATAGCAGAAATGACAAATTTATGAATAATTTTTTCTGCTTGTATTGGTGTTTTTCTACTAGTATTGGATGTGACAATTTCTCATGACTAAAGTGATAATTATCAGCGTATATTAGGCCCAGTTAATTAATCAATTTGCTGAGAAATGTTTCAACTCAAGCTTATTTCATTTGTAAGTTAATGATTAAAAAAGTGTATAGTTTATCATTTTTGGCATTTAAAAATTCAATTGACTCAATTGAAATTAATTTTAACCCAGTTCAACTGAAATTCAGTGATGTAATTTTGCGGTGAACCAAAGATAATCCAACTAAATTTTATTGTTTATAGTTATTCCAAGATGAATTGAATTGAAGTGATCTCTGTGGTAATAATTGCTACAAACATTTCTTTGTCCTATATTAGAAGGTATTTTTCTTGATAATACGATGCAGATAACATTAAAATTCTAATGGAATAATCATCAATAAATAATTCATCATTTGATTGATATTTGCAGCTCAATAAAACTCACCATGAAACTGAACACAACACATTAAGTTCTTATACTGCATGAATTTTATAGTCATGATTTCATTATTTTTATAAGATTCTTCTTAAATGATTTCAGGTAAATGAAAGAAATGAATAGAAATAGATGAGAGAAATAGATAGTGTACAGTATATAGAAATTCATTTTTAAAAGATTCTTCGTAAGTTATTTCATGTAAATGAAAAAAAAATGAATAGAAATGAGTTATATTACAATGAATTGGGTATCAAGTTATTCATTATTAAAAATCTTGACAGATTTGAGAAGTAAGGAGTTGATTGTGTTGTGTAATGCTTCTATCGCCCATATTTGTGACAAGATCTTTATAAACCGTGGCCTACAAAAAGTCAGAGATGGTGCCAATCAAAACCCGTGCATTCCTCAGTGCTTTCTCTGTGATTCATTCGTAATCGTTAAACATGATACCTTTGGCAGTCGAAATAAATTATTAGGAGCCGCTATTCCACGTGTCATCGTCATCTCGATTATTGGAAATTTGAGTGAATGGCCTAAAACCTGGCGTCTTTTCAATGACGACTTGTTAGCAGCTGTCAAGATATAACAAGCATTGAGAGCTTCACATTCGTCTTTGAGTCCGTTCCGAATTTGCAAGACTGAAATTTCATAACGTAAAGCATTCGCCGCATCATTTTTCTCCAATATCTGCTCAAGCTTCTCAGAATGATCACACTAGAATGATTTGACAACCAGAAATTATTGATTCATTTAGTTTAGCCTAGAATTCTATAAAGAACAGAACACAAAATCACTTCAGGTTCAGCTCTTGGTATAGGCCTATAACCATTAATTATTGAAGAAACTAATCATTATAAGATTAGTTCAATAATTAGATCTTATTAATGGTAATATTCGTAAAATTTAATTGATAATACCATTCATTATATTTTATTCATTTATTCAATAATGACAATTGTTTTAAGGCTTAACTCTATCAATATAATATCATTTCTTTTCTTTCATTCATTTGATAAAGACAATTTTGTTTCAAGGCTTAAGGCTATTTTCAACCATACACTAAATTTATTCTAAAATAAGCTTAATTAAATTAAAATCATTCAATGAGGGGTAAAATTGCTAATAAATTACTTCAGTGATCAGAATCTATTTTAAGAAATTATTTATGTCTTATTGTATTACTACCGTACAGTGGAATTAATATTAAAGAAGCAAGGAAATAAAATGTACCTTATTCAAAAACCAATAAAACTGAATTTTTGCAATACTTTCAAATATGAAAATAACTATTTAAAAATACAATTTTTTAATATTGGTGACCGTGCAAGATACTCAGTAATTGTTGAACTTCTTTTCAAGGAAGACTCTCAAATTTAAAATATAGGTTCTAAATGTTCTTTCTCAGTTCAAATTCTAAATTTGTATTTCATTCTTCAATTCAAATGTTTCGAGTACCATTTCAAATAAATTGAATTATCTTAAAATGAAAGTGTAGAATAGGAATAGCTAGGTGTCTTCAGCGCATTGTCAATTCAGAATTGGAACAAGTTTGTTGTTGGGAGTTGGGACGCGCGGTGCTGGTGAATCAGATGATGTTGAATTGGCAATTTGCCAGCGCGAATTGTTTCGAATAACTTGTAATTACCCATCATCTGCATTCGATCAGCTCTCAATTTAACTTGCACCGTCCTATTATACATACCATCTTCGAGTTTCTCTTCACTCCTTGTCAAGCGCGCTCACCCTCAGCCTCTCATAAATAGTTCAAAATTATTCACTCCCCCCTTTCAAAATTAGAGGAGAATCTTCTGATTTCTCAGATTACTGCTTCAATAAAATTATAGACGTTGAGCATTCTCTGAACTATTGCCATATTAATATAACATTGACAATACTAGGAAACGTTCTGTTAATTTTCTTAATAATGTTTAGCTAATGTCACATTTCTCTGTACCTCCTGCCTCAGAAAGTATACCTTATTTTATACCTTCTATTGTCTTTCTTTTAATAGATTTTTTTTCAAAAAATTAGGATTCGGATTTATATCAACACTTATGTGGTATCCAATTATCATGTAAATCAAATTAATGAGTTTTATTTAAAAAAAAACATTACTTCTACTAGATGAGAGCACAGAGAACAGATTAGAATAGATTTCCCATCGTACGTTAAATTTTGTGACCAGAAATCAAGGGGCCGATCCTAGCGACATCTCTTAGAACTCAGAGTAACTGGAAATCGTAACTGTAAACTCGCAACTGGCGATGAGACAGTGAATGGGAGTGAGTGAGCAATCGATTGAGAGAGGAACGCCAGCGTCAGCGCGATCTTACCGCCCGGCACATGAACTACGTGGCCAGCACTATTTGACAGCACACAAAACCGGATCACAGTTCCCTATTCCTTGAACGATCTACTAGAGAGTATCGCTTCTCTATGATGAGAGTCACTCAGAATATTTATGTATCATTTTACTCACCGGAGTTTTTCCATAAAAAACTAGTAGTAGAACAACTAGAACAATCTTAAAAATCTTGAGCAAACTAGAAAAATCTAGAACAGTTTTCATAAAATATATTGTATGAACAATGACAGTAACTGGAATCATTTTTGATTTTATTATAATCTCGCCTCCTCATAGAAAGCAGGCAATAGTTACCAATGTACGGTATTAGCAATGTATTCCCACTCTCATTCTTCTAGATGTGGTAGGTAGATGAGCAACCTAGTTCGAGGATGATGGAGAAAAGCCGATCGCGATTGTGAAATGTCTAGGAGGGGGGGAGGGAATTTTTCGAATTTATGAAAGGGAATTCGCATGGGGAATTGAGTTGGGAAGAGGGAGCAGGGGGGGGTTTGTCGTCGGACGGCCTTTGTGCGTGGCGTCGTCGTGAGGGGGTGGTGTGAGGGGGGGGGGGTTTCAGGAGACGAGCCGGAAATCTTGAAGAAGTAGGACAGGGACAGCGCAGAAGAGAGCTAAGAAACTAGTGATGCCCTGCGTTCGAACGGTAGCCTGTGCTACGGCTGAGGCCAGGGATATTCTAATCCCGAGATGAGTCTCTGCCTCCCACATGCCCTAGCAAAGTTTAGTGATAATTTAGCGTCGACGGGGTGGACTGTAGCGGGGGGTGGCGATGAGGTGTGCCCCCTTGGGGGCGGAGAGGGGTCTGTGGCGCCACTGGTGGCAGCCTGACGGCGCCTCTACAACCCCCCACCCCCTACGCCCCTTCCAAACGATTTTCGAAACGGTGAAAGAGTTAAGCTCGTCGAGTGCTCATTCGGCTAATATACCGGCGGCTACTGGTCTGATTGAAAACATCGATTACTCCACGACACGACTGCTCGCTCCTATATCTTTCAGTTCCTCACTCACACACTCTCATAACCTGAAAGAAATACATGTGACGTACGCAGAAAATTCGGGAAAGGAAACGCTAATACGGCAAAGTTTATAGGTACTAGTCTCAACCGGTAAAGAATAATTTTTGTGTGTAATGAAAATTAGTGAAAGGAAACTCAAGTATTGAAAAGAAAGACAATGTTTATACTACTGTATCTCAACAGGAGTACGAATCATTCTTGTGTGATATATTATATTGATTTGTGTATAATGAAAATTAGGGAAAGAAAATGCAAGTGTGGGAAATAAAGGAAAAGTTTTACTAGTTTCAACCGGAGTAAGAATACTTGTGTGTTATATTGATTTGTGTGTAATGAAAATTAGGGGAAGGAAACGCATGTATGGAAAAGTTTTACTGGTCTCAACCTGAGTTAGAACATTTTTTTTGTATAATATGACTTATCTAAATAGAGAAAAGAAGGAAAAAGTAATAAAAAAGAGAGTAGAAGTTTATAGTAGTTTTGAACCGGAGTTAAACTATTTTTCCTGCAAAATCTGGCTGATTCAGATCTCGTGGAATACTCAAGATGCAAGGGAAAGTGAAAACGGTCATAGGATTAATAAATCGGAAATGTACAAAGTCATGTTTGTAAAATATAGATGATTGGAATGGGGAAATATGGAGGAAGGGAAGAGCAATTTATAAGAAGGAAAAGAAACATTCTACTTAATTCAAACTGAAGTTATAGAACAGTGTGTGATGAAACTAGAATTATAGGAGGAAAAATCAAGTAATAGGAAAAGAGAAAACACTTTCCACCTCATTTTTCCTTCATTGCAAGTTCCATTGGAATATGAAGGAATAGAAAACGGGAAAGAAAGTTGAAAAACTGAAAAAAGCTCAACCATACTTGTTTAAAACTTATCTTACTCTAATCCATGAGTGTAAACTATCAAGAAATATAAGAAGGACAAGCTGCTCTGCTTGTAAGAAGAAAATGAATAATAAAATAAAATTAAATTCATTAAATTCTATTTTAAACTATTCTATTCCAATAAAAAGTGAAATTCAAAACTGTAGTTTCTCATGAGAATTTTTAATTTTGTGTATTAATATTGTTTATTAATTGATTTGAATTGGAGTTTGTGTTTTTACAGGAATATTGTCAATATATTTATATATTTTTCTCTTTTGTTCCAGGTTCATCAGTGAGAATCCAACGCAACGTGGAATAAACTCCAAGGGTTTTAATCATTACTCTGGTTAGCCAAATGGTATTGGAAGACCATAATGCTCAGAAAATCATAACAGTCGATATTGTTTTTACATTGGTTGATTGCATTGCTCACTATCATATTGATATGTGAGAAAAACTATTTTCGTCAAGTATTTTTGTACTTTTGAGAAGTGATTCTTGATAGGGAATGCATTCGAAATTGCATTGAATTGTTGATGAGCCTCCCATTTGAGAATTATTCGGAGATGATTCATAAATTAATCTATGAGAGTGGAATTTCATGGAGTGTTGTTTGGGATGGATATTGAACTGTTTCTGCTTCAGCCATGATCTTATCCAGAACCTTATTGGTTACAATCAAACATTGTATCACTATAAACTTCAATCATGATAAAATATTCAAATGATGCATATCTGTGATGATTCTATTGATAAACTGACTAAAACTAGACTTTTAATAACAATTTTAAATGCATCGAAATGTATTTTTTAACAAAATTTGTCCATTTGTAATTCGAATATTTCTGCATTTCCTGCGTCAATAAAATTCTCCCATACATAACAATAGTTAGTGGATGATTGAAATAACAACTGAATTCAGAAGCTACCTCAATGAACACTGAACAGTGTTATTTATGTTGTTTAACAACTAAATTTTTCCAATAAAATTCATGATTACTGGAGGACTAGCGATGATTAGACATTTCTAGTGGTATTTGTTGGAAAATGTTGAAAATTAGCAGTAGTTATGATTTTAATAGGAAGTTTTCATCACAACACTTTAAACTCACCTTGATAAATGAATAGTTTTAATGGTGTTTATTATCAGACAGAAACTTCTAGTCAATGTCTTTATTGGAAAAATAATGATACCATTAAATTGCCACTCAAAAAGATACATTTATATACATATTCAACCAGTGTTGTATCATAGCAAGATTTTTCTTTCCATTTATCAGTTCAAGGTGATAATTGTGAACTGTAATATTCGTTTTCAGCCACTTCTCTATTTTAAACAGTTGAACTATTATTTTTTTATGATTTGAATACCAATTTACAGTACTATGTTTGCGCTGAATGATCAGTGTTGCTGAGATAATAATCGTCTTTTAATTTCTGAATCACTCATAAAATTTTTAAAAATTTGTACTGATAGTACATTTTTAGAAACAGACAGTAAGTATTGTTTTGAAATGTGTTGGAAAAAAAGTACCTGAAAATATTTTTCGATAAAAGCTAGGCAGTATTCTGTATGTTTCTCACTCACATCACTTTATAATTAAATAATATTGTTCTAATTCAACTACTTGCAATACGGTTTACGTTCACAATGATAATTGTTTATTTTAAAAGGAATTATTATTTATGTTTCTGAAAATTCAATTTCACAATAGTTTTTGACTGGGTGACAGAAGTTGACTGGGCAGAAGTTATTTAGTTGGAAAGTAACCAACGCAAATAGTTTTCAAATACCGGCACGTTGGTTGTTGTTTATCAGAGAAGCAACTACTTGGAATAATCGATTCCCTGTTTATTCTTGACTGTTTAAAATTACTTGGAAAGTCCCTACAAGATAGAATGGGATCTGTGTGGCTGTCACTTGAAGCCTTCTGCAATTAATTCAATTGAGATTTCACTAGAAGACGAATTTTAATTTTATAATTAACTGTGATGTCTAGGATTCGTGATAATTATTAAAATTTTAATAGATGAACCAATGCTGTTTCAGTTATAATATTGGCATTAACAACTATAAGAAGTTACATACCATCAATAAATGGTAGATGTGTTAATTCTTTGATACGTAAGTTGAAGACTTGATGTTAGGCAGTTTTATTGTACATTATACTCTATCTATTTGTCTATAGGAGGCAAATTAATTCAAACATCTCAGGAACCGCTCAATAGATAAAATGCTTATCTGTTTCTGAATTAATAAATTTGAGAACTCTATTGATATTGAGGTGGTAACTTTTCATGATTTGATGAATGTTCTATTACTTCAACTCTATGTGGATTGACAAAAGTTAGACTTTTTGTACAAACTGATTTTAATTACAATTATATCTATATAAGATGGTGTTCACTTGAATGATCTAGATAAAATTTAATCTCAATGTGCCAATGTCTCTTAAATGTAGCATATTGTTGGCTTGAAATTTTCCGAATTCATTCTGATTAATTAGAGAATTGCTTTCTAAATGTTGCTTATGAAGTTATAGAATTGATCAATAGTCGATTTTAGGATGTATAAAAAACATTGGATGTGTCATATTCATATCACTATTCAACTTATCTTTTGATAAGTAAGTATTCATCTTGTCATGATGGCTGTATCAATGGAGGATTACATTTTAAGAATAAATTCAATATTCAAATCAACAAGGTTTAGATACCTAATAAGTTAATGGATAAAGATTTTTTTTATTTGAATCTTGAAATTTTATCTGTTTTGATGGTCAGTTTTCACCTTCTAGTCAACGCTACAAGTCATTGACTTGACTATCCATTTAGATAAATCAAATAATTCAAAGTAGATTTTTGCTTTGATTTCTAATTCAGTGATCACTTTTTAATCAGTACTACACAAAGAAAAGAGATTATTCTCACAAATGATTGGAAATATTCTCTGTTTTATAAATTGGATCCCTACATAGTATTAAATGTAATCCTCCTGTCAAAAACGTTTTACAGTACAATAGAAATTTTGTGATGAAAATTGTATTTTGTCTTATTCTCCAACATTATTGTGTGAATTGATTCTCAAATTCAGGTGAACTTGCATGTAGGAGAACATCAGTGGGTTTCAAAATCTAAATAGAAGAAAATTCTAATATGCCTCTGACACTGTTTTGAAGTGAGGTGGTAGCTTTTTCTTCTAGGGGTTTCTATAAGATAATTGTCTTGATTGGAAATTCTTTACTGTGTAAGGTACTTTAAATGCCAGCGGTGTCTATATTAGATTTTATATTCACTGCCTAACATTTATGTGCAGCCTAATTGAAAGTTTAATAGAGAAGCTTCATCTGTGTTTTCAATAGAGCATACATTATATTCGTTGGCAACAAATTTTAATGAAGTACTATTGTATGATTACTACTTATAATTTGATCACTCAGGTTCTATAGAGGTCGGTGTCCAATAGATGAAAATAATTGTCATATCTTGACATAAATGGAAAATAAATGTCAGAATTGATATTATAATTAAAGATTAGTCTGTTGTTTAGAAATGCCTGAATGTTTACATATAGTCTTGTTCTGATTAGGAGATTCAAGTTATTGAGTAGCTGTATATTACTGTATCTAGATTTTATTTGTAAGAAGTTAACCTTGATGAATTTGATTGTCGAAATGTTGGATTATTCAATCGTCATAATTTTCTTCTTAAGAGTTGTGTATAAAGATTTTTTATTGCTGTATTCTTTTGTTGAATGAAATTATTGATTATTTCTAGTAAATACCAGTCCAGAGCTCCTTGTGAGAGTTTTATTTCATCCTATACCCTAAACATGAATGAATTATTATTATGAATAATTATTAATGAATAATTATTGGCAATATTTGCCAATCTTTTCTTGACTGAAAATCGTGTGGTAAAGCTTTGAGCCAAGGGCGTTGAGTGCTGATACCTTACAAAATCATACAAAATAATTTATACAAAAGTAGGTAATAGCCTACATCAAAATCTTATAAAATATTATCAATTAATCAGGATTTTAAGAATTAAATCCTGTTGAAGATACCTTATCGCAAGAATTGAATTAATCAATGCTCTATGTATTTCTATTCGATTAGCTAATTGATACTCCACCCAATTCTTATACCTCAGGAACAGGGCCGGATTTCAACCTTTTGCCGCCCCTAGGCACTGTTCTGGCATATCAGATATATATATGAGTTAATATGAAAATAAAATACCAAATTTACCAGTCAATAATGATAGTTTTAATAAAATAATCAGTTACTTTTAGATTTTTATTATATTTTTTAATGTCCATGCTCATTCAAAGTAAAAAATAACTGACAACGAAAAATGTAACTCATGAGCAAACTTGATCATTAATCACAAAAATATTTAGTTTTTTTATGAACGGGGTATTTGGAATATTTCATTGGCATATAGTTGTTAGAACAAAATTTACAACTACAATATCAAACTTTAAACTTGATTAGCACGACCAATGGTATTAGCAAATTTCTAAAAATCTTGGACTCAATAAGATACAAAATCATTCAGATAAACTTATTATAGTCTGGCAACAGACAAAAGAACCTTCGCGCATCGTATCACTGAAGTGATAGAGTATCACATAGTACCACTACTCTAGTGAGCGAGTAAGATACACTGCTGCACTGCATTACGTGCGCTCTCTCTGCGCAATAGAGTTCTTATTTTGAAGGCTCTTTTTTCTGTTGCAGACTATAATAAATCATTGAAATAGAAAAATTAAATAATTTAATTTCAGGAAAAAAATTATAAATTAGAATATTAGAGAAAAGACTTGATCAGTATTCATGAGAACTTATTCTGTTTTTCTATGATTTGTTTTTTTCGGCTATTCGATTGCTAATACTCTATAAATCTAATTAGCACGATCAACGGTATTAGTACTATCAAATAATGTGAAAATCATATACTGAATAAGATACAGAACTATTTACATAAAGTTACTAGGTACTAAAATAATTTTAAAAAGAAACTGAACTTGAAAAAAACGTTATTCACAAAAAATAAATCATTTTTAATGATTGTGTTATTTGGAATATTCGATTGGTATACAGTAGTCCAATATTAAACTACAAATTCGATTAGTACAACCAGCGGTATTAGCACTATTAAATTTGTAAAAATCATGTTTGAATTAGATTAATCAAGTTAAAAATTAATTCTCTAGGTAAACTTAGGCCTATCTGATAGTAAGATAATTGAAACATGAAAATTGAACACAAGAAAAATCTTGATCAATATTCGCAAAAATGATTCATTTTTTATGATTAGAATACTTGGAATAGTATGCAGATGTCCAAAAAAAATACAAATTACAAAACTATCTGCATAAACTTACTACTAATGCTATAGTAATTTGTAAATTTTCTTAATACTTGAGTAAAACGAAAAATTTACAAATATAAACTAACTTAGCTCCCGAGAGCCGTGCCGCCCTTAGGACGTGCCGCCCCTAGTGGGAAATCCAGGCCTGTGTATAAGTTCACAGAGAAGAAAGGAACTTTCTACTTTGTGATAAGTTATAGAGTATTAGTATTATCAATTAATTATCCATATTTGGTAAAGTAGATCCTGGGCCGGACCTACCCAAAGTTTCATTAAGGACGCAACCAAAAGTTGAATGACAAAATTTATTGCACTACATAATATTTTTTTATTATGTAGTCTCGTTTTTGTGTATACTTAATTTACTTATTAGAGATACGTTTCTGAAAAAATAGGCCCAAACCACTCTTTTTTGAGCTTGTATTCCATTATGCCAGCCGGTTACCACACCCCCTCCCGCTCATCAAATTTGTGCCCCCCCCCCCCCAACAAAATCACGCGACGCCTTTGGGTGAGCCATTATGTTTTTATATAAACTCCTGAATTTTTCCCTTACTCCCAAATAGCTTCAAAACGTCCTTTTTTAGGCTAAATTTAAAACGTTTTCCCGGGGGTGGACCCCCCTTTTGAATACCCTCAGACTCCCGGAACATTGCGTAGCGGAACCTGTGTAATTATTCTTAGAAAAGCAGCAGTGCATGGGAGTAACAAGATCCAAAGTTTTAGATACTCTCTCCCATTCTATTCTTACAAACACTCATAGAAGAATGTTAATTGTGATTCATAGAACAGATTAGTATTGAATTGAACGTCGAATATGTTCTGGAACATTGATGGGCAAGTGCCAATCCAAGTGAACTGAATAAGTGACAAGATTCTCAGATTCGATCCATTTTTTTATAAGATTCCAACTGCTTTAAATCTCTTGAGCCCATTACCATTATGAAATCTCGCTTGTCATCTTCGCATTTCCTGCAAGCAACCCTACATTTTAATCTGATCAAGTTTGAAAGTTCATGTTCTCTCTTTCGCATTGAAAATGCCGCTTGTTAGCTTGTTTTATGGGAGCTGCCCTCCCCAATTCATTTGCTGACAAGGGCTCATAAAATTTTAATTCGCGATTGTTCCAGTTGACTTCCTACTTATCAAATTATGATAATTCACCTCTACCCTCGATGCCAGCTCTTTTCATATTCGTCGGCAGTACCAAGTGATGATTGTTAATTCCGCTAATGTTTTATGTATTATAAATCAGAATCTCTTATGATTCTATCACAGAAGGAGAAAACGCTTCAGCAGTCTGTACCTCTCGCACTTTTTAGTAGTAGGCCTACCTGCAGAGGGTAGGAGGGTAAAGTTTCAGCAGAAAATCAATTTACAATGTTAAGAAAGAAATTCATAGCAATCAATTTTCATTAACTTTTATAATAAATGTAAGGCCTACTTTGGCCTACGAATATGAAAATTATGAAACTTATAATATTAAATCACTAAAGGCTGGGCTAGGCTATTGAATTAAATATATTAATGCAAAAGGAAATAAGAATTAATAATAAAGAAGCCTTTACGACATATTTATTCTGCTAGTAAAAAAACTAATTTTGGGATGGAGTTTTAAGTCTTACCATCATCATCTCATCTCTCTACTTTCTTCTGTCAAGTAAACTGTCATCAATAAATTTGCTTTTATTATTTGACTAAAATGTTGATCTGTGTTATATTTAGATTTGAAGTTGAGTAGCCTACTTGAAGTCAGTTTTGCTTTTTTCTCTATTCAGCTTTACTAGAAGCGTGTGTAATATCCTTCCGTTAAAAATGTCTTCTTTTTGTGCCCTCATATGTAAATGAATAAATAAAAAATGGAAAAAAATTTTTAGATAAATGTGAGACCAAAGATAATGAAAACCCATTATAACTTAATCCAGATTTATAATAATAGGCTATTGATGAACGTTCCAGATTTTTTGTCATAAATTTAGTTTTCACTTTTTAATAATAGCCTACTGTATACAAGCATAGACAACTATAGTTAGTCTATGATATAGTATAGTTAGACTATCTGTATAGTTAGTCTATGATACAAGGTCTACCAGGTATCTGTGAGAGATAAGATAATTATTATGATACAGTAGTATCTAACACGATTGCGAATCATTTGAAAATTATTCCATTCTCAATATTATAATTACAATGATTATTACTCAATAATTGAGTAGAATTCTAAAAAAAACGCTTTATGAGAAAAAACGTGGATTAATTTTGAAAACAATATAATTTTCAAACTACAGTATTTATTCCAATAAATCGATTTGAATCAAGTCAATTTATTCAGAAATTTATATATTTTGATCTGAGCAGGTAGTACCTAAGATAAGAGCTCTTGCTTTGAGATTATTAGCTTGAAAAAATTTACAAATACTAGTAGCAATCACTCTCAGTAAAATCAACAACACGGCATTGTTTAATCAATGAAAATCCTAATAATTGTAAATCAAATTTTCTAAAACCGTACATCCCCGATGCCATTATTAACAAGAGAATCGTTCGTTCTTATTCATACGATGAGGAAATGAACGGAAGACAATGTCGAAGTTCATTTCGAAGTTGTTAAAAATATTCTAAGGAGAAGTTGAAAAATCATTTTAATAATTGAGAGGAAGGGAATAATGAAGTTAGTGTTTCCTGTGACAGGATGTTGACAAGGAGGGAATAAATTACAGCATTTGGAGGTAGAGTGTGGGAGGGCAAGATAAAAAAAGAACGATTGAAAGTATTGGGAACAAGGTAGACACTAAAAGACCCCTAATTAAGTTCTTTAAGTTGCCCTGAAGATGAGTTGAGAATAAAATGAGATGAGTGTATATTCACTACCACCATAGACTAACTAAATATGGATTATCTTTGCTACTACTTTTTAAATTTTGCCCTAGAATTATCTTCATTGAATCGACCTTTATGTTCAGTTGTTGAACTTTGATAACATATTTATAATTCTGCAACTCTAACCTCTACCTAATTTTTCAACTTTGAACTATCAGAACGAACTCAATTATTGGATTTTGAATTCAGCTTTATTTGCATAATAAGCCAGTAATGTTTTGATAAGTAAAACCTTATTTGATAAGTAAAACTTTAGTAAAAGGAAACATAAATCAAGATGGCTAAAATGATTGTATTTATTTTTTCCTGGAAAGATTGAGATTGTTTGAATAGGTTTTAAATATGATTTTTCCTGATCTTTCTGTACCTCCCCTTTTGTTTTTTCCTACATCTTTTCCTACCAATCTTTCTGTACTCCCCCTTTTGTTTTTTCCTACATCTTTTCCTACCAATCTATCTGTACTTCCCCTTTTGTTTTTTCCGAATCATCTTTTCCCTTGAGAAACTACATTCATAAGATTTCCTTTTTTTCTACAATCCTAATTCTGTAACCATATTATTCTCATCTTTTCCTCGTCATCATAATCTCAACTGAATTACTCAAGTTCAGTGTAAAATTAAAAGAAAATAAAATACTATAAACTAAATTTTTTTGAGTATTTGAATGTGAGAGTTTGAATGATTTTTATTTCACTATTTTTTCTATAATTTCCAAAACCTTATCATTATATATGATAGAAATAAGTGGTATTTGATGTCAATATTATACTGCATAGAAATTGAGATTAGAATGATCTCATTTTTGAAAGGGAAAGTCTATTAAGTTTCCGCGATTAAGTTGAGCGTTAAAATTGACACAATTGGGACAATAACCTATCAGTTAGGATGAAAAGAGTGTCAATGTTTCATGTCCAAGCTGTCTCCATGATTTGAATATTAGGTTACTTGGAATTTTAGTCTTTTCACGAAGAAAACAGTCTATCTTTGAAATGCTCCAAATTCATCAACTTGAAATATATTATGTTTTTGATATTTTAAAAACCTCAAAAGTAGTAATATCTGAGCGAGAATACATCATTATTACAAATAATTAATATGCGTTTCTCATAGTTTCTAGCCGATTGCCGATTTTACCTCTACTGTCATGTACAGGGGCGGATTAAGGTCTGTGTTTTGGGGGGGCGGTTTAGGAAGGTCAGTTCCGGGGGGTCTGGGGGGTATAACCCCCCAGGCATGGGGGGGGGGGTCCGGGGGGCCTCTCCCGGAAAAATTTTGAACAATATTAAGAGTGAAAAACCGAAAATCTAGGCTCTAAAACTACAAAGTTTTTCTTACATAAATATTAAAATTATGTGATATTTTTATAAAATTAAGTATTTTTCCAGTGTAAATCACAACAAAAGTTCAAGTTAACATGAGATGAGCAAATTTTGAAATGAAAACACGCACACTGATGAAAAGTATGTAACAACCTGTCAACCTCAATACAAAACCTCAGTATGAAACGAACAGCCTCAATAGTCCATCTGGATACATTGAGATTTGAAGCCAGTTTATGGATTCGAAATAATATGTTAATAATTTCATGGTACTCAGCAGCATTTATGGATAGAGGTTTTTCACCAAAAGACCCTCTTTTATGCATGGGAGCCTACCATACTACCAACGAGCATCAGACAAAAGGAAAGGAAGGAACGGCATCTGAACTTGAATTGAAGAGGTTCTTAATATTAGTGAGTCTCTGCTCATTGGTACTTTTTTGTGATCGAGAAGACAGTAATATTGCAACTGCAATTAGAATATTTCAGGAGTTATTGTTCAGATTTGAAATATCAATAATTATTGGACTATAAATAAATTTAAACTATCAATATTGAGAGATAATTGTTTTTCCAGCAAAAATCTGTTTCTGTTTCATTTATATTGACACTGTTCATGTTGTATCGTACAATGCTAAATAAATATTTTTGATTTGAGAATAAATATTGTATGAATAGTTTAAAATTTTGCATTTGATGGCCATACATTTGGTGTTTAACTTATTATTTAAGTCAGAATAAACTTGACCAAAATCGCTCATAATCTTGATAAGCAATGCATTCTACGTTCCTTTTCAAAATATAACCATTTAAATCCTCATTTTGTTACAAAATAATACTAACGTATCTCTACTCTAATAATTATAACTAAATTTATTCTATATAGAATCATAATCAACTTCACTTTCAGAGAGATCTCCAAAGATCAAATCTCTTATCGAATCTGATGGTAGATTTCCTTCTCTATCCATTACTAACAATGATTATTAAACTAAATTATTAAAAGATCAAAAACATGATGAAAATTTTCCAGCAAAAATTTGTTTATGTTTCATTTATATTGACACTGTTCATGTTGTATCGTACAATGCTAAATAAATATTTTTGATTTGGGAATAAATATTGTATGAATAGTTTAAAAATCTTGGATTCAGCTGTTGCTCTATATTTAATCCACGGCTCGCATGTAAAATGGACCAGCACTGCCGACGTTGAGCAGAAGCAATGCATTCTACGTTCCTTTTCAAAATATAACCATTTAAATCCTCATTTTGTTACAAAATAATACTAACGTATCTCTACTCTAATAATTATAAAACTTCGAAACTATAATCCTATACATAATTAGTTTTTGATAAGTAAATTAGATTGATTTTCGAATTATTACAATAAGCAAATTGATAATTGAAAATTTTATCATATATTATTAACTAAATAAATTATTTTATCGATTGTTGAATATTTTATGCAAATATAATAGCTTGGCATCACTGATTGATCAGCTGACTTGCTAGTATCAGCTGTGAGATGAAATCCATGCTCACTCACACTTCATTTCTGCTTCGTAACCAGTAGTGTTAACAGCGGTCGAATTATTTTCTGAATTTTTCGAAATATTTATTGTACGAGTGCTTTCAACTACAGTCTATTTTTAAACTAATACAGTGAAGCTCTCAATTATAACCAGTGTTCAACTTCATAATTTGGTGGTTAAATGAAGCAAATTATACTACAGTTTGAGTTGTAAAGTTTTTGATCCGGCAAATTCTACTATTGAGGTCAGTTGATCTTATTTATTTTCAAAGTGAATAATATTAAAGTTTTAAATATTTTCTAATCAGTTGAAATATTTGAAATTTTCAAATTTCTTTACATTTGAGTATGGTTGATATCTGAAGTCTACTTCACAAATTGGTCGAAGTTATTGAAACCGATATGGAGTTGTCATTCTCAACAAATATTCCAAACTTTAATATTCATTTACTCTTAGTTGATTTGATTTTGATTTGAGATCTCGTTATATTCCATTCATCAATACAATATAATATGTAGTTTTTCACAAATAGTTTTCATGAAATTTATCCAGCCAAGTGAAGCAGGTTTTTACTTGGTTCAATTATTCCAAACTTTACCCTTCATCTTAGAAGATATTGAAGTGCTTGTTTTTCGAAGTCTAGTTATCTTCACAAACTCATTGGATGAGTATGCTTAAGGGTTTTATCTTAACATTGTGAATAGTAGACTATTATTTAATATCATAAAAATATTTAGCCTATGCATAGCAATAATTATTAAAAAATTGAAAATACAAGCTAAACTCAAGTTTCATTTGTTTCAACAGGATGAATTTTTGAAAAATACAAAAACAAACATGAATAATCGATTATTGGAAGGCATCAATTATGTATTGAATGGTAACCCCACTACAAAGGGAGGTTGAGGGTCAAGTTCTCAAGAGGGCCGGATGCGCCCTAACTTCGCCCTCCCAGGAATCAATTAAAGGCAGTCATTCAACACATTCAATACAAATAAAGATGTGGAATCAATCAAACCAAGATGTGGTTAAGTGAATCTGGTATCAGGTATCCCTTAAATTACTAGTTGAAGAGTTAGGCTAGAATTATCTAACATTGTCCCAGAGTAGCGGGTGGGGTATAGGGGTGGGACGTTTATGTTTGTTAGTCATGTAGCATACTCTGACACAATCCAGTGCAGTACCACGTCATCATGCTAGTTTTGCGATGAGGGTGTCTTCTGTCTTGGTCGGGCGCTTTAATAGCAGCACCGCCATGCAGTGCAGATGTAAATGTACATGTTTTCACCATCGTGCAATGATGGGATATGTGGTACTGTGCCTGTGATTGCATAGTTGGATGTGAGTCAAGATAACAGCCATAAATAGGGATTGAGCTAGATAGGGGGTGGGACGTTTATGTTTGTTAGTCATGTAGCATACTCTGACACAATCCAGTGCAGTACCACGTCATCATGCTAGTTTTGCGATGAGGGTGTCTTCTGTCTTGGTCGGGCGCTTTAATAGCAGCACCGCCATGCAGTGCAGATGTAAATGTACATGTTTTCACCATCGTGCAATGATGGGATATGTGGTACTGTGCCTGTGATTGCATAGTTGGATGTGAGACAAGATAACAGCCATAAATAGGGATTGAGCTAGATAGGGTGGGTCCCCGTAGGATATTTGCAGATTTCAGTCGAGTATCGTAGTGTCCTAGTCAGTGTTCTGTGTGGTAGTTCCACTGCGTTGTCACTATGATTGCGGGCTCGATTCAGCATCATTTTTATGACGATGTGGTAACTGTTACACTGTAGCCTGTTGGGATCTATTATACAGGAGACTGGGAATTGCAAGTATAAGATTGTAGTGCCTTCAGCAAAGGGGTTAGAACTTAGGGAAGGGGGTACAAAAGATATTTTTTGATAGCTTTTAAGCTGCATGTATATTATATAAGAGTCATTTCCAATTTAAAATTTATACTTATTCAAAAATTTTTGATCATAGCATTGCCTCCAGCCTTTGCTGGTTGGCATGGGGAAGGGGGGTTCAAGCTATTATGGCTGTATTTATTCTAGCCTTTATCATAAGTATTAACTTGCATGCTTTGATACGCCAAAAGGCGCAGATATTCTTGAGTTCTAACTCAAGAGTTGAATGATTTGGTACTTTTCTACACATGCTAGAAAAGAAAACTGCTTAAGGCACTCTCTCACACACGCTGAGAGGTGCAGATTCATGATTATTATTATTCTACTAATAGGATTTAAGTTAATTTAAGTTACAGACATCAATGAGAGTTAGAAACTCTTAATGAGTGATGTAAATGCAGATATTGAAATATCTGTTTATAAGACGCTCTCCTACACACGATAGGAGAGCGCAGTAGTTTAGGCATTCTCTCACACACGCTGAGAAGTGCTGAATCATGATAATATATTATAATTATTATTAAATTGATTAGTTCTAGTTTAAGGAATATTTCACGTATAGTACTGTTAGAAAGTTAGAAATTCTTATAGATGCTGAAAAGTGCAAATATTCTCAAGATATTGAAAAATCTTCATTTAAGACGCTCTCCTACACACGCTAGGAGAGCGCAGTAGCTTAGGGCATTCTCTCACACACGCTGAGAGGTGCAGTTATCAATTGAAATCAATATGAATATCGATTGATTTTTATTAGTCAAAAGTTATAGATTAGACCACTCCTGGCGGTTCAGGCGTGAGTACTTATAAGAGTTTAGTTATAAGTTCCAGGTCGACTACTCAACTTTAATCTTGAAAATTTACTCAATTCTTCATTTTCTAAGTGTGTTTCAGATACAGCTTCGCTTTTCCAAGGGATCCAAGGCCATGGACATTCTATTTTTATGATATACTGTGTGCATGGATTGAATATTCTGTGTTGCATCTAGAACTGTGTGTAGTTACATGTTGGATGTTATTTATTCGCCTTCTTTGCATGTTAGATTTGGTATGGTGCATCTTTGGTAGAATTCAGAGCATACTTCACGTATTTAGCTTGATCCAATATTAAGATTCACACATAAGTGTTTTGTTTCAGGATTGTGTTTTATTAGGGTAGCCTACAGAGAGTATATAGTCATGTATTACTATACACTCTCTGTAGGGTAGCCTATGTATTTCATCTAATGAAAGTTTTTTTGTTACAGATCACCAAGTTTAAGCATTCACTTCATTTACGCTACATTGCAATTAAAGAGTGAAGTTAATGGACTGGAGGAAGGACGTCTACTGCATATTTGTTAAAGTTGGAAGCATTGTCCACAGAATAATAATAATTTATTTATTATCATTCTGTTAATGCAATCGTATACTCTGTTTACTGGCTTCACCAACTTATACCGTAAATCGTTTCCAAATTCAATTTCTACTTTAAAAATTCTTATTAATTATATTAGATCGTTTGGTAATTTTCCATTACAATTTGAAATTTTATTAGCAAAATAAACTTCCTCTTGGTTTTCTGCGGTGCAAGGAGGATGCAACTCAGGTCGACTTCATCTTCAAAAGGCATCCAAGAGGTTCTGTTCTTCTGGAGCCTTTGATGATGTTTCTTTTCTTGTTGGGTTAGGGATGGGGGGGATTGTAGAGGCCTTTTTGAACTTCGTTGTTTTTGGGGGGGGTTGTTTGTATAGGCTCTTGAGGTCTATGAGAGTTACTTTAAAGTATTCTCATGTAGGCTTTAACCTTCTTGTACCGCAGAAGACCCAGAGGAAGTGATGTTATTTCAAAATTTTTATTCCAAATTGGGGATACTGTTTGGTTGGCAGGAGAGAGGTGATCTGTAGCGGTACCCCATGGATTGTCTCTCGACTCCAACCCTACCGCCCTCCGTCATAGGGTGTGTAGCAAGACAACAGTATTCGCCTTAGGTCGCGTGGCCCACAAGCCTTACGTCCTCGAATGGTGATGGTCTGGCAAGGTAACACAGAAATTTATCTGTATTTCCTTTGCTGGTACTACTCGCGTGTGGGCCGGGCAACGTATGTCATGGGTTCCCTCGGTCTGGTGACATCTTTTAACTTTGAGTTTTAAGATGTCCCCGGACGGTGGGTTAACATACAGTGACTGCGGCTAACAAGGCTATGGCAAAGTTGAGGCTCCCAAGGCTATTAGATACTTTCACCTTCTAGTAACCTTAGTAGTCTCATCTTGTCTTCTTTATTGATAGTATACTCATGGCCTATTTGAAAACTATAATCAATTGATTTTTTTATTCAAGACAGATATGAGCTGTGCATATGCAGTAGCCTAATATGTGCGAAATTTTAGTTCTTAGACCATTGTGCCACGTCCAAAAATTAAATCATTAATTTCATTCATTAATCTTTAATAATAGATAATCTTTGAATAATAGTGTTTAATTATATATTAAATTTTATTATATTATCTTTAATTATTATTTTTTTGCTACCGACGATGCCCACATAAGCTCCAAGTTTGTGCATGGGTAATGGAAGGATGATGATGGGATATGAATCTTTAATAATAATAATCTTTGATAATCTTATTTTGTTACATGAAAAAAATGCAACTATCTGTTTAGAAGTTTTCTCAAACTGGAGTTACAGGGACAAATATAATGCTGTAAATATTCATTGTAAATAGTAACATGATTATTTATCAATTTTGTCAAAAAGATAATTAAAAGCAAAGAATAAATTAAATTTGAATTGTGAATATTTTTAAAATTCATTTGCTAAGCTCGCCATCCTCTATTTTGACTTGTAAAATATGCGAACATATCTAGAACGTGTAATTGAAAAGTATGCTTCTTTTCTTTCTAGTAGTTTAAGGGCCTGGTCACATACGATTGTGGTTTGCTTTACTTCACTAACAAAGCTAACTGGTTCACTTCACTTACTCGCATAGTAAATCTATATAAATCGTATGGTATAAATAGTAAGTGAAGTGAAGCAAAGCAAACCACAATCAAAGTAGCATTGTAAGTGAAGTGAAGTGAAGCAAACCACAATTGTATGTGACCAGGCTCTTAATGAAGAAAAAGAAGAAGAAGAAAAAAAAAAGAAGGAAAGGAGAAGGGAAAGAAAAAGAGGAAGGGAAGAAAAAGAACAAGAAAGAAAAAAGAAGAAAAAGAAATGAAGTAGGATGTGGTGGTGGAGAAGAAGGAGAAGGAGGAGGAGGTTAAAATGAGTGAAATTTACTTCATGTTCATCGACTTATACTGCCATTTTAAAGATAAAAAAATCACATTTTTAAGGTTATACACACATTCTACAGATCTTTCTGAACAATTTGGTACCATTTTCATACTTATCGGTTGGTAAATAGCGTCCGAAGGAGTAAACTCGTTTTGACCCCCCTTCACCCGCGCACGCAAAAATCATCTCGATTTTATAAATTCAGTCAAAGGTATTAAGTTGGCGTATGGCATTAGATAGAGAGATATTATTTTTCTGCCATCGGACTCTACGGTCATCAGCAACGTCAAGAAATAATATCCATCTATCTAATGCCATCTGCCAACTTGAATGAATATTACTATACCATGATCCATGACAACTCATTATAGGACAACTTTTTACAATGTTCAGAGTACAAGAATTCATGAACTATACAATAGGCCTATTAGCCTACCTTGATTGCATCATATAGAATAAATTCTTTTCTAATTATTTCATAAAAATTACCTATATTCTTTGCAAAAAATTTTGTTGATGTTTTTGTCAAGATTGATTTTCAGTGTATAGCATAGGTATGTTTTGTTTTATAGTAGTCTATTTGCAAATATTTTTTTCTTGTTCTTTGAGATCATTTTACCTGTATCAGAGGTAATGAGGTCAATCACCTGTATTGAGAATAAATTTATTAATTACAACACTCATACAGCTTTATACAGAGTTTAAAGTGTTTAAGATTTCTTACTATGCAATAATCGAACATGGCTGTATCATTGTGGATGAATTCTTAGGGCTCTCATTCACTTTCAGATCTAACTGCAGGCTGGGCCTTTCACAGTCCCGGCCTGAAATTAAAACTGTAAGTGGATGAAAGCCCATATACTACTTGAATATAATAGAATGAGGTAATGAAATAATTGCTGTAATAAAATGAGGTCAGTTGAGGTGCCTTGGCAAAATTAAATAGCTATTTATACAGTGGTCAATGTATTTTCCTTCTTCAATAATGCTTTTCTAGGACCTAGGAGCATAATAAATGAAATAAATAATTTATTTCATTCATTATGCATTATTATTATAAACTAAAGCGAAAATTAAATGCGAAACATTCAAAGAGAATCAAGTTCTATTCCATGACATCAAGAATATGATAGAATTACAAATTATTTATTACAGTTTGTAACAGTACTGTGTTGTGGGTCATGTGTGTAACGCTATTATTTTTATGTTGTATGTCCCGTGACGTCAGGATCAAGCAAATATAGTCAAATGTGTCACAAGATAAGGGAGAGCTAAGTGATGGACTATAGTCACGCATCAAAGACAAGATCTCAATCCACTTACGTAACACACTTGGCTAAGCACACTCCTTACGTGACTGGGCATGTCGAAATTTGGCCTTGCAAGGGCTCATCCAGGATACTGATATTTTCATAAATTAAATAAATCTAATGTATCAATTGGGATTGCCAAGACAGGTGCAAGAACGACTAGAAAACCCAGTAATTAGGTGAAAAACTTGGAGTATATTCTCCTGTTCCTTTAGAACACACAACTTGAACAATTAAATGAATTTTACAAGTTTCGTTAATAATTATTAATAACAATAAATAGCTTGTTACAAAATTTATATCTTCGGTAGAGCGTGGGTGTGGATATTTTGCCTGGCAAATAAGATATTACAAAATCTCTAAAATTATGAAAGTCTTAACTACTAGACCATGAGCTCATGTTTCTATGCTTCACGCAGTATGATAATTTTCCCCACTATTTCACTTTAAAGAGGCTTTTCGCGCCTTTGGCCAAAGGATTAAATAAACGGATCACTCACAGTATTGGCGATGCTTCGACGTTGGTTACCGTATCCTGGTTTAGGCAGCCATCTCAAGGGTAGATTGGATTCCGTGTGTCATCTCACGATACTGCTTGGCTCTGGACCATGGGTTATAATATTTTCGCGACTTTATATGAATTTAAACAATTATATATTGCCACAGCTCAATATATCACAGTTAGAAAACATTTAAATTGAAATTGAAACTGATTACATTTGAAAATAATTAAACTGCACTCATGTGCTCAAAAGCAACTGCTCTCTCAGGAGTCTCAAACGGAAGAGAATTACCCTTGCTAAAATTCAAGGAAACAGACTTTTCAATAGAACATTCTAGAATTTTTAATGAAATGCTGGGCTGTGATTGGTCAATTTAATGCCGTGTTTTTTGACGTCAGTACAATGCACAAAGTAGTTCCAACATTTAGCTACAATAACCACTTAAATAATATGCGATATATTATATATAATACAAAATAACATATAGGACATTAAAATCTTTTCAATTTTTATTTTTATTTTTGGAAGATGCCTTTAAAAATATCCTCTACTTTTCAACTCCACTGCCAAATTCAAAAGGTGAACTGAAAGTTTATTGCTAAATTAATATACATCCAAATATTTTATGCTATAAAATAACTGACTCCTAAAATAGTATAATCTCATATACAACAAATATTTCCAAAATATATTACTATGTTCGTGAAACCACCGAAGATATGAGACCTGTACATACATTATTTCACCGGCTTGGGATGATATTTTTGGTGAGTACAAATAATAATATGCATTATTTAATAGCAAGTTAACATATGTGGATTAAGTATTTATACATTTTATAAATAATTGATGAATCATAATTTTTCCAATGATTTTATTGGCATTGACATCTTTCAGTAGATGATCCATATAGGCAGTGGTATGTTTTGATATTTTTGGATGAAGGTTATGGCTATCTTCAATATTTGGATTTTTCAATTACATAAATTAACATCAAGGAATATAAATAAATATAAAATGTGATATGAGTCAGAGACTTTTGGTGGTGAGTCGGAGCTTGCTTCCTTGTTATCATTATTTTATCAATATTGAGTACTGCTAAATTAGGTCAGCTTACCGTTAATTATGCTATCTATTATAATACCAGCATTTAGTGGTCATTGACAATATTTTATTGAGGCTTTATTTGGTTGCCAGAATTTGTATCGTGACAGAAGCCCCCTATAGTTATATAAATGAGCGAATAAATAAGCTTTTAATAAGCTGCAGATAGAGCGAGTTTGTATAACTATACAAAGAAAACGAGGCAAATTTTCTAAGATCTCACATAACATGAAGAAGGCTCTAAAAAATATGTGAACACAACTGTCTCATGTTAGCTTACCTTCCGACTCGAATTCGGTACTGAAATATTCTACGCTACCTACTCATAAGATTTACAGAAGCGTAACATCTAATCATGGCAGTGATTTACACAAAAAATCAAGCATTTAGCTGAGAAAAATAGAGCAAGGATAATACATCTAAAAGAGCAATATGAGAATTCAAAAGTTGGCGGCTAAACAATACTATGATGACGACATGTCAAACCAAAGAGTATGCCAGGTGCCGAAGGAATCTCTACAAGCGCTGATGCACAAAAGGTATGTGAGGTTATCTCAGATGACACTCGAAAATACAATACAATTCAAACTCATAAGTTCTGCTAGACAATAAATGACATAAATAAAGCTCTCAAACAATTTACATAGATAGATGTACAATAACTCTGGTAACTGATCTGAAGGAAATAGCAGGTAACTTAAATGGGTGCCGACTTGTTTTATCGATTGACAAAGTTATTAGCCTAGGGCTCACAATCGTAATCTGTGGTTTCACCACTTGACTCAATATCCACTGCCATGCAAACACTTATGGTTACAAATAAATAAACATTCAATAATAATATCAAAATATGTGTTAATCTTAGTTTTAACAAAATTTACTTAATAATACTGGCTACATTATAATAATTTGATCATAAACTTTCACAGCTGTGAAGTATGGAATATATACATGCTGTTTGATTTGTGTGGCATTGGCCTATCGTATGTGTACAATATATCGTCTACGCACACAAGTAGACATCATAACATATGTGTTTTTTGGTTATGTGCATAACGTATGACTTCGTAGAAGCTAACAAAAAATTCAGATATTTACTAATACTAACAAATATATGATATAATAACATAGTAAGTCTTGGAAAAGAAGGTAATTTTTCACTAATATTTGAAGTTGGTAATAATTTACCGTTAGGATTCCGTTTGGTTTGATTAGAAACTATGGCGATCGTTGGCCATCAATTATTTTATTAACAGAACTGTGTATTTTCTAAAAAGTTCAATATCACTTATTTTGCGTAATTAATACGGTCAGGCGTCGTAGTACATCCTTGGGACGATTTCTGGCTCATGTTAGTTTGAATCCTGTTGTAGAAAAATCGCTTTTTTCGTTTATCTCCAAACCGGAAGCATGTGGTTCTTAGGAATGATATTGTTCATTCTCTATAGTAGGGTTTAATGTTGGCGAGGTTCTCGTACCAAATAGACGAAGTGTTTTCAGGGTCCTGAAGCTGCACAGTATTTACATTTGAAACTGCTATGATACGATGTGGTCCGCTATATAGTTCAAAAAACTTTTTAGTAAGCTTGCTCAAGGCGTCTGATAATCTGTGTACTTTCACTAAAACTTCATCTCCAACCTCATATTTGAAATGTTTTGTGCGTTTATCGTGATATTTCTTACGATTCTGGGCTGTTTTTGTTAACTTTTCATATACCAGATGTGTACGATCCAGGTTAGGTAGGCCTGTTTGTAGTGGGTAGTCGATCAACATCTCGAGAAAGGTTAGGTTTCGGCGTCCGAATATAATTTCATAGGGTGTGTACCCCGTACTTTCGTTCACACAATTATTTAAACAATCCTCGAGGAAGGGTAGATATTTTGACCATTGTTGATGTTTTTTACTAGAGTACCGACGAATAAATCGTGATATCTCTGCCATTTTTCGCTCAACAGGGTTAGAATTTGGATGATAAACAGACGTTCTGGATAGCTTAATGCCTTCTTGGCCCAGTATTTGTTTCCATTTTGCACTGCAGAAATATGTGGCATTATCAGATAATACTCTTTCTGGTTTACCGACGGTATTCGTCCATCTTTGTGTGATGCATTGGGCTAACTTTTCACCAGTGATTTTACTGATTGGGAATAACATGGTGTACTTTGAAAATAAGCAAGTTAATACGAATATGTATTTTTCCTATGCTTAGCTTGTGGTAATGGACCATAAATATCAGCTGATATTATCTCAAGTGGCCTACTGGGTACCAAAGCAATCATTTCACCTCGTATGTTATATCGTGAGTGTTTTGTTTTTGACAGACGTCACAGGCTCTTACTAGCTTTGTTATTTTTCTATCCATGTTCTTAAAATAACAAACTTGTTTCAATATTTGTTGGACCTTAAACGCCCCAAAATGCCCACATCTTTCGTGCGATTCACGTATTACATCACGTTCTAGTTCACTGGGTATGAATAGTCGCCAGTTGTATGTATCTCTGCATGGTCGATAGAACAAATATCCTTTATACAGGGTGTACTGTCTCAGGTGTTCAGGAGTATTTGGACCTGGATGTTTCAGTTGTTCAATTATGCTGGCTGTTTTATTGTCACTTGACTGTGCTATTTTTATTTTTGAAGGAGTTAGCGTGTCTTTGTGTATTAGCGGTGTGATGTCAGCTGGATACGGCACAGATTCATGTTCTTCAAGCGCATAGCAACGGTATGTTGTTTCATGGGGTATGTAGCATCCATCTCTCTGGATAGAAAGTCGGCAGTTTGATTATATTTTCCGGGTAGGTGAGTCAATTCCAAATCAAACTCCTGTAAAGCCAGAAACCATCGTGACAATCTATTGTTGCTTAATTTCGCTGTCTTGAAAAAAGTGAGGGCCTTGTGGTCTGTATTTACAAAGATCTTCTGTCCGAGTAACAAAGTACGATACTTGGTACACACTTCAAAATACTCAACAACTCTTTTCTGTAACAGAATATCTGCGTTGTGCCGCATTCAACGTCTTACTGAAAAAAGCTATGACTCCTTTTTGATTATCTTCGTCAAGTTGGAATATTTCAGCGCCGATTGCATAGTTAGAAGCGTCTGTATTCAAGTAGAAAGGTTTACAGAGGTCGGGATGTTTCAGTACAACTCTATCTAGGAAAGCTTCTTTCAGTTGTCGGAAGACTTCTTCTTCTTTATCACCCCACGTCCATGGCTCAGTTGATGATAGACAATGTGATAGCTGGGCAGTGAAATGAGCCATTTGTGAATTGAACCGTCTATAGAATTGCAGGAAGCCAATGAATCGTTGTAATTGTTTGCGATTAGCAGGTGATGGAAATTTTCTAATTGACTCTAGTTTGCTCGGATCTTGTGTGATGCCTTCTTTAGAAATGATGTGGCCTAGGTATTTTACTTCTTGTGCGAAGAACTGGCATTTTGACAATTTCAACGTCAATCCGCATTTAGCTAATCTGGAGAATATGACGTTCAAATGTTGACAATGTTCTAGGATGTTACCAGATGAGATGATGCCGTCGTCTACGTAGAGAGTGCAGAATTCGGCTATGTCTTCGCCCAGTGACTGACGTAAGCAACGTGTGAATACGGCCATGGCGTTCCTGACTCCAAATGCCAATCTCGTAAAACGTAGGTTTCTGCCGTTAAATAAAAATGACAGGTAATCTCTCGACTCTTCTTCAACTTGAACTTGCCAATAACCAGCGCTGAGATCGACAGTAGAATATACGGTTTTCCGTGAAAAGTCTGGAGTACAGTTTCGATTTTTGCGGGAGATTCGCGGTCATTATCGAGAACTAAATTCAATTGTCTCGCATCAAGGCATAGTCTAACAGTGCCGTCCTTCTTAATCACGCACACTATCGGCAAGCTATAGTGAGAAGTTGACGTCTCAATTATGCCAAGTTTTCCATTCTACTTATCTCATCCAATGCAGCTTGACGATATGCAAACGGTATGGGATATGACTTCTTAAAATAAGATTCATGCGGCTTTACATCCAATTTGCATTTAAAGTGGTTGGCTAAACCTGGTTGTTCTGAAAATACATTTCTATTTTTCATGAACATATCACAAATTTGTTTTCGGGTGGTCTCTTCCCACTCTTCACGACTATCAATGCGATCAAATAATTCGTGGAGCAATATCTCTGTATCATCCATTGTTATTCCCTTATCTTTCGAAAAAGTTGTAACATTCAACACTGTCATGCATGCTAATGATTCTTGCATGTGATGGAGCCCCCATTTTCTCTCTACCGGTCCATTTTGAAATATTAAATTTATTTCATGACTCGGAACACTTGAAGCTTCTTTCTTAATTTCTGTAACAACAGTTGTTTTATCCTCATCATGAGTTAAATGCAATAAAGGCGGATCAAAATTTATAGTAGCCCTGAAATAGTTCAGAAAATCGGTACCAATAATGATGTGTGGTCCGCTGACTGGTAACACTAAAAATGTATGAGAGAACTTCTTTCCCTCTATATCTATTTCTAATAGACATTGTGTAGAAACTTTCACGACGACCTGGATTTATTCCGGACAAATAAGTAGCGGTAAGTGGTAATATAGCCAAATCCACCCTACTTCTGATTCTGTGATACGAATCATTCTGTATTAAACAGCATTGTGCGCCTGAGTCTATCAGAGCATGTAACTTTATTCCACATACTTCGACCTGGATATAAGTTTGAAGCGTATTCGCCGATCTAGTCTCATGATCCTTCTCTTCTAGAATAGTGTCACGGAGATCTTCGCGAAACGTAGTTAGATTCTGATAACTGGTGGTATTTTCACTAACTATACTTTGAGTTGATGATGTCATTTTACAGTCTCTTGACTTTATGGCGGGCTTAAAGCGAATATGCCGCGGATGAAAACATGCATAATGCTCAAAAGCTGTCGGCTTTTATATCGAGCATGTTTCCTGTGAAGATGAGTTATGATACACTCGCTTATTTATTGTTCTGAGCTGGCGTTTAGCTTTGGTCTGGGCTGCCGGAATTGGGGCCGTCAGAGTCTTATAAGTTTTCTCCCTTCTAGTCATGCGCGATGGTTATTGCCGGAATTTTTCCTGATGGATTATTTGATTTTCCATTTGTTTTTGATGGTGTACTAGTAGAAGGTGGTGGGTTATTATCTTTATCTGTATTAAAAGTGATATTTGGTGATGGTGATTTATTTGATTCGTTTCTAGAACTACTTGTGTTGTTGTCTCTATTGGAGTTCATGTAATCTCGGCCATCATAGAATCTATCTTGATCATGGTATCTACGATCTTTATTTCTATTAAAATTGTTATTATTTTGATTCCTTCTGAACCCATTTTGTTTCGGTAGTTGTTATTTGGTGGTGGTGACTCTATTTCAAAGTCCTGTGGATTATTATTTGTATTGTCAGCAGTGTTAGAATTTTCTCTTGATTGATTTGGTGGCAGGTTGGTTTGTACAAAATTATTATTATTTCTATGGTTATTATGCTGTATATTGCTTGTGGAGACAGCTTGAACACAATGAAGGTGGTTTTCAAGGTCTTTGAAACTTTTAATGGAGGCGGTGGCCAATGCTAGTTGGACGTGATACGGCATCTTCTTAAGTGCGATGTGAGCTAAGGTAATATCGGGAATCTGGTTGTCTAGCTGCAATTTTGATAGCGTAACCGTGAGACGAATGCGGTGTATGTCTGACCACTTCTTTCGTCAAAATTGGAGGATATTATTTTTGATAACAATTCTTGTTGTCTATCTAGGCTCCAATATTGCTCGAGGAAAGCTCTCAGAAATTCTTCTAGGCTGTTGAATTCATGTGCACGTCCATGAAGGAAGAGCAGAGGTTCCCCAATTAAAGAGAGGATAGCCGGAATCTCCATACAGGCCAACTGATTGGAACTAAGTCCTGTACCACTTTTAACTGTTCTGCAAACGCTTTAGGTGTCATGTGGAATTTTGTGTTATCAAATTTTCCTAATCCACTGATTAGTTGTGACACATTCTGTGTTTCGGTACTACTATCTCAATTCCTCCTCTCACTCTACTCATATTCATTTCAAGTTGTGATATTTTTGTGTGTGTCTGTTTTATTTTACTATTTAAATCGATTTTGGTATCTTGCAACTCGCTGTCTAGTTGGGTGATGGTTATTTGGTGTTGGTTTAATTCTTTTTCGGTTTCTTCAACTCTATTGTGAATTAATGTATGTTCGGTTACTAGACTTTCAACTTGGGTTTGAGTAGTACTTAGAGACGTGTTTGTTAGGCTAAGTTGAGTGTTAATTTCTTGTACAGATTTTTCTAATGGCTGGGTGGAATCTCTAATTTGCTTTTCCAAATTCTTGCAGGTGGTGGCACACTCTGTCTTCTGTTTCTCTACTGCCTGTTGTATGTCGGTTTTGGTTTGTTTTTCAAGATTTTCTAGTTTTTTGTTTAATCCATCAGTGTGTTCACTTACATTTTGCATGACCTTGTTTTCCAGTTCAATCGCATGCTTGCTCCAATCTTCACTCAGTTCCTTCCTCAAATTCATCTGCATATCATCCATTCTTTTGTTGAGGCATACAGTAGTGTCATCTAACTGCTTTCTCATATCCTTCATCTCTTCCCTGATGTCTCTGATCTCTACTCTCAATCCTCCATCCATTTTTTCTATTTGATCCTTGATTCGACTGTCCATTCCTTCCATTCGACTATCCATTTTTTCTGTTTGATTATTGATTCGACTATCTATTCGACTACCCAGTTTCTCTTGGGAATCTTTGAGCAGTTTCTCTTGGGAATCTTTGAGGTCATTACTTATTTTGAGCATGAGAGTGACCAAATCGGTTGGAGTGTCATTCATTAATCTGAAAGTCAGCGGACTCAGTTCATCTGGCGAGAGTTGTGTGGTGGGATTGACAGTGGTATGTGACGGTGTACGTGGAGGCACTTCCGTCGGGACGACCTCTGGTTCCAGGCGGGTGGAAGACAGCTGACGAAGATTTTCAGGGTCGAAGTTGGCGCTAGTGATACTTCCTGCGTCTCGCTCCCTGGGCGCTGTCTCATCAGTGTTGTTTGTTGCCTCGGGGTTAGGTGTGGTCACTTCTCGCAAAGTGTTGTTGTCTCCCAGCTCCATGTAGGACACAGATGAGTTGGCTGAAAGGTTCTCCATGATGGTGAGTTAGGATTTGGACAGCTGGGCTAGTGGTGAAATCCAAGGATGTCGCGGTCCGATGGTGTGAACGCGGCGTGAAGGGTGTAGGCGCGGCGTGGAAATGAATGCGTGGCGCGAGTGCGATAGTGACTCAAGTGCAGTGAAATGTTGACCAAAAGGATTAAGTGACAAGTGATATATACAGTGAGGCAATAAATTTTCCAAGACTTATTACAAATAAACATGCACAAAATAAACATGCAATGATAGTTAAATCAATAGATATCTGGTAATTACCAGTAAATAAATTTTTATATATGGTAACTATTAATAAATAGCCCTATATTCAATGCTCATTAATAATCTGGCGATTTTCAAACTATCACAGATAAACAATAAATAAACAATTAATACTCTTAATATTTTGCCTATGATATCGCTTTTTTGGGGATTTTGCTTAAATTAACAAATTGGTTAACAAATTAATAAGCCCCCAAGGCCTTAATGCTCTTGGTAAACTAATAATATTTTGGTACCTTTAAAGCGTTAATTTCAGGGTTAAATAAGCTAGCTTTCTTGATAGGCTACCTAAAATAATTATTTGAATGATCACGGAATGTGATTCAAGCAATAAATGCATATATCTCTTTAAATTGTAGGCGATATATCTGAGTATACTCTTCCTCGACGTCTCCTCAGGAATAATTTAATAATGAAATCAATATTCAAATTAATTAATTACTTTATTAAAGCTTGGCAATTCCATAAGGTATATTTTCAATTTCAAAAAGCTTTCAACCATCAACTCTGTGATTTCTGAGTTCAAATTTTTTGGCTTTCTTAATAAAGAAATTTTGTATATCTCCCTCAGGCCCCACGTTGGGCGCCATGTGTAACAGTACTGTGTTGTGGGTCATGTGTGTAACGCTATTATTTTTATGTTGTATGTCCCGTGACGTCAGGATCAAGCAAATATAGTCAAATGTGTCACAAGATAAGGGAGAGCTAAGTGATGGACTATAGTCACGCATCAAAGACAAGATCTCAATCCACTTACGTAACACACTTGGCTAAGCACACTCCTTACGTGACTGGGCATGTCGAAATTTGGCCTTGCAAGGGCTCATCCAGGATACTGATATTTTCATAAATTAAATAAATCTAATGTATCAATTGGGATTGCCAAGACAGGTGCAAGAACGACTAGAAAACCCAGTAATTAGGTGAAAAACTTGGAGTATATTCTCCTGTTCCTTTAGAACACACAACTTGAACAATTAAATGAATTTTACAAGTTTCGTTAATAATTATTAATAACAATAAATAGCTTGTTACAAAATTTATATCTTCGGTAGAGCGTGGGTGTGGATATTTTGCCTGGCAAATAAGATATTACAAAATCTCTAAAATTATGAAAGTCTTAACTACTAGACCATGAGCTCATGTTTCTATGCTTCACGCAGTATGATAATTTTTCCCCACTATTTCACTTCATAGAGGCTTTTCGCGCCTTTGGCCAAAGGATTAAATAAACGGATCACTCACAGTATTGGCGATGCTTCGACGTTGGTTACCGTATCCTGGTTTAGGCAGCCATCTCAAGGGTAGATTGGATTCCGTGTGTCATCTCACGATACTGCTTGGCTCTGGACCATGGGTTATAATATTTTCGCGACTTTATATGAATTTAAACAATTATATATTGCCACAGCTCAATATATCACAGTTAGAAAACATTTAAATTGAAATTGAAACTGATTACATTTGAAAATAATTAAACTGCACTCATGTGCTCAAAAGCAACTGCTCTCTCAGGAGTCTCAAACGGAAGAGAATTACCCTTGCTAAAATTCAAGGAAACAGACTTTTCAATAGAACATTCTAGAATTTTTAATGAAATGCTGGGCTGTGATTGGTCAATTTAATGCCGTGTTTTTTGACGTCAGTACAATGCACAAAGTAGTTCCAACATTTAGCTACAATAACCATTTAAATAATATACGATATATTATATATAATACAGAATAACATATAGGACATTAAAATCTTTTCAATTTTTATTTTTGTTTTTGGAAGATGCCTTTAAAAATATCCTCTACTTTTCAACTCCACTGCCAAATTCAAAAGGTGAACTGAAAGTTTATTGCTAAATTAATATACATCCAAATATTTTATGCTATAAAATACTGACTCCTAAAATAGTATAATCTCATATACAACAAATATTTCCAAAATATATTACTATGTTCGTGAAACCACCGAAGATATGAGACCTGTACATACATTATTTCACCGGCTTGGGATGATATTTTTGGTGAGTACAAACAATAATATGCATTATTTAATAGCAAGTTAACATATGTGGATTAAGTATTTATACATTTTATAAATAATTGATGAATCATAATTTTTCCAATGATTTTATTGGCATTGACATCTTTCAGTAGATGATCCATATAGGCAGTGGTATGTTTTGATATTTTTGGATGAAGGTTATGGCTATCTTCAATATTTGGATTTTTCAATTACATAAATTAACATCAAGGAATATAAATAAATATAAAATGTGATATGAGTCAGAGACTTTTGGTGGTGAGTCGGAGCTTGCTTCCTTGTTATCATTATTTTATCAATATTGAGTACCGCTAAATTAGGTCAGCTTACCGTTAATTATGCTATCTATTATAATACCAGCATTTAGTGGTCATTGACAATATTTTATTGAGGCTTTATTTGGTTGCCAGAATTTGTATCGTGACAAGTTATAATGAATTAATATCAATTCGATCATAAATCGATACATTATGTATCATTTTGAGATACATAAATCATAAAATGATACATATCTAAGGCTAGGCGTACACCGGTTAGTCAAGACAAAAGATAAGATTAGTCACAGTACTTCACGTAGGTGCTTATGAAGCAACAAACACCGATTAGTCATTGCATCAGTGTGTGCTGCTTCATAAGCAACTATGTGAATTACTGTGACTAACGTGACTAATCTCGTCTTGTCTTATCTTGACTAACCGGTGTACGCCTAGCCTTACGTCCTACTAGCGTTAATAGAAGCACAGATGAGAGATAATATATCTGTAGAGGTTGTATACCTTGTCTGTGAAAGAAATTGTTTAAATGGGAAACTTTTCGTAAATATTGATACACTTGAGTTGTCTTTAAATGGATCAAGTTTACAGTACTGCCCGAGCCTAAGCTCCGTGTCCCTGACGGCTGGAGAGGAGAGGCGAAGAGTGCTATAAAGTACACTACAAAAACATCGGTTTTCGATGACTTATTGCGTACCTCCGGGGGACACGGAGCTTAGACTCGTGTAGGTAGTAACTTATTCCATCCATAGTTGTAATATACGGCAAAGACATTCGTACTACTTTGATCTAATTAAATTGTCTTCGTATACGGTAATTGTTGTAATTTTGATTGCTGTATTAATATAATGTGTCCAATTTTGAATAATTTATATTAATATAATTATATATTTATATATATTATATAAATATTATTTGTATTTTTTTGGAAATGGTGTGTCAATAAATGAAAAATAATTCTTCTAGGACAACACTCCTCCAGTTCATCTTGTAAATTGTGTTTGATCACAAAAATCAATCACAATTATTTTCGCTGATCACAGCATACTGATCAGAATTCTAAACTCAATGTGGATTTGCTTGAGGATTTCAATAATTGGAAAGAGACTACCGGTACTCATCAAGATAGAAATAAAACAATTCGTAACAAATATCAGATATTTTAATTTTCAACAATTTTTCACAAATATATACGGTACTGCAAAGTTATTTTGATTCGATCATGTTTACAAGAACAGAACATTCATACCAAATTAAAAGGTACAAGTCCAAATTAATTTCAAACAATTTTTGACATGAAAACACTACAAAACTGCTTGAACCATATTTTTCTCCACAATCAGGAAATATAAAAGCACACAATTTTAAGTTTCGATTATCAATTTCAAACATAAAGTAGCCTACATAGTTGCTGCGGTTTGATGATTCTTATAGGTTTATGGCTGGGTTTCACGATTCTAGTAGAAGTTCTACTTAGTGGAGGCAGGTTACCAGATGCCTATCTACTTACCTATAAACCAGTAACCGGAACGTCTACTAGAATCGTGAAAACCCGCTATTACAGTGAGACAATCCCTATGTCTATGGTTGATATTGTGATAGGGATATAGGGATATATATAGGGATATATGGTTGATATATCCCTATGGTTGATATTGTGTGCTAGACAACATGCTACCAATGCTTAAGCATGTGCAGCACTCAAAAGTCGACCAAATGTGGAAATAGGAAATGTGCTGAAGACAAGTTAGATATCAAAAAAATTTCTACTTGTATTTACAATACTACACAGTTGCTTCCATCAGATCTTTCTGTTTACAGTGAGGCATTTGCAGGCCGAGCCTACCGGCGGTCCATACAAAATGTTCGGGAGCATTTGCTTGCAGGGTGAGCTGTGAATCGGCGTTTCGACCAAAGAACCCTTCCAGGGTGACGGCCGAGTGATGGATCATGGTGGGGATGTACATTTCGCTACCCTCCTTCAATCCTACTCATGTAACGCTGATTCAAGAATGACAATAATGAATATTTATATATTTTATGAGTGAATGGTTATCCACTGCATTTCCCCGTTCAAGCCACTGACCAGAATAATTATTCTCATTGTGTGTCGATTTTAGCTTGAATTTATTCGATCTACATCAAATATATCATGTACGATAAAAGGAGATTAATTTTTCGCAAATTCGACGTGAGTATTTTTGCTAGTTGATATCAATTTACGTCCCTAGCTCAAAGAGAAAAATAATATCCTGGTTGTAGCCTAATAACGTGCTTATAGTACCTACAATTTTGATCTTCAACTATAAAAGTCAGTCATGAAGGACTTGAAAATAAATGCTATTTGCACATGTGTTAATAATATTATGGTTGGTTGAAAATAAATTCCCAACACAAATTGATATAATTTTTTTATCATCTCAGGGCTTCTAATCCACAGAAGGATCCAGAGCTAAAGTTATATTTTGATACCTATTAGAAAATATATATAGCCTATTAGATAAAGAATAAATAGGCATATTAATGTTTGCTGAATTTAGCTTGTATCATAATTCATAATATAAATTATTATCAGCTTATTATTGCTATCAGCTTGTATTGAACAATAAATAAAAAAAATTAATATTTGAAAAAATTTACACAAAACCATTGACAAGACTGATACTACCGTAATTATTAATTAAATGTTGGATACCGGTACTGAAGGATCCGAATTTCATATTTCCTATTTCTTAGTTTAAATTCTTATCAAGTGTACTTCTTTCTAAATAGTGTAGTAAGAATATTAGGTATTAATTTGGTATAGAGAGACTGATTAGGATTTTAGTGATTGATATGCATGATCAGAGAAGATTTATCTGGAGTTGTAGATTGTGAAAATTACAATTATCAACAATATCTATTTTAATTATTGGTCATTACTACCGAAAATGTATTCAATGATTTCTTTATGGGAATATACTAGCTTAAGGTCCCATAAATAATGAATGAAAACAAAACTATTTATTGCATAGGTAGGAAAATTGAATGAGATTGAGATTTTCAAACACTGTATTTAGCTGCAGAAGCTCAGGACTTGTTAGTTTATAACTTTGCTGCTAGAGCGTGCGGTGGTACTCTTCTTGTACTCTTCTACAACCGAGTCAATAAAGAATTTCGAGTGAAACCCCCTATACTAGAGATGGTCTTATCAAAAAAGTTTGTTCAGTTTCTTATACTTGAACACTTTTCATTCTTCAAAAATATAAATATTCTTTTATGATTTCAACAAAACTAAGATATTCAGATCCAAACAATAACAAAGCTAGTTTCACCTAATAACTGAGATGATTTTTCTAACTGAATGTCCAATTTTTCAAGATGGAAAACAGAAAAGAGTTTGATTGACAGAAAGAGTTTGGTGGAATGACGCACCTCACGGCACCTGAAGATACCGGTGTTGGTTGCTACACCCCTTCATTTAAAATTAAACATGTATTTATTTTGCCTATAAGGTCCCCAATTAATAGAATGTCTCTATTTTGTCTATAAGGTCCCCAATGAAATGTCTTTATTTTGTCTATGAGGTCCCTAATAGAATGTCTTAATTTTGTCTATAAGGTCCCCAATAGAATGTCTTTATTTTGTCTATAAGGACCCCGATGAAATGTCTTTATTTTGTCTATAAGGTCCCTAATAGAATGTCTTCATTTTGTCTATGACAGCCATGTTTTAAAGATACGGCCCGGAGGTCAAGTCAATACGGCCCGCGATTTCAGAAAGTAGTGTCACAGAAAGAAGAAACATTTTCTCACTTTTCAGATTTCGTGTAACTTTTTTATCAGCAAGATAAACAAAAAAAATATCAATAGGTGTTTCGAGGAGAGAAATTTATGTCATTATTTGGTCACCTCTATAATTTTTTTACTGTTATGTCTCATAAACCCGAAGTTTAAGTGAACTAGGGAGAAAATCTTTGTGAGAAAATTCAATTTTATTAATTGTAACTGTTTATTTTCGATATATTGGATTTCTCTACACTGTCAAATGTATATTTCAACTCCCTCTACCTGAGAACACAATTCTGTACAACGACGATGATTGAAATCATTGAGTAGAGTCGTGGACTAACTGTAAACTAACCAAATGTGGATTATCTCTGGTAGGGTATTATTGGAATGTTTGACGTTGGGAATTTGCACTTTTGCTCAGTGCTGTGCACTTTTGCTTAATAGCTGTGACATTCAAAATAATAATATAAGTCAAACAATTCAATAATAATTTTTGCTTGTATCAGTAAATGAATTGAATTGAATGGTTTCTAAAATTTTGAACTTTTTGTTATTTATAAAAACATTTCAAGTCAATAACTCTTATATACATGTCTGTTGATTAGTCTACTTTAACAACTCATAACACAATAATATCGATAATATTGATAGTTTTCATGTTATAAGCAAAGCAAAAAACAGGAATAGAACAGATTCTATTTAGTTTTCGGGGGTGTTCCCATCCCCAAATTTTGAGGCAGAATGAAATGGTTATATATAAGGAATTTGTTGACAAAAAAAAGTCATTCCAAAAAATAAGCATTAAAACATAATTTGTCTGTGTTATCATCCATTCCCTGTAATTCACCCATACCAATGCTAGCTATAATATTATCACAAAATATAACTACAAATATGATTGTTAAAAAAAATCCCTGTTTGGAACGATTCAACTGTTGGATTTGCTTGGATGGAGTTGGTTTGAAAAATAAAGCTTGAAAACAGTCCCATAAGCTTGTCGAATCAAAAGTGTGTGAAAATCGAATACAAGAAGATATTGAGTGGATCCGACATGGAGCAGGATGAAAAGGTTTGCCAAGAATGATAGATTGCGCAGAGGCGATGGAGAGGAAATAGCGACTTCTGAAATCAATAAAGATGTGGAGAAAGAATTGAGAAGAGAGCAGTAGGCTAGTTTGTCTCAAGTGTGGAAAATTGCTATGAGAAGATCTGTCCGAGAAAGCAGCTATGATGGATGATGTGATCTTTCCTGTCTCAATTCATGCCTGGAAACGGACCTCAGTTTGCTAGATTGAATGCAGTGGGGAAAGCCGCCCACTAATTTCAACACTCGAATCCGCAGTCAATTTGTCACCAGCCTTTCATCGGGTTAATCCATTATGATAATTGGGGTTTTACTTGTACCAAAGACGATAGGAAACTATCAGCATAATAAGTATTCTAATTGTCTCTGCTTGTACCCATTGATTCATTTTGAGAGATCAACTGCCAGTTGCACGGAAATCCATATGAATTTGACCGCCGTAAGATGCCATCATTCTACAAAGCTTTATAAGGATCCTGTTGCATTGGCACCGTTATATACAGAATAACATCATTTTTCAATAATTGGTTTTTCGTGCATCTGGCTAATGAGCTCTTCAGATCCATGTAATATGCATCCAAAACGGAATACGTTTTCGAATTTCACCATAATTTATAGGAAAACTAGTATGCATTCTAATTTGGATTTGAAAAACTGTTACAGTTACTGTTACTAAATGAGTACGGTAGTTACAATCTATTCCAAAACAGTGTTTTTCTATATAACTTGGAAACTTGATTTGAGTCTAGAAGGATCATTAAAAAATGTCAATTAGTTCGTTGTCTGAATACTTTTTCTATGTACAATATTGTAAATTATGAGTCTATCATGTTGAAGTATACTAGTTTTTTGATTTTTGAGTTGTGCATCCATACTTGTTTTTTGATGTACGGTTATAACCTTGATTATCAATTCTTTCATATTATTGGATTCATTATATTGTCAGATCTCCCCTCTATATGATCAGAAGGAACAGAAGGTAGTTTATTAGAGCTCTTAAACTGTTACACTATAATGTAACTACAAAATGTAATCAGTATTCTCCGTTGCGTATTTGAAATACTGAATAGAAAATAACGGAAATTAGATCAAGATCAGTACAATATGTAACCGTTACATTGTAATCAGTATTTATCCGATTTCGGTAAATATCCCAACAATATCCTAATTACTCAAATACCGTCCCACCTCTACCTGTATATTATCTAGCACTTCATTTATAACAAATGAATCAGATGAAATCATATTATACTTTATTGACAAAAGTGGGGAAATATTTGCTGAAAGATTGCTGACTTGATGGCATACTCAACGTATAACCATGAGAAACTTTATTGCATCAATGAAATCTCGAACGATGAGATTAATGATGTCAGGCAGAGTTTGGGAGCTCATTTTGTTCTTGTTCGTTCTCTTCAGCTGATAGAATGTGTGGTTTGGGTTGAAAAATGGATATTATCACGCTCCAGCGACCATTCCTCTTCTGACATGCTTGTGAATGTTATTTGGAAATCAACCATCACTCAATAAAACGCTGAATTAAGTATATTCCGAAGACGAAAATGAATGTGTGCGTGAACTAAAATTCAGGAGCTAACGATCTACGCTTCAGGATGATTTATGCTTGGTTCTAGCACTTCAATTTCAATGACAACTGTTAGTAGTGATTTTCCTCACTTTCACTAATCCACTGCCATACGTACTGTGCATGGAGAAATAAGTTTATAGGAGATTAAAGGACTTCCAAACTACTTCAAGTTTTGAAACGGTGATGTCCACAAATGTGAGACTTCATGTTGTGCGTGGGTAATAGGCATGATTCATAACTTTAAAAAAATAATACAGGATACATTCTGCAAGGAGAATGTATCCAAACACAATTCTTATTATATTATTATCACGCTCTTAGATAGAAGCCAATCGAGAAACATAGAGCCTGATTATTTTAAGGAAATGCAAGAGCCAGATAATTATTTTGTATTATACAAAGTACTAAATTGCAACAGTTACGGCAGCGATGAGAGGTGGCGATGCAGAAACAATGAGATAAAGAGGCGTCTATTGGCTGAGGCGGCTCTTACTGATATTATCACGGCTTGGGATTATTTTTGGTGGCTTGTGAATAATTTACAAAGTAATCCTTACGGGCGCTACTGGATTTCTCTCCTGTTTTCTAACCTTCCCTCTACTGTTTCCACGTCGAACTTGCTGTTTCACCCTTCAACACACAACTTATTAAAAAAATAATCGGATAATTTTGTGCTCAGTTTCGCTGTTGACCTGTTGATTCGAGCGCACTGTAGGTTTGTTTTGCAGCCGGTGCTAGCTAGGTCCCCACTCTCTATTGTTTTCTTGTGGTAATTCCGAGACATAAATTTCCCCACGCCGTCCGTTTTTCTGTCGTCTGACATTCCTACAATGTAATTCTGCCTCGTCTCTCGTTTTATGCCTTTGCTGTGCTGCGCTGTGTTCTCGAGACCCCCGAACTCTCTGGTGGGTCGATAGTTGTAGTTGAATTCCACAGGCCAAGCCCACGTTTGCGGCCTCTCTCAGTTCACTTCGCGCAGTTTTCGGGCGGCTCGATTCACGAGGAGGCGCAAAACTTTATGTTATGTGATCCAGATTCCACGATAAACTCCTCCGCTCGCATTCCATTGCAACTAGCCGTACATGTTCCACGTCAAATAAAAATCTCCGCCAGCGCCACTCATATGATATTTATGAAGAATGTAAATGCTTTATACACAGCCAGACTCCATGGAAGCCGTTAAGTCTGCTCTACCTCATTTATTGAGTAATGTACAAATGATACTCAATGGAGATCCAACAGGCTCATGCCCAACACTGTCTCTTTTACAATTTGAAAAACTGGTCAAATCTTGGCTATAGTGGAATTTTTTTAATTTGCGGCGGTTGACGAATGACTGTCATTTAACGTTTTCATGGTAGCAGATGATGTTCTGTTTTTTAGGTAAAGTTTCTTTCAAATATATATTTTTATACTTTATATACAGTATATAATATGTAAGAAAATCAACGCAACATCACCCGTTACTATGAGCACGTTGAATGCATTTTCCTACTATCCAAATTATTATTCATCAACTCAACATGTAAATAGGGCCCGCGAGTACCCTTAATCTGGTACTGCTTACATGGGCATCAACCCCAATAAAAAAAACAAAGCTTTCTGATTGAAACTATGACTTCAATTGAAAAGTAAATTACGTAATACACAGTTATGTTATTGTACAGAAGGTGATCTATGAATCTAACTATACGTTCTGAATTATGTGTACAAGAGAAGTTGTATTATTCCAAAGTAGTTTTTGGAATATAATAATTTATTCATGAGGAGTACCGCAATAGAAAGGAACTGAATATACGGATCGACCCCCTAAAGAGACTTAATTCAATTATACAATAAATTCAATGAAAATTTTTTTTAAGTGGTTATTTGGTTACTGCTCTTAAATAAACAAACTACTGACTCTTTGCAAAAAATGGGCTTTCACAAAGGAGTTTTCACTTGGGTTTCCGTAGTAGAACTTTTTCAAGTAGCTGGGAAATTAATTTCCATGTTTTTGAATATTTGTATGTGTGTTGGTATTAAAGCTTGAGAGCTGTTGCTGATACAGTAAGTTGCTCCTGAAGATTTACTGCAAGAAAGCATATTCATTTGCTTGTTCAAACATTGAGTAGGAAGGAGAGCACTCTTTGAAAGAGATTATTTACCATCGTAATTACTCTTCCTTGGGTTAATCCTACACCTTTCACAAACTCTGAACCCAAGCACAAAGAGAACATAATTTATTCATTGCTCGAGGAAAATTATGAGTTCTATATTTCTTTTTTACTACAATATGCATGAGTTTTATGTTTCAAGGTGTGCAAAGACTATAAGCTTTTCAAAAATTCAGGTATATCATAAGTTGCTACTGTTTACTTATCGACTTATTTGCAACATTTGGAACATGCAATAATTAGATATATTCATTTATTTTTATTCCAAATGATTATTTTTCGTAAATCTGATAAAAAACATGATGAAATCATATACTAATTTGCACTACACATTTACTTCCTTATACTCTAAATAGGCACCTGCTACTTCTGTTGTAATGATGACGACTGCCATTGGATAAGCTCCTCCCACAATGGGCGGTTCCAAAAAACATCCCAGCAATGGCGGCTCAAACAACTAACATAGTAAAGAAAGGTAATTGATATTTACAAAAACAAATGAATTAAATAGGAATGTTTGAAGAGGTTGTTGGTTGCTATTGACACATACTTTGGAATCAACTTCAATATTTCAAACTAGGCCAATGGCAGCCGTTCACCTTGATAGGCCATTCAACTGCCAATCACAGCGCTTGGTAACGAGTATGAATTCTGCTGCACTGTATTTAAGTTTTAGCTTACTAGAGATTGATAATGGTATAACAACTGAATTCGCAGTATCTCGTTGTTTTATTAAATATGTGTTTTTGACAATTTCAAGTCTTCTTATTCAGAATCAAAATTTTTTACCTGTGGTTGGGCATCACTACAGCAAAAACTATTGGTAACTTAATTTATACTTAGAATATCTTTTCATATCTGCGTGGTCCGATTGAGTTGTTTTGACTAAAAATCAGGTTAGGCATTCAAGTAAAGGTAAACACATTAGACATTAAAATATCAAGGGAAATCTCTTCACAAAATATCCTATATCAGACTTTTTAATCTGGTTAATGAGGTCAGATTTTTATATCCTTTAAAATCAGTTTATTCTGTAATCACTTGTAGTTATAGAAATTGAGAGTTATTACTGTTACAGTACTATAGTAATTGGAATTGAGAGTTAACAATATCAACTCAAGTGTTAGTAAGTTCATGGAGTCTCACTAGACGTCAAATCTTTGAAATAAGTGTAAACCAATCAGTTGGGAAATTATTGATAGAATTCTGAAAGTATGGCTCAGTAAGTTATAATGGAGAACGGAAAATAATATGGTTCAGTTATTTCTAGTATTTAGTTTTTCCATCTTTGGTCATTCTTTGAAACAAAAATACAATCACCAACACTGGAAGCCGTGAAGTCAAATTATGTTTATGATGTCACAAGCATCAGGCGTACTGCAGGAGCGTGAAGCAGATAGTGGCTTAGCAGGGGAAGGCGGAGTGGGCTAGAAGCAGTACAGATGCAGGCTGCGCGAGAAAGATGCCTTCCTGCCTCCATCAACCGCAAACTAATATGTGTTCCCCCCTTCCTCCCACCAACCACCAGAAACACCATGTGGTATCTATCACGCGCACGCCCCTGCATTCACATTAGGCATCAAGAGTCAGCTTACATGACTTTGAGTAGTTGTGTTTCATTAGTGCTGTGCTGTAATGCTGATGATCGTTGTTTTACAATTCATTTGACGACTTTTGAATTCTATTTATAATATTGTTGTAGAGTCGAAATGGGAGACCATCACTTTATTTTGTGATAACAAACCAACTATGATTAAAGTCAGTAAGGAAGTAATACGATTCATATAAAATAATAATAGCAGGCCTTTATATTGTTGTGTTGGGAATGTTTCCCTTATACAGGGTGATCAGAACGTTTCTCCGCAGTGAAATATACAATGAAAAATTCAATCACTCAAGAACAAGTTATTCATAAAATATCATCAAGTTATTTAAATCTACCTGAAATTCAATACAGTAAATGTTGAAAGTGCTTTCTTTGTTGTTGAGTAATATACAATAATATTCAATTTGAATACCGTTTCTAATCAGAACACACCACAGTCATTGCGGAAAGACTTCTCTTTGCGTAAATCTGTACTACTAGGCATTCAATTAATTCTATCATTACTATTAATGATTCATGCATATAACGGAAAATTACTCGTCTCATATAAAATTCGTTGATCATGGCTAAAGTGGATGATCAACGAATGGTTGATGAATGCTAATGTGGCACTACGTGTGACATATCCTATTACATTCCAATGCTGCTCATTTTTCTTTTGTGTTTTCCATGCTGAATTTGTGCGTGAAAAATTTCTAGTATTGGCGCAGCCTTTAGCATGTATTGCTATTCATGCATGCATGTATTTCTATATAATATTATAGCACGCATTAATACGCATGCGCAAGTGATTGAACAGCACACAATATGACAACATTGCCGGGCATTCCAATTGGATAACGCACCAAGCTGGCCAGTTGTCTCTCTGAAAAGCACTATAACAGCTGCTTATCACTCTGAAAAGGTTTCATAAGGCTAGGCGTACACCGGTTAGTCAAGACAAGACAAGACGAGATTAGTCACGTTTAGTCACAGTAATTCACATACTTGCTTATGAAGCAGCACACACCGATGCAATGACTGATCGGTGTGTGTTGCTTCATAAGCAACTATGTGGAGTACTGTGACTAAACGTGACCAATCTCGTCTTGTCTTGTCTTGAGTAATCGGTGTACGCCTAGCCTTAGTTTCGTCTGGTTGATAAGTTTCGTTTGGTCATTTAAGGTAGATTTACCACGTTTTTCAAGTTCTAATTTATCACCTATACATCAACTAACATCAAATAACAAGAAATGTTATTTTGTATTATCGCGTTAATTCAATGTAATTTTTCTGCGTTTTCCAAGTTCATTGAATTGGTTGCTTTTTCAAAGTGAATGAGCAAAAAACACGTAATTGAATGAGAAGAGTGAGGACTTCTAGCTGAGCGACAAATTCAATGAAATCGTTATCGATCACTGGAATTAAAGCAAAGACAAGCCAGCCAAGACACGGTAGAGTGAATGCAGTAAGCTAAGCCAGCTAATCGAATGAGTTCTCCTACAAAATTCACAGTTCGTTAACCGTCTTTTCTTCTGGCAGTGCTCATTTTACCTGTCACTTTGTTGTTTCGGGCTGGGGCCTGGTTTGTCGAGTGTTGCCCTAGGGACTGGATTGCCACTGCTCCTCGTAAGAAAACGCTTTTTCGTTGCTTGAGTCTACAGACCGGGAAACAGAACAGGTCAAAGTAGTGACTATTCAAACATTTATTGTTTGTTCGATGTAGGCCTACTTCGGGACACGCTAAACAGCAGTAAATACAGTGCTTCGTTATGACAGCTGAATTACATAAAGTAGCGAAATTACACGGAATTCATCCCTGCCTGCGTAGTTAGTTTGGTATTTGATTCCAATGCGATGCTTTTCGACTATCTGTATGTTAGAAAATGGAGGGAATAAATTAAAGTATGGAAAAATATCGCAACAGAGGTGGAGTAATGTTTATCTCTTAATTTGAATGAGCGATGATTGAATAAATACATACGAGTAGATATATTCCATTACTCAATTGTTGTTTTTAGGAATAAAGTTATCTTATCTTATCTTATCTCTCTCTCTCTCTCACGGCCAAGTGTTAATGGAAAGGATGTCCTTGGACATCCTTTTCCAAGAATGGACATTTAAATGTCCAAACTTCGCCGTTTCATGTAGATAAATCTCACTTATGTTAACATTTTTAGATTGCATTTTACATTGTTGAAAATTATTAGTCACAATTCATAAAACTACTAGAATTATATTACTTATACTTACATTTTTTGTAATCTAGTATCTAAGCAGTTAAAATTATTGTTATCTACATGAATAAAGTAATCTTATCTTATCTTATCTTATCTCTCTCTCTCTGTCACACACACACACACACACTCTCTCTCTCTCTCTCTCTCTCTTATAGTTATTCAGTCCTTCGAATTCTTCACACAATGGGCAGAGGAAAGAGCAACACTCCATTGAGACAGCAGGCGCCTCGAGCTGTCAATCAGCAGGGTGCAACGACCCCAACGCTGGCCGAAGAGATCCTGCTCAGGATAAGGGAGGAGGTCAGCCAGGCGGTATCCGAGGCGATGAGGACGTTTCAGGCTCAAATTGACGACTTGAAGTCTGAAAATTTTGTACTAAGAGAAAGACTTTCAAATGTCGAAAAAGAATTCGAATTGAAAATCGACGATTTGGAGCAGTATGGGCGTAGAACCAGTCTCCGTTTCTTCGGGATTCCCGAGAGTGAAAAAGAGAACACGGACGACGTTGTCATCAGGACGTGCAAGGAGAAGCTGGGGATTGCGCTGCCACTGGATGACATCCATCGGTCGCACCGTGTCGGACGCCTTCCGAATCCGGCGACGAAGAAGGCCAGCCAAGGAGGACCGAACCCGACGGCGGACCGACCCCGACCCATCATCGTGCGGTTCAGCGGCTACCGCGTGCGACAGCGGGTGTTCCTGGCGAAGAGGCAGCTTGCAGGAACGGGGGTCACGATCCGGGAGGATCTGACCAAGCACCGCCTGGCTCTTCTCAATGCTGCTGCCGACAGGTACGGCATTCGGAACACGTGGACCAGCGATGGCAGGATTAAGTTCGCCGTTGGAGACGGACCATCACGTCGGATCCGGACGGCCGAACGCATGGAGGACCTCCACTAGGCGCCACCAGCTTAACTGTCATCCACCGGTCTCATCTAATCGGGGTGAGCTCACATATTAATATAACCTTGTGGTGCATGATAGGTGGTCTCATCCGATGAATAAATAATCGAAATTCTTTTTAATCAATTCTCACCGACAACCAACTACTTCATACATTTGAATACCTAGTTGAATCTCATTCCACCTCATCTTTCCATACATTTAAGTTTTCTTGTTAATATAAATTTACTGTATTTCAACCATCAGTTTGCAAAGAAATAAATTTTGACAGTAGTTGTATCTAGAGCTTTACTGTACAGCTAAACTTCAGTGCTGAAGACCCGAAGTAAAAATTTTAAGATGTGGGTAGTGTTGTTACTTTTATCTAGGCTATTATTATTATAATTTTAATTTTTCGTGCCTTAACACTACAGGCTTTCATCCCCTAAGGAATAGTACCACTATATAATTAATATAATTACAACCACGTTTTATCTTATTCAACTATGAGACCACTTACAGGTGAATCCACATACAGTATATATATATATATATATATATATATTCACATTATATATCCAGTATATATCCATTTACAGTATAATATTTTCAATTCAAACATATATATAGATCTGTGTCCCACTCACTTAATTACGCAATAAGCCTGATTTCATCAGTTGGATTGGGGTAGAGTGGCTAATGATAACAGTAGGTACTTTACCATGGTGCTATAGTCTGGCAACAGACAAGGCCTCAAAATAAGAACTCTACGTAATGCACGTCTATCTCACTCGCTCACTAGAGTAGTGGTACTATGTGATACTGTATTATTTCGGTGATACGATGCGCGAAGGTTCCTTTGTCTGTTGCCAGACTGTACCCACTCTACATATACAACGGTACTCCACCATGTAGTCTTCTTTGGGGGAGATAAAAATAGTTGTACTAGTTTGCACTGATGAATACCTAATTCCACTTAACTTTGAGGGGGATTTTAGGATCAAACTATTATAATATTAGTCAATCTTTACCGATATCGCTATTTATAACAACTCAAATCTCAATAGTCTTATTATTAAATGAATTTTCGCTCGCTTCTTAACTAAACGTTTGCACGTTTTTAAAAATTGTTCATTAATTCTCTTCCCGAACCATTTACCTATCACCTTTTTTCATTATTTCTTCACTCATAATAGCCTTCTTTTCAAATTCAACTCCTTGTCTCCTCCTCACTACTCATCTTATCTCTCCCTCGCTATTCTTCCTTCACCGTCACCTGCATACTTCTTTCTTTTCTCAAACATTCCTTCTACGCTATCTTTGTCTCATTAATACTATTCTTTCCTTTCTTTCTTCATTCTACGTTTAGTACCTACTCTATCTTTCTTTTCTTCTCTATTCATTCTATCTCTATTCTCTATCTACTCTCAGCTCATCTTTCCCTTAGCTCACATGTGTCTTATAATATTTCTCTCTTTTCATTTCTCATCCTACTCTTCACACTTCCTCTTCTACCATATCTCTTTTCTTCTTCTTCGTTTCAACCCTTTCTCTTCTACGTTTCTCTTTTCAATCAAGTTTTTCTCATTACATGCTCCGTAATTTTATGTTTTGTAACTTTAACTCATTGTCGATTGATCCTCGATCACAATCGTATTAAATGTACTCACAAATTTACTATGTTTTGCCGCTGTTTTCTGCCGTTCTACTCTATTGTTGCAGCCCATATTCTGGAAATTCCCCTGGAATGCTGCCTCAGATGACAACTTCCCCCCTCCCCGCCACCTCTACTGCCACCAGTGGACAATGAACTGAATTTTCTAAGCTCCCCATGATGAGACCGGTAACCCGATGATAGACAATAGTGCTACACAAAAAGTGATTTCTTGTGAAGTTTAAAATATAATTGTAGGAGCCGAAGTTATCAGCCCAACGCTGATGACTTGCTTTAAATGATTGAAACATTAATTAGGTTAAGTATCATCATCATCCTCATCATTGTCATGCACTGCTCTACGGTTGGTTTCAAGTTTGTTTGCTATTCCAATGATGCCATTAACTAACGACTTAGCTCGCCCGCCCTCAATTCAGGATGGCAACCATAATAATGATACAGGGCTTCTATTGTATAATGAACTAAAACCATATAACAGGATTTTAAGGCCGCCCACCTAAATGTTCAATCCTTTAGCTGCCACATAGACGAACTGAGGGCGGACTTCCGTTTTCAAAACTTTAATATTATTGGTAGCCCAGTATCCAATCCTCCCTAGTTGCTCTGCCCGGTTATAATCTTTTCCGTAATGATCGTTTAAATAAAGCCTGTGGAGGCGTGGCATTATATGTAAAAGATGGTATAAAAACTAAAATATTAACTGCATCTAAACAAGAATATTCCGCTAAACCGGAATTTATGCTACTTGAATTATCTTTGACTAGCTCCGATAAATTACTTGTTGGAATATGCTATAGACCTCCAAAAATAGGACATTTCACTGATTTTGAAAATGCTTTGATTTCTTTTATGCCATTCTATAGCCGTATTCTTGTTATGGGAGATATGAACACTGACCTCAACATGACTAACCGCAACTTTGACTATCACCAACTGACAACAATTTTTCGCTGTCTCAACATGACTATCCTACCGCTCAACCCAACTCATCATACTAACGACTCTGACACATTTATTGACCTATTAATAGTCAGCGATCCAGATGAGGTTGTTCACTCGGGTCAAGTCTGTGTTCCAGCTATCTCTGGACATGACTTGATTTACTGTGTACTCTCTCATAAGACACCTAGACCAGTACAGAAATTCATGACATATAGAGACTTTAAACACTTTGATGAGACTGCTTTCCTGACTGACGTAGCGCAGACTCCATGGCATCAAATTGAGGCTCTTCCCTCAGTGGATGAAATGGTTCTGACTTTCAATAACTGGACGCTCAACCTATATGACAAACACGCCCCCTATGTAACTAGGAGAATTAATAGGAAACAACGAGTACCATGGATGACTGACGAAATACTAAAAATGATGGGACAGAGAGACAAAGCTCATAGGAAATTCAAAAGAACAAATGATTTAGATAGTTTAATTGAGTATAGAAGTTTGAGGAATAAAGTTAAACAACAACTGCGGAACTCCAAGATTAGGTACTTGAACACATTCATTACAGATAATAGACAAGACTCTAAATCATTGTGGCGTGGAATAAAAGAACTAGGCCTTGGTAAACAGGAATCTCGAACTCAAATTGACTTACCACTTGACGATATTAATGACTACTTTGTCTCACATTCGACTCAACGCGACGAGGCAACAATCAGTGACCATATTAATAATCTCAAAATTCAGGTAACAAACATAAATATACCACTTGCCGATCAATTTCATTTTGAACCAATTTCAGAGCAAGATGCTTTTAGAGCAATTCAACACGTTCGTACCAATGCACCCTGGCCAGACAAAATACCAATAAAATTTATAAAGAGAATATTATTCTCAGTCCTCCCAACAATTACATTCATCTTTAACAAATCTCTTGAAAACGGCTATTTCCCTGAAAATTGGAAGCTTGCTCTAGTTCGTCCTCTAAACAAAGTTGCCTCTCCTAATAAAGTGGAAGACTTAAGACCAATTAGTATTTTACCTGCCCTATCCAAAGTTCTTGAAAGACTAGTTCATACTCAGGTTGTACAGTTTCTAGCTCATAATAATAAACTTCACAACTTTCAATCTGGCTTTAGAAAATCTCACTCAACCGAAACAGCTCTCCTGCGTGTCACTGATGATATCAGGTTGGCTATGGACCAAAGAAAATGTACTATTTTAAGTCTATTTGATTTTTCTAAAGCTTTCGATACAGTAGACCATAAAGTTCTCCTAAGCAAATTATCTTTACTAGGTTTTAGTCATAAAACACTAGCTTGGTTCAATTCCTATCTTACAGGCAGGAAACAATGTGTAACGATTGGAGATAATAGATCAAATTGGAAAAATGTTCTACATGGTGTTCCTCAAGGCTCTATACTAGGACCCCTACTTTTCACTCTGTATGCTAATGACCTTCCATCCGTTATTAAGTTTTCTAGTTTCCATACTTATGCTGATGATCTTCAAATTTATGCAAGCTGTACCACCTCAAAAATTAATGAAACAGTAGACAAAATTAATCAAGACATAAATTTGATTGTTGATTGGACTAGGAAAAATGGGTTGAGACTCAACCCCATTAAAACACAGCCCATAATTATAGGATATTCAAGACTAGTCAACAGCATCGACTTGAACACAATTCACAAAATCACTGTCGATGGTAATGAAATCCCTTATTGTAGTGTAGTTAAAAACCTAGGCATCATAATGAATAACACACTAGACTGGTCAGAGCAAGTAAATAAAACATGTAAAAAAGTATTTTCAGCCATCCATCCATTAAAGAAAATGCAAGATATCCTTCCTCAAAACATTAGATTAATGCTGGTTCGATCTCTCATCTTCCCACACTTTTTATATTGTAATTCAGTACTCAATGATATGCAAGTCACCCTCAATGATAAATTACAGCGCTGCCAAAACTATTGTTTACGATTTGTTTATTCTATTCAACGCCATGAACGGATCACCCCAGCACATATTGCTAGCTCAACTTTGAAGCTACCCGATCAGAGACTTCTTAGGATAGTTAAACTTGTTAGAGATATTTTAAAATATGGTCAGCCAAATTATTTCAAAAATGATTTTAAATTTGTCTCTGAAGGTAGGAGAGTAGATGTCTCACACACCAGAACCGGAGAAAATACTTTGAGGATACCGAACCACCGAACTACCATTTATACCAAATCTTTTCTTGTGAGCGCCTGTCGTATATGGAACTCACTTCCAATTTCTATTAGATCTATTGAGGGTCGAGCGAGCTTTATTTTGAAATTAAGAAAATATCTTCTCGAGAAAATGATCGAGCCTGACCAACCCTAAAGCACTGCATGACAGCTTTCATCTTTCACCTCATACTCATTGTAATTTACTCATAATTCAAAACAATATTATTTTAGGTTGTTATCTTAAATTAACGTCTGAAATGTTTTCCTTATTGTATCATGTTTCCCTATCGACATTATTTGTAACTAAGTCGATATTGATGAATGTAGAATTTTTCTATTAATATCTTATTATAACTTAATTTTGTCAACCCATCGACATTATAATATCATCACCATTACTAACACACGTCGAGACGTTAATCAAACAATACTACATTCTATTCACACCCATTCCTAAATAACATCTCATCTTCCATTACAATCAATTAATAATTTATTTTTTTTCAGCTATTCCTTCCATTTTCATTCATAATTATTAGTTTTTTTTTCAATGACTTGTTTTATTCATTTCATATAATCTTTTTTGTTCTATTAGTGTACTTGTTTAGTTCTAATGCTCAATTATTATTTATTTCAGTCTAAATATGTAAAATTTTATGTTCAACTAAGGTCAAGTGTTGATGAAAAGGATTTCTATGTATCTCCTTTTCCAAGAATGGACATTCATATGTCCAAACTTCGCCTTTTCATCTAGATAACACACAATTTTAAATTATCAGTATATTTTTTGCTTTACATCTACTCACTGTTACATAAGTTTTAAGCTAATGTAAATTTGACGAATAAAATTAATTGTATATTATGTTATTATAATCTAGAATTTAAGCAGTCATATTTGTTATCTATATGAATAAAGTAATAAATCTAAATCTAAATCTAAATCTCTCTCTCACACACACTCTACAATGCTATTTCTGGTATAATTACAACACCATTTGAAATTGTTTCAACCTCAGATCAAAAGGCAGACTTGACTAGCAAAGACTGACTTGTATATGCGTCATCCTCTACCTACGCCTACGGCCTACATCGATTGTTTGATATCATACTTATTTCTTTCCCATGAAATAAGACGATTACGATTTATTACAAACTTTTAATCGCCGATTATGTAGCCATGATAGTTTGATCACAAAACTTGTTCAGGGATTCGCGCTCTATCCTTCATACTTCCGGCGTAAACATGGTGGAATATTATGAACTTAATCGGTGGTTGAGTGGTGTGAGCAGGCTGGTAGTATAGAGTGAGGTTATCTGTTTTCATTGGTTGAACGCATTAGGGCGGCTGTCGTCTGATGACGCCGCTGCAAGTTGTCGAAATTTATGGTCGGAGCTGCGGATTCGGCTGGGCAGAGCAGGCAGACGGCTTCTATGAGTTGTGAGTTTTGGGCCAGTGAACCGGCTGCTGCAACGTTGTTTTTCGACGGCCCGACAATATTCGCGTCGCCCAGGGCCCAACGCCACCCAAGGCCCTACAGCAGCAGCTTCACTCTTGTCACATCGATTTGAGGGGGAGATTACCCCCTGGCAGCGTGAGGGGGGGGGAGGGGGCCAGCCCCACCTAAACGGACGGTATCCGCGCGCCAGCCTTCCTGGCGACTAAATTGCCAGACGACTCAGACCTCGGCAACAAATTCCCGAAAATGTCAGGCCCTGACTGAATTCGCCATATGCAGCAGATGACTGATATGATGTTTCCAGATGAATAAACTTCTGGCTATAAAAGTTTTGTTATAGCTATGAAGTTTTTAAAATCATATTATTCTTTTCAAAATAATTTTCTATTTAAATCATATAAATCATTTTATAACTGTTCTAAAATCATCTTTACTTCACAAACCTACGTCAAATCTGCGATGTAAGTAGAAACCAATCTGAAAAATCTGGAACGTGGACTTGTAAGGAACGTTTTTTAAGAAAAACAGAAATCATTTAAATGGCTATGGAACGCAGTTTTCTAAACATTAAAATATCGGATAGGGCCAGAATGATCTATATAATATAAAAAAGTCGAAGATGTTTTTTTTAAGAAGAACTCCTCCTATCTGTGGTTTCTCAACAAATATTGATTGTTCATTTGAAAGATCTCATTGAGTTGATGTCATATGTGAGGATATAGAGTAAGGTAAGCATATGTGTCACATGTATGTATATAAGGAATATCATAATATGGGTTGTATATAAGGGGAAGAGTCGTAGCGGGGGAAGGGTGGAAGAAAGTGTGTGTGATTGAGAGGTTGTGAGTAAGAGAGAGGGAGAGAGAAAGAACGATAGGGAGAGGTGGGAAGGGAAATGGAAAGGGAGAGGAACAAGGAGTGGGAGGGCACCAATAGACAGGTGGAGGGAGGAGAAATACTAAGAGGGCAAGGGAGAAGAGAGATGGGGAAAAAGGATGGAGTGAGGAGCTAGGGAGAGAGATTTTCCATTCGTACATAGATTGTACGTGCAGCATTACTAATTATTAGACTGGTCATGATTTCAAGAACATTCACCGGGTTTCAATTGTATGTCGCTCTCATTTATCGAATAATGTCATTCCTGGCACTCATATGTACATATAAACGTGTATTTTTGTAAAAAAAAACTTAGAATTTCATTAGTTGATTGAGATTTTGTGTAATTGGATCTGTGCTCCACTCAATAGGAGGAACTGGAATACAGATTGGAGTTGGAGGTTTTCCAATTTGCTAGACTAATAGAAGAGAAAAACGTTCATATTCATTACTGTGAAACCAGTTGGGGGTTTCAATTACTCGTTTATTACTTATAAAGTGATATTACTGTATGTTTGCTCTTCAAATAAATGCACAAATTGTGAAGTAAATGAGTCTATAATGTGATTATACATATTTGATTATAATACATAATCTGATTACATATTGAATAATTTATTATCTATAATATAATCTGATTATAATATGTGATTATATTCATATTTCGAAATCGTTCAATGTGTGACAGGTGGAGAATAGTTTAAAATTATATTTTAATCGAGAGTTCAACAATAATTTTTTAACTGGATGTTAGGTTTACTAGCACACTCTACGTATTTTTTGCAACCTTTTATTATAATATTTTTTGATAGTTTCAAGTGCTATCGATTATCATGAGACCCAAATGATTGCTAGCATGGGAAAAGAGTAGAATCTTTCATTGGAATATTTGTTTAATTTGTAACGAATCAGAATGCGTTCATATCCCGTTTAATTAATTCAGCAATCTAAGGAAATTGGCAATCAATGAGTCATTGTTCTAAATTTATTTATAATTCTCATACATATTCACACCTATGGAATGGATGTTTCTATAACAGAATGGTAGACTTTCAGGATAGTGCTCGCTCCATATAGTTTATCTTTTTCTCTGAATTCCATTGCCCATCCAAACACAGAGACGAATGGAAAGGGTAATAAGTAATAAGAGATCACCATCGCCGTGGGCCTATCAGAGAGCACGGCGAATATTGGTTATGAAGGTGTCACCAAAATAGGACACATTTGCATGATAAGAGGCTTTTACATGGGACATGGCGGCTGCTTGTGAATCAATCGATTCAGCTGTGCTCTGCCAGTGTTATGAATTTTTAAAAGGTGGGAAATTGTTAGCCTATCATGTCAGAAGAAATTATCATCAAGATAAACTCAACGCTAACTCACTTATCTAACGTATATCCATGAATAATTAGTGATTATATTCCAGTTCAGTGATGGCCGACTCGATCAGTCTACTTTTTCCAATCAGCTCTAGAATCTATTGATTCTATTCAGAAAAACAAGAATGGAATAGTCCTATGAAGTTCTTGGTAGATTTTTGTAGTTTTTAAATCTACAAGCTTTGTTCTCGTTATTGTTTTATGAAATCTAACAACAATAAGTGTGATGTATCGATTTTTATACTGAACAAGATGTAAATTATTCATCCATTCAATCAAATTAATAGAGAAACGTAATTTTAATTTCGTTTTTTGAGTGGGAGATAGGTCCGCTGTGCCTTGAATCAGCTCTCCAGGAAATAGAGGTAATCATTCAACGTCCATCTTACTTAAATTTGATTAATATTGAACAATTTCTGGTGAAATGCAACAATACTCGATGCTAATGTTGGTGGTAAAATTGATTTATCCACATCTTTCTACTTCCCTGGATGAACATTAATGAATTAGCCTTTATAGATATTCAAAATGAGCTTTTGCGTATCTAACCAGTCAATCTAACGTATCCTACTTTCATAGATGAAAACATGAATTGATTCAAATCCGTTGCTATTCGAAATTGTTATTCGCAAATCCAACTAGCTATTGATCCAACGTATCCTACCTTCATGTATAAACATGAATGAATTAGTCTATATTGCTATTACTACAGAGACTGTATAATAACAGGATGATTATTGGTGTGAATGAGTACATAAAATTGTATTGGAACATTTTTTATTCCCACCACCACCATACTTTTGCCAAATTTTTGAATATGTTATGGCATTAAAGGCAAACATCAACCCATTCACTCATTTTTCAAACTCATTTCAAGAAAAATAACATCAAAGGTAAGTTTCCTAACATAAAAATTGTCTCTCTACTCTTGGTATTGTGTTAAAAGCTTGAAATGATGAAAACAAACACTGGCAAAGGCAAATTGTTGGTAAGAATAGAAGTGAATCATTCAACTTCATATGATTTGCGTTTCATTTCAATGCTAATCTTATGGGAATCGGCAAGTATGGTGGATTTGTCCGAGCTAACCAATCAAAAGTGTGACATAAAATGGCCACACTTTTATTATACAGTCTCTTTAGCTATTACTGTACTGTAGTGCTCCCATCCACGATTCACTTACAGTTCTAACTGCAGTCCAGGGCTCACAGTTAGAACTGTGAACAATGGACTTTGGACTGTTGAAAAACTTTCAAAACAGTTCGAACTGTAGTCCACTCTACTAACTAGCATTGCCGCCTGCAGTCTGATCGTTGAAATATCACACCGGGCAACAGTTGACAGTCCAACTATCCGCCTGACAGATTCCCTATCTACTCACAGTTTTCACTGTAGGCTGAGCCTTTCACAGTTCAAGCCTGCAATTAGAACTGTAAGGCAAGGCGTACACCGGTTAGTCAAGACAAGACAAGATTAGTTACGTTTAGTCACAGTACTTCACATAGTTGCTTATGAAGCAACACACACCGATTAGTCATTGCATCGGTGTGTGGTGCTTCATAAGCAACTATGTGAAGTACTGTGACTAAACGTGACTAATCTTGTCTTGACTAACCGGTGTACGCCTAGCCTAAGAGGCATTGTAAGTGGATTGGAGCCCTTAGGAATGGTTTTTTTGCGTATTCAACTAGCCATGTATCTAACGTATTCTACCTCAATGGAAGAATATGAATGAATTAGTCCATATTGCTATTCGGAATGGTTTTTTGCGTATACAACTAGTCTGAAAGTGGCAATAAAGCCCGACCAAGTGAGAAGACAAGAAAGGCCGGTCTAATGAACGCGCACCCCACTCTCCTCACCTGTTGCTATGTCCACAGACCATAAATATAGATTCCAGCTGTTGCCAAGCATAGAACTATATACATGGTTATACAATGGATGTATTTCTATATTGCCAAGAATCCCTCATTCAATACGAGTCAGGCCTGGCCTGCCCGGATCGTCACACCGCGATACAAACTAACATTCATTCATGTGTGCTAGCGTCAGCGTGTGGTCAGCAACATAATGCAATTCCATCACGTGTCTCGAGCTGTGTTTCAACAGTTATTGTCATTTAAAACCCCATTAATAAATAATTTTGAATGACTTGGAGTTTAATTTCCGTTGCAGGATACTGCTCAAAACAGGAGAGATATTTTTTATTTTTCATTCTCCTCAGCCATTGTTGGTTAAGTTCATTCATTCCGTAAAATATTGAGGCTCCCATGATTTTGCAAATTAAAGAAATTTAGTAATGACTTTCGAAAATATTGTATTGAGAAGCAATGAAAAATTCTAGAGGATCATATTCAGATGATGGATAATAATAATTATACATAATATTATCATATTATCAGAATAATCAATAATTCTATGGGAATATGACAACTTTCAATTAGAATATTTTATTCCAGGTATTTGTGATAATGGAATACCCAAGTATAAGTCTTTCATTAATTTTTTCTTTATAATTAATACTCTATAAGTGATAGATGACTATTAATTTTAAGAAAAATTGATTTAAAATACTTGATTGAATTATCAAAATCTAATGGGAAATACAAAACTCAAGGATTCTCAATGTTAGAATTTGTAAATGTTAGAATGGTATTTATTTAGACGGCTGGTAAAAAATAAAATGAGGAGCAGTTTTGGGTTGGTCTTGAATTTATAGTCTATTATTAGAGGTAGAATATCAGTTCTTAAATAATAATAAAATGTTTAGCTCCCAACAGAATTAAAAAGACTGATAAAAAGTTCGTTCTTTCGAACGTAGAAAATTTAATAAAATCGAATGGAAATAACCTGTTTTTCTCCATTGAATAGAAATTAATGTATTAATTGCTTGTTTTTCATTCTACATATTTGAAGAAGATTGTACATCACCCGGTAACTACTGCCATCTAATAGCAAAACTCAGAAGTACATTTTGAATTTCCGTTGACCAATCAGAAGAGAGTTGGCAGAAAATGGAGGATTGTCTGTAGGCGTGGTCCTAGTCTTGTTCTTGCCTGTGATTGGTCCTTTGTTCCAATACTCCGCTCGGCCCATTTATCTCTCTCTATCCATTGTGTTTTCTATTCTATCAAATCTATACTATTTTCATTTCATTTAAACTTAAATATACTAAACTTAACAATTTCTCGTAGACTATAAGTCTGCAACAAATTTTGAGGTTCAACTTCCAACAGAACTCAAGTTCATAATTTTGAATTAACAAGAGAAAATTAAATCATGATTGTATTGTGAATTAAATCAAAACAATCCTTTCTCATTCATTCAAATAAAAATAGATTACCCAGGTACAACTGTCATACATAAGAAGGAAAAGAATAATATGAAGTTGTCCATCACCCGGTACCTATTGCCATCTACCGGCAGATTTTGAAAACTTTTTTTGAATCGTTGGTCAATTAGGAGAGAGAGGTCGGCGCTTGGATGTCTAAATTATTTAATTATGATCTTGTTCGTGATCAAATACTTCTCATTCTTTGATTTGTTCAATAAAAATTATTGTTTCTTCCATTCATAGGATCTTAGGCCTAGGCCTATTAGGCTAGGTTGTTTGTCTCTGCTCTATCTTTCATCTATCATGTGTTTATTGTCATTCAATTAGAGTTTTTTCTCTCCCATCCATTCATGTTTTTCCTGATTTTTAACTCCATGCTACTTTCTCCTCCTCACCTTTCCTGTGTGTCTCAGATGTTTTTCGTCTTATTCAAAGTGTTATTGCATGACTGAATCTTGAAATCTATTATTTGCGTCACTACTTGCCTTCCCTAATGAGTTACTAGCATTTTCGTTCGATTATTCTTGAAATGCACAGTTTATCTCTATTCTATACATATTATTTAATTTAGATCTAGGTACTAAGGTACTTATTTCTGGTTAATGGGTTCTGGTTCGGATATCAATTCCCAACAATTACCACAAGGAAAGACTCCAACATCTTGAGAAAATATAGTCAATGAATCAATCACAGAACGGAATTGTTATACTGAAGTTCTGAAATAACTGATTGTTATACAAAGTTTTAGCTCTGTATTACCCCAGAGCTAAAAATTTGGACAACCCAAATCACCATACAACATGAATTTAGAAGAGTTACACTTTCCTAGTGATTCACATTGAATAAAGGTGATTGTGGCTGATTACGGTTGATGATGACAGCAGAATAATATTATCTTGTCTTGTCTAATAATGTCTCTCATAACAAACGCAATGGTATATGAGCGTGAGTTTGCCGTTGCCGAGTTTGATCGGTTGCTCAGAATGTGGCTGAAAGTCAACAAGAGAACGTGGAGCTGCGGTGTTCAATGAATTATTCCTCCTGACAGTCTGCTCAATAGCGCACTGCCTGTTTACTCTACAAGTGTAAACCATTCAGAATATTGTTTTGCTCAGCATTGTTGACCATATAGACCAAACAAATAGAGCTGTGCATCATATTCTCAACCTGGAAATTGTACACACCATCGGGTGCAATGTACTTTTCTTTAAATAAAAAAGATCAGTAGTTATTGGTATTGGAATGAATGATTGCGAGAATTTAGATTTTTGTGACATTGATTTTCTTCAAATTTAAAAATTTATATTTTTAATCATACAAGGGAAAAGACACCTAAACTATCGGCCACTCCAATATGATCCCTGGATCATATCATTCAACTGGTGAGAAAAGTACTCATATATGGTGTTTACCATATAAGGCTACGCGTACACCGGTTAGTCAAGACAAGACTAGACGAGATTAGTCACATTTAGTCACAGTACTTCACATAGTTGCTTATGAAGCAACACACACTGATTAGTCATTGCATCAGTGTGTGCTGCTTCATTAGCAACTATGTGAATTACTGTGACTAAACGTGACTAATCTCGTCTTGTCTTGTCTTGACTAACTGGTGTACGCCTAGCCTAATACTGGTGTACCTTACTCATACATAATGCTGGTGTTTGAATACTCGTATATCCTATTATATTAAGCGAGCAATTTCTGTATGTTTATATGTTTATATGTTCATATGTTTGTATGTCCAACGGATCTCAAATACGGCTCTAACGATTTTGACGAAATTTGGAATATAGGAGGTTTGTGATACAAAAATTAGTTTGCGCCGGGTCTCATCCCTGGGATAACTCGCTAAAGGACCTAAAAAGGAGAAATTGATCCTTTAAGAATCAGCTGACAGAAGAAAGAAATTTCCGTCGGCTGTAAATGATGAGAAAGAGTGAGAGCGAGTGAGTGTGTGAGTGAGACAAGATTATTCAGCAGCTGAGACAGTGCATTTCAATCACATGATAACTCGTGAAATACAGCAGGATTCAATTAACTTGTCATAAGTCAGCTGATCCAGTAATAATTAAACAGTGATTTCGACACAATAATGAAAAGGCTTGAAAGTCTTAAAGGCCTTTAAAGTCTTTAAAAGACCTTTTTGAAGAAGACCTTTCATAGAATAACTTTTTAAAAGACCTTTTCAATAATCTGCGAGATTCAGCATTTGTAGGTTAAGTATTGTGATCATATGCTCGTCGATCAGCTGACTTATGACAAGTTAATTGCATCCTGCTATACACAACTACACTAACCTTTTTGGTAAAAACAGCGGTTCCATTACTAGAATTGAGAAAAATATCGAAACCTTTTCATTTCTGATTTTTATTTATCTATAGAAAATTAAAAGGAATTAGAAATTTTAAAAATATTCCATATTGTACTGTATTGTTATTTTTAAATTTGAGGCATGAAGTTAGCCATGTGATCTGTTTTTATTTATTTGAGAAAAATCGTCAAGAGTTCATCAAAACAGCTGAGCTAAAAATTGTTGTAGCAGGAATATTTTAAATTGTCAGAAAACAGCTGATGTACGCTCGCTTACTTATCATCATCTGTTTTTAATCTGTTTTCTGACAAGTTAAAATGATCCTACTATATCAACCCATATTATTGTTTCTATGAAGCAAAATTTTATAAGTGCGATTTTTCAAATGATATGCATTCAAACTCGATTATTCATAATATTTTGAAAGCTGAGATTGATTTTTTTATAGTGCAATAATGATTCAGTGCATAAGACTGATGGCTGTACTTAGAAAATTGTTTAATTTCATTCCTTTTTCCCTTTAAAATTTCCATTCCTGTGCCTTTGTAGGCCTACCCCCGAGCAGAGCTCGGTACCCCGATATTGATTAGAATAATCACGAATACAGTTATTGTACGCCAGCACAGATATCCAAAATGAAAAATTCATTGATATTCTCTATACAATTCTCTTTTCTGGGAATCTAACTATGGATTCTACTCCTCATTCAACTCGGAAAAAGGATAGTAAAAAAATGTAGTTCTAGATTCAATCTCTCAAGCTCTCAAGTGTTCTGCTTAAAAATCAGAAATATGCAAAAATGAGTCACAGGGGACATTTTAACTGGTTCAACGTATTGGTGGTTCATTTTTCCATTGCCTACTGATTCAACAACGATTTTAAACAATCCCTTGTTATTCATCAAGGTTTGTCAGATATTTGTTTAATTCAGACAAGGTTTAATTCTAGGATCCTTCACAGGATTTGTTCAAATGAATCTGGAACAGGCTCTTGCAAGAATCTCAGTCGCTCGTAGGAAAACTGATCAACATGTTTATGAGAAAATACATTTACAATGCAATCAATCACGAGAAAATCAATACAATTCCAGTATATTATGATGGGATAGAGATTTCATATTATATAAGATAATTATGTATGGCCTTAAAACCCTTTATGGTCTTGAAACCCATAAATTGATTAATCAAGGAAGCTTTATCTGTAGTCTCATTCTGTAGTTTCTTTTAAGAGGCTTATTGTAACTTAATTTTTCCATTTACAGAGCTAGAGCTGGAGAGTGAGCTGTATCAACTGAACGTTTTGCAATCAATTATTTAAAAACTGATTCGTTCATCATTGGTGAGAGAATTATTAAATATTGAATTGCATCTTATTAACTTAAGATGTGATGCAACTGATTACTAAGGCTAGGCGTACACCGGTTAGTCAAGACAAGACAAGACGAGATTAGTCACGTTTAGTCACAGTAATTCACATAGTTGCTTATGAAACAGCACACACTGATGCAATGACTAATCGGTGTGTGTTGCTTCATAAGCAACTATGTGAAGTACTGTGACTAAACGTGACTAATCTCGTCTTGTCTTGTCTTGACTAACCGGTGTACGCCTAGCCTAAGTTTTAAAGCAGATTGCACTTCGATTTAGTTATCCTTGTTATTGATATGAGATCTGGGATTCTTGCCAAAGTTTTAAACTGAGCATATGAAAATTATCAACAGTCTCAATTCAATGCGAGGATGGCTTCTCTCAGCGATTTTCTTGTGTACTCTGATGTGGGAACGAGACGGCGTAAATAATCCAGTTATCAGTAGGAAAATGAAAAGTGTTTTTGATTGAAGTTGGAATCGTTAAACGCGGCGCCGTGCTGTTTATGTTAGTGGTGTTTAGGACAATGAGGTGGTGGGGAAGAGAGGGAAGTGTATAGTGACGATATTATTTTTGCGAGTGTTATCTTTAGACGTTAGCTAGGCAGTCAGGCAGTCTGGGGCTGCTTTTCCAGGACCTGTGGGGTGGGGAGGGGCGCACATAGGGGCGCCCAGGAGGGGTAAATTTCCCGGCTCGGCTCTGTTGGTACCCCTGCGACCAAGGTCGGTTTATGAGCGCCGGGCTGACTACGGGGTAGCAGTATCCTGGTGAAAGTCGAACTGAAAGGGTGTCAGCCCTTCTCACCAAAGTTGGACCCTGTCAATTGCCTGTCAACTCCTTCACTACTCTGTGTTTCGTTACAATTACATTTGCTTCCTGATAGGTGAGTAGTGCAATGCATATCTTGTGTGCAACATGTTTTCGATCCACCAATTATAATCCACATTCCTTCATCCCGTTAACAGCTCGATTCCTACTTGATTGACAATTATTTTTCTTAAAAATTCTTCATTTGATAGCTAAATACAGGCGGCTGGCTGTTCAAACATCTCTTCGTATCTAGTATAATGAAAATAATAAGAATGAAAAGTAATGCGTTTTAAGCTTAGTTGAATGGTATAATTGAAATCATTCCAAGAAAGTTGAGGTAGGTACACGAGAACGAAATTGAATTGGCGTTTCAGCTTTCAGAGCGTGTGTATTTGGAAAGAGGTCTTGACGACTCCATATGAATGAGAAAAAGTGTTAATCTGATTAATACAATATTTCTCTTTAATAGAACTTCAGAATCAAACGGGAAAAAACTTAAAACTCCATGATGAATATCAGGTCTACCATTTTTTTGATGATTTTAATCCAATTCTTGAAAAAGGAAAGAATATTCTATTCCAGGAACAGGAGACGAAGTGGTGAATAAAGCAAAACGTCAACTCAAAATCTCTTCCAGTTGGAATTTCAAGTGAGAAAACGTAATTTAAATTTGAAATACAGTATTGGAAGAAATGAGAAAATATTGAGGAACCTTTTGACATTTTGATTTTCAATACAAAATGCCTGTGGAAGGTATATCAGATTCAGAATTAGTGATGTGAGACATTTATCCACTCTTTAAGGATATTATACCATGAAGTAACGGATCCACTTGAATCAAGCATGAATAAATTATTTCTTTGACAAACAGCTTGCAACTGTTGCTGAAGATTACATTGAGCTTATTATTATTACTTCTATCTTCACAGGCAATTGTAGTTAGAATGTTGGCGGTAATTAAAAAAAAAAAAAGAATAAGATAAGTAACCAAAATTTGAGTAATTTGAAAGGTCTCTCTATAACAGAAATAGTATAACATTTGAAGTATGTACAATAAATTCGTAATTCAAGTTCAATTGATATAAGCTCGATTATATCCAAAGAACGCTCTTTTGCTAGAAGGAAGGTAACCAACGGATGAAGGAAGGAAGAAAAGCGGATATATGGTTCTCTGATTGAAATTGGTTTTCTTTGGTTACTACTCATGATTGTGAATTTTTTATTTCACTCCAGAATTATCAGTGGGAAGTCTATCCAGAAAATACAGGATATATTATTTTATTTTTATTTTGTTTGTGATTTTATTTTGCTTTAATGTTTGTTAGTATATTATTTTCAAGTTGTATGTATTTTCTGATGAATGAATCATTATTTCATTATTTTAATTTATTCGTGAAAAGTCTTGGTGGGAGTGTGATTGTATTTATTTGGCTTGAACGGAATGTTGTTGCAATTGAGAATAAGCAGAACTGAGCGAATGTAGGGCTCTCATACATTGAATCAGTTCTCTTCGATAAATACACGTTTTACAATGATTGCGAAATTCAAATTTCACTCTAAAACTATTAGTGAGAGTGTAAGTATGGCTGTTTTTGTCTGTCATCAACATGATTTTGCTGCAATCGAAAATTGCATCAGTTGATAACAATTGAATTTCGTGTTTGTTTCATTAATTCTACTCCGGTTTCAAGCAATTCAATTTCACCAACCAGATAGGTGAGATTAGTCAGTCAATTCAAATGGTGATTTCAAATTAGAACAGAGGTGCAGAATTTTCCAATTTGTACGGTGCTCTCATTGAAGGAGTTCACTGAAGCACCACGTGCTGCCTCCGAAAATATAAATGGGAAGATATTATCAAAATTTTCCTGATGGAATGTTTTTAAATGATTACAGAATTATAAAAAATGATAACAAAGTTGATTGATTAGTGGCATGAAGGGAGAAATATTACTACGCATGCGCGACTCAAAAATAACTATAACTGCTCATAAAACTCAGTATTTTATAAAAAGATCTAATTTAATATCAATACTGATATGTTTCTGGAGTGTTATACTGCAACGGGAAACACATTATAAAAAAGGGGCTATCTATAGTTATTGTCTTTTTCAATAAAACTATCCATAATCAGTGATCAGTGATATGAATGGGTTGTTTTATCGTTATATTTGGAAAGAAGAATCCAATTCACAAAAAGCAGTTACATTACATGAAAAAGAGTTCCTCGATGTATTATTCTCTTGTACTATTAGTCTTTCCAATGCTGTTGGACGCAGGCCAAGCAAGAAATATAAGGATCCATGCTGGACTATCTCATAGATAAGGAGAATAATTTCTAAGGGAAAGATGAATAAGTGCTACCATAAAATAAGGTTATACATCTTCATTAATAAGAAATTCGAAATCAATTCTGCTACGGTACTGAAGTATTATTATGGAAAAACACATTATATAAAATGGGCTATTCAAGATTTCCTTTTCCGATAAAAACTATTCGAAACCCCGTTCATATTCTGGATATTTTGAAGACGGAATTTGGGAGAAAAGAAAAGAATTATCTTGTTTACATGATAGTTGACTATAAGATTGTGACTGGAATTTTGTTGATTTTGAGTGAATGGGAAATTTTTATGGATTGCTTCAAACCCGCAGAAAATGGACGTTAAAACTGTTCTTTTATTTCCAGACCATAGATATATCGGAAGCAAGATCCTTGCATAAAGGGATTCTTGGGATTCAGTTTCGTAAAGTCATTCCGAATTCTAAATAACCATTAGTTCAAAGTATAATCGATCAAAACACTTAGAAATTACCATTATATATTCCATTATATTCAGGGATTCTCATTATATAGGGATTTGTGACATTTTTCGAATTCTACTCCTTTCAAACAAGTTATTTATTCTCTGGATAAATAAAAAACGAGATAGATTTGGAATGTGTTTCTTATTTCCTATGTGTGGACCGAGTTCCTGTGAATAAAATGCAAGTCTTCAAGAGCATTATTATGCTCCGTATTGTGTCACCCCTGCCTAGATCGAGTAGCGATCCTTGGTTCGTTCCCTAGCGAACCTATAGTTCGCTATTATTAGAGCTGACCCGAATTATTCAACCAGAAGACAAGTCTCAGTTTTTGCCGTATCACAACTTTTTATCCGCAGCTTACACCCTTTATCTCAATCCACATAAAATTCAACTCTCAACTCTTCAATTCTCAACCTCAAGTTTCAATAATATTCTTAGCTAAAGCTAAGAATATTTGCTTTATTGCTTTGCTAAAGCAAAAAGGTGTTGCAGTGAATTATGTAGGGGATTAAAAACCATACAGAAGTGCGATCAAATTTAGTTGTATTGATTATTCTGATCTTCGATGTTGATTCTTGAATGGAAATTTAATCAGTGATACAAAAATAAAACTTGTCTACAGAAGTAATTTAATTAATTACAAAGTTAGTCTGGTCTAGAAACGTCGATGTTGAAGTTTATTCTAGCAAGTCTTCTTTGTATCTGTTGAAACTGGAGATTTAATTGAAACAGAAGTTTGAGAGAGCCTTCTCAGTTTGTTGTTTCGATTGGGAAAATTGCACCAAATTCAGCGCAAGTTGGATATTTGAAAGTTGTAACAGTTGTTTTTCTCATTGAAACAAGCCATATAATAAGCAACAATCTAGCCATATAATACTGACTAGTATGGCAACTTGCAACTAGAATATGTAGAAACACATTCCATTCCATACACAATAATTATGGATTTCTTCAATATATGCCTATTTTTGGAATCAGCAATGAGTTTTTGAGAAGAAAATTTTAACATGGGCTTGCTTTCCACAAAAACAAAGGTTTGAACCATACTGCTTGACCCTTACTGTAGGCTAAATTAGCCTTAAGCCTTATATGTAGGTTAGTTCTAACTGAACTCGATCTCGAATTCTAGTTTTGTATACTTTGTGCGATATACTTATTAGAAGCATATCTTGTCAATAGTAATTGAACAATGAATATCATAAATAAATCATTCAATAATTCATTCTAATTAAATTTGATCTATTTATTTGATTGTCATTCCATTATTATAGAATGTTCCTTAACTGCTAAGACTGATTCATTCTAGAAGGTTTCGCATTTCATTGTTCATAGTTCAGTTTTCCATTATACAGTTATTAGTTGTTGAAAATTACAAAAAGAACCAAGCAAGACTCTCGTAATCTAGATTGTAGCCTACTCGGGCTATTGAAGAATCCGTCGCTGAATAGCAGTGAATGCTGAACATTGAACAAGCCTTTTACCCAAGAGAATAAAATTCACTGGAGAGAATAAAATGAGCTTTTTGAAGAACTAAAAAGTACGAGTCGAGAAGAGGATTGATCAGTGGAACATTTTCGCTGGTCGCTATTGTTGAATGGGAGAAGAATAATGAAGCTTCAAGCCGGTGAATACCATTCAGTTGCTTTCACAGAGCGCGTATTTGCTTCGGAAGATTTTTTCATAAAAGGCGGCATCACACACCATCTTATTGTGTGTGTATCTGGTGTACACGGCTCAGTACAGGAGATGAGTTTTGTAGCAAGAGCCCTTCAGGGACTGTGTGTTGCGAAGAAATATGTAGCCTAGGTGGTGTGTATGAGACGTGAGTCATGATCTGACCACTGTATTGACCGACGTATAAATTATGGAAGTAACGCTCCCAAAATTTTTCAGAACTCGGTTTTTTGCTCTGCTTGTATAAGAAACAAAAAGCGTCGGTTGCTGAGTCAATAGAGAGACGGAAAACTAACAGTTTGCTGCGAAGATAGAATGAGGTAGTGGCTGTTTTAGCTGGCGAGGGCGCACCTCAACTCAACACACCCGCTAGCAGCTAGCTGGCGGCTCATTTACATGCACAACTTTCCTCTTCCTTTATTCGAGCCCGGCACCATGTCCGTCCGTCATGTTGAAACGAATTGCATTTAAATTTCAAATTAAACTCGCCGCGAAATATTATCTGATAAATAGCTTGGATTACATCCAGCGCTAGTCTGCTTAAGACAGCGAAAATGATCTAGAGCGTTTAGGATTGAAAAAGGCCAGACTCTTTGCAGGCTTGATAACATGTTCCTGTGAACAATATTCACTTTTATAAGGTAAAATAAACATTATAATTCTATAATAATAAGGTCATTTTCTATGATTAATATTCAAGAAATAACAGATTATAATTACTTTACACAACAATACAAATTGTTTAAGATGTTATCAAATTGAAGCTACAATCTCCATCTCAAGGCTGTTCACGTTCAGGCAATAAATATGAGAACTGTAACAACTCAAATAGATAAGAAAACTCTACTCGATAAAGAGCGGAAAATAAATTTTTAAAGATAATCAATAAATGTTTCTCTTTCTCTCTTAATCTCTCATGCTCCTTCCATTACTAGCAATATGATCAAAAACTATAACAGCTAATAATTAGGCTAGGCGTACACCGGTTAGTCAAGACAAGACAAGACGCGATTAGTCACGTTTAGTTACAGTACTTCACATAGTTGCTTATGAATCAACACACACCGATTAGTGTTATTGTATCTCAACAACAATACAAATTGTTCAAGATGTTATCAAACTGATGATGCTATCTTCATCTGAAAACTGTTGCAGCAGTAAATCTGGAAACTGTAGTAGATGAACAAAATGAGAAAACACAACTTACTCAACAGAGAGCCAAAGATGTACTTTTAAAAGATAATAAATCCACTTTTCTAGCGTTCACTGCGTTGTTCACTGCGATCTTGATATACGTCAACCAAATCTACAACCCAATAGGAAACAAACTGAAAAAAAATATTGTTACTCTCTTGTAATGATAACAAGTAATATCAATGACAGGAGTGAATCCCGTTCATCAAAACTAATCCATTCGTTTTAATCGTATACTAATCGTTCACTACGTTGTTTGATCTTGATAGACGTCAACCAAATCTACAACCCAATAGGAAACAAACTGGGAAAATTATTGTTACTCTCTTGTAATGATAACAAGTAATATCAATGACAGGAGTGAATCCCGTTCATCAAAACTAATCCATTCGTTTTAATCGTATACTAATTGCTCACTACGTTGTTTGATCTTGACAGACGTCAACCAAATCTACAACCTAATAGAAAACAAACTGGAAAAATAATTGTTACTTTCTTGTAATGATAACGAGTAAATCAATGACAGAAGTGAATCCCGTTCATCAAAACTAATCCTTAGTTTTACGATATTTTTAGATAGATGCTTTTCCAAATTCCCAAAGATTGAAACGCAGACCATCATTGGTGCCGTGTGCGGTCATTTGTAGCCACAAAGTGCGATCATTGAAGATCGATAAGGTGTCGATAAATTTCAACGCAGCAGCCGAACAGCAATGATGATGGCGCGTTGGTTGTTATTTAGAATTGTGCAAGCAGGCACTAATCGGCTCCATAAATCATGTGACCAGTGCCGGGCGACGGACACAATGCTGATGCTTTGCATGAGGAAGGGACGCAGTGTCAACAGTGGCCATAATGGTCGGGTTGTACCGTTGTCTGTATCGCCCGCCCTTCATCTTCATTCAACTTGAACGAGAATTTATTCCACACCGAAGACGACGCAACCCGCAACGCACTGCCTATCTTGTTGCTTGTCAGTTTCGCTGCCAGTTATAGCCTAATAATTCATTTGATAATCAACGAAAGTGTTGCATTGAAACCGTACCCCGGCTGCGTACACGCTAATAATTAGGACGCAGTGATTTATTAATCTGAATATAAGCCTATGTTAGGTTGGGAGGCTCAGTAATTGATGAATAGGCGGTTGGCAATTTTAATTGTTATTTACTCTTCATTTTAAAATTGTAAGTAGGATTGAAAGTATGCTCTTCAGACTCGACCGATCATTCAAGACAAGAGAATCCCCATTGCGACTTGTGATAATAGCAGGTTCGGTTGGTAATGAATAGGCGGTCGAACGTATTCTTGGTGGTTTAAATTGTCGTTTACTCTTCGCTTTGAAATTGTGAGTAGGGTTGAAAATATAATACATGCTCTGTGGAGATCTGTCTACATTGAATGTAGAAATGTAGATTGATCTACATTCAAATTAATTATTCAAATCAAGAATCTTTCCTTAGGCAAGTTGAATTATAGATGAAAAGGCTTGAAAATATTTGAGTTTATTCTTGGAAATTTGAGGGGTTTTTTAAAAGAATGTTGCCATCTTCTCAACTCGATTTATTCAAGACAAGAGATCTTCCATTGCCTCTATAGTATTATTTTATTTGAAACGGCAGAATAAACTTGCATTACATTTTATTATGATGAAATTTTCTTTTTATTCCGTGCTTAATGAATGTTGTCGACTCGAATTATTTAAGACTACGATTTTATTTTGGGGAGTCCGACCTCACTAGACGTCAAACCTGCGAAATAAGAAGAAACCAATATGAAAGCAAACAATCCATATAAGAAAAGAGATCTTCCATTCTTGCATTCATAAAATTGCATTCGATTTATGATGAATTTGAGTTTTTATTCTATGCTCTTTCAAGGCTCTTTCAGGTAAAAGTTTAGGCTCTTCCAGTATAATTGAAGCGTTGAAGAGGAAGTGTTTTTAGACCACGTAATTCCCGGTTATTTCAACATGAATATTTTGAAAGAATCGTTCCCATAAAAAGGAATGGATCGTCACGTGAGATAACGGTTTTTAGGATGCTACTAATATTGATAATTATTGCAAACCTCAAATGCCTTTCAAGTGAATTATCATCACAGAATAGACATAAGTTGGGCCTCAGAGGCATCCTTCAAATGTTCACGTGATTGCAGTGAGTGATGAGCATGTTTAGAATGTGCTCGGAATGTGGATGACATGAAAGTCCAGTCACATTAGAGATAAGCCTTAATCAGATTAACAGTCTGGGGCTGTGGCGGCTTTATAGGCCATTGGAATCAACAGAGAGTGACCTAGCCCCTATGTGCTCGAAATTTCAAACAATGACTGACAATCCAGCTATCTCAACTGCCAGCGCTTGTGGCTGATTACAGTGCACCAGGCACTTTGAAAATAGGCTAAGTATTTCTCATTATGTCCAACGAATGGCATGCTCCACACATTGAGCATGTTGCTCCAATAAACAGACTACCTTCTATTGCACCTCAACTAATAAGAACTCAATCGTCTGAGGTTTGTAACGTTAATTTGTTAACAATTCAACTCTAGCAGCTTCTAGTATAGGTCAAGTACTACTAGTACTATACTACTAGTACTAGTGTGGTTCAAGTACAACCTTGTTTGAGTTTCAAGTATGAGACCAGGCGAGCATGTTTAGTAGAAACATATTACTAAGTGCCAGAAAATATCACAATGTCCAAGTTACACAATGATCTGTTGAGCTTAACAATAGCTCATATCTCTTATAAATAGACTGCACACATAGACATAAAACATACACATATACATAACACATACACAAAGCTCATATCACGTAGCTCTAATCTCTCCAATTAATGATGTTAATCTACATAAGTAAACGAAGATCAAGTTGAATCCACTTTGTGCAACCAGCCGCCAGCCCTATAAGTTTATTTCATAATTACCTCATAATTTTTAATTGTCACTTTCTTTACTCTTCAATAAGTTGTCTAACTGTCTATCCGTGGCGAAGATTTGGTCATCGCCGAGTATATTACCTATAGGAAATATACCCGGCGATGACCAAATAAGTATACCACGCTTCGCCACTACTATCTATGAATAGTTTTCCTTCATGCAACTAATTCTGTTAACCACTTGAAATAGATTAAAAAGTGAATTTTATTCATTAAAAAAATGGGGGAAAATATTGTATCCAATTGATGTCATAGCTGTAAGAATAAATGGCGAGCTAATGAGAATAATTATTAGATTCAATGTAATTTAGAAGTTTGTGATTTGTTATTTTCTGGGAAATGGAAGTTTGGACCTTACGGAAGTAAATGAAAAGTTACATTTACTCCTTCATTTGTAATAGACTTACATTGTAATACGCCTACACATGACAATAATGTTACGGTAAGTACCGCCGAAAGCATGAATATGGTGAGTTACATGCAGATGGCTTCTATAAATACATACGCTGAATACTGAGCAATTACTGAATTACTGATAAGAATATTACTGTATTATCGTTAAGGACTGATGATCGTATAGGTTTTGTACAGCTGAATAACAATTATTTACTCTTGAGTGGATAAAGTCACATTGATATTTATTCCAGAAAAGGATGCTTGATTTGGAAAACAACAACGAGCTTACTGTTAGTACCTCCCCCTAGTTTAGAGCTGGTGAGTGAGCACATTTATTCAAAGGAAAGCCCTCTTCAATCTAGCCGGCCGGGGATTGTCATTGAAATTTCCAATTCAAACAACGGGCGTCTAATTTATTCAACTTGTCCTCCCATCAGAGCTCACTTTTAATTTAACTTTCCATCACTTTGCGTCACGACGATCTTTCATCATTCTTCGTTCTCTCTCCTCTTCTTGAACCATTCTAATTTGATAGATTCCAATACATAATACAATTCGTTACTTTACAATCCAAATACAATACTTGTCAAGCAATATTCGCTCACTCGTTTTAAATACAAGTTTGCTATCTTTGTACCACCCTATTCATATTCCAAACCTCTTAATATAATGTTTAATTTCTACGTATTCAAGATGAATTCAACCATCTTTATGTTTTTTTTTATTATTAAGCTTATGTTTTTTTTGGCTTGGAGCCCCTCTCAGGTGTTCTGCCTCGCTGAATCATCCAGTGTTCCCTAATGGTTTGGGAAATATGGAAAACATTTAGGTTAAGTAGTCCAACACTGAATTTCAACTTATCATCATTTCTGAAAAATCTTCCAAAATCAAATTCTCTTGATTGATACAAGACAACTTGAAATAACGAAACCTCAATTTAAATTCAGTATTGAATTTTACAAGAAATTTTGAACGAGAAATTAAGAACCAAAAATTTTCAACACGTTATAATGATCTTTATGTTAAATGATATTGATTATAATCATACCTCAGCTATTCAAATCGATTCAACTGCAAATACAGGTTTACTATCATTGAATCACTCTGATTATTTAGGAAGTTTCCGAATATTATAATATGTTAGACCTGCAAACAAGACAGAAGATACAGAATTAATTGAATATTTCTTGATTCTACAATTCTGTTTATTCATATTATCATTATTTATTCACTTATTCAAGAAAGTGAAATTAACTCAAAGGATGAAAACACAACACAAAACCCAAATCGTATTATTTTCCTAATTTTGGTGTATATTTCAAATGAAGGTTATGTTCACATTCACTATTATACCAAATATCAAATAGAACGACTAGAAATTAACACAAATATACAATTAATGGAAGAAAATCAATAAACAGATTTATCGCCTTGTTTCCAAATATAGGTACAAAGACATGAGCAGCAGAATATCCTACTATGGAGCGAGTGAAAAGATTGGCAGTTGGGTGACCTGTAAAGGAGAACGCCAGCTATTGGCCTACACAAGCCACTCCCATCCATAGTAGGCGGTTCATACAAACAGTAGAAACAGCAAATAAATTCAATACATATTTACAAGTAATATGTTCATTCTATTTTACTAGAGATTGATGATACTGTAACAACCAAAATCGGTGTCTCAATATGTTAAAAAATAGTGGTTGTGAAATTTTCTAGTCTTTTTTTATATGGATAACTATTACAAAATCACCCTCACTAATACACAAATAGATATCCAAATATTTATTTCATTCTATCTATTCATTCGACTATAAAAATTCACTTCATAGCAGATCAAGTTAGTAGTCTGATTGGTCGGCTCAAGCAACAACCTTCAATAATAATAATTGAATTTATGAATCTAATCGGTTGGTATAAATCATTGAAAATCTATCAATAACATGAAGTAATTCAAAGTGAAATCACTAATAAAAGTGTAATACCTGAGTGGATACAACCGACGTCAACATTCAGCACATGAGCAGCTAATGTTGTCAATACCTGAAATGTTGGGCATCTGAGTGTCGTTTCAATATTGCTTTGTGAATTAAGCCGTTTGATGATGTATTGCACAGTTGTCAACTGTCGTCATGCCCCGATATGGTTGATTTGGAACATGCCTTCAGGGACTAATTCAAAGGTAATCAGATACAATGACACGGCAGACACGTTCATGTATTTGAGTTCATGTCAGCACTATGTTTGCTAAGTATTCAAAGCCAGTGGCAAACATTGAGCAAGTTGGACAGGTTCACAGATTTTCAATTTCCAAAAGTTTGACAATTAATTACAAACGGATTTGTGATTTGTCTATTACCATTGCTTCAAAAGGCAGCAATATGAATAAAATTAGTTTATCACAAAATTTCATTACACATTCCAGTTTTTGTATTGGGAGTGAATGCTCTAGAAAGATCTATGTGTTTTTAGAGCCCTAGGAGTAAGTACACCGGTTAGTCAAGACAAGACGGGATTAGTCACGTTTAGTAACAGTACTTCACATAGTTGCTTATGAAGCAACACACACCAATTAGTCATTGCATCGGTGTGTGCTGCTTCATAAACAACTATGTGAAGTACTGTGACTAAACGTGACTAATCTCGTCTTGTCTTGTCTTGACTAACCGGTGTACGCCTAGCCTAACATTCGAATAATGAATTTAGAAGAGACAGACTAGAAAAGGTACCCGGAATATTGAATCCTTCGGTGCAATTTCCAGCTGTTTTTCATAGACCTATCTCCAACCCACTTGCAGGCCACTGCATCTACGAAATTCTCTTGCAAGATTACAAAAATAATTGAAGAACATTATTGACAGCTTCATTCTAAACATTCTGACATTGATGGTGTAGGTAAGCCAGTTCAGATGTTATAAGAGGCTATTGCAAAAGTTATTCAATATGGATTTTATTTTATCTGATTTTATTCGTAATAAAAAGAATTGAGCGTTATGCTGATAATATTATCATTATTGCTGTGAGGCATTAGATTGAGGATGAGTTGAAAGAACAATATATATATACATTTTTTGTTGCTTGAGAAGGATTAATCTAGCCCTCAAGTGAATACAGAAATTCTGTAATTCCAGCATACGTTCATGTTGAGTATTACAAGGAAAAGGCCAATAAATGTACAAAGTGCTATTTTCTCAAGTGTTGAGAAAGGATCAATGGAAAGTATCAGTGGAAAATGTGCAATGAATACCTCCAATGGAGTAAATGTTGCGTGCAATTTGCTCAAGCTCTTTCATTGCCGTGATCTTAGAACTTTTGAACAGTTTTTCTGGCCAGCAATGATACTGTTATGACCTATTCCAGTCTAATTGCAGTTTTTATCCCCTTTGCAGTTCAGTTGTTTCTCATTTAATGAAACTGACTTGGAATACCAACACCAAGAACTATAATTAATATTGCTATGGATGTAAGAAAAGATAATATCAATTAACCCTACTAGTTGAGGAACAAAATTATGAGATTAAATGAAACATTCAATTGTATCCAATTCACTGTAACTGGATATGAACACCATTATAATATCTGCAACAGGGTGATATCAAGTTATGAATAACTCTAGCAGGCAATAATACTCAGAGAATAATTCTTTTGCTAATAATGTATATAAATTCGCTCGACTAGATTGATAGTAGAATTGAGTTTCAAATTCACCATCACTGGTATATCATTCGCTGTAGGACACGATGCTTGCTATTTTATTTCTTCGATGTTGATTATATAATTATTATTTTATCAATCTACAGAATTAATGCGAATGATACAACATAAAAGGTTCAATAATATTAGTGAAACCAAATCCAAAGAAATTTCTGTAGACCTCGGCACCAACAAACATTGACAACAGAACAACAGAACAATCGAACAAATAGTAAGAGAAGACTGAATGAAGGCTACTGTACCACACATTGTGCCAGGAGTCATAAATTTATTATTCAAGTCCTTGAAACGAAGAATCGAACTGAAGTTAAGTGAAATCAAAGTTAAGTAGATTCGAGAGATAATAAGAGAATTTAACTACATATTATTTCTTATTTGAAGCTTAAGCATAGTGAGATTCTCATATTGAAAGTTGAAATTCTATAAATTCAACCCATTAATATATTTATTTTATAGAATATTCTGTTGAACCTTCCTCATTTCCCAAGTTTTCTAGATGGGAAGCGTTCCAGGAAGTTTCGTTTCCATTTTGTTGTGGAACGAGCCTTGCGGCCAATCAATTTCCATCATTAATACAGACGCAGACGGTGTGGAGCGGGGACCCTTTCTTTCATCGTTGCAAGAAAGACTAATAATCAATCAATTTTCAATAAGCGGAAGATTCATTTTCAAGCCTCTGAAATATTATTGGATAAGATAATGGACGTGAAGTGAATTTATGAAAGTCATTGTTCGCCGTTATTTATGAGCTGGCCGAGTCAGGAGTGATCAACTGCTATCCCAACAACTATGAGTTGCTTCATTGACAGAATACCCTCATCGATCGTTTAGTAATTTTCTTTTCTCAATTATTTTTCTCAGAATAACAAGCAACGCAAACCGTATACCCGAATAGCTTCATCATCTTGTCATGGCAATGAACTTTCTCACAGAAAGATATTCACAATTATTATGAATTATTAATAGCCTACTTATTCAAATATCGTATTGGGCTTCACCAATAATTCGTAACTGAATCAAGTCGAGGACACAGTTCACTAAATAAATAATAAAGAATGTTTGAAATTGATGGAAAATTCTTTATAAAAATATTTCATGATTCTGATTAAATTACAAGAGCAAATACCAACAGGTGAAGCGCATTTGACTTCGCCTATTGATGTTAAACATAAACAAAAACATATAAAATATTAAGATTGATAAAAAGTCCAAATAAGGCAACAAAACTCTTTTGGCGAGGTAGCAGTAATTTTTTCTTATGAAAATTGTGATCCTACAGTAACAAACATTCAATAATACTGATAATTTTACTCGGATGGGTGACCGACACAAAAAATTGTGCAACGAGGTGAGGTGGAACCTACCCGTAAGGGTCTCCCCACCAATAAAAGCCATACGATAATAATAATAAAAAAAAACAGACTAGCTATAACTCTAGCCCTAGGTATTTTTTTTTTTACTTTGTGCCAATATTATCAATTATTATGTAATACTTTAGAGAAAGCATAATGCATTGGCGTGTGCTTCCTCTATGGTAATAAAGAGTAAAAAAATACTTGGAGACTTTATATTCCTCATTCTCATCATCTATTTACCATTATTTTACTTTCTTAAAGCTCATTCTTTGCAAATCCATGCATTCAACCACAATAGAGGCCTACAATTCCTAACCGCCCCACATTTCACTTGAATTATTATCTGTTCGTTTTCTGAAGACTAAGCGAACGCATATTCTAGCTATTAATTGAATTATGCTAGTCAAACTGCTGCTTCCCAGTTCTTCGCCGTTTGAATATTTCAAGCTCCTCACCAACATCACGGTGACGACATGTTGATAACCAAAATCAATCAAAGCATCTCTTCGACCCCTTCTCTCTGTTGCTCAATCCAACTCACAGCCTCTCTCACTTGCTCACTCACATTATTTTCAACTGTCTCCTAAATTATCCTATCTCGTTTTCTACCTCTCTTCAAATCTCTCTCCCTTATTCAATCCCTCATCCTCCACCATCTTCCTTTATCTTACTCTCTAAGTTCACGTCTGAAGGCACCTTCGAGGATTCCTCCTGTCGCCAATGCAAAGCCTACTGTCAAGATTCCATTAATTCTGCATCAATATTGAACTCCTTTGACATCTTTGGCAATCATTTCACTTTTCCAAACACGTATTCACGATGTCGTGTTCACATTGTCTAACCAAATTTCTGAAGCGTATTTTGTCTCAATAAACTGCTGTGCACTGCTGATTGATATTTTAGAAACGATGGTTTTGTGATTATTCTTAATAAACAATTGCTATTATTATAATTGTACATTACTTGATAAATAAATACTATTATTACTTCATTGGATCAATTTTTTAGTAATGGATCAATCATATGCACTACTGATTTCCAAAACATGATTGGTATAATCAAATTAAACATGAAAAGTCCTTATTGAAATATTATCGGTGTGAAGAGCTCATGTAATCTTTAGTAATTCATGTGTAATCTTCAAGTGGAGAGCAATATTGAATAATAACAAATTATCCAGTAATTAATTCATTTAATATAGATTATCTCATACGCAGAAATTGTATTTTTTTATCATGTTCTGATATGTGATTGTTAAGATGAGGAAATAGAATTTTCTATAATTGACAAATTATCAAACTAAAACATCAACTGTTCGATGTGTCATTCTAGAATTGGGAGTGTTTTATCAGAACAAAATCACGGATTTATAGTTAGAATGTTGAATGGCTATGTTGTAACAATAAAAATAGGGATGGCTTGTTATTTTGGTATATGGCCTTTGGTATGGACATGTAGAACAAGAAAATACTGGTCGCTATTTTCTATTACAGTCTCGTAGTACTGGAATAGTATTATACTGACTTCTAGTACTGCTGCAAATTTATTGCTTGAAAAGCTTCTCAGGAGTCAGAAGATTATATCATAATTTTGTAATTGTATCATTCACAGGGTGTCTTCTGATGAAACTTGCGCTCTGGTTTCTATCAAACTTTGCAAACCAAGCTGAATCTGATTGTGGCATATGGCCACAATATGCCGGAGTTTGTCGGTATAATGTTTATACTCCCGCAACGCAGTTTAGAAACATACTTCAGAGTAGAGTGTTAATCACAAGAACCCTTATTACTGTCATCGTGATTTTAGCCTACCATCAACTGCATATGAAAGAGATATTTCTGAAATATTATTGAAAATATATGTTTGATATTTTTAAAACAACGGAAAATTCTAAAATTTGACGACTCAGTGGTTCAAATAATAATTGATCAGAATAGTTCCATCGAAATCCTCTCTTTTGTGAAATTATTACCTCAAGTCAATGTAAGACAATAGGTTTCAAGCTTCATGACTAAAAACGTTATGATTCGGTGACTCATGAATATTTTTTATAGTCTTCCATATGGTACACAAAAATAATTGAAACTCTTGACGGTTAAGGAAAATCGATTTGGCTACTCAAATTTGTTGATGGGAGATGTAATACAAAACTTCATAAAACTGCAAAAATGATCAATTGTGAATGACCCTAATAAATTAAGGCTAGGCGTACACCGGTTAGTCAAGACGAGATTAGTCACGTTTAGTCAAAGTATTCACATAGTTGCTTATAAAGCAACACACACCGACTAGTCATTGCATCGGTGTGTGCTGCTTCTTCGTAATGTGAATTACTGTGACTAAACGTGACTAATGTCGTCTTGTCTTGTCTTGATTAACCGGTGTACGCATAGCCTTATGATTCACAGGTACTTTTTCCAGACAGGATTATTGGATCATTCTTAACTCTTTGAAAAAAATGGGTCAATTGATGATGTTGTTGATGATAATGATGATCATGATGATGAAGAAGAAGCACAGCTTGGGAGAGGAGAGAATGTTGGTTATCGAAATAACTTGAAACAGCAGCCAAAATAGCAACAGTATCGCAGCATACGGTGGTCTTGCCTATATCCATCGCCATGGTATAAGTTTCTGACGAATTACAGCATTTGAAAATTTTGTATGTGTGTGTGTGTGTGTGAGGAAAAATGTAATTTTAAGTCGACACCCATCGTGAAGAGAGATGACAAGCTGCGTAAAAGCGGGTGAGCGATATATGTATATAATCAAGTTTTGCGCGAAGTGTGGTGGGGGGGGGGGTGAGAGAGGTGGAAACGCAATTTCCCCCATTTCCACGTCTTCCTCCAGGCGGCGACTTCTTCCTTGTTCTATCTATACTCGTTGCTATCATCGCACTCTTTTCATCGTCCATGGATCTCAGCCCGGCCCAAACGTCTTCTCTATCAACTTTCCCGGGCTTTATACACCCTGAGGAATGATGATGGATGCTTAGAAAAATGCGCCTGGAAAAAATGAAGCATCAGGCTAGAAACACGCATCATCCCGGCTACATCCGCTCATTCGTCATTACTGTTATTACGGCACTGTGCCGTGCCCTACTTCTCACTAAATGGAAACCTCATTGCCACACTAATTTTTCAACCCTCCTTGGCTAAATCGACTCTGTCTTTTTTACATACCTTCCATTTGGTTAGTTTTTTTTGCATTAATTTGTATTAGTTGATAATGAACTAATAAATAATTGCCTAATATTTAATAAAAGAAACTGATAATATTTGTATTAGTGAAGCAGTATTATAATTGATTAAATAAAATTGAACTTCATATTCAAAGACATAATATATTTTCCAAATCACCAGTACAATTCTCGAATAGGAACTAAACTTGAAATAACAAAATAAATATGAATTAAGTAAAATGATATCCATATGATTGATAATTATCAGATTAAAACTTTTAGTCAAGCAGTTGTTGTATTACCAACAACTTTGTAATGGTTAAATATTTGTGACACCACATTAGTTATTAATAAAAATTTGTATTTTTTCTGTTTTTTCTGGGGATAAAGAAAAAATTTATCTTTTCACATTAAATCTAATTCACGATCTTATTTCTCCAGACCTTGATTCTAGATACACTAAACGTTTCAGTGACTTGTTTTTGAACAATTATAACTGTAACTAATAAATAACTGTAAATTTTTATTTGTATTAGTTTTGAGAAATAATCAATCTGTTTTATTATTTATAATCATATTTCTCCATAACCTGATTTCGAAGACACTAAATTTTCCAAAGACTTCATCATTGTATTGTCCTTGACTTGAATGAATATTATAACACTTATAGCCCCAAGACCAAGATTTAAAGTAAAATAGTTGCTTATGATATCACCATTTCAAAAATAATTTCAAGTTAAGGTTAGAAGAGTCGGAACTATATGATTGTTTGGATTATAATTTTTATTATTACACAATTATACCTCAAACTAGAATGAAATAGAAAAAAACACCAGAAGTTAATAAACTGTTCCCAAAACTTTTTACAATAGATAGAAAAAAACTACGTCTCACATGAGAAAATATCTTCTTCATAGTGTCGCTCGAGAATACTGCTCAGATTTTTATTGTCTGACAAATTGGAATCAAGCTGTAAAGTATATGCTCGTTTTACGTTCCCTAGTAACTCAAATAGAGCGCGGTTACATCTTGGCTTAGTTGGCGCTCATGAACAGTCATCTTGACCTATATTTTCTGCTGCTTGGTCGTTGAAATATTTAGAGAATCTCAAGTAATAATATGCACCCCTCGATTTTATATGCAGCTTTCCTACTGCCACTCCAAGACAGTTTCTTCTAGTGCTCTATCTTCAATTTCCAACAGGTGGTAGAACCTGTTGAAATTTATTTTTGAGATCGAAGCAAACTATTTTTTCTCAAAGATGGTGGCTTTGAATATTGGTCAACAATGTGCGAGCTCTTTTCACTAAGGAATGATGAGCAGATTTTATTAGATTTGGCTTGATATATTATGTTTTAATAGTTGCTGAAATATATTTCTTCGTGAAGCCAAGATTACTGAGTCTGTCAGTATCTCTATTACGAGTAATGAGGTTGGGCATAATAGATTGAATGCAGATAACAAATTGAGATAATCACTAGATAGTGATATCTTATCAAGGTTGTAAGCTCAACTCAATTCTTCCATTAACGCGATAAAAATTCGTGAACTCGTCAAGTTCCTTACGAATGGATTTTGAAGAGTCGCTATAAAGATCTTCTAATAAAATAACGGGATTTATGGCGAATTGATTGTTTCCAGTATAGTTTCTTTCTTTAATTTAACATTGATCTATATATACCAATAACCCATGTTCATCAGAACTATGATGACTGAAATGTGAAATCAAAGTGAATCAAATGTAATTTGGAGTTGCCGTAATTGAAATTAAACATGCAGACGCTCCTCGTGTTTCGAGTTTCTATCAACTCAAATTGGTAAAAAAGATCAATGCTGGTTCCTTCCTCGAGGACGCAGAGGACAGACTGAAGCAGCACTCTTGATAAGAGATTGCTAGAAAGGCACAACAAAATTATATTACCGTACTAATGAAATTCTCTCTCAAAAGCCGAAATAGATGAGTCTTTTCAACCGGAATTCTTTTTCAGCCATTTATGAAACTCTGGATACACTTCTAACGCTTTCCTCAACGTTTTATTTTGAGAGGAATTTTCTATTTCATACCAATTGCAATCGATTGCCTATAAGTTACTTTTTACCAATTTTACCCCTCAATATCTATCTATGTTATTAAAAGGCGAACATATTTTTTGTGACTTCAACTCCTCCATGGTTTCTCAACCGATTTTGTTAGTTCACGTCTCATTTGAAAGATCTCATTAAGTAGATGTTTGATAAGGTCTCACATTTTGAAAAAAATTATCTGGAGATGAAGAATGAACGATCAAAGTTTAAATTTTTGCCATTGCTTCAACATAGGGATCGGGGAGTCGAAAATTTTCACATTTTAACTCATGATTTGATGATCAGCTGTTTCAAACAAAAATTCACTTTTCATTGTTCATTGCACCGGTAGGGGCATTTCAGCAGAGAGAGCAAAGATGAAGATGAAGATGAAGATGAAGATGAAGATGAAGATGAAGATGAAGATGAAGATGAAGATGAAGATGAAGATGAAGATGAAGATGAAGATGAAGATGAAGATGAAGAAGAAGATGGAGATGCAGATGAAGATGAAGATGAAGATGAAAATGAAGATGAAGATACTATCATGAAAACTATTTGAAACTATCATGAAACTATTTCATGTATTTCTATAGTCGCAGTTTTATGCGACCTGGGATGTCCTAGTTGGTGATTATATTCGGATGATACAATAAATGAAAGACGGAACATGAATCGAACTTAAAATTAAAGCAATGATAGCAGACTGATCCACATTACTTTACGCAGCCTCAAAAATAGTTAGATTTGAATAAGCTCAAGAAAAAATTTGATCGTTATAAGAGTATTATTAAAAATAACTTATTTCATTCAGGCTCCTTATGCCCCATCTATCTTCAATCTGAGTTTAATAAAACAAAAGTTTTAACTTGGTTTTATCTGTAGAACCACAGTTGAAACCCAGATATTATTAGCTCAATAAAAGTTCAAACTTTTGTTTATTAAACTCAGTTTAAACGAAGATATGTCTTATTTAATTGAAGATGAACGACCTACCTTTCTTTCATTTATGTAGAGGTTAAGACCATTGACTTAGATGGAGCTTTTGTGACTGGGAATAGACCCACGAAAATATTGAAGTCATCATTAAACAACTAATGAGCAACTTTGCAAAGCACAAAACAGTGTGTAGGTGGCTTGACAATATTCGTTGTGCATACAAAGATCTCCACCCCCACCTCCAGCTGGGCTCTCCACGTGCACCTTGCTCTAAGCCCAAATAACCAGTAGTGGATGTTGAAGAGCCCTATTGTGGCTCTTGCTACTGCTACTGCTCACTGCTACTGGTGATTACCCAGCTCTGCTAATGAGCCGCTCTGCTTTTTTTCGCTCAGTACTTTCTGTTTGAACGTATTGTGTTGCCGTCTTCTGCTAGTTAGACACCACTAATGCATGCTATAACGCTTTTTTATCATGCATGATACTAGACGTTTACACTTGGACTATTAATGTATTTCTTACTTTGCTAGCACATATATACTTCTTTGTAAGTGGACTATACACATACTTCTCACTTTGCAAGCACATATTATTAACAATTAAATTGCCACATTTGGCCATTGTTAATCATTTTAGAATTTATTATACATCTAGCTCATTGTGCTCATTTATTATTATTTGGATGAAGACTATCATTTTCTAAAATTTCACACATTTTCACAACATTCAATTATTTGTAGTGTTATTGGAATATCGGTTGTACTTCTTTGTCAAACTTCAATCATCCGAATCTTTGATCAGAGAACTCTGTGAATAAGTTTAAAAAAATCAATCAATTCAAGACGAAGAATATTAACTAATTCGTAATTCCAGCTCTATTAGTTTACTGTGAGAAAAATTGGATACTTTTCGTCATAATGTCGATAATTAGAATAATTAATGAACGAGAAGAGCAACTAATCGCATGAGCAATAATAAATCAGAGCAATAGATTGGAAAATTTAATGCAGCAGACGACTGGGCTGCGATGAGTTTGTGCACGCCCAATCTCCTCTGCTCAAAGCCCGAATAAAATCAATACTCACCGTTGAATGTAGAAGAATGAAACAGTGAAAGTCACACGACTAAAACAGCTATTCCAAACTCGAAGAAAACCAATATCGAGTCCGAATAAGTACTGCTATCACTTTTTCATGTTCTAATAACTTCGGTGGAGCTGTTACGAGGGGTTTCGGATTATTTGTCGCTTGCAACCCTTCCATAAAGTTGTATCTTAGAGATAAAAAGGTCATCTCGATTTCCAATTTGATGAGAAAATGTGGTTCAAAAATAAACCATTAACTCATTCCCAAAAACTACTTTCATTAACTCGCTCTCGTAACTAAAGAAGGGCTTGATAAGAAATTAATAAATCGACGATAGTTGAGGCAGTGTCGAAGAGTGTTTTATCCATCAGTTATTAATTATTTATTACTAATAATTAACTCATTCATTATAACTGATGTTAATTAATAAGGTGGTTTCTGTCTCCTTATGAATACAATATGAGTAGTATCCAGTTTGTACTGCCATATAGAGAAGAGAAAGATCACATAAGAAAAGAGAAAGAAGATATTGTATAAATACAGTAGTATCAACCAGTAACTACCACTATCTGCCAGCAAATTCAGGAACTAATACCGTGCACCAATTCTGAAAGAGTAGGCGGAGCTTGGAGGCGTGTTTGCAGGCGTGGTCTTGAGACGCCATTACATTACAACAGTAATGTAAAACGTTTATTTGCTATTTTAAACGCTTCACGTTTCATTTAATGGAGCTTTTGAATTTGAATAAAAATACATAATCACAATATGAAATCGTCTATTTATTTAATTTTGAGTTCCAAAGCTTCAAAATAATAATAAATAATAATTTTTGAGTTCCAAAGCAAAATTCTGAAATTAATTATAAATTATAATATTTGAGAATTAGAGTAGAAAATTTAAGTAGATTACAAGGTAAGAATCCAACCAGAAGTTATTTATTCGAAGTATCAGTAGAAATTAGAATGAAAACTTAAAATACATTTCGAAATCAATCATTAATTAATTCTATTACGATATTTTATTAACAAATCAGAATCCTGCTGAACTCAAAAGTTTCCTAGCATATGACTATATCACAAACAATATTCCAATCTAAAATATACAAATGCTCATAAAATTAGAAATAATTGTCAGGGAAGAAGTAATATACAAATACAGTTGCATGGGATCTGTATAACTTAAATTAAGGAATAAATTGGAGGAAAGTGATCAGAAATAACAAGTTGATGAAACAAGAACTAACAAGATAAAAGAATCAATAAAAATATGACTTTATGTAAAAATTCTATTCTAATGATTTATTATGGACTTTCACATATCACTTACGAATCTACTTGTACAAAAAAAGTTCCAATATTCAACATCAGGAAATTTCAAATTTATTAATAAACTCATATATAATTTATAATTAAAATAATAAATAATAAATTTTATTTATACTTAAATATAACTATATATTTCAATCTTGCATAATTAGTTACATAGTATTTTTATCACTTCATTTGTAATGTGATAGACAAAAAATCTAATAACAAAAGATAGATCACATCTAATCGGTGGATTTCCATCGAGAAGTTATGGATGTGATGCGGAAGCGATGCATTTCGGACGTTGGTTTGACATTTCACGCTCAATTCGTAGCGGCGGCGGCGGCGACGGTGATAATTCACGCCTACAACTACAGGGTGTGCCATCATTCATCGATGAGCCTGGTCAATGAGTTTGGAAGGAAAAAGGATGATGGCTGATGAAGTGAGAAAGGTGCCGAGGGGAAGTGATGTGGAAAATGAGCCGGGCTTTTATCTTTGGCTGCTGCTGGCGAGTCGGTGCGAGAGAGAGAGAAACAGTGAGAGAGAGAGAGTGAGTGGCGTCTTTGGTCTGAGGCGTCTGACTCATCGTAATGCTCACCTGTGGATTTTCACCCTCAAATTCCCCCTCCCCTCTACTCACCACAGCCCCAAACACTACTAATGTTCTCACGCGAACATAAACCTCCAAGTATTGAACACCTTTTTTCTGCAGCGCGAACCTCCTCAACCCCCCCCCCCCGCCACTTACCCAACCCCCTCCAGCGACTGCCCCAAGGCAATAAATCTAATTTTGCACTTGATTTCGTTCTCGCGCCATGAAATTTCCGTCTTATCTCGCCGACGCCGCCTCAAGCATTGTGCGTTCTTGTCCTTGCCCTAGCTTCTGTTCGCAGTCATCCTCATAAATCGCCTGCAATTGCAACATGATAACCTATCTCTGAAGACGCAGCCGCTTCCAAAAGACAACTTCCAAAATTTTATATCCATGCCTAATAGCCTCTATCATCTGCATTATTTCTTTCACTAGAAATCAATTCCGGGTTCACGACGGAAATTGAATGAATTTTGAGAGAGAAGAGTTGAGTCACAAAAGAGGGTATAGTAGTGAAGTTGAGTATGGGAAATGTTAGAAAAGGAGAATCAAATAGTCACAAAAACGAACTAACCTCTACTACGAACAAAAACGCACCACGTGTCCGGCGTAGTCGATGAATATCTATTATTGTAGAAACCTAGAACTAGAACGTTTGCGATATAGTGTAGATAATGTTTGTAGACATTGAGAACTACTAAAAAGCGAGTTTTAATCTTCAGCGTCTCGAACCAATGAGTCAAGAGTATACACTACAGTTTATTTTCGGATTTTCGATACCGAAGTTGGTAAGGACAATCTACTTCTAGTAATACTTAACATGCCTAAAGCACTGAATATTCATAGTTTAGTAGGGCATAATATAACCTCAATTTCACCTTGCCTCAATATTTGTAACAATATTGTCACAAACAATATTCGTTGATTAGTTAAATTGGTTGATTAGCAATTGATATTTTATTTTCTCCCTCTATTTGTTATTACTATAATTTAAATTTATCAATTTTGAACAATTTATCCACACATCATTATAAATTTTAGTTGATTACAAGCCGATGATCTATGTATATGTTCAAAAACGTTCATCCTTCTATAAGACATAATATACATTTCTCTATTTAGAAGCAGAACAAAGTGGATTTAATCATGGTTACAAATTTGCATTTTTGAGTCTCTTTTCTGTGATTCGAACTTTGAACTATCCCGTAGTGCACTTCTTATACAAGTATTTTTATTGGACTTTCGTTATTTACAAACTTTGAAATACTCTTGTGCACTTTTTCCATTCTCATCAATATTCCAATGAATACAATGTACAGTGCTTAAGGACGGGTAGACGACTTGCATAGCAGGCTGAGAAAGAGCACACCAACTTGATGATTCGCAGTATAGAGCGCGCTGCAGTCGATATTCAGCGCCGGCGGTCCCGGTTTAAGGCGTCTAAGCTTGTTCGGCCGGAAACGCCCAAGATTCTTTTGCTTTCAATTTGGTGAACTGCATTTATTCATTCGTATCGAATTTCCATTGTAGTGCTGCCGCTGTTACATACGGCCCGTGTCACCCCTCCACCCCCCCAACCTCTCCTTCCCTCCCCCCACCGAAAGCACTAGAAACCCATCCCCGCTGCAAGTAGATGTATGAAGCAAAGTAGCTTGGCTGAGGAAATCTTAACCTTTATATCCTAAGCTCCTTACCGCGGATATGAGCAGTAATATATTCCAAGATTTAGTCGCCGATCCATACTCCTCGCTGCATATGAATGGGGTTTACTGCCAATATTATACCGCAATCATCGTGTTCTAATAGCCACTCTCACACTTATCATCTTCTCACTTCACAATATTCTTCCTCTTCGCCTCTCTTTCTATCGTGGCATAATTTACTTAGCATATTGCTGGCAGAGATTACAGAGACTGGCGAAGAAAATCGTACGTGAATACATTAGTTGCATTGAATAAAAGTCCATTTTGTTCTCCATTTTGGCTTCAATCATTAAATAAACAGCAAGATTAAGTGACTAAGCAACAGTGGTTGAGTTTCATAGAATCTAATTTGTCTTCTGGAAGTTTCAATTATTTAATAGGAAACAAGATGGTAGTAGGAGACTCAAGCAACAGTTTGGTTTCATTTCATAGAATTCCAGTTTTAAACATTCAACAGTTAGCAAGAGTCTTAGGAGTCTTATCTAAGAGATATTCTCAAGAGTCTTGGGAGTCTTATCTAAGAGATATTCCCAAGAGTCTTAGAAGTCTTATCTCTCAAGAGTGATAGGAAGCTTGGTGAATAAAAGATGAGCCATACTCTCAATGTTGAATATCATGATGATTTAAATCATCCTTGGTTACTTTATACTTAAAATACTTGGACAATGAGTACTTTGAGTGGGGATTAGGACTCTTGAAACTAACATAACCCTTTAATTTAGGACTATTTTTTGACTTAGTTCCAAGCCAGAATAAATGCGAGTCCTGCCTATTCTATCGAAAGTGTATTCCCCTCCTTATGCTTCCTCCTGCTTTCCCTCCTTCATACATCCATACTTCGAGACTTCTAATACACCGCTGTATTAAATGGGTGTGATAATGGGTATGATATAGGTATGATAATAGATTGTTCGGAGAAGTTCATAACGTTCGAGGTTGACAACAGTATGTGATGCGATGAAGGGGCTTGATTGTCTATTATAGGCGTAATTTGAGCATTCCGCTATCAGGCAAATATTTCCCACTACTTAGGAGCGATATTTCCGCACGATGAACAATTAGAGAATCTATTTCGGAGTTTCTCATTATCAACGGCAACGTAGCTGCATTATAAAGCGACGGATGTCAACGTGTAATTCCATCTGACAGTTTAATCATCCCCATGCAGGGCTCTACCAACATATTTTCTTCTCATCTAACTGTCGAAACCGACTTTGTGCCATCGAAACGTAATTACGCTGTTTCGATCCGATAAAAGAGCACTTTGTTAATTAGCTCCTAATATTTGACTAGCTTTACCAAAAACCTTTAATTCTGTGAGCATTGTACATCGCTAAGCTTTTAAACTAGGATTAGATGTGTTGGGAGTATCTTGTACAATGTACTACAGTAATTCAATTACTCATATCCAATAATGCTCATGAATATTATAAATATTATCACTTACTGCTTAACTTGGGAATATTTATAGCAAAACAACTCCCATTATATCATTCCATAGCGTATCGATTATAACTTGATGAACTGCATTCTACCTATGTTATTCAGATAGCAAAGTGCAAATAAGTGAGAAATTACATTGCAAGAGTAGTCTTTTAAGGGATGGAGAAGTTTATTACTACTACTTTAGGCTAGGCGTACACCGGTTAGTCAAGACAAGACAAGACGAGATTAGTCACGCTTAGTCACAGTATTTCACATAGTTCCTTATGAAGCAACACACACCTATTAGACATTGCATCAGTGTGTGCTGCTTCATAAGCAACTATGTGAATTACTGTGACTAAACGTGACTAATCTCGTCTTGTTTTGTCTTGACTAACCGGTGTACGCGTAGCCTTAGTGTTAAATTTCCTAGCGAGAGAAATTTAAGAAGCTACAATCAATACTGCATTATTTCTCCAATACTTTGGTAGGTATTTCCACTCAGATAGCTTTATTGATCACTTTCGTATAGCTATTTAAAATGGAGCTCCCGCTCTTGGACAATGCGACAAGAATCATTAATTTATCGTGCTTGAAGACTTATGCTGAGATCAGAAAGCTGGAGCAGTGTAACAGAATGGAGTGGAGCAGCTCCTTTCATAATGTTCAATCAAAGAAATCGTCAGAGTACAAAAGACTTTAAGAGAGGCAGAGTCTTACTCAGCTGGGAACAATAGCGCCCCCTTCAACAATTGGCCAGGAACTGTGAAGACGCTTGTAATAGCTTCAGTAATTATATTCAGCAAGATTTTATATTTATTGTACTTTCCTTCACAGAAGTGTCTGAGGCTTGAGAGAAAAATGAAATTATCATGGTGATAAATGGGACAGCATTAATGCATTAAGCGTTTCTGTGTGAATGAAAACAATTAATGGCCTCTCAGCATTATTCACAAAATATAACATGATTCACCCTCAAGTTATATGAATTTAAATTTCTTGCTCCATGAGAAATGTTTGTCATTCATTGAAAAACAACAATTCATGAAGTTTTTGAAGATAGATTGTAATCATCCAAATTTTCCATGAAGAAGATAAGATATTACATATCTAATAGATATTATAATTATCACTTAATTAGCCAATACCAAATTCTGTATGTTCAGAATCAGGAGCATTAACAAATTTTTTATCAAACCTTCAGCAACTGTTTGAAGTACCTTTGAGTCCCCAGAGATATCGCCACTATCACGTCGGTTTTCCGTCGATAATCGCCTACTCCTCCTATTCTTTGTCTATGGTAAAGGTTTGCAATCAAGTTTCTGCTAATAACGGCAATCAAAAAGTAGATTTTTAATATATCGTGTATATGAATAACGTAGATATTTGCAGAGCTTATTCTGAAAAAAATGTTCAGGATCCTCAAAAACGTCTAAGTTTTAATCCACTTCTTTGTATAGCAGATGCATTGAGTGATTGTTCCATAAAAATGTTGACTTTCACTCTTATCTCTGAGATGACCAACGCTTGTTTTTCAAAAAGAACGACGAATGATATTGAATTATAAAGCATAGCGTCGATTTCACCGCAAAAAGTTGGAAACTCTCTGTTTCGTTCTTCAATCGACCGAAATTCAGCAACGCACCAAAATGGTGGTGATGATATACAGTATAACAGTTGCAAAATATAACAGTGTATGCATGTGTGGTTTCATGCATATTGCTTGAATGTTGTAGGCCGCTCAGTTTTAATGCACGATGTACCGGTGTGATGATATTTGGCAGCCGTGTGTGTGCGTGTGAATGTGAGAGGGTTGAATGTGCTGCAGCTCTGGCTTGGAAGGTTGCGTGACGGCTTCATCATAGTCGAGCAAGGCAGGAATACGAATGTCTGACTCATGCTTTAATATTTGCCATAGTATTGTTTAGCGAATGTTCCTCTCTTTCCGCGGTCTTCTCCTTTACCCCCTTTTCCCCCCCACCACCTACTTTTTATCCCTTCCGCACTGTTGCTTGTATGCCACTTCGCACCTTCCACAATAATCCCCCTAGTACTAACCCCAACTTTCACTCACCCACGCACCCCCAAACCCCCACTTCGCCCACTTTTATTGCCTCACCTTTCCACCACTGATAGTATTAATTAATACAATTCCTTCCACGTACCTTTCTAATCAACTGGAACGAAAATTTCCATCACAATATTGCAATAAAACAAACCGACAAAGTTTGACTTATCCAGTTGGATATGAAAGGAAGCTAGGAGACTATAATCTCGCGTAAAATCGATCTAACTGATGGAATCTCATGGAAATTGGTTTTTCAAAAGAGCCGGTTTTTTCCAACACTAAACAATTTTATAATGCTCCAATTCCTTGAATATCCATTCCTCCATCAACATCGGTGTAATCATAGACATTTCGATACACAGCTGCAGGACTTGAGATGTTGTGTGATAGGAAGTGGTTATTTTTAAAATAGAAGTTCTTCAAATTTACGAATTATAACATTAAATGTTATTAATTTGAATTTCAAGATCCATTATGTAATTCACAATGTAACATGATGAGAGTGCATCATTAAGATAACTTATTTTCGAATATCGTTTTCTTATACATTGAAGGTTGAGGAATCTATATTTCAAGTTGCATGCCACCTTTGATAGTTGATACAATTACTATTTACTTTGATAGTATACCATTATATAAAGCTTACTGCGAATCACCTATTGTACTATGATCCACAATATCAGTAAGCTGATACACATGTTTTCTTCACAGATTTTCAATTCAAATTCACGATGAAATGAATTGAATTTGAAATACCCATGACAAACATGATCTCCAATTCATAAAAGCACTCCAAGAGGAAAGAAATAAGTAACATCATTACAGATACTTTATTAAACGCCCTCTTTAGGATTAGGCCTAGACGGTCTCGTCTGCCTAAAAAAATTATCAGAAGAATAATTGCATTGCAGAGACATCATTTTAAGATTTCCAAATGAAATATTTTCACTACGAATGAAAAGTATATTAAAAATATCCATCGCATCAAAACAATTAATGCAAAAATCGTTTAAAAAGGAAGTGAATAGGACGGTCTTTAAACAGGAACTACTTTAAATAGAAACTATGAGTTGACCATTGTTATCCATTTAGAGCTCTCTTGATGTAGTGCTCTTACTATAAATGAAGAGTCAAATATAGAATACACTCTACATCTGAATAAATAATTAACGCAAAAATCATTGAAGAAGTGAAGTTGACGGTCAGAAACTATATGAGTTGAGCATCGTAATCCACTTATATCTGAGCTGCTTCTTCCATTCACATTTATGAGAGGTGGGCTGATGTTTGTGCATTGTACGGCACATGACTGGACTGCCAAGTTCGGTGTTCTGATTTCGAGTGGATTTTGCAGTATTGCTGTTGCTGTAGTGGTGTGTTTAGCCGATAGCGGCATGCATGACTCAAGCCTTGGAAATCAATCACATTAATGCAACTCCTAGCTCGCATCAAGCCTGGATTTGAAAACCAAATCACCCTGAAAGTGTGTGTGTGTGTGGTGTGTGTGTGTGTGTGTCGTGCATGTGTTTTTAGTAATCAAAAAGATAGGAACAGAGGACAGGATTGTAAAATTATGACAGCAGTCTAAAAACATCAATCGTTTAAAACGTCTGAATCTCACCAATAGGTAGAATGTGTATGTGAGAGTGAGGTGGACAGTAGAACGAGTAAATTTGGGCATGGAAAACAAACTTCAAGAGTACACAAATTTGGAAACACGATATAATGTACTGCTTTTCTAATAAACAATTATCAATGAAAAAAGTGGATAATTGATCCTGCTGTGCCTATATTCACTATAGAATATCAACTTTTGCTAAACTGATTCACAGAATTACGTAAATTATAATATTTTATTAACAGATTCTCGTCCTAGTTAGAAGAAGAAAACTTGAATTATCAGGACATCTTGTCACAAGAAACCATGGATCACGGTTGCCTATTTCCTGATATGAAACTTTTCCAAATTAAAAAAGACTGTGTATTGATTTTTTGTTGAAACAAAATCTCGCAATATTCAAAAGAATATGTTTTCGAGAATAGAATAATATAGGTAATAATTATTATTTCAATTTCTATATAGGGATGTGGAGTAACAATTTATATTCCGAAAAATAAAGATAAATACAAATTTTCTCCGAAAACATTTACGTGAAAAACACTATTTACGATATTTGTGAAATATGTACATATCCCATGAATGTTATATTAAGAGAAAATCATGTTGGATGCAGGTGAGCATCTGAGAAAGTGGAGAAGAGAAGATGAGGTGGAAATCTGAGATTGTATGAAAGGTAACTGCTCTCTCGAATTGATTACAACAAGGATGCCATCCTGAATTATTCATCACAAAAACTTATTTCAACTCTTTGTGCGGGAATTCCTGAAAGATCTCCATCTGTTTAACCAACTTCGGTCACAGGGACGAAAGCTGCTGGCTTTCTGTATTAGAATAGTTTTGCGACAATGGTGATAAGGCAGATACGTATGTAATGTTGGTGGAATTGTAATGGCAAAAGCTCGCCGAGAACAAAAAACTGTCGGGGATTTCTTGGAACGATGCACTTAGAGAAAAAAGCTAAGAAGCGGATGGATTCTCACTTAATAAATACGGGGTAGCTCGATAGCGAGCGGGCTCTGTCCTATTTTCTCCGTCGCCCGAAAACACTGATGGAGCCAAGTTTCCACACCGAGAGTCGGAAAAGATTAGCAAAGAAAAAGATAAGAGCGGACTTTTTGAACTGGTCCGTCGGCTTGTAACCTAACCCCTTTACAACAAACCCCTTCCCACCCCCTCAAAGCATTGAATACATGAACCAAGGCGTCATCTCATTATTGATCACTATGACGTCAGGAAACCCCCCTCCACCCTCCTTACCTGCTCCGCTTCTCATTTTCGCTTTTCTGGTGACTGATTTCTTATTTCTTATTCATGAGAAAAAAGTTTGAAATTATTCGCCCTGTCCCTGTCGGGTACACTATAATATGGAACTTGATAAGCGTCACCTACCATAAACTTAATTAAAAGTCACCTAACGCTGGTCGAGCCTTATAAAAAGTAAACATTCATAATGGCATTAAACAAGCTTCCACACTTTCTATGTTTATTAAACTGATATTTATTCAAACTGAAAACTGGGGCTCAAATTTAGGCTTGTTGGTGAAATGAAAAAATATTCTCCATAATGGTTATGTGCCTGAAGATAGATAGTATCAGATAGAGGTACTATTATTAGTTTACTTTCATGTCGAACAGACGAAGACTGATGCACATACTTCATCATTTCGAATATTAGAACACTTCGCATCGGAATTGCACACATCGGATGTTTCCTCTTCCTTTTCAATCTTCCTCTTCCTTCCCTTTTGATTTCTTCTGTCCAGAGCCTGTATCAGAAAATTCTTTATTTTTTGCATCAGAAAAAATTGTTCAAAAGTTGATGAATTAGAATTATCAGTGGAGACTTAGCCTCACAACGTGGAGACAAACGTAACAAGCGTACAAACGTTGTAACTCGTAGAATGAATATTATATTTCAAAGTTTCAAAATATACTTCATCAAAGTATGCACATCATAATTAAGATTCTAGTATTCTACAGTCAGGTCAATCAAGTTTCAATGACTAATTGTTCACGTTTTATCCAATACATTGGCTTCGACAATAATACGTTACAGACAAACGTGAATTGATCATTGGATAGGTATCAAATCAACCAAAGCAGAAGTGAAGTTAAAACATTTCGAGGTACACTCTTGACAATGAGGGGCTTTAAAGTGGAATGTCGATTTCCAATCAACTCAACAATGAGTTGACGCCTCCAAGATAGATTCTTGTTGATCAGCGACTTCAACTACCTATTTCTGTTTAAAAATTGTACTAAAGTCATTTTATCAGCCTACTTTGCGCCCCTTTCTGGACTCAAATAACAGCTATCAAGCGCTGAAACGAGAAATCGACGGCCATTTGATTTTCATTAAGATAGACGTGTCTAATCTACTGTTTGATGGTTGGCGATTTTCTCGAATAGTGTAAGATGTGAAAAATTGCTGAATGAGTGTGAAAACAACTTTTCTCTGAAGTGAAAAAAGCCTTCCCCTCTATTGAACTGGTTAGATGAGAAGTGCTTAATCGCAATGTATAATAATAACAACACTATTTGTGTAATTGGTTTTACACTATGTGTATAATAAATAACATCATGTGTATAATTAGTTTCGAATTATGTAAATCAATCGAGTGCATTGATTGAAAAGTTACCAGAAGAATAATAATGGACAATAGTCTATTGTAATAGAATACAGTAGTAGTAAATAGTATTATGTGACGTAGTGGGTTTTAAATATACACAAGAAAGATTTTTTTTTGGATTTTCACTACTTGTTCACAAAGAAAATCTATCTTCACTTATAAAACTTGGTTAAAAATCGTTGGAGAAACCGGCCCTAATTCCACTTGTTCATTGAATTAATTTTATCCTAAGTACTCTTTGTGTGAGGCTCAAATAAACTGAAGAGCTTTTGTATATAAAACTTCGAACATTAAATTTTAAAAATCAAGAATGCTGTGATGTCGTAATTCTTTGTCAATCCAAGTACCTTTTCGAAATGATAACAGTATAACTATAAATGAAAACTATAAAACTATATTATACTATTTACATAATTATCATCAAGTATCTGAATTTATGCAATTCAATTATTTTGTGCTTTATCTATCAATATTTCTAAGCTAACTTAAAATTGTTTCTTCAAAATCTCAAATATCTCTAAAAACACAGTTAAGTTGAGCATAACTGTGCTGTAAGCTGATAAATGAGTGTTCATATTGCAGCATCTATTCCTTTGTCCATAAATCTGCAGTGCCATGTTGTTCTTCTCGGAAACCAAATCTTGACTGCCCACAGAACATTGCCCAAGTCTGTCCTTCTGTACTTCAACAAAGACTGCATCTCTTCTCTGTCTGGAACTTGGCAAGTCCGTTCGTCTCTGTCGGATCAACATTTCTCTCCAAGACACGTCACAGCACTTCACCTCAACTCGCCTTACTTCCCAAGTTTACCCAGTCAGTCGCCTGCCTATTGTTCCTGCACCAATTGTCTGTCCAACAGAGTGCATCTTTGTCTCCGTTGAGTTCTGTCCGTTAGTTTGTTAAACTAATCCAGATAAATTCTCCTCGTCTTTGTCAACTTCCTTCATTGATTTCGAAATCGTTGTCTCATTTCATTCCATTTCATTTTAATTCACCACCTAACATCACAGGGATGAGGGGCGCGACAGTCAGTTAGTAAAACAATAATAAATGTTATTCGACAATCACACTCTTCATTGGAAATTCTTTAAGTGAATAGAGTGAATTATCTAATAGATATTTTTTCAGGGCCTCCTTGAATAATTTCGGCGTTTCAATATTTTTTATTAATATTATTGTTTTCACGAAAAATACACTAAGATATTGTTGCTATAACATGACCTACTGTTTAATCAGCTACTAAGCATCTTGATGTTCTCGAGTGATTAACAGCTCAATCACACGTATTATTGTTATGTTAATTTTTGGAGAATAAAGTATTTCAATTTCAATCATTCCATCCAATTTAAGTAAATCTGCCATTTTGAGAATAACAAAATTGACCAAATCCCTGCGCTTAGTTTAATGATAGCTGATTCCTTCTGGACTGAAGGAGACTGATAGGGAGCATTCTGGAGCAGAAAGGGATAATCGGTGAATTAACATTCTTGGTGTTCGCCAACCGCAGAGCAGCGGCAGCCCTCTGATTGGGAAGAGAAGCTCTGGTGTCGTGACGTAGAAAATAAACAAGTCAGTGCGTATGTGCAGTGCGTAATGAAGAGTGGGAGAGAAAAGAGTAAAAGAGAGAGACAGAGTGAGTGGAAAAGAGAGAAAGAGGAAAATGATCTTGGAAAACTGTGGAGAGCTTCCGTTGAAAGTCTCCCTCCGAGATAAGCCACAGAGAGATCAACGACAAAATCTTTCACTGAACTGCTTCAGCAAAAAAAAACTTCATGTCATGGGAAGAAATCTTCTTTCACGGTGAATTACAGCAAACCAGTGTGCAACCTGGATCAAATCCTGTCAATTTTGCAAGAGGACTTTTACCATCATAACACAATGATACTCAAAAGAATATTAATAATATATCGTCATAGCAAAAAGTAATGTTCATTATATTTGTGAAATATACTGTGATTCATCGTACAAGAATAGAATAAAATGAGAAACTTGAAATATTTTTCCACACTTTACATACAGCAGACTTGCTTACCAGAAACGAGAAAATGTTTCTTAAGAATTATTATTCCTGTCCTTGTTTGTTATTGGCAGGTAAAAAGAGCTTGGCACTCGGTGGAAGAATGTCTTAGATTTTTAAGGGAAGAGAACTAGTTGTATTTTTTCTCCTTTTTCTCGCTTTCTTCATTTTTATGATCTCTTCCTTTTTATGTCTCCTCCCTCCAATTTATCAACTCAATGAATATTTCAGCATGTTATATTTCTGACACTTTCAATGTTGTTGAGCGTATACTCTTGTAAATACAACTTTACTGAATAAAGATTATTTGAATTGAATTGAATTGAATTAGCATCCATCCTACGAAGTAGTTTATTACTTATTAGTAGTTACATAACTTTGCTTCTTGAATTCAGCAGATCAGCGCATTTTTCAACTGTAACTCAACAGAGAATAAACAAAATCTCTCCAGTTCAGTTTTTCATTCGAAACTCGATTTAATTATTTGGTAATAGGAATGAGTGTTGTAGCTGCAGCAGTGGCAGCTGGATTACAAATGACCACGCCAGCTGTGCATTGCGAAGAAGCGATTCTTATTGGTTTAAGGAGGCAAATATGCTCTAGTTGACAATTCCAGATGCAATAAAACGGCTGCGCGTTCCAGTCACGTTGTCGGATGGGAGCAGCAAGCAAGTCCGCGCAGAGGCGCAGCTCCTTGCTGCTCTCCAAATTGCTTTATCCATCTACTCTGCACCAAGCGCCAACTGATTCCACCTTCACTCTCTCGCACTCTCTCTCTTTCTCTCTCTCTTCTCGTCTCCTGACGCAATTTCCCCCACTTGTCGATGCATTCCCAATCCGACACCCTGCTTTAAAATTCTACAACACGAAACTTCGGCTGTGATTTTCGGAAGCATGTAAGCTTCGACGCATGCCTTGTTTTTCTGAAGAATATTCAGTCGAGTATGACATCACGAAAGTTATTTGCGCCCCCCTCGTATCTCATAGTTTCCGCCGAAAATGGAGACGTCTTCCCATGCATGAGACACAAACTCCTCGCACAATCTCGATACTTTGATATTGATCTTCATCGTTGACGAACAGCTTTTCTATCGCTTGCTTCCACTCAAGCTGGTTCCAACAAGTCAATCAAAACAGAAGTAATTCGTAGGCATGAGAAGGAGACTGAGAAGCAAAATAATTAGAGATGAAGTATATATGTGAATACATTCGACAGGTTCTACTCATTTGTTGAAAGAAGTCGCAGAGAAAATATGAGAACTTCAGAGACAAGAAATGTTTGATAATTACTATAATTATAAGAAATTTCACTATAATTATAATACTGAATATTAGCATTATTTGTATACTATAATAGTATTATATTGAGTATTCAACTCAATTGTTCTCACACAGTTCTTTCTGCGCCAAATGAATTATTCTACTCTTCTATTCTAAACCCATCGAACTATTTTTAAAGCTCAATTTCACTGAAAAATCACATTCTTTGATGCATCTTGTTTTACTACTGGTATTGATTCCACTAGGATAGTTTCTTCGTAACTTCCCTTCTCATTAATAATTTGAATCCTACTACTTGTTCCACTTACTTATTAATAAGCTTCCGCTATCTCTTCCATAGCATTATAGTCAGCTTCTTCATACGTGAATATTTTCCTCTCTCCAACTCAATTATATTGATCTCTCTTCAATTCAATAGAGTTTTATCACGTTTTTGGTTCCACTACATTACCTGCTCAATAAGTGATCTGCAAAGATCCATACAAGAACTTTACTGCTTTTTTTGCGGGTCCAGTAATAGAATCTCTTCTAAAATTCCAGTTATTGAGGTGGACACGATCTCCACGTAGAATGATTACATGGATGAAGGTGAATATAATTTTGTCTTGCAATTATCTTCACTTTCACCCGAATATCAGGATGGATTAAATTGCATCGCCTTCCCGAGTAATCTCTCACGATTCTACCTATCTGTAGAATCTAAATCTGTATCTAAACCTACCTATCTGTTTCCAAAGCTCTGTACATCATCTTCACCTCAAAATGAGAAACTATTATTCTTCTATATCATAATTCTATATATTCTTCTGTCTTTTCAATTTTTTGACAATATGACTTGGAGTTTGAAAGACATTGTGCTTGATTAAAAGAGTCGGATAAGAGATTAATTTGGCAGACAAAATAGAATTGAAGCCTTAAAATGCTGCACATTTTCTTTGGATCTTCTTAGAAGAAGAGAAAGGCTGCGTTCGCCAATACAGAGGAAATTGAAGACGAAGGCTCCATTCGAACGTATTAATCTGTGGATGGGCGCTAAGAAACACATTATTTCCTTTTCTGGCAGGCCGAGCATCGGGGGGCTAGTTGAAAAAGCTGAAATAGCCGACGGCTATAATATGAAGCATTATTTCTGGGCGTGTGCTGGGAGGGGTGGGAGGAGTGGGGAGGGGAGGGGGTGCGTGCAACGCTCGAATGGTCCGGAAAAACTGAATCATCTGCGCTGAGAATTGTAAGAGGGAACGCCGGGAAACGACAGCTCAGATTTGAAGGCATTGAGAGACAATACCCAGTCCTAATAGTAGCTGTCAAATTCTTTCTTGTTGTCCCTAATTTTCGAGCTATTGATTGTCTCATTTCTCTTGTTCATCTTGCGCATGAGTCCATCCCCATTGGCCCTCGGCTCATCCATCAACATCAACTCCGTTGCTATTGTCTTGCAAGTCTTGATCAAAGCTGGAATATTTATTGTCTTCGCAGTACGTACAACACCAGGGGCCTGTTTCATTAAAATTTAGAAATATTGACAAACAAGAACAAGGTGACACTAGCAGTAGGTATTAGTGACACTAGTAGGTATTGACACTAGACAAGAACTACACAATGATATGATATGAACTTTCAAGAATATGATACTTTCAACTTTGATACTGACATAACTTTCAACAATATGATAAGCTTTCAAGCCTAGTGTACCCTTTCCCTCTATGACAGGACATTTTCCAGGAACAGGCCCCTGAAGGTATTCAAAAAGCTGTTTAGATCCAAAGCTGGTGGTATAAGAATTTGGAAAAAGCTGGGAAGATACGAAAATGAATAATGTGAAATGTACTTTTTATCTCTCCTGTATGCGGACATGATTTCTTTAAGAAGAAATTATTTGCATGCAGTATTATTTCTGCAAATTACTTAAAAAACTACTTATGCAATGGCATACCCAGTTTATGTTGGTACTATTGTATACAGTTTATTGATTTTCTATTATTATTATTATTATCAATATTTTGTTTTTGTTATTATAGTAGTGTTTTTATTTTCATTTTTGTGTTTTATTTGCATAAACTGTACTCATTTACTCATTCTCCTTTATTTGTAATTTTTGTAAGGTTTTATTTTAGCTTGTCTCTATCGAATGTACTGTGTATACTTAGCTTACTCTTATTGCCAGCATATCTTATCTTCTGTAAAGTTTGATGTTTTTTGCGGAAATAAAGTTTATTATTATTTATCTCTGAATTCAAATGTTAGGAATCAAATACAGAGTCTTCAAAAAGTATGTTTACAGTGAAATATACTGTATAGAGAACACTACTGTAGTGTGGCTCTGACACTGTCTGAGGTTAACACAAGAGAAAAATGTTGGACGAATCAACAAGAGTAGTAACCTATCAAATGGATTTCTAATGAGGACGCAATAGGTCACTTCATTATCACCCATACAATATAAGGAATAAAATCGTCATACTGAATCGATCATAATGAATTTACTGAATGATCATACTGATTCATATTGAATCGAAACAAATCATCATCAATTCTCAATTTTTATGATTACAATTCACTTCTTGATCAGTTAAATTATCACTGATTCTGGTGAATTGTTTACTGGATACTCATTATGCAAATCTTTTTCATTTTCTAGCATTTTTTATGAGTTACTTGAATAGAGTTGTTCATGAATGCATTTTTGTTTCATTTTCCAGATTCAGTCCTGAGTTAGAGAAAAGTGCAGTCGTTGATGTCTATGGATGTGGTTGTTTGACAAATCCCGACTTTGGTTCGACTGCGGCCGTTGGCAATGGTTTGCGTGAAGTGATTGATGTCCAGCCACTGCTGTTGAGGCGGACGGGTCGCGCATGCGCGTGAGAGAGAGAAGAACATCCGGATCGAGTGAGCCATGGGGAAAGGAGACAAGCGAGGCGTTGTCCAGAAGCCTGAAGGTGAGTGAGTTTTCACACTTTTCCAATCCAAACCTGGAAAGAAGTACTCGCTATTTAAGATGGTATGATTGAGATTTCGTTATACAAACCTCGAATGTTAGATCTTGTGTATCGAATATATTATGACAGAAATATTAAGTTTAAATATTCAGACAGAAATATTTTCAGAAATATTCTGAAAAGTAAAATTGAACTATTATAATCTACATGGTCAACCACGTTCCTCATCAAAGGAAAATTAGATAATAAGGTAAGGTGCAAGGTGGATCTACCTATTGAGTCTCCTCAACGATCAAAACCAAAGCTACATGTAAAAGTTCAACCTGATGAAAAAATTAAACTTTTAATTTTTGAAATTGAGCATGGTAAAATTCTAACACAAAATCATTGAATTTGAATGAATCCTCTATTGCCACAATTTTACACACAATAATACAAATGTTGACTGTACTATTATAGTAAAAAACTTCTACTAACCAGAAATGGAAAACTTAAAATTTTTGTCCCAGGAATGTTCTAAGGATTTTGTTGAATTATTAACCTTTTGTTGCAAGTATTAAATTCTTATATTAGAATAATGATCCCTGTTTTGAAAATACTGTGAGTTCATAATTGTTAAACGATCAGTGCTATCAAACTCACTGAATGTACCATGTAAGTTACAGGACCATTTTAAACAATTGTACCTGATTTTTGGCACAGTGATGGATATCAATTCATGAACAATTTACATTAGAATATAGTTTGTTGCTCAACTGCAGAATTCTTACGGAGAGGATCATGGTGAAGCAAGGTGAAACAATTTGATTTGGAGAGAAAAACTATAATTATATTACTTTTAATACACTAGAGCAGTTACAGAGCATGGATGTCAGTTAATCAATGCAAATTAATTCAAATATTCTTGATTCAAAAGAAACAGACAGTGAGAGTAAGTTTTACATTCTTCGTTCGGTAGATTTCGATTATCCTTTCAAATATAATAATACAGAAATAGGGTTTAAATTGGAGCTTCAGCAAATTATTACAAGGACTGAAGGAGTTTCAAACGTAATTGATGATATTCAACTCCATAGTACATGTATATGATCAGTGTCTTTGAAAGAGTAAAGAGAAAGTTATGAACTTGAATACATTTGGAGATGGCAAAATGTCAAGACCATGAATTTTGTTGCAAAGATGGCATAGATGGCAGTTGCAGCTTTATTAAGAGAGAATGAATCAAGCTCAGATATTCGTGATGCGATCTCCAATTTCTTCGTCGACGCTAATTGGACGCCTAAATTGGATTCCTCTAATGATGCTTCCTCTTTTGTCTCGATTCCAGTCTCGGCGGATGCGAACTTTCTTGTCTTTCGGAATCTGAGAATTATGAGCTGAACGTGTGTTACGTCATATTGAGTTACAACTTGGAATCTTCAATCAATACGGGTTTCATCCTAGGAATATTCGTTTTTTCATAGCAGCTTCTCAACAGTGTTGAGAAATAAGATTATCCTCTCTACTTGTCATAACTACTTGAATTACTATGATGAATTCTTTATTTTTCATACTTGGAATAAATCAGGTTCATAATATTTATTTCCTTTCTCTCAATAGGCTACCGATTTTGAATGAAAATAGATGTTCATCATTATTACAAGATAATATAATGAATTACAGAAACAGTGTTATTGTCTATAGGAATCTGAAAATTATGAGCTGAACTTGTGTTACGTCATATTAAGTTACAACTTGGAACCTTGAATCAATACGGTTTTCATCCTGGGAACATTAGTTTTTTCTGACAGTATAATACAGTCTCTGTATCATAAGCTAACTAGAAAATGGTGTTTTTAAATTTTGTTTTTTAAATTAATTAGATAGACTAATAGACAGCGAAACTCTTAAATGATAGTTTAAAAGTGATGACATAAATCATGAGAAAATATTTACATGACATTTTAACCCTGCCCTGCTACTGTTGCTAGCCAAAGTTATTCTCTAATAATAATGCTTCGAAAACTTCTTTACCACAACTTCTTTATCAGTATTATTACCACATTTTTTTCTCATTTCAGTTCATGTGATAATTTTTAGTGTTCTTTTTTTTCAATTGAAACAATTCAATCCACTGGAGTTTTGATATTTCAATCGAATTTCACAACAATACCTGTACAAGCATCGGTAAACACAAGTTTTTCACATTGCTTACAAGTTCTTTTAACAAGCACATGGTCATGTCATGGCTATGAATGACAACTTGAAAATTTAAAAGTGATTCCAGCAACTGAATAATGATATGGAGATTTTCTGAGTATTGTTATCAGTGGGATATGTATGGTGGAATAGTATTCGAATGTATTGCATTTTACAGAAGAAAATTTCGTATAAAGGGGGCTTGTGAAGCTAATATGTTTTTGAGTGGAGGTCCGTGGTGGCCCAGGCAGCAGCTCTATACTAAACGATTCTGATATGAAATGCTTCCACTGTCGGTCTTTCTGTCTCTCTTTCTTTCTCTCTCTCTCACTCTCTCACACACTCTATCTCTCTCGTATTCAACAGACAAACTCGGTTATCGTTTGCATTATTCCTTTAGGGACCATTTCTGTGCTTTGCTACGATTATGCCTCTCCTGTCGACTCATTTCCACACATCTCTCATCTATCCAGCCAATTGTTTTCTTTATTCTCTCGTTGATGCTTTTCTACATTAGGCAGCTGCACTGGTGTCTGGAGGTCTATTGGCGGAGATTAAGAATCCCTTTACTCTGCACGCCTCTAGTCTCATTTTTAGTTTTTCACGCTTGAGACAAATATGAATGCGAATATTATTTTGTTTTTATATTCCTACACAGAATACGGATAATTCACTGTTATAAGAAGACCTACTTTTATTATTATACAAGCTGTCCCGGCGAACTTCGTATCGCACTCTTCCCCCCCATCAAATTTAATGTCCCCCCTTCATGCCACCCCTCAAAAAATGTCATCCCCCAAATGACCCCCGTTCATATCCCTCTTCATGTCAACCCCTTCTTTCCCATCAAATGTCACTCCCCTCTTCCCACCAATTATTTTATTTTTATTTTTCAATTATTTCTTCTATTTTGTATTTTTTTTTAAATTTATTTATTTCTTTTTAATTTTTTTTAATTTCTTCTATTTTTTTCATTTATTTATTTCTTTTAAATTTAAAAAAAATTTAATTTATTTTTCATTTTTTTTCCGTTCTTCAATTTTATTATTTGAACAATAAAACATGTATGATACGAACGATAACTCATTCTTAATTTAAATGATTCTAGCGTAAAAAATAATTAGAGTAGAAATCCTAGTACAAAAAATGGATCGGAGGGAATTGAACCGCGGACCTCTTGTTTACAAGCAGACGCTCTATGCACTGCGCCACGGGAGCTTTGGATCTGTGGGCAGATTTTCCGATCTCAAATACACGATCATCTTCCCGTAGCCGCTTGGCCGGCAAGTTTGAACGTAGCTCTGTGAAATATTTGATAGGTTATGTCATTAATGTAATAACTATTTATTAATTATAAAGGGATTTTCTTATATTTTAATAGATATTATGTTAACCAGTGCTTTAAAAATTCAAACGAATCCAAAATCATCTAAATCGGTTCAGCCGTTCTCGAGTTATAAGCGAGCGTACAGACACCAACACTCTCTTTTATTAATATAGAAGAAAATATATAGTAATATTATTATTCCATTGTTTTTTCCTATGTTATCTAGAATTAATATGAATAATATTTTTCAATAATAATCAAATTTTAAATTTTATTTCGAGCTTTTATAAGAATATCTCTTTTTGTTAATTCACATAATTCATAGCAGAAATCAACATGGGGAATTCTTTACAACTCCCAAAACAAACTATTATGAACCTTGGAGCTCAAATTCATACCTTTTCCCTCATAGTAATTGCTGTCATTTTTCTGTTTGTTTGATTGGTATGTTTTATAATTGCATTTTACCCTTTAATCTTCTCCAGCATTTTAATTTAGAATGTTTTCCAACTTAAGAGGACTTATGTTCCAGTTACAGAACACTATTGGTGTGGAAAAAATATTACTATTTATTCCACACTTCGAATCCACTCACTCAGACATCTCAAGCACTCTAAATAATGCGAATAGCATGATTAAATTTACTCAGCTTAAGCTGTTTTTTAAAAATCATGAATTCTTTCATGTACCTTCCACTGAATCACAGACAAGTATAGTTAGTCTATGACTGAAAACAATCAACAGAATAATCTATTATTAAATTCATCATTTAATCAGACGCTACTAGTGTTGAGCTCGTCTGAATGGGATTTGAATTCCTGGAATTCTCACCTTCTCAGGTTCCCATTAAGCTTCACTGTCCTGAATGCATCAATGGTACAGGGAGAATCATTACATTCAGTTCACAATGCTCATTGTTATGTAAATTGGTTTAGTATTCTATGTGAACAAGTATGAGCCTGGTTTTTTGACCGGAACAAGAATATCTTTTCCATCCTTCTTTGTCGAGAAATATTATTACAATGATTACTCATGAAGTGCGATCATTGTATGCACAAAAGAACTTAAAATAAATAATATTTTTTGGATTTTCGTAAATTAGGTTAAACCAGCTTGAATAGCTGCGTCAGATGAACTCATTTAACTTAACTAATGATTGACTAATTTTATCATACTCTGAATCAATTCAATTGCACTCAATATTTATCATGGAATTTCGGCTTCTGTAGTAGATTGACTAATTGTAAGGTTTGATAGTGAAAAAACATCTTCATTGATGACTTCCACTGGAAAAGCAACATGGTATTGGATTTTGGAAGGATGTGCGTATGCAACTTGCATAACACAGTCAATAGAGATTACAGTATGTTTTTTCATGATTTGATTAATGTTATCCTTGAAAAGCTGCTAATTTTTCTGGAATTATTCAGAAATATTCACAGGAATGTATGAAGAATATATTCTATATATTTATTGATAAACTTCTGAATGAATCGATTCCTTCCTGAATATACATAATAATACTATGAACGACTGCAGTATTATAAGATGAGAAATATTATATTGAAATTTTCAATAATTTTCATCTGATGGTAAAGCTACTTTCACTGAAACAATTAAGGAAGCTAAACGTTTTTAGAACCCACTTCTAGAGTAGGCCTACAGACTTCATACGTAACCTCATACAGTATGAGGTTACATCACACACATCGAGATAAAAAATCCATCAATTTTTTCGCGTGTGGAAGAATGAGCAGTCAAGCAGTAAATTTTCTGTCTTCACTCTCGAATGAATTCAATTATGTTGACAGAAAAAAGATGCTTTGCAGCTTTTGTTGATTTTCATTTGGCTATGAGCAAGCAAAATTCGCGGATTTGAGTTTTTATAGGTTTTTCGCAAAAATTGTTCTGGATTTATACAATGTATTAGAAAATAAACTTCCAGAATGATTTTCAGTTATCTCTTAAGAACAAGATACCATACTGCACTTTTATGAAAGGTCTGCTCAGCTGTCACTTGGGAATTTTCACTGTGAGTTGGATGTGCGTTTTATGGCAAAATTTAGATTTCAGTCTAGATTGTATTCAAATTGATAGATGAGATTTTTCATCAACCGATAGCTTTTTAGTATCAATTTTTTTTATAGGTTTATGTTATTTGCTTTACCTTATAGGATACGATCACCTACCGCTCTAGACACTGTAATTCAATTTGCATGGGAATTGAAATTATGCTGTAACTAATATGAGTTTGGTTCGTGCAGCTCCTATTATCAGTAAATATTCTACCAGTCGAAGCTCTTAAAGATCAAAGGAAAAGAAAGGAGAGGAATCAAGATAGTGAAATGCCATCAATGATTTTATGCTTGGTCTGTAGTCGTAATTCCCGCATTACCTTGAATGGACGAGGATCCTTGCAAAACATACAACTTCATAGATTAGACTATTAATTTATAATTATTAATCAACACAGTATATATAATTAATTTATTAATATTATTTGTAATGTTACTTATTTTAGAACATGCAGTACAATCTTAGCATTCATTTGGTTTTTCTGGACCAATAATATTGTTAAGAGATTCAAATCAGAATATAGTTTGCTTATAATTTTCCATTCTTTTGATACATCAATTAATACAACTATCAATACTTGAACGAATCCAAAAATTATAGATACATCAATAACTTGAATATCTATCGATAATGGAGATTATTCTTGTCGGATTTGTTCAAAGTAAATAACTGTATTATCAGATTCATTTAATTCAGCGGATGGAATTGGATGGATAGATAGACAGATAGATAGAGAGATATTATTTCTTGACGTTGCTGATGAAAGTCGAGTCCTACAGAAAAAAAGAAATATCTCTCTATTAATCCATCTATCTAATGCCATCCGCCAAATTAAACCAATCTTATTATAAAGTGATGTTCCCTTATCTGTTCTTCAATTTCCTTCCCACTCTATTTTATTTCTATATTTACTCTCTATATCTATTTTATATTTATATCTATTATATCTATATTATATCTATTTTATATTATCTCTCTATATTTATTTAGTCTCATATCCCAGATTAGCATTTTTTGTTGATTTACTATTATTATTTGTTATTATTCATGGTCTATCATTATTTTATTGTTTGCTATGAGTCTCTCAAGACGTTTCGGCTAAACGTAAGCTGCTAAACATTGTGGAACAAAAGAGAGCCTTCCTTCTCTCAACAATTACTTGATCCTCCAATTACCTCAACATTTATGAACTCTTCAACCAACGATACACCACTCCTAATTGATCTAGGGCTTTTGTGAAGAGAATTAATGTCTGCAGAATTGCTTGGGTGAAGTAGGTCAAGTTGTTGAGCTTGAGTGCAAGGTGGAAGATACAAGTGAAGGTGGGTCGCAATTGGCGGGGGGGGGGTTTGGGTGTTTTTTTGCGTGGTTAATGGGGGGTGAGGGTGAGGTGGACTTAGATAAAGTAGCTATCAGTGGTAGAGGGTTAGTCGATCAATAGAAGCGGAGGAGAGACGGACGAACGGACGGACGCATTGAGAAAACATGACCGTTTATCATGTGTCGTCTAATCTATTGATTGTGAACAGGCCGCGGAGGAGTTGCTGGGGAGGGGGAGAGAAGGGCACCTGTAGCCTACTCGTGTTAGAGACCCCCCTTCCCTCATCCTCCAATCTCATTTTTTACTGGTGCTCGTTTCTTCAGTGGCAACCATCGTTACCAAAACTCATTCCACTGCGCCCTTGTAAATAATACAGTTCACCCCCCTCCCCACCACACCGCTTGCCCCTATTACGGCGACTCGCTCATCGCAACTACACCGCCACATTCCCTGTTGAATATATCTTCTGTAATTTATCTGTTGGACAAATTGTTAGCTCACCAGGTCAATCAACCCACTTCAGACAACCGACTCGTTGAATTTTATTGCCACTAGATAACAATCGATCAATCAATTATGCTGAAACTGTATTGTTTGTGTAGTCGTCACTATCAGTAGATTTTTCCAATTTCACCATTTCATTTATGAAGTATTTTAATTAATATTCCGATTCATTACATTATTATTGTAAGAATATGATGTATATTTTTTAAACAACTTCCAAAAAATATAGATACGATAAAATAAGGTTACGTAACCTCATTAAAAATTGATTTGTGACACCTTTTAATTACCGTAAATAATGGAAAACTAGTAGACCCAACTAGTAGAATGAGCGATAATAAAGTTGAATAAACTCATAACTCATTTCGAACTTCGTATATGAAGAATCAGAAAGCAAGCTCCAAATATGATGAGATCAATATTCAAAGCCCCAATCGGTGCAAATCAATTAAAATGTTGAAAATTGAATTCAAGTTATCATCGTAGGTCCTTTATCGTAGGAGTCATTTCTTGTTTTGACTATTTCCAAACCCAATTCGAGAAAACGTGAAAGGAAGCTTACTAGGTCATTCCAAATTCGACTTTATGTTCATATTCAAAGACAAAGCTGGATAGAAGAGGTGTGGCTGAGGTGAACGTTTCCAAGCAGTGAGCTAATCATATAACCTCAACAACTACATATTATCGATAACTTTTGGCTAAAATATTGATGATGATTAAATTTAATGGAAGTCTCAAAATAAAGAACTGAGTCATTCAAAGAATAGTTTTGGGAACGAAGATAGTAATGCAGCTGCATGTTAATTATAATTATGAAATTTATCATCAAATTTGCTACTTTGATTCGACTGAATAAAAATATGAATGGTTATTAAAAGGAACTCTGAAAAGAGCTGAGTCATTCAAAAAATAGTTTCGGGAACGAACGATGCATGTTAATTAGCTGAAATTCATTATCAAATTTCAGAGTAGGCTGCTAATGGAAGCGAATGAAGGGCTGTGCAAGTGCAAGCCTACTATACTGTATTAGGCTATAGTGTAGGCTACACCGTCGACTGTTGAGCACTTGGAAAGGTAATTCGCGATGACAGGCGCAGGATTCATGACTCCGCTAGCAGCGGGACAGTAATTACCAACTTCTCCTCAGAACACCAGTCGCCTCCATTTACAGCAGACGAAGTTTCCTCGGCAAAAGCTAACATTAACATAACAAACAATAGAAACCAGCATTCAGCATTAGAATAACGTTTCAAATAACCTCTCTGATTTCACCCGGGGGATTAGGGCTTCGAGAAATGATTATTTCGTATATCCATTTCCAGAGACCACGTTTCTATGTAGTCCCCATATACCATTCATCAAAATTGCTGTGCATTAAAATGTACAGTACTACCGTTGCATTCGTTAATATATAATTTTTTCTTCAATGAAAGTATTTTTCAGAAAGTATTATATTAATCATTATAGATTCGGCTCAAAGTTTACAATTACAAATCTAACCTTATTTACAAACTAAAAATGAAACATAAGCTTGAATTTATTACTGTTAAAAGAATCGTAAACACATTTACTCTAGTGGTATAAGTCCAATGGAATGATGAATGATGAAATCCATGGTGTTACTCTTTAATCTAGATGTCTTCTTTGCTCTCATGGTTACAACCTATTCATTACAAGTCAAAGTTCCATTCAGTTCGAAGAAACGCCCAATAAATCAACATAGATCCTGAGAATAGATGAATAATTTTTATTGAAATGAGAGCTTCTTTTCAAACAATGCTTCATGGTGCAAACTGAGTATAGAGTACTAGAGAAGCAACATCAACTTATCAGTAAAAGATATTCAACAGATTATCGTTTAAAAAATAATCAAAGATCTGTAATTATAGAGATTTAAAACTCGTTAGGAATGTTGATTTCTTTCTTGAGGGCTCAAATAAATGGCTTTGCTCTATAAGCATAACTGATTTTCTGACTAACTGTGAAAATTGATCAAATAAAACTGTTTATCCAGCTAAATTAAAACTTGATCGAATCCAACGGATTGCATGAAGCAGTCAACTCGACGCGAAAGAAATAATGATTAGTTGATTATTGGTTTTCCATTTGAGAGCGGTTTTTTCTGATGCAATCGATTCTAGGGCGAACGGTTCCAGCTCGGAAACGAAAGTTTTTGTCAGACATTTTCCATTTTCACCCTTGTCGTTTATTCTGCTGAAAAACCAAGTACACAAGTGCTCACAATCCACTACACCATCATCACAAAGGGCTGAACAATGAAAACACTTACTCGCTGCAATTCCTGTATACTGTCAACATCAACAGCCACTTGTTACTACACTCTGTCTCCTGCTCTTCTCTGCTCCGGCTCCAGCCTCAAGCCTCTGTTTGCATCCTGCTTTGAATCACCCAAGTCAACGTGGTTTTTACAATTTGTCTGCTAGTTCAGCTTCCGATTTGCACAATTGTTCACACACTCTATATTCGGTGCGTGTTGCATTCTTGAAGAAAGGCTAAGCTTATTATATTTGTAAATTTCTGAGAATTTTGTAAAAGCAGAGATAAACAGACACTTAGGTGACGATAGGGGTTTTCTAAATTCATGCAAGAACTCCAATCCATCATAAAAACCTAGAATTCTAGTAGGAAGTAATTAATAATTGGGAAGAAACTCTTTGTTCGAAAAAAATGCCTACTGTGTTTTGTAATTACTATTGTAATCATCAGCTACACAAAATACAGGATACAAGATATTTTCATTTTCCAAAAAAAAACAATACAATACACATAGTCCAAGCAAAGAAACGAGAACAAAATCATGAAAAATACACAGTATTGCTTGTTTAATAAATGTATTAATTATAATCACAATAGTATTGTTTTTTATTTCAATACGTTTCTTGTCAATACTGAACAATTATTTTCCAATATTTCACTAAAATTCTTCTTAAGAATGTATCATAGTGTATTCATCAAAAAATACTCTTTTAAAATGCTAATGTCTGTTTGAAAGTATGAAAGCAAACATACACCATGTTCCCTATCAAGGGATAATTGGGTTAAGGGATATTGGTTGGCTCCCCACTATGCGCTGGATAAATAAATAGTGTTCTCATTCTTCGAAATGCTTTTGAAATTGTTCTGATGCATTGCTTGTTCCAAAATAACCTCCTTTCGCTTTCGGTCACTCAAACACGTTTTTTTTGTAAGACTATAACAAGACTACTAAGGGACTATTTCATCGAAGTTATCTCTTCGTAGCACATAAAGTTGAAAACTACTTCCTCGACGAGATTAAGCCACTATTAACCTCATTATTTCAGAAATACGAGTAGCTAAAACAGGAATAGTGCGGGTTGAGAAACTTCTCAACAACGAATCTGCTTCACTTTTTCTACAGATCGCCTTTCCAAACTTAATAAAGGCAGTGCGTCGGAGAGTGTTCTCCTATCATCAATTTTCGTTAGAATCCACAATTATTCTTCAACCCTTACTCCACAGAATGCAGCGAATCCCGTTGGCAAGTTTTTGTTGTAACTTGTTCACGCTGAGTGGGATATGCAGTTTCAGAGATTGGGGAAATTAAGACTTATTTTCGCTGAAGACAGCTCTTTTCTCTCTTTAAAGCAAGGGAGCTTTTATCTTGATTGTAGACCGGTGTTAATATTAGAGCTTTGAGAAAGCTGAAGATAGAGAGCGTCTAGAATGGCGGATTTGTAATTAGAAGGAATTATAATGGAGAGGATCCATTAAAAGTCGAACAAGAATGCGTATTGAGAGCTCTCTCTCTCTCTACCGAGCGCAAGTATTTCTTACCGCAACATTCTGTTGAATAATGGTTCTTATTATAACCATTTCCAGAACGGCTAATGATAACAATAGTAAGTGTAGTTTGTCAACTGCATTACTTATTATTGCTGAGCTGATATCGAAGCACTAATCCTGTTCTTCAGATAAGAGAACTCTAAATGCGGCAATTGTATGATTTATGCGAGATGAGGGTGGAAATTGCTGTTACTTATTGACTGGGAGCCGCTCGTAGGGTAGGTAAGCCAAGTGAGAACATAGAAGAGCAACTTCCCATTCCGCTCCTCGCATTCACCTTCAAATTACTCCTCACTCTGTTAGATGTTATCGCTCTTAAATTACTTTAAAGACTAAATCAGTGTCGTTGCTCTCGGCTCTCAGCTGCGATGATGAACTAGCTCCCTGCTCTAATTGAGCCTCAATTGAACTTGCATTACAGCCTTGCACTGACTCTTGCCAATAGACAAGCTCAACTAGACACTCAAATAGCTGTCTTCTGGAGGACTAATTACAGATTAAATTGCTTAAAGATTACAGATGAGTAGCCGGAATATAATTATTCCATATAGTGACACACCAAATTGAATGCAAATATAATCACTGCAGATATATTACCTCGTTTATTCAATTCAAATTCGACTGTTAATATTAATAGGTAGAGATAATAATACGAATTTGAATGAAAATGTTTGAGAGTAGTGGATTCAAGGAATGAAAACACTCTTCTATGAATTCACCTCTCAACCCACTTATCATGCAAACGATGAGTATCAAGTTTGATGAGAGAATTATGGAGAATCATACAAATGACATCGGTCTGGAAATTCGTACAAATATAATTGGTTCACTGTTTGTTTAGCTGTTTAGCTAATTTATCATTTTGTATTTCATAAGCAGAAGGTAACTTGCAGATTAAAGAAGGCAGTCCTTGTTCCAGGATTAATATCTGCGACAGTTGTGCGACTAAGCAAACTTGAGAGAAATATAGGACTGTAATTCTCCCAGATTGAAAGTGATTATGGATAATACTGGTTGCAGAGTGAAGTTTTGAAGTAGAACGAGTGGGATAATGACAAATAGATTACAGTTATAATTTTGGCCAGTGCGCGAGCGAGCGAAATTTGCGATCTAGCCAAGCAATAATAATAATTAATACGCGGCCGTGCCTATCTGTGGTGCTTCAGTTGTCTCTAATTAGCTTGCAGCAACCATTATCCAGCTCCAACTGATCCGAGTGAATTTATTGCCCATCTCGGGAGGATACTGTTCCAGGGATCAGGCAACTTGGACTAAGAGACCGATGCCAAATTCAGCGACAAACTTTCACTGCCATATCTTACTGGAAGATAACAGTTGGTTTATAATTTCCATATATTTTCACATTTATAAAATATCAACTAAAGGACTTAATCGTGATCGAATATGGACACAACCATGTGGATTATTGTCTTTTTGTTGATAAAAGTGTGGTACTAGTTTTTTCATCAAATATTTATAAAATTTCATTCATCATTTTTTAAAAAAACATTAACTACAGTAAAGGACTCGTGATCGGCTGTGGACCCAACCATGTTGTGGATTATTGTATTTTTGTTGATTAAAGTGTGGTACTAGTTTTTAATCTAATGAATACTTTTTCAGTAGAATACAGAGGTTATTTGTTGTGATAATTTTCTGATCAGATTACTTTATTCAAGTGGATTACAAACTCTATCCACTCAAATTCCAGATTATGATCTTATTCACATCATTCAAGTGGATTACAAGCTTTATCCACTCAAACTCCAGATTATAAAAGTTGTTATGACTGTCAATGTCAAACTAATCTGAAACTTATTCAACAATGAAAGATTAGATTTAATTTGCTACCAATCATATTATTCTTATGTACATCGTTGAAAGAGTGAAGTTCGAACATATTCATGTAAATCATGATTATAGGGTGAGTGTAGGAGTAACTCAACATCCCATGGACTTTCATATCAATTCTCCACTCTCTCAATCAAAATGGTGGATGAACAAAATGTATGTGGCCATCTAGATTTTTGAACTCTCTGATTCATCAGCCATCATTGTATTCAACTCCAGCAATGTTACCCTATCAAATACTAAAATAATTTGATTCCTCATCCATTTGATAATATTTCATATATTTAGCACTTTTTGAAAGCTTTAAATCAAACTTTATGGATTCATCCATAAACTATAATAGCGGTTAGTTTATCATACAGTACTACCATGCATACCATACTATCCTGTTTATCCAGTTATTACCTACAAACTCTACAAATTATTCTCTATATATCTTATTCCCAAACCTTGTCCACTTATCATAATATCCTTCTTTCTCTCCAAAAAATTCCATTTATCAGAGGCTAGGTTGTTATTTCACTAGAAGTAGCTGTCATGCCAGATAAATAATTCACCAGAATAAACAAGACAAGTTTTTTCATTCTGTGATCTCCCAAACACTGCTAGGAAAATCATTTATTGGCCGATACCATACTTTCTGATCTCACCCTCATCTCTTTGTAAGCGGTGTCCTTCTTTAATCATCGACAAATTAAGTTTACTTTTGGGAAACAAATTTCTAGCCTTTTGGAAAGGCAGCGCAGAGCAGAGCAGAGCAACACTGTGAACTTTAATAAAGGTTGGTGGGATGGCGTGGATGTGGTTTTTGTGGCGTGGTGGGCCTTTGCTTTGCACTGCGAGTCGGGCACAAAAGCAACTTTCATGAGTGAGATCACCTTCAGACCGCCATCCAACAACCACTAACTACCACGCTCCGAGCTAATAATTTATTGTAGCTGAGAGATTTCCTCAGCCATTCAATGCTACTTCTGCTAGCATGCATCTGCAGGAATTATCCTCCAATACATGGAACACTGAGGGCCGCTTTCCCCAGCGCTGCTTAAGTAATAACAGCTGACGCTCAATTCTTTTCTATACTTTTCCTATTCTCCGAATGAGACTTAAGCCAGATGTATTCCTGAAGTAGCGTTGGGGAAAGCGGCCCTTAGTCTTCGATCTTCCACTTTTTAATGAAGTTATTCCATCGATAAACGCTTAATGTGCTGCTAAAGTGAATAAAGGGGCTAAAGGACGCTTTCTAAGGAGGCTTAAGTGAATAAGGGGGCTAAAGGGCTGAAGTGAATAGGGGGGGGCTAAGGGGGCTCAAGTGAATAAGGGGGGCTCAAGTAAATAAGGGGGCTAAGGGGGGATTTCTAAGGGGGCTCTTGTGCCTCAACTTCGCCCATAGCTCTTTTGTAACGTACAATATAGAAAAATAGAGTCAATTATTCTGAATGGTCTGAATTATTCTGAAATAGAGTCTTTTGATTATTGAATTGCCGATGCTTTGCATGCATTGCTGTATTCAACATTAAGTACTTTTAAACAATGTTGCAACTAAGTTCGATCAATATCCATCTCTATCAAATAGATTTACAGTCTAGATTTTAATGAAAAACTTTCCATCGTTCCAAACGTATTTCCAACTTAAACAAAATTAGAAAAGTATGTTTGGTAGCATTAAACCTACAACTTTTCTAATGTTCGTTGCAATTATTGCAGCAAAACTGAACGAAACATAGCTGGATTAAAACTTGTTTATCTGAATCAGAACGGCCACTTAATTCGAGATGGGTTTCGAACCACCAGATAGGTGATCATGAAGCAGATAACGATCAGTTGCTCAGCTATTAATCGCCATTAACAGTCCAGTAAGGGTAAAACCACAATCATGGAATCGGTCTATCACAAGCATTTAACAAAGCCTTTATTTCATTAGGTAGTTTCAACTCGTTACTATCGAGATACAATAAATCGTTATTACTACAATGATATTTATTTAATTTGAAGCTTGGCATTAGATAGATAGGTAGATATTATTTCTTTGCCATCGTACTCTACGATCATCAGCAACGTCAAGAAATGATATCTCTCAAATTAAATGAATGACTGTTAGGCTAGGCGTACACCGGTTAGTCAAGACAAGACGAAATTAGTAACGTTTAGTCACAGTAATTCACATAGCTGCTTATGAAGCAGCACTCACGGATGCAATGACTAATCGGTGTGTGCTGCTTCATAAGCAGCTATGTGAATTATTGTGACTAATCGTGACTAATGTCGTCTTGTCTTGTCTTGACTAACCGGTGTACGCCTAACTGTATCAAAGTGCTTCCAACTATCATCAACAGTTTTAAGCATAGGTGAGAAATTCTAATCTGATGGAAGAATTACATGAGTTTAAATACTACAACAAATTCATCTTATTCAGGCTAATAAGGAATGAGCATTACTTTAATACTATTTTGAATTTTCACAAATTAGTAGCGGTACCACGTGAATAGCGTCATTAAACAGTTAAAAACAAAATCGAAACAAAAGAATCAATATTTGATTAATTCACTTGAAATTTTATTCATTTCAAATATTAACATTTCATTATTGTTGAAACAAACATCATCCAAGATCCAAATAACTTCCATGCGTTCTATCCGAGGGTATGGAGGGGAGAATTAACAGAGTTGCGAGTGCTCGCATCTTCAAAGTGTGTGACATTAGAGAGCTGAAGCATATTTTCCGCTTCAAGTTGTATAGATGGCGCGACTCGGCAGCCAACTCTTCTACAAGAGTTCAACCGTATATGGCTCCCAACTGAATACATGATTCCTCCATTCAGAAACATTTGGAGCTTTTCTAGTGGAAAAAAGGCACTTAGCAATAGATGTTGTCACGATACAAATTCTGGCAACCAAATAAAGCCTCAATAAAATATTGTCAATGACCACTAAGTGCTGGTATTATAATAGATAGCACAATTAACGGTAAGCTGACCTAATTTAGCAGTACTCAATATTGATAAAATAATGATAACAAGGAAGCAAGCTCCGACTCACCACCAAAAGTCTCTGACTCATATCACATTGTATATTTATTTATATTCCTTGATGTTAATTTATGTAATCGAAAAATCCAAATCTTGAAGATGGCCATAACCTTCATCCAAAAATATCAAAACACACCACTGCCTATATGGATCATCTACTGAAAGATGTCAATGCCAATAAAATCATTGAAAAAATTATGATTCATCAATTATTTATAAAATGTATAAATACTTAATCCTCATATGTTAACTTGCTATTAAATAATGCACATTATTATTTGTACTCACCAAAAGTATCATCCCAAGCCGGTGAAATAATGTATATACAGGTCTCATATCTTCGGTGGTTTCACGAACATAGCAATATATTTTGGAAATATTTGTTGTATATGAGATTATACTATTTTAGGAGTCAGTTATTTTTATAGCATAAAATATTTGGATGTATATTAATTTAGCAATAAACTTTCAGTTCACCTTTTGAATTTGGCAGTGGAGTTGAAAAGTAAAGAATATTTTTAAAGGCATCTTCCAAAAATAAAAATGGAAATTGAAAAGATTTTAACGTCCTATATGTTATTTTGTATTATATATAATATATCGCATATTATTTAAATGGTTATTGTAGCTAAATGTTGGAACTACTTTGTGCATTGTACTGACGTCAAAAAACACGATATTAAATTGACCAATCACAGCCCAGCATTTCATTAAAAATTCTAGAATGTTCTATTGAAAATTCTGTTTCCTTGAATTTTAGCAAGGGTAACTCTCTTCCGTTTGAGACTCCTTAGAGAGCAGTCACTTTTGAGCACATACGTGCAGTTTAACTGTTTTAAAATGTAATCAGTTTCATTTTCAATCTTAATGTTTTCAAGCTGTGATATATTAAGCTGTGGCAATGTATAATTGATTAAATTCATGTAAAGTCGCGGAAATGTTATAAACCATGGTCCAGAGCCAAGCAGTATCGTGAGATGACACACGGAATCAATCTACCCCTGAGATGGCTGCCTAAACCAGGATACGGTAACCAACGTCGAAGCATCGCCAATACTGTGAGTGATCCGTTTTATTAATCCTTTGGCCAAAGGCGCGAAAAGCCTCTTTTAAAGTGAAATAGTGGGGAAAAATTATCATACTGCGTGATGCATAGAAACATGAGCTCATGGTCTAGTATTTAAGACATTCATAATTTTAGAGATTTTGTACAATCTTATTTGCCAGGCAAAATACCCACACCTACGCTCTACCGAAAACATAAATTTTGTAACAAGCTATTTATTGTTATTAACAATTATTTACGAAACTTGTAAAATTCATTTAATTGTCCAAGTTGTGTGTTCTAAAGGAACAGGAGAATATACTCCAAGTTTTTCACCTAATTACTGGGTTTTCTAGTCGTTCTTGCACCTGTCTTGGCAATCCCAATTGATACATTAAATTTATTTAATTTATGAAAATATCAGTATCCTGGATGAGCCCTTGCAAGGCCAAATTTTGACATGCCCAGTCACGTAAGGAGTATGCTTAGCCAAGTGTGTTACGTAAGTGGATTGAGATCTTGTCTTTGATGCGTGACTATAGTCCATCACTTAGCTCTCCCTTATCTTGTGACACATTTGACTATATTTGCTTGATCCTGACGTCACGGGACATACAACATAAAAATAATAATGTTACACATGACCCACAACATAGTAATGTTACACATGGCACCCAACATGGCGGCCTGACGGAGATGTACAAGATTTCTTTATTAAGAAAGCCAAAATTTGAACTCAGAAATCACAGAGTTGATGGTTGAAAACTTTTGAAATTGAAAATATACCTTATGGAATTGCCAAGCTTTAATAAAGTAATTAATTAATTTGAATATTGATTTCATTATTAAATTATTCCTGAGGAGACGTCGAGGAAGAGTATACTCAGATATATATCGCCAATAATTTAAAGAGATATACGCACCTATTGCTATGAATCACACTCTGTGATCATTTGAATAATTATTTTAGGTAGCCTAACAAGAAAGCCAGCTTATTTAACCTTGAAATTAAAGCTTTAAAGGTACCAAAATATTATTAGTTTACCAAAACATTAAGGTCTTGGGGGCTTATTAATTTGTTAATTAATCTATTAATTTAAGCAAAATCCCCAAAAAGCGATATCATAGGCAAGATATTAGGAGTATTAATTGTTTATTTATTGTTTATCTGTGATAGTGTGAAAATCGCCAGATTATTAATGAGCATTGAATATAGGGCTATTTATTAATAGTTACCATATATAAAAATTTATTTACTGGTAATTACCAGATATCTATTGATTTAACTATCATTGCCTGTTTATTTTGTGCATGTTTATTTGTAATAAGTCTTGGAAAATTTATTGTCTCACTGTATATATCACTTGTCACTTAATCCTTTTGGTCAACATTTCACTGCACTTGAGTCACTATCGCACTCACGCCGCGCATTCATTTCCACGCCGCGCATACACCCTTCGCGCCGCGCATCTATTTCCACGCCGCGCCTACACCCTTCACGCCGCGTTCACACCATTGGACCACGACATCCTTGGATTTCACCACTAGCCCAGCTGTCCAAATCCTAATTCACCATCATGGAGAACCTTTCAGCCAACTCATCTGTGTCCTACATGGAGCTGGGAGACAACAACACTCTGCAAGCGACCACACCCAACCCCGAGGCAATAAACAACACTGATGAGACAGCGCCCAGGAGCGAGACGCGGGAAGTATAACTAGCGCCAACTTCGACCCTGAAAATCTTCGTCAGCTGTCTTCCACCCGCCTGGAACCAGAGGTCGTCCCGACAGAAGTGCCTCCACGTACACCGTCACATACCACTGTCAATCCCACTACACAACTCTCGCCAGATGAACTGAGTCCACTGACTTCCAGATTGATGAATGACACTCCAACCGATTTGGTCACCCTCATGCTCAAAATAAGTAATGACCTCAAAAGATTCCCAAGAGAAACTGGGTAGTCGAATGGATAGTCGAATGGAGAAGATGGATAACCGAATGGAAGGAATGGATAGTCGAATCAAGGATCAAATAGAAAAAATGGATGGAGGATTGAGAGTAGAGATCAGAGACATCAGGGAAGAGATGAAGGATATGAGAAAGCAGTTAGATGACACTACTGTATGCCTCAACAAAAGAATGGATGACATGCAGGTGAATTTGAGGAAGGAACTGAGTGAAGATTGGAGCAAGCATGCGATTGAACTGGAAAACAAGGTCATGCAAAACGTAAGTGAACACACTGATGGATTAAACAAAAAACTAGAAAATCTTGAAAAACAAACCAAAACCGACATACAACAGGCAGTAGAGAAACCGAAGATAGAGTGTGTCACCACATACAAGGATTCGGAAAAGCAAATTAGAGATTCCACCCAGCCACAAGAAAAATCTGTACAGGAAATTAACACTCAACTAAGCCTAACTAACACATCTCTAAATACCACTCAAATCCAAGTTGAAAGTCTAGTAACCGACATACAACAGGCAGTAGAGACACAGAAGACAGAGTGTGTCATCACCTACCAGAATTTGGAAAAGCTGATTAGAGATTCCACCCAGCCACTAGAAAAATCTGTACAGGAAGTTAACACTCAACTAAGTCTAACAGACACATCACCGAATACCGCTTCTAATACTGATAAAGATAATAATCCACCACCTTCTACTAATATACCATCAAAACAAATGGAAAATCAAACAACCCATCAGGAAAAATTCCAGCGGTGACCATCATGCAAGACTAGGAGGAGAAAACTTATAAGACTCTGACGGTTCAAATTCCGGCAGCCCAGAGCAAGCTAAACGGCAGTCCAGCAAAATAAACAGTAAAGTGTATCACAACTCAGGCTTTCATCGGAAGCATGCTCGATATAAAAAGCCGACAGCTTTTGAGCATTATGCATGTTTTCATCGGCGGCACACTCGCTTCAAGCCCGCCCTAAAGCCAAGAGATTGTAAAAAACATGCTCAATATAAAAGGTCGACAGTTTTCGAGCATTCTGCATGTTTTCATCGGCGGCATACTCGCTTCAAGCCCGCCATAAAGTCAGGAGATTGTAAAATTTGGACACCAAAACCTAACCTCTCTTGAGACGTTGATCAACTACCCACAACCAACCGGCCAACATAACCTAAATCGCCCACATCTGGTATACGAAAGGTTAATAAGAGCAGCTTCAGGACCCTGGAAATATTTCGTCTATTTGGTACGAGAACCTCGCCAACATTAAACCCTACTATAGAGAATGAACAATATCATTCCTAAGAACCACATGCTTCCGGTTTGGAGATAAACGAAAAAGTGATTTTTCTACAACAGGATTCAAACTAACATGAGCCAGAGATCGTCCCAAGGATGTACTGCGACGCCTGACCGTATTAATTACGCAAAATAAGTGATATTGAACTTTTAGAAAAATACACAGTTATGTTAATAAAATAATTGATGGCCAACGATCGCCATATTTTCTAATCAAACCAAACGGAATCCTAACGGTAAATTATTACCAACTTCAAATATTAGTAAGAAATTACCTTCTTTTCCAAGACTTACTATGTTATTATATCATATATTTGTTAGTATTAGTAAATATCTGAATTTTTGTTAGCTTCTACGAAGTCATACGTTATGCACATAACCAAAAAACACATATGTTATGATGTCTACTTGTGTGCGTAGACGATATATTGTACACATACGATAGGCCAAGGCCACACAAATCAAACAGCATGTATATATCCCATACTTCACAGCTGTGAAAGTGTATAATCAAATTGTTATAACGTAGCCTGTATTATTAAGTAAATTTTGTTAAAACTAAGATTAACACATATTTTGATATTATTATTGAATGTTTATTTATTTGTAACCATAAGTGTTTGCATGGCAGTGAATATTGAGTCAAGTGGTGAAACCACAGATTACGATTGTGAGCCCTAGGCTAATAACTTTGTCAATCGATAAAACAAGTCGGCACCCATTTAAGTTACCTGCTATTTCCTTCAGATCAGTTACCGGAGTTATTGTGAATCTATCTGTGTAAATTGTTTGAGAGCCTTATTTATGTCATTTATTGTCTAGCAGAACTTATGAGTTTGAATTGTATTGTATTTTCGAGTGTCATCTGAGATAACCTCACATACCTTTTGTGCATCAGCGCTTGTAGAGATTCCTTCGACACCTGGCATACTCTTTGGTTTGACATGTCGTCATCATAGTATTGTTTTAGCCGCCAACTTTTGAATTCTCATATTGCTCGTTTAGATGTATTATCCTTGCTCTATTTTTCTCAGCTAAATGCTTGATTTTTTGTGTAAATCACTGCCATGATTAGATGTTACGCTTCTGTAAATCTTATGAGTAGGTAGCGTAGAATGTTTCCGTACCGAATTCGAGTCGGGAGGTAAGCTAACATGAGACAGTTGTGTTCACATATTTTTTAGAGCCTTCTTTATGTTATGTGAGATCTTAGAAAATTTGCCTCGTTTTCTTTGTATAGTTATACAAACTCGCTCTATCTGCAGCTTATTAAAGCTTATTTATTCGCTCATTTATATAACTATAGGGGGCTTCTGTCACGATACAAATTCTGGCAACCAAATAAAGCCTCAATAAAATATTGTCAATGACCACTAAGTGCTGGTATTATAATAGATAGCACAATTAACGGTAAGCTGACCTAATTTAGCAGTACTCAATATTGATAAAATAATGATAACAAGGAAGCAAGCTCCGACTCACCACCAAAAGTCTCTGACTCATATCACATTGTATATTTATTTATATTCCTTGATGTTAATTTATGTAATCGAAAAATCCAAATCTTGAAGATGGCCATAACCTTCATCCAAAAATATCAAAACACACCACTGCCTATATGGATCATCTACTGAAAGATGTCAATGCCAATAAAATCATTGGAAAAATTATGATTCATCAATTATTTATAAAATGTATAAATACTTAATCCTCATATGTTAACTTGCTATTAAATAATGCACATTATTATTTGTACTCACCAAAAGTATCATCCCAAGCCGGTGAAATAATGTATATACAGGTCTCATATCTTCGGTGGTTTCACGAACATAGCAATATATTTTGGAAATATTTGTTGTATATGAGATTATACTATTTTAGGAGTCAGTTATTTTATAGCATAAAATATTTGGATGTATATTAATTTAGCAATAAACTTTCAGTTCACCTTTTGAATTTGGCAGTGGAGTTGAAAAGTAAAGAATATTTTTAAAGGCATCTTCCAAAAATAAAAATGGAAATTGAAAAGATTTTAACGTCCTATATGTTATTTTGTATTATATATAATATATCGCATATTATTTAAATGGTTATTGTAGCTAAATGTTGGAACTACTTTGTGCATTGTACTGACGTCAAAAAACACGATATTAAATTGACCAATCACAGCCCAGCATTTCATTAAAAATTCTAGAATGTTCTATTGAAAATTCTGTTTCCTTGAATTTTAGCAAGGGTAACTCTCTTCCGTTTGAGACTCCTTAGAGAGCAGTCACTTTTGAGCACATACGTGCAGTTTAACTGTTTTAAAATGTAATCAGTTTCATTTCAATCTTAATGTTTTCAAGCTGTGATATATTAAGCTGTGGCAATGTATAATTGATTAAATTCATGTAAAGTCGCGGAAATGTTATAAACCATGGTCCAGAGCCAAGCAGTATCGTGAGATGACACACGGAATCAATCTACCCCTGAGATGGCTGCCTAAACCAGGATACGGTAACCAACGTCGAAGCATCGCCAATACTGTGAGTGATCCGTTTTATTAATCCTTTGGCCAAAGGCGCGAAAAGCCTCTTTTAAAGTGAAATAGTGGGGAAAAATTAACATACTGCGTGATGCATAGAAACATGAGCTCATGGTCTAGTAATTAACAGATTCATAATTTTAGATATTTTGAACTATCTTTTATGCAAGGCAAAATACACACCACCTCGCTCTACCGAATAGATAAATTTTTTAACAAGCTTTTTATTGTTATTAACAATTATTTACGAAACTTGTAAAATTCATTTAATTGTCCAAGTTGTGTGTTCTAAAGGAACAGGAGAATATACTCCAAGTTTTTCACCTAATTACTGGGTTTTCTAGTCGTTCTTGCACCTGTCTTGGCAATCCCAATTGATACATTAAATTTATTTAATTTATGAAAATATCAGTATCCTGGATGAGCCCTTGCAAGGCCAAATTTTGACATGCCCAGTCACGTAAGGAGTATGCTTAGCCAAGTGTGTTACGTAAGTGGATTGAGATCTTGTCTTTGATGCGTGACTATAGTCCATCACTTAGCTCTCCCTTATCTTGTGACACATTTGACTATATTTGCTTGATCCTGACGTCACGGGACATACAACATAAAAATAATAGCGTTACACACTTGACCCACAACATAGTAATGTTACAATGTGTCTCTGGAGCTCGCAACAGTGAAATGGAAAGTGAAGCTTAGCCCGCTGTTGATAGCTGCTGCACCTGAGTCGTTTTAGCTTTACTCAGCCCTCCTCAATGGTATTGACTGTCATTCCGGTCTTTAGCTTTCAATAGTCGGTTGTGCAAGCTGTACTGAGCTTCCAAAATTGACCGACGTTAAAAACCAAAATGTTATGATACCATGTAATATGATGATACATACCTTGATACACTTACTTTCCTTTTATACTTGTTTCATATACAGTTTATTCCCAAGTTTCAACTTTTAAACCATGATTTAGATAGAAGTTTGAAACAGTAGTAATATTGATAAGTAGTTACTGTGTACGTAGAATAATTTGATAAAATCATAGAATTATTGATAGATTCATTATATGATTGATAGAATGATTGATTGATATGATAGAATGATATGATTTGATAGAATCATTTCGATACATCATCACTGTAAAATCATTTAATTTTTCTTTCAACTTTCATTATCATAATATTAGTCACCATTATCATAATAATGCTCGGTTTTTCAGTTTTGTTCAATAAATTAATTGAACCAATAAATTTTTTTTGAATTTGAAAACACATGGTTATTGATTCAATACTGCTATTGGATCCATAAACTGTTTATTGAAGGACTGAAAAACCGGGCATAAGAGTATTAGACAAACCTGTACATTTTCAAAAATCGCATGAAAATTCTATTGCATGTTGTTGTTATTTCAACAGTTATTGAAATATTAATAAAATATACCACTTGACAGTGAAGGTTATCCAATTCGAATAATTATTAACGACTACTTGTCAATGATTACTCTGAAGGTTTTCTCATAGAGAAAAAAACAGTGCATTCGAAAACATTGGTTCCCTCAAATAATTTCCATTTATTCATCAGTCAATAATAGGTTCTTGATTAAGTGAAACATTTCTTATGTTTGAAAACAATATAATATTATATATTTAAAACATTTTCACCAGCGTTCAGATGAAGCTTCATTATTTAGCTTGGCATTATCTACATATATTATTTTACATCTTCGTCTCACTCTTCATGTTCACTCTTTCAATGATACAAATATCATTGTTTGAATAGAATAAGACAAGTTAGCGATAAGCTGTCTTTTTATAACATTTTAAATATGGTTCACGTATGGTTGATTCCGTAAAGCTCAATATGTTAACTACCTGTCAAAGCATATTACAGTAGGTTCAAGTCAAAACTGGAGACTGGAAGAAATGAAGGGATGCTGGGATCAAGAAGGTGAGATCATAAAGGGATATTTTCGCAAAAAAACTCTGATAAATGTGACATGAGAAGAGAGCTAAAACCACCAGCAGGAGGGAAACCGTTCTCGATAGGGAAGCAATTCGATCCCTGAAGGTGTTTTACTCCTTTTCCCTACTTCTGAAATTCTTCTCCATGCGATAGCTATGCCTGCATTAGTGGAAGTAATGTTTGGGAATTGGAACTTTACACTCTTTCATTCTGCTCGTTGGCTGATACATCATGTATAACTCTTTGAATGTTCGACTTTGATGACTACCATGTGAACTCACTCTATATGCCTAGCACTAAAGAGTGCGACCTGGAAAAGCTTCCTTTCCAGCCTAACATTGTGAACCTTGTCGGCATTTTTCTCTGCTAGTTACCTGCGAGTAAGGGTTTCCTGTTTTGTATAATTCTCACATGGACTTATTACACATCACACATTCTCTAAGCAATGAGCCCTAAAGTTTGAAATAATATATACTGAATACTAAGGGCCGGCTCATGAGCTCGGGATTTAGCCAAGTCCTAGACTAAAACGGGTGGTCACCGTAGCATCGACAAACGTTAGCCTCGAAACTATGTACTAAGGGCTCTCTATTCTATATGCTGCTAACCCACTAACCTATCGAGACAAACGTTTGTCGATGCTACGATAGCCACTCGTTTAAGTCTAGGACTTAATTCATTTAAACTCAAATACGATGTTATGAGCTACAGGTATCTTGAGTTTCATATATCTATAATTCATCTGAATTTCTTTATCAAAGAAGGAGAAAAGTGTGAATACAATAATGAACCTCCATTATCAAGCTGCACAAGAAAAATAAAAGCTGCCAGGAATAATATCTTTCTATAAGTTATTCATGAGTTCTCTATATTATACGATTTTTTATCAATAACAAAAATTCAATGTACAGGAAATTAATTATTAGGCTAGGCGTACACCGGTTAGACAAGACGAAATTAGACACGTGTAGTCACAGTAATTCACATAGCTGCTTATGAAACAGCACACACCGATTAGTCATTGCATCGATGTGTGCTGCTTCATGAGCAGCTATGTGAATTACTGTGACTAAACGTGAATATTTTCGTCTTGTCTTGTCTTGACTAACCGGTGTACGCCTAGCCTAACTCTTTTACGACTAGGTATGTTGGTTTCTGTTGGCTAGGAAAGGTTCAAGTCAGTGATGATTAAAGAATATTATCGACAATTTGATATAATTATGGTACTTTAAATTTGAATAAAAAATGTTTTGTAAAAAAGTATTTAGACCTAGTATCTGTGACTCAGAAGAGTCTCAGAACTTTCTGAAGAAGTTCAGAAACTCTGAAGAAGAGTCTCATTACTATTATTTATCATAATACACATCTTTATACAATACTTCTAATTTATCATAATACATGAAATAATAATTAATAATACTGTTATACAAAGTAGAATAGATACAAATACTCACACACTGAAGATACAAGGCTTTTTGTTATAGTGCCTAAACACAATTTTCAATGAGTCTATACCTAACCACTGTTCTCCATTATGCGCGTTCAGTATTGTTATATTGCTACAGTATGTATTTTTTTTAAGTTTGTATCAATAAATGAAATGAAATGTTGATAATTGTAACGGCTCGGTTTGCTGGAATGCTATTTGAGTGGAAAAATAGAAAAATCATTGCTTCATTCGGTTGAATTAGAAGTGCCGTTTGTCTTTGCTGAATAGAAATTCAGTGCCGAGTTAGCGGCAGCCATCACAACTTTCTCGTCGCAGGGGTTCACGTCCCAGAAAGCTCCCGGACAGCCCAACAGTTCGAAACAAGAGTACCTGTGAACACAAAAGTTTGCCAGTAATTTATCATTTCAACACAACAGCTCCCAACTTACCACAACGAAATACTTTCTTACCGCGCGGCGCCAGATCCCCACCTTGTACCACTATGTGTTCGTGGAATCCATGAAAACTGCTATAAATACTTCTCAACTCTCGTATGATGTCGTTCAACTTTCCTTTTAGCTACTTGTCCAATATGATACCCATTTATGATGAATTATCGAGGACATATTATTACGGAATGGAAGTTGATATATCACAAGTTCTCTTATAAAACTAGCATTATTGAATGGTTTGAAGTTTCAAATAAAATACCTATGAAAGTACCAAACTGTGTTTAAATTCATATGTAGAAATACGGGTATGTTATAGTGTATGTAAGTAATATTGAACCAGAAAATCAATAACGAATCAATAACCCTCTATAAATTAAAAAACGAGTTGAAGTAAAGATCTGGGTAAGATCTTAACGAGATCTTAACGTGATCATAACGAGAACGAGAATAAGAGTATTGAAGTTACAATTCAATAAAGAATTAACCACATTCTATTCTCGAGAATCATTGAATTTTCTTATTGTTCATTCTGTCTCTAACATGATAAATAATTAGGGAATCAACTCATGACAACTTAATAAGTCAGTATATGGACTTGATGCTCAATTAAATCTTAATGAATGTCAATCTCGAACGTGGTCTCAAAGTTATGAAGAGAGGGTGGAATATATTTACCGTAGAATTAAACTATTACAATACTTTTAGATTGCAACTTCAACCTACGTGGTTGGATAGGCTAGTGTATTGAAATTGCAAAATATCAGGGTAATGTTTACTGAGTGCAATTCGAAAGTGGTAACGCGCTTGTAAGTTGGGGCGTATTCTATAGAGCAATTTTTTTCTAGGTACCGAATAATATTCAACATCTGATAAGCAATTGAGAACATATCTGATGAGAAACATGCAGATGCAGAGTGAGATTTAGAATGACTTTAATTATTGTTCATGGGAAATCTAAAGACGAAAAAAAGCTTAAGTAGATAGGTACCCAAGTAAAGCTTAAAAAATGACGAGTAGAATTTCGAAATTTTTCTGATTACCTTATGTGAACTATTTCATAGACTGGAATCCAATCACAATTGACAAAAACTCTAGTCTATCCAACTTGAAGTCCTACAAGAACAGTTTTTCTCGATGTAAATAATACACGCATCACACATGAAGTACCTCTATAACGCAGATTTGTCCCTTTCTGAGAATCTCCAACAGGACAAGAGAAAGTCACCAAGTCTATGGAACAAAACTATCATAAATCTTGCCACTGACAGGAATATGGCAAGATAGCATAACATAATGTTCGATAGAGCGAAAGATAATAGAAAAATGTCATGTTTACAAATAAGGGGAGGTGTCTGTTCGGTTATGCACGTCTCTCCCTTACTATTCGATTTTCATCATCCTTCTCGCTCTCTAAAATTTCTATTTTTATCATCTTTCTCGCTCCCTCAATTTTGTTTGTGCGGAAGAGAGATGGTATGTGTTGTTTTCTGCCATCTCCGGTACGGCTATATTGAAAACGTGATAGTGGTAAGCACGTCCTCACGGCCTGAATAATTTAATCTCATTTTTCTGTCCAGCTGCAGAATATCTAAGCCGTGTATCGCCTCCATCATTTCTCACAGCAGCCGACTTGCAGCAGTTTCAGCTCAGTGACCCTCATCACGTGATTCCCAGTTATCTATAAGTAGAAACGTGCACAAGAGTAAAATTTATCATTTTTTAAATACCGCGATACTCGGAGCCTAGCTGTGCAATTCAATCAACCCTTGTATTCTTCACTAACCCCTTTGTTCTCTTCAAAATCCCTAACCTCATTTCCATTTCGGATTCTCGTCCATTATCAGAAAGTTTTCGGCCCCGAGCTCGGGACAATCCACTCTCCGTAGGAGGAAAAGGACAGTATTCTTTTACTTCTCCGTTATGATTACGTTAAGTAACCGTCATTTGAAAAGTGATTTTTACATTAGTAAATGTTATCATATATTTGAGCAAGCCTTTTAAATTATACACGAGAATTAATGCATTTCTCGCTGTATGAATCTTAGCAGCATGAGCCTTACACAAGAATAACAATTGTTTTGAAAAGTTGCAAAAGGCGGTGAGTTTTTGTACGTTAGTAATGACGCTACAATAATGTAGGCGTGTTCCCACAACAAACTTTCGAAGGTAGCACAGGTGAGTTTAAACATTTTTTTTATTCCATTTTGTCATTCCCAATGAAATTGGCGCTTGTGAATTTTTCAAAACATATCCTTAGATAAGTTGAAGGACTAATACGGAGAGCTAAGTTAATTGATGTAAAATACAGCTGCTGATGTGCTTCTTTTTAATTACTGCAATACCCCGGGATCCTCCAAATTGATAATGATGACCTCTGGAGTGGGAAAAGTTGAAAAAGTTATTTGTTACTCAAGATGCCTGATTCGAAACAGTGTTACCTGTAATATGGTGTATATGAGCGAATGTACAAGAGAAAACTCATTCAACAAGGTATTTTTATATTCCGATGTTGAAGGCAAATTAATACTCGTTGTAGTTCAGTGACTATAATAATAGTCTCACTGTACAAGGTAGGATTTCATTTGTATAACTGAGTTGCTGTTAGCTGCAGATGGTCAAAATAGCAACCATCTAAGACTAACCCCGGTCGTACACCGGAGCAATAAGCAATAGGCAACTAGCAACATATAGATCATATGATTGTCTACTCTATACAAACCAATAGTTCAATTCACACCGAAACAGCTGCTTTAGGTGTGCATTGGACTATTTGTTTCTATAGAGTAGATGATCATATGATCCAAATGTTGCTTATTGCCTATTGCTTATTGCTCCGGTGTACGAGCTGCCTGAGAATTTTAGAAAATTCAAGTGAGCGGCGCTTTTCGCTGCTCGGGGTCAACTGTATCTATGAAATGGAGTTGACCTACATCAGTAAAATGATGTGTAGATTGGCGGTTGACTGACCTTATATCTCGACTTCCTGGCGAGCAGCAAGCGACGATCGCCCAAGTGCAGCGGGTGGGCTCACGGGGTGACTTTGCCCGGTCGTCAACTCCCCCCATGCGGTCCAACACCTCGTTCGGGTCGTCAAAGTCCGAGGGCGGGGTGGTGGCGGTGGGGGGGATTGGGGGCAGATAGGAGGGGGCAATGGGACTGGGGCAAGGACAGAATCGCCATGTAGCGCGAAAGTTCGGGTATAAGGGAATTGCGAGATAAGGCTGCGGCAGGAACCAGGGCACTTGACGACGAGCTACGTTGCTGATAGCTGGCTCTTCATGCAGGGTCGGGTCCAGGCTGGTGATGGCATCACTCGACTGTCCCCCTGCCAATTTGCAAATCACTAGCAAGCTCAACGCTGCTGCACCCAGTTTCAGCTCCATCGTCTGAAAAACAAGCAAGATATAACCAAACCAAAGATAAATGAAAACTGATGATAGCACCTAAGGTGTTGAAACATGTCTGTTTCTTAATATTAAAAATCGTGATAATTGACAATATCTTGTTGTTTTTTCATTAAAGATAAATGATCTTTTTAACAAATATTGTGGAAAAGGTTTGGGAAATATATTGATAAACAGGCAAAAATATATAAACAGGAAAATATATTGACAAAAAGGAGAAAAATACAGGTTTTAAAATTGAAAAATGGGTATTCGAAAGAAGCAAAATTATTGTTAAAAACTGCCAAAAATATTGTATTGAAAATATATTGTCAACACCAAAAACGTGGGAAAAAATCAGATATTAAGATTGAAAAAGTTTAGAAAAATCTTGAAAATCTGCTGGCATAAAGAGTTAGGTTGGAGCATATCTCAAGATAGAATATTGCCTTTGGTTAGTAGAGCCAATCTTCTATTGCTCTCAGGTCATAGGTTTGATTCCGTCTGGCATTTGTTGCGGACCTCATTACCCACGCAGTCATAATAATGAAGTAGGCATCATCATAAGTGAGAAAGACGTTTGGAAAATTCTTTGCAAACGTAATGAGATCGGAAAAGTCACTCTATATTTTGGAGAGTTCTGAATATTATTTTACAGTTAAGCTATTTGATTATTATACATATGACGAATTGACGGTGCCTTGAAAACCAGGAATAATAGTGCTAGGAGACGTTTATTAGTCATGTATTGTTTGAATCACACTTGTTGAACATTACTTTTATCAATTTGGAACACTTTTTATGAAATCCTCAGATTTAATAGTTTTTAATTTAAGCTAAAATATATGCCGTACCAATACCGTACTTGATTGTAAGGGGTTTTCTAAAGTTATTAGTAGAATTTAATATAAAACAAGCTTGGAAATTGTCGCAACCACAAATTTATTAACATAGTTCACCAGAGATTGATAATCGTGTAACAATCGTATCTTCAATATTTGAAAATTTTGTGGTTGTGATAATTTCTAGTTCATTTTATTTGCTATTGAACTATTATAAAAACTACCACAATAAAAACTCCACTACTACACAAATTTTAAAATGTCATATTTTGACCATGAGGCGTCTCTCGAAAAAAAAAGAATGATCGCTTTGAAAGTGTGTTGCAATGGAACTTATCAGTGAAAATACAAGTCGGGTCCAAAAGCGATTGTTTCCGCTTGAATACTAAGCTAAGTGCGGAGTAGTGTCCACATCACGGTAGAATGATTCCTGAAAGCATTCGACTAATCTGGAGTGCTAACACCCAGCAGCAGCAGTGTGTTACTAGAACTGTGAATTGGCGACATCTCAATGGTCTTTACCGACTGAGATTGACTGAGTGATTTCGGTCTATCACAATCACATTGAAATCAGTTCTAGTTAAAGAGATAATTCAGGGGAGAAAGAGAGGAAAAATCATAAGAATCATAGAAACAATTCATTAGAAGAAGAAGAAGAAGAAGAAGAAGAAGAAGAAGAAGGAGAAAAAGAAAAAGAAAAGGAACAAGAAGAAAGTTAAGAAAAAAGAAGCAGTAAACGTGGAAAAGAAAAAGACACGGTGAAGAGATTGGAAAAGGAAAGAAATACGCATTCTATCGGAAAGCACCCCACATCAGACTATAAAAGTAGGTATTTCATAACAATAATTGTATTAGTCTATTAAAACTGTATTAGTCTATTGCATCTGTGTTTAGTTCCCAAGAATATTAAATTTGAGCGAAATTTTTAAACGTCACTTGAATATCAATTGATAGTCCGGGGGCAAATGTAATCCCGTGGGAAAATCTTTTATTGTGCTCTGGAATCTATGCAGATATATTCATTAGGACTAGTATAATGAGAAAATCCATGGTGACCAGTCAGCCGCGTACGCAAACTCTCAAAAACAAGATGTCCGTATAAGTTATTTCCTGTACTAACTTCAATCAATTGAGCCTCAAACAGTAAGGTTTAAAATATTACTTGAGTAATATTAATGGTTACTGTTACTGGACTTAACTACCAGCCTGCTAGATTAATCTTTTACGATCCTCAACCCATAAAAATTATATTTTGCAACACAATAGAGAAGAACATAACATACCATTTTAATGTTTTAGCTTAAAGTAACTCTCTCAGGACCTAGTGTTCAAGCTCCGAAGCCCGGGCCTCAAGTAATACTAGTTGCTGAGCAGTTATTACCGAAGTTGAGTAGCATTGTTGCGGGAAGAAAATAAGATCCGCGGCCTTCGGGTTTCCTTTGCTGCGGCATTTAGCTCTAATCGACTGGATCGTTTGTAATATTATTAGCAAAAGCCGAAGGACCCTATTGACTTAACTGACAGACCCTGCACACTTAACGTTTTCAAAGGGATGAAACTCGCCAACTTTAATGAAGTTTGGGCAAACTTAAATCAAATTTGAAGAGCATCATAGATCAAATAAACTTGGAAGTCTCGACGCTATCACGTCAAAACAAGGATTTAGTTGAACACATCACAACGTTGTTGCCGAAGAATCTGTTTACGAGATGAGTTGCATAAATCTCGGTCATTTACTCTCTAATCCGCCTTATTCGAGAAGAGAATTTTGCTTGATATGACTCATATTCTGCTTACATGTACTATTGTAACCAATGCAAACTGCTTTGTCACGTGCTTGTTCAAAATTTTCTCTTTAAAGAATTTTTTCTATCTGGATCTTTCTGAATCGAAAAATTTACTTTGATTCATACATTTATGAGGGATGGATGGCTTCGTATTACATTGCTGTAGTTGAATACTGGAACAGTATTGAAAAATACACCGTTATTATTCTATTTGGAGAATACTAACATTATTATTTTTTAGAACTCCTTGCAGAAACTCCTTTCTTTGAGATGATGTTCAATGTTTAACAGCTGCAAAATGTTATGTTATGTTCTTCTCTATTATGTTGCAAAATTTAGTTCTTATGGGTTGAGCACCGTAAAAGATTAATCTAGCAGGCTGGTAGTTACGTCCAGACGACCTTTGCCAGTAACGTGATCTCACCATTAATCCTCACAGAGGCCAAATAAAAGTTACAGTAACATCTCCACTATCTCCAGTCTATGTTCTGTAATGAAATGTTTCAATAAGGAAAAGGTTTTTTGTGGAAGAAAGTTTCTAAATGGTTTGATTTTCTAATAGCCTAATTGATTTTCATCAATTTTCATTGTAAAATAACAATATTATCTTATTGTTATTGTACAATGAAAACTGATTTTAATATCAGTATTTTGATATTAGGAATTGATATCAATCAATTCTGTATAATTTTGATATCAGTATTCATACTTTGAATGTCTTTGAAATTTTTGGTATCATTCGAGAAGGATTCTCTTTCAATATTATTGATATATGATATCATCAAACTAGGCTTACACAAATTGAATATATAGTATTCTCCCTTAATGTCTTGAATTTCTTCATTCCAGAATTTCTTTTGAATTCATGAGAAATAAATAATCTGTCCTACTCATATACTCGTATGATGTGGCTTTTATACCCTTTCAACTGTTGATTACATTGGTTGGATGATACTTGTAAAAATGTATGTACTTCACTGCGTGGCATTCACTTGTTTTTCTAACGAAACATTTCTAAGTTCTTCAATACTATCACTACATCCTCAACTCCATTCCGCAGCTGCTGAATTTCATTTCTCAGTGCCTCAATTTCGTTTCATAGTTGCTTCATTCCATTTCTTACTTCCCTTAATTTCATTTCTTAGATCGTCAACTCCATATCTTAGTTTCTCATCTTCATCTATTACTGTGCAATACTCATGAGTCAACATGACTGAAATATTGTACAAATTGAGTTTCAAAGAAAATAAGTTGGGATTCGGGTAGCTGGAGTCTGGAGAAGAGACACATAACTTGAATGGAAGAGCTGACTTCCTAATTGGCCAGATTCCAAGAGACATCGTTCTTTTCCTAAGCTCATGTCCAATTCCCCTCCGCACAACGTTATTCTTTTACTTGAAGCCAGCTTTTTCCTTCGCTCTGGAAAAATCGCTTCTCGCAAATAATAATAATTGCTCCTTCGCAGCGGACTGCGATAAGAAATTTCATTATTGTATTTCTCACATTATTAAATCGCTAAATTCTCTACTATTATTGATTGTATCTTCAAGCACGAACTTAGAACTGTATTCCATTATAGATACTGTATTCCATATATCATGAATACTCCTTACTGTTGTATTTTTCAAGGAATGGATTGAGTTTTACTAATTACATAGTGTTTATTAACAATTAACAATCTCAACTCTATCTTCAAGCTGGTACCGTATTTTATGAAATGAATTTTGTTTACTTTATATTGAATAAATGGCATACCAATTGCATAGAATTTCTTGGAGTACAGTTTACTCTTTCTCGAAGTATTTATTCTGAATGGGATTCAGTGATTCGGAGCCCAAAACTGTAATTACGCTACATTAGTTTCTGAATAGCATTCTTCTTACCCACGCACAAGCTTGAGTGGGAAATCACAGTAATAGAAGAGTGGTTAATCAAAGTACAAGCTCATCACAAAAAAAAATATTCATTGACAAAATGCTTCCTTCGTAAAAATACCGATTAAATAAGTAATAAATTTATGAAAATTGGAATATTTATTTGACAATATATTGAATAATATAGTCATAGTCAATTTGATGGTTTATTCTTATCAATTTCAAAACTCACAGAGTATAAATTCATTGCTTGTTCACAATGTTTACACTTTATTATTAGTGAGATAGATACTTTACGGAATGGACGTTATTCAACGTCTGTCAATTTATTGATTCAATGTCATTGTTCTACAGGTATTCTAGTTTTTCTATTATCAGACTAAAAATTCACTATCCAACTTCATGGTCGATAAGCAATTATTTAAAAAAGTTTTAATTCATAATGTAAGTCTATAGTGTAACATTATGATTCATGAAAAACCAAAATTCAAATAATTTTATTGCAAAGTGAACAATTGCTTATCAATAATATTCATAATTATAAGAACATAAGAAGTGTTTATAAACTTATAGAAGTGTATTTGAAATGTATCATTCCAACGTTTTTCTATGCATTAAAATGTTTCTAATTACTTTAAACAAGTTCATTCCTTGACATTAATTTCTATGAAGCGTGGTATTGAATTCACTTCACCTGTATCAACAAGTTATGGTACATTAATGGATTGCAATATCTATCTTACTTTTCCTGCAATACACAAATTCAGTCCTTGATTAATAAGTCTCTATGTGGATAAGAAATATTTTCAAAATGTCAGTGGGAATTGAAATTAATCATGAGCCAAGCTTTCAAGACCAAATACGTCAGGTTTCTAGGGAAGAGAGTTGAAAAGGAATGTCGTGAGTTTGAGATCATTCTCGGAGATTTAGAAGAATAAATTCAGCGTATCATATCTTCTAAACGGAAAAAGCTGTGCTTTAGCCCCTGGAGAGCGGCGGAGAGGCAGGCAGCATTGCAGGAACGATTCTATCTTTATAAGCAATTTCCAGAAGTTCCACAGAATTGTTTCCTGAATTTATACACTAGGGCCAATTTCAGAGATTGCATTTTTGATGAAGGACAAACCCTTCATATGCCCTCGTAAGATAAGCTTTTCCATTTCTTTTCTTCATATTCTGTGTGTGGTTTCATGGAATGAAAGGTACTGAACCGACAATAATGCTTAATAGTGATGTCTAGCTCATCTCAAAATCCAGGTCGTGAACGTATTCTAGATATTGACGGATAACTTTCAATTTATGTTTGAAAGTATGATATAGAGAAAGCATACGCCAAGTAGATGATTTATCCCTATGTTAAATGGTACGGCGAATGTTTTCTCTATGGTTTGATTATGAGAAATAAAAAACATTAGGCAGCTCACACACCAGAGCAATAAGCAACAAGCAACTAGCAACACGCAATAAGTAACATATAATACAGTATCTATTGCTAATATTATATATTGTTTGTCGTATGTTGCTAGTTGGTTGTTGCTTATTGCTCCGGTGTGCGAGCCGCCTTACAGAAATAATATAATAGACTGAGAATATTACTCCTACGATTTTTCGAAAAAGTTTAAGCAAATTCAATCAGTTTATTATTTTATTTTTTCATAAATACTAAATTCAAAATATTTTTGAAAAGTTAATCACCAGATCCATTATTTAATCAATAATTGTTCAGAAAATCAATATGCAGAAAATATGGATGAGAATACTTTTATTCTTCAATCATAATTATTATTCTACTGCCAGTTGCACAAAACTCCAATTGAACTTAACCACCGTAAAATGACGTCAGTGCATTGACGTCAGATTCCTGAGTTCGCATTAAATAAATAAATATTATGATCCTGTGAAATCATTTAATGGGGTTTTAATTCAATTGTATTCTGTAAAACTGGCCGTGAGAATTGAAGATAACAGAGCTGGATTCTGTCTTTCATTCACAAACAACCAGAGAGTATAGAATAAGAACTTCTATTCTCTATATACTTCTATTTTCTCTGCAAACAACAGTTATTTGATGAAGCTCCTGTAGTCCAGGTGTATGTATGCTAAATATATGTAACAAGTTATGCTATAATATGCATAGCTATATGGACAAGTACTATACATGTACAAGTTATGCTATAATATGTAACAAGTTATCTTATTATTGTGTATTGGAGTTGAGTGGGTGTATGTATTGTGTCCAACAGGCTATTACAGTATAGTAGCCAATCCTGTCTTGTAACTGGGCGATAACAGTTCCAATACTACGCTAGCTCGATAATTCACCTATATATTCACCTATTTCATCAGCCTGAGTAAACAACATCTCATCCCTGTCTACTGGATACAGGTCGACAAACATCCATTGCAGGATTGGTAATCGAGTCTGAGCCAAATGCTATGTAGTTGTAGAATAATCAGTTTTCATGTAGAATGATCCAGATTGGAAGGGAGTGGAATGTTCTTGTTGTAATGCAGCATAATTACAAAGGATCAACCATATGTCTCATTCATATGCCGAACATGTAATTTAGAATATGGTAGAAGAGTGATAAAAGCTAAGTGATTGTCATCAAGCTGTATTCGGATAAGGTAGTACAATTTATTAAGTATTATATAGTATTTTAGTTCTGAAATTCACTGTCACAAGATGTCATTTTTAATAAAGACCAAATTTACAATAATTGTTTCATATTTTTGAAATTATATATGTATTGTCAAAAAATCAAATTTATATTATGCTAGACAATACTATTCTATATAGTAGTTGCCTTATGCTTATTATAAAGTTTATATACGTATTGTTCCATTATTATAGATTTATTTCAATTCTATTCAAGTTCAGAAGCTCAGAGAAGAACAATCATCTCATCAAAAGTTCAGATAAATAAATGATAATCATGGAAAATAATTTGATTCTATATATATTATTAGAGTGAATTTTGTGAATTAGTATTTAATAATCTATTTAATCATCTAATAATCTAATCATTCTAATAATTACAACAACAAGCTTCACTTCTTAGAATAAGGTGAATATAATTTAATAATTATAAAATTATTAATAATTATAAAGTTTTCTATCAAGTTAAATTTTTCTTTCCATCATGTTTTCCATTTAAGAGAGAGAGATTCAAGTTTTACTACATACATTGAAAAAATAATTTAATATAAGTATAATAAATCAAATATTCATGAATAATTATTATTTATTGTTATTATAAGTAGCCTATATAAAAATATTACTTTAGAAAATCATCAAGAAGCATGTACGGAAATTAATACTCATTTTATTGGCACTATTCTGTGTGTTTAATCCTTTAATTTCAGGAATCTAATATTGATTTTTTTCTGGAATCACCCGGGAACATGTGATGAGCACTTTATTAAAAACATTTTATGATGTATTACGACTACTCACCATTCAATTTTCTGGCAGCAGTAAGGTGTTGAACATTCACTGAGAACTTTTGTGAAGATAACGTATTATTTACGACAATAATTGAAGGTAATTATTGATCAGAAAACACAGTCGGGCCCCGCCGGGTGTTGCAAATCCAATTGACAGACCGGTACAGGTGTTTCTGTGCGCCGTGAGCAGAGCACAGGTTTGTGTAAATTGATCCTTGTTCACTTGCATCCAGAAAGAGCCTTCAACGCAAACGATTGCGTCATTACCCCTCTCTGTCTGCCGCAGCCGCACATTCAGTAATCGGACAAAGTTATTGATGATGCTCGCTTGGATGCCTGGATGTTTCGTAGACAATACAACTTGGCATTTCAAGTGTGAATAGTGAATGAATGGCACTACGAGTGAATGGATATAAATGTACAATGTAGAATCTACATTATCATAGCCTCCCTCCTTCCACCACTATTAGATCCAACTGAATCGTGTATAGAGTATACCTCTATAGAGATTCCTCTTACAGATATACCTCTACTTGTATGAATCAGACACGAAAAGGTGTATCCTTCCATAGATATACTTGTACCAATCTGACACGCTATATTTACAATAATTTATCTGATATACTGAGTTAGTGATATGAAAGATTGAATCGATCAATAATATAGTTGATAAGAAAGTATGATTTTTTTATATTTCCCAAAGTAACGAAATTTGGAGAATGATATCTTCTTTACCAAACCTCAACTAAAACTCGAAAAATCTACCACTTCCAAAATCAATAAATTATAACAGACTCACATATCGTTGATATATTTTATATATACAACTAGTATATATAGTATAAGACTTGCAAAAGATTTACATGGATAAACATGAATTCATAAATGTTACATATATATCATCAAATGAGACATTGAATAAAATAAAACTGATAAAATGTTCATAGATAAAAATAATAATATAGTGATTCTTGCATATAATGTACAGCTTACACTGGAGTGAGTTTCATATCCGTAATAACTTGTTTAGCTAATGTTATTGTAGATGAATATTGGAATTTACGTATTCTATGGCAATTTTTCAATGATTAAAGTAAAATTTTAAATAAAGTTAAACATTTTCTCCTTCTATTTCAGGTTAGTGCGGATGGATATAGATCTCTCCACTAAGTGAGTAATTTAATGACAAGTCATCAGTTGAACATTCACATCCATTTCTGTATAAATGTTTGTTGCATTTCTACCCAAATTCTCATTTAGTACGTTACCATAGCTGTTTTTCTAACTGCTCTAGTGTTTTGTTGTTACTCTTGAAATGAGTAAACAGATAGTACAGTTCTTGTGCATCAGCATGATAAGAATACTATTTTTGTAATCCCATACTATCTTTTTTATATGGAGTCGGAACTCATGTTACAATAACCCTGGAAGCTTTGTAGCTTTACAAGAAATATTATTACTATGACTACAAGTCTACCGTTATTTTCTTTTTCCTGTCAACCAAGAATTACTTTTTGTCATGAAGTAAACTGTTAGTCCCTTCCACAATTTGACTTCAACAACCAAAAGTTTTTGCGAAGATGCAAGATTGGAAGCAGACGCTCGTGAAACTCAATGGAATTACTTCCCTCTTGTTACACAACTTGATAACTTTCCTTGAAACTGAAAAACGTTTTAAGGCACTTGAAGCCGGATTTCTAAATACAAAAGTCTTGTCGTTTGACTCCAGAGATTACAACCGACAGAATTAACTTATGTGACCTCACCTGACTTTACTGCTTGGAGTGATTACTAATGAGCATGATAGGCTACCTAAATGCAACCTAATCGTGCTTTTTGAAGCTGAGAAATCACCATATTAGTCTTAGTCACCGTTTCACACAAACTATTCAGTAACTTCACAATACATTATACATTACGCAATTCTTGAGTTTTTTGAATGTTATAAGATCATTGACCTCTATTACGAACATTTTCTTGTGATAAACTGAATTGAGTAGTCACCAAAGAAAACCACATAACTCGGTGTTGAAGAAAATAAGATGATGAACTTGCAATTCACCCAAGTTAGCTTGACTTAATAAATTTTCTAATTATTACTATAGCTAGAGATTTAGTATAATTCTTACTTTTCCAACTTTTTTAATGTGTCTCATTTACAAAAATTTAAGAGTTAATATTTCAATTGATTTTCCATGTCCTAAATAACACGACTCTGTCTATACTTTCACTTCAAGTCATCTGCTGTTAGTAAGAATCTAAAAGAAGGATGTTGAGGGGTGGCCTATTTCTTCATAATTATTCGTTCCATCCAATATCTATATATTTATTGCTGATCGTCATAAGAAATGAATAGGCTAGCAGTGCAATTTCTAACACTAAAATGGTGTTATTTGTATTATATGCAGTATCTACGAATATTGTAATCGAACAGATTCGATCGTTTTTCAATACCTTCGATTTTTGGAAAATAATCCCAAAGGTTACAAAAGCTGTTCGGGAAATAAGAAAAGTTTGATTTAATTAAACAGACAAAGGAGACTAATTCAGACAACGGAAGTTAGAAACAACAAAACTTGAAAAGAAAGAGAAATTAATAATAAAAATAAAAACTCTAGATGTCTTTTATAATACTTGAATTCAAAGAAGTCTCTCACTTATTCGATCTTCACTCCACTGACCTATTTTCTTAGAATGAATTGAATACAGCAACCTTTGCCATGCAGTAGAAGAAATCTGGCACATTTCAGACAAATAATTTTAATGTTCCACTGATGCAATCGGGAAGCTGATGCTGCTACTGCTACTAAATGACCATGAATCTGTGTCTCAAATTAATTATTACAGTCATCTTTGTCACTTTAGCGGCTTGCTTGTTATACAGCTGCAAGATGTAACATCGGAAGCAGTGTAATTGACAATTCTCCGACAAGGTCTTGCTTCTAGCTTGAATAAGACAGCATTGACAGCAAGACAGTCTTGCCTTAAACAATAATTATGATAAATAAGGATGCGATGACTTATCCGTTATGAAATTTGTGATCGTCTGAAAAAAGGAGTCTGTAATGCAAGAGTATTTAGTTCTGTACTACCATTCAAACCTTCGAAAAGTTACATATTTGGACTTCATTTCCCAGATGTCGTAGATCTTGTGAAATTCTTCAACATTCCATTTCTATTCATGAATATTTTGAGCAGTCATGAATAGTTTTGATTGTAAAATTGCCCATGCAGTCCTAGGACTTCTCTGCTACTCATACTGTACTTCTGTACTGTATGTTATTGCAGAAACTGGCAAAAAAGATCAAAACCGAAGCATGATCGGGGTGATATTAATAGAGAATTTGATCGGTTTGCCTCGGGAATTAATAATTTGAATTATAAAAAAATAATTTCATATCTAATTTAAAATAATGTGAAGCTTCACTAACATAACTTTTCACTTTTCCAAATCTACAGGGGAAATTGAATTGAAAGACAGCAGAGCTTTTAAAATTGAAATTGATAATTGATTCCCTTGAACTTCTTGACAAAAAACCGATAACTTGATATTTTGATGAATATTTTTGATGTTATCTTTCAATCTTTCTACATGACTCAATGATGAATTAATACATTACATAAATTTAGATAACTTTAGCTTTCTATTCTTCTCAAATCTTCCTTGAACATTAACTTCGATCCATTCATCTCATTCAATCTTCATTAATTCATTATGTGTCGGTGTTGATTTTCATCTCTCAATTTTGTATAATGTATAATATCTCGAAGCTTTATCTATCATCTTTCAACTCAATATTATAGTACCATGAGATGGTACGTTATCTCTTATCTTAATCTTATCATCAACCTTACATGGTGTCAACGCACAAATCTGGGACTTACGAATAAGGGATCATCTTCAAAACATAAACTTATCTTCCTTCCATAATCAATAATGTTCTCTCCCAGTGTGAGAACTATGAGATTGGTGGCAATAAGAAAGAAAGGAAGATTGCCGGCCATTTATCATGTCCATTGCTATGAACAATTACACGGCAACGGAGCCAGGACCTGCCTGTTGAGCATTCGTTCACCGAGCGATAAAATTAAAAGGAAGAATCAATTAGATGGGCGTTTCGCAGTGGCACGAGAAATGTGGTTCTGTCAGCAAATCTTTTATCACGTTTCTTGTGACTCTCACATGAGTGCGGCACTCTGAAAAACTGGAAAGAATCTAAAATATTAACATGGGGCTTTTCACGATTCTTTGTTCCCCTAGGGCCCTCTTTATGTTTACCTAGGTTTTTGGTATTACATTGATGATGATAATGCTATGACACTCATTCAGATTGTAAAATTTCAGTGTATATCAGTAAAACGTTAATAATCTTGACCAATTGGGACAAGATTCATCGGTTTTATTAGAATCATCATAGAGAAAGTGCCTATTTGAGTACTGTAAAACACATTTTGTAAATTTGTATACATTTTTATTATAAGTACTGTTGAATGTCCACAAGAGAGATGAATTGAAACATTTTCCATTTTCAAGGCTCTGTATTGTACATTATTTTTAACAACACGTGAAAAGTGTACATTGAAAACATTCCAGATTTTCGACGTTTGAATCTAAATTATTAACGCTCTTCCGTAACTATATTTTATACAAAGAAATGAGGGGTGTTGAATCAATTTTTTTTTTAACAAGACAGTAACTTGAGATTATCCCATTATTTTTTTTTAAAGTTTATAAAATGCTTCCTATCACTATAGTCTCTCATGAATTTTTGGACCACCCACGAGTAAATCTTTTAGAGATTTTTTTATATTTTACAAGGCATGCTAAATTATTTAAGATTAACAGCGATGTTTGCTATTAGTGACCAAATTCATTTTTCTCAATGTCAGGTCCTTGGCATCAATGTTTTGATAATAAACAAAAGAATGATGATTCAGTCTACCCGATATAATTCAGTCAGACAAAATAAGACGCGATGCACGTTATTTGGAATAGTTCTGTGAGGAAGATCTAGAAAAACGTTAAAGTAATCATTTAAACAGGATGTGTTGTCGGACCAAGGTAAATTATTCGCCTAATAGGTCACGACTCAAGTCACGATATCTAAGATCTCCCAGGTAATTCAAAGGTTAATGGTTTCCCTCATCAATGCACTTTTATTTTCCTTCAATGAGGAAAAAGAGAGAGAATTGCCAAGTCAGTTACTTCATCGAAACTACATTCGTTCTGTGGTGGTTATCCCAATAATTCTGTATCCGCTTTTTGATGCATGATGACACTTCAATCTTCCCAATTATGCGTCCTAATGCAATAAACATTGCTCATTGTTCCCCGTAAACTCGTATATCAACGTTTTAAAACCTATTTCAGGGTTGAATTATCGAGACGACCACATTTAAAATTATCGTTCCTCCTTTAATGCCTACGTCATTTCGAATAAATTATGGTAATAACAATGGGTCGATGATTCTTTCTCTCAACTATGTTCATTGTTTTATCTATTGCAATGAATCATGGCGGCTTCCACCGTCCATGAAACCAGTCAATAAAAACGATGCGTAATGATTGTAGCCTACCTCTGGCTATTCTAAAAAAAGAATGAGTGTGATTATCTAGATAGGCCTACGTTGACATGTAAATTTTGCTTGATCTAGATAGGAACATTGACTTCAAATGTTAATTTTTCTTCATGAGTTTGGAAGTTAATGGCCGATTGCAAGGAATCCAATTGAATTTAACCGCCGTAGACTGACGTCATTTGACGTATCACAATCAGTTTACAACTTGTATTATGGAAATAAACGACAGACATATTATGTCAACCATGAAAACTGACCATTTTTATTAAATGCATGAGCATAGGATAAACTTAGGACCGATAAGTTTATTATAGTTATCGTGTAATTTATTCTGTTACTATTCCTAACTCACATAGTACAACACTAAACTTATTAACAAACATATATATTCGAGAATGCTTTCTTTGTAAATCTCAAGATTGTCAATTGTCAACTGGGAATCTTATATCTGACTCCGCAGTTCAATAATTTAGTAGATTCTCTGGGATTACTGCTTCAAAAATAATATAGCTTATAAGTCTTTCAAAATTATAGCTTATGCGGAAATCATCTTTGAAATCAACTCACATTACCTATTCTATTTATACAGTAAACTCCAGGTTTTCTTGTACTGTATCACTTGTTTTACTAGTACTAATTTACTACTAATACCTTTACCTACTACTCGTAATAGCCTCGATTTAGCCTCGTCGTCTACTGGAACCGTTTTCGACCAAACACCCAAAATGCTAACATTGAATCAAATGGCAAGCTGTTCGGACGTCGGACGTTTTCGGACGAAAACTGTTCCAGTGGGAGACGAGGCTAAGGCCAGTGTGCATCATAACTGTTGAAATTGAGCTCAACGAACAGATACTTAAAACGATCCACAGTTTAAACTCATATTACATATCCACAATCAACTCATAGGTTGATTTACAGTTCCAAGGTTGATTTACATTTCAAACCAATTTAAAACTACGTTTACATTTCAAACCAATTTAAAACTACGTTCACATTTCAAACCAATTTAAAACTACGTTTTTTTGAAGTGCTTAGTCAAACGAAGATGGTGCATTCGGGACTAATAAACCTACTTAGCCCCTGCGCCCACTAAGCAACTGCTATCTGATTTCAGTCAGCTACCCAGCGTTGCCAGATGACTTTGGCTGATAGGTTAGTTTACCCGATTACCCGAAAAACAGCCAAATGTAATCTGACAACATTGGGTTGCTGACTGAAATCAGATAGCAGTTGCGAAGTGGGCGCAGGGGCTAAGGGATATATTCGGGGCTGTAGCGGGAATATAAGGAATATATACCTACTCGTACTACAGTTGAATAGATGTAACTTCCGTATAAGATACGGAGTACAACATATTCAGATACAGAATTTAATAAGTAGTATAATTAGAAGTATAATAAGTTTTATGAAACAGACACAGATCTTATCTATCAGCAGGAATCGGTGGTGGACCATGGTTATCCCGTAATTTCAAACGCAGAGCTCAGTGGCTCTTTCGTCCGTTAGCCAGGCAGGCAGGCAGGCCAGGAAACGCGGCTGTCAAATAATCCGCGGCGGCTCACATCGCAATGACCGGCAAGGGACCCGCTACAGCCAACGCCAACTCCCCAACGCGTCATTTACTAGCCACCTGAGCAGCTCCATATTCCCGCCATTTTAGGCTTTCCTCTGCCTCTCTCATGTTATCCACCATACCGACTTGTATTTGAAAACATAGTGTAGTGTATTCATATATACGGTATTTGTATGAATTAGGTATGGCAGCATAGATAGGAAGAGAGTGTTGTATTTGTAAGCATAAATTAGTAACCCATTATATTCATACGTCACATTCATTACGCTGCTTGTATGCACGGATACTAGGATACACGGTAGGAACATGATTAGGATGCACAGAAGTTTGCTACGATGATGACATAGCTATTAGTCGGTTATCATGGTAACATTAAATGACACTCCTCTATTTCGTTCAGAGGTCACAATTCTCAAAATCTAAGCTGGAATATGCGCGTGACTCCGTAGACGTGGCTCGCAGAAGGTAGAAACAACAACAACAGCTTTGGAATCCAGTGATTCAGTCACAGAATTGATTGTAAAATGATAATGGCGTATTCGCATGAATAGCACACAGATTCAGCCGGTGTGCTCTTCAAAGGTGCAGGATGCTTCAGATTTGAAATCATTATATTCACAATACAGACAGTGGACAGAGCTGACCGGTCACAAATGGTGCGATGGCATTGAGAGTCCTTACAAGAGAATAATGTGCGCTGTGTGGGAAACGACGAATTATTGTGATAGAGGATCAAAACTTGAAATTGAAATTGATCGATATAATTGAATGTACTGTGTTATTGACAGGCATTCATCCACTTCTCTGTATGATTGATTGAATGTGGATCAAACGGTCTACACTACGTCAAAGAGCTATTGTTCATGAACAAAGTTTAGTTGACATGCACTGGAAAATCAAGAGTGGATAGATGAAAGGAAAACAAGGAAATTCAATAGTGTGTAGATGAAAGAAACGAAATTTTGGTCGAAAAATTATTACTTGTCTGATTTTGGTAGAAAAAATGTTTAGACGTAGTATGTGATGTAGTGAATGAATTCAACAAATTTTAATTATTATGTATCAGTTTGTTATGTTTTGGAGGTTATAAACACGGTTGATTTAATCAATTCACGAATAGTTTCATCCAACAACGTTGCAGCTCACTAGTCTACAAGTCATTATGGCTAATGACAATATTGCATGGAAGCCAATTAAATTTAACCGCCATAAAATGGCGTCATTTGGCGGAGCTCAATAGGGGTTTTGTTGCATTGGTTCCATTAAACCTCGACGTGATTATTGTTATTTTACGATGGTTGAATTGAATTGAGTTTCGTGCAATCTGCCTTAATGTATATTATAATAGCTAATAGTACAGATGGGCTTTTAGTTACATTCAAATGTTTCCAAATCTGAAACTTTTATACCTTTGTACAATTCCAAATACTTGTTATATAGGCTAGTATTACATGGTATATCGAAGTGGCTCCTCATTTCCAATTTGAATTGTTTCTCAACTAAACAAATACATGACGTTATTGAGAGTGATAAGAATAAAATTCTTAGTGGTTGAGTGATTAAAATTCATGGTAATTGATAAGTTGAGTAATTAAAATTCGTGGTTAAGTGGTAGTGAGGACCTTACTGTCCAAACTTCGCCAATTCATAAAAATAAAGAGCTCATTCTATTCTATTATTCTATTCTACTCTGAATAATGTAAATTTAATAGATTGTTATTGTCTCTATAATAGTCTTTCAGTTGGCGATATATCAGAGCATTATAATCGTTTGTAAGTTTTGGCATACAGCCCTAGGCGGTAGGCGCCAAGCCAGATTTCACTCAACATCACTTGTTGCTACTTCACCCATTTGGAATATTATACCCATTATAATAAAAACTAATGATCTTATTTTCCAATGTTATTTTGGAAATTAAAATCCATAATTACTCATATTCATAATCTAAATGAACGAGTTTTGAAGAAGTTCTATCAATAGCAGAATGTTCCTGTGATCTAAAAGTTTTTAATTAAGAAATATTTAATCATTTATCACCCCCGCTTTCCATACCACATGTTATTCCATACTCCCCCCCCCCTTACGAACGATGGTTGTGACTGTTGTGAGCAATTGAGCCGTGTGCTCTTTGAACGCCTGTCATTCGCCTAGATATAAGCTCCTCCCACAATGGGCGGTTACTTGTTTGAACCGCCATTGCTATGATGTTTGCAGAAACCGCCCATTGTAGAAGGAGATTATATCTAGGCCAATGGTAGGTGTTCAACTTGATAGGCCGTTCAACTCCCAATCACAGCACTCGGTCATTAGTATAAATTTTTCTGCACTGTATTTTAGTTTACAAGAGATTGATAATCATATAACAACCGAAACCGGTATATCTTGTTTTATTAAATATGGTTGTGACATCTTTAAGACTTTTTATTCAGATTAAAAGTTTCAAGATCACAGGAACAATCTGCTATTGATCTTCTACAATTTGAAATAATTATTTTCTAACTAAATAGCATTCAATTGTAAATTATAATTTTTCTTTAAATTTTTCATGCTTTCGTAACTGAATTTCCATTCAAAACGATTAAGATTAATTTTATAAAACTCCTCTCACATAGCTTTCCACCGTTCATTAAGAACGAAAATAAATTCTAGATCCACCACTGAAACCTACATTTGCATTCTCTTTGATAAAGCATATGCTACAAAAAGATCTTCACCTTTGACTAAGATATATGAAAAAACTTAATATATGAAAATATATATGAAAAATTTGACTAAAAGAGTAAATGAAAAACTTTTAAAATTCTGAGAGCTTCCATTCTTTGTGTACAAAATAGGTAACTGGAGCTCTATCATGAGCTATCGTGAGCTACCGAAATATGTATTTCAATTTATAATGCAAAAGCATTATCGAAGCGAACACTACTCAGGAAGCTTTTAATTAAAGCAATTAGAAGCATCCTGTAATTAGAATAGTCGCTCTCCGTGATCTGATAGCGAGTGGAAAGGGTGGACGAACAAACTGTTCATGGAGTGTAGTTTTGTTTCTTTACATTTTATTTGAAAACTTGGAGAGATAAGCGGAGAGCTGGAAAGTTCTAATAATACGAAGTAAACTTTCTGTAAGAACTTGCAAACAAGAAAAAATGCAGTGTACTTCTACTTGAGGTTACTGGAATGGTATTGTTCCTGATTAAGTTGACCTAGACGAGACACAGTTGAAAACAATACACTTCCAACTTGCACAGACCATAAACTTTTTTATATGCTTGGTGAAGTTTGCTGAAAGGGACATTATTGTTCCAGAGCCATTTTCAACAATCATTTTTGCTGTATTTTCTCTTGCTGGTGCTAACTTGAGTGGAAAATCATAATATAAATTGTTTTTGGATGAAGGTAGAACCTGTTCCTATATGGAATCTAAGACTAGACGTACACTGGTTAGTCGAGACAAGACAAGACGAGATTAGTCACGTTTAGTCACAGTAATTCACATAGTTGCTTATCAAGCAGCACACACCTATGCAATGACTAATCGGTGTGTGTTGCTTCATAAGCAACTTTGTGAAGTACTGTGACTAAACATGACTAATCTCGTCTTGTCTTGTCTTCACTAACCAGTGTGCGCCTAGCCTAATTCTAGCTTGAAATGTTTGTTGATCTAATTGAAAACTGACATCCTAGGTCTGTCAGTGAAGTTAATCATATTCAGTCGGTTCAGTTCCTAAACCACTTTCCCGTTTCAATTTAATTATTATAACTATACTACAAAATATTAATACAAATATCTATATCAAATATTAATTCAAAATGAGTAACTCTACAATATGTTCTAAAACAATATTTTTAGTATCTTCAAGATGCTATTTTAATATTACAAGTAATAATGAAATTGGCATTACCGGCAAACATAATTCTTGAACGCCATTAAGTTGATGGGTTTTATTGAATCTATACTATATTTCAGATCTAGCGATACAGAAGGATACAATATGAAGCCATAATGAAGAGAAAATAGAGTAATTGTATTGCACTAGGGCTTCATCTTCTCAAACATGTCATGTCAACTTCCCTCTCTACTTGAGATCTTGAAATCTGTTATACATAATTATTATCTCTACAATTCTCTGTTGAACTTGCTGTAATGATTCAATTGTAGTTTGAATTATTTTGAATAAAAAGTAGAATATATTCTCGAGAGTACAGCCGTTGTAACAACCACATATTTTATTATATGTTTGAACAACGAGAATTTTTTTTATAATGGCAGATAAACTGAAATTGGAACAGCAGAATATCTATAATACTATCTATCATAGTATCTGTTTTATGTAGAATATATATTATCAAACATAGATCATATCTCAAATCAATTATATCTAGAATACCTATTATACTTGCGTGAAATGATGTCATTGCATTGAAGTGATATATATTATATATTCGTTCATTAGTTCTCGTTAGGGCTCCATAAACACTTATCTCTCGTTGCATTGGTTTCGTTAGATGGCATTTTTTTACGGTGGTTAAATTCAATTGGATTTCCGATAAACTTGCCAAACTTGTATCATGCATGTGTGGATATTCCATAGGTATTTCTCTACCAAAATATTAAACGTATTCTGAGGACCAGCGTGTCAAGAAAGTTTATTTTCAGCTTATCATGTCAAGTTTGAACTTGATTCCACTTTAGATGAGATCATTCACGCTCATAAACTGTGACCTACTGCTGCTCTTCCCGACACGATTTCCAGCTGAGTAGTATAGCCTAAGTTCAAGGGGGGCCATCAATCCAAACGGGGTTTACTGGCACCAGCTTGGGGAGTTGTACAGATAATTGGCAAGTGGAGTGTCATCAAATGATGAGGCGAAGCTATCAGAAGACGCCGCTGTGAACCATAACTGTAAAACAGGTGATCATTTAGGAGTATTGGAGTACTTGGGAGAGGGCTGGGTGTTGGGTTGGGGCAAAAACAAAGGGCAAACGATCGGAATGTGTGCTGGAGGGTGGGACGGTATAATGTAACTACTGCGAAAGTAATCAAGGCCTGAACGTTTGTTCGGATTTGGAAGTTGGAACGGTGCCAGGGACAAAGGACTCACCAACTCAACAACGCAAGTTTCATTCGGTGCACTGCACTCTACTGACAACGTGGCAACTGGCAACTTATTGAAGGCGAATGCCGCTTGCCAACAGGTTATGTGATCGATTTTTGTAACTTTTCCATCACATTTTCACTTCATCTTTCCCAATAAATAATAGACAACGCTCATAACAAACAGATGGGTTCAATGCTTTATTCCCTTCTGTTGGGTTGCACCAACCGGGATCAACTATTTCCAATCAGCTCATTCAATTAGCATTGAACTAATCCTGGATCAAAGTTGATCATGCTTGGTGCAACCCAATACAAATCCTTAAAACAACAACTGGAATAATAGATAGAAGAATTTATTGGATGTTGCAGTTAATCAACTGCTGTGAATACGTATTAATTAGAGAAATTAATTACTCTTTAATTAAAATTAAAACTACTGGATTTTCGTTTCTCCAAACTGGAATAATAATTTACGTTTTGATTAAAGCAGATAATTATTACAGGTAGATATTCTCACAAAAGAGGTTTTCCTTTAATGATCCTAAACACTGAAAATGTGTTGATGAACAGGGGTTTTTTATCACTTTTTCTTGTACAAAAAATGTCCATAAATATTAACATCAATAAGGCTTGTCATGGGCTCTATGTCTGTGACATTTTCTCTGTATGACATGGATTAAAAATTAATAAATTCCCATCCACGCAGAGTCATAGTGGCATGTATCATTCTTGAAAGTACGGTATAGAATTACAAAACATACAGGTAACATACATACATGTCACTTCACCTCTTTATCAATTCCTTTTTGAATCAGTAAATTGTATCCCCATATACCCATACTAAATAAAATAGGTAACTTATATTGAAATAAAATACCTAAGTTTGTTTTCAATCATGAAGTTCCGCAACATCAAAAATATATCCAAACATAGAGTAAATATAATACTCTTTATTTTTAATAAACGTTTGAATGTTTGAAATTCTTTTGAAAGCAATGTGACCTTTGAGTAGGATTATTGGAAAACTTCAATAATGTAGAAATCGAAGCCTACGCTACACCAGAAAAATCAATCATTTATATACAGATCTGATAATATCCTGTATATGATTTCATAGTATTTTTCAAAATGATGAAACATCTATGATGAAATGATGAAACAAGCTGTTTCATTACTGTTGAGTTTCTTTTCCGTGAATAGTCTTGACTTATGTGGAGACGGTATAGAAAGGAGGTTTGCAAATGTCAGCATTCAGTGCAACACTGATAAATCAGCCATCATCACACATTTGTTGGCCTTCGCGACCGTCGTGTGGGTTCTCCTCTCAAATGTGATGGTACTTCTTTTGTAGGTGGGCGGAGTTTGTGTTGAATGACATGAAGCATTTCAACCCTTAATATCAGCTGAAAGGTGAGCAGGTCTTTGAGTGGAGAGCGCTTTGTAAGCAAAAGCATCTGATGGAAAATAGATTTCCCGTTTGAAAAGCCAAGAACCGGCTGTATTCTTCAGCGTTATGTGTATTGCATATGACACGTTCGTTCCCAACTCAGGAAATCGCTAAGCTGAGATTTATTCGGTGAAGGAAAAGTTCCTCTCCTTCATGTAACGAGCTCCTCTCAGTATGAATTCAACGACTGTTATTTATGCTAGTATTAATATAATTTGAATAATGAAAGAATGACATTCAAGTAATGGTGGTCCAGTAAATCATTCTTTACTTTTATTCTGAAACTTTGATTACAATTTTATGCAGTGTTGTTATTATCATTGTATTTGGATTTGATTTTATTAACAAAGTGGTGTTTTTAGTATTTGTTCGAGTAAATGTTGAAGAATAAAGTGTGAAAGATATAGTGTAATGTAAATAGTAATTATGCAGCGTTGTCAATCATTTCAGCAAATACAACCCTTAACAATACTAATTAATAGCATACCATAACAATACTATATAATCCTACGAAATAATGTTTTATTGCCATGAAGTTTGGAAAACAGTGGGTGAGAAGGAATATTGTGCTGTTGAAGTTACTGAATCTTTTAAAAATCCAAATAAGTTACTAAAAGATAGTTATTGTTTGTATTTTGAATCATTTTGCCTTTTGCAAATTGCGTCTACACCTAGTGCAATCTAGAAAATATTAACTAAAAAGAAACTAAACTAAGAAACGATAAATTGCAATTTATGACAACACCGCATTTAAATAGCATCATTTTGGAAGAGTGTGGATCAAGAGTCAATGAGATCCTATCCAACCATGGATCTGTAAAATATAAAGAAACCACAGAAATCAGCTGATTTGGAAGATGCGAGCGAAGTGAGGCTGATGATTCAGACACATGAAGAGGAGATGGCTGAAAATGTAAAAATCTATTGTTGAGAAATGAAAAGTAAGACAGTGGTATCAGTGATCAGTCTTGAGCATTATCAGTAGATTTTTTCTCGTTATCTGATGGGGAAACACGTTTTGCAAAGCCCTTTGCTTGAGGAGAATCCTGTCTTACATATTGATCAGAAAAGAAAGTCGAAGATTGGTGCTTAAGTTACCAAGTATAAAAAGAGAGGCTAGAGTGAAATGGAGAGGCATCTGCTAATAACGCGGAAAATAAGAGGGAACAGAAAAGCGTACTCAATAGAGTGCACTGTATAAAATTGCCCTGAAACTCGAAGGCGATATCAGCTCTTCGCGGTTCCCCCCATTTTTATTCGCCATTAGATGATATGGACCTGTGCTCCGCATAGCATGTTTTGGTAGAACTTATGAGGGTGCTATCTTTCGAATCACCGCCTTCCTTTCGGTGATTCTTGTGTGCTGGCGCTTTTGAATACTCCCAAACTTGATATTTCAACCTAATTGAAAAGGAATGCTGGAATCATTTCTCACCTCCAGACCGTGATCGTTTGTGGCTTCCTCTAAGCCAATGATTGCATGGTAATGTTATCATTCCAAGTATTCAACAAAGGAAACTCTCATTGTAATACTGTGATATGTTGATCGTTCATCATTCATATTACTAGTTTGGGAATGCTCATCTCGATTGGGAATAATTCGTGGCACAAGGAAAGATTTATTTCAGCCTTTTGAAAATCACAATACTTCAATACAATAGTACTCAAAGAAGAAATTTCTGTTCAGTAGTGTTAATGACCATTTCTCTTGCAAAGTTCATTGCTAAGAATGTACTAAGTATTCATGGCTTGAGTTTCATGATAATAAACTCAAAATATAGGGGTTTAAAAATAATAGAGCTCGCTGTGATCTACAAAATCAGTAATATCAACAATCTTACCTTTAGTACCTTTATCGCCAACAAAGAAATGGCAATAATTGTTATAAATCACTGTATAAATAGCAATTGCAAAAGCTTTCGATTGAAATCGTGCCGCATTCTATTACCATTGCAACAAACTAGACTGACAAACTATAAGTTACTCCGTATAGTTCAGTACTGCGGTGCGCACGCAGTTCCTCCAGAACGCGAGAGATAGCGCTAATTTTATTTTGCATTTTTAACCGCTTGAATTAGTTTTCTTTTAAAATACAAGTGAAACTTGCACATTTAGAACCTAAAACCTTTCGTTTGGTTCAAATTGCATCTAACATTGGCCCAACATAACAGACACAGAGGCTGTCATAATTTTTCGCAAAAATATATAAGGATAGTGTTGATTAAGCTCTTGCTTGATAAAATTTAACTTGAACAATTATAATCTCCAATACATAAGATAGGTTAATAACTTAAAGCTCATAAATGTTTATTTCTCTGTTCACAGCAGGGACAAATCTGGTGGGGAAGTTTACCCAGAGCGTGCGGCGTATAGTACAAGATGTCAAAGATGAAGGGACAGCCAGTAAGTGTCTCAATAATATTATTCATAAAATTGTTTTCTAAGAATATAAACTCAAACAGTATCAGAAATGTTTATTTTACATCACTGCATCTGATTTAAGTTCCATGAAAATATTAAGTACAGAAAATTATTAATCTTAATTTGAGTGCAGCTTGTTGAATAAATTATCAATAAATTCAAATTGTATCATTTATAGAAATGAGTTTTTTTTCTTATTAGCTAACTTTTCACTTTTCATCTTTTACAACTCTTGTCATTAAAATTTTTCTTTTAATTTTAATTAATTTTTGTAGTCTTCCCAAAACTCTATTTAAAAGGTCCTTTATCCAAATCAGATTTTCACAGTAATCATTATGAAATTTTAAAATTATTTATTTGAAAATTCGGTCTAAGCAGTGTTATTATTCTATCCATTGAATAGGAATAATAGGAATTTTTCCGGTATATTAAAAAGGAAATTACAAAATTTCTATTTCTATTTTTAATTAAGTGTACTATAATTATTATTCACAATATAATTCAATTATTTGTATCTTTTTATTAGTTATGTTCACTTTGAAAAAATAAATTCACTGATAGAATCCTTACTCATTGATAAGAAAAGAAACAATTTTTTGTCGCAGATTGGAATAAACATACTTTAATCAACAAGATAAAGATTGTAACGCACTAATTGATTCAAAGTTTATGATACCAGAAATACACAAGAATTAAGACGAGAGTCAACAATATAATCACCAATTGCAGAAGTCAACACCAGCCTTATGCTTATTAATTAGCTTGTCAACAGCGTTCATAAACTCAGGCAAGGAGACTGACAACTTTGAATAAGCCCTATTCAAACAGCAGCTAGCGCTGGTTAACTTTCCCAGTTAAACTCATAGTTTTCAAGTTTAACTCCAGCTTCCAGTCAAAGTGGGGGTGAACTCATTTCAACCAATATAGTGCTTAACTCATAGGCTACTGGATTGTTTCTGTTCCTCTTACGCTTGGTTAATTTTAGTAGAATATAATTATACCTGACAAGGCAATTAATAAGTTGATAGTTGACACATTATAAGTTTGGTTGATTTATCATTGATAGAAAAATCATTGACAATATTTCATTTTTAAGAGTATCGTATAATTTATTTTATTGAAGTGCTTATCTCTAAAACAGATCAACATTCAGACATATTATTTTTTACAGATCATGTGAAAATCAGAAGTTCTGATTTGAAATATTCAAATCTAGATCATATTTGGAATCACTTTAAACTATAAAACAAGTTGTTCCGAAAAACGAAGATAACTTAATGATTTCATCCCAGAAGAATCCATTTCTCTCTTTTCTTTGCTTTTGAGACCGGGAAACTCATTTAAAATAGGCTGGCATGTGAAGTTGAAAGTACTGTACCATTTAAAAAAGGGTTGACAAAAAATAGTTTCATGTGATGTGTTACAAAAATCAAGGCTAACTTTGTCAGATACTCTGTTTAGCTGAAATCAAAAATCTTACAATGTGCAACCACTGCAACGGGTTGATAAAATTATCTCTAAAGATATTATCCCTTTTCACAAAATTAGTATCTTGTAATTAATATCAAATGTATCATGTTCGCATGCATAGTATAATTGTCTCCCAGTTTTGTATCACATGTACTTGACCAATGTTTTCAGGTGGCCTCACAAAGGAGGAGGTGATTGCCATGAATGAAAGACTCCGAGCCGTGAGAATAAGACTTGAAGAATCTTATGATACAGCCAAGCGAGCTTTAGTAAATCTTATGGACAAGTATGCCCAAAGCAAATCAGTTAGAAACGTCTTTCAACGATACACGCAACTTAAAGCTATGATCAAGGCAAGTATCACTTGAAAACAGTGAATTACTTTTGAATTAATATTATATTTCATATTTATCTCTCATTTTATTCAGTTCTTTTAGATTTTTTATTGTTTTAGTCTCATTTTATTCTATTCTTTTCTCAGCGCAAAAACTATTATAAGCTTTGTGAACCGACATAATTTTTCTCTGTTTGCTGAAATTACTAATATTATAAGATTAAAATGGCTTGCGCATTGAAACAAGGGACTTTACTACAACAAATGAACAAATGCTAGGAGCAACGAAAACATACTGGAGTTCTGACACTTCAGGTCTATAGAATCAATGCAATGTCCTTTCTTAATTTTATTAGACTACTTATGCTGGCTCGCCATTTTTACAGCCTAATTCACTTCAGTAGCCTACTTGTATTCAACAAGAAGTCAATCAGTGTTGAATCACCAAGCCTGCATGTGTTGATGCCTTGATGCATTCGCATCACGCCTAGCACTCTATGAATAGCACTTAAGAGCACTCTTTTTTTAGTAAAAGGTATTATCATAGGGAAAGCATACGCCAAGTAAAATATTCATTAGATAGGTACAGCTGTTTACATTTTTACTGTGCGGTGAAAATAGTTCTTGTCTGGTGAGTTCACAGGTCTCGCCGATTGATCGCCAAACGACACAGCAAGTGTTTGAAGTATTCTCTAGAGATATCGCCACCATGCAAATAAAACTTGCACATCTAGGACCAATAACCTTACTTTTGGCGCAAACCGTGTATCTAAATTGACCCAATATTTAATAATTTTCAATATAATGTACCTAATTGATTCAATTTATTATATTTATATATTTTTTATTTATTATTATTGTTATGTATTTATATGTGTTATCTCTTATGTAAAATGGTGTACCGTGGGAAGTTGAATAAATAAATAAATAAATTTTCTGTCGAAGTTCTTGCAAAAGTCTTTTATGAAATGTTATAAAGTCTTATAAATTATAAGTTTCTTAAGTCTTTAAGCCTTAAAACTTAAGTCTTAAGCCTTTCTATAAGTTTTCTATAAGTTATCCTTTCTTTATACTATCTTATCCTTTATATAAGGATAAGATATATTAGGATCTATAATTTTAATTTGGAAAATGATAAATATTTTTGTCCAGTTAATTTTATTATTCGTTTGTGACTTAATAGGAGGTGGTGCGTCTGGAAACGCAGTACTGGACGCTTGTGGACATACCAAGACAAGAGAAACAAGAAACGGTTCCTGCATTTGTTCTACGTGCCTGTACAATAATGGAAAAAACGCAAAAATCAGGAGAGGGCGTTAAAACAGCGGCCAAACTGGCAGAGGAGGAAGAAAAACGAAAAGAACGGCTAGAAAGATTGAGTGGTTTGTATAAAAATTCTCCATTCGAAATAGATATTTGGCAATCAAGGGTCTCTGTTTCATGAAACTTTGTCCTCTAATTTGAGAAAAACTGAATTAGAGATTGAATTTATTAGTAATTTATTCATAACAATGGTGTCTCCGCCTTCTTTTTTAGGAGTCATAAATTCAATCTTTAGATATTAAAATATGAAAGTTTTAAGAAAACTTCAATGTTTTTAGTAGTTTTAATGCTCTCCATGAAGCCTACTGATGGAGGCTGTATATCGTTGATATTGATCTTACTGATTACATTAACACAAATATTCAATTTCTACAAAGCAATTCTTATCACAATTTAGAATATAACCACTTTCCTAGTCAATATAATTATGGGCTACTGAGCTATATTATAATCCAAAAATCGTTAAATTTTGATATTCCCAAGTGTCGACCATACAATACAAAATACAACATCATGTATTCCCATATAGCCTAATCGACCAAGTATTTGTAATAGAGAATTTTTTGAAAACTCAGATGAACATTATAAAATATTACAAATAATTGAACTACGTGCCGTAAAATGTAAATCGTTTATTGTTTTATAAACACTAGATATCTGCCCTATTCAATAATTATTGGATGGAATTTAAATTATTTGCTAGAATAGATAATGCTCAGACATTTTGGTAAAATAATTTGTTTAATAGACATAATATATTTTTCCAGATATGACAACTGCACAGATAGAGGCTGAGAACACACAAATGACTAATGATCTCTATCGTTTATTGAAAAAATATACAGGATTACGGAATTTAATCCGAGAGTTGAAAGTGAGTGAAGTTTGATTATTACTGTTCGTTTTTATATTTCTTAATATCATTGAGCTAAAGGCTAAAATCACTGAGCTAAAGTCAGACTTCTTATTTAAAGAAATGGAATGTGGAGTGATAGCCGTGGAATGTACCGTTCTATGAGTGAGCTTTAATAATTTTCTTATAAATTCTATTTTTTACGCTTATTCCCGATATGGCCAGTCAAAGGAACAATGTATAACTTTTATAAATATATTCATATTCAACATGATTGATGAAATAACTCTCTGTTACACGTATAAGAACAGCCATTTTTTATATTCCCCAGATGAAAGTTATTGCCTCTTCCTACTCTGTTTTCTCTACAATTAATGAATGATCTTTCTTCATTCGAAAAATATTGTTTTTCATATGATTATATGAATGAAGAAAGTAAATATAAATGCTACCTTCAAACCTATGAGTGCCTATATGACTGTGGCAGCACCGACTTTAATGAGTGTAGGTAGCAAAAACTCTGTTGTATAAGGAAATTAACATGCTCTTAACCAAAAAAATGTTTTGCTTATATTGGCTTATTCTAGTTCAATCTTTTTTCATTCATGTTAACATAAATTAATTATTCTTTCTTTTTACAGACGGAGTACATGAATTCTAAATACTACCCAATATTTCCAAGATACACTATATTAAAAGACTTGATAAAAGACATAATGCATAATCCAGACTACATGGAAGTATGTCACGAAGTTGAACTAGTCTAGTTTCCAAAGAAAACTTAATTTATTGAATTTCCAAGAGTTGAATGTTTGGTGTCTAAAACTCTAGTTGAAGAAGAGTACATGGCGTATATAGGCTAAGTAATTCTGTATTAGCGTGATGCAGGTGCATGTTATTGGCAGAGAGTTATGTTATAGCCTATGCTATGTGTCCAAATTATCATATGAAATTATCTAGAGTTTTATCGAGCGAAATTTTGAACATCTTTAGATGTATTCTCAGTTAAATTTTTCTCGTATGGAATGGCCTATTATTATTTTGATATTTCTTAGAAGATCCGTAGAAAATAAGGAGGAATTTCTTCAACAAAATAATGAACTGAGTCATAAACTCTTTAAAAATTCAGCAGTTGATCATAATGGAGTGAAAAGTGGATGGAATCAATTCTATATTGGAAGGAATTTCCCCTAAAAGATAATATTACATTAACTGAGGCAAACATTATTGATTGTATATGTATCTTTGCTAATATCATTTTTCAGCTGCGAAATTTTTTCAAACAGAGGAAGATTTTTTGGTATTTGATGCCATTTAATTTCCGATCAGTATTAATAGCATGAAACTATTGATACTTACTAGGCTACTTTATTTGTATATAAATTAATAATTTATGATGACTAACGCTACCTTAATATTTTATGAAAACAGAGGGATTCATGGAGATAATAACGAAAAAACTGAGTCTTTAACATTAATTGATTTCTAATACATCAGTCAGCATGTAATGAGAGTTAAAATTAAGGACTGAAGAGTTGTGCAAATAAATTCACTTGAATGGAATCGATCTGAAGAAAAACATTTCGTTACGAATTGGTATAGTGAAATTCCTGTGGAATGCTATAGAAAATTGGGAAATATTATTGTTTTTGAAAAATTACGGGTAAATTTTTATATATTCCTATCTCACAAGCCCAATTATATCACTTTAATAATTATAATTATATCACCAGGGTTAATAGAATGAGGACAAATATTTATGTACCGGTACCGTACCTTGATATAGCAGATCTAATTCAAAGCTCTCATCGCTTCACATTATTGTTTCAAGATCAATAAAATCATTCAAATATTGTATTTTACGTTCCTAAGTTGTCAATGAATGATATTTCACAACAATAGGAATTATTCTGCAGTCTGAAGTTGATATTTTTCAATAGATCGATTATTTAAATTGCTTGAGAGATGAAATTTTCAAAAGTCAGAATTTCAGGGTTATAAATGATGAGAGAACCGCAGCCTTGAATACTTTATTATTCTTTTACAGCCTTACAAGAGACAAGTTTTGTATCAGAAAAAACTATATTCCCACTCACTGCTTCACATCAGAATTGGAATTTTAAATTGATTATTAGGTCGACAAGTTCAATATTGATTATTGTGTTTCAGCAGGAAGTCTGATGAATCAGATAAATAAGATTGGACTATCTCTAAAAACAGTTGTAAAATCAAACATTATTTGCAATCAATACAGTCCATAACGTTTTTTAATGGATATTCTTACAAAATTATTTCTTCAGGCAACAAAACTTCCACAGAAATTCAACTACTTGAAAAAATTATCTTCCCAATATAGTTATGTAAATTAAAGTTATTAATTCATTTGCACACTTTTGAGAATAATATAATTGTAGAATTAAGTGGATTGATTTGGAATTTCAATCTATCCTTTAATATGCAAGTTGATCTTGCCTGATGGGTGCCTTTTTAAATTCTAATGCTTCATTGTTTCTATCGCTAAACTGTATTTTCTCTAATTTTGCAAATGAATAATATTATCTCTCATTCTTTGAAATATGAACATTTTCAAATAAATGTATGTTTTTAATACATGGAAAATAAAAATTTGTTAAATTTAATATTAAGCCCCTTGAGATATTTCTAGGTTTAGCATAGAGTACAGTACTAGCATTTATTTTTGATAATAGTGATACAATATGACCAGCATTTCACTATTGTCAGTTCAGTAGGTCTTATCATCTATAATGTATATTTTTGCAAAATTGTAACGAGTTATGCCATAATATTTTTGAATTATTGAATATTTGAAGCTATTTATTTTTGTTGTTGGTTAACTTCAAAAGTTTCAAAAATAAGTTACTGTAAATTATAATTACCGTACATCATAATTATACCAATAGGTATATTCTCTATGAAATCATGCTTTCTTCAACCAAAATCATACTGGTCTCATTGATTTACGTATATTGCTCACTTTGAACCACGTAAGTCCTTTCATATTTCACTTACGCCACAGTATTAAGAATTCTCTAAAGTTGGAGAGTTTGTATAGATGTTTAATAATAAAATAATAAGCTTCAAGAATAGTGACTTTATTGCTAGCCTATTGTTATGTTAAAAGTGTTCACTTCATCTATTTATAGAGTAAGATGTATATGATATGTGAATTAAATTCATCACGATAATATACCTACCTAAAGTACCTATCTACCTTTCTATTGATGTCACATATCAATGTAATTTTTTATTGTTCATGGTAATCACTTCCCAATCAACTCAATAGAATGAAAATTAAATTTATCAAGTCATCATCGAAATTTGATGTTAAGGGCATTTTTCTATGACAAGAAATAAATATCTGGTACAGTTTTTAACTTTTTTTTATCATTTGCCTATTAACTTGACTTCATTCTTTGGAAGTGTTCAGTCGTGTGTCGTATGAACAGGTTTATTAATAGTTCAAGGATTTTCTTCTCAAACCAACAAATAAAGTACAACAAAAAAACAGGACATTCTAATACTGTAGTGTAAAACTAGTATACTGTCAACCAAGTAAGGTTTAAAGTTGAAGTGCAAATTTCCATCTCAAAACTTTATTTTGGTTGCTCCAGCCATTTTCCAATGGAATATGGACAAATTTCAGACAATATTTTTCACTGAATTGAAAAAATATATTTAATTGAATCTTAATGGACTATCAAACAGCAAAACTGATGTTTTGGATCTCAAGTAAATACACTTTTTCAACATACGCAATTGCTATTTCAACTGAAAATTCTGTACCAGAGGATGAATAAATTCTTAGTGAGAAGGATTCGCTTGGCATCAATATTATGTTAATTCAATAGACGAACTGGAATCTATCTTTGTGGTAAAATTGACGATGACTACTTATTCGAGGTATCTAGTATGATTATGTGGCTTGTATTTAGCTCGGATCCTCGGAAGTAAATTGTTAAAATACTTTTAATAGAAAATAATATTTCAATATTTTCACCCAGCAAAATAAATCACTATTCACAGTTTGATGATTTGAAAAAATCTGCCACACTGTAGGTTAATAGAAGGTCATTTATCATAAGTGAAAATTTAAAAAAGCAACTTATTGCTGGTAATCCATTACCGTACTCAAAACCATTATTTCATATTTACAGTCCATGGTAGTGTGAAGGCCTACTTGGAATTTAGTTTTAGATACCTACTTAGTCTAAATAAATCAAGTGTAATAATATTCATAATTAATTGGTGGATTAACTTTCAATATTCGAAATAATCAATTACGCTTTAAGTGGAATACTGTCTATATAAGAAATAGAATTTATTAAACCGTTATTCATTCGCCTAAATCACAGAGACTTTTGCGCTTTGTACAGGTTTATATGAGATACATAAATATGAATATTATGGATAAAATGAATGTGATTTTTATAAGATTTTAAAGTGATTTATCTATTTCCTGTTTGTTATGACAAGTGTGTTGTATAGTGTAAGGTATTTAAAGCACATTAATGTATATACTCGTAATCATGTGCTGAACTAATTTATATAAAATGTTCTGAACTAATATGTGAAATTTTTCAAATCTTTCTAATCAAATATGTGAAATTTTTAATAACAAATCAATTTCTTGAATGTTACTGCATTCTTGTTTCGAGTTGTCAATTTTTTAATTGTCTAATTTTACACATACAGAATGTACGGGAAATACATCACAGGATGAATCAACGACTATAAAAATCTCTAAAGAAATCTGGGTAGGCTATCACTACAGTTGCCTTCTAAAAAAATTATTGATTTTTTTTATTTTACGTGATAATCAAACCAAATTTCACCTTGGTTTTAACTAAGATTGTCGGTTCCAGTGGTTCTATTCTTTTCATGTGGGATGAAAGTACATTCAAAATAAAAAACAAAAAATGCGAGCACAGTCAATTTGTTTTTAGAGGTCTGCCGCTATTTATTATAAAATTAAATCTTAAAAAATTAAATTATGTCATTTGAAGAAGAGTAATTGGGAATTATTTTTAGCTGTGCTGTGGTTCATTCGAGTCCATCAGATTTAAAATTATTATTGAAAACTTTTACTTTCGAAAACGTTTTGGGTGAAATCTACTCAACATCTGCAGTAACATTGCAAGGAATTTTCATGCTAAACATAATAGGCCTAAAAATTGATTTTTATATTTTGTTCAGAGATATTTATATTTAAGCGTACGGTATGATTGAAATAAGAAAATAGAAGTTTCTATTCAGCAGATATCGTAACAATTAAAGATAATGCAGGAGTATCTTTAATTTGTATCTTGCATGAGTCAGGTTCGCCGAGGGCTCAAGTAGGAATATTCTTGTTCGAGGTCTTATTGTTAACAATAACTTGTAGTTTACGTTATTTATTAAGAATTTCAACAATTGACTATTTCTTAATCTACACTATTATCACGAAATCCACCCTGAACTATAGGACCATTCTTCATCATCAACCATCATTTCCAATTATCCATGTGTCTTGGAATAAATTTGGTCATTATATTCCTAAAAATAATCAGCTCTCGACGACCCTGATTATAAGCAATGATGTTTAAAGTTGTTGAGTTTGCAAATTAAATATTTCTTTAATGATTTCATTTCAGGAAGCAAGATAGAAGAATTTATTCTCATCAATAATTCCCTTGAGAAAAGATTTTTGGTGATGGGTTATTCTTTTTATACCTAATTGATATTATTTTATTAATATGAAATAAGATTGAATTAATTATTCATTTCAGTAACTTGAAATGCTTGAGCTCTTTCAGGGCTATTTTTTCGCTGAAAAATATTTTTATATGCTTCAGCTTGAATATTATATGAGTAGAATTAATAACAGTAATTTAGTAGAATAATTATTGTACAATAATCAAGTTTTGCAATGTGAGCCACTACTCATTTTTTGAAGAATCCTGCTATCAAATTCAACCCGGAGGACGGTCATCAGGTTTTTCTTTATCGAAGGGAGAATATTTTGGATCATATCAAAGCTCTCAATATTTTGCACATACCTCCTAATTTTTCATGTAACGACTACGTACATAAGTAAATGCATTGTAAGTTGAATTCAAAAAATGGTAATTAAGTTAATTACTGACTGAGGAACGCCAGATCTATCTGTAATCTAATAGCTGGTGATAAAACCCAGGACGGGGACCAATGATTTATTTATTTTTTGAATTGCCCAAAAATTAGCTTTTTTGCTGTTCCAAAATGCTGGTTGATAACTATGTTGTGTGAATATTCAGCCGTTCACATACTATTGGTCAAATTATTTTTCTTACTATTAGGCCTATGATAGATATTTTGAAAATATGTTTCAAAAATTTGATAAAACTCTGATGTAGATCTATGTTTTCAAGCTCTCAGATCAGAAGATTTTATAGTAGATAATTATTATTTTCTCCGGAATTGAAAATACATAATACCCTGATTCCTTCTAGTTTATATCGGCTTCAATTCAATTAATCGATTCTAAGAGAAAGGATTCTGTTTAATAACTGATTTGATTTACCAAAACGTTATTATCAAAATTCTCATATTTATTTCCTGGCTTTATAACTATAGTCTTTATTTTCTCTAAAAAGTTTATATTTCCATTGTGAAAATATAATAAATTTATGAAATATTCAAAACTCAATCATTCTTGGTGTGGAATAATTATGTCAATTAATTATTGAGATATATTTTTAACAAATACAACCCAATCATTATTTTTATACATCTATTTTTTGTGATAAAAATAATATAAATTAACTTTAGACTTCGAGTTACAACACGAATTAGATCATGTGGCCTGATGAAAAATCCATTTGAATTATTCTGTAATTTAATTTTCTGCATACCACTTGTCCTTCTACAGCTATTTTCTAATGAGACTATAACATTTAAGTAGCACAACTTCCTTCAAACCACCTTATAACTTGTTGGAGGCTCTCTTAAAAGTATGAGAATAAAAAATGTTGATCCATAGCTCCATCGATTGAAAATACTTATATTTTCTATTGCTCTCAAAATGAACCTCTCAAAAGAACTATTCGATCAATTTAATCAAAAGATGAAGACAAGAAAAAATCTGTTTCAACCCAAAAAGAATAAAGTTCAAGTTTTCGTTTCTGATATTACAATTATCAGAAGAACTGTGATCATTTTATTGATTTATTTTAGTAATACAAAAATTCTATAACAACATTTATGAAGCTATCTTGGAAAAATATATTTCCATTTCGAACACTGTTCTATGCCTTTTTTAATTAGTTAATCACATGATGCAATCTCAGTACGGTATATCATTTGAAAATGGAAAACAATACATATTTGAGACAATGTTTGAAAATACATGATCGTTAGTTGAATTTTTCAATCAATATTGTTCAGTTCTATATAGATACATGCAGAAAAAAAGATTATTGTAGGTATTGTTTTACAATCCACAATGTTTATAATATAATAAGTATTCTAATCCTAATGTTTGTACAGTTTCCTCTCATAATATTGTTAATAAAATTATCATCACTATTATCTTGCTTCCTGTTACATAGGTAATGTATGGTATTTCTGTATTACATGTATATTAATAGAAGAATGGCTTTATTATAAGCAATATCTATCACCGTTCTTATAAAATTGTGCCTGGTCCTATTTCCCGGACTTGCAGACACATTTAAAGAAATACTTTTTTTGTGCTGCTGCGAATTTATTTTAACAGGGAACAAATTAAATAAATTTAAAAACCATCATATAGATTCGTCAAAACTGTGTGATAAACAGTAGAAAACTATAGATAACACTATAGATAGCTTAGTATTCCTCGATGTATTTATTTAATCTTTGATGTTTATTAATAAAGCAATTCGAACCTAGTTACCAGTAGTGCATTTAGGTTTTATAAAGTATAGATAAAGATTGTTGAATGAATTATTGTTAGGTATTTGAATTTTGTTCATCCTATTCGATGCCGTATATAGTTTTGTTTAATAGCAATATAATAGAATAAATTAAATGTTTGAATGTTGAAATTTGATAATCTATTATAGCTTGCTTGTATAATATTGTAATCGTATAAAATTCTTATCTTCTCTCTTTCAATACAAAACGAATAGCTAGGAATATTTTGAATATGTACTAAATTCTATGTGTGTTATTCAGTCTTCAAATTTGATTTCATTGATATGAAACTCAAAACTGTAAATAAAAAAGGAAAACTATCTGTAATTTGAGTACCGTAATGAGAAAATATGCTAATGAAGCCACTCCCTCATCGGCATAGCTAGGGGGAGTACACGAATCTTCAAGCCAACTCCTGATAAATACTTGATCACCAATTCACTGGTCAAATTTATTAGAATAATTTTAAAAATCCCCTGATTTGGATCACTTAAAATCTCAGAGCCGTTCATCTTCTCATCATTGTAATGCCTTGAGCTTTGTAGAATAATATTTCAGAGGAAAATCCATCACTTTGGCCTCTTAGTGAATAAAAAGATTCTCATTTTATTCTGAAATTGTTTTTTGTCGAAAATTCTGAAAATAAACAAATCGAGGGATTGTATTGAATTGAAATTAGGTACGCTACATCATCTCTTGAATTATTTCGGTTCTAAAGTTGTAGATTTGCTACAATATACTTTATACACATTTTTATTTAATACAATAATTGAATATCTTAACATTCATACCATAAATCAAGTGCTCATGATATTCATGATAATATACCGGTACGTTCAAAAGCACCCACAATTTGATCGATTGGCATACGCTTCAACGAATTTCTATGCTTTTTTTGGCACAGATAAAGGACTAGGCAACATATCGGTATGTTTTATCTCTGATTTTGGAGAGCTCTGCTTTGGTGAATACAATTACCAAATTAATACTGGATCTTATGTAAGATGAGAAGAATATGAAAATATCACAAATATTCAATTTCTAGCAAATTCATTGTTAACTGAACGAAGACATGTTTCAATGCTTCCATCTATACTGAAGGGTTCTGCAGTGCTAATATTGTCACTGATATTATACTTACAATATTGCATATCGTAAGAAACTTATGTATGTCTATAGAATTCAAACCCAAAACTTTTCCTGTGAGTAGAGCCTTTTACTCATTTCAAGTGAATTCATTCCAATCAGTTATCAATCCAGTTATAGATGCTTCATAGCAAAAGTCTTAATAAATATTAATTTGTTGCATTGTAAAAAAAGGAGTTCTCTCCAATTATTTATCCAATAATTCAATCATGAAAACAGTTTTGAGCGTTGGCTTCTGGCTTCGACCATTCGGTAAGGAATATAATCAAAAAAATTGTCTGAAATGCTGAATTTCTCTTTCATAAAATTTGTCTAATTGTCCAAATCTTTCTCTGGTGGTTGAATTACTCTAGAAAGATAGAAGTTTGTAGAATGATACAGGTAACACAATAGCCATACAACATACCTAAATTCTCTCAAGCTCCGTATAAAGAGTTTACCAGTCAAACCTGCATTTTTGAAATGACTGCAAAAAATACACGGATGAATATTTCAAAATTTCATTGTTACTATCTTATTCTACATTAAAAAGCATTTAAGAAACAACATTCAAATTGTCATTCCCGATTGAGACATTCTTGTATAGGCGATTTCTGAAACTGTCCATTATTTCATGGAGAAATTTCTCCATTTCGGGATATCACCCGAATCGATTGATTATTCGTGTTATCAAATATAATGATAATAGTTATCATCCTCTACGTATCTGTGATCTGTTTCTGAAAAGGTGTTTATCAAGAGTCAGTGAATACAAAATATTCACTCCATCATTAAGCAACACAAGAAACTGGAACCTAATTAAACAAGTTTTAACGAATTAACCTTTTGCGGTTGTTTAGTAGAAAAATAACGAGTGAATACAAAACTGCCTCTTATCTCAATATAAAAATACGGTAAATTAGTGAGTAATATATTTGTGGTGTGTATCATAATGAATATTCGCTTAGATAATTATGTAAATTGACATTGGAAGTTCTATGACCCTCATGAACCGTATAAAATGTATATGGATAGAAAACTCACCCTCTATTGTCTATTTCTGTGTTATGATGTTGCTTTGCAAAATATTCTATCGAGCATTTGTTGTTAAACAATTATGACTGCCACAAGTATTGTTATATATATAAGTACTTGATTTAATCAATAATATTTAACAGAAGGGAACAACAATTGTTTTATTGAGTGATTAAGTGAAGTGTATGTTCATAAATGAATGATAATATTGTTCTCATGTGTACTTGTTTAGAGACGTGAATTTTATTCATAATTCATGAAGAATTTATGCTGAATGTTGTTGGCACATGCCATGATTATCTTAATACGATGAAATTATGATTTTATTGTGTTATCAATAAAGAAGTATGTTTTAATCTTGTCATTTCTTTCAATTCACAGAAAATTATTCCATTTTATTCAATTTGAAAATTGATTATGTTTTTAATTTTTTCGGATCTTAAAACTCACATGGCATTAGATTTTTGACTTTTTGACTGCAATATATATATATATATATATCGTATGGTTTATTTATTTGTCAGCCAATATAAACACAGATTGGAGCACCAAGTACTCAAGTCAAAAGAATAACATACAAGTCAATAGAATAGAAAACATATATTAGAATTTAAATTGCACGATAATGATATTAAAATCAAAAAGTATGTAACTGTTACATATCCTTTCAAGTCATAAGGCCAAATCCAGCTCCTTCAGCCAGTCCAAAGCCTCATCGCCAATGTCATGTAGGTCTGCCATACCACCTGGGAAAAGGCGAAGAGGGCATTCCTCAATGATGTGGCTCATTGTCTGAGTTGGAGCTCCACAGTCACATGATTGGTCATCGGCCAGAGCCCACTTTGTACGCCAATAATTACATCTTCCCACTCCTGTACGGAACCGATTGATAAGGGTCCATTCTCTCCTTGGCAGACTCATACCACCCACTGGTAACGATGGATCCCTCACTAGAGGCTTGTTTTGTCCGTGAAACCCTCCCAGGATGCATTCCAAGCACCAGCTGATGAAAATTCTTGTGCTATCATCTGGGAGGCCGTTTGCTGACTGCAATAGAAGTGACTATTATTAATCCAGTAGATATACACTTTTTACCTGGAAAATATTCCGAAGTCTATGAAATTTTTACATGGTGTCTGGGGGTACTCTGGGATGTATATCCTAAGTTTTCCCCCTCCAGTACCCTGTGCTAACTTCGGGAGGGGCCAAAAACTTCAACATTTTCGGTATTTTCTATGTTTTTTGTGTATATCTTGTAAATTAAGCATATTTTGTGTACCATTGTGCATTACAAAGTTGTAGAGCATAAAATTTGCTAAATTTTGGTTGGTGAAACAATTTTGTAGACTGAATATTAACTGGAATACAGCCCACCAAAGTTTGAATTTTTTATTAAAAATGTAAACAAATTATTAAAAACTAAAGTTTTCGGCCCTGTAACTATTTTTATTACTATCATATTTGTTATGTAGTTATTTTAATAATTCATCAATAACAATATCTTGGAATATCTATCAACGAACCTCCCCCCCTTTTTAATTCTTGGTTAGTAATTCTTCATCTTTTGAGAATAAGATTCGGATATTGAGCATACAGGGTTGGTGAAAATGATGGAAACGGCTTAATATCTATTAAACAAAGGTAATTTGACGGTAGGTGACATTGGAGATCGTACTAAAATTGAAAATACTACTTTACTGTGACTTCAAAAGTCTGGTCCGCCATCTTGAATCCGCCATATTGATTCTAACTTCATTTTATTAAATGGGAAGGTGGTCATGTTATACATGATTTCGATACAGAATTTCAAGAGAAAATTAATGGCGAAAACCGCACATCGATATGTGGAGCCGTTTTTAAGATATTTCAATTATTAATCAGACGTATTAAATCGACTTCACTTACTATCTAAAAAACGGATGAAAAAATTCAAACTTTGGTGGGCTGTATTCCAGTTAATATTGAGTCTACAAAATTGTTTCACCCACCAAAATTTAGCAAATTTTATGCTCTACAACTTTGTAATGCACAATGGTACACAAAATATGCTTAATTTACAAGATATAAACGAAAAACATAGAAAATACCGAAAATGTTGAAGTTTTTGGCCCCTCCCGAAGTTAGCACAGGGTTCTGGAGGGGGAAAACTCAGGATATACATCCCAGAGTACCCCCAGACACCATGTTAAAATTTCATAGACTTCGGAATATTTTCCAGCAAACCCACTTTTTTTCATTATATCGACTGGACTATATCAGTAACAAACTGTTTTATAAAAAATAATTATGAACCAATAGGAATATTTTATAAATCAATCATCAACATCAATGGTGCAATTACCAATCGTAGGGTGCATTGCATACTCAGTGAAAGCGGTAAAAGAAGAAGTTAGTAGCGGTAGCGCCCCTCTTGATATGTAGCTCGTGGTCTCGCCCACAGATATCCCTCTTATTATTCTATACAAAAATGTTTATGATTCCATTCAAAATAACTATATTGTTCAGTAGGCAAATCAAAATTTATTTTATGCTTTTGAACTTGAAAATTTACAATTCAATAGGATTAAAAAATTGTTATAGGATATAATTAGAATATCTATAGAAGAACATTTTTAAAGCTCGAGATAATAACAAATTATTTGAGAATATTTGAGATCATTCATGTCTCAGGAGCACCTATGATGACTACCGTACTGTCCATACTTATTGAAGATGTTCATAGAAGTTCATGAAGAATTAATGGATAGTAAGAGATTAACTTACATAATCCTAAAAAAATAATATAAAAACTCGAAAAGTCAATTTACATACACAGAATAAACTTTTTATTTAGAAAAAATAAACTTCTCAATTGGTTTCATTTTATTCAAGGTGAGGAATTTAACAATTCTAATTTTTGTAGTATTCTTTTCATTACTTCGTTTGATAAAGTTTACATATAGGCCTAGTTAAGACTGAGATCATTTAAACAAGTCTTTTTTTATCCCAGATCACGATAAGTATTGTAAAAAAGCTAAAACAACCAACCAAACGTTTTTTAGGATACTGGTTATGGTAGGATGGTAGGGTGATTGTTTTCTGGGTAAAGGCAGTACCTACAGTACTATTACACCTCTATAAAGCTCTATAAAGATCTTGGTGTTTAAAGAGCCCTAATTACATCATGTCATACAACTTTGACGTCATAATTGTATAAGTAGGGCTAAGGCTGTATTTATAGAGCCCTAAGTAGGGCCAGTTGCAGAGACATCCGATAATTGAGCTGGTAAATTCAACCAGGCGTTTAATCAGGACAGCAACAGAGTGGGATGGACGACAAAATAGACTAACTTGAAATAAAGAATTGAGACAAAATAGTGTTTGAAGCCCTTGAATTGCATTGATTCATTAATTTTATTCCCAATTTTGTCTTCTTGCTAGACTCTGTTACAATGTTTGAAGCTTAAACCTCCCGCTTTTTGCAACAATCGATATCGCAAGTATAAAAAATATGATTATTTCAAAGTCATCAACTATTTCGCACAAATAATATTCAATTCAATTACATTATCATATTTGAATCTTATATTTTCCATATTTCAACTATTTACGCTCGATATTAAAATTATATATAGTTTTCTATCTCACTCTTTTGACAGGGAAGCCTTTTGTAAGGAAGATCAAATTGGAAAGATCATTGTTTTTTTTCTCTTAAAATTACTACTGAAGTGATCTAAAACATCATAGCTTTATTTTTAAAATTACTGGAACATTTTGGATGATTATTTTTTAAATATGATTGGTTTGAAAACAGGCATTTTTAAAATTTGAATCAATAATAGCCTAGCTTCAATCCCCCCCGATTGTTAACTCTGTCTCTCACTTGAGCGCGCTGCTTGTCTACGAGCTCATCATTACAAGCATTCATCGATAGCATTAGCGATATCATCGTTATCGACTCTCGTCTGTCAATGTTGACCAGTCGACCCCTGTCTCGCAGTCTGTATCTTTGAAAGAATTTTAGGTTATGTCTTTGCATATGTTGTCTATTGTATGTTTCAAATAAATTCCAAGGTGGATTCTGATATTTATGTTATATTCAAATCAATTTCTGTAATTATAGTTCACAGTTTAATCTTATAGCAAAAGAAAACTAATAGTTTCTTGATTATTCACAACTAATAATAATAATCAACTGTTTCTGTGCGTGCAAGACTACTAGTAATAATATTACTGCTTCGTTCTTCAAGTGGTTTTTTCCCCTATTTCTACAATGACTTTAAGCTTTTCGGAATTTCAAGCGGTTGTTATGGCTGGTGGCAAAGGATCAAGGATGACTGAACTCACCGCAGAGAATCCTAAATGCCTTCTACCTGTTGGAAATCTACCTTTATTATGGTATCCTCTACAACTTCTTGAAAGATCAAATTTTCAAGGTGACATTTATATTATAATCATAATAATAATATTTCTCTTACCAGGCAAATTATCTATCTACTAGGCAAGTTATTTCTCTTATCTAGGCTATTTATCATTAGCCTACATCCACAAGAATACTTGAAGAAGAACATCAATATGTTAGTTCTATTAAGTTAGATATTTAGTCTATTAGTTCCGGTATTTAGCTCTATTCAATCATTCCAATAACTTATTAGAACCTCAATTCTCATGAAACAGGCTTTTTTATTTTGTAATTCACTGGCTTCACCTTAAGTTTTGGTGGTCAAGAATCTATTCTAATTATTATTCAATACCATTTCAATCATATTTTTTACTAGGATAACTCTATAATGCTCATATAATTATGTTATGGACCCGGATCACGACTTTCCTGGTCAAGGCATCTCTTTTTTCGATTCCCAGATTTTTTCAGTGGTTGGTGAGGTGGTTTACGTGATACAGTGTTTATTTTTAATTTGTCAGGTAGAATAGGAATATATCCTCGGTGTTGACTGGCACAGCGACGGATAATCAGTCTATTGCCACCCAATTATTTTATAAATTCTCACAGCAATGACATTTTTCTTCATCATCTAACTGACGTTTTAAATAATCAAATACTTAGAATACTTGACTTGACATCTACTTGATTTATCTGGTAGATAATGATTTCATGTAATATTGATGTTGGAAGTATAGTGTACCGTATATATAGAAGAGAAGTGTGTGAGATCTTCATAATTCTTTTTCCATTTCAGAGGCAATAGTTGTTGTGGCGGAAACTTTCAAGGCAGAAATACAGTCAACGTACGAACAATATTCTCAGGGCAAGAATAAATTGTCGATTAAAGTTGAATTCATCGGCATCCCTGCTGTAGATGATTGGGGCACTGCAGACTCCCTCCGCCATCTTTATGAGAGCAATCGGATAAAGGTCTCAACTCTTCCACAATACTCTCAATTTAATGGTTTATATAAGCTATTATTACATTATCAACTATTTTATTACATTACTTCTTATGTAGATTGACCAAGTGAATGACGACTCACTCAATGTGGAGAAGACTTGATTTTGATATTTTTTAAAGGGGCCTACAAGAGATAAATAGGTTTGTGAATATTTTATTAAATATATTTTATTAATAGGAGTTTATTAAATTTAACCCTGTTAAATTTATGTCTTGTATTAATTTAAACGTTTCAACCTTTCAGATTATCATATATTAATATTTGTGTTATTTTATCATCATCAATGGCTGAAGTTCTATTCAGGTAATAGCATAGAGGAATCAAAACACTTGCGTAATGCTTTCTTTGTAATAGTAGCCCGCCTTTTCTTTTGAGGTAAATGGAATCGTATCAAAATTTTGACTATTCTATTTCTAAAACATAGAAATATTTTTCAATGGTTTAGACTTTTAAAATGAAATCCTTCTAACAGAGAGAGTTACAAAAGTCTTCCAACAGAAAGATCTAACAAAAGTAAAAGTAAAAAGATTCATTACTTTTATTCTCAGGAAAATCAAACTGTATCCGAGATATATTTGAAAGCTACTTTCCTCATTTGTCGGTAGCCCAATGCCTGTTCTGTAATTTCTATATTTCAATTTTGACAACAGTTAAATGTTATCAAGAGAGATGCTCATCACAGAATGCTATAAGATTTGAAAATATATTTTAAGTGTAGTTGAGTGTATAATCTATTAAACTAATTTGTTGCGTGTCGTTATAATTTGTTTAATTTCAGCGAGACGTTGTTGTTGTGAGCTGTGACTTGATAACTGATATCAATCTTATCAATGTACTGGATCTTTTTCGCAAACATAATTCTTCATTGACATCCTTATTCTTCGGTGGTGGAATTCCCAAATACACATCTATTGCTCCCGGCTCCAAGGAAAAGAAACCAGGTACCATTATTACAGATTACTTGGGAAAACCTGCATTATTGTTTTCTTTATTCATTTAATATCTTCTTTTAATATTTTCCCTTGGTTTGTATTTGAAATTTCAAGACAATATATATTATGATTTCAATACGTAAGTACTTATCAATGTACTGGATCTTTTTTGCAAACATAATTCAACCTTAATGCATTGAAATGAAAGCAATAAAATTGAAAAAATTATAAAAATCGCATCAAGTTGGCCTGATAAGTTACAAATTCGTCCAACGCTTTGAAAGTTAGTATGTATACTAATAATTATATGAATGATGAATAATTACTAATGATCAACATTATATTAATGATGAACAATTAGAATATTTCAAAAATGTCGGTTGGAATATTCTGTTTTAGAATAAAAATACCGAAAATTTTAATGAAGATTCGTAGAGTACTTACAGAATTTAGAGCCAATTTCAATGTTAATCAATCATTCAATTGATCTGGTCACACATATTCCATTCAAGGAGGGTATGAAAAAAACCTATATCAAACAAATTCACAACTCTATCGTGATTTTGATTTTGAAGATTTTTTGGGACTTTGGGAAAGTTGAAAATTCAGTGTTGGACTTAACCTATAATGTTTTCCATATTTCACATTAGGGAAAACTGGATTCGGCGAGGCGGAACACCCGAAAGGGTCTCTCCGCCAAAAAAGCCATAAGCATAAATAAATAAATAAACAACTCTATCGTAATAAAACAACTTGAAGCTTATATGCATGTGCATTCAAAGGCTAAAAATGAGAGAAAATTCACATCAATTAAAGTAAAACTGTCAAACACCTATAAAACTAATTGTATGATGTTGACCCAGCAAATGTAATGATGTGTGTGTGTCAATGTTCCATTCCACAGTAACGGAGGAAGGGGTATCCATCCTATCCTAGATTTCATATCCCTCATTTTGATCATGCAATTTAACAGAACCATTATCGGCCAGTTACACGAAGATCTAATTGAATTTAACCTCCGTAAAATAACGTCATCGCATTGACGTCAGATTCGTTCATTGGTTCTCGTTGCATTGGTTACGTTAAATGGCATCATTCCACGGCGGTTAAATAGAATTGGATTTTCTTGTAACTGGCCTTATGAGTTTTAGAGCATTTGCATTTAGAGCTAGAACTTGTAGCGCATAGAGCCTTAGCAGTGAATTTGTGGTGTTAAATCTTGATTTAATGATCAGTGTTGGATTAGGGAAAGTGACAAACCGAGGTTCTTTCCGGCAGTAAATAATTTCTCAAACGGTCCTAAGTGAGGCTCTCTGAGCCAAAATATTTCTTAATTTGCACGAATAAAGTACGTACACTAAACTAAGTTTAAGTCCTTCTTTAAAAATAACTGGTAAATTTTAGTTATCAGTTGCCTCTTATAGGTGCGGAAATTACATTCCTTGTGTATAGAGTAAGTCCATGATGATAGTCTAATAATAATATATTCTTTCTTCTATTTTCTCAACAGAAAGGGATTTGATTGGAATAGATCCGTTGACTTCCAGATTAGTACTAGTTGCCTCGTCTTCCGACTATGATAATGAACTGCCTCTTTCACAAGCACTGCTTAGAAAACATGGCAAAATACAAATCCACTCCAAGTTACTGGATGGACATCTGTACATAATGAAACACTGGGTCTGCCAATATCTAGCTAGCAACAAGTAAGTTACTCATTGTTCTTTCATTGCTGAACCTGTTGATCTATTCCTAAATTTGTTTTTGTCTGTTATTCTTGAGCATATTAAATGTGATTCAATGAATATCACATTTATACTGAATAAAAAGACTCGAAGCTCTCATAACCATAAATAAATTAGAATATCGAGGGGTCGGTTTCCTCCATGCTCGTTAGATCGAGGAATGGTTGTTACACCATTATCAGTTTCTGGTAGAGTTTACCAGAGATTGATATCACCATAGAGATTACTAGAGATTCCACCATTACCATATTAATAATGGTATGATAACCGAAATCGATAACTCTATATTTTAATAAAATTGTGGTAGCCTAATTTATTTATTTATGGAGACAATTGGTTTTACCCCTTATATGTCTCCTCTACAATTACAATATACAATTGAGCATGGCAATATTGTATCACGACAAATGTTCTTGTCATGATTGTCATAACTTTTAGGCTTCTTATTCATTATGGATAACTACTACAAAAAAGATGAAAAAGATTAAAATACTTGATATATATCACTGGAAAAAGGTTCTAAATGTCTTTTAATGTTTGTTTCTTTCTAAATTTTACTGCTTGTATCCACAAATAGTTTGTGCTGTTTCAATCTTAAATTAAACAAAAACGTTCCGGTTCTTATTTTTTTGAAATCTCCTCTTTTCAGTATTATATTTTTATTGAAACAGTGTCAGAGTTGTTTTGAATTGTTACAAAATGTGGATGAAAAAAATTGAAGAATTTTGTAATTTTCTATTTACTGAACTAATCGTCCCATAATTATCAAATGGAATCGGTTTTTATCAACAATACGTTTTTATAATGTCTCATCATTAGATAATCTAAAAAAAATCAAATTTCAATTTCAAAAATCAATCAATTGATTCAAAGTCGTTGATCCCGGTTGTTTAAACCCTACATAAGACATGCTCTTATTTTTTCTGTGGCCATTCTTGCATATTCTGTTTTAAAGAATTTCATTCAATGAAAATCTACTAACCTACAATAATTTTTACTTTTTCAGATCTATTTCAACTATCAAAGGAGAGCTGCTACCTTACATTGTCAAAAAGCAGATAGCATCCAAGAACGCTTCTGATTGTGATAAACAAGAAACTGAGAAGAACATTGACAATAGCGATCTGAAAACTGACATCAACAGTCTTTCCAAAGAGGATGAATGGTTGGAGAAAATTCGAGACATGTCAAGCTACAGTGATCATACTGGTGATTGGTTTGGACCCTATCATGGAGATCACATTCGATGTTACGCACATATTGAAAGTGAAGAATCGTTTGGTGCTAGAGTCAATACCGTCTCAGCGTACTGTTATGTGAACAGAGAGGTGAGAACATTCAATAATAATCAAGGCCAAATTATTTGTTACTATCTACAGAAGAGAAATACTAACCAAAGTTACCGTTTGTTTTATTGAACATCTCAAGAATGCTCCTGTATTAAGACAGGATTTTTACAGCACAGGATCAATGCAATGGCCAGTTTGCTTTCTGTGCGTTAAGGAGCGTTTATACGCGCAATGATTCACTTGCAACAGTATCAAACTGTCGCCAGTCGCCTCCACTAAACTCAGTGGAGTCGCCCTATCCGGTTTTCGAGTCACTAGTATCATTGTTGACAGCAACTAATAGGCTACTACAGTATTGTTATGGTCTGTTCACAGAAACCATTGGATGTAAACAAGGAGTGAGCTTGTATGTGTGTATTGTTATTTTTGCTTCAAAAGTATGATCGCTCTAATTAATGTGTGATACGAGTATACATTGTGTATACCCATCCTCTGTCTACTTCTGTAGGTGTTTGGAATGTAGTAAAAACTAAACTGTATTTATATAAATTTCAATTATTTCATAGTGTACTAACACATTATACACAAAAGCGTATACAATATTACAAAAATATGATAATTAATATATCATATATACATTAAACTTGATTTTGTCTCAAATGTTTCCCGTTTTTTTAATTCTTGTTTTTATAACACTTGAAAAAATGTTTCAGGTGAAAAAGAGATGGTCAAATATCACTAGAATACCAACCGAAGAATCTAGTGCAGAAGCAACAGATCAACCATTGAAGGGTACTGCAAAAGACTTCGCTGAAACATGTTTAGTCGGTGAACAAGTTGAAATTTCTCCTAGGACGCACATTATATCGACAAACATTGGAGCCGACTCGAAAATTGCTTCCAAATCCAAAATAATTAATTGTATCATCATGCCCGGAGTAAAAATCGGCGAGAAGTGAGTCATTATTTTTCATCCATCATCTCTTTTCAAATCTGAGTACTGTTTCATAAAAATGTAGAAACTGTAATATAAGACGAATGAAGAAAAATGATAAAAACTGAAGAAAGACGTATGCTATATATCGAACTTGTAATTTGTAATGCATAGTAGGCCGTGCTATTCTTGTTGAATATGTGTCCTTTATTATGTTCTACAGGAGTTTTAAAACTTCATAAAACCGGCTCCTGATTATAAGATTCACCAAATAACTTTACAAAATAAAGTAGTTCTTTCTGGTATAAAAACATTACGTAATGAATAAAAAGACTGGAAGTTGTCAAAACCACAAATTTGTTAAAATATCGAGATTTGAGGGTTAAGTGTAGGAGAGGGCCGGCTGCGCCCCAACTTCGCCCTCCCAGGAAAAAATAAAGGCAGTCATGCTATTCTATTCTATTCTATAGATACCATTATCAATCTCTGGTAAACTCCAGAGATTACTACCAGAGATTGATCATGGTTGAAGATTTCGTACTTTGATTTGTCACACAGTAAATTATTCTTGTATTTAAAATATTTTTGCAGGTGTGATCTGAAAAATTGCATTATATTTGATGAAGCGTCAGTTGAAGATGATTGCTGCTTAGTCGACTGCATAGTTGGAAAGCGATTTATTGTTCCAACAAAAGGTAACATTAATAGACTCATCTATTTATTTCATTATAATTTTTCGGTAAGTGGTGGTAACATTTTTTTCGTAACAAATTTTCGCCAAAAATAAACTTTAGAGGCTAATAAAATTTTTAAAAATCAGTGTTATTAATTGTTTTCTGTGCGGTCAATTTCAGATTTGGTCATAGTTACAGAGACTGTGTAATAATAGTGTGGTCATTTGTGAGAAAACATCCATAACAGTATATTGGAACATTTTATTTCCAGCCACCGCCATACTTTTGCCAAATTTTTGAATTTCGTTAAGGGATTACAGACAATCCTGAATCCATCCACTTATTTGCCAAACTTCTTTTAAGAGGAAGAACATCAAAAATAACTTTTCTAACATAAAAAATAGTCTCTATACTCTCGGAATTGCTTTAAAAGCTTGGAATTATAAAAAGTGAAACTGGCAAAGGCAAATAATTGTAGGCGAGAACTGAATCGTTCAACAGAACTTATGATTTCATTTCAATGCAAATCTTATGGGAATTGGCAAAAGTATGGTGGATTATACGAGCTAACCAATCAAAAGTTTGACATCAAATGGCCACACTGTTATTACACAGCCTCTGATGTCATAGGAATTCTCTAGTACTACTATAACTCTTATTTTTATTGTCACATGAATTTTGAATGAAGTTTTAAGCAAGCGCCATGTATTTTATTCTTATGTTTCAGAGAGGCAGAAGAGTAAAGTTTTAACCGATATTGATCACCTCATGGAGATTTAGCCTATTTATCGTTGTGTTAGAATAAATTTTCTTTCAATGATTTATTCTCTAATTTGCACCTCATCATTGAATTGGTGGATAACTTCGTCTTTAAATGCTTCGGTAATAACACATAATACCATTGAATACTAGATAAGAAGTAGGCCTAATGCAATTCATTTCTCAATGAATACTAATTATTAATATAATATTAGTATGCAAAAGCCTTGTGAAGCTAGAATAAACAGGCACTGTGTCAAAATAATAACTTGATAAAAGTTACAACTTAGCAGCTTGTAGAGCTATCTGACTCAATGTTCAACTTGTTTCAACACTGCAATAATAATATTGATTTGCATATGCCGGGTTTCACCAACCTTGGTCAGATAGAATTTGACCATGTTCAAAAAAGGCCAAGACGCTCACCGTTAAAACTTTGTTGCAAAGGAGCAGAAACTTCAGCTGATCTTTTATAATTTGTGATAAAATTGGGATCCCCAGAAAGATGCACAATGAAACTACTCTTGAGCTACACATTTACTTCAGCTTATGATGCACTCGTTTACAGCAGTCATGGATGGAAAACTTCTATGCGCATGAACATTAGCCCAGTAAAATAGTACATTCTACCTTGCATGAAATGGGGTAGTCGGTTTCTTTTTTTAATAATGTTTATGGTAGTCCTGGGATGCTAAATCCAAGTTTTAGACCTCGGCAAACTATGGGATCATCTCCAAAAATCGTTCAAAATGGCGGAATTTTGCACTTTTTCACGTTTGGCCAATTTTCACCCTGAAGAATCACTTTTTCATATAGGACATTGTGTATATTTTTTAAAGTATATTAAATTACCTTCAATTTGAGACCAAATTTATCATTGTAGGCCCAACCGTTTGCGAGATACAGCTCTTCAAAGTTCATCAAATTAACGAAAATTCACCCTTTTTCAATTTTTGACCCTGAAGAATCACTTTTATATAGGACATTCAACACAGGGTTGAAAGTAAATTCAAATATCTACAATTTGATACCTAATTGGTTATTGTAGGCCCAACCGTTTACGAGATACAGCTCTTCAAAGTTCATAAAATTATCGTAATTTTTCACTTGTTTTTACATTTGGTCAATTTTGGCCGTGAAGCATCACGTTTTTCGAGTGTGACTTTAGCAAAGTTTTGAAAGATAATTTAAAGCTACAATTTGAGACCAAATTGATCATTGTAGACCAATAGTTTGCGAGATGTAGGCCTTCAAAGTTTATCATATTGTTGAATTTTTCCACTTTTTCTACATTTCTTCAATTATGACCCTGAAGAATCACTTTTTCATATAGGACATTCAACATAGTTTTGAAAGCTGATTAGATTACCTACAATTTGAGACCAAATTTGTTATTGTAGGCTCAACCGTTTGCGAAATACAGCTCTTCAAAGTTTATCAAATTATCGTAATTTTTCACTTGTTTTTACATTTGGTCAATTTTGACCGTGAAGTATCACTTTTTCGAATAGGACATCTAACATAATTCTCAAAGGATATTAAATTACCTACAATTTGAGACTAAATTGGTCATTGTGGGCCTGACAGTTTGCGAGATATAGGCCTTCAAAGTTCTTAAATTTTCAAGTCTGATTGAATACCCCATATTGAATCTAAGTTAATTTTTTAAATGGGAAGGTGGTCATGTTATACATGATTTCGATACAGAATTTCAGGAGAAAATGAATGGCGAAAACCGCACCCCGATTTGTGAAACCGTTTTTAAGATATTTCAATTATAAATCAGACATATTTACACCTAAATCAGTTAAAATATCTAAAAACGGATGTTGAGATATTAACTGATTTAGGTGTAAATATGTCTGATTTATAATTGGAATATCTTAAAAACGGTATCACATATCGTGGTGCGGTTTTCACCATTCATTTTCTCTTGAAATTCTGTGTCGAAATCATGTATAACATGACCACCTTCCCATTTAAAAAAATGAACTTAGATTCAATATGGCGTATTCAATCAGACTTAAAATTTTAAGAACTTTGAAGGCCTATATCTCGCAAACTATCAGGCCCACAATGACCAATTTAGTCTCAAATTGTAGGTAATTTAATATCATTTGAGAATTATGTTGGATGTCCTATTCGAAAAAGTGATACTTCACGGTCAAAATTGACCAAATGTGAAAACAAGTGAAAAATTACGATAATTTTATAAACTTTGAAGAGCTGTATTTCGCAAACGGTTAAGCCTACAATAACAAATTTGGTCTCAATTTGTAGGTAATTGAATCAGCTTTCATAACTATGTTGAATGTGTTATATGAAAAATTGATTCTTCAGGGTCATAATTGAAGAAATGTAGAAAAAGTGGAGAAATTCTACAATTTGATTAACTTTGAAGGCTTACATCTCGCAAACTATTGGGTCTACAATGATCAATTGGGTCTCAAATTGTAGCTTTTTAAAGTATCTTTCAAAACTTTGCTAAAGTCTTATTCGAAAAAGTGATGCTTCACGGTCAAAATTGACCAAATGTAAAAACAAGTGAAAAATTACGATAATTTTATGAACTTTGAAGAGCTGTATCTCGTAAACGGTTGGGCCTACAATAACCAATTAGGTATCAAATTGTAAGTATTTGAATTTACTTTCAATCCTGTGTTGAATGTCCTATATGAAAAAGTGATTCTTCAGGGTCAAAATGGCGAAAAATTGAAAAAAAGGGTGAATTTTCGTTAATTTGATGAACTTTGAAGAGCTGTATCTCGCAAACAGTTGGGCCTACAATGATAAATTTGGTCTCATATTGAAGGTAATTTAATATACTTTGAAAAATCTGTACAATGTCCTACATGAAAAAGTGATTCTTCAGGGTGAAAATTGGCCAAATGTAAAAAAAGTGCAAAATTCCGCCATTTTGAACGATTTTTGGAGATGATCCCATAGTTTGCCGAGGTCTAAAACTTGGATTTAGCATCCCAGGACTACCATAAACATTATTAAAAAAAGAAACCGACTACCCCATTTCATGCAAGGTAGACCCTATTTTTGATGACAATTTTACTGGGCTACATAGCGGCCAAAATATTGAATTATCGTATGAATCATACAAATCATCTGACATTTATCAAGAGTTGTGTTTGTTTTGGCTCAACAGAAATTTTCAAGATTATCAGTATTAAGTTAGGCTAAAAAGATTCTCAAATTTTTTGTCAATGTCGGTGTTTTAGTTTTACCAATAGAAATTCCTTACTTTATCAGAGTTCTTTGTAGCCTCAGCTTACCAGAGTTTTATAAGTGAAGTAAATTAATAAGAGAAAATCCTTGTTTTATGGTCGGTCTTTGTTTTGTAGCTTCAGCTAAAACAAAGTTTGATAAGTACCAACAACCAATTAGAACATTTATGAATAAGTAGTAATGAACGCATGTAAGAAGTGTCCGTGTTGTGCTTGCAATTGCTCAATATGCACTTCTTTGGAAAATCGAACGTCCACCAGTGAACGCCAACGTAAATTGTCTCAGGACAAAACATCACAGATACGCGAATCAAAAAATTATTCGTTGGAAAATCGAACATCCACCAATGAACGTAAATCTCAGAACAAAACATCACAGTTACGCGAATCAAAAAATTATTCTTCTGAAAAAGTGTGCCGAAGAAAACAACGACCAGCGAAACTTGAATTCGACCTCCCTCTGTATGATGAAAATGGATATTTGCTGGGTTTCTTGTTAAAGGGCACAATTATTGAAAATCCTCATTGCGATCAAAGTATTGATTATGTATTGGAAAGCAGCTCAGAACCTCTCATCGATTGAAGAGTTTTTAACTGATCATCCAATCATTGTCCGTTGATTTCAAATAAAAATGTCATGCTGTTACAATCGAGATTGTTGTAATAGCTGTTGTGATAAACTGCACACGACACCAAAGTCTAAAGACTCTACTCCCGAAAATATCTCAATTAAAATTAAAAGTAACTTACATGAATTGCAAGAAACCAAATTAATCGATGATTATGGTCCATGCTGCCCTTCCTGTTGTCCAGTATCAAAAAAGTTGGAAGAAAATGAAAAAGTTTCTAGTGCGTCCAAACTGCCTTCCAATAAAACAGAAAAAGTCAATAAAGATGGTGATGGATCCGATGTAGTCAAGGAACTGACTAATGATCTTCCTGTTTATGATAGTCAGAACCATCTTTTGGGCTACATAAAAAAATCATCACAAGTTAGATGCAAATCATACAATTTGACAATGAATACTCAAAATGAAAACTTGTCAGAGCCAATGGATAAGGAAGATATTTGCTCTATGGCGTCTTGTAATAGGGCTAACAAAGCTTATAGAAGTTTATTATCAAGACCGAGATGGACTATTAAGGCAAGATTCAATGCATCCATTCAATAATATCAGATTAAACCTTTCATCTCCTACTATTGTTAATTTGAACATGTTTAGATTATTGTTTTCTAGTGTTTTTGGAAGAAAAGTATAACTTGAGGTGAAAAATATTATGAATATAATAGATATTATGCTCAAGACCACAAGGCATTGGAATATGGAAACATTCTACACAGTAGGTAAGAACATTTTCCATGAAACTTGTAACAGTAAAACACACTTTCAAACAGTATGCGTTTCAAGTTTTACTTAATTTACATTCAAGTCTATCAAATTCCAATCTCTTTACTTTTGAACTAGTTGTGTGTATTTGCACGATTTCAATTATAGGTCCAAGATTCAGCAGTTATTATAAGAAAATTACGTAAAAAATAAGACATTGACAACATTCTAATACAAATTTTAAATACAGTCCAATGTAAAACATCACCAACATTTTAATACAAGTTTCAAAATACAAAAAACTATATAAGACTATAAAAAATATTTAAGACATCTAGTTCAAAATACAATACAGTACTGTAATACAAAATCCAATTATTTTAAAAACATCACCATAATCCATTAAAATCGTCTTTGGTAAAACTAAGTTAAATAGAATTAGACAATAATAACTGTGAATGGAATATACAAAAAAAATTATTATATTTTCTATTTTTATGCAAATGTAGCTCATTTGCTGATGAGTAGAGCACCGAAACCGTGCTACTCTGTTACTCAAAAAAATCTGGAAATTTCATATCTGCCGCCATAAGTTTGAAAAGGGGCGTTGTCATTTACCCAGCAATATTTGCCATTGTGAATGTCAATGATTGTGGAAATGATTATACAAAATCTCTCTTCAATAATTATATTTTGAGTGATAAATCAGAATTTTTCTATTTTTTCAGTCATAGCGCATTATTTTTCTGTATAACATCAGGGATATCTCCAATTAACTTTCATTAAACTAAGGTATCGACAAGGCACTGACCGATGGTCGTCCGTTCCGTTCTGTTCGTTGACGTGAGACGTCGAGTCGTCTCGTAAAGTGAACCGTTATCAATGTCATTTTAGATAATAATTTATTATTAATCAGAATAATTTACTATAGATAAGTAATACTGTTACTTCCAAGTGAATCTAGATTTTCTCCAATTACTGTGTATTATGGATAGCTCAGATTTTCTAGGGGTTACATGAAAGTGTCAATCGAACCCGTATTATCATCATCTGACACATGTTATGTCAATATCAGTGTCTTTTTAAGTTTGACTTTTGTTTAAAATTAATTACTTCAGTATGGCCTAAAGAACTGACGTTTTATTGTGTGGAAAAGTGTTCCTTTCGTTCAATTGTAATGGCCTCAGTCCTGTAATTAAAAACGTCAGCAGGCTACACTTGTAATAAAGATGACTTGAAGGTTTCAATTATTTTGGAGGCTAGTGTTAGTTTTTTAGCTTCGTGTGTGGCTTTTTACTAGTTTGCTTTTGTTGATTAACTGAAGTGATAACCATCTTTTGTCTGTGTTGCTAGGAGACACACTCAATTCAGCACTTCATATTTCAGCATGAATAGCAATTACTTCACTAGGTGCTCTTCAGTCAATTACTCGGTGAGTGTTTGTTGCAGTCATTATAGATGTGTGTGGTTTCATAATAATCAATAATAACTTCCTTTTTATGTAATACGAGTTTCAAAATAGTACTCAATAATAATTACAACACAACTAACCTAACATAATTTTAGGTTATAATGTTGTTCCAACAAGTATTCATGTTCGTTATAAATAGTCACCTTTTAGTTTAAAACCAACTAACATAATTGTTGTATTTTGTTCATAGAATTGCAATCTATATTTTATTGCTAATCATGTTTTTATTGCAATGGATGTTTTCTGCGTCAGAGCCTCATTTTCCTGTGCTTTAGAAGAGGCTCTGCTCTGGCAGTCTCGCACTACTAAATTCTCTAAATTCGTTGTATTGTACTGTTCTAATCTGATTTATAAGTTGCTTTCATCATGAAAATGGTTTCCAACTTCTATTTCAAATATATACATGATATCCATAAGGTAGGCTACATAAGTTATGTATTACTTCATATTCTGCCTAGTAGGCCATTTTCTTAGCCGTTGTGATTTTTTGTATTTAACAATTATGGCGCGGTTTCACGATACCAGTAGACGTGTAGGTTACTGACAGGCAGGTTGGTCATATGATCTTCCACTCTATACAAACAAATAGAGCAATGCACACTGACTGGTGTGCATTGCCCTATTTGTTTGTACAGAGTGGAAGATCATGACCAACCTGCCTGCCAGTAACCTACACGTCTACTGGTATCGTGAAACTGCGCCATTACTCAAATTCCAAGATATGTTGCATCATTTCCAATACACTATAAATTAAAATTCCTATTGTATACTTTACTACATACGTAGCTTTCTCTAAAGGTTGAATACTAAAGGTAAAGGGAACCTTATCCCAGCGCATTACTATTTACTACTGCAAAGGTTCTATTGATCAGTGAAGTAGTCATGGAGGATGAACCTAAGGAAAATTGCAAATATTATTAGCGGCATAGGATTGAGATTTTCACTTTGTAAAATAAAATAGCCACAATAATCATATATATCGGCCACATAATAATTAAAATTCTTCAAAATACTTAATTTCTATTAAGGTGAATGAATAAAACAAATTTTGTTATTAAATGTGGAATAGACATTTCATGTGGAATTTCATATTTAATGTGGAATAGACAACATTTTTGTTTTATTCATCCACCTTAACATTTCTGAAACAAGTGTGTGTTTCACTTAATTTCTTTTCATTTATGATTTTCAGAATATGATATTCTGCTCTGTACAATTCATAATTTATTCAGATTTTATTAATGAATACTAAAAATATTCTACGCAAAATATTTCACAGCTAATATCTTTTCCCAATCCCTATCTATTTGTTGCATTGTTGGTCACAGTATTAATATACTGCTATCCTGTATTTTATGCAAATCAGGTTCATTTGTCTCATGTGATATGTGTAATATCTATTCAAAACTATGGATTGTATTATCATCAAGGAAATGTTCATACAGAAAAAATTTTATTCATCACGCTGTTTGTCATTATTTATTGTGACAATGAGTGGGCAGAAATGAAGATGACCACAAACAATGTAATGCTGTGGGCAGTCTTTTGAAGGTGAAAGGGGTGTAACTGAACAATCTGAAATTACTAACCTAAGCTGAAGCTGAAACAATGGACTTCTGCTTAGTTAATTCAGAATTGTTAATGACTTCTTTGGAAGAAAGACGTTTGTTAACAGATGTTGACAAGCTACATCAGATGAATTAACATTTCTGATTTATTTCTGCTTCTTCATTCAACTCAACGAATTTCCATTGTAATAAAATTAATGGTTTTCCTTCAACTTTAGTACTCTAGTGTGTTCTAGTCCACGATTAGATAGTCCAGTCTAAAGAGAGTGTATGTATTGTAACAGTGTAGCCATTTGTGTGAAGCACTCCATAACAGTATGTGGAGATCATTTCTTTTCCCGCCGCCGCCATACTTTTGCCAAATTTTTTAATTTTGATATGGGATTACAGGCAAATATGCACGCACTCACTCATTTTTAAAGTGAAACAACATCAAAAATAACATTTCTAACATTAAAAATATTCTCTTCACTCTTGGTTTTGCTTTAAAAACTTAAAATTATGAAAACCTAACACTGGCAAAGGCAAATTATAGGTTGGAAATGTTTTACTCAACATAACATAGGCTATGATTTGCGTATCATTTCAATGCAATCTTATGGGAATTGGCAAAAGTATGGTGGATTTGTCCGAGCTAACCAATCAAAAGTGTGATATGCAATGTCCACACTGTTATTATACGCTCTCTGTAGTCCAGTCATAGATAGGTATCATTTTAAAGATACTCAAATCTTTTCTACCTTTTGTATATTTTGAACCGGTGCTTAACTCTTGACTGAAATTCTGTAATTTGTTATGACATAGGTTTGTTTCTAGTTTGTATAATTGAGGTTCCCGGTATTTTTTTTTTTTTTTTTGAATGGTACGTGCTCGTGTAAACTTCAAATCTGGTTATAAACCGAGCTATAATTTGGAATTGCCGTCTAATTTTATTGCGAAAATTGGTGATGTAAGCTGGCTGGATCAATCGTCTTTGCCTGCAATTACATTCAACTACCTCTTTTTGTGGTCTCCAAAACACGACAGAGGATAATTAGATCTAGTTTGCAAACTAGATCTTGTTGAAAAATATTTTTTGGTCGCTAACGATACACAGCTTGTGTGATTTTGCTATTCATTGTCCAAATCTAACTTGGAAATAGATGCCAGATACGGTTTGTCAGCTTCACTTCATAACCTACCACTCAAACATTTACTTATTTCTTATGAATAAGAACTATAGATCATTTTCACTAATATGATGAAAAAATCAATACAAACTTATCACTTTGAACCTTGCGTTGAGTCACTAATAATTAATTCATCAATCTTACATGTTATTACTGGTTCGAAAATTCAAAATTTTATTTATTTTTAAAAGGCGTAAAATATTGTGTTCCATGTTTTCCTTAACTTTTAATTACTTGATACTCAACATGCGTCTACTTTACATACGTCAATTTTTTCATGCATGTCATTCTCGATCCTCCATTCCTCCAAGTTTGAAATTTTTGAAAGTAAAATCTCTAATTAATTTACTTTATAACCCAGCAAAGCTCGGTTGATAAATGACGTCATTGTTAATTTTTTTTATATGGAATTTGTAGTTTACTAATTCCTCATTTTTAGAATTTTGCAAGTAGCTCAGCAACTTCACGTTTTACTGAATTTTTCATAATACCTTATAAGAACAATAGAGGCCCCCGTTTGAGCCCAGTTAAGTCCAGGATATTTTTCTCGTAACTTACCACTCCCGTGTTTCAGAGGATACAAAGTTGCTGTGGTTATTAACTAAATTCATTGTAGTTATCTATTTCCGTGGCGAAGCGTGGTATGCTTATTTGGTACGATGACCAAATAAGCATACCACGCTTCGCCACTGATCTATTTATCTATTACCATGTATATTCTCATTCTCCTATATTGCATTTTTGAGCAAGTGACATAAAAATATTATTTTCTATCCTGAGTATTTTCAATTCATCACCTTAATAATTATACAAGTTCAATCCTAGAGCCAATGTGGACATCACCCTTAGAATAATAATATTTTTAGCCTACATCATTCACAATCAACTTAATAGGACTTGATCTTTCACTATGAAAGTTTTCATATTTTAGTAATGCTAAACTCATAATCTTAACCTTGGATAATAAGTTGGTGTGTGTCATCCAGATGAATTGCAGTCCAAATTAATGAGAAAGTAAACGATAGTGAAAGCTTACGGATACGGTAATCGTCAACTCTTTATAATAAAATGTGCTGGGGTCATTGAGATAATTGCACCAGGTAACAGATTTACTTTCTAGCGGAAACAAGATAAATGCCCTTTATTATGTCGTTGAATTGACTCTTGTTGGATATCAATCTGATCCTAATAATTATTTTCCGGATAATCAACTCAAACTAGCCAAACAGATACTAACACCAGATAACTAATGTTTTATACTTGGTTGTTACTTAACAACCAAGAAATTGTCGACTTTATTTGCTTTTGATTCAAGTGTTATTAATGCAAAAATTTATGGTTGTGACAACTAGTCTTGTTATTCAGTGATATTTATGATCTTTAATATTCAAGGAATTGATAATGAATTACAAAACACTCCTTGACATTCATAGAAATCATGAGGACGTTTGCCCCTAGTCACATATAAATTCGTATGAACTTGAGAATTTTGTAATTTTATATCATTCTTAATTTTATTATTAAATGTAGCTTTTGTTAGTTGGTGTAAATGTAGACGGCGTAAATAGTTTACTCTCATACTAAAAATTGATAATATTTTAGCTTGGTAATCTGAGCTAATACTATTCACATTCAACATTTGAGTCAGTCATTATTTGAACAATGTTGGTTGGTTTCGAAAAAAAATTCAAAACAAATTAAAAATTACTGTCTTCTGATTGAGGCCGCGGTTCACAGGATGCAAAAGTTGAAACTCGTAATAGTAGAATTTCTCTCTTGCCTACAAGTAAAACAATATTATAAAAACCAGTTTACACTATCACCAACTCGCATACAGTGTAACCGCGGCCTAAATATTGAAAATTCTTCAATTGCAGACAATATCTTCATTTAAAAATTTCTACCCCAAAAAACCTGTACTCGCTCCAACTCGTATCCAGATCCAGTGTAATCGCGGCCTACAGGAAACGATGGATTTTTTTTCAGTTTCAGAGATAACAACCAATATTTTCTTTTATAAATTTCTTCCCCCACTAAACGTATTTATAGTTGCAAATTTAGTATATAGAGTATAGTGTAAATAAAACTGTAGAGTTATCCTCCTACAAGACGTCTGTAAAATTCTGAGTAGTATCGTATACTAAAAGTTAGTGCCAGTTGTAGGCGGGGTTGCGAGACAAGCGGTCACCAGTCACACCGGGGGGACAGCGACAGCGCTTACTATTTTACCGTTGATGTGTTTTATAGGTTTGTGACGTCATTATGTTAAATGTGTCGCGACCGGTTTCCCCACTTGAAATCGGGTGAGAACCAGAATCCTCATTGCGGCAGTATCATTGAAAAACGTGCGGCGTGGGTTAAAGCCCTTCAACTTGAATGGGTATCGCCCACCTCACCCATAATAAATTCAAATTCTATCTTTTATTGTCATGTATATCAATCTAAGCATACTCGTCTTCTTTTCTCATCTTACTTTAAAAACGTGATTATTATCTGCGAATAGAGTATAGCGTAGAGTATAGCGTTTCGAACATTCATTTTGGGGATCTCAAAGGTTAGTTGGAAAACTATAAAGTATATTCCTTAAATTTTTAGTCATTTTTTTATCGAATTCATGTTCAGATCACTGAGTTTTTCTGTGTGTGATGCCGTCATGAGCTGTAGGCGCTTATGCGAAGGGTGATGATGAGAGATGAAATTCACCATTGATGAGATCCCAATATATTTTTCGGGCCTCAGGAGATATAGTGCATACCCAAACCAACTTTTCTTCGGGAGAGGCCCGAAAAAATATTTTGGAGTCAACTGGGATCGAACCCAGGTCCTTTGTCTCATCAGACCAGTGGTTCTAACCAATGAAATAGTGGTAGGAAATGAATGCTGCTTTGTACAATAGTATTTCAAGGAAACGTGCAAAAATCTTACAAACAAAAAATCAGCATTGATTTGTTTGTATGTTTGTAGTTTTTTAGGACTACAATTAGAACAAAAATCAATAATTTTAGCTTTGTTAAATTTGATAAAAAGTCAATAATTTTTGCTAAATGACATTTTTGCTTTGTTACCCATTGTGCAGTTAGTTCTTAATTATTCAGCTTGTGCAGTTTATTCTCAATTATGCAGCTTGTGCAGCTTAATTCTTGATTATGCAGCTTGTGCAGCTTAATTATAACATTATACTGTATTTGGTATTAATTTCATTCGTGATGTCGACATAATGAATCCTATATACAGTTATACATGCCCATTCTTATTACCTTAGGCTATTCTTATTACTAGCACCAAAACGATGAATTCAATCTCAACATTCATATTGACATCTGCAAATAATTTCCCTATTCAGGAGAAAGGAAGGTGAAGGATGAATGAAGGGAGGAAAAGTTTTTACAATCCAGTTTCTGTTGAAAAAATACTGTATTTAGTTTATGAAATATGTTGAACAACATTACCACATAATACAATCCTCTTGATTTGATCATGAGATGGACTGAGTGAGGGAACTACAGTGGCCAGGGATTGATTTACACTCGTCACGGGATTTCGTTCCGGGAGAAGGCGCTGACCCACTTTCCCCTTCTTGGAAACACCACCGCCCCTTCACCCCCTCCGCCCTTCCACTTACCACAAGACTTCTTGTCGATGAGCTTGTTCGCTCTCATCCAACTAGTCTCTTATAGACAAATTAATTAACGAGTAATTGAAAGTATGTCTGGAAATCGGCAGCTCATCGAACTGATGAAGACAAATTAATTAGTTGATCAATTAGAAGGTTTCTGAAATTCATCCTAGATAGGATAGCTTCAGAAGACTGTAGCATTAGAAATCAGTATGTGGAGTTTGTAAGGATAATTTCAAACCCAAGAAAAATGAAAACCGATGTTGAGATCACATTTTATTACTAATGGTATTAAATGTCCTGTAGCCTGTTTCATAAAAGCTTAGGAGTCCTGTAAAACTGGAAAATGGCGGACACACTACACATCAATAGAATGGTGTCCTATGCCTTGGGAAGAGGCCTATAGTGTGCGTCCGCCTTTTTCCTGTATTACAGGACTAATGGGAATTTTTGAAATAAGCTCCAGATTTGAACCACAAGCGGACGATTGTACGAAAGCCAATTAATTCTGAGCGCCGTAAAATAACGTAATTTGACGAAATTGTTTTGTTGCATTTGTTCAGTCAAATACGGTAACGTTATTCCCGGCGTTCTAATTTCATTAGCATGCAATTGGCTGAAGTAATATGGAATTCACGTTCAGATATTACTGTTCTTATTTCTATAAGTAATACTGCATATAATTGTTGTAATTAATATAAGTATTAGTACAATAACTATTGTACTAAGTATTTTTATAAGTTAAGTGATAGAGGCCATTTATTTAAATAAAACCGATTTACAATAGGCGTCGTCAATTTTACAATATTTAGTTTACAATATATGTCAGTAACTTGAAAAACTAAGTAAAACTTAAAACTAAAGTAACTAGAAAACTAAAAAAGAATCGTTCAATATAATCATTTTGGCAAACCTTTTTTCTAAGGATAGAAGTAAGACAATAATTCTAGTCTAGAGAGTCAATTAGTCAAGCTTTTAAAATAATTATAATTTGAAAATTCATCCCAGTACTATTTTTAGTTGTTTGGTAGATTACTAGCAACCACTTGTTACTCTGTTCGGTACATGAACATTTTATAGTACAGTACAAGACTTACAAGATGGCCGAAGACTTTCAGGAGTTTGTTGTTGAACACTTTCCGTTAAGTATTGGGACGATGGAACAGGGTTCAACAGCAGTAAACAATACGTAATAATTGTGAATGGTTAAATTATAGACTGGCATCTGAATGGAGACAATAAATGAGTACAGTTGTGCACGGTGAAAGGGTTTCCGCAGTGGCAAGTAGCCGTGACACCACTACTAGCTGCTAGTATAGCTGCTGGCTGCCACTGTATAGGTTGAGGAAAGTACCACCACCGCTACCGCTGACACACGTAGCCAATTCTCAACAAAATGACTAATTATATGCGGGCGAGTGCAACTCAATCGATCGTTACGACGGCCACTATTTGACAGCAGCAGCAGCAGCTCTGCTCAAGGATGCACATCGTTTCCTGTGATCTGTGATGATAGTCAAACATTATTTTAAAGGTTACCGTAGCCCCCTCTTCCCCATCCCATCATTCGCCAGACGGCAGTACTACGGGAATGAAGCTGCCAGAAACAAAAGAACTACTTTCCACCAAGGGCCTGGTTCATGAAATTTTAGAAGTACTGTGAGATAAGGAAAAGGTGGACACCCACGAGACGTGAAAGATCGGCACTGTGCGATAAACTTACAAGTGGATTAAAAGTCTATTCACATTCACAACAGTTTATTCTATTAGTTAAATAGTCTGTTCACTATTATACTAGTGTACGACCGTCTTTTTCCTGTATTAAAGGATTGTTAAATTTAATAAAAAAGACCTCAGATCATCAAACCCCATTCTCAATTTAATTTTAATCTTTTTTTTGAACACTCATCTTTCACCCACTCTAGTACATGGATGACATCCATAGTTGAGTGGGTTAATTTCCATGAATTTTCTTGATGTTATATGGTTTTTTTTACATTTTTGTAGTCAATATTTCATTAATGTATTCCTAGGTTTTAGTTTTGAAGAAGGAAATAAATTTATTATTTATTTATAATATACAATATACAGTACATTGTACACACTGCGCTCCCCCATAATTACCCACAAACAAGTCTAGGACTCTGGTGGGCATCACCCTGAGTTGTTTATTCAATTTTGTTTTCTAATTTTTATCTTTGACTCCTCAATGTGCATAATCGCCATACGCATAATAATAAACCCTGAGTTGAGGAGAAAAATTCAAGCTTTACTTCTCTACTGTTCAATATCTCGAAAATATTATAGTGCAAAAAATGAAGTCCAATTTTTATTTGTTAAATCTATGCTCAAATTCTTCTTGAAGATTGATTCCATTAACAAAAATTTCAAGAACAACTTTCAAAAAGAATGTAAGTACTGAACTATTCTTCCCAGAAAAGGTATTTCCCAGGCGCTAACATCTGAATCCATGTTTCGCAAACAAATCTATAAACCTTGTTTTAAAAGTTACTTTGAATTGGATTCAGATTTTTATTCCTGTCAGTATTCTTCTTATGGCATTTCACGATCAATACAATAAATAATAGCTTGTCGATGAATGTAAATAGCCCATCTTTTGATTCATAGCGAGTCACAGAGGCACGATTCCTTTCAAAATTCAACCGGTTCCTATCAATGTTTCAGTGTACCGGTAACCTATATAGTAAAGCCTATTCTATTGTTTCAGTGGGCCTAATGGCTGAAATGGAAAAATGTTTCTGTGCCATTCAAAATTGATGATGTAATAGTAAGATCATCGAGCTTATCTTGAAATCTAGTTCAATTTCATATTTTACTCCGAAAATAATATTTTTCTACAATGTTGTATCACAAAGAACAGATTAGGAGAGAGTATCGCTTCTCTATGGTTGTATCATAGAGAAGCAATACTCTCTAGTGAGGCTAGGCGTACACCGTTTAGTCAAGACAAGACAAGACGAGATTAGTCACGTTTAGTCACAGTACTTCACATAGGTGCTTATGAAGCAACACACCGATTAGTCATTGCATCAGTGTGTGCTGCTTCATAAGCAACTATGTGAATTACTGAGACTAAACGTGACTAATCTCGTCTTATCTTGTCTTGACTAACCGGTGTACGCCTAGTCTTTACTAAGTCTGTTCTCTGAAGTTGTATCATGTGGGAGAATCGAATTTTCTTCCAACCGAACCGAATTTTCACTTTGTCCTCATCTGCTTTTATAGATGTCATTAAGATAAATTAATTTCTCAGGACTTATTAAATTCTTGTTTTCTTCTCAATAAATTTCAATAACTGTTCAAAACGAATGAATTTAAGTTCTATTGAGAAAAGTTGAGAACCATCAATGGTTTTCTGTTGTATGCTCTGCTGATAAATCGATGTGTATCCACTCTGCACTTCAAGAAGAAGCCTTACTTATGCTAACAATCTCATTTCATACGTTCATTTCAACTATGGAGGTCTTCTTTATTCATATCAGAGCCACCCTGCTTCTTTCCTTCACAGTAATTGATTTGTTTTCTATAAATGTTTCTAGAATTCAAAAGAAGACCAGGTCCTTTCAAATGACGACAGCTAGAGCCAGAGGTTACAGCTAGTCTAGCTACAATCTACAATTTATTAAGGTTCAGAATAATACCTTCCACATTTATTCTCTATTTTTTCCGAGCAATCAGCGACTAGTTCGGACCAACTCTGAAATGGAATTTTAATGAGAAGATTGGACACTAGTGTTATCCACTTCAGGAATAACAGAAATTGTTCTCACAAAAATGCTTACAAACCTGCCTATTTATTGTCTATTTCAATTCCGAAAATTATCATATTGCTTTAAAACTGTATTTGTATAACATACTGAGTTTCTTAAGTTTCCAGGTGTATTGTTTGGTTTGGTTTTGCTAAGGCACCTGACTGACAGTTACACGTCTTTAAAATTCCAAGTGTATAAGAATAAAATTCGTCATCTGATGAAACCACTAAATATTGTATAGTGGATGAGTTCTTCATAGTATTGATGAGTACAATAGTATAGTGGAAGAACTATACTATAGCTTACTATACTTAAGCTCTATACTTACTATACTTAAGCTCTTCGAACATTGTAGAAAGTTTTAATGAGTGGCAGTGTCAAATAATCTATTTTCAATCCAGGTGCCTTGGCAAAATGATATCTGATATTTCACTCACAAGTACTCCAAATCATCATCCAATGTCTTGAAATTATGGAAGGAGTCATCGTATATTTGATGTTCTAAGCAACTTGATGCTGATCATGGTCTGGGAAAGCATCGGAAAAGCTCGATGACCTTGAGATGGATCGATCCGTTAGCGCGGATTGGACACGGACGCGTCAGTTCGTTCCTTCTCAGGCAGCAGCCTCTGCAGCTGAAATCAGCGTGAAGTCCGAAGGGTTAACGCTCCTGTTGCTGGCTGCGGCTGGCTTCAATTTGTCGTGTGGTATTTTCTTCTCAGCGAAAGCACAAAAGAGTTCAGGTCGTTACTCGCTGGGCACTTGTTCCTATGATGCCGTGGCGACAGCGGTCAACTAGAGTGCTTGATAGATTCACATCAAACTGTTGCTTGCTTTAAGCAAGCACAAAAGTTCACTTGCCAGTGGATTTATTGTTTGAGAATAGATAATTGTTTGTGGGTTGGTTGATTTATCACATCAAACTGTTGCTTGCTTACTAAGCAAGCACAGTATTTCACATATCAGTGGATGTTTTGTTTGAAAATTGAGAAATTTGACGTAATGTTGTGAGACGTTTCTCGTATTTTCCTAGCTTGAATCTCCATTGAATAATTTTTTTTAAATCGTATGGCTTTTTATCGGTGGGGAGACCCTTACGGGTAGGTTCCACCTCGCCTAATTGCATAATTGCACAATTTTTTGTGTCGGTCACCCATCCGAGAGCGGTCTTGAATGTTTGTTACTTAACCACATGATAACTTAGCAACCGCTCTCACCGTTGAATAATAAAAATAAGCGATGAAAAAGACTTGTTAGAAAGCCACCAATCATATACGACAGAACTCTCGAAAATAAGAGACTTCAATGAAAGTAATAACATTTTCATGTGATAGATACTACCTGAAAATAAACGAAAACTAACAGTCAATTATTTGAAGTTGGGTAAAGTTGGTTCAAGATTCACTTTCCTTCTTCAAGATTCACTTTATTGCCAACTTTTCTTGCACTTTGGAGCAAGAAGGTGACGAAAAGGGAAAGCTTGTTTCAACAGATATTAGTAGAGACTATGTGATTCAGCTGAAGAAATGGCTGAGAAAAACTTGGAAGATAGGTCAAGTCTGAAGCAAGCTATCCAGCAAGCTACCAGTGTTCTCGGTAAATTAATTAAATGAATAAATTCATTCGCTTAACTTTATTTTAGTATTTTTAATTTATTACTTTGAATTCAGTTTTCAAACGAGAAAATTTTCATTGTACATGGAGAAAATTTTATCTGCATTTAAATTACAATAATTTATTGAAAGAGAGCCTGAAGAGAAAATAATTTCATTTCTCATTGTAGGTAGGTCGTATGTAATGAATTAATTAATATAAAGCTTGATTCGTATGAGTGATTTAATAGGCGACCACACAACACTCAGGAAGCAAACGTTTATGGGACATATTTTCCTCACAAGTAATCGGGTTGAGGTCGTGTGTTGCAGGCCCAACTCATTAAATTGGAGAATGGATTTAATTATTGTTATCGTCTTTGTCACGGTTTGGAGTTGGCATGCACTGGTTGATCCGTCTTGCGTACGAGCAGGTGTGGGCAGGTCATGTGGAGCATGTGCACTGTACAGATCGCTTGCCAGTGGATCGCAGTGGCGATGGATTTCCATGGAGAGCATCGCCGCCGTGTTCACGCGAGCCCCATTACGAGTAACGGTCGTCCCCTCACCCCTCGCAGCCTCAGGGGCCGTCGCTCCTCGCTCGTCTAGCCTCCAGCCGATTCGTTCTCCTATCAGTTTTGTGGGTTTCATGGCAAAAATGTTTCCCTGGCGGAAAAAGTAAAAAATTATTATTATTATTATTAAGCTTATGGCTTTTTTGGCGTAGAGACCCTTTCGGGTGCTCCGCCTCGCCGAATTATCCAGTTTTCCCTAATGTGAAATATGGAAAAAGATTGAGTTTAATGATTGACAGAATAAGTGGATTTTATTTTTAAAATTGTAAATAATATCGAATAAAAAGACTGGAAGTCTTTATGATTTCTTTATTTATTAGATTTTTTTTAATGTATCAAAACCACAAATTTATCAAAATATAGAGATTGTTTCGGTTGTTACACCATTATCAATCTCTGTAAATAATAAATTTATTGTTTGACTAAAAGGGATAATTTAATCAACTCACTTTTAGTTTTTAGTTAATATAGCTATTGATAGATTAGATTTGATTATTTACTTCATATTTATGATTTAAAATGTGTCAGCTTTAAATTCTGTATTGTAATAGTAAATATACACCTAATTATTAGACAAATGTGCATAAAGTGATAAATTGAGGTGAATCAGTTGAAGAATAAATATTGTCAATTCCACTAAAATCAAGTTAACATACTCCATTAAAATTAACATACTCGAGTTTCAATACCCAGCATGGCATCATCTTCAGTGGGAGTTGGAAACTATCATTATGGAGAAGTTCCACAACATATCTGAAGAAAGTGTAAATTTTATTAAATGATGAATTATTATTCAATGTGAAGACATGAAGCAAAAAGACAACCACAGTATAATTCTGATGTATCTACTATTAGTACATGAAACGGCAAAGTTCGAACATATAAATGTTTTTATTCTGGGAAGAGGATGTCCTATTATATTCTTGAAATTATGATATGACTATTTATTTTATTTTTTAAGGGTGATATGCCCACATGAGCTCTAGGCTTGTGCGTGGGTAATGAGAGGGGTGATGATGAGAGATGACGACTGTTTTTAGGCAGTCGGGACCGACGGCTTTTCGTCTCCTCCGAAAGACGGGAGTGGCCGTTTCTGCCAAAATCCGTTCCAGCAACTGTATTCGAACTTGGAACCTTTGGATTTGGATTATTAGACAGGCGCTTATCGCCCTCGGCTACGGACCACTCCAAGATTCTCATTTTATTTATTTATTTATCTATTTTGTTCTTGTTTGAGGGTGATATGCCCACATGAGCTCTAGGCTTGTGCGTGGGTAATGATATGACTATAAATATTGATTGATAGAAAGATATCTTCCGTTTCAATAGACTATACAAAAGTTGCTTGAGTCTTAGTTTATCAAGCATTTATCAAGAGTATCATTCATTCTTCAAGTGTTACTATTATAGTGACCTATTTATAGGTGGCGATAAATCAGTATGATTGATGATTGAGTGTATCATAAACATAAAACAGATCATAAACATAAAGATAATATATACATTGGCTGTTTCATATCAATTCCCAATTGAGAGAAAATCTTTCCGCTCATAATAACTTATAAATTGCCTACATTGGAATGATATAAGTTGTGTGAATTGAACCGTGATTAACAGCTCTGGATTAACGGTGTAGTCTTCAATAACTGGGTTGAGTAATGCATTCAATAATACTCGGACTTGAATAAAAATGCAGGGATGATAGTATTCATCATATACAACCAATTAATATTACAGTATAGGTATAACAAAATCTTATAAAATACGGTATGATATAGAAATAAAAACTTTATCTCAGAAGAAATTTTTTTTAAAACGTTTGTCATTGTTCAATCAGAAGCTTCCGATTTTTCAATCGAATTGACTTGAATAGGTGCTTCACTAGAAAATGTTTTACATAGAATGCTGGGAAATTAAATATAATAAATTTCCATTGGCATGTGTGACACATTTTTTCACTTTTCACTAATTTATCAATTTTTATAATCTATCTTATTATGTCACTCATTTTACTGTACTCACCTCTCACCTCATTTGGAACATTGCTTGAATACTTAATATTAAAAAGTACAAAATAAAATTACAAAGTATTTTGTTTGAATGTTTTAAGTGTAAGAGATAAGAATATAAATAGAAAATTCTTATCCATCCATTTCAAAACCAGTTTCTTATCTCTCGTGGAGAATCATATCTTAAACAACCTTCAAATTTAATTAAATTCCTTCACTATTGAGTCATACTTGAAGTCTGGGTCTTGTTGTGTGTCACTCATTTCCCCATAATAGATTATTTCGACGTTACATTATCAATGTTCGATAAAGCTATGTAAACCTAGTTTTAACCGAAATAGAAAATAAGATGTCAATGCTATTTGCATTTGTAGTGACAGTGGTGATTGATGGGAAGAATAAGTTATTTCTTTGGATCTTCTCTGAACTTTGATTTTGTAGTTTCTGTGTACTATCTGCTTTCAAAATATTTCTTGTGACAAACTTCAGTACTTAGCTATTACCAGAGATAATCCAATCGTATTTGGTTAGTCTATGGGTTTATGCTATTACTATCTGTGACAGGGGCTATGAATGCAACCTGCATATATGGAAATATTTGGTTTTCATATCTTTGAATGAGTATTTCCAATACTAATCATTGATACAGAACGAAGGTCAGTGATGATTTCTTCAGCAGCTTGTTCTGGAACCTAGTTTCTTGGAAGCAATTAAATGTAGGCCTTTACCGTTACCAGAACTCATAAACTGCTGTTGGTCAGTAGTTCCTTTTTGCACGTCAATTAACCATTGTTGTTATGAATTATTTTTGTAGCCGATGTGCATTGACTGTGTCTGTTAACAGTTACTTTAACCTATTGTTTCTTTACTTCATTTCTGAAATTGAACTAATAGATGGTTATCATAGTAATGCAGATGTAGGTTACATATATTATTGCAATGTGTTAATTGGTAATGCATTCATTATAAACAACTATCCTATCTCGTTAATCAAGACTTTTTATGTAATGCTGCAGTCATTTCATTACAGTTGGTCTGCTACCATTCACTCATTTCAAATTAAAAAAATATTGGTCAGTTTGCTTCTTAGAACAAAGTAGAATGTATAGCACGATCCATTCAACTTGTCAGAAATCAGCTGTTTTGTTAATAATTAAACAGTGACTTCGACACAATAATCAAAAGACTTAAATGTCTTAAAGACCTTTAAAGTCTTTAAAAGACCTTTTTAAAGAAGACCTTTCAAAAGTTTCAAAGAATAACTTTTTAAAAGACCTTTTCAATAATCTGCGAGAATCAGCATTTGTAGGTTAAGTATTGTGATCATATGCTCGTCGATCATATGTTTTATGACAAGTTAAACGGATCCTGCTATATTTCGAGTTAGTCAAGTTAGTGACAATCATTTGGAAATTCGTTTATCATTGACTCAAAACTTTTAGTTGAAGACAGTGTGTTGTGATTAGAGTTTACTTCTATTCTCTCTGGTTGCAATAAGCGATACTAATTAAAAAATGTTTATGATAATGGTAGAACCGTATTAAATTCCATGTGGTTGGCTGGAAGATTGAGAGTCTGAACCAATGAGAACATAACTCTTCAAAGATTTTTTCACTTTCGAAGTGCGGTTGGAACTAACAGATAATAAGTTTTCATATGTAACATTTAGTTCATTCTAATTTTAATAGCTAACTTGATAATTTTAAAAAATGGATAAAAGAGTAAAGATTGAATGTGTTTTTCTACTAAATTAATTAAATTTCAGTTTACTAAAGTTATTAAGATATAGTTTCTATTCACAAAAAAAAACTTACAAACTACAACTATCTCTTTAGCCGTTCTATTTAAAGTAAAAATGCCTACTTACTTACAAGTAAAGTATACTTACTAGACACTGTGATGAGATGTTTGGATATAATCCTATTAATATCGGGGTACCGAGCTCTGCTCGGGGGTAGGCCTACAAAGGCACAGGAATGGAAATTTATTATAAAGGGAAAAAGTAAAAGAAATTTAACAATTTTTCAAAGTACAGCCATCAGTCTTATGCACTGAATCATCATTGCACTATAAAAGAATTAATCTTCGCTTTCGAAATATTATGAATAATCGAGTTTGAATGCATATCATTTGAAAAATCGCACTTGTGGTAAAATTAATAAAAATAATAATTATTTATGGGTTGATAACTATTTTTAGCTCAGCTGTTTTGATGAACTCTTGACGATTTTTCACAAATAAATAAAAACAGATCACATGGCTAACTTCATGCCTCAAATTTAAAAATAACAATAAAATATGGAATATTTTCAAAATTTTGAATTCCTTTTAATTTTCTATAGATAAATTAAAATCAGAAATATTAATTGAAAAATCGCACTTGTGGTAAAATTTTGCTTCATAGAAATAATAATATGGGTTGATAACTTTTTTTAGGTCAGCTGTTTTGATGAACTCTTGACGATTTTTCTCAAATAAATAAAAACAGATCACATGGCTAACTTCATGCCTCAAATTTAAAAATGACAATACAGTACAATATGGAATATTTTCAAAATTTCAAATTCCTTTTAATTTTCTGTAGATAAATTAAAATCAGAAAAAAAGGGGAATAGGAGCAGCTTATGTGTTTCGATATTTTTCTCAATTCTATAGTCCGTGCAAACCTTAGTTTGCAGTATTACGTTTATGGGGCGCAGTGTTGCCGGATCTACTCATGTAGAATCTAACTCATGACCTAATGACCTTTTAAAAATTATTCATAGTATAATAGAAAAAACATATAAATTGGTAATTAGTTTGCTAATTTTTTCTCATTCATGTAGTTTTGATAGAATAAGAAATGTAAACAAAACAAGAGAGAGAGCAGAAAAGAGAGCGAACAGCTGTGAGTGAGGAGTAATGAATAAAATAATAAGCAAAACATGGCAACAGCGCTTCCATATCCCCATAACAAATAGCATTGCCATTTAAACGCTTACTGCAAACTAAGGTTTGCACGGACTATAGTAATGGAACCGCTGGTTTTACCAACAACATCAAGAACCGACGGAAAATTGTTTCTTCCTGTCAGCTGATTCTCTGTCACTGTCTCAGCAGCTGAAATAATAATCTTGTCTCACACACACACTCACTCGCTCTCACTCTTTCTCATCATTTACAGCCGATGGAAATTTCTTTCTTCTGTCAGCTGATTCTTAAAGGATCAATTTCTCCTTTTTTAGGTCCTTCAGCGAGTTATCCCAGGGATGAGACCCGGCGCAAACTAATTTTTGTATCACAAACCTCCTATATTCCAAATTTCGTCAAAATCGTTAGAGCCGTTTTCGAGATCCGTTGGACATACAAACATATAAACATAAATATAAACATACAGAAATTGCTCGCTTAATATAATAGGATAGATATTAAGCGAGCAATCTCGTATGTTTATATTTATGTATTTATGTATTTATGTATGTATGTCCAACGGATCTCGAAAACGGGTCTAGCGATTTTGACGAAATTTGGAATATAGGAGGTTTGTGATACAAAAATTAGTTTGCGCTGGATCTCATCCCTGGGATAACTCGCTGAAGGACATTAAAAAGGAAAAACCGATCCTTTAGGAATCAGCTGACAGAAGAAACAAATTTCCGTCGGCTGTAAATGATGAGAAAGAGTGAGAGCGAGTGAGTGTGTGAGTGAGACAAGATTATTATTTCAGCTGCTGAGACAGTGACAGAGAATCAGCTGACAGAAGAAACAATTTTCCGTCGGTTCTTGATGTTGAGAGAGAGTGAGTGCGAGTGAGAGAAGATTATAATTATCAGCTGTTGAGATAATTCGTTTATCTATTTTTCGTTTATTCGTTTATTTTAATTTATCTATAGAAAATTAAAAGGAATTCAAAATATGTATTAAAAATATTCCATATTGTATTGGTATTTTCAAATTTGAGGCATGAAGTTAGCCATGTCATCTGTTTTTATTTATTTGAGAAAAGTCGTCAAGAGTTCATTAAAACAGCTGATTACTAACCCATTTATTATTTCTTATTTCTCTGAAACAAAATTTTACCACAAAAGCAATTTTTCAAATAATATGCATTCAAACTCGATTATTCATAATATTATTTTGAAAGCTGAGATTAATTTTTTTATAGTGCAATGATGATTCAGTGCATATGACTGATGGCTGTACTTTAAGAAATTGTTTAATTTCATACTTTTTTCTTTATAATTTCCATTCCTGTGCTTTTGTACTCCCGAGCACAGCTCGGTCCCCCGATATTCCTATTATATTAAGCGAGCAATTTCTGTATGTTTATATTTATGTATGTATGTATTTATTAATGTATTTATGTATGTCCAACGGATCTCGAAAACGGCTCTAACGATTTTGACGAAATTTGGAATATAGGAGGTTTGTGATACAAAAATTAGTTTGCGCCGGGTCTTATCCCTGGGATAACTCGCTAAAGGACCTAAAAAAGGAGAAATTGATCCTTTAAGAATCAGCTGACAGAAGAAAGAAATTTCTATCGGCTGTAAATAGTGAGAAAGAGTGAGAGCGAGTGAGTGTGTGAGTGAGACAAGATTATTATTCCAGCTGCTGAGAAAGTGACAGAGAATCAGCTGACAGGAAGAAACAATTTTACGTCGGTTCTTGATGTTGTTGGTAAAACCAGCGGTTCCATTACTAGAATTGAGAAAAATATCGAAACACATAAGCTGCTCCTATTCCCCTTTTTTTCTGATTTTAATTTATCTATAGAAAATTAAAAGGAATTTGAAATTTTGAAAATATTCCATATTGTACTGTATTGTCATTTTAAATTTGAGGCATGAAGTTAGCCATGTGATCTGTTTTTATTTATTTGAGAAAATCGTCAAGAGTTCATCAAAACAGCTGACCTAAAAAAAGTTATCAACCCATATTATTATTTCTATGAAGCAAAATTTTACCACAAGTGCGATTTTTCAAATAATATTTCTGATTTTAATTTATCTATAGAAAATTAAAAGGAATTGAAAATTTTGAAAATATTCCATATTTTATTGTTATTTTTAAATTTGAGGCATGAAGTTAGCCATGTGATCTGTTTTCATTTATTTGTGAAAAATCGTCAAGAGTTCATCAAAACAGCTGAGCTAAAAATAGTTATCAACCCATAAATAATTATTATTTTTATTAATTTTACCACAAGTGCGATTTTTCAAATGATATGCATTCAAACTCGATTATTCACAATATTTCGAAAGCTAAGATTAATTTTTTTATAGTGCAATGATGATTCAGTGCATAAGACTGATGGCTGTACTTTGAAAAATTGTTCAATTTCATTTATTTTTCCCTTTATAATTTCCATTCCTGTGCCTTTGTAGGTTTACCCCCGAGCAGAGCTCGGTACCCCGATATTAGAAAATTAAAAGGAATTCAAAATATTGAAAATATTCCATATTGTATTGGTATTTTCAAATTTGAGGCATGAAGTTAGCCATGTCATCTGTTCTTATTTACTTGAGAAAAGTCGTCAAGAGTTCATTAAAACAGCTGATTACTAACCCATTTATTATTTCTTATTTCTCTGAAACAAAATTTTACCACAAAAGCAATTTTTCAAATAATATGCATTCAAACTCGATTATTCATAATATTTTGAAAGCTGAGATTAATTTTTTTATAGTGCAATGATTATTTAGTGCATATGACTGATGGCTGTACTTTAAAAAATTGTTTAATTTCATACTTTTTTCTTTATAATTTCCATTCCTGTGCTTTTGTCCTCCCGAGCACAGCTCGGTCCCCCGATATTATGAGGTTATATGGACTATTTTTATTATTATTAATTATCAAATTCGAACTAAACTTTGAATCTAACATTAAAAATCAAGTAAAAAATCGATTGTTAAAAAAACCTGCACTCGTTTTCTATTTTATTTTCTCATTTTACTGGGTAGTTTTCTTTGCAATCAGGATTGATGCCTAGTAAACAATGTTTATGTTTGGTGGCATGATGGGATGTTGATGTATGATTTACTGGAGCTGTAGGTTCGATTTTTTGAAAGCAGTCAAGAGGAAAGCTTTGGGTGTGGCTCGTGGCTGTATTCACTCTGCTTTCTGATAAACACGGTTATTGTGCAAACGAGCGAAACGGATTCGGTTACTACCTTTTGGTGGGTTATTTGATAGCAATCTGATACTGCTGCTATCTACACTCTGATTACTTGCTAATACAGTACTATAAACAATTATTTGAGAAACACTGTTATGATAAATGCAGTGCAGTAATAAGTGCTATGAATAATTATGAGCTATCTATATTACTATCATCAGATCATGAATGATCATCATAACTTTGTGAATGACGTGATTTCTCCAAATGAGATCTATAACATTATCACATTATGGCATAGGTAGTGTCTTGGTTCCATAATCAAATCTGTACAGACTCATATTCTCCGGTAGTCCATGATAATATTAATTATTAATTAATCAGTGTATTCCAGTACTACTGAATAAGATAACATGATGTACTCGTATTTTTCTTACTCCATTATTATATTCATGGAGTTATTTATTTCATTTTTAATGTTATGATAACAAAACAAGATTATGTTATCGTATCAATGTTTATCGAAAAAAAACGAGCAGAGATTTAGAAAAATCCTGTTCAATTTAACCTACAACTTATGCAATCTTGTCGATGGCCGACGGCAAATTGTCAATGAATTGAATTTGGAAAACCAGTGCTCTTGAATTTTTTCTGTATTATCGATTTTCCAATGAGTTGCATACCAAAGTATTCTCTGCTTCATACAATATACGCGTATTTTTATAGACTCACTCTTGAAATTATTGGATAGGTATACACTTTCTCCCTCTTTACGTTGTAGGTGTCGCTTGTCTTCTAAGATGAGAAGACTGTAATAAATAGTGATATCGCTTGTATTCTAATATGATGTGTCGCTTGACTCCTAGTGTGAGGAGGCTATACAGCCTTATAAATGGTGATGAAGAACCACCAACGCACCAAGCTTCTATTCAATGCAGTTTGTGGGAATTGTCAGATGAACGTCAGAGACGCATACACTTTTGAAATGAGATTATTCCATTGCTAAACGGCAGCAGCCAAGAAGAGAGCAGCCATCGACTGTCTTTTCTCACCTTGTTGAGTGGAGATGAAAGCTCTCGTCTGTTCCGCTAGGAGGAGTGTCTTCTCGCGGTGACTTTGGCTCTCCAGCCAGCATTTCGCGTAATTCCTTATTGAAATTGAACGCAAATTATCAAGAAAACATCACCTCTTTTCATGAAATGTCGTCGCTGATGCGTTTCGTCATCATCATTGTCCATAAACAGTCGTCATTCAGACCGAAAGTGAAAGTCTGTTGACGAGTGAAGTCTTCAACTGAATAAATTTAATGCTTGTAGGGGATAAAGAAGACAATTTTCACTGTTCGCGTTATTATATTTATGTCTGCGCCGCGGATGCTTTGTGTTTTATGCGAATTATGCGCAATTGCAATGAACTTTGCTTCGACATTAGAATTGTCACGACTTGTCTGATTGCAATGGTAATGCTTGTAATTTGGGTTATGAATAACGTGTCGTCTTTATGCGCTATGGAAGATTGTTTCCTGTATAATATGTATCCTGATGAGTGTTGTGGCACCTAATATCCTAGATTCTTGTTTGTTGTAATATCATGAAACCGGAACTTCGGAAAACAATAATTGTCCGTTTATTTACCCTTTTCAATGCTCAGATATATTACTGTCAGTATACTTGTGATTATCAACCAGAACCAAATTGAAGTTTTAACGAATTAGTAAGAAGATATATTTTTCATATGTATTGCGTTGCAGACCAGTAGTGATATGTCGTGAAGATGGTAAGCAAGAAACACGTATCATTGGATTTTAAGCAAATAGGAGGAGATAGGATAAACTAGATGGAAATTTCTGTATTCACTGATTGAAATGAATCCCGAGGAAGAAATCCATGTTATCCATGTATCTCATGAGCCTACTTTAGATTTACACAATAAGCAGTATGTATTTTTGGTTTAAAATGTTGAATATTCAATAAGAAAATGACATTTATGTTGAATTTTATCAATGATCAAGATTCATTGAGTTAGTTGATCCTTAAAGTGTTTTAACCATCAAAAATCAATAAAAGAATTATTTGATGGTTTTACAGTACAGTACCCTATAGTGCTTCTAAAAGTGTAAAATGCCCAGCGAGTGTAACAATGATTCATTGATAAGTTGATAACAATATTGATCTAGATATCAGCTTTTTAGGTATTAGGCTTTTTATCGGTGGGGAGACCCTTATCGGTAGTTCCACCTCGCCTTATTTTTTGTGTCGGTCACCCATCCAAGAGCAGTCTTGAATGTTTTTTACTAAACCACTTGATTACTTAGCAACCGCTCTCATCGAGTGACCACTGATATTACTAGGATCCTTATAATCAAGATGGTTTACATTATTATAATCAAGAAGAAGAATAGGATCTTCCGGTATATTTATTATGTTATAAAAGTCATCTCAGTCATCTACTAAATGTATTTGGTAGCTTTAAAGTTGATCAACTCTCCCTCTTTCACGTTATAATAACAACAGGGTAAAAGGAGAAAATAATAATTCTGTTGGGAAGTAGCTCGGAGCAGTTGAAATTTTCTTTTAAATTTAATTTACAAGTTTATTAGCACCTATGTTGACTATGCATCTTGAAACATATATTACTTGAAATAACTGTGCATACTGTCTTCTGCATGATTGTTGTGAAACTATTGTGTTCCATCATAATAATGTGACAAAGAATATATTAGCAAGTTTATACTCTCTTAACTTTCTCCAGTTGAAATCATTTCGAAAATTATTCTGTCATTGAGGAAATTTATTCATGTGAATTTCATTTTCCTTCTTATAATAAAGTGGAAACTATATTATTTCAATGCTGGCATTAACCTCCATTTCAATACCCTTACATAAAAACATTTCTATTGTTGCCAAGTTTCTCTTCAATAATATCCAGGTATGAGGTATTATATGTTTCTTGTCAACTTTTCTTTTAAAAACCAACGCGAATTGTAGGATTAGTACATAATTTATGCTCCACCAGTAACCATTGAGTAGGCCAATACATCTTTATGTTTCTAATTAAATACTGAATATGTTGGAGAGAATAAAAGAAAGTTATATCAGAGCTCTCTTTGAAAACATGAAATTTTATAAGCCTACACATTGGATCATGGTAGAGCATAAATGACTTGTCCTGAAGTTCATATTACTGTATTTGAATTTGGAGGTATATTTCTCTCCTCACTTCAGTATGGACTTTACTAAAGACAAGAAATTAGATAATTATAATAAGGTAGAAAATAGTTGCAGAAAACTGATTATAAGCTACGTCATAACACTAAGAAATTTCGACATATGTTTGGCGTGCGATATTCATGGCGTTTAAATTCTTGAGGTTTCACTGTTGATTTTGCGAAAGCTCTTATCTATTTGAAAAAAATTATTTCAAAGATATTTAAAATAATCTTGAAGTCCCTACAGAACTGTCCAGTACAATACTTGATAACTGAATAGCAATTTTATACGTATTTGCCATGATTTTGAGAGGGTGGGGGGGGGTTTAGATTCAATACCATCTTCAAGGATGTAGCGTTTTTTTGGGCGATAAAAACTATGACGACGTTACGTCTGTAGTCTGTCTGCCAGATTCTGGTTTTCTGTGCTGGCTGGTGTTCGTTGAAAGATTTTCGTCATGCGAGATTTAGTAGTGACGTCACAGGCAAGTTTTCCCCTACCAGCGCGACCCAGCCGCGACGCTTCGCTAGGCACGTCAGTCGTCCCTCAGTCAGTCGGCAGTAGAGTAGCAACTAGGTTGCTCTCAGTTGTTCGCCAAGTGCCTTCCGAGTCACGTGTTGTGATTGTGTTAGTGCTTTCAAGTGCCATGGTGCCTGATTTTTGGAATAATGCGAATTTCTAAGGTATTTCCAGCAACAAAATTAGTTATTGCATCCGAGGATTGTTGTTGAGAGTGCTTCTTCCACTACACTTTTTTGTACATAGAGGATAAAACATTTTCAAAATCCTATCACCACCCGGTCTCTGACAGCATTTTCTTCTCAGCGGCCTTGTTTAGTTTTCACTAAAATGATTTTTGAGTGAAGGAAAATAAGTAGCTCCCCTATTCTGTATCTAAAGGTAAATCATAATTGTTTTATTTTTACATTGTTTTCGTTCAACTCAGTGATGACTTGTTCAAGTTAGGATGGAATGATAGTAGGCCTACAGTATAATTTTTGAAGAAAGTAGTTTTATTTAGGATTTAGTTGAACAAAAATTATTTTTTTACCTGAAACTCTAGTGAATAAGGGGAAAATAATTTTCTTTGGGATGCAGCTCAAGTGTAATTATTCTTATTTTGTCTGAGATATGAGATTGTCTTATTAATATTTTATTATTAATGAATATTATATAATTATATATAGTCTCTCTGTCCAATGAGGAAATTGATTGTCGATGGATATGCAAAAAAAAACTGAAGATATTCTTGATTTTCCCACATTTGATTCTCGGTTTGTTATCAGTTCTCTCTGATTCACAATAATGATATTCAAATGTAAATAATGTTATATTATTTTCGAATGATTTTTATTTATCAATTTTGACACTATTCAGCAAATAAAAATTCAGCAGACTACGGTATTATAGTTCGAATAAAACTAGTTGTCCCTTGTACTGGTGCTCAAGAACCACTCACTAGAAACGTTTTTGTCAGAAAGTCCGATGTCCGAACAGCTGATCATTTGATTCAATGATGCTAACATTCGAACTATAGGTCACTCGAAGTCAGGTCACTACTGATATCCACCTAAAAGTTGCAAAATTTACTTATCAGGAAACTGCGTTTGCCGACTCTGTTTTGAGAAGCTCCGCTAGTCTCCAATTTTTTATCGAATCTGTGAAAATGTAAGGAATTTCATGGTTAGAAAGTGAGTGTGGTTTCCCTCTCCGCGTCCATTAGTAGTTGAAAGGATCACTTATCTTTGAAAAATCTCATTGAAAATGAATTCAGTTCTGATAAGATAATGTTTCCCCTTTACTCAGTTTTGAATAATTGATTGCTATCTTAAATTGCTATTGGAGATGGATTCAGTTCTGATAAGATAATGTTTCCCATTTACTCATTTTTGAATAATTGATTGCTATCTAAGGTGATATCAAGGAATCAGATAAATTGGTTTTTATTTACTAATCCGGGCTACACATTGATATACACATTTGTATAACCATATCGGTTTCTTTATATCGTTAAAACGTTAGGTTTAACGTAACGAATTAGCGAAATTGTGAGTGAATCTCAACATTCTTTCAATGACATCGATAATAGTTTAACATTTCACAGGTTGTAAAAGTGTGATATGTAATATATAAATATAGAGACACGTATATACAAAAACTACTTCTGATTTAGTGATTGGAAAGCCGATAGTTTTTCTGCTTTATTAATAAAAAGAGCGGCGCGGTTTCACAGGATCTGCGCGCTGTTGTCATTACCAATTTCGCTAGAATTTACACGTTTTCTGTACGAAAAGCGGAGTGAAAGTGTCGAAAAAAAATCATAACATAGTTTGCTTGCTATAGCCTATAGCCCTCTGTCTCTCCTATGACGCGCAATATATTTCTTTATCTGGCTTTAAATAACAAGTCAACGGAAATGTCACCAGAATTTGTTGACTGAAAACATAACGAGTATAGACGAATAAATTATTCTTTGTTTCAAGTTGAAAAAATAACTAAATTAATCATTCCTTATTCTAAACTATGAAATGTGTCACCCAATTTTCATTTCATTTTAAATTCAAGAAGGGAAAACGACAATGTACTGTGTGTGAAATGCGTCCTGGCGTTTTCCATACTTTCCTAGAGTAAGTCTAGCTAGAGTCTAGAAATGCAGGTGGAATGACGATCTTACACAAAACAGATAGATCAGCTTTAGTAACTTATAGCAACATTATTTTATGTTGGATTCAATACTCGTGAATATTTTCAATTGTTTATTGTTAATTATGTTTGTCTTTCAACCTTTCAAGATTTAAAATCGGTAATCTACTTGTTATTAGCTTTTTCGAGTGTAGATTATATGTGTTGGAGATAACCTTACTTTAAACGTTTAGTGTGAATTCGCCATTCCATTTTTTTTTTTTGTATATTTGGCCCCCCATTCATAATACATGAATACTATTACTGTTGAATTACCTTATCACCTTACCATGTTGAATCACCGTATTAAACCAAAGATAAACATTGTTGTATTTTGAATTAAAAATTTTATTTGAATGATAGACTCTCAATGAGAGTTCAGGAAGTGATATCAGTAGAAATCTTCAACCGCGTAAAATATTAATGTTTGGAACTTTCCACCATGAATGAAAAAAATATAGAACTAAAGTACGAGACTGAATTGTTCAATTTGTTCTCATACAAAACAGGAAACTGGTATTGAACTTTTATAACTTCCATAGATAAGAAGCTGCTGTCTATCAATAAATTACATATTATTTGATAAGTGATTGATAACTAGAAGGCAAGGTTCAGATCTTTAGGCATTGTGTAATAAATGTAGCTCATTAGTCAGTCCCATGGCCCGTATCAAGTTTATCAAAATCCGTATTTTAAGTATAGTATTGGTATATCTTATACCAAAGAGATCCAAGAGTTTCTATTTACTTGTATGTACATAAGTTTATCATATTTTGCAATGTTATCAAGAGTGTTTACCAATTACCAGGGAACTGCTTGCATTGCAAACGCATGCTAACAATAGCTTATTAGATAGGCCTAAGCTGTAGCTGGATTGTTCTTTATTTAGCTTGCGCGTTCACAGACAGGTGGAGCATACAGCTGGAGCATGTATCAAAGCAGCTATCTCTAACATTATCCTATCCTTTTAGAGTAATTAATTATTCATTTCAATGGAAAATTATTCAATTCAATTTTATTTCCATAATAAAAACTACATCATTACAACAATACATATACAATAATTATTGATACAGGAAATATATTTCCCCACATGAGTTTGATCTATGTGTGAGGAAAGCATTAATGTAATTATAATTTGAATCCTGCAGAATAAATAACTGTTGTCAGTAATACAATATTACAAGGATTTAGTTCTAGTACTAGTCCAAAGTAGTGACATGGGTTTTTCATAAAATTAACTACAGTATTAACAAATGATTGTTAAGTGACTTTGAATGTTTTTGTCAGTTTCTCATGTGTATTTTAAATGAAACTATAGGATGATAATCATGGTGAATCAATTAAGAATCCTCTCAAACCTATATTCTTTTAATCACCTTCATTTTGCTTGTGATGTCCTGAAAAGTGAATGAAATGTACATAGGCCCAGAATGGCCTATGGAAAGTGAATGAAATGTACATTTTGATTGATACCTTGGTACAGTTATTAACATTATACCTATTTAGGTACTAGTGGATTACTCGTACAAAGCTAAGGGGTGAACAAAGTATTTCAATTGTTACAAGTAATTATGTGATTGGCAATCAGATAAAACAGTTCAAATATCAAATTTCAGAAGAGCTTATGTGAGCTAGGTTATTTCCAATTAATATTATTCAATGCTTATCAGGGGATGCAGTAAATTTATAATAAGTGACAGATTATCAGTCTGAATTCATTTATGGCATATCTTATCACAGAGGGAATTTTTGAGTAGTTGTTATTGAAGAAGGTGTAGTTTTTTAGAATTAGGTCAGTTTCCATGGACTATCACTCACTTAGCTTCACCGGGGACTCTCACCTAGCTTCCAGCTCTTACGTGACTACTCAAAAGTAGGATTTCTTGACACACTTTATTTTTCCAGGGCTGGCATATACCAATCTAGACTCGAAGTTTATTTCAAATGCGAGCAGATGCTGTTATTTGTGTTTGCTGTAAACAATCAGCCTTACTTTCCACTTTTAAAATCTTGTCTATTTGTTTACCTCCAGGAAATAGTCTCAGACTCAGTGGCTGTTCCAGTCAGTCATGTGTGGAACTTTGTTAGCTTATTACTGCTCTTTTCTGGCAACCTCACCCATATTTCTTGTTTGATTACTGTTCCTTCACTGTTCATAGTTTCTTGAGTTCAAACATGCGCACATGGATAGGCCTATGCTTGCATGTGTTCGGGCGACGTATGTATGGAAGGGTCATCACCCTTCTACTCAGTGTTCTGAAAAGGAAGTAGTGTTACTGAAATTACTCCACAGTAGCCTCGAACTCTCAACTTCCTCCCTCTGATCTATGCATAACTAAATTATGCGAACCGTTTCTAGTCTTGTACAAAGCTTGGAGTGTAGTCTCGGAGTATTGCATACTTGAAAATAGTATATTACTGATTTTATAGCTTTTGAAATTAGTTCCACTGCCACTTACCCTGCTTATAGCTCCTTGGTTTTCCATGCACTAAGAAATGTTTGTTGTTTGGGGCTTTTACTTTCACAGACTCTATATTCACGTTATTATATTGTACTAATTTTATATTGTATTCACAAACTAATAAAAGAGAATAATTGCATTTCATCTCAAAGTTTTGATTTGAAAGCTGCAAGAGTGTTTTATCGCAATACTTGTTCAAATATTATAATATAATATTTGAATTATCCATAGACCAGGTTTTTCTATTTTGTACATTACTGAATATCTTTTCCATTTATATCCAATCAAGTGAAAAGCTCAATTGTATTGTCAGATCTCGCCAATTCTCACACCTGTACAGTGTACTACAGCATCATTCATCAAGTTCATCAGCTACACGGGATTATTACAACTCTAAAATAGAATTAGTTCCATCTCGTCGTGTTTCCCATGTATTTCATGCACTTTATTTTTTCACCGTACTTGTTCGTATAATTTGTGGTGTTGTAAATAAATTATATATATTCTCCTCTTATTTAATAGGAGGTTGTGTTGTGTTATGTTATTATTGAATTAGAAGTATTGAATACCTTTTCAAATTAAATTGTTGAGATTAGAATTTCTAATTATAATTATATTGCTGTATAATATTAATGTATATATTTAGTATTGTAAATATTTACTGTAGTATATAACATTGCTGTATAATATTTGAGTTCTGAATGTTTTTATTTCCCTTCTACTACAGGTAAATGCAGTTTAACCTTTTTTTAATTTTCACCAAATTCTAGCAATCTATAATGCATTTGAATTTATGTATCTCTACTAAATAACAGTTCCTTCCCATATCTAATATTGTCAGCAATGAGTATTCATACTGAGTTTATTTCTTAGAGATTTGAATGAATTTTTACTTTCTGACTTCTCCTTCCATGCATTCTCTTTTTCATGGAAATCTTTGTCATTATTTCTCATAATTCAAATTCAAATTTATCTTCCACAAAAGAAAAATACGAGAAAGAAAAAGATGCTCTGAAGATGGAAATAAAAATATTTACAAGTATTCTTATCAAAAATTCAAAAATCATTGAAATTATTTAATTCAAATGTAGATAAAAGAAAAATGTTCCAAATTTAAAATATTCTTAAAATAACAAATGAATCAAATTGAATTATTTCGTAAACTAAACAAAGCTTTTCAAAATTCCTAAAATCAAAAAATAGTGGAAGACAACTGACATAATTAGTAGAAACTTGTCCGCCAGTAGGAGTAGCAATCAGGAATTATGAAAGCTATAATAATTAAATATTATAATAATAATGAAATATGCAATAAACAAAAATTATTAGGATTGTTTCTTACATTTCACAAAAATTTTATTCGCGCTCATTTGAAAAGCTTATTACCTGACTCAGATGTATTTTATTGAGTTTATACATGAATATTTTATTTTAATGTTTTTTTATCAAGAAACTAATGGGATCTTATTGTTCTTTGCAGGTGAGTGATCTTGAAAATCAATCAGTTTGGATTACACTCAAATTTCATTTGGTAAGTGACTTAGAGCAAGTATCCTAAAATCGGTTGGCTTTTACCACATGCGTATCCATTCCATTCATATCCAATTAAGTGAAAAGCTCAATTGTAGAAGCTTTTTCACTTCCATTTATTATTTGGAAACCCCAAAATCAATGCAGTTAATAACACATTTGTTCGTATAAAACTTTCAATGGCATCTGTAGTATTATTTGACTTGTTTTTCAGCTATTTTATTTTTATATTAATTATAGATTTCGATTTATAAAATAAAAGTCAATTATCAGGTCTTTCAAGTCACATTCTCAAGCAATCTTTTCAGATTATTTTACTATGTTGCATTCCTGTACATCATATCTGTCATAATTTGGAGCAATCATTTTAAAAGGTTTGTCTTTTTGAACCCGTTTTTGAATTGGGATATCTCCTATCTTTGCATTGCAATCCTTGCTTCTTCATCTTCAAATTTCTTTGCATTTTCATGTTTTGTATATTAGTTTTTCTCTCCTCATATTTACCATCTTTTCTTGACTCTTAATCCTCAGCATGTAAACCGGATTCTAATGATAGAAATCATTTCACACAATAACAATTGGCAAGAACAAGGCTGTCTGAATGACTCAATATTCTAGTAGACGCTGTGGTGACGTCATGCCTATCCTAATGTGCGTCCTTGGTTGCGATTTGCCTTGCAGCTCAGAAGCAGGCTTTTGTTTCGAATTGTTCTATCTTATCCTGTGAAACAAATTTCCGCCTTCGTTCACACCGAACTACGGCCCTATGAGTTATAGATGTACCGCCGGGTTCAAATCTTGGCCAACATTCTTGCTAATAAATTCTTAGTTCGGCTGACCTTTGCTGGTTCAAATCATTTCTATTGTCAGATCTCGCCAATTCTCACACCTGTACAGTGTACTAAAGCATCATTCATCAGCTACACGGGATTATTACAACTCTAAAAATAGAATTAGTTTCATCTCGCCGTGTTTCCCATGTATTTCATGCATTTTCTTTTTTTACCGTCCTTGTGGTGTTGTAAATAAATTAAATATTCTCCTCTTATTTATATTTAATAGGAGATTGTGTTATGTTATTATTGAATTAGAAGTATTGAATACCTCTTCAAATTAAAATGTTGACATTAATATTTCTAATTATTATATTGCTGTACAATATTAAAGTATATAATAGTATTGTATATATTTACTGTAGTATATAATATTGCTGTATAATATTTCAGTTCTGAATGTTTTTATTTCCCTTCTACTACAGGTAAATGCAGTTTAACCTTTTTTAATTTTCACAAAATTCTAGCAATCTATGATGCATTTGAACGTATGTATCTCTACTAAATAACAGTTCCATCCCGTATCTAATATTGTCAGCAATGAGTATTCATACTGAGTTTATTTCTTATAGATTTGAATGAATTTTTACGTTCAGACTTCTCCTTCCATGCATTCTCCTTTCCATGAAAATCTTTGTCATTATTTCTCATAATTCAAATTCAAATTTATCTTCCACAAAAGAAAAATACGAGAAAAAAAATGCACTGAAGACGGAAATAAAAATATTCTTATCAAAAATTCAAAAAAACATTGAAAATATTTAATTCAAAATGTAGATAAAAGATAAATATTCCTAAATAAAAATATTCTTAAAATAACAAATAAATCAAATTGAATTATTTCGTAAACTGAACAAAGCTTTTCAATATTCCTAAAATCAACAAATAGTGGAAGACAACTGACATAATTAGTAGAAACTTGTCCCGGAGTAGGAGTAGCAATCAGGAATTAATAAAGCTAGAATGTAAGAAACTGTTTCTTACATTTCACAAAAATTTTATTCGCGCTCATTTGAAAAGCTTATTACCTGACTCAGATGTATTTTATTGAGTTTATTCATGAATATTTTATTTCAATGTTTTTTTTTTATCAAGAAACTAATGACTCTATTGTTCTTTGCAGGTGAGTGATCATGAAAATCAATCAGTTTGGATTACACTTGAATTTCATTTGGTAAGTGACTAAAGAGCAAGTATCCTGAAATCAGTTGGCTTTTACCGCATGCGGTATTGTAAAAAGCTTTCGATTTATTTTCTCCTGTCATGGTAAATAATTCATGGCTTTTAATTTCACTTTCTCAGGAAAACAATTTACTCATGTCTTGCTTATACTCTAATATTTATTGCATTTATGATACAGTAGTTTTAATACTCCTATTTTTTTTCTGTGAAAAATAAGTGACACGTTATTTTATGAATTTCTTATGTGTTCCAATAATTTTTTTTAGGTTGAGTATTTGGCCTTGGAAAGTTCATTATAGAATTATGGTTTGAACCTACTCGTATATGAATGCTTATGATAAATCAGCAAATTTTGGAGGTTGAAAGTTATAATTTTTTGTATAATGGAAATGAGATATTTTCTGATTCAGTATTGTTTTTCTGAGACTTCTTGTATCTAACTTTGACCTTTGGTCATATTCGGGTCATTGAAATCGTGACAGTTTCTCGTCATTTTTCCGGATTATAAATTGGTTTACAGCAAAAACATTTTTTTGCAAAAGCTAATCTGGAGAGCATAATTGATAATACAGAGTTTAACGGTATGTTTCCAAATTGCTGCAACGTAAAAAAGTAATTGCATGGTAATGGTTTGATAAATTAGCTCTTGAAGCACTCAATAATTACTTTGGTGGTTTTAGAAATTCTGGGACCACCAGTTCATTTTCCTGTTACGTTTGTATTTCTGGAGATGAATGTTTCCAGATGAAAATGACACTAGCTGTTCTGCTGTTAGATATAAAAAATAGCGATTTTTGAAGGATTTTACGTTTTTACATTCTACTGGAGAATCTTTGGAGGGTCTCTTTCCTCCTGCAATTATCTTTGCCAAATTTCGTAATAAACTTCTCATCCTTTTTAAGTAGTTGAATGTAAGTAGCCCAAAATGTCAAATTTTGATTGATCTTACCCAGTGATTATGAGATGTGGGTTATCTCTATCCTAACCCCCTAATCTAACCGCTTTGTTGAAAAATTTGTCATATTTATTATACATAATGAGTTTTGAACAAATGTATTATTATAAATACATCATTCAATTTACCATAATTACATCAAATACATCATTTCAGTTAATCATAATGAGAATGAATTGGCATCACTCCAATGGTTACAAATTTCAAAAGATCGTGAAAATAACAATATTTCGGCAAATATTTTTGATTTAGAACGTAATATTCTATTGTTTCATTTTCAATCCAAATCCATTTTTGACTGCTATTGAAACGGATGACTTGACTTCCATTATCTGCAATCTTGAATGAAATCATCTTGTCCAACTTTAGTTGATTTGCTCCGTGTTATGTCATCATCGATCGATTTTATCCATCACGATTTAACCCATATTTCTGTTTCCCTTCATTGGGGCTAATATTTTATATTTGCTATAAAATGAAATAGACTATCAAAGACCAACTTTGAATGAAGTTTATTGCCTTCGGTTTATAATAATTATGATTGTTGTGATCCACATTGACTAATAATAATTATATAAGATGATTCAATAGTCAGTATTCTATGGGGATACTTCAGACCAAGATTACTAGACAAAGATTACTAGACTTCGTCTAGTAATCTTGACTTCAGACGATATTTTGTTTCTCTAGGATTAAAGCTATTTTGTCGCATTTAATTTGCTGAGAATCATTGCGTTCTTGAATTAAAATAGTAAAACTTTGTCTATCAGAAAATCCGTGATCTGTTCTATTCTTAACTGGTCATTAGAATAGAACACCGGATTAGGTTAAAAGGATCAATTGCAGCTTTGAATGAGGAAACTGAACATTTGAAAGTGAAAAAGGGACACAGAGTACGGGATCGAAGAACTAAAATTAACCTTGTGATTCAATCATTTGCTTGGTTGTGGGATTGAAATGGAAAGAATTGATTATACTCATTATCTAATGAGCTACAGTACTATATAATATGCTGTAAGTTTATTAGCTCACTTATCTTTATAGACGACATAATTCAGGAATGCGATTAGATAAAGATGAAATCACTGGTGACGTAGGATACAGGACCCAATCTTTTGAACTTTTTGTAGTGTGAAACCTTGGCGATGACATTTCTCTCTCTCATAACCTCTTCATCTCTGAGACACCTCCATTGTGGAAAGTCGCCTTCGTCAGCCTTATCACTCTTTCTACTGTCGTCGAGTAATTAGAAATTTATTACATTATTTGTCGGGCAGCTGCAGAATCAGAACAGAAAAAAGAAAAAAAGGCAAAAACTTAGCAAAAACTCGCGATTAGTTTCACTTTTGTTGCTCTGATCTACGGCTTGATCTCGAGATGACATCCAGATTTTTTACTTGTTTCATGAATCATCATTAATTATATGATCTCTTTTCCTCATCAACTTTTTATGGTTTCTGACAATTTTCACCTCCATATTTATTGCCTGTCTGTATCTTGTGATCAGTATTGTCTGGATGAATTATACTATCCTATTTCACATTTTCCATTGTTCTCTGCAATAATTTTATGATAAGAATGAACACTTTTTGATGAAAATACAACAGTAATCCCCATTATTTGTCATTGATAAATGATGAAAGAATTTATTCAATCTTTATTCTATATGCTGATTAGCTTCACAATTTAGGGCAAAACATTTTACACAGTTGCTTCGTTTTCGTGTTTTTTGTTGAAAGAATGACCTTCACGCAAGTTCAATCGTTTTTTTTGCGATTTTGTTCATTACTAGATTCCACCCAAAACGTTTTGCTGTACAATTATCGAAATGGTGTTGTAGCAAAATGTTATGTTCTTCTATTTGTGTTTCTATTTTTTTCTTGCTGAAATTATTGACGTTTTTTTGTGAAATTATCTTTCAATAATTAAAGTCTGACCGATTTCTGATTCCGAACATGGCAGTTTTGTCCGTCGTGTAATGATCCTTGTTATTACCTTATTCGACAACCTAGTATGAAAGAGACCAACACAAATAGAACATTTTGCTAGTACATCATTTTTCTAATTGTGATTTTGTATGAAAAGCAAGAGATGAACAAATTAGGGTGACATCCAATCTGCTATTGTGAATTATTTGAAGGTCATCTTTCTAGAGAATCAAGAATAGGCTTATCATAATAAATTATCAATGCATCAATTTATGATTACTGTAATTTAATGTTTGTCTGCGTGATAAGTTTACGCTCTAGGGCATGTAGGCCATACCATAGCTCAATAAATTAGATTAATTCGGTCTCAGACTTTGTGAAAAAACTGAAAATAGTATTCCTTGAATTTGTTAAACTTGAAAAAAGCCAGCGATCAAGTGCTCTGGAATTAACTATTCCTATTCTAAATGAGTTTCACAGCTAGGATGTTCCAATTTCTATCGTAAAAGTCTTTTAGTTAGGATAATTCAAAATCCCTTTCAAATAATTTATCCCCCTCCGAATCTTAAACTTTTAAAAATGACCTTAGGTTGTGGAATGCTTATTTAGTTTGGCTTAGTTGAGCATTGAAATAAGCTTTCATTGTTTGTAAATAAATAGACAGTTGTAGTCCCTCCGTTTTTCATTGAAAACCTGTTCGTTTTTTACTGTATTTTCAAGTAAATTGAATTAGAAATTTCGTGCCATTAATTTCTTCAGGCAAATAGCCTGAACCATGATTCAAAGTACTGTATCTTGTTCCAAATTTCCAATAATGAAGCGTAGCCATATTTCAATAATAGCACTGATCTGATGCCCCGAAACTAATACGGAAACAACAGAATTGACCAACAAAGAGCCGTCGTCATTGAACAATCTGAAACAATGGAGTTGTTCTCATGAAAAACTACCGTGCCCAAATTGAATTTCAATAATCTAGATAAACTTTTGCCTACGGACATGATAAGTCACGTACGAAGGCCGATCACTAAACTAAGCCGAAGATTTATACTTTGAACTTTCAGTGATGTTTCTATGAAATTACCCATCATAATAGAGTGTGGTTCTTTGGTGGTTCTGCACTAAGTTCATATTTTTATGTTTGATTCATGCGAAATTCATGTACACCTTCATAAAGAAGTGAAACAAACCGGGGCCTATTGCAAGATTTTTAATCCTCGTGAATATTTTGCGTGATCTTTTGTATCAATTTTCTGTTGATTGAATAGATACTTATCAATTTGTGTTTTCATAGGAAGATAAAAATGTCCTAAAAATAGTGACTCTAGTTAGTACCACCACGGTATTCTACAAGTCTAGAACAAACAGAAAATATCCTTCGGAAAAATGTGAATTTTTTCTTAGTTTCCTAGCAATCCGCCATTTTTTATAAAGATCTCGATAATGATTCAATATTGTTCCATGGAATTTGCTGGGTTCGATAATAAAAATATGGTCTATATCAGGTAACTTTTTCTTCAAATTTTTTTAATAATTGTGAGTTTTTTGTAAAAACCAAATTTTCTCCTGTAGAATTAGTGTAGAATCTCTGAATCTGCAGAATCAACTATTTCTGTAGAATCCGCCATTATTTAAATTCGGATATTGGAAACTCGTGTTATTTTTATTCCGTTGACCAGCTGTTTCTTATCAAGCCTACCAAATTTCATGGATAAATGCTGATCCATTATTGTTGTATATGATTCAAAATTTTGAAATACCGAAATGTCTTATTATTGGAAAACTAAGGGGGAAATCGACCTTTCCTGAAGGATATTTCCTGGTTGTTTTAGTTTGTAGAGATAAAATAACACGATGATGATACTGAAGCTGAAGTCACTATTTTTTGGGGCACTCTGTATATGAGTGTCCACAGGTGCATTCAGCCATTCGCCGAATACTACCTGATTCACCTGTCGGTAAAGATGACTAGCACGCTATTAGTAGTGACGTCATCTTTTGATATCAACTCTGCATCCATTCCTTCTTCAATAATTTCCAGCTGCATTGGCGAACGATCATTAACAAATATTTCTTGAAATACCGGTATTATTCAACTTTATCCACTGATCGTTTCTCCTGTACAGTAACTCGAGAATGTCATAGGCCACATCTTTTGAAGATTTAAGAATAGTCTAGGTATCTTCTGCTTTCTGAAGTCAATTATTGTCTTCAACTATCTTAATTTTTTTTTTATATTTAAAAGTTTTGAAATAGCTGTATTTTTTATTCAATTGAGAAGATATATTTTTTTGTTTTATAAATTTTCATCAACAAACTTCTCAAGTAAAATAACTAAAGTATTAAATAAAAAAATTTTTTAGTTTGGTCCCTCTTGATTTTTACCTATAAATTAGTCAAAATACAGACAAAATACTATTGACTCACACAGATAAGATACATTGAAGAATAACAATACGGCAATCATTAAATTCCAACAGAATAATACATTAACCTTTGTAATTATTTGACTATCCCTGGGTTTCCATTTCACTGACTATAATAATTATAATACTCGAAAAATAGGAAATTTGACCATAATTGGAATAAGTTTTTCTAGTTTTGTGAAATATGTGATTGAAATAAGCCATCTGCTTTATTTGGGACGTCGCGGTACTACTGGGTAACGGACTGTCCTGTTGGTGTGGAATTTGACCTTCTCCATCTCTCATTCTCTCTCTTTCTCTCTTCCCATATATGGCCTTTTGAACCGGCAGCTTAATCGTTATTCAAATTTCTTGTAAAACGTACACAGCTACTAAGTCTTATCTGTACACTTGACTGAATGCAACAGTCGACAAATAGTAAATGTTGTAGGCTTTGGCGACGGATGAAGAATCAAAATACAGTAATATCTTCGATAAATAAAGCATATTGGGCATTCTTTTCTATTCTTGAGATTTGTCTCTGTGCTTCAAATTCCTTTTATTATTATTGTTAATCATCTTTTTCTCATAGGTTTAGTGATATACCTAGTCCTGTTTAGTGTAGGTTTAGTTCACTCCGGTTTAAACTCCGGTGTAAATACATAAACTCCGGCAGCTTAAAATACATAATTGTATTGTAAGTATACATAATTATACAATGTAAACATAATTGCAAGTACTGAGACTGTATTGTACAATCTCTGAAGTTGCAAACACACTCTTTGATTGACATTTTTTATGAAGGATTATTGTAATGTAATGAACTATAATAATAAGTTAGAACTATAATAATTACTTAGAATATAAGTTGATACACTAGAACTCCTGTAATTATTCAAGCGGTTCTGGATTAGATTAATTAACGTGTACTTGATGATCTTTTTATTGATGAATTTCAATTAAATTGAAATGTCTTCGACCCTGTTAATTGAATCGGGATTGTTTTCTAGGAAATTGGCAGAAATCAAATGGTTCTAATTCTGTTCAGGTAGTCTTTATGGAGCTTATAGAATGGCCGTGGTATCCGGTAGTCGACTTCCGCAGTCGATTAGTGGCGCTCGTTGCCTGTCAGGGAACGGTACAGTACAGTCGATCGCCGCGTCAGAAGCGATTTTTGATCGAGCAACAAACGAATCGAACGACTTGTCGCCGAGCAACAAAAGCTACATTGTTGTCTATTAATTGGATACACTTCCGCTGTCATTGTTGTCGCTTTTTTGTCAAATATTTTTCGGGCCGCGCACTGACATTCCGCGTCATCTGGCTTGCAAACATTCCATTTTTTGTCTAACATTCTTCAGCAGGCTGTACTATGGTGTATCTGTGAATTATATATGGCGAATGTCAACTTTTTTTGCTAGGGATGATTCCCACATAAGCTCTAAGCTTGTGCGTGGGTAATGGAAGGATGATGATGAGATATGAATGAACCTACAGCTTTAGGTGGGTTCCGAACCACCGGGGAGCGATTTTGAAGCGCTCTTAAATTTTTGTATTTAGAGGAGCCGGTCACCGATACAACGGTAGTGGTAGGCGCTGTCTCTTATCTAATCTCACCGATTAGCCTCGTCTCTGCCACTGGGACCAACCCGCTTCCCAACTATAAATTGGGTTTTTAAAACAATCTATTATATCTATAAGTGTTCATATAAAACGATTATATCTTATACAGTAATAAGAATTCAGTTTTTGGGCAGTATAATATTTATGTTTAAACTACTGTATTGATCCTTTGCTTGTAAGTTTGCCTAATACCATCTGAATTATCAATCGATAGCTGATTTCAAGTTACATCACGTTTGTCAAACAAAAATCACGCGTGGTTTCTGAGTTATGATTTGTCTGAAAATGTATTGATTTGAACCTTTTTTGTTCTGAAATGGAATTTTTCGTTCATGATTCTTTAATATTATTCCTACTTAGGCATTGGATGAAGATTTTTTGCTAGGTTGATGTCAACATGTGCTCAATCGACTTATTATTATTAATATAGGCTACTGTGTTTTCTGGAGTTTCGAGTCCTTTTTTTTTTTTGCTTCCATCACTTTAAGTTTTTTAAATCTAGTGTTTTCAATATATAGCCAAGGAACGCTTTACTTGGGATTTGGGCTTGAAATATGCTAAAAGATGATATTGAATCAGCTCATCATTTCGAAGTTTACATTGATTACAAAAAAAATTCACGTACTTCATCAATGATAACCAACATTTTTGCTAGGGTGATGCCTAGATTCGTTAGATAAACGTTATGGATAAAAAATCATTTGAATAATAAGTGAAGAGCATTAGTTATAAAGGGTTTCAAAGATGGAAACAGATTGTGAAAGACTATTTAGCATCAATTAGTTGAAAAATAACAACATTTTTGACGTCAGCTATGATGTTTTTCATTTTTGAAAATTCTAGACAAATCGTAGTGCATGAATCATAGATCTTTTTAAATGAGTCTAATTAGAACTGCTGACCTGAACAAATTGCTTGCCGTTCAAGGTTAACCTTGTAAAGAAGACATAATTGTATTGGCAGATTTTCAAAAGGGTTTGTGTCCAATACAAATTCAATAATTCCAACGTGAGCGGTGTCTGCTTTGGAAAATTAGATTTCGATTGTAATAAATACTAGAAAATGGGTGAAATCTACTGTTTTTCGTTTGTAGATTGAAAATCCATAGATCACTCGACTTTGATCAAATAAATAATTTTTCTCACTTTTGCATCTTCATAATCATCAAACGATTACGAGTCTTCTAGGATGAAGAAATGCATAAATTTTCTAAAACACTCTTGTTTAATAGGCTAAAAAGAAGAAGTTCTCTCTTGGAAAGGATCCAATTTAATTTCCGCATTCTTTTATTACGTATTTCAACTTTATTCTAAAAATAGGTTTCTCCATACTACACGAGTGGCGTAAACTTGAAGGGTTCTCATTTTTCTGCAACTTTCAAAATTAGTGTTTTAATTATAAGTTTTAACTTGCTATGCTTATAGACAAGATTAGGGATGTAGTATACTTTAATTGAGACCTAAGTTTTTCTACCTAAAGTTCTAGAAGTAGGACTCAAAAAACTATTAGAATGTAATTCATCTTTGATCTTCTCGTTCAGTCGGATAGTATAGTTTGAAACGCTTGTTCAGTAAAAGATACATCATTGTGGCATTAGAAAGCAGAATTCTATACAATAACACTTTTTGAACGGTGATGGACTAGAATACTTGATACGCCTATCAAAAACAGCAATAACGTTTGTATTATTGTTCCAATAACTGTTTCCTATCAGTTTTTCTCTTAGTTTTTATCGGCTTCTTCATATAGTTTCTTTATTTTTCGATTGTTAAATCATTGGTTATTATAACGATAGTGCTTGGAAAATGTAAAATCTGCAATCAATTGCGGAATATTTCATGCTAAGGTCATCCTAATTCTGAAACTTCCTGACGAATTCAAGTTCAGTTTCATTATTAGGCTTGATATTATCGGCCATCAATTTTATTATTAGTGTCCCACCTTGAAGTAATAAGAAAGGTCTATTCACACACATCCGTGTCGTGTCAGCTCATCTTCAGCTTATTTCGTTCTGCGCATGCGTCACGTGTACAATGCTCTGTGATTGGTCCACGGGACGCATGCGCAGAACGAAATAGCTGGAGATGAGCTGACACGGTACGGATGTGTGTGAATAGACCCTTAATCTGTTAACATAGCAGGGAGGACATTTTATCAATTTTTGATAATCAAATAATCAGGTTTATCAGAGAACATTATCGTTTGTTGGAGATTCTTATAATTTTATGAAGGATAATCTTTTAAGTTCTCCATAATGTCGCTCCTCCAATTTGGAAAGTCACCGGCCGCCACTGGAGAGGAATAATAGTTTAGTTGGTTGAATATTTCAAACAATTTATATTCGTAAAGTAGGCTATATTTCGTTCATAAAATAATATCAACAAAATATAATCAATAGACACAAATTGCAATGATGAGGTAGAAAATTTGAATGTAAAGAAATGTTTACGTCTAATTATGAAAAACTACCACTTCTGCATAAGAATAGACAATAATAAGAAACCTAGCAACGTGCCTAATACAAGTACTTGTACTCTTACTCTAATACTCTTTAACTTAGAGACTAAAATAGTAATACAGTAGTAATGTTTGTGTAATGGTTCGTAGCTTTTAATGTGACCAGCACTTTCTTACATTCTTGATTACACACGGTTTAATAAACAGTAAATATAGGTTTACGACTGAAGCCGAGCTTTTGACGAAAGAGGTAAAAATATTTTGAAAGTGAGAGGTGTTTGCGAAATTTATTTGCTTTATCTCCTTTTTAATTCAGTAAGTTGTTGTGTTCAGAAACCTTTGATGACAAGATGCAGACCGCTAGTAACTTAGCTCTTGCTGCTTGAGTAAACGCAAATAAACCCTGGGTTTTTCAAATTTTATTACTTTATTAACTTGCAACACCTGAGTGAGTTCTCGCTGTTCGTGTGTTTCAGGCTGGATGCTTGTTTCTTTAGAGATGTTATTTTTCATCATTAATGAGGGGACTATCACGACGTTGGTCAAAATTGACACGCGAGCATACATGAGACTTTCGCTTCTCTTCATAGTTTTGCAACATTCTCAGTTGCAACGTTTAATTATCGTTTCATGTCATTCTTTTAACATTGCCAAAGTACTTCCCGGTGTTAGTAATAATAATTATTGTGGATCTCTGTATTGATGAAACGCTTAATTTAAAGATTGTGCAAAAAGCTTTGTCTACTGAAATCGTAAGCTAAAAAGTCTGGAAACTTTTTCAACGGAGTAAAAAATGAATCCATCAGTAGATCAGTGAAAAACTGTTTCATTGTTGAGAATATCATCAGTATATTCACAAGTATCACAAGTCTACTAGACTTGTACCAAGTACCTAAGACTTGGTTATAAATAACCATAAAATGACATGCAATTTATTAATTTATTTATTCATTGATACAATTACAAAATTATTATAATATTATTATAGTCTGGGAGAGAAAAACTAGGTTGAGCCTTTACTATTTCTCTTCCAAATTCTGATCAGCAATGCAGTCCGAAACAAGGTGGTGCACTTTCACACACTTGACACAAGAATTTCTGGTTCAGAAATACTGTAAAATAACAATTTTGAATATAGAAAAGTTGAAAAATTATTTCATTGTTTCTCTAAAGTATGTTCAAAGTATCTTCAAAGTTAAGTCTGTTTATCCCAAGTATTTTGACTTTAAGAATTTCTGGTTCAGGAATCCTGTAAAATAACAATTTTGAATATAGAAAAGTTGGAAAAATATTTCATTGTTTACCCAAAGTATGTTCAATGTATCTTCAAAGTTAAGTCTGTTTATCCCTAGTATTTTGACTTTAGAAAAGTTGAAAAAATTATTTAATTGTTTCTCTGAAGTATGTTCAAAGTGTCTTTAAAGTGAAGTCTTTTTATCCAAAGTATCTCTGCAAATTTATAATTTTAGATGGGAATTGGAGTAGGCTTATCACTAATTTAAATTTGGTTTGTATTCATAACATACGAGTTGGTTACGAATGCAGACTATACTGTATATGCTGTAGCCTGTAGGCCAGTAGTAAAGGCACAGGCAGACGCTGTCCTGAATTAGTGAATGTGAATTGGTGACTTGACCGGTTCTCTCGAATTCATCTCCATCGCTGGAGATACGAATCCAGCCCAAAACCGACCAACTTGAATACATTTTCTTCCACCGACCGACCCACTTCTTGGTCATCGTCTTTAACTTTCTATTTCAAAACACGAAATCATATCTCCGAAAAACAATTTTCAACCACTCACATGTCGTCACTTTGGTAAAAAGGTTTTGATTGTTGTTGAAATATGAGAGGTCAGTTATATTTTAGACACATTCTCAGAATACAATCTTTAAAAATATCATCTTCGTTTTGTACGTTCACAGAGAAAGGACAACGACTTTTCCTTTCTCCATAAAATTCAATTCCAGGCAATAAATCTGAGCTATGAATTGAAATTTCTAGCGATGTGATTGTAGAAAGTTACAATTGATGAACTAGACCTACAACTTCTTTAACCCTCACCTTGAGTCATCGCTTGACAAGAATAGCGATAATTCAATCATGTGTCCTCATGGAAATGTCTATACTTTGTATGTCGTTGGTTATACAGGGTTAGTGAAAATTATGGAAACGGCTTAATATTTATGATCACCCCGACACATATTATTATAGTGGGGCATCATAATTAGGATTATAATTATCTTAAGTAATTTATTGAGTCGGGATTCTCTTAGATATCTGTATTATATGTAAATAAACTCCTCTGAATGCATATTATTGGCATTCAGAGAAATTATTATTATTATTTCTTATACGAAGGTTATTTGATGATAGGTGACATTGGGGATCGTACTAAAATTGAAAATACTACTTTACTGTGACTTCAAAAATCTGGTCCGCCCTGTATATACTAGGAATAATATTTATTTTTGTATATTTGTGTTGAATTAATGTGGTAATGATAAAATTTCTTATGATAATAATTGTGTAATAATGTGATCGAAGCATCTTCAGTGCTTAGCCGATTAGGAAATCTGATCTAAATAGACTATTTTTATTAGTTTGGGGTGGTCCGCAGTAGCTGAGGGCGATAAGCGCCGATCTGATAATCCAATGGTTCCGGGACCAATCATAGTTGACAATAGAACGGATTTTGACCACAAAACGTCCACTCCCGACTGCCTGAAAAGTAGTAATCATCTCTCATCATTACTCACGCACAAGCTTATGTGAGCTTATTAGAGCTCATGTGGGCATCGCAAAAAAAGGTTTTCTTGAGGACTTTTGGAATTAGTTTTCATAATAACATAATTATTCTCACTTGAGATATGTAATTTTTAAAAGCTAATCACAGTTTTTAAATACTCTTAATCAAAATAGCTACTACTTTTATATCACTTGTGCACCATTTTTCAGTCGCTCAATAGACAGTTTATGGATCCAATAGCACTATTGAGTCAATAACCATGTGTTTTTAAATGCAAAAAGAGTTATTGATTCAATAAGTTTATTGAACGACTGAAAAACTGGGCATCAGTCTTATATCATGTCTTGTTTTTCGGTTATATTAGATTTTTACTTCTCAATTACTACTTCCAAACCTGTTTTTTTGTCACTTCTCGCCTATCGAACTCTGATATCCCTTTTACACATTTCGTAAAATTCTATGTTGTTAGATAACTTTTAAAAAATTGTTCTAAAAACGAATTTGTTTTGATACAGTATTTGGAAGGCAAAAACTGGTTGTTAATTTTCAATTCATTCACTACTCGAAACGCAAGAAAGCTTGATTGCACATTTCTCTTTCTGTAACTTTTGATTATGCATAGACATGAATTAGGTCAAAGTACAAGTCAAGTCGGGCAATACATTCAAGAGAAACTCAGAAGACTTTGTTACAATTGACAAATGCAGTTGAAGACCAGATAAGAAGCTGATCCCGATCTTATCTGAGTTGAAGTAGAAACCTGCGACATAACCAGTTCATATTCATATTCAAACTAAGCGCCGGATGCACAAAAGTTGATAAAAGTTGGTTTTTAATCACACATTGACATAACATACGTATTGACGTTGTTTAAAGCTTAAAGGAGATTAAAATCAACAGACATTTTGCAAGTGGGTCTAGGTTATGAAGGGCGAAAATAGCTTGGGCTATTCAGCGAGAAATAGAAGTGTGATGAGAAGTAACTATGTTCAAACCAACTATTAAATTCCAGGGTATTTCATAACATTCGTGCTTTTGGACTTATTATCAGGGATAGTGATGTATTGAAGTATGTTCAGTTTCATCAAAGATAGATATGATCCAAGATGTGGCCTTTATTTCTAGTTCTACAACATTCTTCCTCAATCAAAAATATTTCTTTTTTTTTTCAGGTGAACCTTGATCTTGAGTAGAAAAGTCTAACAAAAATTCATTAATGATGAGTCGATTAGCTGAATGTTTTTATTTGGACATTGAACTTTTACGATTGTCAATAATTATTACCTTGGCACAGTATACTGTGTAGTGCTGCTGTTTATATTTACTAGCTACTGTCGATTGTTACTTCAGACAACGTCCGTCCATTCAGTCGTGTAGCTTAATGACAACCGTAGGTCATTAACGTGAAAGTTCACTCTCAATTCACTTATTATCAGTCAGAGCTGTACTGACTTTGTGTCGTATAAATCTATGATAGTTGCAGAGTTTGTATGTAACGGGTTGTAAGTTTCAAGTAAAAGCCAAAGTGTGTTTTAGTAGCATGTCTATTTTGAATTTTAATGACCGTTTCGAACATTTATGATCAATTGACGTGGTAATCTGAACTTTATCACTCACCATTTTTTTCTGCTTCCCAGTCAGTGAAAGTGGTGTCTTTCTAGCATGTGGTAGCCGTGCTTTTCGTGTACAGTGCATTAGTAGTATACTATGTTCAAATGAAAGAGATTTGTGAGACACTTAGCCGAGATACCGAAATAGATACACAATTATCTCAGTCATTATCTTTGAAGGCTCGTGTATCTGGCTGCGTATATGAAGGTAAAGTAGCGTTCTGCTAGTCTTGGTCGAAAGATTAGGATAGATAGCACATACTACTCAGTAGTCGCAGACGGTATCGCCAGACAATATAATCCACAACGTCATTACACCGTCTATCATCATGATGTAGCGGATCTATGTAGGACCTACTGTAGTTGTTTTAGTGGCACTGAATTTCTCCACGCTGATATCTGGCTGGCTATAGGCCTAATACTACCGTATGCAGTCTGGGAACGGGACAGGTATTAAAATTTCTCCAGTTACATTATTCCATCATACACCTAATGCAGACTACAACAACGCAATTTGGTCGGTTTTTAGGTGTTCCTGTACTGAGCTCACGTAGTCTTACTCATTCTCTCGTAATCTCACCTACAGATTAATTGAGTTTTCAGCAGCAGCGAATAGAAAGCAAGGCCAAGAAATCTGTTTCGTTAGCACATACCGTTATGAAAATGTCGATGGTTTTTATTGTTGACCCATTTTTTGTATGTACTGTATAAAATATTGTTGAATTCTTGAACTTGAATGATAGTTGCAATATGTTTGGTGTCATGTCTACCTTATACTGCAGTTTCGTAGTTCACTATCAAAATTAAATTAATTTCCCAGCGATTTTGGTGTTGCAGGTTATGTTGTTATTGTTATTTATGAATGAGGTGGGTGTGTTTTGTTGTGCAATTGGTATTATTTTTAAAGAGTTATTTTCGAAGATATAGACTATGTGGTTCTATAACTCTGACTCTTACAATCCAATTAAATATTGGTGATTAAGTATTGATTTGTAATTGTATTGAAAAGAAATCGGAACTGCTATCAAAATAGCATTTTTTTATGAAAAATATTTCTTTAAATCTTCCATCGTTTTAATAATATAATCATCCAATTGATAATGACAATACTTCTTAGTTTGTCATAACCTTATCTCATACCGAAAGTGTACTTTGATTTTTACAGAAGGAATTCTACTTCAAATTATTCTTGAAGTAGTTAGTGATAATGAGCTAAATAAAAATATTAATTATTACGGTATTATGATTTGCTGTTCAAAAGATAACTTGTCGGCCAATCCGCAATGGTGACCCTAGCGAGACAATCTCGTTAGTGACTCATAAAAGTCATTACGTGATCTACGAGTTCTCGTTCATCTCTGTGACTGTATGCAGAAAGCTGCCAATGTTCCACAGAAAGAGAAACCGAATTGCGAACTTTCAACTTTCGCAAAGTTGTAAGGCTCTAAAAATAATCTACATCTGAATAAGTCAGCTTTTACGTTGACTTGCCGGCTGGTAAGGTGGCTATAAAGCAAGAAAAATATGATGAGTCCAGTCTAGTGCAAAACCTGTCCATTAAATTCTGGCCAGCTACCCTTGATGGAGCTCCAGACCTAATCTCGTCCAAATCGATTCCACTTGAAACTACTGTATAAAGTGTGAAAAACTTATATCTGTATGTATTGAATATACAGTACTACTCAATGAGTGGCAAAAGTATATCTGTATTTATAGACTACTGAACGATTGGAAAAATTATAAATATATGTAATGAATAGCATGAATTGAGTATCGTTTGAGGCGTGAAATTTGCTATGCTATCTAAAAGCATTCTGGTCAGGATAGGACCAGTTTTTCTGCATTGAGGTGTTGGAGCATTGAACGAATTGCATCTGGAACGCCGAACTAAATTTTGATAGCCGACAGCAATAGAGATACGGGCACCAAACATGAATTGGCGAGATTCACATTTTTAAATATGAATTATTTTACTCCGATATCCTTGCAAAAGTCAAAGTTCAATGTATGTCGATTTTTAACAATCCTGGAAAATCACTGACACTGTTGTTGATTCAAAATAGTGTAATCATCATACTCTCATTCAAAATTCTCATTCATCATTCTCAACAAAATATCAAAATTATAATAAATGAACTACAATGCATGTACTGTATTGCTATCATCATCATATTACTGTATTGCATGTATTACACTATCATCCCTTTCAAAAAGAATCCAATATAATAATTTGTTGCAATCTCGATACACTGCAAACAAATATCTATTCATCTTCGAAATAGAATATAACAATCAACCTCAGATCTAACAGATGGAAAAATTAATAATGCGAACTTTTTATTGTAAAACAATTCAATTGATCCAATTAATAATATATATATATTTCTGTTAGTCTTAATTATATATTTGTTTATTCTCTTCTCATTTTATTCCAGTAGTATTGAAAGTGAAAATTAATTATTAGAATTTTTAGGTGGAACGTGAAAGGCACAATGATCTTGAAAGCTTTCAATAGAGACCTTTGGAGTTCATTTATTACGAGTTGAATCAAGGATATGATGTTGACATCTATTCTCAATCAAGAAGGGTCATAGTAGTGTCTCAAAAGGTCAAGAATAATAGGCCGGAACGTATATTATGTGACTAACTGGGAGCAATGAGAAAGAATTACTATTTCTCTCAATTTTGGTAGAAGTAGATTACGAAATTTATGTTTGATACTGCTTCCAAATCACGTTTTCCATCAAAATCCACTCTAGAGTAGAATGTTATTTTTTCGTTCTCATTGGAAAATAGCATTCAACTTCATCTTGTATAATTTTAAAGGAATAATCAACAGATCTACAACATGGCTGTATTTCTGAATATTTTTTTGTTCTTATAGAGAAGAAAGTAAGAAGCGTATGAGTTTTCTGAAAATAGAAACCAACATAAAAAAATCATGTACAGGTTCAATCGAATTTTGTCAAATTCATGGCAAAAATGTATTGGTCCACGATTTCAATAGAATTTTGGCAAATTCATGGCAAAAATGTATTGGTCCACGATTATTTTGTCATCTCCTCTATGACGATGATGATGATACTCAAAGCTCTCATGCTCAAGCCTCTATCCTGGTAGATGTGTTGAGTTGGCACGAACGCTATCTTCATCTTCAAACAAGCGTTGGAGAGCAACGCCCTTGACTCAACCTATTCTAAATTTTCATCGTTTTATGTTAATCATCATCATCATCATCATCATCATCATCATCAACGACAACGTTTGTACTACCATATCGAGTACCATGATCTCTACTCTATTGAATATCAGTAGCTAATCGATTACCATGATGACGAGTTCCTTCAAGATAATATTCTGTAAAAGTGAAATTAAAAAAGGAGTAGGCCTAACCTAGGATGCTGAAAGGTGGCATATATAGCTGACCCGATAAATGAGAAAATAAATGGATATAAATGATTTGATATTAGTAGCTCAAGCATACCAGTGGCTGGTTTCCTATATTAGTCAAAAATCAGTTTTTAAGCTGTCATTGGCTATTCACTTACTGGTCGTATTCAGACTTTTCATTGGTTAGTTTCCTGTTGGAAATCCAGCTTTCTGGCCTCTTATTTGATAGTTCCCTATTGGACGATATTCAGCTTTCAGGGTTTCCATTGTCTTGTCTGCTAATGAGCCATATTCTGCTTTCAAACCTCTCCTTGGATAGTCCGTCTGCTGCTGGGCGAAATTCAAGAATACCTTCAATTTTTAAGCTATAATTAAACAAATTTAATAATACATTTCTTACGTAACTCAATTCTCTTAGCAAAGCTCAATTTATTTGAATCATCAAGGTCGTACAGTTTTTCTATGTTCTTTACCGTAGGTTTCAGTGTTAATTACTATCTTTTTTACAACGGATCAAATAAATGGTTTTGACCTGCAGGCACGAATTTGATACCGAATGATACGTTCACCTTGAACTTCACTGATAGAATACTTTACGCCTCTTGTCTGTAGACTACTAAACTACAGCTAAAGCCACTTCTCAATAATAATAATCATTATCCACAATTCATTATCGTTATTTGTATTTCATCATACCTCGAATACTTTCGGCATTGTTCGGTTTTCGTTATCATGTTGAATAGAATAATAACTTCACACGTATGCAAATAAAATCAGCTCAAATCTGTATTGTTTTGTTATCACAATTATAAGTATCTTCTACAGAATACAAAGCCTTATGCAGAGTTTTATGATGCATCACATCACTCGATATTCCCAGATGTTGGGAATTGTCTTTCCCCTCTCTTCATTCCACAATATTATGGTTTAATTGTATAATCAATATTCACTCTACTAATTGTTTTTCAACTTATGTAATGAATAAACCTGGGAAGTAAAATCAGCTTGATAATTACGATTACTATTCTCACACGACTCAATCACAATAGTCGGAAAGCACTGGACATGCGGAACGGTTTCTGCAGGTTGAACGGAAAGAAGTAATGTTACAACAATGAGGAATAAGGAAGGAGGAATGTTATTGGTGGTTGAACTAATGTCATGACTTGCCACCAGGTTACCTGGAAAGCTATTAAACCGAGAAAAGGAGGAGTAGAAATTTTGATAAAGGAACAATCATTTTCAAAAAGACTTGTTACAGAGGCTTACGTTTTTAACGATTGATGGAGGTGGAAAATGTCAAAAGAATTTGTCAATGTCACGATGCTCCTCAACTAAACTTTTGTTAGTACACAGAGAGAATAGATGATAGAAGATAGTAAAAGCACAGATAATGTATAATCATTATACATTATCTGTAGATTATACAGATTATTACATTATCACAGATTATACATTATCTGTGGTAAAAGTATCCTTCTATACTTTCGGGAATGCCACTATGTTTTAGAACTTTATTTGAACGTATTTGTAGGTTACTTTATTTGCTACTTAATATGGAATGTAATGTCTTCTACTATACAAAAAATAATGTTCCAGTATTCAATTCAAGTATTCAATTTAATTTTTCCAGTATTCAACCTCGAATGTGTAGAACAAAATGTGTAGAAATACTGTATAATGTTCAACATTATTTCTGTATCATTTTATTGTTATCACGCATAACCAACCTGTTTGTAAGGTTGGCTCACTTCACTATTCCATTTTCACACAGAAAGGAATGTAGGCCGTGTATGCGTATCAAATTGGACTTATCTGAGCAACGTTAAAAAATTAGGTGACATTTTACGCAGTATTACGAATTCTTTGTACCATACTTGTTTTCATTGCCTCCTGAATAGCGTCGTTCATAAGCCTAACTGAATCATGTGGTTTTTACCAAAATAATTTTTTTACATCCACTTATAAAATTCTCATATAAAACGTGAGCCTCGTTCGGCCATTACGAGCTATGTACAATGAACTGATTCTTCAAAATATGCGTGGAAACACTGTTATACCTCATTGGAAGTGCCTTTCAAACTGTGCGTGGAATCACTATTAAATTGGAAGTGTCAGTCAAATTTTTTGGTTTTGATATACTCTTCATTCGTCACTCAGTAAGCAATCTATTATGTTCAGGGCTACGCAGTCTATTTTTCGAGTAACTGAGCATAGCGGATGATATTGTCATAAGTCCATATGCATTTTTGTCATTGAATTTTAGGCTACATGCTTTTCATTGAAGGGAGAAGAGTGAATGTAATTTGTTTGTAGTTCTTCTTCAATAATAGTGACAGGTCGGCATAGTTTTCGCGGACAGAGATAAATTCCCATCTACAGTACATTTTTGACAATCTGGCATGTAGCCTTCAACCAATTAGAGCGAAGTAGTACTGAGGAGAATTTTGTTAGTGTTATTAACGTAATTCACAACCACATGATAGTGACTGCCGAACAAATTATTTACTAAAATTTGTTTGCCAGTTCTATTTTTGACTCTTCAAATTCATTATTATTTGAAATATCACTAATGTGTGCATATTTGTTTCTCAAATCCCATTTAAAATAATACGCAAGTATTTTGTAGTAGTTGATTGATGTTTTGCCTCCACCGCTAATCGAAAGCTAAAAACTTTATGTATACCTCTATCCATTGATGAAAAATAGAATAATGAATAGCATTCTGCATAGAATTGAATAATGTTTTCTTTTCTCGATCATAATTTGTATTCTATTTTTCAGGTAAGCGAATAATGAAGGACCTTTCTTTAAGATTGTCTATTTTCCTTTTCATCGGTGAGTTCGATATTTTTAATTGGACACTCTGTCATTAATAAGAGTTGGGATTACTGCATGTCTCCCAATTTCAATTTGTATTTAATATTTATATTAACTATTTCACCAATTCACTCTTAAAAGAACTTTTACATTTCTCACTAAATTTCGTCACAAAGCACTGTAATTGACTTATGCCCGGTTTTTCAGTCCCTCAATAAATAGTTTATCGACTACCATGTGTCGTGCTCATATTTCAAGAATCATTCCAAATACTGAGTACTGTAGAATTATTTTGAAATGAGTTTGTAGCATTATTTTAGGTAGGTACTTTCAGTAAATTTTCATGTTTTTTCTGGGAGATTCGAAGATGTTTTGTCGATTCTCCTGATAATTCTAACAGAATTGTTCCCATTGGCTCACTCTCATTTCCACTCTCTAGCACAGACAATTCTATCAATAAGAAGTAGAATTGGTTGGTCTCTTGAAAGAGTTTTTCAATTATTGCATCAGGACATCAGGAACAGAAAGACCGAAATTCTTCTGCCATACAGTGATGTTTCTCCAATTCTTGCTTTTATCTCTTCTCAATTGCAACTCAGTTGTAGCCTACTAATCAATTCATTTCATTAATACTGTACCTATTTTATTAATTGCTTCATTAATCAATTCATTTAAAACGCCTAAATCGTCTTTTCAGATATGTCTGTGACCATTGCACTTTCCTGCAACCATTACCTACTTGAAAGTGCAATGGTTACGGATAACTAGTGCTATTATCTTAATAGCTATTGTAATTGTACTTGAGATGGTAATAATTTCCTGAATAATTCACGAATTACCAGCTCGGTTCATTTCATTAGGTTCCATTTCCTGTCCCGAATAGGCTGATGAATGGACCCCAGTCCAGGTTTCAATGATGGCCCTAGATTCCCATATCAATTACAGTACTTCCATGTCAATAGGAATGATTTCTCCGGTCTCGTTCCACAAGACCAGTTCCACAAAATCTCTTCTCAGCCTTGTTATCTGGTGGTGGACAATCTCGGAAATCTTGTTTCCGGATGACCAATCCTATTCACCCAATCGGGTCTGGCCAATCGTCTTGTTTTCTCGTGATTTCAAGATAATGTACTTTGTGCAGTACTACTACCATTTGCCATTTTCCATTCGCCTTATTATTATTTAGTAGGTAATTGTTTTGAGACAAGTTCCTTCGGAATTGTTGTTTGTATCATTACTTTCTATCTGCTTATTGCTTCTGTCTAAATTATTAAAGCGCAGATCACTTAGATTAGGTAATTCAAAGGAACTAGAAAGAAACTAGGCAACTATTAAGATCATTGTATCATTTCCTCATTCTAAACAAGATCATTTTGTTGAGTACATAGGATCATTTACGAGTATACTACGATCATTTTGTAATGTAAAGTTTAGTGCATAGGTAGACTTGTAAAATAGATAGGTGGAATAGGTAGACTTGTGAGATTAAAATAGATGGACTAGATGATTTTAAAGATGAATGTGTTTGGGCTCAGAAATTGAAAAATTCTCTTTTCAAGTTGAATGCTAGTTTTGGGGAACAAACGATTGTCTGGCATTTGTTAGTAACATATTCCTTCGAAGTTATTCTCAAGTACTTCGCCTTCTACTTCATTACACTAAGTACTGTGCTACTTATAGGCTATTTGCTTGAAATGAAACTCATTTTTATTTTGTTTCTAATTTGCACTGCATATAGTATTTGGAAGCTCCACACATGATTCATAGCACTTACTTGTCCATCACAGCAGCCCAAATTATGCATTACCTTGGTGTAATCATCATAATGTCAGTGATAATAATTGACTTTTCACTCCGGTGGACGTACCTTCTTGGATGATGAGGACTATCTTCTTGGATGATTCACATCTAGTAAGAACATTGAATGTCATGTCAGAGTACACTTTACACAAATTCAGTGTACCACTTTTCCAATTATTCACAGGCAGGCCCGCCTGTGTTTAGCGCGACAGTGGTGTCCTCAAATCCTTTGATAGTGTACTGTGGGAGTAGGTGGAGCCCATAATGCTACTACTGTACAACATTGGGCGGAATTCATTTGTCTCTCTCACAATACAACAATAATACTGAAATGCATGCGATTCACTGCGAAATTCTATTCAAATACAACAATTGCATTGTTACGCTCAACTGGCACATCTTGTTAACGCCGCTTTCAATTGATTCCGTTGAAGACCTCAATGCTTTACGCCTTAAAACGTTGTGTAAGTTTCAAAATGGGGTCCCTGTTTTCAAAAATGTGATTTCGTGAATGTTTTGCGAAGAAAATTTAAAAAATTTATTCATGAATGATTATTTATAACTTGAATCTTTATCGAAGCCAAGTGAAAACTCATAACGTATATCATGCAGTCATCATGCTCAGTAATCATTCGTTCCTTGCATACGCTGATACGCAATATCATTATTCAATTTTGTAGACATAATAACCAACTTGAGTTATTTGCAGTAGTAACCATAACGTTTTTCTCAATTTTTGATCTAGATTTACTTATTATATGGTGGAAGAATTCTGAAATGAACAAAAGATAAAAAGTAGTTCATATGATAATTATTATATACTATGTTTAATAGAGTTTTGAAAGGATTTTTTTAAGTTCTTTTGATTTTCAAATATCCTTTGAATGTATCACACTGAATAAATAAAGGAAAATGTGAACTAATGTTTGTGGCTCTCCATTAGTATGAAAAGCATGTATTTATTTACCATTATTAAGAAATTATTTTTGTATCAAAGTTTTGTATCAGGCTTGGGTATTCTTTGGGTATTTTTTCTGATAGACTGTTACAGAGATGGTAGGCATATTTTTAGCATGTATTGTAAAACTACTGAAGTTGTAAAAGGAGTCTACCCCTCCTTCAGACTTTTGGATTCACTCTTCTTTCAAAATATAGTGGAATAATACAAGATTGCACCATAATGACATTGAATAAGAGCTGTGACGTTGTCGTATTGTCTATTTGGTAACTAACACTACTAGCATTAATATAATAGGGGCACCACCATAATCTTACATGTTTAATTAAGAGACTGAACAAAGAACTTGTGAGCTAGCAGATTCGATTTCATTCTCTTATTTTCAGTACAGTAGCCGGGTTTCTGCATTGATTTCTGCTATTCTATAGAATACGGTGTCTTTCAGCACTTCACCCTTTGAATTGTTTATTGATTTTCATCAAGCTTATGCTATTCTTGGTTCGATATACCGTACTCACTTATCCCCTTCTGAAGAACAATTTTCTCAAAATATGCTTTGTAACAATACTGAATAATTATTATAAATAAATTTTCTGTAAATAAGGAAAATTATATTAGATACAAAACTGCCTATTTGTGCCAGATAATTCTGCCTGATATTTTTGTTGTTGAATCATACTGTACACTGAGTGTCAGGCTGTAATAGAGTCGTTCTACTACTAAAGTCTACTATGATGAAATTTTATATAAAAGTATAATATTAGAGTAGTAATAGTGTGTCAATCATTGCAAAATGATTTGAAAATTGGCTCATCAATAAATTACCTTTAATATAAAAATTGAGATATTCAAAAAGTCTTCATATCGGTCGTGAAATTGAATATTTTTAAAGACAAGCGCAGGAAAAGAGTTCTCTACTAACAATCACATATATACATTTAGGCTATTACAATGTACATTTGTAATATGTGGTCGCTCTTTTGTACATCCAATTATGAAGCTAACAGTGGGATACATACCTACATTACATTGTGTTGAAGAATCTTCTTAGGCCAGTCTTTCGAGAACATATCGATACAAACGTTTATTGTCAGATGATAATTACATCCTTATTATAGGATCATTGATCATTGTTGAGATGTCTTTGAGCTATCCTATCAATCTGATCAGCAGGCCATTACAACGGTTCTTCTTGCAACATGGGCTCAGCTATTATGATCTATGCTTAGGTGACCCCAAAGTTTCTTTGTGACAAAAGTTGCATAATTCCGTTAGACAATTGACACTGATGTTCAATGCAGTGCACTGCTATGCGACCCAAATACAGATATAATGACTATGTTGGCTTGAGGTTGAATCGCTACATGCTATCACAGAGAAGCTACATCCATTCCTATGTGCGGCAAATGGAGTACGGTGAAATATTTTTATTGCACTGTAATGCCGACTTACGCTTCGCTTAATTTTATGTCAACCGAAGCGAATGCTTAGAGGCTGTTGAAAGACATTTATGTGCATTATTGTTGGTTGGAAAACGCCAATGTGGTCTTTTGAGTTTACCAAGTTTCTCAATGGTGGCTTACCTAATAGTGGATTAATACTTAATTTTTAGATTCGATATCAATTTCTATCAGTAACAGAAGAAGGAATTCTATAAAAGAGGTAAAGGAGTTGAAAATTTGTAGTAGCAAAGAAGAATAACTAGAATTATTTTGCGATAAAGAAGTAATGCTATAAAAAGAGGTAGAGAAGGTGAAAATTTATAATAGGAAAGAAAAATTACTAAAATCTCTATTTCCCTAATAGCCCAGTAAAATAGTACATTTTACCTTGCATGAAATGGGGTAGTCGGTTTCTTTTTTTAATAATGTTTATGGTAGTCCTGGGATGCTAAATCCAAGTTTTAGACCTCGGCAAACTATGGGATCATCTCCAAAAATCATACAAAATGGCGGAATTTTGCACTTTTTTTACGTTTGGCCAATTTTCACCCTGAAGAATCACTTTTACATATAGGACATTGTACATACTTTTTCAAGTATATTGAATTACTGTCAATTTGAGACCAAATTTATCATTGTAGGCCCAACCGTTTGCGAGATACAGCTCTTCAAAACTCATCAAATTAACGAAAATTTACCCTTTTTTTCAGTTTTTCGCAATTTTGACCCTGAAGAATCACTTTTTCATATAGGACATCTGAAATAGGGTTGAAAGTAAATTTGAATACCTACAATTTGCTATCTGATTGGTTATTGTAGGCCCAACCGTTTGTGAAATACAGCTCTTCAAAGTTCATAAAATTATCGTAATTTTTCACTTGTTTTTACGTTTGGTCAATTTTGACCGTGAAGCATCACTTTTTCGAAGGTGACTTTCAGCAAAGTTTTCAAAGATAATTTAAAAAGCTACAATTTGAGACCAAATTCATCATTGTAGACCCAATAGTTTGCGAGATGTAGGCCTTCAAAGTTTATCAAATTGTTGAATTTTTCCACTTTTTCTAAATTTCTTCAATTATGACCCTGAAGAATCATTTTTTCATATAGAACATTCAACATAGTTTTGAAAGCTGATTAGATTACCTACAATTTGAGACCAAATTTGTTATTGTAGGCTCAACCGTTTGCGAAATACAGCTCTTCAAAGTTTATCAAATTATCGTAATTTTTCACTTGTTTTTACATTTGGTCAATTTTGACCGTGAAGTATCACTTTTTCGAATAGGACATCCAACATAATTCTCAAAGTATATTAAATTACCTACAATTTGAGACTAAATTGGTCATTGTGGGCCTGATAGTTTGCGAGATATAGGCCTTCAAAGTTCTTAAAATTTTAAGTCTGATTGAATACGCCATATTGAATCTAAGTTCATTTTTTTAAATGGGAAGGTGGTCATGTTATACATGATTTCGATAAAGAATTTCAAGAGGAAATGAATGGCGAAAACCGCACCACGATATGTGAAACCGTTTTTAAGATATTTCAATTGTAAATCAGACATATTTACACCTAAATCAGTTAATATTTAAAACCCGTTTTTGAGATATCAACTGATTTAGGTGTAAATATGTCTGATTTATAATTGAAATATCTTAAAAACGGTTTCACATATCGTGGTGCGGTTTTCGCCATTTATTTTCTCTTGAAATTCTGTATCGAAATCATGTATAACATGACCACCTTCCCATTTAAAAAAATGAACTTAGATTCAATATGGCGTATTCAATCAGACTTAAATTTTTAAGAACTTTGAAGGCTGCAAACTATCAGGCCCACAATGGCCAATTTGGTCTCAAATTGTAGGTAACCTGTACTTTTGAGAATTATGTTGGATGTCCTATTCGAAAAGCACGGTCAAAATTGAGTAAAACAAGTGAAAATTACGATGATAAACTTGAAGAGCTGTATTGCAAACGGGGTGGTCTCAAATTGTAGTAATCTAATCAGCCAAAACTATGTTGAATGTTCTATATGAAAAATTCTTCAGGGTCATAATTGAAGAAATGAAAAGTGGTCAACAATTTGATAAACTTTGGCCCATCTGGCAAACTATTGGCTACAATGATGAATTTGGTCTCAAGTGGCTTTAAATTATCTTTGAAAACTGGCTGAAAGTCACCTTCGAGTGATGCGGTCAAAATTGCCAAACGGGCAAGTGAAAATTACGATAATTTTATGAACTTTGAAGAGCTGTATTTCACAAACGGCAATCAATCAGGGCAAACGGTATTCAAATTTGCTTTCAACCCTATTTCAGATGTCCTATATGAAAAAGTGATTCTTCAGGGTCAAAAGAAACTGAAAAGGGTAAATTCGTTAATTTGATGAGTTTTGAAGAGCTGTATCTCGCAAACGGGACAATGATAAATTTGGTCTCAAATTGACACTTGAAAAGTATGTACAATGTCCTATATGTAAAAGTGATTCTTCAGGGTGATTGGCCAAATGAGTGCAAAATCCGCCATTTTGTATGATTTTGAGATGATCCATTGCCGAGGTTCAAAACTTGGTTAGCATCCGACTACCATAAACGTGATTGAAAGAAACCGACTACCCCATTTCATGCAAGGTAGACCCTATTTTTGATGACAATTTTACTGGGCTATAAACTATCGTGGAAAGAGTCATTCAGCAACTAATCTACTGATGAATTTGGTCTTCTTCATTCATTGTTTTAAATCTCTGTAGGGGTTAGACGTTAGATGAATAAAATGAATGAAAAACTCATTGTGTTGATTTGTTTCGGCGTGTGTTGCTATGAAACTGTGTGCCAGACACAAACTGCACGTAAATATAGGCTGAAATTCAAAGCATTGTCAATTTCTAATTATCTTTCAATAATTCCAAATCCAAAATTTTGTTACTTTTTTTGATTGCTACCCTGTGAATAGATGGTTTTTCTATTCATGTGTTGAACAGTCAATTTCTAGAACAATCTTATAATAATGAAATATTATTATGATAATATCAGTTGTGTTGATGTAGATATTATCTCAAATCAAAATAATTTTCCATTGCCGAAACAAAATCAACATCAAAAATGAACTCAATCATAAAAACTAAGAAGATAACAATATTTATATTGTTATATGTTTTATATTGTTTATAAGTTATATGTTTATTAAAATGAGAGTTTACTCTCCAACCTCTCTCTGTGCAGAGTTACCTCTATTGCGTGAGAGTTCACTCTCCAATCTCTGTGTAGCTATTGTATAGCTATATACAATCAGTATTTGTACAGCTATTGCGTGTAGCTTTTCTCAAAGCAAAAAAAGTCTTGCTACAACAATCAGTATCAGTTGGAAGAGTAGGCCTGTGAGCTGTGACGTTGTGTCGACGCTGTCAATTGAACTAATTTACTACTAACGTCAAGATGTGCGGGTGAGTAGAATGACTGACTAGCTGGGTGGTGTATGCCCGTTTGTTGAGAGGGGATGTCATTCGTTGTTATTAAACTAAACTGAACGTTCGGCTTAGCATCGAGCAGCTTCAAAGCTTCATTTTGTAGGTTCAGAAACCTCCCGTTTACTAGTGAAGGGAGCTTGCACTGACGTAGGTTCAATTTTGATTGGTTCTCTGAAATTTGATTTTGATGATTTTCAATAATATGATGAGAAAATTAGCTCTAACATGATTATGGCTGGCTACGTTACATACTGTATACATATGTGCATATTCCTTTCGAGGGATAGGTTTAATAATCCATGAGAAAATATTTGTTGTATTCCGAACTGATATGGCTCGGTAATGATATTTTCTAGTAAAATATACAGGTATAGTAGTTGTATGCTAAGAGTCAAGTTTTATCATATACAGATTTTTATAAACTTTTCAGTACGGTATAGATCTTTTATCTTGCACCTAGTTTATAGTTTAGTACAAACAATTCTCCAAAAAACATCCCTCGTTGAGCCTTCATTACTTGAGTCAGTAGCCTTTAGAGTATCTTGCACATTAGCTACTCTTTTGAAATATAGACAAAATTCCGTAATTTCTAATAACTAAATATTTAGGACTAAATAAGAGCATATTATAAGGGACAACTCTGCTTTAAACTGATTGTCTGCTAAATACAGACCACAAAGAAGGCTTTTTTTAGTTATGTAACATGATAATGATTATAAAATTTGTAAAATGACATCCGAGATATCCCTTCTAGCCCAGGCAAATTAGACTTCTAGGTCCTAAAAAATAACATAAGGCTGGAAATGATCTCAAACCACTTTGCGCATCCCAAAGAAGGGTAATATGAGTTTGCGACGGTTTCTGAGTGCCGCGTAATATAGAGTGCCCAAGAAACCTCGAAATTTTGGTTCCGTTTCTAGTTATCTTCAGTTTACGTCGAAACTAAGCGTCGGACAGAAAAACTCATTTAACCTTTTTTCTAGTAAATAAAATTTCCAAGAGATTGGTGCCTAACTCATTCCTCTAAGTTCAATAACTACCGAGTTATGATTTTTCAAAAAAAGGGTAATTTTTGAAGAGAAACTAAAATTCAAGCATTCCACGTTTTTGATTGTTCATATCTTCCGTATGATGTATTAGAATTGTGTGGATCAAAATCCCTCTGGGGATAATTTTCTTCTCTACAATTTTAGACCAAGTAGGCCTTCTTATCTTGTCTACTATTTGAGCTAGAGCTGTTAACAAAATTCCTTGCATTTCAAAAGGACCATATTTTTGTGGTGAAGTCTAACACACGTTTCTATGTACTTCTATTGAAGTATCCTATAAGAATATCGTTTCTGAGATCATTGTCCTCAGAATATCTACTTTGCAGCTCCAAAATCAAGTTTTTAAGAAGTGGGAGGTACGAAAGGACCCTTCAAGGATGATAAACTGAGGACGCTCCTAACTCTCGTATAAGTGGACGGATCTTAACAAACAATAGCTCATTGTTTTCAGCTCATTAAGGCGGTTCAAATTCATATATCATATGTTAAATACGGTCAAAATTTAAAAATTTTGTGCCCAAAAAGTCCTTTGACTTTATTCCCATATACCGAGAATAATGCTATTTTCTGTTTTCAAATACATCTACCTTGAATGCCATTGATGATAAAAAATTGTATTTGGTCTCAAATTGTAGAACAGAATCTCCTCTTTCATTTGCAATCATTTGCGACCAGAATATCGTTTTCTCAAGTTGAAAAAATTTGGTTTTGTAGGTCGAAAAATCATCAGAATTCTTCCCTTGTTCACGTTTAGATCAATTTTTCACCAGACTGAAGGGGTTAAATGGGTATTTGAGACAATTATAAACGTAGAGAATAAAATTTCCTACAATTTGAGCCCAGATAAATGTTTTCAACTTATATTAATCCCAATTTAGATGGTAACTAGTAACAGCAAAATAATGAAAAAACGTGAAAAATAGTTTTCTCATCTTTTTAGATTGCATGTACTCAACTTGATAATGCGATATTTTGGTCGCAAATGACTGCAAATGAAAGAGGAGATTCTGTTCTACAATTTGAGACCAAATACAATTTTTTATCATCAATGGCATTCAAGGTAGATGTATTTGAAAACAGAAAATAGCATTATTCTCGGTATATGGGAATAAAGTCAAAGGACTCTTTGGGCCCAAAGTTTTAAATTTTGACCGAATTTAACATATGATATATGAATTTGAACCGTCTTAAAGAGCTGAAAACAATGAGCTATTGTTTGTTAAGATCCGTCCACTTATACGAAAGTTAGGAGCGTCCTCAGTTTATCATCCTTGAAGGGTCCTTTCGTACCTCCCACTTCTTAAAAAAACTTGATTTTTGGAGCCGCAAAGTAGATATTCTGAGGGACAATGATCTCAGAAACGATATTCTTATAGGATACTTCAATAGAAGTACATAGAAACGTGTGTTAGACTTCACCACAAAAAATATGGTCCTTTTTGAAATGCAAGGAATTTTGTTAACAGCTCTAGCTCAAATAGTAGACAAGATAAGAAGGCCTACTTGGTCTAAAATTGTAGAGAAGAAAATTATCCCCAGAGGGATTTTGATCCACACAATTCTAATACATCATACGGAAGATATGAACAATCAAAAACGTGGAATGCTTGAATTTTAGTTTCTCTTCAAAAATTACCCTTTTTTTGAAAAATCATAACTCGGTAGTTATTGAACTTAGAGGAATGAGTTAGGCACCAATCTCTTGGAAATTTTATTTACTAGAAAAAAGGTTAAATGAGTTTTTCTGTCCGACGCTTAGTTTCGACGTAAACTGAAGATAACTAGAAACGGAACCAAAATTTCGAGGTTTCTTGGGCATCCTATATTACGCGGCACTCAGAAACCGTCGCAAACTCATATTACCCTTCTTTGGGATGCGCAAAGTGGTTTGAGATCATTTCCAGCCTTATGTTATTTTTTAGGACCTAGACCCTTTTTTTGGTCTAATTTGCCTGGGCTATTCCTTTTTAGTTGGTATTTTTTGTTCGAAAGTAGGAAATCTGACATTGTTTGATAGCAGTCTAGAACTGGACACAAAACAACAAGCGATTTGCATGTGTAAATCTGAGATTACAGTGCAATAAAAGGCGTTGTATAGATAGCTAATGGCGTCTTCCTTTACAGTGATGCAGACACAATGAAAATTGCACTGACCTTGCTTGTTTGACGGTCAGATAAATTGACACTCCACCTGCAATTACCCCCACCCCCACCCCCTCTCCTTCTGCCATGTAATTACCGTCAGTCAGACTGAAGGAAGACAACAAGGAACCCAGCTTACCCGAGAATCTGGACTACAATCGCTTTCCTGGACTGGATCAACTTTCAAAAATTAGTCCTAGATCTTCACTGCTAACAAAGGAAAAAGAACTTGGTCAGGTACTATCATCGAATGTTGACTGATACTTTTGACACACTTTGCGGTCGGAAGAATGATTGTAGCACCATGTTCAAAATTTATTGAAGCTACAAAGTGATATTTTGTTGTTATACTTGAACTAGATTCCACTCCACTTTTACCATTTTTCGTCAGCAATTTACTACTGCTGGAGGTAAATTATAAAGATAATGTATGTAATTCGTGAAAATGTATAGTGTAAATTAATACAGTGTAATGAATTTGAGGGATATTCAGTGAAAATTGAATTCATTTATTGATACAAGCACAAATAATTATTGGGAGAGAAACAATAGACTCTACCCAAAACGTTTTCTCTATACGATACTTCGTATTATACTTCCATCATATCGAATTTTGATAAATAATGGATATGAAAATAAAGTTGTTCCCACTTCATTTGAACACAAAAATTCTCATTTCAAAAATAGATTTTTTAATCTACATAAAATACCTCCATGAATAATCCTTCCATACTGTAATTAATAAAAATTGTCAATTTTTTGGTAGTTGTGGCGGTTCGGGAACTGCCTAAAAATAGTATGTTCATCAATACTTCAGATTATCTTAATTTCTTGATGAATCTCCTAGTTATTCTCAGTACTGTAGGAGCGAATAGGGTGGAGGTTGAAAAAAAACGGAACCTATTGAAAAAAAACAGTTCATAAGACCTATGAACTGTTCTCAGAATTCAGAACTTCCCGAATCCCAGATATTCCAATAGATAATTCTAGATGCCTCCTGGGTGACTTGTATGATTTGATTATTCACCCGTTTATCACAAGTATATAATTGAAACAATCAAGCCCAACCCTAGACTCTAGCATAATCATGTCTAAATAACTGAATTACGATCCAGTTATCTGCTATGTTGAATGCAATTTTGTGCTATAATTACGGCGATGACAAATTAATGCTGAGCTTCACTCTGGAAGCAGCACGTAGCTGCTCTATTTCATTTAAGATTTTCGGATTGTTTATGTTGACTAGTCAGCATCTGGCTGATGGTGTGAAACTGTGGCTGCTTCTAATCATCGTTTAAAAATTCGGCGCCAAAGCGACGGGTAAACATTATTCCATTAATAAACAACTAACGAGTGTATGATAAATAGCAGTGGTCCTAATTCGAAGTCGTTCCCTGTTTGACCCTTATCAATTGCTGCAGCGGGTCAGCAAACATTAGCTTGTGGTGCTGGATGGAATATTATCGATGTGATGCTCGAGAATATCTGCTCATTCTCGAATTGACAGCGAGATAGCTTCAAATTTTTATAATTTCAATTTGAATTATTCTATTACCATTAAAATTTACATATAAATACATCAAATAAACCAAATATATTTCTTGAGCTTGAAAGGTCCTAACGAAGTTCAGACATCAGGGATTATCTTTTCAGATTCAGTCAGTACTGTACTTGAATTGTTTTGAATATTTCGAGTGGATCAAAATCGACAATTTGTTTATAGCTTTCATTCATTGTTTATTGGTTAGCAGTAGTTGGCATTTCAATTTCAATTCAATTTGTTAATGTCAACAAAAGATACAATAATATTCATACCAACAAACATAAAATACAAATTCCTTATATAATAATGAATATTTACATAAAACACCATTTATACTAAATAATTGTTGCATCCCTCTTAAAGCGATGATTGTGATGAGGGATGGTGCATCTCTAGAATGCTGGATAACAAGATATTAAATTACATTTCATTTGCTGCTGAAATATTATTTCCTATAGGAAATATACCCGGCGATGACCAAATAAGCATACCACGCTTCGCCACTAATTATTTTCTTGATCGTATTGAAAGTGAAGATTTTGTCACACTATTCGTCACTTCAAGTTGAAAATATGCTACGGAAATAAGTAAGATTGTAGTGTTGTTTTTTGAAGAATATTTTAGTACTTTTATTTAGGTCCATTAAAAACAAAAACTAGAACACTTGCTCTGATGGTTACATCACTGAGAATTATAGTCATTACTTGGCTGAGATGAGAGTGATTGCTACTGGACAAAATAATTATTATTGCAACGTTGTGACACCAAAGGATCGTTAAAATTGACAACATTGAAAATCTCAAGGCTGACACCAGGCAAAATAGTGCAATTCTGGAAATTCTGAACATTAGAACTGATGAAACTTCTACTTATTGTCAACTCAATTCAGCAATCTATGATCTATTAACTATTCTATTCCAAAAAATCGTCAAAATTGAAAACATTATACTGTACATCTTTAGGCCATCATGAAACTGTTTTACATTAAAAGAATATAAATCTATTACTATTTTATAAATTCTATTAATCCATCTATGATACATTATCCCATCATCATCTCATCATCATCTCATAATATGAGATGATTCTCATATTTCGTTATTTACATCCATCTCATAATTTCGTTATTATCGTTCTATCTTTCATTATATCATTAGAAGAATGTCTAACGATCTACTGAGAAGATGAAATCATGTTTTTGTCATCTCATTTTTCCTCGTAGCAAATATGATCTAATCGGTGATACAATAATTAGTTCGAGTGTCACTCTCACTCACCTGTAAACTATGCAATGGAAAATATCTCAACAATTATATTATTATTGTATTTTTTCTACAAGTGAAAGGAAGATGCTGCTATGTCTCCACCTATCTACTTGGTGGCTGTATCTCAATCTCTTGACATTAAAGTTGAAGAAGGTCGTTGCAACCGGCGTCCGGAGGATAGAGGAGAAGAGCGAGGAGAGATTTAAATAGGATCCAAGGACAGCAGCAGGAAGCTAATTTAAAAGGACTCAAGCATCAGTTGAAAACTAGCTGATAGCTGGAGAGTCATGTAGCATTATTACGTGCACGATATTGTTATCTGTTTCTATCCAGAGGTCCTGTTCGTTGTATTTCGTTTTCCATATAATTACAGTACATTAAATTGATGTTAATCAACATTTTATTTGTAAAAATGATAACGTTGGCTAGTCTAATGTCCTGGCTCGACTCCAGTTGAAGATTTTTTCACCTGAAATAATAAAAAAATGTTACTTAAAATAATATAAAAACTGTATAATTTTTCTATTAAAGTTTAATTCAGCCTAGTCGTCCACTGGAACCGTTTTTGTCAGAAAGCATCCGATATCCGAACAGCTGGCCATTTGATTCAATTTGATTTCATTCCCTATGATCGGTCTTTTTCAAGCCCTTTTATAACTTCTATTATTTTCGAATAAGAGAAAATAATTTCTTTGTTATACAATAGATTCTTATTCTAGTATATCTTACAAAATTCATCGTCAAATATTTATTTTAATATGCTCCTTTCATTTAATGGTGTAACACGTAGCTTCATTTCATTTTTGTTTTATACATTATTGTCTGTAACTGATTCAATTTTACTCATATAAGTATTTTTTGGCAATAAAATGCCATTCAATCTTGAACCTTTTTAAAAAAAACCGAAATAGAATAAACTTGAAATATCATAATTCCGCATGGCATTCCAAGATACTACTAAATACTTTTAGCATCTAGCTAGATACAACCATATGCTGCAGAAAAGTTTCCACTTTCTAGACAGTGAGAGATTTGCTATCTGGAAATTCCTGCTGTGGGGAAAATTGCACTCTGACTGATCAAACTAATTTCTAAACGAATTGGGAAACGAGCAGTTTTCTCAGTAGTTGGCCATTCGTCTGCTCCATTCATTCATTATTTCCCTGCTATAACCTAGCTCACCTAGCGCCGTAACAGTCCTTGTTACCTGCAATAGCATGGCGATGGCATGTCTCTAGCCCATTAAGCCAGTTCCTGTCTAATGGGGTGCGGAATTCTCCGTTCATTCTGGATGTTCTCGTTGTGTCAAATCGCATTAGTGGAGGCCACGGCTCAGGGTAGCGCTTTAAAATGTTTATCCGGGCAAGGCATGGATAATTCATCATGTTTTCTGATGTGCAATTAGTATTGTTTCCGGTGCCAACTGCAACTGGGGATTTTTTGTGAAAATCGATAGCGAGGATTTTCTTATTCCTATTCTTAATGTTGTTCTCTATGGAAGTTTTCTCTGCTCTCCTCATTGACTTTCCTTTAATTTTTTTTCTTCTATTCCAGCATGTCATATTGTCATTTATGTTTCTCTATTCTTTGTAATGCGTTGCTTTTTATGAATATGGAAGGAAAATGAGATATTGCAATATTCAATTGCTTTTAGTTTATAATAATTAATTGAACAAAAATCCTAATTAATTGCTATATAATCCTCTGAAGACTTCTGGAAATAAAGTTCATTGTTAGTTCACACTGTAATTACTTACTTTATTATTTATTTTTATTTCAAGTTTCTATTTTTTTTCTAATTACAGTAGTATTATCAATAAAATTATTAATTCAAACTATTACTGAACTCTGCTAAATGAATTCTGCTAAATTTTACTTTTACAATTTACTTTTTTAAATTTTACAAAATTTACAGTATTTCTTTAGATTCTCCAGTCAATGATGTTCATATTTTGCATTATTGTGTTTCATTATTGTAACAAAGCTATAATTTTCAAGGAATTATTACAGCTCATCCAATTATTATCAAATTAATGTTTTGATGTAGATCGAATTATCTTGTAAACTACAAATAAAACTAACATTTGTCTTTCTCTTGAATTCTTGAAGGGAAATTTGGCTCCAATTGTTAAATCTCTTAAATCATACTAATTTGGTCAAGGTTATTTTAATGTGCTCTAATAATGTTTTGCTTTTTAAATCCCTCAATGATAATGAACAATTTATCTGTTTTAGGTGAGGATTTTTAATGATTTTGTATCAATTATGCTACCAGAAAAATAGTAGGTGAGTTTTTAATTCGGTATTTTTCACACCTCTCCAAAAGTAAAACTTTTTACGTTAAAATTTATGATTAGCTCAACTAGTAATATCTTTCTGCCTCAAGTATTGTGATATTCGTACACACGTGTGTGTATAATTCACATATATACGCTGTATTCACGACGTACATTATTCGATACTCGTATCTGACGTACACTAAATAATAGACTTGAATTCTACATAGTCAGTCTAAGTACTAGAAGCGTAAAAGCTTAAAGTCTGAAGCATTCTTGATCATGCATTACATTTTTTTTTAAGAACTCTACTGAACAAGAGTGATATAATGGATAGTGGTTGATGATGGCGATGAATAATATTGAATGACAGAATCCTCTTCAAATATGTACAGAGTAGCAAGCAGTGTGCACGATGGAACTATTCCCACATTATTTATAGTTGGCTCCTATCTCTGTTTCTCCCCCACAACGTTAATAACACCACCATTCGTCTCATCACGCTGAGTTTTGAATCTGAAGGGGGGGCATGGATGGGACCACGCACGAACGCATGCATCCATTTATCATTTGATCTTTGCCATCTGCTCTCCATAGCCCATTCTCAGTACTTGGCCAAGATATTTGGCTACCGAAGTTTACCACGACGAATATCGAGTTACTTACTAAGTTATGGTCCATTCCATGCCTTTCATTGCTTATTCATAGCAGTTGGAATCAAATGCAAGTACTTCTAATCGTTCTTTTTCGTATTCTACTTTCATCAATCTAGTAACACTTATAATATTATTAAGTTTTGATTATTTTCATCAGGTGCTTCGTCGTTTAATGAAAAGTATACAAGACACTCGAAGACATAGAATTGGTGTTGAATGAGACTTGAAAAAATCAATCCTTGTTCAAAACTATATTATTGTTGATATTTTTTTTTGTTCCAGACATACAGTTCAGACTTTGTTATTCGTATCATGTTGGACCATGAAAAACGAGCTCAATTTCAATTTATCATCTAAGTACTGACTTCCTCCTTTTCAAATTTTCATTCTTATATTATGGTGAAACATATTCTGTTTTTTTTTTCATTTTCTTTCTTGCATCCCCATGGTTTGTTGAGATTAATTCTGTGAGATTTCCGTTGAATATTCAAAAATAACAAAACAGCTAATTTTCGTTTTTTCAAGTTCTTGAGTGGTTCAATTGAATTCTCAATTTTTAACTTCCCTGAGAATATCATGTTACTTATAATTTTGTCTATTTTTGTTTTTCAATGCCTCAGAATGCTCGACTTATGCTCTATTTTTGTTGTTGAATGCCCCAGCATGCTTGAGGCATTGTCGCTGGAATTGGTAGATTACGGTAGGAGAAAGCAGTAGTAGCCAGGCTATCTGAAGTACAAAGGCCTATTGGACGTTGACCAATCGAAGGTTATCAGTGGAGAATATGTCCTAGTTGGCCGTGTTAAAGCAAGGAAGGTCTTTCGAAAAGGGAGCCGCTTACGAAGCTGGCCTTTAGTATAGTTCATATCTATGTAGTCCATTGTAGAACAGATAAGTTCATGTCTGGTCTGGTCATATACATACTATCTCACACATCTACAGGTGTAGAGGCGAATATGTATCCATTATATTGTAAATAGACAGCAAGAATGTCGCATTATGTAACTGAGACGGCTTTGTATAATCTTTGATCAAGAACCAATCGCTCCCAGCCTGATTCTGAAGCCTTCCTAGCATTTGTCGAATGCCTAAAAAACGTCCACTCTTTCCTTGCAATTACACAATCGTTGGATGATGTGTCAGAATGTTTTCATCAATTCCAGTCGTTGTGGTTTTATTTTTGTTGAATGGTAAAAAGTTCATCGCCTATTCTGTGCCACCCGATTATACAACTGTGAAATCGAATTAGCCGAGTGCCGACTGTCTCTGATGCACCAAGTTACTATTATTTATTGCATAAACGCGGAATAGAATAATGAAGTGACATCAATTTGGAAACAAAAATATCATGATTGAGAGATGTAGTTCAAGTATCAAGAGATATTTTGAAGAGCACTCGGCATTAGCATCGACCAGCAAGTTAGTTCCACCAAAGAGTATGTCACAAACTTTGTAACATACTCTTTGGTTCCACATATCCACCAAAGCAATTTCACACTTGCACAAGTGTCAATGAATGAAACCTAGCTATGTAGTACAGTCATCAGTAGTGTACTTAGATTTAATTGAATTGATTTGAATAAGAGAGCCTAAGGAGGATTAATCTTGTAAAAAGTACTTAGTAATTTCGGTTAGAAAAAAGTTGCTCATTAGTCTCAAAACTAGATAGCAATCTATCTTCAAAAATAAAAAATAAAAATAAAAAACTTGCACAAGTTCACTTCAATTAACTGCAAAGTAGGTTTTATGATTGTTGTCATATACCAGACCATGATTTTGACTTAGCTATTATTTATTGAACTATAAATATCGAATTATTTTTTATTAGTTATACACTATCTCCAATTTCAATAGACAATTGCTATTTTCATTTCATCTTGGAACTTTCCGTCAACAAATTAACAAAAGGATAATGTTCATTTCAAATCACTGGTCTGGCCAATTGTGTTCATTGCTTTAGACATGTTGACATGCAATAAACAACAGTATTACGTACACAACTCACTCGATATCAATTCAATTGAATTCAGCTCAACAACAAGACCAAAAATTGACTCGGCTACGAGAAAGCGAGCAGATGTTTGATTGAGATATTCAACAGAATGCCCAGGGAAAAGTAGAACGCATTTCACGATATAATATCAGTACAAAGCACACATATGGCTGGAGCCGAGCGACCATGCAAATCTTTCAATAGCAAAGACAAAGCAGAGTTCGTTCTTTATTGCGAAAAAGGGGAGCAGATGCTGGAGAACCGTTATAAAATCGGATAAAATCAATTGATTTTGTGTGATCTTTTGTCTGCAAAAATTATATTGTTTGTATATAATATACATTACAAGTGGAGTAACAAGAAGTAGTCAATCATTTCTCTGATGGAGTATGTACTTGTATCCTGGCCTCATACAATAAAGACTTTTGAAATGAAAATAATATTCTTGAAATCAGTACTTCATTTTCACTTATTCTAACTACATGCTGGTAAGATTCTGTACAAATATACTGTTCTTTTGTATCCTATACAAATTATGCTATTTGGTAATCAGGCTCAATTCTATGTGACGGGTCCACATTCAATTTCTACCTGTAGTCGACAGGGCAACAAGTTTTCAGGGTGTGGGAAGGCACAGCTATTGTTCTCATATCTATGAATGCCCATTGTTAGTAACTATAGGATGAGAACTCTACCAAATGTAGTTCCATCTAGAGAGAGCACGAATTGGAGTAATGCCAAGTTTACTGACTGTCATTTTGGCAACTAAATTTAAAAACACTACTGATTCAACTAGTAATTTACTATGCTCGAAATTATTATTTTCTAGTGATATATAAGATATAAGTTCTCCTCAATTGATTACTGCATTACAAACAAACAGAAGTGTTATTCATTTTCGCAGAAAATTATCTTTGTTAAATGGAGAAAAATTTTATCCAGAAGTCAAATGTACTAGGATTACAACTGGATCAAGTACAAGTACTTTGACTTGAATGTCAATAATGATCGATCATTGCTTGCCCAAGGCCAGGGTAATATTTGTTAATCATTATTCATTGAAATCTTACACTTCACTAAGCTTAATTTCACTACTACTGTACAATCTCAGTACTACAAATTAGTATTACCATCTTACATTTTACATTCTACCATCTTACAAGAAAAAGTTCTTTTAAAAATTCGATATGAATCATACCAGATATTCATTTTATAAATCTACCTCTACCTCTAAAAAGAAAACATTCGATACTCTGTCTGAGTATTCGAATCTTTTTAACAGCTACATGAATTCCTACAAATTCTTAACTAGATTTCTAGAACCTGCAAAAATTATTGATTTCTATATAAAACTAAAATTCTCGTAATTATAAAATATAATAACCAGTGATTGAATAGTTTTCTCCCTTGTTTTTTGTTTAAAATGGTTGGCTGAAAATGGATGAAATACAACTTACTCACTTTTAGCGATTCTATTAGGAGGAATCGTGCTTTTTCTAAAGAGATGGATGATAATATTAGATGTTGATTTGGGTTGAGAATATTGTGGCGTCTGGCGGCTTGATACCGATTCGGCGATTGTATTAACTCTTTGTCAGTCATTTAAGAATAGATGAGTGGGATGTCTCTTCATATCAAAATATTTTGTGAAGTATTTTTTAAAGATTATTTTTATTTTCATTTTTTATTTTTATTATTTTTATTTGGTTTTATTTTTATCTATAGTACTAACAGGTTACGTTGATTGAACTAAAGTTTTCATCCCAAATTACTGCATTAATAAGATTTGAAAGATCAACTTTTTCATCGCAAGACTACATAAAATATCAACTCCAAAATGTGCGCTCTTTAGCCATCGAGGTCTAAAATCAACAAATTGGTTGAACTATCCAACCATTGTAGAACAATGGAGAAAGGTTCAGCGTGAGAATTTCACAAACAATGGTGAAACCTTTTCCTAATGAGCTACCTGTTGCTTCAGGTAGAAATTGGATGTGGACCCGTGACATAGGATAGAGCCGGTAATCATCTCCCAAACAAGACGTCAATTATCAATCTTGACGGATTACAGTTTATTTGTTTATCACTTCAAAATCCATCGTTAGCCTTCTAAAATTGAAGTGCCACTACACTTGGAAGAGATTTTTCATGCAAGCAAATTCCAACTTCTGGTTAATCGCTTCTACAGTTGTTGAAAAATAAAACCTGCAAGTATTACCTGCCTCTGGTTAGTGTCTCAAGTATGCTTATACTGTTCTTGACTTTCAGGCCTATATACTCTCTGTCATGCTTGTAGGCCTACTACTCTTGTTCTCACCACTCAGCTCTTCATCAGCTGCCTCCCCATGATATCCGTAATTGGAAAGTAGCAATTCATTCGCACAGATACGGATTGACATTTGTAGTCCGTACAAGGCAATGCTGAATTACAAATGTGAGGTCCGTAACAAGTTGAATGAAAGTGGCCTGACTATTTTTAGAACTGATTATTACAAGCACTGTTGGCTACTACCGTGGACCAAGGCGAGTTTCTTAATTATTGTAATTTACCACAGCAAAGACGAGGCGAGGTGAAAAAATTAATTGATATCAAGATATCACAGTCTTATATTTTATCAATCTATTTATGAATCATTTCTGGACAAGAGATTGACTAAAATGGATGTATGTAGCCACTAAATCAAAGCACCAAACGTAAATTTAAAGAATTTTCACGGCCTTATGAAGTTGTAAATTCATTAAGCTCTCTTGTCGAGAGCCTCTAACTAGCTTTGACATGTCTTCCATTAGATTATATAAAATAGCTTGTTAAGCTGCTAAAATTATGCAGATTTACTTTTGTCTACATTCGAAATGCAAATTAAGTATCGCTGTACCGGTGGCTTGTTTTGCAGTCCTATTATAAGTTGTTTTAGAATGGAGCAGAAAGGCTGCAGAGGACTCAAGAGTATAACAGAAGTTTTTAACTCATTGATGAACATGCGAATCTGTTCTATCAGAATATTTAATTAATCTAATGTAATGAAATCGACCAAAGACCAATCAATAAAACAATACAATTATTCTGTATTTTAATTATACGTATGATTAATCCAATTAAATTTGAATGCGTGATTGTTGGTGTCATGGTGAAAGCCCTCAGCGGTTCCAGAGGCTTGTGTAGTTTCGGCTTGCTCAACGAGACAAAACTGCGAATCGAGGAACGTTGATGCGCGCACATCACAGGAGAAAGAGATTGAATCTGTGTTTTTAGAGCAGAACAGTTTTGCATGTCGCCGTCAGCGTTGGCTTGGCCGCTGGCACTTTCGATTTCCATACGTCATCGCTGGCTGCTCTTATCAGTCTGCTGCTATCAAGATGGCAGTGCGCCGCTTGGCCAATCCCGTCCGTGTCCGGCCTCCGGATGTGCATGCTATCCGTGGATGTTGCTCCTTCTGCTCCAAGGAGACCATTCGTATGTGAATGGTTATCCAAGGTACGATTGTCGCAAGAGCCAAGCTTTCACGCGATCTTGTTGTTTTTGTAGAAGATTTCTCAACTACGTCTGTGAATCGTGACTTCTTCAATATTGAATGAAATATTAAATTCCTTTTTTGTGGGTGATGCCCACATGAGCTCTAGGCTTGTGAAAGAGTGATGGGAGGGGATAAGTGGTGGAGGTGATGATGTTGATAGATGATGATTGCTTTTTAGGCAGACAGGAGCCACGTCTCCTTCGAAAAAAGGTTTCTATTATTATTTATATACTATTGTATGTATAAGCGGGGGTTTTCTATTACTTATTATAAAGTACTATTTGATACAGTAATTTCTTATTAGGGATAAAATTTTGTTTATTTTCGATTAATACACATAGGTTTAGGCAAGGCTACACTAGATGATGTTCGTCTAGTGTAGCCTTGGTTGAGGCCATGAATATGAGAAAAACGATAGTTGGAAATGGAGTGCCTGGGAAGTAGTAATTTGGTTAAATGACGTCGTACCAATTGCGTTCTTTATGCCTATTTTAAATGTTCTGTATTTTGTTGAGCAGATATGAAATAAAATTTTCAAATTTCGTATTTCTAGTGAGATACTAATTCAAGATCATTTTCGTCAAATGATACCTTAAATATAAATCAATCATGCTCATGACAGCTACCAGTCTTCTTTTCTGCTGAAGGAATCGAAGTTATATGCAGATTGATTCATGTTATCTATAGAGATTCAGTTGTTCAGTTTCCTAATGGAATTTAGGTCAATTTTACAAGACAAAGCAGTTACCTCCTTTGAAATTGGCACTATTGTAATCAGGTTCCAGTACACCTATTAATTATCTACCTAATTACAGATACTAGTAAATCTATTACTGTACCTGCCTAATTGTAATTTAATCTGGATGTAATATTTACGAGCTTTGAAGTAGCACTATTGATACACTTGTAAATTGCAATACAATAAATTGGGAATTACTACTAATAGAGGTACGCTCACGAATGGGTACCACAGTTTGAAAAACGTTCGTAGTTTGTGAGAGAAGTTTTAGGCCTACATGAAAAAGTAGTTGATACTCAATTGTAACTTATCAGTAAGTACGGTAGAAGTTATCGTTATTGGCTGTATCTGTACCTCAGTTTCAAGAGTTCTCAGTCAGGTTGCAAGAGGTTTTCACTCATTTCAAAGCGAGTGAACTTTTTGCAGTATTACAAGATGTGAAAAAGATCATCGTTACGAAATTGAGTGAAGAGAGAGAGAAAGAAGTGTCCGTTCTAGTTGGCGATTGTAATTATAGATGGAACAATTTCACAAGCACTCATCGAATCGGAGCCAAGGATTTCACTGTACATTGTACAGTATTAGGTATTGTAATTGTATAGTGATTGTACGTTGTAAGCATTATTACATTTAGAGTGAATTTCGTCGAACCTAGTCAAGCTTCGCTTCTTTTGGATTGTTATTTTGTCCTAATATGACGTAATTTTGACGTCATATTATAAGTCAATTGTCACATTTGTCACAATGTATGTCATAATGTGACATTGTATAACTTGTCTGTTGTTGTTGTTGTAGTCGTTTTGGTTTTAAATTTAGATGCTACCAGTTTTTGTTGTTACGATTAAACTGCCTCCATTACTGACTATGAGCTCTATACAAAAACTTTGTTCTTCTCGGTTCTTGTTGCTTATGACAATAGAAAACCACATTCTATATGGTATAATCAATAATCTATGAAATTAACTGGAATATAAATTGTAAAATGATTTTTTTATTATATGAGTATAAAAAAAAAACGCGTTACATACGGAGTGGTCCGTAGCCGAGAGGGCGATAAGCGGTCTGATAATCCAATGGTTCCGGGATCAAACCCAGTTGACGGATTTTGTGGCCACAAAACGGCCACTCCCAACTGCCTGGAAAAGAAGTCGTCATCTCTTATCATCAGCCCTCTCATTACCTACGCACAAGCCTAGAGCTCATGTGGCATCACCCTCAGCAAAAAAATTATTCTAGATTATAGATGAAGTAGCCACTGATCTTTGGAGCGAAAGAGAGCAAATACATGCTCATTAAAAGCTTGATGAGTTGATATTTCACAAGCACATTTACTGAAAACCACACAATAGTTTTGAAAAATGTAGTCCTTCTACTCGTATTTATTTCAATAACTACCAAAACAATATCACCTACATCAATACAATCACTGAAATCTTCATGCAATTAGAATAATTGATTTTATTATTAATCATTCATCTATTCGATCATTCTTTAATAATTGTGTAGAAAAATGTGGTCCTTTTACTAATTTCGATAACCACAAATCAATCTTACCTACACTAGTACAATCGAGATCATGCAATTAGAAGAATTAATATTATTTAATCATTCATTTATACTATTATTAATCCATCTACAATGGAGAGTACAAGAGCCCTATATTGCCTAAACTGATAATACTATTATCATCTTGTTAATTTTATTGGCAACAGTTTCTTTAAACATAGTCCATGCATAAGCTTGTTCGGTCTCTAAAAAAGTGTTCACAGAAGTAACAGTTCATTACTCAAACTTGATTTTAAAATTCAGGAATAGATAGATGCTCACTTTGGCACGTTTTCCAAAATAATTTATCGTAAAACTTTCTCTTGGTTGTAAAATTTATTAATTACCTTCAAATAATCAATTCCTATGGGAGGTTCACATCGATTCTTGTTCAGCGGCTTATGGCGAATCGAGGGTCGGGAATAGCCTCCAGCATCGAGGTTGTGAGCACGTTTGAATACAACCTGAGCCACCTCGGTAATGATAGTGTAGTTACAATATGTGTGTGTGTGTAATTTATTACGCCAAATAGCTGTCAAAACTCGCCGTGCAATGCTTAACAATGAACTTGTAGGTAACATCATGCTTCTCAACTTGGGTTGTGATTCTTAGCTCAAGCACATGGTAATGAGACCACGTAGACTTTCTAGAGTCTCTCCATTGAGCTCAGTAATTCATTGAAAAGTGATAGGGAAAGATGTAATATCAGGTTTCAATTGTAATCAGTTTCTATTATGCAAAAGAAATGATGAACTTCTTTTGAAATACTTTATTTTTGGAAGAAACCCTCAGGTTCAATTTTTGGATCGTCTTTCTCCACACTTACAGGATTTCATAGTGATTCAACTATTCATTATGTCAACTATAGAAACTATCTTTATCTGTTCAACTCAATTAATTAATTTCATTTATTTCCTTCTCATTAAATTTATTTTATCTCCAATTTTCTTGTGTTTTCGCCCACATGTACGCTACATGTACAGCTATGGTTCAGGTATGAAAGTTTCTAGAAGCATTAATTTGTGCTCCGCTGCAGTGTTCGGGAGATCTCATTAACGAAGTTATTCCATGGAAAAAAATATCTCATTATTTGTGAAAAACAGCTACACTATAAGCAACGGAGTTCGTAGGTACATTCCTTTAATTATGTCAATTTTAAAATTTCTGTGCACCTTTCAATTTTAGGAAAGTATTTCAAACGAAAAGTATCCAAATTATTGAAATTCCCGTTTTTATATATTTAAAAAAACGGAGTGAACAAATACCCTGAAACAATATTGTTCACTTCAAATTTTCAAGCCTGCAGTCAGTCGAGTCAAAGCTCTCTATAGATTCAGTCTATTGTTGCAATACAGCCACTAGACTGTTGGTTATTTTCATCCCATAACTATACTGTGGTCGAATCAATTGCTATCAATCAATTAATACTGTATTATGCTTTCTGTACTAAGTTTCAAACATTCAACAATGCGTACACCGGTTAGTCAAGACAAGACAAGACAAGACAAGATTAGTCAGGTTTAGTCACAGTAATTCACATAGTTGCTTATGAAGCAGCACACACTGATGCAATGACTAATCGGTGTGTGTTGCTTCATAAGCAACTATGTGAAGTACTGTGACTAAACGTGACTAATCTCGTCTTGTCTTGTCTTGACTAACCGGTGTGAGCCTAGCCTTAATCGGCTGCAGATCATTGTTACTTGAAAGCCAAGCTCATGCACCTTCTATTCCACACATTGTCCTCTCCTTGAGCGGTGCTCCTCCCCAGATATTTAGAACTTAGTCAATTATGTGTTGAGTAACACGATCCAGAAATGCGATCCATGTTCTCACTAGTAGGAGGAATGAGGTGATTGCAGGACCAACACCCATTTCCGCTGCTGTATGCTGACATGTATGTGTTGGGTAAACACCCAAAACATTCCTGAATTTTTGTTCAGTACAATAGCAGAACAGCACAGTACACCTCGTACTACTATCAGTTTACATGGTATTGGACTGCCAGTAGGATTGAGAAAATCTACTTGTTCACTGGTCTCAGTGATAGAAAAAAGTAGGAATCTGAATGAAAATTGTAGTGATTCCCAAACTTTGATTTCTAGGATGCCAGAAATGCTTATAATCCGGAAATTACTGGGAAAATTCCAATGAAAAAAAGTAATTTAATTCGAAAGTGAATTTACTTTTACACCGGCTTTGAATTGATCTGAATTGTTGTCTTCATTTACCTTGAAGGGCGAAGTTGAGGCACAGCCTCTTACACAATCAAGTCTCCTACACTGCTATATTCCTACTAACTTCACAAGCGTTCATTCGATACGATCGTATTAGCTTTATTCATGTGAAATTTCTATTGTAAAATCATATTTTTGTATAAATGTTAACGTAATTGTACAAAAACTAATATGGCTGGATGTAAATTAAAAATACTAATAAAATGTTTCAAAGTCTATCCAGCATTAGGAACCTAACCTTGTGAATTATTCAAGACCAGTCAATTACCCACATTTACAGTGTAGGCGAAGTCAGCAATTAATGCAACAAGTAATGCGATCTGTCATGAACTTCTTATTTGATCATATTCGTTTCTAATTGACGCCTTGTGAGATCAAACCTCCGATTGAGACAGAGAATATAGAATAAGAAATTACTTCTATTCTCTCTGGATTGGAACTAGCAAAACTATGAAAACAAAAATTTTGTTAAATTTGTGCTACAATACAAATACCAAAACAACGAACCCTGCAATTCAGATATCTCAACCATCAATACTGTACTAAACTATCAAAACAAACATTTTAAACAGCAGATTTCAGTTGTCACAAGACTTCCAGGATCCTGTTCTATCATTGCGCGGGACGCGCCTTCGTATATGCTTGCAAGTGCAGTTATAGTGCAGTGATTGCAGTGAGGAAGTGTGTTCAGTGAGTGCATAGACGAGGCTCTCTATCCGTGTAGGGCACAGGTGACCCACATATCGGTGGCTGTCTCCTCCCACTGAGGAGGAGTTGCCCTCCTTGACCTTGCTGATGTCTCATGAGTCAGACCACCAGTCCGGACCAGACACTGGCAGGTGTTGTCGCATCCCTCGTTCGCTCTCTCTGTCTTCTCCGTCTTTTCATTTGTTCTCTTTGTCTTTTACAATCATTGATGTTGTACTATCCCCCTTTTGCTGTCTCACTCTCTCCGTCTTCGCTAATCTCTGCCTCTTCATTTGCTCTCTTTATCTTTTACAAACATCGATGTTGTAGTATCTCTCTTATCGTCTCTCTCTCTCTTCCTTCTCCAATCATTCCCTCTTGTTCTCCCTTTGTTCTCTTCATCTTTTACAATGTTGTGTTATCACCCTCTCTCGCTCTGTCTATCTTCTCTAATCTCTGCCTCTTCAGTTGTTCTCCTTATCTTTTACAAACATTGATGTAGTATCGCCTCATAGTAATATTTCCAGTACGATATGTGTAATAATATATGAATGTCATAGTTCTATGGATCCCCCTTTCTATCTCTCTGTCTCTTTATTTGTTCTCTTTATCTTCACAATCCCTCTCTCATTTATTTTTCTTTCCCTTTGATAGATTCATTGCCGCCGCCAATTAGCCGTCTATTGCCGACTTGTACGGTACAAGCATGCGCACCTGAGGTCTACTTGTCTCAGCCACTTTCCTTCGTCTCCTGACCGACCTAGAACTTGCTGCTGCTGCTATATGGGTCGCTTGATGACTAGTAATAATAAATGTACAATAATATTGAAATAGCGTCGAGAGGTGTCGGTTTCTATCTCCATTCACCAGGACGCAAGTCTCTTTGGAATAGTGTGAAAATAGTGTTTGGTATGATTTATGATTTGTCAATATAATGATGCTACAGAAATTCGAGGATGAATGGGAAAAATATATAAAAGGAAAATCTGAGACTGAAAATAGGAAATTGAAATTATTTATCAATAAAATATCATGGAAACTTGAGAATAAACTAGAAGGAAATGATGAAAATATACCATTGAAGGAAAATAGAGACTGGAATTACTCATCGATGAAATACTGTAAAAACGTGAGAATAAACTAGAAGGAAAATATATTATAAAAGGAGAAAAGTGGAATCAGTATTTATCGTGCAGGAATACTCGTGCCTATTTCATACACAAGATGCATGGAATTATTATTTGGTACGCCATGATATTACACGACTTTTTCCTGTATCACTGGACTTCGAATTTTTCATGAAACATTTATGGTAACAATTTTGACTAATGGTCTGATAACGTAATAATCATCATTTCGTCATGAAAATATTGGTTTCTCAGTCAAGGTTTTCAAGTAATACTCTGATTTTCTGAGTACAAACTGTGTGAACTTCAACTGTGGGAAACCTAATCCCAATTTTGAGAGGAACGTTTCAGTTAACTTTTTCTGGTTTCTTGGCTCACTGTGTTGTTGAAAAACGTGTAAGTTCATAAATGGCGTTTTTTCAAACATGTTGAAAGCATGTATCTGAATCAGAATCTTAAATTTAAATGTGAATCATAAATCAAATGAAATTCCTAGGACTTCATGATAAGTGGGGGTGGAGGGAATTTCACATTGTACTAATAAAAGTTGACGTAATTATTTTTGTTTTGAAATCTATGCAATCAAAGCCAGAAAATTGAAAAATTGTGTTTTCCGGAGGTAGAAGAAAACTGGTCGTTAGTGAGTGGAACTTTTTTATTTGATCTTGAAGAGGAGAACATTGATTGCCTAATTGCAGTCGCCTCCTAATGCCAACATCATTCGTGATCTAAAACAAACAGATTTAAAATTGTAACCATAACATTGTAGTATTGATTGCAAGGTCACGAGAATTACGCCGGTTTAATTGCAGGTTCCTACAACAATAAAGGAGTTGGCCACGTAGTTCGTTTTAATGGATATTCGACTCTAGATATGATTGAGTTTCATTTTCACTCAGATTTTCCTTGAAGATTAGAGAAACACCTTGGAGATATTGCTAATGGAGAAAAAATTGTAGTTTGAATAGCATTCCATTCTTTTTTCCACTTTTTTTTATCATCCAGTCTCTTTATTTTGTTTTTCAGACTTTTAGAAAGATGATAATCCTACAACTTGGTGGAAACTAGGTAAAGGAGTAGGATATATTAGCGTAAGGAATTTTCATAAGAAGTTTTGTGTTCACATTTCTATTAAAAATAATTGAAATTGAAATACGTTAGAATACGTATAAATAAAATTTCAGGCTTCTGAAATCATGAAATACATACATCATATATTTGAAAACATATAGTTTATTAATGTTATTACTACTTCGTGATTCTATTCAATTTAGGGAAATACGTGATTTTATGTTATGAAATCCAAGTGAATTTCAATTTTATCTTGACGTTATCATAATGTTATGTTCTAACAGTTGATTGATAATGAAGATTATCAAATTATTAAGATTATCGTATTATCAAATAACAATCTTTCTTATATATTTTTTTATTTTCAGGTGAGTTCAACTGGGCTGAAATGGTGTAACACTCCATTTACTTGACATTCTGTGACTAATATCTCTTCTGCAATGCGTTTTCAACTCATATGAAGGTAAAAGACTGTGTTCGTAAACTATTCAAAGTTTTTCTTCTAGTTTTCTATCAATTTACTTTTTCATTACTCTATTATTCTTCAACCTTCATTTCATCAACTCCTTGTCCCATTTTCCTTCCAATTGACTCAGATTCAAAATGTACAAATTAATCAATTTAGATTGTGTCTATTTTCCTCATTTCATGGATCAGCTGTCACTGGTCTTTTATTTATATCGTCCGGTGACCGCCAAACGGTTCTTCAGAAAGCGGTCACCTTTGAACACGGTTTACTTACACTGTAAATTCATTATTTTCTGTACAATTTAATTTTTAGAATAAAACTAAATAAGCATAATCATACAAATCCTATGGTGTGTGCTTACACGTTGAAAAAGGAATCCGCGATGTTTTCTAATATTCTTATCAATCTGTTTGCAGGGTTGTCTTGTACATTATATTACAATTCAGGCCTTGTTCGTTTATTGATGGAGGTTTACCCTTGTATCAATATATTTACCCATCCATAAATCATTGTCATTGTTTTGCATAAACTACTGTGTATATTTTCACATGATGCAAAAGTGTGTCGAAACATCCGGAGGATGTGACGTGTACCTTGTTTACGAGCTGCACTGCTTACAGGAATCTCTGTAATAAGTGCACGGGCACTGAAGCACCTTCACTATTATTAATTAACCTGAGCAACATGAGTGACAACCAATTTTCAGAACCTGACAGTAACCGGTTGTGTTATCAAAGTTATCATAATAATCGGTGATGCCTGGAAACTGACCACACGGAAAACTGAACACACTAGTTCGTTGAGTAGCGGAAAACTAATCACACTTCTACTCATTGAGTATTTAGCAGTGTTGGTGTGATCAGTTTCCTTTACATACAGTGTGATAATTTTGCTGCACACTAAAACTGATAGTTCACTCTTGGCTAATGATGGTTGTGAAAAATCCGGAGAATGATTAGGCTGGGCTATGCAATGCATCTCAGGTCACACGGCACTGAGCACTAGTAATTGATTGATATGTTGATTGTTTATTTGGAAGGATGAATGAATGCAGCATGGTTATTGAGGGCTTTGAGCTGTAGTGGCTGTTTTTTTATTTGGAAGTTTTCTATTTTTTGTATAGATTACTGTATCTTGGTTTAACATTGTTATTTCAAAGTAATATTTTCATTAGTAAAATTCTATCATCAGATTGTTAAATGACCTACAGTTCAGACAGTAGCGTCATTTCACCAAAACCTTGGGGGGGGGGGGGGGGGTTTGCTGGATAAAATGCTCATTTGTACATTAGCTAGTACAGAATATTTTCTGTAACCTAGGAATCAGGGGGGGGGGGCAAATGCCCCTACCCTGCCCTCCCCAAATGACGCCCCTGAGTTCAGAGTACTTCGAAGATCACCGGGAAAAATTTGAGGTCAAATTATGTTGTTCAATTCTAGCTTAACCATTGGCGAAATTTCTGACCATCTCCGTCTCTCTAGAGATGGAGAATATCTTCTTTCATCATAGATGTAGGTTGTAGGTCTTAGCACAATAATAGTGTATGTGTGTGATGCCTGTCACTAGTCTGGCGAGAATTGTTACATTCTAAAATCCAAATTATAAGTAACTGAAATTACCAACTGATGTAACACTCATAGCAATGGCGTGCGGTCTGAATGATATCGCCATTAAAAATGTGAAATTTATCTGCCGTTGAAACGGTACTAATGATGTTCAATGGTAAAGCACTGAGGTACAAGGTATCAATTTACTATTAATACGCCATTATTTCAGTTACGCAAAGGCAGGAAAGTCTGTAGCGTCGTTGCTAGTTGCTTCTTTCCCACCTACGTATCAGTGCCTGCTTGTAATTCCTGCGTTTACGTAGGTAGTATAGGCCTTTCAGACACTATAGTAAGTTGACTGTATAGTAATAAATAGCATGAACAGCAACATCTAGAGATAGACACAGTTGTTGCTAGACCTATAGCAGTTAACGATTGCACCGTCGAAGCCCTCTATCGCATCTCCGATCTTCCATCTTCCTTGTATTGCGTGCTGTCCCTACTTTGATTCACAAGTTGGTTCGTTTCCGTTTTTCATGGTTATGCTCTGGTTAGCCGGAATACACGGTAATTGTTATGTTCCCGGCTGGAAACATAGCCGTTGTCTAAGCTCGACAATAATCTATCATTGGACTGTAGCTGTACTTTCTAAAAATGTAAGCTCAATCAAAAAGAAAGAGCGTTAGTTGGATACGGATTGATTGGTTAAATAGTTGAAACAAATGAGTGTTGATTTGTCGATTCCGATCAAATAATGATGTGCGGATTGATAATGGTTGAATATTTAGAGTTCATGTTGTTTGGCTACTTCGAGAATTCTAAAATTGTTCTGCTCTTATTTTCGAAGAGGAAATTTGTGATTAAGTAAGATGGTATGTCATAACCTGAATTTGGACTGTTCGTATTAATTGGAAGAGGAACAGTTTTGGGCGTAAGCCAGTACTGGTACGAGTGTAATAGATAAGACAAGAATTATTTAGATTTACAATAAGCTTCAGAACTTTTTGTTAGTCTATGTTCGTACTCAATAATTGACCTTTCCTTGAAAAACAGCGAATTTTAACTCTATGCCAAGACCTCATCAATATATTTGGAGTAAATCTTAACTCTCACTCATTCATCAACGTATTTCACGTATGAGTTTCTTTGATATTCTATCCTAAATAGAATAATTGTGTATCAAATTAGCATAATTATTATTCTGGATTAAAGCTAATGATATAATATTTTCAATAACTGGTGGTACATATTTCCCACTACTGTACTTTTCCAGTTACAAATCAAAATTATTTTACGTTACGATTGAAATGGCACCCAACTGGTTACTTCTATTACTGCATCCGCCTTTCAGCATAAAAATTCCACAATTATTTTTCTAATTTGATGGAAGGCCTTCAGCTGTGAAAGAGAAAGGAAATACCATTGGTTTAGAATTATTATTACCTTCTAAGCTTACATTTAACCTGTTCATAATCTCTTTAAAACAGCTTCATTTCAGAGAGACAATAGAAAAAAACAGTTAACCTAAAATCCTTGCCAAACATGAGCAAGTGTTGCTTAATCTTACATTACCCTATGATTATAGGTTGATCAAGTTTAATTTGTTGTAGTCACTTTCGAAAATGGCATATTTTCAAAATTGAATAGTCATAAAAGTATAATAAATATAAATTTCCATCTTCCCCAATATCAATAATATCTATGCTTATGAATGTGCAGGCTGTATTCTGAATCTTCCTTTATTTTTAGGCTGTAGTTATCAGCAAAGCTTGTACGTATTATTTATATAATTCATATAGTACCTTTTCAGGAGACCCATGTGGACTCGGACATTGAAAATAGGCTGAAGATCCCTGGATATACATTGGTGAACTCTTTGAATCACGATAAATATGGACTGGCTACATTTGTTTCTCCCGAGATGGCCCCTCATTGTAGGATCCTTGAAGGAAACAGGCACTCTATAGGTACTATTTATGGAACTTTGAGCATCTACAATGTGTACAAGCCTCCTGTTGAACGCTGGGGAACTCCTGCACTGCCTCCTGCACCGCATCCTAGTGTTTATGCTGGGGATTTCAATTCTCATAGCCCTTTATGGGGATACAGAGCAGAGAATGCAGATGGCGAAGACTTAGTACTCTGGACTGAGACAAACGATCTTCACCTTGAGTATGATGCTAAGCAGGGCAACACCTTTCACTCTGCAAGATGGGGAACCTCTACTTGTCCAGACCTATGTTTTGTGTCATGCAGCAGGCAGGGACAGCCCCTTTCTGTTAGAAGAACAGTTGAGAGTAGATTTCCCAGAAGCCAACACAGTCTCATTCTACTGGAGATCGGAATCAGATTGCCTTCCATCCAGAACCCTGTTCTCCCCAGGTGGAATTTTCGCAAAGCAGACTGGGCAAAGTTCACTGCGGAAGTAGAAAAGACAGTGACAAGAATTCCAGTATGTCCAGATAATTATGTGAGATTCTCAAGATTACTCTTCATGGCAGCAAAAAAGTCGATTCCAAGGGGCCATAGAAAAAACTATGTTCCCTGCTGGAGTGCTGAATGTGACAGCCTGCTGGAGGAGTATAAAGCTACACCAAGTGATGAATTAGCAAATAGGCTTATAATGAAGCTGGATGAGGGGCGGCGCAGTCGGTGGATGGAGGCAATGGAAAAATTAGACTTCACGCATTCCAGTAGGAAGTCATGGAGTCTACTTCACAGACTGAGTGGAACAACCAAGGCCATGAGGGGTGCTGAGGTGAGTCCTGATGAGATTGCTGATGTAATTGAAAAACACTCCAGCATAGCAGTTCCCCCTAAGGTGAAGGCTCAGATAAAACGCCTACTGAGGAAAGAAATGTCAAGATGTGAAGAGAAATCATCCTCTGCTGAGCCAGTAAGTGCAGAAGAAGTTAGTGCTGCTATAGGAATGGTGAAACCAAATAAGGCCCCAGGAGTGGATGGAGTCATGCCAGAGTTCATCAGGAATCTAGGTCCAAGAGCAATTATGTGGCTTTCAAAGCTCTTCTCAGGAGTTCTAGAAAAGGCAGAAATTCCGAAATCATGGAAACAATCCAAGGTGATGGCAGTGCTTAAGCCTGGGAAGGACCCAAAGGACCCTAAAAGCTACAGACCAATAGCCCTGTTGTCTGCAACTTACAAACTCTTTGAACGTGTGCTGTTGAGTAGGGTTGGTGAGACATTGGATAAGTGCCTCCCTGTGGAACAGGCTGGCTTCAGGAAGGGTAGAAGCTGTGAAGAGCAAGTCCTGGGTTTGAGCACGAACATTGAACATGGTTTTGAGAAAAATTTGAAAACAGCAGCTGTGTTTCTGGACCTCAGTGCAGCTTATGATACTGTGTGGAAGAATGGGCTGCTTTTGAAACTGTCAAGGATACTAAGATGCAGAACTTTAGTGAACCTCTTCAGGGCTATGCTCAGTGACCGAACATGCAGGGTATCGCTTAATGGGGAGCAAAGCAGTGTGAGAACGCTTCAAAATGGCTTGCCTCAGGGCTCTGTGTTGTCTCCCATTTTGTTCAATGTTTATACTGCTGACCTGCCTAATACTCTATCTTGCAAATATATCTACGCAGATGACATTGGCCTGGTTGCCCAAGAAAATTCATTTGAGAAACTGCAGGATTCCTTGAATCAAGACCTTCAGCATATGGAAGAATATTTCCAAAAATGGTTCCTGAGACCAAACCCAACAAAAACAGTCTCTACAGCCTTTCACCTCAACAACCGCGAAGCCCAGAGAACTTTAAATGTGACTTTTTGTGGCAAAAGAATAGTACACCAAGAAGCTCCACGTTACCTCGGTGTTAGACTAGATAGAGCTCTAACTTACCGTCAACACCTGGAAGGTCTAAAAGATAAACTAAAAACCAGATTAAACATCATTGGTAAGCTGGTTGGTACGACATGGGGCTGTGATATGAAGGCACTACGAACATCTTGCCTGGCCTTGCTATATAGCACTGGTGAATACTGTTCATCTGTCTGGGCTCGCAGTGCACATGTTTGTAAGGTTGACAGAGTCCTGAACAAGGCAATGAGGAAGATAAGTGGCACTCTGAGACCCACAGAGACTGAGTGGCTACCCATCTTGTCTAATATTATGCCTCCAGATCTGCACAGGCTAGAGAGAACTGGTAGAGTTGCTGAGCAGATACGTCTGCAGAGAGATATTCCAGTGTCCAGGGATGTATACAATCCTCCTCCCAGGCGCCTAAAGTCAAGGAAATATTTGAGGCTAGATGAACTAAATGAAGTTGATGCTAGGGAGCTCTGGAGGGAGAGATGGTCACAAGCCGAGGTGAAAAACAAGCATCTTGTCACAGACCCTAACATAATCGTCCCCGGTACTCACCTGAAACGGAAAGAATGGTGTTGTTTGAACCGTTTCAGGACTTCTGTTGGTAGGTGCGCTGAGTCAACAACACTATGGGGATTCACCTCGGACTCTCACTGCGAATGCGGCCAAGTCCAAACAATGGACCATCTTGTCTCTAACTGTCCAGTTTACTCTTTTAACAAGGGTTTAAGAGGTGTACATGACGCCGGAGTACAGGCTTGCCAGTGGCTCCGTGATATATCTGATGGCCTCCAAATATGATCTGGCATGTCAAGCGCATATCTCTCTCCCCTATATTTTATATCTATGTTGTAATGTAAATATTTATTCATATCAATTTTAATCCTTTGACAAAGAACTTATTCTGCTGCTTCCATGTTTATTTCTTGACTCAAACTTATGTAATTCGTGGTTTGTCATTTATTTTCAACCCTTTTCTGTAAAACTCAAATTCTAGGTATGGCATATATATATATATATATATATATATATATATATATATATATATATATATATATATATATATATATATATATATATATATAGTACTGCAGCGAATTATGATAAAGTATGTGATGACGATGCACGAGTGGTTTCTCTCTATAAGTAAAATTAATCTCGTGAATTAAATACATGCCCTTACTTTCTAAGCTATTGATTGGGAGTTTCCATCCATAAGTATTGCTCTTTATACTTATGTTTCAGTTGAATAAGATTGCAGGACATAATTAAAATACAGTAGTAAGAGAAAGGTGTAAGGAATCATATTCTATTATTAGATGATCACAATTTAGATTTAAGGTATAAAGCTATAAATGCAATTCATTCCATGAAATGGACACCAATTTACAGCTCCTATTAAAATCCACTTCAAGAATTAGACCCACAATACATATTGACTGTATTAAATAAATCTACACCCACAAGGCACCCACAAATAATGTGTACAACTCGTAAGCTCTGCTCTGTGCTAGAGACATGAGCTCACTAGAGGAGTTGCTCAAGAAGGCCGCTCAGTTCTCAATGGATATTTATTAAGTTGCACTTCTAGGCAACATAACATTCAAACACACGTGGGATGTTTCAATGTGCCTTCAATGATTGTCATCCCACGCTCAGGGGGAGATTTGCTATTGTTTTGTAGCCATTACCTTTCTATGGATTTCTATTGGATACCTGTAAGTTATATGGTGATATATTTTGAATGCGTCACTCTTGAAGTATTCAAGAACATGGCATTGATGGTATATTCTTTAATCGGTGAATTGTTATCGAAATTGACCTTCCAACAATTTATTCATGCATAGAATATTGTTTGATAGTGATTTTGTCAGATTAAAGCATTCTTTTATGCCAAACAATCATGTACTATGTGCAATGTACTTACGTACTTACAGTCCTTACATTCAGTATTATTTACGATGTACTTAAGAATAAGGAGATAGATTTTGTCACAACATAATTACAATAACAGTAAAATAAGACAATTTCATAAAACTATAACAATAGAAGCATAAATTCTGTATCTAAATCCATGTATCACAACATGGAGCCAATCGATCGATAAATTTGAAGGCCTGTCATTGGTCAAGACAAGCCACTCTTATTGGTGGAACACAAAACCTGTTCTACTGTGGGCGTGGCTTGTTTCGACCAATGACAGGTCTGCTGGAGTATCAATTGATAGGCCCCTTCTCTCTCAAAATAATACATGAACTATATTAAGAACAAGTTGAGTGAATGCTCTGTAGCTTCTGATTCAATTTATCATGTGAGATTTATAACGGTGTAAAAACTGAAACTTGTCTCCCCTTGTTTTATTTAATTTTGTTCTTAACATCCAATCTTATAATAAATTTCCTCCCTAGTTGTATTTTCTACATTACGAGGATTCAAATTTCACGTTTCCACATTCGTTCTGTCATTATTCTGTCTCTACTATTCTCGTGTTTTCTTGTTGTTCTTATGATCCTATATTCTCTTTTCCCTTCAAATCAATCCATATCGTCTTCTCCTTCAACTTCCTATCTATTTTCATTATAAAAACAAATGGTAAACTAATAATTTATTTGGATGAATTTCATATTCTCACAAGCTACAAGCATTGTTGCTTCTTGTTTCCAGATTGAAATAAAATGTCATTGTTTTTATTTTTTCCTATCATTATTATAAAGATACGTTTGCTGGATCGCTACTGGGAGAATGGAGGTACTCTAGTTCTATTCTATCTATTGAGACTCTGGCGATTATTGTTTCGTGACTTAAACCTATCACAGATCAGTTGAAGATGTTATTGTCTTATGTCACGAAACACACACAATTCAGATAAATAATGGGATTATCAAATATAGGCTAACAGTATATTGAATTTTTGAACTTTACTTTGGCAAGCTCTCTTGCATTTTAGTGGCCCATTCTTACTTATTCCAAATCATATTGAAAATTTTTCCAAAATTATATTTTGTAGGATTTATTACAAAAACTCCAAAGTCCAGTGTCTTCGTTTATTTTATTCTATTCCTGCGTTTACGTTTCATCGTGACTTTTCAATTCTCTCTAGACTAAAAAAACGTTGGCAAGTGGTAGAATGAGGAATTCGGAATTCCTACTAGAAAAGCAAAAAAATCCATGTTTAAGGCCCTACGCCCACTAAGCAACTGCTATCTGATTTCAGTCAACAACCCAATGTTGCCAGATGTTATTTGGCTGTTTTTCGGGTAATCGGGTAATCTAACCTATCAGCCAAAGTCATCTGGCAACGCTGGGTTGCTGACTGAAATCAGATAGCAGTTTCTTTGTGGGCGCAGGGGCTAAGTATGATAAGTATTGTATCATAACGTCTTGAAGACTTTTCATCATATTTTATGCACCATCTTTTTTAAGCCTAGAGCATAAGTTCAAATCTGGCTTCAACCGTAAATCCTCAGTTTATTAAACTATTGTTCAATTAAACTTGGTTCAAACGAAGATGACAAATACCGGGCCCTAGTGAATAGCTGAATGGCTGGCTCAAAAGCAGTGAAAATAAAATGATAAAGTTCATTCAAAGGATCAATTTCATAAAGTATTATTTTATAGCACGATCGAAGGTCTCAAGTTATGGTTGAGAGAAATGTGTTTATAAAAATGGAGTGTGATTTGTTATAAAGCAGGCCGCAGAAGACAGAAGTGAAAATGCGTTTGGTGTTGGTGCAGAGCAGAGGGGTGAATGACTGTGGATTCGGCTCTTGAATCAGTTCTGGTCCGCGTCGTGACGTGCCTTGCTACGTTGCTACCGTTCTCAAACAAAATCGTGTTTGTCCAATCTCTCAGCTTCTACTTTCATCATCAGCACCACTCGTTTATCCCATGATCATTGATCTAGTCGAATTAATTCAGCTATGAAATGATCTTCTTGTGAAATCGATGATCGGTTTATTATCGTCTATCCAATGAAACATCTTGATTGAAGTAACATCGATGGAAAGTTAGTGAAGAAAGCTTACAAGTTTCGATTGTTTTATGTTTTGTGAACAGATTGCAACCAGTTATCAATGAAAAAGACTTAGGCAAGACAACATTCTAGTTGTTCATGAGCTCGGGATTTAGCTACGTCCTAGACTAGACTAAAACGGGTGGCCACCGTAGCATCGACAAACGTTAGCCTCGACTCTATGTACTAAGGGCTCTCTATGCTGCTAACGCACTAACCAGTCGAGACAAACGTTTGTCGATGCTACGGTGGCTAATCACAGACTACCTACTAGTAAACTATCAACGCATAGTAAACACTGATATCGTTGGCCGTGGCGAAGCGTGGTCTGCTTATTTGATCATCGCCGGGTATATTTACTATAGGAAATATACCCGGCGATGACCAAATAAGCATACCACGCTTCGCCACTAATCGTTGGGAGTGATTAAACGTATTTGAAAAAAGAACGGAACAGGCAAGCATTGAAATCAGGTGGTCGACTGATACTGCAATTAGCAAGAACAAGTTTGTCTTGTCTATCATTTACAAGACGGAATTAACTGTCTATGTGCATAAGATTCTAGTAACTGCAGTGATTATTACCGTGCAGTGGAGTGTAGGTAAGCCTGTGTAGTGTGTAAACATACTTATAAATAGAAGCTTACTGCATTGCCGGGCCTACATTTCACTTTGAAATTGGAATGGATTAACATGTTTTTGAATTATTGGAGATTTCTTTAGATTGAAATTACATTGTTATGATTTGTGTCTGTTTTAAGGAATGAATAAATAAACACCAAAATCCTCATCTATTCATTCTTAAGATCTACCCATTATTTCAATCCTTTTTCCTTGCTTGGATTATTATTCAGCCTGTAAAGCTACAAGTAAAAAATACCTACTCTAACTTGATTTTTCACACCACCTGTTGTAAGGGAGTTTAACCCGAGTTTCATTTGAAGTTTCCGTTTATTATTTCTTTTATTTTTAAGCTAGTTGTTGATTATAAATTCTCGACCGAACAATTGTGTATTAGAAATTACAATGATTGCAATATATGCAATTGTCTAGTGCAATATTATTTGCATAAATCAGTGTTTGTAATGTGATTTTTTATAGAATTTTGTGTTTTGTACAATAATTTCCATGTATGGAAATTAGATACTAGAAGTGACGGAAGTGTATATTTGAAAGTACTAATTGCAATGCACTTACTCTAATGGATTCCATAAACAAATAGGATCTCTTGAGCAGAAACTTACCTTACCCTACATAAAGGACGGAAAGATTCTCCTGTACAGGAAGATCTATTTTATTTATAGGTTTTGGCTCTCTCTGCGACAACGAGTACCTGTAGTTGTTATTTTACTCATTGTTCTCTGCAGTGTGTGTTGACAGCAACAACTAACAACTATAAATAAATGAGCCACACTAATCGGAAAATCTGATAAGCAGGGGTTTAGCGAGAGGTTAATTACTGTGTACATATTAGTTGGTTGCTGTAGCATATGCCTTCCGTTAGTCACGAGAAGTCAGCTGGTAGGTCTTCTGGAAGCACGAAAGAAGGATGCATCCTGAAGCGCTTTCCTCCAGGAGAGAAAAAGTAACTGGCTGTTCACGGTGTGCCGAGTTCACTGCGACATCTGAAAAACCAGGACCACCGTCTTCCTGATACTTGTGTCTCTCTCTTCCTCTCACTGCCAACCAAACTTCTCTCTCTTCCTCCCGACTTTCTGGTGACAGTGACGAATCGTGACAAACAACAAAGACCTGAACGTGCTCGAAAAATCGCCACCTTTCATCGTGCGGTTTCACTTGCGTTTTTATCTCTCTCCTCTTTTCTAATCATTGTTGCTCGTTCTCATTGTTGGATCTGAACTTGCAGCAAGATATTAGCAAAACGATTTGTCGGCTGGTGTTCTGTCCTGCTCGCTTTTCAGTGGCACCCACGTCGTGTTGTAGTTGCTAATGAAAGACTCCTGCAATTCAAGTAATAAAAATGTAATTAGCTCTTCACTACTTCCACATTCACTTTCTCCTCGCCTAATATCCGTTTTTATTTTGTTACGTTGGATTTGTGAATTATCTTGGGATCTGGTTCTGGCATAATTTTATTATATACAGGTATTACCAAAATCATCACATCTCTTTTCTGTAATATTATTAATATTTTTATTTCTCATTTTATTGGTCCAAGCTAATATGTTCGAAACTTGTATATTGAAGGTTCACGCACGTGTTATCACAGTTTCTAGCAGACATTACCACTAACCCTCGTCATTTTAGCATATTTATGAACCTTGTTCACATAATATTTATTCCCAATGACATTATTTCTTGAATTTATCATTTTACAATAATCACATCCTAATTATTAGAGTTTTTGTTGAGAAAATTATTCCTATTCCGTGTAGTGTATTTGCTTCAAGCTCCTTTTCTTATAATTATATGGACAGGTTAACAGAATTGATTTTTGTGCCTAATTTTTGTTACAATCATAAAAACCGGGTACTAGCCAGTATGACCTTTATCAGAGATAATTCAGAGTTCTCTCTTTTTCTGTGTCTTTATTTAGACTTTAATTCCAAGTATGATTCAATTTGTTTATGTTGAATCTTATCTTATTTACTATTTTATTTATTTAGCGTATGGCTTTCGTTGGTGGGGAGACCCGAAGGTTGTTCCACCTCGCCATAATAGTTTCCACTATTTGGGTTATTCTGAAAACAGTTACTGAGGATTGAAGCAAGCTGTTGTATTTTTATCATTTGAAATCGATCAAATAATAATTCACGTTTGATTATAGCTTCTTTCCTTGGAATTATTTTTTTGTTTTAAACTACTCTATTCTATTGAATTAGCACTTCAATCTCAATTACAGTGCAATGACCCATTACGTACTGTGAAGTGTAATGTGTGACGAAAAGTGTAAAGTGTATTTTTCACTAAAAAATGTCTCAAATTATCAGTCTTATGAAAGACGACCTGACATAAGAAGTCTTTTGTCACATGCTCACAACAATATCAGCTCTTCACAAAAGAAAATGGACACTGACAAAGCGCAATAAGCAGTGGCAGTCGCGTGTCCAAAGACATGCCGGGATTGGATGGATGACGGAAGAAAAAGAAGAGGGAGTAGAATAATATGAGGGAGGAGAAGAAGAAGAGAGAGAAAAAGGAGGAGAAGAAGAGGGAGAAAAAGAAGGAGAAGAAGAAGAGGGAGAAAAAGGAGAAGAAGAAGAAAGTTAAATAGGAGTGCAATCCCAAATCGGGATTGCACGCGGTTGACGGAAAAAGAAGAAGAAAAGGAGGTGGAAGAAGAGCTTGAGAATAAGAATAGGGAAGATGAGAAAAGGAGGAGGAGGAGGAGGAGGAGGAGAAAAGGAGGAGGAGGAGAAGAAGAAGGAAATGAGAAGAAGGAGGAGAAGAAGAAGAAGAAGAAGAAGAAGAAGAAGAAGAAGAAGAAGAAGAAGAAGAAGAAGAAGAAGGAAGAAGAAGAAGAAGAAGAAGAAGAAGAAGAAGAAGAAGAAGAAGAAGAAAAGAAAAGAAAAAGAAAAAGAAAAGAAGAAGAAGATGAAGATGAAAGATGAAGAGGATTGTGGAGAAAAAAGGTTAAGGAGCAACCACAATGTTTGCGTTGCCAGGGAATAAAATGGAGACAATAAAAAGATGAGGTGTCGACACACGCCCAGTCTAGTAGATGTCATGTCCTGGCTAGAAAAAAGTCAAAGACCACAGGATGGATACTTGATAAGTGTATGACGCCGATGGAACATGACAGGATTCATCGACCCTAGCTCGATCAGGTGAGCTGAGGTGAGGTCGGCACTTACAAGCACGTGCTATCGCTACCTACAGAGGCCTGAGAGAACTGATTTTAAAAATCCAGGGATTTTTTATTCAAGTACTTCTAGAGATTTAAGATCTCAGAATTGATAAGGTAATTACATTTTTTTAAATCTCGATATAAAGGTATAGCAGGAGCCAATTAACTTGTCATAAATCAGCTGATCCAGTAATAATTGCACAGTGATTTCGACACAATAATCAAAAGGCTTGAAAGTCTTAAGAACCTTTAAAGTCTTTAAAAGACCTTTTTAATGAAGACCTTTCAAAGAATAATTTTTTAAAAGACCTTTTCAATAATCCGCGAGATTCAGCATTTGTAGGTTAAGTATTGTGATATTGCTCTTTGAAACAGCTGATTTCTGACAAGTTGAATTGGATTCTGCTATACTAAAGTGATGAAGAACTTTTCTCAAATAGATAAAAACAGATGACTTTATTTATTTCATTTTTTAAACATATAGCAGGATTCAATTCAACTTTTCATAAAACAGCTGATCCAGTAATAATTAAAGAGTGATTTCGACACAATAATCATAAGGCTTGAAAGTCTTAAAGACTTTTAAAGTCTTTAAAAGACCTTTTTAAAGAAGACCTTTCAAAGAATAACTTTTTAAATGACCTTTTCAATAATCTGCGAGATTCAGCATTTGTAGGTTAAGTATTGTGATCATATGCTCGTCGATCAGCTGATTTATGACAAGTTAATTGCTTCCTGCTATACGCGACGTCCATACGCGGGCGCCCCTCTGCAGCGCCCGGGGCCCTGACTACAGCGAAAAAATCTTATTCTGACCCAGCTGATGATCTTTCCATAATATGACGATGTTTATATTCAATTCAAAATAAATCCTATCACGTGTTCCATATCTATTGTATCCATTCTCTTTTCCTTCTATTTCGTCCTTAGATGTATATAGACGATATTTTTTTTAGAATGGCGGCTTAATAAGATGTTCCCTCCTACCTCGCTCTTGTTATTCAGGCGCCATTCAGCTGCCATCCTATAAGAAATCTACTACAGTAACTTGATGAAAAATGAAGTTTTCAAACAGTACCAGCGAATACTGTTTGACCCTTGCCGCTCGAGTGATTGTCGCCTTTTTTCTTATTTTGTGGACCGATATAACGCAGAATCTGAATAATTTGTCAATAAGTGTTGTCAATAAGGTGGATGGAAGCCTAGTTCGCACCTGCAAGAATTTACTGACAACTCTGTATTTCTGTATTACTATGACCGTTACTTTCATTTCCATTTGGTTCGGCTTACTCCAGATTTGGTGCTGTAATAAGAGTATATTGCCGTTCATTTGGACTCTTTTCAAGCAAAAAATTGTTCACACAACAATTCAATTAGTGAGAATACTAAATAGTGAGCATTCTCGGTAGCAGTATACGGTGAGTATTTATTATACAGTGATACTCAGTGAGAATACAATACCTTCATGGAATCGTTTTCACAAGAACGCTATGAACCTCAAACCTGTGAAGGCTACGTTGATATAAAAGGGATGAAAAAATTAAATACACTTATAAATGAGGTTGAATTTAATTATCGGGCAAACTACAATTTCAAAAAACTATTGTAAACAATAGTGAAGACTGTTTTGGGCGCAATGCCTGTAGTCTTCCTTGATTTTTGGAATAAATAAATAAATAAATAAAAGTATACTGTAACCACGTACCCTGTACTCATGGAGTAATCTTAGTAACTCGTGAAGTTGACTGTATTAATGATTCACCCTTACTGTTTTGACTGAAACTGACGTATTTATTGAGAAAATTAAATTAAAACTTCAACAAATAATCACGTTTTCGTGTAATTTTCACTTGTTTTTTTTTTTACTTGCTAACACTAAAGAAAGCATTTCATATCATGAGTATCAGTGTTTTAAAAACCAGTAGATTGGCTCATTCATGATTAACCTAGTTATTATGCAAAATTGGAAGTTGCAAAAATTTTATATAGAAAATACAATGGGCGTAATAATTGAGGAAACTATAGTTATATGTCAAGAGGCGGCGACTACACACGGAAACGGATGCCAGCCTAATAATGACAAGGAAACGCTTCCGTTCACATTCAAATTACGAGCAGAGGGTTAGCCCATGTCATGCCATGCGACAAGGTAGCTCCGAAATTGCATCTGTACTTTCGAATCTAACGAATTCAGGATTCATACTATAAAAATCAGTTTTAGGAATAATAAGTAACGTATTTCTAACAGGTGCAGGCCTAGGCTTCTAAATTCTAGTAGGTTCAAAATTGAAGGAGGGGCAAAATAATAGAATTGCAATTATTCTCAAAGAATTAAGGAATTTATAAAGAATTTAAGGTCCAGATGATGTCACCTCATTATTTTTAAACTTATAAGGCGCTAGAATTCAAAGAGGGGCAATAGGAAATAGTAAAAAATATCCTTATGAAATGGAGTTTTTGGTGTACAGATGGCGTGAATGATTCTTAGACAATATTAGGCTGTTCATTTGTGTTGAATACTCAAAATAGTAGGCAAGTTTAGGTGAACAAGAATCACGAAGAGTGGAAGAGATTCTGAAATCCGTGACCGAGTGAACTATCAGTGAATTCATTGATTATGCACAAGACAGCAGCACACAGCACCCTCGGGCTTTAAAGCACAATTTTTGAGCTGACAGTTTGCCGATAACGCTATTGGATTTCGGCAACAGTTATGGGCCAAAACCTATAGTGAAATGCTGCTCTTGATGACCTTGAGAATGTCATCTATAAATATTCAGCAGCCGGCACGAAGGTGAACATATAAAGACCTACGTACGACCCAGAGCGACTGTCGCGTGACTACTATACGTCCGCCCCGGAGAGCTCTGGAGACGACCCCCAAATGTACCCCGGGGTGGGGGGGGGAGGGGTGAAGATGATTGGTGAAGTGGTAGCAAGGAAGGTAGAGCGGGGATAGGGAGCATTTAACAGCTTTATTTAATGTAAACACTGAAAAGCAACTTCACAAATGCTTACTTGTTCCATCGACATTATGTTACTTAAAGTAATTAAGTACTATGGCATAATATTATAGTGAATTATGTAAGTACAAATGAGTACTTACATTAATTGGAAGGTTTCGACGAAGCTTCGCAGGATATATTACAAATGAATTCTACCATTGGAACTGCCATTGGATTCTACCAAATGGAACTACCATTACAATGAGCATCCCCCAAGGTATATGTTACCATAGATAACGGATTAGAATCTCATCTATCTCTTCTTTATGATTTTACTCTGAGAAAAGAAATGATTGGTATAATTTTTTATACATTTTTTTTATATGACAACCAGAACGTCGGAGGCTGACTTACAAAGGAATACTCAAGGGTCAACAATAAAACCTAGAACTGCATATAAGCCATAATAGTGAAACTTGAAATCCAAAACAGTAATAACAACAGCCTATAATAATTTCCAATAGGTAGTGGAAGACTATTGCTATGGCACGTTATTCAATATTACTTCATTGACTTCCACCGAAATCCAGAGGCATGCAGAAAAACACGAGGCAAGACTCCACCAACACAGCAACGTCGAAGCAATCCAGATGCTAGACATGAAGGATTGTTGGGATTGAGGCTCAAAAGGCATAATACATTTGATCTATTTTTTTATAGTTTTGTGCTTGATTCAAGTGTCTTGTGTCCAGTGAAAAAGCTGAGCAGTGGTGGTGTGAATGAGTGAAACCTAGCTAAGTAGTATTATTCTTGTAAAAAATGTTTAGTAATTCATGTCAAGAAAAGTTGCTCATTAGTCTCAAGACTATATATAGCAATCTATCGTTCAACTAAAAGAAATTCATCGACTTCTTCATAATCATTCATTCATTTATCACACGGTACACACCTCTTCATAAAAAATCGAGAGAAAAATATTCTCTCAATTCTAGAGGAAAATATACTGCACTTGCAATAATAAAATAAATAATTTAGACTAAAATAACTCTTGAAATCTTGAAAACCTAGCTACGCAAAGATTAACAGAAAACAAAAAAAAACAGGAGTATGTAGTTAGTCTGTAATGAACTTATCGTATGCCTGTGGATCAAGATATCTTTCTCTTTCTATTCATCTACTATAGCACGATCTTCTAACTTGTCAGAAATCAGCTGTTTCGGTAATAATTAAAAGCAGTGATTTCGACACAATAATCAAAAGGCTTAAAAATCTTAAAGACCTTCAAAGTCTTAAAAGACCTTTTTAAAGAAGACCTTTCAAAGAATAACTTTTTAAAAGACCTTTTCAATAATCTGCGAGATTCAGCATTTGTAGGTTAAGTATTGTACTGGTGGCCAAGTAAAACATATGTTTTCTGACAAGTTAAAAGGATCCTGCTATATCTAAATAACTAAAGCATAAATATGCAAATTCTAGCGAAGTCCTCACCGTCTCGCCCAAATATTTACAGAGAATGGAGTTATTACAATCAAAGTAGAATTGGAACATAGGGTACCTAGCATGACCGAATTCGGCCATGGGTCTTTCCTCTCGTCAACATTGTTGATTATTTTACATTTCCGGTCCAATTTGTGAGTGCCATTCATTTGCAAGGGACGCATTCATTTCTGAGCTTCTGTGGCGAATCTGTGCTCGGCTCGGGTTGAATTTACTGCCCAACATCCAATTCAAATCGCAACTAAAACTGTACTGTATGAAAACGAAAGATGCACCATGAACAAGCTCGAGCACTTTTCCATTTATACCTCTACTCGTATACTTCTACATGTTATTCGATTCCACCTTGGAAGCTATGAATTATTTCTAGACTTGATTGTTGGCCTGGAGCATTTTTTATAATGCTTAAATTTGTCACCTTCTTTTACGATTGTTACCTCCATTTTTTGTTCTCCCTGTACTTCTTAATGGAAGTAGAATTATTACTGTATTCTAGATCTGTTGCGCCATTCGGCTATTGCCGAGTCCCGTTGTCTGAATTTTTTCTTTGCATAATATCGCCGTTGTCTGAATTTTTTATTTGGAAAATTTCGCCCGGTCCAATTCGTAAACTGTTCTGAACAATCATGTTTGTGTCACAGTTGCTCGAATTCTCAAATCACTCAATTTATTGTTGTTAAATTTATTGCCTAGATAACTTCTCTTGTATATCAACTAAAAATCCCTATTCCCTTTACACTTTACAGTGTTTCGGATTGTATTTATTTGCTATTTGTCATTTGGTTTTCGTACCAGGATATCAAAGGTACCAAGATGTCAGGTACCAAATTATTGGTTATTGGTACCAATTTTGGTATTAATGGAATACTATGATGGCATCTAGTGGTGTAGATATTATGAGATGCATGCTTAGTACTAGTTATCGGTAGATTGAAGATATGATACCGGTAGATATGATCACCATTATGGTCATGTCCACTATGTTTACTTTTGTATATTCTTATCTTACGAAAATTCTGTATATAATATCTTGTCGTATTGAATTAACATGAGCTTAAATGAAGTTCTCATATCTCAATGAGTTCTTCTCAATATTGCAACTCTGGGTACTTCTTATTATCAAAGAAGTGAGAAGTGAGACATGTAATTCCTTCCTTTTTCACTATGCGGTAACATGTTACAAAAAATGGCCACCATTCTATTTCCACCAACTATAATCGTTCATTTTAGCATTGTAGAGCGGAATAACTGTGTTACTCCCGATCACGTACCCGCTATTCCAGTGAAAATATCATTTTCCGTTCCAACCGTAAACGTTCTGGTCATGATAAAAAACGCTTGCTTATTGGATCTCCCATTATTGGCCAAAAAGGTTCTTATCCCGAATAAAAACACAAATTGCACCTTTGCTCGTGAGCCTTCATATTTCGGACTCAGCCTTATTTCCGGATTATACAGTTATCAGATGCTAACTGAACTTTGCCTGAAAAATCTTCATAGTTTTTTATCCAGTTCACTAGGCATACGCTCTTTCCCCAATTTTCAACTGCAGTTTTTGGTTGAAGTCGAAAATCTGTCTCTGAGGAGTTATTATTATAATTGAGAAGTCAAGTTATTTATCTTGCTCAAGTTACTTGCGACTATGTTCTGAACCTTCTATGCTTTAGTCAAGTTCAGGGTTCAGGGGCAATAGTTTAGGAAAGGAATAGTTTTTTTTGCTCACTAGAAACCACTTTGAGTGAATTCTGTAAAGCTTCTCCGTAGTATGGAAGCTTCTCATTTTTGTTTCTATACTAAACAAAATTACGTTGAGCTGATTACAGTTGTAATCCTTTTCAAATTTCTCTCTCAACGGCGTTGAAAGTATTCTTCTAATTGGATTTTTGTTTCACACCAGTTGCATAATGAATTTTATAATTTTTTTAGCTAATGCTCTGTATTAGTGAATTTTTTCGGTTTTGTATGGTTGAAGAAATGTCATGGTTATTAGCATTATTCTACAATTTTAATTATTATGTTTATTAACCTATGTTTATTAGGTTAATTATGTTGATTAGATCAATTCTAGGGTTAAATGAATTTTCGTGCTTGAATTACTCAGCCTAATTGCAATTTTTGTACCATCAACAAACAACGCCCTCATTTTTTGGATTAGTGTTTTTCACTTTTTTTTAATGAAATGTGCAATTATAATTTATAACAGTATCTTTACTTTTTGTCAACAGGTATGTTATCACTGTGGAATAGAGCAACGTAGTATATTATTCAATCAATAAGTGAGTATTGAAATTATATTTAATAGTTTATTACAGTAGTGCACTTGGATTTGGGCCATGAAAGATGAGTTTATTAAGTTTGAAATTGTTTTCATCAAAATAAATAGTATAATTATTCATCATATGAATTTTCACAGTTCGCATAGAAGCACTTAATGCAGTTTCCTATACTCCTATGATAATTAACATTAATGCTTTCATTTTAAAATAAATTATTCTTTTTAATGTAAGAAACATTGTAAAGTCATTATTACAGATTCATACTGTATGAAAGTTGAACAGCATTGATGTTGCTGCGTTTTTATTCCACAAAATTGAAACTGTTATAGTACTATCTTCTCTTTATTGCTCATTGAAATGAAGCAATCTTCAATCCTTAGTATGAATATTAACTCGATGTAAGAAAAGTAAATTATTCCTTTGACTTTCCATTTTGTCTATGGCACAATACCTCTGGTAATCGAATAGTTTCAAGGTGTAGAGGCCCAATGTGCAACTTCCTTGACACGAAATACCCATCGAATCCACTTTCAAAATTTGGCTTTTATCGCTTGCTGGTGTCACAGTAACTCATATCACTATCGAATGGTTTCTAGTGTAAGTGAAAGTTATCTCTGTAATTTAGCAAGGATAACCAAACTTATCAGCTATCAATAGGTCTATTATGAGGATATTCAACCAAGCTCACGTCAAAATAAGTTTTAAATAAAAAAATCCTTGAAAACAGTGCTACTCGATTCGCTACTTCGAACGCTCATAAGTGTTTTCTTGAAAATATTTGATTTGCTACCTCATAAAAATCCTTTAATAAAGATTTATATTATTGATTTATTCCTAGCACACTTTACTGTAATGATAATGTCCACATAACAATACCACAGTATTCATCTAATTCATAATTTTGCGAGAAAAGCCTCTAACAGATTTATTGACACATATGAAGTGAATCATCGAATTTGCAGGATTAGTTGTGATTAGAAAAGATAACTTAGTTGATAATATCGTATGTGATTGGGAGTTACATAACGATTACCATGGTTCATGTAATATTCTATTTAGACCTAGGATTATGCATCACCTCAACAATGATGCCTTGTTTCCTTATAACTAGCATAACGCAAAGTTTTTTATAGATATTTAAGAAAATTGCACTCCTATCTCCTATTAGAAGGAGAACATTGGCGTAATAGATAATGAAATAACTATTCTACTCTCTTTGTCTTTAGCGAGAAATATAGAATTACTTTATTCTTACATCATCACATTACAGTATTTTCAGAAAGCTTGTAATACTTTCTTTTTAGAACTTGGTAATATTCTCATTTTCCTAAAATAAAGTTAAATGGATAAATAGTATTCTTCAATGATAAGTATCCGCTCAATTTTTCAAATATATTACATAAAAGAAGTCCTGTTCTGGTGGAGTAAAATTTATTTGATAACTGATTACTACTGTACTTATGTTTCAAAATAATACAGCCTACACTCAAAAATTACATTCAATTTCTTGAAGACTCTTTTTCACACCATTTATCATAGACAAAAAACCTTTCAAGAATTATCGATCGTTTTATGATCTAGTTTAAAATATTAATTTGCATCTTGTACGTTTGATAGTATTTTTTCCACTCTTCACAGAAAACATTTCCAAGAATTATTTTTTGTTTTATTACTTAGTTTTAAATATACATTCGCATCTTGTACGTTTGATACAGCGACCACATAGTAGAACTATGTTCTACTATGTGGTCGCTGGTTTGATATATCTTTCTTCTGATTAATCTGCTAAAAATTAAAATGAAAACAAGGATTTTGTCAATTCTACCAATTATTATTTATTTGTGGTACAAAATCCTTGTATTTCCATTTTAATTATTATGGAACAGTTCTAAAACCTCAATAGTGACTCTTCAGAATTAATCTACTATCCGAAGATCTCTTTTCTCGATCGGAGATATTATTAGGTAATAATGTTGCATATTATAGTTAACAACAAAATTTTCAACTTTCCATCATAATAATTGCTTACCAGGTCTTTTATCTCCAGCCTACTCTTCTTCGCCATTCTCGCTAACAATCATGGTGAAACGCAATCTCGAGTGCAGTTGATGCATTTTCTTCAACTTGTCATAATTATGAAACAGTGCATCTTCCTACTTCCTATCATCATTACATTATGCTATAGGGTTGCAGGTCTTCCTGTTTCAAACAGGATCGTTATGGTTTCCATCATCGTTCCACTTGAACTGATTCACATGGCTTCTGTTCTCAGCAGCATTCAGTCTTGCTCGAAAAAGTGTACTTTATGACGTGGCAAATTTATCGGTGAACGAACTGCACTGCAGCCCATTAAATTTCAAATCCCAGTTACCAATTACCTGTAAAGGTAACCGACCACGGTGCCTTAACATTACAGCGTAGATTTTTGAACTAGTGCAATTTACTGGAGAGTTCTGAGAAACAAGTCACACTTTTCCCTGTGTCTCTGGTGATCTACTATCTTATTGTAACATTACCCACATATTTTCAGACCGTTATGTGTTGAATATCTTTTATGTTACTGCTGAAATTGCCTCATCCACACCATAAAGTCTACAGCAATATTCTGCATTCTGAACTATCCGGCTTCTTCTATATTTGCCACTTAAAAAATGCTAGTTTAACTTGATTTTGATTTTACCTTAGAAATTTATCCAATTCATGTAATTTTATATTTCTTTGTCACGATTTTCTGAATTTTTTTTTGCAATTTTCGGATATCATTTCCATATTTATGAGTTTAATTAATGACTAGAATAATAGAGATGTTTTTATATTCAATCTTTTCAAAAGATATGGTGCCTCAACACGATTACTTATGAGGTCACCTAACCACTTTTTCCAATTTTGTATTGTATTTATATGTTGTATTATTGTATTGTTTTTGGAAATTGTGTGTAAATAAATGAAATGAAATGAAGAGATAAATTTAATAAACTCCTATTTCAGAAAACGTTTTGATCGTAGTGTGCTACAAAATAATTATTATTTTTTTTTTCCTGAGGATGATGCCCACATGAGCTCTAGGCTTGTGCGTGGGTAATGAGTGGGGTGATGATGAGATATGACGACTACTAGTCGGGACCGACGGCTTAACGTCTCCTCCGAAAGACGGGAGTGGCCGTATTTGTCATAAAATCCTTCCGTCAACCAGGCTCGAACCCTGGCCCAATGGATTTTATCTGACTGCTGATAACTTAATCAGTCTGACGCCTTAGCCACCTCGGCTACGAACCACTCCATAAAGAAAAGGGACCATAAATAAAGAAACCAATGCAAGATTTAGCCTCAACTTAAACGAATTTATGCTGGGTTCAAAATATGTAATTGATAATGATTTTAGTGGACTGTATAAAATAGGAAACGAAATAATATCTCTACAGAAACAGAGGTCGAAATAATGAGTAAACCATATGAGTGCCCGAATTATAAAAGTCAGGCTTTATCGGGTTTTCCAATCCCCATATTGGTGACATTACGTTTAAATTTCAAAACTCCCCCTCCCCCAACCTAATGGATTTGCCAACCAATTCGCAAATACAGCAAGTCATACCATACCACCAGCTATAGAATAGATCAATCAATTTTATAAGCCAACAACAATGTTTATCTTGTGATAGCCATATTCAGTGACTATAGACGATCAAATAACGAGTGGAAAATGTAAGCCAGAATGTATAAGCGAGTATAGCAGGATTCTTTTAAATTGTCAGAAAACAGCTGATTGATGTACGCTCGTTTACTAACGTTAAATCAGGTGTTTTCTGACAAGTTAAAAGGATCCTGCTATACAATGATGTATAAGCCAGAATGCATTGGAAGTCGGCCGTCGCTGAGTGGTTGATTCGGTGCTAGTCGCGAGCGTCTCCTGCTATTGACCCGGCTGCCTACTGCGACGCGCTTGCCTGACTGACTCTATTTCGCCTCTACTTTGCGAGTAGCAATCCACAGTAACTCAGCATTTAGCACTCAGCTTATTGCAATTCTTCCCTCACCTTGAAATCTGGTCAATTAACAAGTCATTTTCAACCCTGTTGCAGAAGGCAATCTCAAGTTGGAAACTTTCGTTCCTCGATCTGGGGGGAACACAGGCGTGATATTGATTAGCCTATATAAAGTATAATCAGATTCATTTAATATGACGCTTGGCATTAGATAGATAGAGAGATATTATTTGTTGAAGCTGCTGATGACCGTAGAGTACGATGGCAAAATAATATCTCTCTATCTAATGCCAAGCGTCAAATTAAATCAATCTGATTATACTTGAGATAGAAAAATCGTGTATCTTAGTATGTAAATCTTAGTATGATAGAAACAAATAGAAAAGTATAGTCCTTTTGAAAAAACTGTAAATGCACTTTTTCCTTTTTTGCTTTGGTGATGTCCTCGTAAATGCAGTCCATAAAATAGCAGTATTGTGCAATTCCAATTGAAAACGTTAATAGTACTGCAAGAACCTTGAAATGTTCTGTGAATGGGTTTTTAAATATTGAAGGATGTCTGCTTTTGAATATTATCAGTTAATTTAACATTTGGGTGTTGGATTTGAAAGGAAAAAACTTTTTGAATATAATATGAGAGGAGAACAATGAACTTTTCTCGACCACTACCCCTAATTCAATGATCCATTGATCATTAATTTTATCCATTCAATACCTTCTATTTCTATTGAAGCAACTTTCAAACTCTACAAAAACTGTGTCTTCAGTTTTTCTCGTATAAGAAATTAAATATTAAACAAAATAATAATATTTAGGCCCAATCTAAACCCAGACTTCAAACGTCATAGGTAGAATGCAAGAGATTAGGAAGACTGTTCATGCATAGGTATTGGATTTCCTATCTGTTGTACGATTCCATTTTAGGATTGGTGGCTTGTGTTGTGGTCTTGTGGCTTTTCCAATCGAAACTTGAGATTTGACCTTGTTTCTGGTACGATCCAGTTGCATAATTGTGTCATGGAAGTAATCATCATGATCATTATCTTCGAAATTCATTGCTAAAAAATTTATCTGAAGGGTATCATTGAAATTACTTACTGTTTATATTGTTATGTATGACAATTGTCAATTTGATAGGCCTACTAATCATGGCAAGCAAAGTAACTGAATACTGAATATTCTTCTCAATTTCTGATTAGCATTATCAGACAAACTCTTTGATTATTCTGACGTAGTCTATTCAAAGCAGTATCATAATAATTTAAATAGATATTCTGTATAACATACAGATATGTTGGTAATGTATCAAAAATTCATTTGATATAGGTGCAAAAATTGTAATTAAATTGATACTCTCTTGCATTGTCTATAACCCAACCTGGCTCGAATAATAATTCCCACTAGAATTGGGGTAAATAACCCAGTCCGTGCATCATACTATATTTTTTAGAGAGTGAACTTTATATTCTTTTTAGTTTGATGCAAGTTTCAGATGCTGTCCACTGGCTATTAAATTTTAATGTTACAATTTGTAAATGAATTAATCATCGCCCAATGATTCATTCTGCTTCCAGGCTCACCATTTCTGCTCGTCAATCAAACTAATAGCCTTCATTTAATAATCTTCTAATTAGTATTTGTACTGTGTTAGGTAAATTGGGTAATTTTCTACGTTGAGCCACTGTGAGCTATCCGATGGATTTCTGTCTTGTAAAGTGGTAATTCGTAAAAAAGGTTGCGAAAACTGATCTAGCGAATGTCGAAGTAAGTTTTAGTAGGCTAAGGAGCTTTTTGTTATTCGTGGTCTATTATGGAAGGGCAAAGGGCACCGTATCTGACTGTGCCTGGCACACAAACCACCTGTTCGATTTCCGCAGTGGCTAACTTATTTCGTGATTGCTGTTCTGGCAAACTATTCATCAAGATCCAAATAATGATTCTATACTCTTGGTCTTCATTAACCATCTTATATAAAATCATTATTATTACTAAATTAGTTTCATCAGGATATTTTCATTACGTTTTTGGGCATCAATATATTATATTCCCTTTCCTATTCATGCACCTCACAATAGAATAGAATAGAATATTCACTTTATTCATGTAGATTACAAAGTATGTCGCTTAAATTCTAGGTCATGATAGTTATTACAATGAACGTCATTTAAAAATAGTAATTACAGTATCGGATTCACTGAACAAAACATGAGATAAGGGAGATTTTAAATGAAAGTATAGAGTTGTAAGTTTAATTCTAGATTGTTGAACTCACAATACAGAGATTTCCATACAAAAACAAATCCCTGAGGACAAATTTGTTGTTTATATTGACCAGTTTGTTCTCTACTTTATTTGAACTGGTGATGTTCTTAACTTTACTGGTTTGATATCACGTATCTGATACTGTAAGAGATATACTATTGATAATTCCATTATTTATATCGCAACCCTCTTTCATTTAATAAAGTACGTACATTACTTCATTATGATTTATTACTTAAATTACTTCATTTTGGTTTCAATTCAATTAAAATGTGAATTTTAAAATGTGACCAGTTTGTTCTCTACTTTATTTGAACTGGTGATGCTCTTTACTTTACTGGTTTGATATCACGTTTCTGATAAGAGATATACTATTGATAATTCCATTATTTATATCGCAACCCTCTTTCATTTAATAAAGTACGTACATTACTTTATTATGATTTATTACTTAAATTACTTCATTTTGGTTTCAATTCAATTAAAATGTGAATTTGTGAATTTTTTGAGAATAAACTATCATTTATTGCTGTTTCTCATGATCAAGTTTAGCCAATTGTTGGTTTCTTTAATTTTAAGATGTTGGCTCAAGAGAAATTGGTAAATTCAATAAAATGGGTGTAACAAATAATTACAAAGATATGCATCTCTTCCGTTTTTTAATACTCTACTTGACTCGGAGAAGCGAATTTTGGTAATGGGAAATTCTTACTACTTACATTATTCTTGCTACTGTAGTGCTTTTCATTATTGAAGATATCTGAGTACAGAAACAGTACCCCACACCTTTCCGAGCTAGCAAATCACACCCCTCCAACGTTGCCAATACGCACACTTCCATAATACTGATGAATACATGTCTAATTTCTGATAATTTGCTCTACTTGTAAATCATCCAAGTCGTCCACACCGAGTCGTGATATCAGACTGAAATTTCGGTTTAATACGCATGCGTGCACGGATGATTGAACAGCATACAATTGAAAACATTGCCGGGCATTCCAATTTGATAACGCACCAAGCTGGCCAGTTTTCTGAAAAGCACTATTGATGTCGTTTGCCATTTGAAGGGCAATTGACTTCAACTTCAACATAACTAATGGTGCGAATAAGTTTTCAATAATTAAAATCACTGCATCCCAGGAAAGGTTATGTCTAATTAAAAGTGAGCGGTGACCATTTTTTCTATTAGCAAGGCACGGCATGCTAATTCCAGTAGGTCTGCCTTCGTCATTAGGCGTTTTCTCCATCCACGTATTGAAAGGTTAATGGTGCTTTCTCCAATCATTGTTTCATTCTTGTTCCCAGCGAAATGAAGAACTCAATGGCAGATACAATTTCATTCGGAACAAGATTGAAATTGCTCGCGAAATCTTCTGATTGTTTCCGTCTAGTCTCGTCTGTCTCGCTGTCTAGTATTTTTATTTTCATTTCGGAACAGTACGATAACCAATACCTCAGTTGAATTCACGGATCATTTACAGTAGGTTATTGCACTTTTTCTGTATAATACTGAACTTTTACTCCAATAATATGGTGGGTGTCTAACATTGGAAAAGCATTGTTGAAAGGCATATCAATTTCTCTTTCCCGCCGTCGTGGTTTCACAACAGAAATTGATGCATTCAATAGTTAGTCTTTTAACCTTTTGTTTGTCTATGGTCGAAATGTTTCTTGAGTAAAGTTTCCATAGACGACATCCTAATTTAAAGTAAAGTTTCTATAGGTGACTCTCTGTGTAGTAGTGTTTGAACCGCCATTGCTATGACGTTTGTAGAAACCGCCCATGTTGGGAGGAGCTTATACCTAGGCCAATGGCAGGCGTTCTCATTGATAGGCTGTTCAACTCCCAATCACAGCGCTCGGTAACGAGTATAAATTCTGCTGCAGGGTATTTAAGTTTTCGTTTACCAGAGATTGATAATAGTGTAACAACCGAAAACGGTATAGGTCTATCGTTGTTTTATTAAATATGTGGTTTTGACTTCTTTTTATTTAGATTTTATAAGTGACATCCTAATGTAATAAAACATACTAGTAAGTTACATAGTAGTTAACATACATAGTAAGCTATTTATTTAATTAGTATAAATATGAACAATATACTGATTAAATTAACTTGTAAATACTATGATTGATCGTATGTATCAGTAAAAAACATTATTGCACTTCCCGAGCTCTTTAAAATCCAATCAATCATTATTTGTTGAAAGATTGGCATATTATTTATCATTTACAACCGCATTTACCATCACATATAACTTGGAAACGGTCTTTTGCACTATCTAAATATTTACAACTCATTTTATGGCTATTGAGCATAATAGAATTTTTTAATAAATGCGGGTTTATAGACTCCTTGAAATAATAAAAAATATGAAATGGATTTTTCACTGATTCATATTCAATTACTTGCAATAGTAAAACTACAAAATACGGTATACAAAACAATGATGACTCATCTGCCATTAAACTGGCTTCAGCCTTGAAAATATAATTGAAAAAGATCAATAGCTTTATTGACGAAGATTTAACTACCTTACTATGAATAAGGTGCATTGAAATTGCTTTAGTCACTTGTTGAAGAAGTTGAAAGAGTTCACAGAACGCATTCATCAATTTTGAGTGTCTTGTTGCCGAGTTGATGAAAAACTTGATTCTTATATCAACTTGAGAAAATCTCTTTGCAGCAAAATGTGATAAATTCCAATCAAATAGGGTTTTTTTTTAGAAATTTCATCTTAGAAGTATATTACTGTTTTTCAGAAACGATGGAATAAGATTAGTAATCTTGTATATAATCCAATAATTGATTTGAATGACTTGATATCTTGATAATAATTGTGTAGTGTAATTTTATAAACAATAACTTGACTCGTGATGTCAAACATCATCATTCAATTGTCAATATTGTTCATTGTTCGTTAAGAATTTATTCTCTTCGGATACAAGATACACATACAGTAAACCGAAGTGGTGGCATTTTTACTGACTGACAAAACCTTCAGAGCTATCAATTTGAATTGTTGAATGCAATTTGATAAATTAACTACCGCAGTTTTCTATCCCATCTTTTACTACATAAAAACATGGCATTTTGAACCTGAACAAGATATTGTTGTTGCTAATATTGAACGATTAAGTAAATGATGATATTTTTAATGATCAATGATATTCATATCATCATAATATTATGATGATTAACAATTAATCATATCTTATTGATAACAAGTTTTAAATTGAGAAGTTGTACAGCAACTCGTTCGATTTGCGTGATGATTTTAGTAGAACAGACGCTGGTCTCCTCCCCGTTTCCATTTGAAATTATTGTTGTTAATATTCAGCTTGAATTATATTTTATTCTTCCAAAAATAGGTTAACGAGCAGTTTCTCCTCGTAAAGCTGGAGCGGGTTCGTTGAAGCTTGCAACCGCAGCCCTTCAACGTCATTGACTGGTTGCCATTAAAATAGCACTATCACTTGAGAAATAACAGCTCTTACATTGTAAAATTTTTCTCTCGATTGAATTTAAAAATTGTACCTTTACAATAAAATTACTGATCACTACAATTTTCCTATTGTTATCCTATTGTAATCAGTTGTTGAATTCAAGGTTTAGTTTTCTTCAAGATAATTTCTACCATAAAACTTTTCTTTTCAAACCTTACCAATACCATTAGAACATTGTGAATGTCAGTGTTGATAGTTTACCTTTTAAAACGCTGTTGCTTTTGTACGGTAATTTTTCCTTAGTTATTTATCCCTCCAATACATCCACTTTATTACGTAATAGGAAAAAATATTCCAATATTAAATTTTCTCTTGACGTAATACGTGGTCAATTCTGTAACATTCTTCGCTTGCATGTACGCTGTACAGTAGTAGAAACCCCTCTTCAATTACTATTGGTTTCTAAAAATATCTTGCACATTTCCCTTCCTGATTGTGTTTCCAGTCTGGTCTAGTTGCATGGTTCACCACTATAAGGAGGTGACGAGGTAAATTTCAACGTTCTCATTTGCAAATTTGAATTATTCATATGACATTGGCAATGTCTTGCAAAAGGTCACTTGGTCACTATAATGTCTCTCTAAATTGTTATGTCATTATAATAATATTGTGCTTGTCTTAGTATAGTTCTATACTCTTTAGTTTGTAGTATCAGTCACAGAAGTATTCTCTTGATAACTGGCCGCATTTAGTATCAATAGTATTACCCGATTATTAATTTTCCTTACACAATCCGTTATGAACTACCTCTTACATCATGATCATGATGGGCCCAATGTTTTCCACTGTCGAGTTCAGAGTCTTCAATTCCACGACTTTTATTTTCATTGATTCATGTGCCAAAGGCTTGTGTATCTGTGATAACCGGGTGACGAACTCTTTTCCTACGAAGAGATAAATTTGAATAGAACAACGACGAAGGGGATAGTAGCCATAGAAGGCGAACTCATTTGAATCGAATCCATTACACGGATTACACCTCAAAGTACTCTCAAAATTCTAACAAGTCAACAATCGAATCAACACGTCTTATTTGTATATCTTCTTGGCAAATCACATTCTAAAATATTAGAAGCCCCAATTCTTTATTGCCTGCTAGTAGCCTAGTTTTTATTCATATTAATTCTACTACTCGTAGTTTAAAGAACGTTGAATTTGAATTCACTACAGCTCATTTCAAATCAATTTGATAGAAAAGTCAAAAGGAGACCGATTAGTTGCCGCCAAGATACAAGGATAAAGAATAAAAAATGTAGAGTATTCGATCTACTGTATTCGATCTTGGAACCTTTGGATTATCAGACAGGCGCATATTGCCCTCGGCTACGGACCACTCCTAAAAAAATCATTTTTAGAATCTTTTAAATTGTAGATTCATGTTCATCCCTTTCAATCAACACAAATATAAAAATTCAACGACAATTCTGCCAATTACCGAGTTATCTACAGTATAAAATCTCATTTTTCTTTGCTGTATAAATTTAATTTTTCATTCATCTCACTTGTTGAGTGCAAATCAAATTCATGGGAACCTTCACCGGAAATTGCGGATCTAATCCGTGAAACTGGTCGCCGGTGTCATGAGCAGTTTGAGGTAGGTTTGGGAATTGGCTGCGACAGACGATTGCTGCTGATGGTAGGTAAGCAAGTAACTGGGTCACGGGTATGATTTCCTGTTCCAAAACGTATCCATTCGCCAAATGTGGTCGTTCTTCTTCTTCTTCTTCTTCTTCTTCTTCTTCTTCTTCTTCTTCTTCTTCTTCTTCTTCTTCTTCTTCTTCTTCTTCTCTCTTCCTCCTTCTTTACTTCTTCTTCTTCTTCTTTCTTCTTCTTCTTCTTCTTCTTCTTCTTCTTCTTCTTCTTCTTCTTCTTCTTCTTCTTCTTCTTCTTCTTCTTCTTCTTCTTCTTCTTCTTCTTCTTCTTCTTCTTCTTCTTCTTCTTCTTCTTCTTCTTCTTCTTCTTCTTCTTCTTCTTCTTCTTCTTCTTCTTCTTCTTCTTCTTCTTCTTCTTCTTCTTCTTCTTCTTCTTCTTCTTCTTCTTCTTCTTCTTCTTCTTCTTCTTCTTCTTCTTCTTCTTCTTCTTCTTCTTCTTCTTCTTCTTCTTCTTCTTCTTCTTCTTCTTCTTCTTCTTCTTCTTCTTCTTCTTCTTCTTCTTCTTCTTCTTCTCTTCTTCTTCTTCTTCTTCTCCTCCTCCTCCTTTTTCTTCTTCTTCCCCGTCTTCTTTGATCGTTTTATTGTACTGTCCACACTGTACACTATTATTATACAGTCTGGCTCAATTGAACCGATGTTTACGATCTGAAGATCACTCTCAGTCGGTCAGCAGGGTCGTTTTCTTTACCTCCCTCTCTCCATCTTCCATTTTCTCTTCTTCGCCGCTTCATGCACCCCATTATCCATACACAATCACCAACATCACTTTTTATTTCATCTATTTTTTTCTTTTCTCTCCTCACTAGCGGAAGTGCTATTTGGAGCAATCAAGTAGACAACCACCAGTTTGAATAAGCCGACTAGAAGATGCTTTCTTTTCCACTTTAAAGAGAATCATCTGAAAAGATTTCGCTTGGTATAAGGGTCTTCAGATTTATAAAAAAAAATACGTTGTTAGCTTTGTGGTTATGTCTCATGTTATTGAAATGAAGCATATTTTGACCTAGTTGAATCGGTTGATTGCAGCTATCAATCGTTCAATCGGTTGATTGCGGAGAGCTTGTAGCTATCTTGCATCCATGATCGGGATAATCCACTCCAAAAAGCGACATTGAATAAACAAGAATGAAGTTGAATGTGAAAGGCGGTGGAAATTTTTACTAATTCTCAATGTGAGAATTCTCACTAATGATATATTTTTCCGTGGCGAAGTATACCACGCTTCGTCACTAATATTTTTTCATGGAAGAATCCAATATAATAAAATTGTGAATCTGGACTGTGATTAAAATATGGAACAAACTGAAAGATATCGAAAAATGTAGTATTTTAATAATTTAGAATTGATGCAAATATAGATTATAGTGATGGATTTCAACTACAGTAGTTTCCAAACAAGAAGAAAAATAAATAATCTTGGTTGATGGATAAAGAATTAGATACAGTGTGTATCTACTTGAGATAACTCGTGTGTAGCTATGTAGATAAAGAGTTGTTATTTATTGACACATTTTAAAAAGCATTTGCAAAAGGAGAAAACTCCAGTCATTGGTGATCCTATATTTTATTCAACTCAAAAAGGATATATTGTATATAGCATTTTAGAAAAATATATATCCTTTACAGGAATAGGCGTTTAATTGCAGATGGCTGTGAGCACGCATTTCCCGTTACTTTTTTATCATTTCAAAAGCCATTCAAGACTTTTAATTGCATTTTGCCGACTTCATTCGCTAATTGCTCATTTTAACGTCCTTTCCAACTGGTGAACACCGGAAAAATGTTTCTGTGATTGGTAATAACTCTCTCATGAATCAATCCTTGAAACTTAGATCTGAAATCTTGGTTTCTGCATAATTTCAATTAGCCTTCTAGCGTTGTAGGGCTGTTTGGCATTGGGTCAATTGAATAAAGTCTAGCAATTGCTAAGACTAAGGAATTTTTAAGCAATTGCTTGAATTTGTTTGAATAAAGTCGGCTAGCAATAACTAGGCTTAGATGTATCTAGGAATTTTCCGGTCGGCCTAGCAATTGCTTAAAAACGAATTGAATAAAGATCAACTTCTAGACTTGAACTCTAGTTATTGCTAGAGAATTTCTTAGTCTAGCGTGGGTCATGCTAGCTTGCTAGTTAGTGGTTGAGTTGCCACCTGCTAATATGGCTTTTCATGCTTTTCTACGGGTGTTTTTTTTTTTTAGGGGTATAGAACTTTAAATTGCAATAAAACAACGATGAAATGAATTTTTTTTATTCAAAAGATAATCTTGTTGCATTACATTTTAAATATGATTTCTGGCTATTTCATTTAAATAATTGACGGAGCTCATATGTGGATCCGTTTTTCATCAACTATGCCGAAATTTTGAAAAATGTCTAGAACATTTTAGTATTTAAAAACTACTAGAACAGCAAGTACACGGCGCCATGATGTCGACTTATCAACAGGAAATATGATGTCATCGCAAAAAATCACATAGCAGTAACTAGACAAACATGTCTTAGCAACTGCTAGACCATAGCAGTTGCTTAAGAATTTTCCAGAAATATCTAAATGAGTCCTAGTTGTAGCTACCTAGAACTAGCATTTGATTATTCAACTGAATTTTAGCAATAGCTAAAACTAAGCACTAGTTGCTAACCGCTAGATTCTAGGTTTTATTCAATTCACCCATTATAAGGTTGTCTTCACTTATTCCACTTCAATTTATTATTGTTCAATGCAAGCCTTGTCAGATCATCAATAAAATAACAATATTCAACACCTAGGTCAATAAAGGGTACTAATATTGTTAATACGCAGTATACAGTTAATATCAGAAATGACTCAGGATAACGAAAGCGATTAACATTACATAATATATATAGATTATCCTTGATTGTGATTAACAGCAACAGCTCGAGTCTTTTGAATTTTTGAACTGATTCTGATTGCAATTGCTGTGATGCTGTGATTGATATCAATCATGAGTAAAACTAGACTTTGACACATTAATAACTAAATTAAGATATAATTTCATGAAATTATAAAATATGAAGATATAAAATAGCTATTGTGGTACCATTTCATTCTCATAGTCAAAGTTGGTTATTAATTTCTATTTTCCATTGAAATGAAAAGTTTTTAACCATAAAGTAACTAAATAAATGGATTATCTCTGCCTTTAACGTTGACCTAGGCTCTATTTATCTGTTTCATTGAGAATTTTTATCTGTTATCAACAATTGGAGAGTAAATTGTTTATTGATGATATTTCCTGGACACTACCAATATGTTACTCGCCATGAGTCATGTTTATTTTCTTAAGCTAGACCAAAGTCAAGTCTATCTTGTTAAAGATAGAATTATTGATAAGATAGAAATAGAATGATTATAAATGATTATGAAGATCGTAGAATGCGAAATTACAGGCAATAATTTCGTTGAGGTTTCTCAGTTTTCTGTAATGGAATACACATTGAACAACTGACTTGTTTGCTACTTATTCATGTAGTAGATACATTCCTGAAAGCTTCCTTATTCTAAAAACGAACGACATTTTGTATGCATTGCATAAGATCGCAGGCAGAACATGGGAAAACACCCACTGTTTGTTGAAAATATCGTGGGACGAATTTAATACGCCTTTGTCTGCCATTGTCTTGGGATCCCACTGTTTAATAAATCGCCAGTTTTTGAATAAGTTATCAAGGTTAATGTAGTACAGTACAGCGGCGCCGACTTCATGGGATTATTGGGGGGGCAAAGTCCACCAGAAAGGTCTCTAGGGGATGTCATCTAAAGAGCAGGGGGGGGGGGGTTGTCAATATACGCGAGTTTACTATAAAAAAAAGAAAGGCTACTTCTAAGCATGCTATTTCGTACGGGAGTTTGTAATATGGATATTATCTGTTACACTACATTCAACTTGCTATTTTACTATAATCTTGATATTTATTTTATTTGTACTATATATATGTTTAAAGAAAGGAGAGTGGGAAAGTTATACTGTACATAAAACAAACAATATCCAGTTTTAATTAAAGAATTTCTTGCAAAATCTTGCTATCGACGACTCATATCCGGTGTTTACAATTAGGCGCCTAGCTGGCAATGAAAATAGTAAACAAACAAATAAGAGGTCTGATATATTTATGCTTTGTGGAAGCACAGATAAAGGACACATCCTTTATCTGTCTTTATCTGTGCTGGAAGTAATCTTTCACAATGATGCAGTATTATTTCTGTTCAAATTAATAATACAGATTCTAATACACTGAAAAATGCATTAGCTAGACAGGTCCATCGTTTTGTATAAAACTTTCTGGGATTCGTACTTGGCCCGTTGGCCGTTTTGATGTAATTCTTTTGGTATGGATATTGGGGGGGCAAAATACATGAATTGCCCCCCCTGAGTAATTATTGGAGGGGCAGAAAGTGCCTTGCCCCCCCTAAGTCGGCGCCACTGGTACAGTATGACTCGTGCGAGTATTGGCTCTTCTGCCATCAATGTTTGTTTATGGGAGTTGAGAGATGTTCTACGCCCAACGGCCCAACATTATTATTGAATAGGTAGCGCACTTTTGAGCTCAATATATTTATTTTCCATGTATATGTCACCGAATAAAATATATTAATGTTCAATTGTAAATATATGTGGTACGCCTTGTTACTACGAATATTAAAGTTTGCTTTCGTAATAAAATATAAAAAAAAAACACTAGTTGGATAACTCTGTATTTATCTTTCTATTTATTTATTGATGAGGCTCATTAGATAAATTATGTATGTGATAAATTATGTATTAATAATTTTAATTTCAGATAAATTTGCTATGGATGCAAATTAGAAATCTTGCTTCCCATCCCACAAAATACTAGTCCTTAAAAAGCTTAATGAGGAGTTTTAGTACTAAACTTGAAAATTCTCTAATAACAATAAACCATGCGTCATCGTTTCTAATTTGATAAATATCTGTTGACTCCGCTACTGCTTATCTTGTGCATATTACCATGAATTCCCCCACTCATAGGATAAGTTATCTACAGGAAATTACTCAGTGTGTTTATTGAAAAATCCACATCATATCCAGAAATATATATCGGCTACCATCTATAGGTAGTTTACATCGATATTGATTGCTTATTCCAAAGTTATAATACATTGTCATTCCTGAACAAAACATCTAGATCTTTATCATCAGCTACACCATAAATCTACAACTGATTAGGGTACGGTGAATAAACTTGGATATGGACTGTAATGGGGTGGCTTTGGAAATATCTATATAAGTAACTGACTTCAAGGGTTGGTCTCATTATCAGTTGTGATTCAGAAGAAGCAACATTTGCTTCAGTTATTGTTATTAGTGTTAGATTGATTCTGGATTCATATTAGGCTTCTGAAAACTTGAATGACACCAATGTTAGCACCGAAAGTGAGTTCAAATTATTCATATTCGTTACAACTCATTACATTTTTTGACTATTTCTCCTTTCAAAAAAATGTTTGATTAAATATGCTGAATCTTCAAACTTATTTTAATTCATTGACAACTGGAAAAATCAATTCTTTCTTTTTCCTGTACTAAATAATATATTTACTACTAAAGCCATATTTTTAGGCCTTAATTCTCCATCTCTGCAGTTATGATTTTGTTAGATGTTTTTATTATTCATCTTGGTAAACATCCCATTGTTTAATTAATAATATTTAACTAATAATCACCCCACTTTTGAATCTTGTATTAGTTCTAGTTACAGAGATCATCTAGTATCATATCAGTCTGTTATTAATGTAATTATAGACTACAGTTTCTGTAATTCTAGATATCTATGATTGCTATTACAGTTGTTTAATTTGCATTCTTGGCATCCACTAACCTGTACTTTTTTCTGAATTGCGTTTAAATATTCTTCATTCTTCGCGAATAAAATATTTAATATCTCATTCATTTTTCGTCTTGAAAGTTGAAAAGTTTTTGAGGTGAGTGCTCTATAACGATGATTTTCTTCTGGTTCGATGCAACCAGTTATTCCGAGTCATTTGAATTCATATGAGCGGACATTCGAAATTTACCAGTCGTAAATGGATCATTCAACTCTATTATTATGAAGATTGCCTGCTTCCTACACCAGTGAATACAGAAATCAGATCTCTGTGAACAAGTGAATAATATCCACTTATTTTGGCAAATTAGTATGGTGTTACTTCTGAGTATTCCAAGTATGAGACCTAAATTTTCTTTTTCTATTAGGTTGGCATTTAGTGATTTTATGTATCCACTCAGTTGAAATACTGCTTTCTATATTTGTACTCAATTTATCGGGTCTTCTTTGTTATGATATATTTATAGTCTCATATTTTTCATTGATTCATCCATTTATTAGGAATTGGGAATAAACTTAACTTGAAACTCCTTATGTTTCGACCTACTATTACTATTTATATAATAATATATCCCAATAATACTATTGTATTTTGTTCTAAAATTGGATTGACTTTTGGGGTATCTTCTCTTGGGGTATCGTTCATTATTTTGCCATCCTTATTCTTTCACTTATTCCATCTACATTACCACTGAGAAATTCATTTTCCAAACTCTTTGAACTGGACACTCTTAAATTTGGTGAACCTGTCTCACCTTCTTCAAGTGCTTTGTAGGATCACTTCATATTTTGAATAAATACCCCACAATCCAATTTTTATTAATCTCTCCAAATTTATCTCCATTCAATATGTAACCAGATTCTGGTTCAGAAATTTATTGTCTTAATAACAAATAGTTCCATAATCTTCTTATTCTTAATACGTTTTACTAATTTCTCCAAAGTTATCTTCATTTAACATGTCACCAGACTTTGTTTCAGAAATTTATTGTACTTGGTAAAAAATAGTTCTATAGTCTTCTTATTCATAATAATTAATCTTATACGTAACTTTCAAATTACAATTCATTTATTGCTGGAAACAAAAATGCAAAAATACTTTTTGTAAAGGCTACGTCATGAAATGATCTAATCTCACACATTTATTACAGTACTTGGTATGAATAATAGAAAATCATCACACCAATGATACTCCAGATTTATCCGCAGTTTTTCGTGTTATGGTCTCAGGTGCTATTTAATAATATGTTTTCATTATATTTATATTGAGCAAAAGCAGAGTATGAAAAATAATGTGTGAAAAATAATTAGTTCTTATTCAATACATAAGGCTGAACCACTGGGTTTCGCCTTCTTTTACAATCATTATCATTTTAAGTTAGAATAGAATAGCTTATTAGTCCTTGACTAGGTGCTATATTAACAATGGAAAAAAATTATATTTATATTATTAGACATTTACAATATGTAAACGTATGTAATATATTTGTGTATAATAAAATTTAAAATTATATTAATTAATTAATTGTGTTGTGTTGTAGGTGGCCGGGGGCGGTGGAGGCGGCATGGAGGCGGCGGTGACGGGGCGGCGAAGAACGACGACACACGCTGAGGCGGAGGAGGAGGCGGAGGAAGAGGAGGAGGAAGATGGCGAGGGGCTGGAGGAGGGGGAGGAGGACGCTCTGGTCACCGCCAATCCTGGCATCGCGCACCCAGCCATCGCTCCGTTCCGATATCTCATCAACGAACAGGCCAAGTCGTTCGTCGTACTACAGGTTAGTACTTTTCCATTTTAATTCTAATATTAATTCCTATTAATTAGACAGGGATATCAATAGTTGGGAGAACTTTCGATTCACTACTCTTTCTTCAACACAACTTTTCTTCTCTGGATTAACATTCTTTCTTTAACTTTTCATGTAATTATTGATGTATGTAATGTTGTTTTAATGTTGTGTGTGAAATAAATAAATTGAAATTGAATTTTACTTATAACTGAACTGTTTGTTAGCCAAGTGCTAGATTGCAGTCAAATTTCATTATAAAAATTTTATAATATTTAATATTAATAAGTTGAAAAATTACTCAAAAATACATTATACATTAAAAAAAGAATAATAAATTATATAAAATTTTGATATCAGTAACAATCCTAGAAGTTCATTTGTCCTTCCATTTCTAGATAAATATAGGCTAAAGCTGATGGCTTTTATTGGTAGAGACTTCAACTTAACAGGTCTACCACCTAGCCATATACTTGTAGCTCACTGTTCCCCAAAGCATGAAGATTGTGTTTTTTGAGTAAATTTTGGAACAGAAGTTTTGAACTAGCGCTTGTTTCTTTCTTTCCTTGAACTTGTTTAATTGTATTATTGATCAAATGAATGAATATAAATATCACTAACACTGATTAGATTTGACTATTATTTTCTCTAGAGACTTTTTGAGCATTGTTGTGTATTATTCGTATTCCTCTTCAGATTTAGTAACTGGAAATATAACAAAAAGTTTTTCTGCTTCTTTAGAGTCAGTGTTAATAAAATGTAATGTTATTGCAAAGTGGAGAGCTTATATGCGCATCATTAAAGAAAAAGAGTGAAGCAATACAACATAATTATATGGACGGTTATTTTCTGATTCTCTATTATAATAACTGTGAAATTGAGCTCATAGACACTTCTATATTTCTGTTGTACTGTAAATACATTTGAATATTTTTTTTAACGAAGATTTCTCAATGAAGACTGCTCTTTGAATGCCTGTATGGTATGAAGAGAGCAGAACGGTATGGTACATGGAAAGAACTGACACATGGAAAGGAGAAGCAGCTATGGCATAATTGGTTGCGCCTAAGCTTTCTCCTCATCTTCACAGAGATCCTATCACAAACACACACATACATAAATGTATAAATCAGCACGAAACCCGTGGTCAAGCGAGCGTGCATGCTGTATGGGCAGAAGAATTTGGGTGAAAGTAAATAATAATAATGCATCAAATTATGAAATAATTCCTCTTGTTAACAGAGAAGATGGACCAATATCATTAATCATAGGTTACTGGAATTGTTTTCAAAACTCTCAGTCAATTATTGTTGTAACAGGAAGGTGTAGCAAAATCCATTATATACTTAATAATATTTTGTTATTTCCTCTTATAATTCAGTGCCACCGAACTTACAGTAAACTTATTTTGGGAAAAACTGTGTGTTGTTATTTTATTTCTTTGGATATTATTTTATAAACTAATGTGGAAATGTTACTTATAAAAATTCAGGTTGATTGGCATGTGGACGATCCAATAAAATTAAAGAAAATTCCCAATTAATTAATAATGCGTCCAAATTAATAGTTCAAGTATAATGACTCTATTTCCAATAATATAACTCAATTAAATTTATTATTCGAAAAATTACAATCATACAATAAATGAAACACCAAGATTAAAATAAATAATTATGGACATATTGGATATAGTGCCAACTGCCAAGATAATAAATGTATGGTTTAATTTATTCTAAAACACATGAAAGACAGGTATTGCACAAATATTTTATATTCTGTTATCTACAGTGTGAAAATTTAAATAACTGCATATTTATTTTTCAAGTTCGAGAATAAAAAAATGTAATATCTGAAGTTACTCTAAAACTACAAACGTACAAACATAAAACAGTATCAAGAGAAATGCATATAATGTAAAATACAATAAAGAAATTATTAAATTTTAATAATAAAATTCAAATTCTAAATTGCAAATCATTTCATGTTACAATTCTTATAAAAAATATCAAATGAATTATTTAGTATACAGTCAATGCAACTTGAGTCGTAATCTTCCTACAAAAAGAGGACTGTCTAGAATCATCAAGCAAGGCATTGGCTGTTCGAGTAACCTGAAAGGCTGCATGGACAGACGCCGCTGGTTTATGGTTTTTAATTGTAAACTGTAATTTCACTGTATAACACCAGTTAAGTAACTGTTGAAATATTGTTATTTGAATAGTCTTCTACATTTGAATATTAAAAAAACTAGATTTCTTCCCTTTTCTTTGTCGTCCTCTGGATTGCCTCCAGATAATACTGACTGTAAACTGGTATCACATAATATAAATTGTGCCAGTCCATACTACAGCTGTGGATGTCCTACATTAGAGAAAGAAAATGAAATAAAATATTTAGGTGTAGTACTGGATGTACATTTACGGTGGAGCTCGCACATTTCATACATCTGTTCAAAACTTAGAAAATTAATTTATAAATTCGTCCAATTAAGGAATGTCCTTCCTATCTATCAATTAAGAATGGTATTCTTGGCACTGATACAGTCAATTATCTGCTATGGTATTGTATCCTGGAAGTTGTGGGTGTTTAATTTTGCAACCTTTCATAATTCTTTATAAAAGAATAATAAAAATATGTTTAAAGAGACCCATAAGATATCCAACTGAAGTATTGTATAGAGAATTTGGCGTTTTTAGTGTTGATACCCTATTTGAAATAAATCTTTTGAAGTTTGTGTATTTAAGACGTTCAGAGTTTCCAGTTATGGATGAACATGTATATTCCACTCGTCGAAATCTTGCTAATAAATTAAAAGAACCCTTCACAAGAAGTAGAGTGGCCTCCTTACATGCTTTTGCTAAGGGACCACGACTTTTCAATAAACTGCAATCAGATATATCAGATGCATCCAGTTATAATTTGTTTAAGAATAGACTTAATCGCTTCTATGAAGAAAAACGTTTAATATAGGTGTGATATTATTTACAATTTTTTTTGCTGTCTTCATTCAAATCTAGGCTTGTTTTTTTTATTACTTATTTTTTTTCTGGTTAATTTATTGTTAAAGATTCATAATCCCATCTTGTGAAAAGCACACTGATTATTGTATAAAATTTACTTTATTGTTTGATACCTCAAAATTGTTATTGTATTATAATTAAGTTGACTCAATTAGAGAGCGAGACATCCCTCAACACAGGTTTAGCCTAAAGAGGGATGCACTGTGGTTTTTTCTGTTACATGCTTAATATTATTATCTATGTTCAATTATTATGCTTAAGGTATGTATTTGTGTTACCAATTGTAATTTTCAATCATTATGCTTAATGTATGTATTTGTATTACCAATTGTAAAAATGCAGTGAAATAAACGAATTATTATTATTATAAATTAATTATTATATAATTATTTTGACCGAAATCAACAGTATCAGTATATCATTATTTTCTACTCATGAAACTGTATTCTGTTTTAATTTTTATAAAATTATTTGTTTCTGATTTGGCAATGAATCTCAATTTCTTAATAGATTTTGTATTAAGTAACTCATTAATTATGTTTTCATTGTTGTTTGTGCAGGAGCTGCAGAATGAAGTCGGGGCGCTGTTGGAGTTTAGAGATTTGGTCATGGAGACGTTTCCACACCTGCGGCAGAAGACGGCGCCGCGACTGACTGCAGCCGCCGGGCCGGGCAGCAAGCAGCAGCAGCAGCGCGACTGGGAGCCGGGAGTGCGCGTCAAACGCAAGCTGCACCAGCTGCACAGTCGCGAGCAGCAAGACTCGCTTGCGGCGCCACGCAGCCGCAGCAACAGCCACTGCAAGGGCGCGGTGAAGAGCGGCAGCAGCAGTAGCGAAGCGGCAGCCAATAGCGGCACGAGTTCGGCGGGCAGCAGTGCTGTCCAGGACTCGGGCTTCTGTGCCGACAGCAGCAAAGAGCACTGCTCCACTTCGGCCGCGTCCTCCTCCTCGTCGGCAGCGCCCACACGCAAGGATGCCGACGACGAACTATGGAATCTGCTCGACATGATTCATGTCAAGGTGCGTACGCTACTAACTAACTCTGCTTCTGTTTCAATCTATTCTAAACATATTCAAGGCAAAAATACAATAGAAGAGTTCAGCAAGTTGACTGATACACAAAACAATTGGCAACAAATTGGGGTGTGCTGGAGATGATTTAATTCAATTTCAAGGGTCAAGGTGCGTACGCTACCAACTCTGCTTCTGTTTCAATCTATTCTAAACATATTCAAAGCAAAAATACAATAAAAGAATTCAGCAAGTTGACTGATACACAAAACAATTGGCAACAAATTGGGGTGTGCTGGAGATGATTTAATTCAATTTTATTCAAACACACAGATAATTCAATTGGTAACAAATTTACAATAACAATAATACAGTATCAACAATAAGCAAAACAAAAATGACAATATATAAACATGAATTGTTAATTTTAATCTTTAATTCAATTAGTAACAAATTTACAATACAATAATATCAACAATAAACAAAACAAAAATACAAAAATGACGGTATATAAACATGAATTGTTTATTTTAATCTTTAATGGCTCTTCAGTGGGTTATGTTGATTTCCATGTAAAACACACGTATTATTAACACATTTTTAACTGTGTTTCATTGCCTCTCTTATGTATAATTAACTGTAATTGTTTGTAAATTTGTATTTATATTAGTTTAGGGGAAACTCAATCAATCAATCAATTTTTATTCTTTCAAAAAATAATCACATACAATAAAATAAACATAGAGAACAAAATGAACTATACTAATTTATTTATTAAATAATCAGAGAAACGGAAACATAAGGAAGCTGTAGATAACATGTATGTTAATAGAGGGTGAATCTCGACACTACACACCTCATCTCCGGTGTGTGTGGTGAGGAGATTTTCCTCGTTTTTACAGAAATGGTATCACAGGTGACGGGATAAGAAGTGTGCTCATGAATCCTTTTACCAGTTATAGGCACGAATGTCAAAGTCGAAATGAATTAATATTTTAAAATATATATATGCAAAATATTATATATTTATAAATTAATTTCAGGGCACTCGACTGAGGTTGCAAGTGGAACACCTGCAGCAGAAATTGGACAAACACGAGCGTGTGTCGCCCCCGCCGGCCGCACCCGGCTTGCGGCGACGGTCGCGCAGTCTAGAGCTGATCTCCGACAAGAAGAGCGTGGCCGCAGACCGGCCGCATCACGCGGTCGACTGCTGTCGCCTGTCGCTGGAGAGCGAGATGCGCGCACTGAAGCAGGAGCGAGACATGCTGCTCGACAGAATAGCCGACATGGAGGCTGAGAACCTCGCCAACGTGGCTCGCAGCGACCGGCTGCTGGCTGAGCTGTCGGCCGAGAAGCGTCACTTGCAGCGCCAGCTGCATGCAGCCGTAGCCACTTCTAGTCACAGGCAACTGCTAGTCGAACAGCAACCCAATGATATCGGCGTCACGCCTCTGACGCCTCCCGACTATCTCAAACAGGAGGACGGCTATCGGATCCCGCCAAGATTGTCGACGACAAATGACACACAGGACGGATTTCGGATCCAGCAAAGATTGTCGTCGACAAATAACTCACAGGATGGATTTCGAATTACGCAAAGAGTGTCGACGCCAAGTGACACACAGGACGGATTTCGGATCCCGTCAAGATTGTCGTCAACAAATGACAACCAAAATGACGATTATCGGGTCCCACCAAGATTGTCTACAAATGACCAACAGGATGGATTTCGGATTCCGTCAAGACTGTCGTCGACAAATGACCAACAGAATGATGGCTTCCGGATCTCGTCAAGATTGTCGTCGACAAATGACAACCAAAATGACGATTATCGAATCCGACCCACCGATCCTGTCTCGCAACGACTGTTGTCAGACGGAGGTGTGACGCCGCCGGCACGTAGCGGACAGCGGACGGGTCGCATCCGGGTGGGTGCCCTCGACGGCATAGTCAGCTCGCCATCGCCGCGCATGAAAGGTGCCCGTGACGTCACTCCCGACAAAAAGAAGACTGCTGCCATACTGGCCGAGTTCAATGTTGTTGAACTGCAGAGGCATCTGCTAGTAACCACCTTCCAGAATCAGGTGAGCAAAGTGACTGACATCAACTTTCATATTAGGACAATTTATTAAAAGTTATGGAAGAGAGGGTTTGCATTGATTGTTCGTTTCTTGCTCCTATTTAATTAAATTTTTTCTAATCCTATTTATTAACGTAATGCATTTGCATGATGTGATGAGTAAAATGGTAATGAGTAAATAAAGATAATTATTACTGCAGAGTGGAGCTTGAGAACTGTTCTCATGAAACTCAGGATAAAAACTAGCAATTCAACACCATACAAAGCTTCGTACGTTAATGTATAAATGTAACAAACCATTTAAAAAAATATATTTCATTAATAGTCTATGTTTTTGAATTCAAATACTTTTAAAAATAGATTATAAAATAATTAGTACTATCAGTTTTCAGTTCCATCGATTGTTTTCGATCCACCATTGTCAGATGAAAATTCAAATTTCCTTGTGTGACTGGATGAGAAAATTTGGGTTCGAAGATGATGCAACTCGACGAAGTACAGTACTTTACTTTCAGTATGGTTCAAGCCCTGTTATAGGTGGCAGTGATATGGATTATCAATATTGTATAACATCCTATGCGAAATCAATCAATATTCAAAATAACTGATTGGTGGTAGTGAAGCAATCAGCATTCAATTGGGTTTGATTTATTGTTTGTGGAAGCTCTTCGATGCCAAATAAAATTCGTTCCAATCCTAATAACATGTACAGACAGAGCTTATGAATTGTTCTAAAAATAGAGTCACTTATAAGTTCAAGAATTACATAAATGAACGTTTGAAGATTCCTATTAATGATGATAGTGAACGTTTTGCTTATTCTTGTGGATGATTCACTACTTGGTTAAATGGCACTGGACCCCTCTTCTTCTACATGAATGGAGCTCGGTTAGAAAACATCGTTCTCAAGCTCTCAAAATGCTCGCTGTTTAAAGAGACGGACAATCATCCAATTGTCGAAGGCTACAGTTCTAATTAGAGCTTGTCTATGGGCTTGGCTGTTTGTGGAGCTGTGCGAGGACACAGAACACTCAGCGTTGTCCATACTTGAAGGTTATTCAAGTTCAAGAATATAAGAACGGAGATAGGAAGCTTGGCTGCACTAATAATTATTTCTAATGGAATGTTTTCTATTTTTCACATTCATGTTTGAAGAATGTATTCTAAAAAAAGGGTTCCTAATTATATTGCAGTAATTTAAGATAATACTAGAAAATTATGATATAAGGATGCAAAATCAGAGAAAGAATACAACCAGGTCGTCTCCAGTTGAGAAATCAAATTTGATGAATTTAATATCTTAATTAGTCAAATCAATTCATTTATTTAAGTATATATTTTTTGTTTTGTAATGCCCCCATAAGCTACATTAGTCAATTACATTGGCTTGTAGGAAGGATGATAATGATGATGATGATGATGATGGTGGTGGTGGTGGTGGTGGTAATGATGAGATATGAATAGACCCTCACATCAGATGGGATTTTTGGTTTTCATAATTTCATGCAAACAAAATTTTGCATGAAAGTTGACCAAGTTTTTGGTTACACAATGCAAACACAAACAATATTGTCAAAAAATAAATCCTCAACACTAAAGCTAACTATGTAAATGTTTAATGTAATTTTGATATAACTTTGGTTTATGTTTGAATTTCGAATAAATTTCAACTTGGAAGTATTCTCAAATTCACATTCCTTAATTCTACACAAATAATACTTCGTTTGGAATACCCCCTTCCTGTTCTTGGAAACCTTCCAGTTGAACAGATCATGAACGGATCCTCTCTTTGTTTCTGTAAAAGCACCTCAAATTTATTATACTACTGAAAGAGGAATTGTATTATTTAAATCTTTAAAAAAGTAAATAAAAAATTAATAAAGCATAGACTGTAACTCCCTTTCTAATTCAGCTGAAACAGTAATACTCTCCCATAAAATTCATCTCATAGTAATTATCATGTCTTTGTTATATATGTCAATAAATCTTTATATTCAATCTTTATAAATCTTTTTACTCGAACTCTCTGTTCGTATGTTGGTAAGGAAACATTTTTCCCGTACCTGTACTACCAATATTTCTCTATTAGGCTGCTCATATCATGACATGTAATTTGCGAATGCAGTTGGCACGTGGAGTGGCCGCACACAATTTGTATGGCTGCCAAGACACACTCACACACGTGACCACCTCAACCCCCTCCCCTCTCGCCCGCTCTTGCGACGTCATCGGCTACTTTTTATGTGTAAACTATACGTGACTAAAGTGTTGAAAACGTGAATATTGCTTTTTCGTTCAGTTGTTGCATTAGAAAATGTGTAGTTCTTCCCGGTTGAAGGCTAAAAATGGACTGTCATTCATGGAGACGGAAAACTAGTAATTATTCATTCAAATATTCAAACGAGTTGCAAAGTAATGAATAAAAATAAAATTGAGTCTATTGACAATCCATTGAATTCTTATGTTCTATTAAGAAAAAATTTCAATTCAATGAAAGCAAATATTTTTTTCAATAGATTTTACACTATACTTGAGCCCTCGAGCAGATAAAAAATAGTGATTATGTTATAATTCACGATAAAATTTAATCGATGATAAGCCTTTCCAGGATAGGTATGCTTTAAATAAATAACGATTCCAATTTACAATTGGTTTGATAAAGGTTCTTGAATTGAATAAATTGTTTTCTTAGAAGAATTAGATCGATGATTTATGCTTAAAATAAATGAAGTGGTGCTCATGGTAAAAATAGTGAACAAATGAACTTGTTAGATAAATTCCACGTGTTATTGGTTAGATAATAGGTTCTTGAATTGAATAAAATGCCCTAATTATAATATACATATAAATATAATATTAAGTCTATACTTGAAATAAAACAAATAATGCGCTGCTCATGGTAAAAATATTAAGTATATTCCTTGTACAGAAATTAGCAAGGTAAATAGAATACAATAATTGTATTCTTATTACCTGGCAATCCCAGGCATATAACTGATAATGACCAATTGATAATGGAGAGACTACAGTATAATTTGTACAAGACAGATCACAGTCATTCGAATCAATCAATTTTTATTCTCCCGAAAATTACTAACACACAATAAATTTAAACAAAGAGAACAGAATAAACAATTACTATTAGATAGAGTACAGATGAATTATATGAAAGACTAACATCTCACAAAAAATTTATAGTCGGAGCGTGAATTGAAAAAATGTTGGAATAATGAAAATTGATCACTCGTTAACTAGTAATCGTCATATTTTCCTTGAGACTCTGTGATATTTTTGGAGATATTGCAAAGTACTTAATTGTACCTGTGAGATTTATCAAATAGCCGCTCGGCATTTGAAGCCAGTATTTGATAGAAAGCGGTTGAAATTAATTTCCCAATTGGTTTGGAATCAATCCGTTCTGATTGTTACTCATTCAGCTGTATTTGGAGACTGACGGACCAGCGAGCAACAAATGTCGTGCGTCAATAATGAGCCGCGCGTCGTATTTTCCTCAATTTCTCCGACGGTCGCTCTGCTCTCTTCCGGTGTGTCCCGTCGCCCAGTGGACGGACGGACGGACGGACACTGCGTCCTCTTTTCATTTCCATTCTTCTCCCAGCCAAGTTCAAAAACTCCGCCCGCCGTTTTATTATTTTGTTCGCTTTCACTCTCCATACACAAAGCCGACTACAATCTCTATAGGAAGAAGCATCATATAGTCAACAAGATAATTCCTAATGTTACTGTTGCAGTCACTTCCCGAATTTCCAAAATCTTAAAAATGAGACTAACCTAATTGGGTTTAATTTTTAGCTTGGAATTTCCTCGTACACATTTCTTTCCCAGCGTCATTGGCTTGTTTGAAGATAACAATAATTGATACTGATTCACGGAAGTGGAGAGTATGTTAGACTGTAGAGACCGTAGAAACTTAATAGAGACTTGACCAATGACCATATAGGACTATGCAACTGAGGAAAGAATAGTAATTATAATTGAAAGAGAATTATGCTATAGCAATTTTGTTAAAATTCAACTTTTGTACCCTATTATTCAATTATAATGATATTATTGAAGATATACGCTTGATTGCTATTATTAGAAGTGGAGTCTTTTAATGTGATAAAATTCAATTTTATTTAATTTTTTTCTGAAATCAAAACAATACATAATCAATAACACTCATTGCAATATTACTCCTCTAGCTATACTCTATTTGAGGAGCATTGAAATGTAATAATACATTAGGTTCTGTATCTATATAGTAATCAAAAATTAGTAATTATTTTTTAAAATAATTCATTACTTGGAAAATAAATAATAAAAATGTAATATTGAAAAAATGAGTTATATCAGTATGTATCACTGAATTCTGTGTGGACCTAATCATTTTCAATTTTTTCAATCTAATACAATTGCAATGATAGTAATCTGTATACTAATCTAATAATTATTACTAATTGAAAGTTGGTAATTATTATTCAAAACAATAATTTATCTCTAGTTGTAATTTAACTGTAGAAACTTCAAATGTCCTGTATAGAATTAATAATTTTTTCAGCTACTGTATTGTTATAAGAAAATGTAACATGAATTCTTTGTGGTTGATAAAAACAAATTTGGTATAGAACAATTTTCTTTCCATTATTAACCTTGATGGTAAAGACTGAAAGGAAAGAGAACCAAATGAACCAGAAATATGTTTTTGAAAGGATCAATTTCGACCGCAATGAAACCTGTACTCTTGTCTTGGACTATCACTATCACACGTTGATGAGTGCAACATCTGTGAAGTAATATTCTTCCATTCACTCCATTGAGTAGAGTAACAGTAACCGCATAACTTCCACTTTCTTTTTCACTCGGAAAATCAATTTCTGATCACCAATTTTTTTTTCCAGATTGCAAACTCTCGAATAGAAAGGTTATCGAGATCATACGTAGATATCCATCACCAACTAGAAAAATTCAAGGAAGAAAACGATGATCTTAGGTTCCAGGTGAGAATTTCAAAATCAATAATTATCAAATATTTTTTTTATATTTGTTTTATTTTTTACCAGCATATTTACACTTGAATCGATTCGTCATGTTCATCATGCCGCGTGTACACCATCGCCGAACTAGGCGATCGCGAGCGTGTAGATGGGGTCACTCGCCTAGTTCGCCTACGCTTTTATATGGGAAAAACTCTAGCCCTAGACTCGCGTTCGCCTAGTTCGGCGATGGTGTGGACGAGGCATCAGAGTTGAAAATTATTCCTTATCAAATTTTATTGAGACTATAATCTCAATTACAGTATTATAATTTTCCTGATACCGGTACCCTATTCTATTCAATTAAAGTTGATGGTTTACGTTAACAGAATAATTTCCTTTTCTCAATCAATTCATTCAATAGATTACGACATCTTCCTCATTAAAAATCACAAATTACATGTTCATAAATTTTGACTGCGATGGCAGACTTCCTTCTGCCATCTTTATTCTCAAACATTTTGATTTTATTCATTCAGATGAATGTTTTCAGCCAAAAGTGCCAGCTTCACGTTTTTCCCCATTTGAAGAAAAAAAAACAATATGTCTTATGCTCTTCTTTCAATATTGATCTTCAATTTCAAAAATATTCAATTGAAATCAGTTATCTATTCATTTTATCCATTCATTTAATGTTTCTGTACCGATGTTTGCAGTTGGAAGAGAAGAGCATAGAACTGGAAGGGACGCGAGCGCGTATTCGGCTGCTGGAGCGGCTGCAGAGCGCCAAGTTTGCTGCTGCGGCGGCGGCAGTTGAGAGCAGCGGCGGCGGGGAGACGCTGAGCAACACGCTGCTGCATGCCAGCCACGAGTCGACTGCGATCCTGCCGCAGATTTTGCCGCTGGCAGCGGCCGACGAAGCGGCAAACGCGCATCACTCGAGCAGCACCGAGTCGGCGCATCACGACGACGTGGAAGCGGCTGCTGACGAGAAGAGACCGGTCAGCTGCAGCAGCAACAGTGACTCGCCCAAGAAGCGGCCCGCTCCCCCGCCCAGCAAGATACCGCTCAAGTCGTACACGGCGCCGAAACCGCCCGTCAGTCGACCCCCCGCCAAGGTACTTATTGAAATTGAAACTTTTGCCAAAGAAATATTATTGATATTATTTTATTGAATAAACTTATTGAATATAATTTTATTGTACAAACTTCTTAAATATAATTCTATTAAATAAACTTATTGAATATAAATGATTAAAAAATCTTGTATCAACATTTGACATGTGAGTGCTTTGTTTCTCAAACATTTATCTCACAAAAGAATCCGATTTTAAACGTACTGATTTCCTCAATTCAAATGATGACAAAATTGTTCATTCAGAATATTTGGAAATTTTTGAAGCTCACTCATATTGTGTTAGCAATTAATGTTTCTGGAATTATTAATGAAACATGTAACCGAATGTAAACGTGCCTTTAATATCCAATCTTCATGTTTTTCATTTCATGTTTCTCAATATAAATTTATCTATTGATTTTTACCACAAATTTTGAGATAAAAACAAAAGGTTTTAAACCCTCAACTATTTCTGTCCTCATTTCTATATAAAAGGTAATATTTCAATAAGTAAGGGATCTGCAATAATTTACAATCTTTACATTCATACTACTGATTTTGAATATGAACTCATGTGTATGTAGAGAGTCACTGCAATACATTATTATAATACAAGAAATAAACATAAATTTTTATTGTAAATCTGCTGGACTGTTTTCCGCTGAAAAATTAGAAAGTTTAATCCAACTTGTAATAAAACAAATGGAAAATTATAGAGATTGTGATTGCATTGGTTGAAAGTCTTTTCTCGATTTTCAAAACTTATTTGTTTCTCAAACATTTATCTCACAAAAGAATCAGAGTATAAACGTACTGATTTCCTCAATTCAAATGATGATACAAAATTGTACATCATTGTTGAGCAGGAAGCTTAATTGTTTTTTTTTTATTATTTATATTTCACATATTTTATTATATTAGCCTATTTCTTGTACTTATTGCATATATTTTTCTCCAATCGTAGTCACGTGCTTTATATAATGACATAATTATCCTTGTATGTTTACTTTTAGTATTATATTGAAGTGTATTCAATTATTGCATTGTAGGTGGCCACTCCGCCGCACTCACACCGCAGCAACGAAAAGCTGTCGCTTGGTGGGGGAGGGGGAGGAAGCCGCAGCAAGAGCCGCGACACGCAGCAGCCGCGCAGCCGCGACAGCAGCTCAGCGGCCAGAACTGCGTCGCCGCAAACGGGCAGCGGCAGCCGCGAGTCGCTGCGGCGACCGCGCAAGTCCTCTGCATCTGCTCAAGAGGCGAGCTTCTCTTCGACCGGCTCCTCCCACTCCACCCCTCGCACCCTGCACTCCTACTCTTCACCCTCCCTAAAGAAGGCCAGAGACCGAGTGGGGGCGGCTGCCGCCTCCTCTGCCGCCTCCGAACACAAGGTATGGCCCACAACAAAGCTTTGGAGGCTTCTTCGGGGCTAGTCACGGCCATCATCGTTTACACGCCACTTTCGAAATTAGTATGTTGTTAATTATTAGTGTTTTTATGTTGGACTGATGATCATGATGTTGATGTTTTTTTTTGTTTGGCCACAGTGAGACGTTTGTTGAGCCCTGTCGTTCATAGTTATGGTGCAAGTCACCTTATTCGAATCTCTTAGTTGTCATGTGGAATTGAAATGCAGTAAAATTCATTCTTTCAATACAAAGCATAAAATTTCTTGAATCTCTTTCTTGTTATCATAATCGCATGTGGAATTGAAATGATAAAAATTCATTATTTCAATACAAAGCAAAAAATATAGCCTGCAATCCAATCTGTGTTCTATATTGATAGTGCAAGAAATAATGTTTACTTTCCAACCCCCCAGTTTCAACAGTGTGGGGTCGATCTTAGTTTACTGTGCATATATTTTAGTGTTGAGATTTAGTATGAAAACAATTGATAATTCATATTTTTTTATGGAATATTTTTCCAATGCTTTTGAAAAACTATCCAAAAAGTGTTTGAAACACCTTCATGCTTTGATAGTGTTTGAAATCAATAAAAATATTGGGGATAATTCTAGTAAATTCGAAGCTATACGATTGAAATGATGTACCCGCATTTGCGGTTGAACGTCATTTTTTGAAATTATTACAAAATTTATTTCTACTACGAATTCATGCCAATCTACTAGTCAAAATTCAACTATAAATTGTTGAGTTGGTCAAAGAGATTAGTTGGTTGAGTTGGTATAAGAGATTAAATTAAAATATCGAGGAAATAATACAGTATTGTGAATGTTGACTGGAAGATAATCTTTCTCAGAGGAAAATGAGAATGAAGTGAATTTCATATAGCCTAGCCGTTGAGTCTATTCAAATTTTGGGAATCTTTTCCAAGTTTAAATAAAATTTATTTTCATTAGATATTTGATATGAAAATTTGTAACAAACTGTCACTGTGAAAGATATTCATATGTTTTTTGGGAAAGCAAGAAATACTTTCTCTAATAAAATTGAATACACCATTGCGTGTTGCTCTTTTTACTTAACTTGAATTTTTTTTCAACACAATTTTTGTGTCAAACTCACAAAAAATCAATAGCTTAACATAATCGTAGTTTCTCAAATTATCGAATACAATGTTGTGGTATTATATATAACGAATATATGTGACTTGTACCGCTATGAACGTCACAGGCTCAATTTTGCTCTTTACACAATGAATGAATTAATATATTTTGAACAAGATTAGGCACTTGTAATGCTTGCTGCTCATTTTGCTTTATTTTTCTGCTCATAACAAATTAACAGTTTCTTGTTTACTGAGAGAGGTCCTCTAACCCCTCCATCCGTCACCAATCCTTAATCCGTTGCTCAGCTGATTTGAAGCGCTGTGATTGGTGGATTGCCCCGAGAGACCGTGCCCTGGCTCTCACTGTTTGTAAGTCATCGCTTATTTCATTTGCTATCACTCTCTTCTGTCATCTGTCTCTCTCTCTCTCTACTCTCCTATCTTCACTGCACAGCCACTATCACTAATTTCAAAAATACTATATATTTGCCAATAAATATCAGTTTGGAGAGATGATAATTATCCCAAAATTGAGAGAATTTTCATTGATTATCTTTTTTGAAATAAGGGAATATAAATAAGACCAATAATAATTATGATAGTAAATTTGGGCTCAGAAGATTTAGAGCTTGTAAATAAAGCACAATTGAGAAAAAATAAGGAATTGTTCAGCGGCCCTTTAAACAAGTAAAATCTACAATTTAATATTATTTTTGTTGATGGCTTACTGATTTTCGATAACACTGCCATTCTTTCAGACTCATTGTAGTATACTTGAATGACGATTGTTTCAACATTGTAATGTTCATGACAATAAATGATGATTAATTGATTTATGTATACTATTCTGAACTTTAATATCTTATTTTGTCGGACATTCACCTTATTTGGGTTACATTGAATAATGACGTTTGGGAGTTTTCCAACATCAAAACTGGAGAGATCAGTGAGAGGTACATGATTTTATAAGAATCAGTTTGAAGAGAAAACTTGAAAAGAGTCCATAGAGTAATAACATTGAAAAGCAGATGAATCAGTCGAACGCTAAAATTTGTTTTTATGTCAAACATTTTCTAATGTAATCTTTGATTGTTCAATCACTAATATGTACTAATACTTTTACCAATAACCAATCAATTATTCTTTTTTTATAATTTAACCCTCATTTTTGTATTATTAATACAAATTGAAATATTTTATCATTCATTCATTTCCACACAATAACTATTCTGTTTTTTTTTTATTGCATTGCACGATCCTCTACTCACACAATAAAATCTTCCACTTGTGTGCTGAACTGGGTGAGCAAATGAATCTGGATATTCACTGAATTTCTTCTCATCAGTGATAAGAAGAATTCTTCTCAATTTATTCCTTCTCATACAGCAAATTTGTTACCATTCATAAGTTGGATCATTGTTAAATTCATTGGCTCAAGCTATTAGTTTCAAATCCTGTTGGAAAGTTTATGTTTGGATTTATGTTGCTCATCAAGTATTCTAATCTTTTGTACATTCACGTTGAATAGCATCCTTTGTGGTCAATGGGAATAACACAGTGTTGCGGAACAATTTTCTTCTTCAACTGATCACATATTCATGAATAACTTGAAATGGTTTTGGATAACTAATTTTCTTCTAATATGATTATTTTGATAATTCTATGCATATATTATATTAATATTTTCCATTCAATTTCAATTTATACACTCCTGAATCCAGGACGACATTGAAGTCTGTATCTGTTTCAGACTTCCTGTTCAAAAAGAAATACAGTATAATGTTGAAATTCGTCCTTATATTTATGATTAGCACATTGATAGTGCTGAATTCCTCAATTCCTTTGAAGAGGGGCAGTTTTGGGCTTAAGACTGTTGAACTTTTTATTTAGTATTATGTGTACATTACTGCTGAATAAATAAATGAATATTCTAAAATTCTTGAAAAACCTGTCGCTTTAAAAGAATGATTCAATTATTGTTCATGTAAAAAAGAGAGGTATGCATTGCATGTGATCTTGATGATGTGTGACCTCAAGCATAAATTCATGGCGTTATTGAATGTTTTCTTATACTTGGCTTTCCTCAGTTTCAATCTCAACTGTGTGCCTTATTAAGTTCTACATCAAACCATTCAATCCAATTCCGGTCATCCAAAAGGAATTTACTCCTTAATTTAATTTGAAGTTGAATGTTTATTATATCTTAATCAATTCAAAGGTTCATTTTTTCATTCATTTGAGTCTGATTCAGACTACAGTTAAACCCCGGGGCCTGTTTCATTAATATTTAGAAGTCCTATAATACAAGGGAAAGGCACTCACTAGATGTAAGAATTTATTACATTGTACACGGTGCCATTCATGTCTAGTGTGAGTCCGCCTTTTTCCTATATAGGACTTCTATTTTTCCCTGAAACATGCCACAGAGCTGAATATACATACTCTAGTTATTTTCCAACATATTACGTTGCAGTCAAAAATAAATTCAATATCCATTATCATATCTATTAACATTATTATCAGTTTCTCACTGGCATTATGCACCGTCGCAAAATTCATGAATCTAATCTTTGATTCAAAGGTCTGTTTCATGAAAAATTAGAAGTCTTCTAATACAAAAAGAAGGATGATGCACACTAGACGAATGAATTTACATAGTAGGCCGTGCTTTTATATATAGTGTGTATCCGCCTTTATCTTATACTAAAATACTTCTATAATTCTATGAAACAGGTCCCTGGTTACTAGAATCGTGAAAAATATCGACCGACGTAGTGGAAAACATTTCTACCCATACTAGGTCAATTTTTGTGTGCTGCACAGTTTGCTGCCAATGCTTATGCATGTGCAGCATGTTATGCAGCACACAAAAATCGTGACTATTATACAAGTGACTATTAATACAAGTGAAAACAAACTTTCACCATGTTCCCTATCAAGGGATAATTGGTTATGTTGGTGAAGTGGAACAACCCTACTCGGGTCTCCCCACTATTAAAAGCCATACGCTAAATAAATAAATAATTAATACAAGTAAAGGGATTTGTATAAGACTATTAATACAAATACTATTATTATCAAGACTGATATTATTATTAGCCTATCATTTGATCAAGACTGTAGCAATTGTGTCTCATGAATCGTGTTGTGTTTGCAGCAGAAAACGACGCCAGCGGTTGTAAAGGAAGCGGAGAGATTAGAAAAGACTGAAGAGTTTGTGGATTCTCTAGACAACGGCCAGGAGCAGTCGACAGGCGGCAACCAAGAACTGGATCGGTCGATGAGCTCGGTGGCTCAGTCGCGCAACTGGCGTCCCCCCACCACCTCCCCCCTTTCCAGACACTTTTTCGACAGCATCGACAACACTTGCTCCAACAATCTCAACCAAAGCCTGTGTCTGTCGGCTAGGGAAGCGATGGCCGATTCTGATTCGCTGGAGCCATCTTGCTCCGATTGCGGTGATCTTGTGTAGTAGTCTTAGAACATCATCTAGTGCAGCTCTCAATGAGTGCAAGAAAGACACGATCAATGTATATTATTGATAAATGATACTGATCAATAAGGTATAGCATGAAAAGTATTGGTCGATATCACGGTACATAGAAGAAGACGGTAAGAGTCACGTGCATGTGGCTCTTACGTCATCCCTACCTTTTATGATTGAATTTATGTAGTTTGAAAATGATAATGAATTGACATTATTGAGTACATTGAATAGAAATAATATTGAAAGGAACTCGAGAACTGAATGTAAAATTGTATTAATCGTGATTTGTTATACTATTTCATATTTCGTTACTAGGTAGCAACTCAGATGATTGTATCACATGATTTGAAAGATACAACACTACAAAAACTTGCAGCTGTACTCTACACTTTAACCCGTATTTTTACGCACGCTGTTACTAAATCGATTATAATTCTTTTCCTAAAGTGTTCTGAGCTGAAATTTTGGATATTTATTGTCAACATGTTAGTAGAGGTATTACAAATGATAAATCTTGTATATTGGACTTGGATTACGGAATATTTGTCATTCAAAATAATAAAAGCAAGTCAGTATTATCTACTCGTTGCTAGGATCACAGCTGAGATCGCTAAACACAGCTCCGATATGAAGTTTGGGTATGGATGACGTCAGAGGACCGGTTTGCCACTGCGTATCCTATTCGTGACCCATACCGTCTTCTATATGCCGTGATCGGTATGTATACAAAGTATTGATCAATATGTATAAAAAGAATTGATCGATAGTATAAGAAGTATTGATCAGTATGTTTAATCTCTGATGTGGTTTTACATATCATTGATGATTTATGAGCTCAAATAGTGATAACAGTGTGTAGGTCGAAATTGCTAGCCTATATGGATCTCTATTGAATTATCTTTCCATCAACTATTAGAGTGTATTTTCAACTTCTGCGTTGTAATTTTTGGTAGTTAATTAGCGTAGATCTGCCTTCATTTATCGACAAAGGTTAATGATAGTTAAATATTCAAATATGACCGGTTTTCTTAAAAGGACGCAACCCAAAGGATTCAGCATTTCTCTACATTGCCGACTCTCAAGAATTCTTCCAAGCTTTTATTTATAAGTTTCGCATGTTTGTGACTTCATAATTTTTTGTGGAATCAAATTTAATTATTTTATTTTATTCAGCTCTTCTTGTAATTATGAAGGTTTCTCCAAAACTGAGAATCACATCACTTAATTGTATATATATATTTTAAATGACCAACAGTCGATATTATTTTATATTTTTTTCTTCATACTTTATTTTGAAAATCTATAAAACATTCCATGGATTTTCTCTAAAAACTCTTCTACTCAGTTTCCATTGATGTAGGGAAATATAAAATATATGTTAGAAACGTACATTCATTCGTCATTCATACATCAACGTACATTGATTTGATTTGATTTGATTAAAAATTCAGTTGAAATTTTTTATTATTTACTTCTCAATGCTTATCCAGTTGAAGAAACTTGATCATAGATCGAGTAATGTATCCTCTTCCTACTCGATTTGATGAATATTCTGAAGTCCGTGGTTGCGGCCTTTCTGGACTACTAGACTCACGTTTACTTGCTCATATGATAGTAAATATTATACACTCATACTATACCTATGTACTGAACTATGTAATATTCTTTTGTAATATTTGGAAGTAAAGACGTAAATCTGTACTTCAGTCATTGCTCGTATATTTAGAATTCTGCAACTCATTCTGAAACCAGTGGAATGATTCAGAACAAATTTTATCACTTCGTTTTTTCTCTAATTACAGTTTTCGAATTCAACTAATAGTTATGGCAATTGTATTCATAAAAAGCAATACTCAAACTAGTTTGTAGGGTTGTTTACGAATCTTAACTCGTAAATTGACAACTGAAAATTTATGAGAATATTCTGGAAGGTTTTCAGCCTCAGAAAGTTTCAAGATTGATATGTTTTTTCTTTTAATATAATTCAAGTTTGTCATCTCATCAATGATAAAACTGAAGTTTATCGTTCGCAACGTTCAGCATACGTATTTTTTTATATTCTTAGATGTTTACCTTTTAGTAAACGTTCTAGAGTCAATCAAAACCTGGACATTTCTCGTTCAAATACTGATTATTAGATTTCCATGAACCAAAATCACTGTAAACATCAAGCAAATGATTGTTAGTAATAACATTACTAATAAAAATAATTTACATTGATGATTATTAGATGTTCAATAGTGATATACCGTACTCATATTTATTATAATATACTGCAGACTATTTACTTATGTAGTGCAGTGCATAGATAGAAATGCACTTCATATAAATTATTCATTAATATCGATTGCTTTTTATACTTTATATTCGATGAAATAATGCTCTCCAAAAAAGTGCCTAATGTAAATCAAACGTATTAATTGATAGTTTCAATCTAAGTGTGAAAATCTACTTTATGACTTTATCTTAAATTATTTTATGTTTGTTTTGTTAGAGATGTAATGATTGATCATTTCATATTTTCAAAATATTTCAGAATTATACTTGATTAATTTGGCGCTATTGTTCAATAACATAATTCTTTGTCTTATAGAGTATCTAATAGTGGGTGCCATAACCTTTTTATACAATTTTCCGATCTTAGTAATAATAGATTTTTTCGATTCATGTTCTCCGTAAGTTTTTTGCTGGAGTAAAATAATTGGTCCAGTCCATTCTTGTATATCTATTGACTACTATTTTTTTCCTTATTGAAATACGTACAGGTTTTGAATTAAAAAATTCATTTATACTTTTCATCTAAACAAAAATGATTTGTTCCACAAGAATATTATTGTAGGTGAATCTATGTAGCATTTTTAGGTCTTTTATTAACTTCGATGAAAATGCTCTGTATTTTAGATCCATTTTCTTGAACAGTTTTGAACACACTTATCTTGAAACATCTTATTCTTGAACCAACTCACGGGTTATCGTTGGAAAATAGCGAATTCTCAACTTAAAAATTGTTAGATTTTTAGAAAAAATATTATGTAGATTGTACGATAGTATAGCAGTATTAGCCAAATTAAACAGTACTGAAATGGTAATATTTTCAGTACTGGTACTAGGTTTCAGTACTGTTTATTTTGGCTAATACTGTACTTACAACGTTGTGAAGGTGTGTTGCCTCACCTTGAATTTACAATGAAATTCATTAGTTGTATTTTCACAATATAAATTTATACATTTTTGTAAATCGAGCTCTATTTTGTGAAAATTGAATAAGCATGGACTAACATGTGCATACAATTTTCCTGTCCATACCATTTCCGATGTGATTTCTGTTAACAGAGCTTTTTGTTGAGAGTGTTTGATATTATGGCGTGAAAGAAACCAAATTGCATGAACGTAAGTTAGGTACAACATTACTATCAATTTGATTTTTTATAAAAGTGAATTGATTATGTGTACATATTATAGAATAATATGTCGGTAAAATCACAAGGCTGTTTCGTTTTATCTTGTAAATTTAGTGTAACTAGATTCATATATAAATATTATAGAAATATGAATGAAAAAATTATTTGTTTTTTTGTGAATAAGATCATGAATTTCAAAAAGATTAATGATACTAGTGTAGAATTAGTTACTTTATAAGATTAAACTGTAGCTAAAACATTCAAGTTGTATCGTAATAAAGATTATACATTTTGTTTTGAAAGTTATTAGAAGATGCGTTTAATTCACCAATTTTGAGAGGAATCTCTTTGAAATAATTCTGTTCTGATAAAGAAAAAAGGCTCATTCATTAGAGATCATGTGGAATGTTATGGTTGATCTGATTCCTGTAAGAAATTTATTTTATATACCGTCAATGGGTAACTGATTAAACGACTCATACACTTACGAGCTTTGTACGTCGTGCCGTTTCTATATTGCTATCTATAGAATGGCCCGGCGTGCTATATTGATAATATATAATATAAACCAATATATAGCACGCTGGGCCACTCTACAGATAGAAATATAAAAAATTGTTCGACGTGCGATGCTCGTAAGTATATGAGTCGCATTAAATTGTCAATGTTGACTTGTTAACAATAATAATCCGAATATCATATATTAATCAATTTTTAGTTCAAAATTTCAATATTTTCAATTATCTTTCGTGTTCTTGTGTTGTGCTTGTGGTTTATGAACTTTTGGACTTTTATGTGTCAAAAAGAAATGCTTTCAAAATTCGAAAAAATTCTGAAAAGTGGATAAAACTACAACCTAAGTGGAATTAGGTTATCACGGCGAGGTGGAACAACCTTCGGGTCTCCCCACCGAGAAAAGCCATACGCTAAATAAATAAATAAATAAAATCAATTTTGATTCGCCTACAGAACGGAAGTACCGCAACATCACAAATTATTTCGAATAAAATCTATTCATAAAATTTTTGAACGAAGCGAAGCGAAACACATATTCGTGGAACCTTTATACAGGTCAAGTTCGTTGGCCAATAAAATTGACCGACTCCTTCATCCTTTTCGAGGCGAAAAAAATATAGCTTTACTCGTATAGGAAATACGATAGGTTACTCGTAAGGAAAATACTCGTATTTAAAGGCGCTTATTGACAGGGAAAGTAGAGAGAGCAAGTTACTTTCTGGAAGTACTTGCCATCACGTCACTTTCTACTTATTTGCTTATATACAGGGAAAGTACTTGCTGGAAGTAACTTGCCTTCTCTTCTTCACTTTTTTATGTTTTTCTCAACACATGTTATTATTTCCACAAATAATCTGAGTAATAAAACGATGCGTTTCTTCTGCTCTACTGGCTGAAAGTGGGAGAAAGTGATCACATGACCCTCTACTTTCCTTGGAGTGGCAAGTAAAAACAAACAAGTTTGATTTTACTTCCAGAAAGTGATTACTTTCTCCGAAGTGGAAAGTACCCCTGTAGACAGGGAAAGTAAGGGGTAAGTTGAAGAGGCAAGTACTTGCTGGAATTTACTTTCTCTCTCTACTTTCCTTGTCAATAAGCGCCTTAAGCAATGGGAAAGGTATTTCATAATACCATATTATGTTTAATGATCTTGAATGAAAAAACATAAGAGATATGGGGGTTGGTAGGCCTGACCTGCCTGTAAGTATTGTGGTGCATTTCGCTCGTAAGTTTTTCGCTTAATTTATAAATATTTATCGGTTTTCGAGAGCCAAGTTAATTGCAGACAGTGTAGGAAGTAGTGTTGCATCGTATGAGTTAATTGTTCAAGTGCTGGCAAGTGTGATTTATTAGGGAGGATATAAAGTCGTCATTACGGATACATAACCTAATTTTGTACAAACCAGTGTCTTGACCGGCTTATTTTACGCGGGAAGACAGACAGTTGAGTTACTGATAGTGATTTCTGTGCAGGGTAGAAGCGATAACGACGTTGAAGTATTTTGTCAGCCTATTTCTATAACCTAGTTCTCGGTGGCCTTGAACTGTTTTTTCTCTTCTCTGAATAGATTCTGAAGTCTACCGTTCCGTCTTATTCAGAGGGGTGTGTTCGGGCACAAACTTTCTTTCGTAGAAAATTAAATTATTGAACTTAAAGAACTTTTACGGTATGAATCGCGGTGATACAATTTCTTTCATGGGAAAAAAATGAATAAGAACAGTTTTGAACAATATTTTTCGCCGGACAGTGTTAAAAAAAGGCCTAGAGCTAAAAGTTCACCTGAGCTAGAAAAGACTGAACAAAAGAAGCGTGCTCCAGAGCCAAGTGTAAAAATGGCAAGTAATTTGGACTCCAACGTATTAGAATCAATGTTTGTTCGGTTTCAAAAGAGTATTAGTGAGTCTATGGACAAAAAATTTGCATTGCTGGCTACGAAGGAGGATTTAAGTGGGCTTATTGTTTCAGTAGATAGACTCTCCGAACAGAATAAACAGTTAAAAGTCAGGTTGAGGCCCTCAAAGTGCAAAATGAGTTCATTGTTAGGCGGGTGGAAAATCTAGAAAATAGATCGAGAAGGAACAATTTAATTTTTCGCGGGCTGAAATACGAATGTGCAACGGCTGACTACGCGAGGATTGTCAGAGACTTTTGTGTGAGTCATGTGGGGGCTCGCGCAGAAACATGGGTTAATAGAGCACATGCGTTAGGCAAGAAAATTGATAATGGGCCGATCATTGCGCAATTTCCTGACGATCAAGACATTCAATTCATCACCAGGAATAGCAGGAAGTTGAAGGGTACACGGTTTGTGATCCATAAGGACTTCGCCTTCGACACGAGAAAACGGCGATCAAAGCTTTTCCGTGCACTCGGGGAGCTGAAAAAGCGAGTTCCCGGAGTGAAAGTGTCGGTGGAATTGGATCGCTTAATTGTGAATGGTCAGGTTTTCACGTTGGATGGAGAGAATGGACTGGTTTCGAAGGGAGAAGATGGGCTGCGGAAGATCGGCAACATGTTCGATGAGAATGTGATGCAGGCCGTGCGGAGGAGCATGTGTGGAGAGGAGACTGAACAGGAGCGGGGTGGCGAGGGCGAGGGCGATGGCGATGGCGAGGTGGAGGGCTGCTGAGATAATGCCGTCAGTCAGTGTGAGAAAGGACAGTTGAGTTTGGTAGCGTACAATGTGGCTGGATTAAGTGGTAAGATTGTTCAAGTATATAATTTTATTAGGAATTATGATATTTTTGTATTATTGGAGACGTTTGTTGAGAGAGGGAAACAAATGTATTTTGAGAACTGTTTTGCAGAGTACACTTTATATTGGGAATATGCAGTAAGAGAATCGAATTGGGGTAGGGCAAGAGGAGGGATGCTGATAGGAATAAAAAAAGGGTTGGAGAGGTATAGTCAAATAATCGATGTGCAGGAGAGGAAGGTTATTCAGATGAATGCAGGGCAGCAGAATAGTTATTTCATAGTGCCAATTTACTTAAATGGAGGAAGTGATAGGGATTGGGAGACAGATTTCAATAAATTATGGGAGTTCATGATAGCGCACGAAAATAGAAATAAGATGATTCTCATCGGAGACTTCAATGGTAGAGTGGGAAATGAGCAAGATTTGACAGAATTAAGGGACGTTATAGAATTGGGGAATATATTGAATAATAAGCGTGAGTCAAAGGATGTGGTGATTAATTTGAAAGGTAAGAAGGTATTGGAGTTGTGTGAAATTTTCAACTTGATCATTTTGAATGGAAGAATAAGTGGGGATAGGATGGGGGATTTTACGTTTATGGGAGGAAGAGGGGCGTCGGTAATTGACCTATGTTGCGTATCTATTGAATTAGCGCAGACAGTTGAAAAATTTTGTATTGTACCAGAAATATTATCTGATCATTTCCCAATTGAAGTTGTTCTAATGACGGTTGGTGATATAGGTAGAAAAAACAAAACTTTACCTCTCTTGCCGAAGGTGAGATGGAAAGAAGCGCTGAAGGATGATTATGTATTGAAATTAACCAAACTTTGTAGAGATATAAATGAGATACCCCGGAATAGTGAGGAGGCTTATGAATTGTTAAATAACCTTATATACAGAGCAGCAAATTATAAGCCGCAATCTATGGAAGGAAAGAAGGAGGGTTGGAAGGAGAAGTGGTTCGACAGAGAGTGTGAGGCTATGAGGAAGCGAGTTTTCAGCCTATTGAAGGTGTTGAGAGAGTCGAATACGGAGCAGGTCAGGGAAAATTACAGGAAAGTAGTAAAAGAATACAAAGGGCTTTGTAAGAATAAAAAGAAAACGTATTATAGTGATATTAAAGAGCAGTTCAAAAGAGTCAAGGATTCCAGTGATTTGTGGGCGCTGATAAAGAAATTCAAATGCAGAGAGTTCAAGATTTCGGGAAATGTGAGTGCGGAGGATTGGGTGGTGCATTTTAGAAAAGTGTTTGGCGCGGTTGGAGAAGTAGTCACGTATTATGCGGCGCTGGAGGCCGAAGATGAAACACTTGACAAAGACATAGATATGAATGAATTGGAAAATGCTCTCAAGGCTATGCGCAACAATAAAGCGCCAGGTGATAACAGAATTCCGGCAGAATTTTACAAAAACGCGTCAGAAAATTACAAAGAGTTTATTTTAAATTTTTTCAATACTATTGTCAGAGGTGGACAGATACCAAAAGGGTTTTCACGTTCAATTATATTTCCCTTGCACAAAAAAGGCAGTACGGATGACGTAAATAATTATAGAGGCATATCTTTTATAAACGCAGTAGCAAAATTGTTCTCGTTCATATTGTTAAGAAGACTGCAGTTGTGGGAAGAGAGAGAAAGGGTTATTCGGGAGAATCAGTGTGGTTTTCGGAGAGGTTACTCGGCGATAGATAATATTTTTGTTTTGTATAATACAGTGATGGAAAGGTTGAGTAGACCAAAGAAGAAACTGTATTGTTTCTTTGTGGATTTTAAGGGAGCGTATGATAGTGTAGACAGAGAGTCCTTATTTTTCAAACTGAGTGAACTGGGGGTGTCAAACAACTTTATAGCGATTTTGAGGAATCTGTACAGGAATACGAAATCTACCGTCTGGCATGGGGTAGAGGGTAACTTGACAGATTACTTTGAAACCATGAATGGATTAAAGCAGGGATGCGTGTTGTCTCCGTTACTGTTTACGCTCTTTTTGAACGACTTGAGTGAATTTATTGGTGGAGGTCTGTATGTTGGTGAGAAGCTAATTAATTCGCTGTTATATGCAGATGACGTAGTCATAATGTCTGAAAATCCTCGACAGCTGCAGATAATGATAAATAAGTTAAAGGAATATTGCGAAAGGTGGAATCTCACAGTTAATATGGAAAAATCCAAAATAGTCGTTTTCAGAAGAGGAGGCAGATTGGGGGAGAGGGAGAAATGGTACTATGGGGATGAAGTTGTTGAAATAGTTAATGAGTATAGATACCTGGGAATGATTTTCTCCTCAAGATTGTCCCTTTCCGCACACTTTAAATGTAAGCTTACAGCGGCCAGATTTGGAATAAATAGTGTGTGGCGAAATCTAATTTTAAACGATGAAGCACCTCTCTCAATGAAATGGGGAATTTTTGAATCCATAAGTAGAGCAGTTGTAACATATGCAGCACAAGTATGGGGATATATGGAGCGAGAAGAACTAGAAATTTTCCTCAGGTTCTTCGTGAAGAGAATGTTTGGGTTGCCGAATAATACACCAAATTATATCGTCTATTTAGAGACTGGAAAGGATATTTTGTGGTTGTATACACTAAAGACTCATATAAAATATGTATTGAACTCCTTTGAGCTGCCGAGAGGCCGATATCGAGCAGTGATAGCTAAGCATTGTTTAAGAGATAAGTGTGGCTGGTATGCAGAATGGAGACGGATATTAAATGAGTTGGATATTGAACTACCGATAACAGCAGACAACTGGCAGGCAGGAAACTTTAGGCAGGGGTGGGAGGCAACGTGGGAGCGGGCAATGACGAAAATAAAAGCGAAAGTCAATGATAAGTGGCTTGAAAGACGAGAGCGGGCTCAGTTTCACCGAGTATATGCAGTTTTAAAAATAGACAATAAGACAAGAGATTACATAAATGATGAGACTAGACGGAATTTTATAGCAATGATTTTCAAAGTCAGAGGAGAACTATTACCATTAAATCATGGCCCGCATAGAGAAGAGCAAATAGGTATTTGTTCTATGTGTAACAGTCGGGAAACGGAAGATACGTATCATTTTATCGGTAGGTGTTCGATCTTGGGCGAAATAAGGAAAAAATTTTTTAAAAGGGCGACAATAGAGAGAGAGACATTTATCGAATATCTAAACGGCAAATGTTGGACGAGTCTGGTAGGATACGTGAGGGAGGCCCTGAGGTATAGGCGAGAATTGATTACAGAGTTTAATTTTTAAAACTATATTTGTCATAGATTCATTTTTACTTATGTATATGTATATAGTATATTAGGTAGTATTATGCAAGTCCTCTAATTAAGATAGTACCTTATTATGAAGTCATTCTGGTACCTAGAGTAATCATTTCTTTTTCTCGATTATGTATAAATGTAATGAGTGGTGCTACATTATTATTATTTTTCTTTATTAATTATTTCTTTTTCTCGATTATTTATTGATGTAATGATTAGTGCTACATTATTATTTTTTTTATTCATTATTTCTTTTCTCGATTACCGTATGTATAAATGTAATGATTAATGCTACAATACAAAGAAGAATTTTTTTTTCATAATAAGTGCTTTACTTGTGTTAATGATTTTGTTAAATATTTAGTGTTTGATACGTCCAGCCACATTGACGCTCCTCTTTTCTTTTCTTTTTTTTTCTGCCCGAAGTTGCCTTATTATTTTGTTTAAAATTCATGTAAATCATATATTGGTCAATTATTTTTAGTACGTTTACAGTAGAATGGAACCTATCAACCCGGCTGACGGCCTCGGCCAAGCCTAAAGAACTTTTTTTCATTTAGTGATGCGGGAAAGAAAATATTGTAACAAAAATTTATTTTATTTGTTGTGGGTTTCAATTTTTTGAGTGGTATTACAGTATTTTTATTTTCTGTTGTCTTGTTTTAAAATGTGTAAATAAAGTTCTATTCTATTCTATTCTATTCTATTCTATAAGAGATATCGATACCTGACAGAAGAGACGGGGAAGGTGTTTCATAATACCATATTTTTAATGTATGATATTGGATGAAAAAAACATAGAGATATTACGGAGAAGAAACAGATCGAAACTGTCGTCTGTTGATGATGAGAGAGAGAGTGTGTGGCAAGATTATTACAGCTGTTGAGAAAAAGCATATTTTTAATTATGTGATCACATGTAAAACATTGAGCAAAATATAGCACGATCCTTTTAACTTGTCAGAAATCAGCTGTTTCGGTAATAATTAAACAGTGATTTCGACACAATAATCAAAAGTCTCAAAGACCTTTAAAGTCTTTAAAATACCTTTTTAAAGAAGACCTTTCAAAGAATAACTTTTTAAAACCCTTTTCAATAATCTGCGAGATTCAGCATTTGTAGGTTAAGTATTGTGATATTGCTTGTCGAAACATATGTTTTCTGACAAGTTAAAAGGATCCTCCTGTATCCTCTGTTCACGGAAGCAAGTCAGTGCGCGTAAAGAAAGTGTGCGTGCGTGAATTGGAAAACAGCTAGACGACCGAGTCAAAGGCATGTTAAAACTTAAAACTAAATTTCACTCGCTCTCAATCCGTATCAGCTGAATACGCGATTAGTTGCAAATGCTGAAATATGATTATGTCATATACGTCATGCAATACACTCGCAAAAGACACACACACAAGCTCACTCAGCTGTTACATTTACTGACTTTTTTCAGTGAACAGAGAATAACTGGAGACACCACTGATCTTGAAAAAAAAAATTAAGACCCTGCAACCGACTGCACTGGGCGGCACCGCAGCAAATTGGAAGTTCGCAAGCGAGTTCTCCAGCCCACGGGGCTTACTAGTTAGTTACAGATAATTTTTGTAATAGGAAAAAGCTGTAATAGTTACAGTGATTAATTCTTTAAATTTTTTCCCTCGAAAAACGTCTGGTATGTGAATTTAGGAATTTTTAGCTTCCCAACAGCTAATAAGACCTTTTTCTTAATGAAACAGATTTTTTTATTAGATGAGCTGTTGACCTGTTGATGAGCTGAAAATTTCTAGCTCATACTAAGCCTTTTATTCTATTAATCTTTCTTTTTTCAACTTTCACACCTTACCTAGGATTCAAACATGAGATGGAGACAAATAATTTATAATTAATTCGGTTTGTCCTTCAACCTTTCAAGATTTGAAATCGATAATCTAATTATTATCAGCTTTTTCGAGTGTAAATTATATATAATCAGACTCATTAAATTTGACGCTTGGCATTAGATAGATAGAGAGGTATTTTTTTCTTTGCCATCGTACTCTACGGTCATCAATAACGTCAAGAAATAATATCTCTCTATCTATCCAAAGCCAAGCATCAAATTAAATGAATCTGATTAATTTATACCTATGCGTTAGACATAACCTTTGAACTTTTAGTGTGAGTTCGCCATTCCACCTGTATTTCTGGACTTTATAAAGTTTCATGAAACAGGTTCTAGATTACTAAAATTCGAGAATATTTCTGACGCTGGATACTCACATAAGTTCATGTCCGACTTGAAAGGTACAACCAATATTAGCAAGAATGAAAAGTATTTTTGATAGTTGAAACTCAATTTATTGTCAATTTAAACACAAAAATTCATGAAACAACTGAATAACATCTATGTTATCAACATCCAATGGAAATTGGAATATGAGTAAACACAAATGTTAAAGGATGATAAGGTGATTTACATGTGAAAGGATTATTACCCCTCAGCTTCCCGTGAAGGGCTGAACAAAAATATGTCGTGGGATTGACGAAGTTCACTCCCGTTCAGGAGATAGATCCATCTAAAATTTGAGATTTTTCTTCTCTAGAAACTTGGACCTCACTACGGACGGTTAATAAGAGTTAAATCTAGTGCATTTTACTCAGCATTTTTAAAATAATAAATACATAGTTTAATAATCATCTCATAAAGATTATACGTTTTTCAATGAAAATTTATCATTTAAGCATCGCAATAGATTCCGTTATCAACATTATTGTTGCAACCAAATAATTATGAAATATATATGCGAGAGATGAATCATATTCTATAAGGAGAGAAAGCAATCAGTTATTATTTACTACTCAAATATTGAAAAAATATCTTCTTAAAATAGACAACGCTCTGCTTTCAAACCAGCGAGAGAAATAGCGGGAGCGGTGGTAGTGCTCTCTCTTGGCAAGTTTAGGAACTTCTAGCTATAGGCCAGAGTGCGATCAGAGACAAGTGGATACTAATATTCTAGTTCCAATTGTCTCTGGTGCGATATAGTAATAGAAGTCAACGCTAGTCACTTGTGTAGAGGCAATTTCAAACGTCCGGCTCAATTTTTTAGTAATTTCGACTTTTCTAGCTTTTCCGTCGCGTTTCAACGTCAGAAAAAGATGACTTCACATGGAAATCAAGCTGAGGAATCGAATAAGACTGGTTTCAAGTATCTACTTGCAGTAGTTTATCGATAAAATCAATTTTAATACCAAAAACTGATGTAATTTTAGGTCTTTTGGGGATAACTTGAAAAATCTTACACTTACATTCTTGAAATATTTTTTATACGATTCTTCAGAAAATTTCACGTGATATTAGTTGATTTTCCAATGTTAAATACCTCAAATAACTCTACAAAACAATAAAAAATGATTCATTTTTTGCATTTTTGACAGCCTGTAACTCAATAACGAAGGTTTTCCGGGTATGTGTTTATCAGATGTTCCTATCCTAGAATTCAATGATTGATAATTTCCCCAAAGGATATTGTGATTCATGAAGGTTGAAATTTTTTTTAGTTTTTATCAATTTTTTCAATGACCTCGATATAAAAGGACTCAAAACTAGCTTCATTCGATTCCATGACATATTCTACATATGATAAGTATTTTCTGAAACCTTATATTGTCCTACAGAGTCCAGGGTAAATAAAAATTTATTTCTTAATGACCATGCACTACTTTAGATTTTTGAATATTAAAAAGCATTTGAAACATTTATAGATCTGAAAATGTGATGAAATATGGAAAATGAGTTGGAGAATCGAATGAAGATAGTTCAAAACATGTAAGTATGCCAGTTTTCGCACACTAGATGAAAATACGCGGAAAATCATGCTTTTTTATATGCGTTTTTCGGTTTTTTGATGATATCTCAAAAACTGTTAGAGCTATCCTCTTGAATTTCAGCTCAAACGATTCCTCATCTTAATCTACATGAAATGACACCAATTTTAAGTCTTCTTATCATTTAGCAACTTCAGAAAAAAATAAAAAAGATGCGGTTTTTTGCATCTTTGACGATTTTTTACTCGATAACGGTGCATTTGCGGACCATGGTTCATCAGATGTTCCTATCCTAACTTTTTCTGAAGAATCATTTGCGTTATTTGTATTTCGTTATCTCGTACTTGCAAATTTTTCTGGTACAGTTTGCTGCATTTTGTCATTCTTATGGAAATATATCGCAAGGAAGAAGCATCGACTATCGATCATTCTGTTAGTCGACTGACATCGATTGAGAAATTATCGATGTATTACGAATTCGATGACTTCGTAGTTTATGATTTCGCTGCTAGATGGCAGAGGATGTCTAATGAGTGAATGGTTTCCCGCTGCTGGAAACTGTTTCCATTTACGTTTGAATTCTCATTTTTGTATTTCAAAGTAATTAAAATGTAAAAAATATTGTTGAATATGAATTATAAAAATTACTTTGAAACTTATCAGGGTCATTTCTTCACAGTTAATAAATTTCCATGATTATTGACCGAGCAGTTATGTCTACGTTTCAACTCCAATGAATTTTCTCTTGTTTGTCTCAATTCATTCCATCCAATAAAGTAACTTGAACGGAGCAGCTGATTTGGTAAGGTTTGGCAAGGTACTGACACTCAAAGGAATGCCACCATGCCTTCCGTCGAGAGGATAATAAAAAACAACAATAAATAGTTAGGTACAACAATTACTATAGGCAAAGCAACAGAAAAGTCAGTCGATTCTGTTTAGTATGGTCCTTCTCCTTACCCGTACAATGAATATTGTCAATTTCTACCTTCTTTTCACTTTATAAAAAACATTGACAATATTCATTTCATCTGATTATAGGAGAAGTTCCAACTTCTCATTCTAACGTAAATTACATTCATTATGGATAGAATAAAACACAATTCAAGGTGAATAAAGGCTTTTGCATTTATTATATACAGTTTATATCTTAAAAATAATATAAATTAGAACTCACTGTCCATTAACGCTTTCAACAGAGATTAAAATTTACAAACTCAAGAAAATAAATCGGAAAAGGTAGTTAGTATGGTAGCCTAAATTTAATATTAACTTACATACAGATATTGATCTTTTAAAATGCTTGGAATTTTTTAAGATGAGGAAATGCTTGGAGCTTGATTGAAATATACATTACTGAACAATAACATGGGATGTTTGATCATTGCGTTACAGTTAGTTCCTCAATTGCAGAAAAAATAGGGTTTTTGGTAAGTAATGAACGACTAATTCACTTATAAACCTTCTTTATCTCTTCATAGAATTGATTTCGAATAGGTGTACCGAAACCTATGATAGGCAATGAAAATTTAGAAAGCCGAAATAAACGAAGAATAATGAGAAAATTAAGTGTAAGGTATATGAAACTAACTATTACAGCTATTGCTTACTAGATATCAAAATAAATTTTATTTCGACTATAATTATTGTAACTATTACATCCCCAACATGTTAGAAGTTCAAGAGCCAGTTACTATTCCAAACACTAAAAGACCAAGCACCCACATTCAATTTTCGGATATTCAAACGATCATTTTAAAATTGTCTTCCAATGGCAAAAGGATCGTCTTCAGATCTTGAAATTTTTAGTCATTTTTTCGACTTGATTTTCTAATGATACTTGAACAACTTCGCGACCCAATTGAACAGTGACACATATCAATATTGTAATTGTGCAGTCAAATCAAATAATCTTCATTCAAAAAGTTCATTCACAAGTTTACGCTCAGCAACATTGAAAGTGTCATGAAAATACAAGAACAATAGATCATACAACATTAAATGTTTATTGGGGTGAAAATTGGAGGGAGGAGAAGTCATTCAAGGCAGCGATCATAAAAATAAAGACCGCAAAAAATAATACAACCAGTTCTCTTGGGGATCGTACTTAAATTCAATATACTACTTTACTGTGACTTCAAAAATCTGGTCCGCCATATTAAATCTAACTTCATTTTTTTAAATGGTAAGGTGGTCATGTTATACATGATTTCGATTAAGAATTTCAAGAGAAAGTAAATGGCGAAACCCGTACATCGATATGTCAAACGGTTTATAAGATATTTGAATTATTAATCAGCGCAAATATTTGATTTGAAAGGCATTAAATAATTGCATGTGGTTGCAAGTTGCAAGCATTTCCTCGTTCAAAAAAATAATTCCATTAAAATAAATATAATTTGCAAATCAGGAAATTATAATAATTTAAAAAATAATTATCTCAAATGAGGAGCAAACATTTTCAATGTAGTCTTAACTGTGATGCATTTAAACATCTCACTGTTTCAGTGTTGTTTTAGATTTTTCTAGTGTTTTTGCTATTTTTGTAAACAAAAGAAACTTATTACTTACAGTAGAACCCCTCATATCCGACCTCGGGATAACCGACCATGTGCCTAGTGTACGAGTATTTTAATATTTTCGTTAATTACAGTACAGTAGTATAAAAATTAAACTTTTCTACTTTATAAAAAAACTGTTACTTTTTATTAGAGCACTGTAAAATAATTTTGTATTGAATACAGTAATTACGATTAAGCAGCACTATGTCTAATGAATGTGTGTGTATAATTTAGTGCAGTATACGACTGTTTTGATCTCAAAAATAGTTTTTTATTGCTCCTCGGTATATCCGACCTTTTGGCCGTTCCGACCACGGCCCGGTCCTGTCAAGGTCGGATATCAGGGGTTCTACTATATATTGTATTGGTAAACAAAAAAAAACATACCACAAAATGTGTTTTGAATAAAATAATTACTTATAAACAAGCAGAGATCTTAAGAAACAACCAATAATAATTATTTATTCATTAATGTGAATTACATAACATAAACTAACTACAATATTTTCATTCTAAAGACAAAAAAAAAGATCTTTCGAATATTGACATGTTATACAGTCAGATGAACTGGCTCCAGTAAAATTATATTTGGAAAAGATATTTTTTCCAAATTTTATTTTATGGAAATATGACAAATGAAAAAAATAGCTGTTAAATAATATTCATAAAAATAGCACAATTCAAATCAATTAGTTCTAGACCTAAAATAAGATGAATTATCAATACAATAATTTTTTATCCTTGAATCATGAATTTCTAGTTTGAAACATCAATTCTATTTGAATTCCATGAAAAGGGAATTGTTGGTTCAAAGTGCAATGAATAGGATAGGAATAGTCTATGTTATTCAGAACTCTTTTAGAATAAAGAAGATAGAATTATTTTTCTTAAACATAATGTAGCTCTAACTATTAATCATCATTTCATTTCCTCGAAAACGATTATAAGGAAAGTTTTGAAATAAAAGCCATTAAAATAAAAGTTATTTTTTATAGAAATTATAAGAATCCCCTTTGATCAAATAAATACAAATGGACGAAGATAGGCATAATATTGAATTTCAAAATAAAAAGAGATTAACTAATGAATGCCAAATTCACTTTTCATGAACATTCAATTCAACTAAACCCTAAAATGAGATGATTGACATTCACAAGTACATAAATAAATAAATACACCATGCAATACAATATTATCTATATATAAAAGTATTTATAAATATTATCATTTATAGAGTAACAAATATATATATTTCTTCAAATAGGTAAATTTGAAGCACATTTTTGTGCAAAGGTCCTTATCTTAATTGTTAAAATTTTTCAATTGAAACTATGAAGTCATACAAATCTATCACCGCTTTTTCACCAAATTAGTGTTTTCCACAATAGATATACACATTCACTGAGCAGATCATTTTTAGTTCCATCTTGTGACTTGTAACCTGCAAAGCTCCCTAATTTCATTTACACGCTACCCTAAAATGCAATTCAAATTTCTCCTCACAACCTACAGTCATTATTTTATTATTAACATTATTATATACATACATTCACATTTTGTACAAATCATTCCGTCCATTTGTTTGTCCTGGCCTGAAACGAAGATGAATCCAAGAATTTCTCGAACAAGAAATATTTCACGCTCCTGAAACAACAAATACGATTTTTTACTGAAAATTTAGCTATAGTTTGATGAAAATATATTTAGGCGAGAAATGAACACATCACGGTTGGAATGAAGATAGATAAAATTTATTCAAGAATTATAAATTAGATCAAATAATGAAAAGAATATGAGAGAGTATTGAAAAGAATATGCAAGATTATAATATTTGACGAGGCATCGGGAATACCTCAAGACCAGAACACCTCAATAAGTATCAGCTTCAAGCATTTTTAGCTTCATTTCATTAGTAGGAAGACTTAAGAATTGGAAGTTATTATTATTTGTATTGTCAATCAGGCTCTCTCTGCATGATGTCAATTCTGCTACTTATTTCAAAACGTTTTCTTCTCCTTCTTCTTCTTCATCTTGAGATTCTAATACTAGGATTAGTAATTTTCTATTTACTAATCACTCACTTCATTCTAACTCACATCATTACTAACAATAAATAATCAGAATTCCTTACAAACATAGATCCAGTCAGAATAGATGTATTTTCCTCAAATTTTCTACATTAAAGTAATTAAAACTGGATGGTAGATTGCATCATACAATCATAACTATCAGCTAGATGTTGGATGACTGTACTGCATTCAAATCTCTCTAATTCTCAGAAAGAAGTTATCAAAAAAAATTTCATTGAGTGAATGATTAATGTTAAAAAGTCATCAATGATTTTTGTTTCTCTGGGCTACCTAAAATAAGTTATTTCTCAGCCAATTTGACTCTTCATGCTTTCCCAAAATTTCTGCCACCATTTTTAAATGGGGATTTTAAAGCATCGAACTAGTCTACTTCTGTCGGTATAAGTAGCGATACTAGCCTGTGTCAAAGCTGTCTTTCTTATCAAAGCGTGTAATAAGCGAGGGAAATGTTACACTTTTACGTTCAATGGAAACCAGGATATGGGTATTTATATTGAAATGACTTATTGAGGTAAATTAATCTAGCATATGGATATAACCTGTGAATATCTTACTTAAAACTCTACTGACACATTTTGCTTGAAGTGACTCATCCATGCTTAAAGCACAGATAATGTAAATACATTATCTGTGCTTAAAGCCTTCAATTCAAAACTGGAATTCTCAATCTACTGGATATCTCAATCTACAAAAACTAAAAATGAGGGAGCAAAACCAACCTTCTTTGAAATTAAATCAATGCCGATGAAGTGCTTGGAGGATTCGACGATAGTATTGGACAATTTCCTTCCGTCCAGAAGATTAGACTGTGTTCTGCCATTTGTGATGATTGAAAGTGATCTTTTAGAAGCATTTGAGAGAAGTTGAGATGCATTTGGTAGGCTTCGTTTTCTCTAACAGGATCCCCACATATCCTGTACAAATCTGAAACAATAATAAATCACCGTTAATTTTCAGTTATAGAATTCCATGCATAAAGTGTTTTTTTTTAAACAAGAATTGGTGAGTGATCGACTCCAAACAGTTTGCTTGGCATAAAAATGATCTTCGCTATGAAATGAAATAACTATCACTATTCTAAGGTATTGTTTGCGTTTTTTATATAGAGATTAACGAATTTCTTAGCATACGACGAAAACAGAACAGAAAACGAATAATACAATTCATTCACAAGTGAGTTTGTTTTCTGTTTGAAATTAACTTTTTTGAAGAATTAAATTTTAGATAATTTGACTATTTTTGGTTTAAACTTTCTAATTATCATTCACAATATTCGAAATTTGAATAGTATCAGAATATTGAGCTCAGGAATATTTCTTTTCGATCTGATTAAAACTGAATACATCTAAGATTTTAGAATAATCTATCAATTTACAGATTAAGAAACAACTCACTTTTAAAATTTTTATAGTAAACAAACAATGAATAAATGAAATTGACAATAAAAAAGTTGAATATTCTTACTAAATAAGTAGGCCTAATCATAATAAGTGGATAACATTGACTAATATCAGACCTATGTCAATCAACGCTTATGTCATAAATAAAAATGTGTTTATTATTTTAATTAGTTAATTTTAAAATAATACAGCAATAACAGTTTCAATTACAATTGCTGTGTCAACACCTGAATATTATTCATGGCTGCCCAGGGGCAAAATTTAAGAAGTCAACGCTAATCAATTAGATTTGAATGAGGGATGAATATCCCACACAGGGATGAATATGAGGGATGAAACAAATGAATATGTGAGATTGACGCTAGAAAGAAGATGAAACATTGTTCTGTAAGCAAAAGTGGTATTCCAAAAGGTTGAAACAAAAAACTAATAACTCCAATGATTCCACAGTACTACGATCGTTTCCTAGGGTTCTTTTCAACTATAAAGTGTAAGTCAAGTTAAATAGAATACTAATAACCTTGGTATAACTTGTCCATTACAAACCCGTAAATGATTTAGTACTCACCTTTTAGAATTGCTGATGCCCATAATTGAACATGTACGTCAGGTATTTTACTAGCGAGCTGCATAGCAGGTGTAACCATGTTCATACTTTCTCGACTGTTGCCTAATGATAGAAAAATATGTCCCAACAGAACCAACGAACACGATGTCAACCTGTTCGAGTCTTCTGCATTGGCCATTTTCAAAGTTTCTCTCAGGTATCGCCTGAAAAATTCACGAAAATTATCACGAATTAGATCAACAAATAATATTTTCAAAAAGATAAATGCAGTTATAGAAGAAGTACATAACCTTGGCGAAATCGTTATCAACTTTTGTTTATCAAATCAGCCATCAAAAATCAGTCAGTAATTTAGATCAGCTTCAATGTAAAAAATGGGAAATGACAAGGTTACGGTATCTTGTCTGGTTAATAATTTGAACTTCAGTAGTTCAAATAAATAATTAATTAAATACTTTTTAGATAATTATTTAAATAATTTTTAAATAATAAAATGAATAATCAGAATATTTAAAATATTTAGGAGTGAGGTCCAAGCAAATTAAAAAGTTAAGAGGATAAACGCGATAAATAGTGTTGAGGAGTCTAAACAAGAAACTAAAAATACACAAAATTAACAAACAAAATTTCAGACTAGATTATTCAATAGGATCAGTAGCATTTTAAAACCCAGGTAACAATGATGATAAAATTACGCCAGATACGAAGTTTACTGATGAAAGAGACAGTTTGTGAAATAAAAGTAATGTAACATCAAGATATTTAAGGTGAGAATGCGATTAAAAACGGTTGGTTTCATAACCAAAGTATACGTAGTTACGTACACTGAGCTAAATATCCATCTGGAGGTAGCACTAGCTAGGGCTGCAAGCAGGATTAGTGTTCCGTCTAATTTCGTTAGGTTGGCAATAAAGTGAGGATGATTTTTTTTCTAATACAGTATGTAGTACCAAAAAAATTAAGTTGGCAATGAAGTGAGGATTGAAATTTTTTTCTCAAGAACAGTATGCTATTTTAAAAAAATAGGCGGAACCCAGCTTTTTCAATCAGTGCTACCTCCAGTTGGATATTTAGCTCAGTGGTTACGTACATGAGTTGAATCAGTTGCATACTTACTTAGCCTCATTATATCTGGTCTGAAAGAAGGACTGTAGTCCCTGTACATAATACGCAGCTGCCCTCAAACTATGAGAATGCGAGACAAGGCTTTCCGGATTTATGCGTTCGAGAAGAGCTGCGAATTCGGCCTCTCTTTTCGCCCGAAGATAAACTATGCCCAGATTCAGATTGGCGAACGTCCACAGGTCGCGTTCTTGCGATATCTAAAAAATAAATACAGGATAATAACATCTGGAAAATAATATCTGGTAAATAAAGGATATAGATAAGAGACCCGCAAAATAAATGAAACAATATAAGAGACAGGAGACTCGGCAGTAGAGTACGAGATATATTCTATCTTTCTATCATACTGGATCCAGGAATAACTCCTGGATCAAAATTTTCATGTGAGTGACTTCATGCACTTCTAAGTATGGCGATGGCGGGGAATAAAATGTTCCAACATACTTTTAAGGACTATTCACAAACATCAGTGCAGTCTCCGATCATTTATAGCAGGATCCTTTTAACTTGTCAGAAAACATATGTTTTACTCGGCCACCAGTACACTACTTAACCTACAAATGCTGAATCTCGCAGATTATTGGAAAGGTCTTTTAAAAAGTTATTCTTTGAAAGGTCTTCTTTAAAAAGGTATTTTAAAGACTTTAATGGACTTCAAGACTTTTGATTATTGGGTCGAAATCACTGTTTAATTATTACCGAAACAGCTTATTTCTGACAAGTTAAAAGGATCGTATAGCAGGATCCAATTCAACTTGTCAGAAATCAGCTGTCTCAAAGAGCAATATCACAATACTTAACCTACAAATGCTGAATATCGCAGATTATTGAAAAGGTCTTTTAAAAAGTTATTCTTTGAAAGGTCTTCTTTAAAAAGGTCTTTTAAAGACTTTAAAGGTCTTTTAAAGACTTTAAAGGTCTTTAAGACTTTCAAGCCTTTTGATTATTGTGTCGAAATCACTGTTTAATTATTACTGGATCAGCTGATTTATGACAAGTTAATTGGCTCCTGCTATACTATATGTTCCGTTTCAATCACATAAGAATTTCTGTCAGCTGTTCATACTTTTTGTCACATCTGTCCATAATTTTGTCACATCTGTCCATAATTTTGTCAAAGCTGTCTGCCAATTCTTAACAGTCTGTCGTATGTACACAAAAAAACCTTTTTGATTGTTCGGATGTATAGCAGGATCCATTCAACTTGTCAGAAATCATATGATCGACGAGCATATGATCACAATACTTAACCTACAAATGCTGAATCTCGCAGATTATTGAAAAGGTCTTTTAAAAAGTTATTCTTTGAAAGGTCTTCTTTAAAAAGGTCTTTTAAAGACTTTAAAGGTCTTTAAGACTTTCAAGCCTTTTGATTATTGTGTCGAAGTCACTGTTTAATTATTACTGGAACAGCTGACTTCTGTCAAGTTAATTGGATCCTGCTGTACAAAATCAATAAATAATACAATTTTCTTTAAAAAAAGAATCAAATTAACCTAAATCGACCATTAAAACTGTACAGACGATTGACTGAAAAGAACTGATACCTGACTGGAACAAAATGATGGATATCCGACTGAGAAATTCCGATGCGATTAGAACGGAAATGATTGGAGACTGCACTGATGTGTGGAATAGTCCTTTATGGGCTTCTGCACACCAATGGCTGCACTGTGATTATCTATTTATTCAGTAATGTACACATAATACTAAATGAAAGGTTCAACAGGCTTAAGCCCAAAACTGTCCCTCTTCAAATTTAGAAAAAAGTCCAAAATTTAGTCCATATCTTTCAAAGTCACAATTTTTCACTCCGAAAACAAAACACTTGGAAATTTTTGAATATTACAGCAGATAATATGTAAGTTTTGAACCGATTATACAGTCTCTGTAGAAAGAGGCAGGTGCTTACCCTGAGTGCAGCCATGAACTGAGCCTCGGCCGCCTCCATGCAGTTCATGGACATGGCGTAGAGACCGAGCAGGGTGTGCAGCTGCGGCCGGTGGTTCTGCAGCAGCTTGGGACTGGACTGGCACAGCGCGCACGCCTGCGACATCTCCTGCAGCGCCAGCGACTTGTTGCCCATCACCAGGCGACACATCACTATGTGCTCCAGCAGCATCAGCTGGAACACCGACAGGATCGGCTTGTTGTCGACGACTGCAAACACACAACAACAATGCAATTTTTCGTGTTTATCAATTGTGTTTATTTTAGCTTCTGACACAGTGTCTGGTGAGATGTTGTGATATTTATAATACATAATGAAAACACTAGGATGTAGTCAAAAAATATCACTGCATTTCACTGTGGTTGAGTAACAAACATTCACGACCGCTCTCGGATGGGTGACCGACACAAAAATTGTGCAATTAGGCGAGGTGGAACCTACCCGAAAGGGTCTCCCCACCGATAAAAAATAAAATAAAAAAAACTGTATTTCACAATACTGTGATATTTTTTGACTTCATCCTAGTGTTTTCATTGTGTTTATTTTAGTTTAAAAAAATATCAATAAATAAGTAGAAATTGAAGAAAGAATATACAAATATAAATAATACAGTGCTCCAGCAGCATCAGTTAGAACACCGACAGGATCGGCTTGCTGTCGACGACTGCAAACACACAACAATGTAGTTTTTCGTGTTTATCAATTGTGTTTATTTTAGCTTCTGACACAGTGTCTGGTGAGATGTTGTGATATTTATAATACATAATGAAAACACTAAAATGTAGTCAAAAAATATCACTGTATTTCACAATACTGTGATATTTTTTGACTACACCCTAGTGTTTTCATTGTGTTTATTTTAATTTAAAAAATATCAATAAATAAGTAGAGATTGAAGAAAGAATATACAAATATAAATAATACAGTGCTCCAGCAGCATCAGTTGGAACACCGACAGAATCGGCTTGTTGTCTACAACTCCAAACACACATGCACATGAAGTGAATTGGAATTAATAAAAGGATGTTCAGAACTCAGGTTTTTTTGTATCGGAAAATCTCAAGAGTGTTGCTTCAGAAACCATTTCATTTTATGATTCTTCTTGTAATTTTTTCCAGTAGTGATAGCACCAGTCGATAGAACAGTAGTCAGAAAAATCGTCAACTCTTATGTTATAACTATGGCACTTAGTGCCTATTAGAATGAGTTGAATACTACATGTGTGACTACTAAAAAGATGACTAGAAGAAAAGATGGTTAACTCATTTCGACAAATTTTGACTTTGACGATTTGGAATGTAGCTCTTCAATTGGATAATTCAATAAATTTTTACAAAAAAATACAAGATTTATCATATTGATAAAAAAGCATACAAGAACTTGTAGAAAAATAAAATACTGTATTACTACAAATTAAAACTACAAAAGAGAGGACCTTGCAAGGTCTAATTTATTTCAAGCTTCTTAACTTCTTGTGGTTCTTCATCACTCATATTAAAATATTTTCTATGCCTTATTGATACTGTAGGACGTGTAGGATAAAAGCACAATTAGTTTGATAGAAACAATTGAAACATTCAATTTACTTCTGAAAAAATTAATCATTTAATAGAAGAAGCATAGTGACTTATTATCATTTTTCATGCTCATCAATCGTGTTTATTTTGATTGAAAAAATTATCAAGCAATAAAAAGAAATTGAAGAAAGGATATACAAATATAAATAATATAGTAGGCTACTCATTGAAACAGGAAAAATATGTTTTTTAATGTTTAATATTGTCCAATCACCCATCTCTCATCTATCTTCATCTTTTCATCATTATGGAGAAATACCACAACATCACATCAAACACAATAAAGGTTTAATAATGTCTTATTTATTTTGAACTTTTGATTTGCTGTGGTTCCATTCTTCAACTCTTATATTCAAATATTTTCTATATTGATACACCCATCCCACGGTGTAGAGATTTTATAGAAAGTAAAAATAATGAACGACCATGTTTATAAAACAGACAGAAAAATAACTTACTTTTCAACTTTTCGATTTGCATGAGCGCCTTGTCAGTGTACTTTTGTGCTTTGTCCATGTATCCTGCTTGCATGCTGTGCATTACTGTTACTAGGTATACTAAAACATACAAATGTTCCTTTGGCATCCATATGAACATGTCACCCACGTTGGAACCACTGACAACTGAAAGATAGATGAAGACAAATATTTTTATATAAAATTGGATTTATTACATTATATTCAAATGTAAAAGGGAAATAGAGAATGAGAATAGAAGTGATTATTGGAAATTAAAAATTCTTAAACGACTCGTTATAATTTTGGATTTTTACTTTATTTTTGTCTCTAGTCTTTAGAATATAAAGGCCAGTATTAGACTATAAGAGTTCTGTATCATACATCATTTATCTATCATCAAACATTTATGATAATATACGTTCTATCTAGGAGAACGTATTTCATCGACTTATGATCATAGTTCATGCTATTATAATATTTGGTCTATTACAAAGTAATATTTTTCATCACAGATATTTGATAATAGGTATGACAGAACTATTATAGTGTAATACGGCCTAATAAAAACCAATTCATCCAAGTATGTATTTAATAATGTTATTCGTTCATGTGCCTACTATATAATCTTCCAACTATTTTATCATAATTGGGGATTTATATTATGTTCGTTTCTGATTCTTGAAATATCATATAAATTAATTCCTTCAAGTATTCAAGTACTTCACAATACTTATTTCTAAAGTACTTATGTATTTCAGAATTGACTACATTATTTACGATATTAATTTCACTAAACTATTACTGTTCAAATAAGAGACGAGCCATAAAGGCAATAAATTCTTCATGCTTATTTCGTTAATTTTGGATTTCAAAGTCTGTTTGTTAAGAAGCCTGTGAGAATTTACTTAATTATTTAGACTACGAATTTCACTTTACTATTACTGTTCAAATATAAGACAAGCTATTAGAAGGCCAATACTGTAATCTTTTCACATTTATTTCGTTGATATCAGATTTCAAACTCTAGGTAAGATGTCTGTAATGTCTGTACTCTCTCCTGTAATCTTAATAAAGTAATACTTTGAATGAATCTATAATGAAGCAAGAAATTATCCTAATATGGAAAAGGTGATAAATGCTGAAGCTTACCTTCATCTGAAGGCCACGAAGGCTGCATTATTGTTTGTATACTCTGTTGTAATTGCTTAAGACATGGCTTGACACTTTTTACTTGTCCTGCCATAAGGTAATGACAAACCTGAAAGAAAATTCAATCATTTGAATAAGAATAAGGAAAGCGAAACAAAATTTTAATGAATCACGAAATGAGTTATGAGATCATGTTCTTTTTTTTTAATATAAGAGTATAATCATTAACAATTTAAACCAATTTTTCAATCTTCAATCAATTTTAGACCAAGAAATAATAGTTGGAAAATCTGAATTGCCAGGTTCAATTAAATGCATGAACACAACGCGATAGACCTTACAAATAATATAAAATAGGAAATTAAAGTAAACTGAAATTTTTGTACTCACGTGGAAAAACAATTTCCATGTATTCAATAGCAGTAAGAAACTGATAATGTAATGAATAAAATAGAAATTCTTTGAATGAAATACGATACAGACATACTCTTAGATATAATCGAAAGATCAAAATAATATTCTAATACAACTTCTTAAATATTGAACTATGAAAATAGAATTGAAATATTCACCTGCAGTACAAGAAAAAAGACTTTCAAATATTCTTTCTGGTATTGACTTCCCTGCCATGTTTCAACTAGATGGCCCGCTTGATTCAATAATGGCAGTACTTCTAGAAATTTCTTGTCTATTAATAAAAGCTGAAAAATTCAAAACTTCAATTAAAATAAATCAATACAAACAAACAAACATTAAATTCATCCAAATATCAAATAATTTTAATACTAAATAATATTCAAGAGATATTATAAACTTGGGAATTCTTTTCATAAAAAACATAATTTAGGCTATATTAAAAGGTTTCTATCTTATAAGCTCTTCATTAATTTCATAAGATATAGAAAGATATAAATTAAGAATGATAGAGATTAGAGGAAGCCCATAATTAATTCATTATTGCTGGTTATAATACAATTATTGTGATAATATTGTTATAGTAAAGATAAACTGGAATTTATTAAGTACAAACAGGTAATCATTACTTACCAATTAGAATATTATTAATTAAAAGATAACAGTGTACCTAACAGGTAATCATTACTTACCAATTAGAATATTATTAATTAAAAGATAACAGTGTACCTAACCTTTTTTAATTTTTTGGTTTTATGTATTTCGCCAATAAATAAATAAAAAGAGAAGAATAAAATGTAAACAATAAAATACAGTAATAGGCTACTAAAATAATCACACGGACAAATAAGTCTAGAATAATTTGACAGTGTATGAATGAGATCCAATTCAATAAATTACCTAGCACGGTCATCTTTCGATTGACTGGCAATTCATGACCTCATAACAAAAACAGAATGATAGTAATTTTCCAGAATAAAAAACATCAGAAAATTCTACTTGCTTTACCGAGATTATTCTTCAACTAAATTTTGTTCTATTTAGGAACAAGATATATTATATTATTTTTCATTGAGGCAAGTGGAGAAGATAATTTGAAACCTTAGGAATATATATGTAAGAGTTGTGTACTTACCATACACCTACTTAGAAGAAATAACACCCTCGTATAGCTGGCAGCTGATATATGCGCATAATCTACTCCAACGCCAAGCAAACTACTAGCTAATTCGTAATCCTTCTCCGTTGCATGGATTTGCTGCAAAATATATTGATAGAATCATCTGAATTATACAAGAATTATTTTTTAAATGCTAGTTCATACACAATAAATAACTAAATAAAGATAGTATTTCATGTTCGGTATGAGACGTATTCAGTAAAAACAAACAATTCTGTGTATATTATGTTAATACAAATAAATTTTCAATGTTTATACATTTTAATAATACTTAAACTTTTTACTTACCGCTAATTGAAAAATTAATCTACAATGCCAATATATACTGTGTTGTGATAGTTCGATGGCTTTCCTTAAAATAGGTTTGGACAGGTTTGATTGATTCTGCTGTTCATAGAGTTCAGCTAAAACACTGGCTGCTTCAAACTTGACGTCATCAAATGCATTGATCATTTGTGATAGGAGCCACTGAAAAACAATGAAAATAAATTTGAATTAAATTGCAATAGCCTACATACGGTGTATATAAAAAGTTACATCACAATATATTTATATATTAAACAACATAGGCCTACGGCATTAAAAAGTATTCTCAGTAATGTTAGGAGACTTGATTCAACTCAATTATAGTATCTAAAGCTTTACACCGAAGTCTTCCGACACATGTCAGCGACAAAAAGTCAAACTTTACAGAATTTTCTATTTTTTGCGACATTCTATCAGTGACACGTATTTTAGCTACTGAAATACTGTGTCACAGACAAGAGTTTAGGTTTTCCATCGACAGTCGGTAACATCAAAGGAATCTCACTGACATGTCACAGACTCCTGTCGCAGTATACGTAAACGCCGCTGTAACTTATGTCTGTGACAATGACAAAAAGTACTGCGAAAAAGAGTACTGGTAGCCTAGCGTTGCGGACAGGATGTGAGATAATACAATATGTCACTAACAAAAGCATATGTATAAAATTATCTGACAATCACTTTTGTTTGTGACATGTAGTCTGTGAAAATTATGAAGTCAATGACTTCGATGTAAACGCAACTTTAGTTTTTCAAACGTTAGCAATAGTTTTTGAACTGAACGTTTCTGACAAAATTAGAATTACATGAACGTTACCAGTTCCATACTCAGCAGAGGTAATTGGGGCATACCATACTAGATACAGAAGAAAACTATTCCATTATGCTATGGAGTCATTCACATAATTATATGTTATGATAAATTTAAGATCTTATACTTCCGAGTACAAAGACTTCTATGTTTAGTTTCTTTCCAAGATAATCGATGTGAGGCTCCAAGACAATAAATACATTATCAATCAATACACTTTGTGATTTATTCTGTTTTTTTTTTTCTCATAAAGTTTTTGTATAATTTTGTGCCAATTATCAAGTCTCCTTAGAGCAAAAATTCCAATTTTATTCTTTACTGACTTATGCTTTTCAGCATAACACTCGGCTATACAGTAAGGATTCTAAGAAAAATAATAAAAGCCTACATATTAAAGATTATTAAGCTATAGAAATTACAATAGACTTAATTGTTTTATGAATGATCGAATAAGGTTAGCCTAGCTACGTAAGTTTTACGGTAGATACTAGTATCATATAAAAATTACAATGTTTCAATCAGATTAAATTAGTAAAGGAAAATGAGAATGATTGACATAAAATGAGTAAATAAAACGTTCAGTAAATTACTAAAAATATTTAAATTGGTTTCGACTGTCACTTCAAGTAATCAAAAACTAGGTTATGTTCATCTATGTGTCAACTCAATTCTTTACAATACATACATCTTTATATAATTCAATTGGACTAAATGTGTATTGAGAAACACTTTTTTCAAGTTATGACATTTTAATGCCTACCGTATTTATTACTTTGATTTTAAGTAATGAGTTAGGTAAGAAAGTAACGGTAGCCTAGGTGTACGCTCAGCCAACTCAACAAATTGTGTAGAAGCTGAGGAGAATCTAGGATAAATTGCATTTCAATGAGTTCAAAACCATTAATCATGAAAAATTAATCTTCAAAAAATTAAAACTTACTGCTTGTTCTAAATTATTCCTGGCCAAGTCAATATTTTTCGTATGTGTCAACAGTATATTTCCCAACTGCAAATGAGTCCTTGCCTCTACTCTAGGCGGAGGCTTGAAATTGAAAACAGCTTGAAGACACTGAATACACAATTTAATATTTGGAGGACTAGAAGTTCTGAAGTTTTCTGCCAAGCCTAACAACGATAAATACCAAGCATCCTGAGAGGACGCCATTTTCTACTGTTTACTATAATCATGTGGCTATAACAACACTCATTTTCATTGGCCAGCAAGTAGCATAGGATTTGAATTCGTTTTCAATTCCCTATGTCCACACTTGGTCGATTTTTGTCATAGCGCATGATGCACAGCATGCTGTGCAGCATATGACGCATGCGGTGCAGCATTCGTTTTTCCGTTTTATTTCAATAGGATTCGTAAAGCGCAAGACGAGAAACAAGACGAACATCAAGAAGACAAGCATGGCGAAACAAAAGTCGCATTGAAAATCGACTAGGTGTGGACATACAGCAGGATCCGTTTAACTTGTCAGAAAACATATGATCGACGAGCATATGATCACAATACTTAACCTACAAATGCTGAATCTCGCAGATTATTGAAAAGGTATTTTAAAAAGTTATTCTTTGAAAGGTCTTTTTCAAAAAGGCCTTTTTTAAAGACTTTAAAGGTCTTTAAGACTTTTAATCCATATGATTATTGTGTTGAAGTCACTGTTTAATTATTACCAAAAACAGCTGATTTCTGACAAGTTAAATGGATCGTGCTATACCTATTCATTCTATCTATTTCAGCTGTTTCGAATCCACTAACCAAACCACTATAGCAAGATTATTTTAAATTGTCATAAAACAGCTGATTGATGTACGCTTGTTTACTGACGTTAAATCAGCAGTTTTCTGACAAGTTAAAATAATCCTGCTATATGTTCCTCTTTTCAAAACCTGTCCTCTATTTTACTTGTTCATTTTACGATAATAAAATGATGTTTTTTCTTCAAAATATTTATTAATTAAAGTAATTTATTATTCAGGCCTATTTTCATTTATTAGGCCTTAATGAAAATATTAATTTAATAATCTTTGATCACTCTCAATTTTGCACATATCGAATGAAATTTTTTTGCAATTGTCGCAAATCAATCAAGTTTAGTCAGAAAAACGCACAGTACCTTTTGGTGTTTCTGTTTTAATGATTGATTAATATTTAAAATACAGTACTTTACTTCATGCTGAAGATTGAAAATATTCATAGCGGTTTTTTAAATATAATTCCTGTGATAGCTTATTGATTGAGATTAGATTGATAAAATGGCGTGAAAAAGTTGGTTGTTGACTACCTACCATTGAAAAACTTTGTTATTCAATCTCTATTTTAAATTATTTCGTTTATTTTAACATTGTCTTGAGTAAATTTCGACTATGATTGATTATCTTTTTTTCAGTGTCACTTCTTTTTGCTTTATTCTCTGCTCTCTCTACACTTAACCTAACTTTCATAAGTCACTGCCCTATTAGGCTAACCTACCGGTAACTTAGTACCTTGTAGTAGCCCTTCGAAGCATGAACTTGAAAAACGTTTTGAATTATAAACCTTTAGCTTCGGAAGTTTTAACTTATTATTTGAAACAATGCAACGAACCTCCTTGGACGTCTTACTTTGTCAAGTACAGTAGTGTGAAGAATGATCAAAGAGGTCTTTCACACTTCAATTGGAAAGTTGGGGAAAGCAACTATCATGTATTGAGAACAGGCTGTTTCCCTTACATCAAGTATCATTGTACAAAGCGGCCTCATGAAGATCTTTCTTTAGATAATCGTTTGATGGGCATTATAAAAATTCTCAACCTTGGTACGTAAGCACAAAGTTATAACTGATAAGAAGAGTGTTCCCTTTTTCTAATCTCGTCACCTTCAATATTACCAATATTAATAATTATTGTACAAAATTTAATAAATAAGGCTACATTTGCAATACATAATACAAGTTTCCTCTCTATTGGATTAGCGCATTATAATCCTTTAATTATGACCAGGGGCATGTTTAATCAATTTTAGAAGTCCTGAAAAACAGAAGAAAAGGGATTACACAATAGACTAATAATTTTATTGCTTAGTAACTTATATCGTGCTACTAATGTCTAGTGAGTGTCCACCTTGTACCTGACTAATGATTCTATTAGTATCAATTATGTCTTTTCCAAGTTACTAATAGATTTTAAATATTTTCAATTTATAGGTATACCAACATTGATGTATGGCATAGCAGCTATAGCATTGATTAAGCACAAAGAACTAGTCAAAACACCAAATGGCGAAGTATATATTTACTTTTTATTAGAGGAAAACAAAGGATCATACCATTAATAGATTTTTTTTAGAATTTTATTATTTTCTATTTGTATTTATAAAATACAGCAGATATTTAAACAAGAGAATTATTTTTATGATCCAATGTACCTTATACCCACATTATGAAACTTGGTTAGGTCAAATCTTTTTTTATGTATTGTACGTCTATCGTTTAACAAATTTATTTTCAGCCTTCAGCTTGGCAATCCTTTGAAGAGACTTTTGTGCAGCTTGGTGTATTTTCCCTTCCAATGGATCTGAAAAAATAATTCCAAGAATACACCTACTACATTTGAAAAATTATTAATTGATAAACTACTAGGAAAATTAATTATTAAATTCAATTAGGCTATGGATAATTTTATAGCTCCATAACTTTCTAAATGCAAGGCCAAGCTTAGTTGATCGCATACCCATCAATATTAGAGGTAACTCAAAACTTGATAAAAGTGCGTCAAGTTTTATAAAGTTGGTTATTAAAGATAAGATGAACGACTCACAAAATAATTAAAATAACTTATAATGGTACATTAGACTTTGCAAGATTTTATAACCCTTCCTCCACACTCTCGCTTCGCCGAATCTAGACGAGCGAAGCCGAATGCGAGGGTATGGATGGATCGTTCGCCTCCGCTCGGCTCGTCTACTCCAGTCGAGATGGCTCGCGAGTGCCGGGGCGAGCCGCTCGGACGAGATTGTGGATGCGGCATGGGACTTTGTCAGCAGATGAAGGGGAGGAATCTCAGCCTACCTTGCTCCAAATAGTCAGTTTCTAAACAGAACTAGGCCTAATGCGACTAAATAAATAGATAAATAGACATCTCAGTTCAAAACTAAGGCAGAAAACCCACAAAAAACATCGAATGCTAGTTGAAACAGCACCTACACTACACGGTTCACATAAGGAGCACCTATACTACACGGTTCACATACAGACAGGACCAGAAACAGTGGACGGCCACCTATAAGATGGAGAGACGAACTGTTCCAGAGAGTGGGATAAGCATGGGCAACAACTGCAAAAGACCGTCGGCTATGGTGCAAGATAGTGATGAAGCTATAAAGTTTATAGTATAAGTTCCAGCTTTCTTAAAACAATCAATCATTAGTCATTTATAATTTTAAGTATAGTCAGAGTTGCCAACCTCAAAAATTTTACAGTGATATTCATTCAATTTGACGCTTGACATTAGATGGATAGATAGATAGAGAAATATTATTTCATAGCCATTGTACTCTACGAGGATCATCAGCATTGTCAAGGAATGATATCTATCTATCTCTTGCCAAGCGTCAAATTAAATTAATGTCACTGTACCTCATGAGAAACGCTTTTGTTCAATTTGGATGCAAATAAAGCTTTGATGCAAATTGAATATTGCAAGTTCTGTCTTAAGCCCAAGCTCTCCATTGTTTAAACTCCCTATCCCTATAGTACCATGACTTTTTCAATAAATTTGGTTAAAAATAGTATAATTCTGTCGAAAATTAATACAAAATTTGCGTGTAACGACTCCCGGCTATGTGATAGCAGAGAAGGCTGCACTCTCGATTTCAAAAGCATTCGCAATAAGATTTAATTTTGTATGAAGCGCTTGAAATAAATACAAAAAATTCCAGTTCAACAGTACTAACTAATGGCGACAGTACAGTTATTGCCGTCTAGAACATAATTCCTATCAAATGTTGATTATTTCAACGTTCGCTAAAGCGATAAAACAAAGCATTGAATGAATGAGAATCGTTTCTCACTTGTAGATTGGCAGACCGGTTATCATCAAACTAGAACCGATTACACTAGACATTTACTTACAAATTTTATGTTTTCCTTGCATTGGAAATTTTATAGGCAACATTTGAGGGTCTTCACAAATGAAAACGAATGGTGAATCGCTTTCTCCATTTGGATATTTCTCTCTATATTCTTCTTGGGATAAACAGTCCTTCACCGTAACACAGCCAAGCAGGCAACTCACGGGATACTCAGTAGGAAATCTCAACTCATCTGAAAAGAATAATTGTTTTTATCAGTGTTCGATACTCTACAAAATATTCTCTTGGGGTATAGATGAGGCAATATATTTATTTTTTTTCAAGAATTTCATTGTTGAAGGCTGATTCATTTTTCAAACATTATTCACTGAAGGTTGAATAGCTACAAGAGAGAAAATAAGGGCATTTTTGTGACATAGTGGAAAACAATGATAAGTCCGAGGACTTATCTGATGAAAAGGACTGAAAAATTAAGTCGATTGGATAAAAATTAAAATAGGATAACATAAGTCACGTTAATTGAATCTTCTCAAAGTGAGTTATTGTTATTGAGAAAAGAATATAAATAAAAATTCATTCACACCTGATTTGAGTTTCCTATAAGATTCTTCGATATCTTTAACATCTTCAGTGAGAGGAGGTTTGGACGCAGCTGCAATCCATAATCTGCCTCTATGAGCTGTGTACCATGTCCGTCCTTCATGTCTGAGACAAAAAGTGAAAATACAAATCATTATTTATAAATTAATGGGAGTAAGTAAAAAGAGAAAAATTGAATGAATTTGTCGAAAATAATCAATTATCTCTAAGTGGTTTAATTAAAATTCAGGGTGCCAAATCAACTTCAATGATCTTTAAATTTCTTGTATTGCAGTTGTCTGATACGTGAAAATTTTCAATGGCTATTATTATGTTATCCTGATGTTCAAGTATCCTAGAATCTGACCGACATCATCTTTCAATTTCCAATGCAATCCATACTTGTTTGTTGCACAGCATGCGGCTAATAGTCAAGCATATATGCAGTTGTTTGAGTCGCTCATAAAATCGACCAACTGTGGACATAGGGAATGACACTGATCTAAATTTCTATAGGAAGTTATATTATTACATATTATCAGATTCATTTAATTTGACGCTTGGCATTAGATATATAGATAGAGATATATTATTTCTTTGCCACCATACTCTACGGCCATAAGCAACGTCAAGAAATAATATCTCTCTATCTATCTGATGCCAAGCGTCAGTTTAAATGAATCTGATTACGGTATACCCAGATAAAATGGTACAAAAAATATAGGCTGATGATAAACTGGAAAAAACTCATTTATTAATTGAAAATAAAATAAAATGCGATGTTATTAATATCATCTCCTATTAATTCAAATAAGAACTGAACTGTTCACTAGCTCGAATGATATGTAATGTAGCAGTCAAATTTCATTAAAAAAAGATGGATAGTTTCAAAAGAAAACTTACTCTTTTATGCCAGATACAAGGAGAGAAGCCCATGGTTGATGCATACTCAAGCATAAGCCTTCATCTGTCATTTCCAGAAACTCCTTGTCTTGTACTCTGTAGCCTTTTCTTTCAAGACTCATAGCGGAAGTAGGCAACAGTATAGTCTCATCAATAACACTTTCATCAAACTGCAATAGAAAAGAGGAATCTGGCTAAGAATTTGATGAGATTTCAAGCATAGCATGGTTTAATATTTTACAAACATCAAATTCGTAAATTGATAATAGGGAACCTAGTGAGGATTATAATTAGTACCTAATACATTATGTGTCAAGGGAAATTTGAAATTCTAATTTACATTCTATTAGAGATTATTAGACACACTTTTTCACTCGGTGAAAAGATATATATTTCCATTAGTGCATTAGATCAAGATTAATTATTGAAGATCTACATGGGTTCAAAAAATATAATTTCACAAAACTCGCCTTATCCATACAGAAAAAACCGAAACTGTCTACGATAAGACATCTTCATACTCGAATAATATTGTAACCTTATCTTACCCTTGGATGAATGAGAAGATCAGGATTCACGTTTATATCATCAGCTACACTTTTATTGCCTCTGCTGTTCATATTTTCGGATATTTCTTTGAGAACTCTATCCTGAAGATCAAATAATTCTTCTAGATCCGGCGTTTCTTCAATTACTCTTCGCCCTTAAACAATTTCATCAAAATAAATTTCCATTTATATACTGAAATCAATTTTTTTTCAAAGGAAAGAGGTACTATGAATCTAATCAGATATGATGGATATGAGTATCATAAGCTATTTATAAGAGTAGAATGAAACGCCGAATTAAATTAAAAATCCAATGGAATGAAAGAGAAATTTTATTTCCAGAATTATGAGGACATTTTCAAAACAAACTAAATGCTTCAATTAGTATGATGTTTACATTTTGTATGGAAATTTATATTTTCCTATCAGGGTCAGTTTGGAAAATTTCAATTTATTGGAAGAATCAATATGAAATTGCTTTGATTCCATCAACTCACCAGCAAAATCAAGACAAATCTTATTTCTTCTCGAATGTTTTGCAGCATCCATTTCTTTTTCTCTTTCTTGCAGAAGTTTTCGTTCAGCTTCAGACAGCCAAACCGAGTTGGCCGAAAAATGATCATTCTCATCATCAATGACTCGGGTTCTCTTCTCACTAACAAGAAATTACAAACACTTATTACAGATACACTTATTACTTACAATATATAAATCAAACACTCAACGTACTACAGGGAAATTTGAAAAATGAAAGAATCCACTATGATAAATTTACAAATTCTAATGGTATCTAAATACCCCGAAGAATTATTATTTTTGTACTGATTTATTCTAGCCTGTGATAGATTTTTCAATCGATTACCAAGATTTTGAGAGTAAAGATGTAAATATTTGAGTAAAATAGATCTGTTTCACTTGCATGAAGTCATGATATGGATGAATCTTTCAACAGTAACCAGTTGGAGGCAGTGATGTGAAATAAATTTAATCTTCACGCTATTGTTAATTAATAAATGAATAAAGAACATGTCACAATAATTGAAGATTAACAACTCCATAGTGGAAAAATAATAGTACTGTATTAGAAAATTAATAATGAATTATTGCCTAAAATATTATTGCAGACTTGGCAAAATATACAGTACATTTGAATAATATTCAAAAGTTTTCATTGTAATATTCAATGGAAGTTTAATAATGGATGAAGTTTCATTCTCATCAACGAATGTTACAACAAACTAACAAGAGATTCTTTAATCATCTGTTATTAACGTTTCTACAAAACTCCCCATTTTCAAAAGTCAATTCAATTTCATCTATAAAATCGTATAAATGTTGAAACAAGTAGACTGTCATTAATTAGTAAGGAAATTGCATTTCATTTTAAATATACCTTGTTTTATCATATTCCAATAAACGATTGCGTTGTTCCAATGCCTGAGAAAGTCCTGGATCAGGCTTTTCATTCATCAATTTATGGAGAAGAATGTTCGATTGCTTGTTTCCCGTTGCCAATATTTCCTGCTGTTCTCTAGAGCAGACCTTCAAGCAGAAATGTTGAAGAGATCACATAATTTTTGGAAGTAGAATTCACATTTATTTTGTCTATGAGGAAGTAGAGTGCAACTTGTAATGGAATGAGGCACATACAATCAAGAGAAATATTAAAGAAGTTATGCTTAACGAAATACTTGTGGATGTAAGATAAACATGAGATAGAATAATATTGAATCTAGAACAAGCAAACCAGTATTCGTTCATTTATGAAGAATTAGTTGTACAGTATAAGCATATGGAATTGATGCCTTACAAGAAATCAACAGAAACTCCACGAATATCACTTCTACTTCATATTCAGAAGAATAAAGAAACGATTTTGTCAATTTCACTTTATTAGTTTACACTTGAAATACAGGACCATGGTTTCTTGTTATTACTAACACATCATCGGCTGTACTCCGATGATGTACATCGGATCAGTACACATCAGCAGACCTATGTAAATGAAGTAGTTAATAAAATATAGTGATTCATTCCACTCAGACAACGTACAAAAATGTACAATAAATACAGTACAATAATTTGTATGTGCATAAATCTAGTTAATATAAGCAGACAACTGGAACAAGAACTAACCAAATTTCCACAGAAGAGACAAGGCCCAGCACCTTCCTGTTCGCAAACAATACGACCGCACTTTAGACAATTGTTGATCAAACTGTGCTTATACGCTTGACAATCACATTTGATACGGCCTGGAATAAATTATAAACAATGAATTTGAAAAAGTAATTATTATACTTGAATGAAGTTACACATCAAATTACCCTTTAACTGAGATAATAGTTGAGTAACAATTGATATAAGAGAAGTTGGATGGAAACTTGAATTGATAGTTCAGGTAAAAAGTATAGTTTTGTAGTTTTCTAAATTCAATTGAGATATGAAATGTTTTAATGAAAGTTGGTAATCTTCAGTAGAATATTTAATATTGAAGTAAAATATGTAACTGCAAACAGTATTTGCAACAACAATAGTATTCAGGTAGTTTTTTTATAGTATTCAGGTATATTTTCGGTAACCCAATGTGTATTATTTAAAGTAGATCTAGTTACCTTTTAACAAAATGGTGTCTTTTTTCTGACCCTCCGCAGAATAGATGCTGACAAATTTTGATTTTTTCTTTCCTTGAGAAGCCTCAGCATTTTCTTTACTCTGCAAAAGAAAGAAAATCTATTGTATTATTAATTCAAGTGGAAGAGAATCAATTGAGCTGAGAATCAACTGATAAAATACTAAATTAATTTTATTTGCTTTTTTATTGTGCACAAAAACATTAATATTACCATCATTTCCGCTGTAAACCTTAACAATGAACTGTTTAGAAACAAGGAGTTGTCCGTAGCCGAGGGCGTTACGCACCAGTCTGATAATCCAAAGGTTCCGGGATCAATCCCAGAAGACAGAACGGATTTTGACCACAAAACGGCCACTCCCGACTGTATGAAAATTAGTCATCTTTCATCAACACCCCTCTCATTACCCACGCACAAGCCCAGAGCTCATGTGGGCATCACCCTCGGCACTTTTCGTTTATATTATATATATTGATTTCCTTTTATTCCTCAAGACGTTCAACTTTCAAATGTAAACTAGACAGTTTAGAATCAAATTAAAAAAAATAAAAAGACATTTTAAAACTTCTGAACTAGCTAGAAATGCATTAGCATTAAAGGAGCAAAATATTTCTCAAGTTATCCTATAACAATTCTGTCATTGCACTAGTGAAAAAAAAATGTCAGGAAAAATATTATCACGTCAATAACTACATTTTGATGATCAAGGACTTTGTCAGCAATAACCCACACACACTTCCACATATCTATAGGTTCTTCAAATGGAAAATTCAAGCAGAAGATTCCTGCACAATATATTTGATAAACAATTAAACTTCGAATGTGCTTATACATATTAATTCAAACAAATAACATAGAACTTGAAAGAAAGTTGATAATATTCTAATAAATTGGAAAGCTTCTGAAGTGTTGAAGAAGAAACTTGTTTATATTATTGGCAGAATAAATAACATAATACCGGTAACTAAGATTCTAAACCATAACTGAAATACAATTTATTGATCACTGTATATAGTTAAAATAACTATAAAGTTATACTAATAATTATAGCTATAAAGTGATAGTTAGAACACTGTATATAGTTAGTTGAAGGCGAAACGAATGTAATATTTTGTAAGGTAATACTGTAATTGTAATACTTGAACTAGCCTCTTTGGAAGATTCTTCATTTTTCGTAGATTTCTTTTTCTTCTCAGATGATTTTGGAGCAAGATACTCTTTCATCTCATCGACTTTCTTTGATCCTTGTGAGTCATTTTGTGAACCTGCAAAAATGCACAACAGTTAGTAAATTGAGATAAATACCAAATTAAATTTCATTGGCTTGGATAATCAAAAGTAATGAATTCGAGTGCATAGAGGGTTGACTGACTTCATCACCTATCACTAATACTGTATCGACAAAATGGAAGCACTATCTTATTAACAAGAATACTTCATGGGTGAATAATACTTCTTAATAGGGGAAAATCAAATATAAAAAGATATATGCATGTTCATATGGCTTTTTATCGGTGGGGGAGACCCTTACGGGTAGGTTCCACCTCGCCTTATTTTTGTGTCGGTCACCCATCCAAGAGCAGTCTTGAATGATCGTGACTTAACAACATGATCAATCAGTAACCGCTCTCAACGAGCGACTAAACACAGCTACATAGAAAGATTAAAAACTAATATACTCACTGTTGGCTTTTTGCTTCCGACGTACAAGTTCATGAAAAAATTTCTTATGTTTCTCATTTTTAAAGTCCAATAGCGTCTTCAAGTAGTCTTCAAGATCTCTACTATTCTCAATCCCCAGAATATACCTAAAAAAACATTGTTATTTTAAATAAGCTGGTGAGCTAGGGCCTTGTTTACGAGAATACTGTAGATATAATTAAAATTTCTCACAGAATATTAGAACTTCAATCACCGGTATTCTCAATCTGTATAAAACTAGCTTATTTTCTTTTAGGTATTATACAGTTTTGAACCTATTCATAGCATGGATAGAACCAAATAATATTCAGGCTTGTCTTGACACAGTGGAATAGGTTTATTTCCTGTTTTCTAATATAAGATTTATAGATTTAAAAAAAAAAAATGCGCTTAATTTTTGAATGTGAGATTGATACTATTTGGATATGATAAAAATTAAATATTCATTATTATTATTATTTTTACATTCAATACTGAATTATGAATACCGTAACCAACTTTATGACAGTTACACTCGACAATAACTACAAGCTTTATTTCAATGATTTTGAACAATTGTTCAAAAGGACGTAGGCTATTATCATACCAAAACCTAGAAATGATATGAATTGAAATATTCAATTTTCTTATTGTCACGGGATGACAAAAATTGTAAGTATGTCAAGCTGAAGCATTGGAGTTCAAGTTCAAGAAACACATACAGTTGGATAATGAAGGCTACACTAACTTGGAATTTTCAAACGATCAACGCTGAGGCTAAAGTTAATACTACATGCGAGTTGAACTTGTGAGGCCACTGTTGCACTGGATAAGAAAAGGAACTCGTAAGAGTGGAATCTCACTCGTGCATATCAAGTAAAACAATAATCTAGAAACCTTCTGGGCTGCGGCCGCTGAGTTTATATTGGAATCGGATGCGAGTTGCGAGCAAAAGGCACCCACAAATAGCATCATGGCTTGCAGCGTAATAACGGATGTCTTGCGTGGATAACTTTAGCTTGCAAATCGTAACAACTCGCATCTGATGTAACTGTGGCTTATGAGTAGAATTTCACTCGCATCTAGTAGTACTGTACAAGTAAAACAATTATCTGAAAACCTATCAACACAGACTATGTATAATTCTTCTATTGTCTGTACTAATAAGCTGCAGATAGTAATAACTACGAGAAAATACTCACATTTATTTTCCAATGAGTTTATTAATTTTAAATTTTATTCACTCGAGTTTTAATTAATTCAAGTTTCAAATAGGTAAAGAGAATAGGCTAAGCTACTCGCACCACGTACCAGCAGCTATTATCCAATGTAATCACAGTCCAAGAAAATTATATAATTATTGCTTCATTTACCCGAAATAAGGTTTTAAAATTGAAGAAGAAACTTTGACTAGGCCGACAATTTCTACTCACTGTATCATGTCCTCCGGTACTGGGAAATCCAAAAGTGTAGACAAACTCTCACTCATCCACTGAGATACCATAGTGAAATTGGAGAATACGGTTGTTTATTCGTTGTACTTGCAAAAATAATAATACTGTATAATTATGTCGCTTTGTAGGAAAACAACGAATAATGAATACAATCTTGTATACTTTCCTGCAAAAATAACCTAAAAACACAAACTAAACGTCAACATCTAGTCTGGAGGAGTCGTCGCTATAGAATGTCAAGTATGTCGTCGTGCTGCCGAGTCTTGTCAGCTGATCGATCTACCGGCAGAGTGCGGAAAAGTCGGTCGTCTATTTTAGCGGGAAATTTGTTTCAATTTCAAACAACATATTATTATTTATTTTTCTCATAATATCCATAGTATTGCTGAAAGACTAACTTTGTTGTTGACTAGATTGAATATTTTATTAATAATATTGGAATTCACTATTTTTTTTCAAATACTTCATGGTACCGTACCTTACATAAAATTAACAAAATATATTATGTGCTTGTGCTCATCAATAATTATATATGATACAGTATTTCAATACAAATTATCGACGGAAGAATAAAACGCAATATTTTTCAATACATACATTTTGTGAGGAAAGGTGAATAGAGCATCAGGGGCTTTAAAAAAATTAAAGCACATTGAATATTTAAACGGCTAATTCAATTCCATAAGGAAAAAAGAATCCTCTAACAGAAATTAGAAAATATAGCATATTTTTCCTATCAATGATTGTGGTCTTTATGGTTGCTAATTTGTATAGATGAGGAGTTTCAAAAAAGTTACAGAGAAAATATATCCCGAGTTAGGTCAACTCAAGTTTAAATTTCTGCTTACTCTTACTAAATAGTAAATTGAGACGCCGCAGGTGCAGAAACAATATTATTCTATTTGAAGATAAATAGCAGAGAGTATTTTTGAAATTCAATATAAATTTTGGTTCACTATTTATAATAGGGTATACTTTGTACAATCTGCGTGAAGAAACGCAGCTATGAGCTCGATTCTAGTTAGCTGCATTATAGATTTTTTTCTTTGAATAAAAAAATAAGTAAATAATATAGCTGAAATAACATTTGACATTGAAAGAAAGACCTGGAGATTTCAATATTGAATTGTCTGTGCTCAACTCCCTGCATAGCTTGCGTTTTTCATCAGACAGACTAGGACATTATGAATATTTAGATGCTCAAGTGTAAATTTTCGCTAGATGTTAGTCTGCATTCAAGATACCTATAGCAAGTATCGTCAATGCATCCAGTATATTAGTTACAAAAGTAGCACGTTAGATTTAAAAATAATATTTTTTAACTATTGTACTAGAAAATCTTGAAAATTGTATTTCATTATTTTGTTTCCTGGCTGTTCTGCTGCACAAAGAAAACTACAAAAAAGCAATAAATTGTTGTAATGTACGGTGTACCTAACTTGGGTTTTTGTTGAATAAATAAATAAAACCGTAGATAATTTCCACGAAAAATGAAAGAATTATTTAAATATGATAGATCTTTTTTCAAAAAAAGGTAATGATCATTTTCAATTAGCTACTGTGCATCGTCTCAATAATAATGTCACTTTAAAGTTTCGAGATGATGACTGCGTAAGCTTAAAATAGAGTAGATTATAATAAAACTTAGTAGACCGTAGTGTAGGTAAGTTATGACAGCAAAAAATAGGTAGGTCCGGTACTTGAAAATGTCATGTAAGCAATCCAGCATCTAGCAATAAATTATATTATAAATTATATAAATAAACTATAAAACTATAGTTTTTCTCTTCCTAGAAACATACGTACAGTATATCCTACTAATATTATGTATCAATATTTTCCATATAGATCTTATATTGAAAATGAGAATCTATATAATACTGTATTAATAGAAAGTAAGGACTGAGCCTGATTTTTCTCTCTCAAATACCAAACTCGTTACTATTTTTGATACTTGACGATGTCGCACGATGACTGGGGGTGCCAGAAAGACTGCGTCAGATAGGATGCTTTTTTGTATCTGTATCAATGAATAAATGAATGAATACTAGTAGGTTTATGACTTTTATTGATGCTAAAAAGCCCTATTTGTTATATTCATCCGTTTGTATATTGTATATTGGCTAGTACTGCTGGCTAGTTTCTTATTAAACCGGATACCACCACGGTAGCTATCGAAGGTATTCAGCGAATTTGTTGTGATGGATCCAAGACAGCTGTACTCCAAGAAAATACAATATATTAGAGTAAGGCTCTGTACTACCGGGATAGAGAAAGTTGAAGAAACATTATTGTACATTAATTAATTAAAAAATAAAAATTAATATGATTAACAATATTTTGAGATGAATGCAGGACAGAGATCAATTAGAGGTAAGGCGTTGCTCAGCATAATCAATCATCCAAGAAAACGTTTGGTGGAATTTGAAAGAGATAAATGTCAAGTTGCATTAGCTGCCAATGAATCTTACAAGTAGGACTACCCTACCGGTCTCTCGCCCAGACGACATAAATTACTGTACAGAGGGACTTCAAGTCAGTCACATGGTCTATTTTTGCTCTTAGCAGCCTAGCCATTAGTCTCTTTATTTGCCGATGCAATTGACACGAACACGTGTGACAGATAAAGGTGTAGTTCTACAATATTTTTGGCACACACTTGAAGCAGCTGGCTACAATTCTTCAGACGCTCCAACAGATCGGCGATGGTCGATTAGAATAATCATTACCATCGTCGCGGCGAGGAGAGGTGTTTAGCAGAAAAACTCCCAACAGCTTTGGAGAGCAAGTGAGAGAGTAACTAACTCACTCGAACAGAATCGCACCAACTTCGCTATTTGCCCGTTTGTGTGACTTCTAGTTAGTACGGTGTCCATTCATAGCAGGTACCTCTAGTGCTTAGGTAGACATCAATCTCCAAGCTCAACTTTCCATCTATGTAAGAAGTGTGCGAAATTAAAAAGTAATCAGTAAAATCACGTTAAAAAATAATATGTATTGATTGCTGTCTGTGGAAATAGAAACTTGAAAGAAAATTCAATCGAAGCAGCCCACGTAAGTTCAAATGTAAATCCTGATTTTTATAATCATTATGTATAAATATTATAATAATTATATAAATTCTGAGATTATTCTAGGCTACCTAATCAGTTATTTTTTAAAAGTGATTGAAAAGCTGGAGTTGTTTTTAACAATAAATTCATTTAAAATTATGCAATCATTTATTTGATTTAATCAACGCTTATAATCAATTCTGAAGGAAAATAATATTCCATAAAATAATATACTGAAAAATATGAAGTAGATTATAATTGAAAACATAGTGAGCCATGAGCCGAAATAAAAATAGACCATAAATAGGATAATATCTGTATATAAAAATTAAAATTAGTTTTTTTACGGTTACCTACAAATAATTCCTAAATTATACTGATTACAGACTAATGATACGTAAGATTAACAAATTAAATCCCGCTAGGCACAGTTTTGGTGAAAAGATTGCAAGGAGAAACTTGAATAATTCATTATATTTGTTCGTCTTCATAACACCTGCACTGCTGAATTTGAATCCATTTCAGTAAAAGGTAAAATTGAGATAATAAATTGATACTGGAAAAGTATGATTAACAGTCAATCCTTACAATCCAATAATAATTCATTACAATTCTACCAAAAAAATATTATATTTTAATTTTTTGAATTAATTTCAGATAAAAGTTTAGCATTTACAAAGAAAGATTTGTGGAATAGACAAAATCGTTTTTCTTCCTTACCTACTATTGTATTTTCATTGATACCGGTATGTAATCAAACTTTTTATTTTATTACATATTGAAATGTACTGTTCTCTCAATAAATTTCAATTTCTTCTTCAAGCGGTTCAAATAAAAATTTGTTCCCACCCCCTATACCATAATTCCGTATTGAGATAGTAAAACACCAGAATAATAAATTATAATAATAATAATGTCAGGTTTATAAATTTTTTTATTCAAGTTTGAAGGTTCAGGAAATGATTTCTGTTAATCCTAATTGATTATTGTTCTATAAAATTGTTTGTAAATGCTAAACTTTTATCTAGAATTAATTCAAAAAATAAAAATATTAATAAAAAAATATTAATTAAAATATTGGATTGTAAGAATAATTAACTGTTAGTAATAGCGCCCACAAAATTTGAGTTGACCTAACCGCAAGTATTACATCAATCCTTAAATATAACTTTTTATTTCCCGCATCACATTCTCAAAGAACACATCAAAATAGGTCCTTGATCCAACAACAACACTTCTTTGAAATATAGAACTGCCAATCAGCGGAACGTACGGCAACACGCTACTCTTTCGACTATTCTGGCACTGATTGACAAGATCTAACAAATATGCGGCTACTATGAAACTAAAATATTTTATTTTTGAAATTTATAATCTCTAGATTATTCAAATGGTAAGCCAAACAGAATAATTGCATTCAGATATAAAACGCCCAAGATCACAAATAACATGATCCATGATTCTAGGGCTACAAAATAATAGAAATGAGCTTTTCTCAACAATTTCTCTTCAAGTAGAGGAGAAAAATATATCAATAAGCAACCATCTCACCTGGTGGCTTGGAACCTACCAAAAACTGTATTACAGACAGTATCTACTATACAGTGTACGAGTATCTTTAATCATCATTATATTCAACCCAGGCAAAAGTCTAGGACTAATGATTAGGCTTTCACTGAGCAAAAAAAAAAAAAAATAATAATATTAATAAAAGTAATGAAAATGAATAAATGGAATGTACTTCGCTCCCAACACACAGGCTTATGTGTATGAGCCTTTTTCAAATTATTTATTGTATTTTTGCTGTACATTGTTTTTGAATAATAATCATTTCAATTTCCGGTGAAAGAATAAAAACAAAATTAGTTTAATAGACAAAATTAGATTAATAGACGAATTATTAGTTTAATAGACGAATAGACAAAATTTTGTTTTTATTCTTTCACCGAATATGGAGAAGTTCCACAACATCTCTGAACAAAGTGTGTGTTTTAATTTCAATTTTACCATTTTAAAATTTCTATCCTGTGAAATAAATAAATATTGTACTCATTGTACTAGGAAATAAGCCTCTGCAAGCTCCAAAGTATTCCCACTTCGATTTTGAACATTGCAGTACCGGCACTATAACTACAGTACTGTATTTGAAAATTGTTTCACATTGCAATAAAATTCAAATACAGTCTCGTAAAGTAATCGGATAATTTAAACGTTCTTATCTCTATAATTCTATTTTAAAATCAATCTACTTTGATTAAATGTACATACCAGATAGACATGTAAATAAAAACTCTTGATTTCTTAAGTTTAATTATTTATTATTTATTATCGTATGGCTTTTTATCGGTGGGGAGACCCTTACGGGTAGGTTCCACCTCGCCAAATTGCACAATTATTTGTACCGGTCACCCATCCGAGAGCGGTCTTGAATGTTTGCTTCTTAACCACATGATTACTTAGCAACCGCTCTCACCGAGTGACCACTGATATTACTGTATTTTAAGTTTAATGAAATAGATGTGTAAATCAATAGAATAGATCAATAGCTTCAACAGGAATTTCAGCTATGAAGAATTAGAGTGTAGTGATTTATAACTAATTCCACAAATATAGAACATTTCTGCATGCCATTAAGCAAAGATGTTCATGCATAACTTGGCTTGAGTACCGTAACCGCATATGATTCAATAAATTTCGTCGCTGAATTTTGGCAAACGCACAATAATGGCGAGAAAGCGAAGCGCAGGACTAATTTTATGTGTTTTCGGAATTTCTCAAGAGCCAGATAAAAAGCTCACTTTCTTTTAGTCTCGAAGGGCCTGAAATTTACAGTAAAAATCTTGATGAATGAGCCAGACATTTAAAATAAAAAGAGTCTCTCAAATATGTCAAATAGCTAGCTGCAGTTGCCAGAATAGAAAATTTATAATCCAATTATATCTACAGAATTCTCATTCAAGACAGGGAGATTCAGATTAAAAACCTCATCTATACTGTGTTAGAGCAAAATTATCATCATAGTTCCACTAATGATGATGAATGGTTCCAACTCAATTTTAGTTTTGTACTTAATTTTTTTCTAAATGGTAGAACACGTCAATTGAAAGTGCTAGAGAAGTGAATTAACCTGAATGTCCTCTGCGTTTAATAATGCACATCGGATGCATTTTCAAGTGTGGAAGCTTTGGATGCAATCCAACTTTCAAATGCATTCTAGCCACAAGTTGCATGGTCTAACTATTCGAGAATTCGACTATCTCTATTATTTCCATTCACTCACATAGCTACTAGTGATTGAATATATTTAAACAGTCCAAAACTGTTCCCTTAAACAGTATTAAATAGACAGGTACCTTATTAAGGTACGACTTATTTTAGGTCTACTGTTAACAGCTCCATAAGATAAATATTAGAATTTTGTAGTGTTGTCGTTAGAAGAATAGGATTTTCTGTAATGTGTTATGTATACCTATTATAGAAAAAATTATCTTATAACTCACTTAGTTTTTCTGAAAACTGTAGAACGATGAATTAATGAAGTGATTTCTGTTGTGGAAAGTATTTTTTCACAAGAATGTGATAGAGTAGCCTGTATTGATGTGCAGGATTTTCTCAAAACTTGTGTTTTTTAAAAACCAAATACAGTAACTTATCTATAGAAGTTGAAAATTATTAATAATATTATATTAGAATTCTCTTATAAACGCTATCAACTTGGTCGAAATATTAGTTAGTAGTATTAATAATATCACCGTTAAAGTTTAAAACATTTTCATAATATTGTAATTGAAATTTAGCTTGGAAACTTCAAAAACTGTGTTTTTTGCCAATCGATTGTTTTCTTCACACTATGAAACAGATAATTTCCGAATCAAGTTAGATAAGACATGCTTATTATTTCTTATGTAACATGATTATAAAAACATATTAAAAAAATTGTTCTTAAGTTCTCTTTCATTTCATCACCCATATTTTGAAAGGGACTGGTTGAAGCGACTCGTACACTTACGAGCATTGCACATCGCACCATTTTTTTATTAGCTTTTACAAGTATATAGCATGCCGTGTCATTCTATTTAGATACTTTACTTACTTATTCTGGTGCTGCAGCCCGATGTGGGCTTTGGCCTCCTCCGCAATCAGCCTACAAGCTCTCTATTTCCTGGCTTCCTTCTCCAACCTCTGACTCCCATCGATAACAGGTCTTATTTTATTCATCTATATAGATATAAAATCCAATATAAAAAATGACACGATGTGCAAGCAAGACGTGCAATACTCGTAAGTGAATGAGTCCCTTTAGAGACTAGCATTTTGTATGTTAACAAGTTTTTACATGTATATAGCATAATTGAATCAAGTACCTTTGATATTACAGATGGGGAAGAAGCACAAAAGTCAAAGTTGTAAGAAAGAGAGCACCAAAAAGGATAGAGATGTGCATGCTGGAATAGAGGAACGATGTAAGTATGAAAACTCCAGTGCTGATGAGAATGGAGAAGCTCTTGCTGAGTTGGAAACTGTCAATGAAGTCAGAAATTCAAACACAATAATTCAAAGTGAATCGTTGAAAAATGTGAATGGTCTCTTGGACTGCCTCAAATTAGGAAAGAAATCAAATAATTGTAATCAGCAAAAACAATTGAAATCCTCAAATTACTATCTCCATTATGTTTGTCAAGTATGTAAAAGTGTAATTGTTACTGCTGATAAATGTACAAAGTGCCAAATGATATTGTATTGCAGCAAAGAGCATAGAAGACAGCATTGGCCAGTGCATGCCGATCTGTGTTCCGCCGTTCAAGATGCTAGGCAAAGTCGAAATGCAAAACACATTCTTGATGTTGCTATCGAAAAAGATTACGAATTTTTCAAAGGTTTTTGTTATAATTTAATGATAGAATGTGAGTATAGAATGCAAAGGAAGCTGGAAAATTGGGAAAAGGAACTCTTTCTTTATCCAAACGTTTGTGAAACTTGTTTTCAGTGCGATTCGGAATTATTGATATCTTGTGATAAATGTCATCACCGAAGCTATTGCAAACCGGAACACCAGAATGCTGACCACAATCTATACTGTGGAAATCTGCAGACATTCTACGAGATGAGAAATCAGAAATTTCTCCACGGTAATGTGCAAGTAACACTTCCAACTGAACAACCGATTGGAGCTTTAGAAAATATGGATCTTTCTCTACATACTTCCAAGAAAAATCTGAATAAATTGGAGTATTTACAGCTCTGTGACATTGCAACAGGCCCATTCACAGCACTTTATGCCTACAATCACTTCAAGGAATTAGACACGAATCATCGATCCAAAACAAGTATGGTTATTCATGTTGTAGGAGCAGAGAAGTTCTTCGAAGTGAATACCTTACAAAAATGGGAAATATTTTTCTTGCACTATTTACCGGATTTGAAAAACTTAATTATAACATTTGTAGGGCCGGAACTTGACATGAGTGAAGATGAAATTTTATCAGCAAACAACACTGAGCTATGTGATAAATGTGTGGATTTGAAACGTACATTGAAGTTCAGTTTCATCAGTAATACTTTGTATCACGACTATGCAGCTGGGAAGTCTTTTCAGATGCCTTCATTGGTGTGTGTGTTCAATGCTGGTATGTATAGGTCGACAGGTTACAATCAACAGGATACATGGAAAGATACTATTGTTAAATTATTCAGTTGGAAAAATATACCTATACTCATAACAGAGTATACTTCAGAAGAGGCTGAAAAGGACATGCAACGTATCAAAGCTGTTCAAAAAGTAAGAACACTAATACCGCCGACTCAAAATCCTTTTTCAGGTCGATGTCCAAATCTCAATTTTGTTTCCTACCAACAAGTGCCTGTTATATTCAAAAACTATTACATGATCTTATTGCAGAGAAAATGAAACTTCAATAAAATATTCTCACTTTTCTTTTCTACTCTCTTTACCATTAAACTATTTGACATTCGACAGTATTTAGTTTCATAGCTTTTAAGGCGTTATCAACTCATAGAAAAAATCCAATTTTTTCAACCTGGAATTTCATGTTCATTGGAAATTCATATTGAGACATAGCTCAATGTCTAGCAATGAAGTATAGTCAGCTGAAGCTGACTATAGCAAGTGACATAGGCAGTAGCTTCTAGTAATAGCTGCTAGTAGTTGTATCCGCTGTTTCGCTAGCAGCTAATAAAGTAGCTTAGTATGACTCAGGCTTTACAACCCCTTTTTTTTATAGTAATTTCAGATTCTGTAACAACTGTGTAAAACTAGGTATTCCACACTACACGTGACGTACGTGGCTGAATAGACGTCACGCGCCAATTAACAACCGCTTATCAACTGTCTCATATGATAAGGAAGGAATCAACATTTTCAAAAGTAAAAATATATTTATAGCAATAGCTGTGTGAAATAATGGCGTGTGGCGCTATGCAGCCACGAACGCCACGCGCAGTGTGGAATGGCTTTGAAACATTAGTTTTATAAAATAATTGTACAATAACTGAATTGGAGTGCAGTATTTACAAAGCGATCTATTGCTGCTTTGTGAAATTCGTACGAGGTATAGTTATTCTGTGTTCAACATAAACTATCCGATTCAATATGCTATTATAGAAGTGGTAACAAAAAACTAATATAAAATAGAGAAATGGGTGGTGAGAATAGAAGACTAAATACTTAAGAGTACAGTATATGAAAATATTTATTCATCTCAATAGAAGTCTAGAAACATCAACAATGCATAATGCTAGAATCTGTATTATGAAAATACAAGAAAAAAAGTAAAAATAATTGGAATTGAAGCTATATATTGATCATTTTTTATCAACAGTACCGTATTTTAAACCCCACTATACCAAAATTATTTAAAAATAATTATACTTTTCCCCAGTATGATCCAATAAATAGTTATTATTTTATATAAACTAGTGATTGCAAAGTGAGTTATTCTTAATTTTTCAATTCAATTAAAAAATAAACATGAATACTGTGGGTATAATGTAGGCTATTTTGTTAAACTTTACTTTGAAATAATACTCTTTTGGAATTGCAAAATCTTTGCATGAAAGCTCTTGTATAAAAGATTCTTGAGATTAACTCTTATCAACATACAGCTATTACAATAAGACAAATGTTACAAAAATTTGGAAGATGACTGAAATGAATTGACAATTCAAGAAGATACAATTTCAAGGAAATTGGAGATAAAATGTTACATCACATGCTTTCCTTAAAAACTAAATAACAGCGAAATATCTATACATTATTAAACTCATCTAATAATGGAGTTCTTGTACAAATAACATGAGCAATGCTTCAAAAACTAATTTTCAAAGTACAAATTTTGATATCAAGTTGTAGATTTACTGAACACTTTGGCACACTTGATCCCTTAATATCTACAATGAATTAATTCCTACTACTGTATACTAATATTTTCGTATAAATAATGTTCCATAACAAGTGAAGGAACAAGTGACAGATAATTAAATAAAAAATAAAAGTGGTTTATTTCTTTGGGAAAAGTCAAGATATTCCTGATCAATATAATTATATATGATCATGTAATAATTGTATTGATCTACATTAAATTTCAGTATCCAAATACTGAGAGTCAAAAATGAATCGGTGAAGTCAAACATAAAAAGACTGCAATAAATTTATGCAAAAAAGAATAATAAAGAAAAGTCCACCTTGGAAAATGCTATTCGACTCCACAGCCCAACAATCCAAGTTACACTTCAATAACCTCTGTATCTGAATTCAGAAATCTCCTGATAAATATTATTTAATACTACCTTATAATTACCAATTTCATCTCATCACTGTCATTTTAAGTAGCCATAATTTCACAAGTCATAAATACTTCACAGGGCTGACCCTTACTTATTCCAGCTACATTCATACAGAATGAGATGAAAAAATAAATGAGAAAAGCTTTTCACAGCATCGGTGGGATAGTAGAAGGTCTTGATATCTTTGGTGAAGGAATTAATTTGGGAGAAATAATCTGATATTCAGTACCTACTATAGATATGTGTGTCACACTAATGAAAAATTTTCAAGTATAAGAATATCATACTGGCAATCAGAATTTGGATAAGCTGGAACTGTTAGTTTAAAAAAACTAATGAATAAATTTCTATTAACTTGGTAGTATCTCAAGTAAGTGAGTCCAGATGCAGTAAGGTGGCGCTCCCACCTTTGGACTTAACCTGCGCAGCGCTCGTAACGCGGCCAGGGGATCAATCTAATCACTGACAAACTCACAAATAGCCTCGGAAATCGGACCGGAATAAAGGATAATAAAAATAGGATTTCTAAACAAAAACGATTTGGAATTATGGATACGTTGAAATTAGCCACGTGGAATGTTAGAGGAGTGTCGAATAAGTTCATTGAACTGAATGATTGTCTGAAAAAGCAAAAGGTTGACATAGCAGTTATAACTGAAACGAAGAAGAAGATGCAGGGTACAATGGATTTGAATGATTACTGGATGGCATATAAAGGAGTTCCGCAGAACCAAAGAGCAAGTGCAGGAGTTGCCATCATGGTCAATAGCAAATGGAAAGACGCCATTCAAGACTACACATATATAGATGAAAGGATATTATCTGTCAGACTCAAAATTGAGAGAGGATATCTAACTGTGGTTGGGATATATGCTCCAGATGAAGGGAAGAGAGAAGAAACGGAGATCTTCTATGACAATCTTCAAAAAATAGTGCAAAGGATATGCAAAACAGATCATGTGGCGATTGTTGGTGATTTTAATGCAAGAGTTGGAAACGTCCCTATTCCAGGTGTGGTAGGTACTTTAGGAGAAGCAGCGGTGAATCACAATGGGCAAGAATTAAGACAATTTGCTTCTTTTAATGACCTCAAAATTACAAATACATTTTATAAGAAGAAAGATATTCACAAGTATACCTGGAGTGCTAGAGGCTCAAGATCCATCATTGATTACATCATTGTAAATGATAAGATGAAAAGTCTGGTACAAGATGTGAGGGTATATCGAGGTTGTGATATATATACTGACCACTATCTCCTGATAAGTAAAGTGTTGATCCTCAAGAAATGGAGAACTGTCAAGAACAACCAAATTCAGAAAAGTGAAGTCTTCAAGATTAATCTTTTACAAGATGACGGTATAAAAGACTTGTACCAGAGGAGGTTGCAGGAGAATCTCTTGTTAGTTCCAACTGCAGAGGATATAGAGACAGAATGGAGGAATATTAAGGCATGTATCCAAAAGGCAGCATCCGAAGCACTTGGAAAAAGGTTGAAGAAGAGGAGTAAAAGACGACTCAGAGTTTGGAACCAAGATATAAAAACTGCCATAAATGAAAAACAAAAGGCCTACCTTATATTTTTGCAGAAGAGAACGCAAGAAACTAGAGACTATTATATGCGAAAGAGGAACATTGCAAAACAACTGGTGAGAAAGGCTCAACAGGACTCCTGGGAGAGGTTCATTAGTGTCATAGAAAATGATATACATGGTAGACAGCAATGCGCTTACAAAATAATGAGATCTCTCAATAGGAATGAGAAAGATAATGCTGCATTGAACATGATTTCGGATGATGAATGGAGAGGACATTACAAGGAACTCTGGTACTCTGATAAAGAAGGTATGACCATTCCTCAAGATCAAGGCAAGAATAATTCTGTAGATTTGATAACAATGGATGAGCTGCAGCAAGCATTGAAAAAGATGAAAAACAGGAAGGCTGCAGGCCTAGATGGAATAAGTGGTGAGCTTTTCAAGTACGGTGGTTTGTTCTTGGAATTAAGATTCTTGCATCTTTTGAATGAATGTTGGATGAAGTGCATAATTCCAAAAGAGTGGAGCACAGCGGAAGTTATATCTCTGTTTAAAAAAGGAAAACGCAATGACTGCAAAAATTATAGGGGTATCAGCCTTTTGAATGCTGGTTATAAAATATACTCGAGAATACTGAATTGTAGAGTGAAAAATATCGCTGAGGTAGTTTTAAATGAAGAACAATGTGGGTTCAGAAAAGGTCGCTCATGTTCCGACAATATTTTCTCCGTTAAAAGAGTGATTGAGAAAAGGAGAGAGTTCAACCTTGAGACGCATATGGCTTTTATTGATTTCGAAAAGGCTTTCGATGGAGTAAATAGGAGTATTATGTGGAAGATTTTGATTAAAAAAAGGTTATCCGTTTCATCTTGTAAATGCTATAAGATCACTGTACCATGATACACAAATAATAATCAACACAGGTGATAAACGACTGGACGAAATGGTAGTCAACCAAGGAGTGAGACAAGGGTGTAGTTTATCACCCACTTTATTCAATATATATCTTGACCACATTTTCCAAAAATGGAAATGTAGAGTAGGCTTAGGAATAGAACTTGAAAAGAACGTTCACCTGAATGCATTGTTATTTGCTGATGATTTTTGGATAGTGCAGGACAATGAAAATGACCTCCAAAGATCAGTTCATATTCTCAATGAAATAGGTCAAAAATATAATTTTAAAATATCAACTAAGAAAACTAAAATTATGGCATTCAGAGGCAAATATCCGGTCAGATCGAAAATTGTTATTAACAATACAGTGTTGGAACAAGTATCTCAATATACATATCTAGGAAGTGACATTAGTTACAAAGATGAATTAGATATTGAGAAGAAAATAGGAAAGTTCCAAATGATATGTGGAAATATCAGCAGGACTTTGGGTAAAAAAGCTAGAACAGACACAATTATGAAATTTTATAAGGTAATGGCCGCTCCAGTACTCCTCTACGGTAGTGAATCATGGGTGACAACAAAGCCACTTGAAAGTAGAGTGCAGGCAGCCGAGATGAGATTTCTCCGAAGAACCAAGGGATGTGACAGAAGAGATCATTTCAAGAATGAAGATATTAGGAAAGAATTGAATATCTACAGCATGAATGAAAGAGTGACGGAGAATCGGCATCAATGGAGGGCGCATGTTCAAAGAATGTCAGCTGAGAGAATACCATTAAAAGTCTATAATTATCAGCCAGTAGGCAAAAGAGATGTTGGCAGACCACGCAAGCGGTGGCAATAATAGGATTTTTTTATGTTTATTTGAATAACTGGCTAGATGTGAGTCGGAACAGGTTATAGCCTAATCCTTGTTTGTAAGAAGAAGAAGAAGAAGAAGAAGTATCTCAAGTAAGTTCTGACAACCACAAAAGCCCGTTTGTTGATTCTACAGCTTTTTATCTTCAACGAAAGAAGGCATTTCTCTTTCTTCTTTCTCTATCTATCTTCATTATTCAATTGTTTGAGTACAAAAGACACTGATAATATCAAACCAGTGAAGTTTTTCACCAAGTACCAAATTATTCTTTTATAACGTGCAATAAAAGAATTGATTTATACGTACACTGCTGCGCCAAAAATATTGTTGTTCAACAGAACATGAACTGGGAGAAATAGCTCCTAGTCGAAAGCATTTTATTGGAATGAAATTTTGATTTCATAATAGGCCTACTAATTTGTTCATCTTCAGTAAATAATATTAAAGCAAGAGAATTTTGAAATTTTCTAACTGTCTAACATCCACTTAGATGATAACAAACAAGCCCAAAGTTTAGAGCTTATGGCTGGGTTTCACTATTCTAGTAGACGTTGTACTTACTGGAGGCAGATTAGCAGAAGCCCATCTACTTACCTAAACCAGTAACCTGCCTCCAGTAACCAAAACGTCTACTAGAATCGTGAAAACCAGCCGTTAATAAAGTTTCAAAGGAACAGCAATTCATAAAATTCCAATCAGAATTTTCTCAAGAACTCAAATCCCCAACCAACGACATTCAAACACACTAAAATATATTGCACAAGATCCTCATCCAATAAATCTATGAAAATCTGATAATCAAAATATTTAGTGAAGATTATCTTATCACCTTTACCTTTTTACAACCTTCACCTTTCTGTAGCACTTCACAAGTGTAACACTCATAGATATAAAATTTTATCACCCTCCGCATCCGTATCAAGCAACTAAAAATATTATTAAGCGAATTACTTACCACCTGTAACACACTACACCTTCCATTATCACTTCACAAACACATAAGGATTTATAAATTGATCAAGTATCATGCACGATTGGTGATCACTTAAGAAAGATTTAGAAATTGTTCATGCTTGATTAGGATGGAGCAAGTTTGGAGAACGGATCAACTATAGTAACGATTCCCGCTATCGAGGAGATGACACCCAACAAGCCAGTTGCACCCGGACTAAGTTTCACAAATCCCAGAGCAGTTAATGGTATCAGCACATCACATGCATTTTTCAAAGTATCTATGGCGACCTCCTTGTTGCTAATGATTAGGTTAGTCACATGAGTCTTACGCATAACTGAACGTTTCGAAGAACTACAGTTCTGATTGTGGAGTTGAATGAGTTTGAAGATTTCATAGGCATCTCTGATGAGGTTGCAGTAGATGGACAGCAGCCAATATCGGTTGGCATTGTAGCTCCAGCGATCGGTGTCGATATCAGCGACTCCTGTGCGTCCAGCCCATACCACGTGGTCGCAAAGTAGGTAGAAGGCATGCGCTATCTTCGAAAATGTACATGTCAGACGGACCAATGTCTCTTTGTAGTGTAACGACTTTAATGCACTGTGCAACGTGTCGAAACAACGACCAAGGCGAAGTACTGCAAACAAATGGAACTGAAGTAAGAACCAAAAAATATCTGCTCGTCTCTAAGACCGCGTGCACGATCACATTTTTCATCCAATTCTATTCAATAAAATAACCTTGAAATAACAGCTGATTAGATAGATACACCTACAGCAGGATTCTTTTAAATTGTCAGAAAACAGCTGATTGATGTACGCTTGTTTACTAACGTTAAATCAGCTGTTTTTTGACAAGTTAAAAGAATCCTGCTAAACATTAAATTTAAGGTCAATTCCCACATTGACGACAACGACACGACGACGACATTCTCATTTCGTTCTGCGCATGCGTCACCAGCCCGCGCTCTGATTGGTCCATCTTTTCAGAACTTTTGACCAGCCGAATTTCTAGGTTAAGTGACTAGGTAGGAAGTTTGAATGTTCGCTGTTCGGAATCAATTGTCAATTAATATTAATAATATTAGTACGACAATATAAATATAATAATCAGTAAATAAAATTATAATACAAACCTTCTCAAGTCATACCGGTACTGCAATTTTGAGACTTGAGAGCTATCATTTGTAAACAAAGATAGACATGGACCAATCAGAGCGCGGGCTGGTGACGCATGCGCAGAACGAAATGAGAATGTCGTCGTCGTGTCGTTGTCGTCAATGTGGGAATTGACCTTAATACGGACGTTTAGTGTGAGGGTACCTTACCTAATCAGCTGTTAGTACAAGATTAATTTATTGTATGGAAAATTTGGTCTTGGACACACAGCTTAATACCATTAAAGTTAAAGTTTACTACATCGTTAAAGTTTCATATAAAACAAAGTTTTCAAATTATGACACAGATGAGATGTTGTAGTTTGTAAATCTTTATATATAAAAATAAACTTATAGAAGACACTCTTCTTGTCAGAAATAAAGCTGATAACAACAGAGTGTCAACAATAAGGCTAGGCGTACACCGGTTAGTCAAGATAAGACAAGACGAAATTAGTCACGTTTAGTCACAGTAATTCACATAATTCACATCGATGTGTGCTGCTTCATAAGCAGCTATGTGAATTATTGTGACTAAACGTGACTAATTTCGTCTTGTCTTGTCTTGACTAACCGGTGTACGCCTAGCCTTATTCTAATTGCATAGGTTGATAATGAGAGAGGACTGTAGGTACTACCTTCGCCTCATATACTTATCTATTTGTGTTCAAGAATTTTGAAAATGGTCTTTTATAGAGGTTGTCTTGAAAAGATATTCAATTTTTTATGTATTAAATAAATTAATAACTAATACAACCTTTTTTGCCTTTTCAAAATACAAACATAATGGGCCTACTGTACCTCACCAAATTTCTGTAAAAATAATCAAAGCAATATTTTAAAGAGATAACTCGAGTTAAATTGATAAGTACATTTCTCTCAGCAGAAATCTGCGTAACAGGAAGACTCGAATAGGAATTGCTTTTGTAGAGCTTCTCATATGTCATGCTAGTCAATAAACTCATTAAAATACAGTAGCTGACCTAGAAAACATCCACAGAAGCATCTTAGATAATAGAAATTGGTATATAACAGAATTGGATCTTAAGATTTAAAAAGACTTACATTTTCGGAAATTTCCAAAAGTATATTCCAGAGTTTTCAAAGTTTCTATAGATTTCTTATTATAACTTCTTTTCTGCATATAATGCCATATGAGTCTACTCAGGTACTGTAGAAGCCTGTAAAAATAGGGAAATCAATCATCAATAGCCTTCCATATAGGCACAAAAAATGGAATTTTTTTTTTTTTGAAAAATATTATTTGTATTTTTGATACAAAAACGATCCTAATATAATTTTTCATCACAATTAAGCAAGATTGACTGTTTGGCCGTGGACAAGTGAGTAGTAGTGGATGATGGATGGTTGGCATGGTTTATCGAGAAGTCCGTGACAATTTTCTACGGGTTCTATTATTTTTGAGCTATAGATAAACCATCTACCATTCAGGTTACAACCTAGCAGTGCGGCCTCAGCTTTTAGGCGCAACCACATGATGACAGTCGACTGGCCAAAGTCAACTGCTTTTTAGGGTTATTACTAAAATTTCAGGTAAGTATACACTTATTTTCCATTAAAAATTGTATTATAAGTAGTGACCTCAGAGTATTATAGTAGCCTATCATTAATGACATTAATAATTAATAATGACATTATAATATCATTGATTCTTAAAAATTATTCACATAATCCTTATAAATTCACCTAATTAGACTTGCTTGTCGACTGGCAACCCCAGGCGATTGATTTATAAGGATTATTTGAATCATTTACAATAATGAATGTTATTTATGGTACCATAATACCATATGATCTACATATACATAAACATATACCTGTTGATCTACCATATGATCTACATGAAACTCATATGATGGTATTACATGTCACTTATAATACCATTTTTAATACAAAGTAGGCCTAAGCCGTTACTTTTTTTGCTAGGGATGATGCCCACATAAGCTCTAGGCTCGTGCGTGGGTAATGGGAAGGATGATGATGAGAGATGAATACCACAGACCAGCGGCCGAAAACGCACACGCTATCATTGATTTCAATGGCGGCGCGGGACGCTCTCGTTCGCCGCTCTGTCTCCCCCGTGTTATCCGAGTTTCTGGTTATCCGAGGGTCCTCTGGTCCACATCAGCTCGGATAATCGGGGCCCTACTGTATTTAGTTACTGCTCTGAAACCTGATGGTTTTGATAATCTGTGAGTACCGTAACTTACTGGTTCTGTATAATATCAGCAACACTTGCAAATGTTTCTTTTGAATACTGTCATCTTCAACTCTAAATAATTATAACTAGGAAAGGGTAGGCCTAATGGGTAAATGATTAACTAGAAAAGTATAGGCGGTGTTCTCTTCAAATCTCTGGTTTAAAGATTGTTAATGAGAAATAACGGCTAAAGTGCTGTATATCAACACAATTATTTTTTTCAGCTATTTTGATAGCTGAGGTAGCAATTTTTGATAACTTAAGCCCAAAAACTTGGTAAAGGTTTCAAGCGATTTCTTTCTGACATCCTTGAAATGCTCAATTACTGAATCAAAAATTGAACTATGAAACAATTGTGCGTCGTAAAATATTGTTGCACATCAAAAATAACAAATCGATTGAATGATAATTTTTGTAAATTTGGAACAGCGTAAGTTAATGTAAAGTAGGATCACGCCCTCACCTGCACAAATCTGTGAATTCTTAAATTATTTTTTAAATAAACTCAACATACCTCGCCAATTTATCACGTCCTGCCGTTTGATTGTTGAAATTTGTTATTTTTTCCATAGTCGAGAGAATAATATTGACTTTTGAACTTAGCTCATGAGGTCCAGTTGGAAATACTTCAACAATTTTAAATGATCATTCCTTGGTGTTCAAGAAATAAAGCTGAACCTAACTAAGTTAATGATGAACAATTACGTAGTAATTTCAACGGTCCTTAGCATATTATAGGTAATAAATTGTTTGGCACTCATCCGTTCAATTTCAATCCTAATTTTTGTTAAAAAATAAACATTGATTATTCAAGTATAAACGGTACTTATTCTATGCAGTAATAATTGAACAAATTACTGTCCAAATGAATCACAACTTTCAACTTTAGAAAATAGATAATTTAACTTCGTAACAACTATAAAAACTTTCTTATTGGGATAGGTTAGAGAGAGTTAATTTTAGGTTAGAATGACAATCTTGATGACAGCAAGAAAAGAATCCGCCAGCTGAGAATCAGCACAGCTGTTTCTTGGCTCGGTAGAGATAAGGCGCGAAAATACAAATTGAAGGCAGCCACTGAATGCTTGCTGTTGATGAAAACAGAAATAAATTTATTTTTCTCTGCAAAATGAAACCAAGTTGAAATTCTATAGAATTTTTCCTTGAAAGATATTGAATTTCCGGCCAACATAAATTAGCAAATGTCATCCTTGAATATGTAGGCTATTTATCAAAAAATATGTTTGAGTAACTTTTACAATTCAACTTATACAAAGCAGAATTGATTATAAAAATGAACAAGGTACCCGATTTAAAGTATTCCTACTCTTTTGAGGGTGAAAACAAGCTTACCGGAACCTTGAAAATGAGACTTTCATTCTTATGATGTGAGAATAATAACACATTCTTCATTTTCAAAAGTTCCAAAAACAATTAAAGATCACTTGTTATTTAAAAAAAATGCTCTTCCATCTGTAATTTTTACTAGTTTGTTTACATCAATTGAATCCAAATTCAACATAAATAATGTCATTCCTTCAGAAGTCAAATTTATTTTTTGTGAAACAATTAATCAGATACAGGTATGTAAATGATAGGAACTGGAAAATATTAATTGAAATGTAACTTCATTTCAGTGCGTTTTTTATGATTTACACGATTAAAGCATGTTTTCATAATTGAAATGACTCAATTTTCAGGTTATTGATAGGTTAATATTGTTCACAATAACTATTTCAAATAATTTTTAATAGCTTCAACTCAACATAAATTTCTTGGCAATTGAGCTAGCTACTCCATTTTCATTAGATACAAATCTATAAGTGTATCTTACTTAATATAAAGAGAACTGAAGGATAGTTTCAAATTTCTATTTAGAAGGAATTTTATTCAAAAAAGTAATAATGTATAAAATTCTTGTCGGAGGTAGATTAAGAGGACCATTTGTGGAACTTGAACGTTTTAAAGATCAGATGAATTCCAAATTTTATTACCAACTAAGTTACATCACTTCACTATATTGTTTTGTTTCATTTACTGTAATCGATACTTAATATTGTTACGGTGTTGTATTTGCGATGTTTCATCACAATAATAATTATAGGCTTAAATTCTTAAATACAAAACAAAAGTATTCGACTAATTATTTATTGAACATGTTTCACTTATTTTCATCTTAGACATATCCATACTCCATCCTTCTTGTGGGTTAAATCGGCTACCAGATGCGTGGATGAAGTCAACTTGAAATCAGATGAATGCAATCGCACTGCCAAGACATGCAAGATCTCAATGAATCAACCCAAGATCAAAGAGAAACAGGAGGATATAAAAACCGACAATAAAATAGAAGAAGAGAATTCGTTGAGTATTGAAGATCAATTGGATGCAATCAGAATAAAAACAGAGCCAGGAATAGATTTCGACAATGTAAGAGTAGTGATCGTCGGCGCTGGTATAGCTGGCCTTTCTGCTGCCAGATATTTTGAAGAGAATGGCATCAAGAACTATACTGTATTGGAGGCTCTTGGAAGGTAAGTGCATTTTGTGTACCTTTGGTCACAGATACTGTGATTACTTTCGACGTTTGGACCATATATACAGCTTATTGATAAGTGCAGCAATGAAATTTAGTACACCTTCAACGTTAAGACAATGAAAATAGATATATCACGACAATAGGTACACAGATAAAATTCAATAAAATGAAAAATGAGCAGATCCAATACCGTACAGTAGTATATTGGCATATTTTGAGATACATTCAGGGCTTTTTTCTAGAAAATAAGGTTTCGGAACTCTAACCACTCAATTGTACTCTATCCGCTATCTATAGGTTTACTTATTTGTCAACTCTTTTCTCTGTGTTGGTCTAATATAAATGTATGAATAGCCAATATTGGTACAATATATGAAATATCTATATATCTACTAAACATTTCAAATTTAGAAATATTCAAACGTTCAATATGTGTTTGGAAATATAATTAATGTTATAATGAAATTTTGTTCCTAAATAGTAATTAATTGATCAAATATTCATATATGCCTAGCAAAGAGGTACCTGCTAAAAAAACCCTGGATACATTATTAATACATACACCTATTTATAATGGCTCAATTATTTTAAGAAGAAATTTATACAAAATAGCTTCTGATGAAAAATAAATCTGGAGAGAAACTATATAATAAAATAAAGTATTTATTTGTCCCAGAACTTCGTTCATAATTGAATACAGAAACGGTAAATTTTTACGAAAAGATTAAGAAAATCGAGCATGGGCTTCTCCCAGAAGAGAAACAAAGACAAAGACGTGGAAAATAATTATAAAGAATAAATGCTTTGAAACTACTTTTTGCCTAGCTAATTTCGAATTTACCTCAAGAATCACTTTTCAAGTATTATCATATTCAGTCATTCATTCGGTGAATGAACTATTTATAATTATTACCTATCTATTCATTCTATAATGCATTCATTTTATTACTCATGTTGAAATTGAATGCATACAGTTAGACTCGAACACGACTAGATAATCTGATTAAACAAACATGAGAACTCTGAACAGATAATTCCAATTGAAGTGGATTTCAGTGGGAATTAACACAAACTTTGACAACTCAAGCTTAGTGTATATCAATTTTATATTGGCAGTTTTAGTATTGCAATAAAAGGCGATTTAATTTTTCAGACCGGGAGGAAGAATTCATTCAGACTGGTTTGGTGATGCAGTAATTGAGTATGGGTCAGATTGTCTCAAACCTGCCAGTGATGAGATCAATCAGTTTTTTCAATCAGCAATTCAAGATGGCTTAATAGAGTCACCAATCACTTACACAAGTCTTTTCAGAGCTGGTGATTGTCGCAGTATCAGTAATCCAATCGGCTTAGCAGCATACGAATTATTCAAGAAAATCTATTGTGAAGTGTACTACACAGGTGGCAATATTCTACAGCACTTCAGTTTCAGAGTTGATCAAGAATTGGAAGTTTTCCCGGACCATCTGAAAGAAGACGTTGCAAGAATAATGGTCGGGTTATTGGCTGTGATGCACAGACGGCATGGCGATAATCTACCGCTCATCCAGCGTAGTAAAGATGGAACCCATCTGCAAATACCAAATGGCCGCGTACGTTTGAGTTTGGGAATGAATGGTATTTTGAGCCCTGCATTGAAAGCTATTCCAAAAGAGAAGATTGTTTACAATAAGCCTGTGCAAAATATAAGATGGGGTGCGGTTGAATGTGAAAACACGCCCCGAGTACAAATAAAATGTTGCGATGGGTCAGTGTTTGCAGCCGATTATGTTCTGGTGACTGTTTCATTGGGTGTTCTCAAACATACGGCATCGACATTATTCTGCCCCGCACTGCCTTCAAGTACCATGGATGCGATCAACAAAATTGGCTATCAACTTAGAGATCACATTTACGCCAAGTTCAGACACCCTCATTGGATGTGGTACCGGCACATAGACACAATTCCAGAGTGGAATGTTGAGTTGGAGAAAACATTTGGTGAGTGCAGTTGGTTGCGATCCATTACAAAAATTGCTCCTGTTTACGGCAGTGAAACATTGTTGCAGGTGGTTGTGGATGGGCCATTTGCACAGCTGGCTGAGAAGAACGCACCGTTAGATATGGCGAGTGATCTGAAAAAATATTTGACAATCGCCCATGGCATAAAAAACTTGCCTCCAATCACAGATGTCCGTCGATCAGAATGGTCAAACAATATCCATTTTAACGGTGCTTATCCTTTCCTGCCGACTGGTGTTAGTGCTGATTATCATTTGCATTTGGCATGCTCTCTGCCTGGTTGTAATGCACCTGTCACTCCAATGATATTTTTTGCTGGAGATGCAACCTGTCCGAAGCCATTAAATCTGCTACAGGGAGCCAAAATTAGTGGATTACGAGAGGCTGTGCAAATACATGAACTTATCAAGAACCGTTCAACAAGTGAAGTTGATGTTGGATATTGTAACTAATTTACCTTAGTCAATTAACGACAGCTATTTCAGACATAGCATGCGATCCAATCAACTTCAAAGTAGAGAAGTACAATAAAATAATACATTAAATTTTAAATTATAAGTAGGCTATCACTGAAAGCCTGAATTCTTTGTTTTCTCCAAAACATTATGGACGAATCTATCTCGTACTTATAATAAAAAATTACAAGTAAAGAAGTACAATAAAAAATATATTAAATTTCAAATTATAAGTAATGAAACCCTGAATTCTTTGTTTTCTCTAAAATATAGATGAATGTATATCACCTCTCTAATACACTCCACGTATTTCATGCCGGTAGTGGTGTACAATTCTATACATTAGTGGTGTGTAATTCAATAAATTCTATACATTTCAACTACTTAACTTTCTCTTCCATGAGAACCGCACGTGTTTTTTGCGGAGGGTGATGCCCAAATGAGCTCTATGCTTGTGCATAGGTAATGAGAGGAGTGATGATGAGAAATGACGACTACTTTATAAGCAGTCGGGACCGACGGCTTCCAAAAGAGGAATGAAATAGTTTTTGCTAATGCAGATGACAAGGCAGTCTATTTGAAAAACATAACAGCTGATGTTACAGTGTAAAGTCAGATTCATTTAATGACGCTTGGCATTAGATAGATAGAGAGATATTATTTCTTTACCATCGAACTCTACGGTCATCAGTATCGGCAAGAAATAATATCTCTCTATCTATCTAATCCCAAGCGTCAAATTAAATGAATCTTATTTAAGATACAGTCTTATTAGAACATTTTTTATATATTGTACAATTTGTAGAATCGCTTCCAGTTATGAACTGGAATCAAATGTGGGGTTCTTTTGCAAAAGTTAAGAGAACTTGATGTGACGATAAAAGAGATTGATTATTAGGGCATAGTTAACTCAATTTTATAGAGAAATTTCGAGCGGAGTTCAATAAGAAATTATGTTGTCATATAATGCAGATGGTACAATGAGATAATATAAGCAAAATCAAAATTAAACTCAAATTGAATATTATAAATTCATAATTTACATAGACATGAACGAGGTGATTAGTAAGAAGTTTTTAATGAAAGAATATTTAAAGACAGCTTTGAGCAGTCTTGTTTATTTGCAAGAAACGTATCTTTGATAAAGTATATCTTTCATAATATTCTGAGAGAAATCAGAAGAATTGTTCAATTTTTTGTTTTCGTGAACAAAATATTTAAATTACAACTTGAATATCATGACTAACAACTTATGAATATGGCTTTATCTTCGTTCTAAAAGTTTAATAATTGTATCTAGTTTTTGGTTTTGAGTAATTTCTAATTCTTTGAATTTTTCATCGATTTTATCAGTCAATTTTTGCTCCAGTTCCTCGAAGCGTTGATCAATGTATTGTCTAGAGCTGAACTGTTCACATTTTTCACTGTTCACTTGGACCACTTCAGAAGGCTGATTAGTCTCACCAGCACAAGAGTCATCGGGCTTCTCACTTGGTTTATTTGCAAGAAAGGGAAGAATGTTACTAATGCATTTCGATAAATTCCTGCTCGTTTCACCAAACGATTTGCGATATTCACCTTCCAACATCTTCATGAGAATTTGAGGGTCAGGAACTTTGACACTACTTGAAGTACTGCTGCAGTGTTGTAAGAACTTTTTACAACTTTCTGCTTTTTCCGATAATGGTCTGCTTGAGTCTTTTAGAATCTGGTTGACGTTGAGGAGATTGATTCCAGCAACACTCATCTGCGGCGCTATGGCCTGCTCAACACTGAACATCAGACCATAAAGCCACATTTTATTCTCATGCTTCATCTTGGCAAACTGGAAAACAAAAATATCATCACTATTACAAAATTAGTAGGCTAATAGTTATTGTAAAACGATTTTAGAGAGAAAATCCCCTAACAAAACTAAAAAGTTATTTTATTTTTTAAACGGTACAATCCCCAAAAACTCCAAACTACAGTATAACTTTACCCTATCAATGAACAGTAGCTCTGATGCAGTATTGTATTCAATTGAATGTCATTAAAAAAAACTCTGTATTCTTGTGAGATGCTTCATCTCACTAAAGTAAGTATGTCCTGGAGATCAAAAATTCTCAATTTAATAACACTTTTCAGCTAGTATTTCCAAGTTTTCTCAAGTAAAGAAAAGGGGGTAAGAAAGTTAAGGGGTTGGAAAACACTCTCAAAATTTTCAAATGAAAGGTTTCGACCGTGGGAGCCCAACAGAGCCCCTTTGTTGAGTATGAATTAAATTTTGTCTCTGATAGACTTTCCAATGTTATATTAAATAATATTTTCATAAAATTTAGTAATAATACTCCTCTGAGCTTCTCCTTTGATTATCCTCGACGATTGATGATCAAGAATCTGTAGTGCCCCAAACATAATAGGTCAAACGCAAGTCAGTGACCCAAGAGTTGAAGGTTTTTGATGTCTAGGGACTGACTAGGAGCCTAAAGAGTAGTGTTGTCAGAGGAATAATTTTGAGTGTGTCACCGAGGTCGAGAGGCCCAAGATTCGATTCTGAGGGAACCACATGTTCGAGCTTAAAGAGCATGAGACATGGACATAAAATTTTAAATAGGACATGTAAAGAATTATTTGAAATAAATAGGGGTGCACTGTACTTACTGGTACAGATTCTTACCTTGAGAGTAATTTCACTGGAAGGAGGAAGTTCAGAACTGGCTGAATAGACAGCACACCCTTCAAAATCATCCATATAATCAGCATGAACTGTACAGCAATATTCACCCAGTTCACCAAAGCATTCTATGATTCTCGCCTGGAACAATGTGATGTGAAAATATAAATCGATTACACATGAAGCATAATAAATTGAATTGAACAATATGAAGTTAAATAATATTGAAAGAATAATTAAATTTTAAGAAAATTCGTATCAGATTTTGTAAATTAAATTACGAGCCCTCTGGATCAAAGCATAACAAATTCTTGGTAGTGTTTTGCAATATCAAACAAAACCAATATAAGGAACATTCATTACTACATATATGTTAATCTGCTGATAGTTGAAGTCGCAACTTTCTTAATACAGAGTAAACTGTATTAATTATAATTGTACTGTATTGATTATATATAAACTAAGTGTAAGAAAGGGCCAACTGCGCCCTAACTTCGCACTCTAAGGTAAAAATGAAGACAATCAGTCTATTATTAAATCAGTCTATAAACTAAACAAAATTTTTTCTGGAAATAATACAATATAAAGTAAAGCCAAAATGGACTAGTTTTTATAATAGAAAAAGATGCCAAAATATTAGCTGAGAACTGGAGAGTTATCTACAACCTTCATTTCTTTAATTATAAGTAGTAAGGAATGATTTGTCTGTAAGAATGCACACTTGTGCAGATCAAATAGCCTACTACTTGTAATGGCCAGGAGCTAGAGCGGATATCTGAATACAGGTATTTAGGTGTTTACTTTGATAAAAACCTGAGATGGAATAGGCACAATATCTCACCTTTAACAAAAACATAAAATTTATATTTGTTAAAAAAATTGCACTCTCTGCTGGATTTTCCTATCATTCGAGTAGCTTATTTTGCCTATGTTCAGTCCTTGGTGTTCATTGGAATTTTTGTTTGGGTGGCGCCTTTAAGAATGTTTTGAGGCCTCTGTTGATTGTATCTGCTGGAACTCATTTCCAAGTGAAAAAATGAAAACAAGTTACTCTTTTCCTTTATCGTTCATTCAACGTTCAAAGCCTGTACTCCCACATTATTGATCAGCATGTGGTGGGTTTAAATTGTCCCCATCAGGTGGACTATCCACTTATGAATTGGATTGGGATATGCCTCTCCGCTGGTGCATGCTGGCCTCGAAACTCCTATGATTTAAGATCCTCTATAATTTATTAAGCCTTTTTTGTCTTTCTGTTTTGGCTGTACTAATTTTGTCTGATAGCCTACTCTTTCTATTTTCCTCTGTTTAAGCTGTAATAAAAAATTATTCAGACTCTTCTTCGCACACAGGCACTTGAGCCCATGTAAAGAATTTTTTTGTAAGTACTGCAAAAATTTATAACCTTTGTACTGTATCTTCGAAGAGGAATAAATAAAATTGAATTGAACCAAAATTGAATACCCACCTCTGAAACAACACTGAATCCTGAGATAAGATAAGTAGCTGATTTTTCCAACTTCACAATGATAGAGAATGGCTCATCAACTTCATTAGACGATAAATGAACACATGATTCAATTTGAACCAAATCTTCTAGACTGCAACTGTAAAAAATTAATCACATATGAAATTTTGTTGGAATTTATTTTTATGAAGACAATCAAGATACAAGACTTAACAGAATTCAAAATTGAATTCTGTTATGCAATTCTGAATTCTGCTAATGAGAGACCTAAGCTCCTGCAACAAATATCCTGCTTATGTACCCAATACCCCAAGCTGACAAGAGCGAAACAAATAAGAATGTTAACTAGAACAATGTTAACTAGAATTGTATGAAAACAATTTGAAACTTAAGATTTTGCTTGATTCTTAAAATAATACAATATCGTAGGGGAATTGAGACTCGTCAAGGCAATCTTTATGGTCGGCACGTATCACGTACGATTGGTAATACTAACAATCACTGTGCAGTGTAGTGTAAGTTGGATTAACAGTAAGGGAGTCAAAGTAAAAATAATAAACTCAGTTCCAACTACTTTACCTTTTGGACGAAGAGAATTTGATCGACTTATTTAAATCTTGATAGCCCGAATCTATTTTCCATGTTGGTTGAATACAGATGTGAGATTTCAACGAATCGATTTCTTCCATTTACACGAGAGGTGAACTTTAGCGAACAAATCACAAACACTCTTAAAGAATCATTGGCAATCTAGAACTAGAAAACTTAAAATAATGTATACAGAGTTAACAAAATCTTCACACAGAACTGACTAGATAGATATGATATTGTTCATAAATATTAGGATTAGGAATCAGAATGAATTTATGAATGGAGTTAAAGATAACCTCAATGTGATGTGATACTGAGCCAGATGCCAGAGGTGCCAGCTGTCTGCTGCCAGTGCTGCCATCAGTGCCATGCCAGATGAAAGCCAAGTGGGAGAACGCCTGCGCCGATAACAGCTGATCACGGCTGTCAAATGTCAAAATATTTTCCTAAATCACCTCGGGAAATTCTCAGGCATGCATACAGAGTGTCCCGAAAAATTAGTGACTCTACAAGGAGGATAACTGGAGACGAAATAATAGGTTATCGTTATCCCATTGGTATACTCTGGCTCCACTTTTTTCCCGCGGCAGCCATCTTTGATAGTCCACAATTCAAATTATGTCATTCCAATTCTTACATTTTCTCATCATTATTTAATTTACAAATGTTTATTATCAATGGCTCTAGGAAAAATAGGTAAATGGACAAAAATGATAATAACAGTCTCTTATAAAATTCTAACCTAGGTAAGGTTTGAATTTTGACTAATTAAGGCCCGTATTATACTAGGATGCTGGCATTTGGTAGGGAAAGGTGGGTTTTCGTTACTGCGACCGAGTGCCGCAGCGGAGCCCGACCCAGCGTTGCCAGATGCAATTGATGAAAAATCCCAACTATTTATAGTAAACTATCTATACTAAACTGTAGGTAGAACATCAAAAACTGAAGAGGATGATGTATAGAAAATCTATTTTTAAGCATTCCTCAGATGAGTTAAGGGTGAAGAGCAAGGTGTTTATACACTCTGTATAAACCTTTTTTTTGGAAAATTTCAGGTTTATTAAATTATCACATGAAAAATTCTGATTAGTGTCTTGTGTCCTCTTATGGAAAAGAATGAAAAAAAATGATAAAAATTAAATACAGTATTTTAAAATCAGATAGACCTTAAAAAACTATGAACGTTTGAACGAATTCTTTGTAGACCTAATTCGAAAAGTTAGAAAGTTAAAAACAGTTTTAAATTAAACAGTCTTTTTTACTCTGCCGCCGCTATCAAAATAATTTTGAAAAATTGTTTGGAGGATATCCATTGAATTCAAGATTAATCAACTCTGTGATTGATAAGACATTGATATCTCTAACTTTGAATGAACAATGAAATGTAAATTGAATGTCTCCTTTTTACTTCTTGCAAGCAAAATTTGAGATTTTTCCAATCACTGAATCAGGACAAGAGTAACGCCATCTAGCTGTGAATCTCTGTACTGATTGATGAATTTGTGTATTTAATTTAAAGGATTCTCAAAAATCTACCCCTTGGATTTTTTTTCCATTATTGTCAATGCTATCTCAATGTCTTCTTCTTCTTGATCATAAATGTTTGGAGGATATCTACTGAATTCGAGATTAAATATAATTACTCATATCATTGGTAAGGCAGGAGAGTAAATGCCAATCTTTCCAGTGTCAATGAAATTTTTCAATATATTTATTGAAAAAATTTCTCAACCATTTAAAATTCCTACAACATAATCTTATCTTATATAGGAGGTGGACATGGTGGGGGTGCAACCCCCTGCTGAATTCGCAAAGCTCTAGTTTTATCCTAAAACATCCTAGCTATTAAAGGAACCCTGTTTATGACGATTTGGATAACAATGTGGTGGTAGCATAATAACAAATTTCCTATCAAATGTTTGCTGCATAACTATACGTATATTATGATATACTGCATATTTTAAAATGCTCCTCTATGATTCATGCCTTTCATTTGCCTACAATACAGCCCATGTAAATTATGTATTGTATTATAAAAGTTGTTTTCTTATAGGCCTACACAAAACATTATACACAAAGCATTACTACTAGACCAGTACAACTATTTATTTTATTCTATATATTCTATATAATAGTATATACAACACTATATACCAGTACAAATAGATACGGACAATGAAAATTTTCTGTGTCAAGGATATACATATAGTTACGAGTAGCTATGTGCAAGCTAGAAGCACTTCTCCATCAGAATGAATAAAAATTCATTCATAATTTAGTAATTTTTCTTGTTTGAGTTATTTCGTTCCGTATTTTCTTTATAAACATTGTAAAATTCAATAATTTTCTCCATAATTTTAAGCTATAATTAAAACTTCATTACTCTTCCAATTGTAATCATTTTTAAAACGCAGTTGCATTATTTGATGGAAGGTGTTACTGCAAACAAGAAAAATAAAGTAATATTGTCTGTTATTCTCCAGCCGAGGAGAATTATTCGATCCTACTTCAGTGTCAATTTTATATCTCTTTCATGTTTAGGAACGTTTCTATAAGCAGATAAGGAGTACAGGTAGCGAAGCGTTGAGCGATTATTATCTTTTTGGCTGCAGGTAGAACCCCAACGAGAAGGCACTCTCTCATCTAGTAAGTACCTACAAACATTTTTCTTCTCAAAAATTACACTTCCTTACAAAATTTTCTCTCAATCAATATTTTTTGTAATAAATATGAACTGAAATATCTATTTTGGAGAATTGAGAGGAGGAAAGATTTAATTTAGGCTGATAACACATAAAATAATCCATATTTGATAATAATATTATGCTGATCACTTGGAACGTGTTATTCCTTGAAATTTCAATCTTAAATTTATCATAGCGTTAGAAATCAGTTGAAACAATTCATTTCAATATTGATAAATTAAGTTATTACGTACATAATGTACGTTTATGAATAGGCGGATTAGTCAGTAACAAGATTTTTTATTGAGTTGTGTACCGTATATTCTTTTCTACTGGTACGGTAATTAACTCTATCTAAAAGAATGTAACGATCGTCACTATGTAAGTGAAAATCAAGTTATTTCTAATTAAAAGTGTTAACATTTTTTTTAATGAACCTTTTAGATGACAAATCTATGATTAAAACTCTATGCTCTCATGGACTTATACGGGTTTTTGCGGATTCAATAATTTTTTTAGGATATTTATCATTTTATTCTTTTTTCACTGCCAAACGAGTCACTCAATATATGCCAAACAAATAAATTTCATAAATAATAATGTCGGCTATTGTTAAATATTTTCTGAATTCAATCTTACTATGTAATCCAATGAGAATATTTTAAATGATTTGAAAAGAGAAGATATAGGTTCACATAAACTTTTGTCTGAATATTTGATATTATTCAGGCCGGTATTAATTTTTACAAATGTAATAGAGCAGAATAATGAGTCTAAAAAACTAAAGTATAATAATATTAAGAATAGAGACAGAGTAAAACCCATTTATATGATTTGGGTAAACTTGAATTCTAGATTGATGAGAGGAACTATACAGTAGAATATACAGGGTGATTCTAAAATAGACCGACAAACTTCGTGAGCGGTTTCCTGATATTAAAAAGTTCAAGTAAACATGGGTCCTAAAATGCTTCGTTTCCCCTCTAGATGCCTTTTCGTTTTTTTCACGTTATTTATTTTTCTTCAGAATGGTTTGAATAATTCTGTTGTAATTTGGCATGATCAAGGACAAGATAAAGGTCTGCTGTAAGAAAATGAAGCAACCTGATCTAACGGAAAATTTTGAAAATGGCGGCCATTAAACTTTTTTTAATTGAAATAACTCGAAAACCGCGCTTTTTATGAAATATTTGTAAGAGTCAAAAAAGTTTTATTTTTCAATTTTAAACAAAAAAGCATGTTTAATTTTACATTTATATCTGCAGTTTTTGAGTTGTTTCAATTGGCCCATCTAAGAAGAAATACATAAAAATCAATTTTCTCATGAAGATTAAAAATAATTTTCTTCGTATTGATTTTAAAGCTTAAAGTAATGGGAAACTAAAAATGGCTTTAGGCAAATAATTGTTCGTGAAAGTAAAAAGCAACCTGGACATACAGAGGCTAATCGGTTGCTTGTCGCAGTCGCAACGGCGCAACAGACTGGATTTGAAAAGGTCAGTTTGTCAGTAGTTCACTTTGAAGTGGTATTCGAATGAATCAATGTTATCATCAATAAGCCTAATTGTAAGCTCAAAAAGTGAATTATTATAAATTTATACCTTCTTTGAAAAAACAAATTTTAAACGATCAAAAAGTGCAAAAATGTACATGAAGAAGACCCTCGTCGAGATTAATTGCGTAAGGTTGGCAGCCCTCGTTGTTTGACCGTTGGTAAATAGAAATCAAAATTAGAAGTTTTTCAAGTTTTCTAATTTTGCTCGCCAAAGCTTTGTGTTGTGGTTTACTGAAAAATACTTTGTGTATTTCCTATTTATCGGTGTATTATTAACTTTGTGTAAGTTACATTCTCCACGATAAGTAGTATTACCTAGTAAGTTATCAAATCGAACAACAATCTGGCGCCGTAAGTCTTATCTTAATATTAACCCTCCAGTACCATCAAAAGTAACACATTAGGGCTTAATATAAGTTATTCATTAGAAATTCAATTTAAAAAATGGGCAATATTTTACAAATTAGGAAGTAGAAATATAGCCTAGATATTATAAAAAAAGTAGTGTTGAGAAAAATATAATCGAATTTTATTATGAAAAGAAAGGATTTGTTGTGAAGTCACTCCTGGGCTCTCTGGCTTTTAGCATTATAACTTAGACGTGAAATGCATTGATTTTACAAATATTCGGAATATTTCATTATATTTTTCAATTAGTCTTCAGAAAAAAAATATATTAGCCAATGGCTGTTCATTAGCCAAGTATTCATTACCACTATCTTTGTCATCGTCATTCATTGGATCATAATAATATATGGACCCTGACTTAAACTTTCTGTCTTCTGCAGTTTCTATAAGTTAGCTGCTCTCGTTGGACAAGTTACCGTTTCTATTGTAAGCCAAGAACATCGCTAGCTCGGTCCTCGGTTATTTCAAAATCACTTCCCGGTGTTTGAAGTCTAGTCTTCCTTACTTGAACTAATAATTATTATAATAATTAACTCATAATTATTAAACTAATAAAAACTAATTCAACTAATAATTATTAACTTATAATTGTTGTAAGCTTTGCGTACTTTTGTTAAATCTCATCTAGACAAACCAGTAGCTTATACAATCATATTTTAGATTTGTTATTTAGCGTGTTTTTGAATACGGTAAAGATGTTAATTTTTCCAAATTCTAGATTCGATGTCTTGCTGGAAACTTTGAAATCATGGCAAGCAAAAAAGGATCTAGCTTTTATTCAATGCCACTTCCCAAGAGGAAATTCAATTTTAGTGAAGTGGAGGAATCATCACCAAAAGAAATAGATTCAATTAAGGTTTACCTTAGGGTGAAACCTTACGAAGAGAGAGAGATCAATGAGAGTGTAAGTGCTTGGTAGTTCAATCTATTATACTTTTTCATTTTATTACTCTAGTGAACTTAAATATATAATATCTGATAATTTGATAATATTTTTTCTCAACTAATACTACAATGCGCATAAAAGGCTGAGTCAAATAGTTACTACAGTATCTAGTGAACAGTCTTCCATGCATGTCCTCTTGCTATATGTGTGATTTGAGGACAATAATTACTTCAAAATATTCTTTAATTTTCATACTAAATAACGTTCTGCATGTCATGAGTTTCTTCTAACATTCTCTACCTAAGTTTTGCTTACTCAAACCACCACTAACCATGACTGTGTTCTAATTCATGTATTCATTGAGAGTGGTTCTTATATGTACTTCTCAAACTATGTAAAAATTCAAATATCTGTATTTTAGATTGATGTCCTCAAATTATTTGTTTCTTAATTCTGTATTTGACTTGTTCTTGAAAGTCAATCTTTCCATCTTATGATTTTTCTCATCATTTGAAGCTTACTAAACTTAGGATAACTCCTTAATTTTTCAAAATTGAAATTTCAGTTTGGTGTTTTTACCATTATTGTATTTTTGTTTGCAGAACAATGTATTTGAGGTAGCTGATTCGAATACTCTATTAGTAAAAGCATCCGGCAGATCAAAGAAACTCAGCAGAGGAAACGAGGAGTACAGGTAAGCTTTGGCATGGCGCTCTTCTCCTTCTAGTTTTCTTTCTCAGTCGAATGAAATTCAACTAGTCTCTAATTACATGCGAGGTCGAATAACAACCACCTGAAATCAACCACCTTAAGTTTAAATCCATACACCTTATTAATGAGTAGCTCATCAATCTTGTGGAAATTCCAAGGCCATTCTAAATTAAAAGCCCTTATGACATTCCAATATTTTTGAGAAAAATTGTAGTGTTCCAATCGTAATCGTTTGTTGAAAATTATAAGTAGATTCTCTGTTCATTTCTCCTCAATTTCACTTCGAAAACTGTATTGTACCTATTGTTCAGGAAAAGCTCTTTGGAATTAAATTTTCAACAGATCACAATATTTTCAGTAAGATTCTACAACTTGAAATACAGCAGTTCTTAATGCAATGTAACCAATATCCAACAAAAATATTATAGTTAACAATTTCAAGTCAGGTCGAGCTTTTCAGTTTTCAATAATTTGGAATCAAAGAGACTATTCGTTTTTCGATTGACTTTACAATATTGTCGATGAATACAGGGTGTTTCAAACAGGACTTTACAACTGTAATCTTTACAACTTTGTAAACTTTACAACTGTAAACTTTGAAAAAATATATATACCGTATATATATATTTTTTTTAAGAGATAAAGAACTGGATTTGGTCTTGTTTTAAAGGTAAGCACTTAAGTTTTGACTGGCATAATATGGAAGTGCATAATCTCGTCCTAGCAAGCGCTAGCAGCTATTACGTTCAATATGGCTGTCTTCAATGGACCCGAGCGTGCTAGCTGGCTCAAAGTTGGCAAGAACCGTTCAACGTACCAAATATTTGTGTAACAAATCTTTGTGTACCAAATACGACAAATTATACTCATAGTAGGCCACCAATTTGTGATTTGCATAACTTTTTCCAGTAACCGGGTGCTCAATATAAGTTAACATGAGAAATCATAAGACCCATATTATTGACGCGGGCGAGAAACCATAGTATTGAGTTATGATCATAACCGTAACTGCTATTAATTCTAGAATTAATTTGTGCATTTGCGTCGATGACGTCGTAACCTACTAATCACAGAGCACTAAGAGCTCTTCCAAAAATTGATGTGTTTTCCTTTAAAACAACACCAAATCTAGTTCTATATATAGGCTATATTTTTTTAAATTATAAACATTTTCATAGTTGTAAAATCCTTTTTAGAACACCATTATGCAGCGGACGAAAAATTTAATGTAGACTTCCCAGTTTTGCTGATGGTATTATGGGAGCGAAATTAGTACAGCATTTGTCTAATCGAAGTTCATTTCGCTCTAAATGTTATTTTCAGAACTAATGGAATGGTCCGTTGAGACTCACATAAAATGTTTTCCTTCCATTCACATTTGCCTACTGTAATTTACGTTCCTCGACGATAGTTATTAAATTTAATCTCTCTGTTCTTTATTAATCCATTCATTTTCTATTTCAGTTACACGTTTACTCACATATTCCCTTCAGATGTTTCTCAAAAGGAGGTTTTCGAGGAAAGTGTGAAAGAGTCCGTTGTGGACTTCATAAATGGCTTCAGTTCTCTTATATTCTCGTACGGGACAACAAATGCTGGGAAGACTTTTACAGTACAAGGTAACTCATATATTTTCAATATTGGCTCAATTATTCTATCGGAAACTTGGATGATTATATAAATTTTTGTCAAAATTTGTTCAACTTGAGAATTTGGTTCGAAAAAGGTCAGGTAAGTTACTACACACTAGAACGAACAAAATACAGTATGTTTTTTTTATCTTATCGTTAGGCTTTTTATCGGTGGGGAGACCCACGGGTAGGTTCCACCTCACCTAATTGCACAATTTTCTGTGTCGGTCACCCATCCAAGAGCAGTCCTGAATGTTTGTTACTTAACCACATGATTACTTAGCAACCGCTCTCACTGAGTGACCACTGATATTACAGTATGTTATTAGTATATATCGGGTGTTTCAAAAAGGACGCATTTCAAGTTTGAGGGAGAATAATTTTTGCATTAGGGATATTTTTCCTCAAAATTTATATATTGTGTACTCGACCAGCTACTACATTCCTAGCATTTCGGCCACTTCTATTCTTTTAGTAGGCTGACATTATGATGAACGCTTCTTGAATTATGATTTTAAATTTTATATTATTACCAAACGGCCTATTAATTTGGTCTACAAAAAAGCAATGTTATGTATTACAGAGAATATGTTCAGTCTGTAGATTGAATGAGTTATCTTGGATTGTGCACGTTTCAAATAAAAAGATATTATCTAGTTCAAAGTCAGAAGTTATTATAATTTATACTACATCTTATTCTCTATGTAAAATTAATGATAATAATTACGTTTTGCAGGTACAACCCAGCAACCAGGCTTGATTCCGCGAGCCCTTTGCCTAGTGTTCAAATCAATTGAAGAGTCACAAACTGATGATGTCGAGTACATGCCATGCGGTCGCATTGTCAAGCGTATGTCGGAGCAGGAGCGCAAAAACCACACCGATCTCAAGCAGACTATAATCAATCACCGCCATATCGATGATTCACAGGTAAGGTTCTGGAATGAGTGACATTTATGTGATGTAAGGAAGTAGATTGTAAATATTAATCCCTAGAATTTATACCAGAAATACAAAGGCTATAATAATAGGCTATATACCAATACCATAACTTATTTATATAATATACAAGGTGGCGCAAATGGATTGGATGGTTTTAAAATACATGTCAAACTGTCAATTTCAAAGGTATTGGATTGAAATAAAGTGCAAAACGTGTAGCTACAAGGGGAGTTTATTAACAAAAAATTATTAATGATCGTTTTTAAAAATTACATCCATCAAACGCCTCCTTCTCGAACGACGCATTCTTGTCCGCTCAAGCACATCACCAGGAATTGATGTGATTTCTGGTGATGTGCCAGAAATCACATCTTTTGATTTTCAATTCACAAAGTGAATTGCTGCCTCCAACTCCTGAATGGTCCGGGTTTTGTTCATGTAGACCCTTGCTTTTAAATAGTCCTATAAGAAAAAGTCACACACTGTGAGGTCCGATGAGCGAGGGGGCCAATGGAAATCTCCATTACGGGAAATCAAACGGCAGAGCGCTCTGTTCCCTGGCCTTGTTTTGGGTGAATATTAATATATTCAGTTTCATAGCTAAATGCTGAATTTGATCAACAGTAAACTCTCGATTATCCGAGTCCCGGTTAACTGAACCAAAAGTGGTTATAAACAAAGGTGTTAATAGCGAGGGAAGAGGTTATCTCAGAAGACGATCAAATACTTTTTTAAGAAATAATCTATGTTCCTACTTGCTTACACATCCATAATCGTGATATTACAGTTTATGATTTTGCTTCCAATAAACCAATTTTGTAACATTTTACGGGGTTTTACGTCTTTCTTACCATAACTGAAATTAACCTTCTTACCATAACTGAAATTAACCTTCGTATTATCCGAGTTTTCCCGTATCCGAGGTCGGCCCGATCCCAATTACCTCGGATAGTCGGGAGTCTACTGTAGTTTATTTAATCTAGTTTTTTGTTATTAAGTTTTTTTTTACAAATAGTCTGATTCATTTTCTTCTCACTAGCCGTGGTGCATCAATCATACTCATATATCTACAGAATATTTCTAAATCAGCCTTCATTTTTAATGGTCACAATTATTGTTCGTTCACTTCTAATTAATTGATTCTTTTTTTGTTTCAGAGTTCAACCAAAAACATTCATAAATTGAGTCATGGTAAGTATTGCCTTACTAATTTTATTTTTAGGTCGAATCCGTATCCATGCAAAATTCCATTCGGCTTGATATGTTTGTTTATGCATGATTAGATATCATAACCACATTAAACTGGAAAAGGAGGATTATTTGCTTTAAAAAGTAGTTTATCATTTTTTGGTTACTTAAACTTGAAAAATATCGAAGATAAGTTATAAAACTCGAAATATTTACTTTTTGAGAGTAATGTGGTAGTAGTCGACCGGCAACTGGCAACAAGATCTGCGGAAGTGTGAGTTTGCCAAGCAACTGAAGTCACCTGGTCTTTCCGAAACTCCCCAACTCTGATCGTACGATTTCGGTTTCCAGGTGCGAGTAGTGCCTTACGAATAATGAAATTCATTTTGAATTTTATGCATCTCTTAATCACATACACAAATATTTATTTATTCATTAATACAATCACAAAAATCATAATATTATAATCTGGGAGAAAAATAGGATGAGAGTGTGCTATTTCTCTTCCGAATTTTGATGATCAATGCATTCCAAAATAAGTTTATGTTTTCACACACTTAACACAAGAATTTCTGGTCCAGGAATACTGTAGGCCTACATCAAAGATTTACACTCCACGAGAGTAATTCATGAGTAAAGTTTATAAACTTTGAATTAAGAAAAATTATATATCATTTATAAAAATTATAATTATATTGTATTATAATTTCGATTGGAATTCGACAAAACTTGAATGAATTAATAATTTTATTTTCAATTATTTCAGAGAGTGGCTTCGATTTTGAAATAATCGACTCGATCCTTGAAAAAGAGACAGACTCGATAGTTGTAGTGAAGCCTGCCAGCACCTACTCATTGTGGATAAGCTTCTATGAGATCTACAACGAGTGCATATACGATCTGCTAACAGCGCCGCTCACTCCCAATTGCCAAAGGAAACAGCTGAAAATCGGGGAAGATGCTGCGAAGAACAGCTTCGTCAAGGAGCTGAACTACGTGAACGTCACTTCGATTCAAGAAGCGCGCAAAGTGTTGATCTACGGCCGCAACAACTTACAAGTGGCAATGACCGGCTTGAACGCGCAGTCCAGTCGAAGTCACTGCATTTTCACGCTGACTTTGGTCTGCAGTCCAGAAGCAGCTGAAACCGGCGACAATATTGTCATCAGTCAACTGGCATTGTGCGACTTGGCGGGAACTGAGCGACAAAAGAAAACGTTCAACGTAGGAGAACGACTCAAAGAATCTCAGCATATCAACTGCTCCTTGCACGTCCTCAGCAGATGCTTCGATATAATTCGCGAAAATCAAAACAGAGCGGACAGGAGTGTAATTCCGTATCGCGAATCAAAGCTCACCAAACTATTTCAGAAGGCACTTAGAGGAGAAGAAAAAATAATCATGCTTGTGAATATCAATTTGACGTTTTCATTGGATGACACACACCAAGTGCTGAAAACTTCGGCCATAGCCAGAAAAACGACGACCTCGATCAAGCCTTGGCAACAGAAAAAACGTCGATCGAGATCGGTGATGCTGAGGAGATCGATGGCCGAACACTCTCGCAGCATGAAGTCGACGCTGACACGCAGCACACTCACCGAGGTGGATGTCGAGGAAGACATCGATGAAGAGTACAGCAATGTCTCCAATGTGCACGGCCACAGCCAACAGATCGTCGAGTCACTGCTCTCCACAATCGATACTCAAAAAAAGAAAATCGCTTCTTACCAGAGCAAGGTGGAAGAGTTGGAAGAGGTCAACACCAACTTGGAAGATGAACTAAGACAGGAGCTGGCCGTCGAGTATGGAAAGCTGATCAAAACAATTGAAACCAGACTAAAGCAGCGCATCGAGGACAAGACAAAAGTGATCAATGAAAAGGAACTGGTGATAGCCGAGCTGGAACGACGTTTGCGCTGTCAAGTGGATGGCGAGGCTGGTCCCGGCTCGTGTCGCAAGAAAAGGAAGGTATTCGATTGTTCTTTGTCGATGATTGAACCTGCCAACGACTCGAAGGCTGATGAAGATGACATAGATCTGCTTAGAGCGGAGAACGACTTGTTGAAGAATGATGTGAGCAGTTTGAAATCGACTTTGACTCACTACAAGAATGAGAATTCCGAATTGAGTAAGAAGTACGCAGAAATAAAACTGTTGCGTAGAATTGAGAGTATTGCTACTCTGAAAGAAGCAGTGGTAGATGAGGATATGGTTCGTGTTCTGGATGAGATGGATAGAATGAAGGAGAAGTTCGAAGCTGAGCTGACTAAACGGAACGCGCTGATCAAGGAGGCAATGGACGAAATGATGCATCTCGAGGCCACCTACAACGAAGTGCTTAGTGAAAATGGAAAGCTGGAAGGCGATTTGCTCGTGGCCAAGGACGAATTGGAAGATTTGAAGCAATGTCTGGCCGTTGCAAACGAAGTTTCGGCCAAGAAAACTGAAGAGAATCAAGAAATGGAAATCAAGTTAGAGAAACTGGAGACTGACAACGAAAATCTTAAAGATTACATCGAATTAGCAGAGGCTGAGATCAAATGTCTCAAGGAGAAGTTGATGTACATTGAAAGAAATCGGACACAGAGTGCCGACATTTTCGAGGACAGCATCACAGTGAATGAACAAAACGAAGAGGTGTTTCGGGACAAGTACAAACTGACTAATCCGGATTCCCTGCGATCAGTCGATGAGAATTCACAGAACACATTGTGCAAGCAGCTGCAAAACGTTTCGTTGGAATTCGGAACTTCAGTAGGCGGAGAAGGGGAGGCGAATAGCGTGCAAAAGTGCGCTACTTTCGAAGTTGATTCAATGAACTTGTCAAAGCCGCAGCCAGTCCAAAGAACGTTGCAGTCAACAGTCACTATTCAAACTGAGTCTGATACTCTCTTGAAAAGCTTATCCGTTACACAGCAGCCAACCGAACATAGATCAAAATCATTAGCCTTCAAAGTGAACTTATCCAATACATTTGTAAATAGTAAATCAAAATCTTTAGGCAATCATTTAGTGACTGAGACATTCAATAGGGCCGATCAAACTACTGAAGTTCATGAAATTGCTGGTGATAGTCTGTCCATTCGCAGCCAAACGGACGGGGAAGAAGAGCCGTCAAATGTAGAAATCAATCAAGAAAAAGTAGAGTGCGAGGATGAAGAAAATGAACAAAAAGTTATTGAGCTGACAAAAGAAATTGAAGAAATCAAGCAGAAGAATCATTCACTGATACTTTTAGTTGACCAGTTAAAAGAGGAGAAAATTATAATGGAGAATAAAAATGGTGAACTTAATCAAAAACTTTCAGAACTGTCACATGAAATAGATGAGATCAAAAACTTCCATTCTACAACCGTCAATTTGATAGAGAATTTTGGAAAAGAAAAAGAGAAAGAGAAAGCACTCTTTGAAAAAACGATTGAGAAATTGAACGATGTCAAGGAAATGCAGCAAGAAGAGATTAAACAACTGAAAGACATCATAGTGGTGAACAATTCCGAACTGAAGCAGCGTGAATCGGCATTAGAAAGCAATCAAGAGCTTCTGAAGAATTCTAAGAAAGTTCGCTTTGAAATGGAGGAGATGATATCGGAATTAAAAATATCGAAAGACGAGCTACTCGCTTGTAACAGGATACTTGCTGAAAAATCTGAACAATTGGAGAAAGAGATCGAATCGAAGAATGAAGCTTACGAAAGATTAGCCCAGAAGTTCAAGGATTTCAAAGACGAACATGAAAGCTTGATGAACGAAGTTGACACTAGAGAATGTCGCAACCGAGAGTACGCCGAAGAGAATAAGAAACTGATAGAAGAGCGCGAAAGTCTTTTGCAGAAATTGAAGGACCTGCAGATAGATCACGATCATTTGCTGAATGATGTTGACTCTTCTAACAGAGAATACGCCGAGAAAAATGAGAAGTTGATGGAGGAACTTCAATCGTCGAATGAAAAATGCGAGAGGCTCTTACAGAGATTGCAAGTTGTAGAAGCGGATAAAGAGCGTTTGATGAAAGAGCTTGAAGTGAAGAATGAAGCGTTAGAAAGTAATTTGCAGAGATTGAATTATCTAGAAGCAAATAATGAGCGTTTAGTTGTAGAAGTAGATACTATGAAGCGTGATAATGGGGAATACGCTGATAAAAATCAGCAATTAGAAGAAGAGCTGAAATCCAAGAATGAAATGTACAAAAGTCTTTCACAGAAACTTAATAACTTGGAAGCAAAACATGAGTGTTTCATAAAAGAAATGGACACTAAAGAAAGTCACCTTCGCGAAGTTGAAAACGAACTAACGTTCACTAGGAAAGATTTGGAACTAAAAAGTGATGAAATTCTCAAACTTCAGGCCCTTACCCGAACTTGTAAGGTAGAGTGTACCACTGAAAAGTCCCTGAATGTCCCTTCTTCCAATTCCAAAAGCAAGATGTCGGAGCATTCAGACGACGATTTCGTGGACAACGTGATTCTCAGTCCATCGGATCGTGAGAATCAACCTCCCACGAATCAAGCTCCTACTGCTGTTAGAACCGAACGCCCTTCGAGAATTGCCCGACCGAAGGTGAGTTTTAAGTTCTCTTTCACAACCGTTTTCCGCTTCATCATCGTGAATCCAGCTTCCTAAAAATTGATCTATATCTCACTTGAAATTTTTGAATAATGGTGTAAGAAATTCTGATCATAATTGTGATAAGACTTTGTCACTGTATGATCATGAATAACAATGCATTAAGATTGATTTATATTGTTTATTTTTTGTTATTATGATATTTTTTGCTAGTCTGCATTTGAAACAAATTTTATGCATAAATTATTTTCATCAAACAATTTACCAGACTTTCAATTATTATGTTTTCTATAACAGTGATTACCGTACTTCCCAAACTTAATGAAGATTAACCCAAGAATAGAATGACTGATTAATTGCCTTTATCAAGGGCGGTGTTAGGACTCCTGGTCCACTCTGCCATGCAACCAAATGATGGGGATTGAGAAAAGTCTTTAGGCCTTCATAGTTTTCTTGAAAACACACTTTTATTGAAATATCTTGGAATAAATGATACTGCACTACAATATTATTGTTTGGGTAATTATCAATGTAATGTCAATTCAATCCGAATCTGCCATTATAACTAATAATGATAAATTAATACTTCTACCCAAAACTATTGGGATTCAGAATAAATGAAACGCCTTTTCAAATTACACTGTTTGATTTTAATGAAAAAGTGGTCCTTTGTACAGTATTTCTTTATTATATATTCTTTCTATTTATTATACATGAAATAATTATATAAATAGAAAATTTTACTTGTCTTCACACTTATTCATGAATATTTTCTTTCTTGCAGACTTGTGAATCGACTCTAATGAAAACGCTTACCAGTTCTTCAAGAGCAGCTGCTAAGAGAATGTAAGTAATATAACTGTTTCCTCTTAGGCTGCTTTTATGCATAGCGGTAGCGATTTTCCCCGCATCGCAGAAAATTTGCGATTCGAAAATTGTCATGCGATTTACACTGTTGCCAACGCTCTTCAGCGCGCTCAGAAGGTCACTGCCATTTGAGCAAGTACAGTGCCAAAAGCGGTGGATATTGGCAGCATGCGACCAGCACCGCAGTTCATAAATGCGCTCATAAGAGCCAATGTATCTACGAAACGCAATAAAATTGCAGATCGTATGTCAGACGTCCTCGGCCTGCGGGTCGCAACTCGCGCTTAAGTACAAAGCGCTCATAAGAGCCAATGTACTAGAGAAATCACAACCACAATGCATAAAAGCAGCCTTATATTTTATTATCAAATTGTTACAATCACTGCTGCATATGAATGACATTTTAAATGTACTGAGAGAGGTAGATCATTTTCATCTTATTTTTTTGTAATGTTCCTTATCGCGAAAGCTGCAAACCATTATTTAAAAAAATGAGAATACTTATTTTCCCAGCCCTTTATGTGTAATTTTATATTGTTTTTGTACATTTTAATATTGATAATTTTGGTGTAAATATGGACCATCATAGAAACCTTCTCAGCTCCTACCAAAGACATTACCCTTACATGGCTATAAAACTATTTTGAATAAGAAGTGAAAAAACAAAATGGCAACTGTGTGAGTAACTAAGGACTTCCGGACAATTTAAATACTGTATGATATTTAGATATGTTTCTAACGCAGGAACAATACCCTGCTTAGAATATTGGTAGGGAGTTCTGAAACACCCTTTATACAAAATGAGAATGTACTTCTCCATAAATTGGAAAGTTTATATCTAATAAGACTGTAATGCATATATCATTTGTTAATATTATTTGTTTAATATCTGACGTCTATAATTATTTCGTGCGTTCGGTGGCAATGAAGAATATTTTATTTTATCTTATTTTTGTTCTAGCACACGCTCGGCAGCTTCAACACAAGCACAGTCGACCAAGTCCCTATCGTCATCGCCACCTCATGCTCAGATTCTAAGTGAGTATTTTCACATTTTTTTATTTTACTCCTTTATCGGCAAGGGAACTCGTCTGTACAAACATACTGTGTTGGAAGTCTCAGATTTCGAACAGCTTTGATAGTCCACTATTCTATTAGTTTTTTCAACTGAATCCAAATTTAATAATTAGCATTGTATGTCTATAAATAACTAAATTGGACGATGATTCACGTTATTTTTATTGCTCTTATGCAATAAGAATACTACTAAAGTAGACCGCACGACAATGGTCTGATGAGAGTTGATGCAACGTTGCCAAACCTCAGCTGCTACCTAGCAGAATATTTCATACAAAAGGGTGTAAACATAAACATTGAACAAATCCCAGTTTCGATCAACAGCAGTTGCTATTTTTAAATTTAAATTATCGTTTTAATTTAATGAATGAAGTCAATTTTGCATGAGCAATAAATACGATTTAATGCCTGAAGGTTATTTGAAGTTTAATAATTTTAACAGTTTACGTATAGCCTACACTGTTACAGATTTATAGCCTACTGTGGATTTGGGATATTATTTCGCGTAAGGATGCTTGACTTATTAATTTCACAATTTGTATAATTGGTGAAAATACACAGCCATAGCTGTACCGTAATCTTCTAATAACTGGTACCCCTAATTGGTAAATTAAATGTTGGTGAATTGTTTTTAGATCTGAAATAGATTTAGTTGTTAGGATCTAATAGCTTTTCATCACCTCACCACAATGTGGTGGTGTGTAGTGGAGAGTGATTCACTGAATTGGCAAATATTTTTATAATACACCTGACAAATTGGCAACGTCCATGGGTGCAACGTCTCTACGTTTTTATTATCCTAGATCACACTTTCAACATAATGGTATTAATATCACAAAGCCTCTAATGAGTTTGAAAAAAATCTTATGATTTTGATCTCAATATTACCTTATCAATGCTTGAGGCTGAATTTCAAATCCTTTAAAACTATCCTTGAAACATGCAAATAGGCCTATGACACTCCTTGGTATGCAGACAATCTTTGTGAAAAATTCCAGCTTTATCAGGCAAATATGCTAGGCGTGATGGACCTACAGATAGACACCATCTCATTATTATAATAGTATAGGTTTAGCAGGTTTTTAATGTGGCGTCTGGAAAGTTACGTATACCGGAATTTCCAGTAATGTGTATTTTATAGTAAGATACAGAAAAATTGACTCCTCGTACATTATGGCCCTTAGGTGTCATGAAATGTGTGCCAGTTAGCTAGATGATGTCGTTGCCACCAACCCAAATTTTCAACACTTTTCAACTTATCTATTCAATCGATTTTGTAAAACAGATAATTAAATATCAAATTACGTTAGTGGCAATCAACATTTAACCCAATAATGCATAAGACATCTACCGTCTTCTATGTATCGCTGTTAATAAGATAACCCTAGACTAACCAAAGATGTTTTATGATATATAAACTTAGGGCCGGTTCATAAGCTCGGGATTTAGCTAAGTCCTAGACTAAAACGGGTGGCCACCGTAGCATCGACAAACATTAGCCTCAACACTATGTACTGAGGGCTCTATGCTGCTAACCCACTAACCTGTCGAGACAAACGTTTGTCGATGCTACGGTAGACACCCGTTTTAGTCTAGGACTAGGCAAAATCCCGAGCTCATGAACCGGCCCTTAGTTATTCATGAGAATGGATTATCTCTGATGTTAACTTGACCTAGGCAAGTCCTGCAACAGCATCAATGGCCACAGCGGCTCTTATTTTGGCGTTTTAATGAAATCCAAACCCTATCAGTCCAGAAACAATAACTCAAGTTCTTTTTGTTGTTATTACAGAGAGTTCACAGTCTGATATGAACTGTACAAGTCCAGCAGTTAGAGGCAGACGACTTCTCGCACAGCCGAACGCAATGCCTCAATTTTCCTTGGAAGAATTTCCGGATGTGAGTAGATGATCTTATTTGTGTGTGTTTTATATAGTTTTATTTTCATTCTCAGATTTGTTATAATTCTATATGTGCGCACTTATGATAGTCGTTTCTATATGTTATCCCCATTATACAGAGTGTCCCAGAATATAGTGACTACCACGGTATTCTACATAGTCCACTATATTTCCTATCGACCTTCGTTTTCGAGATATATCGACTTTTCGATATTTTAGAAATATGCCTACCGGTACTTACTTTCATTAAATACTCAATAACTCGAAAGTAAGTAGGCATATTTCTAAAATATCGAAAAATCGATATAACTCGGAAATGAAAGTCGTTAGGAAAAAAGTTTACTGGACATTTTTTGTTGAAAATGTCATGTATAGCAGGATTCTTTTAAATTGTCAGAAAACAGCTGATTTAACGTCAGTGAACTACGTACATCAATCAGCTGTTTTCTGAAAATTTAAAAGAATCCTGCTATATTGTAGAATACCGTGGTAGTCACTTTTTTGGGACACTATATTATTATTGTAAACTTTGCTTGATTTATTAAGTTATGCGTAACATGTTTGTTAGCTTTCCTGCGCTCAGGCTTATGCCTTCCCATTACTCAAGCACAAGCCAAGATATTATGTGGGCATCACCACAGTTAAAAAAGTATTAAAGACATTGTAAATGAATAGGAAAAACATAATATTACCGTTTAAAATTTGGAAATATACTCTGAGATTGATTGATCACTTTTAATTATCAGTAACTTGAATGTCAGTAAAACAATGTTTTTGTTTTCCAACTATTAAAATTATTCCATCGTCATCTACAGTGTTTTATTATAATAATTATTTTATTTTTTGGGGAAGCGATTGGCTTCGTGGTCGTGCCGGTGTCTAATCGCAAGATTAGATAAGATACTTGCATATGTTATTCCCATAGTAAGGGTGACCACTTCAGGCATCTACCCACTGAATGTAATTCATTCATGAGAATGAAAATCGCTTCCCGGTGGTTCGGAACCCACCTAAAGCAGTAGGTCTACTCATCTCTCATCATCATCATCCTCCCCATTACCCACGCACAAGCTAAGAGCTTATGTGGGCATCAACACAGCAAAAAAGATTGTGATCAGTAAATAGGCTACAACAGAAATACAATTGACATAACAATATTTATAAAACTTTTTAAATATTTCAATATAGTAAAACAATATTGCAATATAGTTAAGAAGTTACTGATAATTTCCAGTTTAAAATCTAGAAAGATACACAATGTTTTTGTTTTTCAACTATTAAAATTATTCCATCTTCATCTACAGTGTTTTATTATAATAATTATTTTATTCCGCCATTTTCGTCTTCAATGGTTTTAAATTGAATTAATATTTATTTTCAGGATCCGCAAGTGGATAATGAGTCACCAGTTTCAATATTGAACAGATTGACTGGGACTCCCGCTCCACAACGTAAACTGAGAACAAGACGGAAGAAGCAATTCTAGTTAACCCTAAGCTGTTAAAGACCTGTTATCAGTTAAACACCTTATCTGTTTAGGTAAGCTCTTATTCAAAAGCTGAACCTAAAATTTGTCAACTCGATTAAAATGAATCTGATTATACTACATATGACATTATTTTTGAATCGCTTTTGAATAAGAGCTAACCTAAACAGATGATGTGTTTAACTGATAAAAGGTGTTAAGGTGTTGAACAGCTTAGGGTTAACTAGAATTGAATTAGGGAAACTAAGCAATTCTAGTTAACCCTAAGGTGTTCAACACCCAAACACCTGTTATTAGTTGAACACCTAATTTGTTTAGGTTAGCTCTTAGATTCAAAAATAATGTAATAGTATATATTTTGAGTTCAGTTTTTAATTCTATGACTTATTGATGACTTATTCTATGACTTGACAAAATTTGATGAATGTAATAGTATTTTGAGGTATTTATAATTTCAAAAACTATTTTTAATTTAAATGTTAACAGCTGCAGAATAGGCTTAAATTGGAAAATAAAGTGTTGTAATGTCGTGTAAAGATTAACGAAGATTTTAGATATTTGAATAGTAAAAAAGGTATACTGTAACTACTTTATTGATACTTTCAAATGCTCTCAATAATATTGTTCTATTTACAAGATTGTTTTCTTTTCATATTGATGGTTTAAATGCTTAATATCTACTCGAATTTATTTTCGCTATGGATTATTCCTGTGTCAATAGTATTAGAATTTGAGCTTTTTTAATACAAGTCATGTCACATTTAAAAACAATATTTACTATCGATCAGCAGAATTTGTCTTTCTTCTCTCTAAACTTTTGTTTTATTGTTATTGTACATACTAATTACATGTTTTCTGTACATAAAAAAATAATATTATTAATAACATAATGAATGTGCTGATCTACTTTTGTTCTCTGTCTCTCCTATTGTAAGAATAAATTACATTAATTTGAATTGTTATAATTCATAATTGAATATTTTATCATTAGACTATTTTTGTATTTTTGTGTATTTCTCTTTCTTATTAGAAATTATTCTTTTATGTCATTGAGTTTCTTTGATCCTTGTAAGTCATTTTGTGATCCTTCAAAAAATACACAGTAGCTGACAAACTAGGATCGATTCTCAATTCAGGGAAAATTGTCTATTATTGCATTGAATGATTTAAATAATAAAAATTTGTGAATCTGAAATCTTGGATTTTGATTGAATCCATGACCCATCACAAAGATTGACAACATGGAACGCATTATCTTATTAGCTTACGATCAATACTGTACGAGTATGTATATTAATTTTATATATATACTCAATAAACGAGATTCACATATAAAACTATTATAAGCTAATATACAATTTATAGTAATATTAATTTAATTTGGCCGATGGCATTAGACAAAAAGATATTATTTTTTGCCATCGGACTCTACGGTCATCAGCAACTTCAAGAAATAATATCTCTATATCACTCTTATCTATCTTCTATCTAATGAAAGTTATTCGCCATCCGCCAAATTGAATGAATCTGGCTATGCTCACTGTCAGCTTTTTCACTTCTGACGTAGTTCATGAAAGAATGAAGTTTATTCAACTATTCTCAATCCACGTAATCCCAGAAAATACCTAGACCTATAATAAAAACTTAGTTGTATAGTTGATATTTACAGTGAAATGAAGAATTTTGTAGTTTTATATTTACATTATATAAAAGCTCACAGACACAAGATCCATTACAAGCCTTATTGACATTGTTAATGGAATTTTCATTAAAAAAAAAGAAAATACATCGCACTTCACTAAATCAGAAATAAGCAATTTAAGAGATAAGAAAATAAAAGAGACGATTTATGAGTGAAATAAAAAAAGAAGTTAATCAAGAGTAAATAATATAATGTACCGGTAAATTTATTATACAACTACAGATGTTAAAGGAAAAGAAAGGGAAGGTTGAATCTATAGTCCGTGCAAACCTTAGTTTGCAGTAAGCGTTTAAATGGCAATGCTATTTGTTATGGGGATATGGAAGCGCTGTTGCCATGTTTTGCTTATTATTTTATTCATTACTCCTCACTCACAGCTGTTCGCTCTCTTTTCTGCTCTCTCTCTTGTTTTGTTTACATTTCTTATTCTTTCAAAACTACATGAATGAGAAAAAATTAGCACACTAATCACCTATTTATATGTTTTTACTATTATACTATGAATAATTTTTAAAATGTCATTAGGTCATGAGTTAGATTCTACATGAGTAGATCCGGCAACACTGCGCCCCATAAACGTAATACTGCAAACTAAGGTTTGCACGGACTATAGTAGAGCTCGGAAAAATGAAATTAACTATCGATAGAGCGGCATGATTTTTCACAGGATTTCTTGAATGTAGCGGTCAAAAAAAGAATCAAGGGTTGGGCTCAGTCTATTGTACAGTCTCATTGTTCTGTTAAGGTATGAGTTGAAATGATGAGTGGTTCGGACAAACGGTATATGACATAGCATATTTAGCTCGGCCTATTGTATGGAACATTAAAATTCAGCAAATGAACGAAATCTGGCATGAATACTCTGTCATTCAAAATTTCATACAACAACAGTAATGGCGCGGTTTCACGATACCGCGCCATTGTGCATTGCCCTATTTGTTTGAATAGAGTGGACAATCATATGACCAACCTGCCTGCCAGTAACCTACACGTCTAATGGTATCGTGAAACCGCGCCATAAGGCGCCTCTGACAGATCTTCTGGTTTTTAATTTTTGAACATTAATATTCAAAATTAATTTCGTTCAATTAATTAAAAAAGAATAGTATAAAAATCAATTCGACCAGTTTTTACTAGGTTTGGCAAAAATGAGGACTAGCATCTTTTTGGTTGCAAAAAGAGTATAAAAGAGAAGAGTTGAAAAACTACCAATTGAAAGAAATTCCAGTTTTCTTGATGTTTGATTTTATTAGTCTATGAACTTATGAACAGTTTTTCTTATTATTTTTTCCTTATAAAGAAATCACAGTATCAATTATAATTGAATTGTTTTTGAATCAATAGAATTTTATCAATGCCATAATAATTAACATTCGTAAAGTTGCTATTACTTTTAAAATATAACAAAACAAGATAAAAATCCACATTTCAAACTGGTTAAAACTCAATGTGAGATAATTTTTTCTTTTTCCAGCTTTAACAATGAATTACAAACGTAACATTAAATATCCGATTAAATAATTAAATTTGAGAACAGTATTGACTTCCAAAATTGTTAAGCATAAAATACATTGCAATAATACAATAAAAAACAAGGACTCAACAAGAGAAGTTGAAGTACATTCAAGCTTTGAAAGTGCTAATACTTCACTCTACGGTACATTACTGTAAAATACCCATTACATATCTATCATACAGTAACACAATTTGTAGATAAACGATTCAAACCATAGTACAACCTCTACTATAAAGACCAATTAAATTAGTTTATAAATTATTAGTTTTGAAGAGGAGAGGAAAACAAAATTGATTTCCCACTTGAGTTTTTTCTAAGCAAATGATTAGAAATAATGCTCAGTATATCATTAATTACTCAACTAAATTAAAACTAATACGGTTGCGATTTTCTGACTGAAATCCCTACATTATTATATTATTTTAAGTACATTAGAATATTTTATAATACAGTGATATTGGGCCATAAACTCTTCAGTTGTTTAATAAATAATACCTACTAATAAAATATGGCACTAAAGAAATATTAAAGCTTATTATGTAAGATACTGATTACTGGATAGATAATAAAATTATTATTTATCCGATTATTTTGAATATTAATTTATAGAACAATTGAGAGAGCTTTCTGTCTTAGAAAATTTGAAAGGATATTGGTCCATTGATCGGTGATTGTTCAGGCTTCATCAACATTCTCAGTCTTTTTGTTCGTGGAGTTTCCAAGCGAGTTGGAGGGTGGATCTACGATTAATAAAGATTTTCGCCTTGTGATATCGCATGGTGGCCTATGATCTTTTCTCCACTTGGTTATTGCTTTCCAAACTCTCAGCTCAACTCCACCCCTAAAAATAGGATAGATATTTGAAACAACATTAACGGGTTTGTCACATCAGATTTTCTAGTGTATTCAACGTGGAAGAATAACCGGGTGGATTGAGACCGGTTTAGAAAATAAGTATCATTAACGAATGTAGTTCATGAATAATTTATTATATTAGATTATTGAATGATAATAAAAATACTGAATTAATCATCGATTATAAATTCAATGAATCAATAATGCTGGATATAGAATGGTTCATGGACACCGTTACTGAGCGCAAGTGCCAGAATATACTAGGCGTCATTAACGCGGTGTTGAATGCGCTGCGCATGCGTCAATGACGTCGGACCAATTACAGAGCATCAAATGTGCTACGCATGCGCGGCGCGTATATTTCGGCTTTAAGAGGTGATGTATAGCAGAATTTATTATTTTACCTACGAATAAGCTTTTTACAAATGAGTAAACACATGTTCATTGGAAACGCGCACAGACACACATACATACATGTCTCCATCGATCATGATGGAGACATGAAAAAAATCCCACAAAGTAACATAAGAGTACAATATTATAGTTTGAATGAAACAAGGTGACACTTGGCCTGGTGCTCAAGAACCACTCACTAGAACCGTTTTTGTCAGAAAACGACCGTATACTTAAGTAATATGAATTGAATAATTTACCTCAATTTGAGTCTTCGTATGTCCTCTCGATTTACATAATACAAAATATCTTCAAGGCAGTATTCTTCTAACAGGAACTGTTGAAAAAAAAAACAAGTAATTATTTTGGGTCTAATGAATAGTGTGGTTAATGGCTAATATTGCAGTATTTGAAGTTGGAATCGGTATAGCATGTTCTTATGCTCTATTACAGCATTTTAGGCTGCTTTTCAGGATTTACAGAACAGTACGTGGTAAGCTGTACACCTTTCAAGAAGGATAATAACCTCTATTCGATGCGAGATCTCACTTGAAGCGTCACTAATTCTTTTATTTATGAAGGAAGATAAATTTTATACAAAAGTAAAATCGAACATCAAACTGAGTCGCTTATTATGACGAGGAATGATTTTTATGTCATTCAACCATCATCCTTGAAAATAATATTTGATATCGAAGCATATACCCCCATAACCTTTTGCATTACTAGCAAGTATGGAAATTAAAATCAATAATTTATTACCTTATCAATAGATCGTTGATCCAGACCAATATTATGTAACCACTCTACTAATTTATTGTCAGAAGAGCTGTCAGTAACACTGATTTGAGGAGGTACTTGATTGGTTGATTCAGGCGAACTCCGAGAACCGTCTGATTCCAATGAGACACTGCAAAAACAATATCAAGATAACCAAAATGGATAGCTATAAAAATGATTGTACAGTATTAGTTGCATTGAATATCGCTACTACTGAGTTAATATTGTTGATTTGATTTTGATAAATATGGAATAATTTATGGACGCATCTCTAGGACTATTACAACAAAGATTTTGGAATTATCCACAGCATTTAGAACGTGAATTCTTCTTCTACTGGACGCAGTGTGAGACAAATTCTTCATACTTGAATGTCCAACAAAGACACACGAAACATGTAATTAAATGGGGATGGATATAGGTTGTGTACATGTTTTTATCCAAGTTCTCCTATTAGAATGATTATGTTTGAAAAACAAATAGAGCCTGCAAAATTTCGATTTTTTATCTATCTTTTGGCGCAAACCGCATCAAAATAGTCCGCACTCAATCTTCTCCACGAACTTTCCAAAAGTCGGGCACAAAAATATTTTCATGATATTAGATTTTCATGTGAGGATGTTATGTGACATGGAAGCAAGATCAACAGAAAAAAATTATTTCGAATGGTCTAGATGCATTTTTCCATAAGCTTACCTGTTTCCACGTTCATTTTGAACTAGACTAGCGACGAAACTCATCTGCTCAACTAGCTGCTTTAGAAGACTTAGCTGCGATTTGTTATCTTCAATTGCATGCTTCAATAAAGTCTGGTACATGTTATGGCCATCAACTAGCTCCTGGAGTAGCCTAGAAAAAATACGATTCGAGTAAAAGTCAAATTATGAAATGAAGGTTATAGTGAAAATTGAAAAGAAAAATGAAAATTATAAGTGGAATGAAATTATAGAAATGTGCCTAATAAGTGTCACTATTCAACAATTAATTAAATGTTATAATGAAAGTCATGTCACTTAGATATGCTACTGTAATTCATACAATTTTGTAATATATATATATATATCTATATTAATAAAAGAGAGTTGGTGTCTGTACGCTCGCTTATAACTGGAGAACGGCTGAACCGATTTAGATGATTTTGGATTAGTTTGAATTTTTACAGCACTGGTTAACATAATATGTATTAAGATATGAGAAAATCCCTTTATAATTAATAAATAATTAGTAAATCAATGACCTAACCTATCAAACATTTACAGACGGATGTTTTGAAATTGCCGGCCAAGCGGCTACCGGTACCGAAAGATGATCGTGATTCAAGATCAGAAAACTCAGCGCCATCATTCTATGCCTCGGTAGCTCAGTGGAAAAAACTCTGCGTCTGATGCTAGAGGTCGCGGGATCGAATCCCGCTACGGTCAAATTTTTTTTGCTCTAGGTTTTCTAATCTAATTATTTTTTACGCTAGAATCATCAATAATAAAAATGAGTTATCGTTCGTATCATGCATGTTTTATTGTTTCTAATAATAAAATTGAAAAAATATATAAAATAAATTAAAACAAAAAAATTATTGATTATATAAAATGAAAAATACTAAATTATATTAAATCTCTTTTACTTCGTGACATTTTTGTGGGGAGGGTGACATGAAGGGGACATTTGGGGGAAAGAAAGGTGAAATGAAGGGGATTTTTGAGGTTGACATTTTGGGGAATAAAGGGGCATTTGGGGGATGACATTTTTTTAGGGGGTGTCATGAAGAGGGGGACATTTGTAGGGAGAAGATGGGGACATTTATGTCCTATCAAACCTATCAAACATTTACAGACGGATGTTTTGAAATTGCCGGCCAAGCGGCTACCGGTACCGAAAGATGATCGTGATTCAAGATCAGAAAAATCAGCGCCATCATTCTATGCCTCGGTAGCTCAGTGGAAAAAACTCTGCGTCTGATGCTAGAGGTCGCGGGATCGAATCCCGCTACGGTCAAATTTTTTTTGCTCTAGGTTTTCTACTCTAATTATTTTTTACGCTAGAATCATCAATAATAAAAATGAGTTATCGTTCGTATCATGCATGTTTTATTGTTTCTAATAATAAAATTGAAAAAATATATAAAATAAATTAAAACAAAAAAATTATTGATTATATAAAATAAAAAATACATTGATTATATTAAATCACTTTTTACTCCGTGACATTTTTGTGGGGAGGTGACATGAAGGGGGACATTTGGGGAAAGAAAGGTGAAATGAAGGGGGATTTTTGGGGGCTGACATTTTGGGGGGGGAATAAAGGGGGGCATTTGGGGGATGACATTTTTTTTAGGGGGTGTCATGAAGAGGGGGAAATTTGTAGGGAGAAGATGGGGGACATTTATGGGGGGGGGGGGAGAGGGTGATACGAAGTTCGCCGGGACACCTAGTATATATCTATATATATATATATATATACACCATAGGTTCAACCCATTCACCTTCTCACTAACAACTAACACAATAAGATGAGTAGTTAGTTGTTAGGAAAGAGGTTAAGACCGATGAGGACTATAGGGGTTTCGTGTGAGTAGATTTATGAAGCAAGTAACAGTTAACAAGCGGAACAGAACTGCTCCAACGAATACGTTACCAGCACATGCGCATTATGCTTGACGGACATCTATTTCGCGTACGGTTGACAGATGCGTAACCACTACGTACAATCAATGAAAGCAACTATTTTATGTTATATCTATTGTATTATTAATTCTATTATTTTTCATTGAACTTTTTAAGTTTTCTGTATTTTGTTTCAAGGATAATTAAATGATTTGATTGATTGATTGAAAGCATAAGTTCAAACCTGTTATTTTCAACCCTGAGTGTGAGAACTTGATCACGATACTCGTGCCTGATTTTCAACGAGCTGGCAAAGCTGTCGATGCTGGTCTTGTGCGATTTGAGCGAGTTGACAGTGGAGAGGACAGAGGCCGTGCCTCCCACGTCCACGCCGCCCTCTGCGGTCGCTCCATCGCGCGCGTCCTGTCCGGCCAAGTTGGCGCCAAGCTCTGAAATCAGTTTCAACAAAGAGCAGATCTCAGTTGCTTTTCAAGTATAACAAGTAAAATCATAGAGTACAAAGGTAGACAGAGTAGCCAAAAAAAGTGACTCCAGTACCACCACGGTATTCTTCAAGCTGAAACAAATTTCTCTTAAGTTTTCCTGTAATCCGCCATTCAAGGTTTTGAGGTAATGGATCGACATTTTAACATGCAACTTGGTAGGCTCACCAATAATTATCTGATCTACGAAAAAGCGCCAAGCTCTGAAATCAGTTTCAACAAATAGCAGATTTCAGTTGCTTTTCAAGTACAACAAGTCAAGTAATAGAGTACAAAGGTATACAGAGTAGCCAAAAAATAGTGACTCCAGTACCATCACGGTATTCTTCAAGCTGAAACAAATTTCTCTCAAGTTTTACTGTAATCCGCCATTCAATTTTTTCAAGGTTTTGTGTTAATGGATCAAAATTTTAACATGCAACTAGGTAGGCTCACTAATAATTATCTGGTTTACAAAAAAGTATAGCAGGATCCTTTCAACTTGTCAGAAAACATGTGTTTCGACAAGCAATATCACAATACTTAACCTACAAATGCTGAATCTCGCTGATTATTGAAAAGGTCTTTTAAAAAGTTATTCTTTGAAAGGTCTTCTTTAAAAAGATATTTTAAAGACTTCAAGACTTAAAGGTATCTTGAAGGTCTTCAAGACTTTTAAGTCTTTTGATTATTGTGTCGAAATCACAGTTTAATTATTACCGAAACAGCTGATTTATGACAAGTTAAAAGGATCCTGCTATAAGATTGAATATTTCCAATATCTTAATCTTCCAAAATGGTGGCCCACTGAAATTTCGAGAACAGTGAAGCGATAGCAGACGACCATATCTCTTCTTGCAGGGAAGTCTTTTGGAAGGAGGATCATATTAAAAAGATCATTGTTTCTTTTTTCTTAAAATGACTAGTGAAGTGATCTAAAAAATCACAGCCTTGATTTTAGAAGTTACTCGAATATTTTGGATGAATATTTTTCAAATATGATTGCTTCAAAGACAGGCATTTTCACATTTGATTCAATGATACCGAAATTAAATCCCTTCCGATCATTCACTCTGTCTCTCACTTGAGCGCACCACCTACATTCTCACCCACAATATTTGGAGTACTTCATCATTTACAATATGGCACTTCCGGCAAAAGATGAACTTATGTCCGGAAGTAAATTCAAAAGCTATAATAGAAGAGTAAACAAAAGAAAGAATTGTAAAACTTATTGTAGTACAATAAAATTGAATAGAACTACGGCATGGAACTAAAGATAGCAATAAAAGTATTCAATAGAAATATGTTTTTCTACAAAAGTTCAACAAAATTCTTCAATTTCTTTGAACAGAATATTGTACGGCAATAATTGAGTAAATTTGTACTCACCGGGTGATATGACTGTGATTGCAGCTTGGACCGCAGTGCGTACAAGATTGTCCAAAGCAAACATCCAATGTGGCTTGATGCTGTGCAGCCTCAGTACAGTGTTTACCTAGGGTACACACAGCAAGACTCAAGTCAAAACAAATTTATTTGCCATGAATACAATGAATTCAAGACAATAGTAAAGAAATTTCAAAAATTAAAAAACAGTGATGATTAATTTGTATGCTTCAAATTATTAAGAAATTGATGTTCCTAAAATGTTACCTTGCTTCGCAAGCTCATAGAATTTATATTATGTATATAATCATTCTACATATAATAACTCGAGCTTGCTTTTTTGGGAAATTAGTTCCTGATGTCGTATTTTGTATAATTGTAATGAATTCATTGTCGCAGTGTATTTTTTTATAGTCTATTGTAATTTGCAATATTATGAGGAATAATTGAATAGAACCGACCTATGAATTAATGAATTTTCTCCAGTCATATTACAAAAACTAAAGCATCAACTATCTGTTGCTATTATTGTCCTGAAAGAGTTAAAGATTATTGGGCCTTTCGCATCTCGACGTAGAACTAAAAATAGTTGGGTAGTAGATTCATCACAACTACTGTTTGCTGAGATAAATTTGTTTACAATAATTTTATTATAAACTATATAGCCTAACGTCTATACAGACAATAAAAAGACAAAAACAAATAAGAATAATTCTTATACTTCGATTTGCTACATACAAAATACAAGACATCTACGATTTCATATTGGAATGGATTCAACTTGATCTGCAGCATTAGAATAACATTTCTTTATGAAATAATTGACTCACCTTTCCAATATTCACTCGATACGCTGCATGCAAACATTTCAAGCATAATAAATTTTTTGAAAAACATGATAATTGAATTTAAAATAAGTGAGACAGATTTCTGTAACTCCATCCATTTTTATTTACATATTTTGACCAACGTAATATCACTGAATGTACTACGTGTTGTTTGCGAAAACACCAGATCAAATTTATATCAATTTGAAACAAATTCATGCTTCAATACTGCCACAAAATTAATATTACATTCAAATGAAATTTAGTAATAATGAGAAATAGATAAAAACTAGACTAAATTTAAAATAACATTACGTTAGAAGATAATAGTAATCATTTGAATAAGTAAGGATGATATTATGAAAATAGTTGAATTTGAGAAATAAACGCCGCGCCAATATTGAAATTGGGCGGGAGAATTATTAAAATAAAGACAAATAACTCATTATTATTACACTGAAATGACAATACTTACGGCATCTTGAAATAAGTAGAGAGCATAGTGCAATTGATTGATTGCTACCGAATCAAAATCCAAATCTTCTTTCAAACAATGAATTGCGTTCTCAATAACTTCCTTCTTTTGGTCAGCTATATAATCCCTCAATCCTCGCATTAATACTTCCAAATGGCCCTGGAAACAGTAAGGCTCTTTAAATTATTGATCTCCTTTGAAAGTTTCTTATAACACATATGAAAATATCCTTGAAGGAATCTTTAGTCAAAGGCCTTTATTTGTCATCATATTAAAATATAATGTTCAAAATACTTGAAATGAATTATGTCATTCAAAGGATATTATTTTTAGTCTCTAGATCTATGTTATCGTATATTTTGAATTGATAGGGAAAATCTGTTCTGATGAATGCCTTTGGTTTCATTGAATACTTTAGTAAGTAAAGACGATAAATACGATACGTATTATTTAGGGAGGACTAGTGTAATATTATCCATTCTTAATAATATCCGATTTCCGAAGCTAACTGAAAAACTCAGTGTATGTACGTTTTTGTGTAAAATGTACCAACCTGCTGTGATAACCACCAAAAAACAAAACAATGAAAGAAACAATATCTTTGTCCTTTTTTTCTTTTATTACGGAGAAATACCACAACATCACATCACACACAACACATTTCTCAATGCAAAACAAAAAAGAAACAAGAAACATAAACAAAACAAGCAGAACGAAACAAAATGGAATACTAACAACTATTTTGGATAAATTTATACAGGATGATACTACTCAATTTTAAAGAATTTTACTGTGTTGTATATCCATTCTTTTTTCTACTAATGAAATTACACTGACTTTAAAAACGTAAAAGTAGAAAACAACTGACTTACATCTTACTGATAGAATTAAAATATAATTTTACTAATAAAATTCAATGAATTCTCACCATATTTAAGACGGTCTCGCCAATGTCCGGGTTGATGTTCCTCAACCACACTTCGCAGATTTTCTTCTGATCTTGACTCAACACTCTGGACAGAGTCATACGGCGCTGAGAGTCTTTTTTCAATAGATAGAAGCCATCTTGCTCGGTGGGCGCTCCCACGGCACTCCTGGGACCTCCATCCACTTCGGGAGACATGAGCCCACCCGAGGAGCTCCTCCGAGTTAAACTTGGATCAGTGTCACATGTAGAGTTCGGCAAGCTATCAAGGCCAATACAAAAAGCAGAGTTTTGAATTAAATGTGATAACTGTACAAATTCATACAGATCAAATAAACACTTCAGTTACTTCTAGTGCAATTTGCGAAAGCAAGCTCTTGTTTATTGAAAGAAATATCGAATTGATATTATCGAACTGTATAATAAAATTGATCGAGTTTATAAATACTTCAATAATTGCCTTTATTCCAATTTGCGAAAGCAAGCTCTTGTTCATTGAAAGAAATGTCGGATTGATATTATCGAACTGTGTTAACAGATTGATGGATTTTTTAAACACATCAATTGCCTTCAATCCAATTTGCTAAAGCAAGCAATAATTCGGAGAAATATCACAATTAGTAGGTGCTTCTACAGAAAACATTGTGGAAGCAAAATACTTGATAGCTCAAAGTAGCTTAATAACTTAAACGAGTTCACCCCGTGCAGCGCAAAGCGCCACTCACTTGAATCTTCTAAAATTCTTAGTTTTAAATAGTTGCTATTTTGACTACCTGCAGCTAACAGCAGCTCAGTCATACCAATGAAATCCTACTTTGTGCAGATGACTATTTATAGTCACTGTACTACTTTTAGCTTCTAACTAACTCAGTACATTTAATAGCTTAGTAATTTTTAATGCCAACAGATAGCGCCACATGTACCTATTGGTTGAGATGGTTATTGAGAGGCTCAAAGGAAATTGAAAAGATTTATTATTACTTTTTCAACAGTTAAAGTCTTGTTATAAAAATTAAGGAGATTGACATGAAACTTTTATAATACAGTATGTATTTTTTGCTTTTAATTCTAAATCAACATATGAAAAGTATAGCATAAGCATCCAAAGCATGTCAAAATTCTCAAATGTTCACAATGATAGAAAAATGACAGAAACTTATTGGAGTGCGGTCTTGTCTAAGCGAACAAACTTGTCTTTGCAACATCTGCTTACTTATTTAGAATGAAATTGCAATTCAGGAGGAGCTATGTTTGTTAAGTTTATTGAAGGAGTTTGAGGGTGGGACACAAATTCCAATTACAAAATTAAAATAGCAACTATATTCCAGGTTTTTAATGGTTATTCTTTAGGAAATAATGAGGGAGGCTATTAAACATGAAAATGAAGACGAATATCTATAAATCAAATCATGTAACATTGCCCCTAGTTCAACAAAAAGTCAAATATTGAATTTCATGAATTGCTAGTAACAATCGACTGCATTTAACAAAGTTATAACCAAGTATTTCTTCCAAAATCTCCCATAAGGAGGCTATCTAACCACGGTTTCCCAAATTGTATTGTATCTATTTTTGTTCTGGAAATTGTGTTCGTATTACGAATATGTCTTGGAACTAGATAAAACCATAAACAGATAAAACTATGTTTTTTGGTGGTTTCAATGAATGAAATGATAGTTGCAATCAGAATTTAGCCACAAAACAGATTTGTAAAATAGTAACCGATTGATGTAGTTTGTGAGTACACACTCAAATAAATTACATGAGTAATTACGTGAGTAACACGAATAAATTACACTATTAATGTGAAAACGTTAATATTAATTCAAGCACAAAATTCAAAGATATGATGTGGGTTACATATTATTGTATATGAAACTAACTCAATAGAGATCTGGGATGTGTTTCATGAAAATTTATAAGTCATATAATACAGGAAAAAAGCTAACGCACACTACACTTTCAAATTTATTGCATAGTACGATGTCCTACTCATGTATATTGTGTGTCCGTTTTTCCCTGTTTTAGAGGACTTCTAATTTCTTATGAAACTGGCCCCTGAATGAAGTTAATCGATTTTAAAATACTGTATTTATGGATATTATCCGGTGAATTCTACCTAAATTTGATTGCTACGAGTTAAAATTGATCGAAAAATGAGTGAGATTCTGTGTTAAGTGATCAATGTCGAGCTAGAGAGATGCCGCACAATTTGATAATAAAATGCAGTTACCTGTTGCAAGAGTAGGCGGCTGGGGGCTGGGGGCGCATGCTGATAGGCAAAAGTAAAGAAGCGACCTTGGTGTTGACAGGGTGCGTTTTAGTGGTCATCCAGCAACTGTCACACACACAACTTGATACTGTTAATTATGTTAGACTGCAGTAAGCAAGCACCCAATCCAATCAATATTAATCAGCACAGTGGAAAACACAATAATTTATCGTAGAAATCCAAACCAACATAAAATTCAATAGCACACTCACGCTCAATTGCATGAGAACCGACTGAATTCAACCGCCCCCAAAATGATGTCATCTAACGGAGCCAATGCAACGAGAACAATGCAGTGACGTCATTTTACGGGGGTTGAATTTAATTGGGTTTTCGTGTAATTGGCCCTTAATTCGGGAAACTGTTACTCTTTTATTCAAGAAAGTACAATTATTAACTCGCAGGAAGAAAATACAGACACAAAGTTTAAAACGTCTTCTTTTCTTAATTTTGGTAAATATTTTAAAAGAAATATTTTTACAAGTGTTTACTTGATTCTAAGCTATAGTTAACAATAATAAAGCGAGAAGAGCAGAAATTTCCAATTGTAATTCAATGCTTCAGCATTTACATCCCCTTGAAGGAAGGAAATTCGAGTTATATCTGAAGATTTTGTATTAATACGTTCAGTTTCAGTGTCTCTTTCTACACACGGAAATATTGATTCTGTATGTAGTATTTGAGAACAAAAAAGTGATGAAGTCACAATGTCACGTTCCTTGAAATTGATGGTGTATCATTAACAAAACCAAGGCTAGATGCAAATTACAGGCGGCACAACGCGAGGCATCATTTCGTATCCAGGTGTCTAATGTGTCGAGACTTGTATAGGTTTGAATGGAAGCATTGGGATAGGACCCAATGGAAGATAAAAAAACATCAAGCCTGATCAAAATATCGAAACATCGCCTCGCGTCGCGCCTGTAATGTGCGCCCAGCATAAAATAAGATTCTATGTATTTTATTTAAAAAAAAAACCTTTTTATCACGCATTGTTAACACTCTACTTAAAATTTATGCTTTCATTCCATCACATTTGATAAGTTAAAGGAAATTTATCCTATGTAATTTTTGAGAATCGCATAATTGTTTCTCAGTTTTTTTGTTCTTTATACTCCAGAATATTTATATACCAATCTAATAGTATTTTTAATAACTGAGTTTCAGAATCAAGATAACCTATGTCGCCTCTATTTTAATATCTATTTTGAATCAACTTCGAGTTTCATAGACAACTGCATCAAATTCATTTCAAACAATCACATATCCTACCCTAGGGTTCAACAAAACCCTATTTTATTTTATTTATTAAAAAGGAAGACAATTCAAATTTTAAATTTATATTAATAATACTGTTAATGTATTAGTTTTGTGCTTGTATAGATTGGTACAAGATCTATCTACTCGAGTACATAATGAGTGACATGTTATCAGAATCATCTCAGTAAATTTTTCGATGTTTGAAGTCAAAGTACCGGAGAAATGCAAACAAATTACTCCGAACCCTCTGATTCTATTCAGATCGGAATAGTGTTATAGCTTTAAGAATGGAGAAAATTGAGAAAAAACTTACGTTTCTTCCAAGGGCGTCGTTGGTACCTGATTGCTCAATACTGAACTGCAATTACTCAAAGTGGAAGTACATTCCGAATTGTTTTTAATTAGTACTTTGTTAACTATTCTCTCACTGGGAACTGAGATGCTTCGACTAAACTCTTGCGGTGCTATCAGTGCTCTCGATGTTTTCTTCTTCCTACAAACGAAAAATAAACAGAGAATCATTTTCAGGCTACTCAAACGTACATTAGCCTATAATCGCAGGCTATTTAAAAATACAATCATTACTTTGCTTGAATAAATTAAAAAGAAGCAGAAAAAGAAACAAAAGAAGTAGTTTTTGGCTGATTATAGAAATAGATTACAGACTATGTTATTTCAAATTCCATAGGATTGCGTAAAATTTTCCTATGTCATAATCTAAATTTTGAGAGCGGTGACTTTTTAAATTATTTTCGGTGAGAGCGGTTGCTAAGTAATCATGTGGTTAAGTAACAAACATTCAAGACTGCTCTCGGATGGGTGACCGACACAAAAAATGAGGCGAGGTGGAACCTACCCGTAAGGGTCTCCCCACAAATAAAAAAAAGCCATACGATAAAAAAATCTAAATTTTCATAGAATTTTGTTTATTTGGCTATTATCGGTTCAGAATTTTTCATATTACCTTCTACAATATTCGAAAATTTTCAAGTGTTTGTTTTTGGAGTCAAAATTTGTAACTATGAAAGATATGCAACATAACCTAGATTTGGAATGATTTCTAAATTGGAAAAGGGACAGTTTTGGGCGTCAGCCTGTTGAACCGTTCATTCAGTATTATTTGAACATTAATGAATAAATAAATGATTCAGTTGAGTAGAATGTGGTCGTCATAATTTCGTAAATTTTTGTGCCGTCATTTAATTATTCCTTTTATATGTATTAAACAGACAATTCATTCTTCCCATCCACATTCTTATTTTAGTATTTTTATATAATTTATATATTTATAATTTTTTTTAATTTTAGTGGATTATTATTGTAGGCGTAATCCACAAGTGACAACAAACTTGGTGAAACTTGGTGAATTCGTGCCCTTATTATGAACAAGGGAGCAATTTTGAACGTATGTTAAAAGAGATAGAATGTTGGAAATAAGTATATATAGAAGTATATATGTCTATTATAAGTTATAGCAATACCAAATAAAATACATTAATTCACAACCTTATGATGTGCGCGGCTTAATGAACGCACTGTACAATAATTCATAATCAAGTCCATCATGAAATAAAAGGAAGAAAAATGTATCTTACTCGGTTAGGAAGGTGTCTTCTAGAAGCTGAGGAGCCATTGCCCGTTTGTTAGGATCTGGTTCGAAACAACGAAGAATAAAACACTTGGCTTTTTCAGATAGTTCAGAGGGAATTTCAGGATGCACTTTGTAGTATCCAACTTTGAAAACGGCCGCCTGCGGTGAACCCAGCTCGATAAACGGCGGTTTGCCGGTTGCCATTTCAACAATAGTGCAGCCCAGAGACCAGATATCTGCCTGTAACATTTAGAATTGGATGTTTTGGGCTTGTTTCATACAGTTTTAGAAGTCCCTGTATTACAGGAAAACGGAAGATACACACTAGACTCAAAGATGTATTACATATTAAGCCATGCTATTCATGTCCTTTTTCCTGCATAACCGAAATTCTGGTGAACACGCTCTGGTCTATGAAAAACTCATTTGTTCGATAGGATAGAGACTGAAAACTCCATACTGCAACTACAGAGAGTATATAGTTACTATACACTCTCTGTAACTGCAACTACTAGTGTGTTCAAGTAGAATAAGGAAACATTATTAGATATTATAAGCTACAGTAGAGTAGCCTATGTACTTTTACAAGAAGACAACTTAAAACAGAAGAAGACAAGAAGTATTGATAGTTTTTCCGAACCCCGTTTCTTAACTAGTTTTGAATCCTAGAGAATCAGGTTACATGCAACTTAAAACACTATTACAACAAAAATTGATAGTTTTCCCGAAACCTGTTTTTAACTATTTTGAATCCTAGAATCTTGGCACATGTATTAATAGATTTACTGTCTAAACTGGATTAGAAAGGTGAATCTTCGGTAATGTTGAAAATTATTACTGTATCGCCTTTTAAAATGAGCGAAACGTGTACTTATTAACTCCAGGAATCTCATCAATAAACTGGTCCAATACACAAGAGGGTGGTTGAAAAGCATCAGGAGAGACCTGAGCGTAAAGAGAATTTCTTATCAGCATCTATCGGATGGAATTCATAACTGAAGGCGACACTTTTGAGGCTGATAACATCCTCACCTCCATTCGATTGTTGATTTATAACAAAATTATTTCATAATAATTATACATAACATTATCAGAAACATGTGTTTTGAAGATTTTATTCGTGCATCTCAATTCTCAACAGCCTTTGTATGCTGTTCCATTGAACTAAACATCCAACTGGAGACACTACTGATTGATCACGCTGGTTTCCGCCTAATTTTTCTTTATATAGCATATTGTTCTTGAAAAAACTTCAATCCTTATCTTATTGCCAACCTTATTTTTTTTTTTTGGTATCGCACACTGTTCTAAAATAAATATTATTCCATTCTCATCTTATAGCCAACCTAACGAAATTAGACGGAACACTGGTCACACAGTCTAATAAATAAACAATCCCGTCACTCTGATATAGATGGGCCAAAATTTCTTGGCACTAAGCTCGACCGGTTCGTGCTATGGCCCATCTATACAAAAGTGGTCCCCAGTGTTGCGAGCAGCAATCCTGGTGGCCGGCATGTCAAACTACTTAAATTTACAACATATGATTGATATCGTATGTCAAAGATCATAATGCCATCGCTCTTTTCTTCAAAAATTGGTTAGCTTTAGCATTCCGTTTCTATCATTTTGAATTCTGGCGCCGTTGGAATTATGATTTGGCATGCCTGCGTTGTGAAGCGTTTGATCGCATCAGGGACCACTCATTTAGCGCGACTGTGTATTTATTGAACTGTGCTGGTTTTGTATGTAAGTACTTTTACATATACTAAACGGAAAGGTACAGGCTCTCTATGCTTCATCTCTCTACGCACCAGTTCTAAGCTTTGACTAACAACTAACCTTGCTAGTAGGTAGCAGCATAGAGAGAGCTAGTATATGAAAAAGCGGTAACCGATCTTGTATAGCAGCCCTAGCTACTGCTATCTCCAGATGGATATTTAGCTCAATGTGCTGTTCACGTCAGTTGTGAAATGGTGATATAGTAGTGGTTCTCAGCTTATAATAGGAATCTAAATTTATGAAACAATAAAATTGTTAACAAAATTTGCAACTCCCTACCGGTGCTCCATAACCTCGCTGGCCTTTGTCAATGACCTCAGGTGCCATGTATTGAAGAGTTCCTGTGAATGTCTCAGTGCTTGGACATAAGCCTGCCAACCTCTTCGACGTTCCAAAGTCAGATATCTTCACAACACCACTGTAGGTGTTTACCAAGACATTGTCGCCTGAAAATATTCATTTTCAATTATTAAGTAACATTGAATTTCAAGGTAGTCAATAATTTGAAAGTGAAAATACCTACAAGTTACATATCTCAAGTAACAAAAGGTTTAGAAAGTAACTCACCTTTAATATCTCTGTGAACTATCTTTTGATCATGCAAATATTTTAATCCTTCTAGAATTTGTTTGGTGTAGAAGGATATTGTCGATTCGTTCTCTTTTAATGGCCCCCATTTAGATCTCAGAAGAGCAGACAAACTTCCTGGTTTGAAAAAAATTGATACACTTTTTATTACTTCTCAAAAATGGAAAAAATATTTTATGGAGATTATGGATTATAATATTTATGGAAAGATAATATTTTATGGAAAATATTATGGACTCTATAAATTGACATAGACAACATAGAGCTCTTGTTGTATTTTATATACAAGAATAGAATAAATTAATGTATTGTAAATGTGTATTAATATACACAAATGAGCCTCATTGATCGAAATTACTTACTGAAGTCAAAAACCGTTCAACACATCTAATAAATTAAATTGGAATAATCTTTTAGTAAATTTAAGTCAAAAAAATTTCAACATATCTACCAAATAAATTAAATTCAAATAATCTTTTAGTAAACTTACCTTTTTATTCATTTCATTATGTATTACTATGAATTATTATTGTAAACTTTGCTTAATTGCGCTTTCCTGCGCTCAGGCTTATGCCTTTGCAGGTTTTTTTCCTGATTTTGTTAAATATGTTAGTACGTAAGATTTTCTTTCATTTTATTTCGTATTGTAGCAAAAAGGAAATAAATTTGAATTTGAATACCTCCAGGTACTTGTTCCATGAATATTTTAAAGTAACCGTCTTCGGAAACTGATCCAAGATACTGAACAATGTTACGATGCCTAAGCTGTGAGTGGAGTTTGATTTCTTCGTGCAACGGTTGAACATCACTAGAAATAAAGAAACAAACAATTTATTAACTGAGAACGTTTGTGAAATACCAATTGATATTTATTTTCAATAAATTTGAAAATAATAATATTCTACAATAACAAAATATTCAACAACTATTCAAAGGAACTGGCATGTGCCCACAAACATTTATTGTTTACTAAATTCCAAGTAAAAATAGAATTACTTATTAGTTGCTATGATGCAACTGAACGAAAAATGTTTAATTGTTAATCACTGATTCATCCATTTTTCATTTATTTTTAAATACAAGGTGCGGCAGCATAACTTCCTTTTTTAAAATGTGCGCCATTTAGTCGGTTGATGTCGTAGCGGAGCGCTAGTGGTCTCGTTCGAGAGGCGGGACTTTAAAGTTTTGTCCCGACACAGTTCAGTCCCCATCATGAGTTGGAACAGTGAGGAGCGTGCGTTTGCCATTGAGGCCTACTTTTCGAGCGGATGTTCTGTGATCGCAACCCAGCGCGCCTTTCGGAATCGCTTTAATTTAGCCCCGTTGGCCCCTGTCCCGGACCGGAAATCAATTGTTACGTGTGTCACTAGACGAAGAACTGGAGTCTCTCGGCCGATTAGATCACTTGAGAACATTGAGGTAGTGAGAGCTTCAATGTTGCGATCACCACGGCGTTCTGCGCGCAAACATGCGTCTGCCCTTGGACTTTCCGATCGTTCTGTGAGGAGAATACTCCATGATGATCTTCATTTCCATCCATACAAGATGGCAATTGTGCAGGAATGACTGTTTTGAGGGAACACTTCCCAGAGCGCCTTATCTCAATTAGGGGCGATTTGGAGTGGCCGGCCCGCTCTCCCGATTTGACCCCTTGTGATTTTTTTCTATGGGGTTTTTTGAAATCCCGTGTTTATGTGAACCGTCCAAAGACCCTACACCATCTGAAGACCAACATCCAGGAAGAAATTGCCAACATAACGCCTGCTATGCTTGCAGGAGTCATGACAAACGCCAGAAATCGGTTTACGCAGTGTATGGAGAATGGGGGACGTCACCTACCTGATTTGATCTTTAAAACTGAGTAAAACAAAACTTTATGTATGCGCCTACATTATAAAAAACGAATAAAAATTTTCTGATTCATACAATGCGTTTTATTAAGTTTTAAAAAAAGGAAGTTATGTTGCCGCACCCTGTAGAAAGTTCAAGCAGTCCAGCAGTCAGCAAAGCTATGATTGAATTACTACTTTTCAATAATTAATACTAAAAAAATTAATAATTGATAAAGTCCATAACATTCAAAAAATTGAAACACTTGACCGGTATAGAAAGTTGCATTGAACATGCAACGATACCTTTTAAAAGCAGTGACATTGATCACATCAATTCAAATGATTAAGACAAAAATATGAGATTTAGTTGAATAAATTTTGAATAGTATCAATATAGTACTTGATACTATAGTACTTGATAATATTTTAATAGTTCAATATAGAACTTGAGTAGATTAAAAATTGATATTTGAATCACTCATGAACAAAGTTAAAAAGTTTTGAAATCGATATTGATATTGTCATCAAAATGTAGACTACTTCATGAATTATGAGTGGGATAATCATTTATCTTACCCTAGATTCTTCTCAGGGATTTCTTTCACAGCTATTCTGACTTGTGTATTGAGATCTCTTGCCTGGTACACAACACCATAAGTGCCTTTACCAAGAATAATTCTCTTTCCTAGATCATCAAGTTCGTACTCAAACTGGAAATACAAATAAATAAATTAATGAAATCATAATGAAAACAGTTGTAAGTATTTACAAATATTCGGCTATTAACAAATATATATTTAAATCTCTTTAATATCTAAAAGTAAAATCTATGTGCTCAAGTGCCATATCTTCAAGTAATATATTTTAATATCCTTGAAAGTATTAACAAATATTCTTTGTATCCGGATTATTGAGACAGAAGAATTCTCTAGCAAGCACAAATAAATTAAGGGATTGAAAAGAATCATAATGAATAATTATACTTTCGAATATTTATTTCGTGAAAAGTATGGGAGAAAATTATTAACCTTGTCATTTTAAGATAACAATAACAAGCATTTAGCCAAGTTTTGAAAGTCAGCACAGTGACTTGTTTGATAAAACATTGGAAGCCTTGTAGTGTATACCGAATCAACCGACTTCAACAGGCCCACACACTTAACATACACTGTTTATTACATAGCACGCTGTGCTATTCCCGTCTAGTGAGTAGTCTAAATTTTTATGAAACAGACCCTAAAAGATGGGTCCAGACCCATGGTCATCTTTCACCATCCGACATCAACCTTCACAAAGGGCTGCATCGCACTCCTGCACTAACTAGGATCTAACACTGAAGCTCACCACCTTCTTGTTGCGTGAACATGAATCGATTTATGAAGTGTATTATAGTGAAGTGAGCTGAGCTAACAATGCATCCTCATGCGCTTGCTCCATCGGGAGATCTTGACTATCAAGTCATTTAGGTTAAGTAGAATTAGTTTTAGTTTTAATTTAATTTTAACTGTCATGCTTTGCTCTCTGTTTGGACCGACGTTTGTCTGCCTCTCCAATAATGCTCCACAATGATAATCCTGCTCGCTTGCTCTCAACTCCTATTAATCGAAATAGTTGGAATAATAGCAATAATAACAATAATAATCAAAGTAACTTAGACACTGGTCTTTTCTTATCAAACAGGCTTCGACCCTACAACAAGCAACTGTCTGCGGCTCATTTAAATGTACAGTCCCTCAGTTATCACATGGACGAACTTAGGGCAATATTTCGTTTTCAAAATTTTCATATTATTGGAATCTCAGAATCATTTTTAAAGCCTAGTATTCCATCCAGTCAAGTTAATTTGCCAGGTTATACACTTTACCGTAACGATAGATTGAATAAAGCATGTGGTGGTATAGCAGTATATGTAAAGGAGGGTATACACTCTAAAATATTAACTAAATCTGCTCAAGAATATTCTGCTAGACCCGAATTTATGTTAATCGAATTATCTTTATCCAGTTCAGATAAATTACTAGTTGGAATATGCTATCGCCCCCCTAAAATAGGTCATTTCACAGATTTCGAAAACGCATTACTTTCTTTCATGCCATTTTACAACCGTATCTTGGTTATGGGAGATATGAACACCGACCTTAACATGACAAATCGAAATTTCGACTATCACCAACTAACGACAATCTTCCATTGCCTCAATATGACTATTCTACCGCTCAACCCAACTCATCACACCAACGACTCTCACACGTTCATTGACCTACTCATAGTGAGTGATCCAGAAGAAGTTGTACAAACGGGACAAATCTCTGTTCCCGCCATTTCTGGACACGATTTGATATACTGTGTGCTCTCTTATAGACCACCTAAACCAAAACAAAAATTTATAACATACAGGGACTTCAAACACTTTGACGAAGCTGCCTTCTTGACTGACGTAGCCCAGACACCGTGGCATCAAATTGAGGGTTTGTCCTCAGTTGATGAAATGGTTGCAACTTTTGAAAATTTTACTCTTGATCTATATGACAATCATGCACCTTATGTGACCAGAAGGATAAATAGAAAACGACGGGTACCATGGATGACTGACGAAATTCTTAAAATGATGGGACAAAGAGACAAAGCTTACAGTAAATTTAAAAGGACATTTGACGAAAATAGTTTAATTGAATATCGAAGTCTGAGAAATAAAGTAAAGCAGCAATTACGAAACTCAAAATCAGGTACTTGAATTCATTCATGACAGAAAATAGACAAGATTCTCAATCATTGTGGCGTGGAATAAAAGAATTTGGCATTGGTAAACAAAAATCTGAATCTCACATTGACTTACCATTAGACGATATTAATGACTACTTTGTCTCACACTCGACTCAACGTGACGAAACGACCATTAGTAATCATATCAACTTTCTCAGCCATCAAGTAAGAAACTCAAACATACCATTAGCTGATCAATTTAACTTTTGTCCAATTTCAGAACAAGAAACTTTTAAAGCAATCCAACACACTCGTAGTAATGCTACTGGCGCCGATAAAATTTCAATAAAATTTATCAAGAAAATGTTATTTGTAGTACTTCCAATCATTACATTAATCTTCAATAAATCTCTTGATGGTGGTGTTTTCATTGGAAATTGGAGGCTTGCTGTGGTTCGTCCATTGAACAAAGTTGCCTCTCCACAAAAGTTGAAGAACTTAGACCAATCAGTATCTTACCCGCCCTTTCTAAAGTACTTGAAAGACTTGTTCATGCACAAGTTATAAAATTCATTGAGCATACTAGTAAACTTCATAATTTTCAATCCGGATTTCGAAAATCTCACTCAACAGAGACAGCTCTACTGCGTGTTACTGATGACATAAGGTTCGCTATGGACCATAGAAAATGCACTATTTTAAGCCTATTTGATTTTTCTAAAGCATTCGACACTGTTGACCATAAAGTTCTCTTAAACAAATTAGCTATTCTCGGTTTTAATCATAGAGTATTAACATGGTTCAATTCTTATCTAACAGGTAGAAAACAATGTGTATCTCTTGGTGGTAAAAGGTCAAATTGGATACATGTAATTCAAGGTGTCCCTCAGGGATCAATCCTAGGACCCCTACTGTTCACTCTGTATGCAAACGACCTCTCCTCTGTCATTAACTTTTCTAGCTTCCATATCTATGCAGATGACCTTCAAATCTATGCCAGCTGTTCAATGTCTAAAATCAATGAAACCGTAGACAAAATGAATGAAGATATATAGTTAATAGTTGAATGGACTAGGAAAAATGGCCTCAAACTCAATCCTACCAAAACGCAGCCTATTATTATTGGATACTCACGCATAATTAACAACATTGACTTTAATTCAATCCACAAAATTACTGTAGATAGCAATGAAATACCTTACTGTAGCTCAGTCAAAAACCTTGGAATTATCATGAACAAAACTCTGGATTGGTCAGAGCAAGTTAATAGCACATGTAAAAAAGTTTTCTCTCTATGCACTCATTAAAAAAATTGCATGACATTCTTCCTAGGAACATTAGATTATTGCTAGTTAGATCTCTGATCTTCCCTCACTTCATTTATTGCAATTCTGTTCTCAACGACATGCAAGTCACTCTAAATGATAAACTGCAGCGATGTCAAAATTACTGTCTTCGTTTTGTTTACTCTCTTCAACGTCATGAACGGATTACTCAAGCTCACATTGCTAGTTCAACTCTAAAACTACCAGAACAGAGACTTTTCCGAATAGTAAAACTTGTTAGAGATATTTTGACTTATGGTAAACCGAATTATTTTAAAGATGATTTCAAATTTGTTTCTGAAGGCAGAAGGTTGGACGTTTCACGTACTAGAACCGGAGAAAATACTTCAAGAATTCCCAATCATCGAACCACCATTTACACTAAATCATTCTTAGTCAGTGCTTGTCGTGCTTGGAACATGCTCCCCAATACTATTAGATCCCACGAGAGCCGAGCGGGCTTCATCCTAAAACTAAGAAAACACCTTTTTGAGAAAATGACTGAGCCTGTCCAACCCTAGAGCAACTGCATGACAACTTCCACCCCCCCCCCACTATTTATAGTTGTATATATTATTTTATTCATATTTAGATTTTTATGTTCTAGCTTACTAAAACAAACAGACGAGGTATTAGTTCCAATATTACATCTAGCTTAATGTACATTAATTTTAATTCAAATTATCATTATTCTTCATTCTATTCATCATCTTTCAATTACTTCATCATTAGCGTTCATTACTTTTGTTTATCATCCATATCATAATTTTTAGACTCTATTGATCTTACTTCTATTGATCTCGCATCGTATTTTTACTTCCATTTCATACTTTAATTAAATATGAGGTAGGATTCCTTTTTTTTCTCTCATCTAAAGTATACAAATTATCGTTAATTAATTCCATTTTAAGTGTACATTACTCTTGTTTATCATTCATCTTATTTTATTCATATCACATAGTATATCTAACTTTCATTTCAGTTTTTAGTTACAGCTATCTGAATAATTTTACGGTTGAGTGTTGATGGGAAGGATGTCCTTGCATATCCTTCTCCAAGAATGGACATCTATATGTCCAAACTCCGCCATTTCTTGTAGATACAAAACCATGTTGCGATTAGTTTTATTTTAAATAACGTTCATTTCAGCTTAAAATATAATTATTATATACTAGAACTCAAGTCGACTTCAACAATCTAGAATTAAACTCACCCCTATATATTTTCATTTAAAATCTCCCTTATCTCATGTTTTGTTCAGTGAATCCGAAACTGTAATTACTATTTTTAAATGACGTTCATTGTAATAATTATCATGACCTAGAATTTAAGCGACATACTTTGTAATCTACATGAATAAAGTGAATATTCTATTCTATTCTATTCTATTCTAAAAGATAAAACGAGGAATCTATATTATACGATGATTAACAATTGTTTAGATAGTATTGATTATCTTGTTACTCACTTTGATCTGCTCATTGGTCAAATCTGAATCCAGCCCAGTGACCATTCCTTCTTGGTCAGCAGTCAATTCAAGAACTAAATCGTAGAATTGTTGCCTCCATAAAACTGACGGGAAGAACATTTGAAAATCATCAGAGTTCTGATGAACATACAAAAATAAACATCGTTCATCTCTTTTGTACAAGCTGAAAATAGAAAAATTATTGCAAAATCACACATTGATATACAGATGTAATAATGTATATGGCAGTTTGGTGGAATAGTATGCAACTGAATGAGTTATTTCAGTAATTCATTTATGTGAAAAGCTTTTAAATAATCCCTTTATTGTTCTTCAAGATTCCCTTTATTGTTCATGATGCGTCATATTTCATTATTTTGTTTTTATCGAGCTTGAACTTTCTTATGGAATACTGTATTTATTTTTTGTGAATAAATGAATATTAAATATCAAATACAAGCATCAATTGTTGTTTATCCATCTTCTTTTCACTGGTACATCAAGTTGAAAGAATATACACTCTTAAGTGAAAAATTACATTTTATGCGCATAAATATTTCATATTAATATTTCTTTCAACTTAACAAACATCTAATAATTATAGGATACACCCAAATAAGATAAGAATGTGAGCAAACTCAAGTCCTAACAATCAAATATATAGGCTATTAAGAGTAAAATATCATATTCCATATATCATGCTCATAGAACTATTCGTGAATAAATTGCATTAACTAGAATCGGTAGCATCTGCTACACATTTTGTCAGGTTGATTTCCTAAAGTCTGTACTAAATCTTTTACTTTCAAATTCAATGTTAATCTCCATAACTTTACCATTCCTAAGAATTCCTTTAGATTTTAAGATTCCTTGAGATTACCTGACGCTTTTAATCGTGCTGGCAGTGAATAGCCAATCGTGTACTTGTCTGCATTTCCCACGCATATTATCCATGCATAAGTTCCAAATTTGAATAGATTTCTCTTCTGCGCCAAGATTCACATTAACGTAGCTTGGCATGTAGATTTTACTTGGTTCCAAGACTAGAATCTGTAAGTTGAATTCAAACTTGCGTAAATATAATATAGCATAATGTATTAATCAGGCGTGTTCCATTATCCCATCATCTATAGAAGTAATCTATTGAATACATAAAATGTTGCTGAATATCCAAAACAAAATTCATTGCAATTCGAAGAAATTAATATTGGATACAGATCAATTCCATCTAATTCCATATCTTAAAAGACTATAATAAAGTGCACTACTGACAGCTAATATTCAAATTTCATTTGTTGAAGTTTAAAAATATAATACTGGAAACGAATCAATGTTGCTGTTCTAGAAACACGAATCAATACTCCATTGAATTCAAGCTGACAAAAATGTAAGAGAATAGGAAATATAAAAAAAACTGATATTTCCAACTAGGCTACTAATATTCGTGATATTGAGAGACTACATCAAAACATTCCAAGAAATAGCGAAAAAAGACAAATAAACATTACAACGTGCTTCATGAAAGTATTTGTTCAATAATAGATCTACAGTAGTCATTACTGATAAGAGAAGAGCTATCCAAACACCAAAATAAACGATCATTTGTAAATTATTAAAAATTCAATCAATCTACCACTTTATAAACAAGAATCACCTTCATGAGACTTCCAACATATACCAAGAATAAGAGAAACTTTCTCTTCTTTAATGAGACCACTTGCGAGGAAAAGTTGTATTTTAGATCTCGTTCAATTATCACAGCTTATTAACATGATAACTTATTCTCAGTAGATGGTCTCATACTGTAAACATACTTTCGAACCTAATTGAAACAGAAAAGGTAATAGACATAGTATGGAAACTGTTGGAAAATGAACAAAAACTTGGAGTTGTTATGTTCTTGTTTTTAATAGTGATATCTAGCATTCAAAAATACTTTTCTCGATGTTTTCAATGTTCTGGAGAATAAGTTGCATGCATAAATGTTATTCAATTTCAAGAAATCGTTCAGGCTGAGAATAAATAATTAATTAGATGATGAACTAGACTGTTAAGAAATTTTGAAATATTTGTGTAAATATTGTTCATAACAGTTTTAACGGTGGTATTACTATACAACATATCAAACGTATATAATTATTTTTTGAAAAATGATTCATTTTTAACAAGTTCCTTATTAGATATTTCGATCACTGATTTTGGGTTTTGATTCAGTTAAAACCGTATACAGACTATTATAGCACAAAATTTTCACAGGGACGAATGATTTAAAGAACTGCACCATTTATAGTTGCTCAATCACTACTAAACTAAATTGCATTAGTAAATATTAGCCTATGCATGTTGGCTGGAGGTAAATAAATAATTCAACTCACAGGAAATCGTATACTGTCGGTTACTTCAGTCTTTGTGGCTTCAATAAAATAGTCCATCCAAAAATTGAAAATCTGTTCTTCGGGCGATCCATCCGATTCATCAGCTTTCTTTCGAAATTTATCAATAAGTGTTATGTTGCCAATTGTTGATTTGAGAAACCTGAAATGGGAAAAACAGTAGCAAAAGTAGCACATTTTTACAGAATAATACTTCTTGCTCAAGTATCATTTACTTAGAAATGTACAATCGATACTTAAGGGAAGGCTTTCGCCCAGATCTGATCTCTTTCAAATTTCTATCTTACCAGTTTGGCGGCTTCAGCTTGAACATGCATTCGGCCGCCTGGATTGCTTTGCCGTAATCCTCAGCCAGGACACTAATTTCAAAAAATGTCGCCACATCCCAATAATCTTGCAACGATGAAAGACTTCCCTTCTTGCCAATTAGATTGTTCAAAACCATAGCTGTAAAAACAAACGAAGAAGATGGTAATCAATGCGAAAATGGAAAGCAACAAATATTAGGTTATTTGAAAATAATTCCTTATTTTAATGTTAAAATGTACTGAATCTGCCAGCGCTCAATTCCTGAAATCCAAAGAGTGTTCCGTAACTTACTGAGAATACTCCTTTGATTTGTGAGGTTCTTTTATGTTTAGTTTAGCTGGTTCATTTTGCTGAGGCACCTGGATTAAAAATGAATTATTCTTATTACAACTCATTACAACCTTTTACAATGTTCAAAGTGTATCAGAATAAACCAACTATTGGCCAACCATACAAATTGACTGTACCACAGTGGATGAATTCTTATTCACTTCTAACATCAATAAAACTTCTAACATGAAAAATGACGTAATGAGAAAATTGGTTTCCTTAGCAAAGTGGACCAGATGCACATAATGTACTTTTGAAGTATCCATACCAAGATCCAATGTAATGGCTTTCTTAAGTGATGGGACTTAGTATAAAATGGCGATTGCACGGTAGAATAATGTGAATTGAGTGTTGAAAATGTGATATTCCCTATCAGTTTTGCACTGGGAATGATACACTGAAGAATTCTCGAAGATACGGAAATCTCTACATAAAGATCTACGGAGTGTATTCTTATTACTCTGAGAATACTTTCAGGCATTCATGTTCTGTAAAAATGAAAAGAATTCCTCTAACATACATCAGTAAAACACATTCACTAATTTTGAATTTTAAATATTTTGAGAATTCACAAAATTCCTAGCTCCTATACTACCGGCTTCAGAATGTGTAAATCACAACTGAGACCATTCCATGACATTAAGAAGTCTTGCAATACATACGTACACTAGACTAAAGAATTTATTACATACCACGCCGTACTACTCTGCCTTTACAGTGTAAGTAAGCCTTTTGACTGTTTTACAAGACTTCAAAGATTTAATGAAACAAATCAATAATTCAAAACTTAACTTACCGATGTGTTGAAGCTCTTCCGATTTTGAAAATTCATTCCCTTCAATGACCAGCAAAGTAGCAAGATTTATACCAGCATACTCATTCGGCTGCACTTCAAAACCTTTGCGATACCAATGTATGGCATTTTTTAAACTAGATTTGTCCTGGTATTGTGATTCAACAAATATATCTTTGTAAATACGTCCGCAAAGACATACCATATCTTGTATTTGGTTCTCTTTCTTTTCTAAAGCATGTTCAATGACTTTCAACGCTTTCTCTCTATCGCCTTCCTTGTTTCGCCTGAAATAAATGAAAACGAAAATGAAAAATACTAGATACTAAATCAAATACTTAACTAAATACTTGACTACAATATTTGTATAGCCTTTATAGAGACTTTTTGCTTAGGCAACATTTCATTTATCTTGTTATTTTGAAGTCATCAATAAGAATCTTCTCCTGTCTGAATTATGCATTATTTGATGCATATTTCTAAACGAACTTTCAAAGGAAACGAAATATTTTGAAAAATGTTTAGCGAGAATATAGGCCTACAATGATTTTTATTTGATGCAAAAGATAACTCTGTAATAAAAATATATAATTTTCCATAAAACCGTAATGAGTAATAATTGAAAAAATGCAATACTGTACTGCCAAGAATAAGCTACTCGTACTTGGATTATATTTTCTTGTAAATGACTTCATGTATCCTTTGTTCTTATGTACTTTGTAGATGAGCACTTGAAACAACAATAAATTACCTGTTCAATGCGAAAGGATAGAGAAACGTAATATATGGGGTTTGAATATAAATCTTCTTGTTCGGTATGGTTTTCAAATCTTCGACTAATTGCACCATTGCATCATAATCCTGAAAAACAAAATACAGAAATAGAGAAGAAAGAAAGCTGAATACACAGAGCAGTAGCATAGAGAAAGCAAGTAGATCATTAATACGCCAAGTAGATGATTAATTTTGTACCCATGTTAAACGGAAAAGCGACGTGATGATGGCGATATTTCTGGGTATTTCTTGGATATTCAAGAACTTGTTGTTTTAGTCAAGTGGGCGATCGGCGAGACCTCTGAACTCGCATAACACGAACTATTTTCGCCACACAATAAAAATATAAACAGAAAACCCTATTTGATGAGTGATCTACTTGGCTTATGCTTTCTCTATGGCAGTTGTCTTTGTAAATCTTGTAAATGAATTTTTAACGAAAAAACTACTCTAGACTAGTGGCGATTTTCGCTGTTCTGAAGTAGTTCTGAAATTATATTGAAACAAACATTTTCAACTCACCTGAATATCTCTGAAGGATATGAGCATATTGAGCACAACTTCTCCACATAGCACATGAGGATCATCCAGTCTCTTTCTCAAATTGTGAAGTACCTTGGATAATTCTTCATCAGTGAATGTCTCTTGTGCCTTCCTCAGATCCGTCAAGAATTTCTCTTTGATATGCACTCTGAAAAAAAATGCGAGTCAATAAAAATTCATTAATGATTAAAAAGAGATGAAATCAAAATTGCGTTCAACTCTAAAAGCCAAAACACTAGAAGTATCAATTTAAATTACCACAGATACCACATTTACCAATTAGATAAAAGAATATCCTATAGCAAGGCAGTTAGTTGAAAATGTACACGTGGCATTATTGTTGTTGATTTGATAATCAACGAAAAAGAGGAAAGTTGGTAGATTAAAACAATGATGGTTGAAATTTGGCAATGCAAAACAACGGAGCTAAACCAAGGGTTAATGCAACCCAACGGTTATAAATGAAAGGTCGAAGGTTTAATCAAACGGGGAGAAACAGAAGGGATTCTTTGATATCAAAACATGATGTTTCTTCTAAAACCCACATTTCTGGACTCAATATATTATTCATAAATACGACAAAATCAAAATCTGATTCGCTCCAGCAACAGAGAAGCGACCGAACATACCGATTTTATTATTATAGATTTCATCAATCATTCATAGATAACTCATCAAACACTTGTTTATTTCATCCCAGAAATGATTAGATAAGTGGAGTTAAATCATTACAATGTTCTTACCTACGAAATAAAATACTCTTACTTGGCTTGAACTTCAACAACTTGTAGAAGCTTCTTCAATATGACGGTAACAGTCATCGACTGGTGTTGGGGATCCAATGCTGCATCTTTGCCTGGAATGCGAGCCGACGTTGGACTAGTGGTAACGCATGAGCCGCATTCATTCAGTTTGTAAGAAATGAAAGTATAACCTCCACAAGATAGCTGAAAACAAATTATTACGAAACGTATCAATCAAGATTTTAACCTAGTTTACATCTCAAATATGTATCAAGATTGAGTCCCAGTTGTACAAAGGTCTGTTAAGTTCAATCTTCTATTAACAACGTTGATTCGTATGAGTAATCGAATATTAAATTTCATCCATTTTTGTGCAACCAGTCATGAGAGATTATTAATAGTGTTCAGTAATGTCTGAAGGATTTACATACATATTATATCCCATATCTTGATCGATGAACATGCTTCCCTGGATAGATCGTGTTAAAAGTTTACATAAATTTTGTAAACCACACTCTTACTTTCAGTTTAAACTTGACGGCTTCATAGATATCGTGGGGAAAGGCAAAATCAGTTAAAACCTCGGTTTAAAGTTAATTGAGTTTAGTTTGCACGTCACGTCCATGTAAAAAGTTTTACTACAGAATCACAGAAACAAAGTATTATTGAGTAAGCTACTTTCAAAAGCTCAAAGCTGACTCCAAGTAATAGGAGAAGAATGTTATGTATGACAAATTATGTTTTTCCTACTGATTGGATTTTCATTATGCACTAGCTTGAATTCATAACAAGCAAACAATAAATGGATAAACCTTAATAGAAACTAAATTAATTTGTTAGCTCATCTCTATAAAATTCCCTTGTGCCCTAATATGTATTTTGTTGAGTGAATACATTTATAAATAATCTTATAGTAATAAAAGTTGTCATCGTAAAAAAAGCAGGATTAATAATTATGGATTTCTTTTAAGTCCATCAAAGAATTCAAATAATACTACAGAAATGTGATTATACCTGAATAATTTGAAATCATTCTGAAAAGTGGATAAAACTACAACCTAAGTGGAATTAGGTTAAACACGGCGAGGTGGAACAACCTTCGGGTCTCCACACCGACAAAAGCCATACGCTAAATAAATAAATAAATCCTGACCAATTAGCATAGCATTGGAGTTGATAGAATAAAAAATATTAGTTTGAATGAATTTTAAAGTGTCCACTTACCTTCAATCGCAAAGTAGTTTCAAGATCGGTATCTGTGTACAGAAGTAAATTCTCTTTCATGCCAAAACTTTCTCTGACGCCCAAATGGTAGAAGAGGGCGCTTTGCTGATGTTGCAATGACAGGTCAACGATCGCAACATCCGCATTGTAAAACATTGTCAGAACATTTGACTCGCCAAAATCCAGTTTTTCAAACTGCAAAGTGAAACACGGCATATTAGTTACAAATACTTATCAACTAAAATACTAAATAATAAATTAATCAAACTGATTAAAGAATAGCAGTAATAAACAGCTCATTATTTTAGGTCATGTGATAGAGAACACCTTCAAGCATGAATGCTCAAAATTTCATGATTGCATTTGCAACCAATTTTGAGATGAATGTAAATTTCGTTTGTACATTCAAGGGTTTATTTCTTTATTCTTAGTTTTTTTAATTGTATTTTCTTTACCTTGTACCGTGAGTAATTTTTTCCTCAACTGTTATAATAAGATATTTCTTTTTCTTTTATTTGTATTATTTTGGTTAATGCTGCTTATTTTATTTGTTATTATGTAATACTCGGCCCCTGCGCTCAGGCTGTTGCCTTTGCAGGGACCTTCCTAGTTATTAATACAATATATTAATACTATTTTATGTTATTTGATTTGATTTTTGACCTGTTCCAAAAACTTCAACTTAAGGTGCCCATATCTCACAAACTAATGAATAGGCCTAAAAAAATTTCCTCTAAAATGTGTTTTATTTTGATAGCTTGATATTATCCAAATCGTGAAACTTTAAAAAAATATCACCACAAAAAAGTTTTTTTAAGCTGATGCACAGCCTTAAATGGGAGTGGCAGGTGCACGTATGTCATCTTTTGATTAAATAAATAACTATTTCTACCTAAATAAAAGTATTTTGAGATGGTTATAATAATAATCTCGTATTAATCTATTTGTGTAAGTGCATAAGTTCTGAAATAACATCAACACAGAAGAGTTTACCTGAACATAATGGCAGTTGGCATTGACCAATGAGCATGCCTGTTTTACTTCTTCGAGAGCTCGTTTTCTGGAGGACAAATTCTGCTGCACATGAAGATCAATCACACACACAATGTCCATACGAGATCGGGCACATCCATCTTGACTGATTGCGCCTTCTGAGCCAGCCACACTCTTGTTGTCTGCAAAATATTTGAAAAATAAAAATTTGTGGTTTGAGGCCAGAAACTTCACAAGCAACATAGGAAAGTAATTAAGGTAACTGGAAAGGATCCTAAAAGATAACTCTATAGGTCTACTATTCATAAAATTTCTTGGTCCAACATGCAGGAACTAATCGGAAAATTGCTTTACATTCTCAAAAAAATTTGTATGCTATAAGGTCAAGGAATGCTACTTTATAAAACAGTAGTTTCATTAGTTTTTATTTTGTTATTCTTACATATTAAAAGTAGTTTTGAGGTATTGTCAAAACAAGGTAAATAAAAAACACGTAGGCCTAATGAATTGTATTTAATAACACCTATTAATAATAGTATTCTATTAAAATTTCAACAGATATTAGACACCAGCTAACTGGACAGGTAGCCTAATAGAGTAAAATAACGTCAAATTAAGCAATGTATGGCATAGTTTATCGTAGAATATTACATTATTAGAATGATTATCGCTCTATCGATTAAAGCCACATAAAGACAGCTGAATCAGATGATGCAGTAACTTATTAATTTAAACTCTTCATCTTATGAGGTTCTTATAACTACATTGTACATTTTGATTATTTTAGGCCTGCACATCAATAGTTATTGAGGCTGAATAGGCTAACTTGAACAATATTGGCCACTAGTTCTAGCTTGGCCACTACTTCTAGCTATTTGCCACTAAGTTCTAGCTTGTAAAAACTAGGCAACCTTCACAAGAAACTGAATAACAACTTAATATGAGTTTAGAAGTAATAAATCAAACTTACCAATTATATCAACATCTGAGATGACTGAAATTGAGCTAGGCATGGTTAAATACGTTAACCCGTGATACTACCTCCAGATTTGGAATAACAAATGTCTTATATTTTTGTTACAACTGACAGAATAGTGGATAAATAATTGAGAGTGAAACATCTAATCTTTCTACCGAATTAACACTCATAATAATTATTAAAATGACACTTTTATTACTGCCTGTTTTATTAAAACTGAAATGGGACTTTACTATACGAAAATAAATCAAGCAAGTTGACAACACAAAATACTTTTGATTAAACGCATGCGAGACCCACACAAAACACAAACAAATTTACAAGGTTAAGTAATAGACATTAAATTTTAGACTCGAAGAAACCCACCAGCTGAAGCCATATCTATCATTTAAAATACCGAAGCAAGTTTTATATTTTTGTCTCGATATGTTTGATTGGAAAACAAAGCAAAAACTGACATGCCGCAAAATAAAAACCGAAATTAAAATTAATAAATTTTCAAGAAAGCGCGACAGAAGACAGACTTTTTCTCTTCAACTGCATCACCGTTCCGCCATACGGTGTTTCTCAAACAGCTGTTTACTGAAACGAGAATTGAATAGCGAAACAAGTTTTGGTGGGAGTGATGTGAAAAGGCGGTTCTTTTTAAAATTTGAATTTGAAGAACCGTTCCGTAAAAGTTATGCAGCATTTTAGTTTTTTGTATTTTTGTCAATCTTCTTTATCAAGTCAAGGGTCAATACATTTTATTGATGACGTTTCTTGTACGTTTTATTGCATGAATAAAGATTGAAAATTTGATGTTTCTGGAATACCAAGGAATTTAATTTTAAGTGAGGACTTGACGATGTTTTGAAGAGCAAGTCTTTGAAAGCCAAGATTCTGTATTCAAAATATAAATTTGAGGCTGAAAATAAAACTGTTAGTGATGTGGGATACCAGAGAAAATAAAGAAGTGTTTTGGCAGGTTTTGACAAAAATCCTCTTTCAAAACTGGAGGGTAGGTATACCGTATAATATTTTCAGAAATGGTAAGTTTACATTCACTATTTAATATTTAGTTTATTTTTAGACTAAAAATAAAAAAATCTATTGGAAAAGTTGGATTCTGATTCAGACAAGTCAAATTTTCATTCTTATGAAAACTCATACAAGGTCAGTTTTTGCTAAAAGGGTCTGCTCTTGGATTCAACTCGAATGCACTGTAAAATATTCCACCTTTTTCAGAGAGTGGTCCACTTGACCTAATTCAATATTATACCTACAATGACTTTTTATTACATTGATTTTTTAAAAAGTTTTTAAAACTGTATTTCCAAACATTTATTGGTGAAATATTTGTACTCAATCCAAACATATCAAAAGCCAAATTCGTGTGACGCTCGAGCCCTAGGTATTAATTTCCATGAGAAAATAAAGATAGATGTCTGAATTTTTATAAATTATGATTTTCAAATACTATTATAGTAATATTTTCAGTGTACTATCATCATAAGTTATTGATAATGATATAATGACCCATAGCATTATACTATCTATCTATTTTATTGGATTTTCCTTTGAAATTGTACAGATTAGAATAAGAAAAACTTCAATGCCCAGCAACAAATTTTTATTTTTTTCCCAGTTCCAACTTTAAAGACAGAACATCAAAACCTATTTCAATAAGGTAAAATGTTACTAATGAGTTAAAATTTTATCCATATCAGATCACACAAATATATTGGTTAAGCGCGCAAGTATGTGCTCCTTTTGTGTTCAATACAGCTGAGAGCGGGGGAAAACGGAGATATAAGTTACTGATGGGTTTATTATTTGTGACTTTTCTTTCATGATAGCCGTTGTACCAAACTCTTTCTTTGTTAGAATCCCAAAATGAATGTCTTTGAGATTTTCAGGGTTGATGGTGGCGTTTTGTCCTTGGCCTTGCTTCCTGCGATGGTAGATAACTTCTCCACATAAGGTTACCATTGCTAAAGCCAGGCCACACAGGGTAGCAATGAACACACCACCTGAAAATATAAACAATTTGCGGTGAAAAAACTCAAATATGAAAAAAATCATGAAATATGAGAAAAATTTATAATTCTTGAATTGGTCTATTATTTTTTATGCAGTGGGAAAATAGAAATGGCATGTTAAATAACTGTATAGTGAGAGAAATGAAAGTTAATAGAAGAAAATATACAAGGAAACAATGTATAAAATAATGTAGTTTGAATAAAGTAGTTACTAGAAGAAAGAACGAAATTATAACAGTATATTAATAGCTTATAAGTCCCAGACTATAGGCGGTGAAGTACCATTAAAAAAAAACAGTATGAAACGAGATATTCGAATATCAGTTTATCAAACTTTTGCAATTATTGATTCTTTAGAGAGCTTATTCTGACTTGAAAGATTGAGTAGTTTACAAAATTCAGGCAACTTCATTCAGTTGAATGTAACATATTTGAATAAAATCAATCATGAATTTCTGGCAAAAATGAAAATATAACTTGAGAACTAGAAATAATTATAATTCTATAAAAATTGCTAGACATCAACAAACCCAAACTCTCCAGAGTTATGCCCTCATTGTCATCGATATTATGGCATGCTCCTCTGTTTGAAGAATTCCAGTATTTAGCACTCAAAGATTCGAAATATCGATCTTTCTGAAGATCAAGAATCCTGAAAAATGTAGTTTAATTAAAAATCTATAGCTTCTGAGTTCCAAGACAACTAATTAATTTCAAAGTCCTTCTGGAAGTAGGCTCATAATTCAATAGAATACAGGAAAACTGACGAGAGTGCTGCAAAATAGTGTTAATAATGATTTTGTTTTTGACATTACTGAACCAATATTGATTTATTATTTTCAAAATTGACGTCTTTGTTTTGTTTGTATAACACATGTCGTAGAACCCAAATTTGTATTGTAATTATTTATGATGAATAAACTTTGATTTGATTTCATTTTGAATCCAGTCGAAGACATCTTTAAGTAAAAGATGAATAGCAGTTGTGAACTAGAAAAAGAGTCAAACGTTGTACAGTATCAAATCCCTCGTGCTATGGCGTTAACGATTTTCAACCATTTTATTTGATAAAGAAGAACAGTTCTTTTTGCTGAGGGTACAGTCTTAAATCACTCCTACTATATGACTCTATCGGTCCTCAATAAAATTTTATTTGATAAAAAAGAACAGTAGGCCTAATACAGTCAAAATAGACAATAAATAAAATACAGTTAAGTGAAATACGTTTAAAATGTAGTTAAAATAGTTTGGTTCTATTATAGATGTGCTCAATATAGTTGAGAAATGATTATGTTTTTCAATATACCACATATTATGTATCGTGATCGTGATGGGGATGAAACATAAATCTGGAATATTTGGCTTTGAATTTCCAGTTTATAAATCAACTACCTTCTACTTATTTCTTCATTCAGTTGACTGCCCTGCTGCACAGCAATTGCAAATGGCTGCTCGGCAAATATATCTCCAATCTCTGTCAAATTACAGTTCTGTGTTATCCTGTACCGCAGCTCCGATGAATCATGAATGAGTGCAAATTCACCTTGTTCACTCTCTAAAACCTTCAATAAAAAATTAAACTAAAAGAATTTTTAAAAGACAATATTATTCAAATACTCATTCATAAACACTATTTAAAATACACTTTTAAGTAGAATTACTTGACATCACTAAGTAAGTTTTTTCTACTTGATTTATATTTAAAAAAGTGTTTTTAAATAGAGTTAATTACCAGCAGAAAAAAGTATGAATATAGGCCTACAACTCATCAATAACTCATTTATAGATATTATCACTAGCCTACCTATTTGAAGGATGTTGTATTGAACTTTTGACACATGCTAAATTTTGTGTATGTTATATGAAATACGTATACTCATATTCATTTAATTGGATTCTTGGCATTAGATAGACAGATAGATATAGATAGATAGATAGATACATAGATAGATAGATAGATAGATAGATAGAGATATATTATTTATTTGCCATCGTACTCTACGGTTATCAGCAACGTTAAGAAACAATATCCGTCTACCTATCTAATAAAGCCAAGCGCCAAATTAGTTTTATCTGATTCTGTGATGTATACCTAGGCATATATACATAGGTACAATAACTTTCATTCAATTTTATTTAAATGTTCTCATGATCAATGAATGATGTGTTTCAACTCAACCATGTTATACTCGTATACAAGTTATATTTATATACAACCAAAGTTCATCATATCAACTTATTGAGTTTCACTTGAAAATCAAGCTTGTGATGCGAGAGTAACTCTTTACAACAATATTTTAATTTTCAATAAATTGAAAATAATGGCGTACTGTGTACGCCATTTTATCCGAACAGCAAAGATGAACGTTTTTGTCCGAGACGCGTTCGTCAATCTGATCAGCAAGAAGTCAGTTCTGGTTCGCCAGGAAGCATGGCTTCACTTTTAAAATAAAGTATTTTTAAACTTGAAATTTTCAATTATTTTTTACAATCATAATGAACACAAACACTCGCAATTTTACCTTTTGTATACCAACAGTAGAGTTTGGTACTGGACCAGTTCTTTCAATCGCCTGCAGTATGTGACCGTACTGCTCTTTTATTGGATAATCCCATACACGGTACTGAGTCTGCACTGTTGAACTATCAAGAGTTATCTCTTTCCACATTCTGTAAATTTTGTAAGACATGTTCATTATTTCTACTGGCTTAATTTGTTAGAGATGAGTGCTCAATCACTGCGAAAAATCTACAAAATAATAGAGTAAGCAGATCAATAATTAATGATAAACTACAAAAATTTAACTAGATGCTTTTGATTAGAAATTGAAATTTATTAGGAAAATAGAAATTGAACTTGGTTGGTTGATTCAAATAGAATGATTGAAGACAGTTTCCAGCACATCAATACGGTACCTACGTGTGAACGTGTGAATGGTACGGTAGTAATACATCCCTATATTTTAGGGATCATGTAAAACTTGAAATGCTGTGATCAGAATAGATAATCATGTCCAAGCTGGCTTTCTCTAGAAACAGGTCGGTGCATACAAATTGACATCTTCAAATCCAGTTGAATCAGACAAACCACAGAAAGGTGAAATGGTCAAATTGTAGTAGGCTATCCAATGGATAGTATCCATCACTGCATCACTGCTCCATTGCGTTGTTAGGTTTCTATTATTATAGAGACGAACCTATTATAGAAATCTATTGATTTCATGAACTCATTTGTTTATGCTCAACAACAAAAGGTCTATGATTTGAGTAAATAAATTTGTGGAAGAATATAATATTCAATAGGTAACTTACCTGAATTTACCAGGTAAACCAGTTACCAGGATAGGTAACTTACCAGCTATCAACCAGAAACAGCAAGTTTGAAATTGAAATTTATTCACATCACTGGCATGGAATTGTTACAATCAGAAATCACATCATAATACTAATCCAGTATCAGTTATTGTAATGAAGCCAATGAAAAGTCCGAGAATGGTAATTTTGAATTGAGAGTGACGAGTGAATGTAGATTAAAAAGACAAGTCTATCACAATTTTTCAATTTTTTATGAATTGTATTTTTAAATTGTCTTGGAGTCTTAATACTCAGGATGTTGAAAATTTGATGTTGTAGGCCTACTATGTAGACCTATATGATCTATTTTGTGATGCATGTTGCTGTATGCTTGTAATATGATGATGTACTGACCGTTTTGTTTCGATGTATGTGGTAATTCATACCTGTAGAGTGTATCTTCAGCGTTCTTCATGTTTTGAAAGTATCTGTGCGCATCGTGACTAAGAGTGACTGTGTAATTTATCCTTGACTGTCGTGCAAGTTGGTCCAAGTTTTGTACCGGTGACTGAAAAAGTAAATTTCAGTGGTAAAATTCGGAATGAATTGACTAATTTATAATTCCACGTCAGGAAATAATCATCATGGATTTACCTGTACAGAGTATCTTCGGCGTTCTTCATATTTTGAAAATAGGTGAAAGCATCACTTTTAACAACTACTGTGTAGTTGATTCTCGACTGTCTAGTCAATTGCTCCAAAGATTGGGTACGAAACTGGAAATTATCAGTGACAGATTTATAGTAACTTGAATCCTAAAATTCTATAAAATTCTTCTTGTTATGGTAATTGTAAAATGATATCTCCGGACTTTAAATAATAAAAATAACATTGATAATAATGAGAATAACGTAATGATGAATATAACATCAGTAATAATGATATTAACATTATGATGAAAAATAATTAAAAATCAACTAAATTATTCCATAATGTGGGATTTTTTAACATAGGTGAGCTTTTCTAGCCGTTTATACATATACCTATAAACGTAAGATAATGTAAATTTTATACAGAAATTATATGAGCTGCAACAAGAAGATCTCAGAAGCGAATTGATGTACTGTATTCCTTAATATAATTATATTATATTAATATTTCCTTTCATGATTAATGAATACTGGGATAGTAAGCTTGTTTTTTTCAGTTTCTAATTTATTCCATCTCATTAAAAGCTCAGGTTTGCTGCATTAGAATTTTCAACTTCAAAATGAGAGCTTAATGCAGTACAAACAATGATAGTCACTGGTGGGACAGAAGCACGCATCTCTGTTTGCAGTGTGTCATACAAACATTGATTGTTTAGCTACCCAGTGTATGATGACATTACTCTTGTAGCAACTGCAAATGAGTACCTATCTTCTAAATATTCACCATTTGTCGTCTCCTCACAGTTAAAATTCTAGATGCCTTATATTTCACGCCAGTTGAATGAGTCTAAATTAGTTTTATTCTATAAGATTTTGCTTTATACGATTTATCATTCATAATTATGAGATGTCATTTTAATTCCTCATATTCCTACTGTTGAATGAGTTCTATTTTTAATTTGCTTGATGAAACTTATAATAATATAAATAAGTATTAGTTCTATCTGCATTACTTCAACATTGAGGAAAGCTTGATAAAATGTATCATTTATAATTTGAGTACCTAGTTATTTAGATGCTCCACCCTACTGTTGAAAAAGTTTGAATAGGTTTTATTTCAAATCAATTTGCTTGATAAAACTTATAGTTATTTATAATATGAGTTATTAGATTACCTGCATTCTTTCAACAGTGAGGAAAGCAGCAAGATTGGCAGTGAATGTGGCCAGCATGAGAACAACAAAAAGCCAGTAAGCAGCAACCAGGGTGCGACCACTGAGTGCTTTCGGAGCTTCACCCCCTCCTTGCGGCGTGAATGATGTCAGAGCAAACCAAAAGCTCTCTTTCAATGTGAAATGCCTGTCGAATGAAACCCAATAAATTATGACTAATTAGGGCTCATTAGATTCTTTCACCAATGAAATAGGTAGAAATGCCTGTCAATCGTAACTCATACAAATTATGACTTGTATTTTTAGGGCTTACAGTAATTAATTTTTCACCAATGAAATAGGTTATTGGCTTCAAAAGATTCAAATTAGTGCAATGTCATTGATTGCACTAAGAATGGATATAATTAACACCCGTGAATAATAATCTACTTATTTTATTTTAGTTGTAATGATAATAAATTATACACTATTGATTATCACTAAAATTTTAGTGCAGTCAATATTTATGGATTTGCTGTTCGTTATGGATCACAAATCCCATAAATTATAACTTAGCTACAATGCCCAATTGCCCATCAGGATTTTGTGTTATAAATTGATACAGACCAGCCAGAGCATTAATTATAACTACATAGTTGTTCATAAACTACAAGTAATGAAGATTGAATTGTTATTACCTGCATGGATAAGGGTAGAGTTTTTTGTTGTTTTGAGCACTGTATGGAGAGTACTTATCAAGCAGCCAAATCATAATGCCAGTGAGAATCAGTGATCCCAAAATACTCAGCCATACTTCCAGTCGAAGCACTGTCATGAACTTGAACAGGGATGTCTTCCGCACAGGTTTTCTGATAACTAAGTACAAATAAAAAAAAGCAAACAAATATTTTTATATTATTTATTGATATGTCTGAAAAAATTGATTTAAAAAAGTCTAGAATATCCATTCTGAAAAGTGTGCTTTCATCGAACTGTAGTTTTCCATAAAACAAGAAGGCACAAAAGTTATGTAATATACATACAATATAGGTATTATAGATGAAGTTGATTTAGAGGGAAGTTGTCGGTTCCTAAAAAAGCTTTTGTTCATAGTTGAACGGAGCATATTAATTTTGTTCTGTGTTTTAGATGATGAATTAAAAATTCTTCGAATGCAGAGAAACAGCTCTTCACAAACATGTACAAAAAGAGAGAAAAAAAAACGTTACATGCCGATATTACGTCTAATTAATCCCAACATGTCGAGCAATTAGAGGAAGAGTATAGCGTTTGTTGAAAAGCTACTTAATTTGATAGACATGTATAATGTACATTCTAAGATGTGGTGATAGAGAGTTGAGAGTTACTATAGAAGTAAGTAGGCTAGAGGGTATTTTATCTCTTCAACTTTGATATATACAAATATATAATGATAATGTAGCTAAAAATGATATTTCACAACAGCTTGTACATTAGCGAATAGCTCAGCTCTTGTTGAGTAACAAAGAAGATTGAGGAAAAGTCAGAGTGGTATAAAAAAGTGAATACAACTCTAAAAATGTTTTTTCTGTGAATTTTTATGAGTGGAATGAATTTCACCACTCGTTTTGGGGATTGAAACAGAAAGATTTAAAAACTCAGATTCCTTATAATGTACAGGTTTGTGTCAGATTTAGGCCTACTGTCAGTTATCAGAGTATTATGATATACTGTAGAATGTAAGCAAGCCTTCCTGGAACTGAATGAAGTCCAGGATTAACCAGAAATCTTTATTGAACCAATCCAATGGAAAATGTTTTTTCAAAACCCTACAAAATCCTCGAGTAAATTGAACCAATTCAATTTACGCTTTCCTCGGTTGTAAAAGAAAGAATAAAAAGCAGAATATTCTTCAGGTGATGTTCTATGATGACGTCTGAGATGAGAAACTGAATGAAATATTTTTAAGGTTTTTTATGGAATTTTGATGCAATTGTGTTTATTACATATTTTTTCAATAAACTCACCGATTGTGAATCCAGCCTGTTCGAAGTAGGGAGCCACGAAATCAACCACCTCTTCTCTTTCTGATGTCATTGTCAGAGATGCCACAACAATATCGGTTTTCTGAAATTGATTCAAATGAGGATCAGTCAAAATTGACTCTTAAAAATGTTTCAAACGCTTCTACGAGTATATAAGGTACCTATTCTTTGTTTGTAAATTACGAAGCTAGGAAGCTATTAAAATGAAAAACGATGACAACTATCATAAAAATGACAAACATGGGATTGGAACAAGTAACAGGAGTATGGGAGGGAATAATATTTCGGAAATTAATAAATAGTGTAACATTTTTAGAATTCTGAATGTTGACAATTGGTAATTAATTTTGATTGAATCCAAAAGCTTTTGGGAAGCTTTCAAGTAGTTCATAAGATTATTGAAATTTGAAAATATATTGGAATATTGCTTGAAAGATATAGAAAGAACATGTTAAATAAGTTCAGGAATACAGTATGATTAAATGCAAAACAATACGTGACTGAGATGGCAAGAATGATACTTTCATTCCTTGAAGAACGCTAGTTACAGATGGGGAAAGCTAATATGAAAAGTGAAACAGTTATCTGGATGTGAAGGTTCAAGGATGAGGAACGGTGGATACCAAGATATTCTCCAGCTTATCGAATGTGAAGGCCTCATGGAAAGAGGGGATAGAAATAGCGAAACGGAGAAAAATGGAAAAACGCGATGTATTGGCACGCGTGGAAAGCCTGAATCGATGGAATGATGAAAATTGCTGTTATGTAGGGTAATTATAAGAGCAAATCATAAGAAAATGATACTTCAGCTTATAACAAATAATGTCGTCATTTATTCATTTTCGATTAATTAATTGAAGTACTTTATTCGATGCTAAACATCATCACACCACCACACTCATAGTCATAATGAATAATAATTAATAGAAATACTTTGATGATACCTTATCACAACATAATCAATCTAAATGGAAAGACATTAATATAGACATATAATATAAATATAATGCAATAGACATGAATATGCAATATCTATGCAATAGACATAAGACAGACATAGATAATGCAGTGTAATTTTTGATTTCGACATTCAAGTTATGATTTATAAAAGCGATTTTGTTAATGCAATTATAGAAACTCAATTATTTGGATGAGGAAATTAGTTTTTTTTTTATTCGAAAGTGATGAGAAATGTCAATAGTGAGAAGAACTGAGGAAAGTGGGAGTGGCACTGTTGATGACGTAGAACGCCTACAGAAATTCAAAGAGCCGTTGGATTGGCTAATAAGCTGGACAGAAACCATTTTACTATTTCGACCAATCAGGAGCTAGCAGCTCGTGAACGTCAGATGGCTTGTGACGTTTTCGTACAGCTTGCTCCTGAATGGTGAAAATCGTAAAATGGCGACTGTTCAACCCGTTGGCCAATCAGACAGCTTGTTGATTTTGGAGGCGTGACTTACTACAGAAGCAGTGTCTGACGCTAGTTCCAGCTTTCTTGCACTTCTCTTAATGATTTATTCATTCAACATTAGAAATTACTTAAGAAATTACATAAGAAAGAATCAGTTGAGAATTGATTGAATTTAATGTATCTAATATTCTCACTTAATTCACTTAGAGGTGCTTGGATTTATTCTAGAAATAGAATTAATAGGCTAAATTATTCTCTCGAGAGGAATTGTATGCAACTTAAATTGAACATTGCACGAAATTCGCTTAGTTGGGAATTATTTCCCCCAATGAGCCTTTCTTTTCAATGACTGAAGTAAACGGCTTTGGAATACTTTCAAAATGTACTCATAATAACAATGCAGCAAATTTTTTTGCAACATAAATATCACTCGTATTACGATATTGATATAGATATCGATATTGATATAACCCCCCTTCCCCATCTACAACGCGGGATGTCCGTCTGGCAGATCGCAGATCGGGCCCTGATTATGTTAACACTCTAGAAGACTTTTCAGCAGCTGATTTGAATCAAAATTTGCATCATCTCAAAGATAAACTTTATTCGAGTCCCTCTTGCAAGTGTTTGATGATAAAAACTCACTTTCACTTGGATGATAAAAAATCTCCCTAGAGCTCGAATATCGGATGGGAGAATCTACAGATTTGCATAATCTGGGATGTATATGAGATGAGAATACCTACCCCTCTTGAAAGGTCTCCAACAAGTCCATCCCAAGTACCATCGGGTGCTCTCTGGCCAAACGAATCAGCTTTCACAAGTTCGAAATCAAAGTTCATTTCTTTTGCTAGACGTTGAATGAAATCCAAGCAGTATCCTTCCCAAACTTCTTTACCCTCATCATCTAGAAGAATTGTGCCAGTTTTCGGATTTATCACGGGAAACATCCAGGGAATTGACTGCGAAAATGTTTACTAATAGATAAGTTGGTTGAGGTAGACAAAGTTGTATGAAAAATTGGTGTAGAGTATTCAATTTTCTTCGTTATTAACAAGCTGTTAATTATGGATAGCGAAATTGAAAAGAAAACTGTACTATTGTTTCAGTTTACCAAAGATTGATAATGGTGAAGAACCGAAACCGGTATTTCGATATAGGATTAATAAATAAGTGATTGTGTCAACTTCTAGTTTTTTTTTAATGAAATAAATAAAATTCAATTTGTAATGCCATGAGCATTGAAACTTGAGTTTTGGTATAATTAAACTACCTAAATAGACAAAGACAATTTATTGTGTTATTATTTCATCATGAAACAATTCTACAACATTTCTGAAAGCAGTTTCAAGTTATTCCAGTTTTTTAATGTCTAACCATAAGGCTAGGCATACACCGGTTAGTCAAGACAAGACAAGACGAGATTAGTCACGTTTAGTCACAGTAATTCACATAGTTGCTTATGAAGCAGCACACACTGATGCAATGACTAATCGGTGTGTGTTGCTTCATAAGCAACTATGTGAAGTACTGTGACTAAACGTGACTAATCTCGTCTTGTCTTGTCTTGACCAACCGGTGTACGTCCAGCCTAACACACACATATATAACGCACGTCTGTGCTCTGTCTTTGCATTTCTCTGATGCAAAATTTATACAATTAAGGGCCGCTTTCCCCAACGCTGCTTAAGCAATTCATCTGGCTTAAGCCTCATTCGGAGAATAGGAAAAGTATAGAAAAAAATTGAGCGTCAGCTGTTATTACTTAAGCAGCGTTGGGGAAAGCGGCCCTAAGTTTTCACTTAAAATTTAATAGTTCACATAATATTACTGTATAAATGAGAAAATTTCAATAAAAATGTGATCACTGCATGTTTCTTCGAATTGTTCCAGTTTTCATCTTCGAATACGGTATCGTACAGTATTCGATAACACACAGTGTGTATTTGAATACACAACACTGCTTATTTTATACAGTGTACGTATTTGAATTGAAATGTATTTTTCGATCTCCCTTATTTCGGATAAAACTGTACCTCTGCTACGCCGATACGAAAAAATCGTCGAACTGGATTGACAATGAGACCAGGAGCAGTCTGCAGACCAAACTCAGTGTCCCAGGTTGCCAGCTTGGTATCAGCTGTGGGCACTTCCGGTAAATAGCCTTGTCTGCTAGTGGTGATCACCACTTGAAACTCCATTCGCGGATAGAGCTCCATCATTTTCCGCGAATAACCGACTCCGTTTTCAGTGCTCACCTATGGACGAATAGAAAGAGAACTGGTACCTTTTTAAACGAGAATCCAAATTAATTCGAAATCAATAAGGCTAGGCGTACACTGGTTAGTCAAGACAATAAAAGACGAGATTAGTTAAGCTCAGTATTTCACATAGTTGCTTTTGCTTAACACACACCGATTAATCATTGCATCGGTTTGTGCTGCTTCATAAGCAACTATGTGAATTACTGTGACTAAACGTGACTAATCTCGTCTTGTCTTGTCTTGACTAACCGGTGTACGCCTAGCCTAAGTTTAATTCATTATTACGTGTCATAGCTGTTTAATAATTCCAATATCTTACGATTCCTTCCATCTGTGATACGTTGAGTTTCTATCAACACTAAACAAACTATCAAATAAGTGGTGATTGGGAGACGAAATAATAAAAATAACAAGCTATTGGTTTGTCGAAAAAGTATAGGCTATCTATTGATAGCTTAGTAGGATGAGAGAAGCATACTAGAAGACGACAACAATATCAGTTGTTTAGCTATTTTTACCGTAAAAGTTAAAATTGTCAATCTTCTCATTTTTTAATAGCCTAATCATATTGAATGTAAATTCCAAATTTCAGTTTAAAAATGTGTGAATAATCCGGTCGTTAAGGTTCTTAACAGGAGAGTATTTCAATGAATAATGCACCGTGATAAAATTATTTGTTTATTATTCATCATTACATTCTAATCAGCTATCCATGGAAAGGATAATTTATATTCAAGGAAATTTTCACGAAAGCCATGTAATATTCAACCGCCATGAGATGACTCGATTTTATTGAGTTTAATGGGGTTTCGTTGCAATGGTTTTATTAGATCACGTCATTTCACAACGGTTGCATTGAATTGGCTTTTCGTGTAATTGGTCACATAGACGAGAAATATTATTATTTCTTTCAGACTTATTGAAGGTATACCTTCGATATATCCCGGTAGAAAGCAGACCACAATGGGTTGGTGACATTTTTATCGGGATTCTGACAATCGACCATCATAGGTCCAGTGTAGTTGGAGCTGCTCATCATCTTTTCAAATATATCTACTATTAACTTTGGTAGAAGGTGAAGAAAAGCCGTTTCAACCTGGAATGTGGAGAGCATTATGTTATTTTAAGTAAATTCAATCTTCTATCATTAAAATACTACTAAAAAATACTACCTAGAATATACGACTATCCAGTGCTGTTTTTGTAACAATAATAGGTTCCGGTAAGCAATGTTCCGGGGGGTCTGGGGGTTATTCTGAAGGAGGGTCCACCCCCGGAAAAACTTTTTAAATTTAGCCTCGAAAAGGGTGTTTTAAAGCTATTTGGAAGCAAGGAAAAAATTCAGGAATTTTTCCATAATTTGTCCAGAACACGATAAAAAATCTGAAGAGTCTTAAAGGTCAAGAGGCGTGTACCGTCACAAAAAATTGCCATGTTTCAAAATTAGAATGTTTCATACCGCCAGGTTTCAAATTGTCAATTCTTACACTACAATAAGAAAGGAACAATATCGAGATGATAGTTTTTTGTAATCGTTAGATGATAGTGTAGTCGTTAAAAGGACACACGTCATTCCATATTTTAAATTCTTCACTGGCACATTGGAATAACAAAAAATGTTTTATAGGCCTAATTATTTGTTGTTGAGATGATACTGTGTTTTGTTCCTTTTTTTGTAATCGAATATGTATCTAGGTTATCTGTGGAAAAGAATTCAAAATAAAATTATGTGACCCACTACAGTAGTAATTACAATTATACCTAGTCATATTACAATTATTGTAATATTACTATAGTGCGATTCACGTCAAGAAGTCAGCATTGCTTAGATGGGAGTGTGCTATCCTTGTTCAGCACAAGGAAGTTGCTGATGTCTCTATCCTATTCGCACTGTGCATAGTTGTCGCACTGTGCATTGTTGTCGCACACAGTCCCAACAAACACGTTTGGTGCAGTTTTTTCTTTCTCTCTCAATGAAACTTGGCATCGATGCTCCTCATATAAGAGCATCATGCTGACTTCTTGACGTGAATCGGACTATAGGATGACACACCTCTGTGGCATCAGGGCAGACACAGTTCTCTCCTAACTGAGCCAGAGTGCAGCACACTTTTTTCTTCATTGTATACAGAGTGGTTGTAACAGATAGAATACCCCTATGGAATCGTTCGTAGTTGAAATCTGTAAAAACAAGATTCCATCTGTCATCCATTTGAATGAGCTTTGCTTCCATTGCCTGCAATCATATCAGAAAACCAGTGTCAGTTTCTTGGCGTTGATGGTGAAAAAACTGATAAAAAATTATATTTATAATAGAATACTTATCTTTTTATTAGAAAATATTAGAAATTCTCAATTCTTATAATGCATTATTGTGCTCCTAACTTTCAAAAAGTAAGAAATGAAAATTATTTTGTAGAAACAAAGTTTCAAAATCAGATCAGAATAAAAAATTATGACTATTGAATTTCAAAAAGAGGATACATGATAATATAAAGATTAATCTGATAAACCAACATAACTCTACTAATCCCATTTTCAATTCCAATATTGATTAAAATTAAAAAACGTTTTCTGGATTGTAAAGTTGAGCTACTCGTACCTAAAATAGTTATCATTGACGTTATCTATTCATGAGTAAAGTGTTATACATGGTTGTACACTGTACAGTGTTGAAGTGTAATACTGTACCTGTAGATGCTCAGTTATTAGTTCACAACTCAGACCTTGCATAGGAATTATCCTAGGAGCTTACTTGTATCAATAAGCTTATTGATGTAGATCGCTGAGTTGAATAGTTTGAATCATGCACATCTTATGCATTCTGTCTTTTGCCTCCAAGGCTAGGCGTACACCGATAGTCAAGACAATACAAGACGACATTAGTCACGTTTAGTCACAGTAATTCACATAGCTGCTTATGAAGCAGCTCACACCGATGCAATGACTAATAGCTGTGTGTTGCTTCATAAGCAACTATTTGAAGTACTGTGACTAAACGTGACTAATCTCGTCTTGTCTTGTCTTGATTAACCGGACTACGCCTAGCCTTAAAGCTCAGCACTCTGCGCTAAAACGCTTCTCGTACACTTTTTAATTCTAAAGAATTCACTTTGCTTCAGTTGAATGCTGATCTTTTGTGTTATTCCATTTCCTACCCATATTGCGATGTATTTCAAATCAATAAATGAATAAACAATTGAATACTTTTTCCATCGGTTTCAAGTTATTTGCAAATAAAATAAGCTCTTCTCAGCTATGATATTGTTCTGGTACTGCATCTTTCTATAAAAACAGTGAGCGAAGTGATATTCTGAACTTACTTGTTTGAATATGCTATTAATATGATTGGTGTTTGCTATCACAACCAAATTGGATGGGATCGGCAGCATCCCAGAAATGGTTTTCACCCAAGATGCATTCAAGCCATTGACAGCGTAGATTCTCAGGCGTGAGAACTCGACCAGGTAATAAAGACTTTGTTGTAGCTCTGAAAGGTAGAACGTTTTTATGAGTTGTCAGCTACTCACAGAATACAATAAATTCTAGTTTTACGAGTAATTAATCTGTTACATTCATTCAAATTAGAATCAAGTACAATTCAACCGAAACCTGTGAATCCATTCATCTTTGCAATATCTTTTGCAATGTGTAAATATTATTCTAGGATTGAGAGAGAATACCAAGGAATTGATCTGCTTGAGTTTACACTGGGTTGAATGATGGGAGTATATTTAAATGAAAATAAGAATTTACCTTTCAATTATATTGCCTTTTGAAAAATTGCTTTTTTTGTAAATGAAAGGAGTACAGTGAAAAGAAGCACGATCAAGAACACGTTTTCATACTCTACAGGTCTCAACAAGAAGCCTTTAGCTCATATATTTGACATTTCATGAAAAGAAACCAAGCTCTCATTCAAACTCTCTTACGGCCGATAAAAGTACCATTGGAAAATGCTGAATGCTCAAGCAATAAATCATAAGCAATAAACAATTTTCACCATCAGCAAATCTCAATTTCTTCATTGTATGTAAGTGCCCTAACGATTGATTTCCAATTCATAGACTGGTTTTAAGCTTTCAAAACGATTAGTAGTTTTTCGTAGACTTTTCTTGATGGAAATTTTAAGAGAGTTTTCAAAATCAATGTAAATATTTTGATCATCAGCAAATCTCAATTCTATGAAAAAAAAGTTGTTTTGATACGTCTCCTCTTGGTGTACTTATGAGAATTTTGAGAGTTTACTAAACTTCTAATACAGTATACATATGAACTTTTCAACACAAACATTATTGATCGATCAAGTTCCGTAGGTCAACAATAATCTAAATTCATATATTTTCTGTTTACTTTTACTGATTTTTCTCCACTGAAAAGAGGTTATCTTTTTCCACCCCACTCTAAGAAGACTGAACAATATGAAAGCTATGGCGTGCTAAATCTGTCAATCATTGGAGGGATCAGCATGAATTGGATAGAAACAAATAATTTAATGTCGGATTACCATGCTTCCATCTTATTTCGCAGGTTTGACGTGATGGTAGGTTTTATATGATGGTGGATTTCTCTCTCAAAAATTATTTTGAAATTTCATGTTTCGCTCTCCATTAAATCAAGCTTCACGGATGAATATCATACGAATTTTACGATGTTTTAAGAGATTAGTAACATTAGGGAGTTGAGATGATTACATGTTTATTCAAGAAGTTTATTTACCGTGTTCATTCAAGAAGTTTAAACAGTAGCTGCAATAATCCCGCAATAAGAATATGATAATTCTGTTTCACAAGAGGCAGACAAGGACTCTTACATCCCTAGCGCATGATTCAACCCTCTAGCAACTCTCCCATTGAGTGATCCTATTGTTTAACTGAACGATTCAATTATTCCTTCTCGTGTTCCAATTAGAATTCACCCTTCTGTTAGAGACGTAAAATAGTGTTTAATAAATCATAATCCTGGCTCCTATCCTTTTTAGTCTCAAAATCTGGTGACTCTTTGTGCAATGTAATCTTGTATTTGACATTTTCATGTCAATACTTCATTTTTACAGTTCAGTAACAATTACGTAAAGATTGCGTCAATCAATCAATTCCTTCGGCTAATGTTCTATTCGAATCATTGAATGCTTCCTCTATTAGCTTCAGGAATTTATTCGATTGAGAAACTTCTTTGATTGTATTCAACCATTTTTCTATGTATTCGAAACGGATTTTAGTCGAGATTTTTGGTCTTGGAGACGTTTCTTACAGACGTCTGCAGCACAAACATGCGAATTATAGTTGCAATTTATATTGGTATTAAGATTTTTTTGAAGTGATGAAACCCGTTATAGAAAAGATGATTTTTCAAATGGGACTTGAAACCATCCATAATATCTTGTTTTGCTTTAATTATAAAGTTAATAAGCTATTCTCCACTTGTTAGGCTGATTGTTTTGAAAACTCAAGAGTCGCAACTGTCTCGCTTGCACATCAACTCATTTCCATTTTCAGCTTATTTCAACTAACCTGATATACAAAACAAGAGAGAAGAAGTCAGAGGAAAAGCGTCGTAAGTAAAATCAATAGCAGTCATCAACAATAATGTAGGCTAGAGTGAAAAGGCTAAAGAGTTAGGTATACTAAGTCAAGGATTCTGCTCCACTGTGCCTTGTAATTGTAACTTCCTCACATGTCCAATCAGTGCAGATTCAATCTGTATTATACAATATTTGAACATATCAATCAACCAACACGAGAAAAGGATGGTTTTGAAATTGTGACTGATCATATTGGAGGATAATTCATAGAGCAATATCATCCGAGCTCATTATTCCTTAGCTTATTCAAGCTTCAAGATTGGCCTGGAAGTGAAAGCCTATCACTAGTCACTATAGTTCTCTTAGACTGAAATGGAAATGATTATTATATTGCTGCATTTCAATAGAGCTAAAGCTTGTTTGATGCTTGAGGATCAAACAAGCATCAAAGCATATTAAAAGCTTGTTTGAATGTGGAAGCCATAACTTCGGCTTCAATGACTGACTCTGGGGTTGCACTAGACATAAATTAAACGATGATCATTTCAATGATGAAGTAGATGTCATTGGTAAATTCAGGCTCATTGATAATATGAATAGAAGCAAACGTTGCAAGACAAATAGAGCGTACAAACGTAATCGTTGCCTCAGAGCAGGAGCACTTTATTAATATTGTATTTAATATATCCAAATGCAAGCTTGCTCCAATTATTTTAATAAATTCTGTATTATCTCTATGCTACTAATAATTCATTAGAATTCAATAATCTAAAGTCATCTCTCAACGATTGTTGTTGAGATAGAGGATATAAATGAGACTCTTGTATCGAGAAGCATCGCAGAGAATCTCATTCATTCTCTATTTGGTTAGTCTCTACTGTATACAGGGTGTTTCTAAAATAGACCGACAAACTTTGTGAGCGGTTCTCTGACATTGAATTAAGAAGAACGTTCCGGTAAATAAGGGCCCTAAAATGCTTTGTGTCAACGAAAAGTTGTTTGAGATATTATTAAGAAATCAGTTTGTCCAACACTTGAACCGGACCTTCTCTAATTAACAACGTTACGTTATTCAGTACGTTACGAGTCCGTTACGAGTATGTTATTCAGTATTGGGTATTTGATATATCATTCAGTTTTGGGTATTTGCACGGCCTACATTATAACACAGTTGGATCTACAGGAGGCCGTGGTATTTGACATTGAAATAGATATAGCTGAACAAAATTTCCAAATATGAATTAATTGAGATTACCAACTTACGTGAATCATTTTCAAAAATCAGAATGGTATCGGTTGCATTTCGAAGACTGGTTAATGTATCATCTACCAGTCGCAATAAAGGATAAATGGTTCTTGCAACCTTCAAATAAGGAAGTCCAATGTTTTCACACAGCTCTCTGCCTCTTCTCCACCCCGTCCAGGTGAAGTCCAACACCAGACTGGCACCAATCGATAACTGCTTGCACACTGGTTTCAAAAAAATGAATAAATTAATTTCCATTATTAACGAGAGACATTATTTTATAAACTTTTATTCTTATCTATTATAAAATCTACAACAGAAAATAGACTCTGGAACCAATTTCGAATTTATTTTTATAAAACTCAAGATGAGTAGAGTAACATGTTCGAAAATGATTGAAAAAGGCGGCTTCACTGTTGCATTGGAACAGTAATGTCTAAAATAGCGCACTAATAATAATAATAATAATAATAATTCCGTGTAACCTTGCTGACTCAGGTCTGGTGTCAGAGTTTTCAGGTCACTCCTGATCAGTTCAGGGTCTCTTACGTGACTTGACGACTGTTTTTTTAATAGCGTACTAAGGTACGTATACATCATCTTCGTTCAAACTAAGTCTAAGGGTGCGTTTATGTCGGAGCTGTGATAAGCGATACCAGCTGTGATACTAGCAGCGCGTAGATGATATTGACGTGCTTTCCAATAAGCCTGTTCATGTCGGAGCTGCGATGTTGATTGCATTTGAGCAATCGACTATCGATGAAAGCGTTGCTGGTATCACAGGTGGGATCGCTTATCACAGCTCCGACATGAACGCACCCTAACAAAACGTAGTTTTAAATATTGTTTAAAACTGTGAATCCACGGTTTAAGACTGGTTTCAACAGAAAATTCACAGTTTTAATTTACCAAAGTTAAAACAAGGTTTGGTTGACTCAAGTTGAACAAAGATGGTGCATACGGGTCTAGGTATATCACACCTAGCAGTTTACAAATTACAATTAATTTAAAAACGAGAATAGGATCAAGGATAATTTTTATCAGTGTATGTAATGAAAAATCAAAATTCAGTAATACTACTAATACACAACAAGTAGTGGCGAAGCGTGGTATACTTATTTGGTCATCGCCGGGTATATTTCCTATAGAAAATATATCCGGCGATGACCAAATAAGTATACCTCGCTTCGCCACGGACAACAAGCTATGCTACAGGTCCGACAAGCATTGGACGTTTCTTCAACCTCAGCTTCAAGGATTATGAGTTTTGAGATGGAAATATAGGGGATAGGAAATGTATGGTGTAGGAAATAGAGGGTGTAGGAAATATAGGGTGTAGGGAATATAGGGTGTATAAAATATAGGGAATAGGAAATATAAGGAATAGGAAATTTAATCTAATAGGAAACTATTATTACAGTGATTAGATTCTGCAGTGGGCGCATATCAAATTTTCGCATATAGAAATACAATAAATTTTGACGGGCTAGGAGAATGACTTGAGAGACTAGGAAATTGGCATTATTTATCATTGGGGATTCATTGGGGAGAGAGTGGGCGTTCCGATGGAGATAACGCCTTGGGTGTGATAAGCCTTCGACATGCTCCTGGCAACGTCAAGCCCATGTCGTTGGTTAATGACCAAAGTTTAATTATTAATAATGAAAACCACTTCAGGCTAGCCTTTTCAGCTCTCAGCTCATAATGCTAATTGAGTAAGTTTTCTGCTGAACTGACACAATTCCAAAAATAAGAATGAAATACTCAATCAAGAATGATATGAGGATTTATATAAGGAGGAAAAATATTGAAATATTGATTATCAGGGCTCATTCTAGTAAAAAATGTTATAAATATAATAGCTATCATAACAAGCTAGTAAAAACGCTATTATAACGATAATTCTATTGAAAATCGATTAATACTGGTATAGTAAAAATACCACATACCACAACAAAAGCGTTTTAAAGCTTGAATGGTTTACTCCGATTTTGAGAATTTGACCAAAAATGTTTGAAGATTTAATTTGGTACACTGTTTCAGCAGATGACTAAGCAGTGAGTTGATAAAGAGGGTTTGAAATTTTTCACAAGTCTACGTATCTCCCAGCGTACGGGCACGGATCAATCACGAACAGGTGCACGCCTACAAAAACAAGCTCCGCCTTCTCTCTCCAGACTGACCACCAGTTCAAGACGTACTGTTTACGAATTCTGCCGGTAGATAGCATTAGCTACTGGGTGATACTACAGAGAGTAACAGTGTGGCTCTATTGTTATATCTGCCTGAGTACTCACTGTTTTGAAACGTTGAATCTTCATCATGACGCAGCAAGGTGATTCCTTGCTCTAATATTTTGAATTTGTTATTAAATATGCTTTCTGTGGTATTAAGTGAGATGACAAACTTGTAAATCATTTCATCAATCTCCTCTTGGATCATTACTGGAAACAGAATAATCCCATTAACTCTCATAAGCCGAAAGAATACTTCTTACCAAGCAAAACCTCAAAAGTTATTGTTTTTATGTCATATAAATTCATGTTGTCATTTTTGATTTGTTGTCCTGAAGTACACTCATGTATTGTCAGCATATTAAATGGAGCTTAAAGTAGAAAAATTGCACGAATTCACTGTTGAACTTCTATATGAAACATATTAATAGCTGCTTACAAAATCGACAAAATCGCAGTTTCCTTATTACAATTATTCAAGTGCTCAATAAATGTGTTCAACAACTTCTTAGAAACTGCATAGATTTATTCAATAAATAACTAATTATGGCACACACAGGCATTATTATATTTTTTTAATAGGCAGTTGAATAGAACCAATCAAGCAGTTAAAATATATGAAAAGTATTGTGAAGAGGTACATTGTAATTTGTGGGAGAGAAATGTCAGGCCATTCGTTTATGTTCTCGACTAGTAAAAGATGTTTTTAGGTCTGAATATTTCACAATCAACAATAATAACAACGAAAAGTACGTGTCATCAGGATATTATTATCTTAAAAACGTTTCGACATCCAAAACTATACATTGAAGAACAGATTATGGAGCGCTTGGGGAAATTATGGAAATTTCATATTCAAAATAGTTGCCTGAGAGAAGATTTATTATTGAGAAGGAGTCACTGGAATGTAGAAACCGTGACATCAAGTTATTTTCATAGCCCTGAAGCGCGAGTCACAATAAGATTTGGAGTGACAAGCAAAGATTTCCTTGAATACTTTGAAATCTCTCGCCAAAAGAGAAACGAATAGAACGAACAAAGTAACAGAATGAATAATATGAACAGTAGAAGAATAAGAGAGATAATAATTACAAGGGAGAAGAAGCATAACGATAGTTCAATTAAAAATAGCCGGTAGGCTAAAGCTCATGAGATAAAGCTCATTTCAACATTCCTAAACTGAACATGATAATACTTTAGAAATTAATTCATGAAAGAGAGTTTTGAATTGATGAGTACAACATTGCAAATGGAGTTGAATTTGATCCAATGGAATGAGAGACTGAGATTTTAGAGTTCAGGAAACATCTTCCATTAAGGATTTTCGAGAAATTTCATTCATAATATCGATAATTCTACCATTTTTCTCATGCCAGTCATATTCAAACATTGCAAAATGATGAGGTGTGCTATTCTAGTCTGTAATGTAGCTTTTCTTACAATATTTCATCTTTAGCCTCTCTTATCTAGTTGATTTTAGATTATGATTGATCTTGAATATTTCATTTGCATTGAACTAATAATAATGGAAATTGTGATTCGTGTTCACTCAAAATGAAGAGTTTTGCCCGAATAACAATGAGTAATAGCTATTTCTCATGTTAGCATAATATTCCATATTAGAGAATAGTTGCAATTACAGCAAAATTATTATAACCCCTAAGAATGAATTCAAATGTAAAAAATGTAAATGTTTGTGGAGTTTGAGGTCTACAAAACCGTATTCAACAAGCATGAGAACTTTGAAAGAGAAGAAAGGCAAATATTAAAAGTTAAAACTCAGATTAGAGTGACAAAACTACGTTTGTAATCATCAAGAAGAGTAAATTTCTTTGGAATAATATTATTGATTATCTCATCCTTCATTAATGAATTACAATAATGTAAATCGTAACAATACTTGTTGAATTATCTTGAAAAATTCTAAAACAATCGATTTAAAAATAGGTTGTTTAACCCTAGAATGGTAACGTACCTGAGCCAAACGTTAATGGTAACGTGTAGTCTCTCAGACTACTTGAGGAATAAATTGAAAAAAAAACTACAAAAGATGAAAAATGATCATATTTTATTTTCAAATATTTTTACTTACATGTTTTATGATGATTTCATTTCATTGATTTCAATTGTTGATTTTTTTCTCACACTCTATACACACTTTTCCCATATGCTCCAAGCATATGTGTTTAGCGCAGAAATGACATTGGTATCGAGTCATCCTTCTCTTCTTACTTGGGCAAATCGAACAGATTTTCCTTGTAGAATCTTCTCGATGAGTATCTTGAGCTGGGGAAACGGATGGTCCAGCAATATCTTCAATCTGACGCTTGAGACTCCTTGACAAACTTGGGAGCTTTTGACGTTCCAAGATTTGTGGTGAGGTCAGCGCAGTACAGACATCTTTTGCAAATGCTCTTCGAGTTATAGGTTTCTTATTTTTGGCAACCTCTTGATGCACATATATAATGTATGAGTTGATTATCATGCTGTTTATCATTCCATAAAAAATGCATAGTGGCCATCTTCTGGTTTTGCGGGAGCAAGACATCAAGGTTGACATTTCATCAAAAGTGTCAACAGCACCTTTTGTGGAATTGTAGTATTCAATAATGTCAGGCTTCCCACTAGCACCAATTGTTGGCTTTTCGTGTGTAGTGGATAGCAGAAGAACTTGTTTTCTTTTCTTAGCCTGGTAGGAAGCTAAAGTTTTGAGTCCATGAAGGCAACATTTTGATTTCCCACATTCCTCTTTTTGAAGCATTTCTTTTGGTATCTCTGGCTTATCCCGTCGCAGTGTTCCTACAATTGTCAGTTTATAGGTCTCCAGCATCAATTTTGCCAGAGGTACTGATGTAAACCAATTATCGAGAGTAAGATTCCTATTGGTGTTATGAACTGGTTTTGAAATCTCCCTGACAAAATATGTAGAAGAAGGAAGGTTATCTCTGTCCATATTCTTACCAGTGTATGGTATTGCATTTATTAGGTATTTTGTTTTGAACTCACACATCATGAATATTTTTATACCATACTTCGAGGGCTTGTTTGGCATGTACATCCTAAAACTACAACGACCCCTAAATGCCAGTAACTGTTCATCAATAGTTAAATATGATCCTGGAGTATAGAATCTTTGACATAGTTCAATAAAGTCCTGGAATACCTCGCGAATCGGTGCAAACTTGTCACTTGCCTGTCTTTCAAGCCTAGTCGTTTTATCATCAAACCGAATACAGTTCAACAAGAATTCGAATCTTTTCCTACTCATAACAGAGACATACCGTGAGCCACTAAATGTTGGATCGAATAGCTCTTCAGTACTCAGATGATTGTCTTTTTGAGCTGCAGTCATAACAAGTAACCCAATAAGAGATCTCAGTTCAACTAGGTTGGTTTCTTGAATAGTTGCACTTAGTGTTTTATATTTACGTTGTGTCAAAATTATTTTCTGGTTTGTGAACTTCAATATTTTTTGTAGCATCGCCTCATTTGCAAATAAAGAGAATGATTCAATTGGCTTAGTAACTGCGGTTGCTTCATTTTTGGGCTTTTGTCTGAAATGAACAATATTTCGAGCTGCTGTACGAACTCTCGATGCACTCTGAGTCGGTCTAGTGGACCATTTATGACCATTTCTACCCTTCAAATTATTCTTCTCAATATGAATTATATTAGGATGTTCTAGTTCACGACGTTCAACAATAGCAGGTTCTGTAGATTGATCATTATTACTGTCACTATCATCAGCACTGTCACTATCATCAGCACTGTCACTATCATCAGCACTGTCACTATCATCAGCACAACTAGGCCTACTTGGTGCTCTCCTTCTTTGTTGATTTTCTGAAGGCTCATAATCGGGGTCCATGTCAGTATCGTCGGCTTCAGTGTCTGTATTATGCATAGAAACTTCATCTTCTTCTTCATCAGGACCATTCTGATCACTATCATCATCACTATAAGTTTTTTCATCATTGTTGTTTTCATCTAATTCTAATAAAACCCTATCTATTTCAGCACTGGTATTTAAAATATCATCCATTTTGAAAATCAATCACATTCACTTCATATCAAAACTTAAAACTGTAGAAATGTAAATTATATACAATAAAAATCTACTAAACTAATTTTGATGTAAAAAGGAAAAAATTACACAAATGGTAACGAGTAGTCTGACATACGACGGAAGTAGCATAAACGCGAAACGCGTGATTCAACACGATTGCAACGTGCAGGTCATGAACCTTGACTGGAAAGACGAAGCTACTGTGAGTGACAATGACGTCAAGGTTCCCCCTCCAACAAAAAACAGGTTTTTATAGGGAGCGTAGTCTGACAGACGAAGCGTTACCATTCTAGGGTTAACTGAGCTATACATCCAATTTACTTACAAATTCTGATTGTTGTTTCGCCATTTGCATATCCAAAAAGTGTGATGACAGCGAACAGTATCATGAAGTAGTTCATTCTGTATGAAAATCGATGAAAATAATATTAAATTGGTTGCACTGTTTCCAACAACACAATGCTTTGATTTAAACTGCTTTAGGATCGGCAAATAAAGGTCTAGTTAAAATAACGGGTCTAGTTTGTTAAAATAAGGCCAAGCGGGGACTCAAGCAGTTTTAATCAGAGTATATGTTAAGGTTGAGATAAGATTTTATCCTTTTAACGTTCAGCAATAGCTTTTTTAAGAAATCATCGCTAATTATTTTTGAGAACTTATAATATTTCAAACTGATTTTCTTCACAAATTAAAAGCAATTCATCTGAGAACGGTTGTTTTCATCCGTTCAGATGATACTAACTCACTGACTGTATGCTTCAAATTACCAGAATGCACCTGAATGCACCAGAATGAGTGGTGACTTAGAAGGCTCGATTTATGGCAGATAGCTAGATTTATTGAAAATTTTATTAAACTTGAATGAAATACAGGTGATTTATTATTGGTTTAATTGATAGATGATCAAATTGATTTTAATTCCAAGTTCGTGAAATCAGTTAGAGACTCATTGAATAATATAACGTTTTGTGAAATAGTTTAGAATCTACTGCACCGGGCAAATTCTCTTCGGTCGAAAACTTCAATCTCTTTAAAAAAAACATGCAGTTGATTTGTTTAGTTGATTCAAATTTCAACAAGTCTCTAACTGATTGAAGTGAATCTCATTCAGTTGGAGACTGATTAAATTTAATGTTTTGTAAACTAGTTAAAAATCTAAATCACTGTGTTAGTTCTGTTTGGTCTGAAATCTTACCTTGGTAGGTGACACAGAACGCATAGATAACAAACCAAAATCTCTGTTGTAATGAGAACTTACTTGATTAGAGTTCAAGAATTATCAGGTTGTTTAGATGGAGAATAATAATTGTAAAAGTGGAAATGACTAGAGACACTCTATTCTGATCCGAGCTATGGTGGAACTATAGTTTAGTTTATAGTTTTATTGAGAGCTAACAAAACCTCAAATCAGTAGTAACGGCACGATTGCATGGCAATCCTTGACTCATAAACCCTACATTGATTTCATGACCGAAGCTTCTGTTTGATGTCATATACGCTGATTGATCTATCCAGGATAAAATCGCGCACAGTCAATCATTTATGCATAATGGGAAAAGAACAGGTGAGTAGCGGACAGTAAATCAATGATAAATTGCCAATTTCATTATTTCAAATGATAATAGGCACCTTCATTCTATCTTCATTATTTCAAATGATAATAGGCACCTTCATTCTAGCTCTGAATCCCAATAAAAAAATAGTTCTTACTTTCTCATTATTACGTGATGGATTGAGATGTCTCGATAATCTCGAGTACCTTTCAATGTAATTGGATGATTGAATGTGATGTGCTTTCATAACAAATGTCATCCTACAATTAAGTTAGTCTAACTATGTATTGAGAAATACATCGCAAATTCCATAGTCAATGCACAGAAAGGAGAAATGTGTAACACAATAATTAATGATACAGGAAATTAATTGAACAAAGCTTTGTACATGTTGTTTCTGTAAGTTGTCAAGCGCATGCTCGTAAACAAGACGTAGATTCTGTCCCTTTCAACATTTCTCCTGGCCGTGACCTGTCTTCACTCTCTTTCCCTGTCATGTTTTCCAATTTCTGAATTATCTCCCCATGTATATCTCATATTATTGAGAGCGCAATTATAGTGAACTGTGACATTCTAGGATTGATGAGTTAGTTGAGATTCAGTTGAGGGAATCTACTATCATCTTACTAATGTGGAACAACTTAGCCATTTTCATCGCAAATCCGTTACATACATAATTACCCTGATGACTCATTCTCAAGCACAGGTTGTTCTGCTTATGCGGGAATTACGTTTTGTAGCCTATTATTTATATTGAATGCTCTAATGTAAAATTATTGGGTAGAATGACTTCTCAAAGAACTAATTTAATAAAAATTTGAGCTCATTTAAAACTTGAAATATCGATACATTTTCTTCCTTAATTCGAACACACTGAAGCGCTCTTAATTTATTACTAGAGTTAATCCACTCTGAAACGCTCTTAATTAATAAGTTAAATCATTGATTAATTTATTGTTATAAATTAATTACAATTTATTGTAATTAATAGTGTTTCAGATAATTCCAATTAAATTAAACTATTCATATTTATTGTGCTGGTAAAGTGGTAATGCTAATTACTGTGAGATATCCCAATTTTCATCTCTCTTGTTAATTTTCATTTAGATCAACTTTATGTTGTCACTTTCATTAGACGTGCTCAATACTAAGTTCTTATATGGATTTATAATTCTTGAGAAGTGAAATATGGAACAAACTTGAATCGGTGAATTAAACCATGTACTTAATTGATAAATTTATATATATATTTTTTTGGATAGCCTTTTCGAGTCATCAAAAAGTCACACTTTCATCAACTCAGATTGTAATTGAGGCAGTATCATTCCCTTGTTCTCAAAATGGGGATAAGAAAAGGTAGATTATTCTATTATTGAACAATTAAATACGAAATTTGTGCTTAGAGTTAGTTTTGAAATCACAGTATTATCTCAATATTATTTGAGAGAGTAACATCACCAAAACGTTTTGTCAACAAAACCTTATTCCAATGAAAATCAGTATTGGAAGGTTGGGAGTGTGACACACGTCACAAATAATCACAGTGAGTTGCAAGATAAAAGTTATAAGATTTATTCAATCAATTTTTTGTTTTAGAATTATTGTTATTGTATGGGTCTGAAACGTATACAAAACCCACGCTCCTTACGCTGGGTTCTCTTATATAGTATTAATTCCAAAGAATTAATTTTGTAGAACATAATTCTTATTAAATTGACGTTGAAAAGGTAGGTACTGGTTCAGTATTTTTCTATTGAAGAAAGTTGATTAAAACTCCCAGCTCTTCTCATTTATCAAAACGGGAAACTACAAAGGAAAAACAAGCACGAGCGGAAAAAATGTACAAAATTGTAATTAAATGTCACTTTTCCTTAAATTAGAATTGTCTATCCTACATTATGCACTAAACTATAGAGTAATTATTTTTCAGTATTTTTTTTCAATGAATTTTTCACATGAATCATCAGTCTCGCTGAACCAGAACAAAAGAGATCCGGGTTTTCTTAATTACCTTGGATATTTTAAAATACTGACTGACATTGAATAAATTGATTGTAGATTTTTGCGAGGGTAATTTCCTCACCCAAAGGGCGTGTTTCAATAAATGAGATTCCCTTCTGCTTCGAAACATGAACTGTTAAATGATTGTTTAATCACCTTTTCAAGGTAATGTAATAACTGTCAAGAGGACGAAATGAAACTTAGCAGAAGAATATTAATGCAGTTCTGTAACTTCCATGAAAGTAGATTTTCTCGGAGGAAGGGTCGGAGTAACTGGGAATTGGGATACTGTATTTTGAAATTCAAATGAAACGAAATAACATGACTACAATGCAGCTGGATACAATCAAGAGGACAAAACCAAATGTTCTTTGATTTTCAAATATCAGCCTACGCTGTTTTTGTCTCTGTTGGCACACGCGATCATGTTTATCAAGTAATAATAGCACCGTTGGTATTCCAGAAATTCATCCGAGCTCAATCTTATTGAATTTTTCATGCATATTTATGAGTATGCCGTTTTCCTCTCAGCAAGATATCAGAATCTCAGCAAGACATATTGCTTACAAGAATATCGACGATTATCTTAGTAATATTCTGGTATGTATCAACTATCTCAATAGTAGAAAAGAAGCTAGTTTTCTCTCCCTAACTTGATCTATTCAGAATTTCCATCGTCATTGCTGTTCACGGAAACGAGTCAGTGCGCATAAAGAAAGTGTGCGTGCGTGCATCGGAAAACAGCTGAATACGCGATTAGTTGCATACGCTGAATTGTGATCACTCACAAAAGACACACACACAAGCTCACTAAGGCTAGGCGTACACCGGTTATTCAAGGCAAGACAAGACAAGATAAGTCACGTTTAGTCACAGCAATCCATATAGTTGCTTATGAAGCAGCACACACCGATGCAATGACTAATCGGTGTGTGTTGCTTCATAAGCAACTATGTGAAGTACTGTGACTAAACGTGACTAATCTCGTCTTGTCTTGTCTTGACTAACCGGTGTACGCCTAGCCTTAGCTGTTACATGTTTCAGTGAACAGACTATAATGAAAAATATTCTGGATCGAGCAACCAAAGTATTTCCGAGTAAAATATATCAAAATATGTCATATAAATTCATGAAAGCATTCCACGAATAAATATCACGACAAAAGGGGTCTTTTAAGGTAGCGTTCCGCACCAAGAGACCGAGACAGACGACCGAGACATTCATGACGAGCCGAGACCGAGACATCATCAACGAGGAACGAGCATTGGTTCCATTAGCTGATTGATGCCTGTCTCCATCCAGGGCTGCGGAATGACCTTCATAGAATTGCATTGAGAGCAGTTTTGCCTCTTCGTCGCCTCTCTCGGTCTCCTTGTTGCGGAAGTCTATCTTTAGGTAACTACAAAAAGCAAAATTCTTGTGATATGAGATTGCTACTTGGGGATATCATTCGAGTTTCAATAAAGTTATATGAAGGTTCGACAGTGTAGTGAAGTGTCACATTATTGCTTTTGCTCTGTATTCTTTTCGACGTATGCTTGCAAATAATGATTTCGCAAAGTAGTTTTTCTCACATCAACTTCAAATAAATACAAAAATATCCGCAGTTGCGTATATCATTCTCACAATAAAAGTGAATGAAAAATCGACGTACACTTAAGACGTACGACGTACACTAGAAGGCTCCAACATATAACAGATGTCCTGATTGCAGAGAGCCAGATGGGATTCAGGAGAGGTCGTTCATGTATTGATGCAGTCTTCACTATAAAAATGCTTATAGAGAAACGACGGGAATTCAACTGCTCTACACATTTGGCCTTCATTGACTGGGAAAAGGCGTTTGACAATGTCAATAGGAATCTGTTGTGGGAAATAATGTTGAATAAAGGCTACCCAAGACATTTGGTGACTATCATTGCTGAACTGTATTCAAAAACTTCCGTACTAATAAGTATGAAAGGTGAACCAGAGAATGAGTTGATCATCAACAAAGGAGTGAGACAAGGTTGTCCACTTTCACCTACGCTATTTAATATTTATATTGACGAGCTGATGAGTAATTGGCGACAAAGAGTAGACTCAGGTGTAAAAATTGGGCAGGGAGTCTCCCTCAACTCTCTCATGTTTGCCGACGATACAGTGATAGTTCAGGAAAGCGAGGATAAGCTACAGAGGTCAATTCATGAGCTTCAAGCTGTAAGTAGAGATTTCAATATGACTATTTCAGCTCAGAAATCAAAAGTGATGGCATTTCGGGGCAAGTGGCCCTTGCGTTCCAAAATAGTTTTAAATAATGTAATTATGGAACAGGTAAGCAACTTTAAATACCTCGGCTGTGATGTATCCTTTGACAGAGAACGTGATATACCTCAAAAAATAGCAAAGTTCAACTCAATTTGTGGAGCCATTCACCGAACATTAAAGGGTAAGGCCAGAAAAGAGACAGAGATAAAGTTTTACAAGACGATGGCTATTCCTTTAATGACGTACGGTAGTGAGGTATGGACAAAGACAAAAAATGATGACTCACGAATTCAGGCATCAGAAATGAGGTTTCTGCGCAGCATTCAAGGATACTCAAGATGTGATCACATAAGAAACGAAACCATTCGAAATGAGTGCAATGTTCAGCCACTAGCCGACATCATAAAACAATACAGACTGAAGTGGACAAATCACCTATGCCGTATGTCCCCAACGCGGCTTCCTCTACAAGCTTGGAAGTTGAAGTTGGATGGAAAAAGAGACATCGGTAGACCGAGGAAGCGGTGGACACCGGAACAGGCCTTACAAGCCTAGTCCATGATGGATGATGATGATGATGATGATGATGATGATGATGAAAAATCGACGATGATATTGCTTTCTTGTGAAATCATCTTGAATCGAATTGAATCCGCGGCAGGCGGCTCCCACTCCCACTCTCACTCAACCCTCTCCATATAAATAAAATCATGCGCTTAGAAGTAATTCTTTCTCTCTGAAGCGTGACGTGGACTTGAACCATTCTTACTTACAGTGTCTTTAAAACAGGACAATAATATACAGTTTCTTTAAAAATTATTGAATTCTACAATTTCGTCAATTATATTTTAAAATTATAATATAATATTAAAATATTCCAGAAATCCTACAGATAATTTATGTCCGTTTTCTAAGTCGCTAAATAAAGTTTATACCGTTGAATACAATTGAAAAGTTTCTGTAATTGAATTAAAAACTTTGGCAATTTAAGCCTATTAAAATATTCCAGAAATTCTATTTATGTCCGTTCTCTAAATCGCTCAGTACAGTTTATACCGTTAAACGCAGTTGAAAAGTTTTACTTTTCAAGAATCTTAATGTCACATTAGAAATCCTCTTCAACATGAGTATATTCAATAGTTTAGGTGTGCGTCTGATATCACGGCTACAAGAAAAGACCAACACCAGGCCGAGCACATAGGACTGATAAACAAAACAATACTATTAAACCAAAAATGGTTCAATTAAATCATGCACTAAACAAATATGAATAGGACCAAATGGATTATCTCTGATGAAATGCATGACAAAAGGAGATCAATAAAATGTTTGACGTTTGATCGGGAACGTTTCAAGTTGTTTCCATGGACCAATTTGCCATCCGGTGGTAATCGCAATGTTACAAAACAGGGTAGTAGCCTACTACACTTCTCGAACTTCTCCTTTGAGAGAGAACCAAAGTTGGCCAACACAGTGACGCATAACAACGCTTAGAAGCTATCAGCTCAAAAACAAAAGTTGGCTATCTCAAATAATAGAAGCAATATTCTTGGTGATCGATTCGTAACTTTCTTCGTTTCATAATGTTCACATCGCAGTGTGAGGCTTAAAACAGAACAATGTGCCGATCATTTCCTTGTTCTGTTTCTTTAATTGACGAGAACACACAGACCGCTCGAAGTAGTCTACTGCAAATTGTTTTTTTTCAGCGTTTGAAGCGCTTCAGTTGGTTTCTCAGCGTTTTATTGTTCTCAGTTTGTAGCACTTTCATTCACCAAATGGACAATGTTTAAATGTTGTAGAACGTTAATTATCTCACAACACAACAGTTAAGAGAGTCAACATGTACTTTAAATACAAGATTCTATTATACTGACTCAGTGCCATTGGGATACTATTATTATTCAGATTTGAGCCTATTGTGAATTTACGCAAATCTTCAATTTATATTTGAAATTGACTCTGGTGTGGCATTTGCAAATTTGTTTGATCGAACAAATCTGATTTATTCAGATTGGATTCTTTCAAATTATCATTACAATAGTTTATATTTTTAATTTGTTCAAGATGAGCAACTTGAGCACACATTCAGCAAACAGACAAATGATCTAACTCCTTCTATACTGATCGAAGAAGGGCTCGTTTCCATATTCCATAATCCTTGCATTCTGTATTGAAATTAAAAATTGTGTTCCGATAGTCATATAATTCAAACTCAATATACTCAAAAATTCTTTATTATATTAAGAAGTTTACATTGTTTTTTTCCAGACATTCTCATGATTTTTATTAGAGATTTGGCAATATTCTAGGAAGTTCTCACAGTTATTAACACTTGTGTATGTATTACTGATGAAACTCATGAACCTTCATTGGAAAATGGATCATAATTCCTTAAGCACAAATACATTCATACCTTATGCGAAAAATTTGTACTATAATATTCTATTAGTTATCTCTGTATTTGTTGATATGGATTGTTTTTGTTGTCTCAGGTTATTATTTCCAGTGAAACACTCCCAGAATTGTATCTAGTCCTTTTTGTGGTAGTGCTTTTCATGCTGGTAGGCTATCTTCTTTCCTTCTTCTTTTTTATGGCCATGTTTGCTTGCAGATTGCGTCTTTTTCGATGTTTTCTTCTTCTTTGAGTCTTTTGATCCACTGCCTCCTTCCTGCAAGTGAGAGTCATCAAAGTTCAGAATTGTTACAAAAAAAAATTATCTACTCAATCATTAAAAGTTTCCGATCAATAGAAAAAAAAACAATGGAGGAATAAATCCATAAACCATAATTCCATCTCTAGTAGAATGGCGAATACAGTATTATTTAAAAAGAGTATGCAGTATCTATGAAGTTTTCCAAATATTAATGTTGATGGCTCAAATACTTATAAATTATAGATAATTATTTACTGCTTAATTTTATTATTCATTGAATATACCACTGTGAACTGGATATTTAAACCACTAATTAATAGTGATCAGTAGTAGTTAGTAGTCAGTGATAGTTATTAGTTTAAATATTTTACTTAGTAGTAGTGCAAAACGTTTCTCATTTATATGAGAAACCTATTTTATGATTTTACATACCAAACAATTAGCCCAGTCTCATGTGAAATTTATTCAAATATGTCATACAGGCCTATTATTACATTATTTTATCTCAATATATTTATTATATAAATAAGTTTATTCAGATCAGCCTCTAAGCAACAACGTTTGATAACAACAGTTGAATGAACTTTATGAAACCATTCGAATTCGAAGAAATTATAAAATAGTGGATAGTAAACGTAATTGCTTCTTCAGCATGGAAAATGATTTCTTTCACAGATAGCGGACAAATTTCTTCAACTGAATTGAAACGGGAAATATTATGAAGTTGTTTAAATGATAACTTTCATTATTCTCAGGCTAAATCAATCAATAAGGTAAAATAAACAATCAATACGGGAAGTCGAGTTTGGCTAGAACAATAATTGGAACTGGACTAGGTCTTTTGGGTTATTTGATGGCCCCATTATTTTATGCGTTCTAGACCGAGCTACGGTACAATCATTTGAAAGTAATGGGAAAAATTTCCGCTTCCTATTGTCTTACTCTATTCTATTCTATACCGTTGAAAAGTACAATTTATTTTTCCAACAAAAAAATGTGTAAAAAGAGTAGCAAAAACTGTAAAACTAAGGAAAAGACAGAGATTAGTCTAAATTCTGTATTGTGATTACATTTGAATATTTGACACTCTTCGTGGTAGGACGTGTCCTTCAAATATTGTTATAGATACTAATGATTTTTTAAAATCAGGTTGAGCTTGCATAATATTTTAAAAAAATCAATAGCTTTGTATGTGTATCAACGAAGCTACCATGATACCAAGGTGAGAGATCCAACTTCAAAATTCTATTTTCCAAAAAAAAAAAATTCCTAAATCTGCACACCGTTTTGAAGCGGAGAAACATTACAAATCATATAAATCAGACATACTAAGGTAAAATATGAACAGAGTTATGTATTTGACTGATAAAATATGGATCGCAAATTTTTTTGAGTGATGCGAGTTTTTACTCACAAAATAATTATCTCAATCAAGTCACAATTACTGTTATTTTTTAATTTCCACTTATTTTTCATTTGCATTTTTTAATATTATGTATTTTAAGTCACAACATCTGTTCAGTGTGGACAGTAATTTCTCTTCTGTGGAGTGAAAATTTATATTTCACATTGTTTATGAGAAATAGAAATTGAAATATGACTGAAATTATTTTTAAAAGAAGCCTATTTAGTTTCAAGTTTTTAAGAAAACAACATACTCAACAATAGTCTACTGTTTCAAGCAAGGGAAGATTAAACTAGATATATTTTCTCCGTATCTGTCACTCAGTTCAACATGTCAATGGGATTGAGTTGCAATTGTTATTATCATAATGGACTTCTCGGCATGGGACGTTATTCCCAGGATCCCTTTCTGAGAAATCGAACTCGACCAGCGGATTATTATAATCCATCACAACAATCCGACATTCAAATATAAAAACGTTTTTGGTTCCAAACTTTATTGTCAAGAGAATTGTGAATTTTTACGATCTTTCAAATCATGATAATAGGTATGCCGTGTGAAGGATTTCAGACATGCTTATTCGACTGTCAGAAACATGCCTGATGAATAATAGGAATTGGGATTCTTGGGATTCGTGAACTCGATATTGTATGCATTCATTCCCCACGCTATTGATATATTATGATGAAAAACGTGTTTCAAAAACTCCACACAATAAAATAACATGATCCTTTTATAAAGAAATCAGACCAGAATGAAAAATCAGAATGGTTCTGAATAATTGTTAAAACCCATGATTATCCATCTGTATTTTCATGATTAACACATATTTAACTATTAATATTGATTCTGTTCAAAGCAATTGATATTACTAATCAGTGGATTAGAAATCAAATTTTGTTCAACCAATGAGTTTGCCCTAGTGTCGTTCTTTGGTTATAGTAGTTTTAGAGGGAATGCATTATTATAATGTAGCGTACATTATTAGAATTAGGATTATGTTAATGATGATACCCACCTTGGATTTGTGAGCCTTCTCATTTTTCTTTTCAGTTTCTTCGGACTCAGACCCATGTTGACCAAAAGTCTTCCATTTTTTATGTGCGTCCGCATTGTTCCAGTATTTTCTGTGCTTTTTGGTTTCATCCAGGTGATATTTCTCATTGAAACCCTGCAGGAATATAAGAAATTCAATTGGAGATTACAAGATTAAAATTAAAAATTTTTCAAATTCCAAATTATTTAGCAATCACTAACTAACACTTTCTCCAGTGAATTAGGGATGAGCTATTATCGAATCTTTTCTGTTTGAAATAAATATATCGATTACTTTCCTATTGATGAGGAGAATTTGGCTCACAATCTTGATATTTCTACCGAGTTATTATTTCTTATCAATATATCATTGATAGGTTCTACTTGTAATGAATGTCAGGAAAAAATAAAAGAAAATATCAGTAGGTCTATACTACTGTATATTCATTATTGGTCATTTCTGCTATCAAAATGAATCTCTCAATTTTAATTTGAAAGATCATATTTCAACTTGAAACCTAGTGAAATTTCTTATATAACACTATTCAATTACATTCACTCCTAGTGGGACTTGTCACTTGTAGGTGTATTCAGATGAAGACAATACTTTATTCGCAATACAATAACCTTTTGATAATTTCCTTTGTTGTGCTTGTGAGCGTCTTTGAATACTTCTCTTGCATCTTTGTGTTCTCCTTCATGATGGTGATCCTGGTGATGGTGATCCTTCTTTTTCTTTGTTTCTTTCCCTGTTTTTTGGCTCCATTTTATTTCATGTTTGTCTTTGATTGAGTTCAATTTGTTACTTTTCTCTTCATGATGCTTTTTACTCCCAGTTTTCTTACTGTGTCCAGCCTTCTTTGATGCTAACTTCCCACTATGAGCATGACCTTTACCTGCAAATTTTCACACAAAATATGAAATTATTAATGCATTATCAGTAATCGAGTAAATTTGAGAATTCAACAAATGATCTAGAAATTTAAATCCAGAAAGTTTATCCCTACATCGATTTGTGACTTAATTCATAATGTTATTATGGAGATGCCCATGGTTTTGTGTGATTTTTTGTATTTTGAAAGTTCTGGTTAATGACAGGACCTAAACGTTTTGAGTGATTTTCTGTATTTTGAATGTTCTGGTTAATGACAGGACCTAAAAGATGGCATAGTTGATCGATAATACCTTCTGCTCATGTCTTTTTAGACGTTACTTACATCCCACATACCCGATTATACAAGAGAGAAGGGGTTTTTAAACACTAGAAGTGTGACTTAAGTAAACGAGGCGTTCAAAGTAACTGTTTCCTAAAATGAACTACGAGTTAGTAGTGTTGATGCTTATATGATACTGCAATTTATTCAGCTTTTAGCTGTTTTGTATTATTAGAATAATATAATTATTATTTATCTACACATGGTTGTATAATATTGAGGAGAAAATTTGATTAGTGATTATTACATTAGGCTAGGCGTACACCGGTTAGTCAAGACAAGACAAGACGAGATTAGTCACGCTTAGTCACAGTAATTCACATAGTTGCTTATGAAGAAGCACACACCGATGCAATGACTAATCAGTGTGTGTTGCTTCATAAGCAACTATGTAAATTACTGTGACTAAACGTGACTAATCTTGTCTTGTCTTGACTAACCGGTGTACGCCTAGCCTAAGCCTACTCTTACTCTATTAGTCAACATATGATGGAATGCACATAATTATCTGAGATACACACAGAGACTAGCACTACCAAACAGAGATTGAAGACCATCGACAATATTGGATATAAAAAGGAGATAAAAAATCTGTACAGGGAATTGGCCAGTTGAATCAATGTAAGCCATGCATTGAAATAGTGGGTTCGAGGAATAGAAGACAGGGACACTGACCAAGAGAGATAGGGGAAAAAAGGAAAGATCAAGAGTTTCTGGTGTGAATCTGTAGTAGCTATGAAAAATTCATGAACTTGGAATGAAGGGAGTCTTTGGAAGTCAAGTATCTCCTCTCAAGCCCGAGCAAAGAAATCAAAGTTCGATTCAACACATTACAAGTGTATTCTCTTCTCTATGAATCGTGATTGAAACTTTGATGGAATTGAGAACAATTAATAAAAATGCAAATAATTTACTGCCTTACTGTATCCTAAATTATTCAGAGAGGGGCTGTCTACACGCAGAACCAAACGTTTCCATTAGCTGAGTGTTTATTGATGGGTGGTCGAAGTTGGTTTGAAGCGCTCACAATGCTCTCCAGCTATCCCGAATTTTTCATCTTCTCTCAATCTCAAAAAAAGAGAGAAGAGAAAAGTTGATCCACGATTCCCTCTTGATACACCTCTAGAACGCTTTTCAAATTATCCGAAATGGAAGTATCTCTTTATTTCTTGAGTGAAATTCAAAGTTGCATTCGGCATTAATTTGATCAATGATAACCATGACGAACTGAACTATCAATATCATATTTCAAGATTGATTTCAAGTTGGTAAGACCAATCTCATTAATCAACTCCTAGTACTGGCTAACCAATAGTGGTCACGTTACAAAATTTCCGTTACCGTGGGCTTATTGAACGCAATTACTTTAATTAGGAAATTCACAATTGATTTGATATATTCTTTTGTTAGATAAATCAGTAGTCTTTCACAGATGCAGAGGAAACATGCTTGGCATTCGATATGGCGCTCGGAATCGATGTAAGAAAATCTAATTTCAGGGTAATGCCCTTGAAAAGAGTATAGATTGTTTCCTTGCGAATAAGAATTTAATAAATTTTTCATTATTCTTATAATCAATATTCCGTGGCTGTTTCCACCATTACAGACATGATTGAGTTCATGAACTGCATCAATCGAGATATTATTTTATCATATTAATTTATCAAGTTGTTTTAGAAATTTAAACGATTTGAAGCACCCAAACGCTATTTTTCATAATATTCTATTGTTGTAATTGATCGGTTGATTATAAAATTATAAACAGATAACAACAATGATTTGAATAGATTTATTCTAGCCCGTTTCATAATATTGGTAATTGATTATTCAATTTTTTCTGAATATGATTCGTTCTTATATCAATATAATTTGACAGTAATTTGTAAATGCCAACCTGCTATAGGATAACTGCCTGATAAGCAATTGTAATATCAATAAAATTTGAAAATCAAGTATTCAATGTTATTTTCAAAACGAAGATTTGAAAAAATATGAGAACTGTATGAAAATTGAAGTATGGTACTGTGATGTGATATAAATCACGTGGATTAATTCTCACCATGTAGGAGAAAAACACCTTAAATGTATGAGGCAAGGAAGAGTAGTCTCACTGCTATCTCCCCTCAAAATTTTTACAGCTTACAGATAAATATTCAGTTGATTTATATTTACACTTCTGAGTTGAGATAATCCAGAATTATTGTTACTAGTTCTAGTAATAGATGCAATTTGATTTGATAGGAATTGAATGGGAGGATTAAATAACATTATTAGACTGAAAAAAAATTAGACTGATACAAAGTGCAGCATCAATGAAATCATCTCAGTATCTCAATATCTCTCTATAAAGAAAATTCCAATGAAAACTCCAGGATCCAACGCAAATAAAAATTATGTGATTTAGTGGCCACCAATAAAAAACCTAAATTATTGAATTCTATACAGTTGTCCAGCTAATTTGAACAATATAACCACATTTTGTGGTATTTATGAAAGCTGGGACAGTGTCCAACCGTGACCACTAATGATTTGGTGGGAATAAATATGGGCCCATCTAACAGGCTATCAGTTGATAGGCATTCATGTCTTTCACTTCATTTTTATGACTGTATGCATTACCTACCTTTTTTTCCTTCATTGCTATGATGTGAAGCAGCCAGATCTTGATCATCTCCATGGTTGTGGATGAATCGATGGAACTCATCGATTTCTTGTTGTGCAGCAATCAAGAAATCGTTATTGTGTTCATCATCAGTAAGATAATTTGCTGCAAACTCAATCGATGCACATAGAATAGCAAAGAATAGTAGTATCTGCAAATAATTATGATTGGTTTATTTTATATTTGTTGGAAAGAATGGTAGAAAAGACTTTCTATTCCTAACTCTACCTTATAAATAATATTTTAGTTTCATTTCAATAATTTTGGCTTCTTCAATATGCAATAGTTCTACATCAATTATTTATGGTTCATTAGATAATCCATATGATAACTGATAACTGATCATCATTAGATCGATTAGTTATTGGATAACTGAGTGAGAAGTTAACTTTGATATAGTTAACTATGACATGCTGCTAGAATATCATCTGTCTCAGCTATATAGAACCAGATTAAAAATCAATTTCTAGCCGTATTACTTGAAAATATTTTCTCTGCCTTGTGCTTTTGGGAGAACACTCCTCTGAACGGATCACTCTATTGACACACTATCAATATAATAAATAAATAAATAATAAATTTATTTCCTTAAAAACGGAAACCTAAGAATACATTAATAAAATATTCACTACAAAAATGTGAGAAAAACCATATAACATCGAGAAAAGAAAATTTATGGAAAATAATTAATGGAATTTATTTATTTATCTACACTATTAATGGAGATTGATATGTGGAGTCTTAATATAATTTTGTTCTTCAGCTCTATTTAATTAGATATTGATAGAGTGGCCACCGATTACAACACTCTGGTTAAAAAAACTGCTCACTATTGGCTTGAAAGGATGAGTTCGTCATATTATGTGCTATCCACGGGAACCTTATAAATAAATAAGCAATTCCTGATTGAACATTCAAATGAGTTAATAAGCCAATCTATTCAGATTCGTCAATCAGTCACACCGTAATAGTCATTGAAAAAGCTATGCTATACTTGAAGGAGAAAAAATTAATTCAATGCCGTACTTGAAATTAATCATCATTCCCATGAGAAACAATGATATTTTAGAGAAAAATTCATACGTGAAATGTACAGTTCTCGATTTTTGATTTTTCAATCTCCAAAAAAATTGTTTTAGAAACAGAGCCTAGCCTGTTTCATGGAAATAAAGGATTCCTGGAAAACAGAAAAAAGGTGATCACACACTGGACAAAATAGATCGGCTTACTATGTTATAAACATAGTCTAGTGTGAGGTTGCCTTTTCCATGTATTACAGGACTTATAAATTTAGATGTAACGAGCTCTAGGATGCATTACCATGTGCGCTATGAAATAAAAATCTAACTTCTGACACAGTGTCTGGTGAGATGTGATATTTGTAATACATAATGAAAACACTTGGATGTAGTCAAAAAATATCACCGTATTTGGTAGAATTTACAAACATGTTTCGGCATCATTGTGCCATCTTCAGTGTACTAAGAAACTAAAAGTTTGTAGGTTAAGGAGGCTGATCAAGATTGGAAAGTTAATAGGGGTGGCATTGGAGTGGTGGGAAATTGAAATTGGAAACAGTTGAAATATAAAAAAAATAAAGGTCACAGGAAAAAATGCAAAGGTGAGAGACAAAAGGATTAAATAAGTGGAATACATAAAATAGTTGCACTAAAATTAAGTGGAATAAGTACAGTATAATCATTATATAAATATATAAATCAATCAATAAAATATAAATAATAAATCTAGTGTGAAGGTGCATTTTATATGTATTACAGGACTCTAGGATGCACTAATTTGTTAATGTAAATATAGATTTCAAGACAACAATGATTCACATGTAAAATCAACATAATATAATTATATCAATGATTAAAATAACCTACAGATTGTTTAGAGTAAAAGTTGAAAAAACTAACCGAAATCTGGTCATCCATTGTGGTGGGCGACAGGCGTCATTTGTCGTTGGAAGCAATTGCCAGTTGTGTGAGATGCCAGACGGAGTTTGGTTGTGGGGAGCACAAGCAGCAGTGACAAATTGTTGGTTTGTTTTGAGTGCAGGCCTTCTTGGCCTGATGACCGTCAAGGCCACTCACTGTGCGTGGCGCCACCAATTATCCTGACCGATCAGCTGATTATGCTCAACACGCCCACGTAACAAGAAAAGCAGCCGCAAAGCGAGAGAGTGAAAGTGGCTCACTTCTAACAGTTCTTTCTCCATGCATCACCGATTCAAATAGGACATGAAACAATTAACTACAGCGATTCTACATCTACATTCAACAATCATTTCAATATTACATCTGCTAATAAAAGTACTGGTTACAAATTACTGATTTAAATTCCGTGCTCTTAATTAACAGTGAAAATTTAATATTTTCCGTAATTGAATTACTTTTTTTGCATGTGGTTCGGTTATATAGGCCTACAGTTTTAGACTTTCTGAAATAAGAAAGAACGTTTTTCAAAATTTTGAAGTATTCTGAAATTTGAAATCGATCTATTATAACTAACCTGGTTCACTATCCGTCGCGAAGCGTGGTATGCTTATTTGGTCATCGCCGGGTGTATTTCCTATAGGACAATATAATTATGCTATAGGAAATGTACCCGAAGAGCAAATAAGCATACCACGCTTCGCCACTGTTCATTATGTTCCTCAACTAGATAAAAATGGGTTATACGGTGAGTATAGAGGTCGAACTGCCTACTCTATGGTGTTTCCCCACCAATCAAAGACAAACGCTGATGATAGAAATAATTACTGTTTTACAGAATAATGGTAATGAAGCACACTAAAAGACTATGAGACAATAAATAGTTAATATAAACAAGACAGCCATTATTCATCAATCTGGAAGGAAGTATGAAGCTCAAGAGAACTTGTAAACGATTGAAAATTATTAGTAAACTTCTGAAAATTCTAAAAATGAGGAAATAATGAGGTCACAGCAACAATTTACAATTCACTTTGAGAAGTGGTTCCCAAGTGAGGAGTTCAAAGAAAATGGAGTAGAAAGTGAGAAATTGAGAAAAATTGGAGGAAAATAAGAAAGGCGTTTTGTTGGAGGTTTGACGAAGGCATTAATACAATTTCCAGCTGAAAGAATATTCTTCAACGATAGAACGATACAAGCCAGAAGGGAAATGATCAGTTATGGGAACCATTTAATTCACATCAGTTGAGAAAACTTGGCTCTGCTGATTCAATAAATTTAATATTTCTCCATCACTTTGAAAAAGGAACGACAATTTTTATTGCTGTTAAATGAAATTAATGAATGTGATGGAATGTATACAGAAAACTACATAGATATCAGATGCATTGATTGATCATATATTTACAGTTGAAATTTGACTTTTATTTAGTTACTGTATTAGACGTCTTGAGTTGCATTGCATTGAATTGAGTTACATTTTTAGAACCGTCAAGATGGTTATGAAGGGGTAGATTCTGCAACCCGCTAAGCAATTTAAGCATGTGTAGTGTGGAGCATATATACGATATACGTACACATATCTACAGTATAAGTATAATGATGTACGGCACTACGATATCACTATTACACGGTATATAAAATACAGTATACATAGTGTATATCGAAGTTTATTAAATTTCTAAAATAATGATGTCAACTTTTATGAAGTCATAATGGGTTGTGTAAATTACTGTTATACATAACTTGTATAAATTAGGTGTAGGCATTACATATTATGAGAAAACGATTGGTTATGTCTGAAGATTTTCTACCGAATTGAAATGGTTTCAGCCTCATGTTCACTAGAAGCGTTTTCAACAGGAAACGTCCGAACGCTAACATTGAATCAAATGACCAGCTATTCGGACGTCGGACGTTTCCGGACGAAAACGGTTCCAGTGGACGACGAGGCATATTAGGCTATAAACAATCATGTAATTTGCGTTCCTAGCGGTCTCAATTTTTCTTGGTTTCGCCATTAAAAAAAAAAGACTGATTCCAGATTAACATACATGTTCAAGTAGAGGAAACGTAGCTCAAGACGGAGAGTCTGTGGTTCCTTTCAAATTAATACAATAATTCTTTTGCATCAATAGAGAGTTAATGCAATAGTGTTAGTTCAAGTAACTTTATTGTAGGTGAAGTTAGTGTAGTTTAAATAATGAAAGTATTCATAATCATTCTGTTTAGCTTACAGTATTCACAAAATTAATTTGATGAGCTTTATTTTAATAATTATGGTAATAGGATTGAGCATCATAATGGCCATTATTCTGAATAAGCCTAGTAGTATTGTGAATATTTTAGTTGGATATTGTAAGATATGCTTCCAGGGCTTATATCAATCGTAATTGTGGAATACAGCTTCACAAATATAGGCCTATTTCACTTTCTGATGACTCTCTTCAAATTAAACCATGAAACGGATTTATCGATTTGTGATGAAATGTTGAGCCAACAAAAGTGTATTATTTTTAAAAAATGCAGCAAGGAGTGATTCCCAGTATGCGATGGTAGAAGAGAGTCTATCAATCATAGTGAGACACAGTTTCAGATCACAAATTTCTTCATTCTTTACAAATGTAAAATCGCATCAATTGAATCCATATGTCCATACTTGGTCGATTCCTGTGTGCTCCACAGCATGCTTCATAAGCTCGAGCATTGTTAGCATGCTGTACAGCTAACAACATCAACCAAGCGTGGATATAGAGAAAGTCGTAGAACATGCAAATCGTAACAATAAGTCTCAGCGTACACCGGTTAGTCTAGACAAGACAAGACTAGATTAGTCACGTTTAGTCACAGTACTTCACATAGTTGCTTATGATGCAACACACACCCATTAGTCATTGCATCAGTGTGTTCTGCTTCATGAGCAACTATGTGAATTACTGTGACTAATCTTGTCTTGTCTTGTCTTGACTAACTGGTGTACGCCTAGCCTAAAAGATGCAACTGTCAAGAGAGTCTAAATTAGATCAATTAATGCGGTAGTGGGTAATCTTTGTCATGCGAGTAGGTCTGAAAGAATCGAACGTTTTCCGTGAAGCTGGCACTGATTAGTGCAACTAATATTATGAAATAATGTCTTTTCGCGGGACTATTCGAGCATCATTGGTTGAGCTGTGAGAATAAATACTTTTTGTGTGTATTGAAGAGGCGTTTACAGCCGGCTAGATAACTGTAGCGCACAATCGGCGGGTCGGCGTTCGTCTAATGTGCCGTTGGAGCTGTGTTATTGTTTTTCGATTGGTTTTTCTTTTTGATGAACGGCGACGGCTTGCACGCTCCAGGAATCCTGACGGCGAAAGGGTATAAGTAGGGGAACGGCCGGCTCGCTCCGATCAGTAGCTCGCGACAGCCATGCCAATTTACACCACGTCAGTTTTGTTTACCTAGGCGACGTTTTTCGAAAAGACATGCAATCGTTGTTGGTTTTTGTGTTGCAGGTGAGTTTGTACACACTCTAAATAAAGTATTCTTAACAGTGAATAACAGTATTTCTTATCACGAACTATTTTATTCCGTTTCAAATAAGTATTTCTTTTAAACTTGAGGAGAGTTTACGTGCAATGATCAACTTGTAACAGTATCACTTCATTGTATTCACTTTGATCAAATCAACTTCACAAGTAAAAGAGCGTTCGTACGTACAATCAAAGACAATTTAATCTAGAGTGGTGAGATTGTCTTTGGTGCAATGATTCACTTGGTGGCATTGCACTTTGGTGCATTCACTTGCACTTGCACAGTATCAGCTGTCGCCAATGAGTCCAATTAGTGGAGTCGTCCTATACAGCTTTTGAGTCTTGAACCACATTGGCGACAACTTATACTGTTGCAAGAGAATCATTGCACTTATAAACACTCGTTCATACAGTGATATTCATTTAGTTTGAAATTAGAACTTGGAATAAGATAGAGAGATATTTTCATAAATCATTTCGGTTCGGATTGAATGTGATTTCACCATAGAGCAGATTTCAATCAAGTTATGAAGTTTTTATAATATTGAATTTCTCAAACTTTCTTTCAAATAACTCTACGATTAATCACGTCAAGTGATTAAATTGTTTTTGCATTAGGTAATTTAGTCAGTATTTGCTAATTAAGAGACATTTAATATCGAGGTTAAACACATTTTAATAAAAAGAGCTATTCACCTCAAAACCTTTCCATCCACATTTCTAGGAAGACAAAACTTGAAAAAACCAATTTCGATGAACCTGTTGGAATAAATAGCTGTGTACTAGCAGATTGCGATGAAAATATTTTTAGTGGAATTACGAATTGAATCAAGCTCGACAGGGAGTTTCAAGTAACTATGTCTCTCACAATATCCCTCAACCTGGAAAATTAATAGTCATTCTATTTTTCTCATTCAGTGAAACGAGAATCTGTTATTGAGTAATGATTTTGAGATTATCCATCACTCTTCAATGATGTAAATTTTTGAAAATTTCTGTTACCGGCACTACGGAAATATATGCTGAAATTAATACACTGTGTAATATATTAGAAAATACTGAATCTACCAGTTATCAGTTACCGGCAATACAGAAATATATGCTGAAATTAATACACTGTAATATATTAGCAAATACTGAATCTACCAATTATCAATTACTGAACTGATTTCACAAATTATTCATTCGGTTCTATTCAGCTTAACAAATGAGAGCTTTACTTTGAAGGAGTATTCTCCTTCACAGTTACTCCTTCCCAAACACCATACTGCACAAGTGCATGTAATAATGTCATGTTCAGAGATAGTATTAGATTGATTGAAGTTTACTACCTTATATCAATCACAAAGGTGAACTTGCAGCCAGTGTGAGGTTGGAAGTACATTTGTCATTAATTAATAAACTTCAAGATCTTTTGAATTACTGGCTGCATCAACTAAGACCCTCATAGTTGATAGTTACATATACAAGTTTATGCATTGGTTGTATTGAGATTCATTAGGTTTATGATGACAGTCTACATCTTCATTAATATCAAATGATAAATTTATGTAACTTGTACTCAGACAAGTTAAATCATTTATTTATTTATCATTTATCGGATCAAGCAATACAATCTTATAGAAAAAAAACAAGTGTTAATCTACTCGTATTAAAGGATGGTATTCAAATATAGTATATAAATGCTTATTTCACTCCAGATTATTAAAATTTCTAAACCTCTCTTTGTTAAAAGAATGATTATTAATGATCATAGAGTTCCATTTAGTGATGCATTACTGAGTTCAATGACAATGTGTTGGGTTAGTAATGCCTCAAGCTCTCAGCTTGATAGTAGAACAAGAATATGTTACAAATGTCTTAGACACTCAAAAATAATAATAATAAATCTCCGCAAGGAACCAATACAAATTGTGAATGAATTTCATATTTGTCGTTACAATATTAGCAAAAACCAAGAAAATATTTGTGTTTTCTTTAATGATGAACGTAGTCACTCCATGATTTTAACGAGTAACGCGTGATTTTCTCATCTCTCAGAGAGATTTCCTTTTTTTCTTTTAATTTTTTAAAGATTTATTTTCAATTATTCGTTCTTCTCCGTACCTATCTATCTGACTAGAAATTGAAAATAGGCATCGCTCTACGTTAAAGGAACTACAATTGGAATTTAAGAATTAGTATCAATTCTTCAAATTCATGTATTTAAAGTTTATTTTTTCCTTTCTATTTCATTCAAGTATTTACTAATATTACTTTATTCATTTATAGCAGACTCCCATCCACACACAGGCTTTGGCCTTTGTGGATGAGATGCATAATTTATACTTATTTTTCACATTGCTTTTTAATTTGTATTCCTGGATAGGCAAATAATCCTTGCCTAAGCTAGTAAATAATGATATATATAAATATATAAAAACTAAGCCAGTCTTATTAATTTACTGATTCTAGGATAAGTATATTATTGTCTACTAGTGTTTCCAAAATTGTGATAAATTTGTATTTTTGTAATTTTTTTGAATGCAATAAAACAATTTGAATTTGAATCAACCTACAGATTAATTGTCCTTATTCTATCAAGAATGAACTCATAATAAATACCATAGACATTGCAGTAAACATCGCTACTGCAAACTAATATAAAGTGTGACTACTCTACATAAAATACTATGCAGAAGAAATATGTTATTGCAGAAGTATACTTATGCAGAAGTATACTTAATTCTCAATTATAATATTTCTCCCCTGTTGAGTTCAATAATACCTTCTAAGAAACTTCTTTTCGGGAAGTTGGACATATTATAATTATTTATAAAATAAGGGTGGCATATTCTTATTCCAAGAGTGGCGTGGAGATACAGGTACGAGCTTGTCAGCGAGTTCAATTATTAGGAGGATGCTGGAGGCTGCTGAATACGAAAAGGCTGCCAACCCCCCAATAACTCAGACGGTCAACAATAGACCATGAGTAATTGTCTGCATTAAATTATTAAATTCTTTTATCTAAAATGTATATAGCTGCAATTTATTTCTTCCTCTGTATTATTTTGATAATGTTTTCAATAAAGACACTATTCTATTCTATTCAATTCTATTCTATTCTATTCTATTCTATTCTATTCTATTCTGTTCTGTTCTATTCTGTTCTGTTCTATTCTATTCTGTTCTATTCTGTTCTGTTCTGTTCTATTCTGTTCTATTCTGTTCTGTTCTATTCTATTCTATTCTGTTCTGTTCTGTTCTATTCTGTTCTGTTCTGTTCTGTTCTGTTCTGTTCTATTCTGTTCTGTTCTGTTCTGTTCTGTTCTGTTCTGTTCTGTTCTGTTCTGTTCTGTTCTGTTCTGTTCTATTCTGTTCTGTTCTGTTCTGTTCTGTTCTGTTCTGTTCTGTTCTGTTCTGTTCTGTTCTATTCTGTTCTTCTATTCTGTTCTGTTCTGTTCTGTTCTGTTCTGTTCTGTTCTTCTGTTCTGTTCTGTTCTGTTCTGTTCTATTCTGTTCTGTTCTGTTCTGTTCTGTTCTGTTCTGTTCTGTTCTGTTCTGTTCTGTTCTATTCTGTTCTGTTCTGTTCTGTTCTGTTCTGTTCTGTTCTGTTCTGTTCTGTTCTGTTCTGTTCTGTTCTGTTCTGTTCTGTTCTGTTCTGTTCTGTTCTATTCTGTTCTGTTCTGTTCTGTTCTGTTCTGTTCTGTTCTGTTCTGTTCTGTTCTATTCTGTTCTGTTCTGTTCTATTCTATTCTGTTCTGTTCTGTTCTATTCTGTTCTGTTCTGTTCTATTCTATTCTATTCTATTCTATTCTGTTCTATTCTATTCTATTCTATTCTATTCTATTCTATTCTATTCTATTCTATTCTATTCTTATTCCATGATTTGTGAGAGTTTCATGAAAAAGTTAATGGACGCCAATAAAAAATGATTACAGTATGTTTTTTGAGTATGATTCGAAATGTGTGGTAGATGTCAGGGAACGCAATGTAATATGATATGCTGCGATCTGAATAATTCATTTTATTCTATGTACGATTTTCAACTAACAAAGTGACAAAGGTGTCACTAGATGTCCTTCAATCTTCAATCGAATATTGTGAAAACGTCAGAGCTGGATTTAGGTCGACGTGAGAGAAGACTGCCGAAATACAGATTCTCATTTTGCTGTTGAGACCAAATAATATATTTCATTTGCTCCATTTTAGTTCGCAGTTCGATTTAGTCGCACAATTTCTCAATTTTGAGGTGTGCCCAATGTTTCAACGTCCATGAATTGTTGAGCTTCCATATGAGAAATGGTTCATGTACAAATTTATTATCTTGATTAATGTACCAAACTTGTAATATCATGTTCATCTGTGTTCAACATATTACTTCATTTAATGTATTACATGATAGCTGAAGCTTACTCAGCATATAATTCATTTCTAGGGAACATACTGTACTGTACCTATAGATAACTATTATATTTACTAGATTATACATTATATTTACTAGATTCATCATTTATAGTTCTCCCTTCCCGTTGCTTTCAATCACTTTAATATTGGATGCCAAATCTAATATATATAATCACTCTAATAATATATTAGAGCGACTCTTGATGTGTGGAATGATAGTCTAATTGTAGAATGTAAGTGAAGTTTGAAGATTATCGATTCCATTGATAGACTTTCAATCAATTTCAAACATTCAAAATATTCTTTCCTCTAATTTTTTATTACAGGTTCGATTGAAATTGAACTTATTCTACATCTCAATATGATGAGTCTAGTTGGTTTTCAACCCAGAGAAAAATATCATTAACAAGTTCTATGATGGAATTTAATTAATAAATGTTTCAATTTTTCAGGGCTGCCTGGTAATAAGATGCATTCAGACGTCGGTTGCCTACCAGTATCCCGACTCATACAAGGTCACCGATGACGCCGAAGATTACGAAGACGCTCCCCAATCGCCACCTCCGGACGAGCCGCCGGCCAAGGTCGATTACACAAAGTACTTCGGAGGAAGCGTGTCACCGATTGCCTCCCCCAGTGCACTCCAGCCATCCTCAGATTCCTTCGTTCATTCACTGGATTTCCCCCCATTTTTCGGTGGAGGTTTCAGTTCATTAGATACTACAATGCCAGCTTCCAGTCCCCTTGTTTCTGGAGGAATTTACGGTTTATCGTCTTCACCGGTTCGCTATGGAGCTCCTCTGCAATCAACAGGTGGTGGCATCAATGCCAGTGCTTCAACTAGTCAGGTTGGCTTCGTCGATCCCAATCCATACAGTGCTTTTCGATCTCTGTTCGGGGGCAGTCCATTACAGGCAGTGCCAGTCTACCCTACTTATCAATACTTGCCACAACAGCCATCTCCTTATGTTCAGCCATCGACCTACGCACAGCCTTCAGCATCCTATTCACTCTATCTACCCAACTATCAGAGAGTTAAAGACAGTGTAACACAAAATGTTCGAAAAGATCAACGTCAACTATCGCAGAGCACAATGCAGAAAGCTCAAGACGCAAAGAAAGCAAAAAAGAAAGATGATATTGACGAGTTCTATGATAAAAGTAAAAGTGCAGAAGATGATGAAGACGAGGAAGAAGAATCAGGAGAAGAGGATGATGATGAAGGGTACAGCTTTGAAGAGATTGATGAAAAGCCAAAAAACTCTGCAAAGCCTGAATCCAAAACTGAATCACCTTTGGGAAAGTCTAGTTACCCTCTAAAAGGAGGCAGCTATTCATCATCTTATAGTGAGAAACCTAAAAAAATATCCAAGTCTGAGTCACGGAGTAATACCCGTCAACAACCGCCTGCTTCAACTCCCAATTATGGTGGAGCCTACGATTATCCGAAAGTCGGTCTAGAAGACTTAAAAAGCGATTACAACTATGACTACAATTGGTTTCCCAGTACGTCAAAGCCGAAAGCTAGGGAACCAGTGAGAGCTCAATCAGATAATCGGCCAGTACCAGGCTACAGGTCAACTGCTATGACGTCACATCGACAGGCTAGCCCCAACTCACCTGCACCCTTGGCCAGTCCAAACACACACTTGCATTCTTCAAAGCAACCATCCTATCAAGCTAATCCTTATTATGGTAGCAGTGTTCCAGCTTACACCCATGGAACTCCAACAAAATATTCAAGAGGATTTGTTCCTTCAGCAAATATTCCACATACTGATGGATTCCCAAAGGCCAATAAGAAGCAATACCGTTCAAATTATGCCACAGCTCCTAGTGAACTATCTCAGGTGAGGAGTAAAGAAGCCTATTCAGGAGAATCATTGAGTGATAAGAAAAAATGTATCAAAATTGAGAAAAACATGACTTCAGATCCAAGTAAAACATATGGAGGCTATCCCATGACGTGCTATAAATGTCATGACGAGGCGACTGGAGCTAGTTCAGAATCATGTTCCTATGACACAGAAAAGTCTCGTAAATCTTATCAAGAAGTCGACCCACAAACTATAAAAGTCGAAAAGTCAGTGAAAGGCCCACATTCTATAAGAGCAAAACGTGAAAGTCCCTATGATCTAAGCTTTTCACAGGATACAAACATAGGTGAGAGTGTAACATTGGTGAGAAAAGTAAGGCAATATGCAGAGTATGATGATAGTTCAGATTATGATGGTGATGGTACAGCATCAGATGAGGCAAACTATCGATTTGGTCCAGAATATTTCAAGGGAACCAGTGATGAAAGTACTCAGTCTTCTGAATACGTTCCTGAAACTGAAATAGGAGAAGACTGCACAAAAGTAACTAAGAACGGAGTCACTTGCATGGTTTGTGAGAAAGAAACTGGTGGCACATATGAGCAATGCTCTTACGCTTCAGATCCAAATAAAAATTCATATTCTTATGGTAGCTCTTCAAGATATGGACATGGAAGCTCTTCTGATAAACAGCCTAGACAGAATAGCAGACAGAATAACAGACAGAATAACAGACAGAATAATAATCAGAATAATCGCAGAAATCAAGGTAGAAACCAGCAAACCAGGAGAAATAGAAGGTTCACAGACTTGCATGCATCAAACAGTATGAAAAGAGAAGTAAATCTTGTGAGAAGAGTTAGGCAGAGCCCAAAGCCTCATAACGCAGCTCGTAAGAAGAATAAGGTGAAGGAAAATGATGCAAGAAGACATAACAGTGATGAAGAAGAATCCTATGAAATTCCAGAAGACTTTGCAGAAAGCGTATCTCGCATTAGAAAAGCCGACAATGGCATTGTCGGTCTAGATCCTTTCTTTTATGGTTCACCTGAAGATACCTTTGCCTCAGAGGAGAAAAATGAGAAAAAAGGAAAGAATAATGATGATGACGATGATGGAGATAGTGAGGAAGACGAGGAAGCTTCAGCAGCTTCTAGTAATGGTCAGCCTACTTATGAAGATTACTTCTATAGACTCTTCCCGGAATTGACTGAGAAAGGTAATGCAAAAAACAAGAAACAATCAACAAACTCTGACTACGATGATTCATCAAATATTGAAGATGGCGAAGAAAGTGAATCTCAACAGCCTAGTAAAACACTAGTTCCAGGATTTGATTTCCAGTCAAGCTTCCCAGACTATTTTGAAGAGAAGGAGCAAAATGAAGATCTAGAAAAAGTACTAGGGGAATTCTCTCAAAAGGATAGATCAGCATGTAAAAAGGTGATGAAAGATAAAATGACATGCTATCAGTGTGTGGATGAAAAAGGAATGCAACATGAAGAATGTATGTTTGTTGCAGCATCTGAACCTAAGAGTAAGCATTTAGCATATCACGAGGTAAAACAATTCAACCTGTCACCGAATGAGAATGAGAAGTCTGAGAAGAAACCAGTCATCACCAATAAATTAGCTAATACAAAGCCATTAATATTCCATCCAAATGCTAAACATGATCCCAATTACGGAGCAGACATGGAGAATCAAGAAACTTTGAAGTCAAAGCGACGAATTCCCACCGTTGATAATCCCGCATTTGGTAATGATGAAGAAGGACAACAAGATGATGAAGAAGAAGAAGATGAGGAGGAAGAGGAAGAGGAAGTTATTGAGAATGAAGATTCACCAAAGAACCTTACAGAGAGCGCAGAAATCCAAGCTACAGAGAATATTGATATAATCAAACTGCCACCAAAACCTTCAACAATGGGGCCATCAACAGGGGGACCAATTTCAAAAGTGATGATTCACAATCAGAGGTACTTCCAGTCGACGGGATCGTCATCGCCACAGACAGAGAAACAGGAACCGGATCAGTTACAGCGCAAAAAGAGACTGTCATCTCCAGCTCAGAATGATGCTCTGATGGCAGCTGTCAACGCATACAACAGACGGGATCAGCGGGGACAGGCTAGCGAGGAAACTGACAGAAGTGAAGATGATGAATACGACGAAGAAGGAGACACTGAAGACTCCAGCGAAAATCAGCCGAAACAGAAGAAAGAAGAGAGTGCACCGAAAAAGCGGAAAAATTACAATCCCATTCCAACAGATCCTCCTAGTTTTGAAGTTCCCGAGGGACCTGAAGGAGCTTACACTACTGATACGGAGCCAGCTTATGACACAACGCTGCGAATTACTCTTCCTAGGTACATGCTTTCAAGATCAGAGCATGAAGCGATCTTCGACGAGGTTCTAGCATCCGGATGATTCCAAAGTTGAGATTCGTCTGATTAGTTAATAATGAGCACGAGAAAGTTTTTGAGATTCGTCAGTACAGGATAGAGAAGTGAAGTGAAATGGAACGTGACTTGGATGTGCTCAATCAGAATTACAACAATAATAATCAAATTATGCTCACATTGGAATGAAAATATTCGAGGTCCCTGAGTCATTTCAAAAAAGCTCATTGAGATAATTTTGAAACCGGAATGAGCCATAAGCTACAGAATATCATAAATTAAAGGCATTTCTGAGCGTACTATATGATAATATTTATTGCGTATTTTTTTAAATGTATTTTCTTTTGCTATTGCGAAAAAATTTCAGCTTCAATATTTTGAGAATATTGATATTTCTGTTTTGTTGTGAAAGAGTTGAGTGGACTGAAATGATTTGAATCCAATACGTCAAGTTATTTTGTTGAATAACTTTCTTAATTTAAAATTGATGATAAAAAGTGTTGATATCAATAATCACAAGTCCAATAATTCTCATTGATAATAATAATAATGCAGTTGATATTATTAAGACATACTTTTCTATCAAGTAAGTGTAAAAAGTAAAGCTTTCATCATTCTTGGCAATATTGCCTATCTAGCAGTGCATAGCAACGTACAACCACTTTTTATATTACTTTTTACTTTTAAAGTTGAACTCAACTTTTTATATCAAAGTTGAATTCATTTTCAACTCATGGCTTGTTTTCTTTCAACTATTTGATGAACAGCTAATTTTGAAACTTTCATACTCCAGTGTCATTCACAGTTGACGTTTTACAGGGGGCATGTTGAAAGAGAAACAATAGACTATAACATTAGCGTAGGTCGAATAAATAAGAGATTTCAGTTACATTTTGTAGCCCTGTGACTAGCTATATTGGATGAATTTTGTTTATAGCTTATCACAATGAACCAACAATAAAAAACAGTTATCTTATACTACTGATCAAGCTATATTTGTAAACAATCATCTAGACTTAATAAAAAGTGGAACAGATCAGAAAGAACAATTTTTTATTTTAAAGAGAGTTATCCCCCTAGTCCACCTGTCTTCCTTTCCCAAAATGCTTCCGAGTTGCTGAGGCAAAAAAACATGAGTCGTCCGTGCTATGAGACTCTATTTATAAGTTGATAACGGTCGAGAAAACTACTGTTTTTCTAAAATGAGAAAAGTTACACAAGGAGCAAAATTCAAACGTTATTTGCGAGACAATAAGTTACTGTTATCCTTGACAGAATTTAGCAGATTACATTGGAAAACTATTTCACTCGAAATTGTATTTGGAACATAGAGTGAATTCTTCGTAGGGAGGTTAATGGAGAAGAAAAGATGGTATTCTAATGTCGGGAATAGAGGACAGGGCAAATCAGCATTTCATTCTAGATTACTTGAGAGGTGGAGACGGAAATAGTGAAAGGAGGATAGAAGATGTAGGGAAAGGTCCTTTTCTTTCTAGGATGTCTATTGGACGACATTTTAATGTGCTGCTGTAAAAGCGTCACTGGAAATTCAGTAGATCTCATTTAAGCCTACACTGGCAGCTGGGCTCGAGACATTTCCAGATGGAATAAAGGACACCCCCCCCTCTTTCTCACAATATTGTGACTGAGCAGACAGCGAAAACAAATAGAATCTGGTCCATTGGATCAATCTTAATCCGAACGAAACGTGTGCAAGGGCTGGGGAGAGAATTGTCTCTGTTTCGGAGATATTTTTCCACCTGCGAAAATAAAGTCAACCTTGAGACAAAACTAATTTTTTTGCGATGAGTGGAAAATAATACCTGACATAACCATGCACAATAAGATTCAACAATTTTCATCGTATCAAAGACAGTTCAATCTATAGTAGAATATATTGTATAGTAGACACAATTCAAAATTCTCCGAAATATTTCGTTCTTTTGTGTTGTTTCAATTTTATACACTTTCAGACTTTCTGTTATCAAAAAAAAAACTTTTTTTAAAATTAGTGAATGTTCTGAAAAGTGATATTGAACTTCAACCTAAGTGAATACTAGGTTATACACGGCGAGGTTGAACTACCTTCGGGTCTCCCCACCGTTCAAAACTGATACGCTAATATTCATAATGATAATCAACAACAATAAATTAAAAAGACTTAGGGTGGTTCATGAGCTCGGGTTTATCTCTAGTTCAACATCAATACCGTACCATACAAATATACAAATACAATAACAAATGATTGCACCTTACAAATTGCATTTCATTCTCAAAAAGGCTTACTAAAGACTAAACTGTAGATTGAGTTGAAATTTGATTCAAATTTTGAACATTCCCATATGAATTTTTTTTGGTTTTTTGAATCAAGTTATACTTTGAGACACAACTGCTCAATTCTGTGCTTGAATAGTACAGACTAAAGCGATGATTGTCATGTACGTTATGATTGTATAATTATACAGATCATAATGAAGTAGTTTGTACACGATCAGGTTCTTCAAGAACAATAAACTCCATACCATAATAGTCTTGTATTATTTTGAACAAGACTTTCCAATCGTGGTCAAATATTGGAGACATTTTTCCAAATTTTGGACAACATTTTTAACGATTCAAAGGTCATTTGACAAGATCTTACAAGTCTTTTAACTTTCTCATTTCGAGGAATGTGATGGGAAATTTGGTAATGCACAAACCTGGTAGATTAGTACCTCCCATTATGAATCTAATGAAATGACGTCTATTGAAAATGAATTGAATTGAATTGAATTGAATGACTGCCTTTATTTTAACCTGGGAGGGCGATGTTAGGGCGCAGTCGGCCCTCTCTTACACTAAACCCTCAAAATGAGAGAGTATTGGTAAGAAATATCCACAGACCTGTCATCCTGTCGAAGAGTGAATAAGCTAATCCTTCTAAATGTACAGCTAGGCCCACCTACGTATATTCATGGTAAACATTGGTAAGGGGCTCAATGAAAAGAATATCTCTCTTATTTTTTTAAGGCAAACAATGAAGAACATTGCGAACGTGAAAGGATCAAGAGACTCGGAATAAATTCAATGCTTTTTCTCAGATGTTTTTGCTATCGGCTCGGCTCTCCAGTTACAAGAGAACCAACAGAGTACACCGAAAACAAAACAAGCATTTCACAATTCTCCAACAGGAAATAGTTGTCAGATTTTATTACTTTAGCGTCATGTTTTTCTATTCACGTCTCTGGTGCTGGGTCGACCGATACGCATTGAAGTAACACCGGCGCCTGTGGCATGCTTGAACGAGTGCACTATTACTAGTGCTATGCTGTGCTAGCTGCTAGCATAACACACCAATTTATTGAACTGATCACCTCTCCTCAACAGGTCTGCTACACTCTGTGCGCTGTTCATTGACTCTAGCCGCGTCCGCCGTACAATTGCAACGTTTCTAATTCAATTAAGCGTAACTGAACTAAGAACTCGTTACGTCATCTGTGATTTGAGAATCGTTTGCAAATTAGTACCTATCGTGCTACACACATCCTTCATGAGATCGAGGAAGTTGAACCACAGAGAACTGATAGTAACTGAACTGAACTATAGCTTCTCTATGGTTGAGTAGACTCGATTGTGAGTGGATATTCAAAAGCTTTGGTGTACTGGGTAAAAAAGTTGTTGAATTACCATTCGGGCCCTGAAGACCGTTTTCGAAATAAATCGAAAATTAAATATCTTTCATTTTATTGAGAAATAGTTTCATAAACTTCAAATAGCACTGTAAGCGTAATATAAATACGTGTTAACTTGCTATTTTTAACTATAGTTTTAACCAGTTATATTTAAAATAGTTAAAAATACAGAACTAAATAATTAACGTTTTATTAAGTAAAAATATCTAGACGAATTGAAAATAAATCTAATTACATCGAATATTGGTTTTCAAAACTCAGAGAAATGACAGAGTGGTTGTAATGCTATTCTTTCGTGAACTGTAGCATTGTGGTGTCCTGTGTTCAGCATCTTGAGTGTACAACTTCGACTTGTAAGGCCTCAATGAATCTGTAGAAACATAGAGGAGATGAATTAGAATCGAACAGAGTATAGGTAAAATCTCAGATGAATAAAGCATCTATCTATCTATCTTCCATATAATTAAAAGGCGAACATGTTTTTTGTAGCTTCAACTCCTCCGTGGTTTCTCAACCGAATTTGTTCGTTCACGTCTCATTTGAAAGATCTCATAGAGTGGATGTTTGATAAGGTCTTACATTTTGAAAAACGTTATCGTGAGATGAGAAATGAGCGATCAAAGTTTCAATTTTGTCATTGCTTTTAAAATAGGATAGGTGAGCCGAGAATTTTCACATTTCAACTTATGATTTGATGATCAGCTGTTTTGAAACAAAAATTGTTTATTGTAATTGAGAATAAGATAAAGAGAAGAGAAGAAGAAGAAGGAAGAAGAAGAAGAAGAAGAGAGAGAAGAGTAGAAGAAGAAGAAGAAGAAGAAGAAGAAGAAGAAGAAGAAGAAGAGGAGAGAAGGAGAAGAAGGAAGAAGAGGAAGAAGAAGAAGAAGAAGAGAAGAAGAGAGAAGAAGAAGAAGAGAAGGAAGAGAGAGAAGAAGAAGAAGAAGAAGAAGAAGAAGAAGAAGAAGAAGAAGAAGAAGAAGAAGAAGAAGAAGAAGAAGAAGAAGAAGAAGAAGAAGAAGAAGAAGAAGAAGAAGAAGAAGAAGAAGAAGAAGAAGAAGAAGAAGAAGAAGAAGAAGAAGAAGAAGAAGAAGAAGAAGAAGAAGAAGAAGAAGAAGAAGAAGAAGAAGAAGAAGAAGAAGAAGAAGAAGAAGAAGAAGAAGAAGAAGAAGAAGAAGAAGAAGAAGAAGAAGAAGAAGAAGAAGAAGAAGAAGAAGAAGAAGAGATTGAAAAGATGTAGATGAAGGAGGAGGAGGAGGATTGGAAGCTATTTCATGTATTTCAATAGACACAGTTTTATGCGACCTGGGATGTCCTAGTATTTGTTTAGTAATCTGTGATGAGTTATAAATAAAATCAATAAAATCAAAGCATAGAAGTGGACATAGGGTTCTGAAACAAACACAGAGATAAATATTGTACAAGCAAAACAGATACATTAATGGAACAAATTTGTGCTTCTCCTCTTCCCGTTTGGTCTCTTTGAGCACATTCATTTTGTGTGAAGTGATCAAATAATGAGAGCTTGAATCCAAGTGCGATTATCGACTCTAACAAAGTGGAAAATTGTCTAGGTCGTACTTTGTGAAGCGGTTGAAAGTCTCAAATCAAATAATGCATTCTCCCTCTGTGCGTTCAATTTGGGTCTCTCGTCACTTACAGAATTGGAGTTAAGCCTATACGGTCATATGTGGTGGCCCCGACTTGATAAATGGTGAGCTTCATGCTAATTTCACATGCTAGTATTGCCTTTTAAGTGAATCTCTACTATCACGTTTAAGTGAATCTCTACTAAGGCCTCTACTAGTAATCCTTAGAGAAGCCAAAAAAGCTTGGAATTTGTCTTGTGTACACTTCAACACTTATACAGCATAGCCTTCTCCATAATATACTCACTAATTATAATATTATTACGATTACTCGTATATCACTAATATAATTGTAAAAACTTATCTTGATTTATCATGATTCAATTTATAGAATTAGAGGAACGGTAGGTAATAATAAATTTGAATCATGATACTGAAACATGTTACTGCATTTTTCTCAATCTAATATGATGGGAACATGAATCAATATAATAATGAAAGTATTTTTGAACACAATCTTGTTGGAGATAAAAAATCGAAAACTAAGGTACGCTAAAATTTGATAATTTGCGATAACTTATTCAATAAAATAAAAACAAATATCGTGAAATATTGGGTAATTCTATGACTTGATAGATATTTCAAATATTTGACCATCACTAGTTGAAAATGGTTGAAATTATATTATTAATAGAACTTACTTCTTTTAACTATTCTTATTAACTTACAAAACTTATTATTAATGCAGAACTTCAATCAATGAACAGCAGATCAATGACTCTCAACCAACTCTCTAATCTGTGGGTAGTAGTTCTAAAACTCCACCGTGATTTCTATTCTTTCACAGACCATTAGTCATGAATAGATCTGTCGATAGCACGCCAGATTCAAACGTCAAGTAAATGTGGCGGAGAAAAGTTTTCAACAGGAAAGTGGTGCTGGAATAGATTTAATTTTGAAAAGTGCCGATAGAATGCTCTAGGGGCTAGTGGATGGACTAGCACCACTAATCATCTAACACAGGGCTAATTATTAAATCCAGCTTCACTGATGAAATTCAATTAAAAGGTCTCTCCTCGAATATTTCAAACTAATTTGCGGTTGTCATTGATTGTTGGGATGAACGTGTTCCGCACTGCAATATGGTGGGGTTACAGCGGTGAGCTATATGGGTTCAAAAACATAGACTTTAATTAAAATAATATTATTCGAGTTTTATGGTAGAGGTTAATATTGAAGCATCATTTGGAAGAATAAGAACAGGTTATCGCCAAAAGCCTGACCTCTTAATGGAATTGACTTAATGAATTGATTCAAAATTTCAATTATTAACTTCTATTTCCTATTTTTTAAAACTTTTAATTATTTTTTCTCGGATTTTGCTGGTGTGTGGCAAAATAATGATCACACTACTCAAATTGTTTTCATCAACTCAACACAATCCTTAACTTACACTACCTGAAATTACTTAGCAAAATTACCAAGAAGTACTATGATGATATTTTATACTATCTATGTATGTAGCGAATATTGATCAATAGAAGTAACAGAAGTACAGAATAAATAATATCCTTACATCTGAGGCTTTTTTCAAGAGAAAATTAGAAGTCGAGTGACAAAGTAACAGGCGACAGTTGGACGTTCACACACTGGACGACATCATGATAAACAATGCTTGTCTAGTGTGTGGGCATCTTAAAATAAACTATTGCTGTTTTATCTGAGGCTTGTTTCAAGAGAAAATTAGAAGTCGTGTGAAAAAGTAACAGGCGACAGTTGGGCGTTCACATACTGGACGACCTCTTCATGATAAACAATGCTTGTCTAGTGTGTGGGCATCTTAAAATGAACTGTTGCTGTTTTACCTGATTTTCAAGTTTACGTGAATCATGCGAATATTCACAAATAAGTGAATCGTTTGAAAGTTATGGGTGCTATCAGTTTTATTCCATTGTTGACTCTTCAACCCAATGCTCCTTCACTAGTGGAGTGATATTTTCAATAAGACAATATAATACTGAATATGGGATAACAAGAGTCAGAAATAATACAGAGAATGATTTATGATGAAATAGGGGAATAATTATAGATGTAGGATAATAGAGAAGAAAACAAGGTATGTTACTTTCCCCTAGTACTTCTTCATGTACAGGATTTTCAAGAGTAATATTCTTTCAATATTATATTATGATGAGCAATAGATGAAAGAAAATAATACATGCTATTTTCAGGAAAATATTACTTGTAAATTGTTTGACCGACCGGAAGGAGTATGTTGTGCGAGACATATTGTGGTACGGGTTGAACCACTCGCGGTGCTTCCTCTAAACCGTTTGATCTTCTCGTGTCCACACAATCGTACTGACAAGTCTTTCAGGTCCGCCTGAAAATAATTAGATAATCTAAAACTATCGATTAAGGAGATCAATCATTTGATTCGCCTCATTTACCATACCATCAGCATTCATTTTACAATGTGAAAATACAATGTAAATTCAATGTTAAATTGAAATTTAAATAACTTTCTGTGTAGGAATAAAGGTGATGTTGTGGTAGTTATCCATACTGAATAAGAAGACTTGGAGTTGTCAAAACCACATATTTAATAAAACAACGAGATACTGCAGTTTCGGTTGTTACACCACTATAAATCTCTGGTGGACTAAAACTAAAGTATAGTGCAGCAAAATCTATACTCGTGACCGAGCGCGGTGATTGGGAATTGAAGGCCTATCAGGTGATCGACTGCCATCGGCCTGGATAAGCTCCCCCCACAGTGGGCGGTTTCTACGAACACCACAGTAATGGCGGTTCTAACAACATGTTTGTAGAAACCGCCCATTGTGGGAGGAGCTTATCTAGGCCAATGGCACTCGTTCACCTGATAGGCCTTCAACTGCCAATCACAGCGCTTGGTCATGAATTCTGCTGACTGTACCTTAGATTTAGTTTGCCAGAGGTTGATAATGGTGTAACAACCGAAACTGCAGTATCTCGTTGTTTTATTACATAATATGTGGCTTTGACAACTTCTAGTTTTTTTATTCAGTAAAATTATATAAACTCGATAGATTTCCAATCGAATAGTTCACATAAACTGAATATAAATATAGAGCTGTATATATGAATAAAAAACTGTTGGTAATAAGTAAAAAATTGATACCTTCAATTAGAATCTATAACTTCAAACAGTATTCAAGCACCCAACTGTTGAATTCTTCACAATTAAATATTTTTTATTATTTGACACGGAAGGGTCATCAATTTATCAGTAATTTGCACTAGCTCTTTGAAAAAGACAGAACAAGTTCACGCCTAAACTTTCTCAATGATATTACTGTACATAATTTTCCTCTAGTATGTAGTTTTATTGTGACAATAACGAAGGAAAATTTTGAATAATTCTACATTTACTAAAACGAAACTGAAAGATTTTTAATGTAGAACTATTTATTGAGACATGAATATTGTATTTTTGTTGAGTAGGAGCTAATATTTGTCTGAAATTTTCATAAATTCATATCCTATCCCTCACTGCATTTTCTACTAATTGTTTGGCGTAACATTGGCGGAACATACTTCAACGTTCTGTTGCGCTGTGTTTGCTGTCCGGTGCTTCTTTATTGAAGGCATGTCCCGAAGCTATTTGTCTAGTTCACTCTCGCGAACTGACTGCAAACAAAGCATGACATTTCCATGCTGATGTGGGAAACATTTCCAACCTAATCATTGCTCTTGTTTGCTGGCTCAGAGTACAAGCTTGAACGAGTAAATGTTGTCAGAAGACGATTGACATAAGGTTATGGTTACCTACGACTGAACCAAAGCCAATCTAGTCAGAGCTGATTTTCAATTAATCCACGATTTTAATTAGAACTGAATATTTCTCCAAAAATTATTGAAAATTTTAAATTACGTTTCCTGAATATTCGCTCGTGATTATTCTTATGAATAGTAACAATTATTCATGATAATTGTTGTTGGTCGAACAATAGAAGAAACAATCTCTCAATTTTTTTATTTTTAATGTAGTCGGTATGTTTGGCTGAAAATAAATTTAATTGATTGTATTGAGAGTAATCTGGATGTTTCTTGACGAAAGAATTTTTTCAATTCTCATGTCATCAAATGTATCCCATGTTGAGCAAAATAATACGGTGTGATTTTCCATTGATAGAGCTGAAAAAGGTTTGATTGAAAGGCTGTCGGCTGAGTGAAGAGAAGGAATTCTATTATTCCCTTTGAATTGAGTCAGAGTGGAGAGTGACTTCTTCTTAATTGAAGTTGCTTGACTCTCCCACTACTGATATTGGTCCAATTCTACTGTTATTAAATATCATTCTCTGAAATCAGTAGATTTACTGATACCTATACCACGGATGAAGGACTAATATGCTTCATCTGTGCCTATACTATCAATAGCGGCTCAAACACGAGAAAAAAGAAAAATGAGAAAAAATTCAAACTTGGTGACAAGGGCTCTAATAAAGCAGTCATTGTTTAAAGGTTTCGCGAGATCATGCGAGTCATGCGAGAACATGAGATCTGGCGATATTTGCTATTCGCATTTCGAAGATGATAAAAATTGAATAGCGTTTTAAAAAATATACATATTTCTCAGAAAAAAATTCTATCCTTATTTCTTCTTTGTTATTTTTCCGTGTTGAGAGACAGAAGACATTATTTTATCAGTAAAATAATTATGTTATACATTCTGAGAAGAAGGGTTTCAGATTTCATAGTAACATTTGAATAGGCTTTAGTTACTGGAATTAGTAGTCATTCATGTGGGACGTGAATAGAATTAAATTTGGAATGACACCCATTCATATGAACTTGACCTTATAACGCTTACACCTAAGCACATTATACTCCTGAAATAAACTTCTATTAATGTCCCTTATCGCTAGTTAAGAGCTGATAATTTTGAAAGGTATCTTTGGAATCGAGAGCTAGTTGTTTTTAGACATTTCCTATGTACTATACAGGGATATGGACATTGCAATTGCATTATCAAAATTTCAAGTTCAAATACTTGTATTGTTCCCGATTCTTGAAATCAATGAATCTTTCAAAGTGGTGGAGTTCTCTACTGGTCTCAAGGGAAAGTTTTTAACTACCACTTCATGAATATGATACTATTATTTGTAATTTGTTTGATGAATGATAATCCTAATGGATGACAAGGGATATGACAATTTTCAAGTCCTTTCTATCCATTACGAAATTATCCATTACTGTTGAGAATGAAAACAATTTTGTCTATTCCACATTAATATATTTAAAAAGATTTTAGTTCAGTCTACTTCTTTCTCTTGAACTCCCAATATGAGATGATTATATTCATGCTAGAGATTTCCCAGTAAGTGAGCAAACACAAAAAAGCCTGCTGCAAGCGCTACTGGCTAAAAATATATTGACTGTGAAAGCACACACTTGATACAATATGCATTTATGTTAACTAACAAAAGTTTGCAAGCAACCCGTTTCTTTCGTGAATGCCCCAGGATTGGGAGAGCTCTGATTATTCAATGCATTTCACAGATTGATTTAATACATAAGGACGACTGTTCAAACAATCGGTAAATGATTATGCAAATCGAACACTGTGTGCTATCGTTCATAAATCGAATTCAAGACGAATATCGAAACAATAAGTGAAGATGAAAATCGAACAAGCTAATTTTTGCTCTTCTACCCTGAAATGATCGTTTATCGATCGAATCTAGGTCGACTATTGAAACAGTCGATTAAGGTAGATGAAAATCGAACAAGGTGGTTTCTGTTCATTCACTCTGAAAAGAAAGTTTATCGATCGTATTTAGGGTGACTATTCAAACAATCCATGAAAGATTTTAGAGATCGAACAATTATGTTTCTGTTCACCTACCCTGAAATTATCTTCCAACGATCGTATTCTGGACGGTACTATCGAAGCAATCGATGAGTGAAGATAGAAATCAAACAAGATTGCTTCTTTTCTTCTACCCTGAGATGATCGTTCATAGATCGAATTCAGGACGACTATCGCTGCAATCGATGATAGAAGATAAAAATCAACCAAGGTTGTTTCTTTTCTTCTACCCCTTTGACCATGTATACTGTATACATGGTCGAAGTTATACCCTGAGATGATCGTCATCGATCGAATTCAGGACGACTATCGAAGCATTCGATAAGTGAATATGAAAATCCAAAAGGATGTTCGTGTTTTACTCACCCTGAAGTTATCGCTCATAAAACAGTAGACGAGAGGGTTGACAAAGCTGTTGGCATTTGCTAGCCACAAGCAGCCGAAGTAAGAGAGCGCGTAGATTCTCCTCTGCTGCTCGGTGAGAAGATTGCCGAAGTCGGGCACAAAGTAGAAAAGGACTACGAACGTTTGGAGGGGTAGCCAGAATAGGGTGAAAAGGATAACGATAGTGAAAAGCATCTTTATCACCTGCAACAAAGATTGAAGAAGTGAGAGAATCGACAGCAAAAACTTTCATATAATGAACTATCTGTCATTATTAATTAATAAGGAATTTATTTTTAACACAACAACAATTTGGCTATGTTTCTCGAAATTTTCTTTCTAGAAATTCCTTTTTCAAGTGTAATTGATGAATAACCGTTAACATTACTGAATCCTCTCAACTATGTTGCTAAAAGTTGTCTCTCTAGAAATGACTTTTTCAAGAAAATCTATTTCAATTCTATTTCTAATTCAAATTTAGGTGAGCAAAAAATGTTTTGTTTATAATTGATTTTTTTTTCTTTCCATTTGTATTGTAAATTGTTATCCAAATAATGTTTGTAAAATGGCAAATAAAATATTTCATTCATTCATTTTCATTCATTTCATTTGAAACCCTGTTTTCATGTGCACAGATGAACAGGTACTAGCGATTTCATGATCGAATGTGTTTGATCTTGTTGTAAAATGTGCAGTAATATTTTTTATAATCAACAAAATTTTAACGAGTTTATAAAAACGTGAACACCTACTTCTAATATTGTTCATCTTTCAGCTTCTAATACGTACATTACCAGTGGCGGATCTACGGGGGGGGCTTTGGGGCTGAAGCCCCCCCCAAAACGCTTGGAAATTTTTCATGAGAATGTAAAATTCATACAAATATCATATAATATAATTATAATATTTATAAATTATAAATATTATAATATAATATATTATTTATAAATTAGTTTTTAAGCTCTAAATATAAATATTCATTAGCAAGAATGACCAAATTCCACCATTACTTCTACGTCTTCAAATGTGATATAAGCCAGTGTAATTGTCATCAAAAGTAGGGTTTACTTCGCATGAAATGGGGCAGCCCGGTTCTTTTCTATGTTGAATAATCGTGGAACATTGAATCCAATTATTCGATCCCGGCAACCTTCTATCCCGCCAAAAACCTCTATGAAATGGCTCAATTTTATTACATGTAGACAATTTTAACCCTGAAGCACAACTTTTTCATAACAGCACCTAATATCATTTAAATAATCATTTCAAAATCAATTTAAATAAGCCCCAATTTCATACCAGGATTACTGTTGAAGGCGGCCCAATAGGTTGTAAGATATAGCTCTTCAAAGTTCATTACATCATAAGCTATTTCTTGCTAATTCTAGCGGAAATCATGTGGAATAGCAAAAAATTGAGTGGAATTGCGAGAAATCGCTTGAGAAGCATTGATAGAAAAAAATGGTTCTCGGTTCAAGAAAAACTAATGAACATAATATGCAATAATATTTTGTTCATAAAGATAACTTCCAAAAATGTTATTTTTTGTTATAAAATGGTTATAATGTACGATTTCTTGTTTATTAATTATTTTCAAAGTGTTCATATGTCTGATTGAAATTTCAACGAGGCATTAGATTTGGCAATACAATCCTATTTTATACGATATTAAGTGCAGTTTAAGTTTATATCCATATAAAATCAATAAAAGCGAGACCTAGATTCATAAGAATCATTCTAATACTAATCAACTACCCCCCCCCCCCGGTCATCGATTTTAAGCCCCCCCCAAAATCCATTTCTAGATCCGCCACTGTACATTACCATACCTAGAATAGTTTAATTACACATGAACAACCCATAAACAACTTATGAGATAAAGGAGAACATTCACAGTACATTCACAGTACAGGGTGACTGTTTCACTCCACAAATCATGCTCTTGAGTGATGAGGTGTCAGTTGACTCAACAACTGATAATATTTAACAAGCCTAGCTTATTTTAATATGACATGTAAGCTATAATGTATACAGTTTTATACGTTCATCATTTGTTGGTCAACTGAGATAAGTGATTATAATGAATAATGGGAGAGGATTGAGCTTTTTATTGATTGATTTAATTATCTAACCTTCTTTTTTGACTTGAGCTGAACCATATCTCGATCAGGATCTGCATTTCCCGGTGATGAGCGCTTCCACATTCGCCACGCAATCGACGTGTATGTGTAGGCCAGACCAATCAAGGGGATTCCGAACGTAAAAGAGAATATGAATACTGTGTATATTTTACTATGGTCTTCCGACGTCCACCGTTCACTGCATTCATAGTGCCATCTGGAAATGATGACCAATTAAAAATGAAGTTGTTTGTACATTCCTTGGCTACCTGTTTCATGAAACCTATAAATCCCTTCAGCCTATTACAGGGAAGCTTATTCAAATATAACTTAATAACTTACAGGATTAAACAGCCAAACTCCTCATACACTTTTGAATACAACACTGAAGTAGCTGTATCACAGAAGTTATTAATTTAAGTGAAACAGGCAGGCATCAGAGTCTTTTTAGGGCCGTATTAAATTTATAAACCTTGCTACTGTAAGATTTTCCTTACATAAGCTGACTTTAGATTCAACCTGTTTTTCTTGATCATAACGGTGCTTTTTGAAGAAATTCTCGCAATTCACGGTTATAACGTCAAATATTCGTGAATTTCTCGTCCTGTAACGGTAGTTTGTGACGTAAGCAACACGAATACTTGAAAATCAGTGATCAAAGTCCACTACTAGAAAACAAAATTGGTGTTTTCTCGATTATAACGATACTTTTTGAAGAAATCCCCCCAATTCTTGGTTATAACGTGATATATATGTGAGTTTCTCGTCTTGTAACGGTAGTTTGTGACGTAAGCAACACGAATACGCGAGAATCCCGGGTTAAAGTCCACTACTATAGGACAAAATTGGTGTTTTTCTCGATAGAAGCTTATACACTCTCAAGCACGAATAAAGAATATTTCAACAGTTACCGAGCTTTTAAAAAAGTTAGAGTGACTGATATTGAAGCCATTTGATAAGTTCTGAGGAGAATTCGATTCAAAGTTTATGTGATACCTTCTTCCTGGGTTCGAATTGAAATCAAGCGGTATTTAACCAGAAGTAAGAGAGTAAACGTTTCTGTTTTTGCTGTTTCAAGGTGTGAGTTTGCTTCTCTCACAATATTGTCTTCCTGAAACTTCGTCGGGATTATAAGCTCCAACCCCAACTTCTTCCACTAAACTTCGTTGGTATCATAAATAATTTCTCCTATTATTATCTTCACATCTCTGCACCGAATACAGCACTGAGATTTGAAGTAATCACAACTTCTGACTACCATTTTTCTCGAGTTTGAAGCTGGTCGTATTCAATGGAAAACTTCGCCACTATTGTTGAAAAGAGCTGGAAGAAGTGCTACAAACTTCTAAATTCATTGTAACAAAAATTCACGATGAGAGAAATCCATTACGTTGAGAATGTACTCGAACATGAAGTACCAAATAGTTCAGAAATATTTTCATTCAAAATATACATCAGCATAATCGATGTGGGAAAGTGAAATGTAGAATCAGGTTAACTTAATATTGGCACTGTGCCAATAAAAAGAAAAGAAAAATTGAATTCATCTTGCAATAAATTGACATAGTATTATAATTGTAACAGCGAAAAAAAGCGACAGCAACGTTTCTCTACCTATATTAATAGCCTGTAGGAAAATGCTTGCATAATGATAGGACGTACACCGGCCTACCGGCAGGCCAAAAAGTCCTCAAATGAGGACGTTCTCCACAAATTCATAATAAATCATGTGTACTGCTGGCAGGACTGTTCTTTACACCATTAGATAGAGGAGATTTTTATCTACCAGCGCAGAAAAAATCAAGTTGTTAGCTCTGTCCAGTCAGTCATGGCTGACGCTTTAGCAAAAGGCGACCGCGTGTTTGTTCCTGCTACATATTTTGATCCAATAAACAGTGGAAATAGTTGGAATAGGAGCATTTTAGGCAGTGATTACGAGGTAATAAAGTGCTACGGAATTATTATAAAAAAATCTTGTTCGTATGCGACAGTCATCTGGGTCTATTGATAAAACTACCACAATATACAAGTTGGAGGATTTGAATGCATGCAACCGACAACCTGACGCCAGCACGCTTCCTGTTACTGCTATTACTGCATTTGTACCATGTACAGTATTATATCTTGTATTATTACTGTGATATTTATATTCCACCAATTTATTTCATAATGATGAAGTGTATATTGAGTTTTTTCCTAGTTGGAGGGGGAGGGGTAGGGCTGATGAAGGAGGAAGTTGACCCCTCACAAAATTTTGAAATATTTTATCTACTAATATTTATAACATTTCATTTGATAATTCCTGCAAACCAAACTGAAGGAGGAGGAGGTTGAACCCCTCACAAAATTTTAAATTTTTAATATGCGATTTGAATGCTTCTCCAGCTGCATTACATGAGTTTTTAAAAATTGAAAAAATGGCATTGCTGATTTAATTTTTTGTTTGCTGATTTTAATTTGCCAACTTCAACTTGAACTTTTTTAAACTTTGACTTTTGCTAAATTCGTTTCACTTTATAACTTTAATTTTTGTTTGCTTTTAATAAAGTTTTAGTTGATTTTAATTTGCCAACTTTTCAAAACTTTGACTTTTGATAAATATGTTTTACTTTGTATTTGTTTGCTTTCAGGAAAGTTTTAGTTAGTTTCGCTTTGCAACATCAATTTGAAATTTTTAATTTTGACTTTTGCTAAATTTGTTTTACTTTGTATTTTTAATTTTTTTGTTTGCTTTCTAATTAATCAATAAAGATTATTTTCTTCGTTTGAAATTGGATCGTATTATTTACGATGATGAGTTGGACCCACAATTTTTTTGGTGGGTTCAAAATCAAAAGGAAATGATTTTTAAAAAGTAAATAATAGAAGAGTCAATGCTTCTGGCCAAAGCAAAGTGGTCAGGCGCAGACGGATCCGCGCACTAATGCTTGCGTACTGCCGGGAGGACTCGTCCTGCTGGAAGGACAATTTTTGTTTTTTTCCGTAAGAGAGCTCTGTCCTTCCAGCAGGACGTGAAGCCGTGTACAAAAGTACTTCCGGAAGCCCCTTCTGGCAGGACAAGTGCTTGTACGTTCTATCAATAAAGTGTACCCTCAAGTCACTAAAAAGTGAACTCTCATTACTGGAGAGTACTATCCCTAGAGAATAGAATAGATCCTCAAAGTGGGCTCCCAAGTCAAGGACATGAAAAATTATCGATGTTTGATAGTGTAGAGATGTTTGCAATAATGAACGAGCTCTTTTCACATACCAATACTTTGTATTGTTGATTCAAAGGTGAATTCATCGATTTTCCTCTAACAATAATTTATCGACACACAGACACAGTACAGACACATGTAACCTTATCAGATTATTCATTTTAGTAAGCGATCCTTGAAGCAGTATTATAATTGATTAAATAAAATTGAACTTCATATTCAAAGACATAATATATTTTCCAAATCACCAGTACAATGCTCGAATAGGAACTAAACTTGAAATAACAAAATAAATATGAATTAAGTAAAATGATATCATATGATTGATAATTATCAGATTGAAACTTTTAGTCAAGCAGTTGTTGTATTACCAACAACTTTGTAATGGTTAAATATTTGTGACACCACAAATCTCTCCCTCCTTCGTTCTTTTTTTTTTTTATAATTATTTTTCTTCATCCTCTTTTTTAAATGCTTGTTCAGCTTTCCAGATTTCTTCAGCTGCTCATAATTGTCAACCAGCAACTCCAATAAACGTTTCTCAGATTTTTTACAGTAGAATGGTTTCTTTCCGTCTTTGACCGCCTGTTTTCGCATTTCCTTTTCTTCTTTATCCTTCAACTCTTTGAGTTGTTTCTTCTTTTCTTCTCTCTCTTTATTATCCATCCTTTGAATAAGAATTTTTATCTGTCTTTTTCTTTCTGCATCAGTTGTATCCATCAATTCTTTTTGAAGCATTTTTCTCTTCTTACGACGAATTTTGTCCAAAAACTTGTAGTTGGTTTTGAATTTCTTTCCATCGTAAACACCACAAGCATCTTCAAATCTAGGATCCCTTGCTACAATTTTATTCTTTCTTCTACTGTCCTTCAAAATCTCATCAATCTCAATTCTTCCCAATTGTATTTTTTCTTCCACATTCATTTTCAAACTGTCAACTTCACTCTTCATTATCTTTTGATCTTCACATTTTTCTACATCTGATTTTATCTCGTTCAAATCCGATCTCACCTCTTTCATCTCTTCTCTTATCATTTTCGCCATTTTTATTCCTAAATTCTCAATACCTACTTTCATCTCTGTCATTTCAAATTTCATATTCTTTTCTAACTTCTCATTACCTACTTTCATTTCTTCTTTCATATTTGTTTCCATTCGTTTCATTTCTTCTTTCATATTTGTTTCCATTCCTTTCATTCCTTCCAAAATACTTTCGAACATTTTGCTTATGTTAACATTCTTTCTCAAATCCATTTCCATACTTTCCTCCTTATCTTTACAATTTTCCTCATTTACCAAAAACATTTCACCTTGTAAATCTATATCACTCAACACACAATTCTCTGTTTCTTCCACTTTTTTGTTTCTTACGTTTTTTGGCGGCATTGTTTACTTTTACTTCAAAAAACTTCAAATCCAAATATCGTTTAATCAATTCCAATCTTACCTTATTCACAGGTTCTCCAATAAGTCCACTGATTCTTTTTGTTTCTCATTCCTTTTGCTTCATTATTTTCGTGGGTTCATTCGGGATGCCAATTTGAAGCAGTATTATAATTGATTAAATAAAATTGAACTTCATATTCAAAGACATAATATATTTTCCAAATCACCAGTACAATGCTCGAATAGGAACTAAACTTGAAATAACAAAATAAATATGAATTAAGTAAAATGATATCATATGATTGATAATTATCAGATTGAAACTTTTAGTCAAGCAGTTGTTGTATTACCAACAACTTTGTAATGGTTAAATATTTGTGACACCACATCCTCTTGTTTCATCCTGTGACTTTGTACAGTATTTTTTGCAATATTATGTCTTTAATTAATCAAATTACAAGTTATCATAAATAATGTGAATATAGTGAGCTATTTTTTCTAGCATTGCTTTTTTTCAAAGGTCATCAATTAATTCAAAGCACAATTCATTATTAAAAGTAATAGATTTATTCGAATGTAGTGTATGGAACGGTCCAGTTAATGAATATTGTCTCACGACGTGTACACGAATCGTAAATTCGAGTGACAGAATTTATATTTTCGTCCTTTGCTCTCTGCTAATCCAGCAACGAGTATAACATTCATAAATATTTCTACTGTCAAAATTTTAATACCTACATGCTAGAAGGTTGTTGATGAGAGAAATTACTGGTGAAAGTTTTCATGTATTATGATAAATCCATGTTTTAGATGAATTCGGATCAGAAATCGCTTAACTATCCCGGATGAATTCATGAGTTATTGAACTAAAACTGAAATATTAACTTTTGCGATTTCAAATGGAGTTATTGATTTAAATCCAGGAAGCTGTTTGGGGCGATTGCCTGTTTTCTAAATATTGTATCCGTTCAACTGATCTCTGAAAAAGATTATTGAGAAATATTTCCAATAAATAAATTAATTTGATTACATCTAAATTATTTAAATAGAGACCAGAGTCTATATCGGTAATGTCACATAGGAGACAATGATGTACTCGTATTAAATACAAATATAGATTTCATACCATGTTTCAAATAACGAGTTATACCACGTAACACACTTCGTACAAGGTTGTATTCTGTTCTATTTCCAAATAATGGAAAGCTGCATCGATATTTTAAGCAGCAATTTTCATTCGAAACACTGTACTTGTTTTAGTTGAATGACAACAGACGTTGCCAATTAATGTGATTTTAGTTTAACAACTACATCATGTTTTCCAAAAGCACGTGGTTATTGATCGCGCCTCTGGATTCGAGCTTTGCATTTGCTGGTAGGTTCAATGTCAAATTTGTTAACCTCAATATGAGGCACACTATCTTGTACACGTATGGATTTAGAAGGTGTCAAACTTGGCCTTACTTACTGTCGATCATATTTGAAAGGCTTTGCCTCTGAGACGTAGAGCTGTATGGCAGACACAGACCCCGCCATAATCCAAATGGCCGCGATAATAAGTTTGTTGCGACACTTTCTGGCTCTCAGGTTCAGCGGATACATAACGGCTTTGTACCTGAAACAAGTAAAAGATCTGAGCTTTGACTATATTGAGGACTATGGACACAGAGAACAGTTAAGAAGATAGAGAGAAGAACTAGAGAGTATAATTTCTCTATGCTATGGACTAATTGATTAAAATCAATTGATTGGCCATGAGGATATAGGTAGATAGACGGATGACTTTATTTTCACTTTGTTAAAGAAGTGTTGTGGGTAAAGTTGAGGCAATAAAGCTCTCTCTTCCAATCTACTCACTGTAACATTACTATGTTGTGGGTCATGTGTGTAACGCTATTATTTTTATGTTGTATGTCCCGTGACGTCAGGATCAAGCAAATATAGTCAAATGTGCCACAAGATAAGGGAGAGTTAAGTGATGGACTATAGTCACGCATCAAAGACAAGATCTCAATCCACTTACGTAACACACTTGGCTAAGCATACTCCTTACGTGACTGGGCATGTCAAAATTTGGCCTTGCAAGGGCTCATCCAGGATACTGATATTTTCATAAATTAAATAAATTTAATGTATCAATTGGGATTGCCAAGACAGGTGCAAGAACGACTAGAAAACCCAGTAATTAGGTGAAAAACTTGGAGTATATTCTCCTGTTCCTTTAGAACACACAACTTGAACAATTAAATGAATTTTACAAGTTTCATTAATAATTGTTAATAACAATAAATAGCTTGTTACAAAATTTATATTTTCGGTAGAGCGTGGGTGGGTATTTTGCCTGGCAAATAAGATTGTACAAAATCTCTAAAATTATGAATGTCTTAAATACTAGACCATGAGCTCATGTTTCTATGCTTCACGCAGTATGATAATTTTTCCCACTATTTCACTTTAAAGAGGCTTTTCGCGCCTTTGGCCAAAGCATTAATAATACGTATCACTCACAGTATTGGCGATGCTTTGACGTCGGTTACCGTATCCTGGTTTAGGCAGCCATCTCAGGGGTAGATTGATTCCGTGTGTCATCTCACGATACAGCTTGGCTCTGGACCATGGTTTATAACATTTCCGCGACTTTACATGAATTTAATCAATTATATATTGCCACAGCTTAATATATCACAGCTTGAAAACATTAAGATTGAAAATGAAACTGATTACATTTTAAAACAGTTAAACTGCACGTATGTGCTCAAAAGTGACTGCTCTCTAAGGAGTCTCAAACGGAAGAGAGTTACCCTTGCTAAAATTCAAGGAAACAGAATTTTCAATAGAACATTCTAGAATTTTTAATGAAATGCTGGGCTGTGATTGGTCAATTTAATATCGTGTTTTTGACGTCAGTACAATGCACAAAGTAGTTCCAACATTTAGCTACAATAACCATTTAAATAATATGCGATATATTATATATAATACAAAATAACATATAGGACGTTAAAATCCTTTCAATTTTATTTTTATTTTTGGAAGATGCCTTTAAAAATATTCTTTACTTTTCAACTCCACTGCCAAATTCAAAAGGTGAACTGAAAGTTTATTGCTAAATTAATATACATCCAAATATTTTATGCTATAAAAATAACTGACTCCTAAAATAGTATAATCTCATATACAACAAATATTTCCAAAATATATTGCTATGTTCGTGAAACCACCGAAGATATGAGACCTGTATATACATTATTTCACCGGCTTGGGATGATATTTTTGGTGAGTACAAATAATAATATGCATTATTTAGTAGCAAGTTAACATATGTGGATTAAGTATTTATACATTTTATAAATAATTGATGAATCATAATTTTTCCAATGATTTTATTGGCATTGACATCTTTCAGTAGATGATCCATATAGGCAGTGGTGTGTTTTGATATTTTTGGATGAAGGTTATGGCCATCTTCAAGATTTGGATTTTTCAATCACATAAATTAACATCAAAGAATACAAATAAATATACAATGTGATATGAGTCAGAGACTTTTGGTGGTGAGTCGGAGCTTCCTTGTTATCATTATTTTATCAATATTGAGTACTGCTAAATTAGGTCAGCTTACCGTTAATTGTGCTATCTATTATAATACCAGCACTTAGTGGTCATTGACAATATTTTATTGAGGCTTTATTTGGTTGCCAGAATTTGTATCGTGACAGAAGCCCCTATAGTTATATAAATGAGCGAATAAATAAGCTTTTAATAAGCTGCAGATAGAGCGAGTTTGTATAACTATACAAAGAAAACGAGGCAAATTTTCTAAGATCTCACATAACATAAAGAAGGCTCTAAAAATATGTGAACACAACTGTCTCATATTAGCTTACCTCCCGACTCGAATTCGGTACGGAAACATTCTCGTTACCTACTCATAAGATTTACAGAAGCGTAACATCTAATCATGGCAGTGATTTACAAAAAATCAAGCATTTAGCTGAGAAAAATAGAGCAAAGATAATACATCTAAAAGAGCAATATGAGAATTCAAAAGTTGGCGGCTAAAACAATACCATGATGACGACATGTCAAACCAAAGAGTATGCCAGGTGTCGAAGGAATCTCTACAAGCGCTGATGCACAAAAGGTATGTGAGGTTATCTCAGATGACACTCGAAAATACAATACAATTCAAACTCATAAGTTCTGCTAGACAATAAATGACATAAATAAGGCTCTCAAACAATTTACATAGATAGATTCACAATAATTCCGGTAACCGATCTGAAGGAAATAGCAGGTAACTTAAATGGGTGCCGACTTGTTTTATCGATTGACAAAGTTATTAGCCTAGGGCTCACAATCGTAATCTGTGGTTTCACCACTTGACTCAATATTCACTGCCATGCAAACACTTATGGTTACAAATAAATAAACATTCAATAATAATATCAAAATATGTGTTAATCTTAGTTTTAACAAAATTTACTTAATAATACAGGCTACGTTATAACAATTTGATTATACACTTTCACAGCTGTGAAGTATGGGATATATACATGCTGTTTGATTTGTGTGGCCTTGGCCTATCGTATGTGTACAATATATCGTCTACGCACACAAGTAGACATCATAACATATGTGTTTTTTGGTTATGTGCATAACGTATGACTTCGTAGAAGCTAACAAAAAATTCAGATATTTACTAATACTAACAAATATATGATATAATAACATAGTAAGTCTTGGAAAAGAAGGTAATTTCTTACTAATATTTGAAGTTGGTAATAATTTACCGTTAGGATTCCGTTTGGTTTGATTAGAAAATATGGCGATCGTTGGCCATCAATTATTTTATTAACAGAACTGTGTATTTTTCTAAAAAGTTCAATATCACTTATTTTGCGTAATTAATACGGTCAGGCGTCGTAGTACATCCTTGGGACGATCTCTGGCTCATGTTAGTTTGAATCCTGTTGTAGAAAAATCACTTTTTTCGTTTATCTCCAAACCGGAAGCATGTGGTTCTTAGGAATGATATTGTTCATTCTCTATAGTAGGGTTTAATGTTGGCGAGGTTCTCGTACCAAATAGACGAAGTGTTTTCAGGGTCTTGAAGCTGCACAGTATTTACATTTGAAACTGCTATGATACGGTGTGGTCCGCTATATAGTTCAAAAACTTTTAGTAAGCTTGCTCAAGGCGTCTGATAGTCTGTGTACTTTCACTAAAACTTCATCTCCAACCTCATATTTGAAATGCTCTGTGCGTTTACCGTCATATTTCTTACGATTCTGGGCTGTTTTTGTTAACTTTTCATATACCAGATGTGTATTATGGAAAACTGTCGACTTTTTATATTGAGCATGTTTTTACAATCTCTTGGCTTTAGGGCGGGCTTGAAGCGAGTGTGCCGCCGATGAAAACATGCATAATGCTCAAAAGCTGTCGGCTTTTTATATCGAGCATGCTTCCGATGAAAGCCTGAGTTGTGATACACTTTACTGTTTATTTTGCTGGACTGCCGTTTAGCTTTGCTCTGGGCTGCCGGAATTTGAACCGTCAGAGTCTTATAAGTTTTCTCTCCTCCTAGTCTTGCATGATGGTCACCGCTGGAATTTTTCCCTGATGGATTGTTTGATTTTCCATTTGTTTTTGATGGTATATTAGTAGAAGGTGGCGGATTATTATCTTTATCAGTATTAGAAGCGGTATTCGGTGATGTGTCTGTTAGACTTAGTTGAGTATTAACTTCCTGTACAGATTTTTCTAGTGGCTGGGTGGAATCTCTAATCTGCTTTTCCAAATTCTGGTAGGTGGTGACACACTCTGTCTTCTGTTTCTCTACTGCCTGTTGTATGTCGGTTTTGGTTTGTTTTTCAAGATTTTCAGGTTCCTTCCTCGAATTCATCTGCATATCATCTACTCTTTGGTTGGGGCATACAATAGTGTCATCTAACTGCTTTCTCTTGTCCTTCATTTCTCCCATGATGTCTCTGGTCTCTTCTCTCAATCCTCCATCCATTTTTCCTATTTGATTATTCATTTCTTCCATTCGACTACATATTCGTTTCATGTGCTCACTCAACTTCCTATCCATCTTCTCCATTCGACTATCCATTCGACTACCCAGCTTCTCGTAGGAATCTTTGATGTCACTACTTATTTTGAGCATGAGGGTGACCAAATCGGTTGGAGTGTCATTCATTAATCTGGAAGTCAGTGGACTCAGTTCATCTGGCGAGAGTTGTGTAGTAGGATTGACAGTGGTAGGTGACGGCGTACATGGAGGCACTTCTGTCGGGACGACCTCTGGTTCCAGGCGGGTGGAAGACAGCTGACGAAGATTTTCAGGGTCGAAGTTGGCACTAGCGATACTTCCCGCGTCTCGCTCCCTGGGCGCTGTCTCGTCAGTGTTGTTTGTTGCCTCGGGGTTGGGTGTGGTCGCTTCTCGCAGAGTGTTGTTGTCTCCCAGCTCCATGTAGGACACAGATGAGTTGGCTGAAAGGTTCTCCATGATGGTGAATTAGGATTTGGACAGCTGGGCTAGTGGTGAAATCCAAGGATGTCGTGGTCCAATGGTGTGAACGCGGCGTGAAGGGTGTAGGCGCGGCGTGGAAATAGATGCGCGGCGTGAGTGCGATAGTGACTCAAGTGCAGTGAAATGTTGACCAAAAGGATTAAGTGACAAGTGATATACACAGTGAGACAATAAATTTTCCAAGACTTATCACAAATAAACATGCACAAAATAAACAGGCAATGATAGTTAAATCAATAGATATCTGGTAATTACCAGTAAATAAATTTTTATATATGGTAACTATTAATAAATAGCCCTATATTCAATGCTCATTAATAATCTGGCGATTTTCACACTATCACAGATAAACAATAAATAAACAATTAATACTCCTAATATCTTGCCTATGATATCGCTTTTTTGGGGATTTTGCTTAAATTAATAGATTAATTAACAAATTAATAAGCCCCAAGACCTTAATGCTCTTGGTAAACTAATAATATTTTGGTACCTTTAAAGCTTTAATTTCAAGGTTAAATAAGCTTTCTTGTTAGGCTACCTAAAATAATTATTCAAATGATCACAGAGTGTGATTCATAGCAATAGGTGCGTATATCTCTTTAAATTGTTGGCGATATATCTGAGTATACTCTTCCTCGACGTCTCCTCAGGAATAATTTAATAATGAAATCAATATTCAAATTAATTAATTACTTTATTAAAGCTTGGCAATTCCATAAGGTATATTTTCAATTTCAAAAAGTTTTCAACCATCAACTCTGTGATTTCTGAGTTCAAATTTTTGGCTTTCTTAATAAAGAAATCTTGTACATCTCCGTCAGGCCGCCACGTTGGGTGCCATGTGTAACATTACTATGTTGTGGGTCATGTGTGTAACGCTATTATTTTTATGTTGTATGTCCCGTGACGTCAGGATCAAGCAAATATAGTCAAATGTGCCACAAGATAAGGGAGAGTTAAGTGATGGACTATAGTCACGCATCAAAGACAAGATCTCAATCCACTTACGTAACACACTTGGCTAAGCATACTCCTTACGTGACTGGGCATGTCAAAATTTGGCCTGGCAAGGGCTCATCCAGGATACTGATATTTTCATAAATTAAATAAATTTAATGTATCAATTGGGATTGCCAAGACAGGTGCAAGAACGACTAGAAAACCCAGTAATTAGGTGAAAAACTTGGAGTATATTCTCCTGTTCCTTTAGAACACACAACTTGAACAATTAAATGAATTTTACAAGTTTCATTAATAATTATTAATAACAATAAATAGCTTGTTACAAAATTTATATTTTCGGTAGAGCGTGGGTGTGGGTATTTTGCCTGGCAAATAAGATTGTACAAAATCTCTAAAATTATGAATGTCTTAAATACTAGACCATGAGCTCATGTTTCTATGCTTCACGCAGTATGATAATTTTTCCCCACTATTTCACTTCATAGAGGCTTTTCGCGCCTTTGGCCAAAGGATTAATAAAACGTATCACTCACAGTATTGGCGATGCTTTGACGTCGGTTACCGTATCCTGGTTTAGGCAGCCATCTCAGGGGTAGATTGGATTCCGTGTGTCATCTCACGATACAGCTTGGCTCTGGACCATGGTTTATAACATTTCCGCGACTTTACATGAATTTAATCAATTATATATTGCCACAGCTTAATATATCACAGCTTGAAAACATTAAGATTGAAAATGAAACTGATTACATTTTAAAACAGTTAAACTGCACGTATGTGCTCAAAAGTGACTGCTCTCTAAGGAGTCTCAAACGGAAGAGAGTTACCCTTGCTAAAATTCAAGGAAACAGAATTTTCAATAGAACATTCTAGAATTTTTAATGAAATGCTGGGCTGTGATTGGTCAATTTAATATCGTGTTTTTGACGTCAGTACAATGCACAAAGTAGTTCCAACATTTAGCTACAATAACCATTTAAATAATATGCGATATATTATATATAATACAAAATAACATATAGGACGTTAAAATCCTTTCAATTTTTATTTTTTTATTTTGGAAGATGCCTTTAAAAATATTCTTTACTTTTCAACTCCACTGCCAAATTCAAAAGGTGAACTGAAAGTTTATTGCTAAATTAATATGCATCCAAATATTTGATGCTATAAAGTAACTGACTCCTAAAATAGTATAATCTCATATACAACAAATATTTCCAAAATATATTGCTATGTTCGTGAAACCACCGAAGATATGAGACCTGTATATACATTATTTCACCGGCTTGGGATGATATTTTTGGTGAGTACAAATAATAATATGCATTATTTAGTAGCAAGTTAACATATGTGGATTAAGTATTTATACATTTTATAAATAATTGATGAATCATAATTTTTCCAATGATTTTATTGGCATTGACATCTTTCAGTAGATGATCCATATAGGCAGTGGTGTGTTTTGATATTTTTGGATGAAGGTTATGGCCATCTTCAAGATTTGGATTTTTCAATCACATAAATTAACATCAAAGAATACAAATAAATATACAATGTGATATGAGTCAGAGACTTTTGGTGGTGAGTCGGAGCTCGCTTCCTTGTTATCATTATTTTATCAATATTGAGTACTGCTAAATTAGGTCAGCTTACCGTTAATTGTGCTATCTATTATAATACCAGCACTTAGTGGTCATTGACAATATTTTATTGAGGCTTTATTTGGTTGCCAGAATTTGTATCGTGACATCACGTATTCACTTTGGGAAGAATAAATTGCGAAAATAAAAAACGTAACGATTGGTGATAGCCAGTAAAGTGATAAAGGACTGTAGAGTGGTTGGAATTGATGTGAATAGTTTGAGTTGAAATATTTGATCAGAATAGGAATGGTATATTGAAATAGTTTGAAAAAGGACCTGTATTTCAGAGTGGAGTTTAGCTGTGAAAAGGTTTTTCCACAATGCCTAGGAGCCTAAAAACTTAACATTCCACTCATAGAAGCCAATTAAAAAAAGCGATACCCAACAAAAGTCATAATAACCCTTACGTTTTGGTAAAAGTGTTGAATATTTCTTGCTGGATCAAAACCGAAGTCTTTGTGACAAGATTATAAGGATGGTGGAATAGCTCAAGCGAATGAAATTCACTTGACTTATTATTGTTGATTGATATGAGTGATAGTAGTCGTAGTTGACTGAAGAATACCAACGCTACTGTATACAGGTAGATATTAGTAAGAATGTCATAAAATAGATTTCTAATTATAAAACTGTAGTTCAAATAGACTAATCTATAAAATAGATACACAAGTTATGAACGCTCAGAATATAGGACAGACGAAGAATGGAAATAAATTTGAGGAAAATGGAAGAGATCATATTGAAAATACTCGTACATAACTTGATGCTCGAAAATATCATATAATGATAACGACGGACCAATCATTAACAAGATCCAGATACAAGGACCATGCCTACAATCGCTCCGCCTACTTTCTCATGATTGGTTAAAAATTCGTAATGCATTTCTGAATTCTGACGTTAGATGTCAGTAGTTGGTGTGTAACAAAGTTTCGGTTGTCTGCTTTCGTGTGTAGATAGCAGTAGTAAATGCTCTCTAGTAGTAATAGCCCCTACTAGTAGCCTCTACTACTTCTAGTAGTAGCCCCTCTTTCCTGATTAGCCAACGATGAAACATGTGTTTCTAAATTCCGCCGGTAGATGGCTGAAGTTACTGGGTGATGAACAATTTATTATCTCTACCTCCTTGGGTAGTTAGTAGTAGCAAGCAGTTACTATGATATTCTAGTTTTAAGCTCCGCCTACTAACTCCCAATTGGCTGACGATGTTATTGTACTTCTGGAACTTGAAATATTTTTGAATGTAAATTAAAAGACAACTTTCTGTTCTGATGAAATTTCCATTATTAATGTTTGATTCAGAAAACAACAGTTTAATATTAAAATGTTAAAGAAAAAAGTCTTCACAATAATATTAACAATTCTTCGAAAGGGGAAAAAACAAATGTTGAACGTTCCATTCTAAGCTTATTTTAGCGAGGTTTCCAGCATCGTGTAAGACTGTAAGTGACTGTTAAAGTATCTCACCAAAGCGCTTCCATGGTGGCCCAGTGTGTAAAGGCCCTTGTTATGTGTATAAAATCTCAAATTATCATTTTCCAGCAGATTAATCTTCTATCTAATCTCTTTAGATACTTTCTGGTGAGAGGTCCTCTACGTGAGAGCTATAATAAGTACATTCGATAAAAATAGGATTTTCTCCAAGTTGATGAATTAGTTGATGTGATATATCTCTGATTAAACTCAACTGGGACTTGCGAATCGTTAAAAATATGTTGAAAGAAAATAGAAAAATAGATAGGGAAGTCGTGAATTATTATCTACTATCGGTTGGGAACTGATCCAAGAACGCCTCTTTATCATCCACAGCATAAATTTGAACTCTACATCATGAAAGTAATGTTTCATTGACCATGCTAGTCTAACTTTATTCCTTTTTTCTTATCGTTATGGCTTTTTTGTTATAGGAATGCTAACAATGCTCATTATAAATGAAAGCTGTTTTATGAAAAGGGAAGAGGAAGATTAGTAGATGAAGGAATGAAGATGAAGTAAATATGAAGGAAGATGAGAAAGGTAGATGAAGGAGAAAGATGGAATAGATGAAAGAAGGAATAGATGAATAGATGAAAGAGATAGGTGGAGGAAAATTGATTCAGAATAAGCTGGAAGCAAACCGTTATGTGTAGAGTGTCTAGAGACTCTAGAGTGTCCTGACGAGTGATCTGCAAATTGTTTTATAGAATTAAGCAAAAATTGGCAAATAGGACCGAAAATTGAGCTATGAATGTACGGCGTTTCTGGGAAAAACTTTCAACAATGATAATGCTAATAATGATGAACGACTCCCAGAACGGCTCTCGAATGAAATTGCACTTGACAGAAAGGAATGTTTATTCCAGAATGCTTTGTATATTTTACGAGAATCGAATTCAATTCAAAAGTTGAGTTGTTTGAGAAATAATAATTGAGTTGTTTGACAGAGCAAAGAGATATAACGAGCTCAAAAATAGAAAGAAAAGAATGGAAGGATGATGGTTCCAAGGAAAAAAACTCTTACCATGATGTAACTTTAATTAAAAGTTTGAAATAATTCACAATACTGGATTATTCTGTGTTAAAATTAATGTACAATCATTAATGTAAATCATGTACATCTAAGTTATAATAATCTGAGAATGTACTTATAATGGGAAAAATTATTTCCCATTGTATTTGGCCCACAATAGTAGATTGTAGATCAATGATTATATTGATATAATTTGCACAGGAGCCAATCGAGTTCAAGCGTCGAAAAATAACATCTGACGTAGCTCAGAAGAGTTTTCGTTGCAATGTTTCTGTTAAATGACGTCATTTCATGCTAGTTGAATTCAATAGGGTATGAATAATTCATTCTCAAATTAATCAGTATAGGAATAATATTTTCGGTAGGTTGATAAAAAAAATTATTAAAAGTAGATGGAGCTGGAAAAGTTATTGCTATTAACAAAATCATATAATATGATTGAAAGACGATGAAGCTAGAACAATAATGGCTGTTATAAAGGTATTACTAAAACCAGCATTTATTTTGAACAATAGTCATTTTACCGCGGTTAAATTTGATTACTTTCGGAGTCCCTTCCGGGCTTGTAGACTGGAAGCGGAGAAAACAGGAAAGCGATTATACTCAATCGAGTAGGAGAAGGTAGGAGAAACTGAAAACTAGCCATGTACTTATGTGAAAAAATCAAGTGAATACTCAGAGAGATTTCAACGAATTTATTGAACTCACCTGTCTATTCCAATTGCCATTAGTGTGTAAACAGACACAATAACTGATACGTGCTGCATGGTCATCACTATTGGACAAAACCATGGCGGAAAAATCCATCGACCCAGAAGAAACCTGAAAAAATGAGAAAAAAGAGACTGTAGAAAATTGATAAGCATAGGATCCAAAAAAAACCTTGGGAGTGGAATTAATAATTTAGTTTCACCTCTGAAGTTGGAATATTTCCTCATCAATCGTTTCTTGGCCTGTCGGCTCAATTATTATTTATAATTTCAATTTTAGAATGTGAAATATACCGTGGCGAAGCGTGGTATACTTATTTGGTCATCGCCGGGTATAATTTCCTATAGGAAATATACCCGGCGATAAACAAATAAGTATACCACGTTCTCCACTAGGAAATATACCCGGCGATGACCAAATAAGTATATCACGCTTCGCCACTAGAAATATACTATACAAAAAATAATAATAGTGAATACTAAAATATATACTGTACTAGTAATACTCCTGAAATATACACGTCTAGTCGGCTGGAAAAAAATTGAGTAGAATTAGCTTTTACGAAAAATGCGTTTTTGCATACTATTTCATTTTTATTGTTGAAGAGTTGTTGGAAAAACAATTGAGAATTTTGAAAAAATAATCATGTAATATAAATGGGATATTTCCAATCAATCATAATGTGACATGAGCTAATCCGTAATAAACTGAGCTCAATTACTGAGAAGAGGTGATAGCTTCTCTTTCTCTGGAACATGACATGCTCTTCATGTACATGTTTGTGAATAGTTTTCCCTGTTAAATTGATGAAGGATGAAACAACCACACCTTGTAATCAACCGCCATCGTACATCTCATTTATGATTGTATAATTAATTAGAGTTGCATCGTGGAGCTTTAGAAATAATAAACATGGAGGATAAATTGACTATTTTCAATTAGATTTCATTGAAAAGTCAGGAGCAGGTGATGAGAATCTATTACAGTTATCAATTGAGAACGACGGTTAGAGAATCAACGAAATAAAGAGAAGTTTTGATAGTTATAATATTGATAAGCAACATTATTAACTCCAGTGTTGTTGAGTAGTTGATAGTTTGAGTGATTTTCGTGGATAATATTCAAATTGTAGCTTTTAGTCTCAAACTTACTATTTCACACTTAATGAATTGATAAATGGAGATGATAATACTGTTCAGCAAGTGTTGACTCCTTTTCATTATTTCCTGATTTCCAGTAAGGTGAGTTAGACTGATCAGTGAGAGTAGGTTAGTAAAAAGCATGTTGATATTAATTTACATTCCAATTAAACTGAGATATTACTCATCCAAGTGATAATTTGAGCATGAGCCAGTGAGTTGGAGGCTAGGATTTGAAACTTATAATATTGAAATTCATGAATTTTCTAATACGGTATTGTATTAGAGGATTCAATTATGTAAAAGAATAATAATCAATTCGTTTCGGTGCTAGGACAGAATTAGATTCAAGAGAAAATTCGGAGTAGTTTATTATTCATCAATGTATTCCTTATTATACATTAATCAATTAGTCCTTACACTATTACATTCCTCTTTTTGTTACTCCTTATTATATTGAAAAATTAATTGAGAATAGGTTGATAAACCAATAGAAATGATGTATAATATGAGTTTTGTATTTGAGCTTTTGCACGGACACTCACTGAAAAGCAGTCGTTATCTTTCATCAACACTTCTCTCAATACCCATGCAAAAGCCTAGAGCACATAATATATTGGCATCTCCCTAAAATAAATAAATAAAAAAATACTGTTAGCCCTTTCCTCATTTTGTGTGTCCAACTCGTAAACATTCGACAAAACATATTGAGCCACATACAAAAGCGGAAGTTCTATAATAATCTCTTTATGATGGTCAGTCAATTTTCAACGTTTCAACCAACTACGCTTTCCAGCTATGTTCCATTCCAGGTACTTCTCCTTTGTTTCAAGTTTTGCTTCGCCAGAGATTAACTTCACTGCTGACTGACAAACGAGCCGCAGAATAACGAGAGTTTTGTGAGAGAAAATAGAAAAGTCCCGCAAGCTTAGTAGCGCTTACAACGTTCACGTGCTAATGACTGGTCTTGTTTTAAGTCTTTTTTCTAAATTTTCTTCTCTCATCCCAAGTTTTCAACTTCTCAATGATTCTAATGAACTTTTTGTACACAAAAATCCACATGAGTAATAAGATACGAAGAGAGAGGATAAATTTAATATAAATAGATAATAGTTTGGCTGATGGATTTGACACATGACACAGGGGTAGGTTCAGAATAAGAAGGTATAACAGTTACCTTCTATAGCAGTAATGATAATAGCCCACGCTAATATCGTGATTTTTGTAGTTTGCTTTTAACGATTGGGATGGGATTTCCTTTTGATAATTTCTATCTATATGTTGACAAAAGAATAATATTTTTTTGTAATATTATATAAAAATACAAAATTAAATTATTATTATTATTATTATCATCAAATTATCTTATCCAATAAGAAAAAGACATAACATTTTTAAAGAGCATGAAATTAGCATGAGATTATGCTGGTGGAAGAAAATCGAGTAAGTGGTTTGGGAATCCCCTAAAGTTTAGAGATTTACAGCTTTAGAGATGCCATCTTTCATTGTCATTCATCACTTCACTCTCGCACAAATCAAGAGCTTATGTGGGCATTAACATTGAGCTAAATATCTAACAGATAGCAGTAGCTAGGTGTGCTATACAAGACCAGTTTTCCGTCTATTTTCGTTAGGTCGGCAGTAAGATGAGGATGAAATATTTATTTCAAGAACAGAATGCGATACAAAAACAATTAGGCGGAATCCAGCTCGTTCAATACGTTGTGTCTCTAGTAAGATATTCAGCTTAATAGGTATCAACACAGGAAAAATGTCTAAGTGTCCGTGCTCAATTCGGGTAATAGATTTTTAAGGGGTTTTCGGAGTTCAATAGTATCCGCTGAATAGAGTTTCAAAATTCTTAAGTTGTTGAGATCAGGATCAGAGCTCTCAACCATTGGGTAACCTTGTTCAATTGAATTCAAACTAAACTGTTGAACAATCAATTTGAATAAGATTGGCGATTAACTTGATAAAAGCCGAATCAATCCTTCCTTAAGAAGTTGTTCAAGTGTTAGCAACTTCTCGACCAAGTAACTCCGGCTTTCTATTAGCAATCAATTTCGATTTGAACTCAACTCTGAAGAGTTTCCGCCAATTCATCCATGAGATTCTATCAACCTCCAAGCCAATAAGTTTTGCAATGATTGGGATTTGTAGAAATTTGTAGAGCATTCAAAGCTAAGATTTGAATCAGGTGACCTTCGAATGTTTTAGTCAGAACGTGAAGCTGATTGGTTAGCAGTCGACGTTGTCTAGCTATCATTAGTTTAGGACGAAAGGTTCAAGTAAAGGGTGAGTTAAGTTGAAGGTGAGGTGAGGAAGGACGGCAATCACAATGAGGCACAACTGCATCACTGGACCAATTGATTATTTTTTTTTATTGATTATTAATGATAAATGACTTGGCTGGTACCGTAAAGAATAAGAGTAGATGTATCAATCGGTCTTGTCAGCTCTTACACATTCTTATTCCATGGTTTGATAAGCTTGATTTTTTCATTTATTTATTTACACACTTTATAATATGAGAGCACACGGGAGAATCACAAAATTTTGCTCTCCAATAAAAAAACAATTAAATGATAAACCAATATTTATAAATTCAAAATGACTTAAGAACCATATTATAGAATGACAATAATCATAAAGATCTTATAGCTAGAGATTAAAAAAGAAAAGAAAAAAGAAGCTTCTTCACAATATTTATTTATTCATTCCAATTTCTAAGTATAGTAATAACTTCTTGCTATGGAAGAAAGATTATTTTCATACGATACAAAATATTCACTAAATAGATGTGGCTATTTGCCGTTCCTTCTCGGAGAATCTTGAAATTATTATTGTTGTGATTCAATGAAGAAATCACTGTTGTTACTGATTATATTATGAATTATGATTACTGATTATACATTTAAAATCTCCGTCAGGAGATTTGAATAGATTTACATCGAAAAATCTTGATCTACGTCAAAAAACATTCTTAGGCTGTTGTTGAGTACTGAATTTTTGAATATTGAATACTGCATTAATTTAAATTGTTCGATTTGAGCGATTCGATCTTGTCTCATTATATGGAGAATGAAATGTGCATGGATAATGCAACTGATACTGCAATGCTGCGATACTGCGATACTGATAATGCAACTGTACTGTACCTGTACATAGTAATACTATTGCTTGCTAGTTTCTAACATTATAATAAACTCTCTGTGTTGATTATTAAAAAAATCACTCACTTCTCGTAAACGTAATACCGCATTTTTCTTTCATTGTAAATAATAATCTGTCATAGACTGCCACTTCACTGTTCAAAAAGTTAGATAAATGCAACCAACCCCCGCTAGATATATGGAAGGGCCGGTGGGATTTTTGGAAAATTAATGCCTGGAAATGTGAATTAAAATCTACCTGACTACATAAAATTATGAGAAATTATCTTATTATCACAAGATAAATAACGAAGCTACCTCGTATTCATCTGAGCTGCAAGCTGCCTATCTCGTGATAGGCCAGCGATGAATGATTCAGCTAGTTCTGAATTCGACCACTAGATGGCTGCAGTTACTGGGTGATTTACAGCTTTAATCTTTACAGACACGCCTCCAAGCTCCGCCTCTATCCCCTGATTGGTTGGCAATGCACAACGCAGGTAGTTCTGAATTCTGTCGTAAGATGGCAGCAGTTACTGGGTCATTCAAGTTACACCTTCATTACTCAACCGTCTAGATGTCAGAGGTGTTGTACACTCATTCTTATCCAATAGGAAAGAACAGATTCTTTCTATTGAACATGGACATTCGATATTCATGATAAATAAAATAGTGTATCATATTGTGAAATATTTATTTCAATAGTATACTCATAATTTCAATTCAATTTTGATAGAAGCGATTACTTTGACGACCATCAATATTTATGACACACGTAGATTATTCATTCAATCATGGGAAATTCTACTACAGATTTTTCGAGAACGGCTGGTCCAAAAAGACAGAATTTGGTATACAAAAATAGTTGAGGACTTTAAAGGATGTGATTATGGGGTTTAAGATTTCCCCACAAAATCATATACAATTACAAGAAACGTATTATCAGCAGTTTTGAGTCAAAGAAAAGGATGTGAACAGGAAGCCTATTTTTGCATCACTATAATATGAACTAAGTGATTGTGAATTGGATTTATGCATGTGAAGAAACTTTGAGGTGAGTCCAAAAATACTTTTATGGAAAATGTCTTATTTTTTTGGTAGACCTATTTTGTTTTTGGATCACAAAAGCTCGGGGAGGGGCCACGGCCCACCCCCTTCCCCGTGCATGGGCGCCTATGCCAATGATTCTCACACATTTGTTACACCCATTAAATTACAATATAATTTATTCTGCTGCATTAGGACAGGCACAATGTAAACAAACAAAATAGAATCGAATTTGAATGTGAAGACATTCTTCTGATTGATTAATGACGGATCAACAACTCACATTGTGTACGTGAACGGGATGGAGAAGGCTGCCATTGTAACATCTGACACTGCAAGATTGATGAGGAACGCCTTGAGATCACTCGAAGATCTGCAATGAGAATATGAGAAATTAATAAGAATGATTAATAGAGAATCATAGTTGAATTCATTGAAATGGCATGCAAAGTAGGCTTATAGTATTCTTGAGGATTGATTGAAATTATCAAAGTTAAAATAAATAGATAACTTGAGGAAAAGGATCCTTAGCTCTAACTCTTATTGATTCTCTTTTCAGGTTTTGTTCAACTTTTAAATGCAATAATAAGAAGTAACCTCATAGAAATATTGTTCTTGTTTGATACAGAGATTATGACTTCAGAGAGTTATTGTAGGTACTCTTGGTACTCGTAAATTCAATCTAACTCATATTCATTGTGTAGTTCCAGTATTATACATGTCATTGTTACATTGTTTATTTTTATGGTTTGAATAATTTGATTATAAACATTATCTTCCGAATTAAATAAGAAAATAAGAATCAAATCTGGAACCCAGTAGAAACTAATCTTCATTTTTTTCTTGATACTAATTATTTTACTGCAATATTAACTTGTAAAACTAATGACTTTCACAATAGGCAGTGCCAAATTAGTACTACAATAACTCTTGAAAAATGAAGGCATTATCACTGTCACTTAAAGAAACAATTTCCTAGTACAAGTAAGTAATTTATTATTATTTATTGTTCATATTTGAAATTTGAACAGAACCCATAGTACAAATAAATAACCTCATAGAAATATTATTCTTGTTTGTTACAGAGATTATGTCTTCAAGTATCAAAAGTTATTGTAGGTACAAGTATAAGTATAAGAACTCTGAATAGAGAGGAACATGTCACAAGAATGTATGAGAATATCAAAAACAAGGAGAGAGAAAAAACAAAAAAAGAGCATTGTATAACGTTTCTCATGTGAAAGAAGCGCAAAGGAGTAAGAACAGAGCTCGCTTAGAAAATTCTCATACACGACTATTTGGTAAGTAGTATAATAAATTGATGTACCCTAAAATGCCAAGTTGGAATGTTGCAGATTTCTCCATGCAATAATTTACGAAGCCATTACACAGCAATAATTCACTCTTTGCCCTGTACAGTTCTGCTCGCACATTAGGGTCGAAAATTAAATTGTCTGCAATAAATTAAGCCGAGTAATATTTTGTTACCTCTTTCCCAGACTGAGTACGATGATGACGGTGACGTTTCCGCTGAGACTGAGAGTGGCAGTGACCGAGAACAGTACGACCAGTGCCACTTGGATAGGAGGCTCGACCACTTCCAGGCTCGGGTAATCGTAGTCGGAAAATGCATCTTCGACCGTCTTATTCAAACTGCTGCTGCTATTCTCGAGCGAAATGCTTGATGTCGGTGTATTATCCAGAAACGAATCCAAACTGCTCATCTGGAAGAAATAAATTGAACCAGTTTTATTCCCCGTGTAGAAAAAAACATTCATTTATCCTACTCAACTCTACTTGGATGGAAATGGAACAGAATTCTATTACAGCCAAACTGCTTCCTTCGCGAAATGATATCGAGAGTCCAAATCGGGGGTCATTTTTACTGTTGATACAACAGTAAAGATTTTACTTCCACATAATACAACCATAGATTTTCATTCTAAATGAAAATCAATGGTGTAGACGAAGGAATCCACAATTCAATGACTTAATAATTGGAGTAATCATTGGAAAGAAGAATAAATTATTTCAAACTCGTGGTATGAGTGACGCCTTTGTGTGAATACATTTTTAGCTCTTTGAGCGATCGTAACTCGCGTAACTTCAAGTATGAGAAGTACTACTTTAAAGTCATATTATTGTATTTCAGTTTTTTTTACTCCTATTGCAGATTCGAGTCTAGTCTAGTGAGATAAGACTCCTCTCTAATTTCATGACGTTCCTCTTTTCAATCTTTGACAGAAAATATTGAGTATCATTTAGTAAAATTGAAAAAAATTTCCGCACATGCATCTTTTGTGCTGCTCATTGTTCCCTTTCTCTGTTAGAGGAAAAATTCTTTTTATGCTATTACTGTGGAAAGCAATTTGACTTGACAAGGAAATCAAGTGGAATAATAAAGGATTTTCAGGCTTCGATGAAAACGCTATGCCAGAGAAACTTCATTAAATCAATAGATGATAGAAAATCAATGTCGGAATCTAACAAGACGTGTTCAAGAGCGTATAATCTCCTGTCAGAGATTCGTAAATTGCTATGGAAATATTCGAAAAGGTTTATCCTTCACAAGAATACTGATTTCATCAATTCACTCTCTTTCATGCGGTTTCTCACCATAAAAAGATATCATTCAATTTTATTGGTGATCCATATCAATTTTTTATTCATATCCTGGAATACTGATTGAATCAATCCCATCTATTCTATGGTTTATAAACACTAAGAAGATACCATTCAATTTTATTTATGATCCATTTATTATTATATTAACATTTTTATTTTAGATTACGCAGTGTATACGATGAATTTTTCAAGTACTGTACATCAATCCAAACAACTCAAACAGGTTAAATAAAATTGAATTTCATGGAGAAAACTCATATCTCAGGAAACACCAAACACATTTTGTTATCTAATATCTTTGATTTTTAACATCCCATCTCTGTTAATGTATTTCCAGGTTTTATTAATGTAATTTAGATTTTAAAATTAGAGTGATCATAAAGTCCCTCAGCAGTAGCTGCTTTGTTCTGGTTAGGAACTCAATAATAATTATGATTAGATTTGAATTGTGTGCTCAGCATTTAGTGTGATGAAAGTACATTACAGGAGAATAATTTCAATGCAATAAATTACCTAACAACTTGTTGTTTAATAAAAATAAGTAACTTGTATTTGAGTCTTTCATTGTATATCCTACTGCGAAGGGACGTTAAAAGATCACCCTGTATTCGGTTTCTCAAACACTTATAATAAATGTTTAGTACCCAAATGGGCATCTGTAATACCCAATGATAACTCTTCTTCTATTCTAGTCATTTTAAATTACATTTTTCACTTAATAAAATGTTCTTTTAATTCTATGTATCCGTACAGTTAATAGATTATTTTATCCTAGTTTAATTATTCAATTATGTTCATTATTTTTATTTTTATGTGAATTTAACCTCTGATCGTTCAAGATCCATCATGGGTGAGAACGTGCTTGTCTCTCGTTTATCATAGCTCCCAACTCTACATTGTATTCTTGTACTGTACAGTATCTAACTTCTACGATTTACAACGTTCCATAAACTTTTCCAATAAGGTTTATCACGCCAGGCCAGCCACTTGCGCTGCGTTGATATTCGCCGGAGAGAGCAATTTTATTCCAAGTTCAGTTTTATTTCGTGTGATCTCGACTGCAGACACATAACAAAGACCAGATGCTATTAGATGGAGTGATATGTGAAGGCCGACGGTGGCTGGGCTGGGCTGGCCATGAGTGAGGAGCACGATCCGTCGTAAAATTCACACAAGAGAATGTAATAAAATCCGGGAGGCAGTGAGCGAAAAGTGTTGAAATTTACTGCCCCTATAAAGAGCGGCCGACCAACAATCCTTTTCTTGCCCTGAACGGCACAAATGAAACGGAACAGAAGGGGTTGACTACCATCATGCTGATTTTCTTCCTAGGTCTTGAGGTTTTCTAATCTGTGCCCTTTCGGCACCCAATCTTCGCTTTTCACCCGAAAAACATTACTCCCATCGTAATTGCTGTTCTTTTCAATTTCGAGGATTTCTGCCCAATTGGAACGAAATTTAAATGATGCAGACTTATTATTATACTTGTATGACAAATCATTATTATGATGATTTGTGCCTGTAGTAATCGATGAATTGAATCGCTTAACTAAACAATCATATCAAAAGCAAGAATACTTCTTCACATCGTGAGAAAAAATTTAAAATATCCATCTCTAATGATTCAATATAATATATGAATGGGTTTGATATTACAAATAACCAATTCAGTTGTTGATTCCAATGTATTTGTATCAATGCCTAATTTTTTAGCAAGACAACGTTAAATTCACTCACAGTGAACACAGTCACTTGAATGAGTGAGTGAACATATTCACTAACAGTCTCACTTCACAGTTTACGCATTTCGTGTCATTTTCTCTACTCCGATCATTCTAATGTAATCAAGTAAGTTTGAATTTGTATAATCTACTTTTCCATTTTTGGACCAGATTTGTAGTCACATGTAACTCGAGCTCAAAAGTTGAGGAAGTACAGGCAGTTTTTCAACTGATTCATTTCCTCAATGTGTTATTATGAAGTTCCTTTTAATATCAAACAAGAATCTGAAAATTATTTCTAATCATTTTGCGCTTACACTAAACGGAATCTAAACTTATCATCATCATTTATAAATTGAGGCTCTATAAAGATGTTTAGATAGTCAGTCGTTTAAGAGACCAAGTTATAATAATGAGGCAAATTTTTCTCATTGACAGCATAAATCAATTCTATTCATTTGGAGAGGGATCAAAATATTCTTATTTTACTCAAAGCGTGGAAATTCGTGAATGGGACAAGAAGAGATACGGGAAATCAAATTAGTCAAACCGTAAAAAATGCAGGAGGTTCTTGTGTTTGAATTCAACTGCAATACGAACTAATGAAATTATTATTTTCTTAGATAAGTGTATTACTTTCTAAACTGATTATTATTGGATAATCAGTTTATACTTGATGGATCGACATCAAATCTGTATAGAATCTCAACTTGATAGCCTCTGTAAGAACAACAGTAGTATAAGCGCCCCTTTGGAGCACCAAGTAGAAATAAAGTGAAATATTAATTAAAGAGAAAATCCAGTGAAATATAATTTAAAGAGGAATTTGGGTGAAATATTAATCACACAGAAATTAAAGTGAAATATTAATTAAAGTAGAAATAAAGTGAAATATTAATTAAAGAAGAAATCAAGTGTAAATTGAAAATAAGAGAAATCCAAGTGAAATATAATTTAAAGTGGAATTTGGGTGAAATATTAATCACACAGAAATTAAAGTGAAATATTAATTAAAGAAGAAAATAAAGTGAAATATTAATCACACAGAAATTAAAGTGAAATATTAATTAAAGAAGAAATCAAGTGAAAATTAATAAACCTTCTTATTTTGAAATAAGAGCCACTTTTTAAAATTAAAAATTAAAAAAAAAGATAAAAATTAATTTGAAAAAAAATAAAATAAAAAATTAACATGTTTTAGCATTAACATATTTTTCAATTTTATTCAATATTTTTTTAGGAAGGAATAGGATAACAGGAAAAGATTACTTTATTTCTTTTCATACTTGATTAACATACTATGACCTCGCTTTTGTCATTTCATTCCCAAAGCAAGGACATTCATGTTTATTTCCAATACTTTCCATATTTTTCCACTTGCAGCATTTCTTTCACTTTTTTCAAAATCTTGACAAAGTCACAGAATGTAATTGACAAATATTTCAACTTGGGAAAATCATTGACAAGTTTTGCTACTCTTCGTAACTTTAGAAAATAGTTCTCAGAGATTTTGAAATTCTGCTTCAAAAACGCAGGCCATGATTCTTCTGGTTTCTCCACAATGAAATAATTACGATAAACCTCCAAATAGTAACCAAAAGCAGCATACATGTAGAAATGTTTTGCTTTGAATTTCTCCAGTGTGGTATTGTAAGAACTTAAAAAATTGAATAATTCCTCTTTATTTTTTTCACTAGGCAGTTTTGTTTCAACAACATTAATATCAGATACCAGCTTTCTCACTAAACTCTTATGTAAAGATTCCAAATTATTTTCTGTGGGCTTTCTCTCCAATTTCACAAATTGCTGCAAACTGTTTCTTGGGCGTTTCGGTAAAATAATTTCTCCAGTTTCAATTTTCTGCTTCACAACTTCCATGTCGTTTTCTTCAATAACACTTAACACTTTCAAGCAATCTTCATGGTAAGTTTTCAACTTTTTCACATTGTTAATAAACTCAAAATCATCGTCAAAAGCAATTTGCAAAATATTTTTCCTACTATTATTTGCCATAACTTCATACAAACTGAACGTAGTGACTATCACAACGGCTGGATTCAAACTGACCAGAGATTGTGATACAATGTTCTTATCGAATGAACAGGAAATTATGCACTTGGCTAGCATTCAACTGACTAGGCTATAGAATAGCAAAAATGCATACAGGCCTAAAACTAGTTAAACTTGTTGAACTTCTGTATGCTTTTTTATGACTTTGTCCTTATGCTTCTGACAAAATTCTGATTCAAGTTTTATTTTCACATTACAACTTGAGCCACTATTTTTTCCTTTCTTATAAACATACTTACAACTACCTAAAACATATATTTTATTACCATCAGCATTATCCTGAAAATATTTTCCAATAATATTTTCAACTTCTATTTGGATTTTCTCCTCTGGTAAATCCATCTCAACTTCTCTAAGGTTTACAATAAAATCATTTATAATTTTTTTAATAGATTCCATTTTATTATTGGAGAAATAATATTTTTTTTCCAACACGAAATATTTCAAAGGGAAAATCCCATTGAAATTGAATTAATCTAACTATTCCTATTCTGAAAACCATTTAAGAAAACTATATTTATTTTTATTAATCAATTGAGAAACTTTTCTCATGTCAATTCCAGACGAAAATAATCTCAATGCTTCCAAACATAAATGACCACAAATTGGTGGATCAGAATCAGTCTGAATTTCATCATCGGTATAAAATATAGTTGAATCTTTTAAATAATTTTGAAGTTCAATTGGTGGAGGAGCTTTCCCATAAGTATCGAAATAAACTACATTTTTCCAACTTTCATATAACAAGTCCAGTGAGTTCCAGTTGAAAAAATACTATCCAAGTTAATAATTCCACATTCTTTTCTACTTGGTTTATCTACAGAAATTGTATCTCTCATAAAAATATCTTTGAAATTTTTAATTCTTAACATTCGAACATAATATTCAAGATCAGAAATTGACAATGGTTTTATATCGACTTTTTAGTAGCTTCTAGAATGATTGAATCTATTCTTTTATTTATCAGTTTTTTCAAACCAGAACCTTTTGCATCATTTCTGATAACATCTTCCAATTCCTTATTAATCAAATTCTCTAACCAGGGCAATAGTTTGTCTTTTAAAAGTGGAGCTAAATTTTTTCTGACAAGTGGAGAAATCTTTTTAACTAGTGGAATATTATCCTCAGCTTTTACTAAAAGATCGTTTAATAACCCACTACCAACTTGATCGAAATTTAAAGTCAATCTTAAACCTTTATTGTTTTCCAAAGCTTTTTTGACAGCTTTATTTTGAGAATTTGTAAGTTTGACCATTACATCTCCATTCAGTAATTGATCATAACTTAATCCAAGTGTTACATTCCTCTGATTTTTCACAGCAATTCTCAAGTTTTTCTTTTGACCTTCAGAGAGGTTAATTTTACGTTTATTATATGTTTCCATAGTATTTTATTATATATAGAAAATAATTTCAATAGTGAATTCACTATTAAAATAATAATAATAATTTAATACATACAAGTAGACGTACTTAATCCCCAACCTAATTTTCTCTTTGCCCACATAGCTCCTGTAGTAGCTAAACCTGCAATTCTTTCATTAAAATCTGCATCATCTAAAGATGAAGTAACTCTGTCCCAAGCTTTTTTCTGCAGAACTTTATCAGCTTCCCATCTATCTTCAGTATTTTTATGTTTTGAGTACCAAATATCGTGTTCTCTGGCTGCAGCATCAAGTGGATTAATTCCAGGATCTCCTCTAGCTAATCTTTTTTCTAATCTTGTTCCAGGGCCTAAATATTGAAAAGTTGGCCAATGTAACTCAAATGGTAAATTATTTATAATATCGTTTAAAAGACCAGAACCTTCAACAACTTTTCTGGTAAAGCCAGAAAACATCTAACTAAATATTTAGTACCATTTGGAGAATCAATAAGTTCAGTTAATCTATCTTTCAGAAATCCCACTAAAGACATTTTTCATTGTGAAAACTATTATTTCCAGCAACTTCCTGAGAATGAATATAGTTCAATCTATTTATTAATTCATTTAATTTTTGATATACCTGTATTCTATTGGTTGACTTTTCAATTGCAGTAAACCAGAACCAGAGGCAAGATTTTCTTCTTCCAATTCTTCTTCTTCTTCTTCTTCTTCTTCTTCTCCAATTTGTTCCAAATTCTTTTTGCAGTATGTTCTGTCCAAATTTTCTTAATCATTCCTTTCCACTTTCGTGATTGACTAGATTTTGGTCTATTTTTAGTTGGATCATTATTTTGATATAACGAATTTGTTCTAATCAAAATATCTTTATAATCATTCCAATCTTCATCTGTATACATCATACCTTTTTCAAAAAAATCATTTTTTGTTAAAAGCCTCCACAAACCTTCTGTGCCTTTATATTTTTTATTGTGATTCAACAAAACTATATCATCAAAATCAAATGTTATTGGTTCTGAGCCAATCATAGGTTTGTCTGTTTCTTCATTGTACCAAATTCCAAACTTAGCATCATTAGCTCTAGGAAAATATTTAGAACCAATACTTCCCAGATTAACAATGTTTGTTTCTACAAGTTGTTTGAGTGATTTATTCTGTCGGAAAGATTCTTTCTCAGGAGTTGTAGGCAAACCTAAAGATGAAGAAGATTCTTCATCATACTTGTCCTCATCAATAAGGTCAAATCTAATTCTAGGATCTTTACTCCTAGGTGTACTTTCAGATAAAGGCCTAAATATTGGAACAATTTCTTTACTGGAACTAGTATTAGTTGTTTGTTTCTGTTCTTTTAAAGCCTTAACAATAGGCTCAAACTTTTTTTGTCTTTCTCTATCTTCATCTATAACTCTTCTGTGAAAACTAGAAAATTCTTCAGTTAGTTTTCTATCTAAATTTTGTATTCTTCTAGCTTCATTTACAGTTAATTGTTTTGGCTTGTTATCTGTTAAATCCATATCTTCTGAACATTGTGGTTCATCTTCATCCCGATTTTTCTTTTTTTCTAATTTCTCAGCTTCTCTAAATTTAGAGTATAATTCTTTTTGACGTTTACTCAACTTTTTAGCTTCTTTAGCACTTATCATATTCTTTATCTTTATTATACATAAAAAAAAATTAATGTTGAAAATTCAAACGTTGAAAAACGTTGACTTCAACGCTCATTGTTATTGTTAACGTACATTTACGTTTATATTTACATACGTTCATGTTTTGTTACGTTATTGTTCACGTTTAATTCTTCTTTCAATAAACATCTGTAACGGCCATTATGAGGTTTTCTAGTCATATCAATTGTTATAAAACCGTAATTAATATCCCAACACTTTTTACAAATATTTTTAAATTCTGTAAAAGTCATATCAGAACCTACAAAATCATTGTAAATTCTACGTGTGTAATGCTCAGTCTGTTTGAAAATACATAGAAAATTCACGTTATCTCTAATAAGCTGTAAATCAACTCGAGCATAATTCTGGCTAAGATAGATACATGAAATATTTTTATGACGTGATCTGATAAAATATTCTTTAATTTTTTCTTGTTCAGTCATAATACAATCGTCAAAAACAACTAAAGAATTTGGTTCACAGTCATCCACAGAAATAAGGTCTTCACATGATGAAAAAAATGAAGCTATTTTCTCACCTTTCAAAGTCTCAATAATTTCATATTGTTTTCTCAAATTTGTATATTCAGGCTGATTTATCGATGTTCCTTTTGCAAAAATATATAATTTTTTAAATAATAAGCCTTGTTTTCTCTGAATTAAATTTAGAAGTAAATTAGTTTTTCCGCTACCTGAGCCACCAATTAAAAGTGCCGAATCGGTCTAGGAAACAATTTTAAATTTTTTGTTCTTTATAATAAACAGTAATATCCATTTTATTACAATGAAATTATTTAAACTAACAGGTCGAGAAAGTATACTAAAACTCAATTTGGAAAGACCAATAGTGTTGGATGAAAATAAAAATATGAACTAGCACTTGTGGGTTTTATTCAGAAAATAATATTTATAATTTGGCTGAAGATGGTGAAATTCATGTTGTGGAACCGAATGATAAATCCAAAGAGAATGATGTAATACCAGAAAATGAATATGGCTATGAAGTAATTGAAAAAGGTTATTGGACTTTGGAAAAATTCAAGAGCAAATCAACCGGCATCATGAAGCTGAGTATGACATAAAATTTGAGAAAATTGGAAATAAAGTTGTACTTGTATCACCTTACTATTCTGTTGGATTTACTAAATCTATACGAAAATTATTAGGTTTTAATCGAGAAGGAATAGTTTACAATGAAAGATGCACAGCTGAAAAATTGCCAAATTTGAAACCTTTAGATATTATTGAAATTCACTGTAATATTGTTGAACGTAGCATTTCAAATCATGAAACTCAATGGCACAAACATGATGAACGAGAAATTCTATACTCATTTTATCCAAATGTAAATTATGGCGAAAAATATCAGAAAGGCCTGAAGAGAAATTATATATTCCGCTGAAAAAGAACTTACATAAAATTCAAGAAATTGTAATCACAATTCAAGATCAAGAAAATAATCTAATTATGAATCCAGATGTAAATAATATTCTTTATCTGAGTCTTGTAGAAAAATAATAGGTTAATGAATTAATTTTAATGGATTTTCCATTGAAATTTTTAATTTTCCATAGAATTTTTTATTTTTCTATATAATAAAAGAGTAATGGATAAAATATATAATAAATACATTCACAATATTACAAGAAGTGAGTTCAGAAATGTAAATCCAGTAACGGATCAGAACTTCAATAAACCAAACAATATTACGGCATTTAATATTGATCATGGAGATTGTTTTTATAACGGAAGAATTCAGTACCATATTATAGGAAAAGTTGTCAAGAAAAGTGATGGTAAAGATTATGCAGCAAGTACTACTGTTAAACTGACTGATAATTTTATTCCGTTTTATTCCGATGATGGAACTTAGGAAAATGGTGTTTTAATCGAAAGAATTGAACATGCTGGAATAACTAGTACAGTAAAAGGCCTGGTTAGTTATAAACGTTCTCAAAAAGGTTTACTAACATCTTCAGGTTTTGAATCGAAATTTATTGGCGGCGGAAAATTCGAAGCTTTAGGTTCACTTTCTCACTTGGGTTTTGGTTTTTTCAATCATTTGAGATTTCCAATTTTTAAAGGTGGTTTTGAAGTAAGTTTCACTAGAGCCGAAGATAACGATGCTATTCTACATTGGCTAAGTTCAGCAGCAGGAGCAACAGAACCTGCAGACGGCAAAGTTGTTATAGAATCATTTGTTCTTAGAGTTCCTCTTGTAGAATATGAACAAACAAGTAAAATCCAACTACTTGATGAACTAAAATCTTTTAGTGATAGTGGAAAATTGATTTATAACTTTTTACAGTGGCAATGTATCGAAAAGAAAGGAATTTATGGCTCGAACTTTAGTTGGGATATTACAGGATTATTTCGAAATATTTATAATCCTATGTTTGTAATTATTTGTCTACAATCAAACAGATCTGATAATCAACAACAGGATTCTAGTAAGTTTGATCACTCGAATCTTAAAAATGCTATAGTAAAAATTGATGGAGATAGATACCCAGAAGAACTTCAAAATTGTTCTGTTACTGATTCAAAATTTAGAATTTTCTACGACATGTATCAGAACTTTAGAAGAGCATTACTAGGAGATGAAGAAACGTATTTAGATTATAGTGACTTTGCAAGTAATTATACTATGGCTGTAATTGATACTTCACTTCACCAAAATAAAATTCGAACAAAAAGTGATATTATAGTTGAACTTGACTTTACAAATCCTGTTACTGCACCAACTGCAGATTCTGGAACTACAGCTTATGTGACAATAGTATCTGAAGCTCATCTAAAATATGATATTACGAGGAATTTAGTTGAATTGATTTAAATCGGGAAAAATACAAATATTTAATTTTAATGGAATTTCCATTAAAATTTTGTAATAAATACAATGGAAATATATTGCTCAAAATGCAAAAGAAAACAAAATCTGGTAATGAACAGGAAGTTAAAACTTCAAATAACAGGTGGAGATTGAAAGCTATTTGTAGTGTATGTAAACAAGAAAAAGTCGTTTTATTAAAGCTCCTGAATCTAGTAGTGGAAATACAGTACAGGAAAAATTATATTGTCATCTGAAAATCAATTAGAAGAAGCTGAAGAATTGCATAAACCAGTGATAAAAATTTCAAAAAGAAAAATCATAACTCACGGAATTGATGACTTGTGGGCTTCAGACTTAGTAGTTATGAATAAATATTCATCAGAAAATAATGGATTTAAATATATGTTGAATGTAATTGATACATTTTCCAAATATGCCTGGTCAGAGCCACTGATGAAGAAAAGTGGTCCAGATGTGGCCAAAGCTTTAAAAATTATTTTAAAAGGCAAAAGTTCTGGCCATGAGACTCCAAATCTATTGCATACTGATAAAGGTCTAGAATTTAAGAATAAAGATGTTAACAAATTATTAAAACAGAATAACATAAAACTCTATCATACAGAAAATGAGGAGAAAAGTTCAATTATAGAACGTTTCAATAGAAGTTTGAATAACAGAATGAAAATAAAATTTGAGATAAGAAAATCATTCAGATGGATTGATATTCTACAAGAATTAATTAGTGATTATAATAATAGTTATCACAGAACAATTGGAATGAAACCTATTGAAGTTAACTCTGATGATGAAGAAGAATTGAAAAATTTATATGACTCAAGAAATAATAAATTATGACAAGCCAAAATATAAAGTTGGAGATAGAGTGAGAATAACTGTGAAAAAGGAATTTTTGATAATAAATACAGAAATAATTGGACTAGAAATATTCAGGATAGTAGAAGTGAAAAATACAGTGCCAGTTACTTACGGAATAGAAAGTTTAGATGAAGAAGAAATAATAGGATCTTTTACGAAAAAGAATTACAGAAAACTAAAATTGAATAAGTTGTTAAAGGATTAGAAAGTTAGAAAGTTATGAACTTGAATCCGAAAGCAAAACAGTTATGTGAACAGTACAGGAGTTTTTGGAATTTAGTGGAAAATGCCAATTTTAGTTTGAATTTTATAATGGAAAATCGAGATGCTCTTGAATCAATAATTAATATTCTTGAAGAATTTGATTGTATTCAGAGAATTTTAAAAGATTACTACTTGAGTTTTAATGATAACGAGCTGCCATTATATGATATAGAAAAAGTCAAACACTCATTGAGCTATGATTTTCCCGGAGAACTTACTGATGATGAACTTCGTCTGTTTGCATATAAAAAGTTTGAACAAGAATTGAAAGATGAAATTGAATGTTCATTGATTGATGTATAAATTTTTTAACGGATAATATCTGTTAAAAACTGAAATAACTATTCCATCAGAAAAATTGAATAAGTTGTTAAAAGATTTCACTGTATGTATGTAATGGAACAAAACGAAAAAAATAAATGTTTTTTAAATAATTTTCTATCAAATAAAGATATGAATATTGATAATAAATTAAAATTAAAGATCTTCGTGCTCTAGCAAAAATTACAATTTAAAGGTTTTCAGATGGAAAAAAGACGAACTTATAACTAACATAAATCGTGTGTACGAGTACCATTTGATCAAAATGAGTTGAAAAATGTAATTTTCAACTGAAAAAACTTGCTCAGAATTACAATATCAAAGTACCCACACGACTACGAAAAGAAAAAATGATAGAAAATCTTATGAAACCTCAGAATGTTGTATTTAAGAAGAATGTTGCTCAAGATTTGAGTTTTGATGACGATGTTTTTATCAAGCCAAAAGAACACCGAATATCACCATTCGAAATCACAGAGAAAAATTCACGATTTGTTAAGAAATTTGGAATGACTGAGGTTGATTATACTATAAAAATAAATAAAATTATAGAAGTAGAAAATGCCATAAATGCTATGATAAAAATGGCCAAGGAAAAAGGTAATTATAATAAAGGTGATAAAATTACAATTATAGCAAGTAATCCTAATTTTCATCACGATATTTCAAAAGTTGTACAATCAGATATTCATGCTAGAGATTTTATGGAACATGTTAGTAGAATTCTATCATCGAATGAACAACTGGATATTACACAAACAAGATTCAACGTAAAAATTATGAACATTCCACGCGGTAGTAATAATGCTAAGAAAATTATTAATCTGTCACACGATAAAAGAACAAAAAAATGTATTACACAAATAAAAAATAATGATAATTTATGTTGTCCAAGAGCAATAGTTACAGCATTGACTTATCATTTAGATAATATATTAGACAGACCTATTTCTACAAGTGAGAAAAACTAATTAGACAAGGAAGACGTTTACAAGGAATTGGGTAGAGAATTATGTCATCGTCTTGGTGAATATAATGAAGAAGGTTTTACTCTGGAAGATATAAAAAATGTCGAAAAATTACTTGGAATTCAAATAAAAATTGTCTGTGCAGAAAGTTTCAATACTATAATTTATAAAGGTGAATTAGCAGAAATAGTATTGTACCTGTACAAACAAGGAAATCATTTCGATGTAATTAGTAGTATGAAAGCTTTTTTTGGTAGTAGTTATTACTGTGAATTATGTGATACTACTTTTAGTCATAAAAATAGTCATAAAAAATGTTCAGCTCAAAAAGTTTGTAATTTATGTATGAATCCAGAGCATGAGGAAATATCTCCTACTGTGTATTGTGAGAAATGTAACAGATATTGTTATAGTCAAGAATGTCTGGAAGATCATGTAGAAGTTTGCACAGAAATATTCAAGTGCAAAACCTGCAATAAAATATGTAAAAAGATCCACATAATTGTTTCAGTACTGGTGTTTCAATTGTTCTGCATTTGCAGAGTACAATAACCATAAATGTTATATGCAAAAGAAACAGGCAAAAGGTGGAATTTGTGACTGTTCCAGATGTACTCCTGGATCTCGAGTTGATAATAATCGATGTAGTTTTACAGAGAAATATTTATTCTTCGACTATGAATCAATTCAAGAGACTGGAGTACACGAACCAAATTTAGTTAAAGTCCACGATTTCCAAGGTAATAAATTCACATTTTATGATAACGAAAGTTTTTGTAATTGGTTGATAAGTAAAGAGCACAGGGGATTTACTTGTATTGCTCATTACGCAAAGGGCTATGATTCTCATTTTATTCTCAGATATTGTGTGGAAAATACTATTAAACCTTATACTATATATTCCGGAACGAAACTAATGCTGTTAGAGATAGAAAGTCTTCGCTTAAAAGTTATTGACAGTATGAATTTTGTTGCTTCTCCACTTTCTTCTTTTCCAAAGACATTTGGGTTAAAAGAAGTAAAAAAGGGTTATTTTCCACATTATTTCAATACAGTAAATAATCAGAATTATGTTGGTCCAATTCCAGATAAAAGTTTTATGGTGTTGATACTATGAATCCAAGTGCTAGAAAATTGTTCTTAAAATGGCATGAAGAAAGAATAGCGGAAAATTATATATTTGATTTTAAGAAGGAATTAGAGGAATATTGTGATTCCGATGTAGATATATTAAGGCGGGGTTGTCTTGAGTTGAGAAAACAATTCCTAGAAATAGCAAATATAGATCCTTTCTGTTATTTAACTATAGCTAGTGTTTGTATGGCAGTTTATCGATCAAAATATTTAGTAAATCAATCAATAGCTGTACTTAAACCTGATCGAAAAGAGAAATTCAGTCAACAATCTATTACATGGCTAGAGACATTTAACAATGTGAAACATGCCTTAAATGGCGGTGAAGCAGTTATATGCGGAAGTAAAGTAGACGGTTATTGTGAAAAAACTAATACTGTTTATCAATATCATGGTTGGCATGGTTGTCCTAAATGTTTTAAGCCCGATACTATAAATAATATTAACCGGGAAAGTATGAGTGATTTGTACAATAAAACTGTTGAAAGAACTAATAAGTTGAGAGAAAATAAATACAAAGTAATAGAAATGTGGGAATGTGATTGGGTGCAAAAATTCAAAAAGTTACCGGAAGAATTGGAAATGAAAGTTGTAGAAGAACTTAAGCCAAGAGATGCATTTTCGGTGGTAGAACTAATGCCAGTAAATTGAAAGTTAGTGGAAAAAAGCTGCGGTATATAGATGTTGTAAGTTTATCTCCTACTGTTATGTTTTACGATTATTATCCGTATGGTCATCCAATAAAAATTAAGAAACCAAAGAAATATAATCCAGATTGGTTTGGTCTAATAAAATGTAAAGTATTAGCTCCTAGAAATTTATATCACCCAGTTTTACCTGTAAAAATAAATAAACTATTATTTCCTCTCTGTGTTAAATGTTTTCAGGAGAAGACTCAAGTTTGTAAACATACAGATAAAGAAAGAGAATTTGACGGGACTTGGACAACTATCGAAGTAAATAAAGCTGTAGAAGAAGGCTACCAAATATTAGAAATTTATGAAGTTTGGCATTTCGAAGAGAAATCAAATGAATTATTCAAAGGTTATGTGAAAGATTTTATGAAAATAAAGTTAGAGACTTCTCCATGGGAAAAAGACTTTAAAACTATTGGAGAGTATATAAGTGAAATAAATAAAGGAATGGGAATAGAATTGGAATTAGATAAAATTGAGAATAATCCTGGAAAAAGAGCCGTAGCAAAAATATGTTTAAATAGTTTATGGGGAAAATTTGGGCAGAGAATGAATATGTCACAAACTAAGTATGTGACTGAACCTTCAGAATTTTACAATATTTTATTAGACGATAGTTTAGACAAGACTAATTTAACTCTGGTTAATGATAATATAGTTCAGGTTTCGTTCAATAAAAAAGATGAGTTTGTAGAAAATTCTGGAAGTGTAAATGTTTTTGTAGCTGCTTTTACTACAGCTAATGCTAGACTAAGATTATACGATATGTTAGATAAACTAGGGAATTCTGTTGCTTATTATGATACTGACTCAGTAATTTATATTGATAATGAACAAAATATAATTAAGACTGGTTGCATGTTGGGAGAATGGAGTGACGAATTAGGTAAAGATGATTTTATTAATGATTTTATTTCTACCGGTCCTAAAAGTTATGCATATAATACTCAAAATGGTAATGGAAATTGCAAAATTAAAGGGTTTACTCTGAATTATAGAAATAGTCAGAAATTGGAAATAGAGTCAATGAAAAAGATTTTAGATGGTTCTATGGAGAAAATTACAATAGATTTTAATCAGATTGTAAGAGATGTAAAGACAAAACAATTAGTAAATAAATCGGTACAGAAGAATTTTAAATTAGAATATGACAAGAGAATAATAAAAGAAGAAAAAAATGGAGTTATAGATACTTTACCTTGGGGTTACCAATAAAAAACCTTTTTCGTATTGCATTTTTGATATTTGTAATAATATAAATAATTTAATCATTTTGTTAAAATATTAATATACAAAATAAATGTTTAATATTTTAAATACGCAATTTTAAACTGTTTTAATTTTATAAATAAAGAATAGCAATATAAAATATTGGAGAATCTTGTTTATTCAAAAAACTGTGAAAAAGAACTAAAACTTTTAAAATCTAGAGGCAGTGAAGAATTTGTTAAAAATATATTTATAGAAGACAAAAACAAAGCAAAATTAGATACAAAACGTGAAAATATAAAAGAGAATTTAGTAATAAAATATGCTGTAAAAATAATTTAAGCAAAAGATTTCAAAGAGTTGAATATGAAAATCTTTTTAAAAACTATCCAAAATAAAAATATTAAAATATTAAATGGGGAAATAGAAGAAATTATTTTCTAGACCCTAAGGTCAAAAAAAGCAAAAAGATTAGTTGTTTTATCCATATTTATTGTTAAAAATTGTTTTTCAACTCTTAAATACAATTAATCCGGTCTCAAAATATTTTGAGACCAGATGAAATTTTAGAGTATATTTCAATGGAAAATATCCTTTGAAATTAGTGTTTTTGTTTTAGTCTACTGAGTTATTTCTACATCAAATTTAGTAAAGCCAGATTCATTTATTTTTCCTTTATAAGTTAAAAACAGATCTGGGCATTTTTTGTTTAATATTTCTAGATAAGTAGATGTGAATTTCGCGGTCCAACTTTCAGGTAGATAAGTGAAAAAGTCTGTTGTATCTATCTGTATGGATTCTTTTGTAAATTTTGACTTGACTTTTACTTTTTTAATATTTTGTATGGGATATTTATGGTTTTCTTCCAAGTCGGAGATCTTTTTAAATTGTCTAGATGTTTTAGGTTTATTAATAATGTTTAAAATTTCTTCAACTGTTGCCATTTTTATAATATAGAAAATATTTTTTTTTCAAAATTAATATTTTATTATAGAATCTATTTCTTTAACAACTAAAATTATTTTTTTTTCCAAATTAAATTTTTTTAATTTTTATTTTTTAATTCTTAAAATTAAAAAGTGTCTCTTATTTGAAAATAAGAAGGTTGATTAATTTTCACTGGATTTCCTCTTGGGTTCAATTTCCACTTCATTTCTACTTTAATTAATATTTCACTTTAATTTCTGTGTGATTAATATTTCACCCAAATTCCTCTTTAAATTATATTTCACTGGATTTTCTCTTTAATTAATATTTCACTTTATTTCTACTTGGTGCTCCAAAGGGGCGCTTATACTACTAACAACTATAAATCTGATATGGAAGTTGGGGATTCGATATTGTTTGCTACTATAGAGATGCTAATAATTACAATAACTTACAATGAGAATAACTTATTTGTTTGTAAATGCACTAGTATCTGGCGAAAGTTTCAGCTTGTTTCAACAAATGTGTTATTGTTTGTATTTGTAGTCGCTCCATGTTTGCACGTACTCGAAGTAAGACTTTACTAGAGCAAACTACCTGGATTTGGTCGATTTTGTAGGATTCCACACTGACTGGGTGATATTATTCTGAACCACCCTTCCATTCCAGCAAGCTAAGGATTATTTATGCGGGAAGCAAGGTGTGCCATTTGCATTTCAGCTATAAATTTCACATTAAGCAATTGCTCAATAGTAGTTTTGGAACTGCTCACGTTGAAACAGATAAACAGATGCTCTCTAGTTTATATTATATCATATTCATAATATATTTCCTCTTTATATGGTATGATTAGATATCATCTCCAAACTGGTTTTATTTTTGCTTATGCATTTTTATTGATCACTATGCACTAAGTATCATTGCAATATCACTAGCTAGCAGGACTTAATGATGTAATTTTCATCTCAATAATTCATTCATAATTATTTTTATGATAATGATGAATTTTCACCCTACAAACAGATCTAAGAGTTGTCTTAAATTTTGTTTTCATAGTATAAAAAAGTTGAAGATTAAGAATGAAGACAATTGTAGACTTTCTATATTGGGAAAATAAGTTCATATCCAACCACAAGTTTGCAGTATCATATAATGTAATTGGTCTGACTTACAAGTAGGTATCCAATTAACACTTTAAGATGTAATGATACCATGAGCATCAAACTAAAATATTGTTCGTTTTTTGAATTTATTAATGTGAAATAGAAAAAATTGTTTTTAATTCTTACCTACTATAGAAGTATTATTTTCAGTACTATACCGGATTGTATGATATCAGACTCTCTAGATAATCTCTTGATCATTTTCATCTTTCCTTTTGAGCAACTTTTTAATAATAATTACTGGCGTCTCTTTAGTCATAGCTGGATTTATTACACGACAAACTCTTTGTCTATTATTTTTTATTTTTTTATCATAGCTAGAAGGATAAGGAATTTGATATCTTTGAAATTCATTTAACCCGCTTTCATCCTCTGCTTATTAGATTTATAATAATGAACTTTTTTGTTTCAAAGTAATGAAATTGTTTTGGTGTTTGATACAGATGGAATTGCAGCACGAACAGAAATAAAAGGTGAAGTTTATTTACTTAGAATTGTGAATTGGTCTGTGATTGGAATCTTCTATCTTAATTTGCCAATACCAAAAATGTTGAATCCTAATCTTTTCCCAACGTCCATGTGATTAGCAATCAAGCTTCTATAAATAGATCTCTACAACTACTAATCCTTTTCAGATAGAGATAGAGATGCGGGAAGTGAGGTTCCTATAAGAGCATTCTCTAGTGATACGGTTCAACATGCGGTTTGCAATAGAGACGAATTTTCCGATTTTCCACCTATTTTCTCCTCTCTCTTTCTCTTTCTCTATCTTCTTTCCTCCAACAGTATTGTGCATAATCAATCTGCTTCGCCGACGCCGCAAGCTTCTGCTTCAAAGTATTCGAATGACGTATTATCGATTTATCGTATTTTTGATGTATCACATCGATTTGGAGGTAATGAATGCCTTTATCCAACTATTTTGTCTCATCCCTAGAAGACTAGCAGGGACCCGCAAAAATTTTCGAAAAAAAATCAATTTTATAACCTTTATTATTAGTCTACATAGAAAATGAGGCGAATATTAGAGATAGGCAACCCGCAACACATGGATTCCTTTTCTGGCTCATGAGCTTTCATTACATTTTTGTATCATGGGAAATGCATCGAACAATATCTTCGTTAATAGCAGTTGGATATTATTCATTTCACTGGGAGTTGTCAGCCCATAAAAAAGTTTGACATCGCATAGGTTCGATTTTGCAAGGATATTCTAGATTGAAGGAGGGGTATATCATTTCTTTCTTCTCAAATCCAAGAATTTAGAGGGCATTAATAAATGTTAAAAATGAGGTCCTTCTTATCTAGGTTGAGCTACTGATCTTCAAATAATTGATAGATTGTCAGACAATCTGATATTTCTGTTCAGTATCATTATATAGTAAACTTATAGATTCTAGTGACACACTCACTCACTCACTGACTCACTGATTGACAAAAACTCACAGCCAAAACCGCTGATCGGAGAGAAACTCTGGGGTCACCATTGGATAGGGGGCCAAGAGTAAATACAGGGAAAACTCCAAAACTTTGAAAAATTTCCCCCCTAAGGGGGGTTCAGGCCCCCCCAAGATTTTCTGCAAAGCTAACCGCTCATCGCACAGCAAAGTCATGGGAACTTTTGTTCAGCACCCGGAGATACCCTGATTTCAATAATAAAATTTTAACCGGGTTCACAAGGGGCCCAAGGGGCATTTGAAAATTGTTTTCCCAAATTGTTTTCCAAAATTCACAGCCAAAACCGCTGATCGCAGAGAAAAACTGGGGTCACCGTCAGATAGAGGGCCGAGTAGGTACAGGAAAACTCCAAAACCTCCAAAACGTCCCCCTCAGGATGTGGCCCCAAAGTTTCTCTGCCAATTCAAATAAACATTTTACAGCAAAATGGTAGAGGAAAAACTTGTTCAGATTGTGGAAAAACATCGAAATATGTGATAAAATTCGAACCGGGTCGACAAGGGGGACCAGGGGGGGCAATTTTCATTTTTGGCCACTTTCGCTGGTTTGGCCAGATTTTGATGGGTCAATTTTCAATGGTTCTAGATTTTTTAGCGCAGGTTTTGGGCTCAGAATGTTGTTCCTTGGACCCATATACCTCATAAAAATGTCATCTGCCCAAAAAACATATTCAGGGGGGCACCAGGGGACATATATGTCAAATTTGGCAAATTTTGGGACGGCTGTATTTCTCTTATTTGGATACCGGGTATTATTGTGCCATACATCATTGAACTCAGCTCATCAAGGCAATCCAGAAACATATGCTACATGCCCAAATCAAATAAAGTTTTTGGAACTCAAATTTGAAAATTTTCAAATTCCCCCACTTTATGAAGATCATAGTGGAGAGGTACCCACTGAAATACATTTTACGCCACTCCCAGCATAGGTGGAACAATTATTTTGTTCTCATGAGTACCCAAAATCATTGAGAAAACTCCAAAACTATGACATTTTTTTTGTCAGGGGGGCAACAATGCCCCCTCAATTTTTTCAACTTTTCCATTTCACTATTTAGAGCAAAAGTGTAAAGGACCTTTTTTGTTAAGTACCTCGATAAGCTTCGATTTCAATAATAAAATTTGTACCAGGTCAGCAAGGGGGATCAGGGGGCGCAATTGTATTTTTTGGTCATTTTTGCAAATTTTTGGAAATTTATTTAGGGTCTATTTTCAATGGTTCTTGATATTGTAGTGAACAATATCAGTGAACAAACTATTATTTTGTTCTCATGAGTACCCATAACTATTGAGGAAACTCCAAAACTATAAAATTTTCCTATCAGGGGGGCACCAGGTCCCCCTCAATTTCTCCAACTTTTCTATTTGACTATTTAGAGCAAAAGTGAAGAGGACCTTTTTTGTTCAGCACCTCAATATGCTTTGATTTCAAAATTAAATTTGTACCAGATCTGAATAATGTTCCTTAGGCCTGAAAAGCTAATATAAATGACAACTGCCCCCCAAAAAATAATCAGAGGTGGAACTGGGGGACATGTCAAATTTGGCTAAATTTTAGACTCCTATATTTCTCTTATTTGGATACCAGGTTTTATGCTACATGACCAAATCAAATAACTTTTCTGGAACCCAAATTTGGAAATTTGAAAAGTCCCCTAGGAGATCATGGAGTGGCAAAGCCCCCAGGGGGGTGGAGGGGGCGAAGCCCATGAAACCCATTGAATTACTTACACTGAATTCTTCTAACCTAGAAAATCTCTAACCAGAAAAATTACTAACCTAAAAAATTTCCAACACAAGAAAATTTACATTAACGAGATAATGGGGGGGCGAAGCCCCCAGGGGGGTGCAGGGGGGCGAAGCCCCCTGCCGAGCACGAAGTGCGAGTGATTTGACATTAAAATTATGAAGCAAGAAAACTGAAGACCATCGTAATAACTTGTATTATTATTGTAATAAATATTTATGCGATATAACTAGAGTTTCCTGAATTTATAGATTGCAAATCAGATTGAGTAATCCGAATTTGTGAGAATTGCGCAGAAAGCTGGAACTAACACCAAGCACTAAGAAAAGTGGGAGTTGCAATGCTGATGACAAAGAATGCCTACAAAAATTCGAAGAGCCGTCTGACTGGCCAATAAGCTGGACAGAAACAATTTAACTATTCTGACCAATTTCGAGCTAGCAGCTCGTGAACGTCAGATGACTTGTGACGCTTTCGTACAGCTTGCTCCTGAGTGGTGGAAATCGTGAAATGGCGACTGTTCAACCCATTGGCCAATCAGACGGCTTGTTGATTTTGGAGGCGTAACTTAGTACAGCAGTGTTTGATGCTGTTAGTTCCAGCTTTCTCAGCATTCTTCAAAATGATTTTATCATTACTCATTCAACATTTCATATTTATTTGTGAAGCATTGATTGGAAATAAATAGAATGTTATGTAGGGCCTAAGTTCATTTAAATAAAAAATGTTAAGTGAAAGGTTTAAATTAAATCTATGATTTTCATCAATCATCTAATAAGGCCTAACAAATATGTAATTATATATCCAAGTGAAATTTTCAAAGTAAAGAAGAGAAAAAAATATTACTCCAATAGAATAGAGACAGGAAATTGAAAAACAAAGCTTGAAATTCTTCTAGAAATATAAGTAGGATACTAGAGGAATTCATTCTATGCAACATACAACATGAATATTTCATGGAAAATTCTCTTGATTAGCTATCATTTCTCGCGATGAGCCTTTTTTGTACTCGGTGACTTTGAACCGCTGAAATACGTTTTACGACAACGCAAAACACGACTTTCTATTGTATCAATGAAATTTTATTGAGAATAATATGTAATATTTTTTCTGAAGAAAACTCCTTAATAGATTTTGCCTCACATGTTCGTGAGTCAACTCCATTGATCCCAGAAAACAAATCACAGACTATTCTGGAACTTTTGAGATCGATGGTTATTACAGCCATGAGAGCGTTCTATCAAGTTAGAAGACAAGGCGTGTCTTCGGTCGCAAGGGGAAAATTACACTTTATTAAATTCCCAATTACAAAATGGATGGTCCATTAGAACAAATAGAATGATCACGCAACATGATAGACAAGCTTCTGTCTTCAACGGTCACTCTCATCCAACATTAAATCTAATGTTTTGGCCGTGACCTGTGATCGAAATAGCCCTTGGACTCGGCCAATTTATTTAATGAGAATAAGATCTCCTCTACGAAGGATCTATCTACTTGTATTCTCTTCCCTACTATACTTGTAATCTCTTAAATTTTGTAGAAACTTCAAAAGATGAAGGCCCACTCTCGAACCAAGAAGCGTAAGTTACATTGAAACTTAATTTCATCTCCGCTGAGATCGGTTGAACAGTATAATAGGTCTGGAAGGCTCTCGTCTTCACGAAGCTCCTTGTTAACTTTCAATATAAATTCCAGTTGATATTTCAAAACACTCTTTATCGTGGATATGGAACTAGAATTGATTGTGTTTGAAGGTTGGAGGGTGAATCTTTTAAAGGAACAAAGTAAGTGTCTGCTATTCGAGAGCATTCAGTGGAAAAGTGAATTGATTCAACAAAGTGCTCCGATTCACACTTTCTATTCACACTCTCAATATTCTGTAGGAAAATAAATATTAATATCTCCACTTGCTTCAAGGAGTTCCGGACCTCCAATCTACTAGCAAATACGTTTTCCCACACGAAATAGAACTTCTCAGAATTTAAAAATTCTCTGAAAATTATCACATTTGGTCGAAAACTATGATCCATTCACACGTCCTTCCTCGAGTGTAGTATGGTTGGAAGTCAATTTCTCCATTTGTTTCAGGTATAATTGAAATGTTCAATTACTGTATTTGATAAATAAACAAAGCAACTTTTTTATTCAGCATTTAATACCATTTTTCTTGAACAGATTTCCATGCTCTGTGGTCGAAAGTGAGTCTGCTTATGGAATGAATTCATATCCATTGTTGCATCTTTCTCACATACTATATAAATTCATAATCTGGTCATATCCATTCACATTAATATCATCTGATGATAATATTGATTTGTTGGTCATAGTTCTCCCCCACGATAGAAGTAATGTAGAGGATAATCATGATGTCCTTTTTTATGAAGTAATATGAAGAAGAAAGGGAAAGAGATAAAAATGAAACACATGGGTGTATAATAATCATTTGAAGGGAGATTGACCAGCTCATATGTTTCTCAGCAAAGCTTAATAAAGAACTATTTCACAAAATTCATTATACTATAATATTCCAGTACTGAAGTACTCATTATTAAATGGAAGTTATGAAAATTTGACTATCTTGATAATAATACTGTATATGAGTAATGAATGAATACAGCATTCTGCTGTATAGAAACATGGGATTTAGCTGGAGTTTGACAAGAATTTATATTCCGGAGCTCAGTATGTTTGAAATATTAGAATTGCTAAGGAATATAAAAGACATACACTATTTCCTCGTGCAATATACCTGAGGAATGAAAGGAGAAATTCTGTAAGAAGCTCATGTGCTTATATGAAGAAGCAGCCTGTTTGTGCTTCTATGAAATATTCAAGAAGGATTATTAAAGATGATGAGAAAATAAATAATAAGAGTATCCAATGCACAGGAAGGTGATGTAAAAGAAGCAAAATATCGAAAGAGTGAAAGTTAGAGATGGTTATTCTCAGATAGATAGTAAATCATGAATATAAAGACACTTAGGGATTTTCTAAAATCTCCTTTCCATTCACTGAGGAAATATGAAGAACGAGAACGTCAATGTCAATAAAACCCTCAGGGTATTGACACCATCTCTTGGAAATCGTTGAAAGAAACTGACAGACTTGTCGCATCTCCGCTGGAGGGTTTGTGAAGTACCCAGTTTTTCTCATACCTGAAATAATTCTATATCATAAGCTTCCATTCAACCGGTCTTAATAACGTGATTAAAGAGCGTCAAGATTAATCACTCAACACGATATTTTTATCTCAGAAAGTGTCCTTGAATGATAAATTTGGTAATTAATGCTCTTCAAGTACTTTGAATATTATGCCAGAAATTTTTATCTATCGATTCATTGTGAGAAAATATTGATGATCTATCAAATCATTTGGGTTGAGACTTTGGAGAGTATTGAAGACCATTTGATCCGTATATTCTTGAGAATTGAATTGAAATACAATTGTTTCTCATGAAAAAAATATACAAGATCAGCTGTATGAGAATTTGAGCATAGAATTTGAAATAAATGAATATTGATTTCGGACCTGGACTCATGAACAAAAGAAGAACATCAATTTGTGGAATGTATATTCAGAATAATATTATTTCATTATTAAAATACATATTGTTTTTTTGGAATATATTGTTCTTCCAACAAGAACAATAATATGTTCTTTTATGGTGGTTGGTGATCTGTACTTTTCAAAAATATTTTTGCTTTATAAAAAAGAATACGAAGCTGAATTCACCTGAATTGAAGAGCTCTCCGAATGTCTAATTTTCTTCATCTTATATATTATCTTACTAACAGTGCAGCTCCCTAAATCCTAGATAATAACCACCTATTTAAAGAGAATTCACGAGTCAGTGAGCTGAATAAAACCTGAATAGACTTTTCCCCTGCAATCTTTTCTGGATCAAGCGGTGTATTGAAAAGATGGGGATGGAACACTCGTCTTCATTCAGGTGATTTAATCAGAGAGATTTGAAAGAGTAACGTGATCGCAATATCAAGCAAGCAAAGGAACTATCAGCAAATTCTACCCGCTGGAGCATTCGCGAGGAAGGTTTTTTTTATTGACTATTGATATTATTGACTCTGCTAGGACATTGAGCTTACAGTCACTTGAAGGTAGAGCCATAATTTAATCTATCCTATAAATTCGTTTTTGAGTTACAATTAATAAATGAATGTTTATTTCTCTGGAAATAAAATACAAGTAAATATTCAAAGTACAAAATTCATGGCTAGTTTTACAGAGAAATTTTACAGAGAAAAATCTATACGAAAGCTGCTACCAATAGATTGTACACCTGTTTACAAAGATTAAAATGAATAGAATAATAATGAACAATTCACCTATGCAACAAAACCGAAGTCGTAATAATGAAATTTTAAGGCAATGAGTTTTCACAACCACTCTATTCTTTCAAGTGATGATAATTTTCTCCAATGAGCACTCCTCTTTCAATTTTTATAATGCTTTGTACCAAAGCATGTTAAATCACCATTTATCATGAATTATTCACATGACAAAATAATTCCATGTCTTTTGATGAACAGGAGATCATTTTTATTAGTTAAGATTTTCATTATCATCCATGTCAAATTATTACTTTGGAAACATAGAAGCAGTTGAAACATCATTCTTTCTACCCTTTACTGCGAATTTTACCTTCATTATAATTTTTCCAACAATGTGAATGTGAGTAGTTTTTCCAACAATGTGAGTTTAATGATGAAGTAGCAATACCATTTGCAGGCAATAAATTACTGACAAAATGTGTTACATATTCAATCTGAAAATAAATATTCTTGTTCCCAGAATCACACAATGTTAATCTGAAGGACACAGGATGAGAAAAGCTATCTTCGTTTCCCTTTCTGAATTCATAGCGTAACTATGTAATCCCGCTACAAGTTTTTCTGACAACTTTGACAGCCCGAAAAGTCGTTATTTATTCAGACACAATAGGTAAAGCTAGTACTGAGAGAACAGGGTTGCATTTATTCTTGTTTTGTATGTAGTTCTCTTGGAAAGACTGCATAGAATGAGAGTTCACTGCCTATTATACGTGACATGCAATCAATAATTCATAATATTAAGTCATTAAAATTCTCATTGTCATTGTAATTGTTTTATTATTGAATACTACCTTTCGAAAAACGTTCGTTTAGCAATCTACAACTATTTGAGATATAACATAACCTACTTTTGGAATTTTAAACTTTTTGAAATTTGGAGAAAACAATTTTGGGCTTAGGCCTGTGTTTCCCTTTACTGTCTTATCTGAAAGTGAATAAATAAATATTCCATATTCATATTTACGTTCTTATTTATTCCATGCATACGTTTTTAATCCTTTTCAACACGTCAGGATAATTTCGACCAATCAAATAGCTTGTCAAACTAATCAGTTCACAGAATTAGAACTTACAAGGTGGATTTGATTTCAATACGGAGATTAGATTGATGGAAGCGAGTAAATAACTGGGCTAACGAGTGTACTCTTGAATTACTGGCTCTTGGGTTGCAACTCCATAAGTAATCATCCTTTGCAAGCCCAAGGTACTCTGAAGGAACAGCAAATCAAAGACCCCTCTTCCTATTACTAGGTACAGCTTGCAACATTCAAGTAGAATGGACACATTCCTTTGTCTTTTACACATCAAAGGAAGGAAACTCTTGGGTATAATATTAAAGTTCTTTGTTATGTGGAGACTGATTCCAATAACCCAAAGCAGTTATAAATAAAGATCACCTTTGTCAACTGGAAAATCACTTCTCAAAACTCTTTGACTACTCGAGAATGTCATTGCTATTTATCATTGCTATCCATGACTGAAATTTATAATAAATTCGTATTGGTTTATCATTAGAGCTTCAATATTCTGTGAGTGAAAGGAGTGTAGAAGTTAGAGATATAGTTCTTTATTAATTCACTCAGATATGTCTCCTTGGAGTCATACGCTCTAACAATCTCTTCCCTTACTCAACAAAATAAATAACATATTCTCAATAAATCTTTCTAATGTAAACACATATTTTATTCGATTTTTCATTCGCTTTTCCATTATGTCAATGATTGATTGTATCAATTATCACAAATATATTAGATATTGAATATTCTTAAATTTTAGAATTGAATTTAAATATGCACAGGATTAAGCTACTAATAGGCAATGTTCAGATGGTGAAAACAAAATTTAACAATATTCATATATGAGGCTTCTTTCATACCAGTGCGAACCGGGCCCGGATCGGACAGAATGACTGATGTATATGGGTGGGTATATGCACACTGATTATTCAACTTATTACACTTTAAGATTCATCAGTCAAAATATTTTCACCCTTCCGATCCGGACCCGGTACGTACTGGTGTGAAAGAAGCCTGAATCAATTGAGTTGTTCAATATCATATATTTTTTTCCCCTTAAAAGGATGTAATTTAATTGTACCCTGTTTTGTTCCTATCTTATACATGGACAAACGACTAATATGTCCAAAATAATATAACTAATATATCTAAAATTTGTAGTTACCCCACTCATAGCACCTTAATCGGCGAGCTTCCTCCACTTCCCATAAATTTCATTTCTCAAATAGTTCACGCAGAGATTGTGATTTAATATTATCTCAAATAAGTCTGCAATTCGGTAAAAGCAGTAACTTAGTTACCATGGCTATTACTTAGGAGTATATTATAAAATTTAAAATTGTATTTGTTTCTATCTGATAACTTCGTATTTTATAGGGTATTTGTTCATAGGTTAACATAAACATGATATTTTTGTTATCAATATAGTTTGTAACAATATAAAAATAACAGTATATCAAGAACATAACAGTATTAATGAAGAGACTTTAGATATTTCACAATTTTCAAGCATATTGAAACTGCTCCAAATGCTTCAAAAGCTAGTTTAAGCTACGATTCAAGATGTTTGGATACTGTTAGAAGGTGTATTTCTATTGGCCAACATAACAAAATGGTGACTTGCTGAAATAGTGTGCTGTGATTGGTCGGTCGGTGGGAGGAAGATAGTAACGCCTTCTTTCAACACTGGGCGGAGCTAAATGGTGACTGTATTTAGTTTAAGAATTCACCGCTAGATAGTGTCACTAACAGGGTTTTATACTTGAAATGGCTGCCGGTCAGCTGAGAATTGGATACTTCGTTGTGATTGGGAGGGGGATAGTCACGCCTACTTTCAACACTAGGCGGAGCTAATAATGGTGGCTATTTAGTTCAAGAATTCATCGATAGATAGTGGCACAAACAGGGTTCCGAACTTGAAATGGCTGCCGGTCAGCTGGTAATTGGATTGCGTTGTGATTGGTCGGTGGGAGAAGGATAGTCACTCCTACTTTTAACACTGGGTGAAGCTAAATGGTGTCTGTATTTAGTTCACTAATTCACCGCTAGATAGTGGCACCAACTGGGTTCCAAACTGAAGTTACAAAGACCACGAAACCAATCGCTTTCCTTTTTAAAGGGAGAAGATAATCCTTCCTTTTTTTAACTAGTAAGAGGATAACTGATATAGTGGTGTAAATACTTCAATTTGATTGAAAAATAAATACAATATTATGTAAGCACTTTAGAATCACTACATAAAGTAGATTATGTAAAATATTAATATTTGTGATATCTTTTAAAGTTTGTCCTATCACTCATCAATTAGTCGAAACGTAATATGAATCGGATGAAATGGCTTCGGTGGAATGAGTTCCAGATGGTATCAGCCTGATTGCAGTTTGTTTCATGGAGGAAACTTTCGAAATCCCATTTCGAAGAGGGATCGGACTGGGAAGTGATTCGATTAGCGTATAAAATACGAGTGCTTATTCTAGCACGAAGTGGACAATATGCAAATGAGTTGGCAACCTCGTAGGATTCATTTTTCATCATACAACAAATTGATTTCATTCACTAAAAAATTAATATTTTTTATTTCTCATCATGATCTGTGAAGTATTAGATACAGAGACTTTATACAGTAACTTTTTCTGATAGTGATTCCCTCAGTAATAGTAGGTATATTGAATAATATTAAACTATAGATCGCAAGTGAATATTAAAAAACACTTCTTCATGAACCTAGATGTTCAACGTTTTGAAATAAATTGACTGGTTGGTATAAACTTGCAATATGAATGAATATTGAAAAGTGGTTCTCACAAGTCATCAAGAAGATACAATCAGATTTTGATTTATAGTTAGTGAGTTAGTGAAACTAAGTTAGAAAGTTAGTGAGTGGGAGTTGTTATGGAGGAAAATAACTTCAACTTTCATATCACTATAAGATTGAACCCTACTAACTCTGCGTAGAGAACACAGTTGAATGCAATCTCTTGAAACTTGTGTTCTGAAAATTCATTGACATACTTAAAAAGGCTTGCAGCCATTAGAAAAAAAAGAATATTACCAGATTACAATTTTCAAATAATGTTCCATTTCTCCTGTGTTGAGTGTTTTTTTCCCAGTTTTAAACCCACTTTCAAAACTGGGATTATTCTTTCAGTTCTTCTGAAAAGTTTGGAACTGCACTATAAAGTTTCTGCGGGGTAAGTTCAGTGCCATTTTTGCAGATTATTAGGTAATTTTACTTCAAATGATCGAATGAGTAAGTTTAAGTAACGAATGTTGTTCTCTCTCTATTTGTTACAATAACAACCATGCTCTCACTAAAATCAATGGAAGTTGAACAATAAGGCAGCTCGTACACCGGAGCAATAAGCAATAGGCAATAAGCAACATTTGGATCATATGATCGTCTACTCTATAGAAACAAATAGTCCAATGCACACCTAAAGCAGCTGTTTCGGTGTGCATTGAACCTTGTATAGAGTATCAGATGATCCATATACATGGTTATATTGCTTACTTATGTACGACCAAATATAACCTCTACACTGGCTATAGTTCATCACTTATGACTGCAAAAATTTATGTAATACAGCTCAAACGTACCTTTGACTGTTATTTTAACCTTTCATCTGTTAAATTCAATGAGTTCATTGAACATCATAATATTACTAAAGGCTAGGCGTACACCTGTTAGTCAAGACAAGACAAGACGAAATTAGTCACGCTTAGTCACAGTAATTCACATAGTTAAGCACACATTAAGGATAGCAGCACACACCGATTCAATGACTAATCGGTGTGTGTTGCTTCATAAGCAACTATGTTAAGTATTGTGACTAAACGTGACTAATCTCGTCTTGTCTTGTCTGGACTAACTTTACGCCTAACCTTAGAGAGTTAGAAAGCTATATTTGGTTTTGAAAGCGATGGCATGTGTAAATATTATACAGTATTTTTATGAACATTACATATATATTTTTATGTACAATATTATAATTGATATTATGCCTATAATATTAATATTATGCCTATATTGTGCTCTTCAACCTATGTATTATTTGTGAAGTGTGAATGTATCGGATAATAGGTGAATATAATATCCTATGTATATCAGTTGATAATACTGTAGAATAATAATATCAATCTGCGGTAGGCCTATTCAATGCAGCTAGGTTGGCACCGTCATGAAATTAGTTTCATTTGAGCTTTCAGAAAGACAAGAGAGGACGATTTATCCTATAAGAGTGATGTATAAGTTCCAAACTAGACCTTAAATTTTTCTGAATTTCCTTGAAACAAACCTTGTTTGGGAAGATGTTTGAGTTTGAGCAAAAGTATCACAGAGCAACTGAGTGACAAAGCTTAGCCAATCAGAATTGTAAGAAGTTTTCGCTATTCAATGTATTACAAGTCATTTTAACGAATAAAGAGATAGATTCTGGATATTATTTTGGATGATTAATAGAGGAGAACAAATTTCTAAAAATCATTGATGTTGGAAGAAATAGACATAGATGTTGTCAAATCAAAGTTTTATTTTTCAATTAAAAGATACAGTGCCTTGGTTTCGTGGCATAAGCATAACCTGCTACATCCTCAGCTAACATTAACATACTACTGATAACATAATGAAATTATCATAAGTTATGAGTATTATGAAAAATGGACTGTAGAATAGATTACTGACTTCCACGATTCTCCCAACTTTTTCTACCTGATAGCATCTCTCCACTTGATCTGATAGCACCTATACATTATATACCTATACTTATACACCTATACTTTAGCCAAACAAAGAAGCTACAAGCACAATAAATTGTACTTGTAGATCGGCCTAAACTTGGTAAACGAATGTTTGCTATCGGTACTGAAAATGTATTAAGATATGTATTAAGTGTATGAGGTGACTATAATAAACTATCTGCATAATATCAACACTATTACTTGCCTCATTGCATTGAAAAGTAATTTGCTTCTAGACCCATTATCAATCAGCAGGGGCGTACATAACGTGGTCTGTAGTAGTGAAATCAAGTGATTTGAGAGACATTCTTGACTTTTGTATGATTAATTGTCATCAATTGACATGGTCTATCATTGTCATTCATTTAGAAGAATACAATTTTGAGGAAATCTGAAAGAAAAACAATGATATCTAATCGCAACATGTGCTTCGAATAATTTGGAGAAATTTATTTTGTAGAAATCTGGTTGATGTTGTGGAACTCCATAATGAAATAAAACACTAGAGGGTATTGTTAATATCATTATTGTCAATATATTGGTATTGTCAATATATTTTCAATTGTCATTATCAATATCGACTATTGATAAAGATCGAATTTTTTCAAGATTTTTGACCGGATGTAAACAAAACTTTTCTATTTAGTACTGTTGAAAATGTGACTGGTGAAGCCACGAAACCGTGGTCCAGTGCTCGAATCAATAAAACAGTGGAATTGACAATACCCTGTAGTGTTTTATTTCAATTTGGAGAAAGTTAATGGGAGTCTGGTGAGACATTCTCCATCATCTCTTACATGATCTCTAACCTATCAGGAATCAACTCCAAATGAAAACTGTACTCATAGAAAAATAACTGGAAAATTCAACTTACTTGTGGAGACAGTTCTAAATGATCATGATAATTAATTCAATCTTTTTGCTATCTGGACGGGGTTTTTGTTTTTCTTTTTGTATTTACGCGTATTCCTTAAACTCAGCGTCACCGGCACTAGATGAGATGTTGACGTTTGAAAGGGCGGAACATCACTGAGTGTTGAGAAGTGCGCCAGATGCGCGAGTCTCTCTGTTTAAGGGAAATTCCCACAACATGAGAATTTCAGGAAAATTCCCACAACATGAGAATTCAAGGGAAATACCCCCACAACAGAAGAGCTCCCCCCTCATTACTTCAACTACCAAACTACCTAGAACATGAAATTCAATTCATGTTGGTAATGAAATTACAAAAAAGTCATAGACAAGAAAAATTACAGGAACAGACATTTTTATTACTAAAACTTCACCTCGGCATATCTACAGGACTGCTGTATACTGAGCTCATAAAAACACACACAAAAAATAACTTCTATTCAGATTTTCACATAATAATCGCAAAACAAATGTTCAAAATATTATAAATCTATTAACCTGCAAGGAAAAATCCTGCGCAGTTAAGAGTTGCTAATATAATAGATAAATAAAATCTTAATGAATTGTCAAGGAAGTAATAAAAAGAATATAAAAAAAGTACCAAAGAGAAGAAATAGAGTGAGTATGATAGTATTAGATGGTGGAAAAGGAAGAGAGCGAGAGAGAGAGTGAGAGAAGACGAAAGAGAAGAGAAGAGATGGCAAACATAACATTTACTATTGAATAGGACATGAATCATTCGAAAAGTTTTTCCACAGATCCACTGGACATTATCCATTCAATAATATCATATAACTGAACAGTGAGTATATACAGTGAGTATTTGGTTACTTCAACTTATAAAATATCGAAGATAAGTTATAAAATTCTCAAAATATATACTTTTTGAGAATATTGTGATAGTAGTCGAACAGCAACTCTGGCAACTAGAGTAGCGGCTGTGAGTACGACAAGGTCGACAAGTAACTGAAGTCACCCGCTGCATCGCTGAGTTGCCGAGCGATGAGTTGCTTTTCGATTTGAAATTTCCAGGTGTGAGAATTCAAAATATGGCGGTAGCAGGAAAAATATTTTTTTAAGGAGCCTTTCACACCAATGGCCATTCAGTCTATGTAGTCGAAGCTACATGTCATTTAAACGCTACCTATTGAACTAACAAGCAAACAAAGCTACGTAGTTCCAAATTTGTTCGATAGAGCTCGTTACAAACATAGAGCTGGTTATCGAGTCTCACTGGCGATACTGTACTGCAAAATAGGACTGTAGCGGGGCAAAAAAAATTCACTATCTATGATAGTAAAGTCCCTTTTAGAATATCTAAAAAGAGATATTACATTAATCAATCAACGAGTTGCTGAAGTTGAAATTAATAGAGCAAAATAATAATTAAAAATAATTTATTATTAATTATTATTATTTTAAATAATAATTAATCATTAATAAATAACAATTAAAACTATCTATGATTGTAAAGTCCGTTTTAAAATATCTCAAAGGAGATATTCAGCAAATTGCTGATTTGCTGAAGTTGAAATTAATAGAGCAAAAAATTGACTATCTATGATGTAAAGTCCTTTTTAGAGTATCTGAAAGGAGATATAACATAACATTAATTAATCAACGAATTGCTGAAGTTGAAATTAATAGAGCAAAAAAATTAACTACCTATGATAGAAGATTATTAAGTCCCTTTTAGAATATCTAAGATGCTTTTTGGGGTGATGAAATATGATAAAATAATTATGATTAAGATGATGGAATAATGGATAAATCGACATTTTCAGGTTGGTAACAAAAAGCAAGGAAGAAATTTCAGAACACATAGCTTACAAATTTGTATTTATATGTATTTGTATTATTTATATGTATTTATGTATTTATTTCTACCCGTAAGAGTCTCCCCACCAATAAAATCCATACGATAAAAAAAGGAGTCACGGATTTATATATATTCACGTTTTCCTGTGGAGTCAGACTTCTAATTACGATATGTTTACAGTTAATTTGCTCTGCTTCTCTACTCACCATCATAATAATTATAATTCAATACGAGAATATTTCAACAAACAGTTCTGTCTAGGAATTATTGTTCTTCTAGCTTTTGGCTCCTTGCCTCAACCTATGTAAAATAGATAGACGTAGATGAACATCTAGTGCCCACATGAACTGTCTTGTATAGCAGGATTCTTTTAACTTGTCAAAAAACACCTGATTTAACGTTAGTAAACGAGCGTACATCAATCAGCTGTTTTCTGACAATTTGAAATATTCCTGCTATATAATGTCAGTTGCAGCTGAGAAAATACCATAGGGCCTCAATAGCTTTAGAAAAACATGAGAGTTGGAGAGTAATGCTGGAAGCAATTCGCGAATATAATGTCAACAGTTAGCTAATAGCAATTAGCTAACAATTTTTTTCTATATTAATGAATTTCCTACTTCCGAATTAATTTAAATGTCTGAATGGAATCCAGCTCAAAAGGTCCTAGCAAATGTTATGAAACGGAAAAATTCAGAGATAAATCAAATATCAGGAGAAACTTGGCAGTGCAGAAGCATTATCAGAATGTAGCAGTATAATATAATAAAGTGTTGCAGACAATTAATACACAGTCGTTTGAAATTATATTTTATCAATGGTTTATGTAATCGAGTGATATCATTAATTCAATTGCACATTTTATAATATTATGCAAGTTAGTTGCAATCTTATCAGTTTTTCATTGTTATAAATCGACACCTGTATGCACCTTTTCTCTAAACATATGATAACATTGCATTTAATTCTTCGATAATTGATAGAATTAATGAGTACTGTATTCAATAAAGAAAATCCCTGACTTTTCAAACAAAAAACCGTATTTATCGACTATCCTCTAGGTTTGTTTATATTGTACTAGATGTTTTGCAAAATCACAATAAAATGATGAAAAGCGCAATAAAATTCCTATAAATTGTTATTTGAACCACTCTTTGGAAAATAGAGAGGCTTCACATGTATGTTTGACTTTGGATTGTAAAATAATTTCGGTTTCTGATAGCTTACAAATGATGAAGCTATCTCAGTAGAAACTTTCTCTGTTGAATGTGGTTCACTTATTCTGGAAGTGAATGAATTTTTTTCATCAGTTTTACTGTTTTTTATATCTCTGCTAAAGTTTGAAGATTCCGTTCGGTTTCCAAGGTAGTATTTTGGGTTGTTTTTTCTCCATGAATCTGCTGTACTACCCCCCATGGAAGTGCTTGAGCCCTTTCGAGCCAAGCTTCTGATGTTTCCGTACTTGAACGCCAGCTTCCAGTTATTCCCTTGCTGCTACCTTGTTTTAGATCAATATTGCTGTTTTTAATGTCTCTGCTATAGTTTGAAGATTCCGCTCGGTCTCCAGGGTATATTTGGTGTTGTTTCGGGTTGGTGTTCCTCCATGAATCTGCTGCTTTACCTCCCATGGAAAAGCTTGAACCGCTTTGAGCCAAGCTTTTGATGTTCCTCGACCTTGAATGCCAACTTTCCTTGCTACTAGCTTGTGTGTTTCGAGTACCAGCTTTCATCCTATCGTATCCCTGCTCAGACATAAGACAATTTGAATCCATCAAAATGATCGATTTCAGATTATTGTAATCCGTTGGATGTGATTGAGGGCAGAGTGTCTGCAATTGACTTCTTATTGACATCAGTTCCTCCTTCTCTTGCGTGTCTTTGTATTTGCACTCAGCCAGTTTTAATTTTACCTCATCAAAAATGACTTCAAGTAAGTTGCACTTGCTTTTCATAATCAAAAAATGAGACTTGTGATTCTGAAAAAAAAAACAAATGAACTTTTTAGAACATGAATGGGATTTTATTTAGCTGTATTATGAGATCATTATCATCGTAGTTCAAGGAGTTGTAAAGGTACAAGCAATGTAGGTTTGATCATTTGGTGGATTAACGAATTATATTGTTCAGTAAAACTGAAATTTGCATACGTATTTTGGAGTAGACATTAAGTCATCGGTCCCGTCTGCCTGAAAAGAAGTCTTCATCTCTCATCATCACCCCTCCCATTACCAACGAACAAGCCTAGAGCTCATGTGGGCATCATCCTTTGGGCATATATCCTCTAGAAAAAGCATAATGTAATTTTTGAAATCAATAATCTATTACTGTTTTGTATTGATAATAATTTAGTAATAATTAATTACTTTTTTGTGGAGAGATGTATTTTGTCAATTTTTCATTCTCATTTTTTATTCATGAACTCTCTGCCTCCTCAAATGAACTTCACCTCAAATCTAATATTTGAATAAGTTATTCCAGTTCTGATTGAGAATTTGAATTTGATTATAATTATTCCAATTATTCTCATTAATTCCTGGCAATGTCACTAAGAGTCCAATACTTCAATTTTAATACACCGTAGGTTACTTTTAGTAGGTCCCATTTCTCAAGATTTTCTCATTTAATCCAAAAACAGAGACCAGCAGTCTGAAAATAATAAAAACCAGAGATCTCTTGGAAGTTTTTGAACATCAGTCCTGCGCTTCTTATAATGTAGACTTGAAAGCGCAATAGTGGAAGTTGAATCGATTTAAAAATGCATAGAATTTTAAAGAAAGCGCTTCACACTAAATATTCTAAAACTGCCAAGCTAACTGTATTGGTACTCACTAGCAGACGATGATCATCAGTCACTTTCTTCAAGTGATCCCATGCGCGAACGACATCATCCTTACTGAAGAAATACCACGAACCGATTTCAGTTAGTGTGAAAGGAACAGTCTCGTTAAATTCCAGCGCCTTGGTTAGTTCAGGAATTGGATCATAATTTTCTGGATCAACCATGTACTTCAACCTTAACCAGTCCAACAGAGCAGGATAATTGTTTTTATTGGCAGCTCGCTCCAAATATTGCCATCCTTTCACATTATCCTGGAAAAATTATCATCTGTGATCAGCGGAGATCGACTCTATCAAATTTGGAGAAAGATATGAGAACCAGCTCAAATGAAAACCAGCACTCCACGCAAGTTCTTAGACCAAATCTAGGATACATTACTATAACTGGTCATGTACATCTTTAACCTAAACTCAATAATAGTAGGCTATAGCAAATTTCAAATCTCTCCCATGAAAAATATAAATATAAAGAGTTTCTATGTAGAGTTAAGTGATGGAAAATATAATAGATCATTTTTAATTTGGCACATGCACGTGGCAAATGACTTTTATTTAATAAGGTGTCCATGTTAAAGGGTGGCGTTATGCTCTGGATGATCTTAAGAGTGATGTTATGTTTGGTCGCTATTATAGACTTGTTAATATGAGCACTATAGTACTCGTACCGGTATCTACTTCTGTGATCCAATCAATTAATATTTTGATAAAAAATTTATTCGCTGCAGCTATGTTACTCACTTTCAAAAAACGATGATAAATCAATCCAGCATAATGATTGACAAGGGGATTTTCAGGAGATACTTTCAGAGCCTGGTCAATAGCTTCCGCTGCCAAATCCAGGCGTTTATGTTGACCAGGTAGTTTTGCCATACCAAACGCACAGCGGCCTAATACGTATGAATCGTTCTGATTAGATTGAATCAGCATCCTGGAAATCATTGAACAAATTGGGTTTAGTTCAATTATTTTTAATTTTTCGTTTTATAAATTTTTCCCCTTCCTCTTGAAATGAAGGATCAATAGCTCTCATAACAATATAATTGTTGAAATTCATCGTCAACGTTATATTATCGATATAATGATAGTTTTCTAAGTTTGGTTTGTTTTTTTGCTGTAGTGTGTTTACATTTTATGTTTTAAAATGTACAACTCTTATAGTTCAAGTGGAAACGCTCTTTCATTCACTGTTGGAGTTGAAAATAATGTTCATCGCATTGGCTTTTCTCTACCATATGAAGTCCATTTTCAACTCATCATTATTCGGTTACTGAGTAAGTGAATACTTGGATGATAGTGATACCTATTGCTTATCTAAGGAAGCAATGAACATTCTTATAAATGTTTGTGTTTAAACTTATTTCTTACTTTGAACAATTTTCACCTAAATAGTTCCTGATTCTGAGTTTTGAATTCCACTAAATGCCATATTTGTTCAACCACATAGGCTATGTTTCAAAATATGGAGTTGATGAAGCAATATTGAATACCTACAATAGACAAACTTCAATTTTTTCTCACATGTATAATGATGATGCTTCCTCGTTCATTTTATTCAAGAATTCCAACGAATTTTTGTAAGCTTCTCTATTGTAGCGACACTCCTGGTATAAGCCATACGCCTTTTCACGTGTTATTTGGGCCACGTACAAGGCATAGCTTGGCTCATGTTTATCCAGGTTATAAGCGGTACGATAAAAATTTTCTTCTTCATCTGATATTGTTGTCGCGAAAGGATATTTGACATGGCGGATTCGTGCTGGAAAATTTAGAAAATAATTAATAATCATGATACATTAAATAAGGCCCTTATTTTCCTATGTTTACTTCTGTTAATAATAAGTAATAGAAGCATCAGTACCTAATTACTGTATAAGAGCTTTTGGGTGAAGTTTATTGGGTAGCGGTATTGTAGTAGATTTTCAGTGCATTGTTTGATAGTGTTAATAGGCTTTTATCAGGCTTATTAGTGTTAATAGGCTATCAATAATTAGGCTCTCTTGAGCCGAGACTAACGAGTGCAGTACAGGATTCATTATTTATCTGCTGTTCACAGGAATGCTAGTGAGTGTGACTTTGCTTATTCCTCTATTTAATTTTGATTAGCATCAACTCTTCTTCATTGAATTAGCCTGCTCTGTTCAAAACATTCAACTACGGTACTGTATTTTTCCAATACCATTCTACTTAACGATTTCACTTATTTATTCTTCAATCCATTCTTCACCTTAAATTGGACGTTTCATAAATGGTTGATTGCATTAATTTCTTGCTAACATATTACTGTGGGCCTATTTTTTCCTTTGTATTTTTGTTCTCATTCTCAACTTGGTTATGAAAGATCTCCATTATTCATTTATTAATTTAGCGTATGGCTCTTAATAGCGGGGTGACCCGAGTAGGGTTGTTCCACTTCACCAACATAATCAATTATCCTTTGAAGGGAACATGGTGTAAGTTTGTTCTATCAGCCTATTATAGGCCTACCAATGTTCCAGAACCATGTTCTCGACATGGGAAGTGAGTGAGCATTACCATAGAGAAAGCATACCCCAAATAGATGATTTATCCCCATGTTGAATGGTGAACAACGAAAAAATGACGTGAAGGTGGCGATATCTCTGGGGACTCGACGGTACTAAAAACTGTGGCAAGTGGGTGATCGGTGAACTGTTTTCTCCGAACAGTAAAAATGTAAACGTTTATCTGATGAGTAATCTACTTGGCGTACGCTTTCTCTATTATATTACTGACCAAACTTCACAGTAGCAGACAAATGAAGCAGTGATTCTACTCTATTTGAAAATTTCATTTACCGAACAGTTTTTAAGGTATTTTTTATACGTAAGAGGTCAAGGGTTACCAGAATATTATTAGTACCTAGTTGAGATCAAAGTAATGTTACACACCTTATTTCTGGACTATTTCAAATTAACTGAAATTAAAATTTAAATTAACTGATAAGTAATAAGAAAAATAAGTCACTTACACATAAGTTTCCCTGTCAAAAAATGCCATTCTGCCATCGTCGGATACTTTGTTCTGGCAATGCTGATGTACTCCAAACCTTTTAGAAATCCTTCCAGACCATATTCCATGAAAGCACAAGCCTTTACACCATATATTCCAGATTTCTGTTTCTCTTCCATGTACTCCAAGTCAGGAATTTGCAAGAGCACCTACAGAGTTAACCAAAGACCAGTTATTTTCTTAGGCTAGGCGTCCACCGGTTAGTCAAGACAAGACAAGACAAGACAAGATTAGTCACGTTTAGTCACAGTAATTCACATAGTTGCTTATGAAACAGCACACACCGATGCAATGACTAATCGGTGTGTTTTGCTTCATGAGCAACTATGTGAAGTACTGTGACTAAACGTGACTAATCTTGTCTTGTCTTGTCTTGACTAATCGGTGTACGCCTAGCCTAAAAGATTTCCTCTGATTTATTCTGCTAATGAATCTAGTTTCAATTCACATCTATAAAATTAATGTTTTTTTACATTGTATGTTCCTTGAATTGTATCTGGCTTTCTGTATTTTAAAACTGATGGTGATCACAAATTCAAGATGTTTCTAAAGTTTTAATATGATTGAAATTTCAAAGACTAAGCTAAATTAATAATCGAGATGGTATCGTTAGCTATGGAGACTCAAGTTTGATAATAATTTTTCACTTTTAGTTTTATAAAAAAATGTGCAACTGGAGTTTTTATTTCTATTATTATTCTGTTTTTAGTTTTACTCTTTTACCTTTTCTTTTCATTTGATGTTACATTAGTCTTCTTTGTTTGTGTTAAACTTTTCGTTTCTCCCGAAGAGGTTTTGTAACCTTTAGGATTATATCCAAAATATCGGAAGTTGAATCAAAGGACTGATAAATTAAGCTGTTATATTCTTAGTGGACATGTAAAAGCAAGATTGAATATGTTATCACAATAATCTTTAGTTGTATGTGTGATTTGGAAAATAAATCTGATTTGATTTAAAGTGTATTTGTCTGAAATTTGAGTAATAATATTAGTTTCTACATTTTCTATGAATTCACGAAGAATAAAGCTAACGGTTTGTGATATTTCGTATAGAGACTTTAAATAAGTTACCTGTTTCGCTTCTGCAGTTGATCCACATTTGAATAAAGCAAATGCTTTGCAGCCATAATAAATGTACTCTATAGCTTCACGGATGGAAACAAACGCACGTTCACTACAGGTGCCAGTTCCGAGACTCAACACCCATGGCTCGCATTCCAATACCTTAGTTAATGCACCAGCAGTATCATATTTTATCAGTTCTTGAGCCATTGTCAACTGACAACAAAAGCTGTGAACAATTTATAATGTAATAAGAAATGATGGAACCAAGTTGAAAAATAATTTTCGTTATTGGAATGATAGTAGATAACTACATCTTGAAAACACCATGGAGAGAAACTGTCAGTTCTACACGACCTACTTGTATTCAAAGCTGTTTTTACATTAAGGCTAGGCGTAGACCGGTTAGTCAAGACAAGACAAAACGAGATTAGTCACGTTTAGTCACAGTAATTCACATAGGTGCTTATGAAGCAGCACACACCGATGCAATGACTGATCGGTGTGTGTTGCTTCATAAGCATCTATGAAAAGTACTGTGACTAAACGTGACTAATCTCGTCTTATCTTGTCTTGACTAACTGGTGTACGCTTAGCCTAAATGGTATACTTGGAAAAAGTGGAACATATCAACAGTAGGCTATACAACTTGCACTATGAAACAGACAAAATATGAGTAACATAACATGCAATCCTTGAATAATTGAGGATAAATCGTTTTAAAAATGAAGCAATCACACCCTTTGATAAGATATTTAGAAAACTATTCCAGGTGACCTTGGCAGTTCACAATAATGTCTTATGAAATGACAAATAAAATAATGAATGTAAATAATATTTTTTAAGTAAATTCTATTACAGTAAAACCTCGCTAATCCGTCACTTACAGGACCATCGGAGCGGCAAAAAAGGTTACCAGATGAACTTATTTAATAATTTAATTACATAAAAACATACCGGAGCGGCAAAAAAGGTTACCAGATGAACTTATTTAATAATTTAATTGCATAAAAACATACTTAATTTTGAACCGGAATTATTAATTTCATTACTGGTACACGGTACTGATTGTAAAAGCACTTATCAGGCTACCTACTTACTGTTGAAACTAATTAATAATTGAACTAAATCCATTTATTTCTTTTACAATATTGTAACTCGTCAGAAGATGTTATTCAGTAAAGTCCTTACATAATATCAGTTACTTATGCTACGGAAGAGAAATTATAAAAAAATTAGGGTGAAATTAGAGGAATACGCACTAACAAATAATGGTTAATTCACACATGAAAGTACATGACCGACGATTTCTACATGACCGACGCGACGCCGATCCGACGGCAGCATTTTCGTTCTGCGCATGCGTCACGAGCTGCTCTGATTGGTACATGTTCATCATTGTTGACGAATGCTAGGCTTCCTTCTGTAGGCCTAATCTCACTGAATGTGAATTTACAGAAGGAAGCCGAGCATTTGACAACAACGATGGACATGGACCAATCAGAGCATTGGTCTCGTGACGTATGAGCAGAACGAAAAGGCTGCCGTCGGATCGGAGTCCGCGTCGGATCATGTATGAATTGACCGTCATTACGCGTCATCGACAGAAGCCAACATAAACGGAATGATGCGCTACAAAAGTAGCTAAAAAAATTGAAACTCTATAGCGTGGTCGGAGTAAGAGGTGAGGAAACCTCGCAGAGAGCGGACTAGCGAAAGCCTCTATTATCCTGACCGAGTATCGAGTCGCTTCGCGATTTGAGTATCGCATGTGTGAGTAGAGCCTATAGGCTATCATACTTTACTCTGCTGACAGACAAATTCTAGGCTAATTTCTAAATTTGTTAGCAGCTTTAAGCACTCTCTTCTCTGACTAAAAAGCATTAGGTTGAAGTGAAAACTTACGATTTGAATGTGAACTTAGAATCATCCAACTCCAACATCTCTTTCAACTTCCTATTAAATTCGGAAACAATTTTTTCGGATGTAGCGCCATCAAGTCTTGTTTGGTGAAGACTCCAATTGAAATGGATATCCAGAAGTTTTAATCGAATTGAAATAATAGTTTCCTCATCATTCTCAATGTTGCAGAAGCTCAATCCCTGAGTGATCTCTTCAATATGACGAGAGGATTCCATCTTCTTCCGAATTATACTAGCGTGGACCTAGTATATGTTACCCGTATATGTATGAATTATTCTACTCAAGTACTAATAATAATACCTACATTCATAAAACGGAAACACTGAACTACCGTTATACACGTTTATTTCATACTGCACTGTACGTTCGATTGCTCTAGCTCTAGCTAGTGAGTGTCTTGAGTGACGCGATACAGGCCACAGGCTAGCCAATTTGTTTTACAGACAATAAATTATTATCGGACCGAACTAGCTGATCATATCATACACGCACACATAAACTTCCTGCCCTACCCATCCACACATCCCACACATCTACGATAAACCAGACGCACTAAACTCTATGAAACGCTTCTCCGTCATGAATTATACTGTAAATAATTATTGTGTTCAAATTCGATAAGGTTATCTGTGAACAAGCAGTTGTAGCAAATACAGAAAATTCCCATCTTGGAAATGAATCATATTTTGATTACGTAGGTACTTGAACGTGAGTGATCAATAAAGAGTTGTTCAGGCTGTAGCCTATTCTAGACCAGCTGGTCTAGACGAAGTATGTACTGAAGGTACTTTTATTACAGTGCTGTAGCCTACATTGGCTTTAATGTTTAGATAACTTAACAGGTTGGTTTTCAAGTATTCGAGCTAATATGAAAAAAAAATTTATACGGAAATTTTTTAATCAGTTAAACGTATGCATCGATATTTCATTGACTCTCAATGCAGTAAACGATTTCCAGAAATTTTATCCCAACCTAGAGTTCTAGAATTTGAAATGATTGGTTTGCATAGGGATGCTTGCTTATACCTTAGTAAGTTTTGTTAAGCATTCTCTTTCAGAAACCAATTTGGAACTCGCAGCTCTGTTCTCTTTATTTGTAATGCAGAAGTTAGTTATCTCTTATACTTTGTAATAAAACCTATAAAATGAATAGGCTATTTATGATATAAAAAATGGTATGCAGTCACAGTCTATAAATACCCAGTCCTATCACTCGGATACAAAACGTCTCTTGTAGTAATCCCGGTGGCCGGCATGCGAAACTAGAATTCACTTATGATTGATAACATAATATGTAGAAAATCGTATGTCATCGCTCTTTTCTTCAAAAATTGGTAAGCTTTAGCATTTACATTTCTATAATTTTGAATTCTGGCGCTGTCGGCATTATAATTTTTCATTATGCCTGTGTTGTGAAACGTTTGATCGCATCTAATAGTCCACTCATTTAGCATGGAGTGTTGCGTCTGTGTATTTATTAGACTGGTATTTCTATATTTTTGTTATCTAGTGGAACGGTCGTTCCACCACCCGTCCCCCCCTGATACGAATGAAAGACCGGGACCACTATATATTCTGTAACGAACTTCCCTTTGATGTTCGCATGCCGCCATCTCAATTTACGCGGAAGGTAGTGAAAATTTTAAAATGTTGTAATGACATTATTTTCTTAGATTTTTGAGCGCTTTCATTTAAGATCAGAACGAACTTTCTACGATATAAATTCGCAAAGATACTATATACGGGTATTTTGTCATTTTACTAATTTTGGGATTTTTCAATTTTTTTCAACTTTGAGCACTTGATGTGAAAAATCTGTAATGAGTTGAGATTTCGGACTACCAAAAGCGATTGAAGACATGTTTAAACTATTTACATTTAAAATTTCAAATCATTTAATGCCCGATTAAGCTCTGTAGCTCTGTCCAAATAAAAATTAAAGTTGCAATTTGAAGTTAGAATTTGAAGCTTTTTATCGAATGTAAACAGGGCCACCCAGGAACATGGCCTAGACACTCGAAATGTGACGTCACGGCTAAGAGGCCTACCACTCCACTATACTGTTCATAAACAGCCACTGATCACAACCAAGTTTGAATTTTTAAATTTTTATTATTTAAAAATAAATAAATAGACCTACTTACCCACCAAAAGGTAATTGTGCAGTTGAAATAAACTCGAGACGAGAAAAACCAAACACGAATTCCAATTTTAATGCAGGGATGAGTTGTAAACATGAGTTGTTATGGACACGATGTGATGACGTCAGCTGCACGTTTAAATTCAGTGTCTAGCCACTACCACCTAGAGTTACAAAGCCATAGCGCTGCTTGTTCAAAAATCTTGTGACGTCATTATTAGTGGATAAGCAGTCTTGTTGTTTGTTTTCTACTTTCTCATTCTAACCACATAGGCTACAGCTACATATATATGTACATATGGTGTTTGATTTCTTTGAAGTATGGAGTATATTTTGTGAATTCAGAGACTAAAGATGAGTTTTGCTCACTGAGTCAAGGTAAGTTTCAAAATCTACTCATTAACTGAACATTAATAAACTATTTAAGTGTAATAGCTACTCATAATTTTTTTTAAATACTTCTACAATCTTTGCAAATGCTTTGATGGCATACCTAACCTGAAACGTTTTGTTTCAATTATTATAAACTTTTTGCAAAGAATTTGAATGCTGTTGAAATGGACAACTTTCTATGTAAAGTGATTGTTTTAATGTTACTGTTTTCTTGACAGAAACAAAAATTCATCATTTATTCAATGGATTGAGTAGCCATGCATCATGAATTGACAACAATCCTATTGAGTTAACTTCCTTTTCTGGAATGTAATGTACTGCTTTCTAGTGAAAGCTAATTGGAAAAATTAATTGAGATGTCATTTTTTAATAGCATCGAATGCTTTTTTGTGTATTTATGATTGTAGTGATTATGAGCATTTTGTGTAATCAACGAAATTTATAATTACTCATAAACTATATGCAATCAGCCTAATGATTATGTTGATCATGGGCTTGTTAGCCATGCCACAGCATTCTGTAAAATTTTATGACTACCATCCCACTAAAATACATTTGATTGGATGCTTCAATTACAGTACTAATAACTCAATCTGCAATAACTTCATATTATATCATTTCATGCTCAATAATGTTCTAAAATCATTGGAGTTGACTGAATATTGTATCTTTTTTTTCAGATGCCACATGAAAATGTTGATATAACTGAAGATGATTTGAACAAATTGGACACAGAGATAACTCTACTGACTACCTATCTTGCAGGATGTTGTGTGAATAGTGTTCTAAAAAGATTGAATAAGAACAGTTCATATTGTACATTATTAAACAAATTGTACTGCACATTATTAAACAAAGCCTAGTTTAGAATTCAGAAAAACATAGAATCCATAAAATGGTAAACTATAAATAGTTCCTATTGATTGATATGGAATTCATCTGCAGTATTATTAATGATACATAATTATTTGTACTTATAATTTTTACTTAGTTCATATTAAACCTGAGTTACAATTTGAAGCACAAATCTCTCCTCATTCCATCCCTCATTCTATGGTTGGGTGTTGATGGGAAGGATGTCCTTGCACATCCTTCTCCAAAAATGGACATTTATATGTCCAAACTCCGCCATTTCATGTAGATACAAAATCAATTACTTATATTTCCAACGACGTTCATTCAAATAAAATATATCATACTAGTATTAAGTTGTATTCAAAAATCTTGAATTAAAATTTATACCTATATATTTTCATTTAAAATCTTTCTTACTTCATGTTTTGTTCAGTTAATCGTATGCTGTATTTATTATTTTTAAATGACTATTCTATAATGATTATTCTATTCTATTCCCCACATTCAACCTGCCTAACATAATATAATTCTCAACTGAGGAGCTGGAACTGGTTTTTCTCAAAGGCTAATGTGTATTTTCTACTAAGAGAAATATTTTTGGGAAATGAGATGTTTTGAATTAGTCTTTCTAATAGTTTCTATTACCGTATTACGACTAGTAAAGCTTTTTGAGTTGTTAAGCTGATGAACATTCAGCCCATCGACCACTGATGACGTCATAACCTAGCACTATGGCTTTGTAACTCTAGGTGGTAGTGGTCTAGCTAGACCATGTTCCTAGGTGGCCCTGATGTAAATGTCGCGATCCTAGCGGTTAAAAACTAAAAGTTTCACACTGTTGCCACCGCCAAATTCGACCTTTTCAATAATAGCCCAGTAAAATTGTCATCAAAAATAGGGTCTACCTTGTATGAAATGGGATAGTCGGTTTTTTTTTTTAGTAATGTTTATGGTAGTCCTGGGATGCTAAATCCAAGTTTTAGACCTAGGCAAACTACCGGTTCATCTCCAAAAATCGTACAAAATGGCGGAATTTTGCACTTTTTTTATGTTTGGCTAATTTTCACCCTGAAGAATCTGTTTTTCATATAGGACATTGTACATATTTTTCAAAGTATATTGAATTACCTTCAATTTGAGACCAAATTTATCATTGTAGGCCCAACCGTTTGCGAGATACAGCTCTTCAAAGTTCATCAAATTAACAAAAATTTACCCTTTTTTCAATTTTTCGCAATTTTGACCCTGAAGAATCACTTTTTCATATAGGACATCTAACATAGGGTTGAAAGTAAATTTAAATACCTACAATTTGCTACCTGATTGGTTATTTTAGGCCCAACCGTTTGTGAAATACAGCTCTTCAAAGTTCATCAAATTATCGTAATTTTTCACTTGTTTTTACGTTTGGTCAATTTTGATCGTGAAGCATCACTTTTTCGAAGGTGACTTTCAGCGAAGTTTTGAAAGATAATTTAAAAAGCTACAATTTGAGATCAAATTGATCATTGTAGACCCAATAGTTTGCGAGATGTAGGCCTTCAAAGTTTATCATATTGTTGAATTTTTCCACTTTTTCTACATTTCTTCAATTATGACCCTGAAGAATCACTTTTTTATATAGGACATTCAACATAGTTTTGAAAGCTGATTAGATCACCTACAATTTGAGACCAAATTTGTTATTGTAGGATCAACCGTTTGCGAAATACAGCTCTTCAAAGTTCATTGAATTATCGTAATTTTTCATTTGTTTTTTGAATTTTGACCGTGAAGTATCACTTTCTCATATATGACATCCAACATATTTCTTAAAGTATATTAAAATACCTACAATTTGAGAATTAATTGGTCATTGAGGGCCTAATAGTTTGGAAGATATAGGCCTTCAAGTAGATTAGTAGAAGTCTATTCACATTTAAAATTTCAAATCATTCAATGTCCGATTAAGCTTTGTAGCTCTGCCCGAATAATAATTAAAGTTGCAATATTTGGAATTTGAAGTTTTAAAGAATGTAAATGTCGCGTCAATTCAACAATTTCAGCAATTAAAAGAAATAAAACTCTGACAGGAAATAGAAAAATTGAATCGTTCATTTTAGAATCATTAATGGGGAAAATTTGAGAATTTTGTTCCTGGAATGTATAATAATGGTGTTGGGCAAATTTTTACAAGGATTTCATTTTTGATTACAATATTTTTTTCATCAAAAGTGGTCATGTGACCTATCGTAATGGGTTAAAATTTCAATCTAAATTCAAAATCTCAATCTTATTTAACAAACTTTGTGGATAACTGCTTATACATGAATTAATGTTGCTACAATGATATGTCGTGAAAGTCTGGATAGTAAATGATAAGGTGTGATGCAAGAGACACAGTCACAACGTCTTGTTTGTTCATTCAGTATTAACCATAACTGGCTCACTTATAGCTAGAATAATTTTGTAGCACCCAAATAGTGAGGATAAAATATCTTTTATCAAATAACATAGCATTTCACTGTTTAAAAAAAATTAACTCTCTCCCCATCCATTGTGTTTGCAGTGTTATACCTCTATAACAAGAAGGTGATTAAAAAAAAAAACTGATATCCTCTCAAAAAATTCTCCAAAAAAGAATTCGTCACCCGTCCCCTACCCCCGACCCTATTGAAAACGCTGGTGTGGAAACTAAAATTTGTGTACCAAAGAAAAAATCCAAAAAAATTTTATAAGCTTTCAGTAAGAAAATGTTTTGATATAGCCTAAATAAGAAACCCGTCTCCCTCTGCAATATACATTTATACATACAATAATAATTATGTGTATACAAACAAAAATGAAAACTCTGTTCTGGAAGCCATTGACATTGAAGAAAAAATTTGGAAGAAATTTTGGGGGAGGGCGAGGGCGCTCAATAATTTAGAAAGTTCATAAAAACTTGTTAGCTCAAACACTGAGAGTATGATTCCTGAAAGTTTAGCATATTTCTAATTCGTGATTTTAAGTGGGTGAGATTGAGCGCCCTCGCCCTCCCCCAAAATTTCTTCCAAATTTTTTCTTCAATGTCAATGGCTTCCAGAACAGAGTTTTCATTTTTGTTTGGGTTGGCTACACATAATTATTATATTGTATGTATAAATGTATATTGCAGAGGGAGACGGGTTTCTTATTTAGGCTATATCAAAACATTTTCTTACTGAAAGCTTATAAAATTTTTTTGGATTTTTTCTTTGGTACACAAATTTTAGTTTCCACACCGGCGTTTTCAATAGGGTCGGGGGTAGGGGACGGGTGACGAATTCTTTTTTGGAGAATTTTTTGAGAGGATAGACTATTTTACTAGAAAAAATGTGAATGTGAGTGACTTTCTGAAATTCAGCTGTTTTATTGACAACACCTCAGTTGAAGATATCAACTGTCACTTTTTAACCTGAAAAAGAACATCAGGTTTTATAAAAAAAATACTTCTCAACTTTTATTCGAATGCATACAAGTTTCATAGTCAGTTACTTTCTTGTAAGATAAAAACAGTCTGTGAGCTACAGAATTTATCCACTTTACTGGACGATATTTTCAAAAGAATGTGCAGCGTTTCTATTTGAAAATTTCAAGACTCAACCTTTGGGTCACCTATATGAGAAAAATTTGAAAATTGTTTTTTTTTTCTTAAAAAGGTAGGTGGTCCAGTTGTTTATATAATTAGTGGCAATATTTTCGCAAAAGCATACATTTTTTTAATAAAATACACGCTACTTAATCCACCTAGGTATCTACTGAATGAGATTTTTGCTTTATTTGGTCATTCGAAATTCACTCAAATGTTGAAGAAAAGGAAAAAGTTATTCCATCGTAATTTCAATGAATCTAGATAGTATCCAATTCTCAAAAAATGCATCCGATCAGTCTGTCTAGCCTTTTTTATTAATTTATTTTTTTATTAATGAAGACATACTAACGGACTGCTCCAAATCTGACTATTAACAGTTTATATACATCTAAATTGTAATGATTACAAAAATGAGAGACATACATACGAGTATATCAACTACAAACTTTTCAACTAACAGTAATATAAGGTGAAGAAATCGAGGGTATTGTGATAGAATATAAGTCTATATATTGTAATAAATAAGTCTAAGTCTATGATATAGACGTCTATGTCTATGATAAGTGACTTGTTTTGAAAACCCCGAATCGGGATCAAAAACCAGTATCTAATCGGAACGGGATCAAATCGCAGAATTGATCAGATTCTTACAATCCTATGTAAATTTTCCATCTCAAATTCAGTAGAACGCAGTTGGACTTCCACGAAAGCATACAACTTGTTTGAATCCATAAACGAGCGATTTTGGAATTCTCCACAACTGAACTTTTGCTTGTTGTTTTGATGGAAAACACAGAAGTGCAGGTACATTATTTTTTGCTCAACTGTTTTCTAAGAATACGCTGGTATTCCCAGTGTAAAGACATACACTGAAGCTTTGCCAATATTTGCTTTGCAATTAAGAGAACCATGTTCTCAGACCCTCCCGCTCCTCACTGCAATGCTGTTAGCTGAGAGATAGGGGAACCTGTTCCGATGAGAGGGGGACCTCTGAAGAGATGCCTTATAAAAGAGTGCTCCACATCCTTTGCAAGCAGTTGGTAAGAGTTACTTTCGTTTTCATTGCAGTTACAGTTGAGTCCACAAGATGAGGTGCCTTCTGCTGGTTGCAGTCATCTGTGCAGCGTTCATCGCCGCCGCCCAAGCCGATGAGGCCAACAAGTACACCTCCAAATACGACAACATCGACATCGACAAGATCCTCAAGAACGACCGAGTCCTGTCGCAGTACATCAAGTGCCTGATGGGCGAAGGCTCCTGCACACAGGAGGGACGTGAACTGAAAAGTGAGTACTAGAATACACCATTCACTAGAAGTTAAAATAGTGGATCTCATTTGTGGAAAAATTGAAATTCCAAAATTCTGTAATAAAGCATTGTCGAGAAATTGAAAAGATGTGGGAAAATTGAAATCCTTTAATTTAATAATAGAGGACAATATTATTGATGAAATTAAAAGATGATATACGAGCATTCACTCGTATATAAGCATTCAATTTATACTAAAATATTAAGTTCAAATTGATGCTAAATATCAATTATTATGAATTGTATCAATATTTTAATAATTATTTCGTATTCTTGATTCAACTGATCACGAAGGTAGAAAATTAGTACTTAAAATTTAAAAAGTTACGATAATAAGGTTGATGTTAATGAAAAAATTTAACCTAAACATTGCATTTGAACTTCAAGATGAAATTCTTGACTCCTAATAATTGTTTTTATTTTGTGGGTTATTTTATTTGTGGGTTTTTATCTTGTGATCGGACGCATTGTATACTGCCTATTCTAGGGCTTTCTTCCAACATTAAATTCAATAAAATTCTGATGGGTATGAGAGAAGCCTCTTGATTTTCGAAAATTTGTAATTTGAAAAAAATACAGAGAGCAATTGTGTAGTAATATGAAATTCATTGAAAAACGGAATAAAATGCGTTGAAATAAAATGTTTGGGTTCTTGAAAGTGTGCAACATGCAGGGAAGCAGGGTTGAATTCAGTGAAACCAGTTATAAATCGGAAAATATTAAACTAGTTATACAAATATTTAGCAAAATATGCTAAGAACGTTGAGTTTAAAAGAAAAAATTTAATCAACTTGATTTTTGAGCAATGAACAAATATTTTCCATTGATAAGGCTCTTCTAAGATTTTTCTAAGAAAGAATGCTTTGTTAACGAATAGTCCAGAACGTACACAACCCACAATTCAGGATTATTTTTTGTACCATATGCTTTATTTATTTATTCCAATTTGACAATTTTCCACCGAGTCTGATGAGACCCTTAGTGGTATAAAATCAAAAATAGTAGGCCTACTGTACAATAATAAACATAATTAAAACTAAATTATAATAAGTATGTACTGTATATCGAAGGTTCAATTACAGTACAATGAAAAAAGAGAGAAGATAGGAGAGAAAAATAGAATATAAATAAAAATAAAATAATAAAAACAAAAAAGTCATGCAGTTCTATCTCTTTTGCAAAACTATATTTCATATTGATGTCATTATGAAGAAGAAACATAGTTTACTTCGTTTAATTTGAAGAAGAATGCTTTGATTAAACGAATTGAATCAAATATTTCAATTTCAATTATTTGAAGTCAAAAATTTTGAATTAGAAAAACGTTTTCTATGATACACCTCATAAATGAATCAACCCCAAGTCACACTTGAGACCCATTCGAATAAAACCTAATATTATTAATAGTCCTAGTCAATCTGACGTTTAGCTCAAAGTTGAAAAGAAAATTTTTGTACTTGAATCTTAAAAGGTTATATTAAATAATATGTTATGGAATACTGTATTTTATTGCAATACATTTTTTGAAATTGAATGAACTATACACATTGAATTTCTACATAATGTGGAAAATTACCGCCTTCTAGTGTATAAATAACGCTTTAATAATTGAAGATACATTAATTATGGTTGATTTCCGGCACATATAGTCATCATTAATTATCACTGAATCTATCTTACGGCGAAACTTATTATAATTTCGCCTATTTTAATGAAACTCTTATTAAAAAATCAATTAAGAAATGTGAAAATTCATTTCTGTAGTGAAATAAATACATACTCACAATTTCCAGAATATAAGAAGCTTTAAAAGCTAAGAACAGAATAAATTAGCGTATATTTTTGTGCTCACTATCTCTATTATCTCTTCTAAAATTTATTTCGAATGCCAATGACATATATTGCTGCAAATTAAAAAAAAAAAAACATTCTAAATAACTCTTCGTAAAATGATAATATTGCTATACATAATCATTGTGATTATTAACTCAAAACTCAAATTATAAAAAAATACGTAAATTAGCTGCCCTTTTCTACTCCATTTTGAAATAATCAATTTTTGTTTTATATGATTGTTAGGGAGGAGAAAGTATATTACATAGAGTTACTAATAATACTCCTATAAAAATTATTAAATTCGTCGTATGTGATGAACAATAAACAAAAACAATTTTGATGAACACTCATTAATCATCATTATAATCGAATGGGTAATTTACTAGAATCTAATTTTAAAATCATATTGAGAATTTTGGAGTGGTCCGTAGCCGAGGGCGATAAGCGCCTGTCTGATAATCCAGAGGTTCCAAGATCGAATACAGTTGCCGGAACGGATTCTGACAGAAACACGGCCACTCCCGTCTTTCGGAGGAGACGAAAAGCCGTCGGTCCCGACTGCCTGAAAACAGTTGTCATCTCTCATCATCACCCCTCTCATTACCCACGCACAAGCCTAGAGCTCATGTGGGCATCACCCTCGAAAAAAATGACAAACTCATTAATTCTATTGTATTTACCAGTTCTATAATTTGTATACTTTCTTTACAACTACCGGCACTTTAGTGCAGTTAATATATTTATCGGTGAACATTGATTACAATGTATAATCGAAACTTGCAAGAAGATACTTACTTATTCACTACTTACTTACTTATTAGTTACTTATTCAGAGGCAATAATTTTCCGTTTATCTTCTTCCTTCTTATGTCTGGTGGTTCATCAGAAAAATAATGCACCATATAAATTTACATTTTCACAAGTTACTTGCTCTCACAGGTATGCACAGCATTGAGATGATCATATACGCTTATTATAATATAATAATAATTTATTGAAATTATCAACATTTACCAACAAGATTTTCCAACTTTCAAATCCAACAAGATTTTCCATTTTCAAACTTCGAAACATGAGTTGAGATGTAACATGCAATCGTTTTAATTTCATGGAAGTAATGCATTGTTACCATTAATCCATCAAACTCTATTAGGCCCAACGTTGGATACAATGCAGTTACTCAATAGATTGCAGTTTTCAACAGGCATATAAAACTTTATTGTTCATTGAATTCTGGTTTTTCTATAAATAACCTATGATTACTACAGAGAAATTAAGATGAAAGATAAGTCTGTTATGCATATTTAACTAAGAAAAACTTTTTATTTATTGCGTTGGGGCAACTAGTTCTCATGGAATGAAGAGTCATTAATTTGTTTAAGTTTTTTCCATTATTGTGTAATCATAGTCATCACTGGATCACCTTGCTTAATTATTATTTAAAATCGATGCTGCTCTTTGACTAGTTCTTGTTATGTGAGTCAATTCTATGTATCAAGGTCATGATGTTCAGAATTTCTTGTATTTTTTAGATAAATAATTTGAAATTTGGATTCCAGTTTTTCAACCAAGCATTAATAGCAAGATCAATTTTGTAGGTTCAGATTAAAAAATGAAAAAATAAAAAGTAAGAAATCACTTACGTCTTGATTAGCCTTTTCTCAAGTTTATCGTACGACTGTTGATTGAATTGAACCAGAATATTAATTATTCTTGAAAACAAAATACAACGAAAATCCATTAAATCCAACAAAGCAAAACAACAAATAAATAATAAAATAAGATAGAATAAATTCATCAAAATATTTTCTCATGTAGACACAGGTATATATGTGTGTGAGGAAAGTTGTTGAAAACAAAAATTCTCAAACTTACACTCTTGAACTTCTGTAGTCTACTGTACATTATAGAAATCAATATAAAATGAAATAAAATAAATTTTATTCACTCAAAACATTCTATAATAAACAGGAGCAATCTCTTATCATAACAAGAAATCTACTATAAAAAATCACCATAATAATAAATTCTGTCACATAGATGAACAAAAGAAAAAACAGTTTTGGTTTAAGCCTGTTTGAACCTTTCATTTAGTATTATATGTGCATAACGGAATAAAGAAAGAAAATAAAATAAAGAAACATCCCGAGTTCTAGCCTAAAAACTATAAATATAGCTCAATAATACAAATTGCCAATCGAATCATGTGAGCTGATTGTTTATATAGTCTGAAATTGAAATTGAACCATGTGACCTGATTGTTTATTATAGTCTGAAATGATATCGTTGCTATTTGCTGGCTTTTGGTGAATGAAAACAATTTGTAATACAAGTCTAGTACCTATATGGCCTGTAAGAATATTAGCTGTCTATTGTGCAACGCTTTTGTTGTGTCTTTCGAAGCGACATTTGAACGGAACGAGTATCGCAGTTAAGGACAGCCTTATTGTTAGGCAATAGTACACATAATACGGATGACAGGCTATGGCACTGTACCCACCTATTAAGTCACATGAGATAGGTACTCTGTGGCCTACTAATATAGCCTACGACGACCAATCCAGCTAAGGCTAGCTCTTCTCTTGAAACTTTCACCCATTAACCGAGGTGACTGTGAGCTAACAAGTGACCTTAGCTGCTCTTGGCAAGACTTCTATTATATGCTCGCGGCTTGAGGCTTTGTAACCTGTAATAATTAATAATGCCGGTATCTTATCAAAATCATTGTCAGAAAGCTATTCTTTAATAAGGTGTGACGCACAAGTGATATTTAGCCTGTGTACTGTTATAATTGTTGAACACAAGAAATAATTGAACAAATAATTTTCCAACTATTTATATGATCGTTTTAAAATCTGGGATATTCTTTTTCAAAAATTGTCTTATGGAAGCAGATATTTGATCTGGAATGGTAAAACATAGGAATGAATTGTGCAATAAGTTCTTTAATAATAATAGATATTATAATTTCAAAGTTTAGTAGGCCTACATTCTTGTTTGATGAGAAAAACAGTTTGTTCAGTTTCATCGTGTTGTTCCAATTCTACAGAAAAATATTTATTTTATTCAGGAGAATGTTAAAGATTATTCAATCAAATATGATGAATAATAGCAGAAACTTTATCAATTTAAAATTGATTTAACGGTTCTCAAGCTATGGAGCAAACTATTTGGAAGTGCCTTATTTCAGCAGAAATAAATAAAATAGTAGGCCAGTAGAAGGCCAGTTCTTCCTCACAACGAACAAAGAAATTATGCAAAAAGCTTTTGTTACGATGTGATTTGAAATGATCAATCCAGTTTCAATATTATACAAAATCTTCCATCAGTAATACCATAGATTATCTCAATTGAATTCTAAATTGAAATTCATTCTTCAAAAAACATAAGAAACAAAGATATACAATAAATTCAATTACCCATCGATAAAATTGAGACTCTATGAACACTATGACTCTATGGTGGGTCAGTGGTCTTGTTGACATATACTAACTGTACTCCAAATCAATTTATAGTCTTGATTAGCCAAAATTAATTAATTGATTAATAGTTGAAAAATTTAAAAATAATTAATAGCCAAAATAAATAGATGACTGTATTAGCTTACAAACAATTTAGAGATCTAGAGTATGTTCTCATTTATTTAAAAAATTGGTTTCCATAAAAAAACTAGTTGCCTAATGAAGCATTTCCCTATTGCAATAAATTATCGAATCATAATTAATAGCTGTATTATATAGCTGATTATAATTTATTAAATAGCTATATTATTGAATATTATTCATTAACTTGAATTTGCAATAATTGTTGGAGGTTAGCCCATGATCTAATTTTCAACATCCTACTACTGTACATATTTTGAGTCGAGCTCCTAGGAAGTAGCCTATAATAAATTGAGCCTGTAAAAATAGTTTCCTTCCTTATTCTCTTCGTTTGATTTATTTGATTAGTGTTGCTTGTGTTCCACATAGGAATATAGCACTGTCCGTCTGGATCGTGTCTGGCCAATCCACTTTCACTCTCAACTTTCTCCAGTTTCCGTGCGACTGTTTGATCCTGCTGCAATCATCCGTTATCTACGAATTTGTTACCAAACCTTACACAAATTTACAGTTAACGAAATTTGTCCAAATTGGTCTTACGGGTCATTACATTATCTCAGATTGTCACCTTGTCACCTACATTGTGTCACATATAAAAGGAATTATTTCTGATTGTTTCCTGCATAACGCTTCTTTAAAATGACTAACAAACTCGTATTTATTACTGACAATATTGAACCACATTCAAATTGTGATTCGATTCAATCCCAGTCAGGTCAGGTATCATCGTTCGTCATTAGGCGATTTTTTTAACTTCTTTTATTTTAAAACAAAATAGCATTCTATTATAATGATTATTTATATGTATATATTTTTCAATTTTATTATATTTATATTATATTGTAGCCAAATCGCAAATGTAAGTTTCAAACAGCATTATTTTAATTTTGGCCATAATTCTACGGCCAATTCTTTGGCCATAGTTCACGCCATGATTCTATTTGGTGGGCTCCTGTCTACTGAAGAGAGATGAGAATAAGATTGAAGCCATATTCAAGTATACCGTACTTACACACTTTCTCACGATCTAATTGAATAGCCATTATATGAAGAGGCTTATCGAATTTTTTCAATAAATTTAATCTATCTTGGAAAGTTAAGGAATTCTCGTCACTCATTTGAATTGCTATGTAGATTAGCCTACACACGCAAAATATTCTCTTACAGCACGTGCATAAATTAATTAATAGAATGCGTTGCAACATCTTATATCAACTTATATAAACACAGTAGGTATTTCTGGTGACCGTTCTGCTGTAATTTCTGTAGCCTATTCATAGGTCTGTAATTGTCATAGGCTGTAATTATCATAGGTCTCAAGACTGATAGGTAATGAATTTTCAATAAATTTAGTTTAATTTACTGGAAGGTCCAGAAAATCTTATTTGCCAAATTTCTGCCACAAGTTGTCACTTGGATGTTTCTTTGACTAGGGTATTCAAACTCTTTTTCATTTTTGAAAACATAAACGTGAGTGGTGGGTCACTCAGTATTTCGAGTAATTATTTTTGAGGCATTTTACAGGGAACCAATTAATAATAAGCCAGTAAGGTATCCTGACAAGTTTATTATATAATATTATAAAGTTTTCATCTGGCCCAGTTTAATAATTCAACAATAGTACAGATTTATCCCTTCAACTTACCAATATTATGGTTAGAGATATTCTGAGCTGTAGTCAATGAAAATAAAATAAATTTTCAAAACGATCTATCCTACGAGGAACAAGTAACGATTTCATGTTCACTAATTATTTATTTGTTTCCTTTGTCTGTTACAGGACTGCTGCCTGATGCCATTCAATCCAACTGCTCCAAATGCAGCGAGAAACAGAGACAGGCTTCAGTTAAAGTTATGAGACATCTTCGCCAGAGTAGGGTACGCGACTGGAACAGACTTCTCGACAAATACGATCCACAGGGAGACAAGAGGAAGAACTTGAAACTAGACTGAACACGTTCAAGCTGAAATATTCAAAACCTGAAACCTAGAACAAAAAATATGGTTCTATACGTAAAGACAAAAAAAAATATGCTCTCTGTGTTCTCCGTAACTTGGGCGAATAGTGATTCATTTCTTCACTTTTAGTATTGTCTCTGTTCGTTACAAAAGTGATACATTAATATTTTACATGACAGTTGAATGAAGGGTGCCTACAATGTACATCCAATCCGAATTTTTTAGATTTTTGTACTAAAAAAAAAAAACCAATATGAGTGTTGACTGCAAATGATTGATCTTTGTTATTTTTATTACAAATAAAGTATTTTTTTGTAAAAGTATTTTCCTTCTTCATTCAAAAACCTCTTCAAATTTCATTATTAATGTTTTAATTCTGATCGACGTTTGTGCAACTGGCTTTCTCGATGATTAAAATTAATTGTAGGCTTCAGCCTAATTATATATTACTCAGGAGAAATCTAATCTTGTGGTACAGTACTATAGAAGTTATAAGAAAGCAATTAAATATCTTCAATTGAATTGAAACCAATGAAAAGTTACAAAAACTACTGAAAACCCATGAAATAAAATGAAATTTTATAATTAAAATGAAATCATCAAACGGAATCAATGCAACAAGTCCTATTGTAGTCCGTAAAATGATGTCATATTGATATTATGACAGTCAATGTCAATATTGGCAATATTGGGTTTTTGTACAACTGGTCTATCGGTCAGAAAAAAAATATATGCTTATATGCAAGACATTACTGGCTTATCGGCTAGTAATGTGTTGCTAGATATAAAGTTGGATTACCAGAGAAGAATTATTGTTCATCACATTTTTGTGAAACATAATAAAACTGTTTTAAAAAATTGAGATTTAATTCTCTCATATTCCAAACAACACAGCTAATCTAATTGAAAATGAATAGAAGCCAAATCGATATTATCAAATTAGCCCACTAATGAATAATGTAGAATCTTTGATAGAACAGTATTCTGAAATGGACATGAGACGTATTAAACTGTAAGTAACAAAAATTATAATTATTGTACCTACTGATAATTATCAGTAGGTACAATGAATAACTCAAATAGATTAGCAAAATGTTATTCATTGCTCAGACTATCGACCTCTTTTCTAAAAAGACCGGTAGTCTACTTCAAGTAGCCTACTTCATATTAAAAAGTACCGGTATAGCCCTAACAAATTTCATTTCGTGTATTTAAAGTTGATCAACACTATCAATTTATGCTTACATAACGACTCTGTCTTCATTTCTCATTCCTACATAGCTTTAGCTATAAAATTTCAACTGATGAATAACACAACACTATACGATGACTGACTTCCTCAGGAATATATAATTTACTTGTCAACATTGATTTAAAATGTACCTACAGGCCTGCCAAAGAACCGCAGCTAAAGTTACCCAACGTGAAATACTGAAATTAATATTCGACTTACACAGCTACAAGCTACTTAAAATTTGACATTAGCATGTCATAGCTAAGTTTATAACATGCACTACTGGTACTTTCACCGCTTAGAACTGGTCTGGCAGATAAGTCTCGGAAGGAAAGGCTGAGTTCACATCGTCTCCTGTGATGCTGAACAGGAAGGAGACTCCCATCAATTTATAAGGAAAAAGCTGAAAAAATCAAAAAAAGTATACAGGAAATGTCCTGTGTGATGAGAAATGTGTAGTCTACTTTGAGCATATCTATTATTAAATATAATTACTTCAGTAAACTAAAATGGATATTTTTATTTTAAATTGGCAAAAATTATAAGGCTAAATAATTTGAATATCATAATTTCAAGAATAATATAAATTATTCTAAATAAAATAATAATGAAAAACTCTGCTTAATATTTTGAGCACAAAAAGTTTACAATATTTAAAAAGGCAATTCATAATCTCAACAACTATAATTATATACAGTATATACAAGAGACTGCAGAGTCTGTATAATATAGTCTTTGAATACTATAGGCCTACTACCCATATTTGTGTTTTATATTATAGTACCTATTAGTACAAACTCCTCTCCTATAAAAATAATAATAACTTTGAAATGGCAAATGGCTCTACGAACTCAGTATATACTACAGAGACTGTATAGTACTATAGAGTATATACTACATAGACTGTATGATGACACTGTGGCCATTTGAGGGAAGCACTCCATAACAGTATGTGGAGATCATTTTTATCCCGCAGCCGCCATACTCCTGCTGATTTTTTAAATTTTGATATGGGATTACAGGCAAACATGAACCCATTAACTCATTTGTGAAATTTATTTTAAGAGAAACAACATGAAAAAAACTTTTCTAACATTAAAAATAGACTCTCTACTCGTGGTATTGCTTTAAATGCTTATTTAAATGATGCTAAATGATACTGGCAAAGGCAAAATGTAGGTAAGAAGTGAATCACTTATCGTAAAATATGATTTGCTTTCATTGCAATGTAAATCTCATGGGAATTGGCAGAAGTACCGTATGATGAAGGTATCACAGTCATTACATAGTCAACAGATAAAGCAAAATTGATGATGACTCCAGAGATAGAATAATAATCCTTCTCACACATAAAATCTAAATAAATAAATAGTGTGTTGGTGCTTCGAGAATATTATTCAGTTACTTTATTTTTCTTTGAAACATTATATATGACTTCGATATATATTATATGAATAATATCTCACTATTAGTTTAATTATTGGATTATATTAAATAATAAATTTTATTATCTTGAACTGTATTAAATTGTATAATTCAACGACATCTGGGAAAAGTTATGTATCTTAAATATATCGTGGTTTATTGAACTACTGACCTATCAAACGTTTTTTGAACAGTAGTACCAAATAACTTTCTACATGCATTCTATTAGGCAATAAAGCATCTCTATAGATAATTAGCTAGATAATTAAAAATATAATCATAGACATACAACCTGCAAAATTTCATCATATAATAGCAATAGAATGACCTCAAAATACTCATGGTGCACATTGAGAAATTCACAGCTTAATATTTCCTAGCTATTCTTTTTCAGACACGATACGGTAGAAGTTAACGCAATTTCTACCTTTCTAGCTCTTGACTCTCCTTACTCGTGTATGCGAGAAGGAACTAACATTATCTGCTTCTTTTGTTAATATTATGGAAATTGGCTGATGCTTTCAGAAGAGTCTTGCTTTGAACTGACCTCCAGTTAGTTCACATGAATACTGTAAGTGAATATCTTCATCCTATACAATTTTACTCCTGTTTCCGTCTATTCGAAAATGAGTTGACGACATAACAGTATAATATATCTTCTTATTGTATTTACCTGCTTTATATGTGTACAAATATCAATAGCAAAAATAATTAATGTTCTCGTGGATATAATATAGGAATGTAAATTATTTTTGAAGTATTTAATTTAATTAAAAAAGATACAATAATATTAATTATATAATCATAAATAGTAAGCAACTTGGAGCCACAGTTGAAGACGCTGAAAACCGTCCCACATGGAAGCAGTTTTTTGGTGCGGCCAAATATCAACTCCGATATAAATGGCCCTGGGAGTAAGTAAGTAAGCAACTCAAGTGAATAATTAAGTGTAAAAACTCAAGTTGCGTACTATCATATGATAATTATATCTTTTTTAGTTGAGGTACTGTACTTGAAAAGTAATTCAAATTCATGCATTAATGAGAACATTGATAATTTTTTGTATGAACAGTACCCTACTTAAGCAAAGGTTGGAAAAATCATAGACTAATAATTATAGTTTTTTATCGTATGGCTTTTATCGGTGGGGAGACCCTTACGGGTAGGTTCCACCTCGCCTAATTGCACAATTTTTGTGTCGGTCACCCATCCGAGAGCGATCTTGAATGTTTGTTACTTAACCACATGATTACTTAGCAACCGCTCTCACCGAGTGACCACTGATATTACTTATAATTATAGTGATGATTATAATTATATGACGAATGATCGCATAAAACCCAAAAATAAAGAGTCATCGGCATCACTTGGTAGAAATTGCTCCATCATACGTCAATATGATGGAAGTAGTGGTATTAATCAGTGTTGCCAGTTGTTAATAAAATTTTGACGTGCATCAACAGTCTCTTCATTCCACTGCAATTGAATAGAATTGTTGGCTTCATCCGTATATAGCTCCAATCTCCAAATTATGAGAAAATACTAGGCTGATAGCCTAACGTTTTTCTCTTGTGTTTCGATCATCAACTGTAATTTCGAAAATTGAGACTATAATTGAGTATTTGAGGAAAAAATTCAGGATGTGACTCGTCCTCACTCAAGCATAGAATTGAGATGATACAAAAGGATGATTGTAACACAGAGAAAATACAGTGCTCATGTTGTCTGTGGTCGTATTTTGTGTATAAAAGGAATAAAACGCTGATGGAACACAGTGTACGATTATAGCAGATGAACTCTAGAATAACTCGCAGCATATTATATTTCCATAGAATTGGAAGGAATTTTTCTCACTTACCTGAATATTTGCTCAACATTTTCCACAATAAACAATCATAAAATAATAAGAAACAATAACAATTCAACAAGAATATCATTTTCAATAAATAATAAACAATAATAAAATGTGTTAAGCACCAAAGAATGAAATTTGTTGCAATTAATATTAGCTGTATCAATTATCATTCTTCTTTTTAGTTCAAGAAGCCATATTTTTTGTGAGCAAGAGATCTATGTATGCTCGACTGTGAACCATCAAAATTTGAAAATATATGATGAATCTCTACGATGATTTTCCTGTTTGAGAATTCAAAACATTTTGAATGAACTTTTTAATTTTAGTGAGTAAAATCATTGAACATTTCAAAATTCTAAAGAACGAGAAGTGAAAAATGCTGAGACACAGGTGAGCTCTTTCATCACTATAATATTATTATGGTCAAATAGTAATACTTTTATCAAAACTTTTCTTGCACTGAGAATTGACAATAAAATTATGTGTATAGTCCTATATTAATTTAATTTGGCAGAAGGCGAATTACTTTCATTCAATATTTCTATGGTAACGGGTGATGTTCTGTTGAATCTTTCAAAACGATACTTTATGTAACATGTGAAAAACATATTTAAAAAATGAACAAACAGAACATCTATCATTACCATAAAATTTCAAATGAAAGTTATTTCGTCATCCGCTAAATTAAATGGATATACCTATTTTTGTTGAACGCATATTAAGTATCTTCATCTATATTGATTGACAAAAAAGGATGGTGTGAAAACTACTCAAAATCAAATTGCATAAGTATAGAACAGAACAATACAGACATAAATAAAGATCAACAGTTTTTGTAAAAAATAATTATATTCAAAGTTAAGTGCAGAATATTCTTAATGAAGTTTCAACCAACATAGCGACTCTGTATCCTCTGCCATTGAGCTGGGTAATTTGCTTGGACAAAGCTGATCAGTCTCCTTGCATTTGAGGCCTGTTGTGCGTTACAGGATCTGCAGTTCCGTTTCAATACTTCACGAATAGCCACTGTGGGAGAATAAGAATTATCATAATTTGTAACACAGTAAGTAGCCTATAAGGTTCATGCAAGATGAAGAAAAGAGGAGAAATAGTCAAAGAACAAATTCTTTAAAATATAATATTTCAGCATATTTGTTCACGTACGGTACTCTGTTCGAGAGAGTGTACACAAGTCTCATTTCTGGACTTGACTTAGATTATTAATTTTAGCTTTTAGGCGAAGATTTTCATGGAGACAGACGTTCACATCACACACGTTTCATGAATTTTCACAGAAGGGCCTATAATCATAAACTGGACTGTTTGAAGGAATATTAAAAAGGATTTGATTATTATTTAATGTTGTATTTGAATGCAGGAAAATTTTAAATTATTGAATACCGGTACAGGTACAATTATTGCTAGAATGTCCACTCACATCACTGTAAAGTGTGAAGTACCTATAGACATCCGGTATTGATTTATTACCCAGTGTGAATGTAGTATTATTTAAGTTAAAAGTATGATGGAGAGGGATAAGGTATTATTCATATTAATTTAGCGTCATAAATTCATTGGATATATTTCTGTAGTAAAAAAATTTCATTAAAATAATATCCCAGCATTCTTCCTCTTGAGTAGATGTAGAGAGCAGCATTATTATTTCTCTAAATAAAACAGAACAGTTGTTGACCTGAATAACAATTTCAATATTCCAAATTTTATCGATATTCTGGTTTTTCATTTGAAATACATAAATATTCAATATCTAGATTTTGATATATAGGTGAAGACTGAAGATGAAAACTAATTTGAATTTAACTAATTTTAATTAGGGGTTTGAAATGATTCGGAAAAACGTAGAACATAAAACTCAATTCTCTGACTTTTTTTGCAATAATTATTCTCTAATTTCAGTATTTAGGAAGTGTCTTCCTAAAAATAAATGGCATATATCTGAACAAAGAACAAGGAAAGATGCCGATAATGTCCAAAAACGGTGTAGTTGACGTGACTCTAATAATAATTTTGTCCTTGAATGCGTGAAATCTTTCAACACAGCCTCTTCCACGTTTGCATCATCTATTTCGGCAGTAATAATAATTGTACTTTCAAATAGAAGAAGGAAATAGCTCCATTAAGTGACTATTTTGCCACAAGATCTCTCTTTACCACGTCATTAATTTAATATATGAAGAAAGAGATTTCAAAACAGAAACATTTAGGATGAGAAATACATAGTAGCCTATCTTATCGTACCGGATATAAGAGTGGGTAGGAGAGCTTTGAAATTATGGGTTGCAAATAATTATTTTTATAGAATAATTATATTGAAATACTGTATGTAGGCCTACTACAAAACTAGAAACCAAACTTATCAACAACATGATATCAAAGGTACAGTACATAAAAAAAGAATTATATGATTTAAAAAATAGGTGATAAATCAGCGTCACTGCAATTTAATTATCACTACAGCCTATATTTGTGACAAAGTAGATAATTTTGTACATAAAAGTAGGCTACTATTGCTTGGGCAATTCTATCATCAAAGCGTTTCATCTTTAGCTGGTTTCATATCAGTGAGTGGTAACTTATTTCTTACAGTATAGGCCTAACTATTGAAAGAAATTCAAAAGAGGAATTATATTTCAACAAAACCTCAGACAAAGATGCTGATAGGTAGTATAAATTAATTATAATATGAATTACAGTATATTAGGTCCTTCAGTTACTCCATTTTTTTATGATTCTATTGATGAACAATATACAGGGGGTGGTGAAAATTATGGAAACGGCTTAATATTATTTCTTAAACGAAGGTAATTTGACGGTGGTTGACATTGGAAATCGTACTAATATTGAAAATACTACTTTACTGTAACTTAAAAAATCTGGCCCGCTATCTTGGATCCGCCATATTAAATCCAACCTCATTATTTTAAATGGTAAGGTGGTCATGTTACACATGAATTCGATACAGAATTTCAAGAGAAAATTAATGGCGAGAACCGCACATCGATATGTCAACCCGTTTTTAAGATATCTCAATTTATTAATCAGACAAATTTACATTGTTAGAGTGGGTGAAAAGTATTGGAACGGCTTGATATCTCATAATAAAAAGGTAATTTAAAGGAAGGGGTGATTGAGGATCCTACTCAAATCAAAAATACTACCTTTACAGTGACTTTTTCAAATTTAGTCTTGGATTTGCCAATATTTTTCAAATGATGAGGTGGTGATGCGATACATGAATTCAATAAGGAATTTTAAATCAAAGTGAATGGCGAAAATCGCACATCGATATAAATACTCTCTCCTCTGTGCTAATACTATTCAGTTACACTGTGCTCTGGTTGAGCATAGTACGCGTACATAATGTAACTTCTATTCAGGTTCAATTTGTATAGCTGTCTGCGAGAAGCCTTTTTCACACTAGCTCCACATCATAAATAAGTTATTATAATAAGCAATCATTTGGAATTTTCCACTTTGATAGCTCGTATTTCCTATCAATGCAATCATAATGACTTTATCTCAGAGAACAGCTTTTATAATTAACTCGACTATTATTCACCTGAAAAAGTTGAATTAATTGCTTTCATAACTTGGAATTACCGGTTATCAAAAGGAGCTAATCGATTTACATTGAAAATATTTCCAGTTTGAAAGAAGCTGAATTCAAGTATAGCCATATAGATTTTATTGATATGATTCAGAATTCCTAGTGAGCCTATATACTGTTATTATAAACATCAATTTTGTTTTGAAATATAAAAAGAATGATTCAATTGCAAAACATTAGTCTCTCCAATGTTGTCTTAAGCCTATTCTAAGTCCCTCATGAAGGCAGAACCGTACGTGGAATCTGATTCTTCAACTAGAAATATTTCCAATTGAATGATAACTTCACTCAACTACTTGTTATTTTTATGATAGTAGTAGGCTACTGTGTATGAAGTGTAATGATTAGGAGATCAATGAATGAGCAGTCATTTAATTGTACAACATTCATTCTACACAGATGAAATTCACATGCATTTCTGAATTTAATTACGTATATTACTATAATATAGTTCATGAACTGTGTTTAGTTTATTTACTAATTTAATGTAGTATTAGATTACCCGCTACGCGGGTTAACAACAAATATTTATCTATACTATTGTTTTTTACGACATGCAGTCATGTTTTTATGTAAGAAAACGAAATTTGTCTACTTAAAAAACAAGACTGCATGTCGGCAGTAAAGTGGAAAACAATAGTGTATACATCGCAGTTCGTAATGGATCAAGAAATAATCATCTTTATTATTTATCTATGACATAGGTCTAAATTGTTATGACCATGTGAGGAACCTTCTCTTCAAATTGCTTATTTATATCAATTTTTATTTTATTTTATTGTGTAGAATATTATTAAATTGTTTCATTGAAAATAAGTATCTTTATCAGAATGGCAATATCAATATAATATCATTTTAGTTATTATTTTAATAACGTTGTGCTAAAAATGAAGAATGTTTTGTTGATTTACACCTGGTCTAAGCTCTACGTTTTTCTCACATTTTATTGCTTCTACGAATAAAGGAGCCTGGAAGCCTGGGATTAGGAAGCCTTGGATTAAATTAGGGAGCCTGGTTTACGTGTTACCAGTCGATCAATTTACAGGATTATTTCTGGAATTTTATATAATTACTTCTATTTATTCTTCAAAATTACTCATAAATTGATAGACAGGCAATCAACCAGTCAGTTAATTCATTGAGATCTATTAAAATTTTCACAAATGAAAATATTAATTTCATAATATATTAATTTCAAGATAGTCTATATGAATAAAAATCAACTACATGATGATATACGATGATGTCATCAATATATCATTTATGAAAGTATAAATAAGTCAAAATATAAAAAGAATTGGTAGTCCTATACTTGGAATTCCAAAAACTGCACTGAAATTTATAAAAAAACTTCAACAATGAATTATAATAGTCGCCTGTAAACGATTAATCAGGCTTTCTCAAGTCGTTAGCAATAAATGCAAGAAAAAACCAGGGCTTTAAATTTCAATGTAATTCAATTCAATTTAATATTTATAATTATGATAGTATAGTACAGTTGAATACAAGATAAATAGTATACAAATTGAAAATTTGAATATGAATTTTATGACTGTATTCTAATTAAAAAGTGAATTACAAAGTAAATAGAATAAAAATTAAATATTTACACATAAATTTTATGGGTTTTAATTACCGTGGTTTGAATCGATCTATTAAATTGTAATAACGTTCATGTTAAAAATGTTGTTTGTGTCAATATTAGTATGAATGTTCAATCATCCCAGTTGTGGTAATAAGGTCTGTGTTAAAAAATTAAAAAAAGAATTGTCGTCAACTCACGTTTGAGCATGTTTCCAATATTGTCGCAAGCAGCTTCGCCAAGAATGCAGCTGATCTGTCGCTGCACAAGTCCGGAGTCGTTGAGCATGCGAGCGATGTCGGCTTCGTTGAAGTTCTGTGCAGCCGTCAGCTGCAGGGCAAGCAGCGCTAACAGAGCTGCAGCTGTCAGGGTTGCGCTGCTAACTGACGCCATTTCACACACAAACACAGGCAGATCCGCCCCGTTTGCTCTAATTTATAGTTGCTGGACGCAAATACACTTTCACTTCCACTATCCTAGACGCGATCTAAATCACAAACAATAATCTATCGGCTCCGATGGTGTATCTCTTCTGCTAGCTGGTCACACGCTATTTGAAGACAATTAGCTTTACTTCTTCATGTTATAGGATATTGGTCTCTATCCTCAGGCTGACTCGCCCTGTTTTACACAAGCTGTACCTCATCAATGTTGAAAGTGGAATATCCACCTCTATATCTCTCCATCTCTGTTGAAAGCTGGAACCTATATATTTATCTCCATCAATGTTGAAAGTGGAAATCCATATCTCTCCATCAATTTTGAAAGTGACAGTCTGTAAATCTCCATCAATTTCTACAGTCTGAGTAAGTCTCATGTAGTGCCAGAAACATGCAATATTGACATTGGACAATTTTGTGGAAACATAAAATTGTGGGTTGCGATCAAAAGATCTTCAACTATGTGAAAACTTGTAGGTTGCATTTGAAAAGGTTTTGGACGATAAATTATTGAGACATAATTATGTGGGTGAGGAGCGAGTGTAGAAATTTTATTATTTTGTAGAATCTTATATAATATGTTATATGGTGATTGTTGTTGATCCGGTATTATAACTGATAATAGTCCACTAAAAGTACATCAATTAACTGTTGAGTAATTCCAGTTGCTGGTAAAACCCCGTCGAGAGCACAGGTATAGTAAAACTGAATAATAAAAACAGGTATAATTACAATGAACGTTTAAACTTCTCATTAATTCTCATACTCTCAATCACTTCTCGTGCCACTCTTGTTAGTATGGGAGTACTTACAAATACACACAAACAAGTATACAAGTACACACAAATTATGGCTCGTATTATTGTTAAGCCATTCAAGTTGTTATACTTAGAATTGACAAAATTGAATTTCAAGTGAAGAGCTATATTGGTGACGAGCACATTAACCACCATTAAATTGCAGTTGAATAAACAGAGGGAAGAGTATATATTATAAAGTCGATGATCTACTCGACAAGTGGTTTGATCAACTGCTGTAGGTTCAATCTAGAAATAATTAACAAAAATTAATGTCCACTATCTTGATCGTATATTATAATCACTTTCATGAATATTTATTCATAATCACCATTCTCATGGAATAAAAATTACTATTACTCAAACAAAAACCAGTTACTCTCGTTCACAGACAGCTTGAAATATTCTCCATAAATTATTTTCAAATATGTAATTAAAGAAAACACTATTTATGATGTCATTTCTACTAGTTAATGAAATAAAAGATGCCAGCCAATAAATTAATCCATAATGAATACCATGATTATTATTGAATGATTTTCCAAAGAACAGCAGATAGATAATATATATTTTTTCAATATATTAATCACTATTATTTCAAAAGGAGTTTTAGGATTCCATATGACATGCTTATGGAGTAGTATTTTATTGAGGTATTCCTAGAAGGTGTTAGTAAGTTATAGGCCTACAATGAATGAAAATGATTATGTAGTGGTAAGAAGTAGTGGTTATAGATAACATAGTAGCACTGATAGAAATTATGACTAAGACGTGAAATGGTAATGATAGTGATTGAAGCTTTGAATGTCTCATAAATGAGAGTTTTTGTTATAAATTCTTTCTGAAATTTCTAGAATGGAAAACTAAACTCATGATTATAAAAATCAATGAAATATCTACATGAACCAGATAGAGCCTATAATTATAAGAATTTGTCATGGAAAGATTTGAAAAGTATTCTTCGATTAAGAGGTTGAAGTTATGTGAAGTCAGGTACAAATTTGTTTCACAAGGTATGGTTTATTCAACAATATTTTTATAATAATTTTATAGAAAACTTTCAAATATAGTAAGGATACATTGATTTATATACAATATACAAAAGTTTAAACGCTACTTGTTGATACTATATGGTAATGAATAGCCTACTTTTATTTTATGAAGACACTAGCAAGAATTCTCTCCTATGTACAATAATTCAATCATTATTCTCATTTATCACATAGTGCAAGACAATATACAGTTATAATCACTCACTATACTTTTAAGTGCTAACATATAGCGGAGTTGTACATATTTCAAGGTAGATGCGATGTGGCACAAGTAGGTATGTGACAATTTGAATATTGGAGGAATTGTTCATAAATATTATATTATAATGATTTAAGAAGCAATGTAACATATTTTTCAACCCTTTAACAAAATATAAACTTGAATTGATGAAATTCAATGAATTTCAATAAAAAATATATATATTTCTCAAAGCAGTATATATCTTTGTTATATAGAATACTGTATTGTAATCTCGTCATCTGCTAACAATAGGGAAAAATGTTGAGGATTAATCTTACGGTATGTAATGATAGACAAAATTTGATTAAATTTCAAATGCTCATAATTGCTGTTGCTTATGAATTCGATTATTACTCAATTTTTGTCTACGAGTTTCAAATCAGTATGTGTAATCAATCATACACGTATAATAGTGGGAAGCATATTGCTCTTATGTATTTCTATAAAAATGAATTGCATTACCTATGCACAATTGCACATGCCTTGTAACTCAATTGGGCACATAGCCTCAGTTGAGTTAATGAAATTCAAGCCTACAAATGTCCACATGATAATTTATATCATCCTCAGCAAAGAAAAATAATTCCATAATGAGTCACTCAATGTATGTCGAAATGATTACTCTTCCTACTCTCAGTAAGTACTTATTCCGCTAGATTACTTGCCTAATATGATACTTAATGAATGGAAAGTATTTTTTGTGTTTAACAGACTATACAATCTCCTTGATCAATCAATATACGAGTAGAGCTGAATTGAGCGAGTCATCGATCACAGTATTCTAACAATACATAATAATTCAAATTAACCGCTCTCTAAAAACAGTAAGTTCTTGAGCTTGTATTATCATCCTCCTGTCGAGCTCTGAAAAACGCCTTTCCAGGCGGATCTGGCTGCATCTGCGGCTCCGGTCATCCATAGTAGTAGTCACGTCTTTCCACTTTCCTGAAAGGCTGCGGCGAGGATCCGTCCCTCATGAAATGGACGACCTGTGGACAGAAAACTATCCACTATTACAATAACTACTCCCCATTTATCACAAAACTGCAACAAATTCCCATGCTCTTATACTGTATATTATTTGCTGAATTGCCAAGTTCACTCGAAGCATTTTACTGTACAATATTATCACAAAAAAGGGTACTTTCCCAAGTATTCACAGAAGAGGTGACAAATTCAAATCATCCCCATTAAAAAAAAAATCATACATTCTTTGCTAAAATTCCCTAGATTACGACTCAAATATATTGTGGGCCCATTTTGTGGAAAACTGAATTAATAATTCTAGCTGCTCCAAATCCTATTTCATTTAGTAATTTGGTGTTTCCAATATATAAAGATTATTCTCTAGTATTGAACTTATATTTACTCTATCAATAATAAATCATAACAAAAATTATAGAAAATATGATCAATTATATCCTAGCTAAGTTCAGGGTTTGAGCATGCTCACTCACACCCTCAATCGCGATTCAGCAAGCGAGGCGAATCTCTACTTCGGGTACAAAAATTACCGCTTTTATATTAATCATTAGCATCACGTTGTAGTTTATAATAAGACATAGACTCCATATCTATTATAATTGATTAATTAATGAATTGGATTTGCGTGCCATTAATGAATTGGAAAGTGAATATCAATATAGAATATATAAATGTAATGATGAATCGAATCAAATTATCATCTCTAACAAATATAGGAACAGCAGGATCTCAAACGTTTCATTTGAATAAATTTTTGGATTCGAGTCGAACTATATCATCCTTTAATAGCATCTTCATTTCAAAACTTACCTTTGTTGAATTCTGTAAGCCATATTAGTCCCAACAACCCAAGATAATTTCTTATTACAATTCAAACATTTTATTACAACCTGAAATTAAATTACCCAATTGAAGTTACCTCTCTTTCCCAAACCATCATAGAATAACTGCTCGATTAACTGCAAATATTCACTTTTTTGTGAAGATAATAAATAATTGCATTTTTAGACCACTACTAGTGAGTCAAATAATACCGAACATTCAATGGCACGTTATTAATTAGAGCTCATTGTTGAATAAAATAAAATGATTTGAAATGAAATTACTGCATGTAAGTAGTGGAGTGAATCAAAAGTTATCAATAATTAGTTTTTTTTCAGTATTATAAGTGATATCAAATTTGGAGAACACATAATTTATGGCTTACCTCTCCAAGAAACAAGTCAGGCTGTAGACTGCCAGATATATTGCTGACATCAGCGTAACCGTTCAGTGCCATATTCATCTTTGGAGGAGCTTTTTTCTTCTTCTCTCTTTGATAAATGCAGATGAATTTCCCAACAATGGCTAGCAGTGCTGTTAGTATAGCGCCTCCAGCACTGATTCCCATGCACAGGTATAGAATCGGGAGATTTTCTGTGGAAGAGAGCAACACAATCATTATTCATGAATATATGAATCAATATACATAATATTGGTAATCTCTTCATTTTCAATTCATTCAGTGTATGAGGCCTATTTTATAAATCCTTTCTTCAAGTTAGCCCCATAAGAAAATCTGGGGTCGGGAGACCGTGGAGACCATAACCTGCTCTTGGGAAAAAGGCATGCTTACCTTATTGAAATGTAAACAATACTGCAGACCTAATGTAACTTGTACGCATAATTATGAGGTTCAAATCTGTTGTCTACATTACAGTGATGCTATCTTCCAATAGCCACGAGAATTATTATGAAAATTATCCTATTTACAGGCTCTTTAATTTGTATGTGCGCGACTTAATAAACGCACTGTAGTACGTACCGTAGTATCATGAATCATGAAAAATAGTATCATGTAGCAGACATACGAGTACACTGTATGACCTATAGGCTACTTACAGTGTGATGAATATTATTTTTTATTGAAGTTATTTTGTTTCATTGTTATGTCTATATGAATAAATGAAGCTGTGTAGAATAAAGATGTGTTGGTTTGAACAAGATAGTGTAAATAAAAGTGTTAATCATAGTGGAATTTACTCTATCTTTTATATTCTATGTACTTGCAGTACAAGATCCTAAATCTTCAATATTCCAAAGTTATTTCAATTATGTTGAGGTTTCAAACATAATTTGTTATGAAAAAATTCTCGCAAATAAATTAATTGAATGGAATAGGCCTAATTGATTCACCAATTTGCTTTAATAGAGCAAATATTAGGTTTGTGTTCGTTCAACCAAGTAGCCAACCAAGCTACTTGTTCGTTCGTTCAACCAAGCTGTGTAGAATAAAGATGTGTTGGTTTGAACAAGATAGTGTAAATAAAAGTGTTAATCATAGTGGAATTGACAATATCCTTGATATTCTATGTACTTGAAGTACAACATCCTAAATCAACAATATTCCAATTATTGATTTCAAACATATTTTGTTATGAAAAAATTCTCGCAAATAAATTAATTGAATGGAATAGGCCTAATTGATTCACCAATTTGCTTTAATAGAGCAAATATTAGGTTTGTGTTCGTTCAACCAAGTAGCTCGAAGCTCTACAGATCAGAGCTAGATGTGATATGTGATTCATCGGTTGTTGTGAGCATGTGGAATGATTGGAACAGTAAATGTGATTGGCTGCCAAACATCCCCTATCAATCCATTTTGCTCGCTCCATGAATCTCAATTAAACTAAATCTGGATTGATGCAAGATACTTCCTTGACAGGAACGCATCACAACCAGCTGGAGCCTTGACAATCAAATCACACCAATCATTGATTGCGCCTGTCCGGGTCTCTCTTGATTCTTATTGCATATATAACGATAGGACTATCAACAATTCAACAATATTGTACTAATTAAAGCACTAAATATTTATATATGGGATTGAAATGAGCTTAGCATGTTTACATATACGTTTTACGAGTTTTTCGACAAGACAGCTCAACTAAAACTAGATAACTATAACTAGATAACTGGAAACTAGATAATAACTAGATTTACATCCTTTCGCACATGAAACGCATATAATTTGCTTTCTTCGGAGTACAGCAGTTCACAAGCTCCATCGTTCCCTCGTTCAAGTGAATGATAAAAATGACAAGATCATTCACTTGATAAAAATCAATCATTAATGAAAAATGAATGATAGAAATCGTTCACTTGACGCTTTACGACAATAGAATTTTGACAAAAGTTACGGGGAACTTTCAACTTTTGAACAGGAGAAAAGATCAATTCTTTTCGAATGGTCAAGTGCTTTGAAACAGTTGAATTTGATCACCACCTCAGGGTTTTGCTAATTGTTTGGGTGTCGATAATAACACTTTTGTACGATTGAAGTACATCGTCTTTTCAATATTTGCGTTCGTTTTGCGTTTTATTTTGACATGACTTCCACTTCATAGAATTTCGATCAATTAGCCTGAAGAAGGCTCCCAAAATTGTTTTATGATAGAATGAAAACACAATATATTTTCTTTCCAATAAGAATTAATTGAATACGTTCAATATTAATGTAGTGAAATCCATTCAATATACAATATATTATCGTGTTTTAATTCCATCAGGGAAAACTAGACAACATTTCTGAGAACCGTGTTCAATTCCCATCAAGTGTCCTACGATTCACCTATAACTAAGCTTACGGTTTATTTTTGTACAAATAATTTTGGTTAGAAATTCCAAGTACCCTCCTAGATTTTTCTTTTAAGAGATTCATGGAAGTACTATATATTGCTGCGGATCTCAAAATTTGGCGGGGATTGTTTTATGCTTTTAGAGATTATTCACTAGTTATCTTGGATTGTACACGTTTCAAATAAAAAGATGTTAACTAGTTCGAAGTCAGAAGTTATTATAATTAATACTACATCTTAAACTCATATTATGAAGAGCCACTGACTATCCTTGTGTTTTCATTTACTTTTAGAGATTCATAGAAGTACTACTGCTGCGCGTGGAACTCAAAATTTACCTTTGTACTTTGCCTCCGTTCTGTGATGGAAGGGGGGACGGGTGCTGGAGCTGCCTCCCCCCACCGTGCCCCCGCGCGAAGGGGTCTCACTGGTCGTGTTGGACGCTGCATTCGGAATGCCGGGCAGGTAGATCTCGTCGGCCGGATCGTAGTCGCCGTTCACATCCTCGTCGACCTCGAACGTTTCGTCCTCTTCCGGTCTGTCCTCGTAGTCATCTTTCAGAATTTTACGTGGCACTGGAATGTTGAAAAATGCACAGGTGAATATACAAAATGAAAACAAGTTGCAAAGAATAAGTACAAGGAAGAATGAAATTCATTGAGTATAGATTATAGTGTTGATCTGAATCAGAAAGAATTACTGTTAATTCAGAATGGAAAGTTTTCATCAAAATGAGAATACATATTTTTTTTTTTTTGAGTGTGATGCCCACATGAGCTCTAGGCTTGTGCGTGGGTAATGAGAGGGGTGATGATGAGAGATGACGACTGTTTTTAGGCAGTCGGGACCGACGGCTTTTCGTCTCCTCCGAAAGACGGGAGTGGCCGTTTTTGTCAAAATCCGTTCCGGCAACTGTATTTAAAATATAAAGTAAATCAAGAATGCATTATTTTATTATGTTGAAAAATTCACAGGTAAGGTCGTGAACAAACAAATGAAAATGACTTGCAATGAAAAAATACGAGGGATAAATTCTGTTGTTACTTTAGGATGAATTACAGCTTTTATCAGTCTTATGAATGAGAATGCATAAACTATAAAGTAATAAATAAAGAATGCATTGTTTGATAATGATGAAAAATTCACAGGCAGACTTGTGAACATAGGAGTTGATGAAAATTACTTGCTCCAAAAAAGTATAAAGTAAGATTACAGTATTGATTATGAGGATATGGATTATAGTTTTCATCAGTCTCTTATGAATGGTAATGCATTTGAAATTAATGAAGGTAATAAAAGTCCTATCCTTTTCAAAGATTTCAAGCTCTAATAGCATGCGAAACTTGACTTACAGAAGTAAGAAACTTAACATTTTTCAGGTCCACAAGCAAAAGAAAAGTCATTGTAGGAATTGGAAAAAACCTTGAATCAAAATAATTCAAGATTGAAAGCTTCTTCAACATTGAAAGCTTAGCCATACATTTTTAAAAAGTGTAAGAAGGATTGAATTGTAATTACCGTTTAACTGATAACGATATTTTTCTGTTATCATTATTGAATTAAAATATTTCGTCCACTTGATCTCATTCATATTCCATGTACTGTAAGCTCTACTCTTCTAGAATCGTCGAATGTCTAGTTTAATGTAACCGAACGTACTTTGTTGCGAGTGCACCTAAAGCACCACAGAACGTCGGTCGACTCTACACAGATGATTGATTGCTGTTCAGTGTTATTCAGCTCTGAAATGCAGCCGAGTTACGGCGGGGTGTGGCAGGGGTGGGCAAACAAAACTAGATCGCAGTCGATGGCAGCGAATTGCGCGAATCGTTCTCTTAGCATGGAATTTCATCAACGCGTGAGATACATCAGCCCAGCACACAAATCTACAACTGTAGCCTATTATAGCGCTCTATCTTTACAAATCAAATTGGTTCCGGGTAATGTAAATCCCATTGCGGAAATGTGTATACAAAGTGGTGGTCCCATATACCCAGATATTTGTATCGCACCGTAGATGACAAACATATCATTTACCATACTGAGAGCAAAATTCCGAACTCTGATTATTTCGTCCTACAAGATCGTTGCAGGCTCAAGAATGCATTACCTTTCTACAATTATGTGAAATTTAGTATTTGATAGAAAAGATTATCATTTGATCAAATAGGTTGTATTTTCAAATCATCATACTGGATATATTTGTTGTGTTAATAAATTTGTATTTGAATTTGAAATGAACAGAGAAAAAATTCGTTGTATCGAGGTAATTGTAAAAACGGGGTTGGAATATACACTACATTGAGTGTTTAATAAGATAAATAAATACGTGGAATCGGGATATTCATTAAATCGGGGTTCGTATTAAAACTGCGAGGCTCCACTGAATACTGACAAATGAAATTGAATTTTGTTGGATTCTTGGAAGCACTAATCACAGTCATGTAATTGAATATGTAACTGAATGGATGCTTGATATTATGTTCACCGAATCTAATATCATGAAAATCGATCAAACAGCTTGAATTAGCGAAGTCAAAGACTGAGAAGGTTGAACAGTAATTTATTAATCCAAGCGAATGATTTCTTGGGTATGTATTATTATAATTAATACGGTCATGTCCTCATCACACACACATGCATCATGATTCGCTCACCGAATCTATACCATGAAAATCAATCAAACAGCTCGAGTTAGCGAACAGAAAGACTGAGTAGGTTGAACAGTAATTTATTAATCGAAGCGAATGATTTCTTGGATATTATGACTTGTATTGTTACGGTCATGCCCCTATCACACACACATTCCTCATGATTCGCTGCCTAGAGTCAACTCGATTATATTAGTCGAGTTATTGGAGAATTTGATTATTGTCAAGCAGCAGATACCCTGCGAGAAAGCTTCACTGCTTCTCTGAAAAGAGAATACCGGAGGAGTGGAGAGAAGATGAATAAATTTCATCACAAAAATAAATCAAACGAATCATAATTGTATTCACCTCGTTATTTATTTTATTCGACTAGTTCTTTAATCATATCGATTTATGAATTGAACTGAATATGATTATATAATATGTTATATATCGTATTTATATTGGTCATCTTAAGTGATTGATAATTATACTGATTTTCCTTTTGTTCACCACAGCTCAAGGCACGAAGAATTAGTATTACTGTATTGATTTATACTATAACGTCACATCCTCTTTCAAATACATCAAAATCTCAAGTATTAATTTTGCAAAATCATAACATGATTTCAGGATACTGGAATTTTATTCCGTCGTATTATTCTTGAAATTAAGCAATTTTCCATGGTTTTTCTTCAGTCTATTAACTGGAATAAACAGTGTTAATAATAGGTAGATAGAATACATGTTCTCGCATACTAATTTCGTGAAAATTTTCTGAAAGTGCGTGCGGATTGGAGAGGGAATATCTTTTGTTAGAAAGGAGTTTCCTCCCACTCACTGTTTTAGTGAATGGAGCAGTTTTGTCTCCTGAAACCTAAATAATGAAATGTAGGTTTTCAGTGCACAACAATTCATCTTTCCAAGCTTGTTTTCCTAGACTTCCTGGGCGTTTACAATTTTAGATTGTACAGGGAGCTTATTATATGCTGGGATTGTTTATCACAACAAACAGCTCGGTGGGCGAATTAATTCTGTGGAAAAGCATATGCACTGGCCATGCCCCTCTGAATTAATTACAATAACATCAGGAAGTAAGTTGAAGCGGAAAATGGAAGAAAGCATTTTCCGACCAGTTAAACGTTTAGCTTCGCGATTCACTGCATCAACTTTCTTGTCTTTGATTAACTTTAATTGAAAAAGTTGTCCGCTCCAAAAGTCAGGCTGCGAGTTCGAATTCAAAACTATTTAAAGATATCTCGTTTTTGATATAAATACTCTACACGCTTTCGCCAACACAAATTCATTCATGTGCGGCTGTTTTGTACACGTGATTAATTTCCTTTCTACATTGAGATGGAGGTTTTAAACTTTGGTAAAGGTATAATGAACTTGTTATGAAGGTATGCCAGTCTCATTTTCGAAAACATCTCAAGGCACGCCATTCCTCAAGCAAGACAATAATGTGATTTCACGTTTGGAAAACTTATTATCATTGGTATGGGAAGATAAAGTGCGTCTAGATTCCAGGAGGAAATTTTCCTACAAAGTGAGAATTTCAACTCTTCGATTTCTACTTAATTGATATTTTATGGAGAAGATGTAAGTGGTAGCCTATTATTGAGTTACCACTCAAGTTCATTATGTAAAGGCTCAATTGAAGCCTTCAGGTAGGCCTAATTTATTAGTTCACTCGCTTGTGCTTACGAATACATGCAGTCGAGTATTCAACAACTTAATAAACCAATATTGAGAAGGTATAGTTTGTTCAATACAATATGCTTAGAAAATGGTCCAAGATTAATGAAAAATCTATATTCATTTCAAAATCATAACAACATACTACATAGAATGAATAAAATTCAAGCCTTCTTCAATTTACTTTGGAGTAACCAGAATTTTCTATGTTGCGTAGAACTATTCGCCTCAATACGTTCCTTTTCATTATTTTACCTCATTATTTTATATTTGTATTCAACAATTTGTACTATTTTCTTTTTTTTTGTATTTCCATGGTACCACTTCCAGTATTTCAATAAACTGTACGTTTTTATTGAAAATGCAATACTGTGGAAAGAAACGTATTATCAGATCCGGACCAATCGTTGTCTATTCTGAGCCGGATACGAACGAGTAAGTTATTAGAGCATCAATGATCAGGTAGTTTTTTCCATTTTTCCATATCCATGGAAAGATATTGCAATAAAACAAATTGTTCTCTCTCCACTGCTCCCACTGGATGCGTCATTCATATTAGTCTCAATATCAGCCAGTATGAAATAGTTCTATACAATAGTAATAAAAATATAAGTACTGTAATGCAAGTTCTATGAGTAGTTCTCATTGCTTCTAGAAAGCCAGTACGAACAGAGATTCCCTTACCAGTAGTGATAAATTGAATATTATTCAAACAATATTTAATATTTGATTATTATCTAACTCTCATTCTTCGCCTTAAGCATTTTCGTTCATAAGGTATGCCAGTCTCATTTTCGAAAACATCTCAAGGCACGCCATTCCTCAAGCAAGACAATAATGAGATTTCACGTTTGAAATCTAATTATTAAAATCTTATTATCATTGGTATGGGGAGATAAAGTGCGTCTAGATTCTAGGAGGAAATTTTCCTACAAAGTGAGAATTCTTATGAATTATTATTATTGGAATATTATTATAATTATTACATGAATAATATTATTCTACAAAAGGATTTCAAAATAATCTCGTTATTTGTCAATGAATATTGTATAATATGAAGATGAACAAAAAATAATACGTATTATTGTATGTTACATTTGAATATAATTATAGAGTGGTAGAGATCATGTATTTGAATTTTTATAAAAGTTTCTATGACTCATCACAAAGTTTTTTTGTTAGAAAAATATATTTAATATTGTTAATATTCAAAAATTCAAACATTAATTCAATCTATGAATTTCAAATAAGATTGTAATATTAATGATTATTCTTTCATAAATTCAAGAGTTACTGCGAGATTATCAGATCCGTGTCGCAGATCATACAGTATTACTGTATCAATTATAGTATGGTAGGCTATGGGGATTTATAATGGTAGCAGCAAATGGAATGACTGAGTAGTGAAATGGACCGTCAAAGCCTCACACATCTCCAACACGTAGTGCATCCCAATCAGAATAGTGCATGAGGCTGAAACCGATGATCTCATTATAATGATCTTTGGGTCTTCAAGTACTATTCCATGATTGCTATCTGAGAATTTCATAGGTTACCACCAGACAACGAAAGCAAATCCTGCTTGAAAATTCTATTATATGTTGCGTACTATTAGACTGCACTATTGGATTAATACTACAAGTTACTGAGTATAGATGGGCCAAAATTTCTAGGCACTAGATTTGAAGATTTAGAGCAGCAGGCGATGTTTTCAATGCGGTTAGTAGCATCCAGCTGCCAAGTGAAAATAAATTTTGGCCCATTTACACTAGTTAGAGGCTACTATTCATACCATCAAGATTTTATTCTTGTGGAAATAGTGTTGTAATAATTTGAAATTCTGATTGGTGAATTTTAGACTAATACGGTATATAGCCGACTACTTCCTCAATGAATAATTTTACGGTACTGTTTTAGTATGAATACCGTGATTTTTGTGAAAAAGTTGTTTACAAGAATACTTTATTCTTGTGAAAATGGTTGTAATAATCTAGTATTTGGTTTGGTAAAAGTCTGATTTATAATTACTTTCCTATGAAAAGCCTACTTTTATGCATAAAAAATGAAATGTAGTTGCATAAATTCTGGAAGGTTGATCAATTGAATCACAGTTCGTGATTTTTCGATCAGAGACAAATAAGACAGTTATTAAACCCGTGATTGAAAGACAGTTGATATTCATGTCGTACGCATTTTCACTGTCTTCTTTGAAAAGTTTTCTCATGAATAGTCTACTAAAATAAGCTCAGAACTTGGAAATTATTATAAATTTAAACTTACCACAAGCATAAGACACTTTGAGGTAGGTTCTCGATTCTTTCTGACAAGGAGTTCCAAAAGTAGCTGAGTCAGCGGAAAGTGTACAGCGTCGTTTTCCGTGACAAAATTTCATCACTATATCTGTAGAATAGGAACTGGAACAAGCTGAAAATTAGAATATTCCAATGTTAGATTTCGTGAATTAATGTTGAAATAAATAAACTTCATCGAGTTAATTTAAGTTGAGGCCCAGTCCATTATTTAAAAAAAAAAACAATAATTGCGTTTTAAGTAACGACTGATTAAATTTTATTGGCTGATTAGTTTTTTTGTGCTTTTCAATGCACAAGATGTTTTTGGCTCTGTGTCTGCTTTTTGAACACTCTAAGTTATTTGTACATGCTTGAAAAAAAATAATAAATTAAAGCAAAAGTGACATGAGTATTAATTTCCAATTGAACTCCTATCCAAAATTTCATCCACCTGATACTATCATTATATTATTTAGGAACTGCATTAAAAATAAGTGAGATAGGGGTTTGTCTCTCAATCCATTCAGTGAGTTTCAAAACCAAATAATTGTAAGAGAAATTTTGATGTGTTGATATAATAAATTCAACTACATACAGAAAATGATCATAAAGTCTATCCGCAGTAGCTGCATGGTGGTATATTGTATTCTGATTAGAATCGGTATACAAATTGGATTGTGTATTACCATAGACTATATTATAACCAAATATGAAAGGATGGATTATCTATGTAAGTATTCAAAAACAAAGAAAGCACTTTCAACATTTGCTGTAATGAATCTTCAGGTGAATTTTCACAACTTGTTTAAAACTAACTTCTTCAAGAGTGATTGTATCATTGTATAATTAACTGCGAAGGGACTTATTGTTCAATCTGTACAGGAAAAAGGGACCAGGAAGGGACAGTCTGTATAGGGTCGTCTAGATATTTTTGATCAATACTCTAATTATAATTCAAACACACACACAAATAAAAATATACTTCAAGTAAATTCGATCACGAAGAAGTTATAGTGGTAAAGCTTGTATTCAACAGGTTCGTCATTGCAACTTCAAAGTCAAACTAATTTCAATCGATAGATTAGACACAATAAATCTTCAAAACTTATCTATTTCCCAACATTTCTGAACTAACATAACACTTCTGAACTTACATTCTTCTTTGACACCCTGTGGTTGAGGACAGAGAATACTCTCGTACTGCGTTCTGCCATAAGTAGCTGCGTATACTGCGAGTCTCAAATTGGGACTGCACTGCAGCTGCAGAACTTCATTTTCGCAGACTATTTTGCTTCGAAATTCGTCTGTAACAATGTGAAGAAATTTTGAGAATTAATTCTACTCGTTTCAAACTTCTGAATGTAACCTAAATGACTAGAACAACATGACATGAAATAACGGAGTTTTACAGGTATTTTTAATATCGTGGGAGCCACAAAATACAATGTTCGAGAATTCAACAATATCTTCATAAAATTTCATTCTTTTGTGTAAGAATCAAGATTGAAATTGATGAAGAATGAACATGATGTATGGTGAACAGATAATATTTTTCTTCACTTTTTAGCTTGGAGATGCCACAAAACGGTTTTTAATGCGGTTACCTAATCACATTTCCACATTGTATTGTGTACGGTACTTTGTATTAACAACATTTTTGTACAGTGATTGTATGAAATTATTATGCGGATGAAGTTTCTAAATGATATTATATGATGTCATAACATGAAGTTATGAGCTGAAAATGAATATTTCAACTAACGTAGGAGTTGCTGAGGCTTCAATAATCTGTATGATATAGGTCAAAATGAAAAGTTTCAAGAATAAGACACCGGATACTTTTCATTCAATCTTCCCTTATACTCATGTCTCACTGTATTGACTGTAACGTAGTGATTTTAGACTTTCCCCTCCAGACTTATCCTTCTTGCTTACATCCATGACTCGGGAATAGAGACTTGCACTTTTCCGGCTTGTACTTATTCTCATAAACCTCTGGGATCACCTTTCCTGTCAAGATTATTTTGGATTATCAAGTCTTTCAAATGCAGTAAAGTATATATATTTTCTCCTTCAATTCCATTTTCGACCCACATCACAGGAAAATATTCATTCAATTTACACCTGAAGTAGGTCTAAATACAACCCTTTCTTGAAAATTTGATGATTATTTTAAATTCAACTTTCGTATTACCGTTCTCGACGTAGTTATCTTATGAAGTGGCCATTACGGAATAAACTTTGCTACGTCAGAAAAATTAAGAAGTCATTCTATTCTATTCATGTTTGAGTTAGATATATGTCTTTAAAGTGAAGTTGAATTAAAAAAGTAATCAGAATTTAAAGTAAAAAGTAATTACGTTGTGATGTTTCGAAGAACGTGATAACACTTAGGCTAGGCGTACACCGGTTAGTCAAGACAAGACAAGATTAGTCACGTTTAGTCACAGAAATTCACATAGTTGCTTATGAAGCAGCACACACCGATGCAATGACTAATCGGTTTCATAAGCAACTATGTAAATTACTGTCTACTGTGACCAAAAGTGACTAATCTCGTCTTGTCTTGACTAACCGGTTTAGGCTATGCCTAGCCTAATTGTATAATGATTAATTGGTTGCCTATTGGAATAAAAATCTGATCACTGTTCATACATTTCAATATGTTGGCAATGAAAACGTTCGCTCTATCCATTAGAATATTTGGATAGAGTGAGTCGGAACCATTTAAAATCGGACGTTTCCTTCAACTGATATGACGCGATACACTATTTCTCGTCTCTTGGAATTTCAATGGAAACATCACGCGACACGTTCTTTCTGAGGCGATCATTCATCAATTTTGAAAAGGAATGGATAGACTACGCCGTTGGATATGCCCCAGGATTTCCTGATTAATAGAATTCCATTTTGGAAAAATGCCAGCTGAATCCACCGACACAAATCTGTCACCGTAGCTTACATTGAACATGTCGACGAGCAGAAAGCTTCGGCTCAATCCTGCGAAGCTCCCTTCAGCAGTGCAGTGCTCACCACTACTAATATGAGGCGGCTAAGGCTTCTAAGCCCCTCAAGCTCTCACTTCGCTGAACTGAAGGCTTCGAAGGTCCTTCCAAGATAATTTCTTGTGAATGCACCCATGCTACATTCTACCATACACAAACTAATCCTCAAACATTGCAGTGGCGAATTCTCCGAGCATGCTTGGCATACGCCGCATGGCTTACAAATAAAATAAAATAAAAGAGAGAATATAAGAGTCAAAAAGTTACAAGAGCTTAAACTACGTAGTATAATAGTATTTGATACCAATGGATGATTTTCGTAGAAATGTCTGACTTGTGACACTACAATCGTACACTGCTTATGTCGACAAAAAATTTTGAACACAGAGTACGTTCACTGAACTCGTTCAGTAAATTCAGCAATAACATTGGCTTGTTTTATCTGAGACTCGACTTGGAACACTACAACTTCAATTAATTTAACACTAAGGGACGGTTGCACGTAAGTGGATTAGAGTTAATTTCCGATTACTGAAAGGATATTGAATTGAAAATTGTGGATTTGCAGGCTCAGCCGATGCAGATTGACAAAGCTTTTAAGAGATCTTCGTGCAACTGGGACTTACTAACGCATTTTTTTATTTGCAAGTTGCATGTTTCTTCATATTGGTTCCTACTCAGCCCAAGACATAGATTTGACGCCTAGTGAGATTGGACTCTTCAATTATAACCTCAATTTACAAATATACATGAAATAATATATTTGGATAAAACCTCAGCTTTCTATCCCAATATCAACGATTTACATGCAAAGGTTCAGTGGGAAATTTAAAATGTACAAGAATATTCATTGGACAAAATTAAAAATTCCGTTAAAAACTTTGATACAGTATTTCATTTGAAAATTTAGCTTTTCACAACAACAATAACAACTTATAAACAATTATTTTCTAAGAGAATCTAAAACTCTCTTTAGGCTAGGCGTACACCGGTTAGTCAAGACAAGACAAGACGAGATTAGTCACAGTACTTCACATAGTTGCTTATGAAGCAGCACATACCAATGCAATGACTAATTAGTCATTGCATTGGTGTGTGCTGCTTCATAAGCAGCTATGTGAATTACTGTGACTAAACGTGACTAATGTCGTCTTGTCTTGTCTTGACTAACTGGTGTACGCCTAGCCTAATAGAGTAGAATAGTGCAGACTTTAAAGATTATAATTATCTTCGTAGGAAAGTTTTAAACGAATTGAACGAGTGAATTTCAGACTGCTTTACCAGAGAAATAACTAGAGTAATAGCTGCAAAACTTTGAGTGAGTTAAAAATGTTAACGAAAGTTCACAGTGGATGAAAAAAGGATATTATTTTATAAGAAGGAGTGGTTCTTTTCAATGTTTTGATTTGTAATGATCATGCTTTTCTCCAAGTTCGTTCATCGATGGATTAAACCAGAAATTCACTGAATGGTTTAGATTCTGATTATTTTTGCGTTTTATGATTGATAAATAAACATCATCAATTATTGAGAAATCTAATAGGTCTAACCAATAAGTAATTGTTGATAATAATCAAAAGTTGAAAAAAAAAACTATTTCAACAGTGACCAGTTAGCCATACTGTTAGCATTGCAATATTGAATTGTTTCATACATTCTTAACATACAATCATAATCTATGACTGGATTGTTCAGAACTTACAACCTTACAGAAATGGTTTGATTCGACATTTTCAATCCTGGTCTGATCGATCACTGTCAGTGAACTATTTTCCAGTTATCCATTGAAACAATTCCTCTCGTTAATCAATAGATTCCAGAATAGAATACTTGCATTTAATTAGATTCCTTCTCGAGCTACAGCGGTTTTAGCTACAAGAGCGGCGGTAAGTTACTGATTCTCCTATTCAGAAATTCTCGATGAAAAGTGGATGATTAACTATTCCAAATTATTATTGTTGTGAGAATTATTTTTTGATTCATTCACACATCGATAAAGCTAGAAGTGTCTTGAAATTTCATCACTATTTTGTTCTGTTGTAAAATTTTGAGAAGTTTTAAAATGCTTATAATTTTAAGTTTTAAAATTTTATAATAATTTTGTCCGATTGTTATTCACTGTAGAATTTATTTCATTATCTCTGATACTTCAGCTCGACATAATTCATGGTTGAAGGAAAATTTACAGGCACAATCTTAGATTTACATTATGCCAATACATTATCTCTCATCATTCTCCAATACATCTCCTTTGATATTAGACCATCTCACATCAGCAAAAAGTCGGAAGTGAAGCTCAATGTTGAGACGAGAGATTTTCTCCAGAAAAGCTAGAATGTGTGTACGCATAAAAAGATTGAGCCATTCCATATTATTCAATAATACGAAATGATACAATAATTCTCATAAATGAAAGGTATTTATTTGAAGATCAACTCGTAAGAAAAATGAGATAATTTAATTTCAGTGGGCAAGCACTGATTACTTACTGTTCAATTGTTCGAGTAAAAATGAATATTTCGACCAATGTTAGCTTATTGGCACAGAATCCGATTAAATTTGATCACAATAAAGTGATGTCATTTCGGATCTATTGCTTATATCCCTATTGAGCTCTATGAGATGAAATCAAATTGATTAGGTAATTGGATCTCGTATAATATATCGAGCAAAAATTTCTAGGGATAAGAATTATTGTTTAATCTATTTCATTATGAATAAAATCAATTGATTACAATCTGCGAAACCACAGAGGGGATTGAAGAGCAAATGATTTTAATGAAATTCTGGAATGTGTTCTAGCAAGAAAACCTACTGCAGTACCCAGATTCTATTATAGGAGAGGCATGAAAAATCAATTAAGTTTTTCTGGCTCATTCAATGGAACAGTCTGCAAAAAGCGAACGTAAAGCTGCGGATAAAAGGAGGTGTCACATTGATTTAATTGGATTCGACTCATTCCAAATAGGATCAACAATGAAAATCCAATTGCAGTCGATTAAGGGATGGATTGGTAGACTTTCAACTGAATTGATATGGTTTGTGCTTCTGATTAAAAAGCGTGCAATTTCAAGCATATATGAGAAGAATTGTAGAATGATTTGAAGGACAACTCCATACAATAAGTCATATTACACAGCCTTTGCGAATCTGTAATTAGTATTACTATATCCTTTGAGTAATCAATTTTGATATCCAGGAAAGTGTATCTCTTTCATAAAATTTCTGTTTATCTGCTCACGTGACAACGGGAGATCTTCACAGAGAGTAAATCATGAAAAACTTTCAATTTTGGTTGATGTTAAACGAAACAGTTACTAATGTAACATTTATTATTTCTTTTCAAAAAATTGATGGCACAACGTATGATCTGTGTTTAGAACAGCAAGAGAAATAGGCTACAGCAAAAAAATTCAAATTGATGATTTTTTCAGAAGAATGCTTGAATTGGAATTACTATTTTGTTTTTCAAAAAGGAGTTAAATTTGTACTTCTTGAAGTTGATGATTTTTCTATGTCATAAATACTCTGAACCTTGAAAGCTTTTTGACCAATTAATTTGTACCTATTTGTTACTTTAGTTTGAAATTATTTGAATCAGTCAAATCAAATAAGTCTCTATTCACAAAATAATCAATAAAGTATTAGCAGAGATAATCATGCATAGTTCTCCACAAAGACATCAGTCTGGGAATAGGGAAAGCGTTCAATAATTTGTATACAGTAAAACCTGTCTAAGACGGAACGCGACCGAACTGAAAAAACTTTTCCGTTTTAGCAGGTTTCCGGCTTACAAAGGTACTTTTACCTTTATACAAAATTCCTTGGGACCAGAAAAACCATTCCGTCTCAGCAGGTTTCCGTCTTACACAGGGTCCGCCTTAGACAGTTTTCACTGTACTATCTGATTCAATACAAACGATTACGGTATGTCATAATTACAGTAAAATCATAAAGAATGAAATAAGAAAAAATGAAAAAGTTTCAAGAAATAAGAATGAATAAATTATGAATCAGTAAAGGAGAAGAATATTCAAGTTATTGTGCTTTATTTGAGATTAGAGTTCAGTAGTTAGTTCATCTTATAAGGTTTCCTAACACTCTCATAAATATTGTAGCCCACATTATATATTATTATTACACTAGTTGAAAATTATTCAACAAATTGAAAAATTCAAATCAAGAAAGTCTGCAACACGCTACTTCGGTTGGATTGATAGTAACTATCACTTATACATCAGTTCCATTTTTATCTGCAGGAAAGAGACATCTTCTAAAAGGAAGGACTTTCATGTTTGAGGTGTGAAGACAGTATATTTTATTCATGTAGACGCTTACCACCCTACATAAATAATAGATCAGCTACCTTATGAATAATATAATGATGCCACTCTGTTCTCCTGTTCATTGTTTATTTCTTTAAAGCTGAGCTTTTATCTATAGACTAAGTTATAGATGAAATTTTCACTTAGGTAGATAGAATCATAATCCAAATTTTGCTTTCATAATTTTCATTTATATCAGTTCAATGTTTCTGTGGACAATTTTTAAACTTATTTTTCAATGGCAATCCCGGGAGCTAAATAAATTCATAATTACATGCGCCGATTCATATCTTCAAGTGTATTATGATTTTCATAAATATTAGTATTGTAATCAATCCACACACAAAACGAAAATGTATATATATTTTATGAATATATGTCTTAGTTGTCTTAGGTCGGGGCTCTACTGGCCAATAGAGCTAAAATCATATAAGATACAATAATATAAGATCATAAGTTAGTTCCTGTTTTTGAGCATACAAATTTACGATGTACGCGGCGTCAATTTGACGCTAGTGGAGCCAGAGCCTTAGGGGTTTCAATAATATTGATCACCACACAAAGTACTTCCATTTTATCAACATTTTGACATCATTGTTATCAGGTATAACGATTATAATTCTTATTAATAAATTGATGGCACAATAAATCACCATTGATACCATAAATTATTTATGTATTAATTTACATCGCACCTTCAATTTGGATTTGAATCAATCGAACCGTAATAAACTTTTTGACTTCAAGACAAAAAATTGCAATGGAAAGGTAGACTACAACACACAAGTGAAGATAGAAAAAAGTAAACTACCGTACCGTTTTCAACTACTTGAAATATTTTCAGGGTGTTATTCAATACCTATTAAGAGAATTATTGAATCAATAACACGAGACGTGAGATGGATCAATTGAGATATTACAGGTTGAAAATATAAGTTCGAAATAATGAGTTGTACTTACATGGCCGGCATTTGTAAGCTAGCTCAACATAGTGATGAGTTCCAGGACAGGTGGTATTTAGCGCTGGCTGAAGTCGGCAATTCCTCTTTTTCTGGCACGCTTCGACCACAGTCTGTAACAGTGAATACTTCACGAGAAAATTAATTCTGCTGTAGGAACAATAAATTAAGGTTCAACGACCAATGAAGATAGGAAATGAACAATATTGCAAAACTTTCAACAAACTTATATTACGTTCATTTCTAGAGAAGTAATATTTTGTTTAGAGGGCACATAATTAGTTCAAAAAATTCATGCTAAGAATGCATAAAATACAATTTGAGATATATTTCCATATGAAAATTCATATTGATTGGTAAAAGAGATTAGTAAGAGAATCACTCATCAGAATCAACATCACTTTGAAAATTAAAATGTTTCAAACTAAAAAGTTATGTGAAAGTATCAATTAATAAACTGTAATGCATACTTCAATCAAATACAATAATTAAATCTAAAGTAGTAGAATTGTCTTTGCTGTAATTAAACCAGGGCTTAATTTCAGCCGGAGCGCTAGAAGTTAGCTCTGGCATTAAACTCAACAAGGATTATAATTATTTTTATAACAAAATTCAACATTTACAAGCTAGATTTTGAATGTGCTATTTGTTATGTTGATTTTAATACTGTTTCAATTCTGTGAGAAGTTGTGTCTTGACCGTTATAATCTACATAGATGAATGTATATACTGTAGATGATTTAAACACATTCATTGCATGTTATAAAAGCTGTGTGAACAGTTTATTTTGAACATGAATATTCAAAGTTCTCAAGTATCCTGTTTCAATCTCTAGTTGGTTAGAGTTCATTTGCATTTCAGCTCTATTTTTGCACTGTAAAATGGATGCATGCCCAAGAATATGATTATACTGACGTTCCATCTTCATGATATTTATTCCAAAACAGTATTTTACATGTAAAAATTGTGATTCTGAGAATGAGTGCATAAATTTCCAAACAAAATACAAGCCTCTTTAGAAACTAATTTTTTGCCTATAATACATTATGTCTATAATGTATTATTTTAAGACTTTCAGTCTTCCATTGTAAACAATCTCATATCGATATTAACTTGTAAAGACGATATCCACTGATACCAACTCTTATAATCCCAATCATTTCAAATCCAACCATAGTTATTCCATGACGATACATTTGGCAAGGAATACCCTATTTGATGATAGAGTAGGAAGAGAATAAGATAGAGTGGTTGTGGGTAATGATTTATTCTACAATTATTCAAAATTTGGATAGTGTAATATTTCATACATGTATGGAAAAATAAATTATTTTATATTCAATATAGTCCTAGTCCAATCAAGAATGCATGATTTATTTAGAAAAATCAAAATATGAACCTCTTATTATATGGCTGAGGTCGATTCCTCTGAATTGAACTTCAATTTTGGAGAGAAATTTTCCCAACTAATGATTGATTTTGAGTCAGTAATGTGGTTCACAGGTAGACTGTTTTTAAGGGCCTGGTCACATACGATTGTGGTTTGCTTTACGTTACTTCACTCCACTAGAAGAGCTACTTTGATTGTGGTTTGCTTTACTTCACTTCACTTCACTGCTATATACCATACAATTTATATAGATTTACTATGCGAGTAAGTGGAGTGAAGTGAAGTAAACCAAAGTAGCTTTGTTAGTGAAGTGAGGTAAAGTAAAGAAAACCACAATCGAATGTGACCAGGCCCTAAATGAATCTTCAACCAGCATGCAATCAACGCCTATTTCCAACTAATCCGACGCTTTCCATCCTGAACGATTCCAACTCGATTCTTATCAAGCTCAACGGGTAGAGTTTATTGATTAGTCAATGGCGAATTATCTAGATAGAGCAGGATAAGGTAAATAACGTTTGGTAAGGGTAGTGCTCTTAGTGGAAACTGTGGAATTTTGGGCCGGCAAGAGAAGTTAGTGTTAGTTGATACCTCAAGTGGATCGTCTTGACGACCGCTAGGATACCTTTAAGCTATGTAAAGAGCATCCGGCTCATGGAAGCATCACCGTCGGATGAAGACCAATATTTATCAAGTTTACAGCTACTGGTCTATTCCACATGCATCTCAACAGACAGCCAACACTATCTGAGATTGCAAGGATGTTAAAATACAATACTTTTTCTATGAAACAAAAATAGGAGTAAAAGAGTATTCTATGCCCTGATAAATGATAATTATTGAAGTTCAGAGCAAACAATAACATTGTCATTTTGCATCCGAAATAAATATTTTCAAGGATCAATATTGAAAACTTCAGAATATTTTCCATAACCAGTTGGTGAGGATAAGTACTATAAAAATAAGTTGATGATTAGTTATGAAAATAATGTGAAGACTAGAATGAGTTGATCTGAATCGATCTTTACAATTTAAGTTCAATGGTACAACAGGATGTATTGCGATTGCGGTTGCGATTTCTGTAAGTACATGGTGACTTACAAAAACTGCAGTGATTGCCATTCCGTCTGGCATTCTTGTGTATCAAAAATGTATACTGTTTCATGTATTACGTTTCATCTGATTATTTCAACGCAAAAGCCCAGAAAAAACAACACAATTTGTTTTTCTCAAATTTCTATTCTATTGTTTTTTTTTTTGTAATTCGCTTGTGTTGTCCTTATCGGTTTTTGTAATAATTGTCAATTCAGTATTATTACTATATCTACTAATCATGACAATTAAACTTAATACAGTACAATACATACAATACAACTTAATATTCTCTAAAAAAACCGTAATTATGGCCATAATAATGTCTTGGTTTTTTTCTCTTTCTTTAAATAATGTATAATTCTGTTATTTCAATTTTGTTTTTTTTATCATGTTTGATACATTACTCTATATTTTTTCATTTACATTGAAAATTCTTTAACGGTGGTATAGTTTACCTACTAATCATGACAATAATTAAACTCGATACAATACTCCATCCTTTCTTTTTTCCTTGTCATTCTTGAGCTACCTTCATAGTTATCTGCAGTACTAGTATATCTGCAGAATGCCAGGCCAAGAACAATGAGGATAGGCAAGAGATATTGGAATAGATTACCTACTAATCACGACAATCAAACTAAATACAGTACTCTATCTTCCAATTGAAAATTGTACCATAGCGAAGAGATTAGATTAGATTAGATTAGATTACTTTATTCATGTAGATAAGAAAATTATAACTGCTTAGATTCTAGATTACAGGAGTTGAGAGTATAAGTAATATAATTTTTAACTTTATGAATATGACTAATAATTTTTAACAATATAAATATTATATGCGAAAAAGTGAAAATGTTAATATAAGTGAGATAGGAGAGATTCTACTGATTGTACTGTACAACGACGGTTTATAGTTTCAAGCGTACCTGCAAAATGCTGGACCAAGAGCAAGAGGAGGTGTTCTGCTGGAGGTTGAGGTGGTGCTGACAGAGGCTGGCCAGTGGCTTGTCCTTGTTGCCGTACTGGGCCACCTGCACCGAGATGCTCGTTCCGCTGGGGCATCGCATGCTGACCGGCTGATCGTCACAGGCCGCCGCCTGGTACGTGCGCAATGTCGCTGACAGGTCAGCTGAAACAAAATGACGTCGGCGAATTATTCACTGTTCACACTACAAATGGGAATAATATTAATAATAATAAGGAATAATATGACTCGTAAATTTATACTGTATTAATTTTATTAATTGCCGAAGTGTATAACTTTAAAATTATTGTTTCGAATTTAATTCAATGGTATGTTATTGAATTGCTAATTTCAATAGCATGCTTATTCTCTCAAATTTCGTACAGCGAATTCAGCAGTATACACCAATGCTGTTCAATTTCTCCTCAGAGAGTTGGTGTTCGAGTTTTAGACTTCATGGTTGAAGATTGAACTTTTAAAGATTCACTTTTTAATGGAAATTAGAGTGAACTCGATCAATATAAGCTTGTTCTTAAAATCACTTCAAAGAGTGTTAGAGGGTTGAGGAGCATCCGCACACTATTCATGGAAAAACTCTGAATTTTGTATAACAATAATTACAGTTTACAGATTCTACACAACATTCAAAACTCCATGTCTATTATGTAAGCACTCTAGCTAGATGATAAGGTGCGAATACACATATCCAGTCGACTGGCATTATTCGATAAGTTTCCGGGGATATTTCTGAAATATCAGGTGAGGAAATGATCATTTTCAAGTCGACTGGAAACCGAAGAGTCGCCAGTCGACTGGCAAGCAACTAGTAGGTTTATTTATAAGAATTATATGAATAATGTTTCAAGAATAAGTGACAATTATAATACCATAATACTCTAATGACACTTATAATACCATTTTTAATGAAAACGTGTTTCCTTTCCTGTTTGAAAATTAATGAAAAAGTGTTTCCTTTGATTGAAATTTCAGGAATAACCGGTTTTCAGGGCCCTGAAAACTAGACTCGACTGGCATCGTGTATTCGTAACTTTTGTGAGGTTTCCTTTCTTTTTTATATTTGATGAGAATACTTCGTTTCGTGCAAGAAATTAATTCATCTTGGAGTAATACGTGATAAGAAATCTATTCAATAATCGAGACTTCATCACTGTCACATAAGCACAGAGGTCAATATTATTGAGCTATTATAGATTATAGTATGTCTTGCAGTTCAATGGTCAAGTATCCTTCCCTATAATATTGAGGCAACATATTATACCACCCTGCCCTTCACTAACTAACTGCAGTATATATCTCATGATAATTGAATCATTGCGAAGCATCTTGAACGTGCTGATACATGCAGCATGCAGAAGGGTGTGTTATTCCTCTCATGTAGATGCAACGCACACACAATCCACCTGACAAGCAGTCGCTATAACAAAGGCGTCCGTCACATTTGTATTCAATTCCCATCTCCTGTTTGATCAGCAGACGCGTCATTGCAAATTTGATAGTGACATATATCAGAATTAGAGCTGGTGTTGAAGATGCAGACAACATCAAAACGAGAAGACGATGTCAGAATTGAGTTCTAGTTAATTCCAACATCTTATTATTATAAGCGGATTAGCGCATGGCTTTCGACGGTGGAGAGACCCGTAGGATATCTATATTGGGAAATCCAACATTTAATAGGGAGAAGTCAGATTTTCAGATTGAAAAGAATAGAATATCAATCATTATAAGCTCAAATCTTGCTCGTAGTCTAGTTTAATTCCTGTAGAATTAGAACTTAAATTTGAGCGGGAAATGAATTATTTTATACTTCCTGTGTAGTAAGTAGTGAAGGTGAGTTTGTGGTAGTTGTTCATACTGAATACGGAGACTTGATGTTATCAAAACCACATATTTAATAAAACAACGAAATACTGCAGTTTCAGTTGTTACACCATTATCAATCTCTGGTGAACTATTTTATAATTAAAAATTAAGAAAATAGTGTATTTTTTATAAATTATAGGAAATTGAGTTATCTTGATAATATGGGAAGTTGATGAATTAGAACAAGATTTTTATACTTCTTAAAAACTATGAAATATTTGTTCTTGTCAAATCGAATGAGTTTTAATTAGAAAGAGCGATTTTTAGTTGAAGAGAAAATAATATCAATGATCATGAACTCAAATTTAGCTAAATAGTTAGAGAATTGGAACTATTCATAACAAATTGGAATGAAAATACAAATTCTGATGTACGTCATTGTTGAGTCTAAAAAAAAGGTGAATTCTTTGATTAATGATAGAAAAAATTGTGAATTCTTTGATCAGTGATAGAAATTTTTTTATCTCTATAAGGTAGGCAGTAATGCATCCAGGTAATACTTTACTGCTGAGGATTATATTGTTCTTCCATTGAGTTAATGGACATAACTTTCGTGATTGACAATGAATCTTTACATATTCGCATCAAAGCACCCATGTCAAGTAAAATTAGGAATAACATAACGACCAACGCTCTATTCAAAATCGATTAAGCTTATTTTGAGCCTTTGTAACGTATAGATCAAGTTTCAGTTTCACTACCTTACTATAATACCAAACATAATTTGTAATAAAATATTATATGCGTTGATGAGTGGGTGGGAGTCAAGGCGTATAGAATAAAAGAGGTGGGTGGGAGTAGGAAAGAGTAGGCAAAAGAAGAAAAGTGTATGTGGAGAAATACTTTACAGCATTTGTAACTCATCCATCGCCTACAAATTAATGTTAATTATTCATCAATCGGTACAGTAAAAGATCTCTGAACTATTTTCTACGAGTTTCAATGAGCCTCAGCAATAAATAATGATAATCCATAGTATTTTAAAATTTATCGAAAGTATACCGTATGGTTATGAAGATTAATATCCATAGTAGAAAATTCTGTTAATCGAAGACAAGAGTTTTGTATGAATGAACAAACTCAATTCATACTTAACACCATTTTTCCATACACGAATATGAATGAAAGCTAAGTGATTTTCTTTTGAGTTCTGTTTTACTAGAACGAGATCATCCTTATTTTGAAACTATTCCTTATTCACTTTTCCCAACGTCTAGGAAAAGCCGTTGTTTACTTTTCCTAATCAGCTAACCCTTTGTCAACCATGGCCTGTCATATTCTCGAATGTACGAGTACTCAAATTTCCTGATTATATCAGGTCTATTAGGAAAAGTTGGGCGTTCGTTGACGCAGGGTCAGATAATTTATGTTGGACCGAGTTGGCTCGGTGAAAAAGCCTATGGGAAAGCCCATATTTCCCACTGTCCATTTTTGAATCCAGTCTGTAGCGCTTTAGGGAGTTCATGTGTGGAAGTTTTTGTATGACTGTAACAGCTCGGTTTGAGATGATTATCTCTTGCATTATTGTAGCTCTACATTTCTTATTGAGGTTGCCGTACAAAACGAACGAAGAGAACTGAGAAAATGTTTCTCTCTTTTGTAACTAGAGTTCAGCTGATCTCTCTCAGGGTTCGAAAGGTCTATTCAGCAAACAAGTTTGGCGAACAACTTGTCTGGGGAGAAAGTGCCGTTGGCAGAATTCTCGACATAGTAAACGACATGCGAGCTCCCAGTGATAGTAAACTGATGTTTTGTGGGATGAAGGATATGAAACTGGCCATAGTTAGCAACTTGGATCGATTTATTGCTCATGGCTTGCTTTGTCATTGAGGCTGCCTGCGTTCGATATGAATCGGCTTTAACGATCGGCTCAGCTTGCTTTATACTCTTCCGGCATGTTACTTATTGCACACTTCCATAATGGTTGCTCTCTCTCTTTTTGTGTTATTGAACTCAGCTTTCTCAACACAATTACCAAGTAATTGAATAGACCTGGAATTTGGTTTGGCGGACCTTTAGAACACTCTGAAAATTGGGAATTTATTGATTCTTCATGGATAATTGATGAATGCTCAACGCCCGTTCCTTCAATAGAGCCCCATAATCAATAGCCTAAGCCTAATGAATGTATGTGGCGTGCACAGGAGATAAATACATTTCCAATTCATTCATCTCTTAAACCACGAATTTGATGCTACAAATAGTCTGCACCATAACCAGATGTGTGTTCTATTACGACCGAAAAAACTCGACCAATATTTGGTCACGATTTTTCTGCCCTTATAGTATGGGCTTCAAACAAATGAGAAATAGATTCTCCTGCATGATGTTATAATCACAGAACTTATTAAATAAGAATTTAGTACAGGAGGAGATGAATAAAGTTTCTAAAGTTTTTAACCCTACTCTCAAACTAGGAGTGTGATGCTATAAAAATTTCAAGGTAGATAAAACTAATAAGTTTTACCATAGTATATTTTACTTTATGAGAAGTTACAATCACAGAACTGAATGACATCCTTGTTTTGAGCTCGTTTGAATTCGGCCATTCAAACATTTATTCAAGTAGCAAGTTTGTAGCTGGGGCAACATCCCCACAGGTAAATATTTGTAGTTGTAGTCACTGTCAACAACTCCATTCCATGACTGCGGAAAGCATATTCAAGCATTTTAGACTGAAACTTCCGAAATTTTGGAAGTATTAAATAAAATACTTCATATTCCGTATGGAATGGAGAATTTATTGCTTTGAATAGCCAATGTATATATGTTGAATGAGTTAATCAAGTCATTCTTGAAAGACTGCTATATTGATCTCTGGTATGAAATACATACAATTTCATTAATCAAGAATTTGTTTTAAGTATCTCTGAATATATTGGATCTGCCAATCTGTGATGGACATCATCCGATACGTGTTACTAATACAGAGAGACGCACAGAAACGGTAGAGTTTAAAAATAATTATAATAAACCAACGAATTATAAAAATAATTTTTTAAACTCGAAATGTGTTAGACAAGAGTGGAATTCACATTAAATAACAATAATATTGAAAATCACTTTTGTCAATGGCTGCATTGAGACGTTTATTTGGGGAGCGCATAATTTTATGTCAAGGAACGCTAAAGTCGCTTGGCCTCCACGGTCTCCAGACCTCTCAGTATGCGACTTCTTTCTATAGGGACATCTAAAGACGTGTATCAGACTAGATAAAGATGCGTTGTGGACCAGACTAGGTCAAGAAACCTTATTGAGCTCGCCTAATTAGACAATATTTTGATAATATTATTTATTTATGCTTATGGCTTTTTTTGGCGGAGAGACCCTTTCGGGTGTTCCGCCTCGCCGAATCCAGTTTTCCCCAATGTGAAATATGGAAAACATTATAAGTTCAACACTGAATTTTCAACTTTCCCAAAAAGTCCCAAAAAATCTTCAAAATCAAAATCTTTCAAATTATAGATTATTGATAATATTGATACTGATTAAGTAAGTACAGTATGAGTTATAATTATTATAGTGACATTCATTATTTAATTTGACGCTTGGCATTAGATAGATAAAGATATATTATTTCTTTGATATCCTACTCTACGGTCTTGAAATGAGCAACGGCAAGAAATAACATCTCTCTACCTATCTATCTATCGAAAGCTAAGCGTCAAATTGAATAAATCTGATTGTAGCAATGAGTATTCAGTGCACATGAATAATGGCACTTTACTTTCAAAAATAGTTTAATTTCATGTATTTTTTTTCTCTTTAAACTTCCATTCCTGGGACTCTGCACTCCCGAGCAGAGCTCGGTGCCCCGATATTTAAATATACATGTAGAAGGTTAATGTTTATGGTTATTGCATTTATTACAAATCATAGTCATAAGATCTTCTGCTTGATTCAACCCTAGAGGTTCACTAAATTCCACTGAAGTTCACTCCGTTCACTGGGCTACATGTTGCTATACAGAAAGCATAACACACTGAGTAATGCTCTCTATGTGATGTTACGAACTGGCCCTGGCATGGATTTCACATCAACATTCAACTGCTTCTTAATGCTCCAAAGTCCGAAAAGGTCTTTGTGGCCTGTACATACGAGAAGGGTCAGTGCATTCTCAGAAAGCGAAGCTTCTCAACGCTGAGTAAACAACCAATTAAATGTCACTCAAAGAACCGGCAACATGGTTGGCTAAGCTTGTTGTGAACAGACGAATTTATACCAATCAATAACCTGTGTCCACTCACAAGTCAAACTGGGAATATTAATATCCACATATTGAGCAATATTAAGGAAGGAGAAGAGTGGAGGAGAAGAACTAATGCAGAGCTGGAACTGTTAATAGAAGGCCAAAATATTGTGAGATTCATCAAGGCGCAAAGACTTAGGTGGTTTGGACATATCTGTAGAATGAACGAAAACAGAATGCCTAAAATTATATTCAAAGAGAAACTGCATTCAAGAAGAAAAAAAGGAAGGCCAAGAATAAGATGGGAGGACGAAGTTAGGAATGATCTCCAAAGTATGGGATGTAGACGGTGGAGAGGAGTGGTAGAGGACCGAGAAGAGTGGAGGGCTGTAGTGGAGGCGGCCAAAGCTCATATTGGGCTGTATTGCTAAAAAAAATATTGAGCAATATTATGTTAGAAAGAAATCCCGAAAACTGATAATTGTTCAATAAGAATAGGGCGAAGGAAATAGAAATCAATATATAATTCAAGGTGAACAACATGAAGATGATATATCATCCACAATGTTTGTTAATTATGAAGCTTCAATGCTTGATTTTTTCCATATTGGAGACATACCGGTACAGTTCAGAGTTTATGTGAAAGATTTGTTTTTAAACACGAGGTCCCACACGTCCTAGTAATGAATTGATAAGTTCAACACCGAAAGAAACCCATTTATTAGACACAAATTAATGGGAAAAGTAGATGGAGTAATTCAAAAAATGAATTTTTGAAGGTCAACTGGAAAAAAGCATTCTAGATTGCCCGTTATAAGCTTGTGAGGTGGTGCGCATGTGTGGGTGTGGGGAGTGTAAACTTCCATATTTACAACCAAAACTGTTTAATAATCAATTAATTATTCAAACCCAATGTATTCATGTGGGATCGACTCACTACATACAATTTATTATGGAAGTAAATAAATCAACGAATAAACGGTTTATGATATTTAAATCATAGACCGTTTATTGTTGAATACTTTATTTCATGATTTCATTGATAATAATTGATGATGTAACACCCGTGTAATAGGCTACTAACATCCAGCTCATGATAGGAGAAAGAATAACCCTAGTGTTTCAGGAGTTTATTCCACCTACCTGTAAATCTATACTCTAGAACCTTTTTCTTCTTATTGTGAAACTCTTTCCTCTCAGTGATTCTTCATCTCTAATGACTTTATTCAGTGTGAAGCTATTTCAAAGAATTCCATCTGATCTGTTTCTTGTTTGCAGCTTCTAGTGCGCTTCTCATTATTTCACTTAGTTCCGGGAGCTTTCGGCAACGTAGAACTCCTATTTCATCCTCTCAGGAAGCGTCTAAAGAGTAAGTGAACAAAAGGATCTCACTGGGGGCTGAAATGTCTGTAGTAAATAGCTTATTCAACATCATTTCTGCATTGTGCATTGTGTTGATGAGTTTCAGCTCTTATTCCTTCTCAGGTTATTAGCTCCCAAGTGGTGGGTAATAATTTTTACTTCTCACTCTTTACAAGCTCAACTTTACAAGCAAAGGTTTCAGCAGAATAATTGATAACATGGTATGTAATGAATTATTTATGACTCACATGTCTTCTGTATGATGAATATTCTAGCATATTTGAAAGAGCCTAATGTACAGTATTATATGGACTTGTATTGTTTCCTCGTATTGATATAATTATTCTGATTCCATACTCGTATTACTATCATCATAGAATATCCCGATACTAATATGAGACTGAATCTGTACTCATACCATACCGTAGATCAATCATTGTGTCTCATGAGTGCTATTATGTATATTTCCTTGTATATTAAAAGAAAAATATTACCATAAACTTTATTGTTCCAGAACTAATATTGAAAGCAGTTTAAGAGAACGACAATTGATTATTTGAATGGTAAACAACTTACTGTGAATTTTCGTTTCAGAACTATTAAAACTCAAGTACTTGAATCATTTTTAGAATTTGTGAATATTATTTTAGAAGTGAGTTGAAGTTTGAGTTAATTATTGTCCTATAATTTCTAAATTCATTCTCAAATTATTTATTTCTAAAAAAATTCTCAATATTATTGTCCTATAATCGAACAATCTTTAATATCTTAATTTTCACCACCTTGCATCAAGTGCGTGTATCTAAATCTCATATTAACAAACAAAATTACAATATTCAGTTTATAGTTTTGAGGGTGTATGCCACTCAATCGTCTTATTTAAAGTTTCCGTAATATAATTTTTATTTTTGGTTTGACCATAACAAAAATTCGAGATATCGATCACTTGAACTCACATGTACATACATGACTAAACTGGAGACTAGGGATATCTTCAAAACTTCGACTGGACAGACTTATGTCAATTGAAATTAAAATTCATTCAAATTGAAATTAATTCGGAAAAATGTATAATTACATTAAAATAGGTGATTTATTTCTTGGACATTCAAAGATTTTTTCCATACCATATTCACATCCCATATTCCACCTTCTAGATTCTAGAATGTAGATTATACCTTCCCAGACTTCTCCATTGTAGTTTAAAGTTCTACAGTATAATTCCGGGAAACTCTATAGTCTATAGTCTGTCCAGAAACTGATAGCAGATTCCTCCCGTAGACGAATACATCGCAGCTCGATAAGGATGTTTCATTTTCTGAGCTACTTCATTGCAAAGCTGATAGTGTTATCATAGAGTGGATATAAATATCATAGAGTAAAACTATCCATTCTTATTCTGTGGTGTTATCCAACCTATATATAATTACAGATCATACCTTGGAAAGGATCTACTTTTGCTTGCTAACTTTGCTTGCTACTTTTGCTTGCTACTTTTGATAAGCTTTTGCGTGGGTATAATGAGAACGATGATGATGATGATGATGAGATATGACGAATAGGCCTACTTTTCATGGAGTGACCGTTTTGTGGTCAAAATCCGTCCTGTCAACTGGGATTGATCCCGAAAACTTTGGATTATTAGCGCTAATCGCCCTCGGCTACAGACCACTCCATACAGCTCATTTTGAGAGTTTAAACTGTCCCCATAACGGAATTCAAAAAAATGAAACATTGATCTTTAAACATTTTCTAAAAACCAGTCAACATGCTATAGGCCTATTGTACATAGAACTTATAGCCTTTCTGTAGAACCTTTGAATAGGAGAGAGAACAAACGTTGGACTCTTCAAAAGATTTTAGATTTTGAATAAGTATTGTTAGATTTTAATCCTATCTTATTCGAATTCGATTATGAATCTTATCTAATACAGTTTTTGGTGAATTGTTATTTTTTCACACACTCATCAAACGAGATTAAATTCAGTTTCCATGGTTCTCGATAAGTTAAAATTTTGACAAAAATAGGAAACCAACCATAAATTTATAGTAAGTGAACACTTTTATAGCTTTTAAGTATCATGAGAAGATTCAACGTAGAGCTGGACACTCATTTTAATTACTCAATTTTACATGTCACATATTTCTCATCAGCCGTACGTACGTTTCATCAATTTACAGTAAGTGGACACTTCTATAGCTTTGAATATCATGAGAAGATTCAACTAGATGATGGAAGAGGATAAAACTAGATAAACATTTTTATTACTATTTATATTGAAGTCACACATTTTCCATAATCCAAAACGCACTACAGAAAACAGAGCGGCCGTTATCTGAACAATAGGACGTTAATTGCAGACTGCGAAGTACATGCAAATCCTATAATTATAGAGGACATTGATCAGCACTCAGCAGCTTGCTTGTTGATTGCAAAATCAATTATTTGAGGCGCGAGAAAATACCGCCCAACACAAAAATTCCCTCCAGAAACTTGGCCCAGTTGTATTCGAACTTGGTATGATGAATAATAAATTGCATTCTCTTGACCTGAGAAAGATTATTTCATGATCAGAGGGGTCGGGCAGGCGGAAACAACAGCTCTCAAGTGCGTGTAATCAGCGCATTGTTGTCCTATTGACATTTGAGGCAACAAACCACCTGCTTACTCATGACTTGCCATAGCCAATGGCCACAGCCAGCAATCAATGTGTCTGCCAATCGTGATTGAACCGCATATTGGCTTGTATAAATCAACTGTCACTTGCAATACACGGCCACAGACACTTCAGCATAGCCTAGAAATCTTTGTGTTCAATGAAAATTTTCCTGTTCCCTGTAACATCCCCTTGTAAATTTTTACAAAAGAAGATGTATTTTTCATCGTAGATTTTACTTTGGAGTGGAGATTTGGAGTGGTCCGTAGCCGAGGGCGATAAGCGCCTGTCTGATAATCCAAAGGTTCCAAGATCGAATACTTCCTCCAAGAAAATTCACCTCAACACTATAGCGTTTTGAACTTTGTTTTCTATCGCCTAAAAATATATGATTTTGTGACTACGTTGGTTTTACCATGCACCCTTAATATAGAATGCTACGGTCATATTCTACAGTGAAATAATCAATCATATATTAGCTCTGGCTCTTGTTGAATGGGTGACCGTTTGAGGCCAGTTGATATTAAATGGTTATAATCTAAACAACTCACGATTTTCAGAACAACTAGCATAAGAAATAGAACATTCTTGTCCTATTTTATGCAGCGGAACAATATCACCTTCAATGAAGGTTTCGAATAATCTACGATAGTTTCAGGAATAATTCAAATTCTGAATTAATTGAGGACTTCAGGAAGGATACTAGACGATGAAATGTGGCTAAGCCTAGATAAAATCTGGCTGATCAAAACAAGGCAAACTAAGCGAGTCTGAGTCCAGCTGATGATAATTATTTATCCTAGGGTAATTATTCATTGTTAATTCATGCATGAATTCACAGGAATGAACATTTCCGATATCTGCACTTCCTGGCATAATATTATCCTGCATTGTATAGCCTACCGCATCGCTACAGTAATCATGTTCTCATCTGGAAACGTTTTTATGGTTGATCAAATGAACCAACTACACAAAAAGTTTCAGCTTCAGGATATATATTAAAATTAACAAAATAACATGTATTAGAATTTATTTTCAGAAATTTAGTTGATTGATTTAGAAGATGATTTCCTAACGCAAGATTTGAGAACTAACGCTTCATTCTTCCGTGTTACTGTACATAGATAAGCTACATCTCATAGGCTACGTAGCAAACTGAATTTATGAGACAAAGAGAATAAGTTATAAGGAAATGCGCTTCTCACTGTCATACTTTGCTATAGAATACCTGAGATTTAGGAAGAGGAGGATTCAACAGAACACGCCCTTGAACTTTGTTACAAGCAATACTTCATCATTATACTTTATACTTATAATTTATACTTATTTCTTCATTCATCATGTGGGTGAGTTCCAAAAAGTCCAAAAACGAGTGAATTGATTCTAATTCTACCCGAAAAAAAATAATTCATCCATTCATTACATTTATTGACAAGAACTGTTAAATTATACACTCAATTCCCAGAAAATTATTACAATTAATTCTTACTCAAAACATAATCGTAATAGAATCTAAGTATTATCAATAGAAAAATTTACCTATTATCCACTCTAGCTATCATCATAGACTAACCAAATAATGGGTGATCTCTATTACCGCGTTTATAATCGTTTGAAATACAGAAGACTTCAGAGAAAATCTTTCTGATAAATATTCTTTCGTTTGTTTCCAAAACTTCAACACCTTCGGAATAATCTTTACTCGATGTTTCGGAGGGAAACTTTCCCTCTGAATTTTAGTAAGCGCACACCAGTGTGTTAGTAGAACAACAACGATCTTGGATATGAGGTTTGAAAGATAAATACAGTATTGGGGGACAGAGGAAATTGCTGACGATGCTTGAAAATAAGACGCAGTGTGTGAGAAACTTCAATTTTGATGGAGCACGCAGGAAGAACAGAGAGGAAGATAGGAGGAAGAGAAAACAATAAGCCCAGCTCGATAGCGTCGTTCTAATGACTCCACAAGAATTTCATCATCATACCTCTATGTTTGTGGCTGTGGTAAAAATACAAGGCGAGGCTCGACTAGTACCCATGCCACCTTATTTTATCAATTAACGGCAACAAACATAAACATTAATTAACGGCATTAAAGTGGACCTTACTATATGGGGATGAAAATATTTAATGCACTTCCCAATGAAATAAAGGAAGTGAATAGTTTGAGTCTTTTTAAAAGAAGGCTCCGAGAATTTCTCATAGATCTGTGTCCGTACAAACTAACCGACTTCCTTGAGAGATGATTTCTGCATGTTATATGTATTTATAAATATCTACTAAAAACTTGACGTGTCATATGCTGCAGGAGCGTTGCTCCCGAGATGCAGTTATACGTGACGAACTGAATACATAAATAAATAACAAATTGATTAAAAATGGTAGATAGATCCACTCAAAGATATTTGAGGAAAATCCATTTATATAGAAATAATATCTATTCTGTATTAGAAAACTTTTAGCGCATTTCTTTCTACTGTGCTTCCACCACTGCGAAATTTGATAAGAAATCTATATGAAACTCACACTGATACAAGTATGTTGCGATGATAATGTTGTATTCCCAAACGATACAATACTGAGCAATCAAGCAGGGGGTAAACTCGTACTAGTTATTTTTGAAAATAAATGTAGCCAAGAAGTAGAATCGCTTTGATGAAGCATATTTCATTTTATTCAATTACTAACAATTATTGTTGGTTGTTTACACTGTTCATGAGATACAAATTAGAAAAGATAAAAATATTCATAAAACTATATTATAATAGTTATTTATGTACCTAGTGCGTAAAGTAGCACTTTGCTGCACCGAAAGAAACGATTACGCACGAGCCGCAGGCGAGTGCGGAATAGTTTCTTGAGTGCAGCAAAGATACTTTGTGCACGTGTAACATATTAAATTTTTCCTACAGTTACCTTTAAATGTGATCAAACTTGAAAATCCTAACCTAGCAAGAAGAGTCTAGCAACAAGATAACGAAAATTCTGATAAAAGTACTTCAATCCAATCAATACATTCATTAAAACACATTGAAACCACTAAATAATAGATAGCAATAAAGTATTGATGATACCTTAATGATTTAATTTAATTCTATCTCAAAATCCTGTTTTTTTCCTATCTCGCAATGGTTAAAATCCCCCATGCTGTTCACTCTCTCTCACCTAGAGCCCACTGATCAGGTCTATTAGCTACTCCTCAATAGGTTATGTTAGGTTATGATAGCAGAAACAATTAGAACATCAGCAAAAACGAAAGAAAAACAAAATGAATAATTGAAAATCAAGATGGGAAGAAACAGAGAATAATTCAGAGAATATCCAAAAAATAAGGAAAGATAATACATCACAAAAATAATTGAAATAACAATACTGAAAATTGAAAGTGTAACTGAAATGCAGCGACGAAACTCACAGAGGCAGTGGCTACACAGAACACATCCGCAACTGTGTTTGGCGTTGCCAACATGATTTCAAGAGCTTGATAACCTTATCAGCAGCAAACATTTTAAGAAATTGAGATATTAGGTTGCAAATCTGGAGTGCGATAATTTTCTTTACGCACTAGAGCGTTAAGAAAGCACTTTAGGTACTGGAATCAGTGCAGGAACAGCCACATTATGAGGTAACTGTAGGAAAAGATTATAATATTGGAGTGATTAGTTGATTTCTTTTGAAGGTTAAAACTTTGAGTCACTGTATATTGATGATAATAATGGTTATTCAGCACGAATATGCTAGGATTACAAGAGTTGGATGATTGATGAAGGTGTAGTTGGAGTGGATAGGTTGTACAAAATTGCCTCAAACCTCAGCTCCAATCCTGTACGTCGTACGTAGAATGGTTTTTGACCATGCGGCGTCACTACTAGGAAACTAATTATTCCTGTTCATCTACTTATGATAGGCCCAATGTTTAGGTTGAGTTCAAATACAAGTAGAATTCGCATTTTTCAAAAAATTCTAACTTCAATCTGTCAGCCTATAATAACTCGTTCTAAGCTATAAAAATGATGAAGAAAAGGCAATGACTCATCAGAGTTTAGATGTACGATGACAGAAGTTCTGAGTAGTCATTAAAGGAAGGAAATAATAATTTATTTATATTGAAGAAAATAAAGATAATGAAGGAGAAGGATCTCTCTGATAGGATTTGATGGGCAACGAGTAGAAAGAAGCAGAAAGGATTAATATACATAAAATATTATTATATTTTTGAACCGTTGAAATAAGAAAACACATGGCTAGATAAGATAGAAAAAAATAGTCAGAAACTAGGATGTTATATAAATATACTACCTACGTACTATAATATCATACTAGACACAAAATGAATGAGAGAGATGCAAGATTGACAGAAATAAAGTTATAGATATAGGTATAGGATGAAACGGAGCTCACAATAACAACGAATAATAGAAGAATAATAAAGAATAATAGAAGGGCCAATCACGTACAAGATCCGGATTAACACCACGCCTACAGACACACCTACAAGCTCCGCCTACTCTCTCTCCAGATTAGTCAACGAAAATACGAAGTGTGCTTCTGAGATCTGCCGATAGATGCCAGTTGTTACCGGGTGCTTCTTTTTACTTACGGAGTTGGCAGTAGTAACTAAATTTTGCACATATTTTTGAGTCATGAATGAAAATAAATTCTACTGACCTCATTGAACTTTCAATAATTTTGAGAATGCAATAGATGCAAGTTTTGATTAGATTTAAGATTAGAAATTAAATTACGTATTGCAATTAGGCCTACATAAATATGAAATCTCAACATTATTACGAAAGTAATTAGAGTAAACATTGACTATTCAATGTCAAAATTATTGTTTTTTTTTCTGGAAACCAATAATAAACCACTCTTAATTATTTTTTCTATGAAAAAAAATTAAGTTCTCATTATCTAGTTTATCGTGATAATGATCAAGGCTATATCAAGTTTAACGGAGACTTGCATTGGAAATTTTCAATAACCCTAAAGCTCAGATTTTATCAAATGATGATGTACTAGCCATCTACTCTTTTTTTTCTTTATAATAACAAATTTTAGCCTATTATTGGAAAAATGTATATGAATATATTATTGAAATTCTTCACAATCTTGTTCATCATAAAATGAAGTCCGAAAATCCAAATAAAGAAGTTTTTCCATTTGCTTGGTATTGACAGTGATAGGCATTTATGATCTATGGATTCAAGATTACTTCTATCAATGGACTAGAAATAATTATACCAGTGTACTGCTATGTTATCTTTGGAAAAATCATCCTTCAAATCTCGAGGAATTCTCCTACTCCGGGAGAAGATTTAACACCTGCATTCCATTTATTCGATCACTTACAAGATCAATCACTGATGTTTTATCGCCATGGGGTGGGTAGTAGAAACCTTCACTGCCATCAGTTTATCACTAGGAGTGACAGTTACAAGACGGAAGGGCAGACTGGTACTTGGACTTGGTTGCAACCTTTCCGTTACACCATCCCAATAAATATGAAATAACGCACTTCTCAACTCCTTCGAAACATCTAAATAAAAATTCAATAAACCTCCTAAATTGTAAGTGCTCACGTCATTCATAAACATAACGTGAACTTTAGATCTGAAGTAACTTATTCCTTTGGAACCTTTGAATCAACGGAACATGGAAAAAACAGGAGCTGAGAGAGTGGGATAGGGAGAGAGAAAAAGGAGTGTACTTGTTTACCCAAGTTTTCCCCCATGCATTTGGTGCTGTTGTAATTTCATTTTGGAATCAAGTAGTCACTGTTCAGTCAACATGAGTTTGATTTTCAAATTGGATTGCATTCCTCTCATGTATTTATCGAGAATGTAAAAGTTTAACAAATTCATATGATCTTGTTTATTCTGAAGCTGATTGAAAGTACTTCTCGTTAAAATATTTTCTTCCAATTCTAATATGATTCCTTTCTTTTTCATCGAAGAATTAACGAGTTACTTTCACTAAATACTCATATTGAATACATAAATGATTAATTAATTCCAATAAACAAGTAAACAATTACAAAGAGTAATTATGAAATTGAATTAGACATCTGTTTTTCAATCCTTAAAGGGCGGAGTTAGAAAAACATAGCATATCTTTAGTTTTATTTAATTTTAGTTTTCAAGAGATTTAGGGCCGGTTCATGAGCTCGGGATTAGCCAAGTCCTAGACTAAAATGGGTGGCCACCGTAGCATCGACAAACGTTAGCCTCGACACTATGTACTGAGGGCTCTCTATGCTGCTAAGCCACTAACCTGTTGAGACAAACGTTTGTCGTTGCTATGGTAGCCACCCGTTTTAGTCTAGGACTTGGCTCTAAATCTCGAGCTCATGAACCGGCCCTCAATGTATAATCTATATGCTATCTCAACTATCGGAGTCAGGAACAACATTTTTGTTCAAGTATACTGAGAGATTCTTGTTTCAAATTTATTTCCTCAATAGATGATTAGTTCCACTTCAATTTGCTATGAGAAAGTTATCTCTTCTTAACGAAAACGTCTTGGTAGCTTCTTACATTCGACGTTACTTGAACAAGATAGTAGAGAATGGGTAAATTGACGAGAAAGTGGTTGAATTTCCATCAGTGCCGATGAAACAGTTTCGCAGCAGCCTTGAAATCAACAAGGAAGCCCTGAGTCCCGACACGGAAAAGCTTTACCAACTCATTAACTAGTTGTAATAAGAGTTGGGGTGAAACAAAGGTGACTGACTACAACCTACAAATGCACATGGGTATTAACAGCTTCTTGGAACTAAATTACAATAGATTCTGGAAGGAGGGAGGAGAAGGAAATTACATTAGAACGTAGCGGAAAAGTGATAGAAAGTGATGACAATGATATAGGGACTAAAATAAATGGGAAACGGTGGGAGATAAAGGAAACAAAAGAAATAGGTCAAAAGAACTCATTATCTGAAATCAATTATCTAAATGCAAGAAATATTAAGAGCGTAGAAAAATGACTTGTTCTTGAACCATGGAGTACCTCATTGAAAATTCCAGTGTTTGTTCCTTTCATATTCATTTTTTTATTACATCAATAAGAATTCCTCTTCAATTTCCTACATCTCATAATATTCGAGATGCAACTATATTTTGCTGACTACAATATTATTTTGATTGTTCGTGACACTTTTATCAATCCCAGTGGATGAAGCACGTATTCTTACGATTCTAGAGGATTATATAAGTATCATAAAGAATTCACTTTCCTTTTTGAAGAATGAAATGTGTTATTCAACCTTTCAGTTGATGAATGAAGAAATAACTTCATATCAGGACATAAATGACATAGCTTGGGTGAAAAACAATAATATCACCTCAAACTTATAAATGACCGACCATTTTCTGTAACTATTTTTTAGTCAGTGTAATTTCTTCAGTACAAAAAAGAATGGATACACAACACAATAACTATTTACCGCCTTAGACCAAAGAGAAATTGAAAATTGAAAAATTTCTCTTTAAAAATATGAATGAAATTTTTTTATCAAATAAAGTGAACTCAGAATTGAATTTTTTTATTGCTAACCTTTAACAGACAAGAATTAAGTCAAGATTCTTGAACCATTTTCAATCATTTTAACGGAGAATGAACTATTTCCAATGATAACTGAAGTTAGATTCAAAAGAGCTTCGAGTTTTCAAATACTGTACTTCTTATGCACAGGCTAGATGGTCTTTGTACGAGAAAATCTTTGTATTCTTTGTATCAGAAAATCGAGAGCAGTGTCTGAATGTTTGTTTCTCGATAACTGACAATATGGTTCTATTCATTCTGCACATCCATCACACTGCAATTTGATAATTTGATTTGTTTAAAATTTCCTATGAATGAGTTAATTTCTTTTTCATTAGGAACAAGTGTTCCTGAAACAATTTTGATCCCGAATAGTTTGACGGTCGACGGTCAGCAGAACAATGGATATAATAATTGAAAGTTGAATAAGGAATAGCATAGTGTGCAGGACAGGAATATGGTGCAGAAAGCAAGAGTTTGAAGAGTGATACGTATAGGGGATGTTATTATGGGGAAATAGCTGGTCGGACGCTATCCAGCTGTATAGTGGCGTTCAGGGTGAACGGTTTGATTTCCCCAAGCCGCGAGCACAAAGGATTGTGGTTGGCTGATCGCTGGAGCGGCACTAAATGTTCACGGTGAGCTACTAGCTGCTACCTTCTAGTTGCTTCCATCCAAGCTACAGAAGCTTCTAAGCTTCTAGCTAAATTTAATATCACTATGCGCGCCGTTTTATTGCGCGCGTTCGATCAGTTTTCCACCCCTGGAAGATGGGTGGTCTCATTGAATTGTGGATATGATAAGAGAGATTACTGAACCTAATGAGGAAATCAGGTTTCATCAATACAGTAAAATTGTAATGATTGATATTCTTTTAGAATGCAGATTATTCCTAAACACGAATTCTGAGATTCATGATACAGTTCGAAAACACATAATTAGCCTTCCCAGGATTAAATTTTTGCATTCAAGTGTTCACGTGCGTATTTCGAGAATGTATTCAGCTTTCGAGACACATCGCAAGGACTTTAACTCATCAGTTGAAAATACAACTAAAGTCTCGTTTCACGAACACATTCTGAGAAGAGACGGGAACCATGAATGCGACCAAGATTATTATTCAGGGAGAGGCTTAGCTCTAGTGTGAAAACGCGAGTGCATGAGTGCAGGGACTGTGATTGACTAAGTGGGGACAATCAATAGCGAACGACTTGTTCACTGGAAAAAGCGATGGTAGACTTTAAAATCACATTCCCGCACCAATGCTGCGTGCATGTGGATAGAACAATAGGGTGGGATGGGGCCGTGGAAATTCGTTTCACTTTTATGGGGAAAGACGAAAAAAGATCTGCTGTTTCAACATATCTCCCCACTATTATAGTTCTCAAAGCTCAAAATTTATTTGATGGAAATTCGCAGTGAACTAAACGATAGAAAAATTATTTTCAGTAATTGATTTATTCACTTTTTTAGTTGAATATGGGACACGGACAGGGACACAATGGAATATACATAATGGACACAATGGCATAATGGGAATGTGAGCGTAGAATACGAAAAGATCGTAAATGAACTGAAATTAGTAAAAAGAAATGAAATGACTTATTTGATGAATGAATAATGACTATTTTCATTCAATTCTAATGACTAATTCTATTTCGCATCCCTCATCTTTGGAAGATTCGAAGTAAAAATGATTTCTAGGACTTTAAAAAGTAAAGTGATCTCTCCTCCAATAGACACAGATAATCTAATAAAAGTTTCCATCAGGTTAGAGGAGAGGACGGAAAATAATCTACTGAATTTCTGGATCATTTCATGAATAGATTGGATAGAGAGCTTAAGGAATTTTTTAATTTAAACGAAAAAACAAAAGGGCCAGCTAGAATTAGCGGGATGAAATTCTCATAAGCTAAGTGAAGATGTCAGTTTAGGCATGCTGAAAAGAGTGTTGGTTTTTTGCATCGCCTTCTGTAGGGTACAGGGAGATGTGCATTTGTAGTCGTGTTTTGTTCGCACATACAATAGGCTCGCGATTTGAGAGGTTTCTTCAATTTAATATTATTTGACTAGCGCCACCTGGAGCATCTGGCAATTTTTGTCTGAATCTCCTGTCGGCAGACGTTTTGACAGTTGAAAAATTAGGAATGAAGAAAAACGGAATGGATTTACTCTTTCTCATGCATCATTTCTTACCCCTAACTGTGCTTGTGTTTGAACTAGAAACTTGATAATAGCATTACAGCAATAAATAAAACTTATCGTCTGTTCTTAACGGGGGTTTTTCTTTCACAATTCATACATGGTCCTGTTTCATAAAATTTTAAAAAGTCCTGTTGAAAAGAGAATGGCGAACTCACTGTGAATAAAGAATAGAACGGCGTACTATGTAATAAACTCATAAGTATAGTGCTCATACTCCTTTTCCCTGTATTATAGGACTTCTAAATTTTTATGGAACAAGCCCCTGGTTCTCATTGGATTTTTTTGCTACTGGATAGCGAAGATACTGATTTACAATTTCGATACTAATTTCCAGAAGACCAATGTAAAAATAGAATTTCCTATCATTCTGTAGAAAGAATAAAATCAGGATCAATGTGTTACCTCCAAGAAGGTTTTAATTAAATACTGTACTTTTAATTTGTATAATCTACTCAATCTCGAATCTTCTAATACTTCAAAATCCTTTTCTAAAGGACATCATGGGCCGGTTCATGAGCTCGGGATTTAGCCATGTCTTAGACTAAAACGGGTGGCTACCGTAGCATCGACAAACGTTTGTCTCGACTGGTTAGTGGGTTAGCAGCATAGAGAGCCCTTAGTACATAGTGTCAAGGCTAACGTTTGTCGATGCTACGGTGGCCACCCGTTTTAGTCTAGGACTTAGCTAAATCCCGAACTCATGAACCGGCCCTAATAGTTTTTCTTCAAATTATCTTTGCTTCCAAAACAATGTAAGTCTAATGAGTAATGACTTAATCTATCTCCAAGACAACTTGGAGTTAGTTACTTTAGGGCCCTTCAAGCCCTTCGAGAAAAATTCCTGAAGAGAATTCAACCAATGAACAATAAATTTGAATAGATACATTCAAATTCGAAAGCTCAACTACTATCCGAAGAGGTGGACTTTTTTCATTCTAATAGGCCGCCTACCTGTATTAATAAATCCACTTTGATTCACTATGGTGGCGAAGGTGAAAGTCGTAACTTAACGCTTGGTGCTACTGAATCCTATCTCAAAGTCCTGGATTCCCTTACTGGTAGTGACTCTTGTCTTTCGATCATCATTCAAAAATTCTTTTCCAACAATGTATTCCATTGGAAACAAATACTACAATAGATTTTCTTTAACTTTACTCAGACCCGTATGCAACATCTCCGTTCAAAATAAAGTTCTATTAACTACAATTTTAACATGGTTTGATCAGTAGATCCACAATTGAACAAATAATTCACAAGTTTTAACCTCGTTTAAAGTTTAGTTCAACTCATTTCAAACTAATATGGTGCGTAGAAAAAATCAATACTATTAACCTATGGCTTTTAGAATTTTATTAGGTCTCGATTAGGCTTCTTAGAACGTCCTTCATTGAGAAAGTTTCATTTTTTCATAACTAGAAATCAGTTTGGTACAATTTCAGGTACTACAAGCGTGAGTGGCTTTTGGAAAATAATTTAGTTCTTCAATCATTGAGATGAGTAATTTGGGTTTGAAAGAATATAAAAATGAGTACTGAACTCTATGTAGATAATGATCGATAAAGTGGCATGAAATGATTAAACTACAATCGAGTGAATTCATGCCCGTTCGAATTATAGATTCCTCATAATTTGTACAGTTGTTGACCATGAACCTCCATATAGCCTTTGGTATTAATAATAACCTCCATGTTATGAGTTTAATTAATTCATGTTATTTCGTAAATAGCGAATATTCTATAGAGAATTGATTGTCAACATTCATGGAATTGAGTTTAATCTGAATAAAGATAATTCATGTTCATGATTAATTATAGAAACCTTTGTTCTCCCAAATCAATAAAGATAGCTTGCAACAGCCTACATAGTCAGAGTTGAAGATAGGGTGGTTATTACAAATCATGTACATATGTACATCATCTACATATCAATGGAAGGTGCAATGACGAGCTTATCAGCTAGTTACCGTGTGAAAAGACTAAAAATTCTTATCGCAAATAGTTGGAAAGTTTATGTCTGTATGAAATATAAATCTCTTATTTAGAATATATTATATACTTATTGCTATATACTGTGGATCATAAACTTGTGTATTTACTGAAATCATTTGTTAAAAGCTCAATGCATGTTATGGAATCACTTGCTGTAGCATATTTTTATGAAAAAGTAAGTATGATAAAAACATGAATAAAAAACTATATGTTTATGGATCTGTTTGATACTTGCACATGTAAAATGTTCATAGATTCTAAATGATATGATAATTAAAGAACTATTGACATTTTTACTATCAATTCCATCCCTGTAATTGATTCTATGAATTGATCATAAAATGAGAAGCATCTCCATTGATATTTTCTAGATAGATTTCTCATCTGAATTTTGTATGAATCTGAATCTAAATTTTTCGTTCTATCTCTCTCGTATTCCTCCACTGATCGATTAAGAAAAGTTATTTCAAGTCAAAAGGACTGCAGGCTACGAAGCCCGAGTAATGCATGCGAGAGGTGTTTTTGCCAGAACTTTCAGTCCAGGAGAATTCAAAGTCAAAAGGTTGTATAATGAATGACCGAGGTGAAGCAATCAGGCGGAAAATTAATAATGGAAGCGAACAAGAGAGAATATAATGGGGCACGGCGAAGTTTTTTAATAGCCAGAAAAAGAACAAGCGTGGTATCTGAAATGAGGTGAGCGTTGGTCATAAAGTGTACGTATAGTAAGAGAGTGGTTCTGATAGTTGCCGAAAGAGGGCGGAAATTTCGGGGTGACACGACGATAGAATACAAACGTTCCGAAATGAACCTTCCTCAGCGATTGTCGACGCTGGAGACACAATCTATAGCCTCAGCTCGGCTCCAAGTGGACCCGGAACGTTTTTTCCATGTAGACCACGATCTCATTTCGCCACCCTTGAAGCCAGTGTACGACAACTAGATTGTGGAAAATATGTTGAACGTTGAGGATCTTACCGATAAATTGAGTCTGAAAGAAGATCACTAGTATGCTGTCGGGGTATGCAAGGGAGAATGGTGTCGAGAATATCAAAGAGTACCTTCTCTATCCCCAGAAAATAAGTGACGTAGCATCATCGGCTAGAAATTATAATAGTATCAATAATTCAACATTACGGATGATTTTATATTATTCTATTCGTGCAATTTGGTGGATTTTTCATGCAACTCACATGGATGAGGGACTCCAACCCTAAGTTGGAAAGATGGAAAGTTGGAGCAGTTGGAAAGATGTCAAAGCACTGGAAGCACTGCCTGTGTAAATTAAATGTTGGTATCAATAATTGAACGTCACAAATTCTTCAATATTTTTATTCCAAATGTATCGTAATTTCCAATTACGATTCTGTCACTTGACGTTGTTAGATTCCAGGATAGAAAGTTAAAATACTTCGTTAGAAAGTAAGAGTGCTTAGAAGTAAGCATCTTAGATGAAGCTTCTTTATAGACTTTGATAATCCTAAGAATGTATCAGAGCGGAAAAGTATGTGAATAAAATTCAAAATAATGATCGAATTCAAATAATAATGGAATAAAATTATTTGTTGATTGAAAAACGACATTTTCATTTGTGCATTAATCAGTACGAAAATTTTCATTTGTGTTGGGTTTTAGCATAGACTGACTATACAGCTAGTAACTATACTAACTATACTGTTAGTCTATGGTATTAGAATAATACTTGGGTATAATATTTTCAATAATATATTATCATCTACACCTTACACAATCAAATAGGTAGTTTGTTTAAGAAAGAAAAAATATCTTGTAAGACAATAATAATATAATATTCGGTTAGTCTATGCTATCTAAAATAAAGTTTTGATCGTTAGAAAATCAATAGTTAGCACTTGACAAGTTCCGTTGGATAGAGCTTCGAGGTAAGACTCTCTTGATTGAATTGTTCCGGGGCTTTTTACAGTCGTGAAACAAAGGAAAGAAAGAATGCTTTGAAGGCGAATCGGCTTTCTACAGGGTAAAGAAAGAATCCTGAAAATTCCAAATTGATACAGTAGGCTTGACTCAATAGCAACGGACTATGTTGTATGAAACGACGCGGAGAATGATTAAACTCACATACATCTTCAAATTTGAAAAATAATAATAATGTTTGAAATATGTACGATATACGTGGGAGAATGGAAAGTAAAGCAGTGAGAGAACAACCAAGCAGTTGCTTCTTTTCATGTAGCAACCCCTGCATTAAAAAGTGTAGGCAACACTCAAATCACCACTGATTTGATGTGCAGCATGCGTAACACAGAGGCACAGCTGAGGCTACCCTGACTGTCTTGAAGACAGTCTCTGTAGAATTAGAAGGTTCTGGAATCGTACACAACACGAAGAATTTCCATGTCAAAAGTACTCGTGAAAATTGTAAAGCCTAAAATCAAGTTTTGACGGTTTTATTCAGTTTTAACCACACAATAGATAGGATATTATAAGATCTATTCTATATTTTCAATATCTTGAGATACTGTATTTTCAACATGGGAAGGTAACGCTCCATCAACGTATCATTCATGCCTCATTATAACCATGTTTTCATGTTAATCATCGTGAAAATTCATCAATACTCAAGTCATCAGGATTTTCTCCACTTGATTTCATAAGAAGTTTCTCAAAATATCAGCATTTCCTCATATATTAGAATTCATTTAACTTAATAGTCGAATGGTCAAATATTTTTTATTACATGTTCGTCAAGAACAGCAATAGACAGATGTCATACATAAATTTAAAATTACACAAAAGCTGTAAAAATTCCTGAATGAGGTAGAATGATTTTTCTCTAGAAAATCACAAAGTTTTTTTCAATAATTTACTTTCCCTTCCAGTTCTCCGAATTCCTTGGGTAGATGGTTTAAGAGCTAACGTCCCATATACGATGGTTTCTCGTCAAAGATGGAAGTCTTTGAGGAGACAACTACAACTTTACTTCCTTATTTCATCTACTTTTGAAGTCTAACAGACCTGATGAAACAGAGCTTTGAAAGGTTTAGGTATTTCTAAAGTTCAAAGTTTGTTTTGATGTAGCAATAATGCAGGGATTAATGATGATTATCAACTCAATGTTCACCAACACAAGTCCGCACAAGTACAATCCCCGTTCAATTTCCAAGAAGGTTCTGCCCCAGACAATATTGATCTTATGAAACTAAGCTGAGTGGAAACATCAATAGGCTTACCACCTGACAACTTATTGCCAATCAACAGAGGGATTCATTATGCACGGAAAGCAGATAACGGTCTAAGCCTTGCTTTCAGGGTTCAAACGCTCCTGCAAATAATTAATTCAGCACTTGTAAACAAACTAATGACAGAAGATATTCTGATACTTCGCTCGTTTCGAGCACTGTCCATTCCCATTACGTTTCCCACAAAAACATCGTTACAAAAGGAGGAAATTGTTGAACTCTCCTTATAACTGGCATGCTTCCAAAATGCTCCACAGCAAACCATTTATACTAAAGTAGAAATAATGTGGAAAAGAACGATTCACCAATTAGTTTTTCAGGATACAGTTGTCAGGATTTTTCTTTTGCGAAATGGCTGCACGTTTATTTTGTTGTTCAGCCAACTTCACAATTACTGTATCGCCCAGAAAAGTATTTTTTACATATTTCTTTGAATTTCGAATAGTTCTTCCAGACTAACGTGATTTAGTAAGACGAACAATACCGAATCAATTCATTCTATTTGCATAATTATTTCTCTTCTTCAACCAATGAAAACATGAAAACTTCTTATATTCTTGGCCCGTATGCTCCATCTAACAAAACGTATTTTTCCATGGTTTAAACTATAAAACCCAGGATTCAACTTCGTCAAAACTGACAAAATTTACATTTTGATCAAAGTTCAACTTTGATGTGTGAACTTGGGCGATTCCTCCATGTAGGAAGTGAGGAAGTTCACACACATTGTGAAACTTGGTTAAAACGAAGATATCATGCAAATGAGATAAAGCAAAATATAATATTAGTTTATGTTCTTCTATCCCACATCAACATCTCTTTTACTGCTCTGAGGAGAACAGTTCTTCCAAAAAATAAACAACGCTTTCATTTTGAGTGCTTCAAAACACACAACATGAATCTGTAATTAAACTATCCATTATGTCCAACTCAGAACCATTATAGAGTTTAATAATTTCATAGCTGTTGTTTTCCTATTATGATTGAACACACCTGAGAGTCAGATAAAATGAGGTAAAATTTCTAGTTGTTCAAACTATATAATTAGAAATTATGACCAAGAAGTAAAAGTAGTCCCTTCGAGGCGTTATGAGACATCATATATCATTATTAAAAATGAAAGTAAGCCCTGAGCTTACTCAGGAAATCTGAGTGTACCATACGATGGTCTGTAGCATCATACCCTGACTATGTCTACGATTTGGTGACGTGTTCCACATAAAGGGCATTTGTGCTGTTCCATAATTTGCTTCTTAAAAGTTACATGGAAGTTTTCAATTCTCCAATTTTTGTCATAGTTGAAATAAAAGAAATAAAATTTACAAGAACTTTTAATACTTTTTCTGGCACTTAGTTGAAAGGTTGATAAGAGACTTGACCAATCAAAAAGGAACCTTTGTTTGAAAAATATTTCCTTCTCAAAAACAGTTTGGAATCTTCTCGTATCTTTAGAAGATATTTTATAACTGGACTACACATACTGAAGTGAGAGGCTAACTTTCCTCAAACATCAATATTCAAAATATCTCTGAACGACGAAATTCATGGATAAGTATGAATGATAACACGAATTGACTGAGCACTTTCAAAATCACGATTCACTTAAACTAACCCCCAAACACTTAAAATGACCCATCGTAAACGATGAATAAATCAAAAATGATTCAGATGTGAGTTCAAAATAACTCATAACTCGTACATTCAGTTCTACTTCCTGAATAATTAACCAATATCAACTCAATTCAGAATTGAGAATTGTCTTCTACTGGATAATACAAGTAATATTATGAAGAATCTTGCGGAAAATACATTTTTGAAAATCAACGCTCATAATCATTCAACAGTGGAAAGGAAAAAAGTCATTTTTGGAGATTCTGTTTGAAGCAGATAAGAAGAATATTACAGCATTGAAAGTCACGTCTCGGTCGTCAAAAGGTAGAGAATTCAAGAATAGGGAAACTATGAAGCCATCGTTAGGCCGTTTATAAAAACATACAGCTTCCGCGAGGCAGTATTCCTTTCCATCAAATGTATATTACGAATGTCAAGATTGTCTCAGATATTAATATTGAATCAAGAGGTTTCAAAATAATTCTACAATGTTTGCGGAAATATAATTTCTATGACAGGCGAACTATAGTCTATTCAGGGAAAGGAGAGACGATGTAAATAAACCTGTGCGTGCGAGAGTCTGGCTAGGAGCAGCTAGACCAATTCACAGTAGAACTAACTGAAATACGTAATATTATTATTATCAGCATAAGTGATTCCAGTCTGACCTTGTATTGTGAACTGGAATTGGACAGAAAATTTATCAATTTACAGAAAACAGCTGTGAGTAATTACTTCTATACGCACACAATAATACAAACAGCTTGTTTTGGCCGTCTCTCGACTCCGTGAACAGAGTATATAGTCCATACTGGATTATATCAGCGAACTGGTACTTTGATTGATCTTCTACAATATTTCCCCCCAATATACAATCATTAACCAATAATTCTTATTATTAATTCCCTTAAAACTGCAGTCTACCCTCTAAAATACCACTCTTTGTCACACCCGAATTGATTAATCAGCGAATTTATTGAGATCAGAAATATTTCTGGCTGAGATCAGAAATCGTCTCGTAACTTTGAACCATCAATTTTAAAAATATAATTCATTGTAACCAATAGTCAAAATTGAATTTCTAACATTTGTGTAAATAGTACCTGATATTTCAGTGAGCTATTTCTATAATGTGGCGGAAAGGAATTAATCATTTGTAATCTAATGTAGCCTATATTGATACAGTTTTACTTTCTATTGGAAGTCAGATGACCTGATTCAGTTTCGAATAATAGCAAGAACAAATAATACGATGATCCAAACTAAAAAATCAACGAAAAAATCCATTCTGTAAATGTGGAAAATGTATTCTGTCAATATGAAAATATAGAAAAAATTCATTCTGTCAGTTGAATATGTTTCCACAAACAAATTATTGTCAGAGATGAAGCTAGAGAGCTCTTCAATATCAATGAATGATTTTTCAGACTTCGGTTTGCAAAAACAATAACTCTTCATAAATAGTATAGAGCAGCCCTACTTCAAAATAGAATAATAAACTGAATGCAAAACTGTACGAGTATGAGTATGACTACATGAGTTGGTTCAAAATTTTGCTTTGACCAAACTAATGGGAGAAACTCTCTTCAGCATGTAAATCAGCGAATTCGCAATAGTCTGTGTTACTGCCCAACATCGACTGTTAGTAACGTTTCACATTTCCTCGAAAATGCTATTTGATGATAATGGTAGGCAAAATTTCTGTCCGAACATAATAAAATAAAACAAAAAAAATGATCCAGGAAGTAACATTCTCAACTTCGAGAGAGGAAATGCATCTGCATGAAATAATCCTCTTGAGAGGTGGAATGAAGTCTGTGTTGAAACAATATCAGAGAGAATTCCACCTGAGACTTCAAAACGAACATCAAAAAATGTTATGAATGCACATTCTATACACATACAAAAATTCAGCCTACTCCTGAAAATCTGCTTCAAATCCGGTTTGAAAATGTTTTAAAACGATCCGCGGAAGCATTGAAGCTTGCATGTTGGAAAAAGAACGGTATCATAGCAAGTGCTGTAAAATTCCCTGGTTGAAGGAAATTATTATTCTGTTTCGGAATGCGCATACTGCATTATTGCTAACAGGGCATTTCATCCGAATCGAACATGACCTGTCCATGACTAAGATTGATTGAGCAGGGAGAACAATATTTCCAACATGTAGCCTTTCTTATATTGATCATACTCTAACAACTGCTACAAAAAAGAAGGATTCCAACATATTCGATATTTCCTGTTTTAGTCCACTCTAATTATTTTCAGTTCTGAAAAATACTCGAATCAGGCTGTAATATAATCAATACTGATGCTATGTAGTAATCGGAATAAACGCTTGATGCTTGGCGCAAAAGATGAACAATATTGAAGATTATTTGAATAATGCTAGAGAGATCAATGCTCGACAAAGATGATAGCTTACACTTTCAAAATCGCCATTTTAAAATTTGAAACAAACGGTCTACCTTTGTTATCTGAGAGCTTCCTTTTAGAGAGATTCGAATTGATATTGAATAGAATTCATAATAATTTGATTATCATTTAAAAAATTTTGTTTGAATAGTTTTACACTTTTTTCCTGAATTATCAGAACCCCTCCTTTGTTCATTCATTGATAATAATGATAATAATAATAATTTAGTGATAAGTAGTACTACTTTATTTATTTATTAAGCGTGTGACTTTTAATAGAGGGGAGACCCGAGTAGGGTTGTTCCTCTTCACCAACATAACCAATTATCCCTTGATAGGGAACATGGTGAAAGTTTACTATTTATATTAGATACACTGTTTTTTATTTATTTAATTTTGGAAGAAGTGGTTTTCAATACTCTAAATTCATAATTATTCACTATGAATATTACGTGTTAACGTAATTAGTAGAGTGAATAAGATGCGTGGAAGCCACAAAAGAGCATCCAATCAGATTGAGTGTTTAAGAGTCAAAGTTAAAAGTATGGTAAGACTCAAACAAACTATTAAAACACATAAAATTATTGATGAGATTCATGAGTTAGAATTGGTTCCATGATTGGCTTCTCAGATTCCACAATACTTTTACATACGTTCTTCAAAAGCAAGGATTCATTTTATAGGTATCTAATAGATACCTGATCTTGACATTCCTATACTTAGATGTTAATCATTTGTAATACTTATTTCAAATCTATTTCTTAGCAGATTTGAGTTGAGTCCTGTCTGTTATACATCGCTGTGAATTTAGAAAGTAAGTGACATACTTCAAAGGAACCTGCAGCATCGGATACTAACTCTTTCAAGGCATTATTAAATTACTGTCCGTAAATTGATTTGCTCAGTGAACGTAACCTGATGTGGAAAACCTTTCCATTGATGTTGCACCAGAGTCCGGATATTTGAAATTTATTTGAGCAAACAGGAGACTTGAGCGCTGTCACGCTAGCAGGATCCAGAATTAAGGCTGGTCGTGAATAAAATTGCAGGTAGCAGGGACACGTGAATTCAGGGAGTTGGCCAACTTCGTAAGTCATTCCATATTTATTCACGACTGAGTAGGGCAACCTGGATCTAGGCTGTTGCTGTTCACCTGTGTGAAAAACTGTGTTGTGTTGCAAGCGCCGAAGGGACTTGTTGTGGAGTCAACAAAACGGCGCGCAAAATCATAACTCTTTTGAAAACAAAAGGATTCCATCAAGGGAAAACATCTCAGTAGGGCAGAGCAAGACCCAGCCTGAAAAAAGGCTCAGAAATTATTGCTACTCCAACCAATGAATACGCTATGGAGAGTTGACTTGTCTGATGATAAATGTACGTGGACGCTTTTTACTGCCTGATGTACAATCGCCATCCCTCATGTTTCAGCTAAACTATAAATCCGATGAATTTTATTGCGGCCGATATGGCGTACAAAAAACCTTTCAAACACTTCTGTATCACAGGCTTCAACCAAAATTCGAGTGGGCCTTTCATCTGGCGGCGCTTTTATAACGCATTTGTTTCAAGTTAGAAAAGTACAAATCAAGTTACACATCATACATCAAAATTCCAATGGAACATTTGTGGAGACATGAAAAAGGAAACGAATCACAACGAATAATATATAGATTATTTCATTTTCAAATTTTACATCACTGATCTTTACTAGTGCATTGATAGTCCGATTCACGTCAAGAAGTCAGTATTGTTTATATGAGGAGCATTGATGCCAAGTTTCATTGAGAGAGAAAGAGAAAACTGCACCAAACGTGTTTGTTAGGACTGTGTGCCACAACAATGCACAGTGCGGCAACTATGCACAGTGCGAATAGGATAGAGACATCAGAAAATGCCTTGTGCTGAACAAGGATAGCAAACTCCCATCTATGCAATGCTGAGTTCTTGACGTGAATCGCACTATAATCTATTATAAAATCTAATCTGATAAATGTTATCTTTTGTCTCAGACTCATCTCTAACCTGATCTTATTCACGCTTTCCAGTTCATGAACCCAATTCATTTAATTCTCTAAATCTAAATTAATAAACAAATTTTGTATTTCAAGAAATACAAAATATATATGCCTACTATTTGAAGGGAATTAGTGATTAGGTAACCTCATTAAAAATCGCCAACAATTTCCTGATTGTCATGGAGATAGCATGATCTACGCAATGAACCGTGTCGTTTCCCAGAGAAATTCAATAGCCACTGAAGTTCATGCAATCCATTGTTCATTCAATCCATATCGACTGTGAAAACTAGCCATAGGTCTGCGGAAGATCTCTCATTTAATAATAGATGTATGCTCCCACTAAACGAGAATTACATGAACTTATCTGTAATGGAGTAACACATAATTACAAATGTTAATAAATGCTATGTGTGGAGCAATAATGTCCCTGATAGCAGTCATCAAGGCTAGAAATAATTCAAGAGCTGGCTCAATTATAATGGATTGCAATGTGAGTAGAGAACGGCCCTTTATTCAGAGCAGCCGCAAAAGAGAACGTAATGGACTTGTTCTTGTGTGTTTCAGAGAACTAAGCCTCAAAACAACAACTAAAACACGTTAATCTGTCTTAAAAGACATTGGTGGCGGCACTTTCAAAGGTCAAAGCCTCACAAGAGTCTACTCTTTATGCATAAACAATGCGATAGTCCACTAAAAATTTCTGCGGTGCTTGAGGCTATTGACTAAACAGTCATACAGGCTAGAGGCCTTTTATCATAAGCAACTATGAGGACTGAGGCTGCGAGGCAGTTTCCTAAATCCTCCAAAAAGGACATAGGACACTTTGAGCAAGGGAATATTCTCAGAATTCTGGGTAGTTTAGTAGTTGAACTTCTAAATTAACTCGAAAGTCAACTAGGAATTATTTAGCCTCTAACTTATGGATTTCACCTGTTTCCGATTTACATACACTGCAATACAAATACAATTCACTGTAGTTCACAGTGGTTGTAATACAGGGAGCATAGGAAAAGTGCATGTTCATACTACAAAAGTACGGTAAAGAAGAACAAACTACAGTTTGTAGTCCTAGGAAAATGTATGAACAATACACACTAGAAAGTAGCAAAATAGTGGTTAAACTGAATCTTTTTGATCTACTTTTTTGGGAAAGATCTACTTTTGTGCAGCCATCCTTGTAAACTTTGTCTTGGATTAATTCAGGTTACTCATTGCAAGGTGTCAAATTCATAACATGTAGGTGTTGAAAACACATTTTGAACATGTATATAGGGAATTTATAAACATCAAGCTTCTATTGAATCTTTATAGAGAAAATATAAAGTGGATAGAAAGTACAATATGATAAAGTTTGAATGAGGATGAAAATATTCAAACTTCTATCTCAGGTTTTCTCAGAATTTTGGACTTCTGTTCTCGGAAAAGTTCAGTTTATCGTCGAATGCATTGTTGAGATCTTTCTGCGTTTACCTTTTTCCTAGTTAAATGATGAGATGAGATTGTAGGTGAAACCTCATATTCCTCATATTGTATGAGTTAGCTAGGATTTAGAAAACGTTAGGTTCAGCAAGGTAGGAAGATGTTACTGATGAAACTGGGTGCATTTTATGGTTTACAGTTTATATCGCTGGTATTTCCGTGTGAAGTGATTTGGATTCCTACCACCTCCATGTGTTAACATTTCAAAATCTGTGAAAAGGTGATTGTTTTGATAGTAGTGTTATACTTTCCAGTTGTTTTCCAAAATCACATCCTCGTATTCCGGTACCCTCCTAAATCTGATGTTCTCTGTAGAAGAACGAGGGCAAAACTAATATCATATTAACCACATACTCACGGTCTGTTGCACAAAAATCATTGTAACAGCCGTTAAATGACAGCACCTTGACAGATCTCCTATTGAACTCCGTGAAATGGCGTTATAGCGGTAGAGCGGTTTTAAATGGAATTGGATTTTCATGCAACTGGCCGTCACTCTTCAATCTCCGCTCTATCAAAATGCCAGCCTATTTTTATTCTGATTTATGGAAGTTCGTTAGAAGTCACTCACCCAAATAGTCAGCAGAAAGCAGCCGCAGGTGCAGGAAAAATATCAAAACGGTCCAAAAATTCCTTGAAACCTCAGCTGAATTCATTAGCATTTTCTGAAAAATAAATTAAAACTTGAATAATACAAATCATCCAAGAACTCTGGTGTATAAGATTTTAACTTGTACTTACTTTACACAGTCATCTTAAAACGCTTCAAAGCGGGAAAGCGGTAACGCTAGGAAAGCGGGAACGCTAGGAAAGCGGGAGTAAACCATCAAAGTTATATCAGGAGTAGTACTATCAATAAAATGAATTACTGTACTTAACAATACGAACAATACGTAAATTTTAATGCAAACAGATGATTTTTGGTTTGCATTATTCCTCTCCCATTTAAAATGATTATTTTTGAAAAACAAATAGAGCCTGTAAAATTCAAATTTTTATTTTGGTTTAAATCGCATCAAATTCGGTCCACTCAGACTTCTCCATGAAATTTCCAAAATCTATACTCTACATGGCAACAAACTCTTTTAATATAGTGGATCGAAATGATCAGCAATCAATATGATCTTGTAAGGCCTCAAAGCCTTTCCACGCTAAAGATCACTTCCCTGCTAATCATACGAGACATTCCACACTGCAGTGGATGGATGCTAGCCACGCTAGCATTCACATGGCTATCATTAACCCATTACTGTGTGGAATGGCTTTGAATATGATCTAGGACTTAGGAGAACTTACCGTTCTTCTAATTCTTGATTTATGTTTTTTGCACTCTAATAGCAACGCATTAAAAAGTAGAAATCAGTAATCAGCATTGGTTTCAATTCTGAAATACATATCAATGTAAAATTAAAGATACTTCAATTGGACCATTACTGCAAATTAGGTTGGGAGGAGTTTTAACGGTATGTGTTTTTATTTTCCTTGATTGCACCTGAATATTACATGAATAATACACTTTTTCTGTTTGAAAAACATTTTTTACTCAATTCTTCCTCCTTATTCTCTCACTTTTTTGAAATTTAGGTCAGTAGCGGTATTTTGTTATCATTTCATCAGCTGAAGTTAATTACGAGAATATCCCTAATTTCTTTCGAATACCTGAGATTCAATCAAGTTTGATTAGAATACTGTAGGACTTGATGTTTTTCAATTAGGGTAGGAAATTGGAAACGGAATTCAATACCATTGGAATGGACTATGAGAAGGATGGACAAAAGAATATCTCCTGCGCTGAATAATCGTGTCTCTTGCAATCACTTTCTGCCTTCACGCCTTTTCTTCTATTTCGTTCTTTTTTATGATGACATTCATTCCTTGTCATTTTCATCTGATCAATACACAAAATATTCAGACATTCCAGCATTTTCCATGAATTTATAAGGAAAAAAATCTTTGTTTAGGTGATTGTAACTCTTTCTACTTGATAGAAATATCTCTCAGGATATTTCCGATCAGTTCATTTCCTATGAAGACTGAAGCATTCGTTTGTTTCAGTTTCTATTCCATGAATAAACCATAAAATCTCTCATAATTTCTCATCTCCAAGCTCCAAGGCATTTTTTCAAATTTATTCTAAGAATTTTCATGTAATAGAAACAGGAATGTTTCAATTCTGACGTTTCAAAGTTCCTGAGATGCAATATAATTATTTGTTCCGAGCTACGTGAACATTGTTATATCTTTAGAAAGAAATTGATATTGAACCAAACGATTCCTATAATATTTGATCAAAGCTCTTCAGATACAATAATTATAAGGTAGTCTGATTCCAAATAATTCATAAAAGCACCATAGTCTTTGTGAGCATTGTCATCTTTGGTAACCTCCACACCAAAGGAAAAATAATTTATATTCAATTTAACATTCATACAGTGACTGTTATAGAAATACTGAATATCACGAAATAAACTACTACGAATAAGTAACTGTTCTACGTCAACCTTGAAATGGTCTATTATAAGCTATTAAGTTCCACCCTTATTGAAGCGTATGGAATTTATAACTTTAGGCTATAGCTTTCTCCGACACTTCAACAGAACATGTAATAAAATTGGAATGGTACCTTACTACAGTATTATAATACTGATTAGTTTATTATTGGTATTCAACTGAGACAGCAGTTGTTATCATTCGCTGCGAACGAATCTTTCATACATAGATACGAAACAAAAATGATTACACACGAAGAATGTAGAATAGTCCAGCTTTTACCGAAATCTTTTGTGGAGAGATTGGAAATAAACCCCTAATCTTCAAATACGATGACAGTCGGTCGTATACGTTACTTGCAGGAGCAACATTGATCAACGATATCAGCACTGAAGTAATCCTCCGAAAAAAATTGCCGTTCGTTTATTGGGAAAAGTGATGTTGGTCTTTTTTAATCTCAGAGAAAGTTGTGAGCATTTCATCCCAATGGACTGAAAGGTCCAAGATAACAATGATATCGATGAGAATATCGCTTTCATGTCACTGATATCCAGTGATCACAACTTTTCCATCTCAATCTATTTTATATAAATATAAGCTTCATTGACGTAACCAAAAATCAATACAAGTGCTACTCTTAGTCCATAGGGATATCATGGATTCAACGGGGGACAACTCGATTCTCATTCAATAAAAGTTTTGTATCACTTCACCCATAGGGATTTATATTCCATACCTGGTGAATTTTTTTACCCGTAATAGCAATATTTTCGATCTTATCAAATCCCATAGAAAAACGGCGATCATCATGAGTCAAAAACATTTGAATTTTCAAAGTTGCCTATCACAATTGGTTTGGTTGAACATAATTCAAAATCGTAATTACCGGGTGATTCAAAAAGAATACCACAACTTTAAAAATTTGTATGTTATGAAAGAAACATCATAGAACCTTCTGTTATACATTTTTACAAAGAGTATTTAAAGAAGTCTTCTTCACTCACAAAGAAGTTCAGAGATGTTCCATATGACCCCTCCAGACACTCGAGCAATATCAATCCAAAACCTCCCTCAAACTTGTTCCACACTATCTGTAGCATGTCAGGCGTAACAGTTTGAATGGCTGCTGTTATTCTTGTTTCAAATCATCAATGGTGGATTGATATTGATGATTTGAAACAAGAAATAACAGCAGCTTACCTAACTGTTACGCCTGATATGCTACAGAGAGTGTGGAACAAGTTTGAGGGATGTTTTGGGTTGATATTCTTCGAGTGTCTGGAGGGTGTCATATTGAACCTCTCTGAACTTGTTTGTGAGTGAAAAAAACTTCTTTAAATACTCTTTGTAATGAAGTATAACAGACGGTTCTATTATGTTTCTTTCATTAAATACACATTTTTAAAGTTGTGGTATTCTTTTTGAATCACTCTGTATTTTCGATTGACTTATAACAAGACAGTGAAAGTATTGATGCCAAAATTTAAAACACGCATTCAACTGAAGCAATAATAATGTTCTATGCCCGAAATGTTCTGTCTCTTTACGCTTCCATAATCTTGTAACAGGAAATAATTCCAAAACGCATAATTCCGATTATTTTTCCAAAATATCTGAGGGTATAAGTTGAGAATCAGAATATTCTATCAACTTGATGAGTTCCAGACGATGTTCACGATGTTCTAAATACTAGTTAGAAGATGAGACGACAGGATGGATATCTAGCAAAACATATTCAGAAAATTTGCATGCCAGTGGGGGAACAATGCAGTTGGTGTTCAAAGGATCATTAGCGCTGGAGATGGTTGTTGATGAAGAGCTATTCAAGAATACTGTAGGAGCACTCATACAATAATTTTAATCTCCTCGCTGTAACCTCAAGGATATTTGCTCTCGAAATTCTTCTTCCATTATAAGCTCCCTGTATTTAATGATTTTTTACTTTTACAGCACTCTAGTTCCTCCTTCTTGATCTGTGAGAAATATCAGTCTTGATGTTGCTTGAATCTGTATGGTGTGTAAGAAAGATTAAAGATGGAACCCGGATCAATATAATAGTATTAACAGTATGATGAATCGACTACTAAAAATTGAATCTCTTTTCTTTTGATCATGAGGAATTCACTACCGATTGAAGATGGCTCTTTATGAGTAAACTCATAACTGCATACCATAAGGCTAGGCGTACACCGGTTAGTCAAGACAAGACAAGACGACATTAGTCACATTAATCACAGTAATCTATATAATCCGATTAGTCATTGCGTCGATGTGTGTTGCTTCATAAGCAACTATGTGAAGTACTGTGACTAAACGTGACTAATGTCGTTTTGTCTTGTCTTGACTAACCAGTGCACGCCTAGCCTAAATATTACAGAATATCTGAACTACTGAGCCTGTATAGGCCTACCAGATCAGGACTGTATACAATATAAGTCTATATAATATTAACTATAATTTCTAAATTACAACTTTTTATCATCTGTTTATAAGGTTGATTCGATGAAGTTTCGATCAAATCTATAATTATTTATTGAATGTTATAAAACCACACAGACGAAATAGCTTTTATATTTTCCAAAAAATACAAACCTAAAAACCTTGATAACCGTGCACAAAATTCACTCTTTAACAAAAGCATGTAGGCTACTTGAATGTTCTTTTTGTGATACTGCGGGCCTCACACTTCTACTGATTGTTCAACTTTGATCCTCTATCAACTCTCTAATTAGCGGATTTCAGTCTATCAAAGGCTAACTTTAAGGACGGCATTTTTCTGAAATAAATGTATCAGAATTATATAATATTGTGGGCAACGATATTAGATTATTGCATTCATTCAAGGCTATTGGATCCATATTCACTGAACCCAAGATGTTATTTTCTACTTCACAAACTTTTAGTTCATCTTTTAAAAAGAGTCTCTAAGTTCTGATGATTACGCTCTTCCAATATTGTGCATCCGATACTTTCCCATTTTTTTCAAATGATGTTTATATACCTCCCTTTAAATTTTTATTGGACAATGGAGGAGAATATCTAGAGAAGAGTGTGAACCGCTGTTTTTACACTATCTCACACTGTTAAGTATTTATCACAACATTATAATAGGCCTATGTCCCACTATTTTACACTGCCATATTATATTTCTTACAATGCTACAATATGTTACACTATTTTCAGTTCCATGAATAAAAAATGTTCATAACAAAAAGTATTCCAAGCACAATCAATTCAATTCTACCTATCTAGCAATTCCACCTAGTTTACAGTAGTTTGTGCATGAGTACACCTGAACAAGTAGGCCTATCCAAGAATAAATAGGACACTGATAAATGTGTACCGGAAAATCCATCCCCCACATGAAGCTTTTCCCAGATGAATTGAGAACAGTTTTGATATCATATATGCAGTATTTTCGAACGCTTGTCATTTGCAATCACCTTCAGATCAAAATAACATTTTCTACCATTTGATCAGTTTCAAATTTTTCAACTCACAAGAGGTGTTTAGATGTATTAAATTACATCCCGTGTATATTTTTTCATATCCGTTAATTGACATATATTTTTTTCTTATTTCTCGATGTTTTTCGAAATGAGATTTGGTCCTATACTTTGCTGGTTGCCAACATCAAGTGTTGTATCGTTTTCAACGTTTATCTGATGAAGGTTGTGTGGAGAATGATTTGAAGAATAAACCACCAAAGAAAGTTCACGAAAACTCACAGAAAGATTTCAACACAGATAAGATTTTCTTCTCAGACAAGTATGACATCTCATCCACTCATAATGAGTGTTTTTGTTGGGAACTCATTAGGAATTACTATAACTCATGAGACTGAAACGAATTTCTCGTTGGTGAAGTCACTCCATTAAAACGTCAGAGCAATGTGTCCCCAAAGTCTGTGAATTCAATATGCTTTCTCATTTTCTCTCCCTGTCAGGCCTGTTTGTTTCATTCAACTGTTCGTGAAAAACTTTCTCAATGGGGATGAGTGACACGTTGCTCTCAGTTGGCAAATAATCAATTCAGAATCTAATTGGCCCAGGTTGGTACCAGAATCAGGGATCAATTATTCAGATTGAGCTTACACACCATTTTTTATCAGCAAATGGAGTCTCTTGAATCATGACCCTTCAACTAAGCTATCAAACTAGCTGACAACTCAGTTTAAACTGAGCTATTATATCTCATAGACATCTTATCAAGTGTCTTAATAAGGACTCATGATTTATCATGAAGTGCTCTTCATGAGAACGTTTTCTGACAGAGAAAAATTATATAAATGTCAAAGATTGGAGATTGTGTTTTATGATTTTTTCAGAACATGAACAATTTTTTGTTCATCTGTTTATGCTGCGGATGATGTCCAAATGAGTACATTACTTGTGTGTGGGTAATGAGCCTAAGGATAGGCCTACTGGAGGGAAGAATGCGAGACGGAAACAGGAATCGAACCCATGACCAGTGCTGCGATTGAAGGTGTGACGCTCCAGCCAACTACGCTACGCCGAATCATTTGAGAAAATTATTTAGTATAAGTGAATCAAATGAATGGATTCAAGTGATTTAACGGGGTGAGTTCAAAGAGTGATAACTTGAAGAGCATGACTGATTTTTTATTCATTCCTTTGAGAAAAGCTTGAAAAATGTCTTTCCAATAAATAATACATGACCGAAACAGGAGTGCGGGATGCGAGTCCCTAGGCACTAACATCTTATCAGTTTAAGGGATGGAGATACACGCCTATGGAGTAAATGTTTTATAAAAACCATTACCTTATTTTGATAGTAATTATAGGTACTGGATAAAACATATTTGGATCAGGACACCATTTGCTTTGAAAAATTAATGCACACAAGACAGAATTTCCTCTGTTGAGGGCTGGAATGAAAGATAGCCCCAATTTCTATTTGAAGCATTTTACGCCACATTAGTCATCATTATTATAAGATCAATGAACTGAAACGTGCAATTCACAGATACAGTATTTAGAATCATTATTTGCAAAACGACTGTTGCACAGCCACAAAGTAACAGTTTAGAGTTTGGTGTGCTGTGGCTCAACACAAGGAATAATATTAGACCTTACTTTTTCGAGGATGAGAGATAAAGAATTCATGTTTTTGGATGATCGTCATCTGAAGGATACTGGCTTTGAAAATAGAAGTTTACTGATGTTTACCTAATGGCAAGAATTGATATTTCTGTTTTTACCATTAAAAGTTGAAAATCAATTTTCCTTATCTTTGTTAGTGTTATTTCAAAAATTACCGTTTTCCTGTGTCACCCTGTATATTATAAAATGAAAAGAGTACACAGTTCGGCAGGGATGAACGATGTTCCTAAAGTATCACAGGAAAAGATCGGCAATTTCAAGAAATTCTACTTTGTATTTCCTGAGTTTCTTCACAGAAAATTATTCTTAGAGGTGAATAACAAAGAGAAATAGCTGTTTGGAGTTTAGATGAAAAGTATTAAAGTCGTATTAGGTGAGTGACTTTTGGTCGACATGAACGCCACGATTGTAAGGGCACTGTCATTGGATTTGAGCGGATTTTGCACGAAAAAAAGGAAACGGTAGGCCCTTGAAGCGAGTGACTTAAGGTCACGAGTTTTGGAAACTGTAACGTACTTTCAAGAAATTACGCTTCGCCAAGGGTACGCAGAGATTTCTGTTGAACAGGAAAATGTTGGAAAGAAGAAACAGGAAAACAATGCTGAATCTCAATTTGAAATCATGACCAATATTGTTCAAGGTATGAAAAACAGAGTTGAGCAAAGTGAGGAAAATATGGATTCTGTTCTCAATACTCCTTCATGCATCACCCCAATGGTTTCATTCCAACCTTACTCTGTGCAATGAGTAACGGGGTGTAAAATCGACGTGTAAGAGAGTTATTTATGTTGATACTACTCGCAAAGAACGGCCGAGATATTGATTAAACGAGTTGGATATGAATTTTCATACAAGAGCGGTAATCAGCAGACTTCATATTATTGGAAAATACGTTTCAGATTGGACTCAAAATAGACCTGACAACAAATAAAACATGTATCGATGGTTGTTAATAACATGCTTCACTGACTATCAAAGGACAGACACTTCTCATAAAGGCATCAATTATTATTTATTCAATAGTTTCATACAATAATTCTAGAGGTCCCGGGTACAAACCCAGATCAGACCGTGAGATTTTAGCTCGAGCCACTCCTCGTGTTCCGGAGGACACGCTAAGCCGTCGGTCCCGGCTGCCTAAAAACAGTCGTTAAGTCACGTCAGAGACCCTGAACTGATCAGGAGTGATCTGAAAACTCTGACACCAGACCTGAGCCAGCCAGGTTACACGGAATTATTAATATTATTATTCTGTTGTATAACAAAAACAACATAATATTGTATATAACTTCAGTTCTTATTACTTGAGAGTTTTGATCACTGTAATATTTTACAGTGTGTGTTTCAAAAACCTAAAAATTTTCAAATTTCTATTTAATTTCGATAAATAAAATTTCCCAACTAAAACATTTTGAAGAAGTATGTACAAAATTCAATCATGAATCAAAAATATCTATTTTAGTACAATATTAGTAATTATTACATCTATTTTAGTAATTTTTGTAATACAAAATTACATTACTGCGGTGACAAATGTAAAATAGGTCGCCAATATAAATCATCATTCAAGAGAGATGTTCAACTCTTCAACTATCGAGTAGAAGTTCTTTGTCAACTGAAAGTTAAATCAACTTTGTATCTCAAAAGACGTCAGACTGGAAGACTGATGATGTTGTCCAGGTCATAGTCAGAATCAGGTGTCTTCGCAAATTCCCTTTTCTCTCGTGAAAGGAATGACTAGCAGGATCATTGACCTCATTCTCAACAAATATAGGCAGCTATGAATCATTGAAACATCTCTTGAATCAATAAACAATATTTATTAGTGAATGAAGAACATTTATTATTCATCAATAAGCATTTATTCGCTATTCGATAAACTTTTTAAAACAAATATTGTATTCAATTTTTTTCAAACTAATTGCTGATAGAGAATATAACACAGCTTACTTCAACTCTTCAAGTAATTTGTAACTTCATTTCGCAGATTTCCACCGTTGGAACATGCGCACTCAATATTTTAATAATCAAATTCTGATATTCTACTTGCAATTAAAAATTAATGAATATTTAAATATTCTCAATTAAGGGTCCTTAATAGTGAAAAATTACTTCATACAGTATACCGATTTATTAACGAAATTCTGTATTTTTCATAGTTAACCGATTTTTCCAGGTACTAGAATGTGCGAGTCGCTGTCTTCTGTTTTGCGAAATCTGTTCAACGAAACTTTCAAGCGAAAACCAACACGTCTTTCGCAATAACTTGTTCCGATCTCCAAGTCGCTTCCCCGAATTTTCCATCATGCACAAGAAACGTTTTCCTGGGTAGAAATTCCATCGAGGTCAACGTTTCAATGAAGAAAGTTTCATATTTGAAACTTTAATCTCATCCAAAGGCTGTGTCTCCACCGTTGGAACATGCGCACTCAATATTTGAATATTCAAATTCTAATATTCTACTCGCTATTTTATATAAATGAATATTCAAATTTTAATATCGTTCCTTCTCACTTTCTCTACTGAGAATCGGAAACAATATTAATCCGGTTCGTGTAACTTTCTTCTTCATTAGATACTTTGTAGTAAAACGCCATAGTAACGTCATAATCCCTGATGTTTTTGAGAGATTTCAATTCTCTAAGATCCTAGTTCCACTGCTTCCAGAGTTCAATGCAAATAGAGTTGGGTTGCATCTTTCACCATACAACTTAGTTCCAATCCAAGGCACTCTGTGTGAAGCTGTGTGAAATTGTAGATGAATGAAAGGATATTTTTCAAAGTATATGGTGAACGATCTGGTAGAAATATCTCTCCCATCTTGCAACTCAGTCTTCAATTCGGTTTTGAATGCCGGACATGGAGATAAAAGCACCTCGTTTCTGGGCAGTGGGCTTCTGAAAGCCCGCCCTTTCAAGCACTGGGAAAGCACTTGATTATCTCTATTCAGTTTTCCGAAAAAACACACCCGCAATTATTCTGGATCAAGTATCTTTGCCAAAGCTTGTAAATTACACTCAAGGACTTCATGCTGTTCACTAATAACATCCAAATCTTATCCCTCAAATGAAGGTTTTCCGTTATTAATGAAAAAAGTAAACTATGGTTTGCTAATAAGGTTCAATCATCATAAGAACACCTTTGATTAAAAATTAGATTAAGATGTACAGATAAAATTCCAAGAGTTGAACAAAATTGTATTAATCAAGTGAACTATTACTATTACAACTTCAATTTCTCATAATAATTAACATAATTAATATTGGAAATTAAACTAAACAGATTTTTTTGGAACTGGGAGAAAGGGTTACACAATTCTAACAACTTTCCTTGAATATCTTGAACACCTATTATTATGATTGGGAAGCAGATTGAACTGAATAGTCTAGACTTTAGTTGGAACGAAATAAGATATAATAGAATTGATCGTGACATGATTATAAAATCTACTCTAATCGAAAATCATTATTGAGAGTGAGAATCATGTCAACTTGCTAGCCTATGCTAAAAGGAATTTACTCATATTCCATTCAGGGAAAGCTGAATTTATTCAGTTATCTTCTAAAAATCAAACTGAACAAACACTTGAATTTAGTTTGAACGTTCAGTTTCTCCTCTTTTAACGATTCCCGAAAAATATGCTCCAAAGATAAATGGATATAGGAAGAAATCATAAGAAACAATATAGATGAAGAATAACAAGGGAAACTTGGTAAATTGAAACGGACACAAGACCGGATGAGATGGACCGGAAGAGATAGATACAATAATTGAATGAGAGCGATAAGCGAATCACGAACAAGATTGAGAACTCCTGTAAGCTCCGCCTACGCTCTCCTGATTGGTCGACAGTCCGAGTTCCAATTTCTGCCGAGTGAGGGCAGCAGTTACTGGGTGACTTCTATTTCTTCTGTTACAAAGTAGATGGCAGCAGTAACTGGATGATAAAATCATACGTTTAATAGCTTCAAAAGAATAAGTGGATAAAACTCACTTCCAATATCGCTAATGTGATAATGAAACAGAGCAGAGATAGATTAATAGAAAGAACTTCGAACCAATCACAAACAAGTTTAAAATTGTCCAACTCTACTGAACCACAGAGTAGGTATATCTACTATCTATTGTGAAGTAGATATGACTGAACCAATTCAAGCTACGCCTAATATCTTCTGATTGGTCGATAGTCCAAGTTCCAATTTTTGCCGAGTGATGGCGGTAGTTACTGGATGCTTCTATTCCTTGTTATTTTGTAGATGACAGAGTTAACTGGGTAATGAAATCATTCTTGTTTATAGATTATTTGAAATCCATTGGACGAGTAATACTTCCTGAAAACTAGAATTTTGTTGAAAGCTGCACTTCAACATTATTTGGTATTGATTGAAATCTATCAGTTTAGTTTTCATAAATCTAAATCTAAAGAATAATACAACACCTTTTTCAACAATTGTGCCAAAACAATTCATATTTGTTTACACTTCATAAATTCACTTGAGGACTCTCAGTGCTGTGACAATATAATTTGGAGGTTTCCTATAAATTACGTGAGATTATAAGTTTCCGATCACTTTTTTGTTTACAAATGACTGAGAAAAATAAAACCAATGGCTTTCCTTCGATATGAGCCAAGGTTCAGAGAGCGAAGCTCACTACTTTGGTCCTTTTTTCTTTTCGTTTTCCTTGCTCAATTCATTACAATGATTGGTTGCCAATTCAATAAATGATTGTGATATCACTCAATAGCATTTTATTCATGGAATAGACAGTTAATCACATTGAAGTTCATCATTATAAAAAAAACATTTGAATTCACAATAATATAGAATAAAAATGTTTGCTCAAATTTCCTCTTATGATGAAAAATATTAATCGATAATTTTCTAACTGTTCTCTTCAATTTATAGTGTGCTATCAAATGGTGCAAACTACAATCATTTGAATAGGTTTTCTATCATTTTCTTTTTATTCTTTTGATGAACTTTGATGTTTTCATGAGATAAGAGGATCTGTTGGATATGACAATGTAAAGCAAACAAAAGTAAGCAGTAAGAGTGATGCGTGTTGCAAAAATAATACGACAGAAGCCAAAGAAAACCCTTTCTATCGGTTTTGAATTTAGAAAAGGCGTTTGACAGTCTTGCGCTGTCAGCGTTTTTGATCAATGCAGTTTCAGAGGAGTGATGCGGAGAATGAATAATGCAGGAGAAAAATATTTTATCGATCTTCGGCGAATGGTATGGGAGAAGCATAATTGCAGAGAGGAATCAATAGATCAAGAGATTCTCTGCATCAAGTGAAACCCTATCATACCGTTCTACCTATCATACAAATGCTTACTTGAAAGTAGTAGGATTTGAGAAATATGAAAACAACATCTGAAAAGTCACATTATTGAGTACTCCGTATTAAATTATTAGAGTTCAAAACAGGGTAGAGTTCAACTAATGTTGGATTTTTTTGTAGTAGTGCAGGTGATAATGTGATAGTTATCCATATCAAATAAAAGTAGTTGTATCTTAATATATCTTATATCAAGATACCGGGTTTTATTGTTGCACCATTATCAACCTGGTAAAATCTGGAGTTGTTTTTGTGATTTCTAGTCTTTCCATTGTTTAATTGAATAAGCTCTATTTTAAAATTGAGCAAGTAATATTGAACTAGCATTATCCACACATTATCCATTACCATTTGAAACTTCAACGTTTTGATGATATAATTTATATGGTGTTCTTATGAAACTATATCTCACGGAATTTTAAAATGAATCGGCACATTATTTTTCAATACAAATTCAACCAGTATTTGGTACTCCATTGAATTTTTTCAATTTAAAAAAGTTGGATTTAAAAATTTATTCATAGATTAATGAAAAAAGATTAAGATAAATTAAAAATTTATTTGGATTTAAAATTTATATTTATTGAATATAAAAATCATACAAAGTGTATCATATAGAAATGAGACATACACTTTTTGAGAGTACAATATCTAAATCATGCCTAGTGTAACAGTAGAAACAAAAACAAAAAAATAATAACATAAAACAAATCTGATAGAAATGTAATTTATCAACAAAAAGGGGTGACATAATAATATATGCTCGTAATACCAGTCGCCTAAGTTCCCTGCCCGCCGTAGGAAGTTAGAGATACTGAGCGTTTAATCTATTGCCAGAAGGCTATGTGGTATTGACTGTTGTTGACACAAAGCCATTCCCGTATACTGGAAAACCCTTAATACTGTACTTAGTTGACATACAGTCAACTCCACATATACTGTATATATATCAAGTTCCTGCAGTCAATAGATAGGAAATTCCAACCCCGAACCACCCCCCACCCAACCCCATACATGTAGTATGAACGTGAAAGTTCCTCACATCAACAATATTCCGCTCATCATGATAATTAATACATTAGTAGTTAAGAGTACCTACATTCAAAATTGATTATTATGTTACAAATAAAACACATAATTTTTTCAAGTTACCTGATTGATATTTAATTAGCTATTAATTGTGAACATTTAAAATCGGGAAACATTCTAATACGAGTACAATGTTTATTGCTTTTGAAGGAATTGCGAGAGGAGTATCAAACAAAAGTTCCCAGATTCGATCTTTAACAAAGACTAAAGTTTCAAGGTGTTTATTGAGCTGCGGAAATTCTTCTTCTAAAACTTCAAAGAACCATCAAATAGTCGCATTGAAAAGTTAACACCGCTGAATACCAAGATAAAACAGACAATCCTCCAACCCAATATCGTGCTCTTGTTCGAAAACCACTGAATAAACAGGATAACTCACTCCCCTGAGGCAAGTTCTCTTTCAAACAATTTCGTGGCTCGCCCAGAAACCATAACTCCGCTTATCAGTTATCCCAACACAGGAAATTCCAATCAGCGCCATAGCTCGAAACTCCGCAACAATAATCAATTCAGCATAAAATAATCCAAATCCATTATACTTCATATCAAAACTAATTCCAATGCAGTTTCAACGTGAATTAAATTTCAAGTTTACGCCAATGATTTGATGTAAACTTTCCACTCACTAATTCTGGATTACAAACTTCAAGAATGTTTTAATGTAATTTTTGATTTTGGACTAAAGGTTTTTGGACTCCTATTCAGTGTAAAGTATCGTGAACGTAAACTCTGGACTGTTTGGTGTAAATTTGGGATAGTAACAGGGAGATTGCCTGTTGTTTCTTCTCACATTACAATGTATATTGACAATAGAGGAATCAATTATCAATGAAAATTATATTCACCCCTCAACTACTGAATTTCATGATTGATAAATATTATTAGAAATAATACTTTCACTCTTATCATCAGAAAATTTTAAGTTTTGAGTGGATATTTGAAGGTATTTTTCAAAATATTTGAAGATACAAGGTACAACTAGTATCCAAATCAAGAAAATTATTCAGATCAAAAGAGAAAATACAGTATAAATACAGTAAAATCACAGTAGAGAAAATAGATCAGGATACTTACAAAAAATAGTATTAGAAGGAAATGGATGTAGTACTGTAAATTTCTTTCCGCAGTATCGTTAAAATAATATGAGAATGAGGACCCATAATAAACTCACATTTCAAGCTTTTACCTGAAGAATGAAGATTTTTATTTAGTGTCTCATGCAGACTCTATTTTCTTAGCACATGATCTTTCTCATTGTTCTATTCCCACCAGTGAACTCTTCCTCCTTCTCACACTACGGTAACTTACTGGTTCCTCTATCTTCTTCTAACATTTACGATACTGGTTCCTCTTTCTCCAACTCATTCTTTTTATTTTCTCTTTAATCAATCTCTCTCACTGTAAGGAGCTGCTCACTGCTTTTCTGTCTCACACCCATCTCAGCCTTTTTTTATCGACCATTCTTTTCCTTTCTCAATTTCGTGAACTTGCTTGCCATCTCATTCGCCATCCCTTTCAAAGTCATTCAGCAGTCGCAGACCTATTCTCTCTGGCGTTCCAACATCAATTAGTTCGCTCTTTTATTTCTGTCTCTCTCGCGCGTATAATTGGATGTTATACAATGAATTTCCGTGATTTATCCAGTCCAAAGAGCGTCCATCATCTTTTCAGAGAGGGAAACGGAGAATTTTATTATTCAAATTGTGCAATCAGGATGACATTATGAATTATTGGCATTTTTCTTTTTTTCGGAAACAAGCTACAGCCTATAATGTCAACATTGATGAAGACGATAATATCTAAAACACACCCCTCGTCTACGAATACTTCCATTGCAATGTTATCACAATACTGCATTCTATAATTATCATTCTTGTCTGTCAATATTGATTTCTTATCAAAGAACAAGAGTCATCAATCTTATCAGCAAATCATCAGCTCCTCCATTTCAATTATTATCAATATAATGTATTTTGTATTATACTTGTCTCTCAATATTATTTCTTATTAAAGATTTGCGAATCATCAACATGCTATATTGATGAAATATGAATCATAATAATATTACAGTTGGTGATTCATCTACTCCTAACTGATTGAAATTGGTATATCATGTTCTAATATTATCTTGAACTCGTACTAGATTGTGCAATTGTTAGCTTCACAAATGATTCAATGAATATTCAAATTATTATTATTACTAATGAACAATATCGGTTTGCTATAATTATCATAAGATCCATATTTAAGATAAGATTCCATCAATTTTCTTTCTGATCTTCGTACCTGTTGAATACGAACTTTTTATGACAAGAACAGGATAAATAATAACGTTACAGAGAAGATGGGAGAAAATTCCAATTCTTGGAAGAAAATTTACACTTCTTATCCATTCCGGATTGGAATATAAAAAAAAGAGAAATATTGTTGGAATCAAAAGATATATTACTGTATTAAAAACATATACATAAAAACACTTTGATCCTCACTTCCTTTTAAACCGAATATTCAAAAGTATTTTAGAGATCGTCGTTTCAGTACGGAAAATAAAGTAAGTGTATGCTACTCACGTTGATGAACTTACACGTTTTCTGGAAATAGAATCATATTGGGAAGTTATTTCATATTCATGCGTGTCTCGAATTCTCACCTGGGAGATGTCCTCACTGGGGCTCTCACTTTCTATACAGCTTTCAATCTATCACTTCTTGAGAGAGCATTTTTCAGGTAGTAGAACGTGAAATGATGCTTTAAAATCTTCTCATGTTCGATCATAAATATTAAAAACAATGATTAAAGCATAGGGAAGTGATATTTTGATATTGAAACTGATGTCGCCAAAGGATCTGGTGAATGGAACCAGAGACAATTGGAACTATTAGTATTTAGAACTTTTATTTACTTTTAGAACTTTTAAATACTATTAGTATTTATTTTAACTATAGAACTATAAGAATTCCAATTGTCTCTGATGGAACTTATGATGAAAGCTGTTAGACATTCGCAAGTATCTGAAAATTATGCCTAGGCTGCTTAATACCTAGTAAAAAGCAAACTAAATAATAACAACTGAGAACCACGATTTATTGAAGTAGAAAAGTTCAAGTGCGCGAAAACTGTAGTGACTGTTTTGGAGTGCTCCTCTTTGCTTGAACTGAGCCGTTTCTTGCTGAAGCGTTTTCTGTTAACCTGTTCAAACATAATCTGAAAGCTTTCCCAACATCTCTGTAAATATTGATAGAAAAGATGCACTGTATTAGTTATTTTCGTATTATCTTGACTCTCCTTTTGTAAAGTTGAGCAGAAATGGTTTCGTGGAAACCAAAAGAAAATGTATGAAATAATGGAGAAACAATCTTCTCGTTCCAAGACCTACCAGTCTACAACTGTAGTAGAAAACTGTTTCGAATAGTCTATTTTTATTTTCAGTATAAGTTTCATTCATTCCTCATGGGTAATTGTCAGATTTGATTAGTAGATTTGAACCTTGAGCATTTCTCACTTCAAGATTATTGCGAGAAGAATTCAATAATATTCTATTAGAAAAATAGTTCCTAATGCTTTCGAAGATGAGAAAATTGCAGTGACTTCAATAGTTGTGTATTTATTGAATATTGTATTGTCTTACAGTATGGCAATTTAGTTATCACAGTATGGCAAGTAAGAATTTATATTATTCAGCCTCTACCTTACATACACTATTTAGGTATTGTCTTAGAGATAACTAAGTCCCTGGAATATTGATGAATTTGTAAAAAATTGTATTATTGCTATGAGAAAGATTATTATCAATATTAATAAACGTTTATTGTGGGAAATTTGTTGTGTATGATGTTGTGGTATTGTTCACAATAATAGAAAGACAAAGATGATGTCAAACCAAATAAGTAAATGGTAGTTTGACAATATCTTTGTCTTTTTCTTTTAAAACGTTCATTGTATCCTATTTCATAAAATATCCAGCACTGACATTATATAACATTTTGGGATATCTGTTCTAATTCTGTAATATTTTATGACTTGAGTAATATATTCATTTTTAGATTCATTCATTGAAGAAGGGATAGCAGTATTTGAATGAAGATAACAGGTCAATACGCTAGCCTTCACTATTTATAGGTGGGACCTTACGCAGAGTACTTCAACCGAAAAGTAGAAATGAATAAGCATCGAAACAAATATCCAACAACAATGAAAAACAAATTATTATTATGATATTATTCATAACACTTTCACACCTGAGTTAAGCCGACACAATATGAAATGTTTCAAATAATTATTCTACGCTCCAATCTGTATGACAAAACAGCTTCACAGGAGAGTTGAGAGCCGCATTTATTCCATGTGATGTTACATTATCATTTCAGACTCATTAATGGGGGAAAAAGTTGAATGAGAATGAGCTTCATATCCCAGAACGAATTGCATTTCACTCCATGGCCTCCATTTTCATCTCATCCCAGTTGGCCTACTCTGAAAACAGACTTTTTGCTGAATAGCTTTTTTCGTATAAGCAAGTTTAATTCTTTCTAGTCAAATGTGATTATCGAGCTCAAAAGCTTCTAGATGACGCGAATATTTCTTTTTTATGACTTTTTGAGATTATTACAATTTGATAAGAACAATTTCACTTTGAAGAAGAACTCCACAGAAGAGAATATTTTAGGCCTGAAAGGTCTGTTCCAAAAATATTTTTGATATATGAAAAGTTGAGCTTATATAATGAATAAATTAGCCTACTGAGAGATACTTTAATTTTGTTCTCTTGAAGTTCCTGGAGAGAAAATTATCAAAATGTATACTACAATTTCGTATGAAAATGATTTATAAAATGTAGCAGTGAATATCTTGAACTGTGTCATAAAATGTTTCATTATTTAGTTTACTTTTAATTCAGAAGCCAACTGTATAATACATATAGTTTGAGTAGTATTGAAATGGCATTACATTGCAATAGAATAGGAACACCCAAGTTTAAAGCTCTATTCCTGATTTATTGAATAATAATACTGTATTATTATGGTAGTAGAGGACCTGGTTGTGGATCAAATATTACTGTGGTTTCCGCAGTACTCAGTATTAGTTGAGCCCTTACACTGACGGAATTAATTTAAGCCATCTGAATATTATGCCTACCAGAATGATTTCAAATCAAATCCAGCCTATCATAAATCAAGGTCCCTTTATTTGATTCAAAGTGGGGCTACTGTATAACTAACCAACTACTGGGGCTACTGACTAACCAAATTATCCATGCTCTGATAGATCATGAATTACCATTCAACTCTACAAATTTATCATTTTGGAATTGATAAATAAAAATAAACTTTTTGGAATTGATATTGAGTTCAACAGAATGTACTCATAGCAGTACTTTTAAGTAGAATTCAAAGAAATCTAGTAAAAATTCAAATTAATCGACTATTACAAGCATAATTTTAAACTCGGTCCTATCAGAAGCGCAAATACTACACCATGATTTCAATTTATAACTTATCAATTAAAAGTAAGCCTCAAGCACAGACAAGATAACTAAGCTCAAACAACATAAGTATTATGATTTAGATTTGAAATCATCCTCTTCATCATTTGAGGCACAGAGTGGGTATATCTTGAGGATGATTTTAAATATAAATCAAATTATACTTGAATTGATCACTTGTTCTAAATCAATCAAGCTACAGGAAATCGAATTCTTGATGCATACTATATAGAAGGCTATCATAATTCATTACTATTAATGAGTTACTCCATAGAGAGTATTCGGAAGCTATAACAACACATTTGACTGAATTCAGCACTTTGAATAATTATACTGTAGTAGGTACCAACTACAATGATACCTGTATTTGTACTCTGATCTTTAACATTCCAATCCCTCTCTACTCATTACTCAATGGGCTATTCAGAACTTCATATTTTTCAACAAAGATAAAGTAATTACAAATACTGTAAAACAATATAGAAACTCCCCAATATAGAAAGAATATAGAAAGTGAATAGGTCCGGATATTTTCGAATTAAGATTTTTGCAACATTGATTTACGAGTGATCACATTACATTAAAAATGTAAATTAGCAATGCTCGAACGGTGAAGAGTATTTATGGAGAAGGAGGGAGACAGAGAGAGAAAATGAGTGAGTGCGGTGAGAGTGACAGAGCAAGTGAAAGTAGTATGTGAGTGTATGGGTGTGAGAGAGTGCGTAGCTCTTCCTGTGAACCGCTAAATAATCGAATCAGACTGATTCATCTACCAATTCATTATTTGTCACATCTATCTTCCAACTACGACTTCCATTATCATGTCGCACATCTGTCATTTCATCGATATTACTCGACCATCTAATTTGATAATTTTTATCCATTTACTGGAAATTTCTAACGAGCACCGAAATTCACATAAGAACCTGATATGTATGACATTGATTGAGGTCAACTAAATTAGCCTCAGCACTATGAAATCATGAGCTATGTGGACGACAAAAAACCTATTCCTCCAAAGGTGCATTGAAAAATATCTCATTTATTTCCTGTCATACTTTTCCGCCTGCACAAAATTTTTTTTTAATTCAACAAAAGCACTCTAGGAACCAGAATGTTGCCGGGAAACATTTTCTAATAATTCCAACAGTTGAGTCTATCTATGATGATAAAACAATAAATATGAAGGATAACTAATACAAAATACTTATTGTGAACAATGTTTTATTCATTGTTGAATCAATACAGTTCAATACCGACAAGTATTAGGCTAGGCGTACACCGATTAGTCAAGACAAGACAAGACGAGATTAGTCACGTTTAATCACAGTACTTTACATAGTTATGAGGCAACACACACCGATTAGTCATTGCATCGGTGTGTGCTACTTCATAAGCAATAAGCATCTTTCTGAATTACTGTGACTAAACGTGACTAATCTCGTCTTGTCTGGTCTTGACTAACCGGTGTACGCCTAGCCTTTACTCTACTCAACTCAATCTCTATTAAATGTCCTCATTTGGTCGATTTTTGTGTGCCGCACAGCAGGCTGCATAGTAATAATAGTAATAAGGCTAAAGCTTATGCTTCAGCTTAGTACGTGGGGATAGAAATGCTATGCTTGAAGATTGGAATTCATCATTCGTTTATGTATGATTAGGACTCTTCATTTTTGAAATAACAAGCGTTATTTGTGTGTTTGAATTTATAATACAACTTTCACAAACTCTGATGAAACTAAATTCAATAAGTAATCAGTAAATCTTCCTTTATGAACTATGAGCTCTATGGAACTAAATAAATATGTCACAAATATTGAAAATTAACCGTGTTCAGAATCTACAATTTTCACTTCACTTTTAAGCGAGTTTTTCCTGATGAATAGCTTACATTAATCTTCTTTTAGCTACTTAGTTTAATTACACAAAAAAATCACACTTCAAAGAATTACTTTTTTCACCACACAATAATATACCTAGTCCGAGTACAAGACTGATAATTGTATTTATTAATTTTCAAGCATTCGATTTTCAACTGCGCTAATAGGCTTGTCCACACTTGTTCAATTTTATGTGTGACTCAAGAATGCTGCATAATATGCTTAAGCATTAGCCGCATGCTGTGTAGCACAAAAAATTGACCAAGTGAAGACATACCCATTCATATAGGCTACATGTTGCCTCTAAGAGCTATACAGTCATGTAGTGAGTATAAAGGAGTGACTTGTATGAGATTAATATTAAAAGAGCTACTTTTCTAAATAAATACCTGAGTTTTAGAGTGGGGAGAAACAAATCACGTATACAGAGGTAGGCTCCCGAACAGAGGGGATATGTACCGTTACCCCAACAACCAAGCACTGGGGCGCGCAACCCTCGACTTTCCGAGGGAAATTCCCTCAGGTGGAAATTTCTCCCTACGTTTTATACATTTCCCTCCCAACACATTCATGGCCTGCTCAAGCGCAATGCAATTTCTAGTTACAGTGTCACAGAACAAGTTATTGTCATATTGTTTGTTATGTGATTAATCTTGAAAGTTTTCATAGTAAAGGTTTTAAGTAAGGGTGTTGACTTACATCTTCATTCATTTTGGAACTTCAGAAGCTCGTGTACTTTAGAATTCACGTAGACTAATTATTAATTGGAAAGTGAAATGATTTGAAATTGACATAAAATATATACATGTTCATAACTTATACGTAGCACGAAAACAAGAAATAGTTGAGTTATTACTAATGTAATAGTAATTTTAAAAATAACTTGATAATGTTAATAGTTATTATTGAATTCTTTGGCATTTTCCCTTTCGAATCAACGAAAAATGATTAGGTCCTGATCACTGAAACTCAGTTTTTATATCAACCAATTAATTATTCCAGTAAAGTAGGAAATAATGGTTGACTGGTAGGGAGAACTCTCTCTTATCCCAAATCCGCCTAATGAAGGCTATTCCCATTAAATTTTACAATTATTATTTATCATTATCCAGTTCTCCTATGTTACCATTATAATTATGCCTATTTCCTATGTTATCATAATTCATTGGAGTAAAACAAATTGAAATTTAAATGTATGCAGTTCATACTTGTTATTTCAGGTTATAAATTACAAAATTAGATTATTGTGATAAAAATTGTAACTTTTAGTTTTTGAATTTGATTTATTAGGATTTTAGAAATTAATGCATTCCAACATATTACATATAGCTTCTGGTTGATTGAATTGACTAAATAAAAATATTATAATTTCAATTCAATGAATTAGAAGGTGAGTCCAACAGGCTTAACCGTTTCTTTCTCATTTTACACAAACAGTCCAAATCCAGGTTATACCGTATATCATCTTACTGAATCACTAATTAAAATTTCGAAAATAAAATCAGAACAATTTCAAAGAACGAATGTGTCCAACAAGTCCCTAAACAATCAATAAAGTTAATTATCGGACAAGATTGAGTGAGACCGAATACGATAGAATGAGAAGTCTATTAGAATGTAGTGGCTTGATTGAAATGTTGTGATAACAAAGTATCGTCGTTTGACCTGTTGGTTGGTGATAAGGGTGGTAGATGCGCGCGCATCAGGCTCTGAGACGAAAAGATGCAGTGATTTAACGAGTGGCCCAAGAACAACAGTGGAAGAACGCCGGTGACCTTTGACCTGTTGAAATGAACGAACCGACCATTATGGTTGCCTCCGGTGCATCTGTCATCGTGGAGACTGTTGCTACTGCTGTCGATGTATCAGGTAACCTAATCAATTATTCATTTTCATTCACGTTCGCTTCAGAATAAGTCCGCTTCAATTGACTCATCGTTTCTCCGCACTTCGATTAGGTTTTTGTTTAAAACTTGATGTTTTTTTAATTTGTGGTGGTAGATGCCCAAATTGAGAAATGTATTTCTTAATTACTGTGTAACATGGCGAGTAGATTGTGTTGTACATCCATTTTTTCCTAATAATATTACTCTGACTTGAAAAACTTTCAAGTAGGAAACAACTCTGAAGAAGTCCAACACCAGGACGAAACGTTCGTCACTATGATGTAGGCTATGTCATGTTGTTTCCTACTAAGAAGTTTTTCAATTCAGTGTAATGGCAAGTAGACCTTTATACATTCAGTTCACACAACTCAATTTGATAAACTTGGAATATATGGATTTTTGTGAAACATTATTTTGATAGCTCAACCGTAATTGGACCAGTGCGGGTTTTCAGATATAATTTAATAATCAACTTTATTTAAATAAATTAAGTCACTCGGGTTCGAAGGATACAATAAAAGTATGATTAAGTAATTCGGAAGGTAATCGGACCTACTCCTGTTTTAATTAAGCAAAATAATATACAACATACTATTGTGCGATTGATAGACTGATTGATGCGGTGGATGTTCCCCAAAACTTCAAAACCTAAATTAGATATGCTTCGTTGGACCTCTATAAATATAGACTCTAGTCGCATGCTCAACAAGGGTTAAAATACAGTAATTATTTTTGAATAATAATTTTCCAAGTTTTGAGATTGTTTGTTGAAGATTTGACACCGGCATGAATGCTATCTAAGATTTTTGAACTTGTGCAGCAGATAGGATGTAAGATGGCCAATGTGTTATTATTCTTCCATATACATCATTTCTGCTACATGATAAATATTTTGGAATTATTTTCGAAAGTATTTCGAGAAATTTTAACAAGAAGGCCTACGTTTTGAAGCTTTTTAGTGATAGCATGAACCACATAAATCTGATTAAAATATCTCAGTAGTGCTTGATTAAAAGTTCCTGATTAAAAATGTTGTTGTTTTTCAAAACAATTTGTAGTGAATTGTGAAATAGATTTTCTACATACTGTAAAACATGGCAAATAGATCTTAGAATATTCAGTTCACACTATACTCGATTTGATAAATTTCGAAAATCTGGGTTTTGAGGAGCTTCAACTTGAATTCCATGTTAATTACAGTACGGTACAGCGGCTTCAATTCACTTCTTTTGTAGTTATGAGAGGTAGCGTACAATCATATGAGAATAGTTGTTGGATACCGCAGGCCTATATCAATGTAAAATCTTTCTTTTTCAACATGAGATAAACAACGTCGAGACATTCGTTATCTACAAAATTCTAGAGCCAAGAACCAAAAATAAACGCTAAATACAGAGCGAGTAGATATACTACTTACTTATTAGTTAAATTCTAAAAAATATATATAAAGAGAAAATAAAGTCAATATGTCAATAAGCGTGATGTTATTAGCAGACTGATTGAAGGAGATGTTTTAATATCATTAGAACTTAATCGTAGCTGGTAAGATTTACAGTAAATTTCAATTACAAATAAAATATACATTTTGATTGTTTTAAGAAAGGACAAGTAATAGAATCAAGCATTCAAATTGTAATATCACTTTATTATGCCCCAAAGAGCTAAAAGATTAAGATTCCTAAATTTTCTTAACCCCTCAAATTTTTTAATATGATATCCAATCGTGAAGTCGATTTTCTTATGGCAATATTAATTTCATGATGAACCAATTCAAGTAAGTATTCAGTAATTTACACATTTGAGGATAACTCTCAATAAATAATTATGCTGAATAGATAGTCGATTGGTAAATAGTGTGCATAACACTATTTAAAGATTGAGTAATTTTCAATAAATTGTTTGATTGTCTGCGCTATCTATCATGTGATACATACATGATCAGAATTGAATATGAACAGTTCTTGAGCAATACTGTAGAAATTTTGTAAAGTCTTCATTTTTCCACTGATTTTTATTTCATACCAACAATTGAGATTGGTGATAAAAACTATTAAAATTTGCCTATTATTAACATTGTTATCTTTTTCGAATAACTAATCAGCGTGCTAAATTATCGTGGAATAACTTACATTAATGGATGATATAGAGTGGTCTCTTAGTACTCTTCACCAGGATAGATTCTATTAGAATTTACAAAGATAATGAAAAAATAAACTTTTATCGCAGTAGTTCCTACTGTACTAAATGATGATATTAGTTTATATTGATACACCTGCCTCTAAACGGAATTTATAGTGCGATTCACGTCAAGAAGTCAGCATTACTTAGATGGGAGTTTGCTATCCTTGTTCAGCACAAGGCAGTTGCTGGTGTCTCTATCCTATTCGCACTGTGTATAGTTACCGCACCTTGCATTGTTGTCGCACACAGTCCCAACAAACACGTTTGGTGCAGTTTTCTTTTTTTCTCTCAATGAAACTTGGCATCAATGCTCCTCATATAAACAATGCTGACTTCTTGACGTGAATCGGACTATATCATTTTTGATAATGAATTTCTAATTTCTATGTATTATTTCTTCTTGTTATCACTAGATATTCTATTATTATCATTGTCATTAGTGGATATAGCTTGGATAATCTCAATCGAACTTTGAATAAAATATTGATAATAATTATCTATCCAAGAATGGTAATAGATTTTACTGTTGAAGGATCTGTAGGCTCATTTCCATGTATAAAATAATTGAAAAGAGAGCTCTTCAGGGGGAAAAGTAGTTTTTACGAAGAGATGCCTATTATATGAGCCACATTTGCAAGGATGATGGGAGGGTATGATGAAAGATGACTACTTTTTAGATAAACGGGACCGACGGTATATTATCTTCTTCGGAAGACGGGAATGGCCCGAGAAAAATATCTTGCAGTTGTCTGGAATCGAACCAGGAAACTAGTTCCAGAAGAGCGATCAACCAACCAGGCTACAGGCCACTCAAATGCTCGCCTACCTGAGCAAACAAAAAAGTTGAGTTTTTATCTAAATTGAGGAGGATTTAATGAAAGAAGCAACCAAGCAAGGATTGTTTTGTGAATTATAAATATCGCTAAGAGCGGGTTCACACAAACGGTTTTTGGGCGGTTGCGGCCACCAACGGTGGCAGCGGTTCCATGTGTAGGAGAGCCGGAGAGACAAAAAACAGCTGGCATCATTTTGCCTCTCTCCCACACATGGAAACGCTGGTAGCCCGCAACCGCCCAAAAACCGTTCAATAAATGAAAATAAATACTGTTCAGGGCTATGAATATATTGAAAGTTTAATTCTACTTACGAGAAAATTGATGCGTTACCGTACCACGAGCAAGCGGCAGCGTATCCGTGGGTAGATGCGTTCTGTCTGGCAGTCTTTCTGTCCTTACGTTCGCAATCGTCGTGTCTTCACAAGGTTTTGATTTACAATAGGGATTAGCACAATACATTAAAGTTTGATAAAATATAATCATACGTAGATATGTTGAATAAGCAAACTAAGTTCAATCGTATAGGACATAGGTCTAATCATAGTATTTCACAGTAGTAACTCAGATCGCGAAATAGACTTGGAAATAGTTGGTAGGCTATAAACACTTGAGAAGTTAAAGGAAACTTTCATGAACTGTAAAGAATCTCTTTTAGATTATTTAAATGGAAAAGCAAAAGACAAGCCGCAGTGGGCACAAAACAGGTCTATACAGTGTGTTTTCTCAGCGGGAAGCGGGGCCGAACGACGTAGAAGTTCGGAAACTATGACAAAATGCATAGTGGGTAGACATGACTGCTATTTAGTTGCCAATAGCTAGGCTTACCATTTCTCCGGGATTAGCCCGGTAATGCCGGGATTAATATGTGTCTCAGGGGAAATCTCCGGGATTGATTTATCTCCGGGATTTTAAAAATATAGGGAGAAACAGGGAAAATTTGTCTACTAAATTGAAATATTTATACTGCTGCAGACTCAGAACTTGGTAGAGGCAAAGGAATTTTGTTGTTTGTTCTGTGCGATAAAAGCTGTAAGAGAGCTCCTCAACATAAAAATAAATGCAAAACTTTCATGTGTAGACTTTTTTGAAAAAATTAAAGGGGACAAAGTGTTTTTGAGGAAAGTGATCTCTTCAGAAACGTATTTAATGTAGAGTTTTCATGGAAAGAAGAAAAAACATTTTCAAGTCAAAGACAAACCAAATTTGAATAATTGCATTAATATTAATCAAAGCCTTGTTCAATTTTTATTCCTTTGAAAGTAGAATTTTGATGATTTTATTCCATTTTTCTCATTTCATTTTTACTTGAAGTTTTATGAATATTTTTGTTTTAAAATTTTTCAAAAATAAAATACAGAGAAATAGTATTCATTAATATTATGTAGTGAAGTTCAATAATAAAGTAAGGTAAAGCTTGTTCAACTATTCAATACCCCTTCTCTAGTCTCTGGAAAAATTGCCGGGATTGGGGTCAGAAAAATATGGTAAGCCTACCAATAGCGGCATAATTATTCAAATACGGAACCACAATTGTACAGCTTAACGCCAAATGAGGTTGGCGTTAACAGATAGATGCAAAAATAATATTAGATTAGACACATAAATTGTTCCTCACCAAACTAACTTAAAGTTCCTAATTTCAAGATCCATATCCATTCGATTAACATCTGATGATGATAATAATAGTTCAATTCTAACTTACCAGGAATATTAATAGCCTAACACCTGGTCCAAATAATATTCTTACGGTAGGCTACAACATAACACTCATGATGAAATCTCGTAAAATTCAAAATAATTAAATTATTCACGATGTAAGGATAAAATAATATAAAGTTAGCACAGTTAACACCTATCAAATTGAATTTTGATCGATATAGTCTGGGATTAATGTAGAAAATCATAAACTTTAAAATCACAGAAAGAATTAACGAATAGCCTACGCACATTTTCATCTTCAGGTAAACACTGCGAACAGATTCTAACCTGTCTGAAAACGAAAACAAAAAACAAGCATGTTTTTCAGGTTATGTCTCCCCGTATCTTGATGGAGGTTCAAAACCAGTAGAGTGCAGCACCTATCTGGTACACTCTAGAAATGAAGAAAGATAATTCGGTGAACAAAATCAAGAGAGCAGCACTTAACGGGCCCCTAGATGGAGAATGTGACTGCTGCATTCTGCAGATTCTGCTTGTTTGGAAAACTGTTTAGATGAGGAAGGAAACATCGAGGAATAAACCAAAAACATTAACTAATCAAATAAAATAAATGGATTTTCGCTGCCAAAACAGAGACCAGCCGTCTCGCTTTACTTGCCTGAGTATTGAATTTCAACTTTTTCAGCTACTGTACTTAGCTCTTATGAAAGCAAAAAATCACTTCTGCACATACGTCAATGACACCTGACCATTTAGAGCATAAGAGCATTGTCATTTTGGCAATTTTGACATCGGAAATTTTTTCACAGGGCTACGGTACCGATTGATAGTATTACTAAAAAGAAAAATTGTACTTTGGTGACAGTATCATCTAAAAATGTGAATAATGATCAAGTAGAAAACATTATGTCAGAAAATGTAAATCAGAACAATGTACAAAGACCACAGAGAAATAGAAGAATTCCTGTAAGATATCCTGTGATGTGATTATGTAATGCTCACATATGAAGAAGCATTGTGGCCTTAGTTTAAGTGGCCTTAGATGTTTGGCCAATTAGTTTGGCCTTACCTACCATATTGGCCTTACATGTAATTAATTCCCATACTAATTACTCTTCGACAGTGCCTCGGGCCCTAAATCATGGAACAACCTCAGTTGTTCTATCTCAAACTCATGAAAAAAATCAGTTATAGTTTGAAACATTCATTGAGGCAATGGTAGAAATGAAAATTAATAATCACGGTACTTTTCCTTGTGAAGTTCCAATATCAGCTCTTTTATTTCTCCATTTTATGGTTTAGTTTCGATTGGACACTCTTGAAAACTTTTCCGTATCCACTCTTCAAATTTTATCATCTCACAGCCTGTTATGGAATGTAATGTATTGTACAATAAATCTGTAATCATTTCTCTGCTACATAAATAATATAGTTTACCCAATGAGCAAATAGGCTACTAGGAATAGCTAAGATTAATCACTCAATATTCAGATAAGCAACAAGACTTGATGAGGCTCTATTATTTACCAATAAAATATATCTCTTCGCAGTCAAACATAACGTTTCAATGATAACTACTGAACTACCGTTTATTTGGAAATTCAAATTATGTTAGCATATATAATTAGTATAATCTGTTCTTGAGATATTGTTCATGAATCAAAACAATATATTCCCTCATGTCTCTCAATTTGTGTTCACTTTCCGTATGACTTATCTTCCACCATATCAGTGGAATTGTCATTGGTGAAATTTTGTTACAAAGATAATTTTATTTTGATGTTTGAAACTATTGAACAGCGAATCAACAACTCATATCGATATTTCATATTTTGAATATACAATGTATACCATTGATTTAAAATATTTTCAAGTGTTGCTAGCCTATTATAAGTAGCAATAACTACATCCACATAATAATTATGTGGACATCATCACAGCAAAAAAAAAGTCATGGAAAGCAAAAAGTATCATTTTGAATAACTTCTCTAAATTTTATTAATTTACTTGAAATTAAATCGATACTCAATCGGAAAATAGGCCTAATATGATCCATTTACTCCAATTTCAAAAATAATAATTAGTTGTACATTACGTAACCTAATTAACTCATGTAAAATATTGGGCTACAGATCATTTGAAATAGTGCTAAGCATGATAATACGAGCTGATAATGTTATATATTATTGTTCAATATGATTTTCTAATTATGCTCTGTTTTATTTCACTGATCATGGCCTGTCATTCATAATTATTATAAGCTAAACAATTAAAAATAACTCACAGCTGAAGACCGTTAAGTCTAATTAACTGATAAAAACTCGTTGGAACGGGAATAGTTCTGTATTATTTGGATGCTTGAAAAATGAATGTCGGCTAAGATAAATGAATAAATCTCTCTTGAGTGACAAAGATGATAAAATATTTATAGCTCAATTAATACTTTCAAAGAATTAGTTCAGTATTTCCAGAGAGTAGTTTCTGGATCTTTAGGAAATATTTTTTAGATCTCCGAGTATAGTTCCGGATAAATTCGAAGTACATATTAATTTGGCTGTGGGATTAGGATTATTATAATAGAATTCATTTTTGTATTTAGACCTACTGAACAGTCACTGCTGATTTCTGCCTTTGGAACGGTTCCTCTGTATTGAATAATTGTCCAAGTACTTTCTCTAATCAAATATCCAGTTATTGTTACAACGAATATTGTGTTGAGAATTTTTTATTATGCTCAAGTTTTTATTTCAGAATAAATTCAATTGAATCCAAGAATATTTGAATCCATTCAAGACTCAAAGATTATAATTTTTTGTGTTCTTATATTGTTATGATGAATGATCTTCATTTTTCGAGTACAGTGTTTGAACACTTATCATATCAGCATAGAAATGAGATTCAAGAATTATAGCATAAAGACTAATTTTTTATCTTCATTATTACAAAACAAAGTAGATTAAAATTATTCAGATACAGACCTAATTATATCTGCTCTCTTTAATTAATTAGCTCGATAAAAATAGCAGTATTGATAATATAGGCTAACTTATATTGCAAATTTCCTACTTTTTTCTAAGTTGAAGCCATCTTTATACATATTTATCTTTACAACATCATCTTCCTCTCCATCACCAGTTATCAAAATATTTTTCTCTCAAAATGCTCTGTAGAAATAGTAAACTACAAGATTATTTCTTTGCCAATTTTTTGTTGAATTAGAAAACAATCCTCCTTATATCAAATCATAATATAGATGGTAAAAAATAGATGAAAACTCTTTTTTATTTTGCAAAAAACTGTTCAGAAACATAATACTCATTGCTGAGAATCAAGCTTACTCGGAAAAATGAGCTGATGAGATTTAATTTGAAAGGGAGATAACTTTATCATGAACCTCGAGTTGGATATCAAGTGTGCAAACAGATTCCAGCGATGTAAATAATAAAATTATCCACTGGTTGGAAACTTTTATGAGCTTTTCTATAAACTTTTCCAATGTTGTTGAATGATTGAATCTTATTTTCCGTAAAATTATGATCCAAAAAGGTCTTCACTACCTACTCATTTTAAAATTTTAAAGTTGGGGTCTGTCATGGAAATGAAATATTATACATTGCTATGAGATGAAGCATTGATGAATACGTTTCTGAAATAAGTAGTGTCAAATTACATCCAATTTTTCATACTCTACAAGAAATACACCACCCACAATGAAGTAGTTCTCATTGACTTCCACTATCCTCTCAAATAAAAAATCATCAACGCCTCAACTAATTACTTTATCCTGATGAATCAGAATAATACGGTTAAACTAAAATCACGCATTCAAATTATATATTACAAACACGTGATTAGCATTCTAAAGATCACGTGTCAAGTATTGTTATCAGAGAACTATTGATTTAATTATTACTATATACGATCACTGTTGAATGCAGGATTCGGCTTGTAGCATATTTATAAACGCTAATCAGTATCTATAATTTTGTTGTTTATGAATTTGATCCAATACTTCAGTCGACTTTTTCCTACTTTTTTTCAACAATGAAGTTGCAGAAATGGGTCGTGGTATTACCATCAAAACGCACATTTTTAAATTCTTATTGAATTTTCTGTTTGAAGCGCATGGCGCTTGCTAAGAACTTCTTATCAGACACTTGTTTTTAATATTATCAAAATCTCTCTCACTCCCTCTCTCTCTAAAATATCTCTTTTCTCCCACTTCCCCTCTGCTTTCACCATAATTTCTTCCCACTTCTTCATCAACTTTCTTGCCTTCTACTCTTCTTTTGACTGCTATCGTTCGCTACAGCAAACTATACGAGATCGTTTTTTCAACATTGATTCTTCAACGTTCCTAATAGCAGTCTATTATAATCACTTCCCCGCGCACCGCTCTCCTCTCCTTTGATTGTTTACATGCCGGTGCAACAGTGTGCTTTTGAACTTTCCACCGTCAGTGCGGAGAAAAATATTCCCAGAATTTTTCAATTTCCATACTCGCAATGGTTATTGAGGATGATTTTTCATCATCTTGCTGCAGCTTTTCAGCCGTACATATGAAGCAGGAGAGCGTAACATTCTTATCTTACCTAGGTGAGTTAGCTAGGTTTTATATAAATTACATTTAATTTCTTGCCCTAATATTATGTCTACACTTTCGCTCCTAAACTTCTGCGTGGTCAGTGGAATGATGATTTAAATTAAATGTTAATCTTGATAAATCGAATTTAATTTTAAAGGTATAAGAATCGAATTTTTTTTAAATTAAATTACATTTAGCTCTCTTGCCCTAATATATCTACAATCACGCCCCTAACTTGTGTGATGTTGATTACATGTTAATGTTGATTGAATCGAAATCAAATGATGATGTTGATAAATAAAATTAAATGTTAATGTTGATTAAATTGAAGGTTCTAATTTGATTAAATCGAAGGTTGATGTTTATGACTTTTTAGAATCATTACTTAGAATTATATGATTATTACTTGGAATAGTCATTCAAGATTCAAGATTTTTATTAGCCATAAAATAAATCAGGTTTACAATAGGCATTGTCACATACAAAATATAGTTTTCACATACAATTCATTTCAAACTTTCAAAATCATTATTAATAAAATACTCATTTGTTGAGTAAAAACCTCTAGCTTTCAGCCACTCAGCAACAGTTCTTTTAAAAAGGGTCACAGGCATCAGTCTGACAGATAAAGGTAACTTGTTGAACAGTTTGCATTGTAAATAACTGTGGCTTTTCAACGTCTTACTTAATCTAACATTAGGGTGTTACCAAGTCATACCTATGCCTAGTATAAAAAGTATGCACATTGTCATTGGTAGTGAACTTACTTAGATTTTCTTTACAAAGATCAAGTTTTGAAAGATGGATAGACATGCCAAAGTCATTATTTTTAGATTAGTGGAGTAAGTTCTACAGGATACATCATCGTTTATACTTTACATTACTTAAACTATGGCCTATGTAATTAATAGCTACTCAGAGCTCAAAGGTTGAGTTTATATTAATATTAATGCCTAATTTTTGCTTCGACCATGAAACTTATTTTAGTTGTTTTCGAACAACGAAATAAAAAACAAATTATTAAGAGTATGGAAGCTGTAATTTTTATAAAATGTTGTAATTTTTATGAAGCAAAAATAATTATTCATGAGTCAAACATTATTGAAATAATTTTTTGAGAAAGAAACCACTATTTACTTTCAAAGCAAATCTTTGCTTTAAACTGTATTCTTATTTTAGTCTACTGAGTTCACAGAATGCACGTGTTAATGCTATTCTTATAGACTAGATGTTAAATATATCATTAAAGCGATGCTGACACAGACTAGAATTGAACTTTATGAAACAGTACACATTAACTTTGGCAAACTATCAATTTCTGACGTTTAATCAATCACTTGCTCATCACTTGACTGTCAGCTCTTTATTGCGTGAAATTGTTCTCTACAATGGTCGAGTAATCCCTTTATTTTCCCATCTCAAAGCATGTCTCATGATCACTGATTATAGTGAGTTTCGAATAGAGATATCGTTAAGCTATTTCCACATAAAATCGGCATTGGCAGAAAAACAGTAAAAACTTCAAAATAATTTTTTATAATAATACAATCGGATTCTCATTCTCATACCATATCAATCCATGAATCATGAATCTGCATTTAAATTAATCTCACTTCAATATTAGCTGTGAATCTATTTCTCTTTAATGAATCTTTTGATTGATTCTTTTCAATAAAATCATTCTTTTTCAATAAATTTTTCTTATTTACTTCTGAATACTGATGTAAGGTCGTTGAGTTCAATACTGATTTTGTTCAAATCCCCTCAAAATCTCTCCAATACATGGATATTGAGACATGTATATGTATATTTTAGTGTTTTAATAATCCTAAAAAATCACAATTTTGAGTTGAGAAATGCTTCTCTGAGTAGTTTCTACATGACAGAGCAGTATTAGAGTTTTTGCCCTTTTCAGTAGTGTATGGACAGCATATCATATTAAAGTAAATGACGACAGTATAACTTTCAACTGTTGATTATGTATCTTTATTCTATTGATCTCTAGCGATCCGGAGTGATTTAGAATGGCCGGTAGCCGAGGTGGCTTTTCGGTTGTCAGATAAACCAAAAGTTCCAGGTTCGTTTCCAGTTGACGATAGATATTTCTCTCGGAGTAAACGTTAATATAAGCAGTAGTCATCTCAAATCATCGCCTCCCATTCATCGCCTTCAAAAACAGTGGGACTAGGGTCTGATAATAAATAGAAGTCTTCGCCTATGAATCAAATTTGATATTGACTCAATAACCCTAAAAGTTGATAGAAGTAATGGAGATTCATATATTTTCCAAACAGAAAATAAATAATATACTATTACCTAAAATTTTTAAACAGATCAAGATTAGTTTGTTGAACGAAAAGGAAATGAGGCTTCAAAGGAAATCTTTATTCTACCTTTATTCTCCGTTCAATTTTTTCCATTGCGAAGAACAAGAGAAGGAAACAGTATGAAAAGCAATGGGCCGTACGATTAAAAGTAGGACTATTCAATAGTCTAAAAGGGGTCTAAAGGCGCTGTAACCCCCAAAGAAAAAATTACATTCTGTTTTTAAATTTGCCAATAGGGCACTAGTGGACACATCGCATACTGAATACTGGTTTCGGAAGTTAAACTACATTTCACTACAACTACGTTTTTAAATTGCTGCATTCCTATTCCTAAGAAATGCACTAGAAAATGAAAACAATGTATTTTGTCAAAATAAAACTTAAAATCTTATCTGCTGAGTTTTATATTTCATCCCTATAATCCCCATTCAAAACCTGCACTCAAAAAGCTGAAATAAACTTAAAGTAATGCATTAAAATATCGGGTTTTCTAAAGGAATTATAATTCCGTTGGTTGGCCCAGAGACCCCCACCATATAGTATTCTCTGGATGCGCCACTACTCATAGGCAAACATGTTACTACAGAAGACTGTTAGAAAACACTTGAGGCTCTGAAATTTTTCATTCAAGTCTCCATAAACAATAGATGAAACGAGCATTACGATACTGTACAATATTCTCCTGGATAGCAATGCATTCTCATCATGAGATTTTCTTGTTTTGTTTAAGGCTCCTGTTTAATTATGTGTTTTCATTGCATATCAATGATAAATATGTGGGCGTTGCTAAAAATATGATTTATGATATATTAGAAAGTTGGAAAATTTATAATATATCGATCATTTGAAACTCCTACACAGAGTAAGCGAAATGAACTTTGATTCTTTGTTCGCGCATCGACTACAAAACATAAGGCGAATAATAATAAACGCCGCCTTTGTTATGCAACTTCGTTTTTTAATATACTATTAAATCGTGATGAAAAGTCATTTTGATAACCATCAAGACAAGCCCCCAGAATGTGAGTGGGAGGAATTTGTAAACAAACAACATGTTGTCAAATTAAAATGATAAAGAATATTATTTTAATATGGTTTATCATGATAACTCTAAAACTAGTTCATTGATATCATTTTAAAGTACTGGATGTCTAAGAATTAGATTTAATCTTGAAATGAATTTTTATATGAGAATATAAAAGGAATTTGATCTCGATCTCATCTTGGAATAAATCTTTGCATGAGGAAACAATACGAGAAGAATGTAGTAGAATACAATTTGAAGTCCCAAGGGTAGTATAAATTTCCTACGAGGAAAACTCCAATAGTTAATTTATATATTATAAGCATTTCAAACAGTATCGATACATGTATGTATCAATATGTATATCTGGCACTCATTTATCAGATGTTTTTACATTCATTTTGTTCGACCAGATTCATCTCAGGAGTGAAGACAGAAATTGTGACTGCTCAAATGCTATTATTACATAGAATAGCAGATATTCTACTTATTTTAATTAGCCTACCTATATCGTAACAATCAATCTCGGAAATCCAAAAAAAAAAACTTTAGTTTGGAATACTGTACTTTGCTGGCGATTGATTCTTTAATACAGGGGTCATCAATTGAAAAAAAAAAATAAGGAAGAATATAGATTCAAATCCATTTGGGAAGCGTTGGTCCCAGTGGCAGAGGCGAGGCTAATCGTTGAGATTAGATAAGAGACAGCGCCTACCACTCCTCTTGTAAATACAAAAATTTATGAGCTTCAAAATCGCTTCCAGGTGGTTCGGAACCCACCTAAAACTGTAGGTCCATTCATCTCATCATCATCTTAGAGCTCATTCATCTCATAAGCTTAGAGCTTGTGTGGGCATCATTCTAGCAAAAAATATGATTTAGCAAAATCTACGATTGTACCTGTAGAAGCGGAACTTTTTCGTTTTATAGATTGATTATTAATAACCAAATATTCAACCCAAATAATGGGTAATGTATATATTATTACAGTAAATTGTTACAATAATAATAGTAGTAGGCCTAGTAATTATCATTTCATTAATCAATAATTATTACTGGGAACCCCGTTTTAGCCGGGATACAAGATACAATGAATGTTGACATGGAACACTTAATTATTTTCCACACCGGTGAATTTTGGATGGAATTCTCATTCATTACACACCATTCCTAGAAATAATATCATGAGTCATTGCCAAAACCATTTTCCGAATATTTGATAACTCCTAGATTATCCCATTTATGTGACTATTATAATTCATAAGTTTTTGGAACAAACAGTTTAGTCGAAACCCAATAACATGCCGTGTACCGTATTTATAATACTGGATCCATTATCTTATTTGTTTGTGTGAGTAGATAAGACTCCACATTTTGAATCTTCTGGTGTACACATGTATGACTCACTAATCTGACGATGAGTAGATCTTTTGAAAAACCATGCAAGCAACTGGTCACAAATATTCGAATCTCTATTCTATTTATAACATTCTCAGGTTAATTCTCAGTATAGGAGAATTCTAAATTCACCACCTTCCTTCTCATTTCGAGTAGGGTGTCTTTTTCAACAATCAAAATCATCATAATTTATTGAATATTGAAAAATCTTATTGCTAATGGATGAATTTCAACATAATGTTAGCTCATGAAGAAAAATTACTAAAAATAAGGCAGGTAGAAGATACTGGTAAGATTTCAGCAATCAAAAAGATCAGTTTTCTCTCAATATACAAGTAATTCTCTTAATACCAGTAATCCATTGAATGAGTTATTAATTCAAGCTTCTATATATTAGTAGACTAATCCGATGCTCAGAAAAAGAGAAAATTCGAAGACAGAAGACTAACAAAATTTTGAAACTAAAGTTTTAAAAACTCTTGTCTGTTTACAAATTCGGGGAGAACGCGTTTGTAGTCTTTCGATCAAATTAAAATTATCGGGTTTTTTTCCTGAAAACTTCTATATTTGAGAGTCATTAGTAGCCTATGAGCTTCAGCATCAAGAAAAATTGGAGACTGAGCAGTGACAGAAAGTATGAAATATTTGCATCACTTTATGATCTTTGATTTCAGCTCAATAATTGTTTTATTATCGTGTAAGATTTTTCGTGGAAGAAAAGATGACGAATTATTTACTAGTCATTCGTTTTTTTTTTACATTCCCCTCCCAATTGGTTTCCAAACCTATGATGCAACTTACATTATGACTATGACTAAGAAGAATAGAATATTGGTCAATATCTTGGTGAAAGAATACTACCTATGTTTTTCCAATAAATTCGTGAATTAACACAATTTTCAATCATGGAAGAGGTTGACAGCATACAAAAGTTGTTGCATAAAAATCAATTCAATTAAATAGATAGCTTACGTCATCTGCACATTATTATAATGATGAAAACATAACAATCTACAGTACTTTGAAAGCGAAATTACATTCATTTTTCCTTTCAACGCCAGATCTGTTATGAATTATGGTAGTTTAGAACATACTCAATCAAAAGCATTTTAATTTGCTAGAAGTTTTGTTCAGCTGAACCTCTAGATGAGATGCTAGTTTAGATCTGGTTTTGAGAATTTCTCCAGGAATACTTTCGCCTCTTCCAAGACGCCTATTTTCAATGCGTTTTCCAGCTTTTTTCGAGAATGAATGAAGTTTTTAGATTACACTACAACAGGTCAGGATCCCTGAAGGTCAAAAGTTTTTTGAAAAGATATATGTTCGGATTTCTTCTCGAAATGGACGTTTTCCAACGTTCTTTGTGTTTTCATCCTCCAGTTTTTCTCCAAGAAAAACGGTCAAAACAGTTCAAATTTAGTTATGGCTACACGACTTTGACACTAGGGAAGTTGTCAATCAGATTACTTCACTCACACAAATACTGCAGTATCTGCTTGAATTATATTTTTTTATATATACGAAAAATAATTCACATCTTTCAATAAACTCACAGTATGACAGTAATATCAGCGAACTGGAAGACTAAGACAGTTCAATTCGCACATCGCATCATAAATGTGTACAGTGACTATGTTTGTGGAAAGATTGGTAAAATTCTGGGAAATATAACTTCTGGTCTATTTCGACTGTTCTCTTCAACAAAATAAATAATCATGTGCTAAGTAATCATGTGGTTAAGTACCAAACATTCGAGACCGCTCATAGATGGGTGACTGATACAAAAAGAAACAAAAATTTTGAACAATGAGGCGACGTCGAACCTACCCGTAAGGGTCTCCCCACCAATAAAAGCCATACGATAAAAAAACAAAAAAAACAAAATAAATGTCAAAATAGCAAGCACGTACGGAATTAGATCCACTGATTCTATTACGATCATTCACCTATGACTCATACATATCGGGTGGCCAATAAAATCATAGTTAGTCATAGATCCCAGGCATTATCATTGTCCAGGAAATTGCAGCGTAGATAAGAGTTATGATAGCAGGCAGTTCCAACAGGTTCAGATGAGCACCCTTCTACCCCCACCACTTTTCCCGATATTCCTCTAATCGTGGAGGTCTCCAACAGTTTAATCAGTTTTCGACTTCGCAGCGGTTGTGACGGTCAATTGTTGAGCGACAGTGTCATGATTTTATCTAGATCTATTCTTCAATTGCTGTGTGACTCTTGATTAGTATTCATTCAGAACATTCAAGTGAATATTAGATTCTTAGTGAATTTTTCAAAAGTTTTCGGATTTGTTAGTTGAGTTTAGTTCAATTCAGTGAATAAAAAGTGAATTCTCTCAATCACTTTTTGGATACCGGTAGTGCAGTTTAAACAGCTGATAATGACGACGACGGCTTATCCTTATCAAAACGAGGAGTTCTATATTCCATGCATGCCCATGCAATGTGAAGTGCCTGCTCCTGCTGGTAAGTTTTTAGTTCTCTTATCATCCACAGTCTCGACATTTTCTTCCAGAAAATTGTGTTTTCATATTATTTGCTGAAAGAGACAAGAATCCAGTATAGAAAGTTATAACTTGATACTCAAGTATACAAGTTATTCTTGATACTCAGAATGATTGAAAGAAATTGAATTTGAAGAATATGGATCAACCCCTCATTCGATAAATAATTCGTTGTTCGAGACTCCAATCCTAACAAAATAGACATCTCAGTTTCTTTGTTTGATATTGTAATCTGGGTTGAATTATTGAATTTATATTCTGTGAGAATGCCTCTCTTCTTATTATATGTCAGACATAAATCCTCAAATAATTGCCTCCTCTCAACGCGGGCCTCATCTTTCGCCAACTAGATTATTCTCACAAAATCTATCTAGGCCTATTGGCTACAAACCTTCTTTACTTTGATAAATTCTCCGTTTTTAAAGGAGAAATCTATTAATCTACTGTGATGTATCCTATACTGTACCTCATATACGCATGCAAAATCTAGCAGGATCAAAATAATAATATAGTTTTAATAAGTTTCATAAGAGAGTTATTTTATTGTTCTTTAATTGAATTCTTTCAAGTGAACAAAAAATTCACTTTTCAAATAGGTCTATTATCAACCTAGATATAATTCGTTTGGCAATCCGAACCTATATCCAGAAGTAATTCTTATTCGAATTCATTCTTGGTTAATAAACGAAAATATTACATACTTCCATCAACTCAGAGTTCATTCGTATTGCTCTTCGCAATATTATTTAAAATTTTATGAACTTATAATCTCCTTCTCAGGTACCCTTGTTTTGTATTTATAATCATCATTAGCTGTAATATTATTCTTTTTTCAAATTCATAAAAGTCTCTTAACGAATTATTTCTGAGCTCTGAGGTCAGAGTTTTCATCCCCAGAATTTCCATACATTATTCTTGTACGCCCACATATTTAGAATTAAATCAAATATAAATAATTCTCCACAATTCGATCTCCTTTCTTGAAGAGCTCATCTATGTCGATCTGGAGACAATGTCAGAGTTGACTGTCGATTACTGTCGATTTAACAGGTATCTATTGTTTAATATCAGTCCGGTACCGCACTATCAGTGATAGTACAAGTAGCACTAATAAAGTAGCATTCACATTCATCTTTTACTCTCTCACACTACGAGGGGACCGAAACAACCGGGGCCAGGGTATCCCTGAGACAAGACCCCCTTGCCAACCAATCAATGAATCCAATATTTCAACAATTCAAAACAATGGAACGCATTCGTAATTGTTCAATAGAATTTCTAATGTCTCCCGGAACAATGGCCATGTATCTCACCCAACAATTTTCCTTTGTTATTATTTTCACTGTTCGATTCAATATCATTTAAATTTATTTTCAGTGTATTCTACCAAAACATGGAAAGCTTTACCAGTGTGCTAAAAGTAGATATCCTTATTCACATGAGCTATCAAATAAATGAAATTTACAGGACAAAACTCATTTCGAACCGTAGACTTTTGAAGTGATTTTAAAGACAATTTCTTTTGAAATGATGAGATGGATACGTTTCTGTCGTTTTAGTGTAGTGCAGCATAGGTAATATTATGCCCACTGTAATGCAATGCGAAATTCTCACTCAACTCAAATATAATTTTGAAACTAATTAATTTCGCATTTGAAAATACGTTGTATAAATGCAGGTCTAATCAATTTCGTGATCGGTCATTGCCATCATAAGCAAGCAGATTTACTTGAGTTCACTGATCGGAAATTCTTCATCTACAAATAGTAGGTTACATAAGGTGAATAAACGTTGAATTTTTATTTCTTTTTCAATTTTACACTTGTGGGAATTATAATGAATAACTGATAAAATGACAATTCCCAACAATCATGATATCAGAGTGAAAAAAAAAACTGTATAATAAAAGTTTAATCCTATATTTTCATTTTTCATTTTATATCAATAAATTTGGTAGTCAATATTGATTTTTTTCTGTTAAGTATAATAACCAAGCCTCGGCTCCTACGATTCGGCTCTCAAGTAAGGCTACTTTCTATGCTGAATTATGATGATTCTTTTCAATTATTCAATTGTGATGGATCCTCTCAATACCTGCTCAGAATTCTATAAGCTACCTTGAAAATTAAGAGTAATATTGTAGCAATTATGATCTTAATCAATCCAACATCTAAGACAATGTTGAGGTAGGTTTTCAGCTGGATCAAAGTTCATATTTATTGCCAATGTTTGTTTTGTTTTTTGAAAATGGCAAAGTCCATTCTCCTGTCTAACATTGCTGACTTCTTTTGAATTGGAGAAAATACCAATGTCATGGAGAAACATTCATGATTGGCTAACGATACCACACATGAATCATTTCAAAATGAAATTCATAACTCTTCATCTCATTACTAAAGCACAAGAAGTACTACAAGTTAAATATTCTTATTAATAAAATTTATGTAATAAATAATAATCTGTACAAATCCAATAAAGACTCATACTTGGGAATTTTTTTAATAATATTATTGTAGCCTCCATCAAATTTTCCATTAGTTCTTGTACAACTGGTAAACCGATTGATTACTAGAATATCAGTTGAAGCAGGTAGGCCTATGTTGCTTAGTGCCTAGCCTAGCTACAATCTTCTCATTTCTCTGAATTGAAATCTCATATGTGGAACAACAGCTAATTCATTCAACTCTAAACCTGTGTTATTGAGTTTGTATTCTCTTAGCTTCTAAAAAAAGTGAGTTTTGCTAAAATGTAAGTTATTGCAAATACGAAGAAAAACTGGAAACCTCTCAACGGAAACTGGAAAAAGCTGACACCCTTTTAACACCCACTCCCCTAAGCATTTCGCTGAACTTTTTTCCGATTTTCAACTTTTTCTGTCAAGTCATCCTCGAAATAGTTGAGGAAAATTAAGATAAACGTGAATTTCGGCCTAACTCTGGAAAAATGCTCATATCCACTCCCAGTGCGCATCTAGGAGGTCCAACTAACAATTATTGCAATTTTGAGAAATCCTACAATATTTTATATTCCACTATATTAATTAAATTCCACAATTTCTACAAGTTTTTCTTAATTATTGAAAGTTTCCACAACATTAATTGTTCTACATATTTTATTACATTTCAATATTCTTTATGGTTTAGTAGATTTCTAGTTCTGCTGATAAATAAGTGGCATCTTGCTATAAATAGACTTTCATACATTGAAAATCAAGCATGAGAGAACTTTATCTCAATTTGTAGTAGTTGGGGCGAGAAAAATCTGATCTATTCCAATAACTAATCATGATAGCATCTTTGTCAAGAGTGATAATTTAGGGTGAAAAGAAGCCAGCTGAAGTCTTATCCGTTCTCAGATTGAATAAGAGCTGATTGCTAGTTTTGAAGCGATAAGGGTGCACAATTGTGGAATCCTTCGTAAATAGTTTTGTCATTAGACAAGGAAATTATTAGAAAAAAAGAAGATACTTTAAAGGAAGAAATGGTAATCATTTTTGTTCGAAAGACAAAAGATATTTAGTGACTACTTTCTCCTTCTAATTGGAAATTGGAAGATAAAATAATCAAAGCTCAAACTTTCAGGATAAGAATTCTTGTTCATTTTTTACTGGTTATCGTCCGTTATGTTGTTAGAATTGAAGATAATAACTCACTACACTAGCCTACGATATTTATCTATCCTGAAAATTTCGGATAAGATTACGTTTTACTGTTCTACAGTAATGATTATGTACAGAAAATTAATACACAATTATACTTGAAACTGAGTGCATTAAAATTCATTTGATGTGTTTGAGCCAAATGTTCAATTTTGTAATTTATTAGATTTTCCGTTTAAAATTTATCTGAAAGATTTGAAAATAAAATTATTTTGACTTCTTTGTTCTGACTTCTAGAAATAGCACTCAGGTGAAAATTGTGCCGGTGTCTAATCGCAAGATTAAGAGACTGGCACCTGTTATTCCCATAGTAAAAATGACCACTTCATGCCTTTTTCCACTGAATGTGATTCATTCATGAGAATCAAAATCGCTTCCCGGCGGTTCGGAACTCACCTTAAGCTGTACGTTCACTCATCTCTCATCATCAACATCCTTCTCCTTACCCACGCACAAGCTAAAGGCTTATGTGGGCATCACCACAGAAAAAAAACAGAAAATTATGATAACAAGGATATAAATTTATAGTATCGAGGGATGATTGGTTATGTTGGCGAAGTGGAACAACCCTACTATAGGGTCTCCCCACTATTAAAAGTCATACGCTAGATAAAATAAATATAGTATTCAATTCAATAATTCTTACAAAACCTTCAAGATCTCTCTAATTTTGTGAGAGACTATTAATCTTAATTTTAAAGACTGACAGAAATTGTAATGGTCTAAATATCTCAATTAACTTATATAAATCAATCAATTCCAGTGATAATATTGAGCTCTCATTTCATCACAACTACATTTCCTTCAACTGTTATGTCAAAAGTTTATCTTGGTGTGTTCATCTCAACCATTCTGTCTTCGCATCATATCAAACTGACCTCTGACCTCATCTAAGTAAATGCTTAATCTTCAATAACTATACACTAACCTCGATCGGTTTGTTTCCATTCTATTGAACAACAGGAATTCGAAACAAATATTTCGACTCATAACATTCATCTTCAAACAGAGCAATTTTGAGGCAATATTGTCAGAGGTATTATGATAGATCTATTGACTTGTTCGGGAGAAAATCGTGAAACTCTTGAACAATAAAGATAAATTTGATTCTGTAGACATATTGTTAGTGTATAACTGTCCATCTACAAATATATCATTTGCCGTATTTGCTTTTTGATAAAGCCACAGGCTCATACTATTAAGCTATTTACTAAGAAAATAAACAACTTTATATTATCTTAATCCAAACAAAAATAACATTTCAGAAATGGAAACATGTAGACTTGTAGAGTATAGTAATGGTTTCAACTCAATGGTGAAAGAGATGACGAGTGTTGGTTGTAAGCTCCACATCTAATTTTTATGTTAGCATATTGATGTCAAGATCAAATTATGCCAATATCCTAGGCTCTATAAAAACATTGAGTTTTAAAAGTGAATTGTATTTTGAAAATAGTAGAGATGATAAACGAGATGATGACGGATCTCCTTGGTTCGGTTCTCAACCGATTCTATTCGTTTAAGTCTCATAGTCTGATTTGAAAGATCTCATGAGAAAAGTATGAGGCAAAGGCAAAGTAGGCTATGAGTATAAAGGCAAAGAGAGTATGAGAGCGATAAAGAGAGAAAGCAGTAGAGGGAAGAGAGGAAGAAGGGACAAACAGGTAAAGAGAGAGGGTGAGTGAGAGGAAAGAGGAAGAGAGATCGACAGAGGAAGAGACAGAGAGGAAGGAAGAAAGTGTGAGATAGAAAAGGGGAGAGAGGAAGAGAACAGAGAGGGCGAGAAGAAGAGGGGATGAGAAAGAGGGGAAGAGTGTGATGGAGAAAGTAAGAGAGTGGGGGAAAGGGTGGGAGGTACAGGGGGAAAGGGAGGGAGGAATAGCGAATAAGAAAGAGTAGGATAGAATGCGAGAGAGCGATAATATCAGCGATGTATGTTGGAGGCGATAAGAGAGAGATTAATTAATTAATTAAGGGATGATTTAGAACTCTGGGTCTTCTGGGAGAAAGGAGGGAAGAAGAAGCAGGAGAAGGTGGACGAGGAGGAGGAGGATTGGAAACTATTTCATGTAGTTCCATAGATAATCCAAGTGTTTGGTTAGTCTATGGTAGTTCCATAAAGTCGCAGTTTTGTGCGACCTTGAAAGTCCCAGTTAATAATTGTATGAATGGAAAAATAATAAATTAATCTTCTGATTTAATCAATGCTTTTGAAGGTGTAATACAGAGGAAAGCTGTTGTCGTTATGGAGAGCTCAATATTCATGAATTATTCGACTTCAAACACCTTTCCTCCTCAAAATATCATTTTTTATTAATCTCATACAGTTTAAGAATTCAACTGCACACATTCTCATTAACTTCAATGTTTTTGCTTTGCAGAACCGGAGTTGCAAATGTCTGCAGGGCAATCGGCTCTGCAGACCACATTGCAGGGCCCCAATGTGTGCGTGCCCATGGCCCAGTACTGCGCCATCTGTGGAGATCGAGCCACTGGCAAACACTATGGAGCAGCTTCGTGTGATGGCTGCAAAGGCTTTTTTCGCAGATCTGTTAGGAAAAATCATTTGTACACTTGCAGGTAACTTGAAGAACATTTCATTCTCTATATCCACCAATTTGATCGATTTTTGTGTGCTGACAATATGCTGTGCCATGAATGCTTATAAGCTATGCAGCGCACAAAAATCTACCAAGTATGGACTTACTTTTTTTATTTACTCCTCAATTGTCTACCTATAATACGTATATCAAACGATAATATTGGAAGAAAGTAACAGAGACATTTAAAAAAGTAAATGAGACTTTATTTAGGGAAGAATTGATGAATAATTAAACATGTTTAATTATTTTAAAATTGAGAAAAGATTGTGGTACCACCGCCCACATATGCTTGCTGTGCCATGCTTTTTAAATTATGTTTGAAAACGTCTGTCCTGTCTTCATTCTGTCCTAGATCAATTTATTGATTTCCAACATGGAATAAATACTCTAGAAATCATTCACTAACACCGGACTGTTATTCACTATATTTTATCGAAATCTATCAATTTCTCGAATTATTGTCTTACTAAAAATATCAAGAAAATTCAACTGTAGAAAATTTGCTGGGAGAAAAATATTTTACTGGAGAATTTTTTTTTCATTTTTCAATAGAAGTGACACGTCCATTATTTGTAAAAAATGAATTTATTTTTAATTTTTGTTAGTATTCAAAAGATCTATTTACATTAAAAATTTATTGTACACAGGTGCTTTGAAGATCTATTTACATAATAATTCATTGTTTTTAAGTAGCAATGGAATGACAAACTATCAATGCAAATTGATTTTTCTGTTAATAATCAAATGGACAAAAATTTTCAAATATTTTTAATAATCAATTTTATTAATATTTTAATAACAACTTAATATATATTTGTAATAATCAAATGAAGATCTATTTACATTATAATTCACTGTTCTTAAGTAGCAATGAAACGGAAAAATCATTGATGCAAATTGATTTTTTCTGTTAATAATGAAATGGAACAATTTTTCTAGGTTTAGCAGGAACTGTGTGGTTGACAAAGACAAGCGAAATCAGTGTCGCTACTGCAGGCTGAGAAAATGTTTCAAAGCTGGAATGAGAAAAGAAGGTAGGTGAATATAGCTGTTAAAATAATAATTAATCAGCTTTTGTCAATACACAGTACCTAGTGTAATAATAAACGCACGTCAATGTATTTAAATACAATATTTGATGCTTTATCAGCGCATTTAGTGAAAATTTTGGCGTAGAATTCACCTCCAGTACAGTAGTAGGCTACTCAATAGTATAGAATGATCTTTTGTTTGAAATTTTTAACTGGAATAATGCTGGGATTCTATTTTTGGCTCAATGAGCTTCACTTGAAATAAGTGCGGTAGTGATAAACCATTCCATGTTTCAAGTGGACGGATTTAGTACCATGAGAAGTGTTTTGTCACAATAACGATTCGACTCATTTACAAATAAAAAGAGGAACGATTTTCACCTGACATTACCATTCAACACAAAGATTATTGTTACAAATTTTCTCTTAGTCCACAGGAGTTATAATATACGGTTTTCAATATTGTAATCGATAGAAGGAGCTTTTAATAGGTGATCTTTTCAATCTGTAATGATAATAAGAGGTCGAGCTCAATTCACAATTTAGAATTTTCAAATCATAACATAAATGTGTTTAGTAAGCTATGTAATCTATTGATCCAACTTATCCTGCCTTGTTAAATTAAATTTTACAAATTACCTTGTCATCATATTTCTTTATTATATCTTTGTAGTTCCTGTGATTGTTGGCTTCAATTTATTCCTTAGGAACCATTGAGTTGATCAATTTATGGATTTCTCATTCAAAAACATCAATTCTTGTGATCCATTCTTGAATTCCTCATTCCAGAAAATCGATTGTGATGATCAACTCTTCAGTGATACTTAGTTTTAATTATCTATTCCTTAGGGGCCATTGAGTTGATCAATTCTTGGATTCCTCATACAAGAGAACATCAATTCAGTTGATCAATTCTCGGATTTCTCATTCAAAACCAGATCATTATAATTATAATTCATAGATTACTCTCCACATAGCGCAATGATAAATAATGAAATTTCGAAAACTATTTGAATAAGTTTCCTGATGAGGACGACTCGTATTTGGGGCGAGCGTGGTTGTTTCTATGATTAAAAATTGATTTGATAAAAATAGTTTCTAATTTTCGATTCAATTGGTGAATATTTATTTTCTAGCTGTCCAGAACGAGCGTGATAGAATCAGCTGCAGGCGACCAAGTTATGAGGAACAGACTGCAGGAAATGGACTTTCAGTACAATCTCTGCTCAATGCTGAGATGCTCTCAAGACAGGTTGCTGCTCTGGAAGTGAGTGTACTTATTTTTTCTTCTAAAATTGCCAATATTGTTGAACGAATTAATAAATTATTTCATTTGTTTTCTACTTCACTTTTCTCTTTTAGTCAAGTTATGTTATAATATTATTTCCATTATTTATTTTGATTTGCAATGCATATACTGTAATTTTTCTTTTCATACCATTCTGAATATGATATTATTCTCTCTCTATTTTTTTCTGTTTATTCTAAATATTTCTCAGAAATGTTATTTCTGGGTTGTTATAGCTTCATATTCCAACTTATCATGCCATTATTTATAATTATATAAACATTCTCTCTGCATTCTGTACTCGACAGTGGCTATTTGATGATTATACTGAATAATAGCATATTATACTTTCGGCACAGAGGAGGGATTAATCCCTGAGCAGTAGACCTACAATTAAATATTGTGAAGCTTATACCTTATAGTTTGTATACTGGAATAGATTATTATTTCAATTGATAGGCTTAATATTTCTTATCCATACTTCAAGTAGGCTACACCTTCAAATTCCTTCTGGAAAATTATATTTTCCAGCAAAGTCTTTGTATGAGGGAATAGATTATTATTCCAATTGATACATCTGTACTTCAAGTACCTACACCTTCTGGAATATTCCTTCCAGGAAATTTCTGGAATTCTAGAATATTCTGGAATATTTTCCAGTGAAGTCCACCTGCAATCAAAAAGGTCCATAAAAATATAATTTTATTTTTCAACGTGTACTCTTGAAACCAATTGATAATTTTTAAGCATTCAACTATAATTTTTGTTAGGCTCATGTTGTGCTTGTCTTGTTTTTATTCAGATGGGGAATGACTACGATCTGTCCAACAAGCAGATTGCCAATATCAATGACGTGTGCGACTCCATGAAGCAACAACTGCTCTACCTTGTTGAATGGGCCAAATACATTCCAGCATTCACTGAGTTACCTCTGGATGATCAAGTAAGTACTGTATTCTACATGCATATTTCTAATAAACATTATACTTTTCCAATATCAGTGCAATATACTACTGTACTTTAAGTGCAATAATACTTTTCCAATTATGCTACTAGCAATTGAAAAACCAATCAAAAATCAAAGAATAATATTAGAAATTATTATAATGTTAAAAAACGAATTATTTATTAATTATTGGTTCTCAAACTATAGAAATAATAAATTGAACTCACTGTCTCGGTCTATGCTGCTTGTTTGACGAACTTGCTACATTGTAGTCCCTATCACAGACTAGATCTTGTTATTTATCTTGATTTTTATTATTTTTTATGTATATGTGATTGTAAAATTTCTGATAATTTTTTAGTTTTTTAATATTTCTCCTCTTTAAATAGATATCAATTATGTTGAGATATACGACTCATCACTTTATCTCACCAATTTCATCAATAATTTTCAAAAAACAAAAAAAAATGTTTTGACAATGGGAGATGGGATGTAGTTTTGAAATAAACTTTCATATGTAATTTAGAAGTACAAATAAACGCAATAGGATTATAGGTAATGATATCCAGCGACGAGAATTAGCTACTTCACATTTTAAAAATGTTAAGATTATTTAAAAATGATAATTTGTTAGAATATTTATAATAATATCGTGACTTGAATGAGTTTTCAGAGATGTCACACAGTTTTCGATATAGGTATAGTATATAGTTTTTGAACTGTACATAGGCTGTATGATATTATTAATGTCATGAATATTCCATTTCTTTCATTTCGTATAACTCTTGTTACTGTGTAGGTTGCACTGTTGAGAGCTCACGCTGGAGAACACTTACTACTCGGACTAGCCCGCAGATCTCTGCACTTGAAAGATGTCCTTCTGTTAGGAAATAATTGTGTTATCACAAAATACTGCGCTGGTGAGTATTACTTACATACATTATCTTTTTAATTGTTCATTCGTCTTAATTAATACAATTTAAAATAAATTCATCAATTTGAATTAATTCTTACTTGAATTATTCATGTAAGACTTATTTATTCCTTTATTAGAACACTAGTTCAATCTGAGAATAATACAGGAGAAGACTTAAAAGTCTAATTGAAGAGTATCTTGTTTCTATTTTTTTAAATCATTCATCAATCTTATTTATTACAATTGATTCATCACTAGGATTTATGACATGCAAATTTCACAATTTCTAATTTATTAGATTGTCCTGTATATTTCCAATTATATTAATATTGATAGAATAAAAATATGGTGACTTGCATGTGTTTCCAGAGTTGTCACACAGTTTCCGATTTGAAACATATAAGTTTTAATCACTTATTTAATTAAATTTTTTCAACTGTATGGATCCTTTTTTTCACTGATAAAATATAGACCCTAATGTAAATTTAAAAGTGAAAAATAACTCACATATGCTTATGACCATTATGCGTTGTGCTTATAGCCATTTATCATTGTTTGTCATGATCCATCAAAACAGATTTTACAGCGCAACATATATGATTGATTTTTCACTTTTTAAAGTAACATTAGTATCTAAATTTTTCACTTTCTTTGACTGAAATATTGTCTTCTTGTTTGTTACAGAAGCTGGAATCGCTCCAGATCTGGATATTAGTAGAGTTGGCACAAGGGTGATGGATGAGCTGGTACGACCTCTCACCGAGGTTCAAATTGACGACACTGAATTCGCCTGTTTGAAAGCCATAGTCTTTTTTGACCCCAGTAAGTAATAGTACTCTCATAAACTCGTCATCTATAATTTTGCAAGGTTGAATCAAAGACAGTTAGAATACTTGATAATAGTTTCCTATAATAAATAAATAAATCCTTAGAATAGAATAATAGTTTCCTGTCGTCTTTGGTTGAATTATCTACGACTTTTAAGGTTGAGTGGTGGAAAAATAACTTCAGTTCTAATTCCGAGTGAGAAAGGATATTCTCATTTCATTTTCTAGAGAGTTCAGAAAATTTATCCATTACAAGACTGTTGTGATAAATATTCACAGGACTGATAACTGGATGTATTTATGAATATAATATATCTGTAAATCTAATTCATCCATAACTTCTAGAGTTTCCAGTTTCATATATTACAAAAGTACATTGATTATGTCATAAAATGAATCTATGATTACTGTTCATTATTATTGGAAAATATACACTACTATTCTCCCTATTCTGTTTTAAATCCATCTTTGAAAATTTACTGAAAAAAACATTTTTATATTTAACTAATTAATTAGCATCAACTTCCAGATGCCAAAGGACTATATAAGAACAGGATCAAGTCACTTTGCTATCAGATTCAAATAAACCTCGAGACAACAGTGATCGTCATATGACTAGTAAGGAAATTCGTGGCTCCTTCTCACTCTCCCAGCGCTGCAGTCCATAACATGGCAAATGATTTAACAGCAACTGTATAGTTGCAATACGTCATTACCTTCCATCTTTATATTTTTCTTATATTTATCTAATTATTAGCTTTATCGTCAACTTCCAGATGCCAAAGGACTAAGTGATAAGAACAGGATCAAGTCACTACGGTATCAGATTCAGATAAACCTCGAGGACTACATCAGTGATCGTCAATATGACTCCAGAGGAGGTCTTGTGAATATCGTGTATAACCTGTAAACACTGTCAGTCCATAACATGGCAATGATTGAGCAACCAGTTTGCAAAACTATTTGGTGTCGCTAGGATATGACAGCCTTTACAGGAATGAGCTGCTCAGTGCAACAGTAATCTAGTGACATTTCAATTCTATGTTTTTATTATATGCATCAAGTACAAAAACTTCCATTATTCATAGTTCATTCATACCTTGTTTGTAGAAGATATTAACGTACTGAATTTTGCTATGTGTAAAATTTCTATTGCAAAGGAGATTTAAAGTGAGCCTCAGCAATCATCAATAAATATCAAAAATGTCTTTGAGGTGACAAAATCATACATATTTGGAAGAAAACGAATTGCAAAATTTTTATTAAAAATTCTTCTACAAAAAAGGACTGTGTTGAAAATTTTGGAGATTTTCATCAAACTATGCAAAAATAGTAATTTCAAACAAAACTATTCATATAATAAGCTTTACTAGCAAACACCTCTTACCTTGTGAATCTTTACTTTGCAAACCTTTTTGTAAATGTAAAATAATATTTGTGTGATCCAACTTTCTGATTTGATTTTGAACATAACACTTTTTTCTAATAATTGTGCACACAAAATTGACATATGATATTCAAGTGTTTGGCAACGTAGTAATCCATTGTAAATTTGCTTCTTACTATTTTATTTCCCTATTCATTTCTTCTTTTTTTAAGAATGTTCGATTCTTTTAAATTTCTAGGTGCCACCACAGATGCCAACAATCAGCAGAACAACACAGGCGGTGGTAGTGTGGGCAGCTACCAGAGTTCGAACGGCTCCCCTGACAGCCACGCCGCTCTCAGTCCAGAGCACAGTCCCCACTCGCACTCCCTCGCCAGTCCTCCCCAGCAGAATGGCTCCATGGAGGCAACACCTGTCATCATGCAAGAGAGAGACGACAATGACGTCATGAATGTACCTTACGATCACATCGGATTCAAGCAGGAGCCTTCTTTAGAACATACCTACTAGTGCAATTCACACTTGAAGACTGTGCTAAGAAATTAAATATACTCTTTATAGGGAATATAATCTTGATATTTCATAGCGTTGGATAATTCTATGTGCATTAATAGGTTATAATTATTTTTCATTGGAAATTGCGTGGAAAAATAAAAGATTGTTAATTGGGAAAAATCGATGAATTATCTTGATACTCCAAAGACTTGGATAAATCTATGCTTATTGAAAGATAATACTTTTTATTGGAAATTGTACAAAGGAATAAAAGATTGTTATAAATCCATGATTAACTTTACATTCCGTAGGCTTGGATAGCTCTATGCGCATCAATAGGTGATATTTTCATTGAAAAATGATATATGCTAAGAAATGAAAAATTCTTTGCTGGACCAATCTAGATATTATCTTGATATTTCATAGACTTCTATGCGTATTGATAGATAATATTTTTCGAAGTAAATTCTCCTCGATATTTCTGATAAGTTCATGAATAGATGATAGATATAAGATCGTTTGTAGGAGTTAATCTACCTATTATTTTCTATTTTGTCTCATTTTGATGGGTCCATGTGCATGAGTAGATAAGATTGTTTGTAAGAAATAGGAATTGAATTGTTGGTTAGGTGATCCATGACATTATTTATATGAGACATTCCTGATAAAAGTTATTTTGTAAGAGAGTAGAGGGAGAAGGTATCAATTTAAAAAACTTGGGCTATAATACTATTCACTAAGAATTTCCAACTACTGTTGACCACTAAGCTATATTATCCTTTTATTTTAAACTTTACTGCTGAATGATTTCTGAATGAAACTCCACTATTGATGAATTGATTAAATGAATGAGGACTGAGTTCCCTTTAAATCATTTCTGATTTTAAAATAATTTTTACAGTTCTACACATAGTAGGCTACTACTTATTTCTAATCACTCAATAATATAGTAAAATTTGGTCTTCGTTCAATGAATTTATTGATCGAAAGTACAATTTTCATGAGCAGCAACTATGATATTCTCACACCTCATCATCTCGCATTAATAATACAATGTTATTACTTCTATTTCCTGATCTCAGTTTTGGATTGATATGGCCAAGATTTTGAATTGATACTTCTTGTTTAGATAAATCTATTCCTGTTTGTAGAAATTATAATGAACCAAAAAAAAAAAAATTAAACAAAAAACAAAAGAAACAAAATGACATTTTAATTTTAATTTTATCTCCAATTTCATGAAATTGTGTTATTCCATGACTATTTTAACGAGGAATTTCAATCTAGTTTCAAATGGTATAATTATACTGCCTTTATAGAGAATGGAAAAATGAAGTGTCCTATAATCTTCCAGGAGAAAAATCTAGTTTTTAACATGACATGTACATAACAAAATAATGCCAAGATGCTTTTCAACTCTTTTTGATAGAACTGACTGATGTAAATATTTATATTCATAATTAATTATTATACGAAATATTTCTAATAGCGTTAAGTTGCTAGATGAATAATAATTCTAATATTTAAGTAGTTTAGCACTGTTAATAATTATTTCCTTGTGTAAAATCCAGTGATCCAAGTTGATGATCAAAACATTATTTATTATTTTGTATATTACAGTTTAATGATGTACCTACTACTAAGAAACGAATTCCTCTACTAATGTAAATGTAAGTTATGAATTTTATATTTTATTTTCATACCACAAATAAAACATCATACTTGATGGCGAACTGGTCTATATTATTCTCTCCTGTCCTATCAACCCTTCGAAAAGTTTTTAATTCATTGAAAAATATTACATGATCGATTGTGCAATGCATATCTTTTGGAAATTAGGGACAAATTTTAAACGGCTACAAAACATAACTATATATTTATTCATAAGTTATATATTTTTTTACAGACATGTCAAGTCACTTCTCCCATTTGTGTATGAAAAATCATATCCGGCATATGACCACCCAAAGCCAAAGCAAAGTTCTTCAAAAGAATTTCCTCAAATTTCCTCTTTGCATGGAAACCAGGAATGGCCTGCCAGTTCATGCGACCTTACACCATGTGATTATTTCTTGTGCGGATTTGTTAAATTAAAGAAGCACGTGAACAAACGCCAAAGAAAACCACAATTGAAGGCGGAAATCGAAAGGGTTATTAATAGAATCCCACCGAATGTTTGTGAACGCGTCATTGCGAACTTCAATGAACGAATCACACAATGCCATGCGTCTTTAGGTGGTCATAATTATGCTGGATATAATTTTTCATACATAAATGGGAAAAATTAACATGAACTTAACAATCTTAACATGTCTGTGAAAAAAATATAATTTATAAATAAATAAATATATATGTTTTATAACAGTTTAAAATTCGTCCCCAATTTCCAAACACTCTATATAATCTGAACCAAAAAACTATTATAATAAATAATTATTATTCATTGTTATAATAAATCATTGTTAATGAACATTTCAAGCGACATTCACAATCCTCTGCCAACACCTTTTAAATAGAGTATTTTTATACAATCATCAATTAGTCACTTTATGATACTAGAATAGAAATTTATGAAGGAGTATTTCGTAACTCTGAGAATAATTTAACATGTTGTACTCATTCAAGGTTAGTGGAATTATGGCTCTCTACATACCTTGGTACTCATTCAGGAAAAATATTGACAAATTATAAACCTGTAATTTAATAAAAAAAAGAAGTGTGTTTGCGCGCGCTAGAAGGAAGTGAGAATTTAGAACAAACTGGAAATATATTTGCGGATTCGCCTATAATACCCATGTATTAATAATTAATAATATAATTGAGTATTAAATAAAGAAGTCATTCTTATTCTATGCATTCTCAAGAATTTCACATTCCATGGATTCATATTTCGAGAAGTTATCAAATAATACTTTATTATGATTCCATGAACGTGAATGACTGTTTGAAAATTGGAACTTCTTAGAGGATATAGCTTGTAGCTACTCACCATTATAATCGGATGGATTACTTTTGACAAAGACCATTGATATTGCTATTTGACAATCCATGAGCTCTACAATTGGGGTTTCCTGATATGTATGGATACTCCCCTAGGAAATTGCCCCTGTGAAAACATGAAATTAATTGAAATATGAAATAATTCTGCAACTCAATTGATGTTTTTTTGAAGAGACAAAATGGTAAAAACTATAAAGATAATATTCATAGTATATCATAACAGAATAACAAAATTTACAGTATATATAATACAGAGTAATAATAATAAAGAGTGAAGGAACCAGAAGCGAGAGAAATCAAATGTATTAAATTAAATTAATACTATATAAATTTAATAGGCCTATCATGAGAATGAATGAATATGAAATGAAATGGATTGAAATAGGTACTATCACAGATAAGATAGTAATAGATAGATTACAGATAGATTAGATAGATACAGATAGTAACAGATAGATTACTCTCTTATCTGTGGTACTATGAAATTATGAATGAAGTGCTTCACTGTAAACTGTATTGTAACTCCATAGGCCAATAAGTTGTACAAATTAATGGCAATTCAATTTAACTACATTTAAATGACTTCATCAAGTGAAACTACTACAAGGCAATCCGTATTGAGCTCTCTGTAAAATATGATTATCTACGGATGAATTTAATTGGTCTTTATGTAATACGCCTGGCAATCTGTTTGAGCAGTTCTTCAACAATTTCTTTGGAATATTAGTAATGTGTAAAATAGGCACTCCAATGACATCAATAGGGTAGATCATAAAATAAAACAATAAAATGATTTTTATATTGTAGGGTGGGTACACAATATTATCCGTCACCCCTGAGACCATAGGTAATTATTATTTGTAGTCTGAAGTAAAATACTAGATTTCATAATCTTCACTCAGCCTATCATCATAATTATACTAAAATAATGGATAATGGAATTATCAGAGTGATTCTAAAATAGACCGACAAACTTCGTGAGCGGTTTTCTGATATTGAAATTGAGGAAAAAGTTCCACTAAACATGGGTCCTAAAATGCTTTGTTTCCCAGTATTCGCCATTTTGTTTTTTCACTTTTTATTTTTTTTCTCCAGAATGGTTCAACTAATTTTGTTGAAATTTGGCATGTTCAAGGCCAAGATGAAGGTCTGCTGTAAAAAATGAGGCAGCCTGCTTATTCGACGAAATATTTCAAAGTGGCAGGCATTTGAAATTTATAAATTGAAATAATTCGAAAACTTGTATTTGCCCGGCATTGAAATACTTCGTCTGATAAATTTGCTCAATTTTTTACAGCAGACCTTCATCTTGGCCTTAACCATGCCAAATTTCAACAAAATTAGTCAAACCATTCTGGAGGAAAAAAATTAAAAGTGAAAACACAAAATGACGACTAGAGGGGAAACAAAGCATTTTAGTACCCCTGTTTACTGGAACTTTTTATTAATTTCAATATCAGAAAACCGCTAACGAAGTAGGCCTAGGCCGTTTGTCGGTCTATTTTAGAAACACTCTATATACTGTATATAATATAATTATAATGATGCACCCAAACCGAAGGTACTAGAATATTATAGTTCAATTGATGAATTGGGAGGTGTTATTACATCTAGGCTCTACTTACGATGGTGCGTAATTGCAAACATAAAATATTTGATCCTGTCTCTTTTGGGTTTGGTAGTAGAAGGCAAATCCACATCCAACTCGATTTGTATTCGCCCAAACCACCTGTTGATAAAACAAAATCTCAATTATCTAAAACAATTAAAAATCCACAAGTCATTCATGCTCAACATGATAACTTATAAAACCTTCAGTGGTTCTTTGTCTACAATATTCGTTATATCATATTCCAATAAAATTGTTATATAATGTGGTTTCAATTTCATTATAATAATGATCTCTATGTTTTGTAATTAGAAAAAATAATAATCCAGATTATGAAGATATCGGTAATTTAACTATGTACGCCAAATGAAAATTGAATATCTTTAATACTCTAGCCATCATGCAGTTTCACAAAAAAAAAATTAATAATAAAAAATATATTCAGAGGAATATTGCAGCGCCATACCTGAGTGTAATGACCTGTTTGAGTACTAGGATTACTGGAGTCTCCTGATTGGAGCTTTTTATATCTATAGTGAACATGCTCCGCAAACCATCTATATATAACTTCGGTAAAGTTATGCTGCCGATTTGCATGCTCAGGACCACTGAAATATGTAATGCCGATATTTTGTCCAACATCTGAAAAAATCATGAAACAGATGCAATATTATAAATTATTATAAAGAAACACATAGAAAACCATCACTGTTAGTTCATGATCTATAATGAAGATTTCCTTATTCCATGAAACAATGAACTGTCATATACTACATTAGTCATCATTTTGGACTTGAAGAAGTCATAAATTTGAATCATTGTCATCGATTTAAGAAATAACGAGAAAGGATTTTATTATTTTCATTTTTATATTCCAGCCACAAATTTCTATTTCGATATTTCACTTTCAAATTTAAAAAAATTAAAAAACAATTCATAATTAGCTACATCAGAATAACTATTAAAATCATTAATTCTATGATCATCAATTAACTGTGTTAAATTTGAGAACTTGATCATTAATGAACAGTGAGAGATATGATTTAAGTGAAGTGAGGAATTTGAGTTCGTATTGATAAAGTTCTGAATCACAAGAGGAAGAGATTGTAATGATATTTGAGGTAAGAGAAGTTAAGGCATAGCCTACGAGAATTTTATCAAAATTTATATTCTTAAACTAAAGTATATCACAGGCTTCATTATTTTATGTTTTAAGAAATTTTGTTGTCGAACACGATGATAATGATTAGCAATCTATAAGCATAATATTTTTGTTTAAAACATCATTATATAGGCTACTATTTATATCAGTATATTAAAAAATATAGGCCTATCATATTCAATCATATAATCGAATGTCAAATGTGTCTACTAGTAGATATCTCAATTTACTAATCCATCATTCAACTAATACAGTAAAACAGTTTCTTTCAATTCCTTCAATAATTTGATAATCAATGAATGCAATTTGCTGCTAAGATTTTTGTATTTCATATTCTCTAATTGGAAATAAATTGTAAACCTTTTATGTTCATAATAATATCTTAAAATATATTGAAAATTATTAATTATTATTCATAATTAATTATTTAAGTTTTTTTTTCTGAATAAAGAGATCAACATATTACTTACTATTCCCTCTATTGCTATCATGCTTATAAACGCATTGATTTGCCCAATACTGTGCTCTCTGAGCTAGTTGACTATCCCATGTCTGCAAAAATATCACATTACCATAAAAATGATGAAGCAAATAGATAAAAAATCGTAAAAAACAAACAGTGAAATATTAATTATAACTATTTATATATTACAATATTCATGAATATTTATAAGGAAAGTTGAGATTCATTTTCCCACTTTTTTTTTCAATCACATATTACCGTGTACGGTGTAGACTACCTACCATTTTCTGCATATTTTGTGCAGGTGGCTGATTTCTTAGTCGACCCAAAGCAACTGTTTGTCTTAAATTGTTGTGTGTATTAACAATGTTTGCAATGTCATTCCTTGTTACTGTGTTATCTGAAACGTTGAAGAGAATACGAAGTTAGATCCAAACAATAATTTTTTTTTATAGTACCTCTTTCATTGACTATGCAGTGAGGAGCTTTAAAAACATGTTACATATTAATTTTCATTGTAGGATTAAATTTGATTCAACAGTAAGCTGATAGCCTTCGTCTTCCTCATGCTTGTAATTTATGTCACCGTAGATTACCCTACTATTATCATGAATATATTTTTCATTGTAATCAACCATCCAAGATTAATTACGTAAACTGGTCACTTTATTACACTTAAGACAATTTATTCACGGTTTTCAGTGAATAGATAGTTTATGATCACTATTGAATCAATAACCATGTGTTTTCAGAAAATTTATTGATTCAATAAGTTTATTGAACGACTGAAAACCGGGCATTATACAATTATCTCATTCTATTCCTTATTAAGATAATATATATTATTTTCTTTTTATGAAAACACAAATCAATATAATAATTCATTTGAGGCATGTATAGGCTACTCTATGTAATACCATCCATCTTCTGCCTCCAAATTTCCAACATATCTTTAAGAGTTAATCAATTTAATAATGAACATTTTTATGTAAAATTTCTATTACTGAATAAAAAATAGATAATAGAATTGAACTAATTAAACAATTGAACTAATAAAATTATTATATTGTTTGCAATATTCTATTACAATTGTTGATAATAATTCAGAAGGTGATAGAAATCTATTGTATTTAAGAAATCGGTCAAAACTTAGCTTGATCCTGATAATTCTCCGGTACCAGAGTTTTGTGCAATTTTCTGATTTTGGATTATTATAACTTAATTTTCTCCTTCTCATTCACTATTATTAATAATAATATTTATATTATTAAACAAAATATAATATTATTATAATACAGTACTTTATTATCTGTCGATGAGTCGAAATAGTTTAAGCCTTTATTAGTATAATAATAGAAGCTTACCGTATAGTCTTCCATTTTCACAAGCACGACAGACGATGATCATAGTCATCCCTATGAGAATAGCAACCAGACAGGAGTCAATTCTTATTTTAAAACCCATGACGTATTTCAACAGTCTACGGCTAACGTACAATTCTGAATATTCTAAAACTTCGTGGAATATGTCTCCTCTACAGTGAAAAAGTATTATGCTCCCTCTAATATCTTATGGTGTCAACATAATAATAAGAAAAGTAAGAGGATACAGGTATTTAAAGAGTAATATATACAGAGAGAATACTGTAGAGGAAAGTAGAGAATGGTAATAGACACGACTGCTTTCTTCTGGACTAAACTGGAAAAATTTTCGAATCTGAAAAAATCATATAACTATTTACAGTATATTGGCCTAATAGCCTACAGAGAGAGGTTCAAAGCCAATACTGATCACAAACTCATCCTTCCTATACAAAAAAACCATTATTATATACAGTACTTCCTCTATCTATTGATAATTATTGTAGGTATACTGATAGCAATTAGAGCAGAGATAAAAAATCTATTATTTTACAGGAAAACAATACAAGGAATCTCAACTAAGTAGTAACATCTCTTCCTTATTTTATTTCAAGTTGTCATATCATATCTGATTCTTATAAGTGTAAAAGTGTTCTGCTGTATATGTGTGTCAATCAAAAGAGACTTCAGGGTTGAGTTGATGACATAATTTCAAATTAATCAACCAGGAAAAAGTACTGTAACGCTTTATGCATCTTCCATATTATAATAATTACTCTCCATTGATTAGGCTACAATTGTTAGCCAAAATTAGTGTCATTATATTATGTGATTAATTAGGTCAGTAGTACCGGTACCTATAGTGTCTGTCTATATCTATCTATTACCAAGGAGGTGAATTTCTGTAAATTTATGCCGTTCCATAGAACCCCAAACCAAGGTTTATATGGAAAAGTACTAAAACTGTTTAAAAAAATATGTGAAAATTATAAATAATTGATGTTTTTTCCTTATGATTCATAGTAAATAGAGTATCTCGTTTCAAAATAACTCGATTGGAAATAATTTATTATATTTTTTTGAAGTTTTAAATGCTGATAATATTGTAAATATTGTTAACCGCATATAATAAGTTCTGTGAAAAGACGGACAATGCTCTTCAAGCCATGCTTCTGAAAATACAGTGAGAGTACATGTCTACTTTTCCTTACAAGTAAAACCAAACAAGTTTGATTTCACTGGCCAATAATTACTTTCCTCTGAAGTGGAAAATTTATAGACAGGGAAAGTAAAAAGTTGAAGAGGCAAGTACTGGCCGAAAGTTACTTTCCTTCTCTACTTTCCCTGTCAATAAGCTGCTTTAGGTAAAGTAATTAATTAACATAAACTCGTTCATACTGAATATATATGGCAATAGGAGGTATAGTATTTGGTTTGCATATGTTATTTAAAAATTTATTTTTAAATTTACACTTCTCGTGAAAGGACTATATATAGCGGTATGTAGGTATAGCTGCAATTGAGAATTAGACATATAGGTAATGTTTTTTTAGAGAACAATATTTTTATACTTCCATTATTAGAAAACCATCAAGTTACGTCACCCACGATGATATCAGTTTCATAGATGAGTTTGAACACAAAACATTGTAAGTTAACCGGGAAAGTGTAACAAATAATTGAAAATATAAAGAAAAATGAATGCGACGAAGTTGATACGATCAAAAAATGTGGTTATTATTTTCCATTGATGACCCGCCGTGTTAATGACAACTAATGACGATTCATCTTCACTTTCATCCAGATTACGGTCCTGTAAAAAGAAAAATATTTTATTAGTTACCGTAAATCAATTGCATTATTTAAAGTTGAAAATTTTTTAAATTGTTTTTGTAATCTCTTTTATGAAAATTATTTCACTGAGTGTTCAAAACTCCTTTATTGATGTGTCTATAATTTACAGTACAAAAAATATCATTTTATTGCAGACATAAATCTAAATACTCATTATTATAAAAAACACACACACATCAATGAATGTGAAAATCACGTTTTCTGTTGTAGATACTCGAAGAATATAGTTTCAATGATCGGCAGCTGTTAACAGCAATCAATTCTCATTAAGATCCAAAATTATCGTAATAATAAGAGAATCGTTGATAAAAAGTAAAGGTAACAAAGGAAAACTTGTGAAACGCTAACGAGAGCAATCGTAGCCTTGGAGAGAAATGGAAGCTCCTGATGAGAAAGGATATGAAGGAGGGAGAGAAAGAATTAATTCGACTAAACAGGTATTCATTCGTGACTAGAAGCCAACTCTGCTCTATTTGCAACTCAAAGAAAGAAGAGGATATTATCATTCACTTCTTAGGAGAATGCCCTGTATTGGGGGAGTTCAGATGGAGATACTTTTGGAGGAGACTGCTATCAACGGATATATATATATTCTGGCCTACCTGTACGGCGAAAGATGGAAGGTTCATACTGCAGACGGGCATGGAACTATCGTTAGACTTCAATGAGTGAGTTCATTTTTTAATCAATGGACATTGAACAGTTTCTTTTTTACATTAATAATGCAACCTATACTATACCCAGACGTAACTCCAATGACATGGGGTATCAGCCGGCGACACTCAAATCATATATTAATATAAAGGAGATGAAAGACTTCAAAGTATATATATGAAAAAAAACTATTGCACTGTATTTCTTATACTCATGTATTTTCAATTTTTTGAAAGTGTTGTCACAGACAACAACAGTATAATTAGTCTATGCTATGGTGTTGTAAATAAAGGCATATTTATTCTATTCTATTCTATTCCACACGAAGAATATTTATAATAAAAGATAACTTCATATTATTTGGACTATAACAATTATATCATGTTATTATGTTTCTTTATCTACGACGAGTGTACTCTGTCAGCATTGTTAATAATATTCCCACACCTCTACAAAAAATTCAAAATATAAATGTTCAAATACAACTCACTTTCTGTGTGTTAATCAGCATTATATGTTGAGCATATTTATTACAGCTGATCCATCTTGTGATACGTTGCTGGTAGTATGTATTGATAGTGAGATCAGACAGAAATTTGAAAGTCACAATCAGTATCATGTTGGCTACAGATAGGACTAGGCAATACAGTGTGTAGACAACTGAAATCAGAATATTGAAAAACAAATTGAACAGACAGGAATAAGGAGTTATTTCAAGACTCATTGGAAACCACTTCATCGCTCAATCACCTTCAATAATCACTTTTATTATCAAAACCTTTTTCAAATAAGTGATAATTATATTGGTTCATAATGAAATATGTTGAACTCCTTACCGTTATATGTTGAACTCTTGAACTCTTGAATTCAGTGGCGTAGCCCCCCCCCCCCCCCCGAAATTGTCGAAATTTAATTTTAATAGTAATTTTTATATTAAATGATTGTTTCAAAAATATAATTCTTTTGTAATGTTTGGATTTCAGCTATTGCAAGACTTGAAAAGTAGTATAAAACAGTGTTTTATGTACCTGTCAAATATTAAAATTTCCCGGGGGGGGGGGCCCACTTATGTCTGGTGGGTATGTCTGTTGCCCCCCCCCCTAAAGTCAATTTCTGGCTACGCCCCTGCTTCAATTCAATTCAATTCATAATCCCCGAGATATTTACAAAACCGAATATTATGCATTGAGGAATACTTTTTTTATGTAAGGATTCCCCTAAAAGAAGGCTATGCGTCTTTGACCTTATTCACTCTAGATAAGGTATAGCATAATAATACTGTCGCTTATTTTATACATTTCAATAACTCAATCTTCAAAGGTAACAGATCATAACACAGTGTGAACTGCGATTTGGGTCCCCGGCAATACGCAGGCCAATAAAAGGGAAAGAGAAAGAAGAAGTTGCAATTACTAGGTAAGATATAAAAAAAATTAGTCTATTTCTCTAGTCTATTATTCAAGTGAAAAATAGTCTATGATAAGAAAAAATGGACTATAGGCTACTTAAAAATACTATTTGAAAATTGTTCATAAATTTTTATTTCTAATCTAACAAAAATGTCATGCTTGTAGTTTGGTATGAATAAAGATAAAGAATTTAGAACCTATAGATGGCAATTTTGCTCCAGTAGTCTGTGAAGTCAAACTGGATAAATGCACCAGATGACAGATATTAGCCAAGACAGCTATGTTCAGGCGTGATGAGCTAGCTAGATCCAGCCAAAACGTTGTCAAGACTATTATCGGCATCACTAAAATGAAAGAAATATAATAAAAGTTAAAAATTTGTAAAAATATTCTTGCGATCTCTTTTGAGAGAAATTTTCTAATGAATATTGAAAACTCCTTCATCATTGAGTCTATTCACAAAAAAAGTACTTGTACAGTAATGTAATATTGAACAACAGCTAGCTATTCTCTGTTAATTACAAGAACGGAACTTTCAAACAAAATTATAAAAGGTACACTCGATATAAGTTGTATTCAAATAACTCTATTTTTCTTACAGTCTCAATTCTGATAAATTCCCCTGATGGAAATTTTGATAATAAATACTATGAAAAAAATTCATTCTATTCTCCATTTATCAATGGGAGCAGCAATGCACTTAATAAAATTATTCTGTATTACTTCAAGCATAATATCGACAAATCAAAAAGATGAGTGGTGATAACTTAGTTGGTATACTGATGATAGGGTAGGTACCGTATTGCCAGTTATATGATGGAGTGGTGTTTTTTCAATAGTGAAGGTGAAATAGAGTGGGTAGAGTTTATTTGGCATCTTAGTAAAGGTTTTCCTCCAACTGCGCTCTTTTGTTCCAAGAGCCATTCAGTCACCATCATAAGAAAATTCTACTCTATCAAAATAATTGCACACTTATCAAAGTCTGCAATTCAAGTGTGCTATCTTTTATAACTTATCAAAGCATGGATTTATTCATATACAGTAACACTATTCTCATTAGTAATGCTCGATAGTCTTGACTTATATTTTATCCTAGGAAATCCCACCATAGATAAATATTTAAACTGTGTGAATCCACAAAATTACTGAAATATTTACAATATTGAATTATTTATAAGCTAGTATAGTACACTATTTTCTGAGTTATATTGCGAAAGTAGTTTATTTTGGCGACATTGAAGTGTTTTTTGCAAGACATATACATAAAAAATGAATATTATCACTCTTAAAATTTATGAATTAATGGTAGGCTAATAGTAATATGAGCAGTATTGCAAATTTTCTAATATTCAAAAAAGTCGGTTTTTACACTCACCTAATCCTGGTGCTAAAACAGCTACATGTTTAACATGAGTGCGTCGCTTCAGCTCAAACTTGAATTTGAGAGTCACAAGAGAATGAAACTTGTATCCATGTTCATTACGCATTGTACTCACAGTAATTATTTCCCAATAATCTCCAGGGACGACTAAATCGAGATATTTTTCCGTCTAGAAAAATAAAATAGAAGTAGCGTGATATGAAGTAAGAAACTGATAAAACTCTCTGATTCATGAAGATTTTCCACCTTTCAGAAATGAGCCAAAAATATGGACTATAGTAACTAGGATGCTTTATCATGATCAATGGTATATTGGTCATTGGGGAAGAGGTATCCCAGTGGCAGAGGCGAGTCTAATCGGTGAGATTAGATAAGAGACATCGCCTACCACTTCCGGTGTAACAGTGACCGGCTCCTCTTAATACAAAAATTCATGAGCTTCAAAATCGCTTCCCGGTGGTTCGGAACCCACCTAAAGCTGTAGGTCCATTCATCTCTCACCATTATCCTTCCCATTACCCACGCACAAGCTTCTTAGAGCTTATGTGGGCAACACATCATAGCAAAAAAAAGCGGAGGATATTTATGTTCTCAAGAAAAAATTCATATAGAAAATGTTGCAAGGATGCTGCAATTCAAGGTTAATTATTTTGTGATCTTTTAATAGAACGTAATGTGTCAAAAATGTTAATGCAGAAATTATAAAATTCATGAATGTGATAAGCAGCGCATTTCTTGTCTATTTTCGTCTATATAGTTTTATAGAAAGCTCACCTCATTCCTTAATGTCAAGTCCAACTCCTTCATCACAAATGATCTTGAAGCAAGCAACAAACTGCATGTTTGCACATCGTATGGCCAATTTGTCATGTCCAACTCACATGTGCTCTGATAATAAGGGAAGCTTTTAGTGTACACTTCACCATTGGGAGATACCACCGCGACTCCCGGTGGATAATAGTAGTGCATTGAACTTTTCCTAAATAATTGAAACAAGAAATTTCAATTTTAAAGTTGGTAAATGGGCCTATCATACAGTTTATCAATTGTAAAATTAACATTTTATGAATAGTTTGGAATCAAATATAAATCCAATCCTCTCTCACCAATGGGATGAACTGAATATGAGTTATAGAGACAAATCATTTGAATGAATACATGACAACATAATTATTCATTATTGAGACAAGTGAAATTTGTAACTAAACGTAATTTTTCAATGTGCAAAATCATTCTCTTGCGTTTTCATAATCTCATCAAATAAAATCATATTGCGTTTTTTCAAACGAGTAAAGAGATGTCTTTCTTTGGAATTGATTGATTGGAGTGAATTATTTGTGGTATAAAATTGACAAGCGAATTCTTATACGAGTAGAATCTAAGAATGAATTCCTTATAAGAAAAACAATTATTTTTGTAACTGTTTGTGATAGATATTGTTAGGAATAGGTATTGTTTAAAAAACATAATTATATCAAACTTCTCTTAAATTATTTAAACATCTTCAACCTAATTTTTTACTTACAACGATGATACGGTATAGTCTTGACTTACATGTTCACAACACTCAAATCAGGAAACCAAATAGAAGTAGTATCAGTTGTGAAGTCATTCAATCCTTCAAAATTACTGGGATCCCACTTGAGGAACTCATCATACCATTTCTGCAATATAATTTAGAATGTTAGTAGGGTAGGCCTACAAATAGAACACAAATTTCTGGTATCATAAAATTTAGCTGAAAATGATAATATTCAGATAATATGTATAATATAAAAATGTTTGAAACTATATCTAAAGAATTTTTCAGCTTCTATAAAGTGATGGGAACTATTATAGCTTCGCTTCATACAATAATATATAAGAGTATCATGATCTCATATGAGAGATTAGCCTTTTTATAATAGTATAATGTTCGCTTAGAACGAATATAATTATATCTGCTTTGAACTGGTTTCCACTTCACATAGCAGTCATATTTATTGTGATAATGAATAACTCCTCGCATATTATAGGATGAATTTAGTATTTTGCCATTAAAAAAAAAGAGTAAAATCTACTACATCAAATAAGGCGATTGAACACAAATGAAATGATAAAAAGTCATTATAATATTTAGAAGTAAATAAAATCAGCATTATACTCAATAAATTATGTACAGTAGGCCGGTACATAATAATATGTGACAAAATTTTGATAAAAAATTTACTTCTCTTATAATTTTTGCTCCCATTTATCATTTCATAAGTTGCATATCATTAATTGCATTGCAACTTTGATAAACATTTATTTTCTCCCATTCATCAATGCATTGCCTCGAAATGAAAACAAGTAATAATAAAATTATACTCACAATCACCAGCCAGCATGTAAGAGACATTGTATGAGATTGTTCGTTCTGCAAATTTGAGAAATACATTTATGGGATTAAAACTCTGTGAAAAATTTATACCTAAACTACCTCATCAATTTAAAACTTTCTCAAGGATCAGAATCGATTAAAAAATTATAGCCAGCAAATTTCCATGAATGTTGAATCAAGACTCAATGGGATTCGAGATGGAGAACATGTAAATCTGATTTAAGTAAACTGATTCAAAAGTGTTTAAATTAAAACTTCAATCATTATTTCATTTTTGACCCATAAACATCACTATTTTACAATATAGAAAAATAATCTTCACAGTAGAGGAGTGGTTTAAACACACTTCTATGTTTCCGGCTTAATAATAATAGAGTGATATCGGGCACTCAATAGGATAATTTCTCAAATTAAGCATTTTTGCAAATAATTACTTAATTAATCATTTTAGATTAATAGAATATTGACTGTTGAACTCATTCATTTTTAAATAACTGATACAATGAGGTAACACACTTTCTTAAATAATCATATATGGAGTTTAGGAATTTTGCTATAATTATGCTCCTTTATAATCTTTGATACTTCAAGTATAGTATAAGGAAAAGGATTAAAAATAAAAATCGTCACTTACCAAATAAATTGATATCGGGTATAGATAGATCTCAACTTTGGTCTGATTTTAGTTATGAATCACTAGTCTAATTTCTCTGTCATAATTGCATAGTATTTTTAAGCTTCAACATATCGATTTTGGAGTGTCATTTGTACACTTTCACCTTCTAAGGAACATGATATCAAATAAGTCATACATGAATATTTCACCTAAATTCCTAATTATAATCAACTGGAATTCCTTCAACTCCTACATACAAGGATTGATAAGATAGTAAGATAGAATACTAGAACACATACCTACATCTCTACATACAGTGAATAGGTAGGCCTACGACATTAATTAATCATTTTTACATTTGAAAAAGTCATATTAGATTTATATGGAATATTCAACTTTGGAAAGTCTTATTAGACTTTTTTCAAAGGTTGAATATTGCATTTAATTAAGCATCAGCTTCTTCGCATGGTTATGAACAATTCAAATCCGCCATTCCTTATTATATCCCTTATATATATACCGTATATATTCTATTAATTACAAATAATGCAGGGTTTCATTAAGTAAATTTTATTGAAAACACATTCCTTCCTATCATTTCAAGTATATACTCTGTATGTCAGTCAACTTATCAGTTTTACGATGGTTCAAATTTTTAATTTTCATTCACGATTTATGAAAGTATATGACTTATTTACCTTAACTCCAAACTTCTCTTTATACCTTCATGAGATATTATACTTACTCTATCTTACATGTTGGAACCACGGATATTTGCATATTATTCTAGTAGGCCTAACCGTGGTTGAAACCGTATCTTTAAAAATTTAAACAAAATTAAACTCAAGGATTGACAGTTGACAGTTTTCCCTATTTCTTCGAATGTAATAATTGAAATTGCCAAGTTTCCTGTTGGAAGACACCCATGCATATACATTTGTATAAAAATAAAATAACGATAATCGACAGACATGAATTTAGTGATTATATCACATTGATTCTTCCTATTGTTTGTCAGTAACGACATGCTTACGGTACTGTAGGGTATGTTTAAATCTGATGGTCTTTAATAGAATAGCCATATTGTCCAATAGTATTGGCAATGATGAATCGTATGTATAGGTACCAGAATATCTCTTTTGAAGACGAATAAAAATCCAGTACCTATCTAAAAAATTTCAATATTTTCCAATAATTGTGACAGCTTTACTTACTGAAGTTTTGAGGTAATGATAATATTATCTATAAAGTAACAACAACATTGTAAAACAAATTTTCAAGCATCATTTGGTAAAACGAATTACCGGCATTTGATGGAAGTGAATAACAGAATAATTTCATCACTGGATAGTCCATACTTGTTGAAGAAGAATAAGACATGAGTAGGCAGATATCAGATGTTGGATGAAAAGACTGATGATCTTTTATACCCGGACTGTCAAATGATATCCAAGTCCAAGCTGTCACTGATTGATCATTATTTAACAAGTCAAGTTGAGTGACGAATGCGCTCTCACCCAGCCCTGACAGCATTGTAGCAGATGATCGTTATCCAGAGAGGTACGATTACCAATAATAATACTACTACTATCGGCCAGTTGCATCAGAATCCAATTGATCGGTTTTAACCACTGTAAAATTATGTAATTTAACAAAACCAATGCAATAAAGATGGTTCACGGTGGTTTAATTCAATTGAATTTTTGTGCAACTGGCCATATATACCTAACTCCAATATGGCTAACGCTATCAATATAGCTATTAATAGCCACAATATTAGGAATACATCCATCAATAATATATTATTATGAATGAATCAGTTTGAGAAAAAATGGTTTTAATTACATTCACAAAACATGATACGGTACACTTTTTTGCTTGGAGCTATACAATTTTTTAATTATTTTCAAAATTTTATATTCAGATTATTACAATAGATTGAATGAAGACTGTTACTCCTTCAATGATACTCCTCTACTCATCTAAACATGCATTTAATTAGAAAAAGAACTACGCAATATGAATCGCAATTAAAACATTTTTTGCCTTGAAGAGTGTACAGAGTGGACTGAAAATCTTGTTGAATCTCATCTGCATTCAGGTAAGGAGTTTCAATTTTTGCATAATTACTAGTGACGAATAACACTCTGAAAAGAAGGAAAGAAGTATGTAAAAACAATAATCTTCGACAGACTTCATAGAGTTCCAGAGAATGATAGAATCTGTATATAATAGGTACTGTAATAAATATTACCTAAAAATTCAGTACCACGGTACCTATAGCCATCAGTCTTTATATTCATTGATGAAATGTCCAAATATTCTGGACGATTGAAAATAACCTTCACTTTGAAATATAGGCTGAGTAAAAATAAGAATACTCATTTCTATAATGCTTGTAACAATATACTCTAATCTCAAACTAGAATAAATGGTAGAGATTTTAAAAGCCTCAATGTCAAAAAACTATAGATACTTTTAACTACTTACCTTGCTATTTCTTACAAAGGCCATCAATATCACTTTTTGACAGCCCATTTGCTTCACAGTCAGGTTCACCTTCTATGTATGGATACTCTCCCTCATAATTCCCTCTGAAAAAAAAAACGTTTCACTGATCAAATATTGATTTCTTTCACATTCATGAGATGAATTTTGTAGTTATTTATTCTCATTTAATAAAAATGAAGAATCAATCATAATCTCGAATAACTAAGCATGATACGGTAATAATAATGTAGGCTAATCGGTAAAATCTCAAAATTTGATTACATAGTCCTTCATTGATATAATAACTTATTGAAGTGAGAAACTTGCCTGATGATGAAAAATATGAAGGAGTAATAAATAATTAGCCTATATTTCATAATAGATATAGATATAGGCCTAGTTAATATTTATTGTAACATAGAAGACAGTGTAGTTATTGATAGAGATGAAAGCCAAAGATCTCCATACCATGATAAAGAGAAAGCCAAATCATTGCCATTTCAAAAAGTTTCCATTTTTCCTGCTAGTTATTAGGTAGGCCTTGGCCATGGATATTTGAGGTCACAAGGACATTAACTGTGATCATCAGTAGGACAGTAGCAGTTCTTACTGTGATACACATAAATTCTTAACCAAAGTATCATCCTTTTTGTTTATTATCCTATTTTTTTATCTTATTTTAGTTTTTTTCTATCTTATTTTTATCCTATTTCGGTTTTCATCCTAATTTATTTTTTAACCTATTTTAGTTTTGTAATTGTACAGACTATTCTACTTACGTTGGTGCATAATTGCACACATATAGAAGCTCATCTCGTTGCTTTTCAGTTTGGTAGAAGCTGGCAAATCCACATCCAACTTTGTTAGTATTGGCCCACACCACCTAAAATGAGAATAATTAAAATATTTATTATTGGAAAAATTCAATAATTTCATGCAAATAAATCATGACATGAATAAATTGTACAAGAAATATTGTCAGGGCTGGATTTCCCTATAGACCTTGAAGGCCCTGGCCTACTAAAATACCGGTATCTTCAAATAAAAATTGATAGCCTAACTGGTTTTTAAGTTAAAACAAATATCCTTTCAAGTGAAAAATTGGCGGATTAAAAAAAAACAGGCTGAATTTTAATTTTGAAGTCCGTTGGAAAAATATATAAGTTAATATTTGGTTAAGTTGAACTAATTTTTTATGTACCCACTTTTTCAAAATGTTCAGTACTGTACTGTACATGATTTCTGGATTATTAGGATTCCTAAGTGCTGTGAGATTATAGCCTATATTCTGGAATACATCATTGATATAAATTTGGTGGAGAAATAGCCTAGTAAAAAGTGAGTAGACTTTGTCTTCTCTCCCAAATCATGTTGAGATTTTTGTCATTTCATCAATGAATCATCAAAAAAAAAATTTGATAAAGTTTCATTGTGGAGATGGATTCAAGCAATTAAAATTCTTGCATGATATACACTTTTTTGGGAATAAAGTAACTTCTATCAGATTAGAGGACGGAAAAAATGATTGGGCATAGGGTAGCCAAAATTTTACAGATCTTCAATGAATTTACAGTCTATTGACTGAGTGTTGAATTGCAAAAGCTGATATGTTCGAAAATTTATGGACACTTACCATATTGAAAATGAACTATGAATAGGAACCATTTTACCGATTTATATTTTTTCTTTTGATGGTCATTAATATTTTAAATTAATCGCCAAAACTAGGAAATTTCATAATTTTCAATAATCTTGGAATGAACTATCCATATTTTTTCGATTTCCTGTCATAATAATGATTCATCTGATAATATTGATGCTGATCATCAATAATAAAACATCTATCATAGAAACTGTAATCATTTAAAGACTTTGTTGACATTCTGAAATTAAATTGATATTTACCTGCGTGTAATGACCTGTTTGAGTTTTACGGTCTTTGGAGTCTCCTCTCTCTAATGTTTTATATCTGTAGAAAACATGCTCTTCATACCAGCTTGTTATGGCTTCAGTGAAATTATGTGTACGTTCAGTATGTGGGCCACCATACCATTTCATTTGGAGATTTTCTCCGATACCTAAAAAATAGAAGGGCAAATCAGGAAGTGTTAAACAGTTGAACGCTCCGAAAGTACATTCCTGTGGTTTGGAGTCCATCTAGAACTGTAGGCTTTTATCTCTAATCAACACCCTCCATTACTCACGCATGAGTATAGAACTTATCAACTAATTAATCAATTTGACGAATTGCAGTAGGCAGGATAGAATTTTTGTTCATATATGTTGGATACATTGCATAAATTGAAAAAATTAAGTTTCTGTATGCAAGTGTTGTTCAACAATCCAGGAAAACTTCTTGCATAAAATTTGAGTGGAGAGGATTTTTATTAAGTTAAATGGATTATTGGTTAATATAATTTTTATGAAGAATATGCAGAGAATTCTCATAATATATCCGTTGTTCGAATGAAAAGTCAGAGAGCTTTTCATGGTAGTTTAGAAAGTAGCCTACTCCAAGTAGGCTATATTACAAAAATGTGTGAGAGCGGTTGCTGAGTAATCATGTGGTTCAGTAACAAACATTCAAGACTGCTATTGGATGAGTGACCGACACAAAAATAAGGCGAGGTGGAACCTACCCGTAAGGGTCTCACCACCGATAAAAATACATACGATAAAAATTGTGTGTCACTTCTCAACACCTTTTATTTTCAAATTTATACAGTAGGATAGGGCCTAGTCTTGTTAACTCAATCATTAGAAAATTACTAAAACCGTTTTGAATTTGAATTCAATATTTTCTAATGTATTATTTTAATCAGAAAAACTTCAGCTTCTTGTTTGGTAGACTTATATATCACAATTATGTTAATCCAATGCTGAAAAATATAGCCTATATGTTTTAGAAAGTATGTATATATGTGTCAAAGTTTTTGAAAACCAAGATACTAGTTATAAATTGTTTGTAGGCCTACTACTTCCAACTTACATTGACACAAAAATGATGATATATAAGTTATATTTAGGTATGAAGGATTCAAGCAACCCTAAAAAAATAATAATAGTTTCTATTTTTATTCAAACATATGCAGGTTTCCCAATGCATCTTTTGGGACGATTCCAGAGGTTTTCTTGATATCATAGCCCAACAAATTTATCATTGCATTGCATTCTACATTTTATCTTTGAAAAAATTTGTAATAATATAGGCTATACAGTCTTTTGTACTTTCTTGCACACCTCAGCTCATCTATTTTCCAATATGTTTCTTTTTTTTCGATGCGTACAAAATTAATGTTTCTGAACTCTCACATCGTCTTGATAATTTATAGGTGGTCATTGGTGAGCATTATAGGAATTTTGTGAGCTAACCACTAACTCATAGTTTGAATGAAACTAGTTGTCCCTTGAGCCTTCATTCGCGGAAATAGCAGCGGTGTCAGATTGTGTGAAATTGCAACTTCTTCGAATTTTCAATTAAAACCACATATCTGTATGTAGAATTTTATTCTCGATATTCCTGTAGTGTTGAAAAAGTTCCAGAATCGAAGGATTGAAAGGAAATTAAACTTTTATGATGAAACTGAAAAATTGCTAAAATATTTCTTTTATTCCAAATATCACTTCTCTCAGAATTATAGCAAGACACAGCATCTATTCCTGCTCTCTGTCTATCTTTGATTAGATAATAATTTGATTTTCAATAATCTAAAGTTTTTTATGATAAAAAACTTGGTATAAATCCTTAATAGTATGTATAGCATGATTTATTTAACTAGTCAGAAAACAGCTGTTTCGACGAGCAATATTACAAAATTTCACCTACAAATGCTGAATCTCGCAGATTATTGAAAAGGTCTTCTAAAAAGGCATTCTTTGAAATGTCTTCTTTAAAAAGGTATTCTTTAAAAGGTCTTCTTTGAAAAGGTCTTTTAAAGACTTTAAAAGGGTCTTCAAGTCTTTTAAGCCTTTGGATTATTGTCTCAAAGTTGAGTAAAATCACTGTTTACTGATTTCCAAAACAGCTGTTTTCTACTAGTTGAATTGATCCTGCTATACTTACCTTCTCCTCTAGCTTCATTATGTTCAAACATGCATTGATTGGCCCAATTGTTTGCCATTTCAGCTAGTTCGTTATCCCATGACTGAAATGCATTATTATTTTATAAATCATGAAAAATTGATCGATTTGAAAATAAGTTCATTTCTATAGAGATTTTCAAGTTCATTTCTATTAAAAAAATTTCATTGAGTTTTCGGCTAATTTGGCTAAAATTTGCCAAATGATCAATCTAAGCTGTGTGCAAGTTAATTTATACAAACCGTTCAGTAAAAATTAAAAATGTTTGAGTATGAGAAGGTGTATTGTTTTGGGAAACTATTTTTTAAAGTATATCAACACAAAAAAATACGAAAAAATATTATACAAATGATTATCATGTTGAGGTTTTCTATCAACACGAAAATCAACACAAGCTCAATGGATGGTTTCAGAAAAAAAATAATATTAATTTCAAAATTTTTACTCACCATTTCCTGCATATTCTGAAGGTAAGCGAGACCACTTAAACTTGGTACAAGTTATGCTCATTATAGTTAAGGCACTCCTATTATCTGCAATCTTATACTCTGTAGACCGAAACAAATGTAGTAAAAATGTAACGGTTAGGCTTTTATCTTGTGTGTGACAGTTGAGTCATCACACACTTTGACAGATAAGTCAACAAACAATTTCATCAAAAATAATTCACCATAAAATAGACAGATGAATCAATAAAGTCATAGTTATAGTAAATCAAGTAAAATATGCCTAGAGATGAAGTTTCTATCTATCTATATATTTCATCGATCTATCTATCTGATAAGTTACTATTTTTATAGAGGAATAATAGTATTGTAACTATACTGACATATTCAATTACTTTCATGATGAGGAGCGGTACTTTTCCTGAGTGTTTTAAACTATCAAAAATCACACCTGTATACAAAAAAGGTGACAAGAACTCACCAGAAAACTATCGCCCACTAGCCATTTCTCCCATTATAAGTAAAATTATTGGAGCGTGTGTATTTGATCAGCTATATGGGTACTTTACAGTAATTAGTCTACTTTACCAGCACCAATATGGATTTAGAAACAAGCACTCTACATCCGAGTTACCGGTATGGCAGTGGAGACAATAGTTGAATTATCAAAAGTTTTGAAAACAAGTGTGTAGTTGTGACCTGTCTATAGTAGAAGTAGAGCTTTTGATACTTTCTCACATGGTTCTCTGCAATGAATTGGATTTCTATATGGTGTGAGAAATATTGCTGCAATTGCTGAAATCTTATAGCCTATTTGGAGCAGAAAACAGATGGTTGTGATAGGTAATTCCTCATCTGAAATTATGAATGTATAACTGCGCAGGGATACCATCACAGGGCTCAGTTTTAGGGCCTTTTCTGTTTCTGGTATATGTAAATTATTTAAGCTGTAATGTTCAATCTTTAAGATTTCTGTATGCTGACGATACAACTATTGTAGCTACAGATCCACTGGTGAAAAGAGTGGAGATTTCAGTGCTATGAATAAGTTCATAGAAGCTACATGCAAACAGTGCTGTGATGGTGTGATTCATACGTGTGATGTGTTTTCAGAGAACCATAGACATTCAATATCCATTAAACTCACCATTAATTTCCCCATTTTCGCAAGCACGACAAACCAGCATACTCATAGACACCATGAGGATCGCGAATAACAGACAAGAATTCATGTATATCATAATGGGATGTGCGGTGGGCGTCGCAATGAACGCTGATGGTCAAATACTATTATGATTTCCACTTCTTCACAGAGGAGAGAGCCTCCAACTAAGAAAAGTAGCGAGTAGCTAGAAACGCAACTTTAGTCTACACTAAGACCGCAATCACACTGCAGTCGTTGATGCCAAAGAAAATTATTATATACCGCAAGACATAGACTTTTTGATTTCACGGTAATCATAAGCCAATGGTTCAATTTCTACGTTCAAAGACCGTACAATAAATTTTTAAACCCGCATAAAACCGTATTTTTCGAGTTCAATTATTTTTTCTCCTATCGATTATCGTTCATATGTACTGATAACAATAACTGGACATAAAGTTGAAATCAATTTCTGGAATCATCAATGAATTAAACCATCAATATTGCATTCAGTTAGCAGATGAAATCTCATTCCGGAGAATTGTGGATGATGAGGTAGCCTATCGCTCACATATTGATGTTGGAGAAAATATGGAAAAATCATAGCATTCATTAAAAGTGGTAGCCAAAGACATTAATTCAAAATGATAATTTGAGGTTTTTAAATCCCTAAAATCAAGTTGTTACAGAGATGAGAGAATATGAAAATTAAATTAACATGAAGAAATATAATTATTTAGAATGAAACTGATTATGAAAATAATAACAAAGTTTTGTGACCATGTTCTAAATTAGCTCACAGGCTCATAGTTGGTTCAAGAGGTTTCAACCAAAATATTGATTGTTGTGAATAGGCCTATCCATACTTCGGGTCCTGGGACAACTCGTTGCGGTTAACTCGCTGCCGCTAACCGCCGGTGGCCAACTCGCCGCCGACCCAACTCGTCATGACTCGCCGCAGCCAGATCTATAAAAGACTGATTCTCCCGGCATTTGGTCACCACTTTCAGGGATATTTAGATGCAGCTAATGTGATTCGACATGATATATAAATTAATTTTTAATTTCCACTAATCAAAACTAATGTATTGAAAAACACACAACTAAAACAAATGTTAAAGATTTACAAGAAAACTAAATTCATTGATGATATTTGTATTGAACTTCTTCAAAAAGCTTCTCTGTAAAATGCCTAATTTAACAGTAATTCTCAGTTTTCGGAATTCACATATTTTAACAAAGTGTAACGAAGTTAATTCCATTTTGATCACAGAGAATGTCTTCATTCTACAAAAAGTATTATGAAAGAATAAAATTTATGCTATTATCAATTATAATTTTATTATTATATATATATTGTAATTATAATTAAAATTATAATTTATATATCATCTCTCGAATCGTTAGCTGCATCTGAATATCCCTGAAAAGTGGTGTAATAAATTAAATGCCAAAGGGAATCAGTCCTCCTTCTGTGGAGAAGCTGGTCGCGGCGAGTTGGGTCGGCGGCGAGTTTGCCTGGCGGCGAGTTGGCCGCGGCGAGATGGCCGTGGCGAGATGGCCGCGGCGAGTTGGCCGCGGAGAGTTGTCCCATTCCGCCATACTTCGTGTACTGCAGAGATTGATAGGAACTTTGCATTATATTCCGCCGTCTAGATGTCAAAGGTGTTCTACACACTTTTATCCAATGGAAAAGAACAGATTCTCTCTATTGAACCTGAAAATTCAATATTGATAATAAAATAGTGTATTATATTGTGAAATATTTATTTCAATAGTAGAGACTCAAATTTTCAATTCAATTTTGATAAAAGCGATTATAGTAGAATAAGAAGAAGAAGAAGAAGAATAAGACAGAATAGGGACATTCTATTGGGGATCTTATAGACAAAATTAATACATTCCTATTTGGTTCTTATAGACCAAAAGACATTCTATTGGGGACCTCATAGACAGAATCAGCAGCAGCAGCAGCAGCAGCAGCAGAAGCAGAAGAAGTTGAAGGAAAAGAAGAAGAAGAAGAAGAAGAAGAAGAAGAAGAAGAAGAAGAAGAAGAAGAAGAAGAAGAAGAGCAATGAATGACTCAGCTAGTTCCAAATTCGACCGGTAGATGGCTGCAGTTACTGGGTGATGTACAGCTTGAATTTTTACAGACACACCTCTAGGCTCCGCCTCTCACCCCAGATTTGTCGGCAATGCACAACGCAGCTAGTTCTGAATTCTTTCGTATGATGGCAGCAGTTACTGGGTCACTTCTTATTCTTCTTCTGCTGCTTCTTCTCCTGCTACTGCTGCTGCTGCTGTTAAAAAACTAATTCTAATTTTCAATCAAGGCCTAGGCTAGAAGAATAGAAGAGCAGATCTTGTATTATAGGTTTTGAAGTTTTTTAAAGATTACGTGATTACGACAATTACGTGAAGAACGTGAATTGTATTGAAATTATTTAAGTCTATTTGTATTTGTATTTATCTATTCATTTTCAGAGCTAACCAATTCACAAGGGAAAGTATTTCCATACTTGAAATTAAATGGTAGTAGCTTTTAGCATTAAAAAAGGATCAAAGGGTCAGATGAGATATGTTAATGCAAAAATTACCAAAATGTTTCAAACTGTCAAATATTATTAGTTTCAAACTCTTTAAATCATTATCTTGTGACTTGTTGAAGAAATAACCACCGAACACATATATTGTAGCATGATGCAAATGAATGCAGTCTGCAGATAATCTGTATCTCCTACTCATTAACATAAATAATAGGAAATAAATACCGTATACTAAGACAGTATTAGTAGTGAATAATGAGAGTTGAACGGAAGGGCCAATCACAGGGCAGGGATTTCCCCCCCTACCCCCCTCGCCCTGAGGGGGCGTGGCTTAATGGGGTGGTTACCCCTTCGTCTCTCCCTAAGACGCCATTTTGTAGTGGTGATTAAAAGAGGGGACCCCCAGCGAAGACCAATGGGAGACGAGTTCCCCCCACCAGGTTGACCAATCAGAGAGCAGCATTTCCCTCCACCTCTTTTTGTATGTGCTATATATTTTTTGTATGTTCTATATAT